>CM048749.1:361527854-364450207 GCA_026315105.1 Locusta migratoria
TGGTAGAAACAACCATTCTTCCATTTAAAAAACTGTGTGTTTGCATAAAAAAACTCACTTTCTAGGTATTTTTACAACCTGTTTATTGGCTAAAAATACGAGCCCCTACTACTGTGCAAAAACCGCACATCAATCGTACTTTCCGTTTCCACAATATTTGCGGTGCAAGTGTTATGTGATTCACCCTGTAAAACTTACTTTTTCTTTGTCACAAAATTATGAAGCGTCCGTTCGTTCATTGACAACTCTGTTCTCTTTTTGTACCCTTGTCATATGATACGTACGTCATGTGGTAAGTATATATTACCGTCGCAAACAAACGCAATGTTAGTGAGAGCAGACGAAAACTCTCTCTGAAACGAAAACAATAAATAGTAGCCACGAAGGCGCCTTGCTGCGGACCGTCCGGCTTTTCGCCTTCAGAGGTTCGAGTCCTCCCTCGGGCATGGGAGTGTGTGTCTTCCTTAGAATAAGTTAGGTTAAGGGTTTGTAAGCCTAGGGACTGATTCGATACCGAAATTCCAAGTATGTTCTGATCTGTTTGGATGCTTCAGAAAATAATAAAAAATAATAAAAACTTCAAAATCATTTATACAGCACAGGCCAAAGTACGTGATTCTCAAATGGTTGTGTTCATCTGCTACACTTACGTGACAAACTGTTGTGTTTTCATCATTTCTTTCGGAAAGATCATTTTCGCATTCATACGAAAGCTTAGATCTAACAAGAAGGCACATCTCACTCACTCACCAGGCGAACAAGGGAAGTGCGCCGATAAGCTATTCTTATCCTGTGACGCACATACTGTCACAATAGTTTGCTTGATCAGACGTGTTTTCCAGTAGCGGACTCGGCTGTCGTCTTGTTTGCGGCTCCCACTCAACAGCTTTTGCCTTTCGACTGCTAATAGAACACTTTCGCGTTGCGGATGGTAAGGACTGAGACACAAAACTTAATACAATGAATAGGCATGTTAAAGACCGGACGGAAAGTTCACAATTTGTGAAAAACAAATAATACAAATTTACAAAATGACAGCGTGTTGAACTCGGATCTGCAGTCTCGTAGACAAAAACCCTGTCCACGACATTGCTCTGACACTTCCTCTACATTGTACATCATGCACTTTAACATGTTAACAGTTTTCTTCTTTTTTGGCAGTTCCTCACAACTTTTCCTGTTTTCGTGTATTATCTGTGTTACGTTTTGATGGGCTACCCACTGTGCCAACTTTCGATTACATCTGAGAGGGTATGATCAACGCCACCTAGATACAAGGCCTGTGCGCTGCCTGACAAGAGTAAGCATAACACAAGCAAACTATATGTCTTGTGTAGCGATGGGCTGAGTTTGGGAATACGTGCACGTTGCACACTGTGTTTCAGAATGTTTCTCGTATTATCTATGTGACTGTCCATGCAGATTTTTGCTAGTATGAGACAAGGTGCCTAACATGAATCGTGCGATTCCTATATCGGTAAGATATATTACTAATAGTTCATAAATATCTTATACCAAAACAAATATGTCTCTGAATCACCTAAATAACCTTAAGAACATTCTGAAAACACAGTGTGCAACGTGTACGTATTCCCAAACTCAGCACAACGCTGCATAAGGCAAGTAGTTTGCTTGTGTTATGACTACTCTTGGCAAGCAGCGTACAGGCCTTGTATCCAGGTGGCGTTAGTATGATGCGCAACTTCCTTCGCGCGGCCTCCCGCGCCGGAGGTTCGAATCCTCCCTCGGGCATGGCTGTTTGTGTTGTCTTTAGTATAAGTTAGTTCATAAGTAGTTTGTAAGTTTAGGGACTGTTGACCCCGCAGTTAAGTAACATAAACTTTACAAACATTTGAACATTTTGATCTCCTTTGAAAATAAGAATCAGTAACAGATGAAATGGACATGATCACAGAAAAATGGTAAATAAATGATAGCGGACCACAGATGCGAACTGCGAGTGTTATTCATGCCGTCACGGAGGATTAGCCGTGCGCACTGAGGTGCCGTGCTGCGGTGCGCGCCGCCGTTCGCCGTCGAGGGTTCGAGTCATCACTTGGGTATGGGTTTTTGTGGTGTCCTTTGTTTACTTTCCTTCGGTTAAGTAGTTTGTAAGCTAGGGACTAATAACCAAGCAGTTGAGTCCAGTAGATTTACTAACATTTGATCATTTTATTGATGCCCTGACTATAGAAAGTGACTTCAGCAATTAAAAATAAAAATGGAATTGCTTGGAGATTTGATGTAGCCCACAACAAAATTCCAGGCGTCTATCATCATCTCCTACTCTAAGGTACTGAATGAGCAATAAGTAATACGTATGGAACCAGTGCATACATAGCGTCCGGCACCAATAAGTGCGGAAATTCTATATGTGCTTGTTAAAGATCTTCGTTGTAACGACTAAATAATGTTCCTTCTTCATCCACTGTCTGTTCATTTACACGTTCAGATGCAATATCAGTTCTGGACACTGTAACAGCGCCACGCAATGATATTGAACACACGACTAACACTGCAATGGTCGCGTCACTGGGAACAACACTGGTGGTCGCGTTGTATCTGTGAGATACAGGGTCAACTTTGCATCGTTAGCTTTAATTAACCTCAGATGTTGTAATGAATTATTAAATGTTCAAATGTTTGTAAATCTATCGTACTCCGAACTGTTGGGTTAGTAGTGCGCAGCTTACAAACTACATAAGCTAAGGTAAACTAACGTAAGGACAACATAAACACATATGCCCGAGAGGGGACTCGAACCCCCGACGACGAACGGCCGTGCGTAAAGCAGCACGGCTCCCCAATGCGCACGGCTAATCCGCCGCGGCTGAATTATTAAACAAAACGACGGAAACACATGTATGTATTATAATAATAGCAAATGAACATTTCTTTTATGAAAATTAACAATAGAATGTTTCGGTCCGCTTCCGGGAATACGTATCTATGCGATCATTCTGGTGTTAAGCACTCTTCAATCTCCTAGTCTATGGTCAGGTAATATTATTCTGTATTCTCTAACAGGAGAAGCATCGTTTCCATTAGGAAACCGATACACAAATACCACATCGGCATACTCTGCATGTGTAAATGCGTGCGTCATGTTTAAACGCTTCAGTACGGTAATATTGACCAACAAAACACAGTGAAAACCTCAATATAAACTAAAACAAGACTTAAACATCAGCTCTATATTCCTGACATACGTTGAACACACCCTTAGCAACCGGGATACCAACACACAAAAAGGAATGCTTTGGTGAGGCGAGTGTCAACAGCCGT
Organism: Locusta migratoria; assembly: GCA_026315105.1. Classification (NCBI taxonomy): domain Eukaryota; kingdom Metazoa; phylum Arthropoda; class Insecta; order Orthoptera; family Acrididae; genus Locusta; species Locusta migratoria. The sequence goes on from CM048749.1 coordinate 361,531,140, forward strand.
CATATATTTCAAAAAATGCATTTTTAAAACCGTCGGCTGTTTATTAAAAATCTTATATATCAACCAGTTTCGGTCAATAGACCATCTTCATAGATAAAAAAAGTGTTACAAGTGTTAAAACAGAATGGTAAAATGCATCAAATAAAATACATCTAGTTGACACAAACAACTCTGTTCTTATCTTTTATGTTGTGTTGACTGATAGGTTTTATTTAAGATGACCACTGTATTTTTAATATTTTTAGTTATATTGACTCCTGTTTGTCTCAACTAGATGTATTTCATTTGATGCATTTTACCATTTTGTTTTAACACCTTTTTATCTATGAACATGGTCTATTGATCGAAACTGGTTGATACATAACGTTTTTAATAAACAGCCGATGGTTTTAAAAACGCATTTTATGAAATACAAAAAGGAAATGCATTGAAAAGAACTGTATCTCTGCATTCAATAAAAATGGGACACATCTTATATGACATTTATAGTGCAGTTAAAATATTTACTAATCCTCCTGGACATTCGGTACACATAACGAAGTAGTCGAAGTATCCTTCTTTCAGTGTGTATGCACAGCGAGTCCAAACTTTTATGGGAAACCGCGCGGGAATGGCCGTGTGGTGTAGAATGTTACGTTACGGATCGCGCGGCCGTTCGGGTCGGGTTATGGGTATCTATAGCGTTCTTTGTATAATTTATACAACTAGTTTGCTAGTCTAGGGACCGATGACCACAGGAGTTTGGTGCCTTTGATTTTTAACCTTATGGGAATCGGCGTCATGGCTCTAGTAATAAGACCTTTTATTCTTCCTTTGGGAATTTCTGTTGTTTGCAGTCGTCGACAATCTATCAGCTATTTGCTGAGGGGCTTTTTTTTTCTTATAGACAGAGGACACACTCATAACATCATTTTGTGTGATAAACTGTTATACTTCCGTTTATTGAAGTGAAATGCAGATACCTTACTGTCTTGAACAGACAGCAAACTTATGCAATGTGTAAAAAGTCCCATAACAGCTGAAATATATTTTGGTTGTTTTCACGCCATCAAAAGAAACAACTCGTTGCGCCCGACATCTATTAGCAGCACTACTAACTTGTGACGTGACGTGACGTGACGTCAAAAACAATTATATTGACATACTGTTATTTTGTTCTTTATGTAGTAAATGTCGTACTGTTGCGTAATTTACTTTCAGTTTAAATGAAAGAGATGTCAGGGCCAAGTGAAAATAATCACCAGAGGAACGTTTTAACCAAGTTTTCATCTTTCAGCACTAAGAGGAGTCACTAGAAATGACGATGGTTTACATTCAACGTTAAACTTTAGCTCCCTTCTCTCCCGTAAGTTAAGGACACGCTAAACGCCGAAGTGGCGTCCAATGAAAGACTTAAACCGCTTCATTGAGCCACACGAAATTGTTATTTCCTTCACAGCTGACTCCCTTTATGTTTCCTCCTTCTAGTACTACAAAATACTATAGCTTGCAAGAGATCCAGACACAGATTGTCACTTGATCTATGGTACGTGCTAACGTAGATTTCACCCAAGAATATTATTTTTAAAATGATGCTTGTAAATTTTTCACATATTGGATTACCAGATTACGTCAAATACTTAGTTTGTCTTAGGTTTCTTTGTGAAAGTAGTGAACTGTAATAGTAGCAAGAATAAGAAAAAATTCTAGTTGGTATGGCAGCTAGCTCTAAAAGTAGAAAAACGTAAGGTGATGCAGATGAGTAGGAAAAACAATACTATAATGTTCTCATACGGTATTAGTAGTACGTTGATGGCATGGTAGCGTCTATTAACTAAGTAGGCTTAACGTTGCAAAGCAATGTGTAATGCAACGAGTTTGTAAAGACAGTTGTGAAGAAGGGGAGTAGTCGACTTTGGTTTTTTTTTTTTATTTTATAATTCTTTATTATGGCTTTTGGTGACAGTGACCATACAGCCAGCGGTTATTACATTGATAACATTACAATAGAAGTGAAATTCTTACAATGTACAGCACAATATTAATAAGTATGTTACATCATATAGCCTTAGAATAAAAGTGGAAAAATAACATGTAAAGACATTAAACAATACATATTTAACAGTACGACAGATATTTGTAATACAATAAAAGTGCAGATGAAAGAATTTTCGGGAGAACTGTTTCATCCGTAAAGGAGACCACCTAGAAAGACATTAGTGCTAATCATTCCTGAGTACTGTTAAAGTGCCTAGGGTACCCGCCAGATAGGTTTAAAGGAATACATGAGCGGAATTCAGAGCCCTCTGCTTGATTCGTTACTAGATTACGGTGACGGTTGGGGAACTCAAACATCTGCGAAAATTAAGAAGGCTGTAGTTTGAAGCCAACTGTTGAACGATTCTATTGCCGATAACTTACATTTCCGGCGAAGACCATCAAGATAATATACATGCATCATGCGGTAAATTGTGGGGTACGTATGTAGATCGGTTTGCCATCCTTCCTGAAACATCTAGGCCCACATTGTTACGAACCTTATTCTCCCGCAATCCGGATGAAACAGAATTTTGTCCCGATTTCACAAAATATAAATGAAGCCTCGGTTTTTTTTTTTTTTTTTTTTTTTTTTTTTTTTTTTTTTTTTTTTTTTTTTTTTTTTCGTCGAAAAATTTATCTTGAAGAGATCGCCTTACAGATAGCGTTAGATGTGACGTCTCCCGTATCGACGACACTAGTACCATCTACATTTAGCGCCATAATTCCAGGTACGATGGTATCAGACTTCTCCAGTAGTAGGCCTAAGGGGCAAGCGCTATTGAAGCAGCACTACTCGTAAAATCAGGCAGTTCAAAATGTTTGTTAAGTGTGGTGTCGCACAAGTACAAAGTGCGCGCCACCTACTTTCGCCGCGCGCCGCCATGCACGCACGGCGCGGCGTTCTTACGACGACAGCCACGAGCGCCCTCTGCTACAACGCCGCTCGTGGCCACCACTGAACGACTTCGTTCACTTGGGACTGAGATAGCAACCAGTTAGGACCTTCGTAATCAGATAGGCACCAGTGAAGACTTTGCTATCGTACAGGCACTAGGCATGCCTCTAACAACTATGTATCAACATTCTGCAGTACTATGTAAAAGTTAAGTATTGTTACATTCTGTACAATATATATCTCTTTCTAATTTACTCTAGTGTTTATAGTTTCTGGCTGCTCCCCTCCGTATCTGCACCAGCGTGCTATCTTTATTCCTGTGTCGGTCTCATTCCACTCGGCCGCCGACACCTACGACGAGGCTGGGACACAAAAGCGGCGACGAAGTTGGGACACAAAATTAAGCTTATGGGACTTAACTGCGGGGTCATGAGTCCCTAAACTTACAAACCAGTTATAAACTAACTTATACTAAAGACAACACAAACATCCATGCCCGAGGGATGATTTGAACCCCCTACGGCCACTCAGTCGCGGTAAATCAGGCAGGCCGGCCGCGGTGGCTGAGCGGTCTGCGGTGCGCCAGTCACGGTTCGCACGGCCACTAGGGTCGGGGGTTCGAATCCCCCCTCGGGCATGGATATTTGTGCCGTCCTTAGTTGTAGCTAGTTCGTAAGTAGTTTGTACGTTTAGGGACTGATGACCCCGTAAGTCCCATAAGTTCTACAAACATTTGAACATTTGAAATCAGGCAGTTCCCATTAAAATAGCGGTCTGATAAGGCGATTCTTTCTAAACTTAACACGAACAACGAGTGCAAGAAGTTAGTAGTGTTTCAAGTGTTTACTGTTGGTATATAGGACGTGAATTAGAAGAATGGAACCGGCCGCGGTGGCCGAGGGGACTGCGACGCTTCCGTCACGATCTGCACGGCCACTACGGTCGGGGGTTTGAATCCTCCCTCGGGCATGCATATTTGTGCCGTCGATGGTTGTAGCTAGTTCGTAAGTAGTTTGTAAGTTTAGGGACTGATGACCCCGTAGTTAAGCCCCATAAGCTCTACAAACATTTCAACATTTAGAAGAATGGAAGTGTAAACACACCGTACAAGGAAGGTGGAATTACTGTTTTAAGGAAACTAAAAATTATGAACGCTAATGCTAACCGTTAAAATTATGCCGGTATTTGTTTTCTATTGTTGTACGTAAAGTCACTTTAGGCATTCTCGCTGATGTCGGCGTAGTGGACTGGTGAGCGAAATCAACTGCTGCCGAGGACCATGGAATCAATCTTGCAGCGCCAGATAAAGTACAAGCTTTCTTAACACCTAAAGGAAAAAAATAGTTACTGTTAAAGATGAAATATTGTGGAAAAAATAATTGCCCAACTGCCTCTGCCGCAACAAGTTTCATGCAATTGTGTTCTGAATAAGAACTGTATAAACAAATGATTAACTCAGAACAAATACAACAAACGGACCTTATCCTCTAAGGCAAAAATTAAGACATTTTAAGTCGGCCATAAAACCTTAAGCGTTGTAAGCTGAAGAAGGATGCAGCGGAGGCTGAAAATACACCAAATATGTTTAACACTAGAAGAGAGTTCAGAATCAGAGTTAACAGTACGTAATCACTTCAAGAAGAATCACGAACACAAGTCATAAAGGGTTCATATCCAAGGAATAAAAATAAATGAATAAAAACAACGAATGCAGAGATTCTGGGAGAAGAGGACAAAAATGGCAATAAGTCTTACACTATCGCTTAAAAGTAAATCGCTCAAAGTAAATTAAACAAAAAAAGCTTGTTATAAGATTCAATTGCGAATTGGCTACATTGTTTCCCCAATGTCAAGTTCAATATAACGTGTAAAAGTAGTGTTCGAGGGTTTTAAAAACGAAATTGTTCGAAAAATAACTTTCCGTTAGGTTCCAAGCTTTGCATGCCGTAAAAATATGATAATTTCCTCACGAGATATCCATGGGACGTCAAAAATCTATAAAAATGGTTACAGGTGACAAAGGTGCATGTACTTCATGTACTTATGCACGAGATACCAAATAGGAAACTTCAGTGAGTGATCAGTGAACAACAGGATAACGTATGAAGAAAGGTGCTCTCAATATGAAAACGTTCTATACTTGTATCTTTACAAGCAGCCGGTCTTACAATACGACAAATAGCACGTTTACAATTGTTTTCTTGGGATGTGTCCATTATATCTTGTAAATGTTTGCAGTTACTGGCGGCAGTGTGGACTGACCTCCAAAGAGATGGCCAAAAGTGATGACAAATAGATATCAGTCACAAATAAACGAGATGGCTTCAAAAAAGCGCCAGTTTTAGTTGTAGTACTTGATCATATTAGGGCATAACCAGTGAGTGTAAATACTGTCAAAAACGTATTCAGTGAATCTTAACGGCCCTGTAGCGGCTATTAACGGGAAGAAGAGACTCTTGCAGACACGACCAGATGCAAATTGGGCAGCAAATCAAGGTACTTTTCACTGACTAACTCATATTTGAGGTCTATGGCACGAAGCTAGTTAGTTCGCCGCTTTGTAGGTGAACGCATGTTACACCAGTGTGTATCTCCAACATTAAGCATGGAGGGACTTCCATCGTAGTCGGGAAATGTTATTGGAGGTGGTAATAATGGTGAACGTGTGCAAATAAACGAGGAGTCTTACATCACATTCTACAGTATCATGTAAAGCCAGATCCTCGACGTTTGATTGGCAAGGGATCTGATCCAGAGCAAGATAAGGACGCGAAACACACTGAAAAACTGTATAAAGCTTTTATGACAGATTTAGTTAAAAAAAAAGAAAAAAAAAAGAAGAAGAAGATATGTGCATGAACACGTAAATCTTAAGAGATGGGAAAACTATTTCAATTTTGTGAACTAGTTCACTGATAATAGTTACTGTTTTGGGACCCGTTTCTTTTTACTCATTCCTTTCTTAACCAATTGCTATCCAATAACAGATAATCAAAATATAAACTGAGTAGTTGGATTGTAAAAGCTGAACGATTACTTCAGAGATAAAATTTAAATACTATAATATTACAGTCTATATCATTCGAAATTGAAATCTCTTTTCCTACTAAGCCCATGTCATGGATACTATTTCTTTCATTTTTTACGCAAAAAAAACTAACAAGTAGGTAGCAGGAAATAACTTAAAAACTGCAGCCAGTTAAGTTTCACGTGTTGACTATGAAGGGAAGGGAAGAATCTGTGTATTTGAAGACTCTTACACCACATGTTAGGAAAATGATTTACGTGAAGAATTTAATATCAAATGAAGCTGGTGAAGTCTAAAAATGTAGGTATAATATTATGGTGCTGGTAGGTATAATATTATCCTGGGATTTTTATCTGTCACTTTCCACTTCTTTCACCTCTGGCAGTATTGCTCATGTGAAAAATACCGAGTAACACCGTGGTTCGGAACCCACGTTAAACTGTTGGTCCCCCTATAACTGGCTGGTTAAGTCAGTCCAAAGGTCGGAAGAAGGCAACGGCATACCACCTCCAAACAGGTCCATGCCCAGTAAAGCACTGTGGTGTTCAAACCAATCTTCGGATTGTTGACTGCTTTACCTTTTTTTTTAATATTATGTAGGAATATTATTATACAGAATGCAATTTTTACGCGTGTGAACTTACAAAATTATGAAATACTAGCTGAAAACCCGGTGTTGCCTTGGTATTTATTTATTTATTCTTGCCTTGAGTTAGTACTTTCCCTATCCCTTCTCTCTCTGTCCAGCTGCTTTCTTCTACAAACATGTTATATTTATCGGAGGACAGATAAAAAATAAAGCTGTCGTTCATAATGTAAAAAATTATAAGTGCAGTATCCAAACAAAGAAAGAAAGTAATCAAAATACAAAAGACATATAAAATTGGTGCGATCTCATATTTATTGAGTTACATGTTATATAATTGTATAAATTTTCAGGTATGCATTCATTTGTATAAGTACTGAATGGATGTAAAATCTGTTGGGAATACAATTAGTAACAAAGAAGTAACAGATTAAAAATTGGTGCGGGGTGGGGTGTTTTTCCATGAACGTTACTGTTTTTGTGCCCATATCTCATGAACTACGTGTCGTACTGTGGTACAATTTCGAAGGTACATACAGCTGTATTGATGTATACAGTCTATAAAATTTCCTGCGGCTACAATTTGTAGTGTAGAAATTATAAATCGTAACGTCATACCGAATACTGTAATTTTAGTCCACGAACAGCGGAAAAGTAGTAAGGAAGAAACTTTTTCCCTTTCATAACTTTGCTACGTTTGTCAGTGAGATAAAGTTCAATTAAGGTTTGAAAATTATGTTTAAAGTTTTTTGCAAGTCGCTAAGAAATCTAGATCTCATATGTTGTATTCAAAAGTCTCGTCGCATTATGTGGCAGTTTCTTGTAACTCCTATCGTTAATGACGTTATATTTCTTGAACCATGTGTCGTATGTGGTTCTTACCAATATAGAATTGGTATCTCACGGTAAGGAATATGTGTACTAAATTTGGTTGAAATCGGCCCCGTGGTTTAGGAGTAAATGTGCAACATTGTCGCGTAATGCAGCAGATTTTGTCGCATCTCATTCTTTATGACGTCATATCGCGTGAACTATTTGTTGTACTTGATCCTTACACTTCTGGCGACCGTCCTCGTGCTTGAAGCTTACGTTTAGAAAATTTCACAAATATTGTAACAAAACTGAAGATTCGTATGCAACAGGTACACACAAACAGACGGACACTTTGATTTATATACTAGTATAAAGATATGCAAAAATGGAAATTAATGATGATGGACGCGGGACAGCGTAACCGAAGAAGCAGTATGTCAATGTTTCCGGAACGGGAACGGTCTCCCTGCAGTTGGTGGAACTTGAAGTCTCCGCAACCGTTCTGGCGTTCAGGACTGGGACTGAGAAGGAGCACCTTAGTGAACAGCGAACTGTCGTTCCTCGTGTAGTGGGACAGATTTGTGAGCCCCTACTCTCCTGTACCAGCTTTCTTTTGCAGGAGATGAAAATTAAAGATTGCGTATTAATGAAAACGATTTATAAAATGTTGAGTAATTATTGTTATGATATGATACTTAAGAAGAATGTTTTGTGTTTGTTTCTGTTTGTTTCATGGTCGATCGAGGTACTGCAATAAACAGGAGCAGCACCGACCGGCGTCACAGAGCTGGCCTTGCGTTATATGAAGTTAGCCGACGGTCACGGGGCAGGGGACGTCTCTGCGCCTTCTTTACTGCGGGACATCGCTCTTCCTCTAAGAAGATTATTTAGCATTATTATTGCTATGGGTGTTCGTCAGTTCAGATTATGTCCTTGTAAATGTATGGTCGAATCAGAAGCAAATAGTATACGCTTGTATTGCAAGTAGACCAATAAACATTTGATGTTTGATTGAAGAAGAGTTTTAAATATTAAATCATCTATATGGAATGATTTATTATTTACTGTGAAATATGGAAATTTTCAAGAGTTTATAGGATCTTCTACATCTAGGAAGAAGACCATAAGTTTGAAAAGTTTATAACCGGCTTTTGAATTTCAAGGCGAATTAAAATGAAACAGTAGTATTTTTAATGTGAAACTAAAATATAGTAGGCTGTGAATTTTAGCTCGAACGCCAGTTTCGTGACTGAATTGATGCTAAAGAGTTTAAACTTTGAATGTACAGTTACATATCTTTCTCCCGCGGGTATAAGGATCTGTTTGTGTTTTAAGAAATGATAGAAATATAAACTATTATCTTCTTCTATCTATATTTATAAATGTGAATGTCTGTTCGGTGTACGTTTATCACTTCTGAACCAAAAGACATAAAGAGCTAAAAATTTGTACACTTACTAATGTCTACCCGGGGAAGGCTTTAAGCATGGTTTTATGGCCTTCGGATAGCTATATATATATATATATATATATATATATATATATATATATATATATATATATATAAATGTGAATGTTTGTTTTGTGTACTCTTATCACGTCCGAACCACAAGACGCAGAGACTTAAATATTTGCACATTTACTAATTTATACCTGAGGAAGGTCTTAGGCACGGTTTTATAGCAATCTGATAGATATTTAGTAATTTGAAGAATATAACGCGAAATGCTGAAAAATAATTACTCTTTGAAAATTATATTTGCTCTTTGAAAATGGTTTTATTGGTTGCATTGTTGCTTGAGGTTGATAATGATAAAGGGGTGGAGGATATTGCGAAGGAAAGTTATCGGTGTATATAAAAGTCTACGTGTGTGTGTGTATGTATGTTAATATTTCGCACTGCAGCGAAAAATACAGAACGCAAACGAATGGTCTGAGTGTAATTGTTGTCCGAAGTCTCCCGTTGGGCACCATAGCAGTTCCATGCCGATAGCTATAAGGGGGTGGGAGATATCGTGGTTGAAAGTCTTCAAATTAATAAAAAATTCGTTCTGAAGGCCAGCGATGACGTTTGCGACTCTACAGCAAGAGGGTTACATACAGCGAAACGTGATGCCACAGACCATATCTTTGGTCAATGCGTGCTACAATGTCTTCAGCTCTTTCTCTGTAAGGATAAGCACACGAATAAGGAAGTATTAGAATAAATAAATAAAGCAGTAGAATAGAAATTTCTTTTAATACATCTCTTTTTAAAAATCGATTTGACGTTTCGCGCATTACATCAAGTGATCGATCTGTGATATTATTACAATCATTATTGTTGAATTTCGTGGTTGGATTCTTCGAAACGAGTGCACCTTTACGTGTGATTTGATCTTATAGCACACTACTGAAAGATAGCTTATCTATCAAAATCAACCAACACGCGAGCGGAGCCGCGGGTTTAAGCTAGGCGGTGGACATAGACTTCGGAGGGAAGTTTGGTGCCGCGGTTCACGAGAAGTGTTGAGTTGCCAGGTGACGTTAGAAAACTTATAAATATATACTTAGCAGCTGACCATAAGAGCTAGAAACAGGTTTTCTTAATAAGACTGAACCAAATTTAAGACGAGTTTGGTATGTTAGGAGATTATTTTAGCAATTTAAAGTTCGTTACCACCTTTTCCCTTTGTCCCACCGCACTCGGTCCGTTAGATCACTTTTGTTGACCGTGATGTTGGAAATGTTTGTTCACGAATAGTAGGGGTCCATGCAGTTGTGATGGTCAAGAATATATATGGCCTCTGCGTTAAGGCTAGTCTACACGACGACACTAGGTTGCGAAACTCGTAGCATGAAATTAATTGCGCGCAACTGGTTTCGTGTAATACTATACACTACGGCAATACTATACACTACAGTTTCGTTGTTTTGTGAGTGTCGTAGTCGGCGTAAAATGAAAGTTCTGGTAGCTGTAAGAGTTGTGGCGAATCTATTGCTTGTCTGTGTGAAGTCGCTGCATAAGACTAAACATAAAAAGAATAAGACACGTGTTTGAGTTCAAGAATGTATTAAGAAAAGACGTCAGCTCCGTTGCTCAGCGACCTTGCTGAAAGAAATTGTGACTGAAGTCCCTAGAAGCTATTTTAATCAACTTAGAATGTCACCAGAGCAGGTCACGGTCCTTTTAAACAGAGTTAGTAATGCAATAAACAAACAAGTTACCGTTATGCGTGAAGAATTGTTACCAGAACTGAAATTACAAATTGCATTACGTTTCTTGTCTAGTAGATATTCGTCTCTGCAGTACTTGTACCGTGTTCCGAAATCCACAATTGCCATACTTCGTTTGTATAGGTATTTCGAATTGGATGTATTTTAGTCTGCAATTCACTAATTGTCAACCCATCAATATTTAATTTCACAAATAATTGCTAAAAGAGCACTAACACGCCGTTAAAATCGCACAAACACCTATTCAACGCATATATGTTCAAAAACAAAATTATTTCTCCCGTTCCCCCCTTTATGTGGTATTTTGTTCTGTATTGGTCATAACCTAACCTAAAAACACGCGCAATCAGTTTCGCCAAAGTTGGAACGTGCCGAAACTATTTAGTTTCATCAACGAGTTGCGCGAAGCCCTGCTGCGCATGCGCATTGGCCAGTAGCGCAGATTCATGAAACGTAGTGTCGTCGTGTAAACTAGCCTTTAAAATGGCACAAACACCTATGCATCGCATATATGTTCAAAAACCGAATTATTTCTTCCATTCTTCCCTTTATGTTGTGTTTTGTTCTGTATTGGTTATCGCCTAACCTAAAAACACACGCAATCAGTTTCGCCAAAGTTGGAAGATGCCGAAACAGTTTAGTTTCGCCAACGAGTTGCGCGAACGCCTGCAGCGCATGCGCACTGGCCAGTAGCGTAGCTTCATGAAACGTAGTGTCGTCGTGTACACTAGCCTTTAAGGATAGTTTACACGACGACACTACGTTTCATGAAACTGCGCTACTGGTTGCGTGATAACCAAAACAGAACAAAACACAATATAAAGGGCGGAAAGGAAGAAATAATCGATTTTTGAACATACAGGCGATGCATAGGTGTTTGTGTCATTTTAACGATGAAAATTTCAGCAATACTCAGCGGCGTGTTAGTGCTCTTGAAGCAGTTATTCGGGAATTAAATATTGATGTGTTGACGATAAGTCCTTTGCTAACGTACATTCAATTCCAAATGCCTATACGAACGAACTATGGCAATTGTGGATTTCGGAGACGAATATCTCTTTGACAAGAAAAGTAATGCAATTTGTAATTTCAGTTCTGATAACAATGTTTCACACATAACAGTATCTTGTTTCTTTATTGCATTACTATATCTGTTTAGAAGGAACGTAAATTGCTCTGGTGACATTCTGAGTTGATTAAAATAACTTCTAGGGCCTTCCATCACAATTTCTTTCAGCAAGGTCGCAACCGAGCTGACGTCTTTTTGGAATCCAGTCACGAACCCAAACACTTTTCTTACTCTTTTTATGTTTAGTGCCGGCCGCGGTGGCCGAGGTGACTGAGGCGCTCCAGTCTCGGTCAGCACGGCCACTACGGTCGGGGGTTCGAATCCCCCCTCGGGCATGGATATTTGTGCCGTCCTAGTTCGTAAGTAGTTTGTAAGTTTAGGGACTGATGACCCCGTAGTTAAGTCCCATAGGCTTCACAAACATTGGAACATTTTTATGTTTAGTCTTATGCAGCGACTTCACACAGACAAGCAATAGATTCGCCACAACTCGTACAGCTACCAAAACTTTCATTTTACGGCGATTAGGACACTCACAAAACAAGGAAACTGAAATGTATAGTATTGACACCGTGTCTACAGACATATACGAAACCAGTTGCGCGCAACTCATTTCTTGAAACGAGTGTCGCAAAACCTATTGTAGTCGTGTAAACTAGCCTTTAGTTTCGTGTGCGCCTGCAGGTGGAAGAGACTATGGTTCTCGAATATTTAGCAGAGACGTGGAGCAAACCGCAACTTTGTGGCAGACGGGCACGTCGGAGAGGGAGCAGCGCAGGTGTGTCAGTCGAGTGAGCGGCCGCGCTCGGCAGATGACACACGGCGCTCCGGAGCGCGCAGGTCCGCGGGTCGCCAGAGAGATTACTCGAGGTATCGACTGCGGCCCGCCGCCGGGTCGGAGGCGCCGCTATCGACTTTCTGCCGAGGCGAGTGGCACGGCGGGGGCGCCCCCAGCTAGCAGGAGGAGGAGGAGAGGAGAAGGAGAGACAGAGTGTCGGGGCGTCTCGGAGGAAGGTAAGCCGATACGGAAGAAGCCGGAGGGACAGAGATAGAGCGTGGAAGGGGGGGTGGGGGGAGGAGTGGGAGGAGGAGAAGCCGGGGCGGCGGAGTGGGCGTGGCGTGTGTCGGCGCGGCAGGGCGGGGCCACGGGCCAGCAAAGAGGCCGGCGGGTGGCCTAGGCGGCAGGCGCAGACGCACACGCGGCAGGTGCCCGCCGGGTCGCGACCCACGCCACCGGGCTCTGAACCCTGAACCCTGGCCCCGACCGCCGCGCCGCAGCTCGTCTGCAGCTCTGCTCTGTGTCGAGCCGCGGGCTACACTGCGGGAACGGAGCGAGGTCGCTACCTCGTCCCGACCACCCAACGCCGGTACACACTCGTAACCTTCAGGAAAACAACTCCAGTGAATAGAACGACATCGAACGTCTCATTAATTTAAGAATTATATAAGGAACTCATAGTTGCAATGGGGCGATCTATAATTGTTTAATAATGATTTTGCAGCCAAGATCGCATGTTTCATTTATTATGTTACCGTTTTCGGCGTGCTCGACGCCATCTTCACACCTGTCGTATATAAAAATGTCGTGAAGTTATGTAAATTACGACAGGTCTGAAGACGGCGTCGATCACGCCGAAACCGGTAACATAATAAATGAAAAATGCGATCTTGGCTGCAAAATCATTATTTATTAATTTAAGAATTACTCAAACCTTTCCTGCCACAATTAATTGAAATCTCGCATATTACCGTAAATCCACTAACTTTTCCGTCGGTTCTTGACAGGATATTTTATTCGTTTTGAATTAAACACACGACAAAAAATTTAATATTCTACGAACGTATTTGTGTTACAAACCGGTTTTCTGCTCTTACGCCATCATCAGGTAAACACTACAGAGTTACAGCAATGCAGCTTAGCAGTTTAACCCTTAAATGCGCCTATGTTCTTTACATCCCCCCCATAAAAAGGTATATAAATAAATAAAAATTTAAAAAAATGTTCCATGAGTTGAAAAAAAAGTAGGGGAAATAGTTTAAAAAATTCCTATGTTGCTAGTTTTTTAAAGAATGCACATATGCAACATACAGAAACTCGTTATATTATTTTCAAAGTTGGATAGTTCAAACGAATTTTTTTGTTTATTATATCTCTCCTTACTTGTCATAATTGGGGTGATAAATATTTTACTGCGCATTCGCAGTTCAGACACGCCGTGTTGCAGCTTGTGTACGTTCTGTATTCAGTGCACAACTTAACAATAAATAAATAAATAATGTTCAAATGTCTGTAGAGCTTATGGGATTTAACTTCAGGGTCATCAGTCCCTAAACTTACAAACTACTTAAGTTTCCAGAATCGAAACTACCGGCTGGCGAGTAAATAAGGCGAGATTCTCGGTTTCTTCTCAGAAAGATATGAAAGTCACAATTGTTGCTTGATGGGAATCGAGAAGCGTATGTTTTCGTAGAACACGAAGAACAGACGATAAGTTTCCAAACGCATTTTCGACCTCTCGTCTGGCTGTACTGTGCCTGTAGTTATATATTATTTCTTTGCTGCCTTTGTCGTGATTACCTGTAAATGGTTTCAAGAGGTGTTCTTGTAATGCAAACCCATCGTCAGCTACAGTTACAGATGGGCTAGGCACTGCTCTTCCTGCCAGAGCATCCGGTTCTCGTGTGTGCAGGTCACCTGTTTAAAGGGCTTTATTAAAGGTTGCCCGATTAAATACACTTTCATCTGAAATACCCCCTTGTGCCGCATTTGAAACAAGGAAGTAATCATCATCCACTGATGCCATTAACACAATGCTGAAAGTGTCTTTATATTTAGAGTAAGTGCTTCCAGCATTTGCAGAATTAACAATTTGCACGTGTTGTCAGTCTAAAGATTCTATGCAGTGAGGAAAGTTCAAGCGATCTCACATTTTCGATTGTCTGGGGACCTGAAAAAATATATAGAAGTCTAAGATTGTTTCCCTTCTTAAGGTACATCAGGATACATGATAAATGTAGAATTGGAAGGGGAAACAGAAACCCAAGAGGAGAAAATAACTGGTACTTCAAATAATTCAGTGCCACAACTACTTGATGGTACTACCACCACGGAAGAAGGCGAGGCTTGCACCAAATATCGCAGATGATGCGTTAGATGTTTTAAAGAGAACTAGTTACTATATCGTCTCAAAAAAGGAGGGTACGTTCACGTCATTCGCAAGTTATGTGTAAATAGAACTTCGGGAAATTAAAAATAAGAAACGACTACTAATCCTGCAGAATTAATGAGCTGATTTTTCTATGTGAGTATGGAAGAATTGCACGAATTTGAAAGTGAGTCGAGTGCAAGTGTAATTAAGGAAATTATCATTACACCACTAGACAAAAATGAAGGGGAGTCATAAAACGTTTATATTTTAACAAAGGACCTGTAGTTTAGAGTATTTTGTTTTAAATAAAAATTCAGTAAACACAAATAATTATTACCTAAATTTTTTGAAGCGCTTTTTTTTATTGCCTGACTCACTTTTGGTATTATTTCACGGATTTTCTATTTGGAAATCCCATGCATAAACATTAGAGAGCTGTACGAGTCTCCAGTAGCTAAAAATCGTAATTTAACGAACAATTTCTCGGCCTTCAGTATGTAATATTGATCTGTCATATTTAATAATACTTCAAAGTCCGCCGTTGATACACGAACAGAATTTTTGAAACACTGTCACTCATTACTGAACTGTCGGCTCCGTGACTACACCATTTACTGAAAAAGTTACACACCCCCCACATAAGTTCTTTTCTCCGGTTTTTCTCTCTTTTTTACAACTATATTAGCAGCATTAACACATAGAAATAAAAGTTCTACGTCAGACGCCATGTTCTGTGAAACTGATTGGCTATGCCGACAGTGAGAACGTTCACGTCGGCTGCGTGTACCTGGCACATGTCTCTGAACTAAGTTGCGACATACATATGCCAAGATACTTATCTCCGCGACTTCTGCCTGTCACAAATCTGTGCGGTATGTCCCTCAGTGTGAACGTAGCTTAAGGAATATGTGGATCAAATTTCGTTGAATCGTTACAGTGGTTTAGCAGAAGATGACCAACTTTGTCCAGTGAAGCAGCAATTTTTCGCACATTCCATTGTTTATGATTTGCACGTGAACCTTACATACAAGCAGACCTCTTGGTCTCATTGTAATATGTGAAGAATTTCATCAAACTCCGAGCATAAGAGTGTTTTTTTTTTTTTTTTTTTTTTTTTTTTTTTTCGTAGTCCATCATGCACCTCATGAAATTGTGTATATGCTCTGACGGTTAACGGTGCAAAATTTTATCAAGATCGAAATAAAATTGTTGATTTCCTCAAGGTCTGTAAGTAATGTACCACCAAGCACCATACGCGTCATATCTCCTGAGAAATGTGTCGTAGCTGGTTCATACTCCTACAACAATTGTTACTTCGAGGTGAGGGATACGTGCACCAAATTTGGTTCAAATAGGTCTACTAGTTTAGTAGGTGATGAGCAACATTATTGCGTGTTGTAGTAGTTTTTCGCTCATATCATTGTTTATGACGTTTTATCTCCTGAAATAGACGTTGTTCGTGATTCTTATACCCACGGCGACCTTCCCCTTGATTTGAAAGTCACGAGTGCAAAATTGGAACAAAGTTGTAGATTTGTATGCAGTACAAACACACAATCACATGCACACACTACCATGTATAAAGATAAGCATTTCAAGTAAGAGAAAGAAGAAGGAAGATAAGGATTTAACGTCTCATCGACAATTTGGTCATTAGAGAAAGAGCACACTTCGGATATTCATTGTCAGGAATGGAGAAGGAAATCGTCCGTGTCCATTGAAATCAACTGACTGATTTGGGAGAATCACGCCGCGCGGGAGTGGCCGAGCGGTCTGGACCACCACGTTTAGAACTGCGAGGTCTCCCGTATCGGAGGTTCGAATCCTCCCTCGGGCATGGATGTGTGTGTTGTCCTTAGGTTAGTTTAACTTAGTTTAAGTAGTTTGTAAGTCTAGGGACTGATGACCAAAGTAGTTTGGTCCTATAGAATTACAAACATTTGGGGGAATCACGGAAAACCTAAAACATGCGCCACCTCGCTCGGTATATCTTAAGTAGGACATATATAACACAATGGACACGAGCACGAATAAATTTATTGAAGCAATTGTTTTTAAAGGGTATAGAAATCGGTAAACGTAAGAAACTGAGTTCCATCATCATGGCAAACAAAGATACAACCTCTGACAAAAAAGTTGGATGAATAATCCCGTAATATTAACATCGATGAACTACGCAGTTGCCTTACTGTCCTTCGACCGCTGAGCTGTGCTATACATGTTCTGGAAAGTTGGCGCGAAGTCTTCCTTTTGGATTGTGTTCAAAAGTCTCGTCGCGTTTCGTCGGGTGTTAGGAATAACGTCAAATCTCTTTCCTTTCAAAGCGAGTTTGAGTCGATTGAATAGGAAGAAGTTGTAAGATTCAGAACCGGTGAGTATGGCGGATGTTCAAGTTGCCGCACCCTTTCTTTTTCTCAGGAACTTAGCTACGTGGGCGAGCGTTGTCGTGCAACTTGCAGATCCACCATACTCGCCAGGTCTCAATCATACTGACCTCTTTCTATTCCCTTGACTCAAATGCGTTTATCTGTTAGTATGTTTACATTGTGTCTCAGTGAGTGTTGTAATTTATTGTGTGTTTTGAAGGCTATGTTCATGTTGTGTGGTCTGAAAATGTTTGCCGGCCGCGGTGGCCGAGGGGACTGAAGCGCTTCAGTCACGGTCTGCACGGCCACTAAGGTCGGGGGTTCGAATCCCCCCTCGGGCATGGATATTTGTGCCGTCCTTAGTTGTAGGTAGTTGATAAGTAGTTTGTAAGTTTAGGGACTAATGACCCCGTAGTTAAGTCCCTTAAGCTTAACAAACATTTGAACATTTGAAAATGTTTGTTGTAACAAACACACACACTCAGGCATCTACAAAATAGTATGCAACACCTGCAATGCCCTGTATGTAGGCCATACAGGAAGAGAATTCGAAACAAGATACATTGAACACATAAATGCCTACCACACCAATAACTTTAATAAATTAGCAGTAGCTACCCATATAAAGGACAGAGGACATCCATTCCAGAATATTAAGAGTGATGTCCACATACTGCATAAAATGGACAAGGGGCATATAATGGACCTCTATGAAGAACTAGAAATTTTCATCCATGAAAAAATACATGGTGACCTTCTGCTAAATGACAAACTGGAAAGCAACAATACCCATTTCTTTAAAAATTTCTCAAGTGTTAAATGTATTTTTCACTAAAATGCAACGTAACTGTGTTCTTGTGTTGTGTGTGCCAGACAACAAGATTATCAACAAAACTACACTACAATAATCCAGAACCCGATCCAAAAGTCAACACAGTTTCAGCCGACCAGTTGCATAAAAATGGTTTACATGCATAAACTTTGACCTAGGTGTTGGCAATAGTAATTTTGCCTTCTTCAGAAGTATTACCCAATAAAATGTAATACACAAATCGTATGGATAATAGTAAAACACAAAATTGTTTCTAAAATAAGAAATTAAAATTACAGCATAGGTGAGAATGTACTTTCATAAAGCTCACATTAAAAAAGTTGTTAAATGAAATGTTGCTGACTCCATGTCAATAGAATAAAAAATAAAATTTAAAACAATGTCACATCATAAAATTGTGGAGCCCGTCCACACACAGGTCGAGTGAGCACTGCGTACTGGCAGAGGCGTAGGAACCCTAGTGACGTGCGCCCACACTAGGTGGCGCCAAGAGGGCTGATGGGCGTGCGCGCAGTCGCGGACGCGAATGAATTAGACAAGAGGAAACTATGTGTAATATGATACTGAAGGAAACAGATAAGATAAAAAAAAGAAAGAATGGGAAATCAGTTGGATAATAACGTGCAAAGAAATCTGGAGCCGAGTCATGTGGATGGCAGTATATATATATATATATATATATATATATATATATATATATATATATATATATATATATATATACGTGCATACACGCAAACATTGAAGATAGAAAAGTTAGGAAATATTCAGCAGGAAGACATAGTGCATGAAACACAAACTAAGAATAAATAGCACGCATCCGGTGGGGGAGAACGGGATAACCATTACGCATCACAACATTTGAAAACTATAAACACGTGCGCCACTAGGATTCTGAGGATAAACATTATGCATCACAATCATAGAAAACTATAAACAAGTGCACCACTAGAATTCTGAGGACAATAAACACCATGCAGGAACAAGTATTGCATTAACAAATTTAGAATAATCCAGAAGCTACAATCACGAAAAGTAATACTAAGATAGCTATATCTTCCTGAACAGGTTAAAACATCCAATCATAACCTCACTGGCACCCATAACACAAAACATAATAAAACAATAATGAACCAGTAACTGTAATAATGCACCCGACGATGACAGCTTACTGCAAAATGCGTCGTGCTAGTAAAATTATTAGTAAAAAGTGACTGCTGCAATATAAATTAATTCAAAAAGTTTATAATACCGTCGCAGACCTCAGAACAATCCACATAACATAGATAACTTTATGTTTGTGTTTTTTATTTCCTGCAAAGAAACATTGATAATGAGCCCGATTACTAGGAAGTCACGTGCAGGTTGACTTTTCTTGCCCTTCAGGTGACACTGTTTTATCGTATTTATATTGTCTCAAGACACAATGACTTCTGAATCAACGACAGACCCAGTGGCCAGTGGCGGCTGGTACTTAATATGACTGGGGGTTCACTTCTTTTAGCACCGGATCCAGATAGTGGCCTCCCCTCCCCCTCTCGCTTGGCGTTCAGAGAGACAACTTGGCGTACCTCTGCGGTAAAGCGCTCGGTTTGCCCCCCCCCCACCCCCTTAGATATATTTTTGTTAAAATATCTGCAGAATGTCTTACCTCGATTTGTTTACGCTTGCTTCAACTCGAGCTGAGGCGTCGGCCTACCAAGCTTCTTTAATTCATACTTTTGTTCCAAGCTTAAAGCTGAGTAATTTGTTTCTCAAAGATACTGAACGTTGTTAATTTTTCTTTGATAATAAACACCAAGAATATATGAATATGCACTTGAACACTAAAACACAGTAAGTAAATGATTACAATGTTAAGTGACTGTAATAAAATGAATCAGTTACAATAAAGAGACAAGCTACCTTGGCGTCACTAACACTGTAAGCAGCACGTATTTTCAAACGGTAAATATTTGCTACAATGAAGAATATAAATGTCCTGGCAGATTAAAATTGTGTGCCGGAACCGGGACTCGAACCTGGGACCTTTGCCTTTCGCGGTCAAGCGCACTACGGACTGTGCTATCCCGACACGACTCACGATGCCGCCTCACAACTTTACTTCCGCGAGTACCTCGCCTCCTACTTTCCAAACTTCACAGAAGCTCTCCTACAAACACGCAAGACTAGCAGTCCTGGAAGAAAGTTTGGAAAGTAGGAGGCGAGGAATTGGCGGAAGTAAAGTTGTGAGGCGGCATCGTGAGTCGTGTCGGGATAGCACAGTCGGTAGTGCGCTTACCCGCGAAAGGCAAAGGTCCCAGGTTCGAGTCCCGGTTCCGGCACACAATTTTAATCTGCCAGGAAGTTTCATATCAGCGCACACTCCGCTGCAGAGTGAAGTTTCATTCTGAATATAAATGTCATTTACCCCTAAAATCGCACCACACATCCTAAAACGTCCAAGGATATGTCACAAGTAACAATACAAAAGTCATTGTTGTTCTCGTATCAGTTAAAAAGAACGTTGGGTTTTAAAAATTGCTTGCAGTGAGTCTTGAACCCACTACCTTCGACAGCGCAAAGCTATGCCGCTAACCACTTGACTATTCTTGCTAGATGGAACATAGTGACTTCATTATTATTCATGATCGTATCTTCTGAAGGTTGTGTGCTTCTTCAGTTTATGGTTATAAGATATTTTACCAAATATGACGACTTTTTTATGAATCTTCAATGCGTCAAAAACAAATACGAAGGGCGGATATTGCCGTAACGGAGGATTAGCCGATGCGCAAGGCGAGGTGCGCATTATCTACATTGTCTTTGCTTCGGGACCATTCGTGTGTAACCGCCAGTGCTCAAGTAGCCAGGAGCTGGGGTCTCTACCAGCTCCAACGCCAATGTTAAAAGCGGCGTTTCCCCTCGACCCTCTCTGCCGCGGAAGCGCCTATATGCTGCCTCCAGGGGGTTCAGAAGACAATTTGAACCTCAGGTGCATTGCAACACTGTGGTCACTGCCGCCTATATTAAGCGGCTGCGCTACGACACGTATACGCGCTGTCTCCGCGAGGTAAAACGTTTCTCATGCGATAAAAATTATTTGAATGAGCATATAAAATGATCTGATAGAAGAACGAAAAGAAGAATGATAGTTTAAAGGACTTTTTATTTTATTCGTTTATTTACTTTTTTGCACGATGAGCTATTCTCTGAGGTTCACTGAAATAGTGAACACATACGATGCGCCGCCATTAAACAGACCCATTCATAATCCAGTGCTATTTACAAAGCCACAGTACAATATGATGGAGCGGTACCGGTAGAGTTTCTCAGAACTCATTGACACGGATCTTGTGTATGCGGAAGAACCTTGCAATACTCCCGGTGCTGAAAAGCTGTACAGGGAACTATTGCCCAACGGGCGTTATTCGACACGATGAGTGTTTATTTCTCTCGATCAATGAATACAGTAGTTTGGTTCATTGGAAACGAGGAACGAGGGGCCTGGCAACATGAATATCTGTCACGGTACGTCAGAACCCCTGTTCGCTGATATCATTCAGGTTGATGGCTGTCAGTTTCGGTGCATTTTGTAAGATACAGTACAATTGGAACGTCTATTGCATCAATAATGGTATCTTTACTTAGTAGTAATTAATGTAAACAGAAAGGTATACACTAATGTGATTGCATTTCTATTATTTCCTTAAGTTGGATTTTACGACTCCAGGTTCCCTGCTTCAAGTTGTTCGCCTGGGCATCCTCTATGTCGTGATAAATTTATTCAAGCTCTTACGGAAACATCCTGTACACACACCAGAGGAACGTTTTTAAACAGGCGTCTCTTGAGGAACCGTACTTAAAACTTCACTTAGGAAGGTAAGTGTATTCATCATAATTAGCACCAGCAGGCCCAGCCAAGCGGCTTCCACAAAATCAAATGCAAGATTCACAGAAAAACAAATATCGGTTGTCTCGTCAATTAATGTACTGTAGAGGGTAAACAGGATGACGATTAACAGAACAGACACTTCGTAAGTGTATTGGAAGCGTTCAAAGAGTAAGGAAATGATTGGTAT
The DNA here is from genome assembly GCA_026315105.1 of Locusta migratoria. Lineage (NCBI taxonomy): Eukaryota > Metazoa > Arthropoda > Insecta > Orthoptera > Acrididae > Locusta > Locusta migratoria. Next base: position 361,553,174 of record CM048749.1, read on the forward strand.
TTTCACTCCGCAGCGAATTGCTCGCTGATATGAAACTTCCTGGTAGATTAAAACTGTTTTCTGGAACCGTTATTCGATCCTGTGACCTTCACGTGCAAGCGCCTTACCTTCTGAGCTATCCCGGCATGTTTCACGACCCATTCTCAGTGTTTTACTTCCACCAGTAATCGACTCCTACTTTCCTCTACAAATCCTGGAGGACTAGCACTCCTGGAAGAGACATAGCTTAGCCACGGCCTAGGCGATGTTTCCAGAATGGAGACAATCTGAATAGCTCCCTTAGACTGTTCGCCGATGATGCCTTCGTTTATCGGTTAGTGTAGCAACTGCAAGTCAATTTGGACAAAACGTCTACATAATGCGAAAATTGCAATTAACACTAAATAATGAAACGTATGAAGTAAAACACAGGACCACTAACAGAAATACGCTGACCTTCAATTACACAATAAATCAATCCTTAAGGTCGTAAATTCTACCAAGTACCTAGGAGTTACAATTACGAACAATTTAGTCTGGAGAGAACACACAGAAAATATTGTGGAGAAGGCGAACCAAAGGTTACGTTTCATTGGCAGAACCCATCGAAGATGCAACAGCTCCACCAAAGAGACTGTCTATATCATACTTGTGCGCCCTCTCCTTGAGTACTATTGCCTGGTGTGGGACCCTCACCAGGTGGGACTGACGGAAGACACTGAGAAGGTTCAGAGAAGGACAGCTCGTTTTGTTTTATCGCGTTACAGGAGGGAAAGCGTAACGGAAAAATTGCACGATTTGAGATGGACATAATTAAAAGAAAGACGTTATTCGTTGCAGCGAGATCTATTTCCGAAATTTCAATCATCGATTTTTATTCTGAATGTGAAAATATTTTTCTAGCACCCACCTACTTAGGGAGACATGACCCTCCCAATAAAATAATAGAAATTAGTTGTTCTTTCTTCCCGCGCGCTATTAGAGAACGGAACGGCAGAGAAAGGTTATGAAAGTGGTTAATGAACCCTCTGCCAGGCACTTAAATGTCATTTGCATAGTATCTATGTGGATGTAGACTTAGAATGATATTTTCAATCTGCAGCGGAGTGTGCACTGATATAAAACTTCCTGGCAGATTCAAATTGTGTTCCGGAAACGGCATTCAAATATGGAGGACCTAAGCCTTTCGCACGCAATGTGCTCTTCCATCAGAGCTATCCCGCCAACGTCATGGCCCGTCATCGCAGTTTTACTTCCGCCAATATCACGCTTCCTGCTTCAGATTGTTTGCCCGCAAAATGCAAAGGTGCCAGTATCCAATCCCGGCTCCGGCACTGTTTTAATCTGCCATGAAGTTTCGTATCAGCGCACACTTCGATGCAGAATTTACAATCTACATCCACATCTACATAGATACTCTGCATATCACATTTAAGTGCCTGGCAGAGTTCATTAATCACTTTCATAACCGTTCTCTATCGTTTCATTCTCTAATAGCGCGCGGGAAGAAAGAACAACTAATTTCTATTATTTTATTGGGAGGGTCATGTCTCCCTAAGTAGGTGGGTGCTAGAAAAATATTTTCACATTCAGAACTAAAAGTCGGTGATTGAAATTTCGTAAATAGATCTCGCCGCAACGAATAACGTCTGTTTTTACCTCAAATCGTGATACATTTCCGAGACGCTTTCCCCCTGTAACGTGATAAAACAAGCTGCCCTTCTCTGAACCTTCTCAATGTCTTCCGTCAGTCGCACCTGGTGAGGGTCCCACAATGGGCAACAGTACTCCAGGAGAGGACGCACGAGTGTGATGTAGGCAGCCTCGTTGGTGGAGCTGGTGCATCTTCGAAGCGTTCTGCCAATGAAACGTTGGTTCGCCGTTCCCACAATATTTTCTATGTGTTCTCTCCAGTCTAAGGTGTTCATAATTGTAACTCCTAGGTATTTGGTAGAATTTAAAACCTTAAGGCTTGACAGATTTATCGCGTAATTGAAGTTCAGCGGATTCCTTTTAGTGGTCATGTGTACTACTTTACACTTTATTTAGTGTTAATTGCCAATTTTCGCACCATGTAGAAATTTTGTCTAAATCTCTTTGCAGTTGCTTTTGACTCTCTGTTGACTTCACTAACCGATAAACGACAGCATCATCCGCGAACATCATCGAAACATTACCTAAGCTGTTCCTAAGATATCTCTCCAGCATGTCTTTTCTACCATGATTGTTAGTCCTCCAAGGTTCACGGGAGAACGTCTTTGAAGTCAGGAAAGTAGGAGGCGAGGTACTAGCGGTAGTTAAACTGTGAAGTGGGCCGTGAAGAGTGTCGGGATAGCTCAGATTGTAGAGCGCTTGCCCGCGATAGGAAAAAGTCCCAGGTTCGAATCTCTGTTCCAGCACACAGTTTTAATGGGCCAGGAAGTTTCAGTAAATAAAAGGTCATGACAAACTTTGGGTATGGGAACTTAAATCATCCATCGGGTCTCACGATGGAGTGTGAGCAAATGGGCTATCCCAAAAAATTTGACTGAGGATCAGGAACTGAAGTTCGTTATGCATACGGAGACCTAACACACAATCCTTAGAACAGTTGAATAGCAAAACAATTCAGCATTGCAGCGGACACCACGTCAAAATATCATTTGTACGAGGCGGCATCCGCTGACCCATGCGACACCCAACGTCCTGATTCTTCAATAACTCTTCAAATGGAGATATGGGTTGAGGGTTCAGCGCACGTTACACCACTGCCAAACGTAATCACCAAATCAACCACATGACGGTCGCGACGCTACCTCTTGCCACATCTGCATTAAACGCATGTGACACGCAGTGATTGTCACTCCCCCTGGCGGCCAACGATGGCGTCAAGCACAGGGGGATATCGATAGTCTACCAGAGGAAAGAATTACCCTCACGATACAGCTCACCCTCTTCCCCATCCCGCCCTAAGCTATAACAACCGGGAATTTTTATTTATTTTTTTTTACTGTAATTTTTCTTAAATGGGCTGTAATTAGTTTTTGTGGAGATGATCCGTGTACCAGGACAGTAACTGCCGAGATGACTCTAATCACCTCAGAAGTTGGAAATTTTTGAACAGAACTATATAAAACACCAGAAACGAGCCAAGGCGGCTACACTGATAATAGTTAATCGCCTCCCTTCTGTGTACCAACAGGATATTCTTAGTAAAGGAGAATCTCTTGAATTCCTTTGAGATAAATGCTGGAGTATTATCAAATGTTCAAATGTTTGTAGAACTTATGGGACGTAACTACGGGGTCATCAGTCCCGAGCCGGCCGCGGTGGCCGAGGAGACTGAGGCGCTTCAGTCACGGTCTGCACGGCCACTACGGTCGGGGGTTCGAATCCCCCCTCGGGCATGGATATTTGTGCCGTCCTAGTTCGTAAGTAGTTCATAAGTAGTTTGTAAGTTTAGGGACTGATGACCCCGTAGTTAAGTCCCATAGATGATACAAACATTTGAACATTTGAATCAGTCCCGAAGCTTACAATCTACTTATGAACTACCTAAGACTAAGGACGGCACAAGTATCCATGCCCGAGGGGGCATTCGAACCCCCGACCGTAGTCGCCGTGCAGACCGTGACTGGAGCGCCTCAGTCCCCTCGGCCACCGCGGACGGCGGAGTATTATCACTCTAAGGAACTCAAAAGAACAAATATCTGACTATAACCTTCTAATCGTCATTCCTGTAGTTCTCAAGTTGCTGGGCATTAGTCAGCCGAACACTGAAAAGGCACTGAGTATTACGAACAAATACCGATTCAAAAGCCTAGTTCTAACCTAGCCCTAGTGGGTCAATATAATTTACAAATACACTGCTGGAATAAAATTATACCTCTTGAAAGACAACATCGATTTAGATCCGATGACGACAGATGCTGCCTGTGGATAGTACATGTATCGATAATGGTTTCAACGCCGTCCGCCATCAGATAGCGTAGTGATGAATGTTCAAATGTTTATATATCTGTCGGATCAAACTGCGTGGTCATGAGTCCGTAGCTTACAAACTACTTAAAGCTAGGCAAACTAACCTAAGGACAACATACACACCCATGCCCCAGGGAGGACTCGAACCTCCACGGCAAGCAACCGCGCGCCTCGCAGCGAGACGCTTTAGACCGCTCGGCTACTCCGCCGCGGGACGTAGTGATGTAGATTACAAAGTGCCATGTACGTATACCCTTTCATAAGGAATGTTTATTATTATAAGTCGCAGAGTGATATGCGTTTTTAGTTTCCGAACATCCATTTACATGTGAGATCAGGAGCTGTTCATGTTCAGATTTGCTTTAAATATTCCGAAATGATCGACTCTTGAGGACTTACGATACGATTAAAATGTTGCGGGAATAGGGATGATAGATATTCATCGATGTTCAATTGACAGAAAATATCGATATCTTAACGTCGATGTAGCGTGGTATGGGAACAACATCGTACCATTGTTACTTCCATGTTGAAGATTCAACTCCATGATCAAATAAAAATTTTGTCTGAGAAACAGCAAAGATCGCTAATAATTTTCTTATATTAATAACCTTAAATGCTCTATTTCTCCAGTAGAGGGTACAGTTTTATTCATGGCAACGGCGGCGTAGTGTGCTGAAGTTGGCAGCGACTGCAAAATGCTACTCGTGAAGCGAACCTTTTTGTGACCAACATCAGCTCACTACGACGACGCCGTAACTGAAATTTAACAGTCGAAATTAATTATACCTCTTTATCTCAATTTCTTACGGGCGTTTTAACCAGACACTAATAGTTGTTTACACGCCCTTTAAAGTGGCAGCGACACCAATAACACAGTATGTGGTATTGCCAGTCTAGCAGTGTATGTCAGTTGATATTCAAAGGGGCTAAAGTTGAGGTCACAGGTAACAGGAGCGTCAGCAGCGCTTCCGTAGCGCACAAAATTCGGCGGCGTACCAGATTTCGCGTAGCTAATGGCGCGCCACTTTGGGGTGACCAATGACAGGAGCAAACATATTTAATGAGTTTATAGCACTGGAACTAAAGCTACTGTCTGGTTCGTTGTTTTTTCGAGTCATGACAGAGAAGTCGAGTTAATGGATGGAACACCATTGTATATATACACCTTCAAAAACCCCCTGCCTCAGTAATCGGATTTGAAATCATTACTCTACATAGAAGTTAAGGTGTGTCTGAAACCTATTTAATTTGACAGATATTATAATTGGCTGCGAGAGAATTGCATTTAATTGAATGTTATGGTAAATGTGTAGTTGATAATATTGTCATGGACTTTGTATTTAGAAAACAATGTAAATATTCTGAAAAATATAACGTATGATCTCTATACTGCCAGGATGTTGAACTTCAGCTGGCTGAGGGCACCAGATACAGATGTTCATATTCCGTTTCATGGCAAACTCAAATATGGCTGGTACGAAGTGTTAGTATAATATTACAAGAAAATACATTCCGGTTCGGCTACCATACCTACGTATTACAATGCATATCGACATGAAGTTCTAAATTATTTGTAGGTAACAATTCTCTGTCATTTTCAAACTGATGGAAACCTAATTGCCAAATTAGATGGAGCGCAATGCAAAACAATGTACAGAAAAACATGAATTTGGTGGCACGCTACAGTTATATGCTCATAGACCAGCGTTATAAATCTAGGTTGTACATAGATCACTATGTGTAGTTCATATGAAATAATATAGTTACTTCTGTTATAAAAGAAGTTGCATACACCGAGACTTCATCACTGGTTTCTCTCTTCTTTTGCCTTTCTTTATTCTGTACACTTTGATTGAGGCGTGTAAAAATGTTTGTATAGTCTATGGGACTTAACTACGGGGTCATCAGTCCCTAAACTTACAAACTACTTATGAACTACTTACGAACTAGGACGGCACAAATATCCATGCCCGAGGGGGGATTCGAACCCCCGACGGTAGTGGCCGTGCAGACCGTGACTGGAGCGCCTTAGTCCCCTCGGCCACCGCGGCCGGCTGAGGCGTGTAACTGTGAGTTTTGTGCTCAAAGACATATTTAGAAAATATTTGTACTCTTATCAGATAAGTGCTTGACACCTCATATCTTGTTTCTTAAGACATTCACAACAACTCCCAGTTTCGTTAGAGGCGACGGAACCAACCCAACGATACGGCTGAGCGGCAACAATTGGTCGCTTTGATGCGCATTCCAGTGGAACGCATGGCAAAATTCCATTACATTCTGTCAATAACTTTCAGGGATTTGCGGTTAGGAACATCTGAATTTAAAAATGTAAAATATCGTTACTTGAAAATCTGGAAAGTCTGATAAATGTTCGCAGATTACGTTGAAATTTTGACACAATGATTCCTTCGATTTCGCACATGTATTTTTAGTATTTATTACGTTAATTAATATTCCGTAGAACATAGCAACGAGTAAAACCAATTTCGTATATTTGGAAAGGTTTAAAATTTCAAGAACATACAATATTTTTACGGAGTAAATATTGTTCCTTTAATTCACGTTGTATGAACTCATAGCTTAACGGATGATATTATCCTTTTTCTGTGCTAGCAACACACCCGCGAACGCGAGAAAACGTTTAATTCTTGCAACTGGCAATCTTGATTATAACGGACTATAGATACGTCATATTTGGCAAATCTCCATCAATACGGTATATCCAATTAGGATAAAATTTTGCACATTTGAGCTTCAAAACAAGAAGAATGGCACTGTCTAAGTAATTCGTAAAGAACATGGTAGGGGGTACTTGACAACAAATTCCAAATTTAGAGTTTTATTCCGGTCTTGGTTAAATTTTTCACAGTTGATCTTCAAAACCAGGCATGGCCAAACACCGCCTCGCACTGCGACTGGGGCATAGTGGCGAATAGGAAGAGGAACAACGCCGTTACAGTCAGCCAGGATAGAACTGATTTTTCAAGAATGATATGTATTTCTGCTAATCACATGAATACTCCGTAATGTGCATATTTCATTAAAAAATAAAGTTATTGCTTTGGCGAATTAAAAAAAATCATATACACCGAGTGATCAAAAAGTCAGTATAAATTTGAAAACTTAATAAATCGCTGAATAATGTAGATAGAGAGGTAAAAATTGACACACATGCTTGGAATGACATGGGGTTTTATCAGACTGAAAAAAAGGTTCAAAAAATGTCCGACAGCTGGCGCTTCATCTGATTAGAAAATCAATAATTTGCATAACAAATTAAGACAAAGCAAAGGTGATGTTCTTTACAGGAAACGCTCAATATGTTCACCATCACTACTCAACAATAGCTATAGTAGAGGAATAATGATGTGAATAGCACTGCAAAGCATGTCCGGAGTTACGGTGAGGCACTATCAGTTCCGATCAGAAAATTCACATAAATGCCAATCTTGTTTAAACAACTGTATTACAGCACCGGTGCATACACTGTTACCGAAACATTCAACACCAGATTAATCGAGGGTAAAACCTATGACCTAGAAGGATTTTAGTAGTGAGAGCTTATATCTGCTGCGACTCTCATTAATGTTTTTACTCCGTCATTTTATAAAAACTTTCGGTTTTTATTTATTTATTTATTTATTGTTCTAATAAGACCCCATGTCATTCCAATCGTGTGTGTCAATTTTTACCTCTCTATCTACATTATTCCGTGATTTATTAAGTTTTCAAATTTATACTGACTTTTTGATCACCCGGTATATAATTCCGATTATAAAAGTCCTCTACCACATTGCCATCTCCATTTAGTAGCCTCACTGTGTTGCAAAAAATGCCTTCCTTCGTTTCCCCCCTGCAACAATTGCAGTGGTGGGGGAAGTAGTGCGCCCGTCAAAACGGCTCACGCCCGAAGTGTGCTAGTGTCTTTTCAGAGGAACTGGGAGAAAATGCACTTAAAACGAATATATTTTTGTTAGTTTTTTATTTGTGATTTAACATAAAATATTTACTTGTAATAATGAGACTCTATAGCCCTTAAATAACATTATTTTTAAAATAGCATATTTATGATACTAGTTCGTTTCAGAAATATATATCTCTCAGAAGAAGCCTACTGGATATATGACGAGTGTGCGTATACAATACTAATAGAATCAAATTTAGGTCACAAGATTACTAAGTTTTTCTTCGATTTCCTTTTTGGATATTTTCTAAAGCTCCGTGTAGTGATTCTGCCATACAAACACTAATTGTTACCTGAACAGTAAATGGTTTGCTTGTGTTACCATTCTTTGACCCCATTACAGAGCTGCGCTTCCTCTGTTACTTGGTTTACGTTGGATCTGACGGCGGGACAGTCCAGCGCAGAGCAGTGCTGTGCGGTCTCACTCTTTCCGCAGCTATCTATCTCTCTCGCTCCGTTGCCGACACTAGCGACACACGGTCGCGGCTGGGGCTGTGAACTGCAGTGTACTCCACCTGCGGGGCACGTGCGCGCCCATCGGGCGGAAATGTTGGCCATGCCTGTTCAAATCAATAAAAACGTGATTTTCTGGATAAGATTTCGCATGGTGCATGGTGAAGAGGACCTTACTACAGACTTTGGCATTGTTTGACTGATCATCATTAAGTTTGTATTATAATAATAGTTTCGATCGTAGAGGTAAAAATGTTTGAGTTTATCGGTTTCAACCCAATTTAGGTCATCTTCAGACATAATAAATATGCAGCCCATGAGGCTGGTGCTGAACCCTGTAGGAATGTTGGATATCAACTTACGGCCAGGAAACAGCCACAGCAGTCCTATAAGGTTCAGCACTGGCCACATGGGCTGGGTCGATGTTACACAAATTAATAACCATGAACTTTGACAGATGTATGTAATTATTTCATATACTAGGGATGGAGGAGATTGGCAGAGAACTGGGGAAGGGAAGGAAAAAGACAGAGTGATAGTTGAGTGGTTGTAAAATGGGAAGTTGGCGGAGGAGAAGGCAAAGGTAGATAGGGAGGAGGGACACAGAGTGGAGGAGGAATAAGTAAATGTATATAATGAAAGTGAGGGAGGATGTAGGCGTCTAGAGGAAGGAAAGGAGAAGACGGATACTGTGTGGGATAAGAGATGTACAGGGAGTGGCGGAAAGGTGATCTACAGGGATAATACATTTAACGAACGATCACAAAGGCCATCACATCCTTCATGCACAAATGTTTGCAGTTAGCTAGAGAACCATGATTTTTACCCATGGCATGCACCGCTTCATGCGAAATATACCGATGATCATGAATGTATTTCTTCAGGACTCCAAAAATATCGGAATCGTATGGGAGAAATTTGGGACAGCATGGAACATGTCCGGTCGAGGAAAAGTCGTCTGGTCCGGATTATATACCCATTAGATTTATATCTGATTATGATGAAGCGATAGCTCCTTACTTAACAGCCATATAGCTGATAGAAGGATCTGTACCCAAAGATTGCAAAGTTGCACCGGTCACACGTATATCAAGAAAGGCGGTAGGAGTAACCCACTAAACGACAGGCCTATTTCATTGACGTCAATTTGCAGTAGCGTTTTGGAACATATCCCGTATTCAAATATTATGAATTATCTCGAAAAACAGTTTATTGACCTAAGATCAACACGGATTTAGAAAATATCTTTCCACAGGGTAGTGTTAATGGTCCTCTGCCGTTCCTTATTTACGTAAACGATTTAGGGGAAAATCTAAGTAGGTCTCTTAGGTTGTTTGCAGATGACGCCGTCGTTTACCGTCTTACAAAATCATCTGAATATCAAAACAAACTCCAGAACGATCTGAATAAGTTTTCAGTATGGTGTAAAAATTGGTAATGGACTAAATAATGAGTACGAAAAGAAATCCGTTAAACTTTGTGTACAAGATAAATCAATCAAAAGTGAAGGCCGTAAACTCCACAAAATACCTAGGAATTATTATTACTTAAATTGGAAAGAACACGTAGATAATGTCGTGGGAAAGGCGAACCAGAGACTGCGTTTTATTGGCAGAAACCTTAAATATGCAACAGAACTACAAAGAAACTGCATATACTACGCTTGTCCGCCCATTTTTGGAGTATTGCTGCCCAGTGTGCGATCTTTATCAGGTGGATTTGACGGAGGACATCGAAAGAGTCCAAAGAAGCGCAGCTCGTTTCGTATTGTCAGGATACAGCGGAGACAGCGTTACGGAAATGATACAGGATCTGGGATGGGAATCATTACAACAACGGCGCATATCGCTGCGGCATGGGCTACTTAGGAAACTCCAATCGCCAACATTCTCCTCCGAATACGAAAATATATTATTGACTCCCACCTACATAGGTAGAAATGATCATCATAATAAAATACGAGAAATCAGAGCTCGAACGGAGAGATTCAGGTGTTCTTTCTTCCTTCGCGGTATTCGAGAATGGAATGGGAGATAAATAGTATAACGGTGGTTCGATGAACCCTCTGCCAGGCACTTAAATGTGATTTTTTATGGAATTCTCCACACAATCACCACAAAAAATAAAGATTGAAGATTAAAATTGATTTCGATGATGTCTTAGGTGGAGGTGTGTAAAGAATAAAATCGCAACCTGTCAAGATGTGTTATCCCGACACTACCGGTTTCTCATTAGTAAAGATGCATTTTCAGGTGGATGATATAAGAAAATGATTACATAATAATTGGAACAGCATCCCTGAAAGCTGGATATAATCATTTTCTTATGTCATCCACCTGAAGATGCATCTTTACTGATGAGAAACCGGTAGTGTCAGAATAAACACATCTTGACAGCTGTTGCGATTTTTAAAAAATGTTTGTTAAGCTTATGGGACTTAACTTCGGGGTCATCAGTCCTTAAACTTACTAACTACTTATCAACTACCTTATACTAAAGACGGCACAAATATCCATGCCCGAGGGGGGATTCGAACCCCCGACCGTAGTGGACGTGCAGACCGTGACTGGAGCGCCTCAGTCTCCTCGGCCACGGCGGCCGGCGTTGCTATTTTATTCTTTACACACCTCCACCTAAGACATCATCGAAATCAATTTTTAAAAAATGTTCTAATGTTTGTATAGACTATGGGACTTAACTACGGGGTCATCAGTACATAATCTTACAAACTACTTATGAACTACTTACGAACTAGGACGGCACAAGGGGGGATTCGAAACCCCGACCGTAGTGGCCGTGCAGACCGTCACTGGAGCGCCTTAGTCCCCTCGGCCACCGCGGCCGGCAATCAATTTTAATCTTCAATTTTTTTTTTTTACTTTTTATTTTTATTTTTATTTATTTATTTATTTATTTTTTTTTTGATTTATTTATTTATTTATTTTTTTTTTTTTTTTTTTGTGGTGTTTGTGTGGAGAATTCCATAAATACGTATTTAAGCTGTGGTTGCTCTTTTAAGAAAATTGTTTGTGACATAAATGTGAGTTGCAGAGTATCCCGTGTAGATGTACCGCAATAGTTTGCCTGCCTTGGAAAAATGTTGGTAGCCTCTATCCTGATAGCGACGCCACTTTTTATTACCTTCGAGGGGTTTGAATTCCCCAGAAGCCACCTCTCTGGTTACGCCGGGCCAGAGTCGGTGATCAGATGGCGCTGACAGAAATGAAGAGACCTCAGGAGACGTCACTAACCCAAGGATCAGCTGAGGCTACGGCCGGTTCGCGAGATAGAGGCACCTGTCCGCACCTCTCCAAGGCCGCGGCTCGGCGCTGAGGGTCCAGGGGCTTTCCAGGGGTTGACTGGTATCGGCCGTCCGGCAGGAGGCTGGGCCCCGCTCTCGTTTAATCAGGCGGCTGTTTTATCAGCGGGCCGGCGCTTCTTAAAGCCTTTTCAGGCGGACGGCGGAATTGTATTACTGCGGTGAATGGGGGCGTCTGGAGGCGGCCGCCGCCGCCTTCGCCACCACCATCCGCCCCCGCTCCCGCCCCCGCCCCCACCCCCTGTGGCTTGATTTAAGCCCGGCTGCCGGCGCGCGCCTTCGCACTTTATCCTGGCGGCTCCTTATCACGCCGCCGCCGGCTCTCCTTATTCTCCTCTTCATCTTTCCCTTTCTCTCTCTCCCTCTCTGTCTCTCGCTCTCTCTCCCTCCCTGCTACTCCTCCGTTGCCTCCTTCACGCACCGCCCATCCTCTCGCAGGACACCCCCACCGCGGTCCTTGTGCTCCACTGTCATTAATCCGATTATTCCGTCTCGCCGCTCACACACACACACACACACACACACACACACACACACACACAGCTAGAGTTGCAGCGCTCAGAGATTTTCCATTATTTAGAGAGCAAGTCCGCGCTGAAAAGACAACTGCGAGTTGGCAGTGCCACCACGGCGGTAGATCCTCAAACATCCCCCTCCTCCTCCTCCTACCCTCTTTCACTCACTACTGAAGCAACTGGAGTCGCCGGCAAAGTCGAGCGGAAGAGCGTTTACTCACTCAGTCCCAGATGCCTGCGGGCGAGTGAAGTGACTGGCAGAATGGCCGGGAGCGAACAGTTCCGCTGCCACCGGCTTAGCAAGTGGATTACAAGTACGAGGTTGACCGCGGCACGACAGTCCTCTTGCCCTGACAAACATTGTGAGCGCGCGGGCGCACATCGGGCTTGGAGCTTACGTATCTCAGCTAATGAGAGGCTCCTGTTATGCGTTTGGGAAGAAAACGTTAGTCGTGTAACATTTTACGTGAAACTTTCTGCCAGGTTAAAAGTGTGTAACCGCGGTGGAGTAGCCGAGCGGTCTAAAGCGCCTCGCTGCGGAGCGCGCGGTTGCTCGCCGTCGGAGGTTCGAGTCCTCCCTTGGGCATGGGTGTGTGTGTGTTGTCCTTAGGTTACTTTACCTTAGTTTAAGTAGTTTGTGAACTACGGACTGATGGCCACGCAGTTTGGTCCGATAGATTATCAAACATTTGATCATTTTAAAAACTGTGTACCGGACCGGGATTCCAACCCCGGATCTTTGCCTTTCGTGAGTAAGTGCTTTAACGGCTGAGCTATCCTGGCACGCCTCACTTCCTCGTCCTGACAACCTTACTTCTGCCAATACCTCGCCTCCCATCTTCCATGAGCACGGGTTTTGAGGCGTGCCATGGTAGATCATCAGAAAGCAGAAGAACAATGTAATCTGAATTACCGAGGGAGGTGGCGCAGTGGTAAGACACTGTACTCGCATTCGGAAGGATGGTGGTTCAAATCCACCTCCGGCCGTCTAGGTTAAGGTTTGCCGTGATTTCTCTAAATCACTCCAGGCAAATGCCGGGATGGTTCCCTTCAAAGGGCACGGCCCATATCCTTATCCAGACAACCGAATCCGAGCGTAAGCTCCGCGTCTAATGACCACGTTGTCGACGGGGCGTTATACACTAATCTTCCTGTACCTGTTCCTTATCTGAATTAGCAGTTAATGTAACGATGGTTGAGGGCTGACGATTTGATGAGAATGCCAAGTCCTCGACCTTCAAGCATCACAATGTGTCGGACTCCCTCTTCTCATAATTTCTATCTCCTATCATCTTCTTCCATTAAATATAAATTCTTCTTATTCTTTCACTGAGTTTTCAACATAAACGTCTGTACTTGCCCTTATTCTTTACTTCTTTTTCTTAAATGGATATGTATTATTTAATTAATTTCTCTAATTACTATTCAAAGTTTTATTTCATAAGTTAGTTACGCTGTATATTGTTAATTAACTAGATATAAGAAGAAATTATACAGTGTAAAAAACCAATCGACTGTGCAAAAGACGACCTGTTTTAGCATCTAAATAACAGGTCATTGTAAAAGACAGAAAAATAAATAAATAAATAAAGTAATGGTAGGTGAGCCATTGCTGCACTTGCACGCGAAATGCATAGGTCTCGGGTTCGTATCCCGATCCAGAACACAGTTTTAATCTACCACGAAGTTTCATATCCGCGCACACTCTGCTGCACAGTGAATATATGGTTCTGGAAATATTTCATGTACCGTGGAAAAATTGGAAAAGAAATCAACCAGTTCTTCAGAGAATTTAAATCCTCTGTCTTGCACTCTTCCTCATTCGATTTTAAAGTTTTTTTTTCGGAATGGGCGGACATGAACTCCGCATTTCAGATGAGGTCGAAATAGGGGTCACTAATCCCCACACACGAAGACCGAGACTTTTCTTACAGGTAGACGCCCGCATACGTGAGTCTTCCTGCCTAAGATGTGCGACGAGGAAGAGTTTTCGGTGGGTGGGGAGAGGGGTGGAGGTTGTTGCGGACGACACTGACAAACAACAGTGCCGCCTGACACCTATAGATTTGAACCTGCTGGCAGTGAAGAGCACATTTGCCTTGAATCCATTGTCAAGCTACTTTTCTGAGAAATAAAAAGAAAAAAAAAAAACTTTATTAAGTGTGTTGTGCTGTGTAGCTGAAAATTGAGTACAGTATAAAGGTAATGAATCGTGAGAGAGGCAAGGCAATCTTTCTTTATAAAAAAATTTACAGTCAGACATTACATGGAGATGGACTCAACTGTAGAACGTGGCTGGAGAGGTTCGAACAAAAATAATTGTAATGGCATTTTTTTTTCTATTGTGGCCGTCCCCCGTAGCTCAGACGGCAGCGTCGCTGACTACCATGCAAGGGCCCGAGGTCGATTACCGGCAGGGGACTGGGTGTTGTCATCATCATCAGCGACATGCAATTCGCCGAAATGGCTAAGCGCCCGAACAATCCCACATGGGATCTCCCGGTCAAAAATGCCATACGGTCATGTCATTTTTATTTTTTTTTATTTGCAATGTGAAGCGATCATGATTTGTATAGGTGCGAAGAATGCCATACACATGGTACACATTGAATACAAGATTGAGGAAGGAGGTCAGAGACGAATCGAATAAAGAAGAAAACTACGAATGATATTGGCGAGAGCCAGAGGGAGCAGACCGATTTGGTCAGGTTCTTGAGTAATAGAGACGTAACATACATCACGGGCACTATCCTCATTACAAGAGCGAGTTACCATCCTAAATTGCCTAAAACAACTTCAGGTACACTTGGCTGTCAATTCTATGATCACAAAGACGATAAAAGATGACGAATTTAGCTGAAAAATCATTCTGACGCAGATCTGACATGTCTTTTAACTGAATGAAACCGTTATCTGTATGAGAGGAAAATACTTTAATGGATGACACGTTTAATTATGCTTGAAAATTATTCTTTATCACTTGATTCATAAAATCTTCCATTTTTTGCGAACAAGCGACCATACATTGGCATGTATAAAAATTATGCATAAAATTATTCTTGCCTTTGTTTACAATTTATTGGTTTTCTATCTACTGAGGGATTAAAAGGTGGAAAAAGTTACGCAAGTGCTCTGGACTATTTCAAAAGGGATTGTTCAAACAAAGGAATTAACTTGATAGACTATTCCGAGGCGCCTTAATCGCTAATGGTGCTGTGGTCTAGTAGTTAAGACGCTTGCGTAGTGAGCGTGGAAGTCCGGGTTCGAATCCTTGCCACAACACAATTTTAATTCAGTCCTTCACCCATAACTTTACCGTCTTTGACATTTTAGAGACGCAAATCAGTATCAGGGTTTGTAAATGTATAAATAACTTCATAATAGTTTGTGCATAAAACTATTAGTAACTGAAGCTCGTCATTACATTCTTTATACCACCTCCTTCGTTAAAGTTTACAAAATCGAGGTTTTGTACATTCAAACATAATCGATCACACACAATTTCACAAATACGTGTATCATACTTTCCAAAGATAGTTTTAAGATAGGTTGGACAACATTCCAAAGATCCTTAGAAGCTGAGAGAGATTTCTAACAAATGTTAAGGTATAAATCATAAAGTTGAAAACCTTAATTACCCAATTTGTGACATGGTAAATGTGTATGTTCAAATGTTTGTAAAGCTTATGGGACTTAACTGCGGGATCATCGGACCCTAAACCTACAAACTATATATGAACTAATTTATACTAAAGACAACACAAACATCCATGACCGAGGAAGGATACGAACCAACGACGCGGGAGGCCATGCTATCCGCAACTTGGCGCTCCAGACCGCTCGATTACTCCCGTGCGGTGTAAATGTGTATGATTACTTACGTGTTTTTATGTAAGTAAACACAATACTATAATACACATAATTTACATTTACAATTCGTAAGTTTATGCGTCAAACTTAATGTAAGTAAAGGTAAACGGTCAGTATTGTCGGCAACGCGGCACTGCGATTATCGACAACTAGGTATCTTGGAGGCCTTATTTTGCATTGCTGCCCTGGGTCTCCGACGCGCTTAATCCGACGCTGTATGAAGGAAACGTTTTCAAGTTTCTCATGCGTTTTTTGCAAGTTAGCAATAAAAGTTACAAATTGTCCTTTCACGTGTGGCTGGGAAACCTATGGAATCATTGACGGACAAACAATGGTACATCCTGAGAATGGTACATAACCTCTGTCGTCTGTGTGTATCCCCAGGGGGGATTCGAGCCCCCGACCGTAGTGGCCGTGCAGACCGTGACTGGAGCGCATCAGTCCCCTCGGCCACCGCGTCCGGCGTAATTACTTTAATATAATGAAATAACGTACCTCATTTACCATAAACAATATATATTCTTAAGTGAATGAAGTTTTAAATTAAAATAATATTTCCGAAAATTCTAGCATTATTTATGTTCTGAAGTTATATTCCTTGTCGTAGGATGATAATCGCGAAAAAAAAAATAAATAAATAAAATAAAATAAAATAAAAATAAAAATGTTTACACTATGAAGATCTCACGAAAGTATTTTTTGAGCAAGAACATCTTTTAGAATGCAGTACAAAGCATACTTAATTCAGGTTTTTAAATGAAAGTGTTTTCCCTGTCAGTTTTGATGCGTACCAAGCATATCATCACTGAATTGATTCTATACGAGGGCCTGTGTTTTAATTTCATATTTTCTCGACATTAACGCGCACTGTTGTTGTAAACCATTCATGGGCACTGTGTTATTAATTTAACTTTTATAATCAAAAGTTAAACATTGTAAGGAATAATATAAAATGAAAAACAAATATTGGGCATAGCGAGAATCGAACAAATTATCATTCCATTCACTGATCCCCTGCGCTAAGCAACATTAAAGAAACTGTCCCTCCAATTATCTTATATTTTGCTAATATTGTAACCGGAAAGAGTTCACTTTTTTTCCATGGCTCACTTAGACGAGATATTTCAGGAATTCGATAGGAACATCCACGTGTTTCTTCTCAAATAGTTTGAGCCAAATCTGTGAGACCATTCGAGCGAACTGCCCTGGTCGAACATCAAGCAGTGCGTAATTCCTACGGTTTTCTATAAAGTGGGTGCGCACTGCGATCAGTATTGCCGAATCATGACATGAGCAATGATGCAAAAGAGGTGAACTAGCTCGTCAACTTACCTGGCCGCTTCAGAATATTTAAAAATCCATACATACTCCAGCTTTTCCAAAATGTTATTCATAACCATGTAAAAAGATTTTTATACGTCGTGTTCAGCAGCTCTAAAATATTAAAAAAAGAAATACACTTTTGTGTATATTGTACCAAAGTTTCAACATACATTGGAATGTCTTTTCTAGATTACCCGTGTCGTATGTTACACTGTGCTTCCTGTAACATACTAAGCAGTGTCCCACATACCACATCGCGTCATTCGAGCATGATGTGTCACATGACATATGAAACCACATGAAAGTTTGTCGCATATCACATTTGGCACATACATTGCATTGGATGTAATTTTTTGCCACCTGACAAGCTGTACGTAATCTTACCACATCACGCACTATTGTGGCATACCAAACATTATATCTTAAAATCTCACATCACTACTAAAATCCAAGGTTCCTCAAAGAATCGAATTGCCATGTGCAGGTTTACTTCAGATACTTCAAACGTGTGATTTCCTTGCTGCTGTTGTTGTGGTCTTCAATCTGAAGGCCGAATTGTTACCGCTTTCCTTGTTACTCTCTTCTCTAAAAGTCTCTTCAACTCCGAATAACATAGATTTGAACGTCAGTTGTGTACTGAGCGATTATTGCCCCCTTCACTTCTCTATAATGGTAAATTGACGCCGCAGCGAAGCGGCCGAGCGCATTGAGGCGCTATGCTACGATGCGCGAGGTCGTTCCCCGTGGGGGTTCGAATCCCCCCTCGGGCATGGATGTTTGTGCTGCCTTTAGTATAAGGGAGTTCATAAGTAGTTTGTAAGTTTATGGACTGATGACCCCGTAGTTAAATGGTCAAATGTTTGTAAAGCTTATGGGACTTAACTACGGGGTCATCAGTACCTAAACTTACGAACTACTTATGAACTACTTACGAACTAGGACGGCACAAATATCCATGCCCGAGGGGGGATTCGAACCCCCGACCGCAGTGGCCGTGCAGACCGTGACTGAAGCGCCTCAGTCCCCTCGACCACCGAAACATTTAACAAACATTTGAACATATGATAAATTGACTATTGTTGATATGCGTCCTGTCCATTGATCCCTTCTTTTGGACAAGTTATGGCATAAATCTCTTTTCTTCCCAGTTCTGTTCATAACCTCCACTTTAGTTACGCAATATATTCTATTCTCCAGTTGCGCCGCATTTCAAAAAATGCAAACCTCTTGTCTGAACTGCTTACTGTTCGCGTTTAAGGTATGTACAGTGGTACTATCAAGACCAATCCCATCAGAGAAGACTTCCTAATAAATCATTATTTGATGGTAACAATTTTTCTTCTCCAGAAGTGTTTCTCTTCCCATAGGAATTCTTCATTTTATATCCCGTGTACATCGGCCATCGTAAATTATTTGGCTGCCAAATAAGAAATCCCATCTTTTGTCAGATTTCATGACCTAATTCCATCGGCATTGTCTGATTTAACTGTATTACATTACATTTTTCTTGTTTCCTTTTTGTTTATGTAAACTTCTTTCAAGACACTGTCCATTACGTTACATTGCTATTCCAGGAGTTTTGATATTTGTGATAGAATGCTATCGGTAAACTGCAAAGTTTGTATTTCTCCACTTCGAAATTTCTTAGCTTACTAAGTGTACAGATGGAATAACAGTGGGAAAAGTATTCAACAATGATTTTATCAATTTCCAGTCATTGAGGTCCTTCCATACCCATCAACTGCTGTCTGGTTACTGGAAAAATTATACAGTGTTATCAGTTATGTACAGTCCTAACGTAGCGACTGAACAGCGACCAATGCAGCTCCGCCAGAACGAGATTTAGAAAGCTTCCCAACGCGCGCCAATTGCGAGAAACAGTGCAGCCACGCCCTCGACCAGCGCCCTCTGAGTCACTGACTTAAGCATCGCACAGTGCTGGTCGCCCAAACAGTCGGACACCGTGCTCAAGAGCACCATCCAGAACACTCTAGCGAAGTTGTATGTTTGTCAGATAGCAGTATTCCTTCCATAAAAGGGTTTAGCAGAGTGTTAACGGGGGACGATGATGAAAAACCCACACTATTTCAAAAATGCAAAAATGCAAACCCACAGTTTTGGAAATATGACAATGAAATTTTGAACCACGATTTACAGGAAAGTAACATGTTTACATATAAAATCCTTTGATTACATATATTCAACTTTTTTTAATGAAATTTGAAGTTTCATTTTCAAAAAATAATTTATGTTCTTTTTCCTAAGAAAGTATTCATGAGATTGCTACAAAAACTTCTCTGTTTCATTTCTGTATATGTTGTAAACTTTTCTCATGTGGATTTTGGAATAGGTCAAATTGGAGAATTTTTATAATATTTAATTATAATTCCACAATCACAATTTTAAATTCATTCAAAATTCCAATCACTTTGCCGTATATCTCAGCTTGCAATCGGAATCTCAAAATTTTCTCTTGAGACAACGTTTATTAGGCTTAAAGATATATGTGTACAAAATTTCATAATTGTAGCATTCATAGAATCTGAGGAAAAGGTACATAAACTTTAAAAAACAAACTTTTCAGGAAACGCAATTTAAAGTACCACCCAATATTCTTCCTTGTTTCACTTCTTCAGAAGGCACCACATTTGTACTGTGGGTGGTCTTTTCCTTCAAGTCTTCTCTTCTGGTTTCTTGTTGTCTGTCTTCTTTCCTTTACCAGGTCGTCAACTGACTTTTCAGCTGCAGTAACGCACTGTAAATCTATTTTTCTCAGGATGTCTTGAGTAAACTTTCCTATCTTGAAGCCCATTCTCTCTAATACCTTCATCCTACCGATTTTCTCATCATTAAATACACAAACTGCATCATAAGTTGCATTTCTGACAAATGTAGAAGATGCATGTGGTTTTAGGGCGTCGCTTCCATATGAGTGAATTTAGAGACTCATTTGGATTCTGGGTTTTAACATTAACACACTATTTTAGAAGTTCAGAATCGGCCAGAAACCGAGATTCATCATTGTAATAGTTACCATTCAACTCACTAATTTTTCGCCTGGAGCTGCTGGCACACGAGTTCACATTTTCAGCAGATTTTCTTACTTCAGATGTAGCCTCATTTCTGGTTTGTCGTTGTTTCTCACGTCTTCTATTCACTAACTAATTCAGACGCAGTTTATCCAGGTGTTTATATACTCTTTGTGATCGTGGCATAACGTAATGAAAAAAGAATCGAACACTTGTATAAATTAAAGATAAAGGTGAAGCGTTGAATTAAAATTTTTACTAGGCGGACGTCTTACCACTAGACCACTGCACCACCAGTGATTAAGGTGTCTCGGAATTGTCTAAGTACGACTTTCCTCCACATCACAAACCTTAATTCAGCATCTGTATTCCATGAAATATTGCTATTACTGCCAAGGCTCTCCATGCAGCGGAAGAGCACCTCGGCAATGGACATATTGGAACAATCCTGCCTTTAACCTTAGGCTAAGGTGGTATAAATATGATTATAAATAGAAATATACATAACCTGAGATTGAATTTTTATTCAGTGCTTCACCTTCATCTTGTACTAGCTGAAAACCCGGCGTTGCCCGGGTATTTATTTATTTGTTCCTGCCATTTTTCAGGAATATATTCATTTGTATAAAGGCTGTATGTATTTAAAATCTCTTGGGAATACAATTAGTAGTAAAGAAGTAATAGATTAAAACTTGGTGCGTGATGGGGCGGTTTTCCATGAACGTTACTGTTTATGTGCTCATATCTTATAAACTACCTGTCGTATTGTGAAACAACTTAGAAGGTACACTCAACTATATGCGTGTATACTGTCTGTAAATTTTCCTATGGCTACAATTTGTAGTGTACAAATTATAAATTGTAACGTCATACCGAATCCCGTAGTGTTACTCAATAAACAGCGGAAAAGTAGTAAGCGAGAAACTTTTTTCCTTTCATCATTTTGCTATGGTTGTCAGCGAGAGAAAGTTTAATAAAAGTTTGAAATTATGTATAAAGTTTATTGCAAGTCGCTACGTACTCTGATTCTAGCGTATTTATAAAGTCTCGCCGCATTATGTGGCAGTTTCTTGCAAATCCTATTGTTAATGACGTCATATCTTTTGAATCATGTGTCGTATATGATTCTTAACCCTGCAGCAATTTTACCGCATGGTAAGGAATGTGTGTACTAAATTTGTTTGAAATCGGTCCAGTGGTTTAGGAGGAAATGAGCAGTATTGTCGCTAAATGCAGCAGTTTTCCGCGCATCTCATTGTTTATGACGTCATATCTAGTGAATTATGTATCGTAGGTGATTCTTACACTTACGGCGACCGTTCTGATGGATTGAAGCTTACGTGTGCAAAATTTGAATAAGATTGGTTCAAAACTGTAGATTTGTATGCAACACGTACAAACATGCGGACACTCTGCTTTATATATTAGATTAATCTCAGGCAGTGTCACAAGGCAAATTTCTTCGTCATATACGAGGCAGATAGATTGATTTAAAAGATACGGAACAAAGTCAAAGATGATCTATGAAAACAAAGAGTATGTATCACGGCCTTCTAGATGTATCCCGCATCAGTTTGGTTGAAAGTAATACACCAATCGTTGTTAACTGAGCTGGTATTGAAGTGCTGCTTCAGAACTTGGGCGTGGCAGGAAACACTTTTAATTTATTTTCAGGCATTTCGGATGCGATTTTAACATTGAAACTTTGGTAAATTCTTGTCCATGAGTTGTACTGACAAATAAAAGATAAAAACTGACATATGTGGTCAATTTCATCAGCGTCCGCCCCTAAGTTTGTCAGATGTCAGATGTCTCTCTTCAAGTCGGAAGAAGTTACGTTCTTTTATGCATCTGTAACGGGGACAGCCGTAACGGATTGGATGGGTGTGGGGAAGTGGCAGATTAAGACTCGTGGTGCCTGGGAAAAATACAATTTATTTCTTTATTGGTTTCTTGTGGTTGAATGGCTCCTCTGTCCGTGGCTTGTTAACTGATAAAATTAACAAATATTTCCATGCTTCTACACATCCAATAAAATTGTTCTATTGATGAGTATGGTTGTTCTAACTTTGCTTCCACGTCCGTATCTTTATTGTGTGCTGCTGTTGTTACATCCCCCAGTAGCCGACACATCAAATCAGAAAATTATTCTTTCTTAGACTTCTATTTCATCCAGGCTATAGTTCGTCCAGATCCGTTCACTGGCTTCAAGACATTCGCTATTAACAACAGTGCTGTAATGCTTCATTATTGTATACAAGAAAATTCACTTCTCGTCGTGGGTATTTTTTTCACTCCGTATGTTCTTTCCAGTTTTAGAATTCGATCTTCAGCAGATACATTTTCCTGTATAGTCTCAGTTGAATTTCATGAACCTCTCAATCCCTCCTATCTGTTTCAAGTAATTTTGCCCCGCGCTTGTCATTTGTTACAAATTTTGTTTTCTTAGCTAATATGCTGAGTCCTGTTGACTGTTCATCTTATGGGTCTCAGGATAGCACCGCAGTTGCAAACGCCAGGCGATTCCGATCCATCTCGACGATCTTCTGAGGTAGACATGGCTTTTTCCTCGCTTCTCCAGTTCCAAATTCCAAATTCTCACAATCCTCTTGTAGCTCTGTCGTCTAGGATGCTAATTGTCATCCTTTCGTTGTTTCACTGCGTGTCAGTACACTAATGTCGTGATATTCATCGCCGTGTCTTTCTGATATAATCAAACGTTTGCTGGTAGGATTAGACAATAAGTGAATTTTTCTATTGAACCGTATTGTTACTCAGTTACGGATAATCCATCAGACTATGATTACTTCAGTTAAAACAGGTATGTTGCTTGGTGGAATAAGGTAAGACTGGTCTACTGATAGGAAAACAGGGTCGCTACAGGCTTTTGGCAATTGTGAGCCAGCTAAAGGTGGTTTGTTTCAAAGCTACTCGTTCAAAACTGATCTGATGTTAAATGCAGCACTAATAATTGTCATCGACTAGAAGTTTACACTCGCGATAACTTACTTTTCAATCAAGCTCATTAAAGATTACTTGAACACATTTATTATTCATTAACAGTATAATTATGTTTAGTTATAGCCCTAATATTAATACCCACAATATTAATTAAGAAACAGTGCGTTTAAAATGATTGAAAACCCAAAGGATATTTTGAACAAAACAAGAACAATACGTAATCAGCATAAGGCTCACTGTCTACACTATGAATTTGACAGCAAGAGAAATCTGAAAAAGCATAGATCACTTTCTAGTAAAGCAACTGCGAGAATTTATCCCGCTAACTGACTGGTTGCAGAAACTTAGTATCTTGTTTACTTGCGTGCACTATTGCACAACAATCACTACTATTAGCAATCACTATTATTAGCAATAATCATTACATTACCTTATGATTGGAGAACAACAAAATCTTCTCATACTCATACATATATGAATGATACACATCTTATAAAGACAGTTTGCGTCTGTTCCACGAAATCCAATTACAAAATTATTCCATCAGCACGTACAAAACTTGCTGCCTCAGCAGCAAAACCAAAGCACGTCCTTTCTATACAGGAGCTACACACCGGCTGCCTGTCTCTTTTCTGCTACTCTTCGCCGACCGCGGTGGCCGAGGGGACTGAGGCGCTCCAGTCACGGACTGCACGGCCACTATGGTCGGGGGTTCGAATCCCCCCTTGGGCATGGATATTTGTGCCGACCTTAGTATAAGGTAGTTGATAAGAAGTTTGTAAGTTTAGGGACTGATGACCCCGTACTTAAGTCCCATAAGCTTAACAAACATTTGAAACATTTTGCTACTCTTCACATACATAGTCTTTGACAGAGATATTACATAACCCTCCGTCGGGCGCACCTCCAGATGAAACAAAATCAGGCGCACCCGGCCTGAGAGGCCACCCACATATTTTGTGGACTAGCTCCGCCATGTTAAATGAAATTCAAAATGCGTGTTGGCTAGTCTTGAAGAGGATCTAAAGGAAGGAATTACAGCAAACTTAAAGCATAATAATGGATTTATTGAACACAATACACCTTAAACTAAAGTGACCAAAATTACCAATTTCCCACAAAGAGCATTAAAAATTGGTAAAAACAGACATGCATAAAAGTATTGAAGTTATTTTTAAAGGACATTAGGCAGTCTATTCTGACATGGAATCATCTTTTCTCGCCACATTTGCAGCCAAAAACCGATGCTATAGCTCCCAAATCAACAGCTGAAACATAGGTATGGCACAGAACGTATACGTCGCTCAAGCAGATTGGTTGATGACAAGCTGAACATTCGTGATTCTTCATCCTCCTAACTCTTGTTTCAGCCACGCATGGACGACGTTTTAGCCATTTGGGAGAACTTTCCCGTTCCTTGTGGGGTAAAAATTTTTTCAGTCGAGTTTGCAGCCGAATCGAAATTCCACATATATTCATAGCATACACAGGCTAAATTGTCCAGTTAGAAGTTGATGACACAAGGTTTTACAATTGGTGGCGTCATTTGTAGCAATATCTTTTACACTGGATGTTGTGTAACAATGATGTGACTCTTCACACTATGAATAGTTAAAGGTATCTACTTAGGCTACTTCGTTGTCTTATCGTTTCCAAAATAAAAACTCCTCACATATTTTCTTCTCTTCTTCATATTCCCGAGCTGTTCCCTAAACTTCCTCTTCAGCTGCTGAGTCCTCCTTGCCTTCTCCTACCTCATCCTGAGAGTGGGTGTCTCTCTCATCGAATAAATCTTCGAGTGCGGCTGGATCTTCAGCAGTTTCGTCCTCGAGGAGGCGCATTATTTCCACAAGATCATTGGCTTAGAGGCATAATATACGTCTCTGGACATTTCAGCAGAAAATATGGATGTGATAACGTAGGAAAAGAAAGGAAAACTGAAATTAGAATTCGATCAGGCGCACTCAGTCTGAAGGGAGTCTTCTTTTTTTCCGAAGGTATCGGTGAAAATCACAGAGGACAGACTTATTTTGATTGAAACGAAGTAATAAAATAAAAATATCTTGAAAAATCTCACCTTAGAAACTATAACGTAATCGGGCGCAGTCGGCCTGTGAGGCCCAAGGAGTTCCCCGTGATCCGCGTGGAAATCGATGGCAGCCTGCGGATAGGCACTGTGTGAGGTTCCCAAAGTTACGCGAGTAAACGGAGAGGCGGGCCGCTGGGCCACCACTGTTAAGCACGGGAATCAAAAAAGTGTTTTGCTGGCCTGTGAGGCCGACTGCGCCCGACGGAGGGATAACAGAGTAAACCATAGACGTAGTAACTCGGAGAAGTTCATATAACATTTTACATGCAAATATCGATACAAAACAGGTGAAACAATATTATTGGAATTGTACAGACATTTTTCACAGTATCTTAAGGAAGAAACAATAACAGAAACGAAGCTAATTGACTTAGCGAACTGGTGACCTACTGGGTTGAAACATTTTCAGACAGTAACTTATATTTTCACAGTCGCCATTCCAATTAGACAGTAATGATATGATTATTCTAGACTAAAACGGAAGCTTTTATTTTTTCTGCAGCTTCCAATGAAAATGTTTCACACTTACAGAAAAAATAAATTTCACTGCTTAATGGCAGAAAGCGATCTCTCAACAGCACATATTTACTCGAAGTGATACTTCGCGGACACACAATAAGACACAACGCTTGTGTCAGTCCTTCAGAATTGAAAGAAAATGTTCGTACCTAACAACCTAAAAAAATTGTGGCATAGCTTTAAGTCGAAATGCCACTTTTGTAGTTACAAGATACAGTGACTTATTTCAGTGGCATATCAACATTCAGTCTGTCTGGTATATTCTAAGAACTGTGTGTCAGGTAAGGTTAACGTAACTAATTTGGAATAGATCATTTTAGGCCTGGTGAAGTTTTTTTATGCCTCATTTTTAACAAGCCAGTTTCAATTGTTGTAACCATCATTCGGAATTAAAAGCAAACATCAGTATGACTCAAAATAAGTTTTATTATTATAATAATATTATTTTGAACCTTAATGGTGTTTGCTTTTAATTCCCGATTCAGCTTGCAACAAGTGAAACTGGTTCATTAATAAAGACGCTTAGATTATAGTATAATGCTTAAAAATTATTATGTCGAATTACATGGCAGCTGTAGATTGTCACAAGTATAACGTTTGATATCGTAATTAAGTTTGCAAAGAAATCTTTGGCATAGGCTTTCTTTAGAACTGCCACTCTTTGTCGCAGAAACACATTTAATTATTTCAGTAAAGTACTGAATGTTGATTCGCTTAGTTAATTCAAGTAAGTTACTATTAACTATATAGTTATGTACGATTAATGTCGTGAGAATTTTGGGACAGGTTGCCCTAGA
Source organism: Locusta migratoria (assembly GCA_026315105.1). NCBI lineage: Eukaryota > Metazoa > Arthropoda > Insecta > Orthoptera > Acrididae > Locusta > Locusta migratoria. Next base: position 361,579,958 of record CM048749.1, read on the forward strand.
ATTACAACCTTTTGTTCACAAAGACACGCTGAATAGTTTCTGCAAAATATTAACTTTTGATCTTGTTTAGATAACTATCAATTGTACATTCACTAAAATGCTCCCTTTTAATACTGCGTGAGCTCTAAACTGTTATCCTCACCTTACTTAAAGTGATGGTAATTTGCAGAGCTGGGCACAAATCCGTTAACCGTTAATTAACGAAGTTAACTTTTTGAGAAACGGATTAACTTTTGAGTTAATAAAGAAAAAAAAAACTTTAACGGACAATTTGACTTCCGTTATTTTCCCTTAAGTCCGTTAATCCGTTACTCTTGTACCCACTTCTTAGGCTCATTTTAGTAAATTATGCTTAGTCCTGTAAGCGGCTACGCCCATGCTATACGTTGTATCACTCCCTGGAAGCACGCGGTTGATCTTCTGAATGGTGCCGCCAAGACCCGAACAGCGAAAAAACCCACAACTTAACGTAAGCTTGCTCTAACGGAGGGAAAACCGCGACTCTGCATATACCTGCGCTAAGTGAGTCTAGGAAGGAAGTGGACTGTACTCGCCGGCAGTAGGTTGTTGCTTGTTAAGTTCGCGTTATCTACACCTTTCGCCAGTGGAAGTGGTCTAAGTGTCGAAGAAGTTTTGTGTGTGAAAACGTTATCATGTGATCAACAGTTGATGAAAAAACGTGGCCGCATAAAAGTGATTTTGTTGAATTTATATCGAGATAGGGAGAACAAATACTTTTCAAATGTAAAATGTACCTTCTGAAAAAATCAACAATTAAAGCCCACAAAAACATTCTTCTTTTTATGCAAGACGACAAATCATTGCAAAGAACAAAAGACTCACCCCCCAAAGCAAACAACTCTTGCGGAAGCTACTTCACACTATAGTATGTGATTAGACATCATTTTTTTACAAGCACGGCCGACTGCCATGACAGAGTGGCCGAGTAATACTTAGTTTTTATTTATACTCCAAGCCTTATTTTAACTTGCGTATCCAAAACATTTTTCTTAAATATCAGGTAGGGTAAAACCTTTTTTTTAATTGCTTATTTCACTAATATAACAACATAAATATATAAATTCGGAGACTGAAGGTTATTTTTCGTGGCTGCACAATACTGTTACGAATTAATTTGTTACGTCGAATGTTTACATAACATAAAAGTTTGCTGTCGACTAATTGAAAGATTTCTGATTTACTATTTGTGAGTGAAGTAGCAGGTCTTTCTCAGAGCGTCTCTGTTACAGGAAGAGACACTTGCACCATAAAATACCCAAAGCATTTTTTAATAATTCCAAAATTGCCCAGAGATTGCTTGAATAATCACTAGATGTTGTTAGTAGATTATTTATTGTCAATTCACAACATGTTTCGGGCTTAGCCCATCAACTGGTGACCTGTCAGTAAGATGCATATACGGCCAAGTTAGCAGCATAAATAACTGGTTTTTTTCCAAATTTTCGAAGCAACATTTTTCAATAATTATTTTTGAGGATTTCCTTTTTTTTTTGGTATGATGTGCTCTTTATTTTGACCTTGTATCTTGAATAAATAAGGCAACCGTGAAACCTCTACACTAACTTCCATGTTAGTCACATGATAATGTGGCATAGAATTTTTATTTTCTAAAATATTTTTTATTTATATTATCTACATTGATATAAATATTAACTTAAACGCAATTGATGTTGATTGTTATTTGAAAATTCATAACAGTATTTTAAATGACAAATTTGAATGAATCATAGCTAAATATACATTATATTCCAAATTATGTACAACTACATATAAAAATATTTTATATTTTAATTATAAATTGCAAATAATTTTGTATATATACTTATTGGCTGTATATGTATCTTACTGACAGGTCACCAGATGATGGGCTAAGCACGAAACATGTTGTAAATTGACAATAAATAATCTACTGTCAACATCTAGTGATTATTCAAGAAATCTCTGAGCAATTTCAGAATCATTAAAAAAAATTTATCATGGAGGTCGCATGCCCTACCAAGACTTTCAGTCTAAAATAATACCCAAAGCAGTTCATGTCTGAATATTATGAGTTCTATAATAAAGTGACACAGGCGTAATTAGGAGTAAAATATATTTTATATCAATTCTGAATTGAATAAACGTAAATTGGTTTAAAATAAACACACTATTTTAACTTTGTATAGATGCAAAGTCTGAGAGCTGTTTTCCGGAACTATTCTACAGCTAAATTAACAAGATGGAGTATGAAATTATGAGAAATTCGAAGACATCGATTCATTTCCCCTTACTAATTGACTGTACAATGGGACATCTTAATTCGCTTCTAAATCTCGGCTGAAATGCGAAACAGATTTGCAAATTATATATTTCTGTCGGAAATCGTGTAAAAATAGGATTTGTTCCATTCCCAAAAAGTACGCTAAAAACTTATCCTATGATGTATAATACTGTACAAACTTTTTCTTACAATAGAATTGCATCAACTAACTAATACTAAACCCGTTCCTTTCAAATCAAAAACATATTTGTGTTATATTTTGGGGAGCTGCGGGGGAGAGCTGCCAGCAGAATATTTATACTTAGAATGACTTCACGTCTTCAAACACTGTTGTAGGTCAGAAATGAACAGGTGTGTCTCACTCCTCTCTCAATTTGGAACTGACAATTTTTCCGACGAATCGTTGTAGAGTTGATTACGATCTTGATTCACGCTGTCAGTTTCGCAGTTCGTCGGCGACACGATGGGATGGAACAGAGTCGCATATCTGTTGATTCTTTCATTAAGTATATTTATCAGACTTCAGTGTGAGGTCAGAGCTCACTAAACAGCCAATCTGTGCCCTGAGCTACCGGTTATTCGGTTAGGTCTCCCGCGTCAGACGACCGCGAAGTGCGCTGTGACGTCAGAGATGCCCCTGGCCGCTGATTGGCCCGGCGCCACGCCCCCGCCGCTCCCCCCACGCAATATCCGCCGCGGCAGACCGCCGCGCGCGCTGATGGGATTTCTCGGCATTCATTTCCTGGCGCCTCTCCGCGACCCATCTCCGCCGCGGTAGCGACCGCCACCTGTTCCTCTCCTCGCTGCCAGTGGATCTCACAAACCACAAACAGCCCCTAGTTTACGCAATCAGTTGGAAAAAGCCGATACTGATATTTTAGTCCTTTACGACCAGCATTTACCGGTGCTCATATATATATATATATATATATATATATATATATATATATATATATATATATATATCCTTTCATTATAGGTGATCTTTGAAGAAAAACACCTGCATATCAATTTGGGTGTAGGTAATGGGTAATGTAGAGGACATTATCGGAGAGAGTTTAGGATATTATAGACTGCTAGAAAGCTTTTGACAGCGTCAACTGGACAAATTGATCAACGTCCTTAAGGAGATAGGAATAAACTGGAGAAACCGGATGCATTTTGAACTTGTACGGTTTATCAAAATTTCAATTTGTATAAATTGATCTCAATTTAGGTTGATCTATAAGAAAATTATATTTTTTGTTTCACAAATATTTATAATTTGTTTATAGAAATGAAATGTTATTGGTTACCTAATATCTTTAGTTTCTTAAGAAAAAGTTTAATTTTTTAAATTAATGTTTTTATATACTATTTTAGTATAAAGTATTAATTTATTAATTTTTAGGGGTGAAAGGCCAACTGGTTCATGGTGTGGGTTCCTGTAGTCATGTCCTAGTTTATGAACCACGGGGAACGTATGAGTGGCCAAGTAAGTGGTCCTGACAGTTGGGATACCAGTTACTTTGGGAAAAAGTTGGGCATCTCGGACATATTCTGAGTCGTGGCCACCTTTGTGCTCAGACGGCAAAGACTACCAAATCCACCAGTTAGTCCCTCAACCGTTAGGGGTAAGACCCAGTGGGGCCCTGAGCAAATAAGGCTAGCAACCTGCTTCCCAGGTACTTCAATATCATGCTGGCAACAATCAGAGCGAAATGCCTCGGACCTTTGGAGGTGATGGAGTCCCACCTCTAATTGACAGACCAGGGACTTTTCAGATACAACTTGGCAAAGGATCTGGAATGAGATGGGGAGCTATTAATATCAATGGGGATTACAATGGGAAGAAGGTAGAGCTGGCGAAGGCTTCAAGTAAGATGGGGTTAGGTGTTTTAGCTGTTAGTGACGTTACAGTAAGGGGAGAGAAAGAGGACGAAGTCGGAGAATACAAGGTCTTCCTGTCAGGAGTTAAACTAGGACGAGCACGGTGGGGTGTAGGATTTTTACATCAGGAAAGCAATCGAACCCAGCATAATTGCAATAGGGTATGTAAATGAACGACTGATGTGGATAGATTTGGCCATCTACAGTAAACAAATTAGGATTGTGGCAGTGTATTCACCCTGTGAAGGGTCAGATCAAGATGAGATGGACAGACTTTACAATGTACTTAGTGATGTAGTTGTTAGAGTGAAGGATAAGGATAGTGTTTTACTCATGGGTGATTTCAACGCTAGGGGCAAACCCGCTTCCAACGAAACGAGCTCTCTGCTGAACAGTCAGGCGAGCTTGGCACTAAAGAAGGAACTGGGCAAGTGCTACATTTGCAGCATTAAACCGTAAAGAATTGAGACAAGTACCAGGAGAAAAAGGAGAAAAATTACTTGGAAAGTGTTTTAAAATGTGGTGTTGGAGGAGAATAGAGATCAGGTGGGTAGATATGAGCTCAAATGACTATGTACCGTGTGATTAAAAAGTCAGTATAAATTTGAAAACTTAATAAATCTCGGAATAATGTATATAGAGAGGTATAAATCGACACACATGCTTGGAATAACATGGGATTTTAATAGAATAAAAAAAAAAAAAAATTAAAAATGGAAAAGGTCGAAAAAGTCCGACAGATAGGGCTTTATCTCATCATAAAAGCAATAAATAGCATAACAAATTAAGACAAAGCAAAGATGATGTTCTTTACAGGAAATGCTCAATATATTCACTATCAAATGTTCAAATGTTTGTAGAACTTATGGGACTTAACTACGGGGTCATCAGTCCCTAAGCTTACAAACTACTTATGAACTAGCTAAGACTAAGGACGGCACAAACATCCATGCCCGAGAGGGGATTCGAACCCCCGACCGTAGTGGCCGTGCAGATCGTGACTTGAGCGCCTCAGTCCCCTCGGCCACCTCGGCCGGCATATTCACCATCATTCCTCAACAATAGCTGTAGTCGAGGAATAATGTTGTGAACAGCACTGTAAATTAGCATCCCTAGAGATGTCAGTCGATCACGATACGCTTGCTACTTCAGGTAACCCGAAAGCCAATAATTGCACGGACGGAGGTCTGGGGACCTGGGAGGCCAAGCATGACGAAAGTGGCGGCAGAGCACACGATCGTCACTAAACGACGGGCGCAAGAGATCTTTCACGCGTCAAGCAATACTTTTTTTGTCCCCTAAGAAAACCCCATATCATTCCAAGAATGCGTGTCAATTTTTACCTCTCTATTTACATTATTCCGTGATTTATCAAGTTTTCAAATGTATACAGACTTTTTGATCGCCCGGTACTGAGTAGTGTAGGAGAGAAGAAAAGAAGTGATCCAAGTACAGTTCGTCAGAGAGAGGCCAAATGGATCAGACACAGACACGAGGGGCTCAAACACGACATCGAAGGGAAGATCAAAGGAATTGCAGGACGACGAAGAAGAGTAATTCAATATCTGGGTGACCTACAAGATGGAAGTATCTGCAGTAGACTAAACGAAGAAATTGAAGACGGGGAACCACTGACATCATAAATTCTCCGTACGAAGATAGGGACCTGCTACTAGGAAGATAATAATAATATCAATTTGCGACTGTAACGATGCAAAACGTTTTCTCACACACAACTAAAATAATGAAGGAGTAATATTTATTCATAAAATATCTTTTGCGTAACAAGCAGCGCGCGGCAATGGTCGGGCAGTCTGAGGCGCCGTGTCACCGACTGCTCTGGCGCTCCCGACGGAGGCTCTAGTCTTCCCTCGGACATCTCTCTCTCTGTGTCTGTCTCTCTCTCTCTCTCTCTCTCTCTCTCTCTCTCTCTCTCTCTCTCTCTCTCTCTCTCTCTCTCTCTCTCTTATGTGACTGTGAGTATGTGTGTGTGTGTGTGTGTGTGTGTGTGTGTTTTAGTTTAAGTAGTTAGTTAAATCTAGCGACCGATGGTCTCAGCCGCGGCGGATTATCCGTGCGCACTGGGGCGCCGTGCTGCGTTGCGCGCGGCCGTTCGCTGTCGGGGGTGCGATTCACGCCTCGGGCGTGGATGTTTGTGTTGTCCTCACTTCTATACCTACATGGGATACTCTGCATATCACATTTAAGTGCCTGGCAGACGGTTCATCGAACCACCATTATACTATTTCTCTCTCATTCCATTCTCGAACAGCGCACGGGAAGGAAGAACAACTGAATATCACCTTTCGAGCTCTAATTTCTCGTATTTTGTTCTGATGAACTTTTCTACCTATCTAAGTGGGAGTCAACAATATATTTTCGCATTCGGAGGAGAATGTTGGCGATTGGAGTTTCGTAAGTAGCCCACGCCGCAGCGATAATTTGTTGTAATGATTCCCATCCCAATCCCGTATCATTTCCGTAACGCTATCTACCATGTATCGCAACAACACAAAACGATCTGCCCATCTTTGGACTCTTTCGATGTCCTCCGTCAAACCCACCTGATAAGGATCCCACACTGGGCAGCAATAGTTCAAATGAGGACGGACAAGCGTAGTGTGGTGTCGCACAAGTACAAAGTGCGCGCCACTTACTTTCGCCGCGCGCCGCCATGCACGCACGGCGCGGCTTTCTCACGACGACAGCCACGAGCGCCCTCTGCGACAACGCCGCTCGTGGCCACCACTGAAGGACATCGGCCACTTCGGACGGAGATAGCAACCAGTTAGGACCTTCGTAATCAGATAGGCACCAGTGAAGACTTTGCTATCGTACAGGCACTAGGCAGGCCTCTAACAACTATGTATCAACATTCTGCAGTACTATGTAAAAGTTAAGTATTGTTACATTCTGTGCAAAATATATCTCTTTCTAATTTACTCTAGTGTTTATAGTTTCTGGCTGCTCCCCTCCGTACCTGCACCAGCGTGCTGTCTTGTTACTGTGTCGGTCTCGTTCCACTCGGCCACCGACACCTACGACGAGGCTGGGACACAAAAGCGGCGACGAAGTTGGGACACAAAACGTAGTGTATGCAGTTTCTTTAGTAGTTTAGTTGCACCTTTTAAGGGTTCTGTCAATAAAACACAGTCTCTGATTCGCCTTTCCCACGACATTATCTACGTGTTCTTTCCAGTTTAAGTCTGAAGTAATAGTAATTCCTAGGTATTTTGTGAAGTTCACGGCCTTCACTTTTAATTGATTTATCTCGTAAACAAATTTTAACGGATTTCTTTTCGTACTGATGTGGACTACTTCACACTTCTCATTATTTAGAGTCAATTGCCAATTTTAACACCATAGTGATATCTTATTTATATCGTTCGGCAGTTGGTTCTGATCTTCAGATAATTTTAATAGGCTGTGAATGACGGCGGCATCTGCAAACAAGCACTATGAGCGTGAAGGAGTCACTTTCTGGCGCAGTATCGTAACACTGGATGAGAGATGGGCCACATCGTGCGAGCCAGAACTGAAACGCCAATCCAACGAATGGCGTTCATTCTTGGTCGCCGCGAAATTTGAAAGTGCGTCTGAGCCCCAGTAAGGTGAAAGTTATGGTGATTCTCTTATACGACTGTGGTGGTGTTATCCTAACGCATTACGTTCCTCCAAGGCAGACCGTCAATGCACATTACTACTGTTCGTGTTTGGAGCATCACTTGCGACCAGTTTTTCGAAAGAAGCGGCAACACTCTGCGCAACCCACCCATCATTTTGCACGACAATGAGCGGGCGCATACAGATGTTCAGATGTTTGTTAAGCTTATGGGACTTAACTACGGGGTCATCAGTCCCTAAACTTACAAACTACGTACGAACTACCTTATACTAAAGACGGCACAAATATCCATGCCCGAGAGGGGATTAGAATCCCCGACCGTAGTGGCTGTGCAGACCGTGACTGAAGCGCCTCAGTCTCCTCGGCCACCGCGGCCGGCGGCACATACAGCGCAAGCTGTGGTTGCTCTGTTCGATCGGTGGGTCTGGGAAGAACTGGACCATCCACTATACTCCCCGGACTTAAGACCTATTTATTATTTATTTACTTAATGCTCAGAAATTTGATACATAGTCATTAGTCTTCTAACTTCCCAATACAATTGACCATCTGACATCCCGTCACAATATTGCAGTCTTTCACAGTTTCTGAGATGCTCCCAATTCATAACGGTGTCTTCTCTTTCACATATAACACACTTCGGTGAGGCTTAAGATTCCAATCCTGTACAGGCGTTCCGCAAGGCAGTCGTGGCCAGTAATTCTTCGAAATGCTGCCACACTTTCCCTTCGTGGGTGTTTGGGAAGTGCGTTCTTCTCTTCTAACAGTAGAAGCCATGTTTTTCCTTGCCCTTGTGTTGTCAAGTGTTCATAAAACTTCTTCTTGAAACTGTTGTTGATGAGTCTTTTAATGGAGATGTAAGATAATTTTGGGTATTTTGTTTGAGTAATCTTGGTTCCTTTTTTGGCTAGAAAGTCTGCCACTTCATTGCCATGTATACCTGTATGTGCTGCTATCCATTGCAAAACTATTTAAGTTCCAGTTTTGGTGATTGAGGCAACAGAGGATTTTATTTCATGTATGCAAGCACTTTGAGGTGTTTGGAAGGATGCAATTGCCTGTATTGCAGAAGTTGAATCACAAAATATAACAACCTTTTTGTGACCTTTGGATACAGACAGAAATTGTCTTAGTGCCAGGTTTATTGCCTCCAACTCTCCATCGAAATGGGAGTAATACTGTGCTAAAGCTTTGTAAAAACAAAATATTTCACTGTAGACTCCAGCACCAGCGATTCCATTTGCTTCAGTCAAGGATCCATATGTATATATATGAAGCCATTCTGTTTGTGTGTAGTTACCATTAATCATTTCTTGAGCCATATTTTAAGAAGTTCTTTATTCGTTTCTGTCTTAACAACTTTTTTATTCCGTTGAAGTCTAAATGTGACTGGGCATAGTTTAAGTGGACTGACTGGGGCAGCGAAGTCTTCTTTACTGATTGGTGGACAGTGGTCTTGTCTTACTGCGTCAATACATTGCATAAAGCTTTTCTGTGTTTTCAGCCGATTAGCATGATGTTGGTAGTTGTTCCAATATGTGTCATTGGGTAATCTGGTTGATTTTTCATATTGGAGTAGTGCCAGTCTCATAATTTCTGATTTGGGAGGCCAGTCGCTGCTTGAAGAGCCGAAATTGATGATGTTTTTACTGCTCCTGTAATCAGGCGCAGAGCTTGATTTTGAAGAATAATACTTCACATCCATATAGAATACTGGGTTTTATATAAATTTTATAGGTAGAGTTTAGAACTTCAAGAGAGCTGCCCCACTTCTTTCCAGCTAATCTCTTAAGGATGTCCAATTTTTTCTTGACCTTTTCAGCAGTATTTAGTATATGGTTTACCCACGTCATTTTTCGGTCCAAAGAGATGCCAAGGTAGTTTGGATCATCACATTGATTTAGTTGTTTATTTTGATACTGCAAATTTATGTTAGGGATTGAATGAGCCAGCGAGAAAACTTGAAAGAATGTCTTTTCGGTGTTAATTGTCATCAAATTTTCTTTTGACCAATGTGATAGTGTAGTCAGGGCTTTATTCATTTTCATCGTAAGTTGGTCAAATGTCCTCTTTGGCAGTGAGATCCACATGACTAAATCGTCAGCATAAAGAGCTTTTTTAATGCCCTCGACTTTTTCTAACTCTCCTGGTAGGTCGTTAATCATGATATTAAATAGTGTTGGGCTGATAACACCTCCTTCGGGTACTCCAGTTTTCAGTTGTTTATAACCTGACATAACATTATTAACCCTACTAGCACAGTATCGCTGGTGGATAAACAAATACAGCCATTTCAGCGTTTTACCAGTGATGCCATAAATTCGCAATTTATCTAGTAGTTTTAGTCTCCACACAGTGGCATATGCACTTAAGACCTTGTCACATTTATTTGATTCCGAAGATGAAGAAATTACTTCGTGGCATTCGCTTCAGAACTGCTCCAGAAATTCGACAGCCAGTATACCGCTCCATTCGCACCATCAACAGCATAGGCTCTGCTAACGGTATACTACACCTTTCACACCGTTGGCAGCGGATTCTAAAGAACGCTGGTGACTATTTTGAAGGACAGTAACAGGCGCAGATGTGTATCTCTTTTGTATTGGTTTTTGATAAATTGTTGCCACTATTTAATTTCCAACCCTTGTACGTACATAGAGTCTGTAACATCTCTGGAAAGGTCGCAAACAGTTTTGGACGTGAGCGGTCGCGATACGGGCCGACAGAGGGCGCCCACGAGTGTGAGCAGAGCAGAGCGCTCACGTGTATAGGAGAGGCCTGCTGACTGCTGAGGCTGAGGCGACGGCCTTTCTCTCAGGCGCTCTCCGTCGTTCTCAGCTGCTGTTGACATCTACTAGCAGTCGTTTCTACTTGGAATTAGATATTGGATTGCATATATATATATATATATATATATATATATATATATATATATATATATTATGTTCTCAGTTTCAGACAGTAACCAACTGTACTTAATACTCCCCTATTCCAATACGTGTTAGCCTGTCCCGAATCCATGGCATTGAACCTGCAATTTTATTAATCACCGTGCTAAATATGGGCTGAGGGGCAAGGAATTGTAAGGAAACGGCGTTGTTGCCTTCCACGCGTAACTAATAAGGTAACTATGTATTTTTACGGGAAAAGGGGTGTTATAAGTCTTATGAAGGTAAACGAATATTATTTTCAACACAAACATTTTTTAAATTGAGACCCCACATTATGTCTTATGCAATCAATACAATGAAAAATCATAAACAGAATGCACCGCAATGAGTCAAATTGCGAAGTGTTTCAAGCGTCTACTTCGCTTCGCAATTTCTCGGAATCCATTTGACTTATTGCAATGCTACCAGTGCCATTCGTTTTGTGATTTTTCATGATATTGACTGCATAGACAATAATATGGGGCTCCATTTAAGAAAAATAATATTTATTTACGTTTTAGTATACTTCATAATACTTACTTTCACAAGCCCCTGCTAAGCGTTGATGCCCGGAAAGTCTTTTTTCAATATCAATATTTGTTATTAACTTCTCCCCTTTAAAGGAACTAGTTCAAACTTTGCATAAAGGTACATAAATAGATAAAGTCAAAACGAAAATTTTTAACGAATAATCGTTATCCGTTCTTGAGATATGACGGTTTGAAGACCAATAAATTTAGTATGTGCTGTGGCTTTTTGGATGTCCAGACAATGGTGGACTTCCAATTTGACGATATGTTGACAGTGATGTCTTTCATATTTGCACGGTAATGGCAGTAAGCTTTTAATTAAGTAGCCCTACAGTAAAATGTTCGTAAAGTTTGCGTTTAACGTTTCGTGAAGGAATTTTGAAGAGTAAACTCACAACCCTTGTCGGTAGCTAAACAACTACGATAGAAGAAAAGTAGTGAACCAGAATGAATAATGCTCCTATGACAGCACAACAAAAGGCGAATATATGCTGACCAGAGTAATCTATGTAAAAGAGAACAACAAGCTGCTGGACTCATCTGGCAGCTACAAAAGCATTTAAATTTACGGGCTCACCCTGATTCCCCAACACACTCAGTATTCGAGGGGGGCAAGAGCGCTTCTGTGACAGTAAACGTATCTGAGTTGGGATGTATGCATCCTAAAGTATAACAACATGTAGTTTCATATTTGCACGACAAGAGAAATGTCTTGTTAGATGATATTTTTGCGATATGTAATGTGTCACGAATTGTATTACGAACATCTATATCTATCTACATGCGATACTCTGCAAATCACAATTATGTGCCTGGCAGAGGGTTCATCGAAACACAATTATACTATTTATCTCCCATTCCATTCTCGAATAGGGCGCGGGAAGAAAGAAAACATGAATCTCTCTGTTCGAGCTCTGATTTCTCGTATTTTATTCTGATGATCATTTCTACCTATGTAAGTAGGAGTCAACAATATATTTTCGCATTCGGAGGAGAATGTTGGCGATTGGAGTTTCGCAAGTAGCCCACGCCGCAGCGATAAGCGCCGATGTTGTAATGATTCCCATTCCAGATCCTGTATCATTTCCGTAACACTGTCTCCCCTGTATCGTGACAATACGAAACGAGTTGCCCTTCTTTGGACTCTTTCGATGTCCTCCGTCAAACTCACCTGATAAGGATCCCACACTTGGCTGCAATACTCCAAAAATGGACGGACAATCGTAGTGTATGCAGTGTACTGTGTAACCTTACATAATACAGGAGTGTGTCAAGATTTTTTGGCGTAAATTCATTGAAAGATGCCAGATAAGGGGAAAAGACAGTTCTATTTACATCTTTCATTCATAAGGAGACCTTCCGGAATCGGAGATTTAGTTTTGTACGAGACTTCCTATGATAGTAGTCGGCGTCAAATGTTTTCACTCATAGGAATTTTACAGTGCACTAACCAGAAAATTCCGAAAAAAAGAGCTCTAAATTTTAAGTCAACGACTTTTGTACTGTGGTAGACACTGCTCAGGTAGTAGCGTACCTTACTGTCATGCGGATGATCTTATTCTATCTTCAAAGACTAAAACCATTTTAAATAAAATTAATGATTTAAATATTATCAAATTTATCCTGAACAACTATACTTTGTTTATGATTGACAGCTGCAGCTAATTAAAAATTTCATTACGATATTTGCATTTTAATAGTCATATCGAAATGCATTTTACAATTATTAATATAGGTGGTGTAATGGCCCGTGGTTCGGAACCCACGTTAAGCTGTAGGTCCCCATATAACTGGCTGTGTAAGTCAGTTCGAAGGTCGGAGGAAGGCAATGGCATACCACCTCCAAACAGGATCATGTCTAGTAAAGCACTGTGGTATTCAAAACAATATTCGGATTGTTGACTGCTTTACTTTTTTTTTTCTTTAGCGTAGTAGGACAGACTTTCGAGCCCCTACTCTCCCATTTAGCTTTTTGCAGGAGATGAAATTATAAAGGAATAATATACGTATTAATACAAAAGATTTATTGCATGTATGTGTTATGATTTCTTTTCTTATGATGTGATACACAAAAGTGTTTTGTGTTTGTTCTGTCCTCTTCATGGTCGATCGAGGTACTACATTAAACAGGAGCAGCGTCGCCGCAGCACCGACCGGCATCGCAGAACTAGCCATCATATGAAATTAGCCGACGGTCACGGGGCAGCGAAAGTCTCTGCGCCTTCTTTATTGAAGCACGTTGATCGTCCTCGAAGAAAGAATAATTTAAATGCTATTGTATCAGGTTTCGTTCAGTTCATTTTTGATTAAATCACTATCAAATGTTTCACGCATGTTATGTAATTTGATCCAATAAATACAAATATTTAAACGAAAGAAGAGTTCGAATGTTGTATTATCAAAAATTATCAAGTATAAAATACTTTATTATTTAAAGTGGAACATGAGAATTATTCTTGATGTTATAAGGTATTCCACATACAAGAAGTTAATAGTGTGGTTTGAACAGTTTATTTCAAGTTATCAAATTTCAAGATGCATTTAAAGATAGAGGAATTCTGTTTGTGAAACTTTAATCTAGCAAGCTGTGAATTTCAATCGAACATCAATTTCGTAATCGATTGGGTAATTAAGGGTCTGGTTAAGTGACTTTGAAAGTGAATTGACATGTTTGATTTTTTTTTTTCTCCCGCTGATACAGGGACCTGTTCTTTCAACTAAATTGACTTAGGGATATATGTATATCTATGTACTTAGGAAAGAAGTTAAACGGCACGGTTAATGTGATGAGATGATAAATAGTTACTTAGAAACTGACTACAAGATCTATAACCAAAGGCTTTTTTTTTTTTTTTTTTTTTTTTTTTTTAAATAAGACTGAGCTAGATTTATGACGAGTTGTTCATGATGTTAGGAGATTATGAAGAAAATTTAACGTTCTTCACCACCCTTTCCCTTTGTCTCACCGCAGTAGATTACAGCGTTAAATACTGTTGCTATTACAATTCTATTACATAGCTGTATATTTCAAAAATGTTCCATCAAACTTATACTAAAGACAGCACTACATCCATGCCCGAGGGAGGATTCAAACCCCCGACGGGGAGCGGCCTCGCGCATCGCAGAATAGCGCCTCAATGCGCCTGGCCACTCCGCCGCGAATTTGTGGTTGGATCTGTTCTTTGCGGTCGTTCGTTCGTGTTTGTTCTAGTTTTCGTATGACCGAGCGCGTTAATCTACCGCACCGGCAACCCCCTCACCTCCTCGAGCGTATCTTAATGAACAAATGTATAAGTCATATATATGCCGCGCTTTAAACTTTAGAATTTTTATTCTTGGAATATTACGGACAGCGCGCTTCAGAATTTCTATGAACGGACACTATTGATATACAGGGTGTTTCACTAAGTGTGTTTGCCTCTGTAACTTATAAAATAATAGGTGACGGGAAATTTTAAGGCGGTTGGTCAACACAAGAAATGTTACACTTTCTGCGGAGCTATGAACATAGTTTATTGTATCATTTTCCGAAGAGTTACACCACAAAGATATAATTTTTTAAGTGGAACAATAGTTTTTTTTATCGTGTATTGGATTCGTTTAAACCAGCGTCCAAATCAATGTAAACTACATTCCTATCACTGTTAGTTTGGGAGCTACAACCCTTCAAAGTTCCGGGGGCGGAGGCTGCGATAGCGTAGCTGACTGGCCGAGTGGCTATCCCCTGGGGCACGGCCCACTGTCTCATGACCACCAGCCAGTCAGGTACGCTGTCGTAGCCTCCGCCCCCTAAACTTTGAAGGGTTGTAGCTCCCAAACTAACAGTGATAGGAATGTAGTTTAAATTGATTTGGACGCAGCTGGTTTCAACGAATCCAATGCACGATAGAAACAACTATTCTTCCATTAATATATATATATATATATATATATATATATATATATATATATTGTGCTGTAACTGTTTGGAAAATTATACAATAAACTATGTTCATAGCTCCGCAGAAAGTGTAACATTTCTTGTGTTGACCTACAGCATTAAAATTTCCCGTCACCTATTATTTTATAAGTTACAGAGGCAAACACACTAAGTGAAACACTCTGTATGACACTAACCTGCGAAGTCCCACCCCGATCTGAATTTTCGACACAGAATATTTCCTTTGCCTTTTTTTATACTCTGAGACGAGCATTTTTCATTCCGGAACTGAAACGTATTGATTGCGTGTTGTTGGCTGGTGGGCTGGTGAGAGGAGAATTTGTGAATACTTGCACTTACATTCTACTTGAAGATATTATTCGTTTATTTTTGAACAAACAGTAACCTGTCTTTTAAACTCATCCAAAGTTGCTTGTTTTACAATATCCTATGATTCACTACGATCGATGTACATTGAAAAGGCAGAACATTACGACCTCCTATATAAAACAATAAAGGCCTAAATCCGAACAGGCGATAACAGCGTCAACTGTCGAGAAATGACTGCATTTTGTACGTGTGTAGAATGGGAAAGGCGCGCGATAAAGTTTGAACAACGGCAGATTGTAAAGATTCGGACATTCGGCACGACCATTTATAAAACTACACAGTTTGTGGGGTGAGTGCCTTCAACTGGTGGCGAAACAACTGCGAAACGATTTTCAAACGTCGCGGGGCTGGGCGGTCACTCCTCATTACTAATGTCAGACATTCAGACATTGTAAAAGTAGTGTGTGTGTTTATTTGAAATGAAAAGTAGTATGTGTTTGTGTGACGAGCTAGTCACTGTTTTTGTTAAGAGACCGTCCCCGCTAAAATTCCCAAATAAATGTTCTGTTATGGTTTTGGTTACAAAATAATTTGACTAAGCGATGAGACTTAGTACCTTCCTTTGCCCTGTTAGAATAAATTGCAACTGACATGGAATGCAATGATCATACATAAATGTGGTATTGTTTGATGCGCAACGGATAACACTTTAAATTGTACAGTAGTTAATAAGTTGACGGTAATTAAAACTCGTAATTGGTGTACATATTAATCTCGTGTGCGAGAGACAATGTGAGCAAATGAAAAGTTTAGACCTATTAGCATGCATCATATACCAGTAGCCACACCATACATACACAATTCGACTGCGAGAGCCAACAAAAGAGCATGCTACTTCAGTGATAATTTTGTTGCTTGAATAAACAGGATGTCAAACAAAGATATTTGATATTAATTAGGTACCAAAATCACTGCACTTTATAATGTGCCTATCTGAACAACAATTACCATACTGATTCAACGTAATAAAAAGTGTCAAACAAATCTGGTAATGGTTTCAAGTCTCACTCACTGCAAATATTTCTCATCTCTTTACGTGATCTACTTCTCTTCTGATCAGACAAATCACTTTAACTGTTACTAACATTAACTGACTTAATAATTTGAACTTTCATAAGACTGAGAAAATCTCTATGAACTTTACTGGATTTATGAACGAACTACTTCCTGCTCTCATTTATCGTGACAAAATGCCTACACTGAACTGTTCTAATTAGCACATAAATTTACAAACACAATAATTATGCAACACTACCATAAGAAACAATGATCAGAACAGATAGCAATTCAAATTGGTGAAAGAAACGAGGAACTGGTAAAATGACTCAGGGTTAAATGATAAATGCGATCTGAATTAAACAGTATTCATTAGCAAAAAAGACAAACACCAACTACAATAGTTCAAATACAGGCTACCATACATAACAATAGAAAAGCACACATTACCTTATTTGAGACAGATTAATTTCCATACAAAATTACAATCTGCAGACTTGGCTGCGTTTCTTCAAAACTTTCTGAATTATTTTTACTCTTCGAGTCTAACACACAGACAGACTAACCCGACAGTTCCACGACTACTCATCGACTCAGTTCTACCATAATCAGACATCGACTGTCCTGCACGAAGGTCACACACCGACTCCTTAAACGCAACAACAACGAGTGCAAGAGATACACCAAAGATAAAACAAAGTCTTTGGTTTTCAGCAAAGATATGAAAATAAGTACAGTATGATATATCGATTAATGAAATGGTACAAAATATTACATAAATTTGTTTTCTACAGAATTATAGCTTAGGTCTTTGTAACAAAATATGCTCAAGGCTGTATGACAGGCAAAAATTAAGTGAAAATTATTTTGCGTACTCCTTTCAATTGTAGGCTGAGTAGAGCGCTGAAACATGACAGGCGGCGAACTGTGGTGGAACTAAAATTAGCCTTTAATGGCGAGCCGTTTAGAAGTATGTCTGAACACATAGTGTGCCAAATACTCCTAAGGATGGGCCTTCGCAGCCGACAATCCATGGATGTTCCAATGTGAACGCCACGATATTGGCAACCACGTCTGAAACGGGCAAGTGACCATCGTTATTGAATTTTGCAGCTGTGGCAGAGCGCTGCAGGGTCTAATGAATCCCGATACCTTCATCATGCGATGAAGCTGCGTATCCTTCCTCCTTGAGACCCTTACTGTGGGACAGAGAAAAGCTAACGGCGTCTCAGTTACGCTGTGGCGAACATTCAGGTATGTATGTCTCTAGTGGAGCTCGTGCAAGGCATTATGGCGCCAAGATGTGGTTGCAGACCACGTACACCTCCTTATGACATCAAATTTCGCAACGGCAGTGACATCTCTGGGGAAGATAATGAACCATGGCAACACGACAGGAGCATAATGCGGAGTGTCAAATCATGCTCTAGCCTACCAACTCGCGAAATCTGACCCCTGTCCAACGCAGCTGGGATGTGATTTAACGTGGCGACCTCACTCCCCCTCCCCGGAATTTGTGGCAATCAAGTGACTTTTGTGTGCATAGGAGGTTAAAATAAAGGGAGATAGCGTTATCTATGCCAAGCACATACGACATTTGAAGCCTGTCTGCCATCTCGGTGTGTTGTGGAATGCTATTTCTCCGTTAAAACTAGGCTTTAAGTCGACCCTCTACTGTTAATGCATTGAACGGACAATCAGTGCAATGTGTGTAATCACAAACAATATACTTTCTTGAATAAATAGTAACAAATACTCATCATAATATACTTGAAAACGTAATTCTTAACGGCTAATTTGCACTCTTTTCACATGTTTTTCATCACGGCAAAACCGCCTGACGTTTTATTCCTGTTTTAAGTGACCTGAAAAATCACTTCTACAATACGAACACGTCTCCAAGAGACAGCAATATGGCGGAGGAAGGCTTCACTTTTTCAGCGCAAGGGCGTCTCCCTGTATTTTATAAGCCTTGGTTCCAACTCCCTCCAGCGACTTAGTAAGGACCATTGCTACCATCTCATGAGGCCTTCGTAACTTACTGGCTGATAAGTGCATGCGAATGAGAATGGTTCTTGTACTAGGACACCTTGACTGGCGGCTTAACCTGCGCTCGCATTAAAGGCTGTAAGGAAAGAAAATATTTTTGTTGGGGATATTGGGTGAAAGGTGTTTATTTTATTGAAGCATAGTGTGCGTGGAGGTAAAAAAATTAAATTTTGTTTTACGTCTTATTAACTGTAGTGACTGTTGTTGTAATGTTTGAGCAACATAATAAACCTGACCTTAAATGCGTGGTAGGTTATGTTAAACACGTGATTGATGCAAGTGGTGTAGTTAAATTTTGAGAATATTAAGCAAGACAGTTAGTGTAATTAACAAATACTATGGACCTATCTGACAAACATTTCAAAAGATCACACACCTTTCCTTTCCTTACAAAATCTCCTATAGAGACTGTGCACACACAGATAGCAGAAATTAACTTACTCCGTCTGTGCAATACTTATGACTCAATTAGTACGCTAATGGTACTGACAATGTAGAAAATTATGAATAGTAGAATTTTTAACATCAAGTGATTGGCAAATGGGTGCAGTCCAACCACTGAAGTCCGTAGCTGATAAAATTAATTTACTCAAGCAAATAGGAAATTTAAGTAAATCAGTCTTAATTAATGCTATGCATACGACATTAGTACGAGTTTGGTTCTTTATAGGATAGTGATTGGCAAATGGGTGCAGTCCAACCACTGAAGTCCGTATCTGATAAAATTAATTTACTCAAGCAAATAGGAAATTTAAGTAAATCAGTCTTAATTAATGCTATGCATACGACATTAGTACGAGTTTGGTTCTTTATAGGATAGATGTGGCGGTGGCTGTTATTGTTGAACTCAGTGAAAAACGAAATAGAAAAATTATTCATTAATTCAATAGTTTGTTACCTTCTACCATCAATTTTACCAAAATTGTCTCAACAGAATGATATTTTACAGTCTCTAACAATTAATGACACTCACTTGATTGTAAAATTGTGTAGAAATATTATTCATGCATTATTGAGGATTGTCATACTAATTATGAGTGGTTAATTAGTTGTTCAAATAAGATAGCAAAAGTACTGTCTAATGTTCTTGTATTTGAACAAAACTTAAACATGCATTCACAGTAAATTACAACCAATAGCATTTAACTTATCTTATTTATCAGTCCAGCGACGTGGTACTCTGCAGTCATATAAATGATACGCAAATTCATACAGAAATCATTTTGTGGTGGCTCCTCCTTTTGGCAGCTTGCTAGCAGTTCGCCGTGATGCTTCGCGAATTGCGTAATTAATCGCGACCGTTAGTGTCCGCGATGACGCTACCGCGTTTCGGACGTCTGGGACGGTTACCGAACACGTAACGAATTTCTGCCTTAGCAGAACGAACGAATAAATGTTTCATTAAGATCAATTTTTGCTTCACTTATGTTCACTGGTTTCACATAAACTTTGACATCGTTGCACTTATACCAAATTATAACTTTCACTTTGTTCAACTTTATTACTTATATTGTTTGAGCACTCCGCGGACCGCGTACGAACGTCTGATCTACGTCACGGGGCGGCAGATACTGCTGCTTGCCTGATCTCCCACAGGGGAGCGCTGCTAAACGATAGATTCTCTGACCTGAGGAGCCATATCGATAACTGTTCACAGAGAAATATTTTACACTGACAAATTAAACATAACAAATAATCACAGTCATCTAGAAAAATACAAAGTACAAATAAAATAAAATAATATATACATAAACAATTACAATACAGATAATAAATAAACAACAGAAAATGTTTCCAGTTAAATTAACTACATACATGGTGCATCACAATAATTAATTGAGTCACATGAGAAGATGATTACTACTTTTCACTATAAACAGGTTCAAATGAATAAAATGTTTCAAAATGAAGCTCAGTCCTCGTTATAATGTAAGGCTTACCTTAAGGGTTACCTTACAAGGCCCCTACACACGTTCCGATTTGTCGGGACCAATTTATCGGCGGTCGGATTAATTGGACGTGTGTGGAGGCGTTTCCCGACCATTTTGTGGGAGAGTTGTTCGGGCCTGACCGTCCGACATCCAAAACTTCGACTCCACCCGACAAATTGCGCGTGTGTAGCGCTACCCGAGCAATTTCCTGCCGGCGATCGTCTGCTGTCTGCACAGTGAACACACGAAAATAAAAACAGTTCGACGACCGGACACTAGAACGAGGAGACGCTGCAAACGCTGCGTGCATTGTTCGTAACGTGTGTAGGCTGCTACGAAATTGGTTGGTTGTTGGTCATTTCGTTGGTCGAAACGTGTGTAGGAGCCCTAACACTTTGACTGCCGGCCCTGTAAACTTTGCCATTTCTAAGAATGCCAGGTGTTTTTAGCAATATTTAGTGTTTTGTATTAGAAAAACTAGACAACATTTAAATGTGGTAATAACCTTTTCTGGAAGCCTTGGACTTCTCCTGATTACCTACTTTCAGTTTCTTTGAATGTTTACTTTCTTTTCCACATATTTTCAAACAGTGTCATTTTTTGGGAAAAAGAAAAAAATATACAGAAATCATAAAGTCTTTACATCATGCTTGTCGCAGTAGAAAAGGTTTTATTCCACTTTCAATAATAAAAAAAACTGATAAAAACACTTATTACATAATACACACATTATTTTCAAATAGTGTAAATGTTTTTAATTTTATTTTTATTTTTATTTCGTATGATACAATGTAAAACATGGTTCTTTGCACATTGCGATTTTGCACTCACTGAACTGGTATGATATGTCTTTCCTTACTGCCTTTCCAGTTTGCTTTTTTCCTCTGGTTGAACATACTTTGCACATCCTTTGAATTCTACTTTTACCTGTGGGAGGTGGAATTTTTTCTAGAAAATGCTTTCCTGCAGATAACCTGCTCAGGTGGCCTCTATCGGAAGTTGGTTTGGGAGTACCGTCTTCACACATTGGCAATTCTGCACACAACACCTTTATGAACTTGGATAGAGGCATCTCCACAGCTTTTATTTTGTTATGGAGAATACATGCATATACCAGGCACCATAAGGAGACAGTGAGACAGTGAAATGCAAGTTTCTTCCACCATTTCACTGTTCTACGTTCGAAAGCCCTGTATGACATCCTTTGATCGGACAGATCAACCCCGACCTATTTGTTTTACTCCACAACACAAGCAGGTTTTTGTTTTCTGTTTACCTCTTCTGTCTTCATAATTATATCATTTCTGCCCTGTGTCTTGTACTTAGCATATATACATATCTTTTGCCTTTCCAGCACACAGCCAAAAGATTTCCACTCCTCCGGAATATCTGTTCCCTTCTTTGTACGTTGGGTGATTTCAAAGCCTAATGCATTCCCTTCCTGTTTTTCATTACATTTCGAACAAGACCTGTCTTCTCCTTTTCTAACATTTTATTTACCGCTTGCGGCACAATGAAGAGATGCTGAGGCCCTCAATGGACGGGATTTCGTATTTACAAACATGAAAAATCGAATTCCGTCAATTGACGGGATCGGCAGTCTACGGAAATTTTTGTATCCCGTCAATTGACGGGATTGACAGTTAAAGTGCTATCTATGCTGGTCCACCGGAGCAGCCCAGCTCCCTGCAGTCAGTCAGCTGGCAGCTGCGGACTCCCACTCCTCGGCTAGTGCAGTGCGCCAGACGCGGGCATCCGTCACCGCCAGGGGTCGCGTCCGCCGCCTCTCTTGTTTTTTTTATTGTGGCCGCTTTATCTCGGGACAGGGCGTGCGCCGACGCCATTCCGCCAATGAGCTGGCTGGCGCTCGAGTACAGTCGCGGTGCACTGCCTACGCTGGGGGTGACTGCCGGGGCAGCTTTTGCTAGTGAACATTACGAACCGTCGTTTTGAAAAGTCGCTGGAATACAGTTCGAATACATGAACTGTTGTGGTCCTCCATCACGAATCGAAACCAGAGGCATAATTTAGTGTTTTATTTTACGCGAGGCCGCTCCCCGTCGGGGGTTCGAATCCCCGCCCTACATCTACATCTACGTAGATACTCTGCAAATCACATTTAAGTGCATGGCAGAGGGTTCATTAACGACTTTCATAACTTTTCTCTACCGTTCAATCCTCTAATAGCGCGCGGGAAGATAGAACACCTAAATCGTTCCGTTTTCGATCTGATTTCTCTTATTTTATTGGGATGGTCATGTCTCCCTATGTAGGTGGGTGCTAGCAAAATATTTTCACATTCAGAAGTAAAAGTCGGTGATTGAAACTTCGCAAACAGATCACGCCGCAATGAATAACGTCTTTCTTTTAATGATTTCCACCCCAATTCGTGCAACATTTCCGTGACGCTTTCCCCCCCGTAACGTGATAAAACGAAACGAGCTGCCTTCTCTGAACCTTCTCAATATCTTCCGTCAGTCCCACCTGGTGATGGTCCACAAGGGGCAACAGTACTCCAGGAGAGGACGCACAAGTGTGATGTAGGCAGTCTCTTTGGTGGAGCTGGTGCATCTTCGAAGCGTTCTGCCAATGAAATGTAACCTTTGATACGCCTTCAACAATATTTTCTATGTGTTCTCTCTAGTCACAATTGTTCGTAATTGTAACTCCTAGGTATTTGGTAGAATTTACGACCTTAAGGTTTGACTGATTTATCGCGTAATTGAAGTTCTGCGGATTTCTTTTAGTAGTCATGTGTATTACTTCACACTTTTCTTTATTTAGTGTCAATTGCCAATTTTCGCACCGAGTAGAAATTTTGTCTAAATCGCTTTGCAGTTGCTTTTGATCCTCTGTTGACTTCACTAACCGATAAACGACAGCCTAATCCGCGAACAGTCTAAGGGATTCAGATTATC
Organism: Locusta migratoria; assembly: GCA_026315105.1. NCBI lineage: Eukaryota > Metazoa > Arthropoda > Insecta > Orthoptera > Acrididae > Locusta > Locusta migratoria. Next base: position 361,603,396 of record CM048749.1, read on the forward strand.
TCCTAAATCGTTTATAAACACGAGGAAGAGTAGGGGACGTATAACGCTTCCCTGTGGAACGCCAGATATCACTTGTCCTCGGGCAAGGATGTTTGTGTCGTTTTTAGTATAAGGTAGTTCACAGAGCGCTGAAGGACTTGAGTCATAACAAGGTCCCTGGAGTAGATGATATTCCGTCTGAACTGCTGATGTCGTTAGGAGCCACTCATGAAGAACGTGTTCTACCTGGTATGCAAGATGTATGTGACAGGGGAAATACCCTCCGACTTCAAGAAGAATTTCAAATTAAGCAAGTGCAGACAAGGGTGAAAATTACAGAACTATCAGTTTAATTAGTCATGGTTGCAAAATACTAACACGAATTATTTACAGACGAATGGAAAAACTTGTGGAATCCAACCTCGGGGAGATCAGTTTGGATTCAGGAGAAATGTAGGAACGCGACAGGTAATACTCACATTACCACTTATCTTATTAGATAGGCAAAAGAAAGGGAAACCTACGTTTTTAGTGTTTGTTGCTTTGGAGAAAGCTTTTGACAATGTCGACTGGAATACTCTCTTCCAGATTCTGCAGGTATCAGGGGTAAAATATAGGGAGCGAAGAGTAATATTCAACATATACAAAAACCAGACAGCGGTTATTAGAGCCGAAGGGAAAGAAAGGGACGTAGAAGTCGAGAAAGGTGTAAGACAGGGTTGTAGTCTTTCCCCAATGTTGTTCAATCTGTACATAGAGCAGGCAGTGAAGAAATGGAAGGAGAAATTTGGAGAGGGCATTAAAGTGCAGGGAGAAGAAATAAAAACATTGCGGTTTCCCGATGACGTAGTAAGAGACCGCAAAAGATCTGGAAGAGCAACTCAATGGGATGGACAGTGTCTTGAAAGGAAGGTATAAGATGAACATTAACAAGAATAAAACGAAGGTAATGGAATGCAGTGTCAGAAAATCAGGCGATGCTGAAGGAATTAGATTAGGTAATGAGACAATAAAAGTAGAAGATGAATTTTGTTATTTGGGTAGCAAGATAACTTCTGATGATCGAAGTAAAGAAGACAAAAAATTCAGAATGGCTATGGGAAGAAAAGCGTTTCTAAATAAGCGAAACATGTTAACATCCAATATTAATTTAAATGTTAGGAAGTCCTTTCTGAAAACATTTGTCTGGAGTGTAGCATTGTATGGGAGTGAAACGTGGACGATAAGGAGTTCAGATAAAAAAATTATAGAAGCTTTTGAAATGTGGTGCTACAGACGAATGATGAAAATTAGATGGGTAGATCACGTAACTAATGAGGAGGTGCTTAACCGAATCGCCACTACGGTCGGGGGTTCGAATCCCCCCTCGGGCATGGATATTTGTGCCGTACTTAGTTGTAAGTAGTTCATAAGTAGTTTGTAAGTTTAGGGACTGATGACCCCGTAGTTAAATCCCATAGACTCTACAAACATTTGAACATTTGCTTAACCGAATCGGGGAGAAAAGGATTTTATGGCATACACTCAGTAAGAGAAGGGATAGATTGTTTGACACATTCTGAGACATCAAGGAATTGTCAGCTTAGCTTTAGAAGGAAGTGCGTGGGGTAAAAATCGTAGAGGGAGACCGAGGGACGAATACAGTAAGCAGGTTCAAAAGGATGTAGGTTGCCGATTCTCAGATGAAGAGACTTGCACAGGACAGGGTAGCAACAAATCAGTCTGCGGACTGAAGACCACAACAACAACATAAGTAGTTTGTAAGTTTATGGACTGATGACTCCGCAGTCAAGTACCTTAAGCTTGGCAAACATTTTAACATTCGAAACACATAATAATAATAATAATAAAAGCAACTTAACTACTGGGTTATCAGTCCCTGAACTTACAAACTACTTATGAAATAGCTTACGGCGCAAACCCATGCCAGAGGAGGGGGGGATACGAACCCCTGACGGGGAACGACCTCGCGCATCGTAGCACAGCGCCTCTATGCGCTCGGCCGCTCCGACGCTGCGAGTCATTTTTATTTTACACTAGATGAAAACCCGGAGTCGTTCAGGTACTTATTTGTTTCAGTGTTAAGAAGTCCAACACACTAGCAGACAAAATATCCATTGCAACCTATGAGGAATACAAAAGGACAAGGCGCTACAGGAGACGAGTCCGTATGTCCCGCAGAGTGGACAGGTATAGATAGTTGGGAAGGCGATGAAACTTTCACAAATGAAGGAAGTGACACCGATGAGACTCAACATTGACAGGGGAGCAATCTCCCACTATAATCAACCCAAACCAAACCTTCTTTAAATGAATGTGGATACTAACACCTGAGACACAAGAAAGAAAAAAAAAACAATATAAAGAAAGGAGACTAATATCACCAAAACCATGGAAACTCTGCTGTGTGATCGGTGGCTTGAAGGAAACATTCCAAGGTACTCAACGCCCAGCACAGTACAATGCAGCTAACCATAATCCCCTTATTTATTTATTTAGATGTCATTTCTCTCTTTCGTATCACTTTGTTTAGCCCGTAATTACAATCAACAAATTTTAGAATACAGTGAATTTCGAAATGTGTATAACAACCATGTAACCAATCATGTTTTTTATGTCCTCCACTACATCTAATTATTGTAAAATGCACGAATTGTAATTTGTTATATTATAATTGTAGCAACAATTGTAAGCACTTTTATATATGTATTTTCTCTTTTATTTTATTTTTTTCTTCTTATCTCTTTTTATCTCAAATTATGTAACATCAATGAAGTTATGCATAACGTGTAAAACTACAAATGTACGTCCTGCTTCATATTAAAAGGTAGCAGGATTATAAATGAGGAATAAATAAAAATAAATAAAGTCAATTTCTCCTTCCCTATTCTCTCGCTGTTTCCCTCCCTCTCTCCATTTTCTCATATCCCCTCCCCAATCTCTCTCTCTGTTCATCACATCACCTTATCTCCCCCTCTCGCTACTGCCCTGCTCTGGCCATCTCCACACTCCTCTTCATCTGCCAGTCACCTCCTCATCTCTCTGCCGAACACCTTCTCCACCTCTTCAATCCACCGCCTCTTCCATCAGTGAAAAAAAAATCAATTAACTCTGTTAATTTTGTGGTGATCAGTGAAGTGGTGTTTTACATTTATTGCAAGGTACCCCCTGCTATGTGCCGTCTGTAACATTGGATAGACGTTGACCTTACTCTTGTTTTGAAGGTAAGCGTGCAAAATTTCCGGAAGATCTGAACAAAAACGTCGTTTTGTATGCAGTAGAAACACACAAACACACGGTCGCTCTGTATATCAAGATTGTGACCTAAAACCTTCATTCTTATTTTATAATATTTGCAATTATGTTTTAGGAGCACTGTTACAACTAAGTTGTTTGTATTTTACAGTTTTATTTTAAAAACGTATGTGTGTACACAAAACTCTGAATGTTTTTGTATATTGACGTAATTGTTTTGTTTCTATGGCACTGTTGAAGTCGCTGATAGCCGTATGACATTTGCTCTTTTGTGCTTTCATTTATATTCTGGGAAAGTAAGATGTACACTATACTCGTGATACATTCATCAATTATATTCTAATGTTCCTGTTGTAATAACTGCTGCTACCAAATGTCACAATAAGTAAAGACTATCGTCTACAATCGACTAGGTGAACCCGCCTGCACCTTGCTGTGTCTCAGTTTGGCATCAAATAAGTGGAAAACAAATTAAAGATTCTTTGCCATCATAGATATAACGAAATCAGTGCCACGATTTGCGGTACTGTGGCTGTGTGGAATAGAGTGAAAGTTAGAAAAAAGATATCTCAGAAAAATGATTATTTATTATAAAGCCAGTATTTATTTCTGCGTTTCATAAAGTACACCGACTCTGGAACATGAGGGGATATAACTGTCCGTCTACTTCCCATCCCTCCTCCTCCCCCGCTATTTACCTCCTCCTACTCCTCCTCTGTTCATCTTCTCCTTCCTTTCTGTTGTGCGGATGTTATATGGTAGGCGTGGGTAGGTACACCGAAAGATCCCACAACTTAATAACACAGGAGAAATTTAATTACGAGTGGGAGTTGGAAAATAAGTTTCCAGTGTCGACTGTGGTCAGAGATGCATATGAAAGAAAAAAAAAGGAAATGAGGCATTTAAGATTAGACATAGCTGTTTGTTGCGACAGGAAGTTTCATATCAGTGCACATTCCATTTCAGAGTGAAAGATTCATTCTGTAAACATCCTTCAGGCTGTGGCTAAGCCATGTCCCAAATATCGTTTCTTCCAGGATTGCTAGTCTTGCAAGTTTCGCAGGAGAACTTCTGTGAAGTTTGGAAAGTAGGAGGCGAGGTACTGGCGGAAGTAAAGTTGTGAGGACGGACCGTGAGTCGTGCCGGGAATGTTCAGTGGTAGAGCACTTGCCCGCGAAAGGCAATGGTCACAGGTTCGAGTCCCAGTTCCAGCACACAATTTTAATATGGCAGGAAGTTGCTTAGTTTAAGTAGTTTGTAAGCTACGGACTAAAACCAAGCATTTGAGTAAGATGGATTTACATACACTTGAACATTTTGAACATTTCTGTCACAAATTTTCCCTGTTTCCGTAAACTGTGATTCAACATATTGTAACTGTTCATCATCAATACTTCACACAACTATTGATACACGAACATACAGCTGCACTCAAATTTCCGATAAAACGCAGTATAGACAATTTTACAATCAATGTTGCCACTTCACAAGCAGTTTGACATGAGACACACTGGTTGTGTGTGGGACACGCTGTATATTGTTACCTTATGTAAAGTAAAAATGCGCACTCAGTCATGTGTGTTACGAATACCTTAATTCTGCACTACAGTGTTTGCTAATTTATCAGAGAGTTTCTGAATGACAAAGATGATATTGCAGATACCGACGTGACTAAACATACTTTCAGATTTATATGCTCTTTCACTTTATTAAACTTTCCCAATTATTTAGCTGTACTTTTTAGTCTCTATTTAAACATATAGAGGCGACGTAGAGGTATTAATAAAGCGACACTACGATCCTATGATATGAAGTCGGTGTAATAGAATCATTCCAAGCTGCAAACATATCTATTGTAAAGCTTTTTGCGTAATAAAATGTTTTCTGCATATGATATATATTTTTCACTGCAGTTCACTTCCAACAAGTGCCATCGGACAGACTGGATTTCCATTACAATATTATTACCAGTTTCTTTCTGCCGTGACAATTCCGCTGATGATGCAGTCGGCCGATTCGTATGTTGGTTGCGTGGTTATAGTTCGTTCCGGATGGATATCACTCGTCTGCTGATCACCCATTGGACCTGAAACATAGCACCATAAATCAATCGTAATGCTAAACAGATAGGAAATTACTGTAGGCACTATCATACGATGTACATTAATAAATCAAAATGTTCGTATAGTTTATGGGACTTAACTACGGGGTCATCAGTCCCTAAACTTACAAACTACTTACGAACTAGCTAACACTAAGGACGGCCACTACGGTCGGGTGTTCGAATCCCCCCTCGGGCATGGATATTTGTGCCGTCATTAGTATTAGTTAGTTCATAAGTAGTTTTTAAGTTTAGGGACTTATGACCCCGTAGTTAAGTCCCATAAGCTATACAAACATTTGATTTGAACTAAGGACGGCACAAATATCCATGCCCGAGGGGGCATTGGAACGCCCGACCGTAGTGGCCGTGCGGACCGTGACTGACACGCCGCAATCCCCTCGGCCACCACGGCCGGCTGTACATTAATAGACAAGCTGAATCTTGTGGATGGTTTGCGTATTCGGGGTGATTCCGTGATGCTTAATCTACAAACTCCCACATATTATGTAGAGGTGTACGTAGAGCAATTTTAGGTAAGCGAGCCCGGGCTGGAAATGACTGACAGTTACAACGGAAAATCATTCAGTGGAACGCATGAAGCCGTACGATATTTGCTAAGATTGGAATATATACCACAAGAGATTTTTGGTCTCACGAGCATAAAAGAACATAAAACATTTTCCAAAATTGTACAACACACCGACGTCAAAGATATAGGGCTATAGATTTCCGCATCTGTTCGACGACCTTTCTTGGAAACGAAAACGACCACTCATCTAGGGACTTGCATCCTCTGCATGTTTTCTGTAGAAATGAACTGATATCCTGTCTCCTCCAATTATCTTTCCTCCGTTGAGCGATTTCAGTTGTTTATCTCTACCTTGGTTATTTATTTTGATAGTAGCTTAAACCCGCGTCTCCGCTCGCGCGTTGGTTGATTATGATAGATAATGTGCGAAACGTCAAATCGATTTTTTTAAAGAGACGTATGAAAAGAAATTTCTTTTTTACTGCTTTATTTATTTATTCTTATATTTCCTTATTCGTATGCTTATCCTTACAGAGAAAGAACTGAAGACATTGTAGCACGCATAGACCAAAGATATGGTCTGTGGCATCACATTTTGCTGTATGTAATCTCCTTGCTATAGAGTCGCAAACGTCGTCGCTGGCTTTCAGTCCGAATTTTTTTATAAGCTGATGACTTTTAACCATCATATCTTCCACCCCCTTATAGCTATCGGCATGGAACTGCTGTGGTGTACAACGAGAGGCTTCGGACAACAATTACACACAGACCATTCGTTTGCGTTCTGTAGCTTTCACACACGTTGAATTTTGTATACACCGATAACTTTCCATCCCAATATACTCCACCCTTTTATCATCATCAACCCTCAAACAACAATGCAACCAATAAAACAGTTTTAAAAGAGTAAATATAGTTTTGAAAGAGTAATTATTGTTCCGCATTTCGCGTTATATTATTCAAATTACTAAATATCTATCAGATTGCTATAAGACCGTGTCTAAAACCTTCTTCAGGTATAAATTAGTAACTGTACAAATATTTAAGTCTCTGCGTCTTGTCGTTCGGACGTGATAAGCGGACACCGAACAGACATTCACATTAATATGTATAGATAAATAGGTATCCGATCGCCATAAAACCGTGTCTAAAGCCTTCCCCGGGTAGACATTAGTAACTGTACAAATTTTTAGCTCTTTATGTCTTGTGGTTCAGACATGATACACGTACACCGAACAGACATTCACATTTATAGATATAGATCTTCCATTTTGTCGTCCGTGCGACAATTCAGAGGAGGAACTGCAGCACGATCGTCCTCTGTGAAACAGTTTTGGAAAAAAGACGTTTCGTATTTCGGCCGTACAGGCTACAGCTGGGATTGAACCATCACTTTCCAATAAGCGACTGTACACCGTTTGATACATGGAAATAACACCCGTGAACGTGCGCGGCCTGGTGATAGTACTACTGCTTCAATTTTCTCAGCTAGAAGCGTTCCCTCACATAAAACGCACGCGCGTTTTCGGACAGTCCCTCCAGAAACGGCGGAAACATTTCCGGTTCGGCAGCCTTCCGCGGTCGCAGTCCATTAGATTAAGCAGAAAAACGTGTCGGGTGGCTCGCCGGTGACTCACTTTGGTTGCCGCCGGAGGTACCTCGACATCCATAAACATTGGGCGTGCGGCCCCTGCGGGAGAGATACAGTGTGTTAGCCACTTGTCAATTCCCGCGGTTAAAGTGAATGCGCGAGGAAAAGGAATATATATCTAAAAAAAGGGGGCGAAAAGGGAGAAAGGGCCACTTGATGCGGGGTGTTTGTCACCGGCAGGCCAGCGAAACTGCGCCTCCCCTCGCCGCGCCGCCAAACAAATATCCATCCCTAAAGAAAAAGGGAAGCACTCCGCGGTATTGGCGAGCATTACGCCCTCGCTCGCCCCCTCGCGTGGCGTGCACTTAAAGTCAAACAGCCCGCAGATCTACACGCGCGACTATAAACGGCAATAAAAATAATCTTGATGAAGCGCGACTGGCTGGGGTGCTGACCGCAACGAGCTGGTGTTTTTGTTTTTTTGCGGCTCTGCCTATCGCGACAGCAGTTCTGTCCGAAGAGCGGCGGCGGGCGGAAAATTGAACGCGCCTTCTCCCCACACCAGAACACACGGCGTCGCGGACTGCCGACACGGCCTGAGACTACGTTCCTGCAGTGAAGAACTTTAAGATTCCGACACTAAGAATATTTTAGTTTGCTTAAAATTAGTGTGTCTTACTTTGAAAGAATGCTAAAGGTAATATGTGTGTGGGGTGAGCGTGTCACTGTTTGTGTTAAGATACCGTCCTCGCTAAAATACACAAATAAATGTTCTGTTATAGTTTTGGTTACAAAATAATTTGATTAAGCAATGAGACTTAGTACCTTCCTTTGCCCTGTTAGAATAAATTGCAACTGCCAGTACCTTCCTTTGCCCTGTTAGAATAAACTGCAACTGCCATGGAATGCAATGATCTTACGTAAATGTGGATTTGTTTGATGCGCAACGGATGACACCTTAAATTGTACAGTAGTTAATAAGTTAACAGTAATTAAATTCTTAATTGGTTTACACATTAATCTCGTGTGTGAGGAACAATGCGAGCAAATCAAATAGTGCAGATCTGTTGGCGTGCACCATATACCAGAACCCAGTCTATACAAGCACAATTCGACTGCGAGAACCAACAAAAAGGAGCGTGCAACTATTATGATAATTTTGTCACTTCAATAAACAGGATGTCAACAAAGATATTTGAGATTAATTGGATACCAAAATCACAGCACTTGATAATGTGCCTGTCTGAACAACAATTACCATATTGATTCAACGTAATAAAAAAAGTCCTACAAACCTGGTAATGGTTTCAAGTCTCACTCACTGCAAATATTTATCATCTCTTTACGTGATCTACTTAGCTTCTGATCAGACAAATCACTTTAACTGTTACTAACATTGACTGACTTAATCTGAACTTTCATTAAAACTGAGAAAATCTCTAACTATGAACTTTACTGGATTTATGAACAAACTACTTCCTGCTTTCATTAATAGACCAACTGATCATGACAAAATGCCTACAATGAACTGTTCTAATTAGCATACAAATTTACAAACACAATAATTATGCAACACTATCATAAGAAACAATGGTCAGAACGGATAGCAATTCAAATTGGTGAAAGGAACGAGGAACTGGTAAAATGACTCAGGGTTAAAAGATAAATGCAAGCTGCACTAAACAATATTCATTAGCAAAAAGACAAACACCAACTACAATAGTTTAAATACCGGCTACCATACATAACAACATAAAAGTACACATTACCTTATTTGAGAAAGATTAATTTCCATACAAAAATTACAATCTGCAGACTTGACTGCGACTCTTCAAAACTGTCTGAATCTTTTACTCCTCGAGTCTAACACAGAGACAGACTAACCCAACAGTTTCACGACTACTACTCATAGACTCAACTCTACCATAATCAGACATCGACTCTCCTGCACGAAGGTCACACACCGACTCTTTAAACGCAACAACTGCGAGTGCAAGACACACTACACAGATAAAACAAAGTCTTTGGTTTACAGCAAAGATATGAAAATAAGTACAGTATGTTATATTGATTAATGAAATGGTACAAAATATAACATAAATTTGTTTTCTACAGAATAATTGCTTAGATTTTTGTAACAGAACATGCTCAAGGCTGTATGACAGGCAAAAATTAAGTGAAAACTATTTTGCGTACTCCTTTCATGCTGCTTTATAACTGTATTCTGAACAAACAAAAATATAATATAACCAAATATTATATGTAGGTACATGTCTTGTAAATAACAGTATGAACGTTGTTTACATAACGTAGAACAGTTGTCAAAGAATGCGATTAAAATAAACCACTCTTCGATGGGCACGATACTTTAATATCCGGACAGATGACAGTGTTGCACTTTTCACCGTTCATGCCGGGGTGAGTAGGCCTGCTTCTAGTCAGAAGGCAGGTGTGTGTTTACAAGCGCGATCGACTGTCCAGACGGTACGATGGTACGCAAAGCTCAAAAATGTTCAAATGTTTGTAAATCTATCCGACCAAACTACGTGGTCATCAGTCCGTAGTTTACAAACTACTTAAACCTAGGTAAACTAACCGAAGGACAACACACACACCCATGCCCCAGGGAGGACTCGAACCTCCACGCAAAAGCTAATACCAGCTCTCAGATGCGACAACTTGTGATTTTTCACAATTCGAAAGGAAAAACATATCGATAAATTGCTGCCATGCTCAACATGAGTAAGAGTACTGTGGCAGATACTGTCAGCTGGTTCAAAAACGAGGACCGTGTAGACTCCATACCACAAATGGGCCAGCCACAGAAGTTGGATGCTCGTGACAGGAGGAAGCAAATACGTAAAATAAAGAAATTAGCACGTGAGTTTCTAAACGAGTCTGGCAAGGAGGTACATCCTCAAACGATTCGCAGAGCGTTCAAAAAAAGTGGATACAATGGAAGAATGGCTAGGAAGAAATCGTATGTAAATCATCAGAATCGACAGAAAAGATTGGACTTTGCTAGTAGTTTATTACGAAGGATGCAATTTGGTGGAATGACGTAATTTTTTACGACGAAAGTAAATTTAGCGTTGGTGGGTCGGATGGACGAAGCATGGTGTGGCGGAAGAAGAATGAGGAATTTGCAGTCACAAATATTAAACCAACTGTAAAGCATGGAGTGGCAGCGTCTTTGTCTGGGGCTGTATATCGACATTTTGACCGGGCGAATTGGTGATCATCGACAATACTATGGACAAATATGGCTATTTGAACATATTAAAGAACAATTTACGGAAAAGTGCTGAAACCATGGGGATATCAAACACCTTCAAATTTTACCAGGACAATGACCTGAAACATAAGGCTCACATTGTGCAGGAATATTTGTTGTACAACTGCCTCAAAGTCATACAACCACCATCTCAGTCACCAGATCTCAACCCGATTGAGAATGTGTGGGGAGAACTGAAAGGACGTATTAGAAGTACACCAATATCTTCCAAAGAAAGTCTGAAGCGTCGACTAAGAGAAGAATGGGACGGTCTACGTGCGGACTATTTAAAAAAAATCATTAGCAATATGACGCAGCGTCTGAAAGAAGTAATAAAACAAAATGGCTACCCATCAAGATATTGAAACATTTATTTTTCATAAAAAATTTTCTTGAAATTCTTTGTTCTGCAAAGTGTCCGAATATTAAAGTAACGTGAATATAGGACCGAACTGTATTTAAATTGTATTATTAAGGAAGTTATGTAAGTTATCTTAATAAAATTTATATTAATACTTACAAGACACATCACGTAATGTAATAATTGGTTGTATGTTTTGCTTATTTTGTTATAAATAAAGTTATGATGTTCCAAGGTTGAAATATCTCAGTGTCCGAATATTAATGTTATTCACTTTACGTGAGTGACAATAGCGAGCGACAGAGCGAGACACAGATGACTCAGCAGCTACAAGCAGCGACTTTGGGTGACATGGCCGTCTGTTATGAGTCACTACCTACGAGCAAAACAACAGTCACAATAAGCAGAATAGAAATTGAATCTTTACTTTTATTTTTTATTTTCAACACTAGACACGAATTTTACACTCTTGAAAATTAGGCGTGACATCTTCTTGTAAACGCTCTTTTTGCCTTCCCCTTTTACTCTGCGCCTTACGTGCCCTATTATGACCTTTTAGCTGCTTGTCATTTTTATCTGTCACTTTCCACTTCTTTCACCTCTGGCAGTATTGCTCACGTGAAAAATACCGAGTAGCAACGTGGTTCGGAACCCACGTTAAACTGTAGGTCCCCCTATAACTGGCTGGGTAAGTCAGTTCGAAGGTCGGAGGAAGGCAACGGCATACCATCTCCAAACAGGACCATGCCTAGTAAAGCACTGTGGTGTTCAAACCAATCTTCGGATTATTGACTGCTTTTTTTTTTTTTTTTTTTTTTTTTTTTTTTTTTTTTTTTTTTTTTTTTTAACTCCGACGGGAAGCAACCGCGGAGTCCGCACGGCTATTCACGCACGGATTTTTTAAAAAATAGTAGGCAGCCGGAGAAATATGTCGGCCGATAATTTTTGTAAAACTTAAGTACGAATCTTAGCAGAGTCTACTGAAATAGTTATTAAACTGCAGCCGGAACGTTCAAACAATATTTTTATCCAAGCAGTTATATTATGATTTCGTTAAGCTTTACCTATTTTCATAAAGAGCCGAAGTTTGGAAGTGGATGAATTTTTTTAAAGAATAAACCACAGAAATAATCACTTGTTATTAGTAACATTATTCTCTTACTCCTTGTTAACCTTTGCAAATCTAAATGAGATGTTTCCGATTTTTGTTTTTGACAGCTGTTACCAGGTCGTAATGTAGAATATAAAGAAGAAAACTAGGTACGGTATTTATTTACTTATTATTATTATTTTTTAAGAAATAAGGTCAGTTATTGTATGCCTCTTCTGAATGCGTCTTAACGTATGGATCGGATCATTCAAAAACTTTTTGTTTTTAGGCATCAGTTTGAGATACAATGCCACGTAATTTTTTCTCTTCTCCCCACCCCCCATCCCCTTCCACGAAACTGTATGCTATATTGGCCACTGGCTGTTACAATTTACTGCTTCAAAAAACCTACGAAACGCAGCCGCATTTTCAATGTGGCGGTCCACTCCAAATACACATTCAATACGCAATTGTTTCGTGATACGTTTATACGACCCAGCAGTTTGGCGGTGCTAAAACTCCGAAGTCGCAGAAAATACCTGGGAGTTTCGCGACAATATCAGACCATGGCCAGCGCATACACCTGGTTTTCGGAGCCGTATTTGGCACTGCTCCGGTAGTTCCGACACGACCGCCAGATGGCCGATATTTCCATGTACATTATAAATCGCTTGAATGGCACGATATCGGATTCCTTCATATTATATGATTAAAAGAAAAAAAAACTTAATGTGCTCGTACTACAGGTCGTCACTATCGCAGACAGATACGTTTGATGTGAAATATAAGCATTAAAAATATTGAAGTGCAGAATGATATTCTAACAATTATTCTAGTATTGCTGAATATGACTTTACTCTTTACAAACATACAGAAATAATGAAACAGATTTATAAAGCGCACTATATAAATGACATATAGTGAATGAAAAGACAACTAGATCTTAAAGACTTTCTTAGATACTGGCTTCTATGCGAGTCCTTTGCTTTGTGTTGCTTTTTTCCGACGTCATGCAAATGTGGGTTCAGCAGTTTTAGCTGAAATTTCTGTTTTCACATTACCATGTGTAGCATTGGAGAAATGCCCGAGATTGATTTTGTACTTATTGAAGAAAATTCGAAAGTTATTTCGTTTTCCTTGTGGATTATTAGTTTTTCCCTATTTCTACGATACGTATATAGCGAGAATTGTTTAGATAGGACTGTCAACAACCCTTACAACTTTCGTGGAACAACTAATGCACCTATCAAAATACTCACTGAATACTACCGAATATTTGTAAGGCTAGCAAATACTATTATTTTCGGGCCCCGTCGGGACAAATTTGTCATTTTTCAAGCAAGCCGTCGCTTGCCTCTATCACGCCTTCCAGGTACCAATAAATATTGAAGGAATTTAAAAATATAAATTTCAAATGTTTGTTAAGCTTCAGGGATTTAACTTCGGGGTCATCAATCCCTAAACTTACGAAATACCTTATACTAAAGACGGCACAAACATCCATGCCCGAGGGGGGATTCGAACCCCTGACGGGGAACGGCCTCAATGCGCTTGGCCTCTACGCCGTGGCTAAATTCTTTCATAATCCACTTAATAAGAGGCATGATCTTAAGTCTAACACAAAAAGAAAAGTCTTACATCTATCTACATACTGAGTATTCGTCTTAAGGAAGCTGCGCTCAAATATTCTGAATTCATCCATTCATTATGTGAAAATAAAAACTCTTATTCGTATAACGAACTTCACGTACAATTTCAAACCTTCATACAACTTTTTCTCGGTTACACAGCCGCAAGATGATGAAAGGAAGAATTTTCATCGCATACTTCACCTTCCCTGGAGATAAGTCAAATATCCGTATCTTCAACGAATATGTAATTTATTTCACTTTAAATAGCGAAATTCCAGTTCTGTTCGCAACGGAGCCACGATCCCCTACACAATGTACTTTTCATATGTGGACGAAACGTTGGGTTTTAATAATAAATCCATCCTATCATGTAGAAATAGACCGGAATATTTTAATAATTTTAACAATTTATTCCTTATTTTTTCCTACTTAATAAATTTCCAGACGCAACTGGTTCATGTGCTCAGTAAGACTACTTTTGGCAGCAATACAGTTGTGAAAATGATAGAGCATACTGCGAATGATGTCATCAGTCTCGGCCGCGATAGAGTAGCCGAGCGCTTCAAGACGCCTTGGTGCGGAGAGTATGGTTGCTTGCCGTCTGAGGTTCGAGTCCTCCCTCGGGGAATGTGTGTGTGTGTGTGTGTGTGTGTGTGTGTGTGTGTGTGTGTGTATGTATGTGTGTGTGTGTTGCATTTAATATAAGTTAGTTAGTTTAATTAGTTTGTAAGCATAGGGACTGATAATCGTACCAGTCAAGTCTCTTGCATTTACAAACATTTGAACATCAGTCTCGTGTTGAGGCAGTGACTCCCATTCTTTCTGCAAACGTGCCCCTGTCTTGGAAACTGCTTCGTGACTGCAGATGTGATGCAAGTCGTCTTCCTAGTGCTCCCCAGACATGCTATATGGGGTTCACATAGGAAGAGCGAGTAGGTTACACCAAGCGTGCAATATCTTCCGTCTCCAAGAAAACATAAACCACTCTTGCTCTATGAGGTGCAGCATTGTCGTCCATCAGTATGAAGTGTGGACCATAGCACGTCGCAACAACCGCACATGCCGCTAGACGTGACATGACACGTGTTATTCATTCGTACAATTATATGAAGAGGAGTTCAAGTAATCTAGGGATCCTCTTAGATATAGGTTATTTTCCACGGTGTTTTGGTCCCTAAATCGTATCGCACGTTTCATTCTGACGAGAACCCGTCGAGAATCATCGGAACTCATCTGAGATAAGAACGTTTTCCCATTGTTGGACTGTCCAGATGACATATTGACGACTACACTAGAGTCATCGAAGATTGTACGCTGACGGGAATGTCATCATCCGTGATTAACACGATTGTACAGACATCCATTTTTACTGGACTTTTTTCTTTTTTCCGTTCATATTACCTCCCACAAAACTACGGAAAGCAAAGAGATGGCAGTCAAAGCTATTCGTTTCACGGTGTGGAAATTGAATAAGTGCTCATCGTCATTCAGTGGCATTTCCGGACGTTGTTTCTTAAGTTTGTTGTATATCAAGGTCCGAATATGTCATCCAGTGACACTAAGAGCTGTGATTCAACTTCGATACTGCAAAAGAATTTTACTGCAAACTGTTTGTTTTCTATATTTTGCGTAGAGGTACTACAGACCAAAGCAAGAAAAATATGGCCAGTAAATATGGCGTCTAAAACGCTTGCCTTAAGAGCTGTGAGCATTTCTTCATCTTGGATACAGAGGAACCAGTCAATGTCTCATAGCTCTTAAGGCATGCATTTTAGGAACCATTTTTTACTGGCCACTTTTTTTATTCTCGATAGTACCATCTCCCAAAATGGAAAGTCAAGAGAGATTTCTTTCACGGTATCGAATTTCAACATGTGATCGTGTCATCACCGGATAACATTTCCGGTCATGGGTTTTTATGTAAAACTGATCTAATAAGTCCGCCCTATATTCCTCGAAATTTTCGGCGGTATTTTAGAAACATCTCATGTTAATAGTATTTGCATCAAGGAGGTTAGAATAAAGGGAGGTGGCGTTACCTATGCTGAGAACAGACATTGGGTGAAGCCAGAGGAGCCATGCTTTTGTGCCCAAAAGAGAGATTTCTCGCTTAAACTCTGTGTCAATATTGCCTTCTTTGCGTAAAACAACTTAATTGAGAGTCACATTGGAGTATTTACTTACATATGACGTACATTTCAACGACTAGAACTCCATACACCCACACTATGCTCAATGTTTTGGGCACAAACAAATGCCGGAATGCCCAGTTTGCTGGCTTCACTTTTTCAGTGTTATGGCATCTCCAGAGATTCTAACCTCCTTGATTTGCGTATAAAACCTATTGGGGCATGGAGTGCGTTTACCTTTCGCCTGCCTTGTCTTCCATGTGAAACTCAATTTCTCTCCGTGGGCTCTCTTCCATTCATCAGTCTACTTAGTTCCTGATCTCTTCGACACTCAGTTATTTGGTTTTACTACCCAGTTCTTTATCTCTTGCCTCTAAATATCCCTGTCGGAGTTTCAAAAAATGTTCAAATGTTTGTATAGTTTATGGGACTTCAGTCCCTAAACTTACAAACTACGTATGAACTAGCTAATCCTAAGGACGGCACAAATATCCATGCCCGAGGGGGGATTCGAACCCCCGACCGTAGTGGCCGTGCAGACCGTGACTGGAGCGCCTCAGTCCCCTCAGCCACCGCGGCCGGCTAGGAGTTTGAGTTGTATGTATCTTGGCTATTTATAGGCCGTTTTTGTTGGATCCATGTAATAACCTTTGCCGCGGCGGATTAGCCGCGCGTGCTGGAGCGCCGTGTTGCGGTGCGCGCGACCTTCCGCCGTCGGGGGTTCGAATCCTCCCTCGGGCATTGATGTTTGTGTCATCTTTAGTATAAGGTAGTTCATAAGTAGTTTGTAAGTTTAGGGACTGATGACCCCGCAGTTAAGTCCCTTAAGTCTTACGAACATTTGAATTTTTTGTTATAACCTTTAACCTCTCAATGTACCTCGTGATCCTACAGTATGTCTTGTTCTTGCGGGCCTTTACACATGTCCATAGTATGTGTCCATTCGTTTCCTGATATCTGCTGCTAGTTTGTATAGTCTCTCTGTCGCATTACGTTATTTTAGCCTGCACCTTCTTTCTAATTTCATATAGGCCAAAATTGTTACTCATAGTATATATTTTTCTCGTTACTTAATCTAATTCCTTCAGCGTCACTAGATTTGTTTGTCACTACATTCCATTACCCTTATGTTACACTTGATAATGTTCATCTTATACCCTCCTTTAAAGACACTATCCATTCCGTTTAATTGCTCTTCCAGGTCCTTTGCTGCCTCTGAAGTAATTACTATGGCATCGGCAAACCGCAAAGTGTTTATTCTTCTCCCTGAACTTCAATTCCCTTCCCAAATTACTCTCTGCATTCCTTCACAGAATGTTCAATGTGCAGCCGTTGCGTCCGTTTCATGCCCGTCGACTCTAATAACTGCTGTCTGACTCTTGTACAAATTTATTACAATTCTTTGATCGCTGTACTTTACGCCTGCTACCTTCAGAATTCGAAAGAGTATATTCCAGTTACCATTGCCAAAAGCTTCCTCCAGATCTACAAAAACTAAAAGCGTAGGTTTGCCTTTTCTTAACCTATATTCTGAGTTGATAGTTCTTAATTTTCACAATTGTCATATTGCTTTCTTAGGAATTGTAATTACTATATTCTTCTTGAAGTCGGACGGTATTTCCCCTATCTCATACATGTTGCATACCAAGTGAAACAATTTCTTCATGATTGGCTTTTCTAACGATAGCAGTAGCTCAGACGGAATATCGTCTACTCTCGGAGTCTTGTTTCCACTCAAATCTTTCAGTGCTCTGTCAAATTCCTCTCGCTGTATCATATCATCCTCTACTTCGTCCTCCATTTCGAGAATGCTGTCTTCGAGTATATTTCCTTTCTATAGGCCCTTTATATATTCCTTCAACCTTTCAGTTCTTTGCTGAGTACTGGTTCTCTTGCTTTTCTTGTCTCTAAATGACTCTTTTATTTATCTTTAGGCGGTATCTATCTTTTCCCTAGTTATACATTCTTCTACGGTTTTGCATTTGTCCTCTAGCCACCCCTGCTTAGCCAGTCTGCACTTCCTATCAACCTCATTTTTCAAACGCCTGTACTCAATTTTGCCGGCTTCACTTGCTGCATTTTTATACTTTTTCCTTTCTTCAGTCAAGTTCAGTATCTTTTGTGTTATCCAGTAATTTCGAATAAGCCTTAGCCTTTTGCCTATATGATCCTCTGCGGCCTTCACTGCTACGTCTGTCAAAGCTTCACATTCTCTTTCTACCGTATTGAATTCCCCCGTTCCACGTTTCAGCCGATCCTAGCCTAATGCTCCCTCTGAATTGTCCAGTTTCCATTTCATTAATTTTCTATCTTTCGGTAGTCTCTTATGTGTTAATCTACAGTTCATAACCAATAAGTTATGGTTAGAGTCTATATGAGTCCCTGGATAGTCTTACACTTCAAAACCTGGTATCTATACCTCTTAAGGAACCATTATAAAGTGAACTTGGTCCCTTCCACTGTCTCCTGGTCTCTACATACACAACCTTCTTTCATCATGATTAATCCAAGACGTGTCTGTGATGACTAAATTGTGGCCCGCACTAAATTTAACCAGGCGATCTTCTCTTTCATCGCTTTTCTGAAGTAAATTTTCACCTAGTACATTTCATTCTTTTCCATTTCCTACTACAGTAGAACCTCTCAAACTCGACACAATGTGGACTTAAAGGTTGTCGAGTTTTGAGGTTGTCGAGTTTTAGGGAACTTAAATAAAAATAACTAGGAGTTGAATAAAAACGCTTATTTAAAGTATTAAAATTGTACATTAGTTGATTTATTATATACAATTATATATTTATATCAACATTTATAACTTAAAATAAAATAAAAAAATTGATACAAAAGGCCTAGTAGAATCTGAAAATACAGTGTTCATTACAATTATTACTGAAGTTGTTTATGCTGCTTATAAAAAGTCCATCACAGTTATGGGAAGTTTTCTGAACACTAGAAGAAAAGTGCAAAAGAAAACTTACTGAAGTCGTTTGAAAAAACCTGTGATTGAAGACTGTTTTCCTGTCTCCACTGGCGTCTTGCAGCTTGATCACGGAATCACCTGAGGAACAGAATCTCCATTCCAGTCACATTTTGCTGCTCTAAGTATTGCAATGTCCCTTCAACAAATTTCACAGCCTCACTGTGGCTAACTTTTCTTTCTTGTCGTTGGTCCTCTTCCTCTTCTTCTTCCGAATCGTCCCCTTCTACGTCACGCCCTTTGACAGCTGCGATGATTTCATCTTCTCCTAATGGTTCAGATGCTCTGTCGAGATCCATCCATTCATTGACATCATTGCTTGAAGACTCTTCACACCCTGGGATTTTTTCAAGAGTTGAATCAAGTCGCTATTTTCAGAATTGATTCCATTGTCACGCGACAAATATTGCCTGCGTGATCTAGAAGTTTCCTCCAAGAACGAATGACGGTTACGGTCTCAAGCTCGATCCAAGATTGAGAGACCCATCCAATGACATCTTTCTTAGTTTAGCCGTTAGCTCCTCACCCGATTCCAGGGACAACACCAAAGATGACATACGCTTACGTCTGTACCTTCTCTTTAACGCTGCCAAAGCTCCATGGTCCATCGGTTGACAGAGAGACTTGACGTTCGGCGGTAGAATCATTGCTTTAATGTCTTTGTCCTGCAAATATTGCACATCAGGGTGAGTCGTAGCATTATCGAGAATCAGTAGAGCTTTCCTGCAAATATTTATTTTTTCTTCAGAAACTTCTCAACCTCTGGGACGAGCAGTTGAAATAAAAAACACTATTTAAAAATTGCTTCGCTCATCCATGCATTAGATTGTTTTCTATACCAAACTGGGAGTTCAAAGTTGCCATTACTTGTGCATCTGACAGTTTTAAATGCACTTGGTATTTTTTTTTTTTTTTTTTTTTTTGCTTTTCCAATTAGCGCTAATTTGAGTTTGTGCTCTCCTGTTGCATTACTGCAGGCAAGAATAGTCACACACTAATTACTTCTCTTAAATCCTGGTGCAGCTTTTTCATCTCTCAGAGCTAAACTTTTAGTAGGAAGCATTCGAAAGTTTAGTCCAGTCTCATCTGCATAGTAGATTTGATCACCTGACAATCCTTCTTTTTCAGTAAACTCGTGTAGTTTGGTCTTGAAGTCACTCTCGTTGTTAGGGTCAGCTGACAGTTTTTCCCCCGCAGATGCTGAACAGCTTGATTCCATATCGTTGTTTCCACTTTGACAACCAACCATTGCTCTCTGTAAACCCAGGCTCTACTTCGTCCTTAAATTGTTCATAAAACTGAAGAGCTTTCTCTTTTCCTGTGCACACGGAACCATTGGTAAAGGGTTTCGTCAACTTTTCCGAACTCTGCACTTCTCATTGTTATTCGTTCCGCGGTGGATTCTGTACACTGTCTTTCCAAACACCACGATTCAGTTTCAGATTTCTTTTTCTTCCAACCGAGCACTGTAGACCTACAGATGTTCAAGTCCAGCGCTATTTTATTTACGCTTTCACCACGCTCAAGTCTTTTTAGGGCACCAAACTTTGCTTCCATTGACACTGACACTTGTTTCCTCTTCTTCTCCGCCATACTGTCGCTCTATATTCCAGCACAAAACTTGTTTAAACAATTGTCAACCACTCTCGAACAAAAGCAACTGACGACAACTGTGTCTCAACAAAAACTAAACTGAAAGCCCAGTGACGACGTAGCGAGGGTAGTTTATGACCTGCCCGGGAATCCCAGGTCAACGCGCGGCCTCACGATAAGGAAAGTGGCCACAGAAATACCAGAACGTGTGCAAACAATATCTGGGCAGGTAAAGGGTGCGTTGTACGACCTTAGAAAACCCAGTAACCTATCTGAGTCTCTAGCGCTCTCGGGCGGCCTATGTACTGATGGAAAGCTTTACTTTATGGGCGGTGTTAAATATTAATTTACCAGCCCTGTCGAGTTTTACGGAATGTCGAGTTTTCGGGAATCGAGTTTGAGATGTTCTACTGTACCGAGTTTCCGTTCCCTATCAGAATAAAGTTTTTCTCTCTCCTTCCTGTCCGAATAATTTGTTTTACCTCCTCGTAGATTTCTTCGATCTCCTCATCATCAGCAGATCTACTTGGCATATAGACTTGTACTACTGTGGTCGGTGTTGGATTCGTGTCTATCTTTGCATTCACTATGTTATTTCTTGTTCATTATCAGACCTACTCCTGCGTTACCACCAACTGATTTTGTATTTATAACCAAATACTAACCTGACCAGAAATCCTGTTCATCATGCCACCGAAATTCACTGATCCCCACGATATCTAACTTTTAACTTATCCATTCTCTTCTCAAATTTTGTAACTTACCTACTCGATTAAGAGATTAAGAGATGGAACATTCCACGCTGCGATCCGTAGAACGCCCGTTTTGTTTTTCTTGATGACGACATCCTCCTGAGGAGACCCAGCCCGGAGATCCGGAATATTTTACGCAAGAAGACGCCATCATCATATACAGTTGAACTGCATGTCTTCGGTAAAATTAACGACTGTAGTTTCCCCTTGCTTTCAGTCGTTGACAGTAACAGCATGGCATATTCACATTAGCTGATGTTTCAAGGCGAGGTCACTCAATAATCCAGACTATTGCACGTGTAATTACTGAATAGGCTGCAGCCCCTCTTCAGAAACCAAAGATACCTATCCGCTGTGGTTGCACATACGGTATGGCTATCTGTATCGTTGAGACACATAAGCCACCCCACCTCTATAATGTCTGAGGTTCATGAGGGTGTCTGCTTATACGTTTTGCTTTAAAAGGCCCCAACGATAAAATTATAGTGATGTGAGTTCACGTGATCTGGATGACTCTTTCACAGAACCATGTGGGACAATCGGTAACCAGGAAATAGATCATCTGACTAATGAGGAACAGCTGTTGCGTAACGTGGTTAAAGAGTGAAAGCTGCCATCTTCATTCAGAGCTAAGGAAGACACCACTTCTGGCAGCATATCGAGGTAGCTTGGAACATTAAAGATATAGTAAATGAAAATGGGTCCAATTACACGCGTGCCACATATTTCACAACACAACACAATATTTACACCAGTAACTACCTTTGAAGGTTCCATCCAGGGTGAATTTTGTCATCCATTATCTGTGGTTGTTACGGTTAACTTCATCACTAATGAAACTGCCTCATACCTGAACAAGATATCTTGTGCAACAGATGGATCTTGTAAATTTTGAACCATTACTGCTACGTTGCATCTGTTCACAGGATTGACCTTGTCGGAAAATTATTATGTATTTGATAAGTGACACAAACGAAGAAAGAAGATTGCCGATTACAAGATGTCGCCAATGTAGTAAATTCAGGTGTTCCTGTTCCTGCAGAGATTTGAAATAAAAAGTGTATTGCGACTTTATATATGACATCTACATCTACATACATACTCCGCAATTCACCGTAAGGTGCGTGGCGGAGGGTACACTGTACCACTACTAGGCATTTCCTTTCCTATTCCACTCCCAAATAGAACGAGGAAAAAAAGAATGCCTTTATGCCTCCGTACGAGCCCTAATTTCTCTTATCTTGTCTTTGTGATCTTTACGCGAAATGTAAGTAGGCGGCAGCAATATCGTACTACACTCAGCTTCAAATTCCGGCCCTCTAAATTTACTTAACAGAAATTCACGAAAAGACTGTCGTCTTTCTTCCAGCGATCCCCAATTGAGTTGCCGGAGCATTTCCGTGACACTCGCGCATTGGTCGAACCTGCCGGTAACAAATCTAGCTGCTCGCCTCTGAACCGCCTCTATGTCTTCCTTCAAACCGATCTGCTGCGGGTCCCAAATACTTGAACAGTACTCAAGACGTGGTCGTACAAGCGTTTTATACGCGGTCTCCTTTACAGTTGAAGTACATCTTCCCACAATTCTCCCAATAAACCGAAGTCGGCTGTCTGCCTTACTCACAACTGTCTTACATGCTCGTTCCATTTCATATCGCTCTGCAATGTTACGCCTAGATATTTGAACGACGCGACAGCATCAAGAAGCTCACTACTAATGCTGTATTCGAACATTATAGGATTCTTTTTTTCTACTCGTGCGCATCACTTACATTTTTCTACATTGAGAGCTAGCTGCCATTCTTCGCACCAACTAGAAATTGTTGCTTTAATTTTGAAAGCCAGTGTGTAATGATAAGATGCGGTGGAGTGGACGAGCGCTACAAAGCAGCGTTGCTGCTTTCTGCGGAGCGAGCGGCTGCTCTCCGCCTCTTTCGAGTCCTCCGTCGGGCATGGGTGTGTGTATTGCCCTTAGGCTAGTTTAAGTAGAAATTTTAATTATTTATGCGTAGTATGTAAGACACTAGTAAAATTTAGATGTCACCAATAAGTGAAGTAGGAAGTGGAAACAATGCAAATTATTAAAAAATGTCGAACACCGTCTTAGATAGTGAAAGATAAAATGTTGACCTCGTTTAAAGCTTACTGTAGGTGTAGTATAGTATTATAGTCATCAATGATAACACCTTCGTTACACTTACTGTCCAAAAAAATACAATCAACACTACCAGAATGAAAGGCAGTATTCTACACAGAGTTTACTGTGTGTATTGACACGTTAAATAACGAAAACGCAAATTACAGATAGCGTCTTAGCTACAGTACAGCTCACAATCAGCGAGCAAGCAAACAATAATGGGAAGTCCACCAACTCATAGAGCGCTGAACAGTTGGGAACGAATATCTGCAAATGAGTATGGCACGAAATCTCGCACTTGCTACCTATTAGTATCAGGGTGATAGCAGACCATATGCTGTACGTTGTAATCAGCAATTCCCAAATATTTTGCAAACAAAACTGAACGTTGAATGGCGACGCGGAATGGACGGGTGGTCTAAGGCATCATGCTACTGACTGGGCGGCCGTTTCCGCTGGAGGTTTTTCCAAACATTGATGAAAAATATGTAGTTTCATACGTTAAGTCGCATACTTAGGGGCGGAACCAGGACGGCCTGCTGGGGTAGGGGGGCGAGGGTGGGGCGGTGAAAGTATTTTTCATCGACAACTAAACTCGGGCTCAATAGAAAGAGACTCTAGTACCGGTTACCCATTTTTACCCCACGCCGAATCAAACAAAAGTCTCATAGTATTGAAGATTCAGTACAGTAATAGCACGCTAGCTGCGCAGTCTTCAAAACAAAAAAAAAAAAAAAAAAAAAAAAAAAAAAAAAAAAAAAAAGGTCTGAGGGTGTGGCGATTTTTAAAATGTGGATTTTGATTTTACATACTATTCAGATGGGAGAGTTAGATTTCGCTTTTATAACCAGTACGTCGTTTAAAACGATGTCGTTGTAAACGGTATCAGCTGTAGATACGTACAGACGAGGACTTTCCAAATTTTTCCTCATGACGACACCCTTCTTCAAGCGACACAGTTTCACCAATTTTATCTATCGTAGCAAATAATATTTTTTAAAATACTTGTTTATATTTCATTTCCAAGTTCAGTCTAATTTGACATTAAACACCATTACACAGATTCATTACTCACCAAATATTTTCAGAATATTCATGAGTCCGTATAACATTTAACTCAGATTCAGAACAAGTGTACGTGCATGTCCTTGTATAACTACCACTTGTCAGCATTGCACTGTTAACTGCGTTTACTTTGCACAATCACACGCTGCAACTAAGCGACGAGTGCTGTTTTATTTAGATGTGAGTAATCTTGCTGGTCAGAGATCGACAGTTTGTATTAATCTGATTCTTAGTTGAAATGTTCAAATGTTGGTAAACCTATTGGAGTAAACTGCTATGGACATCAGTCCTTTGACTTATAAACTACTTAAACTAACTTACTCTTGGTACTTGAGTTGATCTTCAGATCTGCCATTTGTACCTCTTCAGCAAATTGAAGTACATAAGTTTTAATAAGAACGAGAGCATTTTTTTTTTGCGCAGTAATACTGGTTTACATCTACAAATAGCAACCAAACCTCTCTTTCTACAGCATTAAAATATCAGAAAACAATGACTGTATTTCGTTGTTAAATAATTACGTGTCGTGAACGAAATAAACAAACCGAAGGAAAAGTGTACAATTTTTTATTATCACTGCTCTAAGAATTCGTTAATACACCACTCTGTATAGAGCGCCAATGTATAAGTGGCATCTACTGCCTACACAAATTAGTGTAAATCAAAACTACCGATCTGTCACTGAATATGTGATGATATTGATGCCCCCGCGCCGGAGTAGCCGAGCGGTCTAGAGCGCTACGTTGCGGATCGCGCGGCCTCCCGCGTTGGAGGTTCGAATCCTCCCTTTGGAATGGCTGTCTGTGTTGTCTTTAGTATAAGTTAATTCATAAGTAGTTTGTAAGATTAGGGCCTGTGACCCCGCATTTAAGTCCCATAAGCTTTACAAACATTTGAACTTTTATATATATACTAGACGACCCGGTGAACTTCGTATCACTTACCTCTTAATACAAATCATATTAATTTAAATCATATGTATTTTATATCCAGTATCTGTACAAAGACATCATCAGATAGTCTAAGTATCGGCTCGATAGTGGGCGGAAGGAGAGGGCAAATCACCCACGCATGTCCAGGATAATGTTCATGTCACATAGGCCTACGTGGAAGTTCATGGAAGGTTTAAACGGTGATAAAATATGGAAAAATTGCGAGGAAAATTTAGATTTAAAACATGTAAAATAATAACTTGATTGTTGTGTTGGGTGCGTTCAGAAACATACTTTGAAACAGTAAAGTTCGCTTTACACGATCTGAAGCCGTGTATGAACTTTCAAAGATAAAAATGAATTTCTGTTCGCTAGTCTCGCTAAAACTAGAGAACGGCTGAACAGATTTGGTTATTTATCATTACATGAACCACTGAATCTGATTTGAAGTATATAGAGCGAAATTCGAACAATAATACTCAAGTCATCTTAGACGACCCGGCAATACTTCGTAATTGATAATATGTATGTATTCTTGCTTTGAACGTAAAATGTGCAAAAATTTAGCGCAAACATACGAATGGTATTGATATCGCAAAGAGAAGAGCTCTTTCAGTTCTCCGCAAATTTTCCTATTTTCTGGCATACTATTCCAAATTTATACTTACTGAAACGTTCCTCTCGCTTTGAACGTCGAATGTGTAAAATTTTATCACAATCAGATGAATGGTATTGATATTTCATAAAAAAAAATTTCTATTTTTTCTGAAATTTTCCAATTTTCCGGGAAACTTTTCTAAATTTTTATTTCATAAGAAAGTTTCTCTTGCTTTGAACGTCAAATATGCAAAATTGTATTGCAATCAGACGAATGATGTTGACATCCCACTGAAACAAGTTCTTTCAGTTTCTCGTAAATTTTCAAATATTCCGGGTACCTTTCCCACATTTTTAATTCATAAGAACGTTCATCTTATTTATTTCACCCAAAGCTTCCTGGCAAGCCGTACTCAAGTGATGCACTCAGAACCATGTGCCAAGTGATTTTTATTCATAGAAAAAATCGCTCTCAGTTTTTCCTATATATGCCATTCTGTATTTTATATCCTCTGTACTGCGACCATCGCATGTTATTTTACTACCCAAGTAATAAAACTCATCTACCAACTTCATTGTTTCGTTACCTAATCTAATTCCTTCAGCATCGCCTGATTTTCTAAGACCGCATTCCATTATTTTTGTTTTGCTCTTGTTAATGTTCATTTTATACTCTCTCTTCAACAAATGTCCATTCCATTCAACTGCTCTCCCGGGACCTATGCTGTCTCTGACAGAATTACAATGTCATCAGCAAAACGCAATGTTTTTATGTCTTCCCCCTGAACTATAATCCCTATTCCAAATTTTTCCTTGCTTTCCTTCACCGCCTGCTAGATGTACAAATTGAATAACATCGAAGAAAGGCTACAACCCTGTCTTACTCCCTTCCCAACTGATGCTTCCCTTTCATGCCCTTCGAGTCTAATAACTGCGGTCTGGCTTTTGTACAAGTTGTAAATAACTCTCCTTTCCCTGTATTTTACCCCTGCTGACTTCAGAATTTGAAAGAGTGTATTCCAGTCAACATTGTCAAACGCTTTTTCCAAATCTACAAAAGCTAAAAATGTAGGTTTGCCTTCCCTTAATCTATCTTCTAAGATAAGACGTAAAGTGAGTATTGCCTCCCGGGTTCCTACGTTCCTCCTGAATCCAAACTGATCTTCCCCGAGGTCAGCTTCTACCAGCTTTTCCATTCTCCTGTAGATAATTCGTGTTAAAATTTTGCAACCATGACTTATCAAACTGATGGTTCTGTAATTTTCACACCTGTCTGCACCTGATTTCTTTGGAATGGAGATTATTACATTTTTCTTAAAGTCTGAGGGTATTTCGCCTGTCTCATACATCCTACACACCAGTTCAAATAGTTTTGTCATGGCTGGCTCTCCCAGAGACTTTAGTAGCTCTGAGAGTATGTCATCTACATCTGGGGCCTTATTCCAACCTAGGTCTTTCAGGGCTTTGTCAAATTCATCTATCAGTATAGTATCTCCTATTTCATCTTGATCTACTTCCTCTTCCCTTCCTAGAACATCGTCTCTAAGTTCATTTCCTTTGTAGATCTGCTCTATGTACTCTTTCCACCTTTCAGCTTTCCCTTCTTTGCTGAGAACTGGTTTCCCATCCGAGTTCTTGATATTCGTAGAGTTTCTTTTCTTGTCCCCAAATGTCTCTTTAATTTCCTGTAGGCGGTTTCCCTTCTTATACATTCTTCTACAGATTTGCATGTCGCTTCTAGCCACATTTGCTTAGCCATTTTGCACTTCCGGTCAATCTCATTTCTTAGTCGTCTGTACTCCATTTTGCCTGTTTCATTTACTGCATTTTTATATATTCTCCTTTCATCAATTAAATTTAGTATTTCCTGTGATATCCAAGGATATTTCGTAGGTCTTGCCTTTCTACCTATTTTGTCCTCTGCTGCCTTCACTATTTCATCTCTCAATGCTACCCATTCCTCTTCTACTATTTTATTTCCCCCTGTTTCTGTCAATTGTTGCCTAAATCACCCTTCGAAATTCTCCAGAACTTCACTTTCCTTCAATTTATCTAGGTCCCATCTCCTTATTTTCCTACCTTTCTGCAGTTTTTTCAGTATCAGCCTACAGTTCATAACTAACAAGTTATGGTCACAGTCTATATTGCCGCTGGGTATGTCTTACAGTTTTAACTTGGTTCTGGAATCTATGTTTCACCATTATAAAATCTATCTGATACCTTCAGGTGTCTCCTGGTCTCTTCCAAGTAGACAACCTTCTTTTCTGATTCTTAAACCACGTGTTTGTTACGATTAAATCATGTTCCGGGCAAAATTCTACCAAAATTCTACCAAAATTCTACCTCTTTCATTCCATCTGCCCAGCCTATATTCACCTATTATTTTTCCTTCTCTTCCTTTTCGTACTAACGAATTCCAGTCTCCCATCACAATTAAGTTTTTCTCTCCCTTGATTGTCTGAATAATTTCCTTTACCTCCTCATACATTTCTTCGATCTCCTCATCATCGGCAGAGCTAGTTGGCATATAAACCTGTACTATTGATATCGGTGTTGGCTTCGTATCTATCTTGACAATGATAATGCGATCACTGTGCTGCTCATAGTAGTTTACCCGCATTCCTATTTTCTTATTCATTATCAGTCCTACTCCTGTGATACCCCCAACTGATTTTGTACTTATAATCCTGTACTCACCTGACCAGAAATCCTGTTCATCCTGCCACCGAACTTCACTAATCCCCACTATATCTAACTTCAACCTAACTATTTTCCTTTTTAAATTTTCTAATTTTCCTACCCGATTAAGGGATCTAACATTCCACGCTCCGACCCGTAGAATGCCAGTATTGTCTTTCCTAATGACAACATCCTCCTGAGTAGTCCCCGCCCGGAGATCCGAATGGAGGACTATTTTACCTCCGGAATATTTTACCCGAGAGGATGCCATCATCATATGTTCATACAATAGAGCTGCATGTCCTCGGGAAAAGTAACGGCTGTAGTTTCCCCTTGGTTTCAGCCGTTCGCAGTAACTGTGTGGCAAAGCCACAATAGCTGATGTTACAAGGCCAGCTCAGTCAATCATCCAATCTGTTGCCCCTGTAACTACTGAAAAGGCTGCTGTCCCTCTTCAGGAACCACACGTTTGTCTGGCCTCTCCACAGTTCCCTCTCCGTTGTGGTTGCACCTACGGTACGGCTATCTGCATCGTTGAGGCATGCAAGCCACCCCACCTCGGCAATGTCTGTGATTCATATATCGCCTTTATAACGTTTTCTGGTCTTACACGAATATTTCAATTAGCCAAATCGGTTCAGCCGTTCTCGAGTTTTTGCGAGACTAACGAACAGCAATTCATATATATAGGGTGTTACATAAAGGTACGGCCAAACTTTCAGGAAACATTCATCACACAAAGAAAGAAAATATGGTATGTGGCCATGTGTCCGGAAACGCTTAATTTCCATGTTAGAGCTCATTTTATTACTTCTTTTCAAATCATATTAATAATGGAATGGAAACACACAGCAACAGAACGTACCAGCGTAACTTCACAATCTTTGTTACAGGAAATGTTCAAAATGTCCTTCTTTAGCGAGGATACATGCATCCACCCTCCGTCGCATGGAATCCCTGATGCGGTGATGCAGCCCTGGAGAATAGCATATTGTATCACAGCCGTCCACAATACGAGCACGAAGAGTCCGTTTATTTGGTACCGGGGTTTCGTAGACCTTTCAAATGGCCCCATAAATGATAGTCAAGAGGGTTGAGGTCAGAAGAGCGTGGAGGCCGTGGAATTGGTCCGCCTCTACCAATCCATCGGTCACCTAATCTGTTGAATTGCCTCGTCCGTTGCAGGTGTCCTCTTCGTTCTAGGTCTTTCCCAGTAGCAAGTCATAGGCTGGAATGTTCCGTGCTCCCTAAGACGCCGATCAATTGCTTCGAAGGTCTTCCTGTCGGGACACCTTTGTTCTGGAAATCTGTCTCGATACAAACGTACCGCGCAAGGGCTATTCTCCCGTGCTAATCCATACATCAAATGGGCATCTGCCAACTCTACATTTGTAAAAATTGCACTGACTGCAAAACCACGTTCGTGATGAACACTAACCAGTTTATGCTACGTACTGATGTACTTGTACTGTAGAGCAATGAGTCGCTTGTGAACACAAGCACTGAAGTCAACATTACCTTCCTTCAATTAGACCAACTGGCAGTGAATCGAGAAAGTGCAGTAGATGCTAACGACACAAATGGGTATTTTACAATTGTCTGCACGAATTATTTCAATTTACATTCAAAGAGAAATACTAAAATGAGCTCTAACATGGAAATTAAGCGTTTCCGGACATATGTCCACATAACATATTTTCGTTCTTTGTGTGTGAGGAATGTTTCCTGTAAGTTTGGCCGTACCTTTTTGTAACACCCTGTATATTGATAGTCTTATCGGAGAGAAGTATGATTTGCAATGATTTCATGCTTTTTATTTGTTTTATGCCTTGCGCAGATGGAGAGAATATTTTGAAGAATTGCTCAATGTAGATGAAACGTTCCATGATGTATCAGATTTTCAGGTAGAATGGGATAGGAACGACGATGGAAACAGGATCTCATTTGAGGAAGTGGAGAAAATCTTCAGTAGATTACAGTGCAATAAAACGGCTGGGGTGGATGAAATTAAGCCGGAACTCGTCAAATACAGTGGAATATCAGGTCTCAAATGGTCACGCAGGATAATTGAAAAGGCGTGGGAATCGGGACAGGTTCCGTCAGACTGGACGAAAGCGGTAATCACGCCAATTTTCAAACATGGAAACAGAAAAGATTGCAACAACTATCGAGGTATCTCTTTAATTAGCGTTGTAGGCAAAATTTTCTCAGGTATTGTTGAAAGGAGAGTGCGAGTATTAATTGAGGGCAAGTTAGATGTAAATCAGTGTGGGTTTAGGCCTCTTAGAGGTTGTCAGGAACAGATCTTTAGCTTACGGCAGGTAATGGAAAAGTGCTATGAGTGGAACAGAGAATTGCATCTATGTTTCATAGGTCTAGAAAAGGCATATTACCGTTTTCCTAGGAGGAAGCTACTGTCAGTTCTACAAGATTATGGTATAGGAGGCAAACTTCTGCCGGCAATTAAAGGGCTCTACGTAGACTGTCAGGTAGCAGTTAGAGTAGATGGCAAATTAAGCTCATGGTTCAGGGTAGTTTCAGGGGTAAGACAAAGCTGTAACCTGTCACCACTGTTGTTCATACTATTCATGGATCATATGTTGAAAACAGTAGACTGGCAGGGCGGGATTAAAAGTAGGTGAAAACAAAATAAGCAGTCTCGCATATGCGGATGGCTTAATTGTAATGGCCGATTCGATTGAAAGGTTGTAAACTAATATTTCAGAACTCGAACAGAGGAGCAAGGATTATATATGAAGATCAGCATCTCCAAAACGAAAGTAATGTCTGTGGGAAAGAGATTCAAACAGATTGAGTGCCAAATAGGAGGAACAAAGTTAGAACAGGTAGACAGTTTCAAGTACCTGGGATGTATTTTCTCACAGGATGGCAACATAGCGAAAGAACTGGAATCAAGATGCAGCAAAGCTAATGCAGTGAGTGCTCAGCTAAGATCTACTCTCTCCTGCAAGAAGGAAGTCAGTACCAAGACTAAGTTAACAGTGCACCGCTCTATCTTTCGACCAACTTTGTTGTATGGGAATGAAAGTTGGGTGGATACAGGCACAGACAAATATATACAGACGGGAAACCTCCGTAAGGGCCCAGTCACACGCTCAGGGGTAGGGCCAGAGCAATTCCGGAAGATGTCCCATGATGGCGCTGAGGTAAGAAGCAGGCCTTTAAACTGGCCAGAGCAGGCGGCAGGTAGCGGGTGTCCCCACCACCACCTCCCCTCAAACGCCTTCACACCGGACACAGCCGTGGCCTCGTGGCAGGCGGCACGATCTCTCCCCTCAGCCTCCCCTCCACGCTACCCTCAGAAGCGCCTCTAGTGTGGTCTACCGGTAATAAGCTGGGGAACCGCCTGTCACCTGCTAGCATCTTACGGAACTACGAGGGGAGCGTAGGTCAGTGGTTTAGAGGTGGCTGCTTCTCTGTATATGTTACTCTGTGATACAGGTTATCTT
Source organism: Locusta migratoria (assembly GCA_026315105.1). NCBI lineage: Eukaryota > Metazoa > Arthropoda > Insecta > Orthoptera > Acrididae > Locusta > Locusta migratoria. The sequence continues at coordinate 361,635,541 of CM048749.1, forward strand.
ATTCATAAGATAGAGGTTACAGATATGAAAGTAGCAAGAATGATTGCAGGTGCAAATAGATGGGAACAATGGCAGGAGGGTGTAATAATGAGGAAATCAAAGAAAAGATGGGAATGAACACCATAGATGAAGCAGTTAGAGCGAACAAACTGAGATGGTGGGGTCATGTTACACGCATGGGAGAAGCAAGGCTACCTAAGAGACTCATGAGCTCGTCATTGGAGGGTAAGAGGAGTCAAGGTAGACCAAGAAGAAAAGTACTTAGATTCGGTGCAGAATGATTTTGAAGTAAAAGGCATAGCATCAAACGAGGCATCAATGTTAGGGGATCACGGAGGAATTTTATTAGAGTTACTATGCTCCAGACTGAACGCTGAAAGGCATAATCAGTTTCTAATGATGATGATGATGATGATCTGCAAGTCTCATGGAACCTGACATCCTGTTTGGAAACCTCTGATATAGCCGAGTACACCGTTTGAGACAGACTGGTGTTGTCCACTCTAGTACAGCTTGGTGCCGGTCACGCATGCTGCGCGTCTCCCGAGCACCAGCCGCGCACACACTGCCGCCCCCCCCCCCCCCCCCCTCCCTGGCCTGGCCAGCAGATTGGAGTGGCCGGCCGCCGCGCCTCCGCGAAGGGGTTGCGGCGGCGCCGGTGATGAATTGCGCCAGTGTATTAGCGCCGCCTACAAATGCAATGATTCATGCGGCCGCGTAATTGGCCGGCCGCTGACAGTTGACAAGCGGGGGGCGCCACGTGCTCGGCCATAAATAACGACAGGCCACCGGGGACACCAGCGGCGGTAGGCGGCTGCGGCTGCGGCACCGCCGTCTTGCTGCCGTCTGGGGGCTAACCACCGCACCTGGCGCTGGGCTAACGTAGTCTGGCGTGTCCTGGCGGCGGCTCAGCTCGCACGCGCAGTTTTCAGTTTTATACTGTACGTGATGACACCGCGTAACAATATTCATCGGCACTTACTTTCTGTTTTTAACCGACTTCCAAAACGGAGGAGGTTCTCCCATTTCAGTTTGGTCCGGTTCCTACAATGGTATCCATGAGAAAACCACATAACTCTCAAATCTGCAATAAGTATGTGCGCGACAAATGGAAGAAAAACTCAATATCACACCAAACAATTCGATGATCCTTCTTTATTGGAAACAGAATGGCTACATATATATACAGATGGATCCTTGATTGAAGCAAATGGTATCGCTGGTGCATGAGTTTACAGTGACTTATTGCCGGCCGCGGTGGCCGAGGGGACTGAGGCGCTCCAGTCACGGTCTGCACGGCCACTACGGTCGGGGGTTCGAATCCCCCCTCGGGCATGGATATTTGTGCCGTCCTTAGTATCAGGTAGTTGCTAAGTAGTTTGTAAGTTTAGGGACTGATGACCTCGTAGTTAAGTCCCATAAAAAAAAAAATACTCCCATTTTGATGGAGAGTTGGAGGCAATAAACCTGGCACTAATACAATTTTTCTTCGTATCCAAAGGTCACAAAAGGGTTGTTATGTTTTGTGATTCAACTTCTGCAATACAGGCAATTGAATCTTTCCTAACACCTCTAAGCGCTTCCATAATTGAAATAAAATCCTCTATTGCCTCAATCACTAAAGCTGGAACTGAAATAGTTTCTCAATGGGTACCAGAACATACATGTATACATGGGAATGAAATGACAGACTTTCTAGCCAAAAAAGGAACCAAGATTTCTCAAACAAATTGCCAAAATTATCATACATATCCATTAAAAGATTCATCAACAACAGTTTCAAGAAGAAGTTTTATGGTCACTTGACAACACAAGGGCAAGGGAAAACATGGCTTCTACTGTACGAAGAGAAGAACGCACTTCCCAAACACCCACGAAGGGAAAGTGTGACAGCATTTCGAAGAATATCTGGCAACGACTGCCTTGCGGAACACCTGCACAGGATTAGAATCTTACCCTCACCGAAGTGTGTTACATGTGAAAGAGAAAACATCATTATGAATTGGGAGCATCTAAGAAACTGCGAAAGACTGCAATATTGTGACGGGATGTGAGATGGTCAATTGTATTGGAAAATTAGAAGATTAATGACTATGTATCAAATGTCGGAGCATTAAATAAATAAATAAATTTGAAAGAATGTACTTCGGTAGTTTTATGAGAGTTTGGTTAGGTTCTGATCATGAGATCAATGGCAAAGTAACGGAACTATTCAATTCTTAGGAGCAACTTAACGATACTCGGCCGAATCATTTATAGGCTATCCGGTTATTTCAGTCCCCTGTGCAATTTTTTCACGTAAAACCGCATTTTGAAAGTCTATTTTTGCGCTCTTCTCAAGCCTCTTTTGAAATTGTCCTCGAGGTAGATTTCCTCTGTTGAGATAGGCGTTACTCCCTGACTTTGTTTCATTTAAACGACGCTGTCTCAATGAGAAACACGTTTAGTAGGTCCACCTATACCCAGAAAAATTTGTTAGTGTACTTTAGATTCAGCATAAATTAAAAAAAATAACAAAAATTTAAAATAATCGACTTAAAAAACTATTCCAAAACAAATTAATATCCACTAAAAGTAAAAATAAAAATAATTGCGTATTTTCCTACAACTTAATAAAAAATGTTCAAATGTTTGCAGAGCTTGTGGGAATTAATTACGGGGTCATTAGTCCCTAAACTTACAAACTACTTATGAACTAGCTAACACTAAGGACGGCACAAATATCCATGCTCCGGGGGGTATTCGAACCCCCGACCGTAGTGGCCGTACAGACCGTGACTGACGCGCCGCAGTCCCTCCCCCTTTTTTTTCTTATTCATATAAATGTCTTCTTTCAAAAAAGAAAACTTCTTCTGGCTCAATGGAAATGTTGACCGGAAGGGTCTTATGGCTCCATTGCCGTTTACAACATAAAATCTTTTCTCTTGGTAATGTTATAATGTAACTGTTCAAATAAACCAACGGAAATAAAATCATGTCCTATCTTTTGGTAAAATGTGGGGACCATCCTGTCATCAGTATGAAAACATATTAGTTTGACAACCGAACTGGGGAAAGGTAAAACAAAGGCGACCTATAATTTTGGGTTCGTAACAAACACATAAGGAATTTTGCATAAATTAAAATTTCTTTCTTTCTTTGTTATGTTAATGTGTTTAGTAAGAAATTAGCGTAATGTTTCTTGTAATATTTTGTTTTCATCAGCTTGTGATGCTCCGTGGTAATGTATACCCAGAAATCTTCTAATGTCATGTTCGTCTTTGAAAAAATGTAGTGGACCAACGCCCCCTTTAGCCAGTTGATGGCGTTTCTTTTTGTTTTGGGGAACGGTACGTCTTCTGGAAAAAAAAATCGGGAGCTGTTATGTAGGTTGGCGACGTTCTGCCGATGGATGTCAATTTCCGTCTTATATACATCCATATTTCTTTGACTTTGTCGCATCCGAATCGGTGTTTTTCTGTTTCCAATTCGTTGCACGTTACACAAAGTGGTGAGTTTGCCAGGTGGATGTTGTAAAGTTTAGAGTTCGTTGCAATTTTGCGATTGACAACAAAGTACCACGTAGTCTTTATCGTTGAAGGTAAGTCACGAGAATGGATATTTTCCCAAATCATCTTCCAGTTGTGAGATCTGTATTTGTCTTCTATGATTTTTTTCTTTTTATCTTTCATTACTTCACGGTATATTTCTTTAACTTTCTTCTGTCTGGCATCGGGGATTCTTACTTGTAAGTAGCTTGACTGTAATAGAAAGTATTACAAGTGATAAAGTCCGGCCGGGACTTGTTGTACTCTGATGGGTGGACTGGGGTCAACCGGAGCTATTTCATCCAACAAGTTTGCAACAAGACTGTGGTTACACGTCATCCCCTCGGCCACCGCGGCCGGCACTTTATAATCAACTTACTTTTTCTACTCATCAATATGTAGGTACGATCTATGTGTTTACACTCAAGAAGACAGGTAGGTACATAAATGTTGCGTCTGTTCCGCAAGAACAGACGTCGCTTCTCATCCTGCACTTGTTATTCTTTCATATTCACAAAATGTGTGACATCAACTGCGAATGGGCAAAGCTAAAAATGTGTACCCAGGCGGGATTACAACCCGGATCCCCTGCTTCATAGGCAGTTGCGCTGACCACTGCACCGCTGTGAACACAGTGAACAGCGCACCTGCAAGGACTACCTAAGCACGCCTCCCCACTGACGAAAGGGGAGGTGCGGGGAAGTTTTCGGCCTTTACCTTTACTGGAATTGGTTTCTGAAACTACGAGTTTGAGTACTGCTGGCAGGGTAAAGCAGGAAAATTGTGTCTGATGGGAGGCCTGCTTAGGTAGTCCTTGTAGGTACGTTGATCGCTGTCTCTCCAGTGGAAGGCGGGTGCCGTGGCTCAGCGCGCCCGCTCAGGGGCGATAAACGCTCTCTGTAATAAAAAAGCCGAGTGAAATATACAACGACCAACCAGGAACGAACTGAAACTGGAACTGATGACCCGTAGTTAACTCCCATAAGCTATACAAAAACTGAAACAACGACCGCAAAACACAGATCAACATAAAAAAAATATTAAAAATACAAAAAAAAAAAAAAAGAAAGTGGTTTAGTTGTCAGCGCAACTGCCTAGCAAGCCCGGAGACCAGTGTTCGTATCCCGGCTGGGTACAAATTGTAAGCTTTGCCCATTCGCAGTTGATCTCATATACTCTGTGAATAGATAGGTAGGTACCAACTCATTTTAATTCTAAATCAACACATACCTGTGAATAAAAAAAAAAATGATCAAAATACTTTTTATAGTTCTCCTAAGTAAAATGAAATGAAAAATATCAGAGTACTTAAAAGTCAATGAAGTTAATACGATAATGTAATGTAGTTACCATCATTGTTATTTTTTGGAGTCGGTGTCAGTTAAGGAAACACTACAATATACCTATCAAAAATAATACGTGAATATTGAGACCGAAGTCGGACCGGAAACATTTTATTTTATTTTATTTTTTAAAGTATATTTTGCTTTCGAATAGTTTCTATTTTTAAGTCGGTTTTTTGTTTTTGATGAAATTATAAAATTTTTGTTTGTGAAGCAGCTGAGAACAGACGTCAGTATGTGATGTTGCACCTGTTGTAAATATAAATTGTAATTAACTGGTGTTTTGAAGTCTCTTCTGATACTGAATTTTGATGTTCAGATGTTTGTAAATCTATCGGACCAAATTACGTGGTCATCAGTCCGTCGCTTAAAAACTACGTAAATAAGGTAAACTAACTTAAGGACAACACACATATCCATGACCTATGAAGGACTCGAACCTGTAACGGCGAGCAACCGCGGGCTCCGCAGCGAGGCGACTTAGACCGCTCGGCTACTCCATCGCGGCACCGAATGTTGTAATCGCACATCATGAACAAATGAAAATTTGTACCTGGACTGGGATTCGTACCCAGGACGTGCTCCTTTCTAGGTAGTTGCGCTAACTTTTGTGTCCCAGCCTCGTCGCCGCTTTTGTGGCCTGTACCGCCGGTTGTCGTAGGTGTCGGTGGCCGAGTAGAAAGAGACCGACACAGGAATAAAGGATGCACGCTTGTGCAGGTACGGAGGTGATCAGCCAGTGGGACAGCAGAAACTAGAAACACTAGAGTAAATTAGAACGAGATGTATATTTCATGGAGTCTTGGTAATACTTAACTTTTACATAGTTCTTGACTGCAGAATGCTGATACATAGTTTATATAGAGGCCTGCCTACGGATGATTCCTAGTGCCTATCCGATAGCCAAGTCTTAACTGCTGCCTATTTGATTCCGAAGTGTTAACTGGTTCCTATCTCAGTCCCAAGTGAACAATGCAGTCCAGTGCTGGCCACGTGCGGAGTTGCAGCAGAGGGCGCTCGTGGCTGACGTCGTAAGAACGCCGCGCCGTGCGTGCATGGCGGCGTGCGGCGCAAGTACGTGGCGCGCACTTCATACTTGTGCGACACCACACTAACGTCCGTGCGCCACGCCAGGCAGAAGCACTTAGCACACCTGCACGGAGTTGTTGTTGTTGTTGGGTGTTTATAGGGGACTCAATTGCTGGGTTATCAGTCCCCTGTTCCCAGCTAATAGTTAACTTTTAAAAGTTCCCTTTTGTCGCTTAGTACTCGAAGTCCAGTATACTCCTAGTACAAAGAGACAGTCAATGGTAAAACGACGTAACAAAGAATAAGACAGGAGTTGACAAAAATATACAGAAAACTAAATCAAGACAGCAGAAGCATGTGGCTGGCTGATCACAAGGATAAGACAGGATGAGCCAGCCACTCTGCACATTTTAAAATCCTTAATTGAAAGGAAGTCATAAACCGTAAACTGACAGCGGCCTATTGTTCTGGAGGGGTGAAGCCCGACAAGGCGGGCCTATAGGCCCCACCATTAAATAGACCAATAAAAGCCAATTGCGCGAATAAAACCTAAAACACGGTCGATCATAGAGACATCGCCGGATAAAATCAATGGGAGCTCACAAGGACTGCACGGAGTACCCAAGCAGTTGTCTTGCCCGTCTCAAACTATGTCGTCCTATTTTGACCATTGCATTCCACAGCTGCCAGCAGATATGTCCTCGTGTGCAACCGCACCGAAATGGGCCTAAGCATCAAATGTACATTTACGACATCTGTAGCGACACAAAGCGTTTGTCCGAAAGGAGAGACGTTGAAATTCTCAACTGTAATCCACCTTGTCGAGGCTTGATGTTTATTTCAGAGTGGACGAACAGTAGCGCCAAACTCCTGTTGGGAATACAGGGCGTCCTGAGAGTCATGGAGTACAACAGCCGAAGTAAGAAATATCAGAGTTTGGGTCAGAAGGGGTAATGGCTCGGATACTTCTAACAGGCGTGTAAGCCCGTGTGCCTGGGGTGTGCAGAGGTTTAGAGTTGTTGTTGTTGTGGTCTTCATTCCGGAGACTGGTTTGATGCAGCTCTCCGCAATACCCTATACTGAGCAAGCCTCTTCATCTCCACATAAGAACGGCAACCTACATCTGACTGAATCTGCTTACTGTATCCATCTCTTGGTCTTCCTCTGCGGTTTTTACCCCCACACACTTCCCTCCAATGCTAAATTCACAATTCCTTGATGTCTAAGAATGTGCCCTACCAATCTATCCCTTCTTTTAGTCAAGGTATGCCAAAAATTTCTTTTTTCCCCAATTCTGTTCAGTACCTCCTCATTAGTTACGCGATCCACCCACCTAATCTTCAGCATTCTTCTGTAGCACCACATTTCAAAAGCCTCAATCCTCTTCCTGTCCGTACTGTTTATAGTCCATGTTTCACTCCCATACAAGGCAACACTCCATACAAATGCCTTCAGAAAGGACTTCCTTAGGCTTAAATCAATATTCGATGTTAACAAATTTCTCTTTTTCAAGAACGCTTTTCTACCCATTGCCATTCTGCATTTTATATCCTCTGTACTGCGACCATCATTTGTTATTTTACTGCCCAAGTAACAAAACTCATCTACCTCCTTTATTGTTTCGTTACCTAATCTAATTCCTTCAGCTTCACCTGATTTTCTTAGACTGCACTCCATTACCCTAGTTTTGCTCTTGTTAATGTTCATCTTATATGCACCTTTCAGCACACTATCCATTCCGTTCAATTGATCTTCCAGGTCCTTTGCTGAATCTGACATAATTACTATGTCGTCGGCAAAACGCAATGTTTCTAATTCTTCACCCTGAACTTTAATTCCTTCTCCAAATTTCTCCTTGCTTTCCTTTATAGCTTGATCAATGTACAAATTGAATAACATTGGAGAAAGGCTACAACCCTGACTTACTCCCTTTCCAACCACTGCATCCCTTTCATGCCCTTCTTCTCTGACAACCGCTGTCTGGTTTTTGTACAAGTTGTAAATAACTTTACGCTCCCTATATTTTACTCCTTCTTTGTTTCAGAACTTGAAAGAGTTTATTCCAATCAACATTGTCAAAAGCCTTCTCCAAATCTACAAAAGCTAGAAATGTAGGTTGGCCTTTTCTTAATCTATCTTCTAGAATAAGCCGTAAAGTGAGTATTGCCTCCCGAGTTCCTGCATTTCTCCTGAATCCAAACTGATCTTCCCCGAGATCGGCTTCTACTAGCTTTTCCATCCTTCTGTAAGTAATTCGTGTTAATATTTTGCAACCATGACTTATTAAACTGATTGTTCTGTAGTTTTCACACCTGACTGCACCTGCTTTCTTTGGAATGGGGATTATAACATTTTTCTTAAAGTCTGAGGGTACTTCACCTGTCCCATACATCTTACACACCAGGTGAAACAATTTTGTCATGGCTGGTTCTCCCAGAGGCTTCAGTAGATCTGAGGGAATATCGTCTACACCAGGGGCCTTGTTTCGGCTTAGGTCTTTCAGTGCTCTGTCAAATTCATCTCTCAGTATAGTATCTCCTATTTCATCATCATCATCATCTACGTTCTCTTCCCTTCCTACAATAGTGTCTCGAAGTTCATTTCCTTCATAGAGCCTCTCTATATACTCTTTCCACCTTTCAGCTTTCCCTTCTTTGCTGAGAACTGGTTTTTCACCAGAGTCCTTGATATTCATAGAGCTGTTTTTCTTATTTCCAAATGTTTCTTTTATTTTTCTGTAGGTTGTATCTATTTTTCCCCTATTTATACATTCTTCTACACCCTTGCATTTGCCTTCTAGCCACTCCTGCTTAGCCATTTTGCACTTCCTGTCAATCTCATTTCTTAGTCGTCTGAACTCTATTTTGCCTGTTTCATTTACTGCATTTTTATATTTTCTCCTTTCATCGATTGAATTTAGTATCTCCTGTGATATCCAAGGATTTTTTGTAGGTCTTGCCTTCCTACCTATTTTGTGCTTTGCTGCCTTCCCTGTTTATCAGGACTATGAATCAAAGTACCAGGAGAGACAAGATCAGAAATGAGGTACACAGGGAAACGGCTGGTATCAGGGTCCCTATTGCGAACATCTTGGGGAAACGAAGACTGCAGTGGTATGGCCATGTAATGTGAATGGATAACACATGAACAGCTAAAAATACTTCAGAATGGAAGTGGGAGGAAGATGACCAAGAGGAAGGCCAAGGAGACGATGGATAGAGGCAGTTAAATCAGACATAGAGAAGAACGGTTTTAACTGGGATGATGTCCAAGACCAAATGTTATATCAAGAGCGGATGAGATGGAAAGCGCTTGTTAGCCACACCCGGGAAAGTGGAGATGGAAAATGATGATGATGATGCTGATGATGCCTTACCTATTTCATCTCTCAATGCTACCCACTCCTCCTCTACTGCTTTATTTTCTCCCATTTCTGTCAATTGTTGCCTAAACCTCCCTCTGAAATTCTTAAGAACTTTAGATTCCTTCAATTCATCTAGGTCCCATCTCCTTATTTTCCTACCTTTTTGTAGTTTCTTCAGTTTCAGCCTACAGTTCATAACCAACAAGATAGAGTAACTGCCCGGTAAGCAGGAGGTCCCGGGTTCAAATCCGGGCCCCGATACAAATTTTCAAATGTTCATGCTGTTTGATCAGAACACCTATGAGCAGCTGAGACTCCAAAATCGCAGGTCTGTGATGAAGGAGTGGCTGTCAGTAACCCAGCGTTTAAATGAAACCGAACCTACGCAAAGCAGGCGTGTACATTTTATGAAAGGAAGGAAGAAGGGAGAGGAAGGTAAGTAATGACTTTAGCAGCATTAAGGCACTCAAGTAATTCAGTGTTGACAAGTAAAATTATTTGACCCGGGCTGGGACTCCAAACCGTTATCTCCCGCTTCAGGCGAGCGGTCGGCCTAACTTTTGGCTGCAGTGCTCGCCTCCTGTCGGCTTTAAATTAAGTCGCGCACTACAGCTGTTGTGTCCCTATTGTCCGTACCTTCATATTCGTACATGTCTGAAAGAATCCGAAAAAATTCTGGTCCTATGTAAAATCGATAAGCGGGTCAAAGCCCACTGTCCAGTCACTCGTTGATCATTCCGGGGCAGTAATAGAAGAAAGCAAACGGAAAGCTGAAGTTCTAAATTTAACCTTTAAGAAATCTTTCACGCAGGAGGACCGCAAAAATGTACCATCATTTGATCAACGTACAAATTCCGAAATGGGGGACATAGCAATAGGTATTTCCGGTGTAGAGAAGCAGCTGAGAGAACTAAATACGAAAAAGTCTGCTGGTCCGGATGGGATACCAGTTCGGTTTTACAAAGACTATTCTGCGGCGTTGCCCCCCTACTTAGCTTGCATTTATCTCGAATCTTTAATTTAACGCAAAGTTCCTAGTGACTGGAAAAAAGCACAGGTGACTCCCGTTTATAAGAAAGGAAAGAGAACTGACCCACACAATTACAGGCCAATATCGTTGACATCAGTTTCATGTAGAATTTTGGAGCATATTCTCAGTTCGAATATAGTAAATTTCCTTGAAACGGAAAAGCTTCTTTCCATGAATCAGCACGGGTTTAGGAAATATCGTTCATGTGAAACTCAGCTTGCCCTTTTCTCACATGACATCTTGTTAGCCATGGACGAAGGGCAACAGGCGGATTGTGTTTTTCTCGGCTTCAAAAAGGCGTTAGACGCGGTGCCACACTGCAGACTGCTAACGAAGATACGAGCTTATGGAATAGTTTCACAGATTTGTGACTGGCTGGAAGACTTCCTAAGTAGTAGAACGCAGTACGTTGTTCTCTACGGCGAGTGTTCATCAGAGATGAGTGTATCGTCAGGCGTGCCCCAGGGGAGTGTGATAGGACCGCTATTATTTTCTATCTATATAAATGATCTGATGGACAGAGTAAGTTGTAATATTCGGCTGTTTATGATGATGCTGTGGTGTTTGTAAGGGTGTCGTCTGTAACTGACTGTAATAGCATACAGGATGACTTAGACAAAATTTCTAGTTGGTGCGAAGATTGGCAGCTAGCTCTCAATGTGGAAAAATGTAAGGTGATGCGCATGAGTAGAAAAAACAATCCCAGAATGTTCGAATACAGCATTATTAGTGAGCTTCCTGATGCTGTCGCGTCGTTGAAATATCTAGGCGTAACATTGCAGAGCGATATGAAATGGAACGAGCATGTAAGGACAGTTGTGAGTAGGGCGGATAGCCGACTTCGGTTTATTGGGAGAATTTTGGGAAGATGTACTTCACCTGTAAAGGAGACCGCGTATAAGACGCTTGTACCTTGTACGACCATGTCTTGAGTATTGTTCAAGTGTTTGGGACCCGCAGCAGATCAGTTTAAAGGAAGACATAGAGTCGGTTCAGAGACGAGCAGCTAGATTTGTTACCGGTAGGTTTGACCAATGCGCGAGTGTCACGGAAATGCTCCGTCAACTCAATTGGGGATCGCTGGAAGAAAGACGACGTTCTTTTCGTGAATTTCTGTTGAGTAAATTTAGAGGGCCGGAATTTGAAGCTGAGTGTAGCACGATCTTGCTGCCGCCTACTTACATTTCGCGTAAAGATCACAAAGACAAGATAAGAGAAATTAGGGCTCGTACGGAGGCATATAGGCATTTTTTTCCTCGTTCAATTTGGGAGTGGAATAGGAAAGGAAATGTCTAGTAGTGGTACAGTGTACCCTCCGCCACGCACCTTACGGTGAATTGCGGAGTATGCATGTAGATGTAGAGGTATGTATGAATATTCGTGAGGATTAGATATACATCCTCCACTCCATCCCTTATTCTACCTGCTCATCACCTCCCCTATTTCTGTGCCTATTTTTTACCTTCCACTTTGTGATCTTAAGCCTCCCTCTTTACTAGATAGCTGTAAAGACATAATTATTCATTCCAATCTTCTGTTAGAGCGTGTGCTTCTCGCTCCACTCAGTTCAATTTCCTTTCCCTCCTCTGTTTATCCATCCTCTCCTTTCCCTATATCAACCTCTGTCTTCCCCTCCTTCTCCACCACCTCCAGCCCCACACACCTTCCCCTGTACCCACCCACCCGTTTCCCTGCCTCTGTCATTACCTTTCATACTCTATGCAATCTCCTGTTGTACCTTCTATTTGTCCCCTCCCTACCTTGTATAAGAGAAATTAGACAAATTTGCCATTTTTTAAAAAACTACCCTTATATTTAAGCGAAAAAAAAAAACCGAAATATCAGTCAGTTCAGTGAAACTGTTTCTGAAATTTAGCGAGACCAACGTGTAGCAAATAAAAGTTTGTTTAACTAAGGCTCCAAACCGCTGTGGTCATCCCTCCCTATACTGACACACTACATACACTAACTTAGTAATCGAACACACACACACACAGAGATGCAATCTCCTGTTGTACCTTCTATTTGTCCCCTCCCTCCCTTGTATAAGAGTAATTAGACAAATTTGCCATTTTTTAAAAAAACTACCCTTATATTTAAACGAAAAAAAAAAAAACCAACCGAAATATCAGTCAGTTCAGTGAAACTGTTTCTGAAATTTAGCGAGACCAACGTGTAGCAAATAAAAGTTTGTTTAACTAAGGCTCCAAACCGCTGAGGTCATCCCTCCCTATACTTACACACTACATACACTAACTTAGTAATCGAACACACACACACACACACACACACACACACACACACACACAGACACACACACACAAACACACACACACTAATGCGCGAGGGAGGACTGTCCCAGTTGGAATCAGTCGTTTATTTTATACGTCTAGATAATAACCAGCAAAATAAGGAAAGAAAACGAAACAATGTGAAAAATTTGAAAAGCACGGTGATGCCTTGTGTAAATTTCGCAACAATTTGCAATGCCAACTATACATTTAAGGTTGAAAACAAACAATTGCTAATTTTTTGTTTATTTACTAACTAGTTTTCGGCTTATTAGGCCATCATCAGGTAAACTGTTGAAATGCGTCGACAAAGACGCTATTGCTCAGGTTCTCAAAGATGGTAAAAAAAGACACAGAATACTCGGTCTTTGCATATGACATTTGGTGGAATTGCAAACAATATCTGTTGCCATGTAGAATTATGTTCACGTAATCAGTGGCCTCCTTAACATATTTTGAATTGTAATTTGCGAGTGAACAGGGTGAAATACATTACATAGACTATCAAATATTAATGAATTAATGACATTATTGATACTGTAGCCTATGCTGAGATTGTCACTTAAGGTGTACATTAAATTCGTTTTCTACACTGGGTATACAATTTACTCATTTACAGCATCTGGCAAGATTCACATATTTAAATTACATTTCATATTATTGTGCAATTTATTATATACATTGTTTTATCTTAAAGTCTAAAAGTAAACATGGTAGGAATGGGGACTCTACTTGTGACATTAAGATGGTCTGTGGTAGGTAACTGTTTTGTTTGCATTATGTGAAGCTTAGCCGTGGGGATGAGTTCAACTGTACCTGGTCCTTTAGCACTAGCTGGGGATTTTTGGCTAAATGTTTGTTGATTTCCAGTGCTTCTAACAGGTTTAGTTTCCTGCCTTTGTTGGCTATGTGAAGCACTTCTGTTTGAACCTGGTAGTTGTGTCTTTCTCTCAGAACGTAATCAGCTGAGGTGGAGTCTGCTTTCTGTAAACTCCAGCTACGTTCATGTTCAGTCAGTCTAATTTTAATTTCAATTGCCCTGCCTGTTTGACCTATATACAGTTTGCTGCAGTCATTGCATGTGATTTTATAAACCCCAATGTTACTTAATGCATCCCTTGTGCCTTTGCTGTTGAATAGGATGTTAGCTCTAGTGCCTCTTACGTAAAATGATGTTCTGTATTTACATGATTTGAGAATTCTGGCTATTTGGTAGATAATTTTCCTAAATATGGTATAGTACACCAGTTGGTCTTAGTGATGACTGTTTCTGAAGTGGGGGATTAGAGGATGGGTAGGACTTTCCTTCTTTGTTTTATTTCTAAAATGTTATCTATTAGTTGAGGTCTATAGCCATTGTTGCATGCAATGGTATTTAATGCTGTTTGAAAATCTTGTTTTGATAGGGTATGGATGTCAGGCGGTGTACCATGGAGTGGAAGGCAGCATGTTTGTGTGTTATTGGATGTTGTGAACATGATAGTATTACAGTGTTGTTGTGGGTTTTCTGTAAATTTTGAAAATGTGTGTGTTTGTGGTAATATCTATGTTTAGGTCAAAGAAATTGATGGATTTTTCACAAAGCTCTATAGTGAAATGTATCTTTTGGTGTTTAGAGTTGAGATGTTGAAGGAAGGTGTTGAGTTGTCTATTGGTGCCAGTCCGCTAGCACAGTACATCTTCCAAATATATATTTGAAACTTCATGCATCAAACATAATAATTTCGTATCGCTCAGTAACCTACTGAAAATCTTTCGATTATACGCTGCTTCGACGCCTAACATGTCCTTAATCTTTGCCACTTATGCAACTGGAAAAAAGACACCGACATTTTAACGTGCAAATGGAGCCACGTGTCGTTTCTGACAACTGATGTTGTTCAAAGGTAAAGGCTAGGTAAAACCTGAAACTGAAGAATTCTTTGGTCCGAGTGAGTTTAGAACTTTCGTTCTCCAACTAAGCATTTTCTCACTAACGCACAGTTGATGTTAGTGAGCAATTATTTGATACTTACTCAACACAGATAAAAACACATAATTTGTTAAATAACTATATACACGATATATTTGTTCCACAATAATATTTATTTTGTTGTAAACTAGCTTTCGGCTCCTTAGGCCATCTTCAGACAACTTAATACCGCAGATTATCCACATCACACCAGCTGCTGTGTTTCGAGTACAAAGATTTTACAACGATATTTGTCAGTCATAGTCTTTGTAGCATTTAAGTATTTTATAAGAAACAGAGACGCCCAACCGATTAAAACAAAATTGTAACTATACATTTGTGTTCAACAAACATATGGCCCAGTGAGTCTACCAGTAAGTACAATCGTATTTTAAATTAACCTATATATACGAACAAAAGTAGGAGGAGAACAGGTGAGTGAGGAAGACAAAAAATGAGTTGTTGGTGGGGTACAATTACATAAGTTTGGAATATAGGAGCATATTGAAGTATATAGCTTATATTAAAATTCGTTGGTTTCCACGAGAATGGTGTGAGTAACACAAGGGACCAAAAAACTTTGGAATGTGGCTGAGAGCGCGGCCTCCCGCAACGGAGTTTCGAACGAATCCTCCGTCGGGCATAGCTGTGTGTGTCGTCCTTAGGTTAGTTTAACTTATTTTAAGTAGTTTGTAAGACAAGGGACTGATGACCAACGTAGTGCGGTCCTATAGAATTACAAACATTTGAACATTTGTAGGTGAGAGACATTACACAATTTCAACAAGCGTCGTGGTAGAATTATACATAGTAACTGTTACTTTAATAATGGTGAATACTGAAATTGGTTTTATCACTGAGGTTGGTGTTTGTTGATAGAGAGAATTCCAAGCAAATGTTAGCTCTCTGCCTTTATTTGCTCCGTGGAGAACATCACATTTAATGTCAAATGCATGACATTCATTTAAGGCATGTTCTGCAACGGTGGAATCTCTCTTTTTTAAATTCCTCTAATGTTCAGCCAATCTAGTAGTTATAGCGCTAACTACATATACTTTGTCACAAAAATTGCAAGGGATACTATACAGCATATGCCACTTCTTTCCAAATGTGGAATCTTGTCTTTGCTATTGAAGAGCAAGTTGGCAGTAGTATTCCCATTACAAAAGGCTGGGGTGTATTCTCTGGACTTACGTTTGCTGGCAGGTCTTTCTGACGTTTTACCAACATTGGTGCTCATTTTTTGTCTTCGCTATTAGGTATCTTCTGAGGAGGGTACAAAAGTAGTATTATCCTCTGTCTCTTTTTCTTACAAAGTTTGTTGTCAATCAGGGTAGGGCTATAACTATTGTTGAATGCAATTCCTTTTATTATCTCCAGTTCATTATCGAAATCTGTCTTGTTCTGAGGTATAGATAATAGACGATGCGCCATGCTGTGGAAGGCTGCATGTTTATGTATTGCTTGATGCTGGGAATTGGCAGGTATTTCTGTGTCAGTGGAAGTAGATTTTCTGTGTATTTTAAATAAATGCTTCTTCTGACTGATGTCAATGGTCAGGTCCAAGTAGTTAATTGAGTCTCCCCCAACTTTGTTTGTGAATTTAATTTTAGTGTGTTGTGAATTTAAGTTTTGGAAGAACTTGTCTAATTGTCTGTTTGTACCTGTCCACAGACACAATTTCTATCCATTGTCATAAGTTAGCTAAACAGCTAGATTCAGTCATAAAAAAAACGAAATTTAAAACAAAATATTGCATACATAATGCTCTTGCATTAATAGGAAAATTAAAAATATATACATCCCATCTAGTGCCAAGCTGGTGTCTTTCGATGTGAGCAGCCTGTTTTCCAACATTCCTGATGGAGAAGCTATGGAAGTTTTAAGAGATTGACAACATTCCCGAGGGAGGATTCGAACCTCGGGAGGCCTCGCTCTCTCCCACATTCCAATGCTTCTTCCTCCCTTGTGTTACTTACACCATTCTCGTGAAAACCAGCGAATTTTAATATAGACAATATACTTCAATATGCTCCTTTATTCCATATTCACTTACTCCAAACTTATGTTACTGTCCCCCACCAACAATTCATTTTTATGTCTTCCTCAATCACCTGTTTCCCTCATGCATGTTAATTTAATATACGGTTGTACTTACTGGTACCCTCATTGGGCCATATGCTTGTTTCAGCTTATTTGTTGAAAATTAATGTACAGTTATTTATGAAAATTGAAATACAAAATTTTTATAATGAATTTGTTCTCCCAAGAAGCGACGGAAGAATCAGGTAACACGTACAGTTATTTATCATAGTTTTGTTTTAATTGGTTGGGCGCCTCTGTTTGTTATAAAATAACTAAAGGCTACATAGTCTATGACTGACAAATATCTTTGTAAAATGTTTGTACTCGAAACACAGCAGCTGGTGTGATGTGGATAATCTGCAGTATTAAGTTGTCTGAAGATGGCCTAAGATGCCGAAAACTAGTTCACAACAAAATAAATATTGTGGAACAAATGTATAGTGTATAAAGTTATTTAATATGTCTATGTTCCATTAAGAACCGACGGAGGCGTCCATAAATACATATAATTGCAATAAAAATAATACTGAGGTTATTAATCGTGATACAATGTGTCCTATCTTTCAAGGTAGACCAAATCAAACACATTGTGGAAAATTTCATTAGGTTCGGTTGAGTAGTTTCGGAGTTCATTGCGGACAAACATCATGACACCGGATTTATATATATGAAGATTTCAGTACGAAACTTACTCCTTTAAGGTAGCAGTGATCTCAATCAGTAGTGTAAATAATTCATTTATTTACACAGATCAGCATTGACCAGCCGACATGAAACTGTTTCCACGTTTACAATTTGAGCACGGATTGCATTATGAGAGACTTCATGGGTACCGTATTTGGAGGAGGGAGCTTGGACCACATCTTTCACCCATCTCCCTTCCTTATCTACTTTCCTCTATGTACACTCATATACAGAAGAAAAACCAGAACACCTTGACAGCGTGAAGTTACTAAGCTCCTACTTACGATGCAGTTTCATTAATATTATCTGAGCAAATGATGAGAATTTCTGTCACCTTCGTTCACCATATTGCCTTTTGCATGGTAGACACAAATTCCACAATGAGCCCTAATAACTTGATTTGTACTTGATGGCATAGCATCAATGTATATAAGGTTCACATGGTGCCCTGTGGAACAGTCAACCATTTTTTATCACTTATGGATGATCTGTTTTATATTCTGTCCATGCATAATTATTATATTTTAAAACTACGACTGAAATTACTGTGTTCTTCAAATACTAACTTCAACATAGTATCCCCATGTCTCAACACTGTTCTATTTTAAATATAGACTGTGATGTAAGTCATGTCCCTGTAACACTATTGTAGTTGTATGAATTGTGACATTATTATATTCAAATGTATGTCTTAACATACATACATTTATGGGGTACATGCATCCATTTGTTCACTATATTTTATGTAACATGTATCTTGGTAAATAATCGCGTGTAAAAAAAAAAAAAAAAAAAAAAAAAAAAAAAAAAAAAAAAAAAAAAAAAAAACAGTGCGGGAGGAAATGAAAAATGGCCCCACCTACTCCTATACACACCTTGATTGCCCTCCCCCTTTTCTCTCCTCTTCCTACTCTTCCCTACTTCCCTCTCTTAATATAATTATATGTAGTGCAATACCTGAGTATAAGCATGTTTTATAACCCATTGCACATTGCCTGTTTGTATATATTATATTATCAGTTAGTAGTATTGATTTTTCGTACGCCCAGTCCGAGTAATATGTTTTAATAAGGTATCTGATATTTTCTTTTGACTCAACATATCTTCTAGCCATGTTTTTCGTAGTTTCTATGTCAGTTGACAGTGCAGAGGGTGCAAGATGATGTTATATAAATTCAAATAATATTTAAGTTTAACCCTGCGCCATCTGGCGGCTATTGGACCAAATTTACCTATTACGGTGTTCCCCCCTTCTCACCACAGTTTGGCAACCACGATGGTGGTTTATATTTTAGTTAGTCATCTCCAATAAGATGTATCTTAAGTACGTAAGTATATTTTCATATAATGTGTTTGTGCACCATATGAATGTTGTGATTAAGACCTGTAAACATCCGAAATGTAATTTATTTTTTGCCACAGATCTGTTGATGATGTATCGAAACGCGTAATGATAAAATAAAAACAGTGCGACCAAGACATTTCAAAAAATTTTAATACAGTCAACCACGATGCATTCACCTGGTTTTAAAGTCCATCTGTGGTGGTTGTCAATCGACCTCAGTACTGCACACGACGTTTTACCATATTGCCCCCATTTATTATTCACGTTAAGTCTGGCGATCTGGCAAGCCAGGGCAAGAAGCCTGAGTTTCTGTAACACCGAGAAGGTACATGTTCAGTAGTGCCAACTGGTCACAATGCGCTGGGAATGCAAGAAAACACGGAGGTTTATGGCCGTACTCAATAGTACCTCACAACGTTGTTCGCTGTATGTCTTGTACGAATGGTGTCACTATGAAGCCGCTTCTCCTGTCTCCGGCAATCCAAACCAAGGCCAATGTTTTGAAACAAGCAGGTCCTTCAAAAATTTTCAAATGTTTCTTAAGCTTAAGGGACTTAACTGCAGGGTCATCGGTCCATAAACTTACAAACTACTTATCAACTACCTTATACTAAAGACGGCATAAACATCCATGCCTGAGGGGGGGATTCGAACCCCCGACGGCGAACTGCCGCGCGCACAGCAACACGACGCTCCAATACGCATGGCTAAACCGCCGTGGCTTTAAATAACTTGCATTGTTTCCAATTCCTGCTTCATTTATTGGTGACTTCTACATTTTACTAGCGTCTTATACTAAGTACTGCACATACATAATTAAAATTTCTACTTATACTAGCCTAAGGACGATACACACACCCATGCCCGACGGAGGACTCGAAACTCGGCGGAGAGCAACCGCTCGCTCCGGAGCAAGGCTGCTTTAGAGCGCTCGGCCACTGAACCGCGGCTTATCATTATACACTGGCTTACAAAATTAAAGCAACAAATCGCGATGTCCCATATAGGACTACAGGGTGAGTTAAAAGTCGCATTACACTTTTTGTTTCAAATCTCAGCAGGAACAGGAACACCTCAATTTACCAGTTATGAATGGATGACGTGGTCTATTCACGGTATGAGTCGAACATGGGCGACATCTTGTAATCGGGGATCTTCATTCTCCATTTGTGTCATTTATCAAATACATCATAATTTTCCGACAAGTTCATTCCTGTGAACGGATGCAACGTAGCAGTAATGGTTCAAAAGTTACAACAAGATCCATCTCTTGCACAAGATATCTTGTTCAGGTATGAGGAAAACTGTGATGAATTTAACCGTCACAACCACATTTAATGGATGACAAAATTCACTCTGGATGGAACCTTCAAAGGTAGTTACTGATGTAAATATTATGGTGTGTTGTGAGAAATAGGTGGCACGTGAGTAATTGGATCCTTTTTCATTTACCAGATTTATAATACTCAAAGCTACGTAGATATGCTGCAAGAAGTATGTCTTCCTTAGTTCTGAATGAAGATTGCAGCTTTCACTCTTTAACCACGTTACACAACAGTTGTTCTTCATTAGTCAGATGATCAATTTCATGGTTACCGATTGTCCCACATGCTTCTGTGAAAGATCACATGAACTCACATCGCTGGAATTTTATCGCTGGGGCCTTTTAAAGCCAAACGTATAAGCAGACACCCTCATGAACCACAGACATTATCCAGGTGGGGTGGCTGACGTGCCTCAAAGATACAGGTAGGCGTACTGTAGGTGCAGCCACAGCCGATAGGTATATTTGGTTGCTGATGAGGGGCAGCAGCCTGTTCAGTAATTACACCTGCAACAGTCTGGATGATTGAGTGAGCTGGCCTTGCAACATCAGCTAATGTGAATATGCCATGCTGTTACTGTCAACGACTGAAAGCAAGGGGAAACTACAGTCGTTAATTTTACCGAAGGCATTAAGTTCTACTGCATGAATATATGACAATGGATACTTCTTGCGTAATATATTCCGGAGGTAATATAGTCCCCCCTTCTGATTTCCGGGCGGGGTCTACTCAGGAGGATGTCGTCCTCAAGAAAAACAAAACGGACATCCTACGGATCGCAGCGTGGAATGCTCCACCTCTTAATCAAACTACCTTATACTGAAGACGACACAAAGATCCATGCCAGAGAAGGGATTTGAATCCCTGATGAGGAACGGCCTCGCGCATCTGAGCATAGCGTCTCGATGCCGCGGCAAGCAGGACCTGGATTCGTCCGAAAGCATTATCTGATGCCATTCATCGCCCCAGTGAGATGTAGCATGTTTCTCCACATTAGTCAAGAGTAAGCCGAGAAGTGGACAACGTGCATGTAACGCAGCGACCGACTCGCTGGCAGTGTACAATGAGACATCGGTCTTCACTGGTGGTGCGACTTCACCCATACCCATATGATCGGCTCTACGGCCTTCTGTGAATCATTGTTAAAAAAAAAAAAAAATAAATAAATAAAAAAAAATAAAAAATAAAAAATAAAAAAAACTTGTAAATCTGTGAGACCACACTACTGTGGGCATCAGGCACTAGGCTTGCAAACTACTTACACTAAGATACGTTCCAAAAAGAATAAAGCCAAGATCGCTGGTATATAATTTTATTTGGACGAGTGGTTTCGATAGTCTCTGTCATCATTATCTGGTGAAAAAATATTTTACACAGCCGTCATGTTGTAATGTCAACAGTTGTTGTATAAAATAATTTAAAGTGCATAGATGCACTATGTCATTGAAGTTAAAGTTTACATATCATCATAGTGATACGTAAACTTTTACTGTAATAACATAGTGTACCTATGCAATTGAAATTATTTTACATAGCTATTGATATTAGAAGATGACGGCTGTGTAAAACATTGTTTGACCAGATGATCATGGCAGAGACCATCGAAACCACTCGTCTAAATAAAATCATATACCAGCGAACTTGGCTTTGCCCTTTTTGGAACGTATCGTGATATTGGATCACCTCCTCACAAAATAATCAAAGTCAACTTACACTAAGGACCACACACACACACACACACACACACACACACACACATGCATGTCCGAGGAAGGAACCTCTGGCGGGAACAGCTTCGCAGTCCCCAACAAGGCGTTTAGAACCGCTCGGATCTTCCAGCGCTGCTGAAACATTCTGCACCACCCGCCGCACTGCCGAAACTGTTCGTCTCACACGAGCAGCTATTCACGGAATGGACGTATTATATTCTCTCACGCCGATTATGTGCTATCTCTCAAATTCACCTGTTGTTGTTGTGGTCTTCAGTCCGGAGACTGGTTTGATGCAGATTTCCACCCTACTCTATACTGAGCAACCTTCTTCATCTCTTCATAAGAACGGCAACCTACATCTATTTGAATCTGCTTACTGAATTCATCTCTTGGTCTCCCTCTACGATTTTTCCACCACACACTTTCCTCCAATGCTAAATTCACGATTCCTTGATGTCTAAGAATGTGTGCTACCAATAGAGCCCTTCTTTTAGTCAAGGTATGCCAGAAATTCCTTTTCTCCCCAATTCTGATATGTCATCTATTCCAGGGGCCTTGTTTCGACTTAGGTCTTTAAGTGCTCTCTCAAATTCTTAGTTAGTATCTTCTATTTCCTCTTCATCTACTTCCTCTTCCCTTCCTACAGTATTGTATCTAAGTTCATTTCCTTTGTAAAGTCCCTCTATATACTCT
The DNA here is from genome assembly GCA_026315105.1 of Locusta migratoria. Lineage (NCBI taxonomy): Eukaryota > Metazoa > Arthropoda > Insecta > Orthoptera > Acrididae > Locusta > Locusta migratoria. Next base: position 361,657,920 of record CM048749.1, read on the forward strand.
TACCACCTTTCAGCTTTCCCTTCTTTGCTGAGAATTGGTTTTCCATCTAAGTTCTTTATATTAAAAAAATGCGGTGTATTCAGTATGAAAAATAATTCTAGTTATTAATTTTTTTCGAAATATTAACTTTCACAAGTTACAATCAAATTCGGTACGTTCCTATATTTTACTCGTGAATCATTATATAAGTGACTTTTCTCATTCAATATGTTGTTAGGGGTGGCAGATACTAGCTCAGTAGGACACAGATTCTTGTAAGAAAATACAATGGTCGAATGTACCATCGGTTTCCTTCCCCTGTTTCTTAAGGCCGACCCAGGTATAACGCTGAGTCATGTGGTACATACAAGTTGCGACGTCAGAACATTACCATACTCTGATATTTATCCTAATCTGGTTATTCGATCTCTTTAAATTTTGAAAACATTGAAGGCGTTTAAATCCAAGAGCTTCCGTAGAAACAACGAAGATAGATAGCGAGAGAGAGATGTCAAACCGAAAGACAAAACCGATGATGTTAAACCGAAAGACAAAACAGCAGCAGTTGCTGACACAGGCGAACTGATCCTGTAGGTTACTCATCGTTTAACAAATCTAGATTCCCTTCATCAACAATTTCGTCTAACAGTTACCCATTCTATATTTTTTTCATATCAATATTTCTGGTTAGTAAAAATTAATTCAAAGTAATGAAATCAATTTAGATACGTAACTATTAATATTGCAAGTGCAGGCAGTGAGTTTATATTGCAGATTACGATTGACAATTGAGAAATCCAAGGGTAAAGTAGTGTGTTAACTCAGAATGATCAAAACCTAATTCCTGGATCATTATTAGTAACAGGTAGAACAATGATTGCTGTTAAAACTTGCATATATTTTAATGAATATATGTACATATATCTTAATATGGGTCTAGCATCACCACTTAAATCACTGGATCGTTGCCATCAGATTCGGTACCTATACAACATGCTGTCTGGAAATTAGCACGCCTTGAGCAGAGATACAGGTGGAAAAGTTTTCAACTCCATCAGAGCTAAGTTGTGTGGGTAGTATTGTCACGTGTTGCCGGGGCTGCAGGACAGAAAGAGAGGCGAGATAATGCATAGTGAGAGAGAGGAAGATGGAGATGGACAGAGAAAGGGGTAGGAAAAGATGAGAAGACGAAGAAATGGGAGTAATATGGATGTAGAAAAAGGAAAGAAGGAACCTTGAAGTTTAACATCCCGTCGACAGCATGGTCATTAGAGACGGAGCTTACGCTCGGAGTATTTGGGTAAGGATGTGCAAGGAAATCGGCCGTGCCCTTTCAAAGGAACAATCCCGGCATTTGCCTGTAGTAATTAAGGGAAATCACGGAAAACCTAAATCTGAATGGAGAGGGATTTGAACCACCATCATTCCGAATGCGAGTCCACTCCACCTCGCCACCTATGGATGTAGAGAGAAGGCGAGGAAGACATGAAGAGGAAGAGACTCAGGAGAAGAAGATGAACAGACAAAGGTGGGAAGATAAGTTGCATAGAGAGGGCGAGAGAATGGTTACAGAAAGGCGGAGGAGGAGTTAGTCGAATACAGCAGTAGGTAATTGGTTGAAAGACCAGAAGATTGTCGTAGCCTGGGTGGGTGGGGGACGGGGGAGAAGAAAAGTTGGAAAAATGGGAATGAATAAACACATTGTATCTCCGTTACAGGAATGATAAGGCGGAAAGAAAGAGGAGAATGACGATTTTTACAATACTGTAGATATCTTGAAAGCAAAAAAGCCATTACCTTATAAAATGATGATAATACGCGATGTTCTATGACGTATGATGATGGTAGACTTTTGGTAATCCGAGAGTGTTACGATGAGTGTATTCAGACTAGTAGAAAACTGATGTCCACTTTGCACCAGACTTAATAGTAATTCGGTTATCACTTGGAATCACAGTGGGCAGTCGAAAATGATGTGGTCGACGTCTTCCTCTGCACCACATTCACTGAGGGTAATTTAATTAAAATGAGCCGGTAGAGGTGTTGTCGGGACCGTCCGTGGTTGAAGAGCAGGCAGAATATGGGGCCCAAAAACGTCCTGTGGAACATACAGAGGGAGAACCATGAGCGTGCATGGATCTGTGGTTGCTTAATAGCATAACGCCTTCCTTTTATGTTGGCTCTGTAAGTGCCACTTATTGTTCCATAAGAAGCTGATATGCAACTACACTACTTGTAGAACTTCTGTATTTCTTCCCGGAACGGCGTGAAATCAGTCGCAGGTCAGAATCGGCTGACAAGGTGCTTTTTGGCTCCCAGTTTTCTTGGCTGGCAGTCAGATGAGCATCTTCTGTGGCGGCCACACGATGCACAGTGGGCGAGGAGCTATCTGTCGGCTCTGTGAGTTAAAGAAAAGTGTCAGTTGTATTTTCCTGCCTGACTGACAAAGTAGCGTTCTCTGGTTCGTGCATAATAAGGAGAGTGTAAATCTTTGCTGGTAAGTTACGCCTGTGGAGATCGATCTGAATACGTATATAGAAACACATCTTCTTTGAGGTTATTGAGCCAAATTCGCAAATATCATGTTATTTATTTGTTCTATCCGGTTTCTATGATATATGTCATCATCTTCAGGAGGTTTCAAGGCTTACAATACATTCACTTTGGAGACCTTCTAAAATAAAGAATGTCTCGTCAAAATATAAAATGAATAATACTACATAGTCAAATTGTTAAAACACACATCACGAAAGTGGATTATCTAACCTGATTGAAAGATGAAATATATTTACTGCTTTTGACATAAGTATAAAGCAGACTTGAGTCCAGACAAATAAAGAATATGATATTTGCAATCCTGGCTCAATAACCTCAAAGACGTGTAATTTTTTTTAATAAATCACTGATGTCTGTCACGTCGTTGATTGACGGGAGTTATGCATAACTTGTTTGACTTGTCTGGTTGAAATAATAGTATTACAATAGTACACAGAGTCACTGAGGTAAATTTAAGGTATAATGTTCCTGAATGGAGTTTGTGAAGAGTTGATTTGTATTACGTCAGGTCTGCTATTAATTGTTTTAGTCTTTGCCGTAGTTGGTGAACGTCTAGTGCAGGCAAGCTCTTCCGGCTAAACTGTGGGTGAATCTGCTTTTGTTCGTTGGCTTAGTGAGTGTCGCTTAGAATAAGAATCTAGTAGTGAAAGGAAGAGTATATATACCAGCTTGAAGATTAACTACTATGTCCCTTAAGTAACAACATAACATAAATATTTAATATCAGTACCAGTGTGCACACAATCTAATGATTTCTGTCACTAACTGCTAAAATTACAAAACTTTCTCAAATAATACTAAACTGAGAGGAAAACACAATACAGGTTTTTCCGGTCCTGGAGCTGTAGATAACCAATATAATTATGTAATTTTCACAAATGTATACCAGCTGGAACATTAAATAGGACGTCTCTTCAGTAACGACACGACAAAAGAATTTCATATCAGTAACAATGTGTTCATAATTTGAGGATATCCATAACGACCTCATATAATTACATACTTTCTCAAATTCTGCCAAACTGACACGAAGGCTCGATATAGATCTTGCTAGTCCTGGGACTGTACAGAAAAAATTTAATCATGTGTTCACATATCCATATCAGCTTTATCATTAAGTGGTTTGTCGTTTCAATAACAATGTAACATAAATAATTGATATCAGCACTAATGTATTCATAGACAAAGTGTTTCTGTAACAAACTTTTTAATCATCTCAATTTCACAAATCTCCACCAGCTTAATGATTAAATAATACATCCCTTAACTAAGAAGACAGGATCAATATTTAATAACAGTACCAATGTATTCATAATTTAATAATTTCTATAATGAACTCTAAAATTTCAACACTTTCTCACTACACATCACGAAAGTGGATTATCTTATCTGATTGAAAGATGAAATATATTAACTGCTTCTGGCATAAGTATAAAGCAGACCCGAGTCCAGACAAATAAATAATACGATATTTGCGATCCTGGCTCAATAACCTCAAAGATTCGTATTTTTCATAAATCATCTGATGTCTGTCACGTCGCTGATTAAGATATAATGTTCCTGAATGGAGTTTGTGAGTTCATTCCTTCATGTTGAGTTGGTTTGTATTACGTTAGGTCTGCTATTAATTGTATTAGTTAACGTCTTTGCCGTAGTTGGTGAACATCTAGTGCAGGCAAGCCCTTCCAGCTAAAATGTGAGGGGAGCTGCTTTTGTTCGTTGGTTTAGTGAGTGTCGCTTAGAATAAGAATGTTCAGCGACAGGGACTGACATTCTGTGGAAATATTTGGACTGTAGTTGCCACAGATTAACTACAGACTCCTATACGTTGGCTATCTTCACTATCGTTTTTCAATCATATAAAGGGTGTTTCTGCAAGAGAGTGCAAAAATGTGACGGGACTAGAGAATGCTTCACTGAACAACTCGAGGTGGGGAACCTGGAGTCGGAGAAGACGGCTTAAGGACTTATGCAAGTAAACTTTTCTATTATTTTTTAATTTTAACTAGCATGCGCATAGATTACAAGTAATGTGCAGTTTATTTACACGTACTTTCTTTATTTCCTGCAAGGAAAACCATGAGGACGAGCCTGATTACTAGGAAATCATTATGTCGGTCGCTGGATTGGAAGCGGTGGTCCTATTCCATGACCTGCTAGGTTACTTGACCTGAATCCCCTTGAATTATTTCCCATGGGGAAATGGAAATGAACGTATGGCTTTCTTGGCCGGGAGATCCCTTGCGGGATTTTTCGGCCTCCTTAGTGTAAGTCTTTTTAGTTGACGCCGCGTGGGCGACTTATGTGCCAATGATGATGATCAGGACAACACACAACACCCAGTCCCCTGCCGGAAATCGAACCCGGGCGACGCTGGCACTGAGCTAAGGAGGCGGACTCCCATGGGGATATCTAAAGTCATCTGTGTGAGAGACATCAGTGGATATGGAGATGGAATTAGCTTCCAGAATTATTGCAGCTGCCTGTGATATGATGAGAAAAACCCCCGGAATAATATGCTAGGTGCATGATAATCTTGTTTGCGGATGTCATACCTGCACTGAGGTTGATGACCGACAGTTTCGGCACATTTTATAAGCTAAAATAAAAATGTTACATTATTGTGTCAGTAATAGTATTTTCATTTTACTGTAACTAATGTAAATAATTAAGTACGCAGTAAAGTGATTGTATTCCTATTATCTCTTTAAGCTGACTTCTGTGACCTAGGTTCCCTACACGAAATGTTCATTGGAGCAACCTCCATGTCTTATTAAATTTTGCAAGCTGTTACGGAAACACCCTGTATATTTCTGACATTATTTCAGTGTTTCAAACGATCTAATTTGTCTTTTTAAATGATGCAAAAAGGGTTAGGTTGCCTAATGTCGCTAGAAATAATCTTTACTAGATATCGGTTTCAACAAGCTGCCATCAACAGATCATGAATATTTGTTAACAGTTCATCACTTACAAGTTCACCATTGGTCTTCCGTATACAGCAGGATGCTACCATTAACACATTGATTTTCCCAGAATCCGGCTATTATAACGAAAGGCCAATGTTTGAAATGTTAGTCATGAACTGTTAATAATATACAAGATCTGATGAAGGGAGCCCAGATCTGCCGAAACCAGTAATAAAGAAGGAACTCTCATCGTCAGATAACTCTGACTTAGTAGCAGTAGAAAGACTCTAGTACTGATCATCCCTTTTTAACACACGCCCAATCAAAGGACAAAAGTCTCACAGTTTCGAAAATTCAGTGCAGCGATAGCACGCTATCTAAATAATAAAAAAAAGGAGAGAGATCTGCTCGGGGGGATGAGCGTATGAAGTAAGGTGCAAGCTGTCCCGCTCGCCGTCGGAGGTTCGAGTCCTCCCTCGGGCATGGGTGTCTGTGTTGTATTTAGGCTTAAATTAGTTTAAGTAGTTTGTAAGCTTAGGGACTGATGGCCACAGACGTTATAAATCTTATAGATTTACAAACATTTTAACATTTATTACACGGGTCGTATATACTACTGGTCGACATGTCGGTTGCTAACATGTAATTACAACAAATCATGGAAAGAAAAATTCGTGTAAGCAGATCTTCAGACCGTCTGTCTTGAAACGGAAGATTACCGTAATACCGAAATATTTTTAACCACATATAAGACGTTTCCAATCATTTATTCCAACAAATAGTACCTCTAATGACAGGTTTTCGAGAGATTCTGAATTTACTCAATTACTTTTGCTTGCTTTGAAATGTCATACATTCATAAGAACTAACTTTTATACCGGGTGAACAAAAAGTCAGTATAAATTCGAAAACTTAACAAATCACGGAATAATGTAGATAGAGAGGTAAAAATTGACAAACATGGTTGGAATGGCAAGGGGTTTTATTAGAACCAAACAAAGTATTGCTAGACGCGTGAAAGATCTCTTGCGCGCGTCGTTTGGTGATGATCGTGTGCTCAGCCGCCACTTCCGTCATGCTTGGCCTCCCAGGTCGCCAGACCTCAGTCCGTGCGATTACTGGCTTTAGGATTACTTGAAGTCGCAAGTTTATGGTGATCGATCGACATCTCTAGGGATGCTGAAAGACAACACCCGACGCCAATGCCTCAGTGCAGTTCGCAACATTATTCCTCGACTACAGCTATTGTTGAGGAATGATGATGAACATATTGAGGATTTCCTGTAAAGAAATCATCTTTGTTTTGTCTTAATTTGTTATTATAATTACTGCTTTCCTGGTCAGATGAAGCGCCATCTGTCGGAAATTTTTATTTTATTTTCTTTATTTATTTTTTGTTTTAATAAAACCCCAAGACATTCCAAGCATGTTTGTCAATTTTTACCTCTCTATCTACATTATTCCGTGATTTATTAACTCCTCAAGCCGGGATTCCGAGTACGTACTTGCGCGCCCTGAGTGTCCGCACTGGCGGCATCCCGACGCCGTACTCGCCAGATACAGTGTCGCAAGTAAAACTGTATTTCTCTACCATCTGTTGCTGGTGGGTAATATTACTTTGTCAGCCAACTTTGACATGAGAGGGAGATCTTTGTCAGGAAGTGAGCGAGTCGGATGAAATCACGAGTTATATCTTCAGTCTGAAGGTTGCTCTCGACCTGAAACGATGAAGCTAAGCAATTCGCGCGGTCTTACGTCGGAACAAATTCTTGCGTTTCTGAGTGAACCGATGCATAAATTAGATGTTCAAAATGTTCAAATGTTTGTAGAATTTATGGGACTTAACTACGGGGTCATCAGTCCCTAAACTTACAAACTACTTATGAACTAGCTACAACTAAGGGTGGCACAAATATCCATGCCCGAGGGGGGGGGATTCGAACCCCCGGCCGTAGTAGCCGTGTAGACCGTGACTGACGCGCAGCAGTCCTCTCGGCCACCGCGGCTGGCTAAATTAGATGGTATAAATGACAGCGGGAGTGATCCGGAAACTGATGACGAAAAAGACACGCACGTTTTGGACGAAAGACCGTAAAAAAGTGATGAAACAGCAGATAGGACGATCGAGTTGAAAGAGTGTTTTTAACGTAATAATATATTGTTAACAACTCCTTTACATATAATTGCTTTTTAACAAATAATTTTTCGCGCTAGAGCAATTTTAACGAAACGCTGTATTACGGCGCCAGAGGCCTAAAGCACCAACAGTAGACTCGGCAGGCTTGCGGTAACTACTGGCTTGAAGGGTTAAGTGTTCGAATTTATACTGACTTTTTGATCACCCGGTACATAAAGTCCATGAAATACGACGGCCAATATAGCGTCTTCATCGCTCTGCCGAAAAGAGCTGTCCCTCTCCCCGGATAGCGACGTGGTGTGACGTCGATGGCGTTCTCTCACCTCATTTGTGATCGTCCAGACGTACGTTGAGAAAATGTGGCATGCTTGATACTGTCCGACACGTTGGAAAAGCCTCGCGAACATGCGGTTCGCACATTGTGACGCCAGAGACTCGCCAAGTTGGCCCCACTCGTTCAGAAACACGCCCCTTGTGTAGTCTTGTGTAGTTCGCGAACGAACTGGTTCGGAAGAGCGCTCCCACAGGCGAACTACGCGAACTAGTTCGCAGATCCCTCGCCTCTTAGTTCGTCCGCTTCTTTTCCGAAGACTGACGGGTAACAGCGAGAGGACGCGAGAGCGCGCAGAATCGCGTGATTCCCTCCTGCCAGTTGCCGTCATTTCGAGCTGAGATGCAGCTCAGCTGTAGTTTTAGTAGCGGTAGCAAAAGCCAAAACGAGCGAACTAAAAAGAGCGAAATACTTCGCGGCCGAGCTGCGAACTAAAAGGAGAGCTACCGGTCGCGAACTAAAATATGCGCGATAGGTCGCGAACTAAAATATGCGTTATAGGTCGTGAACTAAAAGATGCCCGATAGGTCACGAACTAAAAATGCGCAAAAGGTCGCGAACTAAAATATGCGCGATAGGTCGCGAACAGAATTAAAAATCACGTGTTTGCCTTCTACTAATGAGAGCCATTTCGAGGTTAGCGTCTGCCTACTAGATTACATAGTTCAGTGCTACAAAATTTCTGCTTTGAAGTATTCTGCACTGTGCAATATCTGACTAATAAATTTCATAATGCCAAGATACAGAGATAACTCTAAACTTAATCGCGAGAAATTATCTACAAACTGTTTCTTTCGGTTTGCGTGATATTGTTAGCGGCTCAAGCAGCAAGCGCATATAGCAGCTTGGTGGGGGAACTTCTCCCTCCACCTGCATGCGCAAACCACGTAGCTCAGCCGTCACTGGGAGCGGACGAACTAAAAGAACGAACTAGTTCGCGGCAGAGGCGCGAACTAAAGTGAGCGCTCCCGAGCGCGAACTGTTAAGGCTAGTCTACATGACGACACCAGGTTGCGACACTCGTTACGTGAAATCAACTGCGCGCAACTGGTTTCGTGTATGACTGTAGACACGGCACCAATACTATGCACTTCAGTTTCGTTGTTTTGTGAGTGCCGTAGTCACCGTAGAATGAAAGTTTTGGTAGCTGCAAAATATGTGACGGAGCTATTGCTTCTCTATGTGAAGTCGGACCATAAGACTAAAAAAAGAAAAAAATAATAATAATAAACATGTTTGGGTTCGTGACTAGAGCTCAGCGACCTTGCTGAAAGAAATTGTGGTTGAAGACCCTAGAAGTTATTTTAATCAAGTTAGCACGTTACCAGAGAGCAGTTCACTTTCCTTTTAATCAGAGTTAGTAACGCAATAAAGAAACAAGATACTTTTATGCGTGAAGCATTGTTACCAGAACTGCCATTACATTATGCTTCTTGTCAAGTAGACATTCATATTCGTCTCTACAGTACCTGTACCATGTTCCGAAATCCACAATTGTCATTATTCGTGTGTATAGGTATTTCGAATTGACTGTACTTCAGTCTGCAATTCAGTAATCGTTAACCCATCAATATTTAATTCACGAATAATTGCTTCAAGAGCACCAATACGCCGCAGCTTATTCCTGAAATTTTCATCGTTAAAAATCCCACAAACACATATGCATCGCATATACGTCCAAAAACCGAACTATTTCTTTCTTTTTCCCCTTTATGTTGTATTTTGTTCTGTTTTGGTTACAACCTAACCTAAGAAGTCGCGTAATCAGTTTCGCCAAAGTTGGGATGAGACGAAACTGTTTAGTTTCGCCAACGAGTTGCGGGTACGCCTGCGGGCATAAGAAGAATAAAAAGAGTGTTTGGGTTTGTCACTGGATTAAAAAAAAAAAAAAAAAAAAAAAAAAAAAAAAAAAAAAAAAAAAAAAAAAACGTCAGGTCGGTTGCCTAGCGACCTTGCTGAAAGAAATTGTAATTGTAATTGAAGACCCTAGAAGCTATTTTAATCAACTTAGAATGTCAGCAGAGCAGTTTACGTTCCTTTGAAACATAGTAATGCAATAAAGAAACAAGATTCTATTATGCGTGAAGCATTGTTACCAGAACTGAAATTACAAATTGCATTACGTTTCTTGTCAAGTAGATATTCGTGTCTGTAGTGCCTGTATCGTGTTCCCAAATCCACAATTGTCATTTTTGTGTCCTGGCCTCGTCGCCGCTTTTGTGTCTCGTATCCGTCGTAGGTGTCGGTGGCCGAGTAGGAAGACCGACACAGGAATGAAGGTACCACGCTTGTGCAGGTACGGAGGGGAGCAGCCAGTGGGACAGCAGAAACTAGAAACACTAGAGTAAATTAGAACGAGATATATATTGGACAGAATGTATACAATACTTAACTTTTACATAGCTCAGCACTGCAGAATGCTGATACATAGTTGAGCTAGAGGCCCGCCTAGTGCCTATCCGATAGCCTAGTCTTCACTGGAGCCTATCTGATTCCGAAGGTCTTAACTGGTTCCTATCTCAGTCCCAAGTGAACGATGACGTTCAGTGGTGGCCACGAGCGGAGTTGTAGCAGAGGGCGCTCGTGGCTGACGTGGTAAGAACGCCGCGCCGTGCGTGCATGGCGGCGAAAGTAGGTGGCGCGCACTTTAGACTTGTGCGACAACACAGTCATAGTTCGTTTGTATAGGTATATGGAATTGAATGTATTTTAGTGTGCAATTCACTAATCGTCAACTCATCAATACTTAATTCACGAATAATTGCTTTCAAGAGCACTAACACGCCGCTGCTTAAAATCGCACAAACACCTATGTGTCGCATATATGTTCAAAAACCGAATTATTTCTTCCGTTACCCCCTTTATGTTATGTTTTGTTCTGTATTGGTTATAACCTAACCTAAAAACACGCCCAATCAGTTTCGCCAAAGTTGGAAGATGCCGAAAGTATTTAGTTTCGCCGACGAGTTGCGCGAAAGCCTGTCGCGCATGCGCACTGGCCAGTAGCGCAGTTTCATGAAACCTAGTGTCGTCGTGTAAACTAGCCTTTATGTGCAAGTCTGCCCTTGTGCCGGCGGGTTAAGGGCTGACACCCAAACCTTCAGATGACAGACACTCAGATCCGTACCAAACGTTGTATATCGATAGAGTATCAACCTAAACTTCTATATAATTCGTCATTTGTGCAGTCGTGCAGTAGAACGTGTATAAACGTGTATAAACTATAATAATAAGTAGCCTACGGAATAGAGCAAAAGCGTATCTGTGAAGCATAACCACGTCACCCTTCCGTGGATTAATAAGTAGAGCCCTAGATTGTCATGCCGAGGGTTCTGGGATCAAACGCCACCTAGGCCTCAAATTTTTTCATTGTTTAAACTACAGTACGTTGGAAATTGTTTAAATGGGCAACGTGTTCCTCACATGTAAAAGGACTGTTTCCATTTTGTAGCAATGTGTTATTGGCAGTTTACTCTTGCTTCGTTTTATTTGAAAGTAGCTAATCTGTAGGGTTTATTCGTAGTTTCACAGAAAAAACGAACATAATGAGAACATACGAATAATAATAAAAAAACTACATGACACATACAGCTGTATTAATAGTAATAACAATAACAAAAAAATAGTAATGTTAAAACCAATAAGCGTATTTAAAGTAATAACACTGTAGAGGTTTTCTACTTTCAAATAAAACGAAGCAAGAGTAAACTGCCAATAACACATTGCTACAAAATTGAAACAGTCCTTTTACATATGAGGAACACGTTGCCCCTTTCAACAATTTCCAACGTACTGTAGTTTAAACAATGAAAAAAAATTAAAGCGAGGTGGGGGCTTGATCCCAGGACCTTCTGCACCACAAGCTAACGCTCTACCAACTAACCCACGGGGGCGTGTCTTGATTGCCACTCACAGACACGCTTTTCTCTAATCCGTAGGTTTGATTTTACTAATTATTATAATTTACGCACGTTCTACTGGACGGCAGCAAAAAAATAGGAATTATATAGATGTTTCGCTTGATACTCTATCGATATACAACGTTTGGTGTGGATCTGAGTGTCTGACATCCAGGGCTGGCGCGAGCCCAAGTGCCGCCCCGTGCGAGCTGCTATATTGCCACCCCCCACCCTCCCCGTAAATCTGTAGGAAATGTCATGTTTTTACTTTTCAGATCTACCTAGGTTTCGGCCACTGAGTGGCCAGCCTCAGAGCTTTTAATATGTGCTTCATCTAAGCCGTCAAATTAACTGTTACTGTCAGCATGACGGAATAGATCTAAACATAACACAATGCATTGAGAATAGATACACTGTGCCCGAAATCTCTGTAGATGTGGAAAATAAAAACAAAAATTGCGACTTCTTGGTGACATGCTCTACAGATTTGTACAAAACAGTCGCTGGGAACCAGCTCAAGAATGGAGTCAAACCTGGATGAAGAACTCTAGCTAAATTTAATAAGCCTTGTGAATTTACAAATATGTTCAAATGTGTGTGAAATCTTATAGGACTTAACGGCTAGGGTCACCAGTCCCTAAGCTTACACACTACTGAACCTAAATTATCCTAAGCACAAACACACACACGCACACACACACACACACACACACCCGTGCACGTGGGAGGACTCGAACCTCCACCGGGACCAGCCGCACAGGCCATTACTGCAGCGCCTTACACCGCTCGGCTATTCCCGCGCGGCATGAACTTACAGTTGACGCAAATAAACATTTTTCAGTGGCTGTGAACAGATACTGTATTCAACGGAAAACAGTATACAGTAAATAAATGTTGGCAAAGTGAAAGTGTGCAAGTAGTATTGTCAAACAAAAGTGCCAATCAGAGTTTAATTGTTTTTCATGCAGGCGGATACAGGTGTTTCATTGCTCAAAATCAAAACATCCAACTATCAGAAATTGATAGCAAAAATTTTAAAAATACGTCGAAACCCAATTTATGCCAGGCTTACTACCAACGTCTTTATCCCTTGTAATTACTCGCAGCGTATTTACCCATTCGGAATACTTCTAGCCATTGTAGGTGTTGGATATGTTTTACTGTAGTAATGGTCAATGATTTTTTTTCCATAATGCGGGAAGAATAAAACACTCGGAAGCTGCCATTGAAGGGCTTAGCAAAATTGCATCAGACTTAACACATAATCGCAGTATCGAACACTAAATTCGAATTTCCAAATTAGATATCGTCTTCTGCAAAATTATTTGTTAGTAAACGCACGGCGCGTAATAGGCTGGCAGCACTCCACTTATAAGAATACTGGCAGTGACGTGTACGCCAGACTGCTTCACCCTCTCTGTTCTTGCGGCGTAAACACGACGGGGCTGCCACAGAGGCGAGGGAGAAATAAGTCCTCCTCCCTCCCCTTGCTCAAAGGGGCGGCCGGCAGGTAGTCGAGGCGCCATGCCAAGGTTCCCGAAGCCGCTCCCTTCGAGGTTTGGTTTCGAATCCCCTCTTGGGCATGAATGTTGAAAGAAAGGGGGAACGGCAGATTTGCCACCCCTCGGAAAGTGCGGCCGCACGTTTCGCACGTGCCTTGCGCCGGCCCTGCTGACATCTGAAGGTTTGGGTGTGAGAGCCTGGCCGTTGCGGACTGTCGCGTTCCCCGGCAGCCCGCGGCCTGAGCGATACGCTGGCGTTGGCGGTAGCGGCCATGCGTCAGCCGTAATCCCGCAATAAATACAGCGGCATCCAGTGGCGGGCGGCGGATCACCGGCTTTGCCGTTCTGCCGGCCGCGCCGATGAATAATGTCCGCCAGCCTCTGGACGCTTCTTCTCGCGGCCCGCCAGGGCTGCAGGCTCTCGCAGCGGACGTACACAGCACCGGGGGCACTGACACCCTGTCCCCAGTTGCAAGTCGCAAACGTATTAGAAACTAGCTTATATGCCCGTGCTTCGCAACGGTTGTTAAAGAGGAACCAGTGTATATCATGGTTTTTTTAGGGTTCCGGACCTGTTGTTGTTATGGTCTTCAGTCCGGAGACTGGTTTGATGCAGCTCTCCACCCTACTCTATCCTGATCAAGCATTTTCATCTCCTCATCAGAACGGCAACCCACATCCACTTGAATCTGCTTACTATACTCGTCTCTTGGTCTCCCTCTGCGATTTTTACCCCACACACTTCCCTCCAATGCTAAATTTACGATTCCTCGATGTCTAAGAATGTGTCCTACCAAGCGATCCCTCCTTTTAGCCAGGGTATGCCAAAAATTCCTTTTCTCACCAATTCTGTTCAGTACTTCTTCATTGGTTATGCGATCTACCCACCTAATCTTCAGCATTCTTCTGTAGCACCACATTTTAAAAGCCTCTATTCTCTTCCTGTCCGCACTGCTTATCGTCCATGTTTCACTCCCGTACAAGGCAACACTCCACACGAATGCCTTCAGAAAAGACTTCCTTACACTTAAATTAATATTCCATGTTAGCAAATTTCTCTTTCTCAAAAATGCTTTTCTTCCCATTGCCATTCTGCATTTTATATCCTCTGTACTGCGACCGTCATGTATTATTTTACTACCCAAGTAACAAAACTCATCTACCACCTTCATTGTTTCGTTACCTAATCTAATTCCTTCAGCATCGCCTGATTTTCTAAGACCGCATTCCATTATTTTTGTTTTGCTCTTGTTAATGTTCATTTTGTACGCTCTCTTCAACACACTGTCCATTCCATTCAACTGCTCTTCCAGGTCCTTTTCTGTCTCTGACAGAATTACAATGTCATCAGCAAAACGCAATGTTTTTATTTCTTCCCCCTGAACTTTAATCCCTATTCCAAATTTTTCCTTGCTTTCCTTCACTGCCTGCTCGATGTACAAATTGAATAACATCGGAGAAAGGCTACAACCCTGTCTTACTCTCTTCCCAACTGATGCTTCCCTTTCATGCCCTTCGAGTCTAATAACTGCGGTCTGGCTTTTGTACAAGTTGTAAATAACTCTCCTTTCCCTGTATTTTACCCCTGCTGACTTCAGAATTTGGAAGAGTGTATTCCAGTCAACATTGTCAAATGCTTTCTCCAAATCTACAAAAGCTAAAAATGTAGGTTTGCCTTTCCTTAATCTATCTTCTAAGATAAGACGTAAAGTGAGTATTGCCTCCCGGGTTCCTATGTTCCTCCTGAATCCAAACTGATCTTCCCCGAGCTCAGCTTCTACCAGCTTTTCCATTCTCCTGTAGATAACTCGTATTAAAATTTTGCAACAATGACTTATCAAACTGATGGTTCTGTAATTTTCACACCTGTCTGCGACTGATTTAGGAATATTCAGTCATCGCGACTGTTCCATGGCACTGAAATAAATTCGCTCGCGAAAATGAAAATGTGTGATGTGTGTTATGTTTGTAGAGCTTACGGTACTTAACTACGGGGTCATCCGTCCCAAAACTTACAAACAACATAAGAACTAACTTATACCAAAGACGGCAAAAATATCTGTGCCCGAGGGGGAATTCGAACCTCCGACAGGTAAAGGCCTAGCGCGGCACCTCTTTTTTTTAATAGAGGGAGAGGCTTTATGAGTGCCGCGGCTGCTGTAGGCCGTGGTAGGCATCACGCCGCCCACACATCCCACCGGTACTATATGCAGTAGACTGGCTTTGTTTTCTAGATAAAACAACTGTCTTCTTTGAAAAAAAAAGGAGAGAAATAAAGGGCAAAATCCACTGCAATACAGAAAAAAAAACATTCTTCTTTAAAATGAAACTAACGTCTGACAGCATTTAAGCAGTGCAGACAACACTAATACAGTTGAACAAAACAAAAACTGCTATAGTTTTTATATACATATATATGTCACTTGCAGCGCCCTGTGTTAGCACCAGCCACCCGCAATCCACAGTTACTGTATATAATGTATTTTTTCTTCATGAAATTAAGACTTTGAACTAAGGAAACCAGGTAAAATAGCAAATATCATTTAAAACTAACAAAACATAACATTGCTTCATGGAAACGGAACTACCTACGTGAAGCATGTGAATCGATACGCACAGACTGTACTGCTGTTCAACTTTAACAAAATATGACTCTACATTGATAGTTGTGGTTGGCGTACTAGCCGACTCCTACATTCTCAAAAACAATGTTCATTATATTGCCAAAGAACCTTGGCATATTTTCTTTCTTTCGTAGCTTCCAGTGTGCTAATTGCATATAAGTACGGCGACTGGTCAAGTCATCTTCTCCGCGTTGTGTGATGACTTAAATGACAATCTGCTAATAGCCACATCATCGTGATACTCTTTGCAGGGGGTAGAACATTTTATGCGGTTTTATTAATAACTCGGGCCTATAGGGTGTTGTCGACCCATTTGATATCTGTGCAAGTATATCAGTGACCCAGTTCCAGTTTTCTAAATGTTTACGGCAGGTAAAGCGATGTATTAATGTGTCAACAAGTCCACACTTAATACATTTGTCGGTTTGTTTCAATCCTACCCGATGCAATTTTTCGTTAGTGGCCACTGTGTTATTCACCACTCGATACCACGTCGATGCTACTTCTATTGTTAGTGGCTCAAGACTGATATTCTTCCATACAATTTTCCAGTGGCAGAAGTAACTTGGTTTCAATGGTGTTTGGTTTATTGTTTCGATGCCAGAACTGCATGAGAGCCTTAGTTTTTAAAATCGGGTGAGTTAACATGTCTTCACGGACACAGCTTAGTTTGAGGTAGTACTGTTGCAAAATGGTACAAATGGTACAAATAGTAGTTGATCCTACTGATATCGATTGGTGGGCTCATACTTTTCGGGCATAGGATTTGGAACAGTTTTGCAGTCGTGGTTTGTCAGATATCGTTCGTAATGAAACTTCCTGGGAGATTAAAATTGTGTGCCGGAACCGGGACTCGAACCTGGGACCTTTGTCTTTCGCAGGCAAGCGCACTACCGATTGTACTATCCCGACACGACTCACGATGCCGCCTCACAACTTTACTTCCGCCAGTACCTCGCTCCTACTTTCCAAACTTCATAGAAGTTCTCCTGCGGAACTTGCAAGACTAGCACTCCTGGAAGAAAGGCTATGATGGAGACATGGCTTAGCCACAGCCTAAGGGATGTTTACAGAATGAAACTTTCACTCTGCAGCGGAGTGTGCGCTGATATGAAACTTCCTGGCAGATTAAGTTTGGAAAGTAGGAGGCGAGGTACTGGCGGAAGTAAAGTTGTGAGGCGGCATCGTGAGTCGTTTCGGGATAGCACAGTCGGTAGTGCGCTTGCCCGCGAAAGGGAAAGGTCCCAGGTTCGAGTCCCGGTTCCGGCACAAAATTTTAATCTTCCAGGAAGTTTCATATCAGCGCACACTCCGCTGCAGAGTGAAAGTTTCATTCTGGAAACATTCCTTAGGCTGTGGCTAAGCCATGTCTCCACCATATCCTTTCTTCTAGGAGTGCTAGTCTTGCAAGGTCCGCAGGAGAGCTTCTGAGAAGTTTGGAAAGTAGGAGGCGAGGTACGGCGGAAGTAAAGTTTGAGGCGTGATCGTGAGTCGTGTCGGGATAGCTCAGTCGGTAGAGCGCTTGCCCGCGAAAGGCAAAGGTCCCAGGTTCCAGTCCCGATTCCGGCACGCAGTTTTAATCAGCCAGGATGTTTCATATCAGCGCACACTCCGCTGCAGAGTGAAAGTTTAATTCTCTGACAAAGTTGAGTGAATGAACTCAGAACGGTGATCGGGCAACGCAGACGAATCACAACGCTGTACCTGTGTAGCGGCTAGTGTTGACAACCTGCGTCCACAGTAGTTCAGTTGAGTACCGCGTGTGAACCGTGTTAGACCTGTTGAACGAAGTGCTTGATTAGTGCGCTGGGTCTGAATGCAGAACAGGACAATGAAGGAGCAAAGGATCAATTTAAAGTTTTGTTTTACGCTTGGCAAGGCACCTAAAGAATCTTATGAGATGCTGGTACGTACTTATGGTCATCAAGAACTGTCCATGTACCAGTGCTTCGCCCCCTTTTCGACGAAGTCGGGAAAGTGGTTCTGACAATCCCGCGCATGACAGCGATGAACTACATGTTAACCGTGAATCCGTCCGACAAATCCTTACCCAGAAGTTAGGGAAGACGGAAACGTGTTGTCGTCTTTTGACACATCAATTGACTGACGATCAGAAGCAGGGACGGTTAGAGGCTTCAAAGGCTTTCGTCGAAACGGCGGATGCGACCCCCAATTCTTGAGCCGTATTGTCACTCTGAAAATGAAACACGGTGTCTTGGATACGACCCTGAAACGACATGTAAAAGGATGGGATGGCATTCTCCGACACCAATTCGTCGATAAAAGGCCAGAGCCACACAATCACGGATCAGAACTGTGCTTATCACCTTTTTCGATAGTGAAGGCTTTATTCGAAATGAATTTCTGTCTGAGGGGACCACATTGAACTCTGCAAGGTATGTTAAAATTTTGACCTGTTTTATGTAATGTGTGTGCAGGGTACGACCCCAATACGCACAAAATCCCATACACAGCCAATGTCGTCAAACACATCCTGGCAAAAAGGGGGTGTTTCAACTTGAACGTATACCATACTAGCCGCATCTCAGTCGTCCAGACTTCTTTCTATTCCCTCGAATCAAACTCGCTTTGAAAGGAAAGACATTTGACGACATGTCTGACATCTAATGAAACGTGACAAGGCTTTTGAACGTCAAACCAAATGAGCACTTCGTGCAAACTTTCCAGGAGATGTATCGCAGAGCTCACCTTTGCATAGTTATAGGAGGCGACTGTTTCAAAGGACAGTAAGATAACTGTAGTTCATAGTTCATCTACGTTAATGTTATTGCACTATTCACCGAATGTTATTGTCAAGAGGTTGTACATCGGCATCTACGTAGATACTCTGCAAGTCACATTGAAGGGCATGGCAGAGGGTTCAAAATGTTCAAATGTTTGTAGAGTCTATGCGACTTAACTACGGGCTCATCAGTCCCTAAACTTACAAACTACTTATGAACTACTTACAAATAAGGACGGCACAAATATCCATGCCCGAGGGGGGATTCGAACCCCCGACCGTAGTGGCCGTGCGGACCGTGACTGGAGCGCCTCAGTCCCCTCGGCCACCGCGGCCGGCGCAGAGGGTTCATCAACCGCTTTTGTGGTATTTCTCTACCGTTCCATTCTGTAATACCTCGCGGGAAAAGGAACATTAATCTTTCTGTTTCCGATATGATTTATCATATTTTATTATGATGATCATGTCTCCTATGTAGGTGGGTGATAAGTAAATATGTTCGCATTCAAGAAAGAAAGTTGGTGGTAGAAATTTCGCAAACAGATGTCGCTAGAAGAAATAAAGCATTTCTTTTCATTATTTCCACCCCAACTCGTGCATCATTACCTTGACCCTCTCTCACCTATACCAAATGTTTGCAAATCTATGGGACTTAACTACACTAGTCATCTGTTCCTAGGCTTACAAACTACTTAAATTAACTTATACCACGGACAAAAAAATACATCCATGCCGGAAGGAAGACTCGAACCTCCGACGGCGAACTGCGGCGCGCTCTGCAGCTAGGCGCCTTGGAACGCTCGGCCACTCCACCGCGGCTCTCTCCTATATCGCGATAATATCGGCAGCGGAGTGGGAGCTGATATGAAACATCCTGGCAGATTAAAGTTGTGTGCACACAATTTTAATCTGCCTGGAAGTTTCATATCAGCGCACACTCCGCTGCAGAGTGAAAGTTTCAATCTGGAAACATCCCTTAGGCTGTGGCTAAGCCGGGTCTCCACCATATACTTTCTTCCAGGAGTCCTAGTCTTCCAAGTTTCGCAGGAGAACTTCTGTAAAGTTTGGAAAGTAGGAGGCGAGGTACTGGCGGAATTGAGGTTGTGGCGCGGTGCCGTGAGTCGTGTCGGGGTAGCTCATTGGTAGAGCGCTTTCCCGCGAGAGGCAAAGGTCCCAGGTTCGAGTCCTGGTTCCGGCACACAATTTTAATCTGCCAGGAAATTTCATATCAGCGCACACTCCGCTTCAGAGTGAAAGTTTCATTCTAGTTCATGAGTAGTTTGTAAGTTTAGTGACTGAGAACCCCGCAGTTAAGTCCCATAAGTTTAAGAAACATTTGAACATTTTTTTTAATAGAAAAAGCAATGATCAGCTCTTAACAGAAGTGAATGAAAGTAGAACGCTGCTAAAATATGTAAGAAGAAGAAAAGCGACAATGATAAAGCAGAGCCGGCCGCGGTGGCTGAGGGGACTCCAATCACGGTCTGCACGGCCACTACGGTCGGGGGTTCGAATCCCCCCTCGGGCATGGATATTTGTGCCGTCCTTAGTGTTAGCTAGATCATAAGTAGTTTGTAAGTTTAGGGACTGATGATCCCGTAGTTAAGTCCCATAAGCTATACAAACTTTTGAACATTTTTGATAAAGCAGATAACGAGACGAGACCAGTTCTTCAATAATATATTTGAAGGACAAGTTTTTGGGGCAAAAACCGGAAGGCGGGATAGGAACAACATTTCTTTTTCTTTTCCAGCATCATCAAAGAAGAAAAATGACCCAAAATCGTATGAAGAATTTAACTAGCTGGCAATTTATAGGGGGCCTTTTCTAGTTTATCCTAATGACTGAACGAGTGACCACACGTAAAATAGCAGTCTTAAATACTTCTAGTACAAAATTCCCCTTTGGTAGAGCAATAATGTTCGCTCTATGCAAGTAAAACAAGCATCTGAAATGCTCCGTGGTTTGAGGCGTCATGCTACGGACTGGACAGCCTCACCCGCCGGAGGTTCGAGTCCTTCCTTGGACATGGGTGTTTGTGTGTTGTCCTTATTATAAGTTTAAGTAATTTGTAAGTCTAGGTACTAATGACCATAGCAGTTTGGTCCAATAGGTTTTCAAACCTTTGAACATTTGATTTAGAAATGTTACTATGGAAAAATAAACAACAAAGAAAGATTCAATTTTTAGGTAATTCACTTTCAACGTATATATTATTCTCACTTTCTATAGATGCAGTTTTTATAATACGTCCTGATCGACAATAATTATTAATTGGTGTTTATACCAGAAAGAGTAATAAATTTAATAAGGCAAAGAGATACTCAGCAACCAATGAGGAGTAACTGTGACTTCTGGCCACAGGTAGACCTACTCTAGTATTTCAAATTTTGTTTGTCAATATCCAAAAACCATCGTTAGCAAGCAGCTTTCAAATATTTGCCAAAAATACCATTGATAACTTGTTACAAAAATGTGGATTTGTATGTAAAATATACATAGTTCTGTCTGCGTGTTTATGTTTCACATGTCCTACTAAACTGGTCCTATTTCAACCAAACTCGGTAAACATATATCTTACTATCAAACAACAGTCGCTGTGGGGTTAGCAACCATCTGCGAAGATTAAAAGCAAAAATGATAGGGCACAACATGTTCTTAAATAATATATTTGAAGGAATAGATGAAAATAAAACCAAGAGGCAGGCCTGGAGCAGCCTTCTATATATTTGCAGAGGATGGCAATGAAGGGAAGGCCTTTATTTTATAATGACGACAAAAACAGTGAACACGTAGGTGGTACCGTCACTGATTGCGCAGTATAAAACATTGCACCATATTATTGACAGACTTGGGGGCGCTTAAAAACAAAGCAAAGCAAATGCTTGTAGAACTTAAGGAACTTAACTACGGGGTCATCAGTCCCTAATCTTACAAACTACTTATGACCTATCTTATACTAAAGACGGCACAAGCATCCATGCCCGAAGGGGGATTCGAACCCCCGACGGCAAGGCGCTTAAGATTCAGATGTGAAACAACGCTATGCACGGATAGGCTAGGGTTCTACATCTACATGGTATATACTCTGCAAATCACATTTAAGTGCCTGACAGAGGGTTCATCGAATAACCGTTATACTACTTATCTCCCATTCCATTCTCGAGTAGCGCGCGGGAAGAAAGAACACCCTTAATCTCCCCGTTCGAGCTCTGATTTCTCGTATTTTATTCTGATGATCATTTCTACCTATGTAAGTGGGAGTGAACAATATATTTTCGCATTCGGAGGAGAATGTTGGCGATTGGAGTTTCGTAAGTACTCCACGCCGCAGCGATAAGCGCCGTTGTTGTAATGATTCCCATCCCAGATCCTGTATCATTTCCGTAACGCTGTCTCCCCAATACGAAACAAGCTACCCTTCTTTAGACTCTTTCGAAGTCCTCCGTCAAACACTGGGCAGCAATACTCCAAATAGGGACGGACAAGCGTAGTGTATGCAGTTTCTTTTGTAGTTCTGTTGCATCTTTTAAGGGTTCTGCCAATAAAACGCAGTCTCTGGTTCGCCTTTCCCACGACATTATCTACGTGTTCTTTCCAGTTTAAGTCTGAAGTAATACTAATTTCTAGATATTTTGTGGAGTTTACGGCCATCACTTTTGATTTATCTTGTAAACAAAGTTTAACGGATTTCTTTTCGAACTCATGTGGACGACTTCACACTTCTCATTATTCAGAGTCAATTGCCAATTTTTACACCATGGTGATATTCAGTTCGTTCTGCAGTTGGTTTTGACCATCAGATGATTTTACTAGACGGTAAATGACGGCGTCATCTGCAAGCAACCTAAGAGTGCTACTTAGATTTTTCCCTAAATCGTTTATGTAGACAAGGAACAGCAGAGGACCAATAACACTACCCTGTGGAACGCCCGAAATCACCTCTTTTTTAATCGATGCCTTACCATCGATTACTACGAACTGTGTCCTCTCTGAAGGGAGGAAGGAAGTGTGGAGTTTAACGTCCCGTCGTCGACAGCGTGGTCATTAGAGACGAAGCTTACGCTCGGAAGGTTTGGGTAGGATATGGAAGGAAATCGCCCGTGCCCTTTCAAAGGAACCAACCCGGCATTTGCCTGGAGTGATTTAGGGAAATCTGGATGGCCGGAGGTGTATTTGATTATGTTTGACACGACTAAAGACCTAAACGAACTAGTACAAGATAAGAACGGATGGGACATAATGAACAGGCTGACGGACGAAGTCTCACTAAGAAAAAAAAGACGAGTACACACAGAACGTAAGACGTAATGCAACACGAAACGCCCACAACAGAAGACAAAACACTTATGATGATTCTGACACTGAAAGCACAAACAGTACAAACTGCACCACAGATGACAGCCCCGACACAGAGGACGATATAAACACTTGCGAAATGTAACCTACAGATGTAGCGAATCATGAGTCTCAAAATGAGAAAACTCCAGGATGGCAGGGCTCGAAGTAATTTCCGAGGCCTCCCACCCTGTACTTTCCTCTCTTATTCTTCAGACTGTCACTCAAATCAATCTTTCCTTTCTTCTATTATTCTCTTCTTAAAATAGTTGATGTTCTTAAGTTGCCTTTCCATTTTCCTTATGATAAGTTTTTAGGCTTGTCTTTGTATTTTTTATCTAATTACTATAAATGTATAAAGAAAATAATGTATATACATGTGGCGTCTTTTCCGAAGAACAGACGTCACTTCTGATCCTGCAGTTGTTAGTATTTAATATTCATAGAATATATGACATCGGCGAAGCTGGGAATTTGTATCTGACGGGGGACGTGCTTAGGTAGTCCTTGCAGGTGCGATGATCAATGTGTCCCCAGCGGTGTAGGGGTCAGCGCATTTGCCTAGAAAGCAGGATGCCCGGGTTCGAATCCCGGCTGGGTACACATTTTCAGCTTTGCCCAATTGCAGTTGATGTCATATATTCTATGAATATTAAAGAAAATAATGTATCATAGTCGCATAAATGTATCACATAGTTTTTGTAATCACGACCAGCTATATACCCAAAGGCAGCTGGTCCGCAACAAGGGTAAATAAATAAATAGATAAATAAAATGTATTTGAACCACCATCCTTCCGAATGCGAGTCCAGTGTGTTACCACTGCGCCACCTCGCTCGGTGTGTCCTCTCTGACAGGAAATCCTCTATCCAGTCACAAATTTGGGGCGATATACCATAACCACGCAATTTGATTAAAAGCCGGTGTCAAAAGCCTTATGGAAATCGAGAAATGCGAAATCGATTTGCGGACCCTTGTCTATAGCAACCCATCACTTCCTGGAGATCTTGTGGAATTCCCTCACAAGGGTAGCAGATCTGCGTAGGTCAGACGATATTACACGGGTTAGTAGTGGGAGGCATAGCCTCTGAAACAAAAATGTATTTTACTCGATAACGACACGAGTTGAGTCATATCTCTTTCTCTCCCCTTGCCCTTCAGTCGTGCGGAAGTTTTCGCATTGTGTTAGAGATGAGCGCGGTGGTCAGCGGTGGGCCGTTCCGCCTGGTGGGGAGAGAGGGAGTCTGGAGCTCAAGCTCAGCCGCCCCCGCCGCCGCGCAGACTTTTGCTTTAAAACCAATAACGGCGGCTGTCGGCTGGTGGCCGTGCCTCTAGCAGGGGGCGGCCAGCAGACGCCGGCGCTGTCCTCAGACGCCAAACTGCCGGCGCGCGCACCCGCCGGAACAAATGACGCGGCATTCGCGGCGCGCCCAATCGCCCGAGGTGCATCAAATTTAAAAGAACGGCCGCGCCTAACTGCGCCCTGCAGCCGCGGGTCTCCTCCATAACGGCATGACGGATGCCGGCGCGCCTACCCAGACCGCGGGGTCGCGGGCTCCGCGCCGGATTTATCTGCTCCGTCTTTCGTTCCGCAGTCGCGATGACGAAGAGCTGGCCCGAGACAGCCGACCCTCGAGAACTGGGCGGTCGTCTTGGGAATAACCGCAGTTCTATGCGATTTCCAACCCCCTCAGAAAAGGCATTGAAAATGGTTGCTTAAAGTTAATAGTGGGGAAATAGGAAAAGAAAAGAATAGTAATCTCTTAGGTGTGGTGCGACAGAAGGATGTAAAAAATTAGGTGGACTCACAAGGAATGAGGGGGTTCTCCGCTAATTGACGAGGATATAAGCAGGCGTTTAGTACTTTAATTTCATATCATTAGTACACCACAACACATTGTAAAACTTTTAAAAATTGTGAAAAAAAAGAATAGCAAAATGTCAGGAAGTAGTCATTAATTTTGACAACATTGTCAGAGGAGAAAACAGCGAACTATTTGGTATGATCAATGTAAAAAAAAGTCTTGATCGCAGAAGTTAACAGTTTTAATTAACCGGTTTAGACCTGATGTAGTCATCTTCGGAATTACAAGGAACCCATGTGGCCAGTGCTGCACTCGGCTAGGCTGGGCTGTCCTGGGCTGTTCTGCTGCCAGCAGGTAACAGTTATCTGCTGGCAGCAGAACAGCCCAGGACAGCCCAGCCTATCAGAGTGCAGCACTGGCCACGTAGGTATGTTGATCAGGAAATAGACTGGCAGGAATACACTGCTCATAACAGTTAGGGGATCAGGGTAAATATACACACTACAGTTAATCGTATGGTTACGTATTTTATAAAGATACTGTATATATATATATGGCGTTTATTCCGAAAGAACAGACGTCACTTCTGATCGTGCAGTTGTTATTGTTTTCATATTCACAGAATATATGACACCAACTGCGAATGGGCAAAGCTGAAAATGTGTACCCAGCCGGGATTCGAACCCGGGTCTCCTGCTTTCTAGGCAGTTGTGATAACCCCTACACCGCGGGTGCACAGTGGTGTAGGAAATTATGGGAATTAGTACATAGTGACTACGAGTTTTAGTACTGTTGACAGGATAAAATCACTGTGTCAAAATCGATTGGAGTGTTCCAAAGAGTAATTTTCAGGACCTGGGCGCAATTTCAGACAACAAGAACCGTTAAGGTAACTTGCTTGCCTGTGAACGCCTGGAGAAATGCGACAGATTTTCAAAAATGTTCAAATGTTTGTAATTCTATCGGACCAAACTGTGTGGTCATCAGTCCGTAGCGTACAAACTACTTAAACCTAGGTAAACTAACCTAAGAACAATCACACACACCCATGCCCCAGGGAGGACTCGAACCTCCACGGCGAACAACCGCGCGCTCCGCAGCAAGACGTTTTAGACCGCTCGGCTACTCCATCGCGGTAAAATCACTGTCTCCCCAGTGGTGTAGGGGTCATCGTAACTGCCTAGAAAGTAGGAGACCCGAGTTCGAATCCCGGCTGGGTACACATTTTCAGCTTTGCCCATTCGCAGTCTATGTCATATATTCTGTGAATATAAAGATATTGGTTAGATTTTTTATTTTTTATTTATTTATTTGTGATACAGTACGATATTTTGCTGTCTCAACTCTTTACCTGTTAAATGGCGTTTACTTAGAGCAAGGCACCAGGGGGCTGATATAATGGTGAAAAAGTCATTAACATTGTCCTCTAATATGATGTGTGATCACCTTGGACGACCTGTACAGTTGCACACTTGCGTAGCATGGACAGTATGATATTATGAATCAGCTCTAAAGAGATATGTGGCCACTCTTCCATGAATATAATATCCAGCTCTGCAACCGTTGTGGGAGGTGCTCGTCTGGCTACAATGTGTCTGCCAAGTGCATCCCAGACATGCACAATTGAGTTCCAGTCTGGTGGACAAGCTGGCCACTCCCTTCGTTCAGTCCCTTCAGTTTCAGGCATGTTGTCCACCAGTGCAGCTCTGTAGGTACGAGCGTTATCGTCCACCAGAAGGAAACCATCTCACATGGTACCAGCGTAGGGCACAACAAAAGGTCGAAGGATCTCGTCTGTATCTCTCTGAGCAGTCAAATCACCATTCTAAACGACATAGAGGTCCGTAAGTCCGACTATACTGACTCCTGCCTATGCCATTCGTCCACAGCCATGATATGCTGTTTCCTGCGAAATCAGGATTGTTCCGAGTTCCGCGTTCTCTCCAGACGAGGGAACGACGATTATCCGGCTGAGCACCAAATTTTGACTCATCTGTGATCAGAATCCTTTCATAACGACTCCAATTCTGATGTTCCTCCGGCTAGTTTCTGCGGGCTAAACTGTGTCTTGGTTTTAATGGGACACATACCATAGGCCTCTGTGTGTGTAAAGGTCACATTACCGAAGGCGATATCGGACTGTTTGTGTTGTTATTGCGCGTTCTGTTGCTCCCTGGAGGGTTCGTTGCAGCTGAGTTGCATTCCGCCTCGTATCTCGGAGGGCTGTTACGACCTTGGCCCCGCCTTCTTTTAAGGTAACTGGCTCGTGAATCATCTTAAAAAATCGACAGTTTATTTTTATCTTAAATTAAAGTTTAGACTCTTATGAACACAATGGTGGTTAAAACATTCAAACTGGACAACGTGAACTTGTTTAAATATCAATTCAAAGATCACTCTGTGTGCAACGATGCCACTTTCCCAGCTACTCTCACACGTCACTTGCTGTCATTAGACTTCTCTCCCAGAAACATAAAAACAATTGCTTTTCAAGTTGGCAGCGCTGTTGGAGGACACATTTCGATTCTCTAAAGTTTTTTCTTGTAATCTTTGGTTATCGAGCGTTGTTTTGTTTATTATCGTTTCCGTAAGTTGATGTAGTGCTACCTTGACCTTCTCGAAAGTTGTTATGCCTGCTAAAAAAGGTTTTGGTTCTGGAAAACGTAAGTTTTACCCCGATCAGTTTGGGCTCCCTTCTTCCATAAAGCCTCTACTGATAATCCGCCGCGGTGGAGTAGCCGAGCGGTCTTAAGCGTCTCGCTGCGGAGCGCGCGGTTGCTCGCCGTGGAGGTTCGAGTCCTCCCTGGCGCATGATTGTGTGTGTTGTCCTTAGGTTAGTTTACCTAGGTTTAAGTAGTTTGTAAGCTACGGACTGATGACCACGCTGTTTGGTCCGATAGATTTACAAACATTGACAATGATTGATGAGAATCCACAGCATGTGCTTTGTGACGTGTAGGCTCATGGTGTAGGTACAAAAATGCACTCGGAAATGGTAAAGTTTATGTACACCACCATCCTCTACGGTTTTCAGTATTGGAGGCAATGAAGCCCATATACAGGTACCTAAATGACCAAAAGCCCTTGTCACGATGCTTACCTGGGAAAACACAAAATGTGAATGAATGTTTCAACCATTTGATATGGGAACGCCTGCCGTGTTTGTTGGGTTCAACGCCATGAGATTAGGTGTATTAGACGCGGTAGGCAGTAGGCAGATGTGAAGTTTTATTAGAGTTGCTAGAAATATCTTCTGGGTTCAGTATGAAACAATCACTGGTGGCAACTGATAAGTTTGGCCAAAGCTAAAAATGTGGTTCTTAAGGCAACTAAAGAAGCAATGACAGAAAGAAAAGAAAGAGAGAAGATGATAAACACATAAACCAAGAAGAATATGGACCTGGAATGCATCAGGACCAACACAAGTAAGTTATAGATAAGATATATACTTTACATATAAGTTCCCGACAAATAGATTTTCTGATATGTTTATTTTATGCAAAAATGAACTATTTCAGCTAGAGATCTCAATTTTTTTGGAATATTTGAGAATACTACTTAGAGGAACGTAGACTACAGACAATATCTACTGATCAACATGTGCAAAAATATCTATTGATTAATTATAAAAATGTAGCATTTGTTTTGAACATCAAATGTAAATATTTCTAGATTTAATACTTGTGAATAAAATTACATAATTGTAGTCCATTTTCTAGATACACTTGTTCCTTATATGTACCTAAAGTTTCAAGTGTCTAAGTAAGACGGTTAGTCAGTGCATAATATCGAACTAAAAAGGTAAAGCAGTCAACAATCCGAAGATTGGTTTGAACACCAAAGTGCTTTACTAGGCATGGTCCTGTTTGGAGGTGGTATGCCGTTGCCCTCCTCCGACCTTCGAACTGACTTACCCAGCCAGTTATAGGGGGACCTACAGTTTAACGTGAGTTCCGAACCACGGTGCTACTCGGTATTTTTCACATGATCAATACTGCCAGAGGTGAAAGAAGTGGAAAGTGACAGATAAAAATCCTAGGACCTGGCGGGGATCGAACCCGCGACCTTTGGATTTGTAGTCTGGCACTCTACCACTGTGCAACTGAGGCCCATAAAAAAAAATAAAAAAAAAAAAAATAAGAAAAATTTAAAAAATCTAAAAATTTAATACGTGATTTAGTGAAATTACCTGTATATCGAATTGTTCGGAAAGAGAGATGAAACATGTTACAGCTGTCTAAACTTTATGAAAATCTGTCGCGCCGCGGTGGAGTAGCCGAGCGGTCTAAGGCGCCTCGCTGCGGACAGCGCGGTTGCTCGCCGTGGATGTTCGAGTCCTCCCTGAGGTATGGGTGTGTGTGTTTGTCTTTAGGTTAGTTTACCTAGGTTTAAGTAGTTTGTAAGCTACGGACTGATGACCACGCAGTTTGGTCCGATAGAATTACAAACATTTGAACATTTTTGAAAATCTGTCGCATTTCTCCAGGCGTTCACAGGCAAGCAAGTTACCTTAACGGTTCCTGTTGTCTGAAATTGCGCCCAGGTCCTGAAAATTACTCTTTGGAACATTCCAATAGCTGCAGCCACCTCTTTGTCTTTACCTCATCGAACCTTCCTATGGCTCTCCAAACCGTAGCTTCGGATAAGTCACGTTGTTGTTGCATTGCACTACCTGCTCACTACACTACTGAACTTAACTGCTTGTGTAATTCGATTTGTAAACACGAGTCATTACCAACAACCTTTCTGTTATTATCACTATCTCGGTTGCCGTAATGTTCTTTACTTCGTAGAACAGACAGAAAGACTTCAAATCATTTTAGTTCATTTTGCCGATGACAATACTTCAGAACCTAGATATCTCACCTGATCCACTAATTGTTTTGACCACTATTTATACATTCCATGCGGTACTCTGAGAAATGAAATTATAGATTGTCAAGGAATTGTCAGATATTTCTTTGTCCACAATAGTAGAGGAAACTGAACATAATAGTGTAATGAAAATCAGTAGAACTTTTTTCTGTTATTGCAGTTACCAAAATTGGCAAATACGGTAAAATCAGCTTTCGAGTAGACATAGATCACCTTTTCTGTTACTTGCAATAGTTATCAGAGTGCGGAAATATGATAAGGCAAACTTGCAATTAGTAAATGGTGGTTTAATTTTGTTTGCAGCAGTTCATACCGGAGGGAAATACATATAAAACAGTTGTTTAATTTGCAACTAGTTTTGTTGTTTTAGTTAGTGAATCTCTGCTGAAGACATTACATATGTTTACAAACGCTTTGTTTTCCTTTCTGCATTATTTCTGCTTCTAGTTTGCAAGGCAATCATCCCAGTGTAGACATGAGTTACGATATGTGAATGCAAGCGGTTGGGGGTGTGAACCTATGAGGCTGTACCCGTTTGCCCTAGAACTTCACATGTTTTGCTGTTTTAAAAGAAATAAAGAAATATACAAGGAGGAGGTAGGAAGTGATTCGAAGATTACTTAAGTAATAGAACCCAGTACATTGTCGTCGATGGCAAGTGTTCATCAGAGACTAGGATATCGTCAGGGGTGCCCCAGGGATGTGTGAAAGGAGTGCTGTTATTTTATATCTGTATAAATGAACTAATGGAGAGAGTGAGTTGGAATCGGATGTTTGCCGATGGTGCTGTGATGTACATGGGGGGGGGGGGGGGTGTCATCGAATGAATGTAGTAGTATGCAGGATAATTTGGGCCAAATTTCTAGGTTGTGAGAGGAATGGCAACTAGTGCTAAATATAGAAAAATGGAAGGTGGTGCAGATGGGTAGGAGAAGCAATCGCGTAATGTTCGAATACAGCATTAGCAGTATGCTGTTTGACAGAGACGAGTCCATTAAATACCTAGGCGTAACGCTCCATAGCGGTATGAATTGGACCGAGCGTATATGGACAGTCATTGGGAGAATTTTGGGAAGGTGTGATTCGTCTGTAAAGGAGACAGCGTGTAAAACACTTGTACGACCCCGTCTTGAGTATTGCTCAAGTTGTTTGAGATCCCCACAAGATCGGTTTAAAAGAGGACATACGTAGAAGCAGTTCAGAGGCGGGTGGCGAGTTTTCTAACTGGTAGGTTCGACCAATGCGCGAGTGTTGCCTAAATGCTTCGGGGGCTCAAATGGAAGTCGCTGGAGGGGAGGCGACGTTCTTTTCGAGAAGCACTGATGTAGAATTTTAAATGTCCGGAATTTGAGGCGGACTGCAGAACGATTCTACTGCCGCCAACCTACGTTTCCTGTAAGGACCACAAGGATATGATTAGACAGATTAGGGCTCGTACGGATGCCTACAAGTATTCGTTTTTCCCTTGATCTATATATGGGAGTGGAACAGGAAAGCAAGTAACTAGTAGTGGTACCGAGTAGTGCTACTGGAGTATGTTTGTAGTGTTAAAGAGACTGATTCGGAAATCGTATTTGGTACAGTAGTAGATTAAGTGCGGCAAAGCTAAGTTGCAGATTCGCTAGGTATCATTACAATATTCCTATTAAAAGTACTTGATATGTGACGTCTGTCACGTGGCACTACGGTGTTGCCACATCGGCTTCCGACTACCGCTCGGTAATAGGCGACACGCAGATGGTGAGTTACGCAACACTGAATTTAAACTCGAGTTCTAACCTAACCACATTCTCGTGATGTGAAGTGTATCCGAGGAAACAGTGGCAATGGTCGTTTCAAGGACTCCACTTAATATAATGAAAATTTTGATGATGTAACAATGATACGTCAGTTTCAAAATAAAGTCACTGACTATGATCGTTTTGGAACTAAAAAGTTAGTCGTGAAGAACGTAATAGCAAAGTTCATTCCTGAGTTCGTACACTTATTCAAACACAAACCAAAGTGCAAGCCTGCGAGATTTTAATAAGCTAGAGAAATGTTCTTATCCGTCGTATCAGCACATGCTGGTGGAAAATAACCGACTTTTAACGAATTTTACCACTTCATTCACATATTGAAGTAACTACGAGATACGTAACGGAGAAATCTCACTATCAAAGCAAACTGTAATTCTCTCTGTAATTCGTTACCTGAAGCAATCGTTACACAAGCTTCACAAAGTGCCGTATTAGCAGTCGATCAGCACCGGTGGTTGGAACTTGTTCAGACGTAATAGGCGATTCAGACATATGAAAACTAAAAATAGATGATAATAAGAAAAATAAGTGCATCTCAATTATTACATACTTTGATGTAAATGACGTGACGAAGTTTTATAAATGAAAAAAAAAAATACATTTAGATGAATTACATGAATTACAAAAAACAGCTTCCTTCGAAGACATCGGCTTAACCCAACGTCGTACGAAATTTATATAATGTAAACCATACTCTGTAATAATTCAATATGTCCATACACAAGGAATTTACAAATTAATTGATAGTTGAAATAAATCAATGCGGAAAGTTGGAAATTAGTAAGGGACCGGGGGTTGAACATGAGTCTCCTGGCTATTAGGCAGTACACTGATCACTTTTACTTTTAATTTTTTAATTACTTTTCTTGTTTCTGGTAGATCGGTTATTTGCAGAAGTGTGATTATTTTTCTCTACGTTCCTTCTTACGCTACTGCTCTCCACAACCGTGCGGGCTACTCTAGCACACCTCCGGTCAGATGCAAATTTTCAACTTATCCACACACTACTGACATAATGATCCCGCCCAGTATCAGTCAGAAGATACACTCACAAAGCGTCTCACCGAAATTAAAATAATATTAATTACAACGGTAAGTTGAGGCCAAATAATATTTATTACATCTGTTTTAGCCGCCCATTTTTGAAGTTATACACGTTGGTCAACGTTATAGATAGTGCTGTAACAATGAATAGGACAAGAGAGACATGTGCCTGTATGTCATAATGATTTATTACATTTAGCTGTGTGCACCCAGTGTGTAGCATGTTTGTGGTCCTTGGTACAGAAATCAGTGAAACATAAATGCAACCGACAATATTCAAATGTTCAAATGCTTGGAAATCTGTGGAATTTAACTACTGTTGTTATCAGTGTCTACTGTTACAAACAACGTACAGTAATTTAAACTATCAGCAGGACTACACACATACGCGCGCGTTCCAGAGGGAGGACTCGGACCTCCGACGGAACCACGAGTTACGCAGCAAGGCACCTTAGAGCGCTCGACCATTTCACCGCGGAGGACAATATGCATACTGGATAATGATGCATTTCTGCACTTGGGTGGCGACCAACTTGAATTTTCCGTATTACAAATAGCGCTGTCAGGAGCAGCTAAAGCTTCACTTGCAACTGGAAATTTAGCTTTCTGCCAGGAATGCCTGATCATGGGTTCACTGTGGTGATTATGGATGTGCATGAAGGTTGATGATATCATTGCGACCGTCGAGCCAATACCACTGTCAGCGACTAAATTTCGCTAAAAAAAATGTGTTTAGCGAATTTGTTCCCACTGGGGAGATGAGTATACACCCAAGCTTTGAATAGGGAAAGTGGTGTCAAGTTGGTCGTTACATTTATGTGTTTATCTGGAATAACGAACAGATTAAACTGAATCCAAAACTATATCACTCACACATAAATACTACAGATTCAGTGTATCCTTTTTTATGTGTCAAGGCACTATGCTGCCAAGTGCACGGGTTGCCTGCAACTGAGTCTTTTACTTACCAGCAGCATGGACAGGTATGAGACTGCCATCTAGGGTCAATGCCCGCGACACATTTCTCGAATGTACTTCGTTAGCAGTTAGGACCTGTAAATAGCTGCGGCGGAGTGGCCAAGCGCATTGAGGCGCTATGCTCTGATGCGCGAGGCCGTTCCCCGTCGGCGGTTCAATCCCCCCTTGGGCATGGATGTTTGGTCGTCTTTAGTGTAAGGTACTTCGTAAGTAGTTGGTAAGTTTATGGACCCCGCAGTTAAGTCCCTTAAGCTTAAAAAACATGTGATCATTTTGGACATCTGTAAAGAACTGCAAGGTACACGCCGCCATCCGCGATGACATTCCTTTATTTTTCAAGGTTAACTGTGCAAAATTTCGTGAAGATCGGAATAAAACTGTAGATAAAGTATCCTCCGCCATGCACCATACAAAATTTGACGTAGATAGTTACATTCCTCTTGTTTTGAACATCAAGAGCGCCAAATTTAATAAAGATTGGAATGAGAACTGTAGACTTTGTCGACGTCCCTATGTTAAGTTCAAATGTTCAAATATTTGTAGAGCTTATGGGACTTAACTACTGGGTCATCAGTCCATAAACTTACTAACTACTTATGAACTAGCTACAACTAAGGACGGCACAAATATCCATGCCCGAGAGGGGGTTCGAACCCCCGACCGTAGTGGCCGGGCAGACCGTGACTGAAGCGCCGCACTCCCCTCGGCCAACGCGGCTGGCCCTATGTTAAGTACCATCCGCCATGTACCACACGAAATTTTATATGGACAGTGACGTTCATCATTCTTTGAAGGTGAAGTGTGCAAAATTTCATCAAGATTTAAATAATACTCTAGATTTTGTCGACGTCCGTAGGAAAAGTGCACTCCGCAACACGCCATATCTTTTGAATTCTTACCACTACAGCAATATTTCGCTCACGGCGAGGAATATGTGCACAAAATTTGGTTGAAATAGGTCTAATGTTTTAGCAGATGTGCGACATTGTCGCATGACGCAGCAGTTTTTAGCACATTTCATGGTTTATGACGTTTTTTTTTTATCTTTTTAACCATGTATGGTATGTGATACTGTGACCTTCCTCTTGGATTTGAGGTCAAATGAGCAAAAATTAATCAATATTGGAATAAAACTGTAGATTTGAATTCAGTACAAGCACACGAAGCCACAGGCAAAATAAATAAATAAAAATAATAATAAATAGAAAAAATAAAAAATAAAAGATAATATGTTGTAGTGTAGGGAATGTTGCGTAAAGCTGTAGCTGTAGCTGAATAAAGGAAAGATGGGAAAATAATCCTTCAAAGAGACTCCGACTATCATTGTTCCCTGACAGGCAACTCACCTGCACATCTTCTGTCCCAGGCGGTCGGACTTCGTCTCTTACAGCAGGGGTTTCAGCGCCTGGTAAAATGTTTACAAAAAGGGGCGGTAAGGGAAGCTACAGAATAATGATAGTCGGGACAGCCAGCCGAAACATGTATTAAAATCAAAGCACATTGAGGTGAGGTAACCCTGTAAAATTTCCATAAACCCTCACACACTGCAGCCACTTGGCGTGGAATAGACTTGCTGTAAGCCAAGTCGCAAAATACACACAAGAGTAAGAATATAAATAAGAACCAGTCCTCAGGGAGAGTTTAAGACGAAAGGTAAGAAATTAGCCATGAGTTCGCGCACGGTCACAAGAACAGGGGTCGAACCTAGGCATCGAACGTGCTACATACCGGAGTAGCAGCACCCGAACAGACGGCGCATATTCAGAAGTAAGGCGATCGCGACCACAGAAGATGCGAAGTATGTCGTATCGGTGATCATATCGAGTCCGGCGCGGAAGTCTACGACATATTGCTTGCTCCCAAGGTAATGGGAAGCACGTGTCACTAAACGACGGTAACTGCCGCACGCTGACCTCCCGATGTCGATACCTGCAGGAACTGCAACGGAATGGGCTCGGGAGCTGCTGTCCCGGCTATTTATGGAAGTGACCAATGCATTCGTGTGCACCTCCACGGCTGGCGTAGAGGTCCCTGCAGCCAACCTAACAGAGGAGAGAAGACTCACCGTTACCTCCGCCACAACGTGTTACAGCAACGGTTTGAAATAACGGCCGAAGAGAAACTAAACAAGATTTCGCAAGCTTGGCCATTTTCTGTAGTAATTAAATGTGCGCTTCCAAAATTATGCTGCTCCCTCCAACCGATACTCCTCTATGAAGACAATACATCGGTATTGTCTCTGGGCCTGGGAAAATTAGTTTCGATTTTAATGATTATTAATTAAATAATTAACTGATCCGAGTGTGTAATCAATAAACTTGGGATTTTCCTAGATTCAGTACATGTATTTAAATTTGACGTATTATTTTTATAAATGACTCTTCCTTTATCTAAGGACTGGCCTGACAGATTCTGTGGCTTCGTCACGTGTCTTTTAGTGTTACCGGAATTCAGTGCGTCACAATGTGTGTTGCCGAATCACATCATTTGCGAAAGGAACCAGTAATTTTTGCTTATCACTGTATATGGAATGGGTGCATCTGTATTTCGTTGCCATCGTTGGGTGTATTTTTTTTTTTTTTTTTTTTTTTTTCTTTCAGTGTGCTAATTATGTCTGGTGAAATGCGAAGTAGAATGGACAGACCAGGGATTCTGGATCCAAATACAACAAGAAAGAAAACCACACAAGGAACTGGTGATGGGCTGAATGTTATTGAGACAGTCTGGCAAAGGCGAACAGTCCGACGGTGACGAAGAACTCTCCGATTGGATGAAACCAGCATTTAGTGCCAACTATAGAGTAATTTGAATTAGAATTAATAACGATCTTGTTGCTCCCTCAGTCGGAAAGCATATTAAACACATTATCATTTGAAACCCCCTGACAGATCAAAATTGTGTTCCGGGACCGAGACTCGAACCTGGGACCTTTGCCTTTGGCGGGCAAACGCTCTGCCACTGAGCTATACCAACACGACACACAATTTTAATCTGCCAAGAAGTTAGGAAGTTTCAAATCGGCGCACACTCCGCCGCAGAGTGAAAATTTCATTCTGGAAACATCCCTCAGGCTGTGACTAAGCTATGTCTCCACCATATCCTTTCTTCCAGGAGTGCTAGTCTTGCATGGTTCGCAGGAGAGCTTCTGTGAAGTTTGTAAAGTAGGAGCCGAGCTACTGGCGGAAGTAAATTTGTGAGGCGACATCGTGAGACGTGTCGTGATAGCTCAGTCGGTAGAGCGCTTGCCCGCGAAAGGCAAAGGTCCCAGGTTCGAGTCTCGGTTCCGGCACATCGTTTTAATCTGCCATATCAGACACACTCCTCTGCCGAGTGAAAATTTCATTCTACGTTATCATTTACTTGCAAATACCCGTGACGCCCCTGCGAAAGGCGAAGCACATTTTGAAGATTCCTGTATTTACGTAAGCGACAGTTGTGATTCCTTAATTATAATGCTAACCCGGCGACCGACTGGGTGACAGTCTAAAACAATTAGTGGCGAACTAAGGAGGAGTGGGGGATGGAGGGGGCGGACCGCCCCAGGCGTCTCGTCTTGGTCGCCGGAATATCGGATTGAGCAGGGTACAAATGTATCACGTGACACATCGAAACCGGAATTTAGCTCCATATCGTTGAATGGTAGCGTCGGCGTTCAGCGTCATACGAAGTAGGGGACAATATAGTGAGACAACCTGCAGGCGTCTAACTACAACTGTATATGTTCAGCTCATTTCCGCGAAATAGATATTGATAGAACATCGTTGTCCTGTGCTTGAATACCAGACGGTATAGTACCTTGTATTTTCCCGTCATTTCCGGCGCGAGTTAATTCCCCGTTTGAGTGAGTTGCCTGTAAGTCTATATGATTCAGTTAATATTATTTGAAACCCGAATCTTATAGAAAGACGGGAATACATTTTTGGGCTAAACATGAAGTACATAATTAACGGTGTTACTGCACCTGCAACATGACAACTCGAAGGGGTAATCACATTTATTTATTTAAGTTCGAGAACAAATAAGCGTTAAAAGCACTGAACTCAGTGGTAAATAAAACCGAGATCGGCAGGTCACTTCCGGTTGTGGTGAGTCACGTGATACGTTACTATACCCTGCTCAATCCGATATTCCTGCCACCTATCGTCCTGGGGGGGGGGGGGGGGCGTCCTTGGCCTCTCGTTCTGGGGTCTCGAAATTTCGGAAGCTATTTTTCTAAGATTGTCCCGTTCCTCTCATCCTGGGGGGCGGGGGGGGGGGGGCTCCAAATCTCAAAAGGTGCTTTTTCATACTAATACATGTATTTCCAAGCGGACGCGGGGCCTCATTTTGTTTTACCGCCCCTCGGGCCTCCGACAGCCTTTAGTCCACCACTGGAAATAATTTTATTTTTTGTCATTTATGTCGCAGACATTAGAAGTGAGGCGGTTGAATTTTACAAGCTGCTTTGACGTCTGACTACTAATAGATAAATATCGGCGAGGAGCAACCGTCCGGCATACCCTCTCACGTTTTACTGCCTCACCCTCCACCCTGACGACCGCCCCTCGGGCACCCAGCATCCGACGATCTCTCTCCGTTCTCTCTCGCTCTCCCCGCCACCCCTCTGCCCCCTCTCTCTCGTTTGACTCTTCGGCCCCAAACTCAATCAGCGGCGGGCGCATTGTCCCGGCCCGGGCTTGCAACAACACGTCCGCCGGCCAGGTAATCACTATATCGGTATTGAACCAGCGACTAATGTTTGCTCAAACTCTGCTGTTTTTAGCCCTCCCTTTCTATACATCAGTCAGTCCCATTGTTAGATTTCCGCCGCTATCAAAGCCGGCCACGGGCGACCGGGTGTGAGGCATTTTCTGTATCAACCTCCCCAACCCGCGCGCGGGCGTATATAAGCGCGGATAGCCGGTGCCGGCGCGTCCCCACGGAGTCGTGATGCGCGTAAAATAGCAACGAATGTTATTCCTGAGGCACGCGGGCCGTCGTTCCTCTGTTTCTTTCGCTCCCCCGCACGCGTCATCGAGATACCGAATCGAAAACAATCAATCGTGCGACCAGCGCGCGGGCATCACTCCATTCCTATCGTTCCACTATCCAAACAGAAAGAGGGATTGGTAGGGGGGGGAGAGAGGAGGGGGGCCGGGTTAGGTGGAGGGGGCAGCAGAGAGGCCTTGGTCAGCGATGGAGCCGTCGACTCTTTCCGAATGAACGGTCCTGCTGACACGTCGAATGGAGCTCCGGTCGCGTCCGAAAATGATAAAATAGCCAATATCCTCTCACATACACACACACGCACTGCCTTGCGCGTCTATCCCTGCAAACGCACAATGGAGTGATATTTTATGAAAACAAAAACGATTGTGACGGCAGCAATTTTGAATGGAAGGGTGGCTTACGTGGAGGCGCGGCGAGAGGGTTGGGGCGCAGTGAGGGAGAGAGAGAACGGATGACGGAGAGAGAGAGAGATGGGTGTGAAAACTATGGGGGCGAGGCGCCCGGCGAGGATTTGGTTTATTGTCGGAATTCCTAAACACGGCTGGTATCGGCGCGGCCTTGACTGATAGCCGGATTTATAGGAGATTTTAAATTGACGTCACGCGGAGATGTATGGCAGCGGGGGCGATGCCGGCCCGCGATTCGTGGCCCCGGACACCCACTGCGCATGCGCGCACGCATTGGCTGCGCGCCGCTGTTTCTGTTTGTGATTTAGCGTCGCGCTGACCGACAACAGACAGCGTTGTTGATTAAGCAGATGCCAGCCAGCTCATCCGCCTTCGGGCAAAGCGATCGCCTGCTGTTTGTTTTCGCGCCAGAACTGATACGACAGTGCGTTGCACAGTCTAACATATACAGTCACGACACTCCCACAGAATTTTGTTACACACTGCGATAACAGTGCTCCAAGCGGGCGGAAAACTAAGTATCTGAATACGATATTGAACGACTGCGAATAGTATCGTTTCTATTGCTTTTAACATATTGTTGTTATTATGGACTTCAGTCCGGGGACTGGTTTGATGCAGCTCTCCACCCTACTCTATCCTGAGCTAGCCTTTTCATCTCCTCATCAGAACGCCAACCCACATCCACTTGAATCTGCTTACTATACGCATCTCTTGGTCTCCCTCTGCGATTTTACCCCACACACTTCCCTCCAATGCTAAATTTACGATTCCCCGATGTCTAAGAATGTGTCCTACCAAGCGATTCCTTCTTTTAGTCAGGTTATGCCAAAAAAATCCTTTTCTCACAAATTCTGTTCAGTACCTCTTCATTCGTTATGCGAACTACCCACCTAATCTTCAGCATTCTTCTGTAGCACCATATTTCAAAAGCATCTATTCTCTTCCTGTCCGCACTGCTTATCGTCCATGTTTCACTCCCGTACAAGGCAACACTCCACACAAATGCCTTCAGAAATGACTTCTTTACCCTTAAATTAATATTCGATGTTATCAAATTTCTCTTTTTCAAAAATGCTTTTCTTCCCATTGCCATTCTGCATTTTATATCCTCTGTACTGCGACCATCGCATGTTATTTTACTACCCAAGTAACAAAACTTATCTACCACCTTCATTGTTTCGTTACCTAATCTATTTCCTTCAGCATCGCCTGACTTTCTAAGATCGCATTCTATTATTTTTGTTTTGCTCTTGTTAATGTTCATTTTATACGCTCTCTTCCACACACTGTCCATTCCATTCAACTGCTTTTCCAGGTCCTTGGCTGTCTCTGACAGAATTACAATGTCATCAGCAAAACGCAATGTTTTTATTTCTTCCCCCTGAACTTTAATCCCTATTCCAAATTTTTCCTTGCTTTCCTTCACCGCCTGCTCGATGTACAAATTGAATAACATCGGAGAAAGGCCACAACCCTGTCTTACTCCCTTCCCAACTGATGCTTCTCTTTCATGCCCTTCGAGTCTAATAACTGCAGTCTGGCTTTTGTACAAGTTGTAAATAACTCTCCTTTCTTTATATTTTACCCCTGCTGACTTCAGAATTTGAAAGAGTGTATTCCAGTCAACATTGTCAAAAGCTTTCTCCAAATCTACAAAAGCTAAAAATGTAGGTTTGCCTTTCCTTAATCTATCTTCTAAGATAAGACGTAAAGTGAGTATTGCCTCCCGGGTTCCTATGTTCCTCCTGAATCCAAACTGATCTTCCCCGAGGTCAGCTTCTACCAACTTTTCCATTCTCCTGCATTTATCTTCTAACCTACAGGCTTTTACTATTAAAAAAAGAAAAATTACTACGAAACATCAGAATAGCCGCCCTTTCTTCACTACAATTCTAGTAAAATCGGTGAGGGTGGAGCGTAGGAAACTAATATAGAGTGCAATAACTGCAGTATTTAACCTACCAAATAACCCACCACAGCTGTAGCTGAAGGAAAAACGTTACAGACGCGGCAATAAAACGAGAAATGCAATCAAACTCTTTTCCAACAAAGAAGAGCCCAATTCCACAATTATTGTTACATATGAACCACAGACGGCAAGAATATTCAAAACATTGGCTATTCAAGCTAAAGTAATTACACTCAAAAGAATATGAGCGTATAAGAAAGACTAGAGAGGAGTAAAAGTAGGTGAATGATTAGACTCCACACCGCACTGAAACATGTTAAAAAACTGCCAGTCATATAAATAACATACCATAACAGAAATTTATGTTTGTCGTATTCTTATATTCTACTTACTTTCAGCGCAATAAGCTGCAAATATACAAATATTATTAAGTATTTGTTCAAGATGAAGTTGTCCTTTACACCACTGAATAGGTTAAATTCGGTTGTTTTTACATAAATTTCCGTATTATGTGCATCAATTAATATTTTACTAATCCTAGTAAAACAAAATTATACTAACTATTTATTTAAATACGTACAAAATATTCATAAACAAACATCTCTTCTTCGGCAGCTTTCCCACCGCTAGGAGCGCTAGTGTCGTTGCAACTGTCAGTTGGTAACAACTTTCACAGCAGTGAGTGTCGCGACTGTGTATGTTAGACTGTGGTGCGTTTTTTGTGAGACTTAAATGGGCGGACAATATCTCATGCAAACATGGACGTGGCCTCACTATAAGAAATTAGTCCATTTTATGAATTCAGTTATTTTTTATTTACTGTATTCCTTTATAAGCAATGCTATGAAAGTCCAAATTAAACTCGAATGCTTTCATTTCATACCCATGAGAAGAGGTTAGTCGTATAACGTGTTTATTTTCTTGATTTTCTGACTGCTTGGCGTCCTATGGGTGGTAATCGTATCTGCCAGAGAACATTTCTGATACTGGATTTTATATAATGCTCTCTGGTCATACTGATAGCTAAGAAATAATACCACCAATATCTACTAGGAATACAAGCAATTTTAGATGGTGTTTCAACTAGTAAATATACTTATTGTATTCGTGCAATGCCTGTTCTTTCGGACGTCCGAAAGAACAGACATCACACCAATACAATAAGTATTTATACGCGACGTCGGCGTTAGCTTCTGTTATTTCACCGCAGATGCGGTCATACGTCCGACCTCGCACGGGAATCCGTAATGGCGAGTGTAAGAGGGCATGGACAATAGGGGCGCTACAAACATAGCGTGCGACTTGTGGGAATTTGAGGTGGACGGGAGACGAGCACGGATGGCCAAGTGGCTAAGGCGACCGCTGGCCCGAAGCGGGAGACCCGGGTTCTATTCACATTTTCACTTGTCTCTGCAACAGTCATTTGCTTTGGGGAAAAATCTTTTGTTCTTTGAAATGATTATTCTTCTTGTATATATAAAAAAAGAATGTTTGTTTGTCATTTGTTTACGTTCGCGGCCAGCTCCCATGATGTAGTGTCGCAGTAATATACAAATAAAAAAAGAAAAGTTAAAATGTTTATAAATCTATCAGACCAAACTGCGTGGTCAGCAGTCCGTAGCTTACAAACTACTCAAACTAAGGTAAACTAACCTAAGGACAAACACACACACACAACTCAAAAAGTTTACTTCGTTAATTAACGATTAACGGATTAACGGACTTGTGCCCAGCTCTGTCTTTGTCACTATAATATTTACATCTGTAACATTTCACCAGTTCATAAAATTGTACAAAAAATAAGAGTCTTGTGCAAAAGGGTCTAAATTTGTCTTATATATTTATGCATGAATGAGTTAATAATTGAATGGGTGAGTTGAAAAAGGTACGGCCGGCCGCGGTGGCCGAGGGGACTGAGGCGCTCCAGTCACGGTCTGCACGGCCACTACGGTCGGGGGTTCGAATCCCCCCTCGGGCATGGATATTTGTGCCGTCCTTAGGATAAGCTAGTTGATAAGTAGTTTGTAAGTTTAGGGACTGATAACCCCGTAGGTAAGTCCCATAAGCTTCACAAACATTTGAACATTTTGAAAAAGGTACACATTCCACAAATTTCACAAATTAAACTGAGATAACAATTTTCTTCTTTGGATGTATCTATATCCATTGAGCGTAAAAAAGAACATCTTCCTCTATGTCAAATGCGCTTGCGAACAATAGTCAGATGCGAGTAAGTTGAAGACGGGACATATTCCTGGAATATGTCAACTAAAAGCCGCGCTAGTGTGTGCGACACCCACTACAGCACTAGTGTGTGCTGATCAGTCATGTGTTTGGTATGTAATGTAGCAGATGAGCGAGCTGGTTAAGGGTATGTTGGTTATGTTTACAGTGTAAACTTATTGCAGTGGATCAGTAGCTGAAGAAAAGCCTTGTTTGAAAAACATCCATCTCCCATACATGTTTTTCTTTGTGATGTCTTCCACTTTTACGTCTTGGTTCACCGCTGTCAGTGTCTGTTGCTGACATTGTTACTTGTTTAAACTAAACCAAAACCAATAATCTTGACATGAACTACTTACGAACGAGGACGGCACAAATATCCATGCCCGAGGGGGGATTCGAACCCCCGACCGTAGTGGCTGTCCACAGCGTGTCTGGAGCGCGGCCGGCGGTGACTGGTCATTGTGTCCTCGGTGGCGGAGTGGTCAACGCGTCTGTGTAGTAAGCAGGAGATCCCGGGTTCGAATCCCAGCCGGGCAAAAATTTTCATTCGACGCACTTTGATATTTCATCTAAATCTTGTACAGCGAAGCTATAACTGATCGCAAATTGAGATTTATTTCTACATCTACATCTACATACATACTCCGCAATTCACCGTAAGGTGCGTGGTGGAGGGTACACTGTACCACTATCAGGCATTTCCTATTCCACTCCCAAATAGAACGAGGAAAAAAATAATGCCTATATGCCTCCGTACGAGCCCTAATTTCTCTTATCTTGTCTATGTAAGTAGGCGGTAGCAAGATTGTACTACACTCAGCTTCAAATTCCGGTCCTCTAAATTTACTTAACAGAAATTCACGAAAAGAACGTCGTCTATCTTCCAGCGATCCCCAATCGAGTTGTCGGAGCATTTCCGTGACACTCGCGCATTGGTCGAACCTACCGGTAACAAACCTAGCTGCTCGCCTCTGAACCGCCTCTATGTCTTCCTCTAAACTGATCTGCTGCGGGTCCCAAACGAGCAATACTAAAGACGCGGTCTCCTTTACAGGTGAAGTACATCTTCCCAAAATTCTCCCAATAAGCCGAAGTCGGCTGTCCGCCTTATTTCATTCATTTAACGCTGTAACGTCGTCAAAAATATAGTTTTATTTGATTTGCCAAATGTGATTTTTGGAATGTGTACCTT
Organism: Locusta migratoria; assembly: GCA_026315105.1. Lineage (NCBI taxonomy): Eukaryota > Metazoa > Arthropoda > Insecta > Orthoptera > Acrididae > Locusta > Locusta migratoria. The sequence continues at coordinate 361,702,165 of CM048749.1, forward strand.
TTTCAACTCACTCATTCAATTCTAATGCGCGCTTACCGTTACAAGAGACGAGGTCCTTCATATTGGAATTATGAAGACTGGGAAAGAGGTAACAAGGACCAGTGTGAGTAGACTCGGAAGGGGAGGTCGACAAGACTGTGTGCTGCCAGCATTGGTGCCTAGCCTACTCGCACTCCTCGGGCGAGCAGAGAATGCTGGAGTCGCGGCGGTCGGGGGCGTTGGCGTCTCGTCTCGGCTGGGCTCGCCTCCGCGCGGCACTCTTGTGCGTCCCTCGGGCGAGTTCCCGCCACTCGAAACGCGCCGAGTGTTGGCGGAAGCGCCCATTGAGCGCCGTCATTACCACACCGGCTGTTGTCGTCTCGAGAATTGACGCAGCCGCCGCCGCCGCCGCAGCGCCAGCGCCAGCGCGGCTTAAATTGAAACTAACGACGGTCGCCGGCTGCCGGCTCCCCCCGCGGCGTCAGACATGCTACCACTACCACAAACACTCGAGCACAAAAGTGCTGCCACGGGGACGGGGATTGTTAAAATTTAATCAACGATATTACAACTTGTTTTACGCCGCGGCAGCGGAAGTTTGGGGAGTGGCGTCGGGGGCGTCGGAAGGGTTGCCGCCGGAAGCGGCGGGCGTCAAACGGCGCGGAAGAGCAGCCAGACACACGCCCACGCACTTCCGGTGCAGTCTTCCGCCACTGCCGTCTTCTTGTCACGCACGATAATTTGCTCGCGGATTTTTATTGCCAAGTGTCTTGCTCTCTGTGGCAATTCCGACCCCCAGAGGGGCCATTTGCCGTTAATTTATTACCGCTGTCTACGAGCTACTTTGTGTGCCTCATTTTGATTATTCCAAATGCTAATGTTGAGGGAAGTCATATTCCTGAGAAGGGTGTTGCACTGGATGGTTAGAAGTAGCCTGAAGGGATTGTAGGGGTTTTCGAGGGTACGTTGTGGTGAGAAATAGGCCTAATTGTTAATAAATGCCGGCCGCGGTGGCCGAGGAGACTGAGGCGCTTCAGTCACGATTTGCACGGCCACTACGGTCGGGGGTTCGAATCCCCCCTCGGGCATGGATATTTGTGCCGTCCTAGTTCGTAAGTAGTTCATAAGTAGTTTGTAAGTTTAGGGACTGATGACCTCGTAGCTGAGTCCCATGGGCTTTACAAACATTTGAACATTTTGTTAATAAATATTCGACAAATTTAAGCAGCTTTCCAATGACGGTGTTGTCAAAAGTATTCTCGAATCTTTCTCTCAAACCGATCAAGAGACTGACAAAAAATATTGTTTGGTCCTTATTTGATGACACATGGCTCGTCTTTGCACGAGAACATACTTTAGAAATTTGGATGCGCAGATTAAGTCTTGCAAGATCCAGGAGGAGGAACTGAAATCGGTCTGTAAATTTAAATACGGGGGGCCGTACATACAGAGGGACAGAGGACTGGAAAGCGAGGTACAGCACCGAATAAACTGTGGTTGGATCAACAGGAGGAAAATGAGCGGAGTTTTGTGTGACAAGAAGGTGAGCAATGGGTTGAAAGGGAAAGTGTAAAGTCGGTGGTAAGGCCTGCTATGATATACGGGGCAGAGACATGGCCAATCACAGTAGCCCAGGAAAGCAAGATGGAAGTAGCAGAAATGAGGATGCTGAGGTGGATGTATGGTGTAACAAGACAGGACAGAATTGGAAATGAATTTGTTAGACGAGTTGTGAAAGTGGGACCCATGGGGAAAAAGATACAAGAGAGTAGACTAAGGTGGTATGGACACTTGCAGAGAAAAGCGAAAGAGTATATCGGAAACAGAGTTGAAGATACAAAGATTGAATGAGTGAGAAGGAGAGGAAGGCCGAAGTTGAGGTGGAAGGGTAAGATAGCGGGGGACTTAAGGGAGAAAGGATGCAAGAACGAAGAAGCAGTGAATAATCATGGAGAAGAAGGAACCAGAAGAGCAACGCCGAGCCTACTTGACGTGGGACAAGGCTACGATAAAGAAGAAGAAGATGAAGAAGAAGATACTTTAGAAATTTGCTTTTGCATTCGTTTAAATACCAAAAGGAATATTGCTTTCAAGATTGACAATCTTAATTCATTAGAACTCGTCTTTTTGGTAGCTGGAACAAAAATCGTTGTATTAGATTGGCGTTCTACAGCGTCTGATGCCTGCAGCAGCAGTACAAGTTTGGTTTTCAGGCATAATTTAACTATCTCGAAAATGTCTCTGTCGTAGACAAAAAAAGGCAGATGTATTACAGTCATTATTCAGTTTCCTCACTAAAACTTTTGTGACGTAAAGATATCCACGCTCTTTTAACACACAGCACGATAAAAACTTTTACCTGATAACTGCTCTTACTGAAATTTTCCTGTACATCATCTCTCACTCCCTGTCAATGACTGCAAACTGACTCTTGGCAGATGAAATTTAGCCTGTGATCAATTGACATATTCTTAAGTTGTTACCAATGAGAATTACTGGGTCTTCTATGCTTGTATGCAGATTACCTACCGGTAATTATTTAGAATAGGCCTAAAGACTTTTAGCAATGTGAGCAGCTACTGACGAGTTATTAAATTAAGTGGCTACTTCCATATGTGCAGACTTCAATATAACCCGAATAACACTGACGTTACAGTATTTCGAACCCAAAGCAAGCTACATATAACGGAATCGATCATCTAACTACAATCCCGTATAAAAATGTATCATTTTTGATGGGTCCTTGACATTCAAAGAACAGTGCTTGTGAACTGTGAGCTTACTTTGCAAGGTTGCTAAAAGCAATTGGACGCGGACGCTAATACCTTACGCCCTGGTGCTCTTGCTCTTTATGTATTCTGCTGGGGAATACTGAGCGCTGGTGTGCAAAAATAGCGTCCACACAACAAAGATTGAGTTCCAACTTAATGAAGCCATGGGAATTATCACTGGCACAGTTACATCTACGCCCAGTCTGTAGTCCTCGCTAATATTTCTCCGCAAGATCTAAGAAGCAAAGCAGCTAAGGTAAAGTTGTTCAAGAACGTCAAGGTTCATAGGAAATGTCCCTTGTGTGATGCTCTATAGCAGTGTTTTTCAACCTTTCTAGAATATGCTATCCTCTTTCAAGTACAAATATTCTGGTGACCCCTCCACCTCCTCACGAATCGTAACAAGACAGTGTTATCTCAATGGAAACACATTTAATCTTCTTTATTTTCTACAGCTTTCTTTTAAATATTTGGACGAAGTTATTTTTTGTGCATTTTTTCAGAACGGAACATATATACCATATTTTTCTTAACGAGTGTTTCGCATTTCTGCCAAGAGACAGAAGCGAATTAGCCTAATTATGAAAGGTGCCACAGTTAAGACAATTTGTAAACAAGTAAATCTTCTTTTTCAGGATTACTTATTGTATTTTGTTATTCTACCTATCGAATGGTTCCTAAAACAGTTGTCAGTGTGGTGTCGCACAAGTACAAAGTGCGCGCCACCTACTTTCGCCGCGCGCCGCCATGCACGCACGGCGCGGCGTTCTCACGACGACAGCCACGAGCGCCCTCTGCTGCAACCCCGCTCGTGGCCACCACGGAAAGACACCGGTCACTTCGGACTGAGATAGCAACGAGTTAGGACCTTCGTAATCAGATAGGCACCAGTGAAGACTTTGCTATCGTACAGGCACTAGGCAGGCCACTAACAACTATGTATCAACATTCTGCAGTACTATGTAAAAGTTAGGTATTGTTACATTCTGTGCAATATATATCTCTTTCTAATTTACTCGAGTGTTTATAGTTTCTGGCTGCTCCCCTCCGTACCTGCACCAGCGTGCTGTCTTTGTTCCTGTGTCGGTCTCGTTCCACTCGGCCACCGACACCTACGATGAGGCTGGGACACAAAAGCGGCGACGAAGTTGGGACACAAAAGTCAGGCTTTGCGCTAATTCATCATTAAAACACTGTATTATAAAACAGTCTATGACATATTCAATCCATACGGAAGGAACTCCGTAATTTTAAAATGAAATATATTTCACTCATGCATTTGTTTTGTGTATTACTGAACCCCTAGTTATTTTATTGTGCAAGTTTTTCTTCGTGCGACGGCTACCCCACGAGGAAAACTTTGCGGCCCCTCTGGGGAAAGAGCAAACCATAAAACACACTGTCAAACTGCGTTGTGAGCTTTTGGCGGCAATTTGACTAAATTATTTATCGTATGGCATATGACAGCAGCATACATACAAATATAATTACACAATATATATATATATATATATATATATATATATATATATATATATATATATATATCAGTAAAAGATTGTACAAGAGCTCATTTTCAGTACATGTGAGTGATCAATGATGTATTATGACAATACACATGGAATTAGGACACGTATCATGTAGCTTTTGGCTACACATCAATGTCCAGATCTTTAATCTACTTCATAGCCTGAGGTGTGGCTTCTATAAAGTCCCCAGCAGAGCCACTATATTTTCTTTTTGGGCACACTCTTATGATATGGTCCAGCGTCTGCTCAGGTGCTCCACAATCACAACTTGGGCTGTCCACGAATCTCCACTCATAAAGCATGGCCTTACATCTGGTATGGCCACTTCTGATGCGATTGGACTTACTCCAGTCTTTTCTTGCGAAGTTGAACTCTTTTAGTCCTTTTGAGGGATCACTTATGAGGTGATGATTACTGACTGAGTTCTTCCACTACTTTTTCCAGTTCTCTTTTAGGTTGAAGATGACCTCTCCTCTTATATAGCTGTTATTCCATATAGGCTTTCGTGATTTCAAAAGGTAATTTGGAAATCTTTTTATTACATCCTGCATAGGTAAACATGTTCCTTCATTTATTTTTACTATTTTTTCCAATTCTTTAAAAGATACCTTTTGTCTTCTTAATTTTGGTGGAGCTATATTAGCGATGATGGAGAGCCACGGTGTTGGAGTAACCTTTAATGTGCCACTGATTATCCGCATGGTTTCGTGGAGCTCCACGTCTACCTTGTAGGTGTGGTAGCTTCTCTCACAGACCGGAGCCCATAATTCGGAAGTGGTGGATGCATTTGCACCCCAAGAACTTCCCGCCATTTTTCTAATAATATTATTTCGTGTTTTTAGTTTCTGACCATCATTTTTACGGTAGCATCAAAGAACTCTGACGCTGAATGTCACATTTCTTTGTAGTGAAGTTAGTCAGTAACAATGCGTTAAACTACTGATCTTGTGGAAATCTCTGATGTCGATCGTCTGTACTGTTTTCATCTAAACCTCCTACAGTCATGCACGGAGACTTGACACAAGAAGTTTCTGTGTAAATTCGGTAAAGTAGTTTATCAAATTCTTATTGACAAACTTCACTAAAAAAGAAGAACAAAAAAGTGTGTGACAGAGTTCTTTGATGCTGGAATTCAAAATCTGGTGTTACGACGTGACAAACGTTTAAATTATGGTGACTAAGCTGAGGAGTGAAAAAAATGTGCATGTTGTTGTTTGTGAAACACGTTTTTCTTCATAAATAAAGTTTCTCTTACTCCATTGTAAGACGATTGTTACTTTAAAAATCACTCTCGGTTTTACGGACAGTAGTTGACATTTTCAAAATAGATATTTCACTGAATGTACATCCTATCCTTTGAGAGTAGATGTTATATTTTACAGTAATGATGGAAATGAGATCCCAAAAGGGTTCTTTCTTGGGGAAAAATGAATTTCACTCAAAAAATTGAGCAACTGACAACGAAAGGCTGTAATTCACACTCACGCTAACAAAGGGCAGCTCGTTTTGTTTTACCACGTTACGGGGAGGGGGAGGGGAGCGTCACGAAAATGTTGCACGAATTGGGGTGGAAATCATTAAAGAAAGACGTTATTCATTGCGGCGTGATCTGTTTACGAAGTTTCAATCACCGGCTTTTACTTCTTAATGTGAAAATATTTTGCTAGCATCCACCTACTTGGGGAGACATGACCATACCAAAAAATAAGAGAAATCAGATTGAAAACGGAACGATTTAGGTGTTCTTTCTTCCCGCGCGCTATTAGAGAATGGAACGGTAGAGAGAAGTTTTGAAAGTGGTTAATGAACCCTCTGCCAGGCACTTAAATGTGATTTGCAGAGTATCTATGTAGATGTAGATGTAGAAAATAATGTCCACTTACAAGTTGTAAACAAACAGCCACGGTCAGTTTCTTGGAATACATAAAGATCATCATGAAACATGAATCACAGGAAATTTGTTCATAAATTGAATAGTTATGTTGTGTTTAGATAGTTAAATGAGGCACTACGTTTGTTACATAATTGGGCCGGCCGCGGTGGCCGTGGAGACTGAGGCGCCCCCCTCGGGCATGGATATTTGTGCCGTCTTTAGAGTTAGCTAGTTCATAAGTAGTTTGTAAGCTTAGGGACTGATATCCCCGTAGTTAAGTCCCATACGTTCTACAAACGAACATAATTGAAAGAACGGCGCGTGACTTGAGCGCCACCTTTCAAAACGTCCGCTGATCACAGTACACTCCTTACTGGATTGTGGGACCGTGAAGTTAACACAGTAGTACATGGTAAGGGGCGGAGCAGTCTACTTCTTAGACACTGACTACACAAGTTTTGTGAATCATACGCAGCAATCAGTCACAAATATTTATTTATTACACAGAAACTTCGTTTATCCGGACTAGGTTGGACCGGATGTTATCTAGATTATTGTAAGTCCGGATAACCCAGAAATATTGCATTAGATAGGAAAAAACAGGCCATAATTATACTTCAAAACATTATACCTCTTGTAGTCCATTACCGAGTCATCTATTATGGACGTCAACGTAGTACTGGAGTAGAATTCGATAAAGAAAAAGGTCCAGATTCTTCGGCATTACAAATCTAGTGTGGATTGTGTTTTCGAAAGGAAATAATTCCTTCATAGTTTTCTGCAGCCACTGTAATCCCCGAAATGTTTCACCTGTCCATTGTCAACTGACGTATTTCATGGCAACCAACCTTGGCTGGCAGTGAAGTTAGGATCATTATCGGGTTCCTTGAAGTTTAACATTAGCGCCTTTTCCTACAGAATGGGACCGGATATTGGAACTTAATGCTCTTTTCTCGCACTGAAGCAAATGAATAATGTTACATCCAGTGTTTCATTTCCGGCTTTCATTATTATACCGCGATTCTGGGAAACTATGTTTAATCGTCATTTTAAAGCAGTTCAAAGCAGACTTGTTCAACTCTCTTCTCGGTTATTCTTCCAGTGCGATACATTTTATGTTCCTATGTGCGGCTATGTTTTCAGCAGTTCTCCTTTGTTCTGTTTACTGGTTCCAATGTTTTGTCCATCGAAATTTCCACTTCGAAGCCATATCTCTCACTACGTTAGAGCGCAATACTGGTAGGGGAACAGATGAACGATGATCATTGTACTCGTAAATATAACTGAAAACGTGGAACCGGCGATACATTTGTTGCCTGCGTGCCAATAAAACAGCGGTACATACAGTGTTCACCGTGCTCCAGCAGTAACTCTTTACCACACATATTCGCAGAAAAAAAATCTGGATAAATCGGAAATCCGGAGAAATTGGTGGCGGACAAACGAAGTTTTGTATATTGCTGATATAGATTGTCAGTGTTGTAAAAACGGAGTTTTTCAACATAATCTTCAACACGTTTTAAATCACGTTTTTAAAAGCATTGATAATGGTCGCGCGAATGGCCGAAATCTAGATCTGCATAATAAATAAATATTTGTGACTCATTGCTGGTCTTCATTCACTAATTATAACAGTCGCCGAGCACAGTGACCCAGTATGGATCAGACTTCAAGTACGAGGTCTGTTCAAATAATTCCAGAACTTTGTGCACAAAATTTTTCTACGGTTATCTTTTACTTAGAGCGCATTGTCTCATTCTAAATAGTCTTTGCCATAATTGATATATCGATCACAACGCCTGTTTCGACGTCAGAAGGCAGTCTCGGTACGCTATTTCAGGGCCTAATGAAGCTCTGCCTGTGAATTTCCATCCTCCTCGTGTAACTTCGCTCTTTCTGCGGGATTTCCAATTTTGGAAGCTAATAAAAGTCCACAGGGACCAGGTCTGCAGAGTAAGGAGGATTGCGCGATCGAGGAGCTCTTCATACACTGGTCTTTCTGGTCCTGATTCATGAGCCTTGGAACGAAGTTGGCGGCAACACGATGTTGTGTCAGGATTTCATGACTTGATCTAACTGAAATGTTGCGTTCTTCTGCAATCTCTCTGTCAGTTTCCGATTGGCATGCACAGTTTCGTTGACGTCATGGACAAGAGCATCGCCGCGTGAACCATTCGCAATACCGAGTACAACTAAAGCATTAATCACCATAGGGGTCCTCCATCATTTGTTGTCTCTGTAAGTTTCCCTCATTTTCACGCATAATTTAATGCCATATGGAAATCGCAAAATTGTGCGACATAAAGTTCTCCGCAATGCAGCACGGAACAATAACCAACAGACGTACAATATTGAAACTCCCAGCAGGTGTGTGAAGAGATGCAAACAGAATTTCGCTCCAACACTTCATTGGAGCGAAACTACCGCCCGGGGGTGGCTGCGTGGTCTAAGGCATCATGCTATGGAATGGGTGATTGATCTCGGCGAAGGTTCGAGTCCTCCCTCGACATGAGTGTCTGTATTGTCCTCAGTGTTAGTTAAGTGGCTTGTAAGACAACCATAGTAGTTTAGTGCAATAGGTTTACATACTTTCAGTGACGCTGCCAGTATTTGGTTTTGGGAGGTGGGACAATTTAAAATAATTAAGCCCTTCAACTTATTAGTCAACGACTTACTTTTACACTTATCATGATTTAACCAATTATACGACGAAAATAATTGCACAAGAAATAAATGAGTAGGCTCGCATTAATTTGAAAGTGGAAATGTAGTGCGCCTGCCGCGGTGGCCGAGGGGACTGAGGCGCTTCAGCCACGGTCTGCGCGGCAACTACAGTCGGGGGTTCGAATCCCCCTCGGGCATGGATATATTGTGGCCGTCCTTAGTTGTAGCCAGTTCATAAGTAGTTTGTAAGTTTTGGGACTGATGACCCCGTAGTTAGTCCCTTAAGCTTAACAAACATTTGAATTTTTTGAAATGTAGTGCATATAATCATCTCGTAAAATAATTACGCAGCTTCTATGTTACTAGCCAAAGAAAATCTCTCTACAGATTAATTAACATGAGACTCTATGTGTAAAAATTGAACTAAAATAACATTATTGTTGTTCATACGATTCCACTCAGTGGAGCCGCTAACCTGCTAAGCAGCGGGTCGCCGCATATGAATAATAATAACAAAAGCAACAGCAATCAAAGCTGGTCGCGGCGGCATTGAAACCGCTCACAGTAATAGCAGCATAATTATGTTCTCAGTGACGGTATCACATTGGGGACCATTTGTCACGTTCAACTTATGCTTGGGCAATTAAAGTTTCGTTGTGATTTATTACATGTGTACTATTTCAAATTTTCGCTGCTGCCCTTTTGAAAAAATAAATATGAAAACAATAAAAAAATTAAAAAGTGTTTGAAAGGTGCCTGCCCCCCCCCCCCCCCCCCCCGTTGCTGCGTCAATGCCTATTTTTGAACCATGCTTGGAGCGCAATTATGAGAACTAGTATTGCCTGTGGTCATCATTCGCCCGTTATATTTACAAAGTAACAAAACTCAGTTTAAAGAAAATGTAATTGTATGTTATTGGTGTGCAGAATCGTAATTCATAATTGAATAATAAGGGAAGTACGTAGTTCAAATGTTTTGTTAAGCTTATGGGACTTAACTACGGGGTCATCAGTCCCTAAACTTACAAACTACTTATGAACTACCTTATACTAAAGACGGCACAAAATATCCATGCTCCGACCGTAGTGGCCGTGCAGACCGTGACTGAGCGCTCCAGTCTCCTCGGCCCACCGCGGCCGCCGAAGTAGGTAGTCGTAGCTATTCACAATCAAATAATTATAAATGGACAAACTCACTTGAATTTTGTGGTAGAAGCAGCAGATGACCACTTCCAGGATAATAAGCGAAGAAGCGACACTAAGAAATAACGTTACTCCGTTACTGCAAAATTCTGATTGCCAATGGTGACAACACGGTCGTCTTTGTTCAACCCATTCTTAGATATAAAGACATCAACTTGTTTTAGCCACTCATAACGGCTCCGTACATATTTTATCTTTGTTTTGTGCACATCTATTGCAAAGCCACTCTAGAATTATATAAACTTTTATTAGTCTCATTGTATAATTGATGTTATGAATACTACAATTTTCGTGCCCATGTATTTATAAAATGATGCGATGCGTTTATATTCACTGCTGACGTATGGTCCCACCCTTACAGTTCCCCCCCCCCCCCCCCCCCTATTACCTCCATATGATTCTCGCGCACGATCTGAAGCCGTTGTGGTGGATATGAAAATTTATATTTCCTTCATCCATCCTTAATGAATTTTATTTTTTGCACATCTATGGCAAAGCCCATTTCCAATTATACACGTTCATTGGCCTCCTTGTATAACTAACAGACTATTAAAAATTGGCACTTCAATTTCCTTTTCGCATACGTACAAAACAATGATTCTGAAATTTCTGAACAAGACATCTACATCTACATCCACATGGGATACTCTGCAAATCACATTTAAGTGCCTGCCAGAGGTTTCATCGAACCACGTTTATACTAATTTATCTCCCATTCCATTCTCGAATAGCGCGCGGGAAGAAAGAACACCTGAAACTCTCCGTTCGATCTCTGATTTATCGTATTTTATGCTGATGACTTTTCCACCTGTGTAAGTGGGAGTCAACAATATAGGCTGTGTTATAGGAAAGGGACAGCGTGGCGAATGGAGATTTGGGTGTGGCGGGAGACGTGCAGGGAAGAGTCCTCTGCAGTCGGGCTGGTCACTTCGTCCTCGGTGGCGGAGTGGTCAACACGTCTGCCTAGTAAGCAGGAGATCCCGGGTTTGCATCACGGCCGGGCACAAATTTTCATTCGCCGCACATTGGTATTCCATCTAAACCTAGTACAGAGAAGCCATAACTGATCGAAAATTGCGATTTATTTCATTCTTTGAACGCTGTAATGTAATGTAATATATATAATTGTATATATTTTCGCATTCGGAGGAGAATGTTGGCGATTGGAGTTTAATGAGTAGCCCACGCCGCAGCGACAAGCGCCGTTGTTGTAACGATTCCCATCCTAGCTCCTGTACTACTTCCGTAAGGCTGTCTCCTCTGTATCGTGACAATATGAAACGAGCTGCCCTTCTTTGAACTCTTTCAATGTTCTCCGTCAAACGCCGGCCGCGGTGGCCGAGGGGACTGAGGCGCTCCAGTCACGGTCTGCACGGCCACTACGGTGTGGGTTTCGTATCCCCTCTCGGGCATGGATATTTGTGTCGTTCTTAGGATTAGCTAATTCGTAAGTAGTTTGTAAGTTTAGGTATCCCGTAGCTACGTTCCATAATCTATACAAACATTTTTTCTCCCACTTGATAAGGATCCCATACTGGGCAGCAATAGGCCTACTGAAAAAAGGACCGACAAGCGCTTGCACTAGTAGGTGAAGGGGTTATGTCGGACGATTTACCACCACACTTTCGCCCGTGAGGGGCGCGGGAATGCGATGGTTTTTAAGCAAAAGAAAAGGTTAGACGCCAACCACTATTGTCTGCAAATTATTTTTAGCTACCCTAATTCAATGTTTGCTGTTACTTGCAGGCTACTGCAAACACTTGTGTGTCAGAAAGCACGTCAGGTCGGGGATGAAGGGATGAGCGGCAGAAACGGATTTAAGAGCGGATGAACTGGATGCAGTTGTCGGTAGACCGGTGCTGGGGTGGATGCTGCGAAGAGGGAGGGGGGGGGGGACTTAAAAAGAGAACGCGCTTCGCTCTCCAGTGAGGGAGCGGTGGCGGTGAGCAGGAAATGGAAAGCATTTCCTGGCTGCGCGCGCCTTTCTCCCTTTAATACCCTTTTTTGCCTCGTTTCGGCCCTGACATCGGCCGCATTCATGCGCGAGGGAAATTGACGCCGCTATTCACACGAGGCGCGTTCGTGGGCGTGTCTACGCCGGAGCGCGCACGCCCGCGTGTGTGAATGCGTGGGCGGGCGTGCGCGGAGGCGGGGGCGCTTTGATACGAGCCCCGCGCCCGCAGATTAAAAAATTGTGAGCCCGAGGTGCTATCTGACATTTCCCTCTTTTATTTCTGTCGTATTAATCTCTGATCTGTAAATAGTAGTCCGCGGTGCCGCGGCGCAGTGCTGCCGGCTGGCGGCGGCGGGCGGAATTAACTTACGGCGACGACTGACTGCTCGTGAGCTCTGCCTGTGTTTAAGACGACAGGGCGGTCTTTCCGGTAGACACGAGCTGAATCCGTTGAGGCCCACGTCGCGAAATCCAATAGGCGTTTGACGGCCGCTCCCTGCTGCTCCAGTCCTGCCAAAATACTGCTGCCAGGCGGAACGAATCCTCCCGTCCTCGTTTCACCGATATTGCTTTGTGACCAATGGACCTGAAAAACAAGTTTCGCTGCCAGTTTCATGCTGGTGCGGTAGAATCTGTACCACAGTGTAACGTCACCTGCCTGTAGAATTTTTGTGAGCGCGAATATGCGGAAAAGAGAACTGCTGATAAATTTGTTACGGAAGCAAGCGTTGTAATTGACCAAAATAAAGAAATACAATTTAAAGTGGAAATATTTCGCCGCGGAACGATTTCCTATCAGAAAGGACACATTTCGTTGCAATTGATTGTAAGTCATCGAGTAAAACAGAAGTGATATCTGGCGTTCCACAGGGAAGCGTTATAGGTCCCCTAATCTTCCTCGTGTTTATAAACGATTTAGGAGATAATCTGAATAGCTCCCTTAGACTGTTCGCGGATGATGCTGTCGTTTATCGGTTAGTGAAGTCAACAGAGGATCAAAATGCAACTGCAAAGCGACAAAATTTCTACTTGGTGCGAAAATTGGCAATTGACACTAAATAAAGAAAAGTGTGAAGTAATACACATGACCACTAAAAGTAATCCGCTGAACTTCAATTACGCGATAAATCAGTCAAATCTTAAGGTCGTAAATTCTACCAAATATCTAGGAGTTACAATTACGTACAACTTTGACTGGAGAGAACACACAGAAAATATTGTGGGGAAGGCGAACCAAAGGTTACGTTTCATTGGCAGAACGCTTCGAAGATGCACCAGCTCCACCAAAGAGACTGCCTACATCACACTTGTGCGTCCTCTCCTGGCGTACTGTTCCCCCTTGTGGGACCCTCACCAGGTGGGACTAACGGAAGATATTGAGAAGGTTCAGAGAAGGGCAGCTCGTTTTGTTTTATCACGTTACGGGAGGGGGGGGGGGAAGCGTCACGGAAATGTTGCACGAATTGGGGTGGAAATCATTAAAAGAAAGACGTTATTCATTGCGGCGTGATCTGTTTGCGAAGTTCCAATCACCGACTTTTACTTCTGAATGTGAAAATATTTTGCTAGCACCCACCTACTTAGGGAGACTTGACCAACCCAATAAAATAAGAGAAATCAGATCGAAAACGGAACGATTTAGGTGTTCTTTCTTCCCGCGGTATTAGAGAATGGAACGGTAGAGAAAAGTTATGAAAGTGGTTAGTGAACCCTCTGCCAGGCACTTAAATGTGATTTGCAGAGTATCTATGTCGATGTAGATGTAGAATGTGGCGAAAGTGTTCCTACTTGCATGTCATTATTCGGTGTCTCGGTGAATCTGAAAGCTGGTAGCTGCAATACAAGGTAATCACAACATTTCCCCGAAATAAAAGATTTGAACTTCACTTTTTAATTAATGGTGACAGTATGAATCAGCCCATATAAGAAAAATGTCAATAGATTAATGATTCGAAAGTTGAAATAAATTATTTCATAAAATCGGACTTCGGTAGCTCGAAATTTTGACTTTGGATCCTGAGTAAGACTAAGAAAATGTTCAAATGTTTGTAAAGCTTATGGGACTTAACTGGGGGGTCATCAGTCCCTAAACTTACAAACTACTTATGAACTAACTTATACTAAAGACAACACAAATATCCATGCCCGAAGGAAGATTCGAACCTCCGACGCGGGAGGTTACGCGATCCGCAATGTGGCGCTCCAGACTGCTCGGCTATTCCCGCGCGGCTGAGAACAATATACCAGTTACATATATAATTAAAAGTCTAGAAACAATAGATATATAAACGTACATGATCAATGGTGTCCAAACATCTTACTACAAATTTAACTCTTTATAGCATTACTTTTCATTTGAAGTTATAAAAACTACCACGATTAATATATAGTGTGTATATAATGAGAAAAATATATTTTTTTAAATCCCTAAAATTATTATGCACTACTAGCAACAAAAAGTTCATATCTGGTCAGCTATATAATGCATCCATGATGTACCCTATGTACTAAATGTCACTGTTATGCCTCTTATCTTTCCATAAAGTAACTCATAACACAACAGTCGTCTGTGATTGACTACTTTTACATGGCTAAGGCGGAGTACTAATGTAAACAAACGTACACGTTAGGAGTAACGCAATCTAGCTAATTTTTTAAATGATTCAGTAGCACTCTGCAATTTATAATTTCTAGGACGAGCTACTAGCATATGTAAATGTTTACAAGCGGCTACAAATGGATTTGTAGTAAAATGATAATCAGTTTGAGACATAATGGAAAAAGTAAGGTATTTAGCTGATCAGCTACACTAAGCATTAAAGTGGAATTAGAAAAACCCCAAAATTTGTGGCAAAAGAAGTAAATTCTGTCTATGCAAGTTTATTAAATCCGTAAGAATACTCACACTCACATAATATGAAATATCTGACGAGAAGATTTCCTCAACACGTCGTATGTGGAGGGAAGCTAAAACGGGGAAGAAAGTCGTCTTGCCTTCTCCTTCAGATTGCAAAGGAAACAGAAATGCCTAAACTATAGTCAGAGATTGTAACGGAAGGAGATCGCTGACGAAGCGTAACAGAAGCATCTGTGAACGTCGGAAAAGATGCAGTGTAATATTTCAACAGCACACCAGTACATAACATAAGCTAATATTGCAATTGCGAGTGTCTTCCCATTAGCAAGCGGACATAACTGAGCTTCAGCATAAGTGAGAACTTCAAATCACCTGACATGACACGACACAGAAATTGGTTTCATAGGTCAGGGATACAGGTTACGAATTCGTTTGTGCACTGCATGCCTAGAATTGCATTTTGTTTACATTGCCCAATCTTTGCCTCATTTTTCCATGAACTTGAACTGAGTAAATAATGCCAGTTTCTTGTGTAAAACGTAAGCTAGTTTCGGTCTTTTGGGCTCTTGTTCATTTGTTCCTATGTAGAAATCTGTATAAATTTTTCTATTAAAATGCGTTATAAGTACATTGTTCATACTCCACTTTAATCCACAATCACTTTTCCTACTTTTTTGCATTTGATGGAGAACTCTATATTAAAGGATTGGCCCCGCGGGAATGGCCTTGGTGCGTAGTGCGTTGCTTCTCCCTGATGGATGTTCGAGCCTTCCCTCGGGCATGTGTGTGTGTGTGTGTGTGTGTGTGTGTGTGTGTGTGTGTTTGTGCTGTCCTCAGCATAAGTTAATTTAACTAGTTTGTAAGTCTATCGCCTGATCACTGCAATTTGGTCCTATAGCTTTACAAACATTTGGACAAATTTATTTGAAGGATTTTAACGGAATTATTAGGCTATTTCGCTTTGTTTTCTTATCAGAATTGTAGTAAACCATAAAAAAAAAGTTTCTTCGCCGATACTCCCCACAATATGATGAATGGATAAAAGTTTTCACTCACTTTGTCTTCAATTTTCATGTGACCAACATGTTTGTAAATCTAAGGGAATTAAATGCTGAGATTATCATTTCCTAGGCTTCCAACCTACATTAACCAACATTGACTAACTTATACTAATGACAACATACACACACCCAAGCTCGAGAGAACTCGGAGGGAGGACTCCGACGGCGGACAACCGCACGTTCCGCAGCAAGGCGCCTTAGAACGCGCGGCCACTCCACCGCGGCACATGCGGTGGCGAGGTTAGGAGATGAACAGAGAGAAAAAGGGGACATGAGGAGATAGAGAGAGAGAGAGAGAGAGAGAGAGAGAGAGAGAGAGAGAGAGAGAGAGAGAGAGAGAGAAGGAAAGAGTAGGTGGACAGGGAGAAAAGGGAAGGGCAGACGGATTTACTTAAGACTGGAATAAATAAGTACCAGGGCGACACCGGGTTTTCCTCTAATTCAGAACATTTTCTTGTCTATTAGTATATTTCCATCGTTATCATCAATAACTAAAGATTCATTTCAGTGACCCTTCCCCAGATGTTTCAATATCTTGTACATAATTTTCCTGTTATCTAGTGTTGTGTTAGCCTTTGCAATCTCATCAGTCATGTAGGTCAAGAACTTTCTTTTCTCTGTTCCCAGTATCCTATTTCTTTCGGTCCTCACTGTCTTGAGTGCATCCTGTTTCCTCGCAAGTTCGATATCCAGCATGTGTATTACCATTGCTGTCTTCTGGGCCTTCACAGTTTGTTCTCATATCTCACTGAACTTTTATGTTGTCAGCTTTTTCTCCTTCGGAATTTCTTTAGCTTCTCCAGTTACATAGGTCTTTCTGTATTCCCGTTGCTATCATGAGCGCATTGTTTATGCTAATACTTGAAACTATTGGTGCACTGTGATGTTATACACTCCTGGACACTTAAGCTTCTTAATATCAAACTGCATCTTTGTCGTGTTGCTCTCTTTTATTTAGTAGAACAATTGCAACAATAATTTTCCGATGACTTGGTGGTGGTCTCTGTATGCATCATCTCCTCTTTACGATCTCACACCCATCACACACTTCTTACGCCTTTCATCTTTCAACATATTGAATGTAGCCTGTTACTTAAGCAAGATCTCTGGCAGTTGAGATCTTTTACCGTATTTTATCGCGATGATCATTTCTACCTATGTAACTGTGAGTCAAAAATATATTTTAGCACTCTTTGAACTTTTTCGACGTTCTCCATCAAACCCAACTGATAAGGATCCCACACCGAGCAGTAATACTCCAAAAAAGGACGGACAAGCGTAGTTTATGCAGTTTATTTAGTAGTTCTGTTGCATCTTTTAATGGTTCTGCCAATAAAACACAGTCTTTAGTTCGCCTTTCTCTTGAGATTATCTACGTGTGTTGTTTCCAGTTTAAGTCTGAAGTAATAGTAATTCCTATGTATTTTGTGGCGTTTACGGCCTTCACTTTTAATTGATTTATCTTGTAAACAAAGTTTAACGGATTTCTTTTCGTACTCGTGTGAACGACTTCACACTTGTCATTATTTAGAGACAATTTCCAATTATTATACCATACTGATATTTATATCGTTCTGCAGTTGGTTTTGATCTTCAAATGATTTTACTAGACGGTAAATGACGGTGTTGTCTGCAAACAACCTAAGAGAGATGGTTAGATTTTCTCCCATATCGATAATGTAAATAAGGAAAAGCAGAGGACCAATAACACTACCCTGTGGAACGCCCGATATCACCTCTGTTTTGGTCGATGCCTTACCATCGATTACTACAAACTGTGTCCTCTCTGACAGGAAATCCCGTATCCAGTCGCAAATTTAGGGCGATGTACCATAACCACGCAATTTGATTAAGAGCCGTTTCTGGGGTACGGTGTCAAAAATCTTCAGGAAGTCAAGCAATACGGAATCAATTTGAGAAACCTTGTTAATATTTCTGTTGCTAATGTTTTCAAATGTTAATTTCAGTTCTTCATAGAATTCATTTTTCTTCTCTTCATCACTTAGGCCTAAATTTGATTGTGCATATGCACTGCCGAGGGTTAGATCTCCATACTTATGTCTGATAGACATATTCTCTTCCTGACTGTGACAAAGCCCTTCACTTGTCCTCTCAAATGGTCACTCATCAAAAACTCCGTTCCGTTTTCATACTTACCATTCACTTCGCAACCTCTACAAAACATTACTGATTTATTCTCACTTAATACAGTTTCCCTAAATCATCTTGCTTTTTGTACTGCAGTTACTTCCAATTTATGTCCTTCTAATTCAGAGACTTCTGTATTAACAACTTCAGGTGTATACAGACTTTCAACATCCCAAGTGCGCACTTGTATACCACGGTGCTTAGCAGGTTTTTTACATGGGGTTCAAAAAATGTTCAAATGTTTGTATAGCTTATGGGACTTAACTACGGGGTCATCAGTCTCTAAACTTACAAACTACTTATAAACTAGCTAAGACACAAATATCCATGCCCGAGGGGGGGATTCGAACCCCCGACCGTAGTGGCCGTGCAGACCGTGACTGAAGCGCCTCAGTCCCCTCGGTCACCGCGGCCGGCCATTGGGTTCCATACTGTTCCGAGGAACATTTGGAAGGTTTCTCGTGGGGATAAAAACATCCCATGGACGCGTTATAAGCTCTACGCAGTATTGGCCCAATAGTGGGGCCGCCACTTTTCTGCTCCTGAGCTGGCAGGATTTTAATTCCAGGTTGAATCCCTCTACAGGCCTCTTGGCCTGTGTTGCGGGACACATCTCGTCTGAATTCTCAATCAATGCCTCTCCCGCTTGGATGGATCTGCTGCTACCTTTAAAATGTTCAAATGTTTGTAGAACGTATGGGACTTAACTACAGGGTCATCAGTCCCTAAGCTTACAAACTACTTATAAACTAGCTAAGACACAAATATCCATGCCCGAGGGGGGATTCGAACCCCCGACCGTAGTGGCCGTGCAGACCGTGACTGAAGCGCCTCAGTCCCCTCGGTCACCGCTGCTGCTACCTGCGCTACCTACCACTTGCTCAGCCCTCCACTTCATCGAAGCACTCAAATCCGCCCGCATGGCACTGAAGGTACCTTCGATAGGCGGTGTCCCCAAGAAGAGATATTAAGAGTGTCAAGGAAATGATGCAAAAGCTAGGTTGTGTTATATGTAGTTTAAAAGTGTATTTCTACCTTTCTTTTTTTTTCCTTATATTAAGTAGCAGGGCACTACGAAACGATCTAGTTAAGGATCCCACACTGCGCTTCACTACTCCAATAGAGGACTGACAAGCGTAGTGTAGGCAGTATCTTTAGTAGGACTACGTAGACTTTCCCGGCGTAATACTTCATGGTACTCTTCACGGGTTTCCTACCCGATAATGACGTTGTCTTGACACAATATTTCGGCCGGCCATCTTGTCGCCATCTTCATGTAAGTTTGCTGCTTGACAATCTGCGGCGAGTTGGTCAAAGCAGCAAACTCGCCTGAAGATGGTGGTCAGATTGACCGGCGAAATATTGTTTCAAGATGACATTATCCGGCAGGAAACCCGGGAAGCCGACCGAGGTGGCCGAGGGGACTGAGGCGCTTCAGTCACGGTCCGCACGGCCACTACGGTCGGGGGTTCGAATCCCCCCTCGGGCATGGATATTTGAGCCGTCCGTAGTTGTAGGTAGTTCATGAGTAGTTTGTAAGTTTAGGGACTGATGACCCCGTAGTTAAGTCCCTTACGCAAATGTTCAAATGTTTGTAAAGCTTATAGGACTTAACTACTGGGTTATCAGTCCCTAAACTTACAAACTACTTATGAACTACTTACGAACTAGGACGGCACAAATATCCATGCCTGAAGGGGGATTCGAACCCCCGACCGAGTCCCTTAAGCTTAACAAACATTTGAATATTTGAAACCCGGGAAGATTATCAGTCACTTTAGTAGTTCTGTAGCATACATTAAGTTTTCTGCTTATAAGACGCAGTCTTTTGTTAGTCTTCCGCACGGCATTTTCTACTTGCTGCTTCCAATCTAAGTCTGGCCAACAGCAATTCCTACGTATTTAGTTGTATTTACGCCCTCCAGATTTGAGTTAGGCTATCTTGTAGACGAAGTTTAACGGATCCCTTTTACAATTAATATATATGTGTTGTCTTTTCTGTCTGAATTTTCCGATAGAATAGACGAAACTCTTAATCTTGCAGTTATTACCTCTCCATACTCAAGGAATGCATGACTAACTGCTAATGGGTAAAGTTGGAAAGTTTACCAAACCAGTATTATAAACCGTGTCTCCTGCTTTATAGGCAGTTGCGCTGATCCCTACACCACTTAAGACGCAGTAATCACACATGTAGGGATTACCCAAGCACACTTCCCGTCAGACACAAATTCTCAACTTTACCCTGGACACATTACTCATACTCGTAGTTTTACGGGAATCAGTTTACAAAACTACGAGATTGAGCAATAATTTGTGTCTGACGGTATGCGTGCTTGGGTAATCCGTGCAGGTGAGCTGATCGCTGTGTCCTAAGTGTAGAGGGCAGTGCAACTTCCTAAAAAGCAGGTGACTTGGGTTCAATTCCCGGCTACATACACATTTTCAGTTTTTCACATTTTCAGGTATTGTCATACATTCCGTGAATATGAGTGGATTCCCTTCAGCACTCACGTCGACGACTTACATTTCATCATTCAGACCTAATTCCACATTTTCGCATCATAGAGATATCTCATATAAATCGTCCAGTAGTTTTTTTTTATCTTGTGATTACTTTACAAGGCGATAAATGACAGTGTCATCTGAAAATAACTTAAGAAAACTGCTCTGATTTTCTTCCAAATAGTTCATAAAACTAAGGAACATCAGAGGACTAATAACCTACGCTGCGAAACGCCATGTATCACCTCCGTTTCATTCCATGCTTTTCCATAGAGCCGTGTGGGAGTAGCCGAGCGGTCTGGAGCGCCACGTTACGGATCGCGCGGCCTACCGCGTCTACGGTTTGAATTCTCCCTCTGGCGTGGATGTGTGTGTTAGCCTTAGTTTAGTTTAACTTAGTTTAAGTATTCTGTATGTTAGGGACTAATAACCCAGCAGTTAAGTCCCATAGATTTTTAAACATTTCAACATTTGAACTTTCCATAGAATGAACTTCGAACTGTGTGCTCTCTGGCGAGAAATTCCCAAACAAGTCGTAGATGTGAGACGATATTACATAAGCGCATAATTTGATTAGAAGCCAGTCTTGAGGTACAGTCTCAAAAGTCTTTCTGAAAACGAGAAATATGGAATTCAATTTGAGATCCCTTGTCGATAGCACTCATCGCTTCATGTGAGTGAAGAGCTTGCTGTATTTGACACGAGCTATATTTTTCGTGTTGACTATCGATCAATAGATAAATCTCTTCGACGTAGTTCATTATGTCTATGTTCTGAAATCTTGCTGCAAATTGGCGTCAATGATATAGAGCTATAATTTAGTGGATTACTCCTATTGTCTTTCTTCAATATCTGTGACCCGTGTAGTTTTCCAATCTTTGGGTAGGATTGCTTCGTTGAGCAAGTGGTTGTATATGAGTGTTAGTAAGGAGGTGTCGCATCAACATGCTTTGATAGAAGCTTAATCGACATGCAAACTGGACCAGAGACTTATTTTTATTAAGAAAAATGGAATTCCAACATTCAGTACCAGTTAGCAATATTTGCAAGCTTTTGAACTTATATTTATAATCTTTTGTAAAAAAAAAGTTACTTTTACGATATTTCTTCAAAGTAGCGGATTTCGCTTAAATTAGCAAAAACTGCCAAATTAGTGTTGTCGTTAGCGTGTCATTTTCCTATCCCTGTCAATTACTCTCAGGGTTTCAAAATTTCAATATGATTTATATATAGAAGAATCGTAGAACAGGTAGGACCCTCCCTCCGGGATGGTCAGTTTACACTAAGGAGAAACATAAGAAAACGCGAGGCAATACTGGCCCTACAACGTAACTTAGAAGGTAAACTAAATAAAGGTAAACCTACACTTCTAACTTTTAGAGTGCAGAAAGTTTCTGAGAGTACTGACAGGAATACAATCTTTAAAATTGTGACGGCAGCAGGGATTAAATATAGGTAACGGAAAGTTACATACACATTGTACTGAAACCAGACAGCAGTTATAAGGGTCGAATGTTACGAAAAGGAAGCATTGGTGAGTAAGGGAGTAAGGGTTGTAAACTTTAACCAGTTCTATTCAGTCTGTAGACTGAATAATCAATCAATGCAAGGAGAAACCATAGTTTAGAGAGAACAAATAAATACCATCCGGTATGCTAATGACGTTGTGATTCTGTCGTAGACAGCAAGGGTCCTGCAAGAACAAATGAACGGAGTGGACGTTATCTTGAAGGCAGGGTATATGATGAACATTAACATAAGAAAATCAAGGGTAACGGAATGTAATCGAATCAAATCAGTCGACGGTGTTAGATTAGAAAACGAGACAATAAAGGTGGTAGATGAATTTTGTTACTTGGCAAGTAAGGTTATTGTCGTGGTACAGATAACACAAAAGGTTGAATAGCAGTGGGAACAGGAGAATATCTGAAGAAGAGATATTTGTTGACATTGAATATTAATTTAAGTATTAGCAAGTCTTCCCTGAAAGTCTTTGTCTGGAGTGTAGCTTTGTAGATGACACAAAAGGTTGAATAGCAGTGGGAACAGGAGACTATCAGAAGAAGAGATATTTGTTGACATTGAATATTAATTTAAGTATTAGCAAGTCTTCCCTGAAAGTCTTTGTCTGGAGTGCAGCTTTGTACGGGAGTTATACGTGGACAATAATTAGTTCAGACAAGAAGAGGTTTGAAGCTTTTGCAGTGTGGTGCTACAGTCGAATAGCGATCGACTGGTGGGAGACATACTTGGACATAAAGGATTCGTCAATCCACGTAGTACTGGAGGGAAGTATGTGAGGTAAATATCGGAGAGTCGTACCAAGAGACGAATACAGTAAGCAATTTCAAATGGATGTGGGTTGCCGTTCTTATTTGGAGAGGAAGAGGACTGCACAGAATCGACTATCGTTGAGAGCTGCATGAGACCAGTCTCAAAACTGGAAACAACAATACGTCAATTACATAATGAAGGTAAACGCTTATTTATTACATCTATATCAATGCATAAATTTTTACTTTAAGCTTTTCCTAGTAGTCTACATGTTGAGGAACATAAACTGTTTTTCGGAATATTTGGAAAAATACTAATAGGATTAAAAACAATTGCAATAAAAAAGTTGCTCACATCCAAGAGGGACGCCCATTAACATAAAGCTGGATCCCACTGCACCAACTCCGCGGGCAGAAGGGGGGGTGGGGACTTTGAAATCTTAAATAGGAACCCAATTTTTTTTTTTTTTTTCGTTTCATGATAGATGCCACCGTAATTGGCAAAAATAAAAATGAGTTGAAAAAAATGGTAATATTGTATTGGGAAGATCAAAGTACAGTTGTTGGTATTTTTGACTACGTTTTCATGTGACATCTCCCACTATCGAATGAAACAGAGACTGTGATAATGCTCTCTACGATCAGACTGTTTTTTGTACTTCAATGATTCGGACTGTGCACATCTCTACGCAGAGGTGTTCCACGTCTTGAGTTGTATACAGAGTAGATATTATTTCGTCGTACTTTGCAGCTATAGAAATGTTGAAGAAGCTCGTCAAAGACCAGCTAATATTTTCCCTGATAGGAATGTTCCTTCTGCAACGACTTTTCGCAATATTTTCGAACTTGTTTGCTGAAACTAGAAGTGTTCAATGACTGTTTGTTCGCGGTATTACCGTTTTTGAACAGTTTACAACCTTTTTTTCCGAGAGCAGCGTCCTGTAAGTTATGACGAAAGGAAACAATTTTTCATACAAAAGTTACATATTTTTTCCAAAGTGAATCTAAATATGCAATAAAAAAGAGTTTCTCATTTCAGCATTCAAAGTCCCGCCCCCCTCCTGCCCCTTGGAGTGATGCTGAGGGTTCCAGCCAAATATACTGGGTGGGCCTCTTCGAGTTGGATAACTTTTTTTTTTTTTTTTTTTTTTACAGTTTTCAATCCGATCTTTGTTTTCCCAATGTTCCGAAAAACAGTTTCCACTATTTCACCCTGTCTTCATCGTTAGCGGTGCAGCCCTTTGTGAGTCTTGGTTTCTCAATGACATTCCTCCACATTACTCAGTTGTTTGCTGCTCCTTTCCATCACTAGACTTCTCTACTACATTATCAATCCATGTTCATCTCGGTCTCCCTCTTAGCCTAGCGCAATGGATTTGTCGTAGCCGTCGTATTCGCTGTGATTTCACAAATATTATTATGTCCCTACCCAGTATTAATACTTGTAATTCAGTGTTGTATCGTAGTCTGCAGCCTTTTTCCTCCCTTATTGTACCAAGGATGTAGCGTAGTATTTTCCGATGAAAGGTTCTTTGAGGATTTTTCTCACGTTCTGTCAGTGTCCATGCCTCTGACCCACATGTAATAACTGGGCGGAATTAGGAGTTCTAAGTTAACAGTTTTACTTGTCTTCTAATAAAAGTTGAAAAGTTGTGTATTTGCAAAGTAAGCCCTATTTCGTCCTTGTATTTTCTCTCTTATAGCCTTTTGTGACGTTACAACGACGAGCAAAACCCATCTGGAGTGCAAAGCGCGCATGTTTGACAGAGGAGACCGTCGAATGTTGTGACAAGTGAGCGGGTAATCGGCCGCGGCGAGGAAGCCAGCGCGTCGGGCCAGGAGCACGAGGAGACAATGCTGACGGGGTGCGTACAAATGGAAAGCACGAGGCGGACGTGACGTCGAGTCCAACTGCCACTTTTCTCGCCGAAAAACGGCATTGTTTTTACTTTTAGATTACGTTGACACTATTAGAGTTACAGACTAGCACGTAGTGGCAAATGAAAGAGGAGAATGAGACGATTCATATGACGGGTTGACATCATTTATATTAATTTTATATCAAGAGTTATTAAAGAAAACTAATATTTATTCACTTGGAAAAATCCAGAGGCTAAACTAACTGAACTACATTAACGCTCAAGAGCTCAGATGAAAGGTCTCATCAAGATGCAAAGTTTGGTACAACCATATTATCTGCAACAGTTATATTGCGCATAATAAAGGATTTTTAAGGAGTAACAATAGCGATTTGTTAATAACAATTAATACAAGAGAGATACACAAACAGCGAGGCAGTCATAAGTTGCAGGTGTCGTAAACACACATTATGACATGTTAAGAACATATTAGTTTTGTTTATTTTAATATGTTGTCTTTGTGTAAACTAAATTAATTTGTTTAAATTTATGAGCACCGTTTTTCGGAACAGTGAATTGGGAAGAGGCCTAGAGTATCTACCTGAAAAACACTTTACCTGAGTGATTACTTAGGGGAAGGTCGGGTAGTATCGGACGGTTAAGCTCTTTTTTTTTTTTTTTTTTTTTTTTTGAAGTTTTGAATAGAGTAATGTCATGATATGAAAATAATAGACACCAAAATGTACTCTCATAAGTCATAAATCAACCATCTTAGCAACTAGTCTTAGGGTAGATAATTACTATTATCTGTTGGCTTCTAAAATTTGTCTGATTTTTAACTATGGAGAAATGTTGAAGGTTTGTATCGAACAAGATGTAAATTACAGAAAATAAGCAAATATTTCTATCAGAACACTTCTTTATTTCTATTAATACACATCAAATGGTAAATGTTTATTCAATTGAGTGATTTTAATAATTTTCGGTGCAAAAAAAATTTACTACATGATACAAGTAATAATAATTTTTCCATTTTACACTCCTAGCAATCAATTTTACTGCACCTTTAACACAAATTTTCTTTTTTATTCAAGAAACAGCTATCGCATTCATAATACAGAGTGCTGCTTTCAAGGTCTGCGCAATTTTCGTGGGCCCATCCGTTACACAGTCGACACTGGATCCAGTCCTCTTCAAAAGTTTCGTCACAAATAATGCAGTAAGTCACGCCATCACTTCCAGTGTCTTTATCGTCAAATGCTAGTTTTTTCCTTGCATATTCGCTGGATATTTCCCTTTCTCTTGCAGAAGCATCCTTCCTTTTATACCATCCCATTTTTCTCTTGGTTTAACGTTTGGTTTTAGCTAAGCGTACAGGCTGTTTTGAGGCTTGTTCCTTTTTCTTTTCTTCTTTCTCCTTACGTTTTTCTTCTCTAAGTTTTCTCTTAGCTTCAGCAGCTTTTTGTCTCTTTTCCTGTTGTTCTTTCTTCACTTCCAGTTGCTTTTTGTATAGAGTTGAAGTCAGAACTTCGCTCTTCTCTCCACGATTCTGCCTTGATGCTAATTTACCAGAAGAATGACTGGGTAGAGGGGAAATTTCCTCTAAAATTTGTTGAGATGGAGATATCTTAGGGGACTCTATTGCTGGACCATGATTAGACGGATCTGGTAATGTAGATGAGGAGTGAGGGCTCAGGTAATGGTGGGCAAGCGAGGAGGCAGGTGAAGATGTGGCAGATGAGGGGCCTGGCGAAGACATGGCAGCAGCTGAGGACCCTGGTGCAAACACAGAAGATAGGCATGGTAAAATGGCAGAGGAGGAGCAAGGTCCAGAACTGGTGGATGATTCACCAGTTGATTCATTGTTTAGTGAAGGAGCGTAATCCAAGTCACTAAAAATATTTCGATTCATCGGATAAATGCCTGTGTATTCAAACCCAGATTTTGCCAACTCCACCCTACAAATCCTTGAAAAATCTGAGCTCACTAAACCTGCTATGTCCTTCAAGGTTATCTTAATGTTAGGATATTGTCGCATCCAGCATGAACATGCCTCGTGATAAGCATTTTTGAAAGGTTTCATAGCGGTTCTGTCCAGTGGCTGCAGTTTGTGGGAGGTGTGTGGAGGTATGCTTAACATGTGAATGTGGTGTTACTTTGCAAACGTTATAACTTCCAAGTCCTTGTGGCTTGAGTGGCCATCTACGATTAGTAATGCAGGAGATTCCTCGGTTGGATTCACTCGTTCTACAAACAAAACACGCCACTTGAGGAAATTGTCCTTAGTGATCCATCCACTTGGTTGAGCATCAAAAACACTTCCTGCTGGGGCATCTTTCGTCACATCATTATCCATTCGAACACGGGGGAAGACAAACAGCGATGGGACAAACATATCTCTTGCAGCATTAATTGAGAGAAGAACCGTAACATTCCTGCCTCTCTCACCTGAGGTCAATTTTCCAACTTGCTTTTTACCCTTAACTGACATTACTTTCGGTCTGTTAGTATGGACTGAGAAAATGTGTCGAAAAACGGTCAACTTGTTCTTTGTTAAAACTTACTGCTCTCTGTAAACTTGTTGATTCCGCTGTCCTCAGTAACAGATCTGCATGTCTTTTCATGAAGCCGTAGTAGAAGTCTTTTCCTGCCTTTAATTTTTCTTTATTGAACTTATGATTTATTTTTAATTTCTCAGTGAACTGATAAGCAAGCTTCAAAAACTCTTTCTTGTTTAGTGATATTAGCTGATTGTCTAGATTTTTAATATGAGCGGAAAGTACTTGCTCCTGCTCATCTACATCTACATCTACATGGGATACTCTGCAAATCACATTTAAGTGCCTGGCAGAGGGTTCGTCGAACCACAATTATACTATTTATCTCCCATTCCATTCTCGAATAGCGCGCGGGAAGAAAGAACACCTGAATCTCTCTGTTCGAGTTCTGATTTCTCTTATTTTATTCTGATGATCATTTCTACCTATGTAAGTGGGAGTCAACAATATATTTTCGCATTCGGAGGAGAATATTGGCGATTGGAGTTTCGCAAGTAGCCCACGCCGCAGCGATAAGCGCCGTTGTTGTAATGATTCCCATCCCAGATCCTGTATCATTACCGTAACGCTGTCTCCCCTGTATCGTGACAATAGGAAACGAGCTGCCCTTCTTTGGACTCTTTCGATGTCCTCCGTCAAACCCACCTGATAAGGATCCCACACTGGGCTGCAATACTCCAAAAATGGACGGACAAGCGCAGTGTATGCAGTTTCTTTAGTAATTCTGTTGCATCTTTTAAGGGTTCTGCCAATAAAACGCAGTCTCTGGTTCGCCTTTCCCACGATATTATCTACGTGTTCTTTCCAGTTTAGGTCTGAAGTAATAGTAATTCCTAGGTATTTTGTGGAGTTTACGGCCTTCACATTTGATTGATTTATGTTGTAAACAAAGTTTAACGGATTTCTTTTCGTACTCATGTGGACGACTACACACTTCTCATTATTTAGAGTCAATTGCCAATTTTTACACCATACTGATATTTTATTCAGATCGTTCTGCAGTTGGTTTTGATCTTCAGATAATTTTACTAGACGGTAAATGACGGCGTCATCTGCAAACAACCTAAGAGAGCTATGTAAATAAGGAATAGCAGAGGACCAACAACACTACCCTGTGGAACGCCCGATATCACCTCTGTTTTAGTCGATGCCTTACCATCGATTACTACGAACTGTGTCCTCTCTGATAAGAAATCCCCTATCCAATCGCAAATTTGGGGCGATATACCATAGACACGCAATTTGATTAAAAGCCGTTTGTGAGGGACGGTGTCAAAAGCTTTCTGAAAATCAAGAAATACGGAATCGATTTGCGAACCTTTGTCGATAGCACCCATCACTTCGTGTGAATAAAGAGCTAGTTGTGTTTCGCATGAACGATATTTTCTAAATCCGTGTTGACCTTGGGTCAATAGATCGTTCTGTTTGAGATAATTCATAATATTTGAATACAGGAAATGTTCCAAAACCATGCTGCAAATTGACGTCAATGAAATAGGCCTGTAATTTAGTGGGTTACTCCTACTGCCTTTCTTGAATATAGGTGTGACCTGTGCAACTTTCCAATCTTTTGGTACAGATCCTTCTATGAGAGAGCGGTTGTTAAGTAAGGAGCTATCGCTTCAGCATAATCAGATAGAAATCTAATGGGTATACAATCCGGACCAGAAGACTTGTTCTTGTTAAGTGATTTTAGTTGCTGCACTACTCCGATGATATCTACTTCTATGTTACTCATTACGGCATCTGTTCTGAAAGTTCTGCAAAATCCTCAGAATTTCCCAGTTTTGGCTTCAGTTCTTTCTCCTTTCCCTCCCAAAAGTTCTTAAGCCGGTCACCAAGGGTACTTTTTGCGACTGAAAAACGCTCGCTATCTTCTCGAATTTTCATTTTCATTAAACGTACTTTTTCGACAGCAATCTTCACATTTTCTTCCCTCCACATATGCTTCACTTAGCCCATTTCGCCTGTAAAATGAAACAAATCCATCAAAACCTCATTTTTGTTGGCTGTGATTGTTGTCCGATATAGAATTGAAAGTCGTTATTTAATTGTTTTTCGGAATATTTGGAAAAATAAAGATCGAAGAGGGCCATTCATTAAATATGGCTCGAACCCCCAGCATCACCCCAGGGGGTGGGAGAAGGGCGTGTCTTTGAAAGCTCAAAACGAAACCCCTATTTTTATTGCATATTTAGATTCTCGCCGATTGTAGTGTCATTTATCACGAAACGAATAAGCTGTTTTTGCAAAAGTTACATTTTTTTCCAGCGAGAATCCAAATATGCAATAAAAATAGGGGTTTCGTTTTGAGCTTTCAAACACACGCCCCCCTTCCCACCCCCTGGGGTGATGTGGGGTTGGAGCCATACTTAATGGATGGCCCTCTTCGAGGTGAGCAATTTTTATCACAATATTCTACATCCGATCTTTGTTTGACCAAATATTCCAAAAAACAGTTTTCAATATTCCACCCTGTATTAACACAGTACAATTTGTACGAAAGCATGGGAGCGACTCCTATTCTCATTTTTCTGGCTGTTTAACGAGATATGCTCAAGCGGAGACTAGAGTAAGAAACGCATTTCACGTGAGGTCGCATTTACTTTACCGACGAGCTGCCAGATGCAACGGCTGTGGGAGACGGGCGACCCGCGCAGAGAAACGCGATATCCTCTCCCCCGGCGGCCGGCGGTGGTCCAGGGCCGCCTCTGCTCTTCTTTTTCAGTTTCGCTCTTTTGCCGACGTCCCGCCCCTCCTCCCCCGACCGCCACTATTTTTACTCAGACTCATTCCGTATTCGGAGGGGCAGGCGGCGGCCGCTAGTGCTCCCCCCGGACCTATATTTCCTCGGCCCCCTCCACGGCCTCCTAGACCGCATGAGATATTCTGAATTTTATCAGCGATTTTCCGACGGAGCTACCGTAGATTTATGCATATCGGGGGAGCGTTCAGATCTTTCTTCGCAGGCCGTGGCCGCGGCCGCTGCCCCCGCTATCTGGGGCCGCTCCTGCCCGCTTTTGTCACAAAAAGAGCGAGCGGCCGGCGGGATTTATAGGGGCCGCGCGCTGTATACTGTACACCGCGGGCGCATCGCTCATGCCGGCGCCGAAATAGCCACATAATTCGACAAAAGCTGTCTATAAAAGAGAAATTTATCAGCTGCCTGCCAGCCCTCGGCCGCGGGATATCTCGCGGCCCCGAGTCCGGCGCTTCGGCTCTCCCTCGACCCGCCTTCTTACACCCTGCAAAACCGAGGCTGATCCTATCGAGACACCAACACTCGAGAGCGTTACGTTTCTCCCTCTACGACCAATTTTCCGATGTAACAAATCAAACAATTCCGTTTGCATCCTGTCAAGCACGGCTATTTATTCTAATTACCTCTTTAATGCATGACTTTTTCTTTGAAGCTATAAAAACTACCACGATTAATATATAGTGCTTATATACAGAGAGAAATATATAAAAAACTAGCTGAAGACCCGCCGTTGCCCGGGTATTTATTTGCCATTTTATACGTGTATTTATATTCATTTGTATCAGGGTTGTATGTCTGTAAAATCTCTTGGTAATACAGTTAGTAGTAAATAAGTAATATATATTACAACTTATTGCGGGAAGGGGCAGTTTTCCTTGGACGTTACTGTTTATGTGCTTATATCTCATGAACTACGTGTCCTACTGAGATACAATTTAGAAGGTACACTCAACTATAATCGTGTATACTGTATGTAATATTTCATTCGACTACAATTTGTAGTGTTCAAATTATAAATTAACGTCATACCGAGAGCCGTAGGTTTACTCCATAAACAGCGGAAAAGTAGTAAGCGAGAAACTTTTTTCCTTTCATCATTTTTCTATGGTTGCCAGCGAGAAAAAGTTTAATAAGGGTTTGAAAGTATGTTTACAGTTTGTTGCAAGTCGCTAAGTACTGTCATTCTCATACAGTGTGTTTCGAAAATCTCGCCGCATTATATGGCATTTTTTGCGATTCCTATTGTTTATGACATCATATCTTCTGAACCATGTGTCGTATTTGATTCTTAACGCTACATCAATTGTTACCTCATCGTAAGGAATGTGTGTACCAAATTTGGTTAAAATCGGTCCAACGGTTTAGGAGAGAATGAGCAGCATTGTCGCTAAATGCAGCAGTTTTTCGCGCATCTCATTGCTTATGACGTCATATCTCGTGAACTATGTATTTGTATGTGATTCTTACACTTACGGCGACCGTCCTCATGGATTGAAGCTTACGTGTACAAAATTTCATAAAGATTGGAACAAAACTGTAGATTTTTATGTAACACGTACAAACATACGGACACTTTGTTTTTTATATTAGATTCCTTAAAATTATTATGCACTACTATCAAGAAACCACTCATTGCTGGTCAGCTACATACTGCTTCCATGATGTACCCGATGCTGTAAAGTCACTATTGTGCCACTGATCTTTTCATAAAGCATCTCTTAATGCAACGGTAGTATGTGATTGACTACTTTACATGGCAACGGAGGTATACTAATGTAAACAAACGCACATGTTACGAGTAACTCAATGCAGCTGACTGCGGAATTAATAATAATTTCGTGTGGATCATTGGCCTGGTGCCAGTCTTTCAATTGGATGTCACTTCAGCTACTTGCGTGACTCTACCGTACCCCAGTTATCCAACCGAGTAAAGAGGACCTACAGCTTAACGTGGAATCCGAACCACGTGTCGTTTCTGACGACTGCTCACATCGTTGAGAGATGAAGGATGGGTTAAAGTGAAAAATCCGAGGTCTGACCGGGTTTCGAACCCGTGACGCTTCGGTTTCCAATCCAGCGCTTTACCCTAAGACCACCGGGCCCAACACCGTTAAAGTGTGCCGACCGCGGAGACCGACCACTACGGTCTGGGGTTCGAATCCCCACTCGGGCATGGATATTTGTGCCGTCCTTAGTATTAGTTAGCTCATAAGTAGTTTGTAAGTTTAAAAAAAAGGGGGGAGGGGACTGCGGCGCGCCAATCACGGTCTGCACGGCCACTACGGTCGGGGGTTCGAATTCCCCCTTGGGCATGGATATTTCTGCCGTCCTTAGTATTAGCTAGTTCATAAGTAGTTTGTAAGTTTAGGGACTGATGACTCCTTAGCTAAGTACCATAAGCTCTACAAACATTTGAACATTCTTGAACTTTACTATTTACATAGCAATAAATTTTGATTATGCTGCAAGGAATTCCCAAAACACAATTGTCATGACTTTTCTGGGATACAAAAAGGGGATCAATTTTTAGTCAATATCTGGTTCTCAAACATGCAGCTTTAGCAGTAAATTTATATCTTCAATGTAGGCCCTATTGGCAGAACTACATGGCGTCTATTATGTCACGGCCAACGAGGAATTCTTCTGAATTTTACTTCAGCTTCTCCGAAAGCGATTACTAAAACATATTTCCAGGAAGTTTTCTGCTGATTAGCTGAAAATAACCTCCTACATGATACACTATACATATTCTTCTCAAGCAGAACTTTATAAAACAAATTATATAGTACATTTCGGTCATCTCAGCAGACCCATAAAGGTGAATGCAATGGAGTCCCACATGAAAAATTGAATTTCACTCATCTTTGAAAGAGAAAAAAATCTCAGTCTTTTGACCCTCCCACATTAATGGTAAACACAGATTTAAACTCATGTATGCAGTGAAAAGTTCTCAAGTACTGGAGCAGAGTGCATGTAAAATGCAGTCACACGAAGTTCTGTATAGAGCATCGTCAATTTCTTTTCAATAACATATTTTCTCATTCCACGGGAATTTTAAGAGTTTCATCTTCAAAGTTAGGCACTAATTCTTAATAGAACAGTCAGGAAAAGCCAGGGCATTACGTCTCTTTTAAAATGTGAACAGAATCATTAGACGAATCATTTTTACTAGCGCTCGTACTCATTGAGCAAAAGTACCCATTGTCTATATATTCACATTCTAAGTTTCAGTGTTATCTCTTTGTTGTGATAGTTGTATTACGAGAAGAGAAAGTGAGAAAGATCGTATGTGTGTGTGTGTGTGTGTGTGTTTCTCTACAAATGGACTCTCTTTAAACTTTTATCGATCTGCTGAAACATTTGAAGTCAGCTACTTATGCTATCAGGGTCATTGCAAGATTTGGTGATATACATCTCAAAAACTTAGCTTACTATGCTTTCGTTCACTGCTTTCATGTGTCATCATATTCTAGGCAATTGAACATTGAGTAAAAAAGTCCACCAAAGATCATGCTGCAGTCATTTATTTAAGGAACTAGGGATCTTCACTGTAGCTTCACAATATATATAATCACTCATGAAGTTTGTGATTAATGATCCGAGCCATTCCAAAAGTAAGAGCAGTGTGCATAACTACAACACTAGGAGAAAGGGATATATTCACTATTCAAAGTTAAATCTAACTTTGGCATAGAAAAGGGTGAAATATGCTGCCACAAAAGTCTTCGGTCACTTACCAAGTAGCATAAAAAGTCTGACAGACGGACAACTGGTATTTAAAAAGAAATTAAAGTAATTTCTGAATGGCATCTCCTTCTACATTTTAGATGAATTTTTTGATAAAACTTTAAAAATAAAAGATAAACCAATAAAAAAACATGCCGGCCGCGGTGACCGAGGGGACTGAGGTGCTTCAGTCACGGTCTGCACGGCCACTACGGTCGGGGGTTCGAATCCCCCCTCGGGCATGGATATTTGTGCCGTACTTAGAGTTAGTTAGTTCATAAGTAGTTTGTAAGCTTAGGGACTGATGACCCCGTAGTTTGAACATTTGATTTTGAATAAAAAAATGAAAATAAAAATATCCTTAAAATATTGACAAGTATACACAGAATTTACGATAATGACACGTTCAGCATCTTTACGAATTATCGTGTATATGATCTATGGAACAAGTAATCTAATCTAATTTGTGTTTTAAAGCTACAGGGAGAGAGAGTGAGAGAGATAGGTCTACTAGTGATTTGTCGTCTCGCTCTTGTCTACCACTATTTTTCCTATTTCCTGTTTGCCATTCGATCATCGTCGTCTCGGAGCAAAGCATTAGAATGGAAAGCGAAGGATTGCGGGTTGGAAACCTCATTCGGATAATGTACTTTTTCAGTCTCGGTTTTGACCCAGCTTTCTCCTCTCAACGATGTGACGAGTCAACGAATATGACACGCGGTTAGAATTCTTGTTAAACTTTAGTCCACCTTTCCCAGGTTGGATAACTGGAGTCTATTACGAACACGCAAGTCGCCGAAGTGGCGTCCAATTGATAGACTTGCCCCAGGCCACAGGAAGTAATTACATTACTTTCCTGTCCATTCCTTAAACATGAGCATACACCTTAGTGTATTTCTTAACCCTTTAATGCAGACTGCAGCTGATCAGTACACACCTCATTTTTCCATTATCTCACAAACTGATCAGCACTTTACCACAAATTCTTTTTTCGTACCTGTATACATAGTGTTATATAAGCCAGTAGTTCGTCCTAGAAATTATTAATCATAGAGTGGTACTCAATCTTTTCGGCAGTTAGGTGCGTCGAGTTACTCCTAACATGTGCGTTTGTTTACATTAGTATTCCTCCTTTGCCATGTAAAAGTAGTCAGTTACTTACCATTATTGCATTATGAGTTACTTTCTGAAAAGATGAGACGCATAATACTGACATTTACCGCGTCGGGTACATCATTCTACATTCATACGTACTCCGCAATCCACTGTAAGGTGCGTGGCGGAGGGTACACTGTACTACTAGTGTCCATTTCCTTTCGTATTCCACTCCCAAATAGAACGAGTAAAAAAAGAATGCCTATATGCCTCCGTACGAGCCCTAATTTCTCTTATCTTGTGATCTTTACGCGATATGTAAGTAGGCGGCAGCAAGGTCGTACTACACTCAGCTTCAAATTCCGGCCCTCTAAATTTCTCAACAGAAATTCACGAAAGGAACTTCATCTTTCCTCCAGCGATCTCTAATTGAGTTCCCGGAGCATTTTCGTGACACTCGAGCATTGGTCGAAACTACCAGTAACAAACATAGCTGCTCGCCTCTGAACTGCTTCTATGTCTTCCTTTAAATTGGTCTGTTGCGGGTCCCAAACACTTGAGCAATACTCGAGTCGTGGTCGTACAAGGTTTAATACGCTGTCTCCTTTACAGATGAAGTACACCTTCCCAAAATTCTCCCCATAAACCGAATTGTTCTGTCTGCCTTACTCACATCTGTCTTTACAAGTTCGTTCCATTTCATATCGCTCTACAATGTTACGCCTAGATATTTTAACGACTCGGCTGCATCAAGAAGCTTACTACTAATACTGTATTCGAACATTATCGGATTGTTTTTCCTACTCATGCGCATCACCTTACATTTTTATACATTGAGGGATAGCTGCCATTCTTTGCACCAACTAGAGATTTTGTCTAACAAGGAAAATACTGGGGCTCGAACAAACACATATACACCAAAATCGTATGAGAGATAATGTAAAGATCTCTTGTTGCACTAGTGTTACTCCCACATCTGCAAAACTCTGCAGTCGTCCGTTAGAGGCCTCTGCGAGTGCCATTCCGCATTGCACTTTGACCTGTCTGTTCTCCAGTAGGGACGGTGCAGTGTGTCTCCGAAGATACTGTTGTTACAAACTCATAATAATGATAATGACGAACAACTCATTGCAAGCGGTAGTGCTACGGTAAGTGCGGGAAGAGGCGATGGAAGCAGTGGCAGTGAATACCAACAGTCTTTCGGGAAGAAGGTTAAAGTTGCAACTATCATCACGGCTTTTGATGACAATTCGCCAGAGACCATGTACGATGATTATTACATAAGTTATAGTTAAGAAATCTGGCGTCTACAATTACATCTAGTGCTATCTAGAGCATGGTTGCAGAGCTTTGCAGAAAAACGGTCAGGACATTAAGGTGTACGTAGAGATCCTGTAACCAAACATTCATACAGATATGTTTGTTCGAGCGCATGTACTTTCCTTGTAAGTCATCCTGTATGCTATTGCAGTCGGTTAAAGTCGACACCCTCCCATACACCACAGCATCATTAGCAAACAGCCGCAAATTGAAGCAGACCAGCTATGAACTTTTTGTTGCTAGTAGTTCATAATAATTTTACGGACTTTTTTACAATATGTTCCTCAATATATATGGTCTATACATTAATCGAAATAGTTTTTATAGGTTGAAGTACAAAGTCATGCATTAAAGGGTTAAAGGAGAGCATATATTCTCCTCGACGTGTTTTATCGAAATGTGTACGAAATTTAGAAGCTTCTGTCTCTATCACAAATTGCCTAGTTTTCTAGGATCGATTTAAGATTATCTATGAGCCATATCTACAGATATATTGGTCGTTTTATTTCTACATGGTGTTGTTGTTGTGGTCTTCAGTCCGGAGACTAGTTTGATGCAGCTCTCCACAATACCATATCCTGAGCAAGCCTCTTTAACTCCACATAAGAACGCCAACCTACATCTGTCTGAATCTGCTTACTGTATCCATCTCTTGGTCTTCCTCTGCGGTTTTTACCCCACACCTCCCTCCAATGCCAAATTCACAATTCCTTGATGTCTCAGAATGTGCCCGACCAATCGATCCTTTCTTTTAGTCAAGATATGCTAGAAATTCCTTTCCTCCCCAATTCTGTTCAGTACCTCCTCCCTAATCTTCAGCATTCTTCGGTAGCGCCACAGTTCAAAAGCCTCTATCCTCTTCCTGTCCGCACTGTTTATCGTCCATGTTTCACTCCCATACAAGGCAACACTCCAGGCAAATGCGTTCAGAAAGGACTTCCTTAGGCTTAAGTCAATATTCGATGTTAATAAATTTCTCTTTTTCATGAACACTTTTCTACCCATTGCCATTCTGCATTTTATATCCTCTGTACTGCGACCATCATTTGTTATTTTACTGCCCAAGTAACAAAACTCATCTACCTCCTTTATTGTTTCGTTACCTAATCTAATTCCTTCAGCATCCCCTGGTTTTCTTAGACTGCACTCCATTACCCTTGTTTTACTCTTGTTAGTGTTCATTTTATATGCACCTTTCAGCACACTGTCCATTCCGTTCAGCTGTTCTTTCAGGTCTTTTGCTGTCTCTGCCAGAATTGCTATGTCGTCGGCAAAACGCAATGTTTTTAATTATTCACCCTGAACTTTAATCCCTTCTCCAAATTTCTCCTTGCTTTCCTTTATAGCTTCTACATAAAATAGAAAAATTTGAGAGGCATGTAGGGACGAATATTCTCCACGACGGTCCGTCTGCGGCGGTGCAGGACCTCCGTCGACGTTAAGCCGCACCTCCTCGGGAAGCTTCCCTAAGGCTCTGCAGGAACTGCGGCCGGGCATACATATGAAGTATAATAAAAGGGAGGCACCGCAGTCTGACCGCCGGTGAATACTGGAGAGTGTGCCGCGTCCAGACGACACCGGCGGCGGTTAATGACCCCGTATTCAGTTTTACGACCGTATAGAGCCGGCATAGGAATACCTATTTATTAACCCTATAAAGAAAAACGCCGCGGGTAGCGCCTTCACCGCAGAGAGACGAGTGGAAATACGGGGAAGCGAGTAAGGACGCCCCGCCGACTCGATGTCTGCCCGGCTCCTCTTATGTAAAGCGGGATTCTTAGCCTCCGCGGAGGGCGACGCGGGAGCCAGCTAGGTAGGACGAGACGCGTAATCCCCGGGGATCAAAGTAGGTCCCTCCGCTTACACACGCCGAATGCGGGGTGCCTCCGCATGCAAATTTGACCCTTAAAAGGCCCTTTATTGTTATAGGGAGACCGGTGCGGGTGGTGATTCTATCTCGATCTTGTGGTGAGCTAACCCCTCGGCTCGGCAGACAGGGTGGTCAGGACGGAGAGAGGAGGGTTGAAAAAAATAAAAGGAAAAAAAAAATACAGGGGGTTGTGGAACAAGGTGGCGGGGTGCCGGCGTGTCGTTGTGATGCAAACTCGTGTTACAATGGCTGCGACAAGATCGCGAAGGGGACGCGCCGGAGAGGCCGCGATTTCGATTACCGATAGCGTGATCCTGCGCGCTGTCATTTGACTCGTGTGCGGTTGTGTGTGTGTGTGTGTGTGTGTGTGTGTGTGTGTGTGCGTGAGTGAGTGTGTTCATTCGACTAATAGTCAGCAGGCCCGAGGGTGCACCCGGTTAAAACTTGACAGCTATTTTTCATTCCGTGCCTAAAATAATGTCACCGTTGACGTAAAAAACGCCGCGTTGCTTGACTGTTAAACAGAAAGGACAGCAGGGTGAGACGGGAGGCAGTATGTCTGTTGACTGTGCTGCGTTGTTTGGACTTTGGCTGATACTCTGTTTTTAGAGGTAACCGAAGTTGGTGAACATTAAAGAAAACGCCGTTACTAGTACGCGTCGCGTTGGTGTTGATTCAAATTGTCACGTTTTAAATATATTTTATCACCATCGATGTAATGCCTTGTGTAAGGCGCTGCAATGTCACTCGAAGATGATACAGCTTCTCAAATGTTCAAATGTTCAAAAATGTTCAAACTTTTGTACAGTCTATGGGACTTTACTACTGGGTCATCAGTCCCTAACCTTACAAACTACTTATGAACTACTTACGAACTAGGACGGCGCAAATATCCATGCCCGACGGGGGATTCGAACCCCCGGCCGTAGTGGCCGTGCAGACCGTGACTGGAGCGCCTCAGTCTCCTCGTCTACTAGGCGTCAATATTAGTAGTGAATAGACGATCACGTATCAGATTGAACAGGCAGAATCAGTCTTTAATCATGATGTTGACTTCTTTATTACTGACTCTATTCACGACATGTTGAGCAGACATTATTCTCATGTATCACTAAATGTACAACATATATTTCAGAGGATATGATACCACAACCTCTAAGATACATGAAAACAGTCGCAGTGGCGTATAAATTTGTTACTTCTTTGCTACTAGCTCTGTTCACAACAAATTTTGTACACAATATCCACATATGTCGCTGAATGTACGTACAAAATTATATCATTTTGCTAGACACAATTCAGGAGATTTGTCGTCATAAACCTGAAATGTATAAATATCTACTGCATCATATTTGACACTGCATTACCACTAACCCTGTCCTCGGAATACTTCGCAGGCACTACGCAAATATGCCACTGAAAGGACCAGAAAAATTATAACATTTACGACACATTATTAGGTTAATATGACATCAGTCCACTTAGCTGCTTGAAAACTAAATTACAGGGCGAAATTCGATTCAGATAAAATCGATACGTGTGTAAAAACACCGTGAACCTATTTGAATCAGACTTCATGTAGACACTTCTGGAAAATGAAAAAAGAACACAATGAGTTCGTCGACCTCCAGAGAGAAATTTTATTGACACATTCTTGAGGATGTATACAATACACAATCACACAGGTAGAGCTATACGCACGTGACTACTGCTAC
Source organism: Locusta migratoria (assembly GCA_026315105.1). Lineage (NCBI taxonomy): Eukaryota > Metazoa > Arthropoda > Insecta > Orthoptera > Acrididae > Locusta > Locusta migratoria. Next base: position 361,741,885 of record CM048749.1, read on the forward strand.
CAGAGCGTGAGCAATATGAGCGCTAGTATCGTGTATACCCTCCTTTTGCAGTAATACAACCTGTAATTCCCCCATGGAGACCATCGTAGGGGTACCGAATGTTGTCTCGCTGAATGCCCTGCCATGCAATTTCCACCTGGTGCCTCAGATGCGCCAGATTTCGTACTACTCATGCAGACGGCGCAACATGACTTTTCATATGGTCCCAAACACGCTCAATTGGCGACAGATTTGGGGATAATGATGGGCAGGGAAGTTGACGTACAGCTAGAAGAGCACGTTGGGTTGTGTGGGTACGTGTGGACGTGCATTGTTCTGTTGGAAGAGCATATCGTCTTGTTGGTGCATTAACGGTTGCAATGCGGGTTTAATGATGGTTTCGATGTACCGTTCGAGACCACCAGACGAGAACGGCAAGAATAGGATGTGACTCCTCACACCACGATGCCGTGTGACGCCCCCGTTTGCATCTGTCGCGTACGATCAAGGTTTTCGCTATCCCCTACATGACGCCAATCACGCATACGACCATCACTGGCACCGAGGCAGCAGCGACTCTCACCAATGAAGACAACACGTTTCCATTCGTCCCTTCATAATCGCCTACCGTGAGACCACTGGAGGAGGTCTGAACGATGTTGAGACGTGAGCGGAAGACACCATAACGGCACGCATCATCGTGCATCATGGTGCCGGAAGCCACATATTTCATTAGCCGTCCTCCTCTGGTGATCGTCTGTATAACGCTGCACAGTGCTCGGTAAAATAAAACAATCGTTCAACCCGTCTTCCTATCACTCATGCATTAAAAAGGTGACATGCTTTTCAAACACGACAGTGCACGTCCACACCCAACGTGCTCCTCAACGTACACGTCAACTACCCTGGCCAGCACTATTCCCCGACCTGCCCCCGCATTGATCGTGTTTGGGAAGACATGAAACGTCATGTTGGGCGGTCTGCACGACCGGCACGAAATCTGGCTCAACTGAGGTACGAAGTGGAAACTGCGTGGCAGGGCATTCCACAAGACTACATTCGGCACCTCTAAAATCGTCTCCAAGGGAGAATTACAGCTTGCATTGCTGCGAAATGGAGGCATACACGGTACCAGCATCAACATTTCACACTCTTTGGTGACTGTATGTGGAGAATGAAAGGATTAGAAAGTGGACAGGCGGAGTGGGGGAAGATTGACAGGGTGTTGGGGGGGGGGGGAGAAGGAAAGGAATGTACAAAGAAAGGGAAGAGAAGAAGATGTACGGAGAGCGTGACGGGCAGGTGGATATGGAGAGAGATAGGCGAGGAGGACATTTAATTACAAGGAGAGGATCTGACATGTGGATTTTCATGCTGCACCTCGCGTACTGGTAAATACGAGCGACTTTCCGGTCGAGCGGTTCAGGGTTTGGCCTGTCAAACTGTGGATCCAGGTTCGACTATTTACTTACATTATTTTTCGAGCCTTATTTTGAAGTAGACCAGCGGGAAGTGTGACTAATATTCTATTCTTGTAATACACAGTGCATAAACAATAAAAATAAGAAATAAATGAAGTAAAATAAAAGTTTCTAAAGTATATTATTATGTAATTGGAGTTATTGGTCGTCTATTCATCTGTGTTCTCACAGCCAGTAGGGTGAAACTTACCATAAAAGACGACCAAAATACAAATATTTCTCACACATTGGACAACACTCGAACGACAGATTGCGACATTCATATGTTGTCCGAGGTATCGTTCGTGGAAAAAACATACCTGATTTATATTGCTGGAGACGGACCTATCAGATATTAATTTCGATGCATACCAAGCGTATAAAAGCATATCTTGAAGGACTGATAATGGACCATGGCATGAATTTTAATAGCATCCGCTCTGTCATGAAATTTCTCTGCTCTCGTATAGTGTGGCCTGATTTTAAAGTCTTTTGATAAAATTCTTGTCCTGTCGAAACAAGTAACTGGACATGTCCGAAAGAACAGACACGATATAAATAATTGTAAAATTTTCCACCAACAGGCAACTGACAATTTCAGTGCGGACGCATTCAAACGCACGATTTCTTGTGGGAATCTAGTATAGGCTGCAAGTAAATGGAATCAAATGTGCGGAGGCACTACAATTGTAGTGTGCTGCAAGGTGAGACTTTGAGCTGGCAGGTAAGCGTACCTGGATACCGCAAATCTTTGAGGCAACCGCTAGCCGAAACCGGGATATTCGGGTTCGAATCCCGGTCCAGCACAAATTTTCATCTTTGCGATTGGATTTACTTCAATGCCCTGACACGGTCGAAATCGTTAAATATTTCGAATTCGTTTATGAATATTCTACCCCCATGAACCACAAACATTGCCGAGGTAGGGTGGCTTGCGTGCCTTTGTGATAAAAATAGCCGTACTGTGGGTGCAACCACAGGGGATGGGTACCCGTGGAAAGGCCAGCCAAACATATGATTCCTGAAGAGAGGCAGCATTCTTTTCAGTAGTTACAGGGGCAACAGTCTGGATGACTGACTGATCTGGCCTTGTAATATTAGCTAATGTGGCTTTACCACACAGCTGTTGCGAACGGCTGAAAGTAAGGGGATACTACAGTCGTTACTTTTCCCGGCGACAAGCAGATCTACTGTATGAATATATGATGATGATGTCATCTCGGGTACAATATTCAAGAGATAAAATGTCCCTCATTAGGATCTCCGGGCGGGGACCACTCAGGAGGATATGATCATCAGAAAAGACAACACTGGCATTCTACAGATCGGAGCGTGGAATGTTAGATCCCTTAATCGGGAAGGGACGTCAGAAAATTTTAAAAGAGAAATGGTTAGGATGAAATTAGATATAGTGGGAATTAGTGAAGTTTGGTGGAAAGAGGAACAGGATTTCTGGTCAGGTGAGTACAGGATTATTAATACAAAATCAATTGGGGGTATCACAGAAGCAGCGCAATGATCGCATTATCGTAGTCAAGATAGATACGAAGACAACATCGACCACAACGGTACACGTTTATATGACAACTAGCTCTGCCGATGATGATGAGATCGAAGAAATATATGAGGAGGTAATGGAAATTATTCAGACAATTAAGGGAGAGGATAACTTGATTGTGATGGGAGACTGGAATTCGGTAGTAGAAGAAGGAATGGAAGGAAAAATAGTAGGTGAATATGAAAAAGGGAGAAGGAATGAAGGTGAAAGCCGCCTGGTAGAATTTTGCACGGAACATAATTTAATCATAACAAACACCTGGTTTAAGAATCACAAATGAAGATTGTATACGTGGAAGAGACCCGGAGACGACGGAAGGTTCCAGATTGATTTTATAATGGTAATACATAGATTTCGGAACCAGGTTTTAAACTGTAAGGCATACCTAGGGGCAGATATAGACTCTGACCATATCTTATTGGTCATGAACTGTAGGCTTAAAGTGAAAAAAACACTGCAGAAAGGTAGTCATATAAGGAGATGAGACCCGAATAAATTGAAGGAACATGAAGTTCTTGAGAGTGTCATAGGAAGCTTTATGCAATTGACAGAAGTAGGGGGAAATAAAACAGTAAAAGACGATGGGTAGCATTGAGAGTTGAAATAGGAAAGGCAGCGGAGTACAAAATAGGTAGAAAGGCAAGACCTACAACAGGAAATACTAAATTTAATTGATGAAACGAGAAAATATAAAACTGGAGTAAATGAAACGGGCAAAATGGAATACAGACGACTAAGAAATGAGATTGACAAGAAGTGCAAAATAGCATATATATATATATATATATATATATATATATATATATATATATATATATATATATATATATAAAATCAGATGGAAAACCAGTTCTCAGCAAAGAAGGGGAAAGCTGAAAGGTGGAAAAAGTATACAGAGGCCCTCTACGAGGAAATGAAGTTAGAGACAATAACGTAGGAAGAGAAGAGGGAGCAGATGAAATTGAAATAAGAGATACTATACTAAGAAAAGAATTTGACAAAGCACTTAAAGACCTAAGTCGATACAATGTCCCTAGAGTGGACGACATTCCCTCAGAACTACTGAAGTCTCTGGGAGAGCCAACCATGACAAAACTACTTCACCTGGCGCGTAAGAAGTACGAAACATGGGAAATCAGACCTTCAGACCTTCAGACTATAAGAAAAATGTAATAATTCCCATTCGAAAGAGAGCAGGTGTAGTCAGATGTGAAAATTTCAGAACCGTCTGTTTAGTAAGTCATGGTTCCAAAATTTTTAACACGAATTATTTACAGAAAGATGGAAAAGTTGGTAGAAGTCGACCTCGGAGAAGATCAGTTTGGATTCAGGAGAAATGTAGGAACACCGGAGACAATCCTCATTTTACAGCTTATCTTAGAAGATAGAGTAAGGAAAGGCAAACGTACTTTTCTAACTTTTGTAGATTCGTGAAAAGATTTCGACATTGTTGATTGATTTCAAATTCTGATGTCAAAAGAAGCAAAATATAGGGGGCAAATTGTAGAAAAACCATAACGCAGTTATCAGATTTGAAAGGCATGAAACGGATTCAGAAGTTGGGAAGAGTGCAAGAAAGGTTTGTTGCCTTTCTCCAATGTTATTCAATTTGTACAATGAGCAAGCTATAAAGGAAAGGAAGGAAAAAGTTGGATAAGGATTTAAAGTTAAGGGTAAGGAAATAAAAACATTTTGTTTTGCCGATGACACAGTAATTCTGTCAGAGACAGCAAAAGACCTGGAAGAGCAGTTGAACGGAATGGAGAGGGTGTCGAAAGGTGCATATAACATGAGCTTTAACAAGAGCAAGACAAGGGTAATGGAGTGCAGTCTAGGAAAATCAGGCGATGTTGAATGAATTAGATTAGGTACCGAAACAATAAAGGTGTTAGATGAGTTTTGTTACTTGGACTGTAAAATAACACACGATGCTGGCAGTGCAGAGGGTATAAAATGCAGAATGGCAATGGGAAGAAAAGCGATTTTGGAAAAGACAAATTTGTTAATTTTGAATATTAATTTAAGCATATAGAAATCCTTTCTGAAGGCGTTTGTGTAGTGTGTTGGCTGGTATGGGAGTGAAACGCGGACAGAAAGAGGAGTCTTTTGAAATGTGATTTTACAGAAGAATGCTGAATATTAGGTGGGTGGATCGCGTGACGACTGAGGAGATACTGAAATGAATTAGGAAGAAAAGGAATTTCTGGCATACCTCGACTAAAAGAGGGGATCGATTGATAGTTCACATTCTTAGACATCATGCAATCGGGAATTTACTATTGGAAGCAAGTATATGGGGTAAAAATCGCAGAGGGAGGCCGAGAGATGAATACAGTAAGTAGGTTGAAATGGATGTAGGGTGCCGTTCTTGTGAGGAGATGAAGAGGCTTGCTCAGGGTGGAGATCTCCATCAAACCAGTCTCCAGACTGAAGATCACAACAACAACAACGTATGAATATTAATCACACTTTCCGATGCTCTACTTCAAAATAAGGCAACAAAAGGTATTACAAGTATGAGAACATTATCAAATACATCGAAACGAAATCTATCAAAAAATAGACATAATGAAAATTCGAACCTGAATCTTCGGTATCCACGGCTTGGCAATCCAACCCCGTTTTTATTGGTCGTTTGTGGACGTTGGTTCGTTTCGTCCTGTTAGAAAGAGAGGGGGGGGGGGGGGCGCCGAACCCCCTGAGCGCGCTGAACTACCGCGCCGAACACTCGATCTGCAACGGCGCTCGGAATGTTACTCATACTTACGAGAACCCAAGCTACAGCATGAAAACGCAAAAACATTAATTAATCGAACGTCGTTAACTATTGACCTCACATATGTTAGTAAAAAATGCTCATATGCAATTTTCCATCAACTTTGACCTTCTTTTTTTTTTCAGAAACTACTGAGTGTCTAGCAAAAAGCCGAAAAAGTGTCTCTTTTTATTCAATATAGAACAGCCATGCTAAATTGGTTCGAAATCGGTAACCCTCTCCTTGTTATAGGAGGCGAGGAGATGATGTTAGGAAGAGATGGTCGGAGTTGAGTAGGATGATGGGTGGGGAGAGGGAAGGAGGTGTTAGGTGTGGAAGAGGTCACAGGTAAAGAGAAGGAGGGGATGATAATATGGACAGGGAGAGAGGAGATGGACAGAGAGTGGTGTCGGGAATAAAGGGCCAGAGGGGGATAAGATAGACGAATAGTAGACTGTAACGAATACTTACCCAGCCAGTCACTTTGTGTTGCAGACTCTGGACATTCCGAGCTACGCCAAACACTGCAGCTGGCTATTAAAATACTAAGCTGACTCAAATCTGGAAAGAAATTAGTCAAGAACTTTCGGAGAACAACTAGTTTTAACAAACGGATGTTTGTTTATATAGATATTGAAAAAAAATTCACGTTTTAAGAATTGCTAAAAACCAGATTGGATTCCATTGATTTTGTAATATTTCGCTTAGATACTGCAATGACACATTGTTTTGGTGTTTCAAAAAAGGGAGTGAGTTCTAAACTGAATATGGATGAAAGATAGATATTTCGGTTACGTGCAACTAACCATAGGACATAAATGTTTTCGAAAATATCTTCTTTCGCCACGCGGTAAGAGCCGCTGTTGGCATTCATATCAGGGACTGCGCGGTCATCCCCGCCGGAGGTTCGACTCGTCTTTCGGGCATGGGTGTGCATGTTGTTCTTAGCTTAGTTTAAGATAGTTAAGTAGTTTGTAAGTCTAGGGAACGATGACAACAGTAGTTTGGTTCCATAGATTTACAAACATTTTATTTGTAACCTCTACTTTCAAATATTACTGCTAGTGAACAAATGTGGTTGAGAGCCTGATTAAATATAATCGTTGGATGAGCGCAGAATTAATAGAATCAACAAATAATGTCACAGCTCCTTCTGGTAGAGACTACAAAAGAATTTTTCCTTATGCCATATCCTTTTATGTGAAATAGGGGGCAACGTGAAGACAAGACATGACATTCAGCCTGAAATCATTGTATATCAAAAGAAGTTGTTGAGCACAAGGACATAACATAATCGATTAATAAATTAGGCTATATTCTTGGACATGGGGTCCGCCTGATTTACAGAACAATGATTTGTGATTACCCTAACATGTTTCGGCAATTAGGTCCCATCATTTACTAGATTACAGGTGTGAAAATGAACATATTTTAGTGCAAACTTCGATATGAAAAAATTAGGCCTAAAATAGTTTGGATTATTAATTTGGTTTTACTTTGTGAGGTAATGTAGGTCTATTTTTACAACATCCAATATTAGTAGCTTTGTCACCTGCAACCAAATAAATTCTTTGTGAACATTATTATTTATTTCTGGTGGATTAAGACGTTAGGCCTATTTTGCGTACTGAAACGTAATTTGGTATGTAGGTAACATTCATGTATCAGGTGGATCTGCATACACAGATAAACAGAAGAGCTGCAAGACCAAAATGGTTAATAGGCTGTATTCTTCCCCTAGAATTCATGAGTTAAAAGGGATCCGTTGCAACACACGCGGTAAATGTTCTAGAAATATAGGTACAATACTCTATTGAAAATGAGAAATAATGGGCAACACAGTTGATTACGGATAGATTTCTTGTCAGTACTTTCAAGGGCGTTAAAATTTATGCTTTAAACGTCTGTGTATCACATGATACCCAAAGTTAACGCGTGATGTTCAAAGAAAATACTACAATTTCTTAAAGTTAATGCGGTACTTTTTTTGATATTTCCTCATGAAAACAACTCTACAATGACGAATGAAATTTCTTGTCCGTCTGTGTGAAAATAGTGTTACTTTTCTTGCAGCCAAGGATCTCAATAAATAAATAAATAAATAAAAAAGTACAAATTTTTGTAGAGCTTATGGGACTTAAGTACGGGGTCATCAGTCCCTAAACTTACAAACTACTTATGAACTAGCTAATACTAAGGACGACACAAATATCCATGCCCGAGGGGGATTCGAACCCCCGACCGTAGTGGCCGTGCAAAAAGTGACTGGCGCGTCGCAGAGCGCTCGGCCACCGCGGCCGGCCAAGGTACTCAAACTACTAGCAATGTTCCTTCTCGTGCTTGTCAGGATGGCAACACTTGTGCTGCCGAAGGATTGAGAGAGAACCTGCCATAATTATGCACACTTATTTATTATTCGACCCTCATTCAGTCTGGCTCTCCGCCCTGTCTTGGAGGCGGTAGACCCCAACCGTCGATGTCGTGTAGTCGGTAGGCGAGGGTTTCGCCGGTAGCGTCCGTCCGGACACTCCACTGTAGTGATTCCTGGCCCTTCGAGCCGTGTAGTCGGCAGCCAAGTTGTTCGCCGTTAGCGTCCGCCCGGACACTACACTCGCCCATTGCCGGGTCTCGAAGTACTGACCGCCCAGCCGGTGGGTGAAGGCCTACTAGGCCCGCATCGGCACCCAAGTTGCGGAGGACTGGCAGCTTCCAGTCAGCGGTGGCGTCGTCATCTCGGCAGGCGGAAAGCTGGATCCGTAGAGGCTGCAACAGTCTCCTAAGACCATTACCTACTGCAGCCGTGTGGTCGGATACGGACTACTGCTTGCTGTCCACACTCCAGACTGACTCTGCCAGTAGCGTCGGTTAATCCACTATTTATACTGAAAAAAGGGATCACTGCTGCCCGCTTCTCGGTCCCGGGATAGCACCACTCGGCTGTAAGTGCCACTTTTCATCAATATGGTTACTTCACTGTGCCACCATCTCTGTCGCACACGTACCGCGCGCTTCGTCACACAGCTTTCTTGACGTAATCTACCGGCCCCCGGCGGTACTTGTCGCTGTCTCAGCACTGTCTGCTCAGCTGCTTATTCTGGAAGGCTGTGCCTCCAGTCGCTCGCGAATGTTTACCAAACACTGCATTGCAGTGATCCCTGGTCCTTCTAGCCGTGTATTTGCCAGCCGAGTCATTCGCCGTTAGCGTCCGCCCAGACACTACACTCGCCCAGTGCCGGGTCTCGAAGTACTGACCGCCCGGCCATCGGGTGACGACCTACTAGGCTCGCGTCGGCGCCCAAGTTGCGGAGGACTGGCAGTTTCCAGTCAGCGGTGAAGTCCAGGCGGCAAGCTGGATGCGTAGACGCTGCAACAGTCTCCCAAGAACATTACCTACTTCAGCCGGGTTGTCGGGTACGGACTAGAACTCGCTGTCCACGCTCCAGACCGGCTCTGCCAGTAGCGTCGGTCATCCTAAATTTTTACAAAAGAGATCATTGCTGCCCGCTGCCCGACCCGAGGATAACACCGCTCGGCTGTAATTGCTACTTGTCAGCAATATGTTCAAATGTTTGTATAGCTTATGGGACTTAACTACGGGGTCATCAGCCCCTAAACTTACAAACTACTTATGAACTAGCTAATACTAAGGACGGCACAAATATCCATGCCCGAGTGGGGATTCGAACCCTCGACCGTAGTGGCCGTGCAGACTGTGACTGGAGCGCCTCAGTCCCCTCGGCCACCGCGGCCGGCTCAGCAATATGGTTACTTCACTGTGCCACCCTCTCTCTCGTACACACACACAGCGCGCTTCGTCACACCTTGCCGCGGTGGAGTAGCCGAACGGTCTAAAGCGTCTCGCTGCGGGGCGCGCGGTTGCTCGCCGTGGTGGTTCGAGCCCTCCCTATGGCATGTGTGTGTGTGTGTTTGTCCTTAGGTTAGTTTACTTAGGTTTAAGTAGTTTGTAAACTACGGACTGATGACCACGCAGTTTGGTCAGATAGATTTACAAACATTTCGTCATAGCTTTCTTGACGCAATCTACCGGCCCCCGCCCGTACTTGTCGCTGCCTCAGCACTGTCTGCTCAGCTGCTTGTTCTGCAAGGCTGTGCCTCCAGTCGCTCGCGAATGTTTACGAAATGATGGCACGCCGGTGACCGCACACTGTTTCGAGACTCGCCGCCCCTCTCTCACTGAGCCAACCGCTAAATCGTGGGAGCAACAATTTATATACCGGGTGATCAAAAAGTTAGTATACATTTGAAAACTTAATAAATTTCGGAATAATGTAGATAGAGAGGTAAAAATTGACACACATGTTTGGAATGACATAGGTTTTTATTATAACCACATCTACCGTTATCGGGCCTTTTTTCTTCGAGGAACTGCGTGATTCTGATTTTGTAACTGCTACCGTGACGGGTGAGGGGTCCGCCGATATGTTACAGAATCGCCAGACTGGCTGATAAACTCCTGCTGGAACGTACGATTTTTATGCAGGATGACACCCCACCCCATATTGCTAGACGCGTGGAAGACCTCTTGCGCTCGTCGTTTGGTTATGATCGTGTGCTCAGCCGCCACTTTCGTCATGCTTGGCCTCCCAGATCCCCAGACCTCAGTCTGTGCGATTATTGGCTCTGGGGTTACCTGAAGTCGCAAGTATATCGTGATCGGCCGACATCTCTAGGGATGCTGAAAGACAACATCCGACCCCAATGTCTCACCATAACTACGGACATGATTTACAGTGCTGTTCACATTATTCTTTGACTACAGCTGTTGAGCATTTCCTGTAAAAATCATCATCTTTGCTTTGTCTTAATTTGTCATGTTAATTATTGCTTTTCTGACCAAATGAAGCGCCATCTGTTGGATGTTTTTTGAACTTTTTTCTTTTCTCTCTCTCTCTTTTAGTTCTAATAAATATCCCATGTCATTCCAAGCATGTATGTCAATTTTTACTTCTCTATCTACATTATTCCGTGATTTATAAAGTTTTCAAATCAAATATTCAAAATAAATAAATAAATAAATAAATGTTAAAATGTTTGTATAGTTTATGAGACCTAACTACGGGGTCATCATTCCCTAAACTTACAAACTACTTATGAACTAGCTAACGCTAAGGACGGTACAAATATCCATGCCCAAGGGGGGATTAGAAGCCCCGACCGTAGTGGCCGTGCAGACCGTGACTGGCGTGCCGGAGACAGCTCGGCCACCGCGGCCGGCTGTTGTTCCCTCATGAACCGCCGATGAAGAAGTGTTCCTTTATAAGACGTAATCTTAAAAAATCAACGATGTAGCTTAATTTGGCTGGGCTGCAGGTAGTATATTATGTATAAATTTTGAGCCTTTACTTAGGATAGCTGCAGTATGTCCCTTCTACAGATAGGTATAAAAATGGTCATTTGGAAAAGAGCTATTCAAATTGCTTTCTCTCTATGACCAATAGAGTCTGAGGAATTGTCTCATTAAAGATCGCATTTTCGCACACAGAGCTTTTCCGGTGCGCAGTCGAACAAGGTACGATAAACCATTGTGCATTCAGGGGGACTACTGTTGCCACTTCTTTGTGCGTCCAGGATTGGGAGTGAGTGACGATAGAGAGAAAGAGAGATCATCACCATCCAAGGTAATTCTGAGATACTGGGAGAAGCATCCATACCAGGGGCGGCCACGAAATTAACACACGGGCCATCCCTCTTTCTCCTAATGGCACATTCGCCCCACCACGTCGCTGTCCTGTCTGAGCGGCAACTTTGGAGGATTACATTGCAGAGTCGCCGAAATGTTCAAATGTTTGAAAATCTATGGAACTTAACTACTGTGATTATCTGTCCCTATGCTTAAAAACTAACCTAAAGACAACACACACACACACACACACCTATGCCCGAGGGAGGACTCGAATCTCCGACGGCGAGCAACAGCGCTCTCCGCAGCAAGGTGCCTTAGACCGCTCGGCCATTCCGCAGCGACGTAGCGGCCAAACGCATTGAGGTAGTCTTGTGTAGTTCGTGAACGAACTAGTTCGGAAGAGCGCTCCCACAGGCGAACTAGTTCGCAGGTCCCTCGCCTCTTAGTTCGTCCGCTCCTTTTCCGAAGACTGATGGGGAACAGCGAGAGGACGCGAGAGTGCGCAGAATCGCGTGATTCCCTTCTGCCAATTACCTTCATTTCGAGTTGAGATGCAACTCAGCTGTAGTTTCGTAGATCACTGCCACATGAAATCTATTTTAAAAATAAAGTACTACGAGTACTCTGTATGCAAAGTAGTTGAATACCATTGTATCACCCATTCGTGTAAATAACTGGTTTATTTGCCTAAGTATTTTATGTCAAATTTCCCAAAAATACGGGTAATAGCACACGCTTTGGCAACACCGATTCATTATATAAAAAAGCTGTCATAGCTCTTTTAGTAGCGGTAGCAAAAGCCAAAAAGAGCGGACGAACTAGGAGCAGCGGACGATTATGCCAAACATATCTCGCTTCATAGTTCGTTGGATTCTTTTTCGAAGACCGACGGGCAATAGCGAGAGGGCGCGTAGCAGAATTAAAAAACCACGTGTTTGCCTTCTGCTGATTAGTCATTTCGAGGTGAGCGTCTGCCTGCTAGATTACATAGTTCAGTGCTACAAAATTTCTGCTTTGAAGTATTCTGCACTCTGCAATATCTGACTAATAAATTCCAGAATGCCAAGATATAGAGGTAACTCTAAACTTAAACACGAGAAATTATGCACAAACTGTTTCTTTTGGTTTGCGTGATATCGTTAGCGGCTCAAGCAGCAAGCGCATGAAGCAGCTAGGTGGGGGAACTACCTCCTCCACCTGCACGCGCAGACCACGCCGCTCAGCCGTCAGTGGAAGCGGACGAAGTAAAAGAGCCGCAACTAAAGTGAGCGCTCCCGATCGCGAACTATTATGCGCAAGTCTACATTGAGCGCTACGATACGATACACAAGGCCGTTCCCCGTCGATGGTTCGAATCCCCCTTTTCACATGAATGTTTGTATAAGCTAGTTCATAAATACTTTGTAAGTTTAGGGACTAACGACCACGCAGTTAAGTCCTTTATGTTTTACAAACAACATCGGACACTCCACTGCGGCACGGGGTCATCGCTGAGTTGGCAGAGCCGTCGCGCACGAACACGAGACCGTCTTGCATACGGCTTGTTTTCATACCATGTCATATTAGTAAATTCGCAAAACTAAGCTGTAGATCGTAAGAGTGTTATACCTTTACTGACTGCAGGAACAAAAGGTACAAACTACAGTTACGTCTGCTCTGTAACTGTGTTATACTGGTAATATTGTGCGAGCCATGTTGTTCCATCTAAAATTTTTACCTGACAAGGAAACCTTCCGGTCTCGATAATGCACTTCGAGATGAGACTTAGCAGAATAGTAGTAAACTTCAAGGGTGTTGACTCGAAAAAGTTTTACAGCGCACTATCCAGAAAAGTTCAAGAAATAGGGCTCCGTAGTCTTAAGCGCTGCACATATATAACTGATAGAACTGTCAGTGAAGGCTGCACTGCAGCCGGCACGTTAGCTCAAAGCGCTCGATGCCCTCTGTAAAGAAAAAGAATTGAGCCTTGAATGCAACGATCGACTTAGAACGGACACGAATGAACGTCCGCGGAGAACGGATCTACCATAAGGACGTTTGGCGAAAAAGTTTGTATGATGTTTGCTTGTCATGTAGAGGACCCACCTTCAAGAAACTTTTGTTTTGTATCGTTTATTAGACTCTTTCTGGATGCCTGCTTGTTTGTATACACACAACAGGGCAACAGCTATGCTCTGCTGTTCCATGAAAAAGCCGGTTCCTCGAAATTACAATGAATATTTAAAATCTTTCCACAGCTTGCAATATCATCTAGTTTTGTAACAAAATTGTAATAACAATAGTCGTTAACACTTTACTCTCCCAAGGCCTATATTAATTGTAAAATATATTTCGAATCATTCGACTTTTTAAAAAGAAACTATTGTATTTAAAATTTTAATTAGCTTCAACTGTCATTTCACCTATAAAGTTCTTTCTTATCTAATTGATAATACTATTTATCATTAATTTTATTTAAGAATTGTTATAATTTTTGAAACAAATAATAAAAATAAAATGTTTATCGCAGATAGGATCGAACCATGATCATCCATATGACAGTTACCAAGGCTTCTACTTTCTTTATTTATTTATTAACCATCTAGCCATACGTTTACACCTAAGTGTAACCAACCTATTGGGACAAACTGCTATGGTCATTAGTTCCAAGACTTACAAACTACTTACAGTAAGTTACACTAAGGACCACATACTCACCCATGGCCGACGGAGGATTCAAATCTCCGGTGGGAACCTGTGTTATTGACCAATAAATAAGACGTATATAAGTTACGCATAAACTATAGAGACCTTTTTCTCGGATTTTTTTAGATATGAGCTTTAATATTTCTTTAAGTGGACAATCTTTTAGTGTTATCCCAAAAAGAATTTCCGAGTCTGGGAGGTCTCCTTGTGAGTTATAGAAAGAGAAACTTAAAGTATAGTGTGTATAGAAAGACGATAGGGATATAATAAATTATCATAACTATGTCTAAAGAGAAGGGTTAACGTCGTGTTGACATCACGGTTATAACACACGGAACTAAGAATGGGAAAAAAAGTTACCTAGCACTTCTCTAGCGACAGTGTCATGACTACTCTTCTTAACAAGATATACAACATGACAAACATATATTCAATTACTTGTGACTGGACGGAGAAGTAGCACAATTTACATTTGGTACAAACTGTAGGCACACAAACAAGAAGAGGCAGTTCATCAGACTATATCACTTAAGATACCATTTAATCACCAATTAATTAATTTCATTATTGAAAGAAATCTTTAAAACGTATAGTTTGAGCCAAAGATAGATATAACTTTAGCAAACTCTTCAAGTTAAACAACTGAACAGTTTTAATGCAATGGAATTTGCCTTTCAATCGGAAATCACACTGCAAATGTATCATTTCTCTCTGCAGGAGCACATTCAATCGATACAACAAATGGCCCTGAAAATCTTACAAAGAGATGCAGTATCCTAAAATGATTTGAAAACTATTTCTGTATTTCTTCGAACACTGGAACGAATTTTACAAAATTTGCCTTTTATTTAGCAGCAGAAGCTTCAGGGAAATAGGTGCTGGCATTTGGAAAAATATTTCATCATACGATGGAAGAAACAGAGCCGCATCGCACTGCAACACGAAATGTCACACTGCAGCGAGTAATTCCGAGAAGCGCCGAGCAAAGCCGAGATCCTCAGCCCTTTGATCTCTACCACAGCTCCACATGCTGCTCTGAGAAGCTGTTTTCACCATTCATTTTGGTACATAGTTCTGAAATATTTTCTAACACTCGCGGTAATATTGTATGCTTCTGACGTCGTAACGTATCTCACAGCACACAAACCCAAAAAAAATGTGGGAAACAAAGCATTCAGTCAACCGAACTGTAGTTCAATGAGAACAACACACACTCAAAAGGGGAAAAAAATAAAACGAAATAAATACCGACGTGCGGAATATATCGATTACCGACACCAGTAATATTTTAAAACCTCGCAAAATTAATTTGCCACAAACAGCCGAACGAAGGCCCGGCGTATTATCAATTTGGCGCTAAAAGCCCTTCTGTGTAAACAGTGACCGTTCTCGGCGGCTTTTGTAACTGAACCCTCATAAAAGTAATGCATTGTTCGCACTGAAACGGCGCGCGGACAAAAAATAAATAGGGGCAAAAAAAAAAAAATCGCTGAAATGGAAAATAAAAGTGGTGAAAGGGTAGGGCGGACGCGCTCGGCTGAGGGCCGGTGAAGTGCGCGCAACAAAAGCGCGGGCCTCGTATCAATTACTGGCACTGCGCTCGACGGCTTATCGGCAATATTTTTGCCTCGCGGTATTAATGGGCCGAAGATTTGATTGCCGCGCGCGCGCTCCGACCGCGCCCGCCACATAATTTAATAATGCAACTAATGTATCGGACTAAATGACGGGCAGGCGGCCGGCGAGCCGATGCGCGCCGACGCGCTTTTTGGGAAAAAAATGTCAGCCGCGATAAATCGTTTTCAACTCCATTGACTCGCCAGCGGCGGTAGGTCGGTCGCAACCAGCAGTGCAGCCAACACGACACGGCGGCTGTTGGCCGAACACCACAGGTCGCGTGCCACCGGTTGTTAGCTGGCGACGCGACTGACAGATAGACCAAGTGACATAACCAGATCGACGTTCCTGGCCAGCGAGAAATACAGGCCAACACCGACTAGAGATAAGGCCTAACACCGTGTAAGGATAAGGCCTCACACCAATCTGTGCCATGTCACACTGATAGCCCACGGTCGCTAGCCTGGATGGTGTTGGCTGGGCTGCGTGGTGTCGTGGCCGAGGGACAGTTTTCTGCGTGAGAGTAACGCTCGCACCATGGGAAATGCGATGACGGGTGTGGGGGAAGCCGCCTGCCATCTACTCCCTTCGACAACCAGCACTCGGAACTCTCATTCAGTAGTGCTCACAATATTTTTGTTACTGGTACTGTTTTCAAGACCAAGTGACATAACCAGATCGACGTTTGTGGCCAGCGAGAAAGACAGGCCAACACCGTCTAGAGATAAGGCCTAACACCGTGTAAAGATAAGGCCTCACAACAATCTGTGCCATGTCACACTGATAGCCCACGATCGCTAGCATGGATGGTGTTGGCTGGGCTGCGTGGTGTTGTGGCCGAGGGATAGTTTTATGCGTGAGAGTAACGCTCGCACCATGGGAAATGCGATGACGGGTGTGGGGGAATCCGCCTGCCATCTGCTCCCTTCGACAACCAGCACTCGGAACTCTCATTCAGAAGTGCTCACAATATTTTTGTTACTGGTACTGTTTTCAAGACCAAGTGACATAACGAAATCGACGTTTGTGGCCAGCGAGAAAGACAGGCCAACACCATCTAGAGATAAGGCCTATCACTGTGTAAGGATAAGGCCTCACAACAATCTGTGCCATGTCACACTGATAGCCCACGATCGCTAGCCTGGATGGTGTTGGCTGGGCTGCGTGGTGTTGTGGCCGAGGGACAGTTTTCTGCGTGAGAGTAACGCTCCCACCATGGGAAATGCGATGACGGGTGTGGGGGAAGCCGCCTGCCATCTGCTCCCTTCGACAACTAGCACTCGGAACTCTCATTCAGTAGTGTTCACCAACTACGGCAAAGACGTTAACTAAAACAATTAATAGCAGACCTGACGTAATACAAACCAACTCTACATGAAGGAACGAACTCACAAACTCCATTCAGGAACATTACATCTTAAATTTACTTCAGTGACCCTGCGCACTATTGTAATACTATTCTTCCAAGCTGACAAGTTAAACAAGTTATGCATTACTCAAAGTAGCAAATCCCGTCAATCAACGATGTGACAGACATCAGTGATTTATAAAAATACATCTCTTTGAGGTTATTGAGCCAGGATCGCAAATATCGTATTATTTATTTGTCTGGACTCAAGTCTGCTTTATACTTACGTCAGAAGCAGTAAATATATTTCATTTTTCAATCAGGTAAGATAATCCACTTCCGTGATGTATATTTTAACAATTTGACTATGTAATATTATTCATTTTATATATTGACGAGAAACTCTTTATTTTAGAAAGTCTCCAAAGTGAATGTGTTATAAGCCTTTAAACCTCCTGAAGAGAATGATATGTATAATCGAAACCGGTCACGACAAATAAATAACATGATATTTGCTATCTTTGCTCAATAATCTCAAAGAAGACGTATTTTTATACGTATTCAGACCGCTCTCCTCAGGCGTAACTTAACCAGCTAAGATCATACAATATAAGCTTTCACGGCCGGCGTCAACTTCACTTAAAACTACCGGGCTCTTAAGTCGTGGTCGATTTGTAAAACTTTCCCCTAACGTTTCATCTTCGGCTGCGGAAGACATCTTCAGAGGTAGAGTCCTCTGAAGATGTCTTCCGCAGTTGAAGATGAAACGTTAGGGGATAGTTTTACAAATAGATCACGGCTTATGAGCTCGAAAGTTTTAAATGAAGTTGATTTGATTTGATTTAATTTTTTCAGGGAAGCCAAAACATTCTTGGTCCAACCCGCCACTACCCTCACCGAAACTAAGTTTATTGTGCGGTATCGCTCCCTGTGTCTCTAGTAAAGCCAGCCAATGCCCTTGAACAGTGCAAGGAGTCCCTTTACCAGTTCTTTATTAGACACAATTTCTTCGGTTCTGGTTGTCCCAAATGTTCTGTGCCTTTTACTCTCCAATGCAATGCATTCGAAGATTAGATGCGATGCAGTTTCATCACCGTCATCACAGATCCTACATTTAGGGTCCTCTTCTGTTATTCCCATTGTATGTTGGTGTTTTTTTTTTTTTTTTTTTTTTTTTTTTTTTTTTTTTTTTTTTTTTTTTTTTTTAAATTCCAATGGCCTGTCAGCAATCCAACCTTGAGACTAATCTCTCTCCTGTTCAGGTCCAAGATTGCAGAGCTTCTTTTAAAACATGGCTTTGGCATCATTACCTTGCCATGTTTTTGTTTATAGACTTTGGTCCAATATTCTACGTGCTGTCTTCTGAGCCAGTTACGTAGCTCAAATTTGACCAATGCCTTGGTGATTGTCAGGACAGGTTCCGGTCCAATAAATGGAAGTCTCTGCACCCATCCTGGCTAATCTGTCGGCATGTTCGTTGCCACTGATCCCTGAGTGACCAGAGACCCACAATAGGTTTACTCTATTGCTTTCCCCTAGCTCCACCAGAACCCTGTGACATTCTGCAACAATTTTAGACCTTGTTGCAGGAGCTGCCAGTGATCTCAGGGCTGCCTGGCTGTCTGAATAGATATAGATGCTACGGTCTTTGTAGCACCTAAGCAAATTCTCCTCCACACACGCCCTGATGACAGTGATTTCGGCCTGGAATACTGAGGCCAGTTTCCCTAGAGAGATGATGCCCTCCAGTCTTGGCTGCACCTCGTATACTCCGCCCCCAAAGCCTAGGTCTGATTTTGACCCGTCAGTGAACCAGACAATATCCCCCGTACGGTGTCGAACTATTTTCTCCCACTGATCCCTACTTCCAATTGTTATATTGAAAGGCTTGTTGAAGCAGTATGGGATTATAATATAGTCGGCTGGCATTTCCCCAAGCTTTCCTATATTTACCTCACTCACTATTTTAGTGTGTTAGTTCCAGTGTTTGCCAGTTTCGAGTCTGTATGCACCAGCCACTGCCTCCATCTTGACCCAAAGGTGTAATGGGGGCATATCCAACATGGTTTCCATCCCAGTAGTAGGTGTGCTGCTAATTCCGCCTGTTATGGCTAAGCAGGCCAATCTCTGCACCTTACCAAGCTCCTTAGCAGCAACCTGCTGTTCAACTTACTTCCACCACACGACCGCCCCATAGGTGATCCTGGGTTTAATCACCGTGGTGTATATCCAGTGCATACCCTATACCAAGTGACATAACCAGATAGACGTTTGTGGCTAGCGAGAAAGACAGGCCAACACCGTCTAGAGATAAGGCCTAACACCATGTTGAGATAAGGCTTCACAACAATCATGTCAGACTGCGATCGCTAGCTGACTACGATGCAGTGAGCTGTGCCAACACCGTCTAGATACAAGACCTCACAACAAGCTCGTGTCACGTCACATCGATAGGCTACCATCGCTTATTGAGTGGCTGGCCGCTGGGGCACAGATCACTACCTCGTAGCACCATCCAGTTACATGACAGCCTACGGGTGTGACGTGACACGAGCTTGTTGTGAGGCCTTGTATCTAGACGTTATTGGTTGTGCCCCAGTGGTCAGCCAGTTAGCTAGCGATCACGGCCTACTCGTTCTGTTGTGACCCTTGTCTCTAGATGGTTTTGTCTGAGCTCAGTCTTGTCACGTTACTCAGAATAGGCCGCGATTGTGTAGCTGGCAGGTTGGCCACTATGAGACAGTGTGCTGTGTCCCAATGCAGAACTAATTAGCTATGCGATCGCGGCGTACTCTGTATGACGTAAGACTAGGCCCAAATTGAGAAGCATGTAGCACTCACGTAGTGACGTGACACTCTTACGCAACACGTGTCTTCCACACACGCTGCGCCAAACCAGCACACATTGGGATGCGTGCAAGAGTGTCAGTCAAGCCAAGTGACGTGTGCGTACCAGACGCTGGTTACTCACCTGCATCTCCCAAGACTGACATTATGTGATTCGCAGATAAAAGAGTTGTTACTCTTACAGCAGAGTTCCGAATTCGATTTCGATACTGACACTGGTGACGAATTTTTTCTTTTCTCATTACTGAATAAAAACTTCAAATATCTGAAGAAATATATTGTGATTGAAAGGAAGTGGTGTGGACAGTCTCAAACTCAAATCATGAGCAATATCACTTCATATCTAGCATTTGAGTTTTATCTTAATGTAGTCAATATCTTTTATATCATACTGTTCCCTATGGTCCCTTACTGCCTCTTTTAACTTTCCTACTATTGTGAAAAGTAATCAACTGATCCAATACACAAGATGAGAACAGTATACTGTAACTGAAAATAAGGCCTGTCAAGAATGTGATAGGTACCCAGGTGTGCTCTGTGAGAGGAAGAGTTAATGCTATTCGAAAAATCTTTTAATTAATATATGTTTGACTTTGTCAGCTGCAGGTGTACAGTGAAGAAATCAGCAAAACTATAGCGATATAAATAATAGGAAAACAGTACCAGTAACAAAAATATCACGAGCTTATATGGCGAAACTCGAAACACTACTGAATGAGAGTTCGGACTGCTAGTTGTCGAAGGGAGCAGATGACAGGCGGCTTCCGCCCTCCCGGCATCGCCTTTCCCATGGTGCAAGCATTACCTTTGCGCAGAAAACTGTCCCTCGGCCAGAACACCACATAGCCCGGCGCAATTGCAGGTCACATCAGCGTCGTACTGCGTGCCAATTTGCTCAGTCCCATTAGAATATGTTAGTCACAAAAACGCGTGCTGTACCACGTCACTACGCGAGTACTATATGCGTCTCAATTTGCGCCTAGCCTAACATGGTTGCGCTCTTGCAACGCCTCCTGGAAACATGGCCTCACAACACTCCTGACAGGTCACACAGAGTAGGCCGGAACTGCCAGCTGACTGGTTGGCCAATGGGGAACAGCCCACTGCCTCGTAGTGGCCAGCCTGTCAGCTAGCGAACGCAGCATTTCGGTGTGACGTGTCACCGACTGTTATGAAGCCTTGTTACAGAGTTGGTTCAGGCCTAGCCCCTATACTAGGGGTGGGCGTGTGAGCAGCCCATGGGTACTGCAGGAAATTTTGCCGCCGTGCAGGCACCATGGCAGTTCAGCTCGTGCTCTCTTACTCGCGAATAGCGCCGTAGACGATTGACTGCTGTCTCTTGAGTCACTGTCATAATTACAACGAATAACGATAAGAACGATAATGCAACTAATAATTACGATTAATATAATACTTGAGGGGGTTTAGACCTAAAGACCAACCTTATGTTATACAAAGGTGCTGTGAAATGAATACGTAATTTCAGTTCATAACAACTCTGTTGGACAGTGGCACAGCACATTGTCAAATGAACAAATAAAGAAAAAATATATCAATTGCGTGATGCTGTATTGAGTATGACAATATATTACGTTTCATAAGTTGACAGCAGATACATTCAAAAGTCTGTCTTCCAAGTCATTGGTGAGCAGACGGAGGTAGGGCGATTAATACTAATTAATAAAGGAGACTAAACTGTCACATCCATCGTTTTCGGTCACAGACACAACGCAGAAATAAAAGAAGAAGCAAATAATACATGTATTTTTCATCAAACAATTATTAACCTAATACTGATAAAACTTTTGAGAAGTGTTGAGAACAGACCTAGAAATTATGAAAAAAAGTATGTGTGTTTTCATCACCCCCGATTTAAATGTTTTTATTTATTTATTTATTTTTGCATCTTAATGTTTTCAGTGGAAATTACAGGTCATCAACTGCATTGCTCATGTCAGTTGAACGTCAGTAGGATTATTCCTGACCTTTGTCTTCCTTATTCCATATTAATATTAAAAAGAAAAACAATACACTTGCACACAAATCTATAGTTGCGAACAGTATGCAGACTCAAGCAGCTAGTGTAAACAGCTGCGGAAAGTCTTCTTAAAGGATGTTCTTGCAAAATATTTCAATATGTTTCTGCGTCACTAAAGTTGTCCTACCTCAGTCGCCTAGTACGCATTGACACTGACAACACTATTCTAATGACAGAAGCGAACAGGCCCATCTACGTGTGTTAGTGCTATAAAGTGAGCAATATTAGAGCAGTGATAGAGGTGGAACTCTATGCTGGCAGCAAGCAGTGTGAGCGCATTACCGCATTTGCCCACCCCTGCTTTAGACGGGGTTCGGCCGGCTGCAGCCTTGCACGTCACGAGAATAGGCCTAAGACAACGAGTTTGTGACAGTTGCATAGAGTGACACTTGCCCGGATATGGTATTTGTTGACACTTGCCCAGAGCCCTGGACACTGCAGGTAGTGCACAGAGTGTTCCACAAGTAGGCACACCAGCCTGTCCGTCACAGGTAGTTCTCAGATTGCTCATCGTATGAGTTGTGTGAGCTTTCTCTAAAATGTAACGGTCCGACGACGTTACGTAACACAACTCGACCGACTAGAAGCGCATGAGAAATACAAACAATGTACTGCATTCAGGGGAACGATCATTATTAGGTTAGACGTAGACTTATAATCTAACATACAGAATACAGGGTGGTCCATTGATGGTGTCCAGGCTAAATATCTCACAAGAAAGACGTTATACATTGCGGCGTCATCCGTTTGCGAAGTTTCAATCACCGACTTTTCCTTCTGAATGTGAAAATATTTTGCTAGCACCCACCTACTTAGGGAGACATGACCATCCCAATAAAATAAGAGAAATCAGATCGAAAACGGAACGATTTAGGAGTTCTTTCTTCCCACGCGCTATTATAGAATGGAACGGTAGAGACAAGTTATGAAAGTGGTTAATGAAACCTCTGCCAGGCACTTAAGTGTGATTTGGAGAGTATCTATATAGATATAGAAAATAATCATCAAACGAAAAAACTACAAAGAACAAAACTTTTCTAGCTTGAAGGGGAAAACAGATGGGGCTACGGTTGGCCCGCTAATTGGCACTGCCATAAGTGAAACGGATATCCACTCAATTTTTTAAATTGGTAACCCGATTTTGTTACTACATATTCGTCTAGAACGTAAATAAATACGAATGTTTTATTTGGAACACTTTTTTCACTGTGTGATAGATGGCGCTGTTATAGGCACAAACGTATAAGTACGTGGTACCGCGTAACATTTCGCCACTGCGGACGGTATTTGATTGGTGATACATTACTCGTGTTAAAATGGACCGTTTACTAATTTCCGAAAAGGTCGATATGGTATTTATGTATGGCTATTGTGATCAAAATGCCCAACGGGCCTGTGCTGTGTTTGTTGATCATTATCCTGGAAGACATCATCCAAGTGTCCGGACCTTTCATGGGATAGTTATTTAAAGAGAAAGGAAGTGTTCATCCTGCAAGTGAAACGTCACCCACGACCTGCAACTAATGATAATACCTAAGTAAATGTTGTAGCTGCAGTTGCGGTTAATCAACACATCAGAAGCAGACAAACTGAGAGAGAATCGGAAATCTCAGAAACATCGGTGTTGATAGTTTGCAGCTGTCATTATCTTTTTCAATTCTACGGACCTTGATAAAAAGAGCATATGCCATCTCGCATGCTGAAAATTTACCTCAAGAGTTGCAACATCTCAAGAATGTGTTCAACCAAAACGGCTATAAGAAAGGCAGATTCGACGGGCTTTTGAGTTCTGACCACCATGTGAACCAGCTGAAAACACTTCCAGTTCTGTTGCTTTCCTTCCTTATGCTGGTAACGTGTCTGGCAAGATAGGAAGGATTTTAAAGAAACACAAAATAAAGCACATTTTTCTTTCGCCAGCTAAGACTCGGGCACTTCTTGGCTCTGTTAAAGTAGATTTAGGCCTAAGAAAGCCTGGCGTTTATAAAATATCTTGTGAGAGCGGCAAAACAGAACAGCACAGAAGTACATCTCCAACAACTGAGCAACTAACAGATACTCGATCAATCGAAGCTCTGCTCTTCTGACACGTAACCTGACTTCCGGTATTGTCTCCTAGATCCATAGACCTGTAAATCCGAAAAGTTATACACGAAAAGCTATAAGTCTAAACACCAAAAAGCTGTTGCAGAAGCAAACTACTACATATTTTAGGTAATGAGATCGACGTTCAAGTGATCCTCAGCACATTTAATCCCCCTACAGATCTTATGATCTACAGTAAACACCTCGTAAGGTTGGTCTATATACACTGCGGAAGGGTAAAAGGCTCCTTCCACACAGGGGAGAAACCTAAAATGCATCTAACTCGATTCCCACATCACGAAAAAGATACTGTGCTACAACAACTTACAACACATTAGATCCAACTCTAACCCTTTTTAGGGCAAAGCGATTCAGAGATCGATGATTGTCACATCAAAACCATAGGATTACAACACAGCACACCCACATCCAAAACGAACCACACCTAGTAAGATACAGAAATATACTCGAAATATGCTTTGTGCATAATCATTCTACATGAAGAACCATTTACAATCAAAACCAAAACGTTATTATTCGACTCTTTTGACCCTAACCACGTCCTTTTGTACACACCAACAACTCTATAGCCCTGAATATCTCGATACATGATACATGACAAGTTCCAAATCTTGACACCAGTTAAACAACAAGCTAAAACTTCAACCACAGGCCAATCCCTTACGGTTCAAGTAGACAGCACACGCTAAATGGTTAGCCATTTACAGTCAGAGCTAAAATACAGCTCAATACTAATAAAATACGGCCAGATGCATATGTGTTACACCGGTCTTCTTACAGAACAGAACCAGTGCCATTCCTGTTATGTCCTCCTCCAAACAACAAGTATCTTTTCTATGCATAATTTATACACTCACAAGTAAAGTTTAGATCAGGGCTCCATTTAAGATGGTTATTTGTCACATCCTGCATCGTGAAAATTCCACAGAGCTACTGAAAAAAAAACCACACACACACACACACACACACACACACACACACACACACAAAAAGCAGACTCACTTCTAACATTTTTTAAAGGTAAATAGACTCGTAATATTGTAGCTGGAGAACTATTTAAATCCAAATACATTACGAGGTTATAAGTCTTCTACAACTAACCACGTATTTATGTTTAAGAGGAAATCGCGTCGATAAATCAGACATTTAGACACCATGCAGAAAAGTATAACATACAAGAGCTTCTATGTATCGTACCTCGCGATTCTTTGAATGTTAGATCTGGGTATAGAGGATGAAGCAGAGCTGATAAAATAGAATTTAAACGCCTCTAGTTAGAGTCAAACTATACTACGAATCGAACAATCATAGATTGTGTTTTCCAGATAGAAAGCGATGCAGACGTTAACTACCACGCACCGTACCTCTGAGAACTCGGTAAAAACATACAATGGAGAGACATAACACTCTTTTCGTTACTCAACTCTTATTACATATATCGTATACACCAACCCACCTTCCAGAATATATCCATAGTAACAGCTGTCTAGGTTATTATGAACCATCCAGATCAATTAGGTTTAATCTTGTAGAATACATACAACATCGTATTTTAGGTAATCATATCTTCGACTACAGACACATCAGCGCCAATCGATAACAATGGAGAAGCAGTATAAGGTACCTTAAGACGTCAACAGACAACTCGAATGAGTCAACTACACAAACCACAGAAGTGTAAAAGGTCTGTCAGCAGGAGAATATTCCTAGTTTGTTCATATTCGCAACCAAAAACACGAAAAATTGTGCAGAAACACGAAAAACTTAAAATTCAACTGATCGAAGTCTATTTCGGTTTAGGGTAACTCTAGCTACTGAGCACAAAAATTCACTTCAAAAACAACGGATCATGTCCTAGAATGACTCCAACTCATTCTCCAAATTATGCTTTTGAGTGATATTTCTAGGCGAAAGACCAGATAACACACTTATGGGTGAGAGGTACAACGCATCCTTCGATTCCAGTTGTATTCTTCGAGACGTGTAGTATAGAGATAGATTGATCACTTGACCGAGTTTTATGGTAAATCACTGATCAAAAGATTCACACCTCACCCAGCGGTTCTTGTGCCAGCAAGACTCCAGGATGATACCCAAATGATACTTTTGAGAGGTATTTCGAGGTGGAGGACCAAATATGGGCAAGGCGAGTGTTGACCGAGATACTTCATATCCGGTGTGAACATAGACAGAGTGTATTAGTTAACGCTGACGAGCGCATTTTTGACTGGCAACGTAGAGGGTTAGTCTGAGACTGATAAACCACACCAATTTATAGCCAGATTAGCATTTACAAGTCGTTCTTGACTTCTTCAAGGGGCAGCAAAAGTGCGATCAGCAGTAATCGATCAAGACAGACAATATTTAGTTTCGATTTCAGCGTAGACGCAGATAGCAGCCTATTCGGAATTTGGAAATTATAGAAATTTAACTTGTTTCTTTATTAATTTGAGTTTTCGAAAAAGTAAACAAGTCAAAATTTTGAATCAGTTTTTTATTTCAGTAACTAGTGACATCACTTTAGTACCCGAACTGATCCTCAGATTGCATGAAATACACAATATAACTGTGAGATATTCTGCAATTTTATTGGTTTACGAACCGGTTTTCGGCTGATATGTCATCATCAGGCAAACGTTACAAGTTTAAGTTTCAAAGATCTTAACTTGCTAGATATATAACTTTCAAAGGAAATTAGTGTTTTGGTTTATAACTAACCACAGGGAGCGGTGTAAATTCCTGACATTGTAAAAATACGTGACAATATAATAGATTATGACGTTATCCTAAGAAATATAAAGTAAAACAATGGAAAATGGCTGAAAAATATTAATCAAAACCTATCTATCATGAACAGCTCTAATGTCTAGAAACATGGAAGCGTTGTGAATATATGTTTTTAACTGGTTAAATTGAACTTGACCAAATAATCATCTTAAACAGGTGCATTTACAAATGTTTCATTCAACTTTGTCACATGCTTCCATGTTCCAGACATTGGACCCGTTTAAGATAATTATTTGGTTAACTTTACTTTAACCAGTTAAAAACATATATTCACAAAGCTTCCATGTTTCTAGACATTAGACCTGTTTAAGATAGATACGTTTTGATCAATATTTTTCAGCCAATTTCCATTGTTTCACTTTATATTTCCTGGGATAACGACATAATCTATTATATTGTCACGTATTTTCTCAATGTCAGGAATTTACACCACTACTTGAATTGTAATATTTCCATAAGGTTAGTTATAAACCAAAACACTAGTTTCCTTTAAGAGTTATATAGCTAGCAAGTTAAGATCTTTGAAAAGTCAACTTGTAACGTTTACCTGATGATGACGTAACAGCCGAAAACCGGTTCGTAAACCAATAAATTTACAGAATATCTCACAGTTATATTGTGTATTTCATTCATAATGTATCAAATATTCCGTCAAGAACCGACGAAACAGTCAATGAATATAATCCTCAGAAGTTAAACTTCTGTTAATTTCAAGATTTTTTCTTACAGGAGATGTCATCTATGTCTATCTTTACATAAGTCATAAAGTTTCGCTAATTGTAGTTAGGCAAGGAACATCTTTATGACTTCTGTGTGACATCCTGTTCATGTCTTCCATGCAGGAGTCTCGGGTAGAGTAAATAGACAGATGAGTCAATTCCGCACTATAAATAGTTGGAAGAGTAGAAAAATCTCAACAGCATAGGTTTCACGTTAGAACTGTTTCGTGCAATTTATGTGGTAAGAATTATAAAACAAGTGGAAACAACAAACCTAGCGGCATATGTAAAACCACCACTATGGGTACGTGCATGCACAAAGATCTAGCAAAACTGATACAAAAACTATCAGTAGTGGCTCTAGTAAAACTGCCCTGGTGATGATCTTAAATCGTTTCATCAATCCAAATACCAACAACAGCAAATCTGGCGACGAACAGCAAAGTTTAACTGATGATGTAATAATTCCAAGTTTTCACTTTATTTAGCTTTGCACTTTATAGTTGGCGAATATTAAGGGATTCCATTCACAGTAGTGAACATTTACAGATTAACGATCAAAAAGACACAGTAAGCAGTGTTTCTATTGCCGCCGTCGAAGGTTCGAGTCCTCCCTGGGGCATGGGTGTTTGTGTTTGTCCTTAGGTTAGTTTACCTTAGTTTAAGTAGTTTGTAAGCTACGGACTGATGACCACGCAGTTTGGTCCGATAGATTTACAAACATTTGAACATTTCTTTTTGTTTCTATTGCAGCCTCACCAAATCTGAAGCAACAGAATTATTTGCTGTGCTGGAATTATTTGTTTTATCATTTTGGCTGGTTGCAAATAATTTAAATAATTTGTGCATTATAAGTAGTAAAGTTCAGCTTGGGGGAATTTAACGTAGAGCAGGGGGCGTAAGTGTGGAAGGATTTGGTCTAATGTGCAAACGATTGCAACGTGTCTGTAGGGTGCTCCACTCCGGCAGCGGTAGACAGGAATTGTTGCAATAGTTTCTATTTGTTCATGTCAACTGAACAACAATCGCCGTGACATGGTTCACTTTACATTCGCGTGTATTCTAAAGATTCCCTACCTTGAAGTTATCTTTATTTACGTCAGGTAGCTTAAAAAGGATAGAATATGTCCTGTGTTGATAGTTACTGAAGCTGTAATTACGAAACCAACGCTTCATTTCTTGCCCATACTGGTTTCTATTTGTTAGATTAGCAAAACAATTTTTGTGCCATTTCGAATCTAGCCAATGAAATTACCATGGAACATAAATATAAATGAAATCTTTCTTCTGTCATAGGAAATACTCCCTGTGGGGTGGAAGATGCCAAGTCATTCCTCTTGTATAGACGTAAGCAAATGCTGTTAAAAAGTGTGTCAAATAAAGTGCCTAGCAAGAATTTCGGTACTATTCCAGCAGAACTGGATCAATATTTGGTCTCTTCAATAAACATTAGTTGTTTCTGATTGTGTTGCTTCGACATTGGAGATTCCAGATAATAGGAGCAGCCACACAGCTGAACATATCACACAAAGAGTGTTTCTAAAACATTTCCTGAAAAATTCTAAATTGTGTAAGCACATTTTTTAAGATAAAAGTATTCTAGTAAACTTACATTTTCATTTATTTGGTTATTTACCTGTTTCTCTATTAACTGTCATAGACAAATTTAAAAATAATACTATAATGATACTGATGATAGTGGTTAGTGAGTAGTTAGCGCCAACAAATGTAAATCTTTTATTTACTTTAATCAAACAATTATAGAATTACCAAAAGATAAATGTGTTTCTGAAACCTAATATCTTTATTCCGAAAAGTCAAACTGCCTGCCACATTACAGGCATGAGGATATTCAATGGAGCACTCGAAATTTTCTTCTTGCATTGATTGCACTGTGTAAATATTTTGATTTTTTTCTACATCACATAGATATAAGGTTCATTTCGAAATGTAGTCAAAGAAACTAAGGTTTGAAAGGTTAACTGGAATGAAATATATCTGATGACACTGCAAAAGGAGCGAAGCCAAGAGTGGGACTATAGGGCTGCACCCCTGCACCCCCCCCCTCCTCCCTCCAGTACTGCACTCTCTTCTTTACGTTTCTATATAATAAAATCAGGTGTAGTTTGGGGCACAAAGAGACAAAATTCCTGTGAGCTCAGATACCTGCCCTCCACCACTTCGCTAAAGACCGAAATCCTGGCTTCGCCTCTGACACTGCATAATGTGCATAGTTAACAACACAATATTCGACCAAAAACTATTGTAATACAAGCAAAAAGCGCAATTATTAACTTACAAATTTTCTTATTAAATGTTTTCCTTATTCATACTATGATAGGAATATCTAATTCTTAATCAATATTCAAATATACAGCATATTAAAACCGGTAGCATATTAACAATGTGCAGCCACTTTTTTAGGCCAATTTTTCAATATTTTACCTCCGATATATCGACATATCCATATTTTTCTTCGACATATATCGATTCGATATATTTTTTAAATATCGATATATTGGACTCTCGATATTTTTTAAAATTTCAACAGCCCTAATGTGAGCGGGTGGCTGTGCTGAAGTGCTGGACTTGTTAGTGCGCCTGTACCTACGAAAACCAGGCCGCCAAGAGTCCCAGTCTCCGTGAAAGTGGCACTCCGTGCAAATGTCATTCCATGTAAGTGTTCCCACCCCTAAAGCAACAACACCTGAAAGAAGTCATGAACACTACAGTGTCACATCACATAGAGTAGACTGTGTTTGCGTAGCTAACTGGCTGACTACTACGAGAGAGTTACAGTGCCATACAGAGGACAAGGCAGAAAACTACATTTGGTGAGGTATATGAAGAGGGCGTTCTAGCGTTGGCGCACAATGACCCTACTGCTTCGTCGTGGAGTATCGCCACGGAATGTGGTGTCAGAGAAGTGTTCTAACACATATTGCACCGACATAGATTTCACACGTTTCACCTCTTGTTACATCAATCCCTCTCCCGTGTGGATTTTTAACGCCGCCAGGAGTTTTTCCGGTTTGCTCTGCAGCGTCTACAAGATGATCCAACGTATTTTCAACAAGTGCTTTTTTACTGATAAAGCGATTTTCACCAATCACGGTATTGTGAATTTGAATACTATACATTACTGGTCAACAGATAACCCTCATTGGCTTCGACAGTTACATCAGTAACCGTGGAGAGTTAACGTGTGGCCGGTCGTAGTGGCCGAGCGGTCTGCAGCGCGTCAGTCAAAGTCTGCACGGCTGCCACGGTCGGGGGTTCGAATACCCCCCTCGGGCATGGATGTTTGTGTCGTCTTTAGTGTAACTGATGAGCCCGCAGTTAAGTCCCTTAAGCTTAACCAACATTTGAACATTTGAGTTAACGTGTGCTGTGGCATCGTTGTAAATGTCATTGTGGGGCCGCATGTATTTCCGGCTATACTGAATGGCAAAGCTATACACAGTTCGTGTGAAACGTTCTGACCATTTTGCTGGAAAAAGTACCACTAACTACGCGATAGTGCATGTGGTTCCAACATAACGGCTGTCCTGCTCACTCTTCCTGCGTGGCTACAGAGCTGCTAAATGAAAAGTTCCCAAGTTGTTGGATAGGACGAAGTGATTTGGCCAGCCCGGTCTTCTGATTTGAACACCTCTTGATTTTTTTCTGTGGGGAGCAAACAAACAAACCATATGATCAAATACCAACTATTCTAGACGATATGAAGCAACGTATCATCGAAGCGTGTGCTGGTATCTCACGTGCCACCCTCGAAGCCGTTCACAAATCTTTTCGAACGGAGACTACAAATGTTCATTGCAGGTGAGGAGAAGCATTTTGAGCACATGCTACATAAAGTTTTGTATCATATACAGTATTTATTTTGCATCTTTGTATTTGCTTCGTATTATGATCAATAGTAAATATTTTCAAAGAAAAAACAAATACGTACGAAATAAATGTGATATATAAGGACCTCCAATTTCCATTTGTATTTCTGTTACTTAAAATGTATTAACATTTTGTAGTATTTTAATAATGTATGTTGTCTACTATTTTGGCCTCACAGTTGTCAACTAAATGAATAATATTTGCGCGATATCATCAGTTAATTTTTGCGCAAAATATCGCAGTATGTATTACTATTGTCGGCGTAAATGGACGTGTTTGTGTAAGAACAGACTGGCGATGTTTACCATGTACTCTACACAACAGGAAAGGTCGCATTGGACAACGCCGCTTCGACGGACGAATACGATATGAGATCATATCTGTGTTTCAAAAACTATTGCCTAAATATTATGATATACATATACTTGAAACTGTCTTTTTAATCATGCAGTGAAGGCTTTCACGACCGGCTGAAATAGTTGCTGTTGAATCTTCCGGGATGCATGGTCGTGGTCGAACAAACATTCCTGCTCCTGATGTTTCGTACAGAGCTGCGCTGGACTTTTGTGTTCTTTCAGTCTTGTATTCATACTCTTTTGTAGTACCAATGTACACTTTTCCACAAGAACACGGAATTTTATACACCCCACTTGATGACAGAGGAGTGCGATTGTCCTTTACAGATCGGAGTGCCTGACGTATCTTTTCGTTGGTTTCAAACTGGTCTGATATCGTGTTTCAATAAAATCTTTCCTATCTGATCCGTAACTGTTTTAATGAAGGGGAGAGAAACGCCGCGGTGGAGTAGCCGAGCGGTCTAAAGCGCCTCGCTGCGGAGCGCGCGGTTGCTCGCCCTGGAGGTTCCAGTTCTCCCTAGGGCATGGGTGTGTGTGTTTGTCCGTAGGTTAGTTTACCTAGGTTTAAGTAGTTTGTAAGCTACGGACTGATGACCACGCAGTTTCGTCCGATAGATTTACAGACATTTGAACATTTGGGAGAGAAACGGTGTTCTTCCGTCGCTTTTATTGCTGTCTTTTTGTCTACTGTTCCTTGGTCGCAGAACCTTTTCACTCCTTTTCGTGTATATCCTTTTGTCTCAAAAGCCTGAATCAGATGCTGTAACTCGTCATCCAGGTGTTCTGGCGTACAAATTCTTTTAGCTCCGTCAATAAGATTTTTACTGACGCCTCTCTTTTGCTGTGGATTATGGTTGGGATCCTTGGGCAAATATCTGTCCGTATGCGTGACTTTCCGTAAAACCTTATGCTTCAACCTTCCATCCGATCCGTCTGTCGCATAACTGAAACATACAAGAAAGACATTTGTCATTTTCCATCTCTATAGTGTATTGGATCATTGGATTTACGCTATTCAGACAATGAAAGAAGTCTTCCAATGCTTTTCTACCGTGTGACCAAACACCGAATGTGTCATACACGTATCGAAACCAACGACTCGGTTTCTTATTTGCTTTTCCCAGAGGTGACACTTCGACTCTTTCCACGTAAAAATTAGCGATTGCAGGAGGTAGCGGGTTACGCATTGCGACAGCGTCAACTTGCTCATAAAACTCATCATTCCATTGGAACTGACTCGAAGTAAGGCAGTGTCGAAGAAGAGCAGTCAAATCTCCTGGGAAAAGATTCGTAATATAAACCGTAACTTCGTTGACAGAAATGAATAACGACACTATGTCAAAACTTACAAGAATGTCTCCAGGAGCCAGGATTGGTCCTTCAGTTTTCTCAATAAAATGACATGAGCCTTTTATATAAAAATCAGTCTTACCAATGTATGGTTGTAGACGAGTTGCCAGATATCTTGCTACTTCGTATATTGGTTAATTGATTGAAATCTGAAGCAATGTGTCCCAGATTTTATGGGCTACCCAAGATACACAAAACCGACTTTCCTCTGAAACCGATCGTCAGTGCAATCAATTCACCGAAACAACATCGACATGGGTTTTCGGAGTCAAAGGCCCGACCATATGCCCTTGCTGAGTGCTCAACACAAAGCTTTAAGCGTCGCTTGGACCCGGCAACACACATAGACTGTTTCTGCCTGGAGAAATGTTTCCTCGCGTGACGAACGTCGTTTGTAAATATACTTAGTGAATGGACGTGTGCGAGATTGGAAACGACCTCATGAATCCAATGATCCGACATATCAGCAAGGGACTGTTCAAGCTGTCGGAAACTCTGTAATCATGGGGGCGTGTGCAACTGCATTGTTTACGAGGACCCGATACGTTTACGTATGTCTCTGACAGGTGACCCGTGCGTAAGTATCCTGGCTTATCACCTGCATTCATTCATGTCCACTGTTCATTCCGAAGGAACTGCAATTCCAGCAGAACAATGTGGCTCCCCACACGCCCTGAATTACTACAGAGTGTCTCCAGGAAAACTCTTCTGGTTTTAAACGCCGCGTAGTGCACCAAACTCTCACAGATATGAACATTACTGAGAATATATGGGATGCCTCGCAACGTGCTGCTCGTAAGACATCTCTACCCTCTCGTACTCTTACGGGTTTATGGACTGCCCTGCAGGATACATGGTGTCAATTCTGCATGCTTGCGGGGACCCTGCATGATATTTGGCAGTTGTATCAGTTTCTTTGGCTCTTCATTGTGTCAATCTTTATCTATATAAAAATTGAGTTGTTTGTGTTTATATTTCACTCTGCAAACAAAACTACTTAACGCAGACGAATGGTGTTGGTTTGTACTTGAAGTGCCAATTGTCCATTGTGCATTATGGTGATTGAGAGTTAATAACGATAATGGTTGTAAGACACAGAAACGTTGAATTTTCTATAAACCGATAACTTTAAACGCCCATATCGTCCACCCGTTTGTCGTTATCAATCCTCAATCACCATAGTGCACAATGGGAGACTGATAACTGATACAATATACAACCACTATTTCTTTACGATTCATAGTTTTGGCTGCAGAGTGAAATATAGGCACAAACATCTATAAAAATTCTACGTGTGTGTGTCAATATTTCGCTCTGCAGGAAAAACCACACAACGCAGACGAATGGTCTTTAAGTGTAGTTGTTCAAAGTCTCCCGCTGTACACCATAGCAGTTCCCTGACGATTGCTATAAGGGGATGGAAGATATGTTGAAAGTCGTCAAATTAAAAAAAATTCAGCCTGAAGGCCAACGATGACTTTTACGACTATCTATCTATGATACAACTTTCAGCTTCAATACATGCGGAGGCATGCCGGGTCGATTTAATGAGTTTAAAAAGTATGCTGGAAAGTTAAGAATTTCATCGTGATTCATCACTGTGTCAATTGATTTATATAATTTTTCTTCCAATGGTATCAAATTCTGTATATGTTCATTTATTTGTTCCATTACATCATTTTTTGTAGCTAACATCACTCGCTATCGACATGGAACTCCTATGGTGTACAAAGGTAGATTTTCGAGTACAAGTACACGTAGAGACCATTGGTCTGCATTATCTTTATATACATGTGGCGTCTGTTCCGAAAGAATAGACGTCACTTCTGATACTGCAGTTGTTATTATTTGATATTCATAGAATATATGACATCAACTGCGATTGGGCAAAGCTGAAAATGTGTACCCAGCCGGGATTCGAACCCGGATCTCCTGCTTTCTAGGCAGTCGCGCTCACCCCTACACCATTGAGGACACAGTAATCAGCGCATCTGCAAGGACTACCTACGCACTCCTCCCGTCAGATACAAATTCCCAGCTTCGCCCTGCCCACAGTATTCAAACTCGTAGTTATGAACTAATTCAGCGCAACTGCCTAGAAAGCAGGAGACCCGGGTTCGAATCCCGGCTGGCTACACATTTTCAGCTTTGCCCACTCGCAGTTGATGTCATATATTCTATGAATATCAAATAATAACAACTGCAGGATCAGAAGTGGCGTCTATTCTTTCGGAACAGACGCCACATGTATATAATACATAATATGCCGGTGACGGGCAATGATCCTATCGTTAGTGGGGAGGGGTGGGCAAGTTTGAAGCCCTTACTCTTACGGGAATTAGTTCATAACTACGAGTTTGAGTACTTCTGAAGGCCGAAGTAAAGAAGATATATAAAATGCAGAATGGCTATAGGGAGAAAAGCGTTTCTAAAGAAGCGAAATTTGTTAACATCCAATATTAATTTAAATATTAGGAAGTCCTTTCTGAAAGCATTTGTCTGGAGTGTAGCAATGTATGGTAGTGAAACGTGGACGATAAGGAGTTCAGATAAAAATATGATAGAAGCTTTCGAAATGTCGTGCTACAGACGAATGATGAAAATTAGATGGGTAGATCACGTAACTAATGAGGAGGTGTTTAATCGAATCGGGGAGAAAAGGAGTTTATGGCATATACTGACTAAGAGAAGGAATATATTGTTTGGACAAATTCTGAGACATCATGGAATCGTTAACTTAGCATTAGAGGGAAGTGTGTGGGGTAGAGGGAGACCGTGAGACGAATACAGTAAGCAGATTCAACAGGATGTAGGCTGCCGAACTTATTCTCAGATTGAGAGACTTGCATTGGACAGGGTAGCGTGGAGAGCTGCATCAAATGAGTCTGCTGCCTGAAGACCACAACAACAACAACAGTATTGTCTGTGATCGAAATTCGACCAGTTGTGTTATCAAAGTCATGAAAATGAAAAAAAAATGAAAGAAATTAATATAACTGGAATTTATTGAGCATAGCAAATTTATTGGTGAATGCTATGAAAACGCTTCATTAGCCTTCTTGTGTGATTAATATTAAAACCCTGTACCCTCAGTTTCGTGTTAGGGTATTTATATAACAATGAATCTGAATACATTAATACTGCGTTCATAAACTGAATTGTTTGGTTATATTTAAAAGTTGCGCCTTGGTTGCACAGTGGTAGAGTGCCAGACTACAAATTCGCGGGTTCGATCCCCGCCAGGTCCTAGGATTTTTATCTGTCACTTTCCACTTCTTTCACCTCTGGCAGTATTGCTCATGTGAAAAATACCGAGTGGCATCGTGGTTCGGAACCAACGTTAAACTGTAAGTCCCCATATAACTGGCTGGGTAAGTCAGTTCGAAGGTCGGAGGAAAGCAACGGCATACCACCTCCAAACAGGACCATGCACTGTGGTGTTCAAACCAGTTTTCGGATTGTTGACTACTTTACCTTTTATTTAAAAGTTAAGAATTGAACATTGCGAAGAATTTTTTAAAAAATGTGGGGTAGTCGGAATCGAACCTGAGACCTTATGATTGGAGCTTCAAGCGCTGACCAACTGACACATTCTTAGACATAAAGGAACTGTCAACTTAGCATTAGAAGTGAGCGTGTGGGGTAAAAATCGTAGAGGGAGACCGAGGGACGAATATAAGCAGATTCAAAAGAATGTAGGTTGCTGAACGTATTCTCAGAAGAAGAGACTTGCACAGGACAGGGTAGCGTGGAGAGCTGCATCAAACCAGTCTGCGGACTGAAGACCACAACAACAACAACTGTATGCAGGGCTCTAGAGAGCCGTTGTCACTCCAGTCATCTCGGGAAAGCCGCGGTGGAGTAGCCGAGCGGTCTAAAGCGTCTCGCTGCGAAGCGCGTGGTTGCTCGCCGTGGAGGTTCGAGTCCTCCCTGGGGCATGGGTGTGTGTGTTATCCTTAGGTTAGTTTACCTAGGTTTAAGTGGTCTGTAAGCTTCGGAGTGATGATCAAGCATTTTGGTCCGATAGGTTTACAAACATTTGAACACTTGAACATTTCGGGAAAGCTGGCCGCGGTGGCAGAGGGGACTGAGGCGCATTGTATGGTGTATGTAAAAACATGGCAAGAAGTAGACATTGGTGAATTACAAAAACATGGCACGGCAGAAAAACGTTGCGGACATTATACGTACGAACAAGGCGATGTAAAAGGAAAACATAGTCAGTTAAGCCGGCATCGGTGGCCAAGGGGACTGAGGCGCTTCAGTCACGGTCTGCACGGCCACTAGGGTCGGGGGTTTGAATCCCCCCTCGGGCATGGATATTTGTGCCGTCCTTAGTTGTAGCTAGTTTGTAAGTTTAGGGACTGATGACCCCGTAGTTCAGTCCCATAAGCTGTACAAACATTTGAACATCTCGGGAAGTGGGCAAGGTGCGACCGCGCCCTTGAGACAGCAGGCCCCCGGGCTGTGAGACCGCCAGTCTGCGGCCATAGCGCCTCTTTCGGCGCTGCCACGCACATAATGGGCTAGCGCGCCATCCATCACGGCGGCGCAGCGCGCCTCGCTGTGATGCGCGTCAAGTGATTGAGCTTAATTTTTCCGGCAATTAGCGCGCGGCCGACATCAGAGGAGCCGCCCCCCTCCCCTCGCCCCCTCCCGCGGTCACCCGCGCCTGTCCGCCCACCGCCGCCGCCCCCGCACTCGCCACCTAATGGCCGCGCTTAATATCGCATGAGCAGCTCCGGGAGTGCGTCTGTCAAAGGGCTCGCAACCCTTCCCGTCCCTTCCCGTCCCTTCCCTCGGCGGACAGTTTCGGGCTGCGGCTCCCCCGTAGGCAGCGCCTCTTTGCGAATGCGTTACGCGCTGCGCCCGCGCCGCGCGGGCTTAAAAACATTAGTTATGTCTGCCGGCTGGGGGGGGGGGGGTCTTTAATCTCGCCGCAGAGATGCACCGCTTTGGCTGTATTGCTCCCGGGTGAGCGGGGGCTCCTCAGATGTACTCCAAGGGAAACGCGCAAACCGCAGCGCTGCTCGCAGAACTCGACACGTCGCTCCAAAAGCGGACGCCGGCGATTGCCGGAGATTCGCTGACACTCCCTTTGCCAGGTAGTTCCTCGGCGACCGTGCTCAACAATGGCACTCTGTTGTACTCTCTACTTTACCTCACTACTCACATTTCCGGCAATGGCTACATCTACATCTACATGGGATACTCTACAAATCACATTTAAATGCCTGGCAGAGAGTTCATCGAACCACAATTATACTATTTATCTCTCATTCCATTCTCGAATAGCGCGGGAAGAAAGAACACCAGAATCTCTCTGTTCGAGCTCTGATTTCTCGTATTTTATTCTAATGATCATTTCTACCTATGTAAGTGGGACTCAACAACATATTTTCGCATTCGGAGGAGAATGTTGGCGATTGGAGTTTCGCAAGTAGCCCACGCCTCATCGATAACCGCCGTTGTTGTAATGATTCCCATCCCAGATTCTGTATCATTTCCGTAACGCTGTCTCCCCTGTATCGTGACAATACGAAACGAGCTGCCCTTCTTTGGACTCTTTCAATGTCCTCCGTCAAACCCACCTGATAAGGATCCCACAATGGGCTGCAATACTCCAAAAATGGACGGACAAGTGTAGTCTATGCAGTTTTTTTGTAGTTCTGTTGCATGTTTTAAGTGTTCTGTCAATAAAACGCAGTCTCTGGTTCGCCTTTCCTACGATATTATCTACGTGTTCTTTCCAATTTAAGTTGGGAGTAATAATAATTCCTAGGTATTTTGTGGAGTTTACGGCCTTCATATTTCATTGATTTATCTTGTAAACAAAGATTAACGGATTTCTTTTCGCACTCATGTCAGCGACTTCACACTTCTCATTATTTAGAATCAATTGCCAATTTTTACACCATACTGATATCTTATTCAGATCGTTCTGCAGTTGGTTTTGATCTTCATATGATTTTAGTAGACGGTAAATGACGGCGTCATCTGCAAACAACCTAATAGAGCTACTTAGATTTTCCCCTAAATCGTTTATGTAAATAAGGAACAGCAGAGGACCTATAACACTACCCTGTGGAACGCCCGATATCACCTCTGTTTTAGTTGATGCCTTACCATCGATTACTACGAATTGTGTCCTCTCTGACAAGAAATCCCCTATCCAATCGCAAACTTGGGGCGATATACCATAACCACGCAATTTGATTAAAAGCCGTTTGTGAGGTACGGTGTCAAAAGCTTTCTGGAAATCAAGAAATACGGAATCGATTTGCGAACCTTTTTCGATAGCACCCATCACTTCGTGTGAATAAAGAGTTAGTTGTGTTTCGCATGAACGATATTTTCTAAATCCGTGTTGACGTTGGGTCAATAGATCGTTCTGTTCGAGATAATTCATAATATTTGAAT
Source organism: Locusta migratoria (assembly GCA_026315105.1). Taxonomy (NCBI): domain Eukaryota; kingdom Metazoa; phylum Arthropoda; class Insecta; order Orthoptera; family Acrididae; genus Locusta; species Locusta migratoria. Next base: position 361,781,445 of record CM048749.1, read on the forward strand.
ACAGGATATGTTCCAAAACCCTGCTGCAAATTGAGGTCAATGAAATAGGCCTGTAGTTTAGTGGGTTACTCCTACTGCCTTTCTTGAATATAGGTGTGACCTGGGCAACTTTCGGCCTGCCGCGGTGGCCGAGGGGACTGAGGCGCTTCAGTCAGGGTCTGCACGACCACTACGGTCGGGGGTTCGAATCCCCCCTCGGGCATGGATATTTGTGCCGTCCTAGTTCGTAAGTAGTTCATAAGTCGTTTGTAAGTTTAGGGACTGATGACCCCGTAGTTAAGTCCCATAAGCTGTACAAACATTTGAACATTTGGGCAAATTTCCAATCTTTTGGTACAGACCCTTCTATGAGAGAGCGGTTGTATATTACATAGGTAAGGAGCTATCGCTTCAGCATAATCAGATATAAATCTAATCGGTGTACAATCCGGACCAGAAGACTTGTTTTTGTTAAGTGATTTTAGTTGCTGCACTACTCCACGTTACTCATTACGGCATCTGTTCGTAATTCGAAATCTGGAATATTGGTTTCGTCTTCTTTGGTGAATGAGTTTCTAAAAGCTATGTTTAGTAACTCTGATTCAGTAGCGCTGTCATTGGCAGGATTTCCATTACTATCACGTAGTGAAGGTAATGTTTGTGATTTGCCCCGAGTATATTTAACATATGACCAAAATCTCTTCGAGTTTTCACTCAAATTCCGAGAAAGAGTTTCGTTGTGATAAATATTGTAGGCATCTCGCATTGAAATCCTCGCTAAATTTCGAGCTTCTAAGTACGATCGCCAATCCTGGGGATTTTGTGTTCGTTTAAATTTAGTATGCCTTTTCCTTTGCTTTTGCAACAGTGTCCTGACCTGTTGTGCGTACCAAGGAGGATCGCCTCCTTATTTTATTAATTTATTCGGTATAAAATTGTCAATTGCTGTGGATACCACTTCTTTTAATTTGAGCCACATCTGGTCTACACCTACGTTTAGTGTTAGAAACGAGTGCCGGCCGCGGTGGCCGAGGGGACTGAGGCGCTTCAGTCACGGTCTGCACGGCCACTACGGTCGGGGGTTCCAATCCCCCCTCAGGCATGGATATTTGTGCCGTCCTTAGTTGTAGCTATTTCATAAGTAGTTTGTAAGTTTAGGGACTGATGACCCCGTAGTTAAGTCCCTTAAGCTTTACAAACGTTTGAACTTTTTTTTTTTTTTTTTTTTTAGAAACGAGTGGAAGCTGTCTTTCAAGAAGCAATGTATTTTATTTCTATCTGCATTCCTGACCAAATATACTTTGCGTTTATTTTTGGTAACTTTGGGTCTTCCGATATTCAATTTCGCTACGATAGCTCTGTGTTCACTAATACCCGTATCCGTTTTGATGCTCGTTATGAGCTCAGGATTATTTGTTGCTAAGAGATCAAGTGTGTTTTCACATCCATTTACAATTCTACTTGGCTCATGAACTAATTGTTCGAAGTAATTCTCAGAGAATGCGTTGAGTATAATTTCGGACGACGTTTTTTGCCTTCCTGCTGATTTGAAAATATAATTTCGCCAACAGATCGAGGGTAAATTAAAATCACCACCTACTATTATCGTGTGAGTCGGGTAGGTTTTTGTAATTAGACTCACGTTTTCTTTGAAAGCTGTTGCCATTTCAGCCAAAAAAAACTTTACTTCTTACAAAGAAAGTACTTAGGCTCGAACAAACAGAAATACACGAAAATCGTATGATAGATAATGTAAAGCTCTCTTATTGCACTAGTGATACTTCCGCATCTGCAAAACTCTGCATTCGCCCATTAGAGGCCTCTACGTGTGCCATGCCGCATTGCACTTTGACCTGCCGGTAGGCCAGTAGTGACGGTGTACTGTGCCTCTGAAGTTGCGTTTTGTGACGTCGTTATTGGTGTGGTGAAATGTCGGATGGTTCGGCGATTGGTAATCAATCCTGCTAATATAGTGACTGGTTGAGGTGACGTTACGAAAAAAGCTTCATCGCATAGGTGGTATTGGTGTAGAAGATGAATCATTCGCATGTTACCAATTATCTATTATAGTGTTTCTAATCTATGCTCATATTTCTGCACTATAATAGGTATTAGAAAACATGTGAATGATTCTTCTTCAACACCAAGACCGTATTCACGAAGAAGGGCTCTTCGGAATTTCATCTCAACCAATTGCAATACATTAGCAGGATTGATTACCAATCGCCGACCCATCTGACGCTTCACTACACAAATAACGTCACAAAGCGCAACTTCAGTGGCACACTTCATCGTCACTACTGGCGTACCGGCGTATCGGCAGGTCAAAGTGCAATGCGGCATGGCACACACAAAAAAATGTTCAAATGTTTGTAGAACTTATGGGACTTAACTACGGGGTCATCAGTCCCTAAACTTACAAACTACTTATGAACTAGCTAATACTAAGGACAGCACAAATATTCATGCCCGAGGGGGGATTCAAAGCCCCGACCCCAGTGGCCGTGCAGACCGTGACTGGCGCGCCGCAGTCTTCTCGGCCACCGCGGTGGCACACGCAGAAGTCTTAATGGGCGACTGCAAAGTTTTGCAGATGCCGGAGTATCACTAGTGCAATAAGGGACCTTTACATTATCTATCATACGATTTTGGTGTATTTCTTTTTGTTCGTTTACTTTCCTTGTTAGATTGGTTCCTATAGTCGATTAACTACACATTCCTTAACCCTGGCTCATCCTCAATCAAATTAATTAAACGCACGACTTCGCACTGACTCGACTTCTGGAAGTTTCTTCGTCACCATTTTACTAACATTGCATCCACTCCATTGAACTATCCCGACAAAGCCGTTTCTCGTATACGTTTATCGAGTATATCGTCATGACATCTATGTTTCACGATAGATAGCGCACTTCTCTGTCGTCCAGACTGAGTCTCCTGGGTGATTATAAAATTTTCAAATGTTTGTTAAGCTTATGGGACTTATCTACGGGGTCATCAGTCCCTAAACTTACAAACTACTTATCAACTACCTTACACTAAAGACTGCACAAATATCCATGCCCAAGGGAGGATTCGAATCCCCGACCGTAGTGGCCGTGCAGACCGTGACTGGAGCGCCTCAGTCTCCTCGGCCACCGCGGCCGGCGGGATAATTATATATATAAAGCTGAGTGTCCGTATATTTGTACGTGTTGCATACAAATCTACAGTTTTGTTCCAATCTTTAAGAAATTTTGTACACATAAGCTTCCATCCATGAGGACGGTCGCCGTAAGTGTAAGAATCACATACGATATATAATTCACCTGATATGACGTCATAAACAAAGAGATGCGCGAAAAAATGCTGCATTTTGCGACAATGCTGCTCATTTTCTCCTTAACCATTGGCCCGATTTCAACCAAATTTGGTACACACTTTCCTTACCGTGAGGTAACAATTGTTCAAATGTTCAAATGTTTGTTAAGCTTATGTGACTTAACTACGAGGTCATCAGTCCCTAAACTTACAAACTACTTATGAACTACTTACAAACTAGGACGGCACAAATATCCATGCCCAAGGGAGGATTCGAATCCCCGACCGTAGTGGCCGTGCTGACCGTGACTGGAGCGCCTCAGTCACCTCGGCCACCGCGGCCGGCTATTACTTCTTTATTATTAATTGTATTCACAAAAGGTTTAAGTGGCATACAGCCCTTATACAATTGAATATTTACCTTAAAATTGGCAGGAATAAATAAATAAATAAATACCCGAACAGCGCCGGGTTTTCAGCTAGTATATATATATATCAATTCTGTATGATACTACCTGGCTTCCCCGGCCTTGCACGCGTACTTTCTCATTCCATTATTTACAGTATATCACTTAAGTCCCAAAAACCGATGCACGTGACTTGAGGTGTCAATATTTGCTTAGGCTTATCGTTCGTTGGGAGTGAAATAAGCCTCCATTCCATTGAGTGGCGTATTGTATTGACGGTGTCGTACGCTACCCAAGTTCCATCCCCCGTGACTATCCGAGAAAGTGGCCCATCGCCTTTTTCATTGGAAAGTGGCCCATCGCCTTCTTTATTGTAGCGTGTCAAAAACTGAAGTGCACTGCCCATTCATTGTTTTTCTGTTGTTCAGTAAGAATTTTGGGTACCCAACATGAGCAAATATTTCAAAATTTCACTGTTTCAGTAACAATTTCATGAATTAGTGATCGTGAGATTTGCGAAACTACCATAGCAAGGACACTAAGTGTAAAATTACGGTTGTGCTTAGTTTTCTCTTCAGTTGTGTGAACCAGTTCATCAGGAACCACAGACAGGCGTCCACTTCGTTCTTCATCGTGCATTTGAGCACGTCCTTCATTGAACACTCTTGCATTTAGAAAACGAATCACAGATCTGATTTAACAGAAGGTGGCATTTTCAATTACGGTTGACATTATAAAGAAACACTACAAAGCAAACGTCGCTAGCAGCTATCTGAAAAAGGCGTACATGTCTTCTCCTTGAGTCATATAGTAACTGCCACGCATGCTCGGAACTGCGATCGTGCGCTGCCGCTGATAGAAATAGAAACGGAACTTTCTTTGTGACGACCCTGGTATTAAACAGCACTTCATCCCTAATTTTTTTCCACCCGTCCCATCCTCTCTCTTCCATCTTCTGCGACCTGTCTCTGTCCATATACCTCGGTTTTTATACATATATAAATAGAGATTCCTTTCGATGCCTACACTTATCTTCCATTTTCTGTGCTGTTCACCTGTCCTGTGTCTGACATGTCCTAAAGAGCAGACACCACACCAATATAATAAGTTTATACGGGAAAACGGCGTTAGCTTCACTTACTTCACCGCAGATGCGGTCATACGTTCGATCTCGCTCGGGAATCTGTAACGGCGAGTGTAAGAGGGCATGGACGGTAGGGGCGCCACAGACATAACATTAGAATTGTGGAAATTTGGGACGCATGGAAGGCGAGCACGGGTCGACACCTCGGTGCGGCGCGCGGCTTGTTTACGTTCAAGTGTTCACGTCTCTGCGGGCTTCGCGGCGGCGTGCTGTTCTCGCTATCAAACTTTCTGGTTTATGTTTCAAGTTCATACTATGGAATACGATTACAGTGAATAACGTGAAAATAATGTTCAAATCGCATTTGTACGAGGTGTTGAAAAACCGTCGGCATACGAATTTCACCGCTTCATTACCGAAGATTTACTCTAATTACGACGGAAGTGTTGTGTGTGCAATGCGGCCTGCCGCGGTTGCCGAGGGGACTGAGGCGCTTCAGTCACGGTCTGCACGGCCACTACGGTCGGGGATTCGAATCCCCCCTCGGGCATGGATATTTGTGCCGTCCTTAGTCTTAGTTAGTTCATACGTAGTTTGTAAGTTTCGGGACTGATGACCCCGTAGTTAAATCCCATAGACTATACAACCATTTGAACTTTTTTGTGTGTGTGCAATGGGATACATGCATTAATGCCGTTTTCTTGAAACTCATTTCCCCGGATCAGTGTGAACGGCTTGTGTCCTTGAACGATGGCAAGCGTCAATTAGTTACCTCTATGGAGGTTAGTAAAGTGGAGATTACGCACGCTGGCTATGGTTTTCGTATCTTTCGAGTTTTTATCTGCCAATTGAAATTCGGGACGACACGATTAAACGATATTTAACTCCGTACTGTCAGGTTTCGCAAGTGATTAAAGAAAGAGGGTCAAGTGTATAACGGTGTTCGTACTGTCAAAATGGTTGTTCGCCGACATGTTCCATCTTTTATTATGCTAAACGGGCACTGTGGGTTCGTGACGTATAGCGGACAACCACAGACAAGCAGTTTTTGTCAAGGAATCGGCCATCACCGCTAGCAGTGCCCGAAGCGAAACCGGCCACTGCAACTGCCGCGTGAACAGTTACGTCGCCGGGACCGCCACCGCTCCGCCTGCCCCCCCCCCCCCCCCCCCACGCGAGGAGGTCGTAACTGCAGTGACGGATACCGCGGTGATGGACGTGACGTCTGATGTCCCCGAAATTGGACCTGCAACTCCCGAAAGTGACGTACTTCACCCGACTGTGACTGCCACCTTTGCATCTACCGATTATGAGACTGTGTCAGCGCCGGAAGTGCAAGAGTCTGCACCGGAAACTGTTTCTGACGTAAAGCCTGCGTTGGCACCGGACACCTCCGTCGTTCCCGTGTCAGGAAGTGCACTCTCTACCTCCACAACCTCTTCTGTTGCGATGCCGGCGCTGTGAGTGATGTGTCACTTCAGGCTTATGCTTCACTCGATCTTACGCCGCCAAAGCCGAAGCGGACGTCATCCCCCGTTTCTAAGAAGGGTCCTCGAACAGATGTGTAGAACTATAGGCCTATATATCTAACGTCGGTCAGTTGTAGAATTTTGGAACATGTATTATGTTCGAATATAATGACATTTCTCGAGACTAGGGATCTGCTCTGTAGGAATCAGCATGGGTTTCGAAAAAGGCGTTCATGTGAAACCCAGTTCGCGCTATTCGTCCACGAGACTCAGAGGGCCATACATAGACACGGGTTCTCAGGTAGATGCTGTGTTTCTCGACTTCCGCAACGCGTTTGATACAGTTCCCCACAAACGTTTAATGAACAAAGTAAGAGCATATGGTCTATCAGACCAATTGTGTGATTGGATTGAGGAATTCCTAGATAACAGAAAGCAGCAGGTCATTCTCAATGGAGAGAAGTCTTCTGAAGTAGGATTTATGTCAGGTGTGCCACAGGAGAGTGTCGTGGGTCCGTTACTATTCACGATATATATAAATGACCTTGCGGATAACATCGGAAGTTCACTGAGGGTTTTAGCGGATGATGCTGTAGTATGTAGAGAGGTTGTAACAATGGAAAATTGTATTGAGATGCAGGAGGATCTGCATAGAAATGACGCATGGTGCAGGGAATGGCAATTGCATCTCAATGTAGACAAGTGTAATGTGCGGCGAATACACATAAAGAAAGATCCTTTATCATTTAGCTACACTATAGCAGGGCAGCAACTGGAAGCAGTTAATTCCATAAAGTATCTGGGAGTAGTCATTAGGAGCGATGTAAAATGGAACGACCATATAAAATCAATAGTCGGTACAGGAGATGCCAGACTTAGATTCATTAGAAGAATACTAAGGAAATGCAGTCCGGAAACAAGGGAAGTAGGTTACAGTACACTTGTTCGCCCACAGCTTGAATACTGCTTACCGGTGTGGGATCCGTACCAGGTGGGATTGATAGAGGAGGTAGAGAAGATCCAACGGAGAGCAGCGCGCTTCGTTACAGGATCATTTGGTAATCGTGAAAGCGTTACGGAGATGATCGGTAAACTCCAGTGGAAGACTCTGTGGGAGAGACGCTCTGTCGCTCGGTACGGGCTTTTGTCAAAGTTTCGAGAACATACCTTTACCGAGGAGTCTAGCAGTATATTGCTCCCTCCTACGTATATCTCTCGAAGAGACCGCGAAGATAAAATCAGAGAGATTAGAGCCCAGACAGAGGCATACCAACAATCCTTCTTTCCGTAAACAATACGTGACTGGAATAGGAAGAAAAATCGATAGTGGTACTCAAGGTACCCTCCGCCACACACCGTCAGGTGGCTTGCGGAGTATGGTTGTAGATGTAGATGTAGATCTCGTTCGCGAAGTCCGAGTTCCTCACGTCGCAGCTCGTCCCGGGAGATCTCCGGCCGTGACCGCAGCTGGTCGCTCGTATCCCGTGCAACGCCATCACGTGTCGCGCCGCGAATCTTCGCGCCGCCACGTAGACCCTGAGCAACGCTACACTTCGCTCCGTCACCGAGACCTCGGCCGCTGCCTCCTGTCCGCGCCCGGCACCCAGCCTACAAGACCTTCGGCGCCTCGAAGCGGAAACCCGTGAGGTCGCGGTTCAAAGACTCAAGACAGTGCTGTCGGAGAAGTTCGACACGGCAGTCACCGACCTGGCCATGGAGGCAGATACACTTCTGGTATCGTCAGTGAAACGGAAGGCTGAGGACGACACCGTTCACCGCCGTCGAGCTCGCCATTCCGTCGGCACTTCTGTGAGCGACGTCGAGATGTCAGACAGAGATTTTACTGATATAGAGGCTATGATACCGCCGCCCACGCCCCTCCTTCCCGGCGAACTCGTGGATTGGTCCGCACTTCCTCCGGAGAATGAAGGTGGGACGTGAACAGTTCTCATTTTGACATGTGGCCGCCCCGTTTCTCAGTGTTAACAGTTTCTACATCTACATAGATACTCCGCAATTCACCGTAAGGTGCGTGCCGGAGGGTACACTGTACCACTACTACGCATTTCCTTTCCTATTCCACTCCCAAATTGAACGAGGAGAAAAAGAATGCCTAAATGCCTCCGTACGAGCGCCAATTTCTCTTATCTTGTCTTTGTGATCTTCACGCGAAATGTAAGTAGGGGGCACCATATCGTACTACACTCAGCTTCAAATTCCGGCCCTCTAAATTTACTTAACAGAAATTCACGAAAAAAAGGTCGTCTTTCTTCCAGCGATCCCCATTTTAGTTGCCGGAACATTTCCGTGACACTCGCGCATTGGTCGAACCTACCGGTAACAAATCTAGCTGCTCGTCTCTGAACCGCCTCTATGTCTTCCTTTAAACTTATCTGCTGCTGGTCCCAAACACTTGAGCAATACTCAAGAAGTGGTCGTACAAGCGTTTTATACGCGGTCTCCTTTACAGGTGAAGTACATCTTCCAAAATTCTCCCAATAAATCGAAGTCGGCTGTCCGCCTTACTCACAACTGTCTTTACTTGCTCGTTCCATTTCATATCGCTCTGCAATGTTACGCCTAGATATTTGAACGACGCGACAGCATCAAGAAGCTCAATACTAATGCTGTATTCGAACATTATGGGATTGTTTTTTCTACTCATGCGCATCACCTTACATTGAGAGCTAGCTGCCATTCTTCGCACCATCTAGAAATTTTGTGTAAGTCATCCTGTATGCTATTACAGTCAGTTACAGACGACACCCTCCCATACACCATAGCATCATCAGCAAACAGCCGCAAATTACAACTTACTCTGTCCATCAGATCATTTATACAGATAGAAAATAATAGCGGTCCTATCACACTCGCCTGGGGCACGCCCGACGATACACTCGTCTCTGATGAACGCTCGCCGTCGAGAACAACGTACTGCGTTTTATTACTTAAGAAGTCTTCCAGCCAGTCACAAATCTGTCAACCTATTCCATAAGCTCGTATCTTCGTTAGCAGTTTGCAGTGTGGCACCGCGTCAAACGCCTTTTTGTTGAAGGCGAGAAAAACACAATCCGCCTGTTGCCCTTCGTCCATGGCTCGCAAGATATCATGTGAGAAAAGGGCAAGCTGAGTTTCACATGAACAATGTTTCCTAAACCCGTGCTGATTCATGGAAAGAAGTTTTTCCGCTTCAAGGAAATTTACTATATTCGATCTGAGAATATTCTCTAAAATTCTACATGAAACTGATGTCAACGATATTGGCCTGTAATTGTGTGGGTCAGTTCTCTTTCCTTTCTTATAAACGGGTGTCACCTGCGCTTTTTTTTTCAATCACTAGGAACTTTGCGCTGAATTAAAGATTCGCGATAAATGCAAGCTAAGTAGGGGGCCAATGCCGCAGAATAGTCTTTGTAAAACCGAACTCGTATTCCATCCGTACCAGCAGACTTTTTCGTATTTAGCTCTCTCAGCTGCTTCTCTACACCGGAAATACCTATTGCTATGTCCCCCACTTCGGATTTAGTACGTTGATCAAATGATGGTACATTTGTGCGGTCCTCCTGCGTGAAAGTTTTTAAAGTGTTAGCCGGTTTTTCCTGTTTTTATAGATTTTAGTGTGTTGCCTAGATTTTATATTTTCTGCGAGGTTTCACCTGGTTCTTACGATTTTAACTGTTTGTGATTTCGTGTGATCTTCTAATTTTATTGCCCTGCTTTTACTCTGGACTTCAAGTGTTTTAACTGTTACTTTTCCTCGTTCGCGTGGTCAATCACGTTTTCTATAACTTTATTTTTCTGTGAGTGACGTGCCGCCTTCTGGCCATTAATCGTCTATTATGCATCTCAACTATACCAAATTAAGACATTTGCACCCGATTTTGACTTTGCTTTTGGACTGGATTGAATTCGATTTTTCACTCTGCTCGGATATGGATAGGATCACGCCGATTTTGTATTTGATTCTTTACCAAGCATATTGGATCCCTTTACGACGACTTGGAAGTTATTCACTGGTTCTGATTTGGTTATGTTCTGGATTTGTACTTCAAGCGCTCTCGGCCGTTCACTTTCAAATGTTCAAATGTTTGTTAAGCTTAAGGGACTTAACTACGGGTTCATCAGTCCCTAAACTTACAAACTACTTATGAACTACTTACAACTAAGGACGGCACAAATATCCATGCCAAAGGGGGGATTCCAACCCCTGACCGTAGTGGCCGTGCAGACCGTGACTGAAGCGCCTCAGTCCCCTCGGCCACCGCGGCCGGCCCGTTCACTTTAAGCACATGATACTACCTTGCTTCCCATAAGTGTTCCTTTGGTTTTTTTGTTTTCAGTTGCGGGAGATCATTGTTGGTTTCCGTTTTTGTCTTGTATAGTGCAGTTTTTCACTGTTTACCCTCCTGTCTATTGACGTCAGTTTTGGATACTCCTTCCTTTGTAACTTGTTCTTTATTTCATTCCTTTGTTTAATTACTGTAGAATGTTCCCACCGCGGCAGTGAGCTTTCAGTGCCATACTCTTACATCAGGAAGTGGTGTTTACGTTCTATGGAGGCTATATTTATTTTCTCATGTTTGGAGATTACCTTCTCTCGTCGGCTCCGGTAATTTTTATATCCAGGACCGATTCTTTCTCTCTATCTCTATCTCTCTCTCTCTCTCTCTTTTTTCTGTTTTTGCCAACAGGTTGCGCATATCCCATGAAGTAAATTTACTCAACGTGGGACATTTTACCGACGATTTCGTATAGCTGTGGTGAAGCTCGCCAAATGAAGGCATTCTCGGGGCAGCAAGGCCGGGCTGTAAGGGGGTTGGGAGGGAAAAAAAATAAATAAAAAGGTGGCGAAGTGGTTCAGGTGACCGCTGACCCGAAGCGGGATACGCGGGTTCGATTCCCGGAGTGTAAGGGAAAAAAAGGTAGCTAAGTGGTTAAGGCGACCGCTGTTCCGATACGGAAGAGACGAGTTCGATTCTCGGCCCGGCTCACATTTTCACTTGTCGACATTGTTTATTTTCACTGTCCTAAAGCAACCACTGTCAATTCTTTCCTACCTGATCCTTCTTCCTTCCCCTCCTTTATCAATAATTTGTCCATGGTAATCAGTCTACTAATCGTAAACATACTACCATTCCGAATTTCAGCCGCGCGAAATGGTCGCCTGGACTAATTTGTCGTGCTATATACTGGGCACCCGTTCCCACCGGAGGTTCAAGTCGACTCCGGCACGTGTGTGTGTGTGTGTGTGTGTGTGTGTGTGTGTGTGTGTGTGTGTGTGTCTTGTCCTTAGTGTAAATTAGTTTCAGTAATTTGTAACTATAAGGACTTATGAGCATAGGAGTTTGGTCCAATAGGTTTACAAACATTAGAAAATTCCCAATAGTTTTACGAACATTTGGAAAATTTGCAAATAGTCCGTCGCGAATCTTGCAGGTTATTGAAAAATATTCAATGTATTATCTGAAAATGTGTACTGAATCGGGCTTAGAAGTCGGATTTCCCACTTCGTGCCATCTGTCGCCGTAATTTTCTTTTCCTCTCTTTTTCGGGTAGATCGGTCCTTCCTGAATGTGGAATCGTTTTTGTTCTTGGTGATCTATGTGTTCTGAGTACAGTTACTTTATTACAGAAGCCCAATTAGGCAATCCAAAAATACTACCCGTCCTACCCAAATTCTCAAATTATCGACTCCACAATTTTAATGCCCCATGCCTATTTCTTCCTCTTGTTCGCAGCTTTATTCACGCAGCAAATAGGGCGTATTTGTGCAACCGCTTAGAAATTGCCATTTGGCTCTTGCAGGCGTACATACGATTATAGACATGGTTTCTGTGAGTGCGCCACTTCTAAAGATGTGCAGGTAAGTACGTCCGTGAAAAATTGTACCCCGTCACAAAACACCAGGACCCTCAAAACGTTAATAAATGTTTGTAAATCTATTGGACCAAACTGCGTGGTCGTTAGTCTGTAGCTTACAAACTACAAACTAAGGACAACACACACACCCATGCCCCAGGGGGGGGGGGGGGGGCGCAGGGGAGGCATTTGTCCACGGCGCTTGTGGACGATCGTTTACCGTTTGCCTTAGCAACGATGTGGTCAACATTTGATTAGGTTCTAGAGCTTACACTGTTGCTCGTGGCGATCACACTTTTTGTCAAAGATCCTGTTTTAGCCGTTTATGGTAGCATCACAAATTACGGCGAATTCGACGTGATCATTGTGTTTCATTTAGGGAAAAAAATGTTACTTGGAAGAGTGGAAGAGATCCTTTTAGAGTATTTCAATATTGCCACTTACTGGTTATCCAAAAAATCTGTATGATTTTTTGTATTTAATTAAGTCTTCTACTAGATTGCAAAACTGGTTTGAATGTTCCATTTGCACTTATCGCAATAATTTAAGTCTTACAACGAATCCCTTGTGTGACAAGTTGCAGATTCAATCTATGGTAAGGCTCATTTGAAAGTGCTGTGTTACCAATAATGTAATGTGCAAAACAGTGTATACACGAATTTAAAGGATAAGATTACCTGACATATTCGGGTTTGGAGGAGATCTGATCGTTTTATAGTTTACAAAATGAAATGCCAAGATCGCACATTATTAGTTTATTCATCGACGAGCGGTTTCGGTGAACTGTGACACCATTATCTGGCCACTCGTATATTTTACAATCTGGTCATCTTGTTAAAAAATTCGGTATAAAATAACAAGGGCAACATTGCACTTAGTCACTATATAAAAAATACACTAGTTAAAAACATGACAACTTACAAAATACAAAGTGCAATGTTGCACTTGTTATTTGATACCCAATTTTTTTAAAGAATATGACCAGCTTTAAAATATATATGTGACCAGATGATGGTGACACAGTTCACCAAAACCGGTCGTCATTGTATAAACTATTAATGTGCGATCTTGGCATTTCATTTTGTAAACTATAAATTTAAAGGACTTGGAAGGACTGGGGATTTAAGTTTAGCATTCGTTACTTTGAGCATTCAATTTATTTAAAATACCCATCAATTCACACTTTTGATCCCTCCCCTTTTTAGAAACCACCAAAAACGCTAATGAACATTCAACAAAACTTCAGCAAAATCAAACAAACAATGAATTCAATGACTCGGAACTTCAATTAAACGGTAAGGAATATTTTAGCCGCATATATATCAATTGACAAGAGTATCATTTACAAGAGTAAGACAAATTAAAAGATGATACAAAGGCTACAAAGCGGTGTAATGACAGGCGCCCAATAGTTATACGAAGTAATCCCCCCTCTTACTTAGAGATTTACAATTTTAGTAAATGCGACGGACAATAACTGGTAGACAATTAAAATGTTAATGTGAACATTAAATAAAGAAAATTTGAAGCAGCACTCTGAAGATGGACACGACGCAACCTCCGCAGCTTGTCCTTCAAATCGGACTGTCTCATCGTGTGGCCCCTCCATGCCATGCATCCTGGGCATCGGGCTACGGAACACCACGTTCTACACCTACATTTACATACATACTCCGCAATTCACCGAAAGGTGCGTGGCGGAGGGTACACTGTAGCACTACTAGGCATTTCCTTTCCTATTCCACTCCCAAATTGAACGAGGAAAAAAAGAATGCCTATATGCCTCCGTACGAGCCCTAATTTCTCTTATCTTGTCTTTGTGATCTTTACGCGAAATGTAAGTAGGCGGCAGCAAGATCGTACTACACTCAGCTTCAAATTCCGGCCCTCTAAATTTACTTAACAGAAATTCACGAAAAGAACGTCGTCTTTCTTCCAGCGATCCCCAATTGAGTTGCCGGAGCATTTCCGTGACACTCGCGCATTGGTCGAACCTACCGGTAACAAATCTAGCTGCTCGCCTCTGAACCGCCTCTATGTCTTCCTTCAAACCGATCTGCTGCGGGTCCCAAATACTTGAGCAATACTCAAGACGTGGTCGTACAAGCGTTTTATACGCGGTCTCCTTTACAGGTGAAGTACATCTTCCCAAAATTCTACCAATGGACCGAAGTCGGCTGTCTGCCTTACTCACAACTATAAATTCAACTCACACCATCTGAAAACTGAAGGGAGAATGCAGTCTGTTGCAAATTTTCTCCACAACGTAAGGTGCAAACGGGAATTTACATGCAGTGGCCAAAGAAAATAAACAGAAAAGAACTTAATTTGAACAGCACAAAAATGACAGATATCTGGAATATTCAAATTACTTCCTTGAGCTAAATAGCAGAAACATCACGACAGGATACGCAGAGAAATACCTTTAAAACTGAACAGCCTAAAATCTACAAAATCTGCAACATTCTAATTACTCCCTTATGCTGACCAACAGCACGAAACGAAAGAGTAAGTAGAGAGGAACATCTCCAATAGAAGTAAAATTGAACAGCATGCAATATTGAAATCAATTCCTCACGCTAGATCACAGAGCCCCACGAAAAAATTCAAACAACCTCTTCAACGTAAGTATACTTGAACAGCATTAATATTCACCGAAATGCAGCATTCAAATTATCTCCTCTCACTAAATAGCAGCATCACGCGAGGATACTTACAAAGGCCTTTGAAAGTAACCAGCATATACTCACAGTAATCGGCCACTTTCGAATTAGACCTTCACACTGAATAACAGCACAACGCGAGATGATACCAAGCACACGAACACCTTCAGAGGCAGACACAATGAAACAGAACTTGCAGACTGGAGGGGAACATCCGGTTGTCGAGCAGAAACAATCTCATTAAATAAACCTCATAGTGCGGGGA
The DNA here is from genome assembly GCA_026315105.1 of Locusta migratoria. Classification (NCBI taxonomy): domain Eukaryota; kingdom Metazoa; phylum Arthropoda; class Insecta; order Orthoptera; family Acrididae; genus Locusta; species Locusta migratoria. The sequence goes on from CM048749.1 coordinate 361,796,471, forward strand.
ATAACGTCCCCACACAATTCAGGAAGCCATCTCAACACCTTTCAATATCCACACAAGGACCCGCGGAGCGGCCAACCAACGGCATGAGGAACCAACTTAGCTTTATAGTTAATCCGACATAGCCATCCCCGCATCGACACGGAACTCGCCTGTCTTCCGCAGTCACGGCCACGCTCTTCCCGGGCTGACATACAGCTGGTACCAGATCCAGACACGCCGGGGAGAGACATGGCCGTGGTGAAATGGCCGAGCGTTCTAAGGCGCCTTGATGCGGACCGCACGGTTCCTCCTCGTCGGAGGTTCAAGTCTTCCCTCGGGCATTGATTTTTGTATGGTCCTTATCTTAACCCTGCATAACTAAAATGCGGTTTTAAACGCTCGGTACTAAGACCCGTCTTTCACGCGGTTTTGAACTTTTGTTGGTAAAACACATCAGTTCGGGGGTGTGATTCCAAACCAACACTCTACCTCTGTACACTTGTTCATCAATTGTTCCTCATACAGAAAAGTAATTGCTGGCAATAAGTACTGCAAAGATATTTTATTCATTCAAAAGTCTTACATACAGTGGTGTATACCCATAAGTTAGGAAAAACTATTTTAACAAAATACGAAATTACGTCTTTCTTTTTCATCAAATTACTATAATCCTCATGCTTATTATTCTCTTTAATTTAACATAACATTACTCCTATCACACAGAGTCCATTACTAGGATGCTTGCAGCACCAGTAACTATTTATTATATGCTACTCAGCCTTATTAGTTTCATGTACAGTCTCTTTATTTTTTTTAATCAAAAGACAAAAAAAGCACAAAATAACTAACTGAAAACACTTGTAGCCAAACTGTACCTATTAATAATTCAAATAATATGTAAGACGGGTACAAATAACAAACAAGACATACGAAAGGAACATGGATAAAGGAATTCTTTATAGCAGTCGGTACAGCCTTTTATAGTGTGCTCAGCGCAAATTACAAATGAGCATTTGCTGCAGCACTGGATAGTCATTCAATTCTTTTTGTGGTGGCAAAACCGGAATGTTTTACGATACATCTTCCGAATACTGCTGCCAGATGGATACTTAGAAAGATTTTGGTTTACATGAGCCCGTTCCTTTTCATTTTCAACGAGACCATTGTCAATAGCTAGCCTCAATTACCTGGGAATATTGCTAATAGTCAGCCTGACTGTCAACAAATTTTGCGCAAGTAGACAATACCAGGCTATGGCTAACTCAAAACGAGACTCTTTTTTTTTTTTTTTGCAAATACTTGATTTTGCTGACTTCTCATAAAATTGGACGCATAGATTACGTAAGTTCACAAGCGCGATATTGATCATATTGTAAACAATACATAATAGCCATATATTAGTTGTTCTGCTGCAACTAATTGCTCTGCATATTTGATCGAGGTTACTTACTCTGCCTTTGGTTGCATTGTTGTCATTATTATCTCTGGTTTGTTAGATGGTTGGCTGATTGAGCCTTCTGGGTGCGTCGTAGAAACAAGTACAACCAGCTTACCTCGTTGTGGATTGTAGGACACAGCTGCGTTTTTATGATACAAGAAAAACGAACGTCCTCCGTTATGATTTTAGTAATTCTCATTCAGAAAGTTGTGGGACAAAGCCCTTTTATTTTTTTTATCGTTCCCACCATAGTAAGCCTTTTATCGAGCAGTTTAGTAGCGAAAGTGACGCTGACATCAATATATTTTAATATTTTTTATTTTATTTTATTTTATTTTTATTTATTTATTTATTTATTTATTTATTTATTTATTTATTTGCATAAAATATATTTTCCGACCAATAAAGCCCTGTCACTACGCTGATCATGTTCAGAAAAAGACGGAAAAACGGGTTGAATGTAAACAATATTGACGACATCATGTAGGATGGTGAAGAAATGCTTACGTGTACTTGGCCGGCCGCGGTGGCCGAGGGGACTGAGGCGCTCCAGACACGGTCTGCACGGCCACTACGGTCGGGGGTTCGAATCCCCCCTCGGGCATGGATATTTGTGCCGCCCTTAGTATAAGGTAGTTGATAAGTAGTTTGTAAGTTAAGGGACTGATGACCCCGTGGTTAAGTCCCATAAGCTTAACAAACATTTGATTTGAACGTGTACTTGTTGGTTACACCCGACGAAATGGCGGGCGTCGTATAGTAACATCCGCCTATTTGATGAGACGACTGTCACTTACCGTTCAGCTGCGACACTCTAGGAAGGAACAGCAAGCACCAGGCACCACTGCCAGGCACAGACTGAGTATGCGAAGGATGGCATAGACGGGCAGAGCATAATACCTATCCAAAACGTCTCAGCTTACTGACAATGTGAACGTAGCCGACATTTTGACGGATGTTACTAAGCTAGGGATACAAGAAAGAGCCGCCACGGCTCAGTTATTATGACAGCAGCTGATGACACACAATGTGCATCAGCAGGCCAACAGATAATGAGTGTCCGGAGCATACTGAGGTCTGCCATCTACTGGATGTGTGTGTTACACCTCGCAAAAAGGACACTATTTACGTCCAAGAAATGTTCAAACAAACCATTGACCTGCACCATGAAAACTGGCGTACCGCAGTGAACACTAACGTTCGCACCATCAAAACCGTGGGCGAACTCCTTCGCAGTTATAAACCGTGCAAGACGTTAACCCTAAAAGAAAACTATTAATGCAGCAAGGTGGTGCGATAATATGATTTCATGAGCATAAAGAAAAACGACCTTCCAGAGGCTGAACATATACTGGATGTCGACAATGGCCATACAACATCCCATAGAAAGTTGACCTCTGCTCCTCCCGGACATTCATTTTCTATTTTAACATTCTGGATTCAACTTACCAACAACTCTTAAAAAAGTAAGTTGAGCGTGAAACGAAGGAAGGAGACGGAGCACAAGCTCGGATAGTACTTGTCAGGAATGGGGAAGGAAATCGGCCGTGGTCTTTGAAAAGACCATAACGGCATTTGCCTGGAGTGATTTACGCAAATTATGCGAAACCTAGTACGGCTGGAATTTAAGTCCATTTTGCTATCTCTGCGTCATGCCGCGTTAAGAATGAAAGTCAGGAATAATTAACGAAATTCAATGGTCAGAAACGTGACTGACAGTGTGTTGATACTGTTAACAATTTAAACTTATTTGCATGTTCTAGATGCTCTTCTAGGCATCTGTTCCATTATAAATAATACGTTAACAATATACACTGCCTGGCAACAAAACGTGGTTCATCCTGAATGAAACTATGTGTGATGAAGGTCAATGTCATTTTACTGAAAAGCTTACAATATGGGACGAAGAAGACAAGACCTTTGTCGGTTAAAGGTTGGACATCAGCAAGCACCAGGTGTGTAAGGGTGCTGACCTCTCTCTTATCGCAATTCATGCCCTAATGCAGTTAGGAATGGAGTCAGATAATCTTTTCACTATCATAGCTCATGGACTGGCTACTTCAAATCTGAATCACACAGCCTCTGACAATTTAAGTTTGACAACACTAACACATTCTTTCCTATTAGTATCAAGCAGCCCATTTTTCAGTCCTATTATGTCAGGCAAATCACCACTTTCACTTTCTAATGTTAATTCGTCCTCATAATGCGGTAAATTTCAGAGTGAAAACTAGCGTCTCTGTCTTTAACACTGTCTTCCGTAGAAAAGTTCAGTTTTTCTGTAGAAACCTTGAAATAAGTTTTGTTGGTAGACATTAACTTGCCGTAACGGAAGATGCGAAAAACATTCGGGCAAGAACAAAAGTCTGAAAACAGGTTTTCTCAGGTTTTTACAGAACCACTTGACGCCATGATGTGCAGTATAAGCCTGTGTACAAAATTATACTGTCAGTTTCATTTGGTCAAAATGTGATCTGGCGCTTTATTGCTGGGACCTCTCAATTGTAAGTGACTAGAATCCAGTTCAGATAAAAAGATTCTAACACCAAAGCGCAGCTAAATCGCTATTGACTGAAATAGTGTACTATATGTGTTTGTTTATCATTGACTACACATGTTGATAAAACAAAAGTCAAGTTGAATGTGCACTCTTAAATTTATTGGAATTCAACCAATGTTTAAAAGCTTAAATGGAAAAGCTTGCTTCGTTGAGCGTTAGTAGGGCAAATAGAAGTGTGTACCTTGATCAGAACTGGAGATATAGTGGAACAAATCGATTGAAATATTCATAGCAAGGACATTCCGCTTAAAAATGTACAGAAGGAAATAAATTAAGGAAGGCAAGAGTTAAGTGATTTCTAATACTTATGACAATTATATGCATGAATACTTTTCCTTAAAAACAGAAAAATATAAAACGAAATAAAATAAATAAAGGAAATTGGCTAGATAAAAAGACCTGACCCACTGACTTTAGCTTATATACGAGGTTTAGAATTTAAATACTGGCAACATTGCTGTGGAGACAATGCAATGGACTCCACCATTGTCGCTGATAGCACACGTTGTTGACATACCTACCTTACCTCCGAGCAAATGGACTCGCCCGTCCCACGTCAACGCGTACGTACAATCAAGGGAAAGTCACTTGTAAGCGAGCTGTCTGTCATAACGACGTCACTATGTTTTCGAATCAGAAACAAGTACGAGCCAAAACTGATACGCCAATCCAACAAATGGCATCATTACGGGTCACCGTGAAAGTCGACATTGCATCAGAACCCCAATGTGGTGAAAGTTATGGAGATTCTCGTGTACGACTGTGATGGTGCTATCCTAACGCATTACGTTCCTGAACGACGGACCGTCAATGCACAATATTATTGTTCGTTTTTGGACTATCACCTGCCATCAGCTTTACGAAAGAAGCGGCAACACTTTCTGCGCAACCAACCCATCATTTTCCACGTCAATGCGCTGGCGCATACAACGCAATCTGTGGCAGTTGTGTTCGGTCGATAGGGACTTGGAAGTACTGTACCATTTGATTCCGAAGATGAAGGTACCACTTCGTGCATATCGCTCCAGAACTGTTCCAGAGCTTCGACAGGCAGTAGATCATACCATCAACAGAACAGGCTCTGCTAACGATATACTACGCTTTCCACATCGCTGGAAACGGGTTCTATACTACGCTTATGACTACTTTGAAGGGCAGTAACATGTGCTAACACGTAACGCTTTTGTGTTGGTTGTGAGTCAATAGTTGCCACTATTTAAGTACCAACCCTTGTAGATGGAGTTGCTAGGGCCAAGTTTTGTGCGCCAGTGGATTAATACTACGAGTGTCAAAATCTTACGATGGAGAATCCGGGTTGGAACGTCAATAATCTATATCTATAAAAATGCATATGTGTATTTTATATGATTTATATAATTTTTTTTATTTCTTTATAAAAAGGTATTAAAGGCATTTTCTTGCTATATATTCATCCCCAGATGAAATAACAATCTCAAACCATTCTTCGAACACCCATTCAATGATGTACAGGAAAAGATTCATGTGATGTACTATATATTTAGACATTTATTCCAACTTTCAGAGTCAAGATATCGATAACGTTTTCAAACAAAAGTTACTCGATATTAAATACTGAACAAATGTTATTTGAAAAAATGTCTCGATCCAAAGCATAATAGACTAGATACGGCGTACTGCCGTCATCTGATGTCTGGTTACGCCGTCAATGGGAGATTCTGGTCTGTAAAATTTGGTGCCGTTCGGTTGAACGATGGGAACTCGTTACCGACACATACATAGACAGTGTCAATTGCCGATATTTTTGCAAATATCCGTGAAACGGCGCAACATATGGGTAAAAAACGTAAGAGCAAACTTTTAGAGAATTTTCTCCACTACAAGTATATTTATTCAATTTTCGACTCATATGAAGCGCTAAAGAGATTGACGCTGGGTGCGGTGAGCAGATGGGGGGGGGGGGCGCCACGATCAAGTTTGTGCCCCGCTTGCGAAATTTCGTAGTTCCAGGACTATGCAGTTGTCACTGAGTGATTGTGTGAATGTATGTGATTCTTTTTTTGAAGAAGTCCATGGCCGATAATTAAGTTTTTTTTTCAATGTGTTTGTCTATTTTATGTGCCTGTCTGTGGTTCAGTGGTCGTCTATACGGTGAGTTGCTATCCTCTGCTATTGCTACTGATATTTTTAGTAGTGTTGTAGTGCAATGTCTTCCAACCTTTTCGAGTATGCGACCACCTGACAAGTAAAAATATTCGGGCGACCCCCTTCAAAATAAAAATGTTATGTGGATCCCCTACCTCGCTCATCACGAACCGTAACAAAACTAAGCTATTTCAAAGAAAACATATTCAGTCTTCATTCCTTTGCTGCAACTCTTTTTTTTTTTTTTTAATTGTTACACGAAGTGTTTTGGTGTATTTTCAGAATACAACACAGTATCCTATTTTTATATGATTTCCCACAGAAGAATATATATTGCTTAACGAGTGATTCGCACTTCAGGCGAGACTCAAAAGCGAATTATGCTCATTAAGGAAGGTCCCACTGTATAGACAATTTGTATAGATGTAGATATTTTTCGATTTTTTTTAATTACTTATTCTATCGTATTCTTCGACCTATCGATTGTTTCCAGCGAAAAGTCTTTGAGCTTATTCATCATTAACATACTGTACTACAAACAATCTATGATCTGTTCAATCTAATATATAATAATGAATGTTTGTGTGTTCGTATTTTATGCGCGGTCGTACCGTTCAACCGATTGCGATGAAACTTTCTCAGCATATTGCTTGCACTTTCGCTATGGTCACAGGCACCTTTAAATGATTGTACGACAAACAGTTCAGGAGATATGGCGTAATAAACAATGAAATGTGCGGAAAAGTGCTGCACCATGTAACGTCTGCTTCTAAACCACTGTACCGATTTCAACCAAATTTGCTACACATATTCCTTTAGTGACGTAAAAATTGACGTACGGGTAAGAACTGCTTACGACATTTAGTGCAGGAGATATGACGTCATAAACAATTATATGGTTGAAAACTTGTGCATCATGCGATATGCGAATAAGGACACTTTATTCATCCTAAAATCTTCATGACATTTTGGACATTTGACCTTCAAAATAAGAGGAAGGTCAGTGTCACATACAATTTTGGGTGGTGTATGACGAAGAATGCTTTATATATGGACTTCTTCAGATTCTGCAGTTCTATTCCGATACTGATGAAATTTTTAATTCAGTTTATCAGTGCAGTATTGATATATTCAGATTACCTACCATTATTTGAAATTATTAACGTGAGCAAACAGTTACTTTCAGATTTCGGCAAATTTTCGAATGAAATAAAATTTCTGAAAATTCTAGCAGCTCTCTCTGGAAGTTACGTGACATATTTCAGGGTGATAATCATCAAAGAAACATCTGATTTTATGTAAGCAATTTAAAGTAGGGAAATAAAAAAAATAAAAAAAAATGCTTCAGGGGAAAGCAAACTTCATTCAGATTTTTCAATGACGGTTTTTTGGCTGTCAGCTTTGATGCATACCAATCGTACCGAATCATCGGGGTAAAAACCACCAGCAGAAGGAATTTGTTGTTACCAACGTATGATTTTAATGAGAATTTGAAAATAAATACATAAATATAATATACAAAAATTAAGGTTTGTTTTCTTTTTGTTTGTATTCTATACACAACTATACCGTACCTCCGATTGCGATAAAACTTTGTCAACTCATTGCTTGAACTCGCGCAAAGGTTATAGGCATGCTGAAATTAACTTCGTATGGTGGATGCATGGCGGAGGGTGCTTTGCAATTAGTTAATTCGTTCCTTACGCCTTCAAGCTGAAATGGATGGTCAGATATAAATGAAATTTGGAACAGAGGTAACTTATACCCTGATTAATACATGGGCTACCTTTGGTAAACTACCGTATTGTGCGTGGCGGAGGGTACCTTACAATAGGTTAATATTTTTGCTGCTCCTTCATGCTGAAAGAGATGGGCAGATTTGAATGAAATTTGGAATGAAGATAGCTTATACCCAGCATTAATAATGGGCTACCTTTTGTAAGCCTCCGTAGGTGCATGGCGGAGGATACGCTACAACAAACATCTAAATTATTTTACTGGTCAACATGAAAGTCAGCACATAAATGTATGTTTTCCTGAAGGAGATTTCTATAATTTTCAAGCCAGTGAATTTAAGATGTCGGAGGGTACCTTGCGACTTTGATACCGTTTGACCACTCACCATGAAACTTGGCGCAGATATGTATGTTTTCATATACAGGTTGTCCCATCTATCTTGCTCACCCAAATTATCTCTGGAACAACAGCTATTGTAAAACGACTTTCACCGGAATCAATGTAAGGCTGGGTCTCAGAAACATCCTAAAACGAAAGCATATGTGTTTTTCAACACAATGTTATTTAAATAGAAAATCTATATTATTTTTTCACAAATTTATATCATGACAAATCAATAAACAATGGCGCTGATTGCATCGCAATACGCCAATTACATCCCGAGATATTGAAATAAGCGAAACGCGCGGCTAGCAGCATCGGATTCTCGCCTAAGCAGCATGGGGTTCTCGCCTGGGTCTATGGACGTGCGGCAGAAGCGCGATTCGAGTATTTCAAGAGTCAACTTTGCTTCGCAATATCTCGCGATATAATTGACGTATTGCTATGCAATCAAGACCATTGTTTATGTGATTTTTCATGTTATAGATTGCTGAAGAAATAAAATAGAGTTTCCATTAATAAAAAAATTAATTGTGTTAAAAAAAATATACATATGCTTTCGTTACTGAATATTTGAAAATTTGTACATTCATGAGCCCGAGCCTTACATTGATACCAGTCGTTTTACAATAACTGTTTTTATTCCATAGATATTTTCAGTGAGCAAGATACACCCTGTATAGGAGGAAGAGGAGTGGGTGGAGCCGCGGCGGAGTGGCAATGAGGCGTTTTCATATGTTTGGATGAAACTTTTCATAATATTTAGGTTCTCGATTGTATACGAAATTTATTATATGACATTTGAGGAGAACTACTATGAGCCGGCCGCAGTTGCCGAGCGGTCTGCGGCACGCCACTCACAGTCTACACGGCCGCTACGGTCGGGGGTTCGAATCCCCCCTTGGGCATGGATGTTTGTGCCGTATTTAGTATAAGGTAGTTCATAAGTACTTAGTAAGTTTAGGTATTGATGACCCCGCAGTTAAGTCCCTTAAGCTTAACAAACATTTGAACATTTTGAGTAGATGTAGGGAGAGACGGATAGAAAGGGGAGGGAGGAGACGGACAGAGAGAGAGGCAGCGGGAGATGAAGAGGGTAGAAAACAATGTGATCAGGAGAGAAAGATTGACTGGATAAATAAATACCTGAGCAACGCCAGGTTTTCAGTTAGTTCATAATGAAAGTTACACAAGAATCGTGACAATTTTAACATTTAAGTATATTTCACTAAGCCTACTTTTCTCTATTATTGAATCCCTAGCCGGTCGCAGTGGCCTAGCGGTCTGCGGTGCGCCAGTCACAGTCTGCACGGCCGCTACGGTCGAAGATTCGAATCTCCCCTCGGGCATGGACGTTTGTGTCGTCTTTAGTGTAAGGTTGTTCATAAGTACAGTCAATCAGGGTAGCTTTGTACCAGTCAGGGTATCTTTGTACCACTTAATACGAGGCGCGTCTAGAAAGTAAGTTCCGTTTCAATTTATCTCCGCTGCAACGCTGCGATTGCAGTTCCGCACATGCGCTGTAGACGATGTGTATCAAGGAGAAGAACGTGCGCCATTCGGAGATCGCAGTCAGTTACGTACGCTTTGATGTGCTTGTTTGAAATGTCGGCGTTGATTAAAAATTCCACCGCGTGTGAAATCAGGTCGGTGATTCGGTTTCTGAATGCGAGGAAAGTGAAACCAAGTGAAATTTATCGGCAAATTTGCGATGTTTACGGACCAAATGCGATGAGTGATTCGATGGTGAGAAGATGGGTCCGACAGTTCAATGGCGGGCGTAGTGATGTGCACAATGAAGAAAGAAGTGGGCGTCCACCTTGTGACGTGTTTGACCATCCTCCGTACAGCACTAACCTCGCTCCTAGCGACTTTCATCTGTTATTACATCTCAAGTCTTTCATTGGCGGTCATCACTTCACCAATGAGGACGAGCTGAAAGAAACTGTTTCAAAAAATGTTCAAATGTTTGTATAGCTTATGGGACTTAACTACGGGGTCATCAGTCCGTAAACTTACAAACTACTTATGAACTAGCTAATACTAAGAACGGCACAAATATCCATACCCGAGGGGGGGGGTATTCCAACCCCCGCCCGTAGAGGCGGTGCAGACCGTGACTGGAGCGCCTCAGTCCCCTCGGCCACCGCGGCCGGCAGAAACTGTTTACAACTGGTTGAAGACACAGGCGGCAGATTTCTATGAAGAAGGTACACAAAACCTGGTGCCACGCTATGAAAAATGCCTGCAAAATTTCGGCAGTTATGTGGAAAAGTAGTTTAAGAGTTGTAGAATTTTGTGCAATAAAAATTTCTTCTGTATCTGTGTACAATTTCATTTTATTACAAAACGGAACTTACTTTCTGGACGCGCCTTGTATTTGGGTTTCAAATGGCTCGTGTTCCACCTATTAGCATTATTTATTCTAAAATTAATTTTTAATAACTCTGTTATAAATACTTCCCCAGGGGTGGACCATCAGCCATATGTCTACATCTAATCTACATCTGCATGGGATACTCTGCAAATCACCTTTAAGTGCCTGGCAGAGGGTTCATCGAACCACAATTATACTATTTATCTCCCATTCCATTCTCGAATAGCGCGCGGGAAGAAAGAACACCTGAATCTCTCTGTTCGAGCTCTGATTTCTCGTATTTTATTCTGATGATCATTTCTACCTATGTAAGTGGGAGTCAACAACATATTTTCGCATTCGGAGGAGAATGTTGGCGATTGGAGTTTCGCAAGTAGCCCACGCCGCAGCGATAATCGCCGTTGTTGTAATGATTCCCATCCCAGATCCTGTATCATTTACGTAACGCTGTCTCCCCTGTATCGTGACAATACGAAACGAGCTGCCCTTTTTTGGACTCTTTCGATGTCCTCCGTCAAACCCACCTGATAAGGATCCCACACTGGGCTGCAATACTCCAAAAATGGACGGACAAGCGTAGTGTATGCAGTTTCTTTTGTAGTTCTGTTGCATCTTTTAAGGGTTCTGCCAATAAAACGCAGTCTGTGGTTCGCCTTTCCCACGATATTATCTACGTGTTCTTTCCAGTTTATGTCTGAAGTAATAGTAATTGCTAGGTATTTTGTGGAGTTTACGGCCTTCATATTTGATTGATTTATGTTGTAAACAAAGTTTAACGGATTTCTTTTCGTACTCATGTGGACGACTTCACACTTCTCATTATTTAGAGTCAATTGCCAATTTTTACACCATACCGATATCTTATTCAGGTCTTTCTGCAGTTGGTTTTGATCTTCAGATGATTTTACTAGACGGTAAATGACGGCGTCATCTGCAAACAACCTAATAGAGCTACTTAGATTTTCCCCTAAATCGTTTATGTAAATAAGAAATAGCAGAGGATCAATAACACTACCCTGTGGTGAAAGCCAAATATTAAGTGGTACAAAGATACCCTGACTGATAAAATGTTACCCTGATTGACTGTAGTTAGTAAGTTTAGCGCCTGATGATCCTGCAGTTAAGTCCCTTAAGCTTAAAAAAAACATTTGAACATTGGAATTTGAACCCCTATAGTGCAAGTACTTCGTCCTGTGACGGCGACTCCTGATCAAGTCTTTAAGGGAGTCGCAGTGGCGGCGCTAGGCGTCGGCGACGTCGGCCACCGCCGACGGCCTCGCGCCTGTGGGGGTCTCGTAAAACATTGTTAAAATTTTAGCATTTTTTCCTTCTTTTTTTATATTTGGTGTTTAACGGCGATTTCCAACTGATAGGTTATACGGCGACGACCTACATCTAATTTACACTAGCTTAACCATTGGAGCAACACAACATTCGTACCCAGGGGTTGGATTCGACCCCCGACGAGAGGGACCTCGCTCACCGTGGAAAGAGGAAGCTTAGGATTTAACGTCCCGTCGACAGCTTGGTCATTAGAGACGGAGCTTACGCTCGGAGTTGGGTAAGGATGAGGAAGGAAATCGGCTGTGCCCTTTGAAAGGAACTATACCGGTATTTGACTGAAGTGATTTAGGGAAGTCATGGAAAACCTAAATAGGGATCGTCGGAGGTGGATTTGAACCTCCGTCCTCCCGAATGCGAGTCCAGTGCGTTACCACTGCGCCACCTCGCTCGGTTCGCTCACCGTGGTATGACGCCTTAGTGCGCTCGGCCGTTCGCGGCCGACAGCTATTTAATTATCCGTATTTATTTCCGTATGAGTGCAGCAGTGATGCAATTTTTAGTTAAATACTTGTAAAACAATTTCTTCATTACATTTTAGAAAACGATTTGGAAGATGTATATCCAAATGTTTATATAATAATCAGAATCATGCTCAGTTCCAGTCGGTACAGCTTCGACCGAGAGAAGCTTCACAAAGTTAAAATTGATTAAGACTAACTTGAAAAGCACAGTGAGCCAAGAAAGACTGCGTTGTCAGTACTATCAACTGAAGCCAAAATAGCGGCTAGTATAAAAATGTGATCGTAAAAAAATTATGTGAGACGAAAAGCTGAAAAGTTTCTCTAATTTGGGTATGTTTATTGTAATTTTTGTCATTGCAATAATACTTGTATATTATACTTAATAGAATTTTAGTATAATAATAATAGATGTATAACTCAGCTCATTTAACATTTATTGATTAATTCTATAATGTAAAAATGAAAGGGGCCTCGCAAAGACGAGTTCGCCGACGCCGGTATTCGTCTAGCGCCGCCACCGGGGAGTCGCGACCCGCAGGTTGGAAAACACTGTTGTAGTGGAACAGTTTGCCGACTCGAGAATCCAGAGGCGAGAGCAGTATGTCGGCGGGCAGGGGTCGGCATCTGGCGTTCCCCGGCGCGCCCTCGGCTAAACGAGGCGTCACATCGGCGAACCCGTTTGGCGGCGTTCCCACCGGCGTGGGCGCCACGTGTGGGCCAGCAGGTGGCAGGTGCCAGCACAGATTGCGGACGCCCGGAAAATGCGCAGGGGGAGCCGGCGGTAAGCGCGAGCTTCCGGCCGAGCCGCAGATCTGCCGGAACTGCCGAACCACCGCTGTGGGAACGGAAGCGCAACCCTCTCTGCCAGATTCGTGCCGGCGCGGGCCTCACCGCCTGCCGCCTGCGGTGTGTGGCGAGGGGTGGTGGAGGGGAGGGGGCGTGGTCGCACCGACACCTGCGTCACGCGCCGCGCACAGCCAAAATACCGCTGTCCCCTGCGTGCGGCACACAGTTAACTGCCGTCGCATACGAAATTATTTCAGTATCGTGCACGCTCATTTAACGAACCGTGATGACGTGCCTGGGAAACGATACTTAGCTCGCGACTAACAGCTGTTTCACAATCCGGAGGGGGGGGGGGGGGGGGTTATAAAGATTTTTTGATTATCACCTTGTATCGTCCCCATTTCGTCCGGCACACTCTATAATCAACCACACTGGCGTGTACTTAATTTGTCGGTGACACATCTATTCCGCGGGAGATCGAAAGTGTTGCGGTGCGGTAATCTACAATCTAACACACACACAGACACAACACTAACACTGCATTGTGTTTTACTGAGCGATAGTAGCGCACCGAACGACCGGCAAATGGACAGGAACTCCGCAGCTCAGATAATGTCGAGATAGATCAAATGTTCAAAAATTCAAATGTCTTTGAGTTTATGGGACTTAACTACGGGGTCATCAAATGTCAAATCTTTGTATAGCTTATGGGACTTAACTACGGGGTCATCAGTCCCTAAACTTATAAACTACTTATCCTAAGGACGGCAAAAATATCCATGCCCAAGTGGGGATTCGAACCCCCGACCGTAATGGCCGTGCAGACCGTGACTGGAGCGCCTCAGTCCCCTTGGCCAGCGCGGCCGGCCGGGGTCATCAGTCCCTAAACGTACAAACTACTTGTCAACTAGCTTATCCTAAGGACGGCACAAATATCCATGCCCGAGGCGGGATTCGAACCCCCAACCGTAATGGCGGTGCATACCGTGACTGGAGCGCCTCAGTCACCTTGGCCAGCACGGCCGGCCGGCGTCATCAGTCTCTAAACGTACAAACTACTTGTCAACTAGCTTATCCTAAGGACGGCACAAATATCCATGCCCGAGGGCGGATTCGAACCCCCGACCGCAGTGGCCGTGCAGGACGTCACTGGCAGACCGCAGACCGCTCGGCCACTGCTCGAGATAGATTTCACTAATCCCCGCACACGACATCTGCCACTTTTCCTGCAGGTGGCTGCGTGCGTATCTGGGGCTTTGTGGTTAAAAAGTGCGACGTACAAGAGGCTTCAGGATGGGTGGGAAGGGGACCTGGAGCACATTACTCGGGTGACCGACATTTACAACGTGCTGAGACTCCGTAGGCATCTATCTGCTAGCAGTGAAGAGCATAGTAGCAGTGCATCAAATGTCGAGGCACGTCCTATCAAAAAACAAAAACAAAAAAATTAATAAAAAAAGAAATAGTGAAACACCCTATATATATACCACATTAAAATTTCCCGTCACCTATTATTTTATAACTTACAGAGGCAAACACACTTAGTGAAACACCCTATATAGATAAGTGTGTTTGCCTCTGTAAGTTATAAAATAATAGGTGACGGGAAATTTTAATGTGGTAGGTCAACACAAGAAATGTTACACTTTCTGCGGAGCTATGAACACAGTTTATTGTATCATTTTCCAAAGAGTTACAACACAAAGATATAATTTTTTAAATGGAACAATAGATTTTTCTTTTGTGCATTGGATTCGTTGAAACCAGTTGCGTCCAAATCAATTTAAACTACTTTCCTATCACTGTTAGTTTGGGAGCTACAACCCTTAAAAGTTTCAGGGGCAGATAACACAAACACTGCGCATAATGCAATGCGCCTTCTAATAAGGTGTGGCCGAGTTGTAAGGTCGCCGGTGTCACGGAGCGAGAAGCTTCCTCGATGCGCTGTTAGATTGCCGACTGTCGCCGCACACGGCCGTATACCCGACAGTTGGAGCCACACAAACAACCGGGGCGCAATATACCACAGTTACTGACATCGGATGATTATGACACACACGAACAACGAGTACGTTGACAAGTTGCTCGGCGAGTACCGACACGATGCCACTGAAGCAGCCACGGCGTATGCTGAGAGATATCCTAGGCGAAGAGCCCCGGCAGCCATTATGTTCTTACGTGCCGATCAACGACTTCGGGAAACAGGCAGATTGGAAATGCGCCGCAGTAACAGACGAAGACCTGCAAGAAGTGAGGAGACGGAGGTGTTTGTTTTAGCTGCACTACACCACGATCCTCATGTCAGCTTACGAGCCGTTGCTGCAGTCGCTGGTGTCAGTCTCACATCTGTGTGTCGTATAGAACACGGCCACAGGTTTCACCCATACCACCTGTCACTGACCCAGGAGCTGCATGAGAACGATTTCCGTGCAAGAGTGACATTCTGTGAGTGGGCCATGCGTAATTTCACGCTGGAGTCTTTACAAAGTGTTATGTTCTCTTATGAGTCCACGTTCACAAATTATGGTGCAGTGAATAGCCATAACATGCACTACTGGGCCGCAAACAATCCTCGGTGGGTACGACCTGTCGACCGTCAACGTAGGTGGTCTATTAATGTGTGGTGTGGAATCCTTGGGGATGAAATTATCGGTCCACACAACTCCCCAGGTACACTGACAGGTGAGTTATATCGCGCTTTTATAGACGACAGTTTGGGTGGTCCCCTTGAACATGTATGTCTACGCACGAGAGTCCATATGTGGATGCACCACGATGGTCACCCAGCCCATTCTGCGCGTGCTGTTGTGGAAGAACTAAACAACAGGTTTGCAGGAAGATGGTTGGGGACGACATGGTCCTTATTCATGGCCCGCAAGGTCGCCCGATTTAACACCAGTAGATTTCTTTTTGTGGGGATATCTGAAGGATCGTGTCTATGTCACTGAGCCCACATACCCAGATGATCTAAAACGGCGCATCGAGGACGCATGTCGCTCCGTCACACCGGCGATGTTACATCTCGTCCGCAGATCTTTTCGACGGCGCATTGCATTATGCATTGAGGAACATGGACACACATTTTAACATCTCATGTAAATCAACTTCACACCGCCATAACATCCATCACCCACCACACAGCCATGTATTATGTACAGCGTGTGGTATCTGCCCCTAAAACTTTGAAGGGTTGTAGCTCCCAAACTAACATTGATAGGAATGTAGTTTAAATTGATTTGGACGCGGCTTGTTTCAACGAATCCAATGCACAATAGAAAAAGCTATTGTTCCATTTAAACATTATATCTTTGTGCTGTAACTCTTTGGAAAATGATACAGTAAACTATGTTCATAGCTCCGCAGAAAGTGTAACATTTCTTGCGTTGACCTACCGCATTATAATTTCCCGTCACCTATTATTTTATAAGTTACAGAGGCAAACACACTTAGTGAAACACCCTATATAAGAAAGTAGAAAAAATTATTAAATGTCCGGTACAGTGATACTGAAGATGGGTGTCAGTAATAGTGGTAATGATAGTTAGGGAGACCAGACACCCATCATTTACAAAAGCCTTACATTCAGACATTACAGGGAAGTGAAATCATAACGGGAACCGGACCGGAGATGATCTAATAAAGACAATAGTATTGCCAAGCCTTTTAGCAGCAGGGAGTGATCATGTTTTATCTAGCTGCTAAGGAAATAGTACTCATGATCCGTATTAAATACGTTAGGGATAAAATCAGTGATGGTTGCAATAAAGAAGAAAGATACCTTTGGTATCGATAAGCATCGGGTAAAAATGATTAACAGGCAGTTGCAGGAGCAGAGCCATTTAGTTAGCGTGTCAATAACGTACATCAGGTACAATATTCTCACTATTAGACTTCGATACCATCCGAAATGGCACAAATGAGCATATGACTTACATGTGGCTTTCATTTCTATGAACACGAAGACGATAAAACATTAAGAAATATTTATTTAGATGACAGGTGACAGCCGTAAGATATTTTAGAAAATGCATTTTATGAAACAGGAATTGTTTATTATAAATTCGATCGGTTTCGGTTCCAAAGCATCTTCACGGACTGTAAGCTAAACAGGCTGATTGATTATCCATCATCCTATCCATGCTTACAGGCAAGTCAATCAACAAAAATTAGAGAGGATGTCACTTGACATATAGTATTGATTAAAATTTTATGTCAAGTGAACCTTACGCTATTTTTTATTGAATAGCCCATAAGCATGGATAGGACAGAAGATAACGTATCCACTTAATCACTCTGTTTAGCTTACAATCCATCACTATGGTTGAAAACCAAAACCGGCTGAAGTTATAGGTATAATAAACAGCTGATACATAAAATGCTTTTTATAAAAGACGCATTTTTACTGATAATGTTTTTGATGCGGGTTTTGATAATGTTTTCGACGCAATCTAATCTTCGCTATTTGCGTGAAAAGAATATAGGTTTGATGGATTTGTTTGTAAATAAAACTTCAGCTAACTCTTATTTAGCACGACCAGTTTCGGGTCATAATTCTAATTTTAGTCCATTTTTTTCAGTGCTATGTTATTTGATTTGTAGTATTTTATATGTATGAGTTTTAACTTTATTCTGATGTTCTTACTGTAATGTGTAACCACGTATAATTTGTTGGTTGAACTTTCTATGGAGTTAACAGCAAATGTTTTAAAATATTTTTTTCTATTTATTGTCCTTGTCACACATGATAATGAATGGGAGTCACTAAAAACTGCCCCATCATGCGATGTATATTTATTCATCCACTATTTTCGAAATAGAGGACTTAGTGACCTACAACAAACATTATACAGAATTTCAAAACTTTAAGAAACTTTTTCTCGCTGCGAAGCCCAGTAAAATGATGAAAGGACTTTATCGCTTACCACTGTTTCGATGTGCATGCAGTAAAGCTACTGCATTCGGCATGGCATTACAATGCATTAGTTCTATGCTACTACTTATATTCTCGAGACAGTTTACAGACATATACCACTAAATCTATCTTCGAAATTATATTGCAATATAGCGCATACCTCATGAGATATGAGATCATAAACATTTAGGCTTATGGAGAAACGCCCCATCACTGATGGTTTTCCATCCATTACGTCTTTTCTAGAAAGTGTGTACGCGATATTTTTCCACACAGAGTGTTCATACACTACTGTAGTGTTTTTCGCGACCCCCAGGGGTCGCAAAGTCTTGTTCGGGGGTCGCGGTCAAAGGAGAAAGTACTTACACTCAAAACAACCAGACAAGTGCACGTCTGGTACTTCAAGGTTCCGCAGTACCAAAGTAGCCTGAGGAAAGTGAAATTTATTTTATACTTAAATTTTGTAATTCCTTGTTATCATCAATTCTGATTTGAATAGAACTATTTTACAGTCAATACGCCATGTTAACGATCACTAAACGAAAAGCCTGAAAAATGTTTTCAGGAACCTATCGATAACAAAATTATCGAGAGGCAATAGGTAATTTTCATAAATTTAGAATTTTGCTGTTCATTGGGACTTAAGGAGCATAATTCACTCTCGTATGTTACCGACAACGCGAGACATCCCTCAAGCAACAAATATTTTTCTGTGGAAATTAATTTAAAAATGGGATAATCTATTCCATTCCAGATAGTAGACTAAAAAATTCGCCCTATACTGTAGAATACTGCACTTTATCTTTTTATTTTATTTATTTATTTATTCATTTTTGCAAGTATGTTTTATCAACAAAAGACAATATAAAATTTGCTGTTTTTTGACTCAGAAACATAGTTGTTACAGTACGATGACGGTGAGATACGGGTCGCTAGAATATTTTTACCTCGAAGGGGGATCGCGTACTCAAAATTGTTAATAAAAATTGCACTACTGAATGTGCCTTGAAATTATGTCACAGTATTACATGTAGTTCAGGAGATTTGACCTAAGAAGGAATGAAATGCATGAAAATCTGTTGCAATACGGATGGTGATGAAATTTATAACATCTTTACTATCAACTTCATTCGCAACACATTTCTTCTAGACGAACCTACAACTATGTTCAGGAAATATGACGTCATAAAGATTGAACTACATGAAAACGATACTGAAATGGATACAGAGGGAATAAGGAGACGGGCTAACATGAGAAAGAAGTAAATGCAACCCAGGCAACACTGGCCACTAACGCTATTCTCTATGTATAAAAATGTTGTGTTGGTTTGTGTGTGTTTCAAAATCTCACCGATTCAGCTACAAATTTGTCACAACGTTGGAATGTAACACAGGAATGTTTGTAGATAGCTATTTATTTAATATAGTACACACACACACACACACACACACACACACACACACACACACACACACACACACACACACACACACAAACAAACAAACACACAAATATGACATTTTGCGATTCGGGTGACAACTTTTCCACATTGTAAAATTTATATAAATTCAAATATGTTATATATTTAAAATAGGGTTGTAAAATCATGCGCGTATTCTAGTAGTACGTTGTACCGATATTTCAAAGCATTCGATCAAGAACTTTAGGAGATATACGATTTTGAACATAACACTTAAACGTATTTCTTCGTTAGAGTGCTGAGGTACAGGAAGGGTTGGCAATGACTAAGAGGGGGAGGGGAGATACACACGTACTTATTTAATTGTAACCAAGACTCGAAATACTAAATTTTGTAGTTCAGGTTTCAAAACTGGCTTAATAGCAGCATTTTTCAAAAATCTTTTCATCCCCTATTTCACCCCCTTAATAGCTGATTTTCGGAAAAAGCCGAAAGACGCCTTTCTTTAATTCAGAATCCATATACCAATTTATGTAGGTATAGCTTCAAAATAGACCTGATAGCAGCGAATTTTCAAAAACCTTTTCGTCCCCTATTTCACCCCCTTAGGGATGGAAGATCGAAAACTCGCTTCATAAACGACGCAAACGGTGTAAGATGAACACCCTTTGCAAATTTCAAGATTTTATCATCAGTGGCTTTGGCTGGGCGACGATGAGTCATTCATTTAATTAGTCAGTTAATCAGTCACTCAGTCATGGATAAACATATATAATTTCGTCACCTTTTGAGTTTCGAGGTAATGATTAAATTTTAATGAAGGCGGCGGCGTAGTTTGCTAATGGTGGCAACGGAATGTTCGTTTCATGAAGATAATTAATTTACTCTCAGAATAAAGGTACAGTCAAGAACCTGTCAACCGGAAAGCAAGCACAGATTAACATCTATTAAATTTTAAACACAAAAGAATGTTCCTCTCAGCCTATGTGACTGGTTACTCTGTTAAATTTCACTTACGATATCAGGATGACTGGAAGAGTGGAAGGGTAACTGTAGAAGGAGAGAGATTGTCAGATCACCTGCGGCTGAACTTGTTTTTCAACCTAGAGACCATCTTATTCAATTTGATAAAACTCAGATTTTGGCAGCCAGAAACGGATATCACGACAACCGTAGAGTGAGGCTATAGAAAATGTAAAATACCCCAATAATTTCAATAGGATGGAGGACGACAAGAAACGGAATCCGGTACTGAAAAAGAAAAATGTTCTAATGTTTGTGAATCTGTGGGACTCAACAATTCTGGTTATCCGTCCCTAGGCTTACAAACTACTTAAACTAAGTTGAACTAACCTCAGGACACACACACACACACACACACACACACATACCTATGCCCCAGAGAGGACTCGAACCTCCGTCGGCGAGCAACCGCACGTTCCGCAGCAAGGCGCCTTGCAACGTTCGGCTACTCCAGCGCTGCGATGAAGGAAAGTAGTTCCACCATGGA
This sequence comes from Locusta migratoria, assembly GCA_026315105.1. NCBI lineage: Eukaryota > Metazoa > Arthropoda > Insecta > Orthoptera > Acrididae > Locusta > Locusta migratoria. The sequence continues at coordinate 361,817,501 of CM048749.1, forward strand.
ACGACATCAAAAAAGAACAACGGCAATCTGCAACAGCGAATTGCGCACTGCTATTCAAAACATTTGTCGTCACATCTCTATGCGCGAACACATGTAAACGGAATTCGGCTGCAGTCAGTATCGAGCCAGGGTGTGTATCGGAAGTTCAAAAGAGCCACGCTTCCCCTGAGAACGACAGTGGGAAACGAAACTTAGGATTTTAATAATAAATCCACAAGACCACGGCATAATAGCCCGGAAAATCTTAGCAATATTGACTTTCCGAGCGTGAAAGTTTATATTTTAAATTTTGAAAAATAATACGTTAATTAAGCGATCATTTGAAGTGGTGGGCGAGTCCCAGGTATTTACATTAAAAGTAATAAAATGATGCAAAGTGGATGTAAAAAGATTGAGATTACTTTGAAGCGAGTAACAGCTAGTTACATCGAAAGTAAAAATACATAGTGATAAATAACCATAAATAGATAGTCTACTAAAGGCATTAAGGGAAAAAATAGAATAGAAAGTTTTATACATAGTAGAAATCAGCTTTTTAAGTCAAAAAGTATAAGATTATAATTATCCGTAATTGGAAGTTATCTCAAAGAAATATAAAAAGGCTGATATTACATTGAAGCGACAAGTTATTCAGGTAAAAATGAAAACTACATAATATACATGTGGCAGAAAGCGAAAAGCTGCTGAAAATTGCAGGTATTTGTTGAGATACGGTACCTACGTTATTTTCCTTGCTGTGATTTGTTCTGGCGATTGACTTCTTTCAACACGTTTCCATTATGCATGTTTGCTACACATATCGCTCAGATTCGATTGAAATCGAGTCATGGCTCGATCTATTGGATGCTTGCCGAAGCTAGATAACTATCTGTAAGACGGAAATTGGTGGAGTACTTTTATGGCAAATGTTAAATAATCATATGTTTGTATCAATTTTAAACATGGCTGTTAAAGACAGTAACCGTTCGTCAAAATATTAAATAATCACTTGAATAACAGCTCTTCGCTTGCGGAACATTTGGTAAAAATTTTACTTTACCATGATTCCGGCTTCACTAGGGGAGCCGTCATCTGAAGTAAAACAGTTTTTTTACATATGAATGTATAGTCAGCAGATGGTCTTGAGCCATAAGGTTCACGTTAAAAATTAAAAAAAATTTGCACTTAGCAAAATTTTTAAAAACAATTAAAACAACGCGCCGCTCAGGGTCGCGTGTGCGGCCAGCTCTGCAGGTGGCATCAGACTGACAAACAGATGTTTGTATGTAGTACAATCTATATCTATATATAAAAGGCTTGTGTGTGTACGTGCTGACAGACTTGTTGTGGTGGTAGATAGCCCTTGGTCTAATGATGTTAGTAAGGGAGTTTGGTCGCGGTGCGTGGCAGTGGGTTGAGTGTAACAAACAAAAATTCGCAAAATATGCAAGAAATACTCCTAAGAAAAGCTATATACTCTGTGACTTACGAACTTTACGGTATGAGTCAAAATCTGTTTATTCTTTCAATCGTCAGACAATGCGGTCCTTCCGTCTTTAATAACAACGAGGAATATCAAATACGCAATTTTTTTTAAATAGATCACATGTTTCCGTCAACCACACATTACCAACTGTGAACAGAGACATAAAACAAAGATAAAAATCCAGATAGACCCAAAGATAGAAATACTCGTGGAACATTGGTCACTGTCGTGGAAGCGTGGTGGAAACACAGACATAATTGATGAATGTCTCTTAGGCCATAGATATTGATAAGCCTGTGCCAGTAAGAAAAACTATGCGACGTAGTCCTACTCATATCCCGGCGGCCTCCTGTGATAATGTTGGCAACAGACAACGAGAATCATGTGACATCGTCATGAGCCAATCGCGTCACACGCAAATATTTTGTCGTGAAATTAAGCATACAGTAGGAACAGCAGTATTTATCTACACTCTATGTGGTTCGGTCATCTTTGCAACGATTTTATATCGTGTTATTGATGTTTCCAACATAACAACACGAGGCCGCCAGGATAGAAAGTAAAATTTTACCGAATCAGATACATCCGTTGTTGTCACATCTCATTATGAGCAGCACTTCACGCGAAACTCTTTTGTATAGACTCTGATGATTCACACAGTCTTACAATAAATTCCAAATTCCTATTCAAGAAGATATTTGTGAAAACTGTTACAAATCAATATTCGCACTTATCGTTTTCAGAAATGTAATTTGCCAGCCGCTTTCGGCACTGCTGTTGCAATGTCTAACAAGATTGAGGATAACGGCGCATAATATGAAATATACAAGAAAATTGAGGAAGCGTCACTAAAAGGGCCATTTACACATCATCCGTCTTAACCGAACAAATAAGGACCAAGATAAAGTCAGCGATTAGTAGGTTTTCCCAATATCACGTGACATTTCCACCTTAAAGTTGAGGGGACAAAATGTGTTCTGCGCATCTGAATGCTTGCACCAGAGATATTTCTGCTCTCTGCTGCCACTAGAAATAATATAGCTACACACGCGAGCGACAAGCTCATCAGAATCCTCTCTGCTTTCATAATTGTTGGGTGCGATATTGTGATTAAAATTTGTAATTACTTACTTTTGGTGCGGACTATATTAAGATAGAGAAAGACGTCTTCTTTCGCAGAGACAATTGCGCTTAGAGTTATAATGCGATTTCTGAATATATAGTTCTGCTACACAAGGTCGATTTCAACTTCGTGCTTTTCGAAGTAATCACTGCAGGACATGAGGTCATGTATTAGCTGAAAGAGTGGCCGATGCTGCTAACACAGTCAAGACATTTCACTAAGAATACTATATTTAATTGAAAGTTTTGTACAGACGATCAGATTACTCCACACCTTCAACGATTACCCAGAGTTACATAATCGCACATTGACACCACCATGACGTCTTATATAAACAGACATCAACTGCTTTGTTGATTAAATTACCAGACTTTCATCATTCGTCGAGTTTTCGATAATAGGGAGCACTGCATATAGAATAACTACATTGTCCCCGGCGCAACACTGCAACATACTAATACTTCAGCATACACTTACTGTGAGAGATAAACAGTTTAATACTATACTATAGAACCAATACATGGCTCTGTTATTATTATTACTATTTCTCATCTCAACTATAGAAGTGTTTTCAGAAGTTTACGCCAAACAAACAATTACACACCTTAGTCTTAACTTTATGAACACAAACAAACATCGATTTTATATCGTTCCGGGGTACGGACTTAGATAAATTTCACTTTTTGCACGAAAAACGTTATGAAAATTCATCGTTTTCAACAATGATTACTACGTGATTTTGACATCTTGGCTAGGAGAACTGAGTTTGACAAAGCGATCCAACAAGGATGCTGTTTATGCTGACCTAGGTCTGGAGCCCTAAGAGCCATGATATACACATGTCCCTCTTTAACAACCGTTGCGAAGCACGGGCGTATAAGCTAGTAGGTATATATATATATACACTACTGTATCAGAAAGTCAATTGTGCAATCCGTGTGAAAATATGGGGCGGACGGGTGGTATGACGCGAACCATACCGTCGCTGCCAAGTAGCTGGAGAGAGCGATAAGCGGTGTGGTGGGCGGCTGCCGCGTTCCGGGCCAGCGCCGCGCCTGTTTCCCACACAGCAGGGCTTGCCAGCCACCAGCTGCCCACCCCTTCGCTGGCCACATCTGCATCCCGCCGCAGTCACGCCGCCGGTTCCAATCACGGCCGCCTCCGCATGTCGTGCGTGCCGACTCACGCATGTGCGTAGCGCCGAGTTCCCACAGCGAGGGGACTGCAGCTTCGCGCTGGCCGACAGCCTCACAGCTGCGATTCAGTGACTTCCGATAACAGGCTGAAACCGCCAACCTGCCACCCAGTGGAGGTGTAGGGATTCGTGGTAATGAACAAGCCGACGCGGCCGCCAAGCAGACCATAATGTAGCATACTGTGCTGTACCCCCGGAAGTCGTCCAGTTGGAGGTCGTCAAAAAAATGTCACAAATCATAATGCGTAATGATATGCTGTAGTAATAATAATTTCGTTATTGAATGTTCTACACCTACATAAATAGTCTGCAAATCACATTAAAGTGCCTGGCAGAGGGTTCATTAACCACTTTCATAACTTTTCTCCACCGTTCCATTCTCTAATAGCGCGCGGGAAGATAGAACACCTAAATCGTTCCGTTTTCGATCTGATTTCTCTTACTTTATTGGGATGGTCATGTCTCCCTAAGTAGGTGGGTGCTAGAAAAAAATTTTCACATTCAGAACTAAAGGTCGGTGATTGAAACTTCGCAAACAGATCACGCCGCAATGAATAACGTCTTTCTTTTGATTTCCACCCCAATTCGTGCAACATATCCGTGACGCTATCCCCCCTGTAACGTGATAAAACAAAACGAGCTGCCCTTCTCTGAAACTTCTCAATATCTTCCGTCAGCCCACATGGTGAGGGTCCCACAATGGACAACAGTACTCCAGGAGAGGACGCACAAGTGTTGTATAGACAGTCTCTTTGGTGGAGCTGGTGCATATTCGAAGTGATCAGCCAATGAAACGTAATTGGTTCGCCTTCCCCACAATATTTTCTATGTGTTCTCTCCAGTCAAAGTTGTTCGTAATTGTAACTCCTAGGTACTTGGTAGAATCTACGACCTTAAGGTTTGACTGATTTATCGCGTAATTAAAGTTCAGCGGATTTCTTTTAGTGGTCATGTGTATTACTTCACACTTTTCTTTATTTAGTGTCAATTGCCAATTTTCGCACCATGCAGAAATTTTGTCTAAATCGCTTTGCAGTTGCTTTTGGTCCTCAGTTGACTTCACTAACCGATAAACGACAGCATCATCCGCGAACAGTCTAAGGGAGCTATTCAGATTGTCTCCTAAATCGTTTATAAACACGAGGAAGAGTAATGGACCGCCGGCCGCGGTGGCCGAGGTGACTGAGGCGCTCCAGTCACGGTCAGCACAGCCACTACGGTCGGGGGTTCGAATCCCCCCTCGGGCATGGATATTTGTGTCGTCCTAGTTCGTAAGTAGTTCATAAGTAGTTTGTAAGTTTAGGGACTGATGACCCCGTAGTTAAGTCCCATAAGCTTAACAAACATTTGAACATTTGAACATTTGAGTAATGGACCAATATTGCTTCCCTGTGGAACGCCAGATATCACTTCTGTTTTACTCGATGACTTACCGTCAATTACAACGAACTGTGTTCTTTCTGATAGAAAATCGTGAATCCAACCGCACAATTGGGGAGATATTCCATAAGCACGAAATTTCATAAGAAGCCGCTTGTGGGGTACAGTGTCAAAATCCTTCCTGAAATCCAGAAATATGGAATCGATTTGTTGCAGCAAATCACACCTGATGGGTCGCAACAACACTTTCGCAGTGAAAGTTAAAATTTTGAATAAATAAAAAAATTGATATTAATTAACTTGAAACAATCACTGTGGTGATTAATTAAGCTTGGAACTATCTGACTTAGCATTGAATACAGCCTCCAACTAGAACCTCTTACGATTCACGAACAGCACAACTTCACTAATAAATGTGTCAGAATTCATGTAGTGGTAATGGCGTGTTCGTGTTATAATCAAAATCGTAATAGCTGATAGACTCTGATTGCAGTGATAATAGCTCAGTACTGTGAAAGCCCGTGGTACAATGAGCTTCACAAATACTACAGTCAAAGTTCTCAATAATTTCGGTAATATTGTTTAAAGCATTCAAGTTCCTTATAAAAGTTTACGTGAACTATTTTTTTGATTAATTGGTTCCAGAGCCTGGGTAGCGTACGCGTGTAACTGGCTAAGCAGAGTCTGGCATTTAACGTATTTCATAAGAATTACTTTCGTCAAGTCTGGTTCATCCACTATAATACTTTGACTGCTGTTAGCCTGGTTACTTTCTATATAAATGAAACCAATTTTAGTTTACGTGCAAATTCTCTTCCAAGTTAAAAGCTTAATAATTGATTGCAAAACTTAGAACAGCACTGCACTTTAATTACTAGTCTCTGTGGTTGTAACACGTTTAGCAATTCTTTAACTCGTCTAGCAATTTCTTTAAAACTGATCGTAATTACTTTGAAAAATGATTGAACTTGTTAGTCAATCTACAGGCTTGCATAATCAACATAATCTAATAATGGTGATAATGGGGTAACTACAAGTACTTACAAAATTAAGACTGGTTTCAAAATAAGTCATATATAATTGAACCAAAATTCTGATTGGGTTGACACTACATTTACATGCATACAAAAGTACTCATCTGTTTTCGTCGTCCATACAAGATAGATATGATTACAATAGGTACCCTTATTGCTGGTTCAAAAATATTTTTATCGACAACTCTTTGTTCAGCTCGTCTGGCTGAAATCTCCATTCATTGATATCACCTCGATACACCTTCTAATCTCCGTAATTTATAGCAACGATCACTCTCGGTGACAATAGACTTGATAACCAAACAATTACTTTTCTTGCACACATGAATAAAAATTACTCTGATCACTTTCGAGTATAAATAAACTTGTTTCGCACTTCCTTCAATACATCAAACAGTACGCCTCTCAGGCTTATTGCAATTGCATTAAACTCGCGCCACACTGCGCCTACCGTACCTCTGCACCATCAACAAAACATTTATGTGTTTACTTTGGCGAGTCCGCTCCGCGACTGCTTCAGCAGAGCGACACTCACAGCTACTACTTCTGTACCAAAGACAACAGGTTCAAGATTTTCTCTGGCGCATTGCCAACTTACAGCATAAGAATGTCCTTGCATTCATGCGGGTTTACTCATACAGTACATGTTTACATGATTCAATATAGGAAATGACGTTACATAAGAAATACACTAGCACACAAGAAATGAAAATACGTGAAATGAACATATTTAAGACAATATATACACTACGTTAAATCAAACTGTAAGATACAGCGACAGGTGTACTCTTACAATGTCAATTTTGAGTCTGAGGCACGTTGGTTAAACCAACTTTGCGAAAGTGGCGATCCTCCTGACGGTTAGTCACACTGGCGGGATGAAGTCACCCTTCTCTCTGATTTCCATCTCTCCTATACTAAATTTCGCTACTGTACTGTTTGCTGTGAACTCGTCAAGATATGGTCTTCTAAATCGTTTTGTAGCCTGAATAACGACAAGTTATTGGGTTGCGGACGCCAATACCCTACGCTCTGCTGCGCTCGGTCTTGTGTATTCTGCTGGGAATTACTGCGCGCCAGTGTGGGACACAGCGCTCACATAACGAAGATTGCCGTCCAGCTTAATGAAGCCACGAGGATTATCACTGGCACTGTCAGATCTACGCCCATTCAGTGGTTACCTGTCCTGGTTAACATTGCTCCGCAAGATCTGAGGTAAAATTGATAAAGAATGTCAAGGCTCACGAAAACTCTCCCTTGTATGATGCTCTACACGATCCCCCAGCATGTCGTCTGAAATCACGAAAACCTCCCTGGTGTGACACAGAAAGCACCACCTCCTTCGATGTGACCTCCAAGTGGCAAGAACGCTGGAACGAAAATCCACCGCACAACGCCCACCTCGTGCAAGATCCATCAAAGAAGGTTGAGGGATTCCATCTACCATGCCAAACCTGGTCGAGACTGAACCGCACCAGGACTGATCAAGGGAGGTGTGCTTACAACTTGAAGAAGTGGAGTTTCCTTCCATTTTATGACTGTGGGGCATAGGAGCAAACCATAGGGCACATCGTCAAACAGTGTCCACTGCGAGAATTTAATGGTGACTTGGAGAGTTTACATCAAGTGACAGGAAGTGCTCTGGACTGGTTGTCAAATTTGGACATTTCCATTTAATTACATATATATATAGTTGTATACTTGTAAAACCCTACGATAAATAAATAAATAAAAACGACAAGTAATTAATTATTAGGTAGATAGTAGTTTCAGCGCTAAGGTTTTGTTTACTACAGTCACGCGTTGAGCACCCAGATAGTGATATCTTATAAATCTTTAAAGATTGCATTCCAACGTCATATTCGTCAGTCGACAGTAGATTAAGCTTCACAAACATTTGAACATATTCATCTTCAGATGGTACATGGTTTATAGACATCTGGTAATGGTACTTTATAAATAAAGTACAATAAAACCATTTGTGGCTGGCTGCTGTTCTACACAAACAAGTTATTTCACATAACAGCCATTGTCTCAAAAATGTCTGTTTTTGACAAAATTTCGTGGTATATAATATTTCGTAATACAGAGGCAGAATAGCTTTACAGAAAAGTACGACACCCACTCGGAAACTAGGTTATGTTAGAAAGGCTTACAGAAGTTAACTTTACACAGTGACAGGCCTCAGAATGAGAGAATCTCCTGTTCTGTGACATCTGTGGCGTGCATGTTATTGTAAGCCATATTTTAATCCAGTTCGTTTTATATCATTCTGAGAGGGTTGAAGTTAATGTTGGGGGTATCTGCTCTCTATTTTAGTTCATTATCAATCGAGTGTTGTCATCTTTTTAAACTTTAGTAATTAATATGTAGTCTGGCCATAAGTTTAAGCAGGAGGTCTTAGTGTACTGCATACTCGCTAGCTGATCCTTTTTTTCCTGTAATCGATCAGCTCTGGTTTCTGCTATGTTGTTTTAACTTCTGCCACATTCGTCTTTTTAGTCAAAGCAACTATCTTGGGATGCAATTTCCTTTTATTATCACTGTCTCCTACTCTTGTTTTAGTGTACTTTCGTAACACTCTTCCCTGATTAATTACATTATAGCACTGAAAGCCTAGATGTTGAGTGCCAATATCCTCATATCATCATCATTATTATGATCGCTGATTGGAGAATTGTGTCGGAGACCGCTGACAGTTTGCAGTTTTGATAATAACACGGCCCGAGTACCTACTCTTCTTTTCTCCGCCCCGTTCAGAAGGCTTACCATCCAGCCATTAGTAGATACCGTAGCTAGATATTCCTTTTATGTATGGAATATACAGGGTGTCTCGCTTGAACTTTTCACCACAAATTTCTCTGAAACAACAACAGATATTGTAAACGACATCGCTCGTTGAAACACACGAAGCTGCTAATGAAGATATTTACCATGAGACATTCAAATGTAAGCAAAACATATTTTCAACACCAACTTACGTTTTTTAATGCCTACTACAAATTATATATATACACGTAAATAACTCTGCTTATAGTCCCCTTTTTCGATAGCATAGCCATTTAATGGAATGTATGTGACGCAGGAACATTTGTGTCGTCATTCAATAAACAGTGCAACAGTATATGGCGGTTGTAGACATTGTATGGGCGTTCTCCGATGGCAAGAAGAAGAATATCATCTTTGGATCACACAGTTACTATTGCTTCATGCCAACAAGGACGCTCATGGAGAGATGTTGCAATGTCAATTGTTTTGAGACAGAGTTATATGGTAAGAACTTTAAAATGTTTTCAAACTACAGCTAGTGTCATGATTTTCCCAGTAGTTGTTGCACTATGGAAAGAACTGAGGCAGACGACCTAAGGAACACTGACCACCAAGCCATCATGAAAAACTATCACTCTGTGAGGGCCACCGGAACGAACGTGTCAAATCAGACTGTACGAAGCACAATCCACAACTCTCCGTGCTCCACACCTCCATAGACCAAGCCCTTAAACCCAACACCATGCTGCACGGTATATGTTTGTCCAAAATCTCCAAGAATGGACTATGGAAAATGACGCCTAGTTCTCTACCATAAATGAATGCCTCGTTCGTGTGATATATAGATGACAATCGACAATGTCTATGCACGCCAGAGGCAGACCGACAGTCGAGTACAGCAAGAAAGAGAAACAACCATGTTATGGGCTGGTCTCATCTGAGGTCATCAGTCGCCGTTTTTGTGTATCAAAGGTAAGTTCAGGGCTCTACAATAAAGGTATAACATCCTCCAACCCATCGTCGAACCGACTCATGAGCATTTTGTGGGAAACTTCAAGTTTATGGACGACAGCTCCCGTCTCCATCGCTATTACTTCGTCAACGGTTTCGTCAGTCGTGTCGGTATTGTTCAAAATGTTCAAATGTTTGTAAAGCTTATGGGACTTAACTACGGGGTCATCAGTCCCTAAACTTACAAACTACTTATGAACTACTTACGAACTAGGACGGCACAAATATCCATGCCCGAGGGGGGATTCGAACCCCAGACCATAGTGGCCGTGCAGACCGTGACTGAAGCGTCTCAGTCTCCTCGGCCACCGCGGCCGCCTGTGTCGGTATTGCAAGACAGGATTGGCCTGCATGTTCACCTGATATCAACGCAGTTGAATATTCTTGGGCTGAATTGAAAAGAGCTGTGCGAGCAAGTCACGACCAGCTATAAAAGAGATGCAGAAATTAAGCAGGTTTAGACCAGCAGGGGATAAATGAACTTGTGGGAAGTAGTCCATATAAGGCAGTCTTGCATTCAAGCAAAGGGTCATGAAAATATTTATTGAATGACGTTGCTACAAAGAACTTTTGTTTCACGGGTGATGCAAAACGTTTTATGTTGATTGTATGTGAGTAATGTGTAAGAGGAAAGATCGTTACCAGGAATCTCGAAAAGTACTTGACGGATTGACTTCATATTTTTCTCACGATACTTTAATGAACATTCATATGGACACTGACCATATATTACTTAATATATAATACAAAAATTTATGTATACTGCTTGACAAAAAGTGATGCATCCAGAAATAATGGTCTAATATTATTGCATTTCGGCAAACATGCATACTGTTGATGTGTGAGTAGATTTACATGACTCTGTAATGAGTATAACGCAGACCAGACTCACCGTCTTATTGTTGTTATGTTTGTACCAGTCAATTGCCTTAATAGTGAAGCTAGACGTTTACGTACACTACGAAGCACCCGCTTTGACCCGCAGACGCACTAGACAGCCTCTGCACCGACTGAATGCATAAGACGGAAGCCACACCGTTGAACTGTCTAAACTGGGGTTATGGTATCGTGCAATTGACAGGCATGCGGGCCATTCAGACGTCACATTGTACCAGTCTCGGAATCAATGGAGTGAGGGAACCCAAACACGTCGTGGAGGTTCGGGTTTACCAAGAAACATTACCCCAATCGAGGACTGTCTTATGCTGCGCAAATACGCGATCCAATGACCTAATGACCTCGGCCCCCACATCCGCGACCACGAACCGGAGACCTTTTAACATCGTGTGAATTTCCGCGCAGTGTGTCGACAACTTGCTTCTACCAGATTGTGGTCCTTCCACCCTATGCGTCGCCTGCCATTGACATTAGAGTAGTGGTGTTCCTGGGAGGACATAGGGCGATTGGTATCGCATTATATTCAGTCTCAGAGGGCAATACTGAGGAAAGACACAGGCGTTACCCCTGTCACTGCCATCGTGGTGAGGGAGTCGTAGGATGCGCTTTCAAGTCACCTCTCGTTGTACTTCCGCAGACATTGACGGCACAGACATTATTCTCCGACTCGTCTTACCCTTATAGCACACCACCCTGGAATACTGTTCCAACAAAATATTACACACCCAAACACAACACACGTGTCTATTAACTACCTACAGCATGTTGTCTCCCATGGGCAGCAAGATCGTTGAACACAAGTTGGATGATATTGGAAGAGGCTTCCGCCCCAGTACTAACACGGGGGATCTGAAGCAACAGAAAAAACAACTGTGGACAAATTGTCTAAGGAGAGGATTCAAAGGCTATCTGACATTATTCCGACTTGCATAAAGGCATGTATTGCTGTCAGATGGGATGCGACACCTTATTGACCCGATGCCAACGTTCCCACTACATTTACCAACGGCCTTGTCTTTTTCATACGATATTATAATCATTCAAATATAAAACTTCCTGGCAGATAAAAATTGTGTGCTGGAACCGGGACTCGAACCTGGGACCTGTCAAAGGCCCAGGTTCGAGTCCCGGTTCCGGCACACAATTTTAATCTGCCAGGAAGTTTAATATCTGCGCACACTCCGCTTCAGAGTGAAAGTTTCATTCTGGAAACATCCCTTAGGCTGTGGCTAAGCCATGTCTCCACCATATCCTTCCTTCCAGGGGTGCTAGTCTTGCGTGTTTGCAGGAGAGCTTCTGTGAAGTTTGGAAAGTAGGAGGCGAGGTACTGGCGGAAGTAAAGTTGTGAGGCGCCATCGTGAGTCGTGTCGGGATAGCACAGTCGGTAGTGCGCTTGCCCGCGAAAGGCAAAGGTGCCAGGTTCGAGTCCCGGTTCCGACACACAATTTTAATCTGCCGGGAAGTTTCATATCAGCGCACACTCCGCTGCAGAGTGAAAGATTCATTCTGGAAACATCCCTTAGGCTGTGGCTAAGCCATGTCTCCACCATATCCTTTCTTCCAGGAGTGCTAGTCTTGCATGGTTCGCAAGAGAGCTTCTGTGAAGTTTGGAAAGTAGGAGGCGAGGTACTGGCGGAAGTAAAGTTGTGAGGCGGCATCGTGAGTCGTGTCGGGATAGCACAGTCGATAGTGCGCTTGCCCGCGAAAGGCAAAGGTGCCAGGTTCGAGTCCCGGTTCCGGCACACAATTTTAATCTGCCAGGAAGTTTCATATCAGCGCACACTCCGCTGCAGAGTGAAAATTTCATTCATTCCAATATAGTCACATGGCCAGCCGCGGTGGCCGAGGGGACTGAGGCGCTTCAGTCACGGTCTGCACGGCCACTACGGTCGGGGTTCGAATCCCCCCTCGGGCATGGATATTTGTGCCGTCCTAGTTCGTAAGTAGTTCATAAGTAGTTTGTAAGTTTAGAGACTGATGACCCCGTAGTTAAGTCCCATAAGATTTACACACATTTGAACATTTTTTTATAGTCACTTGATCTTTAATATATGTGTTTTTATTTACACCCACTCGTTTTGGGTGCATCACTTTTCTTATCAGGCTGTGTAATATAGTTCTATAAACGTTCTTAGTAAAATTTATAAGCTCTTGACAAATTGGCTTCAAATTTACAAATGATACTCTAATAAATATTCATTGGTTATAGATTTACAGTGATCAGATGTAACATTATGATCACTTACTATGATAATATCCGACAAAGGCGTAACATGTCTAGGAACGACTGCAAGTCAGGCACACATAATGAACGTGCTGTTCGTGTGTGGAATTGGGAAGAGGCGTGATCTGTCTGTTTTTGAGGGCAGATTGTGGTGTTTGGAGGCTCTACAAAAAATTTTCGAAAACTACACGACTTTCCGGGTGTTCGAGGAACGCTGTACTGAGTGTCTTTATCAAATGGCGAAACCAAGTTGAAACCACTTCCGAATGTCGAGGTGTAGAGCGGTCATCCCTGATTCCAGAAGACGGACGTCGTAGAGTGGGCAGAATAGTAAAAATGTACAGGCAGCGGAACGTGTCGAAACTAACATCAGACTTTAAAGAAGGAAAGGAAGGAAACTTAGGACATTAGTGAGAGAGCTGACGCTCTGAATTTAGGGTAAGAACGGGGAAGGAAATCAGCCGCGCCCTTTGAAAGGAAACATCCAGGCGCTGGTTTGGAGTGATTTAATGAAATCACGGATAACATAAATCTTGTGTATTTGAACCACCGTTCTCCAGAATGCGAGTGCAGTGTGTTACCTCTGAGCCACCTCGCTCGGCCAGCTTTAATGCTGGATTGTGTAGAAGTGGATCCGAACAAACAGGGCAACGAACACTCCTAAGGGCGGACGTCCACAGCTGACAACACATGCATGTGCCAATGTTAACAACATAACATCGGCAACTAAGACTGAAATGGACATTGACGCAGTCGCGTTGTGTTGCGTGGTCCGATGTATCCAGATACTTCCTTCATCATGAAGATAAGAGAGCGCGAAGCCGTCATGTTCCAGTTGTGCTCTGGGAAATATTCATACGGGCCCTAAACAACTCATGTGAAGCTCGTATCCTACACTGGATGTTGATCACCTACACCCCTTTATGACGATCATGTTTCCAAAAGGCAGTGGCATGTTTCAGCAAGATAATGCGCCACGTCAGAAGGCCACGAGTATGATGGCTTTAAAAACACAGTGGTTAGTTGCAATTGATTTGTGATCCTTACGGAACACATGTGGTATGTGTTGAACGAGGCGTCAGAGCCATGCCCCCTCCCCCCACGCGCTGGACTTAACATGAAATACGTGACGTGTCTGCAGATCTCGTGCCAGCTCTGTCCAGAGACCTACCATGGTTTGTGAGCGCAGAAGTGTCAACACGAAATGTTGCCAACAGGTTACTAGCAGTGGATCCACGAGCACGGACATCTTACCCACATCATCGGCGTGTAATATAATCAAGAATGATGTAAAACGTGTGCAAGAATTACGAATGATTTAAACATGATGCAGTTTCTCTTCCAGAGTCGCTTTCGCGCTTACTAAATGAACTTGTAACGAAGCGTGCTGCTCTTCGTTGGATCTTCTCTATCTCTTCCATCAACCCATCCTGGTACGAATACCACACTGATGAGCAGTGCTAAAGTGCTGGCCGAACGAGATTTCTACTTTTTAAAGATTTTTAAAATGAAACTTATAGTTTGGCATCTGCCTTACACACGATTGATTTTATATGGTCGCTCCATTTCAAATCGCCCCTTATGTCTACTCCCAGATATTTTATGGAAGTAACTGCACCCACAGTTGTGGTTCTGGAGGTTAACATAGCACAGAAGTCCGGCAAGCTCGTCTTATCCTAAAGGTAACAGTGACAGATCGTGCAGCAACTACAGCATAGATAAGAGAGGTTTTGAGGCCACAAGTGTCAACACGAGCCGGCCGCGGTGGCCGAGCCGTCTGCGGCGCGTCAGTCACGGTCTGCACGACCACTACGGTCGGGGGTTAGAACCCTCCCTCGAGCATGGATATTTGTGCCGTCCTTGGTAGTTCATAAGTAGTTTATAAGATTAGGGACTGATGACCCAATAGTTAAGTCTCATAAGCTATACAAACATTTGACCAGCAGTGGCCACGGACACGCCTGTTCCGTTTTCCACTAACGGCACAGCATCGATGTGCACGGCTCGACTGATGCCGTCACAGGATCACTTGGAAGGTGGAATGACGATGAAAGAAGATTCTACCTGAACGCGAGTGACGGTTATTTTCGCGTATGACTTAGAGCTGTGGATCGCTGTCTCGCAGAATTCATTTGTAGAAGACACACTGCCCCTATCCCAGGCAAGATGGTCAAACGTGCGTCAAGCTACACTACCGGCCTTTAAAATTGCTGCACTAAGAAGAAATGCAGAAGATAAACGGGTATTCATTGGAGAAATATATTAGAACTGACATGTGATTACTTTTCACGCTATTTGGGTACATAGATCCTGAGAAATCAGTACCCTGGGCATTGAGTCAAACAGAGATTGGATGTACAGGTACAGATGCCCAAGCAGCTTCAACACGATGCGACAGTTAATCAAGAGTAGTGACTGGCGTATTATGACGAGCCAGTTGCTCGGCCACCATTGACCAGGCGTTTTCAATTGGTGAGAGATCTGGAGAATGTGCTGGCTAGGGCAGCATTTGAACATTTTCCATATCCAGAAAGGCCCGTACAGGACCGGCAACATGCGGTCGAGGATTATCCTGCTGAAATGTAGGGTTTCGCAGGGATCGAATGAAGGATAGAGTGATGATACGCATTTCTCTTCCATACACGAGGCATCACAACAACGTTTCACCAGGCAACGCCTGTGAACTGGTGTTTGTGGCCGCGGCGAATTAGCCGCTCGTACTGGAGCGCCGTGTTGCGGTGCGCGCGGCCGCCCGCCGTCGGGGGTTCGAATCCCCCCTCGGGCATGGATGTGTGTGTTGTCCTTAGGTTAGTTTAACTTAGTTTAAGTAATTTGTAAGTCTAGGGACTGATGACCAACGTAATTTGGTCCCATAAGAATTACAAACATTTGATTTTTTGCTGTTTATGTATGAGAAATCGGTGGGAAACTTTCCACATGTTAGCACGTTGTAGGTGTCGTCAGCGACGCCAAACTTGTGTGAATGCTCTGAAAAGCTAATCATTTACATCCTGGCGGTTAAATTTCGCGTCTGTAGCACGTCATCTTCGTGGTGTAGCAATTTTAATGGCCAGGAGTGTATAGCTCTCGTTCACCTTTGGTGTGTATAGAGGAAACGCTGACCAACGTTCGGTAAGTGGAGAATGTAGACCCGTCCTTTTGTAATTCTTGTAACAGGAAGGTGATGTGCCCTTCCAACAGGATAAGGCTAGTTCACACACTGTGCGCGAAACTCAACGTCCTGCAAGACGTACAGCAAATTCCCTGGCCAGCATGATTTCCGGACATGTCTCCAAGCGAAGAAATGTGACATATGATGGGACCATAAATGGCACTTTCAAACCGTCAAAACTCTTGCAGAACTGCGAGCACAGATCGAACATGCGTGGAATGAAGTGGACCAACACAGTATTTGTCATTTGTACGGTCGAATCGATGCCACAGTCATCACCTGCATTGCCGCCTGTGGAGGCTACACAAATACTACGGGTGTTTCAACATGAAACGACACCGACTGAGCTATTGCTCTAAAACCGTAATCATTTCATTTACTCCATATTCACAGTTTCAGCAATAAAGCTTGAGCGGTTAGGAAAACTCTAAGAAGGTGTGCTGATTCTTATTTCCGTCAGTCTATTATTCCTTTATAAAAAAAGTAATACACATATAAAAATACTGTTTCATCAACCACTAAACAAAGAATACACGGTATTCTGTACTAGGATGAATCGGTATTTATAAAGCAATATATGTTCCGATGTATAACACACAAAAACCAAGACATCACTTCTTTCATGATTAAACGGAACCTTAAAATTCATTTTCTTAAGGTAAGTTATTGTTAGCAGCGTCATTCAATAAAGAGTTGCATGTCCCTCACATGAATGCAAACTCGTAACCTACATGCCACACTGCCCAAATTTCGAAATGTTTGTAAACCTTGAAACGTGTCCATACAAAATATTTTTGTAAGAAAATGTCTAATATTGTACCTCCTGTTTTGTGTCGAGTAACTTGCTTGCAAGAAAATGTATAATATCGCTTCTACTGTGTGTATCGATATGTGTACTTATCTCTGTGAAGTTTCATCTTTGGCAAAGATCATGTATTGCATAGCATTGTAACTCGCGCAGAGAGAGAGTAGCACTTGTGGTTCAGCTCGCTTAGAGAGCGGTTGAGTTGTGTGTATGGCTCCGATGTAGAGCAGAGGCTGCTGTGCCAGCAAGTCGATTTGATTGTATTTGGAATATATATTGAATTGTATTGTAACACCGCTGGAATGAAGGTAACTGTATTTGATGTCATTAGGAAGAAGTTGTATTATGTAGGTAATGTAATGCTGATTATTAATAATAAGTAACAAAGTTGACCTTTCTTTCCTGTTTCATTTACGTAGTTACAAGATTAACCTACTTACTTCGTTTGATAATTAGTTATTAGTGGATTTAAATGCAGTATTGATTTTGACAATATTGTTGAACAGATTTCGTTATTGGTGCCATAGTAAATGATAGGTAATTGACTATGATACTAAATTTCAATAATCAGAAACTGATTTGCATAAAATTCTCACAGTCAAGCATTAAGAAAGTGGTTTGTGGTTTTTTAATATCTTTCTCGCAGTCAAAATTTTGAGTATAGTCAGTGTCTGTTTCAAATGGTGACTTGCCACAGTTGTTTTGTGTTTAAAATATCCGTTGCGCACATAATCAGTTTAATGCACTGTTCCTTATTTAATAGTATATACATCAATATCAGGGCCATAATTAAACCAAATTGCTGTGTTAATGAACAATTTGTTGTCTGATTTAACGATAGGTTCAACATCCACAACACACACACAGCTTTTAACCTATTGGACCAAACTGCTATGATCATCAGTACATAGACTTACAAACTATTTAAACTAACTTACATTAATAGAATCACACACACACACACACACACACACACACACACACACACATACCCGAGGGATGACTCGAAGCTCCGGCGGGAACAGCCGCCCAGTCCGTAGCATGAGACCTTGGATCACGCGGCCATTCCGCGTGGCCCACGATTCCATGTTACCACTGCTGGTATAATTTATCCCATTTTCAATGGAAATCCAGCTTAACCTCCGTCGATATCGTCGATGGTAAGAAGTACTCGCATAGTTCTTTTCAATTCATCCCAAACATTTTCAACTGCTTTCATATCGGGAGTGTATTTGGGGGAGTAGCGTCTCGCTGCGGAGCGCGCGGTTGCTCGCCGTCGGAGGTTCGAGTCATCCCTGGGACATGGGTGTATGTGTTGTTCTTAGGTTAGTTTACCTTAGTTTAAGTAGTTTGTAAGCTACGGACTGCTGACCACGCAGTTTGGTCCGATACATTTGCAAACATTTGAACATTTCCAATCGTGCAATGCCCGAGCAGTTGATGTAATCGTTACCGATACCTGCACGATACACTCTGCAGCTGCCCACTCTTAAACTTGAATTCTTCCTCAAAACGCCGATGATATAACTTTACGATGGGTTGGAGGATATTATACCTGCATTGTCGACCCTTGGGATGGCCCTTTATAGGGAACAAATGCGTTTCAAATCCTTACATGACACACGCCCAAAACATCGTTGTAGCCACTTTATTGTATTCAAATTCAAATGTTTACTGAGCCTAAGGGACTTAACTCTATGGTCATCAGTCCCTAAACTTACAAACTACTTATGTACTACCTTATACTAAAGACGACAGAAACAACCATGCCCGAGGGGGGATTCGAACCCCCGCCCGTAGCAACCGTGCAGACCGCAGACCGCTCGGCCACTGCGGCCGGCTTGTTGTATTCGATTGAGGGTTTTCCTCTAGAGTGTAACATTACCAGGTTCCCTTCAAACACGTTGTCGAGTGCCCTCTGCTATCAGAAATGCTGTGTACGGCATTCATTTGTGAAGAGAACTTTGTGTCTCTTTTCCAAAGTCAAATGATGATGATTTTTGGACCATCTGTTCTGTGCAGCATGGTGTCTGGGTTTCAAGGCTAGGGCCTTCCATGGTCAAGGAGTAAAAGTGAACGCTTAGATCAAGAAGGGACGTGTTTATGGCATATACAGGTGGAAAAAAAAAAAAAAAAAAAAAAAAAAAAAAAAAAAAAAACCTTTTCTTTGTGAGTGTAAATTTAGATTTTGGTAAAAAAGATTTAGAGATCTTTATCGTAATAACATCTTGTTAATTAATTTGTTTATAAATAACTTACAGTTACTCCGATGAATCTGTGTTATTGTTTTTGTGTCATGATTGTGTAATTTAAAGATTATTGTAAACTGAATCATTCGATATTACGCATCCGACTGCCTGGCCCCATAACAGCATTCACTGAAGTGAGGTAATATGAAAATATATTCTCATATTCGTGGTACTGGTCATTGTAAATAACTTCTAAAATATTTTAACAGGAGCTAATGTTGCAGTACTGGATTTCATACGTGTCACAGTATAAAAACATATATAGGGTATTCGCTTTGTGGCCACTGTGCGATTACTTCCATAAACTGCTGTACTACCATATACATGCTTAATCTTACATTATTTCGATGGTTACGTGATATTAACAGGTAACAGAAAAGGCCCAAAAGAAAGAAACAAGACGTGAAAAATAAGTCTACTGTCTCATATCCCTTCACAACTAAAGATCCCAAGAAGTCAATAAGTGAACTGATGAGGTTCAGGAGTCTGATTGTCTTTCACAAGTGTTGGCAGGGTACTGGAACATGAAATCCGAAGATAATTTCGATAGAGGTGTGAGGCAGCATCTCGTAAACACTGAGAATTTCTACATGTCTATATTTCCGGATGAGGGATTATTCTGGTGAGTATCGCGTGACGTAAGGATATCAGTTTTCGTCCGGCGTCCATCGGACAACTCTTTGTCTGGGTGGCAGACCTGTTACAGTGATTTATTGCCGTGGAACATCAAGGTCAGACGCCGTACCAAAACACACACCGACACAGTGCTGCCCTCTTTAATTGGACGTGTCGGAGATCGCGGCTCTAGGGAATAAGAAGTTGGGGCGTTTGACCGTGACAAATGCAATTAGATTAGACTTCATTAGGCGCGCCGTGTAATTAGTCATAGGTGCGAGACAAGGTGGGATCATTAGGAGGCAGGCTCATCAGGGCGACCGCAACAGCTCTCATTAATATTCCCCCAGCGTCGGGCGGGGCCAGGCGTCGCCCCCTGGCGAAACAATAGATTGCACTCGCCCTACATGCGCTAGTGCCCTACAAATGTCTCCATAAAATCACTCAATGTCATTTTCGATGATATCTCTGCCCTCTAATAATATCACAGTTTGCACTTCTTTGCATCATAACAATAGCGACGTTCTGTAAGTACTTTAATACCGAAAATAAGTTGCAAGATACGTTATTTTCATTTGGAGCTCCATCGGGAACAGCAAAACACACGACGCAGGCTATGCTAGACATCACTGCTTAATAACTATTCACAGACTGCAGACGTCTATGTTAGACTCCACTGTAATAACCATCCCCAAACTACAGACAGAAAAGAGTATAAAAAATCTTCAGGGGATGAAAAAAAAAAAAAAAAAAAAAAATAAGTCCTTGTGATCATGCGGAAACGAAAGGATTTATCTGACTTCCAAATGAGCATGATCCTTGATTATAGGGATAAAGCCACTCTTGAAATGTCAGTGTGTGTAAACTGTTCACGTGCCGCAGTACTTAAAGTATTCGGTCAAATTAAAACTGTGTGTCAGACCAGATACGAACTCAGAACCTCTGCCTTACACGGGCCAAACGCTCTGCCTATTGAGCTACTCATGGCCCGACCTCACATCTTTACTTCCTCCAATACCTCGCCTCCTAGTTTCGAAACTTCATAGAAGTTCTGCTGGTAACCTTGCAGGACTAACACTCCTGGAAAAAAGCATCTTCTGGAGACATGGCTTAGTGACAGCGTAGCGGAGGTTTCCAGAATGAAATTTTCGTTCTGCAGCGGAGTGGGTGCTGGTATGAAATTTCCAGGTGGATTTAAACCGTGTGCCGTTCCTTCATTCAAACTCAGAACCTCCTTCTTTCTCGGACTAACGCTCTACCAACTAAGCTAAGCATGAGTTTTCGACCCGTTATCAGAACATTACTTCCGCTAGTGCGTCACCACCTGCTTCACTGACTTCATAGAGGTTCTCATGAGAACTCGCGGGAGCAGTATTCCTCGATAAAAGCATATTGCTGAGACATGGTTTAGCCACAAACTGCCAGTAAGTTTCGTATCGCTGCTTCTGAAAACCTCTCGTAGGCTCTTGCTTAGCCATGTGTTGACAATGTCCTTTCTTCCAGGGCTACAACGGCGGAACTGAAAGTGTGAGGATGGGCTTTGAGGAGTGGGCAAATAGCTCAGTCGCTAGAGAGCTGGCCCGTTGAAGACAAAGGACCTGGGTCAGGAACGCAGTTTTAATATTCCAGGTCGTTTCAAATCGGCATATATTCCGCCACTATAAAATGAAAGATTCATTCTGGAATGCGTACAGTACACGGCAAAATGAAGGTATTCAAAACGGAATTGATGCAACTGTGGCGTAGCATGGGTAACAAGTAGCAGGGTGAAAGAGAGTTGCGGATAATGAATACAAGCTGAAATATAGAATAATATTACAAATGGATCGGATCTATGATCGTTCACTGAATATTGCTTGGTATCAGCCCCTGCAGGCAGACGCCGCGTTAGTGCACCGATACAGGTACTTCTCATCGTCGACGAAGGCTGTAATCTGCTCATCAGTCCCCCATCTGACCTCAACGCAGACGAATGACCATTTCACTGCACGGAGGTAAACGTCATACAGCAAAAGCGCTGCAACACGTTATGGTCTAGAGTAAGGCACTAGATAAACCGAGCAGTACTATCCGCCATTTTGAATCCCAATTCGACGGCAGTGTTGTATGCTTTGTTGTGTGGCGAAGTGTATCAGCGAATATTTTGTGATTTCATTGCTTCACAGGGTGAAATGGTTGGTTGTGCGGCTCTAAACTGCTCAAATAATAGCAGACATGGACGCTATAAGTTTTATCGCGTTCCTTCAAACATAGACCGGCGTAAAAGGTGGCTTGTATATCCCGGGCGCCAAGTATGGACGCCAAAATCGAGGAACTATCTGCGTAACGTTAAGAACAAAATCTTTGTTTTATTTGTATTAGAAATAGTTACGCTCACAGAGAGGTAGTAATGAAAATACAGGCCTATACATGTAAGCAATGGTTTATTCTAATTTTGCATCAGATTGTTAACGTAAGACGACATACAGCGTATTTAAAATAATCTAGTTTTCTTGATTTATTTAGACCAACTAAGGAGTAATCCTAAGGCCGTTAATTGTATTTTAAGTGATGCATAAGTGCAGTTGGCTTTATCCAGCTAGTGGTTTTATATTATTTGCCATTAGTTCAGTGTTAAAATGTGCTTCTCAGCGCGGGAATATGTAGGCTTAACCCAGTCTGTGAACAGGATGTCTGAAAAAACAAATAATAATAATAATAATAAATTGAACTTCGTAAAGAATATCAACAGGAAAGAAGTCCTACATGAAAGGCTGTAAATTAAAAACTTAGCATGCAACATTCACTCTATTTCGATGAGCATGCTACCGGCGAGACTTTATTTAGTCGTTATCTAATGAAACCAGACGTTCGTAGTTATTACACACATTTTTGACTATGCGAGATATTAGAAGGGGAATACGGGAAGTACAGTATCGCAATTTAACAACATTCCGTAATTGTTTTCGAAAGCAACTCTTAGTTAGCGTAAACGTATGTGGACGTACGATTTATAAACCAGAAAATATGATAATTGTAACGTATTTTAACTGTATGTGGTAAATATTTAGAACGGCAAGATATGCCTTAATTTGCAATGTAAGTGAATGTATCATATCTCTAAACATCCATGTAACCACTAACTTTAAGTTGCTTGCCTCTTACAGTCAGATGTAAGCAAACAAATTTACTATGCTGTAATATTTCTGCGTTAGGAAAGTATATTCAATCGTCTTAAAAGCATATTAAACAGTGTATGTGTTCCGTATTCTTAAAATGCGTGGCTTAAACGTGGGATTCAAAATGGCGGATTGTTCCGCTTGTATTATACAGTGCTCTAGTCTAGAGGATATTCTCGTGGCGCGCTTCGGGTCATTTCGTCATTCTGGAAGGTACAGTCAATCAAGTTATGCAGATATCCTTAGGAATCATGAGCACCGGTAAATGTAGTCCGTTTTTCTTCAGCACGATGACAACTACGAACAGGGCAACACAAGGCATCATATAGCTTGCAGTGTACGTGCATGATCCAGAGTGCACTGGGGTGACTTTACCGTACTCCTTTGGCCACCAGATTCCCTGAACTTAATCTAAAATCTGTTAGACTACAAGTACTGTAAAGATGCACTCCCATTCGGATTTGCTTAAAAAGTACGGATACATTGTATCCAAATGTGGAAGACTGAATTTTGTCCATCTACCTACAACGAAGCCATTTGCGAAGCTAAATACTGTTGGAATAACCATATTGAATAAGCACTCGTTTGCAAAAGTCGTAAACCTAGAGTTTCATGTGGAATTACCACAGGACTGTGTATCATAAGAATTGGCAGTGAACACACATGCAGGAAATAATGGGTAAAGTTAAAATACCCGAGTGTTCTCGTCTAGAAGCATTGCCAGAAGGTACAGAGCTCGTTATTAATGCTGTAAAAGAAGTTGATTATAGGAAGAAACTAGATACGTAATGGAGTTTGAGAACATACCTTCATTGTACCTGTCGAATTTCTGGCTGGAAATGGAAATAGAAGATGCTGATGTGGATCTAAGCTACAAGTTAAAAATTAAACTAAGCGAAATTAAAGCTATACCAAACAAGAATAAAGAAAGAGTTATATTCTATGTCCAGAAATATACATACAAACTTGTTTTCTGTATTTAAACATGCTAATACCGTACTTGTGTGCTTACTTACCACCTTACTAAAAATCCTAAGAAACCCATATTTGCTGTGCTCTATGTGCCTATATTTATTGTTGAATGATCACTCCTTCAAAAAAAAAAAAATGCAGTATTAAACTTTTATATAGAAACTTTGCATTAGTGTGGAACATATTAGCTTTAATTGTTTTATTATGTAGGAAATAAAAGATAAAATTAAAATCCCGAATGCTGTTGGTTGGAGGATTTGCAGGAGGGAAGAGAGATGATACTATTTGGAAAAGAAACTCTCCTATGTCCAACGATCTGCATGCAAGTATTTTGAGAGTTGAGACTGGACATTTGGATGACATTGGAAAGTAGTTGACACCAGGTAGTTGAATGTAACAGTGTAGCTTTCTTACCTATATGACATCATAGGGGTCAATGACCTAACCGCCATCTTTAATGACGTCATCAGGTCAATGACCGAGTTACTGCGCCGAAAGCGGCGTAGTTGTACTACTTGCCGTAGCTGACGGGTTAAATATTCTACCGTGCTGACTGCTTCTATCCGTATTTCTAGCGTTCATTGATGCAAAAATGTGCTTCGGTGTAAACTTTTACTACGATGCCATCATTTGCCCTCTCACTTCTGTCTAGAAGTTATTATAAACTCGCTATAATGCAGCGGTCCTGTGGTACATACACTGTGGGTGTACGCCAGCCGCATGGACCAAAGATGGCGGATTCCGATGAGTTGGCGGTACGTTCCTTACAGAGGCCTTGCTCACTAGCAAGTAACTTCCTCAAGTAACTTCTGCAAGTACTTTCCGATGTGTTTTCATTGCCACGATGGAGTAGCCGAGCGTTCCAAGGCGCCTTGCTGTAGAGCGCATGGTTACTATCTGTCGGAGATTCGAGTCCTCCGTTGGGTACGGGTGTGTGTACTCTCCTTAGGTTAGTTTAACTTAGTTTAAGTAGTGTGTAAGCCTTGGGACTAATAACAAAAGAAGTTATGTCCCATTTACAAACATTTTAACATTTGATTTTGTGTCTTCATTAGAACAAAAACTTGCGCAATTATTCTTCTGCAAGTAGCTTAGGCAAGGATTTTGCTGCAAGTACTTTCAGAAGTGTTTCCACCAAGGTCACATTGTTAGACAAGCAAGTGCAAGTTTACACTGTCGTACACAAAAATAAGAACGACTGTGACCGTCGTCCAATTTATTATCATCAAAGAAAAGAATGAGACGAACAGTAGTTCAAGAGAAAAAGTAGTATTTGGGTGAAAAATTGGATGCACAGACTACTTCCTTCAGTTTTCAACAAACAGTATTGAATGACATAAAAGCAGAGGAAACCTAAAATTCTCTTACTCAAAATACTGCCACTTGGTAGTATAAATGTAATCTGCACTTTGTCCACTTTCTCGTTTCCTCATTTTGATTAATTCCTGACTATATTAAGCGCGCAAGTTTAATCCTTTTTTCTTCTCTTTTATCTGTTATGGCATATGTTGTTCCGAAATCTGCCGCAATATTTTCGAGAGCGATTTGTTTTCTTATTCTTATATAATGTCCAAGTGTTTTGTAGCCCACAATTATGGGAAAGACTCAAATTTCTCTACAAACAGCTGCGTTTTCTCGCAATACCACACGATATTCGTGTCATTTTACTAACATTTTCGTTTTTAAGTGCAACACAAAACTTATGGGGATCAAATAAAATCTTTCAGCAACTTGCAAGTTGGGGAAGTGGTTACTGTATGTTGTACGAGACTGTAACCACAGACTTTCGGAAAATACTTTTGCAAATTGAAGAAACTTGGGGAAGCTGACTTGCTGCGGGGTGCTTCCACGTCAAAAAACTTGTAGAAGTAGCTTCTGCAATCGACATGAGAAAGTTTACTTGCTGGTAGACACGCAATTTTACATTTATCTTTCGAGGGGGCGGGGAGACTTTCGAACTGTGGAAATAAGGGATAACAACGCGTAAAAGAAGTGAAAATAATGGATAAACTTTTACAGAATAACAAATGGTAAGTAACAGTGTTGTATTACCGATTTCAATAAAAAAATGTGTATTACTACATTGCCAACACAAACTTCGTAATTGTTCAAAACGTTCAAACGTTAGTATAGTCTTTGGGACTTAACTACGGGGTCATCAGTCCCTAAACTTACAAACTGCTTATGAATTACTTACGAACTAGGACGGCACAAATATCCATGCCCGAGGGGGGATTCGAACCCCCGACCGTAGCGGCCGTACAGACCGTGACTGGAGCGCCTTAGTCCCCTCGGCCACCACGGCCGGCCTAGGTAATCTGTCTTGTGCTGACTGCGATGAAGGGGTTTATTTTTACACCAGACGCGTTTCGCTTTTTTATTTTAAAAGCATCTTCTGTGGTCTGTAAATGATACAAAGGTTTGTACAATTTGTTTTTGATCAATAGATTAAAAACAGTTTTTAAAAAACCTTTTTGCACGTTAGGCCTAAGCTAATCCTAAGGACGGCACAAATATCCATGCCCGAGGGGGGATTCGAACCCCCGACCGTAGTGGCCGTGTAGACCGTGACTGGAGCGCCTTAGTCCCCTCGGCCAGCGCGGCCGGCGTTCGTAATTGTTTTCTTGAAATACATGAACACTGAATTCTTCCTTAATTTCACATCGCAATCCCTGCTACTGTGACATAGTTTACGTTCTACATGTGATGTACGAAGTCGGTTCCCCTGCAGTTGAGCTGCGTACTTCATCTGATATCTGCCACTAAATAGCTTAGGTATCTTCTAGGTATGTCTGTTTGACTCTCTTTTTCCTTTTTTTGTGACCCACCGAGATATAAAAATAGCTGATCAGTGACTGCTGCATTTCCTACATTCCGAAATGAATACCATTAAATAAATAATGAATATAGCCATACAGTTCATACTACTTAAAGTTTTATTATTTTCGTTGGCGAATTGTATTCTACACTATACTCACCAACATCACTAACTCTTTAAAATATCTAAATGCCAAAATGGTACCATTCTGTAATTACGACGGAGTCGGGGGAACGTTAAACCCTAGACTTCCTACCTAAAAGGTAAATTTAATTTTTCCATGGTAGGACAGGCTATCTTCTTACTTTAAAGTAATAAAATACCAAGATCGCAATTAATTATTTTTCGACGACCGGTTACGGTACACTTAGAGTACCATCATCTGGTCACTGAAGAAAGGAAGGTACATTCGATTACAGTTACGTGAAATACAAATACAGCAGTAATGCAGCAAGTTTACATACACAATTCATCCTCATGATAGTGGGATACCCCACCCCCCCTCCCTATAATGAACTCACCTAGACCATGGATACCCAATAATCACGATTTAAGTTGTTTATCAAATATTTAAACATTTTATTATTCCCTCATGTACTGTTTTAGTATAATGTGTTGCAATACACATGTCTTAAATCAAGATATGTAATTACTTTGGATCATATATTTTAATTCACATGTGTAATTACGTTAAATCATAGGTGCATATTCTTTTTATGACCGAATTTTACTTTGAAATCTGTAATATCTCTGTATCTTTCTATTGGAATGTTAGTTGTGAAGTAGGATAGGTTTATCTTGGTACTACCGTCTCTTACAGCGCTAGAGCAGCTGCAATAAAAGGATATAGATTTTAGAGCAAATAATCGCTGGTAGTAAGAGTAAACAAGATGACACATAACAGCATACTCTGGCGTCAATAAGGATTTTTGCTGCAGGCTTCACACCGCTGGTTAGTTGTAAGAAAACGCTCTGACTATCAACATGACACATAATGGAGAATTTATTTTAAATATTTTAACTGTTTTTATGTTTGACATACCATTTATAAAAGTTAAAGGATTTATGATTGACGTACCATTATATGTTGTGCGCCTTTTAAAATTAACATATGAATCAAATCAAATCAACACGAAAGAAACTTTTTTTATTTATCTCGTAATGTCAAAGTTAAAGTTCACGCTTAGTTTGAGATTTAATATCTGAAGGTTATCAATTATATTGTGCAGATTAGTAATGTCATGACAGTGAATTGATAATAAAATCACAATAATTAGAAATGTAAAAAAAAAATATTATCTGGAAACGACGTCTGCAGCAACTGCAAACTCCTCGGCACCTAGAACTATTAATCTAATCTGGTTTTTTTCCATGCTCAGAGAACATGTGTTGGAATGACAGATGCTTTTCTTGACGAAATAAGCACAGTTTTCCCTTTAGTGATATACGCTTCAAATTGTACAGTAATCAATAAGTTAACAGTAATTAAACTCGTAATTGGTCTACACATTAATCTCGTGTGTGAGAAACAATGTGAGCAAATGAAAAGTTCAAATCTGTTAGCGTTCCCAAAATACTAGTAGCCAGACTATACATGCACAATTCGACTGCGAGAGCCACAAAACAGTGTACTGCTACTGTGTTAATATTGTCACTTGAATAAGTAGACTGTTAATCAAAGATATTTGATATTAATTGGTTACCAAAATCACTGCACTTGATAATGTGCTTATCTGAACAACAATTGCCATACTCAACGTAATAAAAAATGTCCTACAAATCTAGTAATGATTTCAAGTATCACTCACTGCAAGTATTTCTTATCTCTTTACGTGATCTACCTCTATTCTGATCAGACAAATCACTTTAACTGTTACTAACATTAATTGACCTAATAATTTGAACTTACATTAAGATTGAGAAAATCTCTAACTATGAACTTGGATTTACGAACAAACTACTCCCTGCTCTCACTAATAGACCAACTAATCATGTCAAAATGCCTATACTGAACTGTTCCAATTAGCACATAAATTTACAAACACAAAAATTATGCAACACTATCACAAGAAATAATAATCAGAACGGATTGCAATTCAAATTGGTGAAAGGAACGAGGAAATGGTAAAATGACTCAGGGTTAAATGATAAATGCAAGCTGCACTAAACACTATTCATTATCAAAAGAAGACAAACATCAGCTACAATACTTCAAATACAGGCTCCCATACATAACAATAGAAAAATACAAGTTTTACCTTAATTGAGACAGATTAATTTCCACGCAAAAATTACAATGTACAGACTTGGCTTACACTTTCCGAATTTTTACTCTTCGAGTCTAACAGACAGACTAATTCGACAGTTCCACGACTTCTACTCATCCACTCAATTCTACCATAATCAGACAACGTCAGCTCTCCATGACAGTCACACATAGACTACTCCTCACGAAGGTCACAAAACGACTCTTTAAACGCAACAACTGCGAGTGCAAGACACACTCCAAAGATAAAACAAAGTCTTTGGTTTACAGCAAAGATATGAAAATAAGTACAGTATGTTATATCGATTAATGACATGGTTTAAAATATTAAATAAATTTGTTTTCTACGGAATTATAGCTTAGGTTTTTATAATAAAACATGCTCAAGGCTGTATGACAGGAAAAATTAAGTATAAATTATATTGCATACTCCTGTCAAGTACTTCGTCGAATCATGCTGAGGGGAAGGCATGCTGCTAGAGCTTTGCTTTCTTTGTGATCAGGCAGTCTTGGTTTCTCAGTAATAGTTCTTATGAGTATTTCTTTCGCTATGAGAGGCGAAGTGTTTCTTAATTTACAGAACTCTAATAAATTTAGTAATTGAAATTTCATTCCATGCTGATTTTGTGTCCAGTTTTTCTAAAGTTAGAATACTCATTTGTAGCCTTCAGCCTGTGTGTAAACTTAGTATCTTTAAATATTCTTGTTATTTTTTAACTAACGTTTCGCGTCTCCTCGATTATGCTAAATATTCCTCAGATTTTCTAGTTTGATTCCGTCTTTCCTGTCTTGTATGACTGATTGCAACACGTGCTTTTGTAACGGTCATTACTTCGGCCTTCAGCCTTGCTTTTACTGATACTAGCTTTCTTCTATATGAATTCTCGCGTATGCCTTACTTACTTATTCTAAACTAATTTTTGTAAATTATACGTTATTCCTCATGGTCACACACCACATGGTACTTAAGAATAGTATGACGCTGCCTCCCCGAACATGTTGGTTTAGTGTATAGTAATCTTAAATTTGCGCTTCAAGACATCCACCATCTCGTCAAAAACGCCGCCGACGCTTCGTTTGTCGCTGCTATCAAGTGTTCGTGAATGAGTAATGTACTGCGAGCATTATGTGCATGTCTGACTTTGAATGAATGAATGTGCCTTCATCTATCCATTGTGTGTTACCTCCATACTCATAAAGGGCAGAAACAATTTTATTTCAGGCAGTAACCTTATGATTTAATTCACTTTTGTACAAGGTGTGTGCTTAATTTGGTCCCCCCCCCCTTTTATTTCCTTGTTCACTTTATTGAATAGATGATGATTTAAAGTATCAAATCTCTGGTTTATAACTTCATGCTCCCTGTCCCATGTTTAATTATCTATTAATTTATTTTTTAACATTGATTTTGTGTTTGGTGAAACGTTGACTGCTCCCTTAACGAGTAAGCAGTTAGATAAATTTCCATTGCGCAAGGACTGTGGCCATTCATAAAGTAATTTAGAGCAGCAGTGAGCGTTTTAACTTACATTTGCAGATCTCAACTGCCCGAGATCTTGTTTAAATAATTTAACTGGCTACTTTCAACGGTGTATTTGGCAAATCCAGTTTCAATTCTAAAGTAAAACAACTTCATTCGGATTTGTATGCAGAATATCTGCAACTGAACTGCCAAACCGTTTCACTGTTTAATAAAATTGAGACACAAATTGCCACTGTGAGAGACTAAAATTTAAAAGAAATACAAAAAAGTGGATATATCTGGGGGATTGGACCCTCTCTCCCCCTCCACACCTCTCCCACTCTTCCTTCGTAATACGAGGCTCGTCCAGAAAGTAAGTACCGTTTGGTAATAAAATGAAATTGTACACAGATACAGACGTAATTTTTATTGCACAGAATTCTACAACTATTATACTACTTTTCCACATAATTGCCGAAATTTTTCAGGCATTTGTCATAGCATGGTACCAGGTTTTGTATACCTTCTTCATAGAAATCTGCCGCCTGTGTCTTCAACCAGTTGGAAACAGTTTCTTTCAGCTCGTCGTTATTGGTGAAGTGATGACCGCCAAGGAAAGACTTGGGATGTAAGAACAGATGAAAGTCGCTAGGAGCGTGATCAGAGCTGTACGGAGGATGGTCAAACACGTCCCAGCCAAATCCCTGTAGGAGGTTTTCGTCACATTTGTAGTGTGTGATCGTGCGTTGTCGTGAAGCAAAACAACACCTTTTGACACCACTCCCCGGCGCTTATTATGAATTGCACGGCGCAATTTCCGAAGTGTCTCGCAATACGCATCTGCTTTGATTGTTTGACCACGCGGTAAGAAGTCAATGAGTCGGATGCCTTTCCAGTCCGAGAACACTGTGCCCATCATTTTCCGAGGTGTCGTGATTTGCTTCGGCTTTACCTTTGGTAGGGATGAAGTGTGTCTCCATTCCATTGATTGCCGCTTACTCTCAGGGGTGTCGTAAGAAACCAACTTTTCATCTCCTGTGACTATCCGTCTCAGAAATTCTTCGCCGCTTTCAGCATAACGGATCAAAACTCAAGTGGACTACCCATCCATTGTGTTTTGTGTTGCTCAGTGAGAATCTTTGGTACCCAACGTGAGCAAAGTTTACGCATTTTCAGTTGTTTGGTAACAATTTCATGCATCAGTGATCGTGAAATTTTGGGGGAAGTCCATAGCGAGAGCACTAATTGTAAACCTACGGTTTTCCTGGATCTTGTCATCAATCGCGTGGACCAATTCAAATGTTCAAATGTTTGTTATGTTTATGGGACTTAACTACGGGGTCATCAGTCCCAAACTTACAAACTACTTACGAACTAGGACGGCACAAAAATCCATGCCCGAGGGGGGATTCGAACCCCCGACCGTAGAGGCCGTGCTGACCGTGACTGGAGCGCCTCAGTCACCTCGGCCACCGCGGCCGGCGTGGACCAATTCTTATGTAACCAAAGGTGGACGCCCACTTCGTTCTTCATCGTGCACATCACTACGCCCGCCATTGAACTGTCGGACCCATCTTCTCACCATCGAATCATTCATCGCATTTGTTCCGTAAACATCGCAAATTTGCCGATAAATTTCACTTGGTTTCACTTTCCTCGCATTCAGATACCGAATCACCGACCTGATTTCACAGGCGGCGCGATTTTGAATCAACGCCGACATTTAAAACTAGCACAACAAAGCGTACGTAACTGACAGCGATCTCGTTGATACACATCGTCTACAGCGCATGTGCGGAACTGCAATTGCAGCGCTGTAACGGAGATAAATTGAAACGGAATTTACCTTCTGGACGCGCCTCGTATACCCCCCCCCCCCTGCCACCTCACTGGATGTCAATGTTGGGATGCATTTTGAAATTCAGAATGCACACAAAATATTGTATCGACTTTAGCAGTGGGGAATCTTTCCCTAGAAGTCCTTCCCTTGGACGCCTGGCCTGGACTTGCCACAGATACACCAGGAGAACAATGCGGTTTTTAACTGGTCGGGTTCCCAAGAGGCTACCACTTGGAGCGAAGCTGGTCGCCGCGATTGTCCCCTGGGGTCTGGCTGGACGGCGCTGGCGTCAGCTGGCAGCGGGGCCCCTCAACGTAACCCACCCATCGGGCGTGATTGCGGCGCGCGACCGCAGACACACGCAGACTGCAAACGAAATTATTCACGCCGCGGCCGCGAGTGCAATCCCATCTGCGACAGGCGGCGGCGTCTTTACATCCGCTGGGCCGCCGCGCCGTGCCGTTGCCCAAGGGAGAACGTAAACAATGGGCAGAAAACGAAAGGGTGTCGCTGAGGCAGCCGAGTGCACACGCGGGGCTAGCAGACTTCTACACACTTCCCTCTCCACCACCCCTGTTTCATCTCATCATTCCGACCGCTCCTACAGGCGTGCTACCAGTTCTCATCGTGAAGGATGGCAGACGTGGTTTCCTGCATATGGAGAAGGCTAAAAATGTGGAACGTCTTCCTCATCATTACTTTCCAATACAACTCACTCCGTTGTCAGCTGTCGCATATATGTGACTCCCAATCATTCAGTTTCTTTACTATTTTACAATTCTGGTGCTGCAGCGTTGTAAATCTTTAAATAAGTGAAATAATTTTTTTTTTTTTTTTTATTTCATATGTTGAAAACAGTAGCCTGGCAGGGCGGATTTAAAATAAATGAAAACAAAATAAGCAGTCTTGCATATGCGGATGACTTAGTTGTAATGGCCGATTCGATTGAAAGGTTGGAAACTAATATATAAGAGCTCGATCTGAGGTGCAAGGATTATGATATGAAGATCAGCATCTCCAAAACAAATGTAATGCCTGTGGGAAAGAGATTTAAACAGATTGTGTGCCAAATAGGAGGAACAAAGTTAGAACAGGTAGACAGTTTCAAGTACCTGGGATGTATTTTCTCACAGGATGGCAACATAGTGAAAGAACTGGAATCGAGGTGCAGCAAAGCTAATGCAGTGAGTGCTCAGCTAAAATCTACTCTCTTCTGCAAGAAGTAAGTAAGTACAAAGACTAAGTTAGGAGTGCACCGCTCTATCTTTCGACCAACTTTGTTGTATAGGAGAGAAAGTTGAGTGGATACAGTTTACCTTATTCATAACGTTGAGGTTACAGATATGAAAGTAGCAAGAATGATTGCAGGTGCTAATAGATGGCAACAATGGCAGGAGGGTGTCCATAATGAGGAAATCAAAGAAAAATTGGGAATTAACACCATAGATGAAGCAGTTAGAGCGAACAGACTGAGATGGTGGGGCCATGTTACACGCATGGGAGAAGCAAGGTTACCTAAGAGACTCATGAGCTCGACAGCGGAGGTAAGAGGAGTCGAGGTAGACCAAGGAGAAAGTACTTAGGTTCGGTGCAGAATGATTTTGAAGTAAAAGGCATAACATCAGACGAGGCATCAATGTTAGCATTGACTAGGGGATCATGTAGGAATGTTATTAGAGGTACTACGCTCCAGACTGAACGCTGAAAGGCATAATCAGTTTTTAATGATGATGATGAGGAGCTTTTTTATTGTTGAACGACAATTGTAAATTTGTATGACACTATTTGTAATGCAAGTTTACGAAGGCGGAATCTACTTTTACATACAGTCTGTCTGTAAACTCCTGACCGTGGTGAACGTCCCCTCTCTATCTACCCATTTACGTCCCGAGTCGCTTCTACAGGGTGTTTCATACGAGGCTGGCACATTTGTGACAAGACCCGGGCGAGCAGGTAGCAGACGGTCTACAAGAGCACCCACAACCTGTTACCCACCCAGCAATCACTCTCGGCTGCTATACCTATGACGACTTTCTGCGGATGTTGTGCAGGCCTAATTGTTTTCCACTTAATACGATGCGATACTGCGGTTATATCGCACCTCTTTGTAATGGTAACGATTTTACTAAGTCGAAGCTTATTTCTTTTGCCTATTTTGGCTTTCACAAAATGGTTATGTTCTAATTTCAGCTTCGTCCAGAATGTAAATATAGCAATTCTCGCCTGAAATCGTTGTATTTTCGGGCGGGATTGCAACATTTTTACGGTGTGACTCGTTTAGGTTCAAATGTATGTAGAGCTTATGGGACTTATCTACGGAGTCATCAGTCCCTAAACTTACAAACTACTCATGAACTACCTAATACTAACGACGGAACAAAAAATTTCCATGCCCGAGGGGGGATTCGAACCCCCGACCGTAGTGGCCGTGCAGACTTGACTGGTGCACCGCAGACCGCTTGGCCACCGCGGCCGGCCTCGTTTAGATAACTTTATCTTCATCTCCATTCACTTAATTTACACCATCTCCATTTACACGTGCATTACGCCATTTGTTTATTAAAATGCATCTCAAGGCCTTTGACAATTTTTTCCTCGTTATAATTTTTGGGCGTAGGCCACAAAAATCTTGGGTTGACATCAATCTCGACATGTTTTCTTAGTTTATTAGTAGCTTCGTCCGTAACACTTTAGGATTTTTTTCTTTTCTTATCGACATTCAAAATTACGTTGTATGTCTTAGTATTGTGCATCTTCATGAGGACTTTTCCTTTTATCAGTCCTTTTTTATTAACTTTTGTTCATAGTTTCTAATGCGGCGATGTTTTTGAATGCAATGCCATCTATCCATTCGCATAAATGTATTACTGATCCATTGGTCTGCAAAACAGCCGTTAAAATATATCTCGAAGGATATGGTTTTCATGCACGCTCTCCAGAAAGCAGTTTAACAATTGTCAAATATTTCCAGGAAACTGTTTGTTAGACATGTACAGATTCAACGAATTTATTCGTTTCCATTTAATAAGAAACAAGGCCACAATTTTGAACACATCTTCACAAAGACTGATTAATGTGACAACTAAATCCAATAACATCGGCTTCAGAAAAACCTTTAACTGCCTGGAAGAGAACAAATTAAAGGTCCTTGCAGTTTTCCACCAAAGGATGTGAAGTTCAATAGATTTAAAAATGTTTCATGTATCTCGTTTTCTGTAAGCGAGAAAAGTGTCAACAGCTTTTATATGTTTATTCAAATGTTCAAATGTTTGTTAAGATTATGGGACTTAACTACGGGGTTATCAGTCCCTAAACTTACAAACTACTTATCAACTAGCTTATCCTAAGGACGCCACAAATATCCATGCCCGAGGGGGGATTCGAACCCCCGACCGTAGTGGCCATGCAGACCGTGAGTGAAGCGCCTCAGTCCCCTCGGCCACCGCGGCCGGCATATGTTTATTGCCTTCTAAGAACTTGTAATGGCAGTGAAGAGAACCGCGATATAGTGATAGCGTTCCAAGGCGCCTAGCTGAGGAGCGCTCAACTGCTTGCCGCCGGAGGTTCGAGTCCTCCCTCGGGCATGGGTTTGTTTGTGGTCCTTATCACAAGTTAGTTAAGGTAGTTGGTAAGCATACTGCTAACTCACATCTATTCACAAACATTTAATTTGAGCAGTGAAGAAAGAAGTACATTCGAATTTATCGGGTCAAAATTTCGAGTTTGAAAGCCATAGTATATCATTCTGTAAACTGGCGGTCAGGAAGCGTTAAATAATGAACTCAAACTGGCAATATACTAAACACCTATTGCGGAAGGGTGATGCCATACTTGTATGTTCGATTTACTTAATTTTTATGTCTTTTGTACACTGGAACTTTTTTGGCAGAGCGAAAGATCTTTCTCATTCTCTCTCTCTCTCTCTCTCTCTCTCTCTCTCTCTCTCTCTCTCTGTTAAACTCGATATTGCCCGTGTGTATATTCATTTTTCCGGTGTTATGTTAGAAACGAAAATAAAAACTCGGAAAAGATTTCATCTTCATGTATTCATGAAAACAGCTTAGAAATTATGAAACAGTAAGACAATGAAATATGCATAATGAACCAAATTATAAGTGCACTATCCAAAGAAGGAAAAATAGTAATGAAATATAAATGTTACTTGTTCAGGAGCTAGTATGAATAAATTCTTTGGTGACCCCACCCTTGAGCAGGCGACATAGAGTTGTTCATGTGAGAAACATAGAGATGTCAAATCCAATTTAACAGATTGTCCCTGTGAGTTTTCAATCGTAATAGAAAATACTGGCCTCACTGGAAACTGCAGTCCCTTGAAGTTAATACAGGGTGTCCAGAAAAGGACTCCCTGATTTCAAAATTAAATATCTCGAAAACAAAGATCGATAGACGAATGCAGTAAACGGTATGTTTATTGTGAAAGATGTAAGAAGTTTATACAGCAGTTTGAAATAATAGTTACAAAAGCTGCTAACAGATGGCGCTGTAATCGCCATACGTAATGCCTAGTATAAATAGTGATCCGAAGCCCAGAGCGATCAGTTCCACTATTGAAACGTGAACTCAGGTTAGCGTACCGAAAGAAGAGATTAAAACCATGTACTCCATTGAACAACGCGTTTTTCTCGTGCTAGAGTACCACAGGTTAGAAGAGAGACCTACGGCAACCAGGCGAAGTTTTCAAGCATGATTTAATGCTCCAAAACGACTCGATGCGAAAACCATTCGTACGCTCTTCGCAAAATTTCAACGAACAGGCAGCGTAACTGTTGAACTATTGGGGCAAGTTGGCCGCAAGCAAACAGCAGTTACGCCTGAAAATATCGCCACAGTCTCTGGAATTATTCAGCGAAATCCAATGTCATACGTCCGTAGAACTGCATCTGAGACTGTTTGAAGCGTTCCAGCACGCAGAAAATTTGAGAAAGAGCCTACACATGTTTCCATTCAAAATTCACCAGGCCATATCTGTACGAGATGTGCAAAAAAGGGCTGCCTTTGTAAATCAGATGCTCACACTGATTGATAGTGAATGATTTGATGTTGGCTGCATCTGGTTTACAGACGAAGCACACTTTCACCTTAATGGATACGTGAATAAGCAGAACTGGCGATTTTGGGGTTCCGAAAAGCCATAATTGTGTGAAGCGAAACCCCTGTATTCTTCTAAAGTTACTGTATGGGCTGCAGTATGCAGCAGAGGCATTATTGGCCCTTTTTTCATTCGAGAAACGGTCACTGGTGCACGTTACGTTGCAGTTTTGGAACAATTTGTCACCACACAGCAAGCGTTAGAGGATCGACCACATAGTGAATGGTTTATGCAAGATGGAGCCCGACCACATTGGACCAAACTAATGTTTCGCTTTCTTGAGGAATACGTCGGGAATCGAGTCATTGCTTTGGAATATCCCAAATTTACTGGTGCAGGCATGGATTGGCCTCCATATTCGTCGAATTTGACTCCCTGTGACTTTTTTTTGTGGGGCACAGTGAAAGACATGGTCCACCCGAAGCATCCCGCCACGCTGGACGAGCTTGAATCGGCGATCTCTGTGGCATGTGAATCCATTTCGGTTGAGACACTACGAAATGTGATGGCGAATTTCATTCTTCGTTTGCGCCACCTCTGTAGTGCTAATGGTGAACATTTCGAAAACATTGTGATGTGATTGTTTGCAAAGACTAATTTCATACGATTATTTCACTTATGTATGTTGATATTAGCTGTACAGAGTACAGCACCATCTGTTAGCAGCTTTTGTAACTTTTATTTCAAACTGCTGTATAAACTTCTTACAGCTTTCACAATAAACATACCGTTTACAGCATTCCTCTTGAACCGTGCGGTTCGATTTTCGAGTTCCGCTCCATGAAATTACGATTATCGTTGCCATTTCCGCCGCTATATCTCTGTTTCCCCGAGTGGGAAGTATTGTGATTTTCGGGAAAGGCGTGTGGCCGTGGAAGACGTAGCACGCACCAGGGGGGGGGGGGGGGGGGCAGTACCTTCCGTGATCCGGGCGAGCCGGCATGCTCGCGCAGTGTGTCACCAGACGGTGGACTTCGGCGACGGTTACACCTTTTGGCGGTTGCCCCATGGTTCTCTAGCAAGGGAATGTAGAAGTAAAGTTTGGTATCGGAGTGAGACACTTACCAGCGTATGTTTGAGTGCTGTACTGTAATACATCTGTCTGTTTCAGAAGTGTTGTGTATTATTTAAGTCGCCGAGTGTCTCGCAAATAATTTGTACGTCGTGGATGGAGATGCCTGTTGTTATTGCCGTGTGATATTGTGTGGCTGGCATAGAACCGTGACGCCTCACCTGAATACGGCACTAGTTAGTTGGTGATGCACTTGGTAACAAACTGATTACAAGTTGGTAAGCTTATACTCGGTGGACTTGAAGTAATATTATTTCCAGTAAGTTGTCACAAGATCTGTAGGGTTTTTTGCTGATTATAGCGCTATCGAACATTTAATTTGTGTCTGTGATACTAATTTATATTTTATGTGCACCGATTTTGTGAGCGCTTAAATTGATATTTATTCATTACTGGCACTCTGCGCTACCATAATATTTCAAAAATTTAGAGTGTTTGATTACTTTTATTTAAATTGTTGTTGATTTATGAACATTTTAGTAAGTGTTTCCTTTATATTTATATGTTCCTGTTGTGTATTGAGGTTAAAGATTTGTAGTCTTGCGGCTGGACCCAGCGGACAGGGCCCGGTTAGGTTTCCATGCCAGTGGTGTGCTGGTTCCTGCACTTAGTGTTGAAACCTAGTATCTGTAATTGGTTTCACGATAGCTTTCTCCTTACGGGCTCTTGCCCACTGTGGTTCGTTGTCAAGTTAAATTCTTGTCCTGTAAATACTGGTTTTCTTAAGTTGCATTTGTAAGTTTATTTCCTTGTTTTATTTTATTTTAAATGGGAGCTTGCGAGCATTTTCCTTGTTTTAAAGTGTCAATCATGGCTTCGTTTTAAATTGTCCCTATTATTCCAGTAATCATATATATATAGTGCAGTTTCCTTAATTAAGTTTTGCTATTGTTCCTTGTATGAGAAAAAAAAAGGCTTGTAAAGGTTGATCTGTCTGTTAGCAAAATCTATCTGGCCTTGGGGTTGTTAATCGTATTTACCCCATCTGTCTATTTTGCATGATTCTCTGTTGTCGAGATTTGTTTATAGAATAAGGTGCTATTTAGGTGTCCTTAAAATAAATTGTTCTTTAAACTGGCAAATGTTGTTACTTGGGGCTTGGGCCTTCCATCAAACCCAATCCTTTTTCAGCTCTATCGATCTTTTTTTTTTCGAGATATTTAATTTTGAAATCAGGGAGTCCTTTTCTGGACACCCTGTAGGTAGATATGTCAGAATAAGGAGTATTCATGGGATGTACACAGTTTCATTATCTCCCTTTCCTTGTAGGATGATTGTGTGCTGTGGTGGTTTTTCATGATCCTAGTCGTTTGTATCGTCATAAATCATGAACTACATATATTTCTTTCTTTCTTATCGTAGTCTACCTCATTCTTACCTATCTGTCCATCAGCTTCTGCCTTAACTTCGTTTCATGCAGCTCAATACTTATGACATCATATATCCTTGACTATGTATCCTACAATAATATAATTTTCCACATTTACAGAGTATTATATTAGGAAACCCTCTGCGATGAATAAATAGTGGATGACTGAAATCTCGCCGACCGCAGTGCCCGAGCGATCTGCGACACGCCAGTCACAGTCTGCACAGCCGCTACCGCTACGGTCTGGGGTTCTAACCCCCCTCGGGCATGGATTGTTTGTGTCGTCTTTAGTAGAATGTAGTTTATAAGTAGTTTGTAAGTTTACGGTCTGATGACTTCGCAGTTAAGTCCCTTAAGTTTAAAAAAAGTGTACTTTTGACTGAAGTCTCGTATATCAATGTGGAAGTTTTGTGACTCATTGAATATTGAACACTTTGAATATTGTGGTGTGCCCTATTGTGTAATGGGTAATGTTTGTGTAAATCGCATCACTTTGATTGGGACTGGTGATATTAGCCACCTCTTTAACGTAAACTGTCATCATATTAGAGACGACCGAACACACGGTACTCTGCAAAATACCTCTTCTTCCCGTTACTCACTTTTCCTTGCTACTTAGTACATTTCTGTGTAATATCTGAATGCCTTAGTATATCAACAAACATACAAAGTGATCTGACCTACACTGAAAGCTACAGACACAAGAACAAAATCGCCGACGATCACCCGATGCTACGCTACAGGTCTACGCAGGTAACAGTCTACAGATTTTGGTGCCCCTGTAGGGCTTTCATCGGAATCTTCCGGCAAGTGCCACTTGCCCCACTAAGAACGCTGCTCGGTCGTGACTTCACAAACTGACTACACCTACTCCGCAACCTGCCATAAGGTGCATGCCGGAGGGTACTTCGTACCACTACCACGACTAAAATTATTTGCAACATAGCCGACGTGCGGCTACATCGTTGCAACATAGGCTGCCGGCTACTCCTTGCTTATAGGCAACACACACAGGGCAATGTGTGTACTCCTATTGTCACTTTTTAGTGGTTATAATAGACACAGGAAAAATCAAGTAGGGAAAAGGATGAGAGTATGAAAAATAAAAGCAAATAAAAAGTCCATGTGATTATGAAATTAACATGGCCAAATATTAAAATAAAATAATTTAATTCAAATGTTTAAATGTTTTGTAAATTTACGGGACTCTAATCGTTGGCTCCCCCCGCCCCCTCACTTAGTCAGCCCGGTTCACTCGAACTGCGCATCTTTTAGCTGCTTAACACCCGAATTTCGCAACTTGATAGATATGGTACTGACCACCAGGACATGAACTACGCAAGTAACCTGCAGAGACGCAGTTTCGCTTTCAGTAAGCTACAAACAACAAATGTAGCAATTTTATTACATTTTATTGCTAATTCTTCAAAACGATAAATTACAAATGTACAAAACCTTAATTATTTAAACTGACAGAAAGGCGACGGTATAAAGTATATGATAACAAGATTCTGTTACTAATATTTTTTATCATAAAATATTTTGAAATTAACTGCTTTGTTTGCACAATCCTGTTTAAAAAAGACAAGAACACTAACTTAAGTTGCCATCTACGTTCTCCTCAATAGACAGACGACCAGAGGTATACATATTCTACGATTATTTTACTTCTCTTTGCACACAAGTAACGACGATTTATTCCGTTGAAAAAAATTATTAAACCTGAGAATATGCTCATTTGAGCAATTTTGGACGGTATCTAAGTCTTATAGTAAGAATATTGTTCCTGATGTATGTCGTGTCTCGATTAGTCTATACGCCGATCAAATCGCCCTGCTGCTCCAGTTCCTCGTCGACATAATAGGAATCTTTCTTCTTTATTGCATTCGTCACTGATTTGCTTTATAACGCTAGTCTAGAATGCGGATCACGAGTATGCTCTCTTTCACAACTAG
The DNA here is from genome assembly GCA_026315105.1 of Locusta migratoria. Taxonomy (NCBI): domain Eukaryota; kingdom Metazoa; phylum Arthropoda; class Insecta; order Orthoptera; family Acrididae; genus Locusta; species Locusta migratoria. The sequence continues at coordinate 361,859,462 of CM048749.1, forward strand.
ACAAATAAATCCTATTGTAAAAAATTGTGTCACTGCAGTTGTTTCTGATGGATCACCTCCAGCCCTGTTCTCCAGTCGATTTCAACTCCCTGTAATGCCCGAATGTAAAGCTGATATGAAGGAGGAGAGTCGGGTCTCTCTCACCATGCATTTCCTTTATGCTGTTCTCCATCGTCAGTATACGTGTACTAGAAGTTCAATACTTTTTTTTTTCTTTAGAAAAAGGTCCTTGACACTGGATTCACCGTTACTATTCTCCCACTGCCAGCCCAGCAGGCACCAGTCTGCGGTTGTCCTTGTGGAACCTCTTCTTCGTTGTACCTATTAAGCCCATTTTACACGACGAAGTTTCTTGTAGCAGTTGACTACTCAAGACGAGTGGGTCAAGTGCAGCGCTCCTGGCGTGTTATTCCCGTACTGCATCCCGCCTGTCCCAGTAGTCGTTTTCGTTTAGACGTTAGCACCAAAACTGTAGAATTTTAGCTATGTGGTTTCGCATCTGAATGAATTCAAATTCAAATGTTCGTACAGTCTATGGGACTTAACTACGGGGTCTTCAGTCCCTAAACTTACAAACTACTTATGAACTACTTACGAACTAGGACGGCACAAATATCCATGCCCGAGGGGGGATTCGAACCCCCGACCGTAGTGGCTGTGCAGACCGTGACTGGAGCGCCTTAGTCTCCTCGGCCACCGCGGCCAGCATCTGAATGAAGAAGTGAGGTTCTGAGGGCACTTTTTTTAAGTAGGAGCAAGAAAACGATATTTTAGTTTATTAAAGGCACAAGGTAATTCATAGTTGTTTTCCTCAAATGCCATGCAATAAATTTTGTACACGATCGAGAACCTAAATAATATGAAAAGTTTCATCCAAACATATCAAAACTTACACACTTATTTCCGGAAAGAAATTTGGAAATTTATACTGCCAGACAAGTCAAACAATATCGAAAATTCAGTAAAAAGTGACTATTTACTTTGGTTTTCATATCTTGTTTTCTTGCTAACAGTCAAGAAAACAACCTCGAAAATAATTTTTTTTTTCTTTAACAATTCCAGATATTTCGCTGTTGAAATAATTTTCAATAAAACCTGTTTCCAACAGGCTCTTCTGCAACAATTTTGGTGTGATAAAAACACAAAATAAACAACAAAATAAAGTTAAGGAAGATGCGAAAATATTTCTGTAATCAGAATGAGATCGATCAGAATAGGTTAATTTCCAATGTTAGCAGACACCGCTGTTGTTCTTGCTTCTGCTCATGCGCCTTCTGCAGCACACTCGCAAATTTGGAGCTCCATACTCGGCACAACTTATAGATCACTGACGTCGTAGACGTACTTGCGATGGGGTTTGTTGCTGATTTACACACAGGCACAAAGAGCGTACTCACGTCGAGTAGTCAGTTATCACCATAAAATCGATCGTGAAAGCGGTCTTTATGCAGGAAGCCCCTGGTATATGCGGAAGGCACAGAGTAACTATATCGTCTGTGGTTAACGGAAAGTTGCGGAGTAGTGTGCAACGCGGTGCCACACTGCAGACTGCTAACGAAGATACGAGCTTATGGAATACGTTCACAGATTTGTGACTGCCTGGAAGACTTCCTAAGTAATAGAACGCAGTACGTTGTTCTCGACGGCGAGTGTTCATCAGAGACGAGTGTATCGTTAGGCGTGCCCCAGGGGAGTGTGATAGGACCGCTATTATTTTCTATCTATATAAATGATCTGATGGACAGAGTAACTTGTAATTTACGGCTGTTTGCTGATGATACTGTGGTGTATGTGGGTATCGTCTGTAACTGACTGTAATATCATAGAAGATGACTTAGACAGAATTTTTAGTTGGTGCGAAGAATGGCAGCTAGCTCTCAATGTAGAAAAATGTAAGGTGATGCGCATGAGTAGGAAAAACAATCCCATAATGTTCGAATACAGCATTAGTAGTGAGCTTCTTGATGTTGTCGCATCGTTCAAATATCTAGGCGTAACATTGCAGAGCGATATGAAATGGAAGGAACATGTAAGGACAGTTGTGAGTAAGGCTAACAGCCGACTACGGTTTATTGGGAAATTTTGGGAAGATGTACTTCGTCTGTAAAGGAGACCGCGTATAAAGCGCTTGTAGGACCACGTTTTGAGTATTGCTCAAGTGTTTGGGACCCGCAGGAGATCAGTTTAAAAGATGACAAAGAAGCAGTTCAGAGGCGAGCAGCTAGGTTTGTTACTGGTAGGTTCGACCAATGCGCGAGTGTCACGGAAATGCTCCGGCAACTCAATTGGGGATCGCTGGAGGAAAGACGACGTTCTTTTCGTGAATTTTTTGAGGAAATTTAGAGGGCTGGAATTTGAAGTTGGGTGTAGTACGATCTTGCTGGCGCCTACTTACCTTTCGCGTAGTGATCACGAAGACAAGATAAGAGAAATTAGGGCTCGTACGGAGGCATATAGGCATTCTTTTTTTCCTCGTTCTATTTGGGAGTGGAATAGGAAAGTAAATGCCTGGTAGTGGTACACTGTACCCTCCGCCACGCACCTTACGGTGGATTGAGGATGTAAGATGTAGATGTAGAATTGAAGACCTCGGGGTAAATAATGATAACTGTTGTATTTTTAATGTATTTGGTGCAAACAATCATATCCAACAGAATGCTTCATTTTCCTCAAGTAGTACGTGAAAATGAAGAGATATAACAAATATAAAAATTCAGACAAATATTAAAACATGTAGTAGAAACTATTGTTCAAACATACAAGTCGTCATGACTCAACGCTTTATAAATGAGGGTTAATTATTTTCCCTGGAGGGCTTGAATTAGTGAGGCCTATCTCTACCTCGTCGGAGTAGTGAAGTTCCCGTCCGCTCAGTCAGCCACTGTGAACAAGCTACAATACACTTCAATTTTCCAGATTCTTACAACAATACTCAAGGGCACAAATTGTCCTATACCTGCAGCGCCCCCGGTAAGTCTACTGATTTTTGTTGAAAAGTTTGTAAATCTAACGGACTCAACTGCTGGGTTATCAGTCCGCAGCTTACAAACTGCTTAAACTAAGGTAAACTAACTTCAGGACAACACAAACACCGATGCCCGAGTGGGGGCTCGAACCAGCACCACCTAGAAGGCAAGGCCCCACAACTAGCCGTGCCTACGTCACAACTAAAGGCCTTGGGCGCCAGGTCACTGGCTGGCCTCTGGGGCACGCCCACCGTCGTGTAGGGGCCGACCAGCAAATATCTTTTAAAGATAATACCGGAAACTGTTCGCTGAAACGAGCGACAGCGCTCCCGATCACCTCCTAGCGCTCTGAGTTGTGAACTACGCTGAGACTGAACGGCCGATTAACATTGTGAGACTCAGAACTCTTACATCATCCGTCGGCGTACTTTATACAAGCACGAAATGGTTGGAATGGGAAGTGTATGTGCAACATACTCTTGTTGTAGCTAACTACAGACAGCGATGTACTCAGAAATTTTTCTTCAGGTTCCCGAAATAATAGAGGCTTCTAAACATGATAGTTTAAGGAGGCTAATATTAGGCCTATTGATATCGTTTACTTTTAATAAACAGTGTAACGCTTTGTTTTACCTTTTTTTATAAGTTATTTGTAGATACTGGCAGTGGGTTATGTGTATGTGAAACTATGACTTTGTCAATTTTATTTATTTTTTTAAGAAGGGCACATAGAATTTAAATAAAAGTCATGTATTATGTGGAGACCACTATTTTGGAGAAATATTTCAGAAATAAAATTCTGTCAAGTCAAGGGTAAATGTAATGTGTTCATTGGGTGTAGTTTCTTTAATTTTGGTTATCTATAATAACAACAAATATATAACAGCAAGTTATATTTGAATCCCTTAATTTAAAACGTAGACGATGCTTTATAAACATCAGCACAATACGTTCACTGTCAGCTATTTGTATTTAAGCAGAAATAATATTTTAGAAAAACAAGGCTAAACACAGAGATTTAAAATAATGTCTTACATTTTCGTTGACATTTCCAGTATTTGGACTGATGTACTGCCTTCCGTTCTGTTCCTTAACTGCTCATGGAAACTGCGTTATATATATGTTTGAAGCCTAAGACATGTATTGTGTTATTTTCAGTTCGAATTCTATCCAAATAAACTGTACGCAACTACAATAAGTGTGATCGTTTTTCACAAGACCCGTTTCCTTCCACTGAATATAAAGCAGCTTCAGTTGTCTGAAATAAGCTATCTAAAGTTTGTTTTCATAGACCGAAAACAGTTCGTTAAAATTTGTAAAATGTTTTTTCTTGACTTAACGTAAATTTTTTCTTTGATTTTCCCCTGACATCATGAAGCACCAAGGGTTGCACACTTCATGGCAGAGACGATTCTTTTAGTTTCTTCTGCCCTACAGTTTAAAAGAAATTATCATCTATCATAATATCTCAAATGGTGTAACAAATGTAACCCTTGCAAAGTAATTTTGGAACGGAGCGAAATAAAATACGGAATCACATATGTGAAGACAAGTACAGCCTACAATTCGAACCAACAGATAGCACAGCTAGCGGTGTCGCCTGGCAAACGCATCTAAATTCCACGGAGTTTCCGCTATTATTTTTATAAGCTACTAGCTTATATGCCCGTGCTTCGCAACGGTTGTTAAAGAAGGTCCTGTGTATATCATGGTTCTTTGGGTTCCGGACCTAGGTCAGCAAAAACACAATCCTTGTTGGATCTCTCTGTCTCTAAACTCAGTTCTCCTAGCCAAGATGTCAAATTTAAGTAGAAGTCATTGTCGAAAACAATGAATGTTCATAAAGTTTTTCAGACTAAGAGTGAAATTAAGTCCGTGCTTCGGAACAATGTAAATTCAATGTTAGGTTGTGTTCACAAAGTTCCACATTGCAACAGCAGTGCCGAAAGCGGCTGGCAAATTACATTTCAGAAATATCTTTTTGAATAGGAATTTTGAATGAATTACATTTCAAAAATATCTTTTTGAATAGGAATTTTGAATGAATTGTAAGACTGTATGAATCATGAGACTCTATACAAAAGAGTTTCGCGTGAAAGTGCTGGGCATAATGAGATGTGACAATGGATGTATCTGATTCGGTAAAATTTTACTTTCTATCCTGGCGGTCTCGTGTTTTTATGTTGGCAACATCAATAACACGATATAAAATCGTTACAAAGATGACCGAACCACATAGAGTGTAGATAAATACTGCTGTTCCTGCTGTATGCTTGATTTCAAGACAAAATATTTGCGTGTTACGCGATTGGCTTATGACGATGTCACATGATTTTCGTTATTCAACATTTGTTGCCAACATTATCAAAGGAGGCCGCCGGGATATGAGTACGACTACGTCGCATAGTTTTTCTTGACCCAGCTGTCAAACGATAACACCTTTCACAGCAGAGTGTGTCGCGGCTATATGCATCAGATATCAACGATTAGCACAGACCAGGGAGCTTACTGGCACAGGCATATCAATATCTATGGCCTGAGAGACATTCATTAAGGTATGTCTGTGTTTCCATCACGCTTCCACGACAGTGGACAATGTTCGACGAGTATTTTTATCTTTGAGTCTATCTCGATTTTTATCTTTGTTTTGTGTCTCTGTTCATAGTCGGTAATGTGTGGTTGACGGAAACATGTGATCTATTTAAAAAATTGCGTATTTGATATTCCTCGTCGTTATTAGAGTCTGAAAGGACCGCATTGCCTGACGATTGAAAGAATAAACAGATTTTGACTCGTGCCGTAAAGTTCGTAAGTCACAGAGTATGTAGCTTTTCCTAAGAGTATTTATTACATATTTTGCGAATTTTTGCTCGTCACACTCACCCACTGCCACGCACCGCGACCAAACTCCCTTACTAACAAACATCATTAGACGAAGGGCTATCTACCACCACAACCACGAGTGGGTGGCAGTATGTGGTCATGGAGAAAAGTCTGTCAGCACGTACACACACAAGCCTTTTATATATAGATTTGCGACCAGTCAGCTAGCGTTCGCGGCCCTTAGGTGTGACGTAGGTGTGGCCAGTTGTGAGGCCTTGTCTTCTGCGTGGTGTTGCGCGAACCCCCGATGGCGAACAGCCGCGCGCGCCGCAGCAAGGCGCTCCAATACGCACGACTAATCCGCCGCGGCTACTTATTTTTACGGTCTTTGGTAAATGACTGTGAACAGTAGGTCCTTTCGATGTCGTTACAACTAGTTTCTATTGTAGTTCCTTGTTAGGCACGGTAGCACCCTTCAAAATAAGAAAAAAAAAACTGTAAGCTAGAGGGTACTACTCTGGCGATTAATTAGTACGAAAAACCACCGACCGCTGCGCCGCCGACGTTTGGATGCATACAGAGGAGCAGATGGTAGGTGGAGGAGTAGACAGCGCGTGCAATGCACAGGCACGCGGCCGCGAGCGCACAGATAAAACGCCGCCGGGAATTACGGGTGATGGACTTGACGCCTCCTCCGATATATTAGATTGCCTCTCGGGGCGTTTCGTATTAGGACGCCGAGAATGCTCTGCGGCGGACGGCGGACGAGCCACGTATTGGACCGTGAGGAGGCGAGAGATGGTGAGGCGGGCTGGGACACAGATGCCAAGGGGAAGAGAGAGACGTGGCGGGTTGGATGCTACAGCGTAAGGGCGAGGGGCTGACTAATGTCTGCATCAGTACTCTGTACAGCGTGTTAAAAAGGAAACAATAGTGGTGTGTCACTTATTCATTTTTGTACATTGTTGACTGGATGGCTAGCAGGTGTCTGGTCGAAATATCGTGTGATGTGTTTTAGACGACGACCAGCTGCATACCCGAAACTTCTATGAATATTCGATCCGCCGGGAGAATTTTAAAGTTCACATCAGACACCTCTACGGGGAGGACATGGCCTCAAACGTCCAAAGTCTGGATAAATTACGTGGTAAGAGAGCAATATTAAAATTACAGCAAATAAGTAAGGCACTCTCACTTAGAAAGAAGAACAAGAAAGTGGAGAACGAGGAGGGTACAGCGGCAAAATCCCTCGCTTTTCTTCGGTTTGTGGGCAATATTTCTTTTAAAATAGCAAGAATTCACCATAATTTTCAAGTGAAAGTAATTTTCCGCCCACCATCCAAAATTTCAGACTTGCTGGGTTCCTTGCCATTGTGGGATGGCTTATATAGGCCAGACTACGCGCACTGTTGAAGAACGTTGCAGTGAACACAAACCCAACACACGCCTTTTACAGCCAAGCAAGTCTGCTATTGCTGAACATTGCATTTCCACCGGACACACTATGGAGTACGATAAAACGGTAATTTTGACAACAGCAACATCTTTTTGGGACTCCATTATCAAAGAATCTGTAGAAATGCGTGTCGCGGAAAATTTGATGAATCGGGATAGTGGCTACAATCTTGACAAAGCATGGAATCCCGTCCATTACTAAAATTTTCTCAGATCGAAGACGACGAAGAGCGCCGACGTCGGCTGTGAACGGCACTGGCAGTGCAGAGGACAGCTGAACTCCGCGGCTCCACCAGCGAGGGTGGCCTGTCTGTTTATGTTTTGACGCATGCGCTGTAATCGCCAAGTTTTCTATATGTAGTGGAACGCTGGATGCACTCTTCAGTCTTCATCGACTCACCTGAAGATGGCTAGCAGGTGTCTGGCCGAAATATCGTGTGATGTTTTAGACGACGACCGACTGCATACCCGAAACTTCTATGAATATGGAATACACTATTTCAAATTCAGAAGGTAGCAGTAGTAAAATATGGGAACGTAAAGTTATATTCAACTTGTACAAAAACCAGACAGCAGTTTTTAGAGTCCAAGGGCATGAAGGGGACGCAGTGGTTGGGAAGGGAGTAATATAGGGTTGCAGCCTTTCCCCATCGTACATTGAACAAGCTGTGAAGTAATGCAAGGAGAGATTTGGACAAGGAAGAAATAAGACTTTGTGGGTTACAGATGATATTGTAATTCTGTAATAGACAGCACATGACCTGGAAGAGCCATTGAATGGAATGGAAAGTGTCTCGCAAGGAAGTTGTAAGATGAGATTAATAAGAGCAAAACATGGGTAAAACAATGTAGTCTAAGAATATCAGATGATGCTGAAGTGATTAGATAAGGTCGTGAGAAAATAAATGTAGCAGATGAGGTTTGTTATTTATTAGGTCATGAGAAAATAAACGTAACAGATGAGTTTTGTTATTTATGTGGCAGAATAACGTCTGATGGCTAAACTTAAGAAGACAATAAGTGCAGAATGGCTATGTGAAGAAAAGCATTTCTGAAGAAGCGAAATTGGTTGATATACAAAATTTCAATGTTAGAAAGTCTTTTCTGAAACCAACTGTCTGGTTTGTTACAGATGATATTGTAATTCTGTAAGAGATAGCACATGACCTGGAAGAGCCATTGAATGGAATGGACAGTGTCTCGCAAGGAAGTTGTAAGATGAGATTAATAAGAGCAAAACATGGGTAAAGCAATGTAGTCTAAGAATATCAGATGATGCTGAAGTGATTAGATTAGGTCATGAGAAAATAAATGTAGCAGATGAGGTTTGTTATTTATTAGGTCATGAGAAAATAAATGTAACTGATGAGTTTTGTTAGTTATGTGGCATAATAACTTCTGATGGCTAAACTTAAGAAGATATTAAGTGCAGAATGGCTATGGGAAGAAAAGCATTTCTGAAGAAGCGAAACTGGTTGATATACAAAATTTCAATGTTACAAAGTCATTTCTGAAACAAATTGTCTGGAGTGTAGTACTGTATGGGTGTGAAACGTAGACGATAAGAAGTTCAGACAAAACTATGATTTCTGAAATGTGGTGCTGGAGACAAATGTATATTAGATGGGTAGATCATGTAACTAATGAGGAGGTGCTGAATAGAATTGGAGGGAAAAGAAATTTATGGCAAACTTTCACTAAGAGAAGGGATCCATTGGTGGGAGACATTCTGAGACAATAAGGAATCGTTCATTTAGCACTGGAGGGACGGACGTGGGGTAAAAACAGCATAGGGAGACCAAGAGACGAATACAGTAAGCAGATTAAAATTGATGTGTGTTGCCGTTGTTATAGGGAGATAAAGAGGCTTGCATAGGGCAGGGTAGCGTGGAGAGTTGCATCAAACCAGTCTCCAGACTGAAGACCACCACAACAAAAACAACTAAAAAATGTAATTAACGAATGGAAGAAAGGAACAGAAAAAGAAGGAACTTAAAAAATCTTAATTGGATTAAAAGCAAGGGGATATAGTTTCGCTTCTTTTAGTTTAGACAAAACTGAAGTTAAAGTTCAAAACAAGATTTCAGAAGAAATTAAATTTAATTAAAAATTTTATTTGCATATTAGACATTAAAATACTTTGTACCATTTTGCGTTTGTATCTCAGAATAACAAATCAACATAAATGATCGGTTTTTATTACAATTCGTAAAGCTATGAATGCACTTGTATCCCTCTGCGTCCAAAGCACTCATATTATGAACTAAGAAGAATGAATTGAATTTTCTGCCGGTGCTTGATACAACATGATAATAATGTCAAAGAAAAATTCCTGATGTTGTGCAGAATTATATATCCCACATTTGTAAGCTGGCCAACAACAAGTCAGTGCTGAGAAAAACTGGTTAGTCATCATATATTTAGACAAAATTTCAGCTCACCTTGCTAGAAAGTTAACAAACCTGCATTTTATAATACAAACTGTATATCAAAACCTGTATTCAGTAGGGAAGTTAAAATTCAACCCCTATCTCAGAGTGCTGTGTATAGGATCACATTCAGATACTGTGGAAAATTGTATCTTTGTCAGTCTGGCAACGATGTATTCTCTTTGAAGTGCAAAATTAGATCATGGAACTCATATGAGGCGATGTACCATTGAAAGGAAAGCTGCTTGGGTGTGTGGGTAGCTGTATCAGTTACTGTGAATTGTATGTAGATGCTAAATAAATGACTTTTGTACTTACATAAAAAATAAGGTCCAAGAATTTTATAGAAGGTCCTCATTGTAAATTTAATTTTCTTATATTGGGAATTTCAATCGTGTAATATTGAATCTAATTTTCTAGTGGTACCAGTCCATAAACACAACGCAATATCCACATACCGGAACCGATATTTAATTATGAAAGGCAGTGCTTCTTTTTGTAAGAAAATCTGATTAAAATTATCTATGAAACTTCAGATAGTTTGGGACTAAACGGAGAACCCATAGCTAGGTCGTCAGACTGACTGTCATACTTGTTTTCAAAATGGAAGTAATTTTGTTTCACACATTTTTTAGTAGCAGTAACTGTGTCATATAATTGTAGAAGGATTACTTTAGGTTTATGCAAAAGGTTCTATTGTTCAAATGTTTCTAAACCTAATGGAGCAAACTGCTATGGTGATCATTCCCTAGATTTACAACTAATAATGTTGGGTGGTAGTATACAACAGTGATGTACTTTGAATATGTAAATCTTGTGCCCAGAGCTGTATAATATTTTTATTCGTTGTATTCGACTGGTTTCGGCAGTTGCTGCCATCAACAGGAGATAGATTAACAAACTAAATAGAAAAAAAATCACATGATAGTTAATACAATCACCCAACATGGAGTCAAATATAATTTCTTTTGAAAATGTTATTGATAGTTACATATTATACATCAATAACAATAAGATAACATTATGTCAAATACGGTAACATCAAATTTACAGTAATTATTGCGACTGCTTCTTGAAAACTATCCATTTTACATCAGTTTCAAAGTATTCCTCCATTTTATCATTAACTATTACTGATGAGCTTACTATTTCGTCATAGATCATAAGAAGATTCAAAGATTTTATTGTTGGAGTAGATGAATTTTTACCAAAGAGCTTCAGGTTTTAATTCTATTTTAGCAATACACTGATTCTACAATCTTTGGTGGCAACTTTGCAAACAGTCAAAATGGCATCTATGCAGATGGAAAATGAAGGTATATTATATGGAAATGTCATTAGATATAAAACTAGAGGAAAGTTCGTTTCAGAAATTTTTACCAGACGTTTGTCATTAATTATAATCAGGTTGTGTGAGATCGTATATATATACAAATACATTTACTGTACAGTTCAGTTGGAAATTTATCAAATGTTGTAAGACACAGCGTAATCATTAAAATCCTGCTACAAAACATAACCATCAATTAAAGCATTAGTAAATAGTACACCCATTAATACAAATAATATATGTTGTCGTTGTTAATTTTTCCTACTTTGTTTATATGCATCAATTTAAATTTTGGGTCACTCATGGCACAGTCATTAGGTGATTAACATTCGTATATCAAAATAGGCCCCAATTAAGGGATATTGTTATCAATGTTACTGCATTTTTCAAGTTCCTCTGAACATATATCACATTCTACAACATAATATTTTTATCAACACCGAATTTTACATAAATATTCATCTGTTCCTCGTAATAATGTTCCGAGTGTACAGTTGTTCAGTGCAGTGGGACAGATGTATACTCACAGGTGATCTATCGTAATTGGTGATAATGTGGACAAATTTTTATTTTTAGTTTGAACATTTGATTGTTTAACTTTGATTAGTAACGCTTTTCATTGATACATTTCAAAACAGATATGGAAATTTAAGAGTCATTTAGCTATAATCATGTGTTCTTTTTTACAACTGTTCAATTCCTTTTTTAGTCATAAATATAATAACTGACATTATTTTAATCTGTTTTTTTTTCTGACAGGTTTATCATCTTTCCTATTGTTTATGCTATACATTTTAAATGATTATTTTATTACTGTAGAATCCATTACTGGATGATGATGAGCTGTGACAGTTGACGTAATGTCTAAGAGAAACACAGCGATCAATTGGGAAAAACGGTTTATTGCAGATCTAGCTGAAACCAGTCTGCAATCAACAATCTTTCACGACTGATCTCTGTGTTTGTTTCAGACATTGTTTTATTCATATTTAGTCAATCTTGAACTCAGTTCTGTGACATATTTGAACTAAAAGTTTTTATCCTTAAACTTAAAAATTTATATTTGTATTTGAAATACTTTTTCAGTGAAGGTACTTTGTATTTTATATAAAACACTTTTTGAAATACATTTTGTATTTTTAAAAGTTCCTGAAAATAAAAGATGCCTTGACAATTTATATACTCTACCGTCAAAGATTCTGTTGTGTATCAAGTCTAGCTGCTGTATTGCATACTTCGTTGTGTTAGTAAATCTGTACCTTCAATGTAGAAGCCAATTTTTGTTCATTCTCTGTTTTAAATAAGTAATTTCTCTTTAATTATCGTCTGTTAAATAGTGAGCCATGAACTTACGACCTGAATCAAATTTCGATTGAATTCTGGTGATATGTTCCTGGATACATACATCGAAATGTGCTTTTAGCATACCCCATTATATGCTTAATTATATTTTTACCTCGAAAAAAATAGTTAAAATAACTTGAAAAACTCATACATTTACAATTAGTAAATACTCAACTTCCAACGTGTGATTTTCACTGCATGACAATAAGTTGGACCAAGAAGTGAAAAATAAAATTGCTTGTCAAAAACATTGTACGAGATGTACCACGGGTTTCCTTAAACGAGGAACTGTTCTTCCAGTGAACAGCTGCCTTGATCAGTGGAAATTGGGGGCACTAGGAAGTTCTTTGTGGATTGCCTATTGTTGTGAAATTGGGTTAATATACTTTCTCCCTAATTTCATACGGCCGGAAACAGTGACCATACGAATCAGAAACTTTCACGGAAAATATGAGGGAGAAAAATGACTATTTTATGTCTCTGGAAGATTCGGATGCATCAGAACAAACGACAGCTCAAACACTTCCACTAAATTAGAGATACTGCACTCTTTGAAAGATAGTAATTTGGATCCACTAGATAAATTCCCATCAGTGAAGAAATTTTCGTAAAGTATAATACGCGTTTACCAAGAGCATCTTTTTTCGTTTGGGCGAATGATCATGAAGTTTTATAGAAGGAAAATTAACGATTAACTGTTTTTGGAAATAAAAATATGATTATGTCATTGTATATTTAATAAATGTATTTATAAAATACGTATTTCGTACTTAGATACCAAATATATTTAGTGTCTTGTATTTCCAATACAAAACTTTGTCGTCCATATTGCACGGAAGTGAAAAATTACGACCGTTTATGACAACAACAGTTATCTGCATCAGCCACTCTTCAGTTTTCGTACGACGAATGTCAAGTTTACTCTGCAGGTGGATACAATGTTCTTTTTTACATTAATGCTGCCAGGATCCAGCTAGTTGTTAGTTCAGGTTTAATTTTCAATTACTTCCAGTGTATAGAACCCTGGATTTAATCACAAATGGACATTTCAGTACCAAAACACACACTGGGCACAAATCAATATATTTGTGCCCCAGTGTGTGTATTGATAGTGAAGTGTCATTTGCGATGAATTACAAGTTTGTACACAATGGAACAAATTCAAAATGAAATCTGAACTATCAACGAGCATTAACAGCATTAACGAATAAATAATAATAATAAAAATTGTGTATTTCACTGAAAATGCGAGTGTAATATCTTGAAACGAGTCGTCGTGGGAGAAATAGTAAAATAGTAAGAGTTACTGTTACAGGTAATTGTTTTTATTTGTACTTTTACTGTAACACAGTAGTTTATAAGTATTTGTAATTCGTATTTTTTGTATTGCAATTTAATGTATTTTTCATATGTTTGCTTGAACGAAATTTCTTTCCGTATCTCAGTTGACAGCGTTGCTCATTACCACACAGGACACCTGCGTTTCGTTTACGACAGGGTACTATATGTTGTGTGATTCCTCATAATCATTTTTCATCATCATCGGCACGCAAATCGCCGAAGTGGTGACAACTAAATATTGCTTGCAACAAGGCGGCCGTACTGCAGTTTGAGAGTTCCCGGTCAGTAAAAGCCATACGATCAATTATCACGGAATTTCTTGGGGCTATAAAACCTTCAGCTCCGCTCGAAGGTTAGGGCGGTAGCCGATTAAGCGGATGTGGTTTCGGCCAGAAATCGGTCTTTGGCCCGAAACTGCCCACCCTCTGTCTAACACGGGCAGGGGAAAAGTGCAGCTGAAGCGCTCTAAACGAGAAATGAGAAGTAAAAGAGGAATGGCATGATACAAACTAAGAAGTTGCTATATTTCATGCATTTACCAGTCACAAACGTGTTGGTAATTTTTCTTATCCAAATTTGAAAACGTCTTTAAACTAAGACAACTATTTCCGTTAATGACAGTATGAACATCAAAATTCAGTGCAGTGTGATACTTACGGCTCAGATGTTGTAAGCGCACCATCCAACAAGTTTAAGAGCAGAAAATAATTGCAACCTCATGTGCTCAAGTTTAAAAGGGACTGACTGTGCTTGGTGTGTACTTTCACGATGTCCGAGGGTTTTTTAATCAGCCGATTTAGGACATTGTAATTTATTCAAAGCTAGACACGAATTTTACATTTTTGCATACTAGATGCTACGTGTCATTGTAAACGCCCTTTTCGCCTTGTCGCTGATTTTATGCCTTTCGTGCACCTGTCATGATTCTATTACCTAATGTCAGGCACTGAAATGTATTACCAGTAAAATAAAATGAATTCGCCTATAGTCAAAAATTGTGTTTTATTTCACACAATGCATTTCGAGCCCTGAGGGCTCATCATCAGGTGATACTTATGATTTATTATAGATGTTTATGTGACTGTTAAGATCAAAACATAGGTTGTAACAATATGAAAAAGTCTGGTGCAGTATGATAGTTGGAGTACATTGCACAGTGTTGTCTCAAGATGAGAAGTGTTTGTGTTAGTAATTATTTATACATACACATGTACTCCAGTTATACTGCACCACACTTACTTGAGCACCAGTTTTTAATAAGTCAATTGTTAAATCTCTTATATGAAACTCTTTATAAAATTTTCCATATTGTTCCAACCTATGTTTTGATCTTAACAGGCCCCAAGCCTTTAAACATGTATAATAAATCATAGAAGCACCTGATGATGAACCCTCAGGCCTCGAAATGCATTGTGTGAAGTGAAACACAATTTGTGATTGAAGGCGAATTCATTTTATTTTAGTGGTGTACTACAGTAACTTCACTGACCATAATGGATAAAATTAAATGAATATTATAGTGCGTATCTTCGAAAATGTGATGAGCTAATATTGACATTGCTCAACAGTTTATATGCGGACATTATTTATAGCTGTTTGAAAACGTGCACAAACTAGTAGGCAACCTGCGATGTATGTCAGTATATAGGCCAGACTTTTGTAAACTGAAGTATGAAACTAATCAAGTTGATTAACTGAAATCGGAACATTGAAACAATTCTTTTAAACAGCAGTAATATTACGTAGTAGTGGTTAAGTTATTGTGATTGTCATTAAAAGCCGAAGTTTCGAAGTGAATGAATTGCAAATATGTAACTAATCACCGCAAATGTACACATGTTATTCGTTCATTATTCTCGTACTTCTCGGCATCCTTTGCAAATCGAAATGAAAGAATTTAGGATTATATTTTTGACAACTGCTTTAATTTATAGTGCCAAAAAAGCTCCCAGGTAAAACCTCATGTTGAATGTGCAGCTCCATAGCTGATACACAAACAATACACAATAGTTTCGCAGTGTATTTATACCATCCAACCGCTTGGCGGTGCTGCAGTTGCGACGCTGAAGAAATTACTGGGAGTTTCTGTGACCTACCACTGAGTACCCGAGCTACACACTTGTTGGTGGAGGAATAACTCCCTACGTTGTGAGAGGCGAAGCCACGTCTCGGTAATAGCCCGATCTCTTGATTTGGGGTGGCGGAACTCATGGGCTGACGGCAGCAGCTGCTCTAGGGCAGACTGTCACACATTGCCTGGTTGGACGCTGGGCGCCAGCGCTACCCGCCGGCAGTGTGGTACACACCACTCGGATGACACCGAGGCTAATTCGCCATGAGCGATGCGTCCGCCGACAATGGCACGTGATTGCGTTT
This sequence comes from Locusta migratoria, assembly GCA_026315105.1. Lineage (NCBI taxonomy): Eukaryota > Metazoa > Arthropoda > Insecta > Orthoptera > Acrididae > Locusta > Locusta migratoria. The sequence goes on from CM048749.1 coordinate 361,875,526, forward strand.
GCCTCCCCACTGCGTGCGGCCAAACGCCGACGACTGTAATTTTCTCTGAGTCAGATATTAGCATTAGTCATAACAGTTTCTTTCACCGGCGCGCGTGATGGATCGCGTTTTATGAGCTACACCCGCGCTGGGCCCCTCAGACAGGCCAACTGTCAAACCTTACTTTTCTAGGGGTGTGACGCCGATGGCGCCAGCTGCGAAAAAGTAATATTTCAAATGGCGGTGTGGTGACGTAAGAAGCCGTGCATGCGAGATTACATTTGCGTATTAGATGAACCTCTGTACACATGTGTCCCACGATGGTGTTAACTACATTCAATTGTGTTTCATTCGTTCCCTGATATAGATTCGTAACGCAGTACCAGAAGTAATTTTCTACGGGTACATATTCGCACTAAATTTCATTTTTTTTTTTTTCCTACATGAATGTTTTATGGTCTCCCAAACTTTGGTAACTACGTGTAAAAATAAGTCTTATTTTACAGGAATTCCTAAGGTTAAGCAGTCAACAATCCGAAGATTGGTTTGAACACCACAGTGCTTTACTAAGCATGATCCTGTTTGGAGGTGGTATGCCGTTGCCTTCCTCCGACCTTCGAACTGACTTACCCAGCCAGTTATAGGGGGACCTACAGTTTAACGTGGGTTCCGAACCACGGTGCTACTCGGTATTTTTCACATGAGCAATACTGCCAGAGGTGAAAGAAGTGGAAAATGACAGATAAAAATCCTACGACCTGGCGGGGATCGAACCCGCGACCTTTGGATTTGTAGTCTGGCACTCTACCACTGTGCAACCGAGGCGCACCAGTAATTCCTATGATATCAATGTCCCACGCAATTACGGGTAGTTCAAGAGTCACACGATATCAGCATCTTCAGAAAAAAATGTTCCTGTTTATAACAACTGGCTCTTTATCTACACGAATAATAAAGTGATGTTGATAAGACATATCAAGTTAATTCCTGTCATCTATATTTTCTTCAATTGTGCGACTAGCCTGATGATTTCCTATGAAATAGGTAACAGTTTGTAATAAATGACTTACAGCCATCGACTGCATCAGACCTTAAAGTTGGAATGCCTAATATTCATAAAAGATTTTGGTGACACCTAGAGCAGCCGTTTTATAATGTTTTGGATGACTCTGCGTTTACCTTCTAGTAAAGTCATCAAAAGAAATTGCAGAATTATATAGGAAACATGACTGCATAGTGCGAGAATGAGCAAATGATCCTAAACAATAAAAAAATAATGTCGTCCATATTTCGACTCAATAAATGATGAAAATTTAAACGTTGTCGTTTCAACCAACTACCTGAGGATTACATTTACGAACAACTCAAATCGAAACCATCACACCCATATAGCGTGGCAAAGAGTAACCAAAGGCTGAGCTTCACTGGAAGAACATTTTGGAGATTCAACAAACCTACTAAAGGAGCTGCCTACAAGTGCTTCTCTGTCATCGTCCGAAGTATTGCAGTGCGGTAAGGGATAATTGTCACTTAGGATCGACGAGGAACAACAAAGAAATTCATATAGATGCCGTTCCCTCTATATTAGAAATGTCCAAATGGCTGTAAATCTATCGGACCAAACTGCGTGGTCATCAGTCCGTAGCTTACAAACTACTTAAACCTAGGTAAACTAACCTACGGACAAACACACACAAACACACACCCATGCCCCAGGGAGGACTCGAACCTAGACGGCGAGCAACCGCGCGCTCCGCAGCGAGGTGCTTTAGACCGCTCGGCTACTCCACCGCGGCCTTCTATATTAGAGCGAAGTAGGGTTGATTGTCAATGATATGCTAAACCTTTCCGGATGACAATAAAAACTAAGATGTCTTTCGTATCGGCTAGATCATTTCTGAAATTACTATACCAGCTTTCTCCTCGGCATGAGAATTTTTTTTTTTAAATTCCCACTTACATAAGAAGAAGTGTAAATCGGAATAAAGTAAACGATATTCGAGCTCAGATTTAAGTGTTCAGTTGTCACATGTGCCTTACGAGAGCGAAATGGTCTAGAAATAATAATTGTAATAATTTAAAAGAAATGAATGGAAAAAACCTCTGCCAAACAATTGTGAATTGCAGAGTAACGTCGATGTAGTATACAGATGCATCCCCATGAACGACAGTCATAGCTGAGGTGGACTAGTTGATCGCGTGCCTCAACGATACAGACAGCCTTACCACAGGTGCAACCACAGCGAAGGGGTTTCTTTAGAGAGACTAGACAAACGTATTGTTCTTGGATACGGGCAGCAGCATTTTCAGTAGTTGCAGAGGCAATATTCAGGATGATTGACTACGCTTGCAGTGAGCTGTCTCTGTTGATCAAAAATGTTCAAATGTTTGTAGAGCTTATGGGACTTAACTACGGGGTCAACCTTCCCTAAACTTACAAACTACTTATGAACGACCTTATACTAAAGACAGCACAAACATCCATGCCCGAGGGGGGATATGAACCCCCGACAGGGAGCGGCCTCACGCATCGTAGCATAGCGCCTCGATGCGCTTGGCCACTCCGCTGTGGCTTAGTGTGTTCACCGCAACGCTAGGTGATAAATAACATTTTTTTTTCTTTCCTGGTATTTATTTGTTCTAGTTTCATGTTAGTCAATCTACACTTAACTCCACTCACTTTCCATATCCTCTTCCCCTCCTCCTGATATAAATGATGGTACATCTAATTATATATATATATATATTCCATACGTCCTTCAGTTTATCTCCTCCTTGCCGGCAGCGGTGGCCGAGCTGTCTGCGGTGCGCCAATCACAGTCTTCACAGCCCCTACGGTCGGTGATTCGAAAGCCCTCTCAGGAATAGATATTTGTGCCGTCCTTAGTAGTAGCTAGTTTATAAGTAGGTTGTAAGTTTAGGGACTGATAACCCAGTAGTTAAGTCCCATAAGCTCTACAAACATGTGAATATTTTGAATCTTCTCCTTCCCCGTCTCTCTGTTTTCCTATGCCTCTCTTCTACCCATCTGTTTCCTCTTGCCCCTCTTTACATCCCTCTCTCGTTTCACCTCTTCCTCTCATATGACCATCCTTCCAAAACTCTGCCAATCTCATTCCCCACCTGTCTTGACCTATTACCTCGCCACCAACTTTACATCAATCTCTTACTCTTCTCTCTTTATACTTCCTCTCTTCCACCCTAACTATGAGAAATCACAAATATCTGCCAACTTTCATGGTGACTGGTCAAACAGTGTCGAAGATACTTTATGTCATGCATCATACAATGTGTTAAACTTTTCTTTGAATACACTCATCTATGTGCCAAATATCATAGTGATCTGCCAAAATATGTCATTCATATAATTAGTTATGATTGCATACAAAACATGATTTCTATAGCCTGGCCAAATTTTCTGACTTTTTCTAATTTTTTTTCCTGGAAACTGTTCCAAAACAAAAATAGTATCATGCATATTCAACCTTCGAATCATGTATTATTGTCTTGAGTTCATAAAAAATGTCATAGCAAAAGGTTCGTTAGTTTATGCCGAATATTCCAATTTTCTGGGCAACTTTTCTAAATTTGCGGTAAACTTTTCTGAATTATCCTTGCAAGTGTATCTTTTTTACGTGGCTGTCGCAGCTCTTTGTACATTTTGGTGAGTTGTAAGCTGTCATTGTATTGTTGAAATTCAACATGGACTTGAAATTTGGGTTCGAAACGCAGCATAATGTTTCACGCTTTCAAATTTATTTAATTCAAAGCCCAATGGCAACTAAAGTACAAAATATATTTGTTGCCTTGCATTAATAATGGCCGAGTTCATAATTAGGTTGCAATTTGATGTAAATTTATTGAATTTTAATTCGTTTCTGAATAGTATTATAGGATAGAAATTTGCTGGCTCTGTAAAATCCAATACGAAGTACCAGTAGGAAATTAGAAATTAAACGCAAATTAATTGTCTGCCAGTAGTGTTAAGACTTTCTGTAGGAAGTTGATCTGGAAAGTAACTTCACATCACGTCAAGCTGTAAAACTCCTAGCAGCAAACGTGTACATAACTTTAATATTCATTAATAATTCAGAAGGTCAAAACATAGTAGACTGCTTAACCAACTGAAGCAGTAAATATTAAATTATGGGCAGTGATACCTTTTTTATTACACTCCTGGCCATTAAAACTGCTACACCTCGAAGATTACGTGCTACAGACGCGAAATAAGAAGATGCGGTGGTACGCAAATGATTAGCTATTCAGTGCATTCACACAAGGTTAGCGCCGGTGGCGAAACCTACAACGTGCTAACGTGAGGAAAGTTTCCAACCGATTTCTCATACACAAACATTAGTTGACCGGCGTTGCCTGGTGAAACGTTGTTGTGATGCCTCATGTAAGGAGGAGAAATGCGTACCATCACGTTTCCGACTTTGATAAAGGTCGCATTGTAGCCTGTCGCGATAACGGTTTATCGTATCGCGACGTTGCTGCTCGCGTTGGTCGAGATCCTATGACTGTTAGCAGAATATGGAATCGGTGGGTTCAGGAGGGCAATACGGAACGCCGTGCTGGATCCCAACGGCCTGCACGAACAATTCGACGACGTTTGCAGCAGCATGGACTACCAGCTCGGAGACCATGGCTGCGGTTACCCTTGACACCTTGACGCTGCATCATACAGGAGCGTCTGCGATGGCGTACGCAGCGACGAACCTGGGTGCACGAATGGCAATGAATTCAGGTTCTGTTTACTTCATCATGATGGTCGCATCCGTGTTTGGCGACATCGCGGTGAACGCACATACTGGAGTATCACCCGGCGTGTGGTATTGGGTGCCATTGATAACACGTCTCGGTCACCTCTTGTTCGCATCGACAGCACTTTGAACAGTGGCCGTTACATTTCATATGTGTTACGACCAGTGGCTCTACCCTTCATTCGATCCCTGCGAAACCCTACATTTCACCAGGATAATCCGCGACCGCATGTTGCAGGTCCTGTACGGGCCTTTCTGGATACGGAAAACGTTCGACTGCTGCCCTGGCCTGCACATTCTACAGATCTCTCACCAATTGAAAACGGCTGGTCAATGGTGACCGAGCAACTGGATCGTCACAATACACCAGTCTCTACTCTTGATGAACTGTGGTACCGTGTTGAAGCTGCATGGACGTCTGTACCTGAACACGCCATCCAAGTTCTGTTTGACTCAGTTCCCAGGCGTATCAAGGCCATTATTACGGCCAGAGGTAGTAGTTCTGGGTACTGATTTCTCAGGATCTATGCACCCAAATTGCGTGAAAATGTAATCACATGTCAGTTGTAGTATATTTGTCCATTGAATACCCGTTTATCATCTGCATTCTTCTTGGTGTAACAATTTTAATGGCCTGTAGTGTACGCTGTCCTTAAGGACATTTACTTCATTGCAGACCCAACTATCAGCAAGTTAATTTGGAATTAGCAGCTAATTAGCAACGGTTACTGAAGATAATTTTTCAGCGGCCGTTAGCGACTGCCATAAATCGTGCGCGGTGGAGTCGGGCCACGTGAGACCGAGCGCAGCTGTGCCCCCCCCCCCGCCCCCCTCTTGGACGTCCACCGTCGCGCGCCCTCGTGAAGAACGCTGCAGTGAGGAAGCCCCCAGATAAGGCGAGACGGACGGCGGCCCCTGGCCGCAAGCCGTGCTTCACAGCCTCTGCCTGCTGTCTGCCGAGGAGAGCCGCGGACCTACTCCACTTGTTTACCTCGCCCAGACCTCTGCGCTAAGACTGCTTCCATCATATATTAGAAATAATTCGCCTTTACTTGCACACGCCTCACTTTCGAAGTGAGACACTGTCGATTAGCACTCGATTAGCATCGAAGATTGTGCGGGTCTGGTTTTGCTTGATTTGTTTCTTTGTGATTCACGCTGTTTACGACTACATGATCGAAATCGAAGATTGTGCGGGTCTGGTTTTGTTTGATTTGTTTCTTTGTGATTCACGCTAGGAAGTTCAGGCCTGCAACAAACAATCGTGGATGGACTTCCGTAACGTGCGCAACGTGTTTTAGTTTCATATTTCTACACTGGATGGCACGAGCAGTCGGCTAACTTCCAGTACACTTACAAGCGTTCGTTCGAAGATTTGTCTATACTGTACAGGGTAGCCGTCCGCAAGTATACGTAAGGAGAAATTAAAGCTCCCCGTCCTCCTCCCCAAGTCGAAAAAAAAAGAAGCAGAAAGTAGTTGAAAGGCATTGTAATAAAATGACAATAAATTAGTGTGTGGTTATCCATTTTTAAATAATTTTGGTCATTATTATTATTATCTGTGGCGAAAAGCACGCCGTATTCCCAAGTGTGTTGGTTATGGTGCAAAACAGTAACACTGTTATGGTACTCAGTAAATTTGTCTAGAAAACAATCTACACTCTTAAGTAAATGCGTGAATTACTTTCATTGGTTATTGGAACCAAATAATAATAAACAGTTATTTTTCTTTGTGGGCACAGAGGACAGTGTTTAGAGAACTTAAGCGTGGGCACAAAATTTTATCATGTTAATACTAATATCTACTATCCCTCGGCGGTCTAAGAAATTAAAGCGAGTAAGTCAGTGCAAACAAAAAATATGACTATTCACTCACATATTTTCTTACTCATAAGGCCACTCATCATAACCTATAGGGTACATCTCATTGAAATAGAGTCGCAAAATTTGACAAGAATTAGTATCGCAGTATAAGTTGGCATAGAGTAACAACAGGAATTTCGGAAGTTTGTATCATTATAAACATGCATTGCGTTCGTAATCTCTCAAAAATCTCAAAAAATACATTAGAGTTTTTCATGTGGTTAACAGTAATAGATTGAATGTTTCACGTGCGATATTGTGTATATAACTGACTAATAACTCATTTATGCAGTCCTTGGCTATTGGGTGACTTCGCTATTTAGTAGTAATAGTGGCCAGGCCACCCGATTCCCTCACCACATCTTCTGCAAACATTCCGTAATAATCTCTGCATCACTTACCGTAATATTCATGAGAAAGATCAAAAATGTTTTGCACTGTTTTGTGACAACTTTATCTTTGTAGCTTTGTAAAACATCGATAACTGGAGGACCGCAGTAGCCGAGCGGTCTGCGGTGCGCCAGTCACAGTCTACACGGCCGCTGCGGTCGGGGGTTCGAATCCCCCATCGGACATGGATGTTTGTGCCGTCTTTAGTATAAGCTACTTCATAAGAAGTTTGTAAGTTTAGGGACTGATGACCCCGTAGTTAAGTCCCATAAGCTCTACAAACATTTGAACATCGATAACTGTTGTTATGGTAGTGAAAATAAACATACAGTTAAAATGACTTGACTTCTGCTTCCTTACTTTCTCCACTCAACAGCTACATTTACATCCTTACGCAAGGATTTCAGAGCTTGGATGCATTTATTACATTCTATGAACATAGCATTAAAATGTTCAGGACATTTAATTTGGCTAGGTTTTAGTTGTTCTAAATACTCCAAATGGGCCTGTACTATCTCCACTCAACAGCTACATTTACATCCTTACGCAAGGATTTCAGAGCTTGGATGCATTTATTACATTCTATGAACATAGCATTAAAATGTTCAGGACATTTAATTTGGCTGGGTTTTAGTTGTTCTAAATACTCCAAATGGGCCTGTACTATGCCATTATAGTCTCCATATCTCGCCTGAGGAATTTGCTTAAAGTAGAAGCAAGCACCACTACGCCGTAGATCAGTTTTATTGGGCTCACCTACAAGTTATCATGCAAGAAAAAAGTATTTATTAATAGTAGACATTGAAGCATTTCTATTCATATCGCAGAGGGGCGAATCCAGGATTTCGGTTTGCGTGTGGGGGGGCTGGCCACATACCGACTCCAAATTTTATAGATTGAAGGAAAGTGTTTTCTTAATGTTATATCAGTTATGATTTTCGAGACTGCTAAGTCTCAATGCTCGACCTCTCTCTCTCTCATTCTCCCTCTCTCTCTCCTGAGGTAAAGAGTAAACAGGCTGTATGGAGGCAGCAGCTCCATCATAAACCCTTCTCTTGATTCGACATCGATACAGGTTTCAAACTATTCCCAGAATGTGGGCCACATCTCCATATCTCCAGAGAATGTTCCAAGCTTAATAGACGGCTGACTAACTGAGACACCACGAGGCTAATAGGAACAAGTGCACTTTTAAAAAAATCTATGTGCAGAAACATGTAGTTATCTTACATAAAACTGTTGTGGTCAAACGGTATATGTGAGAATTTAGTAAGTTCTGATAGTTGCAGAAAGTTCGAGTATAAAAAAAATAATATCCCTGGAATCCAACAGTGGTAAATCTTCTTTAGAAGCCAAGAGGGATAAATGAAGCAAACGTCAGGTGCACATTTATAGTATTTGATATGCATGGTTTCTTCCTTAACTTGGAAGGCATTTAAGACGAATGCCTTGTATCAAAGGTACCAAGAATGGCGTGGCTTAAACTGGAAAAGAAAGCTCATTTATCTTCTTTTTACAGGCGCTTTCAGTGCATCTATGGAGTTTGACAAAAACATCTCAAACCAAAGTAAACATTGAAAAATGCAATGACTTACGGTCAATCTTAGCAGTTGTGACCCTGGGTACATTAGTTCAAGGGCATTTTGTGCCACGCTTGGCCAAAAATGTTGACATATATATAGTACTAGCTTAAACCCGCGGCTCCGCTCGCGTGTTGGTTGATTATGATATATAAGCTATCTTTCAGTAGTGTGCTATGAGACTGGTTTTGAAGGATGAAATGAAATACAATACCTTTTTTTTAAGAGATGTATTAAAATAAATTTCTTTTTTACTGCTTTATTTATTTATTATTATATTTCCTTATTCGTATGCTTATCCTTACAGAGAATGAGCTGAAGACATTGTAGCACGCATAGACCAAAGATATGGTCTGTGGCTGTATGTAACCTCCTTGCTAAAGAGTCGCAAACGTCATCGCTGGCCTTCAGTCTGAATTGTTTATAATTTGACGACTTTCAACCAGCATATCATCCATCCCCGTATAGCTATCAGCATGGAACTGCTATGGTGTACAACGGGAGATTTCAGACAACAATTACACACAGACCATTCGTTTGGGTTCTGCAGTTTTCGCTGCAGAGCGGAATATTCACACACACACACACACACACACACACACACACACACACACGTAGAATTTTATATACACCGATAACTTTCCATCCCTCCACCCTTTAATCATTATCAACCCTCAAGCAAGAATGCAAGAATTTTCATAGAGTAAATATAATTTTCAAAGGTTAATTATTGTTCCGCATTTCGCGTTATATTCTTCAAATTACTAAATATCTAACAGATCGCTATAAAACCGCGCCTAAAACCTTCCTCAGGTATAAATTTGTAACTGTACAAATATTTAAGTCACTGCGTCTTGTCGTTCGGACGCGATAAGCGTACACCGAACAGACATTCCCACTAATATATATATGTAGATAAATAGCTATCCGATCGCCATAAAACCGTGCCTAAAGCCTTCCCCGGGTAGACATTAGTAACTGTACAAATTTTTAGCTCTTTATGTCTTGTGGTTCAGACGCGATAAACGTACACCAAACAGACATTCACATTTATAGATATAGATTCCTGGAAAAGTTACATCAGAGTCGAAATGACTTTGGTGTCCGTCAGTCGACGATTTTATTAAGTCACGAATGTTAGTATGCACACTTTCAGATTTGTGCTCGACATGTGGGCCGCCACCTCCACGTGTCTGAAGTCTTTGATGTCGAACCAGCCCATAATATTTGAGCATATCTTTTTTTTAATGTCTCGTATTTTCGTAGTAGCTGCTCTAGCGTTCTTTGGAGGGTTGTTTGAGCATCGTATATGCTACAAATTTTCTCTCGCGCTTTATTCTGAAATTTCGAAAGATATTTGTAAGTCAAAAACAAATACCAGATTGTTTCTGAAGACACATCTTCTGTTATGGGTTAACTTACTAGTACCTGACGAGCTTAGTACATTTTACACTAACTTTTTGGTTACAAGTTAAGGTAACCGTTTTCTTGTTTTCTACAAGCCTCTTAACACTACAAGTATTGGCTGCCATACATCCTCGACACATAGTTTTGTGATATCTGACTTTTTCGCTCATGCTAAACTCACAAAACATCAATATAAACTTCCAATACCGCAGCCGACAGGATGTAAACTGAAACACGTGCGCAAAGTTATCCAACATGCATTTCAGTTGTTACCAACCTAACGCTGTTCCAGGAAAACCAAACCAGAGACTAAAATGTCACCGTGCAACGTACTTTCAAACTTATACGGTGGTTAACCCTTTCCTGAGTTATCTACAACCGAGAGTTATCTGGTGTTCGTACGACTGGCCCTGTGAGATGTAATATGCTGATATGGGATCGGTATCGAAATGTATTTTCTTTTCGTACTGTAGTAACATTACGTAGAAGCCGTGTTATAACGAAGAACGAAATGAAATATGGACATCTATGGTTGGCACATACCATTGATTTCTATACTACCTGTATGTTGTACTTCTGCCGCCTGTCTCTGCAGCTACAGGTATTCTTTCTTGACAAATTCAAATATGGCTGCTATGAAGTGTTACCAGAAAAAGAAAAGGGGATGCGCCATATTAGCCAATTGAATCACGTATTGAGATAAATTTCGAATCGAACGGTAAGCAAGCAATTCTTTGCCACGTAACAGATGGAAATTCGTTTGCCAAATTTAATCACGACGGGCAATGCGAAAACATATGAATGTGCAGGCATGCTGCAGTTATATCCTTTTTACAAGGTCTTTGGTTATATCTCAGTTTAACATATACAGTGACGACGCTTGCATGATATTAGTTATACGTCACGACAGCAGCACTCCAAGTGGCCGGCGAGGTACATTTCTGAATACGAGATCAGATGAGTGTGAATATTGTACTTTAAACTGATTTTTAACATACTTTTTACGGGGAAGTTATGTAGTGCCACAAAAATAGGTAATAACCATAAAATCACATTTGTGTTTATGAGATTTCCTGGAGGGTATGAAACGGCACTTTGCAGGAGAGTTTATTTAAGACTGTCTCGAAATGTACGACTTTATAATCAAGAATTTCAGTTCTATTAAGAGCAAAAATTGCTAATAAACAACAGAAGACCCAACCATCTAAAGAAAGACGTCTGTTTTCTACTCAAAAACGTCAGTATGTCTTTACTACATTTCCGGCCAAATCAGTAAGTGTTGAACATAAAAAAAACCTGAGATGTAATGCATTACCTCCATTATTAAATGTACCAGATCAGACACTACAGCTGTAGCTGAAGACAAATCTTCACAAACGTGACAATAAAACATCGAAAGCAATAACACAGTTTTCCAACAAAGCAGAAACCAATTCCACAATTGTTACTATATCTGAATCACTAACGGCAAGAATCTTCAAAATATGTATTTTATAATCAAAACGTATTATATTTAAAAGTATTTGGTTTTATAACAAAGACGAGTGAAGTTTAAAACTGTTCGAATCATTAAACTTCATATCGAATTTTTACACGTCAATGAAAGTTTCTGTCTTATAGGAACACACCACAACAGGAATTAAAATGTTTCTCGTTAGTTTATATTATCTCACTTTCAGTGGAGTAGGCTACATGATATACACATAGTCGTAAGTATTTCCTCATGAATGAGTTGTTTATATAACTGAATCAGGGAAATTCGGCTGTTTTTACATTTATTTCACGATTATATATGTCTCTTAATATTTTACTAATGGTTGGAATGCAAAAATTACAGAAACTATTTGGTTAATTACGTAGAAAAGTAATTATAAACAAACATTTCTCTTACGGCACGTTGCCCATCACTAGGACCGGTAGTGTCGTTGCAACTGTCAGTTGGTAACAAATTTCACACCAGTGAGTGTCGCGACTGTGAATATTAGACTGTGGTTATATGTTCAGACTCCATAGTTATACATCCAGTTTATAAAGAGATGACTAGCACATCCATACAGCTTAAGTTCAACACACAGATGTTATACAGATTTTCAGGAAGCAACAGATAGCGACCAAGCGACTCGCAGACATGTTAGTGCCGATGTCGCGCAATAGTAGACGAGTACCTTTAACACACAACTATATGATTCTTACTGACTAGACAAGACACTAAACCGCAACAGGAGGCTCTGCAAACCCTGATTATGTTGTCTCAAGCACCAGAGAAGGAGGCCAATGACAATCATCCCTTTCTACGCTAAGGAGCATATACACAGACATAGACCATTGCTTCTTATACCGTAGACAGTTTGCACAGGCAACCGCAGTCTTTTTGCCAATATTCATACAAGAAATGCAGTCAGTCACTTGTTGAATATTGCAAGACATGAATTTGACATTCGCACAAAAGCACTGCTGTTTAGTTATACACCTACTACAAACTTAAAGTGTAGTCGATTAAAATCTGGCGTGATGCAGTGTATTGGATATTCGTTTCAATTTTACGTATAAAACGGGAAGTATCCAGGAAATAAGAGTATCATTTGTAATACTTCAGACGTTTAGAAGTTCTTTCATTGTCTCCTACTAGGAAAGTATTTGTTGAAGTTAATATAGGTTCGGGCATGGATATTTGTGCCGTCCTTAGTTGTAGGTAGTTCATAAGTAATTTGTAAGTTTAGGGACTGATGACCCCGTAGTTAAGTCCCTTAAGCTTAACAAACATTTGAACATTTTGAAGATCAGAAAACAAAAGGTATACTTCGATAATGATATTTGGAATCACTTAAGACTGAAATCATGGTAAAACAATTTCACAGTAAGCCCAGCTTATTCTGGAAAACAAAACTTCTGTTATTACAAATACTCCCATTCTGTTGTGATTACAACATGAATATTAAATGATGATGGCCCAGGATGTGTTAACTGTCATTTTAATTCCAGAAGTGCAACTCAGATAACACTAAAATAAATTTAAAAAATCAGTGACAGGGAAATTTTATTTGCGGACAGCACGATCTGCAGCCTACAACACTACAAACTGAGCGACACGCGACATTTTACAAATTGTGCTCAGAAATTTTCTAACTCCATTTCTTTTCTAACAGAATCTAAATCTCTATACCTGGCAGGTTGTTGATTGTCACGACGATTGTTTCAACAATTGAACGTTTTAACAATTGATACTACCGTAACACCCAAATACAAACTCGAAAATATTAACGTGCGAAGAATTAAGTCGCAACTTCTCACTAAAACTGTCCTGCATTCAGGTACGTGAAACTTCATGTCACTCACTTCCTCTTAACTGAACGCTACATACTGCAGAATTATCAGCGGAATTAATCACATTGCTTAATATATACGGTAATCTGATACATCATTTCAGAACCGTACTGATTTCTTCACAATATTTATTATTTGAACTCATATTGAATCTAGCACGCATAAATTCCACTCTAAAAGAAAGCCAGCTACAGTTCATGCACATATAGTGCATAATAACTTTAGGTTAAATTTTACTTACCATCCAGGCGGCTCCGCGTATTAATGTTGGCACTCATGTGACGTTGACTGTAGCCATTCACGTGACAATGCAAATGTTTGGTTCTATAATCATCGTTTTACGAGGGAAATTATTGTTACTGAGCGGACAAGGGTACAGGCAAGAACCTGTCAACTATAGAGAAGGAACAGCATTAATTATTTACTTCGTGGTCTGTACGAAACACTAATCATTTTGTGTCCCTACTTCGTCGCCGCTTTTGTGTCCCAGCCTCGTCGTAGGTGTCGGTGGCCGAGTGGAACGAGACCGACACAGGAACAAAGACAGCACGCTGGTGCAGGTACGGAGGGGAGCAGCCAGAAACTATAAACACTCGAGTAAATTAGAAAGAGATATATATTGCACAGAATGTAACAATACTTAACTTTTACATAGTACTGCAGAATGTTGATACATAGTTGTTAGAGGCCTGCCTAGTGCCTGTACAATAGCAAAGTCTTCACTGGTGCCTATCTGATTACGAAGGTCCTAAGTCGTTGCTATCTCAGTCCGAAGTGACCGGTCCTTCAGTGGTGGCCACGAGCGGGGTTCCAGCAGAGGGCGCTCGTGGCTGTCGTCGGAAGAACGCCGCGCCGTGCCTGCATGGCGGCGCGCGGCGAAAGTAGGTGGCGCGCACTTTGTACTTGTGCGACACCACACCCCTCCCCCCCAAACCGCCGCGCCGTCGTGGCGTAGGGCTGAGGGCCACGGCGACGGCACTGGAAGGAGGGCCTGGGCGGGGGCGTTACTGGTGGGACGGGCGTCGTAGCTGAGGCCGGGATAGAGACGCCGTCCGCGCCCCGGCATCCGCCTTGAGATCCTCCAGGGAACCCGCCGAAACCTGGGGAAGGGCGCCCGCCCCCGCCCAGACGGAGCAGGTCATCTTCTTCTGAGGTGCGTGGCCCAAGCTGGGGGGGGGGGGCCCGCACGGTCCCGGAGTCCCTCTCGGTGAAGCTGTCAGCTGCGGCGGCGACAGCGGCGGCGACGACTGCGTCGGAGGTGCGTCCACCTCCATAGGGATCTCGTAGTCCGGGGACGAACGATGTGGCTGTGCTCCCTGGCGGTGAACTGGGTCTGGAATCAAGAAACCGGAGACAGGATCGCGCGGCCTGTGCAGGCGCAATTGGTTTGCGTGGCGCCGCAGCTCCGACCCTGTGGAAGAACGTACAACATACATATTGCTACCGAGCACGCGCTGAATGGTGCCCGGCAGCCATGTCTTCTTGTTTCCAGCAAACACCCTGTACGGCACCGGCGTAGAAACCTGAAAACGCGTAGCGCCATACGAACCGACTCGGTGCGTGGGAGGCTGCAGCAGGTGAAGGAGAGTGCGGTGACGGCGGCCGTGTAGCAGCTCGGCAGGAGACGGGCCGTCACGTGGCATGCACCGATACGTAGACAGGAAAATTTGAAGAGCTTGCTGCCTGGAGTGCTGACCTTTCATCTTTTCCATGTGTGACTTGAATGTTCGAACGAAACGTTCTGCTTCACCATTGGACTGAGGGTGAAAAGATGCAGTGGTAATATGCTGAATGCCATTCACACGACAAAACTGTTGAAATTCCGCACTAACAAACTGAGGTCCATTGTCACTGACGATAGTTTCAGGCAAGCCTTCGATGCAAAACACTGATGTTAAGGCACTGATTGTACTAGAAGCTGTCGTTGAGTTCATGGCAATCACAAAAGGAAACTTGCTGAAAGCGTCTACAACAATTAACCAGCGCGTATTCCAGAATGGTCCGGCAAAGTCAATATGTAAACGTTGCCATGGTCCCTTGGGGCGTGGCCAGTCTGAGAAACGCTGTGGAGGAGCCGCCTAATGCTCCGCACAAACTGTACACTGTGATGTCATGCTCTCTATCTGAGCGTCCATACCAACCCAGGTACAATGACGTCTGGCCAATTGCTTTGTCCTAACAATGCCCCAATGTCCTTGATGCAGGAGGCGTAACACTTCTCGTTGCAGGGAACGAGGAACAATCACTCTTGCTTGGTCGTTGTCGGTATGAACAACAGTACACCCTGACTTAAAGATAATGCATGACGTGGTGCAAAATAACGTCGAACCAGAGGCCGATCAATGTCTTTGGCTCTGGCAGGCCACCCTGAGCGAAAAAAACGTGCTACAACACTTAGGTCTGCATCCGCAGCTGTTTCCTGTGCAACCCGACGAGAGTTCAAAGGAAAGTCTGCGACAGCGGAAGCATCTCTGGAGTCTATCTGACAACATGCCATTTCTGAAGAATCAAATGATACATCCTGGCCAACCGGAAGTCGGGAAAGTGTGTCCGCGTTGGCATGTTTAGTGGTAGGTCAGTACAAAATCTCATACTGATAATTAGACAATATCAAGGACCATCTCTGAAGCTTTTGTGCCGTACGTGGCGGAATTGACTTTGTGGGTGAGAACAACGACGTGAGAGGCTTGTGGTCTGTCAACAAATAGAATTTTCTGCCATAGAAATAATGATGAAACTTTGTGACGCCGTAAATGATTGCTAAGGCCTCCTTTTCTATCTGACTGTAATTCTGTTGCGTCGGCGTCAGTAGCTTGGATGCAAAGGCAATAGGACGATCATGACATCCAATACGATGTGACAGAACTGCGCCCACACCGTACGATGAGGCGTCAACTGCTAGTACTACAGGCTTCTATGGGTCAAAGGGAATCAAACATGCATCACTGAGTAGTGCAGACTTTAGTTCATCAAAGGCAACCTGACAATCTTTGGACCATACAAAAGGAACATTCTTCCTACGTAAGTGATGCAGTGGAGCTGCAATCTGAGAGGCATTGGGAATAAATCTGAAATAATAGTTAAGCTTTCCCATCACTGCTTGCAATTCATGCACATTCGTAGGAGGAGGCAAGTCTTTGATTGCACGAAGATGTGACTGTATGGGATGAATTCCTTGGGCATTAATCACATGGCCTAGGTACTCTATTTCAGTCTGAAAAAACGAACACTTTGCTTTATTGCAACGTAGACCTGCTGCAGTCAACACTTTGAAAAGGCACTCCAGGTTTGCTAAATGTTCTTCAACTGTACGTCCGGATACCACAATATCATCTAAGTAGTTCGAGCAACACGGTACAGAAACTGTCAGCTGTTCCAAAAAACGCTGAAAAATAGCAGGGGCGGAAGAACTGCCAAAGGGTAGGCGTTGAAATTGAAAAAGGCCCATGTGAGTATTAATGACGAAAAATTTTTTTGATTCGTCATCAAGCGGAATCTGTAAGTATGCCTCTGCTAAATCAATCTTGGAAAAGAAGCGAGACTGTCCTAATTTGTCCATAAGTTCCTCAGGTCTGGGCAGAGGGTAAGTGTCTACAATTGTTTGACTGTTCACTGTTGATTTAAAGTCCGCACAGAGACGAAGTTTTCCTGACGGCTTGGGTATAATTACTATAGGCGAGGCCCACTGACTCGCAGAAACAGGAGAAATCACCCCACTATCTTGCCAACGTTTAAGTTCTTCGGCAACTGTATCACGCAATGCGATAGGCACTGGTCTAGCTTTACGAAATTTTGGAACTGCAGATTCTTTTAAAGTTACATGTGCCACGAAGTCTTTTGCACAACCTAGTTCCGGCGAAAACAAGTCACTATATTTGTCACACAATGCATTGATTTTATCCTGAGGCACTATTGACGAAATTTGAAGCACATCTCTTTGAATGGATAAACCAAACAAGTCAAAAGCATCTAGTCCAAAAATGTTCTGCGTAGATTTGGCCTGAAGAACAACAAAAGCAACTGTTTTTGTTACACCTTGAAAAGAGGCAGGCAGGCTACACGTTCCTAACACGGGAATATTTTGACATGTATAAGCTGTTAACACTTGCTGTGACGGCGACAATTTTGGCGAACCCAGAAGTTCATAAGTATCTTTATTTATTAATGTGACAGCGGAACCAGTATCAAGCTGAAATTGCACCGTCTTATTTTCTATGAAGAGAGTCACAAACAGTTTTTGCTTGCGGCGCTCGACAGGTGCGCGAATGTGGGCAACGTCTGCTACGGTTTGTTTACTGCGCTTGCGCGGGCCGCGTAGTGAAGTAAGCGGCGCAGACTCGGCACGCAGCGGATTAACAACACTGTCACTAGATGACACTACCGCCGGATCGGCGTCCGCGCAAGCCTGCGAAGCTACTCCAGTTTTACTAACTACTGCACTACACTTTTGAGTAGCTACTTGATGTCTACTGTCACTAGCTACACAGTACTGGGCACTATTACAAGGAGCAGTTGCAGAAAGCACTATTTTCACTACAGGAATGCACTGTTCATAGTCGTTTTGCTTGTCCCGAACCCTTTTCCGTTGCACTGTTTTACGCGCTCGTCGGCGCTTGCTACGTGGTGCACTATATAGTTTTGCAATAGGTGCAGAAGAACTTTCTTGTAATTGAGAACCAACTAAAGCACTGTTCAATTCCACAGCTCGTATAACATTTACAGAATGAACTGTTCTCGCACTCTGCGAAGCACTGTTTCTAACGGCACCGTTATTTGAGTTTTTAATTTGCATACACACAGACTGTACATGTCCCGATTTGCCACATTGATAACAGGTTGCGTTGCGACTAGGGCAATGAGCACGCTTGTGGCGAGACACACACTGGGGGCAAGATTTACGTACATTTATCTGAAATGAGCGTTGGCGCCCGTTATTCAAATTACTGTTTCTAACACGACGGGGCGACCTTTGCGTCGCACTTTTACACTGGCTACTGTTCACTGTCTGTTCAGCACGGCCGGTAGAAAAATAAGAATCACTAGTGCTATACTGAGAACTACGGCTAGGAAAGCGTCCGTTACGGCGCACTGAATTTACACTATGGCTTTGCATTTCTACATCAGCTAAGTCAAAAGTATCATGTGCTTCTATAAGCTGCAGTACACTGTCTAATGAAGGGTCTGACTGTTTCAGAATTGCTGCTCTAATTCTGGGGTCCTGAATATTCTGCGTAATCGCATCCCTCAACATCACGTCACTATACGAAAGTCCACAAGAGCAAGTAAATTTACATTGGCGGGTTAAGCCCTTCAATTCCGTAATCCACTCTTGGTGTGACTACTGCGGTAATTTTTTAAGTCTGAAAAATCGGTATCGTGCAGCGGCTACAAGAACTTTTCTCTCATAATGAGCATTCAGTGCATCTACAATTTGTTCAAAGTCTACATCACGAGGAGATGCGTGCGGGAATAGTTTCTGCAGTAACACGAAAGTTTTGGGGCCCACCACAGACAATAAAAGATGCTTAACAGTCTGACCTGTAATTTGATGAGCCGCGACGAGTTCTTGAAACTGCGCGAAATAGTCACTCCATTCTTCCTCACGTTCGTTGTACTGGCGAAATGTAGGAAGCCGTGCAGCGGCAGGTGTGGGCTGCTGATGTGACGGCTGTTGTTGTTGGTTAGCTGCTTGCGCCGTGAGCTGGGCCACAGCCTGGAGAAGTTGTGTTATTTGCGCCGTCTGTAACTGAATAATTTCCATTAAGTTTGGGTTCGGGGTAGTGGCCATGCTGACCGATTAGGCGCCGCGTATACAAGTAACTTATAACAAAACACAAATGCAATATGAAAGAGGACGCTCTGCAACAAAAAAGTCCACAAACACGTAACTGAAAATGTTCCCCCAAAAATCTTATAATAAGGGTGGGTGGGCGGGAGCAATTTCTGCGTGCTCCGACTGCTGCTGTCTGGCTGCTGCAAGCGGGCTGGTCCAAGGTTCTATCACTCCTCGTCGCCACTTTTGTGTCCCTACTTCGTCGCCGCTTTTGTGTCCCAGCCTCGTCGTAGGTGTCGGTGGCCGAGTGGAACGAGACCGACACAGGAACAAAGACAGCACGCTGGTGCAGGTACGGAGGGGAGCAGCCAGAAACTATAGACACTCGAGTAAATTAGAAAGAGATATATATTGCACAGAATGTAACAATACTTAACTTTTACATAGTACTGCAGAATGTTGATACATAGTTGTTAGAGGCCTGCCTAGTGCCTGTACAATAGCAAAGTCTTCACTGGTGCCTATCTGATTACGAAGGTCCTAAGTCGTTGCTATCTCAGTCCGAAGTGACCGGTCCTTCAGTGGTGGCCACGAGCGGGGTTCCAGCAGAGGGCGCTCGTGGCTGTCGTCGGAAGAACGCCGCGCCGTGCATGCATGGCGGCGCGCGGCGAAAGTAGGTGGCGCGCACTTTGTACTTGTGCGACACCACAAATCACGTCATTCCATGTGGATTTCTAAGATTATTAACAGCTTGGCAAAGATTTTCTACCATTTTGTTGATGCTGGCAACATTATAACGTGAGGTAGCAAGAATTGTAGGTAAAGTTTTACCCCAATTTGTAAATATGTGAAGTACGTTCTAATCCTGTCACAAAAGCCCTCAAAACAGTAATAAAATACCGAAAAGCCCTAAAATGAATCGTTGCAGAAACATGACGTCGTAGCTGCTGTATATTTTTTTAGGCTCTCTAGTCTACAGCATCTGGTTTCGCTTCATACCTTCCGCGATGTTGAAGTAGCTTCCCTTTCCGTTAGTGGCATGAAGACGTCAGTGTTTCTTCCGATAGTATTTCACCAGCTTCACAGACCCGGGTTTCTGCATCAAAAAAATGTTGCCGGTAAGTCAAGAAAGTAAGGAAGCGCAAATCAGTTCGGTCACTTTAACAGCATATTTAGTTTCGTAACTATAGCAACAGTCAACGATATTCTATAACACAGTAACAAGAGCTATAGCAAACCGTATGTATTCGGTACTGAGTAACGAATACTTTGGCCGATAGAAAGTACTGAATCGTTACTCATAAATACATTTCGTTACTCGCATCTACTATATTGATACGAACTTACTCATCAATTCATTTCGTTATCGATACGAACTCTGAAACGAAAATTAAAACATAGAATGCATGTATTCTGTGATACTATTACTTATGAGTTGAGTAATTTACATAAGCATCCGTGACGAGCTTGAAGTGCATATTGCGTAGCTCTACCATTTTGGACGGTTATTTTTTTTTCAAAAATTTTTGATTATACTTCTTCGATGATCTGACGTCCGCTTTTAACGTAAACATAAGTTTTATTGTATTTTTTACTTGTAAAGGTTACAGTTTATTGGTTAATTATTTGTTTGTACATTTTTTTGTAAAAATTACTCAAACGTTATCTACACCTTTTCATTCATGACGTTGTTATCTCAATTGTTAACATCACATAATACAGTAAACAGTCCCGCTGTTCGCAAATATTGTGCTATGTTCGGTCACACTGGCATTCGTCACGAAATATTACGATTGATTCTTACATTCCAAGCCTTTACATAACGTGAGTACTTAAAGTTGTGGTGGATGTCGCTAATTTTGATCAATTTGTATGACAATTGTATTTTAATCACTAGGGAAATTGACTGTACTCATCCTTCTCTCAGTAGTATAATTACTACAGAAAGCAGGCATACAGTATGTAAGTGGAAAATTTAAATGTTAAGGTAGTATTAACAGAAAGCGTTAAATTTATTTCAAAAGGCAATGAAGTGGCCGTATTTCTAGGTGGCACTGATAATGATAGTTACGAGTGACGATACATTTGTGACGAGTATTGTTTCTTTTAGTAACGGATACACATACTTTCGTTACTTCCACGGCTGTAATAGTTACAGAGTTAAATGCCCAGGTGAACGATGAACAACGCGTTAATTTTGATCTTCCACAGTTTCAAAGAGAAATTACACCACACACTAACATACCCAGTCGCTAAGACTCACTGCTGAGAAAGTTGTCACCGACTGACAGTTGAAACAACATTAGCGCTCCAGGCGGTGGATAAGGACTGTTTATAATATTTTTTCAGCCTAATTAAAAACGTAGTTATAGTAATTTTAGAAAAAAAAAATCGGAAGACATGAATAATCGTAAATTTCATTGATACAGTGATGTAAATAACCACTTATTCGTGAAATAGGAAGGAAATTTCCAAGAAATAGCGTACATCCCAGGCGCGACCTCATTGCGAGCGATATATATCGAACGTTCAACTCTCGATTTGTTGACAAGGGGGACAACAAAATACGAACGCATTGTAAGCAGAAATGTCTGCAAAAAAAAGAAAAAAAAGAAAAAAATAAATAAATAAAAAGTAAAATAAAAAAAATAAAAAAAGAATAACAGTATTTCTTTCAATCGTGGAAATTTATTAAATAAATTAATAACATCAGTTACATAACTTAGGTATATCGTCGTCGTGCACAGAGCCTATATCCTGTAGGCAACGAACATTTTTCCCTCGTTCTGTAGATACAATAAGTTACTACGCGTCTTTCTGGAAAACTAGCAGTTTCACGGGAAACAGATTTGTGCCGCGGCGGAGCGGTCGAGAGCCTTGAGGCGCTACGCTCCGGTGCGCGAGGCCGTTCCCCGTCGGTGTTCGAATCCCCCTTCGGGTATGGGTGTTTGTGCCGTCTTTAGTATAAGGTTGTTCATAAGTAATTATGTTTAGGCACTGATGACCTCGCAGTTAAGTCACTTAAGCGTTACAAACATTTGAACATTGGAAGAAATTTGCGAGATAATCGTTAGTTGCGAAAACTTGTAAAAAGAAATATATGCAATTCATCTCGATCCACGGAGCCTTCATCTCTCTTAAAAAAACGGTTAAAATAACTTCCAGAGATGCTCATTGTAATATGTGAGCACAGATGGGTCGTCAGACAATACAGTGGTATTAAATGATTGGCGAATTTATTGTCAATTCCATCGTTTTTTCAGTTATTTGTGAGATTTCCAAACATCAATGATCACAGTATAAATGAAATGTTTATTTCATCACGCAGTGACTTGAAAGCAATACACATGAGCAATAGACTGGAAACCATTTTTAAGTCTCACTCAAACTGGAAACGAACTGCATCAAGGCGAGAGAATTCGACATCGAAATTGCACTAGAGTCACTTATGAGCATGCGTTTAAAAGCGACCTCCTTCTCCAAAATGTCAAATCTTTTGGCGTTTATTAGCCATTTTTTTGTTTCTAAAAGAAATTGAAATTGTTCAGTGAATTCCTATAGGTTACAAGAGAGTCGCAAATGAAAGTCCTGTAATTTATCGTTTCCTATCTTCACAAGGTTATTAAGAAACGTAAGAAAGACAAATGTGGAGCAATTTTTCAGTTATTACGTATTTTTATGACGCTATATAGATACGTATTGTAAAAACTAAATTACAGATCAATATCAACGATTGTATTCCCACTCATACCATATAGTATTCAAAAGTGTAACTTCCCAGCCGTTGGAGTGCTGCTGTCGCAGTATATAACAAACATCAGTGCAAGTGTCGTGACTGTATATTAGGGTGAGTCGAAAAAATTGATTTGTTGTTTTCCGCTTTAGTGCGGAAAAGTTGTCTATAGTCATTAGAAGAAATATGAGATGAAAAAAAAATTGTTTAACATCTTCCGTTTCCGCATCGTATCTTAAAAGATAATGGAAAATTGGAAAAAAAAGTGCCTTCTTTGGATTTTTTTAAAGTTAGTTTAAACTTCAATATCAAAATCGCCTTAGTTTTTATGCGTTATGAATGGTTAGAATAAGGTAAATAAATTAAAATGAGGGTAATAACATAATATTATCCGTGTGTAATGCCTTGGGAAAAAATTGTCGCAATTTTTGCTGTGCAACTCCTCGCTCTTTTGGCTAGAGCAGAACGACCTAGAATTCATCACATGGAGGTGGTAGCATATCGAGTTTCACCCACACCCTACTCATCAAGCACCCAATTGTTACATGTGCTATTTAATCATATTTATAACTCTTTTAACGAAATATACTTACTGCGTCTTCCTGGTATACATATTGAAAGTAAGATTTTTTTTTTTTTTAGAAAATTGCCATAACCGATCTACCTTCCACGTACTCACTATGAAGCAATTCTCCGCGGCTTGAGTGTGACAGGCAAACTTTTAATGCGTTTTGTATAACAACTGATTCGTGATTTAAGATCGTCTTCAGTTAATTGTCGCAGCATTGGGGACAATACACCACACAAGAACTCCATTCAGTAATTTCAATCAGGAGCTTGAAAGTTTATCCTCGGTGGCACGAAGTTTGTAACCGTTTTCGTCTTTAGGACAGTGTGTATTGCTTTCGAGATCCTTCTGAAACTGAGTTTCCAAAAGTGCCTCCTTTCACCAACAATCATTGCCAGCAGGACATTTTCTGGGTGAGCAAAGAATACATTTCCTTGTATTACTGGCTCGACTACTCCAAGTGCTTCATCGGATAAACACCATTATGTCTGAATTGCATGAAAGAAATGTTTCTGTCCGTCAGTTAAATATTTGATCTCTTTTATGGCAAACCACAAGAGCATGTATCATTTTAAAATGAAACCAACTAATTATTTATTCGGACGGATCTGACGAAATTATACAGGATGAGTCACCTAACATTACCGCTGGATATATTTCGTAAACCACATCAAATACTGACGAAGCGATTCCACAGACCGAAGCCTTGGTGGAGTAGCCGAGCGGTCTGAGGCGTCTCGCTGCGGAGCGCGCGGTTGCTCGCCGTGGAGGTTCGAGTCCTCCCTGGGGCATGGGGTGTGTGTGTGTGTGTTTGTCCGTAGGTTAATTTACCTAGGTTTAAGTAGTTTGTAAGCTACGGACTGATGACCACGCAGTTTGGTCCGATAGATCTACAAACATTTGAACACAGACCGAACGTGAGGAGAGGGGCTAGTGTAACTGGTTAATACAAACCATGAAAAAATGCACGGAAGTATGTTTTTTAATACAAACCTACGTTTTTTAAAATGGAACTCCGTTAGTTTTGTTAGCACATCTGAACATATAAGCAAATACGTAATCAGTGCCATTTGTTGCATTGTAAAATGTTAATTAAAAATGTTTGTAGAGTCTATGGGACTTAACTACGGGGTCATCAGTCCCTAAAAATGTTAATTACATCCGGAGATATTGTAACCTAAAGTTGACTCTTGAGTACCACTCCTCCGCTCTTCGATCGTGTGTATCGGAGAGCACCGAATTAAGTAGGGATTCAAAGGGAACGGTTATGTACCTTAGGTAAAGAAGAGACTAGAACAGCACTTTACGTCCACATGTTAACAACTTTATTGGTCTTTTTCACTGACGCACATGTACATTACCATGAGGGGTGAGGTACACGTACACACGTGGTTTCCGTTTTCAATTACGGAGTGGAATGGAGTGTGTCCCGGCATGTCAGGCCAATAGATGTTCAAAGTGGTGGCCATCATTTGCTGCACACAATTGCAATCTATGGCGTAATGAATGTCGAACACGCCGCAGTACATCTGGTGAAATGTCGCCGCAGGCTGCCACAATACGTTGTTTCATATTCTCTGGGATTGTAGGCAAATCACAGTACACATTCTCTTTTAACGTACCCCACAGAAAGAAGTCCAGAGGTGTAAGATCAGGAGAACAGGCTGGCCAATTTATGCGTCCTCCACGTCTTATGAAACGCCCGTCGAACATCCTGTCAAGGGTCATCCTAGTGTTAATTGCGGAATGTGCAGGTGCACCATCATGCTGATACCACATACGTCGATGCGTTTCCAGTGGGACATTTTCGAGCAACGTTGGCAGATCATACTGTAGAAACGTGATGTATGTTGCAGCTGTTTGGGCCCCTGCAATGAAGTGAGGACCAATGAGGTGGTCGCCAATGATTCCGCACCATACATTTACAGTCCACGGTCGCTGTCTCTCTACCCGTCGGAGCCAGCGAGGATTGTGCACGGACCAGTAATGCATGTCCCGTAAATTCACAGGCCCCATGATTTGTGAAGCCCGCTTCATCAGTAAACAGGTAGAATTGCAACTCATACTCTGTTAATGCCCATTGACAGAATTGCACTCGATGATTAATGTCATCACCATGTAATTGCTAATGTAGCGACACATAAAACGGGAGAAAGCGGTGACGTTGCAGTATGCGCATGACACTACTTTGACTCAGTCCACCGGCTCTCGCAATGTCCCGTGTACTCCTGTGTGGGTTCACGGCAACAGCAGCTAACACACCAACTGCACCCGCTTCTCCTGTGACGGGCCTGTTACGAACCCGTTTGCGTGCTAAGACCATACCTTGCATACAGTTGCGGTAGATGTTTTGAAATGTGCGGCACGTTGGAAGCTCTCCGTCCGGGTACCGTTCTGCATACACCCTGCAGGCTTCAGCTGCATTTTGTCGCTACTCGCCATATATGAGTATCATCTCCGCCTTTTCAGAGTTCGAAAACACCATGGTCACAGTTGCTACAACGCTACACTATCACAGACAAAAACATAATTCCGTGTATTTTTTATGGTTTCTATTAACCAATTACACTAGCCCCTCTCCTCACGTTCGGTCTGTGGAATCGGTTCGTCACTATTGGATGTGGTTTAGCCGGCCGCGGTGGCCGAGGGGACTGAGGCGCTTCAGTCACGGTCTGCACGGCCACTACGGTCGGGGGTTCGAATCCCCCCTCGGGCATTGATATTTGTGCCGTCCTAGTTCGTAAGTAGTTCATAAGTAGTTTGTAAGTTTAGGGACTGATGACCCCGTAGTTAAGTCCCATAAGCTTTACAAACGTTTGAACGTTTGATGTGGTTTACGAAATACAACCTAAGGACTCAAAAATTCAAATGTTTGTAAACCTATTGGACCAAACTCCTATGGTCGGAAGTTCCTACACATACAGCCTACTTCAACTTACACTATGGACAACACACATACTTTTTCCCGAGGGAGGACTTGAAACTCCGACGGCGAGCAACCACGCGCTCCGCAGCAAGCCGCCTTAGAAAGCTCGACCATTCCGCTGCGGGACTAAAGACTGGACTGGCTGCAGTTAACCACCTGAATGGGATAACTGGCCAGTGTGCCGATTTTCAAAGTCATCGGTACAAAGTCCCAAGGTGAATGCATTTGAAATGTCGTGAAGATACTTTTACTCTTTACTCAACACATTTCTATCTGTCAGGAATCCTGTCTATCTATCAGGAATCAAACAACCTATTTCTGTCTATATCAGGAGTCGAACAAGCTATGAGTTCATAGTGTATGACAGGGAATTTTTTCTATAGGGTCTGCAGCGTTAAAAAGGACGGCAAGTGACATATTATTATAAATAAACCAAATCGCTGCTATTGAGTATTTTTTATTTTCACGACAGATACGTTTCGGTTTATAATGCCATTGTCAAGTGACCTGAAACCACGTCACTTGACAATGGCATTATAATCCGAAACGGATCTGTCGTGAAAACAAAAAATACTCAATAGCAGCGCTTTGTTTTATTTATAATAATTTTCATAGCAATTCAGCTGCTATCCGATTCATTTACTAAAAGATGAGCCCTGCAGTTTGACCGACAATTTGTTGGAAAATATGGCGGAAAGGAAGCTCTACCAAATGCAGGAGGCATACACTCCAGGTAGTGGACGCAAAAATGTTCATATGTTTGTAAATCGGTCGGACCAAACTGCGTGATCATCAGTCCGTAGCTTAAAAACTAATTAAACTAAGGTAAACTAACCTAAGGACAACGCACACACACACACACACACACACACACACACACACACACACGCATGCCTTCGGGAGGACTCGAACCTCCGACGGCCAGCAACCGCGCCCACCGCAGCAAGGCTACTCCACCGCGGCGTAGTGGGCGCCTTGCATGATTTTCTAGTCGGAGAATAACACCATTCTTCCATACAGTGTTGGTTGCAGTGCCATCACAATCTACTACCTCCGGTTTTTCTAGTGATATCGACTGTACAGGGAAACGAGAACTTATGCTTTGAGAAGTATCAGTTGCCGAACTCGAGGTAGGAGATACATGTCCACGGTAAGTTTTTCCGGGTTCCTGTATAAAAGAATAGTAATAGTATTCTTCTTTTACATTCCTGCGCAGTCTCTTGTCATTCAATTTGCCTCAAACCAGATTACACCAGTTCAATCAACTTTAAGTGATTTTGAATCTTTTGTTGTAGCAAAACGCGTCAAAGTTGCAATGCGAAAAATTGCTTAATTTCTGTTTTCTCTAAGATAATTCACGCATGAAAAATATCATATTATTATCCTGACTTTTATTTAATTACATTATGTCATCCATGCATAAACCCCAAAAAACTAAGACGAGTCATTTTGAAAGTATAAATTCACTTTAAAAAATTCCAAAGAAAGCACTTTTTTCAATTTTCTATTATCTTTGTGTACGACACGCGTACTGAAGGTATTAACCGATGTTAAATTTTTTATCTCTTATGGTGACGACAGGCAACTTTTCCCTCTGATTATGATGCAAATTGTATCAGGTGGCCGTACGCGGTGGCCGAGCGTTCTGCGGCGCGCTAGTCACAGTCTGCACGGTCACTACGGTCGGGGGTTCGAATCCCCCCTCGGGCATGGATATTTGTTCCGTCCTTAGTGTAAGCTAGTTGATAAGTAGTTTGTAAGTTTAGGGACTGATGAGCCCGTAGTAAAGTCCCATAAGCTCTACAAACATTGGCCGGCCGCGGTGGCCGAGGTGACTGAGGCGCTCCAGTCACGGTCAGCACGGCCACTACGGTCGGGGGTTCGAATCCCCCCTCGGGCATGGATATTTGTGCCGTCCTAGTTCGTAAGTAGCTCATAAGTAGTTTGTAAGTTTAGGGACTGATGACCCCGCAGTTAAGTCCCATAAGCTTAACAAACATTTGAACGTTTTGAACTTCTACAAACATTTGAACATTTGAATTGGATTAGGTGTAAATATATGGTAGCAAGGTAGATTCAGATATCGCTTGCAGTTGTAATTTTTTGTGATACAGTACGGTATTTTGCTGTTTAAACTATTTACTTGAGGTTAACACGGCGTTTACGTAGAGCGAGACATCATTTGGCTACCATAATAGTGAAAGTCATTCTCGTTGCCCTCTAATATGGTGTGTGATCTGTACAGCTTCACACCTGCGTGTAATGGACAGAATGAAGTTATCAATCAGCTCTTGAGGGATATTTGGTCATTCTTCCGTGAGTGCAATATCCCGCTCTACAACTGTTGTGGGAGCTGCTGGTCTTGCTGCAATGCGTCTGTCAAGTGCATCCCAAAATGCTCAATCGGGTTTACGTCCATTGAACTAGCCGGCTACTCCATTCGTCCAATTCCCTCAGCTTCAAGCAAGTTGTCCATCGTTGCATTTTTGTGGAGAAGAATATTATCGTCGACCAGAAGGAACCCATCTCCTATGGCGTGGTTATGGTATATCGCTCCAAATTTGCGACTGGATAGGGGATTTCCTGTCAGAGAGGACACAGTTCGCAGTAATCTATGGTAAGGCATCGACTAAAACAGAGGTGATATCGGGCGTTTCATGGGGTAGTGTTATTGGTCCTCTCCTGTTCCTTATTTACGTAAACGATCTAGGGGAAAATCTAAGTAGCTCTCTTCGGTTGTTTGCAGATGACGCAGTCATTTACCGTCTAGTAAAATCATTGGAAGATCAAAACCAACTGCAGAACGATCTAAATAAGATATCACCATGGTGTAAAAATTAGCAATAAATAATGCGAAATGTGAAGTCGTCCACATGAGTACGAAAAGGATTCCGTTAAACTTTGTTTACAAGATAAATCAATCAAAAGTGAAGGTCGTAAACTCCACAAAATACTTAGGAATTACTATTACTTCAGACTTAAACTGGAAAGAACACGTAGATCATGTCGTGGGAAAGGCGAACCAGAGACTGTGTTTTATTGGTAGAACCCTTAAAAGATGCAACAGAACTACTAAAGTAACTGTGTACACTACGTTTGTCCGTCCGTTTTTTGGAGTATTGGTGCCTAGTGTGGCATCCTTATCAGGTGGGTTTGACAAATAAATGTTCAAATGTTTGTAAAGCTTATGGGACTTAACTACGGGGTCATTAGTCCCTAAACTTACAAACTACTTATGTACTACTTACGAACTAGGACGGCACAAATATCCATGCCCGAGGGGGGATTAGAAACCCCAACCGTAGTGGCCGTGCTGACCGTGACTGGAGCGCCTCAGTCACCTCGGCCACCGCGGCCGGCTGGGTTTGACAGAGGACATCGAAAGAGTCCAGAGAAGGGCAGCTCGTTTCGTATTGTCACGATACAGGGGAGACAGCGTTACGGAAATGATACAGGATCTGGGATGGGAATCATTATATATATATATATAGAACTTATGAGACTTAACTACGGGGTCATCAGTCCCTAAGCTTGCAAACTACTTATGAACTAGCTAAGACTAAGGACGGCACAAGTATCCATGCCCGAGGGGGGATTCGAACCCCCGACCGTAGTGGCCGTGCAGACCGTGACTGAAGCGCCTCAGTCCCCTCGCCCACCGCGGCCGGCGGGAATCATTACAACAACGGCGCTTATCGCTGCGGCGAGGGCTACTTACGAAACTCCAATTGCCAACATTCTCCTCCGAGTGCGAAAATATATTGTTGACTCCCACTTACATAGGTAGAAATGAGCATCAGAATACAATGCGAGAAATCAGAGCTCGAACGAAGAAATACAGGTGTTGTTTCTTCCCGCGCGCTATTCGAGAATGGAATGGGAGATAAATAGTAAATGGTGGTTCGATGAACTCTCTTCTAGGAACTTAAATGTGATTTGCAGAGTATCCCATGTTGATGTAGAGTCAATAATTTCTGTTCTTTCGGTTGTTTCCGAAAGAACAGACAACATATCAGTTATCGAAAATTTAACTTCGTCGTACAAGAATATGGTGATTTACTTATGGTGATTCACTTTAATTCCTCGTTTTTCGACAGGGAAGGCGACGTTAATGTGCGGAAAGTTTATACGGTCTCGCGGCTGTAGTAATACTTCGCTGAAGCGACGGCGCGCACGAGTGGAGTTTGGAAGTTTGTAAGAGATTTGCTGGCGCGTGTGGTAATAACTTGCGCCGGGGAACCCGATGAAGGCAATTACGGTGTCCGTAATGCGTCTCGCCGGCCGACGACTGCGAGACAAGCAATTAAGCGCATCCGGTATCTTACGAGGGTAAAGGGTTGCTCAATGATATCTCACGCGCCACCCCAAGGGCTGAGGGCTGAGGGCTGCGTGGCGGACCCTTCACCGCGTCTCTGCTTTCACCCTGGACCCTTCTCTTCCTCTCGGGAGACAAATGTCCTGCACATACAGTTAAAGAAAGGCCTAATTTATCGACTCCGGCGGCAGCGAATGACTAAGATCACAAGATAAATATTCTTTGTTTAACAATGTAACATCCTGTATGGAAAATGTATCTTTGTTAAACTAAAGCTAAGAAAACCTTTGTAACTGTTTATTTATGTACATTTGTGTGAGACCTCTGATGTATAATGTGCATCAGTGGCGGCGCTAGACGAAAACTGGGCGTCGACGATCTCGTCTTTGCGAGGCCCCTTTCATTTTTCCAGTAAGGAGGAAAATGTTAAATGAAATGAGCTTAATTATACAACAATAATCATTATACTAAAATTTTTTAGTATAATATGAAGTATTATTGCAATGGCAAAAATTACAATAATCATACACAAATTAAAACACAGACAATTTTCGGCTTTTCGTCTCACTGAATTTTTTAAATTAATACTAGCCGCTATTTTGCCTTCAGTTGATACTACTGACAACGGAGATCGTGTTTCTTGCCTCACGGTGCTTCTCAAGTAAATCTTAATCATTTTTAACTTTGTGAAGCTCCTCTCGGCCGAACCTGTACTGACTGGAACTTTCAGCGTGATTCTGATCGTTACTTAAACATTTGGAATATACTTCTCCCAAACTGTTTTCTAATTTTGCAAGTCTTTCACTAAAAATTACTTCATTGCTGCACTCATACGGAAATAAATACGGAGAACTAAATAGCTGCCGGCCGGGAATGGCTGAGCGCACTAAGGCGTCATACCACTGTGAGCGAGATCGCTCTCGTCGGGGGTCAAATACTATCCTTGGTTACAGATGTTGTGTTCGTCCTTTAGTTAAGCTAGTGTAAGATAGATGCAAGTCGTCGCTACATAACCTAACAGTTGAAAAGCGCCGTTAAACATCAAATATAAAAAAAGAAAAAAAATCTGAAATTTTAACAATGTTTTGCGAGGCCCCCACAGGCGCGAGGCCGTCGGCGGTTGCCGACATCGCCGACGCCTAGCGCCGCCACTGCTGTGCATAAATGTTATGTGTAGTGTTTAATATGAGTGAGATTTACCACAAATGGATCACGAGGAAGCTGTAAGAAGAAAAATCTTCCAAAAATATCCCTATTAAGTCCATAAAAAGATCAACTAAAATCGCGTGTTTTAGTTGTAGGGATAACAGTTGTAGGGATCTTACACACCTGAGACATCATAAATCAAATGACACAGCACAGAAAAATGCACCTGAAAATGAGAATTATTTTCCGAAACGCGTCGTGCTAAATAAATAAAAAAAGAGTGGCTCTTTGCAGTATTCTCATTTAAAACCAAATATAAAATGGTACTATCTGCTGAGCTGAGTGAGTCCGATTTAGGTACATTGTACAGTAACGTTCTGAGAGCGTATTATTGCGAAGCTTAAATGTTTCGTGCGGCAGTGGTATTTTATCAACGAGGCCGCACGTTGACTCCAAGAGAACCCTCCCTCCAGAACTGCCGGTGTGTTCTCGGGGAAATCCGCAGCGAAGCTTGCGCGCCGGACAGGAAACAGTTTGCTCATTAAGTGGGCTGTTCTTTCCCCGCCCCACGCCGCTGTCCCCCGAGGCAGATCAACCCTCCACCCCTGGCCATAGATTAGCCGCTCGTAATGAAATTCCTCGGCCAGTGGTCAGTGGTATGCCCCAGGGGCGACGCGAGTCTACCGCTGCCAGCGTAAACACAGCCCCATATAAGCAGCGTAAACACGAACGCAGCTCGCTAAACGTAGCCCCGCGGTACACACCAACTGCTCCCTGCTGCAATCGAATAACAAGAGTCATACAAGGTGTTTCAGAAGGAATAGTAAATATTTTAAGAGGTGGTATTATACGGGTCATTTTTCCACCGTATACAGACCCAAGGAACATAAATGGTCTAATGAACTTATATCCGGAAATGCATGGTTTCCATGTTAAGAGACCATATATCCGATCAAAGTCTGTTAGCCGGCCGCGGTGGCCGAGGGGATTGAGGCGCTCCAGTCACGTCTGAATGGCCACTATGGTCGGGGGTTCGAATACACCCTCGGGCATGGCTATCTGTGCCGTCCTAGTTCGTAAGTAGTTCATAAGTAGTTTGTAAGTTTAGGGACTGATGACCCCGTAGTTAAGTCCCATAGACTTTACAAACATTTGAACATTTGAATATAGACTGAGGCGCTCCAGTCACGGTCTGCACAGCCACTACGGTCGAGGGTTCGAATTCCCCCTCAGGCATGGATATTTGTGCCGTCCTTAGTCTTAGATAGTTCATAAGTAGTTTGTAAGTTTAAGGACTGATGACCCCTTAGTTCAGTCCCATAGACTATACAAACGTTTGAACGTGTGGAAGGCTAACATGGTTGCTACATAACGGTGCTCCAGCCCACTTCGCTGTTAACGTCCGGACGGCTCTCAATAGTGGCTTTCCTGGTCGATGGTAAGGACGAGGAGATATGTAGTTACATGGCCTACTCGTTCATCGGATTTCAACCGGTTGCGATTTCTGTTTATGGGGCCGTCTCGGAAGTATCTTGAATACAGAGCTCATTCCTGATGTTGAGGCAATGGATGAGCGTATTCATGCTGCCTTTGACACTGTTCAGAAGCACCTTGTCCGATGTGAACGTGTGAAACATGACATTTTACGACGAGTACACGCATGAGTTGAGGCAAATTGCAAGGTATCTCGAATAAATTAAATAAATTAATTAATTTTAATAATAATTTACAAGGTATCCCGAAGATTAATGTTTAATGGTAATTGATCAATAGTGTATAATACGTACGTGAAAGAAAATTTAAACTGTTAGAAACTGAACAATGTGGTGACTACGACCATCGAGGTAAGCCCCAGAAAACATTAATATGCGCAACGGACACGCCCGGAAAATGGGGAAACTCAAACACTAGAATTTATGGCCCTGTCTAAAGTACTCCCAAAGGGTACAACGAAACTGATTAACTTGAATAATGAAAAGGCGGAAACAATCTGACTGAGACACAGATAAAATTAAAAAAAAATGATTTACCTCGTATCTTCTTAATTACAAAACTGGGAACAGTAAACAGCTCGCGTCATGCAGTATTTCAGTATCAAAAATTTTCAGATATGATAGGTGGGTAGCAATTAAGTTCAACAATAACCATAAGTAAAGAAAATGAAAGGAAGGGGAAACTAACTAGCAAATGAGGACACACAACGCAAATTAAATATCAGAAATTATGTATTCTTAAAAAAATATGAAGTAGAAAAATATTACAGAAAATTAAATTAACATCATGCATTACAATAATAGCGTGCTGCAACAGATACTAACAACTGCCTTCTCCAACAGCGTCCTCGCGCTACCTCACCCAACAGGCAACTCTCCGCAACTGACTCCCAACACTGCTGGCAACAGACTTGCTACTACTGCTCTGTCGCAGCCAGAGGGCTTACTCTACAACTCAACTTCCAAAGATTACTCTGCAACTCACAATACACATCTGTGGCCAGTTTACACATGTGCAAAACTATTACAGAAAACCTACTTATGTTGGGACCATACGGACCTTAAAAAAAGTAAATGGTTAAAGGAAATGTAACTGTGTTTGCAGTCTCTGTAGCGAAGTATGATTCAGTGGCCTATAGCTTGGAAACCATGTATTTCTGGACATAACTTCATTAGATATTCCTTAGTTCCGTATCCTATCCACCATCAGTTTAGAGAGTTTATACACGGTGGAAAAAATCAGCCTTTGGGGTGATTGCAATAAAAATGTTATGTAATATGTTTCCAGTTTTTGTTAAGCATAGAGATATAGCTGATACTATGTAACCCGAATAAACTTAAAGCAAAGTCAAATTAGGACGTTCATAGTTGATTGTCAAAATTTCCAACACCAACTTCGATGCACATTTGACTTCCCTTGGTAACAACACGTGTACCTCTTCTGACGTCTTTTTGCGTTCAATTATGAGGACTGCACTATTCATAATTCAGACGATGAAATCGGCTCTTGTGTTTCCTTTTTGTTTGAAGACTTTGCCTTTCAGCCATGCCCATAGACAAAAATCCAGAAGGGTAAAGTGCGGGGACGTGTCCGTATCTACCAATTCCTGAAATGTTAGGTTTCAATGATACTAGCTGAAAACCCGGCGTTGCATGGGTATATATTTACTTCATCAAGCCTTGAGTTTGTACTTCTCCTATTCTTTCTCTCTCGTTCTCCCTATCAATTTCCTTTTTTACTAAAAACTTGTCGTATTTATGGGAGAATATTTAAGAAATAAGGCTGTCTTGCATAATGTGCAAAATTATAACTGCAGTATCCAAACAACGAAAGGTAGTCATCAAGATGCATATGATATGTAACATTCATTTAATTCAATACTTCTGGTTACTTGTCCAGGGGCTAGTATGAATAAAGTCTTTGGGGAGCCCACGCTGGAGCAAGTGACATCAAGTTATACGTGTGAGAAACATGGTGATGTCAAATCGCACAGTGCTTAATAAATTGCCCTGCGATTATTAATCGTAATATAAAATGGAAGTCTCACTGGAAACTGCAGTCTTTTGAACCTGAAACGTAGATCTGTCGGAAATAATGGGTATTCGTTGGATGTACGCTCTTTCATTCTCTTCTTGTATCTCACATTTACAAAAAAGCGTTCTTGAAAATCTGTCTCCACGGTGGCATGCGGGTTTTCTTCGGAGCACTGACGTGAATTACAACTGTGATTGATACCGTTGCGAGTGAAACTGGAATCAGCAGTGGAGGGTGAAACCCGCAGTGGAGTGGCCGAGCGCTCTAAGGTGCCTTGATGAGAAGCGCAAAGTTGCTCGCCGTCGGAGGTTCGAGTCCTACCTCGGGCGTAGGGGTTTGTATGTGTGTGTTGTCCTTGGCATAAGTTAGTTTAAATAGTTTGTAAGACTACGTACTGATAACCGTAGTGTTAAGTTCCTTAGATTTATAAACATTTGAAAATCTTTTGGAGAGTAAATTTGGAATGGATTGGAATGGGAGATAAATAGTATTACGGTGGTTCGTCTCTGCAGAGTATATTGCAGAGTATCCCATGTAGATGTATATGTAGGAAGAATGTTGCTAGGGCGGAGGCTCAGAGCGGAAGGACGCAGCCGTCTGCACCGGCGAAGCGGCAGGGCGTCTCGCGATCCTGCCACGTGACTCCGAGCAGCTTTCTGATTGGGAGACCGGTAGTGCTGACGGCGAGGGGGTGATACACCCCAGTCAGTGATACCGGGCCACCACGCAGGGCTGATACGGCGGCACGTGGGCGGATGCGTGATGGTCAAAGCCCACACACCCGGCCGTTCACCGCCGACGGTAGCGAACAAACTAGAAACAATTCCCATCAAGGGGCCGGTTCAGAGGATACTAAAACTTTGGGGGGCCATACTCTGGAAGGGCTGATATTCTAGTACAATGATGTTCATTCATATTATTATGTAAACCACCTGTAATTTCGTTTACAAATAAACGTTCCGAATGTCAAACTTCCTATTCATTAATGTGAGTTTAGTGGGACGTAGCTAGGTTACTTGTTGATTGCCGTACCATATCCCCTCTACGACGAAGTTCAGGAACAAGTATCTAATTTAATATTCACAGAATATATGACATCAATTGCGATTGGGAAAAGCTGAAAATGTGTACCCAGCCGGAATTCGAACCCGGGTCTCCTGCTTTCTAGGCAGTTGCGCTGACCCCTACACCACTGGGGACACA
Organism: Locusta migratoria; assembly: GCA_026315105.1. Taxonomy (NCBI): domain Eukaryota; kingdom Metazoa; phylum Arthropoda; class Insecta; order Orthoptera; family Acrididae; genus Locusta; species Locusta migratoria. The sequence continues at coordinate 361,912,024 of CM048749.1, forward strand.
GTGATCACCGCACCTGCAAGGACTACCTAAGCACGCCTCCCGTCAGATACAAATTCCCAGCTTCAACCTGCCCACAGTACTCAAACTCGTAGTTATGAAACTAATTCCCGTAAGAGTAAGGGCTTCAAACTTGCCCACCCGTCCCCACTAACTATAGGATCATTGCCCGTCACCGGCATATTATATATATATACATGTGGCGTCTGTTCCGAAAGAACAGACGTCACTTCTGATCCTGCCCTTACTCTTACGGGAATTAGTTTCATAACTACCGAGTTTGAGTACTGTGGGCAGGGTGAAGCTGGGAATTTGCATCTGACGGGAGGCGAGCTTAGGTAGTCCTTGCAGGTGCGGTGGTTACCGTGTACCCAGTGGTGTAGGGGTCAGCGCAACTGCCTAGAAAACAGGAAACCCGAGTTCGAATCCCGGCTGGGTACACATTTTCAGCTTTGCCCAATCGCAGTTGCTGTCATATATTTTGTGAATATTAAAGAATAACAACTGCAGGATCAGAAGTGACGTCTGTTCTTTCGGAACAGACGCCACATGTATATAAGTATCTAATTGTTGAAAAGAACAGCAGAATCAGAATTAAATGTTTTGGAGATGACACCTGAGACAACCATCGCCTGATTTCACATTCGTATTCCCCGAGCGACCAGGCCGCTCCCTATCCGCGTTTACAACAGCAGGAGCGGCGGCCGGAGCAGCTGGCACTTAATCCGAGTGCTCGGCGAATCCTGGCGACCGCGCCACGACGCGGCTCTTTTTACGGACGCGGTCCGCTGGCGCCGCCGTAAAAGGCCCTTAAACCGCCGTGTGGTGGGAGGGCCCAAATGTCGCACGTGCGGCTGGTGGACCGTGGAAACAGCCGCTTTACGACCGGCGAAAGGTCCCCGCGGCTGTTGCTCGCGTTACTGCCGGCCGGGCTTTCAGCGGGAAAGGTTCGGCCCGCGAGGCGCTGCTGCCTGTTTACCGAGGCCGTGCTCGCGAATCGTCTTTCGTTTTTCAACCTTTTTGAACCCGCGACACCTTTTTCAAATAAAAATGTTCGGCGACCCCCCCCCCCCCCCCCTCGTAGGACCGTAATAAAGCTATGTCAGTGATTCCAAAGGCAAAGCATTTAATTTTCTCAAAATCTTTCTGGATATTGATCAGTCATTTTGTTTCAATATATTTCACAAGAAAACTTTTTCAGATAACATCATACCGGCTGATTTAACCCTCTTATGCGTCGCGTCCTCATATGAGGACACTTAAAATTTGTTTCATTACTGTCATTTTTTTTTTTTTTTTTTTTTTTTTTTTTTTTTTTTTTTTTTTTTTTGCATCTGAGTTGACAGTAAAAGCACAGGTACTTCATATGAGGACTAATAATGAATAATAGGATGTCTCTTAGACGGCAGTGTTAGTCGTTGGGCTAACAAAGACATGGAAAATAGAAATTACGCGAAAGAGTAGAGGCAGGCCTTCAGATGAAAGTACATTGTTGTCTATATGTATATATAAAAGAAAGCCAATCATTCGGTACCCACCGAATTACGCTTCGATGGGGTATAACACTTTCCAGGCAAGTCAGGGGATCCCAATACCAAGAGGTGTCATGATCGGACTGCCGACGGAAAACACATTACATTTGAGAAAACTGAAAACTTTCTGTGTGCCCTGACTGCCTGAAACAATTTCATTGTACCAAATATACAAAACGGTGTACACTCTTCATGTATTCTTCATGTATTAATAGATAGTCCATGTAAAATGTTGCAGTTTTCGTACTCATTGTCATTCTTAGAGGACACCTCCCTATTGGTCTATGAAACTATTTTTTTAGATAAATTTTGATGAATTCTGCACAAGATAAGTACTAAGTTACTAAATAATGTACCAGAAATTTTGTTCATTGTAGGATTGATAATTAGTGCATGAGAGGGTTAACGCATCCCAAAGCTCACAAATTAGCATTTCTTCACTTGGCCATGTATGGTATTATGACCACTCCAGTGTCACCTGCTAATCAACAAAATGAACCATGTATGATTAAATCTATCGTTGATGATCACATTCTCACAAGGGAACCTCCCCGTAGCACCACCAAAAATTCAAATGTTCAAATGTTTGTATAGTCTATGGGACTTAACTAAGGGGTCATCAGTCCCTAAACTGACAAACTACTTATGAACTACTTACGAACTAGGACGGCACGAATATCCATGCCCGAGGGGGATTCGAATCCCCGACCGTAGTGGCCGTGCAGACCGTGACTGGAGCGCCTCAGTCTCCTCGGCCACCGCGGCCGGCCCGTAGTACCACCCCCTCCCCCTCAGATTTAGTTATAAGTTGGCGCAGTGTGTAGGCCGTGAAAAACTGAACACGGTTCAATCGAGAAAACAAGAAGAAGTTGTGTGGAACTGTGAAAAAATAAAAAGCAAAATATAAAAACTGAGCAGTCCATGCGAAAGATAAGCAACGTCAAGTAGGTTGCAAGCACAGATTCGCCGTGGTCCTTTGGCTAGCTCGAGGAGATGCGAAGCGAGAGGTCCTTGTTCTAGCTTTCCGCTACGAAAATTTTAATTTTTTTTTTTTCACTTTCAGACAATTATTATCTGTCCGCCCGTCTGTCCGATGCAAGCTAACTGCGCCGTACTATGGGGACGCTACGCCAAAAACATATAAACATATGTTTTGGCAGAGAACTGGGAAAACTGTGCGACTGTGAAACGGCTACATTCATTTGTTGCAGTTTATGTGACAAACTGTTTTTATTACTTTTTGGGAGTGATTATCACATCCATAAGAAAACCTAAATCGGGCAAGGTAGAATCTCTTTACCCATTCGCCAAGTGTACAAGTTAGGTGGTCGACAAGAGATTCCTGTCACATGACGCACATACCGTCACCATTGTCGTATACAATACATCAGACGTGTTTTCCTGTGGAGGAATCGGTTGACCTATCACCTCGTGAGCAAATGTCTTAGGTTCCCATTGGAGAGGCACTTCCTTTCGTCTGCTAATCGCACGGTTTTGCGGAGCGGTCGCAAAACACACACACTAAACTGATTACAGCTAACAGAGACGTCAATGAACGGACGGACAGATCATAATTTTGCGAAAATAAAAAAATTAAAATTTTCATTCAAGAAAAGGCTTGAACCAAATACGTCTCACTGTGCAGCTCCTCATGCTAGCCACAGGAACACGGCGCTCACCTGCTCACGATGTGCTCGACGTTGCCTAACTTTCGCATAGATCGTTCAGTTTTTATATTTAGCTTATTTTTTTCATAGTTCCACACAATTTCTTCCTGTTTTCTCGATTGATCTGTGTTCAGTTTTTCATGGCTTATCCACTGCGCCATCTTATAACTAAATCTGAGAGGGGTGCGATGGGGACATTCCCTTGTCAGTAAGAAAGCGTCTCTGAAATGGTTTACTTTAGGCAATGTTCCTTTTACTTGCAGTAATAAAGATACTAAATTCATTTCCATTCCATTCTTAAGGAACATTTCCTATAGGATCAGACGCCTTCTAATAAAGAATTTCAACTGCAGTGTCTCATGTTCTACAGATAACAGTCTTAAGAGACACCTTCTACATACTGTCGGAAACACTGGATATAAATTATCTAATTCTGGCGTTTATAAATTAATCTGTAACGACTCTTCCTGTTATTATATTGGCCATATAGGCAGGGCAGTGAAGGTAAGATATAGAAAACATCTCTTGGGAAAGAATGCAGGAAATATACGCAACTCCACATTCGCTGAACACCTTTTCATTGCTAACCATACGCCGAAAAAGCTAGAAGATCAGCTCCATCTCGTGTCCAGACAGGATTTAAACGAATATTGTCAAAAAAAAAAAAAAAAAAAAAAAAAAAAAAAAAAAGAAAAAGAAAAAATTACAGTCAGCGGTAACCTCTGTGGTGTCATTTCCTCGAAATTCTATTTTATTTCATTTTAAGTATTTCAATTTATATTAATAGGTATTTACTACTGACGCTGTATCCATGTCACTGGGCGCATGCGCCACTTGTCATGTTTACCTGGCGTCCGCGTCTTGCTCAGACTGTCAGTCGGCGGCAAGCACGTCGACTTTATGTACACACCTTTATGTGTGTGCGCGCGCACGATGGAGTGGCCGGTCGTGGTGGTTTTGTTTGTATAGATATCTGAGTGATTGTGTTAATGTATGCGTTTCTTTTTCTGATGAAGACCATGGCCAAAAATTTAAGTTGTCTGAATGTTATTGTCTAGTTTCTGTGCCTGTCAGCCTCTCAGTGAACCTCTTTACAGCGAGTTGTTATCTATCCTCCATTATTGACATTGCAATTGGATAGAGATCGTTTACTTACCCAAAGCACAGGCTCATTGACAGATACAGAAACACAAATAAAAACACACACATACACAAAGATTCAAGCTTTCGCAACCGTTGGCCGCTTCATCAGATAAAGAGGAAGGAAGTCGGGAAAAAGGGAAGGATGCGGGTTTTAAGGGAGTATTTTCCAGCCAGGAAAGTTTCCCGCAAAAAAAAAAAAAAAAAAAAAAAAAAAAAAAAAAAAAAAAAAATTCCGCCGGCCGCGGTGGCCGTGGAGACTGAGGCGCTCCAGTCACGGTTTGCACGGCCACTACGGTCGGGGGTTCGAATCCCCCCCTCGGGCATGGATATTTGTGCCGTCCTAGTTTGTAAATAGTTCATAAGTAGTTTGTAAGTTTAGGGACTGATGACCCCGTAGTTAAGTCCCATAAACAATACAAACAAACAAACAAATAATTCCTAGCAGGAAAAATATATATAAAAAATAGATGTGGTTTACTTACCAGGCAGAAGAGCACAGGTACGCAGACAGAAAACAAATAAACACACACACACACACACACAAATGCTGAGCTTTCGCAACCCTGGGTTGCTTCTTCAGAAAAAGGCAGGAAAGGAGAGGGAAATTGTGTTTGTAGAATTTATGGGACTTAACTACGGGGTCATCAGTCCCTAAACTTACAAACTACTTATGAACTACTTACGAACTAGGACGGCACAAATATCCATGCCCGAGGGGGGATTCGAACCCCCGACCGTAGTGGCCGTGCAGACCGTGACTGCAGCGCCTTAGTCTCCTGAGCCACCGCGGCCGGCATGTTTTATCATTTTACATGTTGACGTGCCTTGGTTTAAAGGCCTACATTATGTGTACACAGATTGACGAGTGTAAATTTTCCACAGTATTAATGTAATGTAAGTACTTGTTTCCTGTAAACTATTTTTTTTTAATTTTGTAGGTAAACATTCTATGGTTTTTAATACGGCTTGCACATAGCTTGATTGTAATTTTTATTCACTATAGGCCCTTGTATCTTCTGAAGAAGATTGATTTATATCAATCGAAACCGCGGTAAAATTTATTAAACTTTAATTTGCAACTGGTTGCCTATTACTTCTGCTGTCTTAGATGTACCTAATATTTCCGCAGGCATTCGCGTCTGGTGAATGTTGCAGTAGCGGAAATGAGATTAAACTGAAAAAAAAAAAGACTTTATAACTGCGAGTATTTGATGTATGCTTTTGCTGTCATAAATAATAAATTTCTGTGTTTAATATGTGGTGACGTGTTGCCATGTAAGAGTATGAAACTATCAAAGCTGATGCATCACTTCTTAATATTTCAAGGATACTCATAAACTTTCGATTTCTTCGAAACGTTACTGAAAACCCATAACCGGCAGCAAACTACTATGATCCAGTTATAAAATGATTTTCTTATCAGTTCATTAAAGTAGTACAGCATTGAAAAATCGTTACCAGCTGCAAACTACTATGATTCAGTAGTAAAAACGTATTGTGCTTCATTGATTAAAAATAAAATGAAGTTAGCGATTATTTGTTTTTCTGACATAACAGTATTTGAACATATGACAAAGTCTTACAAGGGGATAGAGACCATTGTAAATTACTGTAGTTGTACTGCACAAATTCTTTTATGTTACTTTATTTACAAGTCATAATGTGGTGAGAAAATGGCTTCACTACTTCGCTTTTCGGTCGGCCTATTCTCAAAAATCAAAAGTGTCATAGGTACATCTTATACCTGTGTCACTTTTGATGACTGATTAAGGACCACCCGAAACATGTCACAACAAAGCCAGTTTTCCACCTACGGAGGACTAGTTAATTAAACGACTTTAATTAAATCCAGTCACTTTCGTGTAGCACTTTTGCCACAGTAGCTGAACGTCGCGAAATGTATAGTACTATTGAACAAGCTGATACTGCATCCTCGTGCGGCCACGATCCCCCGTGCAAGACTTTGAGACAACACATACCAGCAGCTAAGACTACCAATAGAATTACTAGAAGATTAGATTATGGTGTAGCATCCGGTCCACGTCGTGGTCATTAGAGACGGGCCAAAAGCTCGGATTTTTTTTATAATTCTCGAAAATTAGCCGTGTCCTTTATTTATTTTTTAAGGAATCATCTCGTCATTTGCCTGGAGCGATTTACGGAAATCAAGGAAAAAGATAGATCTGGATGTTGTACATGTTCAACAGCTTAGACCGTTCAACGTTTCTATTTTCCTTTTTTCATAGTTCCGTACTCGTTCTTCCAGCCTATGTTTATCCCCGCTTGACCTGTCTTCAGGTTTTGTCGCACTATATTACCATTAAGCCTCAGGGGGGAGCGATGGAGAGTTTACCTTGTTACTTATTTTTTTTAACGATGTCTGTATAGGCAGTACCTTAGATGGATAGGAACGGCATTCCAGAAATATTTTTTCCAGACCATGTGTATGTAAATTCTGTACACAGACGACTCCATCCGAGCCACGTGCACAAGCGACCACAATAATAAAATTGTAAATAATGCAGGAAACTGCTTTGGTCCCATGAAATGTTTTGCTTGACCTACATAATATCATTTTCGGTCATTGAGTAGTCATGTTCAGTGTTGTAAGGTAATGAAATGCAACACCAAATATGTGTAAGTAAATGTCCTTATAGTTCAAAAACAAACTGAAAATCTTAATACCATATCTCGAAAAGAAGCCCTATGAGCCCACATAACTAGCAAATTGCATCTTAACATGGAATATTATATAACTGTATACAGTCAGCGTCATGTACCTCTCCGGGGGACACCACCTTGACGAAGTACTGTCCGTGCGGGTGGAGAGGTTTCCGTATCCGCGTGAAGCTGAGGGCTATACCGAAGGTAGAGAACCTACTGCCGGAAAAGCCTCAGTTGATGGATCTGACTAAGCGTGTCCCACAACGTCCCGTCTTCCTTATCCTCTCCCAGTCCTTTCCCAATTCCTTTTCCAACCCAAGGTGTGATGCGATCCGTGCCGAGGGGTACGTGGCACGTGGATGGATGTGTCTCGAACGGAGCCTCAGGGATACTAGGCGACCTCCCTGAGTAAGCAGCCTTGTACCTCGCGGGGTTATCGTGGTGTGGACCATATAAATCCCCAAATCTCGTGGGACTAAGATGAACACGGAGAAAAAAATTATTTTAAAAGAATCTGAGTGGCAATCTGAGACCTCAGATACTCATACATCAGGATCAGGACCGATGGAGTGCACTCCTACTTCTCAGTCAGGGTCTAGACCTGAGCAAGAAGTGGGAACTGTAACAGAGAAGTTGGACCAGATTAGGATTAAGGCCTTGTCTGGGGCTCAGAGGATGAAACTTCTCAAGAAACAGAAGCAAAAGGAAGAAAAAGAATGGCTTCCTAAACATAAGTGGAGGGAATCAAAAGGGCTTGAGCCCAAGACCCCCAAAAAGAAACTGCCTCATGTCAAAGGGGATACACAGACCCCCTCGACGTCAAAGACAGGTGGCAAGAGGATTAGGGAGGAATCTAAGACTCCCTCCTCTCTGGACAAGCGTGATCCTGAAGGGCTGAGGCAGGAAATAGACCTACAGTACTACAGTCTCGGTCTTTAGAATGGCGGTTCTCCAAGAAGGATACCCACTGGTAAGCATCACCTCGCAGCAGGAGGAGCTCATGTCGATGGTCCTCTTTGAAGAGATTGGGGGGGACGCTGGTCCAGGACCCAAATTCAGGAGAGTCTATCTAGATCGCGGTGCCCTCATTTTTGTCTGCAAGGGGGTGCACTCAGCAGAATGGCTTAAGTACAAGGTGCCCATGATATCCCCATGGGAGGATGCGAAGCTGCTGGTCAAGACAGCAGCCAAACTCCTGAAGACCGCAAAGGTATCAATATGGGTACCAAAGATCCTTAAGGATGTCTCTCCAAAGACTCCGTTCGAGAAAATAAGGGTGCAGAACCCATAAATCTCGACAGAGGATTGGAGGGTAATTAACCAAAAGGTCGTTCCGGAAGGACGAACCCTGGTGGTGGAGGTCGGAGAGAAGTCCCTGAAGGCATTGCGAGAGCAAGACCTGAAACTGTTTTTAGGGTTCTCGCAGGTCGCTGCAGGGTAATCAAAGACCTTAAAGGCAATAATGGCAGCAAGATGGGGACTGGAAGTGCTGCAGTTAAACCTGCAGCACAGTAAAGGGGCCACTGCTGCCCTGAGCCGTCGCCTGGGGAGACAGGAGGTGGACGTGGCCCTGATACAAGAACCCTATTTATACAAAGGGGGCGTATCGGGCCTCGGTGGTACTGGAGGTAAGCTGATTTATGCCAGAAATCTAAAAGGCTCCAGAACATGCATTTATGTTAGAAATGGAATACCTTTCATACCAATGATGGATTTTTGTTCCAGGGACCTGGTGACCATCAGGATGCAGCAACGTGAGGAAGGTATCACGAGGGAAATTGTTTTGGCGTCAGCATACCTTCCTTACGAAGACAGCTTTCCTCCTTCTTTGGAAGTGAGGAGACTGACGGAAGCCTGCCATCGGCAAGGTGACGAACTGGTGGTGGGATGTGATGCCAATGCTCACAATCTATCGTGGGGCAGCAAGGACACCAACAGTAGAGGTGAGCACCTTCTTGAATTTCTCCTATCTAACAACTTGGAGATCCTGAATAGGGGTGATGAACCTACATACAGGAATAGTAGAAGGGAAGAAGTAATTGACATAAAACTTTTGGTTCCATGATGATGGGAAGTTACGTCAAACAGTGGCATGTGGTCCTGGAGCCATTCTCATCAGATCACATGTATATTAAATTAAAGGCTGAAATGGGAACCAGACAGACCATGGCCTATAGGAACCCCAGGAAAACGGATTAGGATACATATAGGAAAGACCTTCACTTCAGCCTATCGGAAATTAAAACTTCGATAAGGAATCCAGCAGAGTTTGAGGAAGTAGCAGAGGCCGTAACCTCTGCTATAGTGACCTCATACCAGAACAACTGCTCAATCACCAAGAAGTGCACAAATAGGAGTGTGCCTTGGTTGAATAATAACCTGGAAATGCCAAGGAAACGGGTACAAAGACTGTTTAACCTTGCAAAGCGCAAAGGACAATGGGTAAAGTATCGTGAGGCCCTTGTCAATTACAACCTTGCCATCAGACGGGCAAAGGAGGCATCCTGGAAGGTATTCTGTGAGGAAGTGGGGGACACGGCTGCTCAAGCGAGACTTCATAAAATCCTCACTAGGGTACCAACTAATCCAAGATGAACATTGAGGAAGGACGGTGGGGAGTATACAAAGACAGCACATGAAACGCTGGAACTGCTCCTCAAGACTCACTTTCTTCAATATACTCTGGGGGATAACTCAGACCAGAATACGATTCCTGAGAGACAACGGTTCTCAGGTATTCGCAAAGAGGACTGGGATCTGGCCAAGGCATTTGTCGATTTCAGTTAGGTCCGATGGGCGATGGGAACATTTCAACCGTTCAAGTCACCTGGCCCCGATGGAATCTTTCCAGCTCTCCTGCAACAAGTGGGAGAAAATCTTATTAGATTCCTATGCAGGTTATTCAGGGTGAGCCTAGCAGCAGGAATCATTCCCAATGCCTGGAGGGCAGTGAAGGTTGTCTTCGTTCCTAAACCAGGGTGAAATTATCATACCAAGGCCAAGGATATGAGACCAATAAGCCTGTGCTCATTCATTCTTAAAACATTGGAAAAGCTGGTTAATGTGCATGTTGGAGAAAGCAGGTTAAGTAGGGCTCCTCTACATTCAAACCAACATGTATATCAGCCAGGTAAATCATGTGAGACAGCTCCCCACCAACTCGTTGGGAAGGTGGAGAAAGCACTACACTTTCAGGAAATAGCCCTCTGTATCTTCCTGGACATCGAGGGGGCTTTTAGCAACACGACCTTCGATTCCATGGTTAGGGCAGCAGAGGTGCATGACCTAGGGACCACTATATGTAGGTGGACTATGGCCATGCTCAGTGGAAGAAAAGCAGAAGCTACCATGATGAATGAAAAAATGGTAATCAACACCACTAGGGGTTGCCCGCAAGGAGGAGTTCTTTCCCCTTTATTGTGGTGAATGATCTCATTGGAGAATTAAACTCTAGGCAGTACTTTTGCCAAGGATACGCAGATGATATTGTCATAGTAATACTTGGCAAATTTGCTGAAACAGTGAAGAATATGGCACAAGGTGCATTGGACATTGTGCAAGACTAGTGCAGAAAACAGGATCTGGGGGTCAATTCTAAGAAGACTGTTGTTGTACCATTCACAAAGAAGCATATACAACATTCAAGTTGGAATCTAAAGCTTTTCAATGAAGCACTACCTGTGAAGGGGACAGTGAAATATCTAGGGGTTACCCTAGATGAGAAACTGACATGGACCCCTCACATCAGGAAAGGAAAATATGCTGCAAGGCAAAAGGTACTCTTGTGAGTACCAGGAGAGCTTGTGGCAAAAATTGGGGCCTGAGCCCCAAGGATATGCACTGGATATACACCACAGTGATTAGACCCAGGATCATCTATGGTGCGGTCATGTGGTGGATGAAGGTAGAACAGCAGGTTGCTGCTAAGGAGCTTGGTAAGGTGCAGAGATTAGCCTGCTTAGCCATAACAGGCGGAATTAGCAGCACACCAGCTGCTGGGATGGAAACTATGCTGGATATGCCCCCATTACACCTTTGGGTCAAGATGGAGGCAGCGGATGGTGCATACAGACTCATATCTGGCAACAACTGGAACTCTTTGGGATATCCAGAATCACACACTAAAATAGTGAGTGAGGTAAATATAGGAAAGGTTGGGGAAATGCCAACCGACTATATTATAACCCCATACTGCTTCAACAAGCCTTTCAATATAACAATTGGAAGTAGGGAGCAGTGGGAGAAAATAGTTCGACACTGTACGGGGGATATTGTCTGGTTCACTGACGGGTCAAAATCAGACCAAGGTGTTGGGGCCGGGATATATGGGGTGCAGCCAAGACTGGAGGGCGTCATCTCTCTAGGGAAACTGGCCTCATTATTCCAGGCCGAAATCACTGCCATCAGGGCCTGTGTGGAGGAGTATCTGCGTAGGTGCTACAAAGATCGTAGCATCTATATCTATTCAGACAGCCAGGCAGCCCTGAGATCACTGGCAGCTCCTGCAATAAGGTCGAAAATTGTTGCAGAATGTCACAGGGTTCTGGTGGAGCTATGGGAAAGCAATAGAGTAAACCTATTGTGGGTCCCTGGCCACTCGAGGATCACTGGCAACGAACATGCCGACAGATTAGCCAGGATGGGGGCAGAGACTCCATTTATTGGACCGGAACCAAAACTGTTCAAATGTTTGTATAGCTTATGGGACTTAACTACGGGGTCATCAGTCCCTAAACTTACAAACTACTTACGAACAAGGACGGCACAAATATACATGCCCGAGGGGGGATTCGAACCCCTGACCGTAGTGACCGTGCAGACCGTGACTGTAGCGCCTCAGTCCCCTCGGCCACCGCCGCCGTCTGGACCGGAACCTGTCCTGACAATCACCAAGGCAAATTGGAGCTACGTAACTAGCTCAGAAAACAGCACGTAGAATATTGGACCAAAGTCTATCAACAAAAACATGTCATGGTAATGATGCCAAAGCCATGTTTTGAAAGAAGCTCTGCAATCCTGGGTCTGAACAGGAGAGAGATTAGACTCATGGTTGGATTGCTGACAGGCCATGGGAATTTCAAAAAACACCTACATACAATGGGAATAACAGAAGAGGACCCTAAATGTAGGGTCTGTGATGACGGTGATGAAACTGCATCACATCTAATCTTCGAATGCATTGCATTGGATAATAAAAGGCACAGAATATTTGGGACAACCAGACCCGATGAAATTGTGTCTAATAAAGAACTGGTAAGCGGACTCCTTGCACTGTTCAAGGGCATTGTTTGGCTTTATTAGATATACAGGGAGCGATACCGCACAATAAACTTAGTTTCGGTGCGGGCAGTGGCGGGTTGGTCCAAGACTGTTTTGGCTTCCCTGGAAAAATCAATCAATCAGCGTCATGTACAATACTACACTGGTTTATTGCTAACGTTTCTATAAAACTGAGCATGTGCAGACAGCGCCCTCTACACAGATTAAAACATATCATCATACAAGCAACATTAGTAACTCAAGATATATACATCAAATCTAGGTAGGGCAAATGATGCAAGTAACAAAGAATAAGTTCGTATACGATAAATGAAAAAAAAAAAAAAAAAAAAAAAAAGAGCCACAAGCAATATTTCACACCATGTAGCAGGTAGTGTTGTCCTCTATAACTTTACACAAATCTTAACCAAAAATTGCAAATATGTCTTCATTCATATGAGTAAATAAAAATGTGCAGTTTGAAATTCGCAAGGGAAAGAGAAATCACATATACAAAATAAAATTCCTCTAACAAAGTACGAAATCAGACACAGTCTGCGCCTCTGTCAATGTGGCCAGTAACTTCAGTCAAAGCCACTTAGTGCCGGAATCGATATGCAGTGGTTCAAGCAATAAAGATTTCATGATACCAAAGATGTTTCTTGCATTATTTATAATTATATAAATTCTGTTATAATCAATCACCATGACATTCGTTGAACGCAAGATCACCATGACATTCGTTGAGCGCAAGGAAACGTCTGTTTCACCGCGATTGCAGTCTACAACTATAGAGCCATATGCTCTCTACCTGTAGCTATTCTAGAGAAAAACTAGCGGCAAACGTGTTACTGGTTGATCAGTGACTGATATATTGATAATAGTATCTGCAGGAAACGAAATACTTCGACCACTGTATGTAAAACAGCCAAGCAGAACAGACAATTCATGCAGTTTCTTTTTTATGTCTAACCGCGAGATCTAAATGGTTTTAATACAGACAGGGTATTGCATTGTAACTCGAGGTTTGCTAATACTCTCCCCCATATGACAGAAAAAAATCAACAAATAAATGAATTTAAAAAAAGATGGTGCGGGGGTTAGTTTAGTGATACTGTAATACAGAAAAATATTGAAATATGAACTATCAGTCATGAATCTATAACAATCAATTGAACATGACCTTCATGAAATGACGCCAGAGATGTTTTAAATACGATAAAGAGCTGAGTTTTCATAAATATTTTATAACAAGAGGGGAATGAAGCACTGATTGTAGGATAGGAACTGTCAAACCATCATATTTTGATATCTATATGTACTTCTTCATTATAAAAGCTTTCGCATCTATAGGGGCTCTCTAGCTGATGTAGTTATTTTTCGAATATTGTGAAGGCATATGGGAGAAACTGACTTGACAGCAATGCCACAGGCAAGCTTCATCATTTGTATAGCTGCACCAGAGGTGACAGTCTCCAGCGCTTCATTGTCACCTGTTTCTCAATACCTTACGTAATTTCCGGTAGGGCCCTATGGTTTTGAATGACTTGGATTTCAAGCTCATTTTCATACTTCATCTCTGCTAGTTTTTTTTTTATTGTTATTCATCCTTTTGAAGCCAATTTCAAATTATTATCCATTAACCAACGTAAAATAGATAATCGAACAACGTATACTGTGGGAAAATATTAGACCATACTGACTGGAGCACTTATCAAGTAGACGTGACAGCAGTCTTCAAATGAATTATTAATGGCATTATAAATTAGGCGATCAAATCTCAAACGATAATTCTTGTACGAAAGACGCTATAGTTCTTGTGAAACTCTGTTGAGGAAATTTAGAGAATCTGTATCCGAGAAAGTATTTGTGATCATTATGCTGACACATTCGAATGTGTTGCGCAGCGCTCGTGAGGATTTACAAATGTTAAAATAAACTATGATACGTAGATATTTGTTGTTTGCGTCATTATGCAAAGTAAAACGTTCAAACGTTTGTTAAGCTTAAGTGACTTAACTGCGGGGTCATCAGTTTCTAAACTTACAAACTACTTACGAACTATCTTATTCTAAAGACGACACAAACACCTATGCCCGAGGGGGATTCGAACCCCCGACCGTAGCGGCTGTGCAGATTGTGACTGGCGCGCCCCAAACTCTGGGCCACTGCTGCCGGATTATGCAAAGTAACCCAACACGAAATGTTCAAATGTTTGTATAGTCTATGGGACTTAACTACGGGGTCATCAGTCCCTAAACTTACAAACTACAAATGAACTACTAACGAACTAGGACGACACAAATATCCATGTCCGAGGGGGGATACAAACCCCCGACCGTAGTGGCCGTGCAGACCGTGACTGGAGCGCCTTAGTTCCCTCGGCCACCGCGGTCGGCAACTCAACACGTACGGACAAAACTTAAACACACTTTTGACTTATGCTTGTTTTGTAATTCGAAAAATGTCTAGACGACTACCGATAGGTCCCTTTGCAATTAACGTTGGAAAAATCTTTGGATAACGTAGTCCGATTTCATTTCCACATACCGCAGCACGCAGAGGTATCTGTCTTGATGTGTAGTCGTTTCTGGTAATTATTTAGCACCTGACAATGAATAAAAGAAATCTTTTGAGTCAAAAATGTTGAAAAAAAATATAAAAATAAAAGCTCAATTTTTTGTATGAAACTACAAATCGCTGATATATGTGACTCGTAAATTCTTTTCAATTGCATTTAATAGTTCTCTGTACATTGTCCATTAAAATATATCAATATTTTCTGTATTTCGGTAGATAAGTATGCCACCGACTTGCACCACGATATCTGCTTTTGAAGTGCCCACGTTAGAGAGAGTGTTCTGCAGAGACCAGAATTGAGCTCTGTAGACGCACTCCAAACTCGTCAGCGAGTTCTATGCCTTCATCTCCGAACTCGCCGTCTCCGTGTGCCAGCGGCTCGGCTCGCTAATCTCTTCCTACGCTCGTTTAATTGCAAACTTTTGAGTGTTGTCAGGTACAAGTGGACCCGCCCCGCCTAGAACGGAGAATGAGTACACGAGCTCTCCAGTATAACCGCGGACACGCGCCATTGCCGCTACATACGCCATGGTTGAACTTGAAAATTACTCCAAAAATACTGTGACTGGTAGGTTACCACTAAATACTGTATAGTTAATTTATTATAGCCATAATATTTATGTAGACTTTAGTTATCGTAAGATGATTCAAAACTATATTTCACTATTTCTTATTTTATTTTTTCAACAACATAATTACACGAAATACTGTATTGGAAACAGGTATATCAGTGTTTGAGCTACTTTTTAACATAGTCATCAAAAGAATTGAGACACTTTTCATAGCTGTGGGAGGATACCCATGTAGTCTGAGGTGACATGTCAGCGATTGCGGCGAATTAATTATTCCACTGCCCTAACAAGGGGACCACAAGGGTTTTAGAAGTTATTATATTTATGCTACGGGAAGTTAAAGAGCCATCCGACGCAACTCTAGAAAGTTCTCGAGAAAACCGACTTTGAAGTTTTGCAAAGTACACATAAGTACCAATAATTAAAACTGTTGCAGTGTCTGTCGGTAAAGCTCTGATGGTAGCGTTTTGGCCTCACAGGCATAGAGATGGTGGTTCGAATCCCACTGTGACAGATATATTTTTCGATTTCGAATTCAGTTATATAAAAATTTTGGGATCTCTAATTCCATGAGCTGTGTCAGATTTTGATTATGTGTATGTAGACTAGCTGAAACCCTTGTCACGTAAAACGATAGTTGTGCAGGTTATCTGCTTGGAAAGCCATAACTATGGAGATGACATTCCAAAAACAGGGTCGTAGCTCTTCACAAACTGAACAATCAAAGACCACCGTCGTCAACTAATAGTGTAGCCAACACCGTAAAAGATATAACTTACGTTTTTTTGTTATTAACACCCTTCTATAAAATATAGAAAATTACGAATAAACAAAAATACTGTTTTACCTGGTGCGTAAGATGTTTGAGACTTTAAGAAAAATGTAATAATCCCCATTCCAAAGAGAGCAGTCGCAGAAAGAGGTGAAAATTACACAACCCTCAGTTTAATAAGTCATGGTTGCAAAACTTTAACACGAATTATTTACAGAAGGACGGAAAAGCTGGTAGAAGCCGACCTCGGGGAAAATCAATTTCGATTCAGGAGAAATGTAGAAACTCGGGAGGCAATTCTCATTTTCCGGCTTATCTTATGAGATTGATTAAGGAAAGGCAAACCTACATTTATAGCTTTTGTAGATTTTGAGAATGCTTTTGACAATCCTGATTGGAATAGACTCTTTCAAATTCTGAAATCAGCAGGTGTAAAATATAGGAAACGGAGGGTTATTTACAACGTGTACAAAAACCAGACAACATTTATCAAAGTTGAAGGACATGAAAATGACACAGAAGTTGGGAAGGGAATAAGACAGGGTTGTAGCCTTTCTCCAATATTATTCAATTTGAACATTGAGCAAGCTATTAAGGAAAGCAAGGAGAAATTTGGAGAAGGAATTGAAGTTCAGGATGAAAAATAAAAAACATTACGTTTTGCCGACGACATAGTAATTCTGTCAGAGACAACAAAGGACCTGGAAGAGCAGTTGAATCGGGTGGACAGCGTGTTAAAAGGTGCATACAACATGAACATTATAAAGAGAAAAAACATGGATAATGGAGTAGTGTCTAAGAAAATCATGCAATACTGAAGGAATTAGATTATGTAACGAAACCATATTGGTGGTAGATGAGTGTTGTTACTTCGGCAGTAAAATAACAGACAAATGTTCAAATGTTTGTAAAGTCTATGGGACTTAACTACGGGGTTATCAGTCCCTAAACTTACAAACTACTTATGAACTAGCTAAGACTGCGGCATGTATGTGTATGTGTGTGTGTGTGTGTGTGTGTGTGTGTGTATGTGTATGTATATATGTGTGTGTGGGTGTGTGTTGTCATTAGCATAAGTTAGTTTAAGTAGTTTGTAAGTTTAGGGACCGATGACAGTGCAGTTTGGTCCCGTAGCTTTACAAACATTTTATTTGTTTATTTCTTTATTCGTTTTTGATGTATCAGAGAAAAAGGCAGTCTGTACAGGGTGGAAGGGAGTGGTCAGGCAAGGTAGGGGCGTCCCTTCGGATTATGAATGAAAAATACTTGAATAATAATATTAATTTCGTGTGGCTCATTGACCTGGTGCAAGTCTTTGAATTGGACGCAACTTCGGCGACTTACGTGTGCCTAGCCTAACCCAGTTAACCAACCGGGGAAAGGGGACCTACAGCTTAACGTGGAATCCGAACCACGTGTCGTTTCTGGCGACTCCTCACATCGTTGAGAGGTGAAGGATGGGTTAAAACGCAGGCTGAAAAAATCCGAGGTCCGACTGGGTTATAAGACATCGCTTATTCGAACAGTTGGGCTACATAGGCACCAGGAAGGTCGTCGCTGCCTCAGATCAACAAGTCAGGTGGCGGAGGAAGCGCCATTAGGCGGGAAGGGAGAGGTACTGTGGGTTGAGCAGATCGGAAGCCAGACAGGAAGAGAGCGTGGCCTTGGGGGCTGCGGCCTGCATACGCTCGCCTCAGAGCCTCACGTGGTGCTCTCCTCAGGCTGCCATTGGTTCCTTCCAGTCAGACCATGCAGTAAGCGACTGGTAGGCTCAGCGATTCTGCTTATGTCGTAGCTGAGAGGCGTTCACGTGATTGGGTCGTGGCCTGGGCGTGTATGCTGACCAGACCAAACCGGCTGAAACCGAGGCTACTACTTGGATGAAGTTGAAGGTGGCAATGGAGTTAGTAAAAAATTAATGTAATATTCTATTCTTTAGTGCTCTGAACCAACGGCCTTGCACAGGACAACAATATGCGGTTGGACTAAGATCACCATCGCTTTGTGCACCTCGATTAAAGCTATCCTGTGCAAGCAAGCTCAAGACAGAAAACCTTCAGGTCCAGCGCTTAAATCATGCTGTAATTTTCTCGCTGTTATTGTTTGCCCGGAACTATCCTCACACTGGCTAGTGGCTGCACGGACTGCTGCGTCACGAGCTGATGATCAGTGCTGTTTGGCATTTAGTTACATAGTAAGTGATGAATCTTCTGGGTTCTTACAGTTACAAGTTATAGACACGAAAATTCCAATCGGCAAAAGAAAAATTGGATGAAAAGTAAGGAAAAATATAAAGTCAATACGATTATGAAATTGGCGTGGCAAAGTATTAAATATAAAACAACTGATGAAAACAGTTCTTATTACATTTATAAATAGGTTATTCACTATGGCGAGACGTTCTGGTTGTGAATTTACGACCTTGACCGTTACGATACACCATAACTTCGTGATACATGGACTTTAAGTTTACAACTAGCTACTGACAACGATGACTTTCATCTTTCAAAACGTTTTGCTTCACGTAAACCATATGAAACTCATGTAATGTAAGATGGTCTCTGTAGTAAATGAATCCGGCACGCTAAAGTGGACCGAGTGCGAAAGTATCGATATGCAGTAGTGCTTGGTTAGTGGTAAGACGTTTGCGTAGTAAGCATGGAGGTTCGGGTTCGATTCCCGGCCGCATCACAAATTTTAATTCAATACTTCATCTTATTCTTTAATGTCCTTGACATGTTCGAGACGAAAAACAGTCTCAGGGTTTATGAATTTCTACTTGTAATGATATTGGAATAAAACACTTCAAAACCCAAAGTCAGGCAAGAAATTTGAGCTGAAATGACGGGTTGTGACAGTTTGGCGACGGAGAACGCTCCGGAAGTGACGTTGATCGCTCTGATTGGAGGCACGCAGCTCCACAGCGTGAACTGTCAGCTTGCAAATAATTTTAATCTAACTACAGCGTGAACACTCCATCGCATAGCATCGGAGAACCTGCATCACATCTCGTCTCGTGCGATGTAAATGTTGACTTAGAGGTGCCGCCAGCCGATAAGCTGGGGAATCGCAGCTTACTGTCGGTGACGTCATCGTAGGGCGCCGCGGCCTTCTGGTTAGGCGGCCCGTTGCTGATCCGTGGTGTCTTGTGAACCGTCTGAATGTCAGGCGGCCAGAGGCGTGCTCTTCGGTGCTTCGCGTCGCGAGGGAGGCGTCAGAGCGGAGTGGGCGGTGTGGCTGGGGGGCTAACGAGCCGGCGCTGGCATTTCTGCGGCCTGCGGGCTGTCGCGACACGCCACATAAAGCCGACAGCCGCCACCCCCACTGCAGGCGTCCGCCTGTTGATACGTCACCGCCCTGACGCAGCCCTGCCTGCGCGACCGTCTCCCTGGCCATTCAGACCCCACCTCCAAACCTGCTCGCCACTCTGAAATATTACGGAACGAGTTGTAAACCTGTCACACCTCTGGAAACAGTACTCAGACGCGGTGGAGTAGCCGAGCGGTCTAAGGCGCCTCGCTGCGGAGCGCGCAGTGTGTCTGTTGTCCTTAGGTTAGTTTACCTTAGTTTAAGTAGTTTGTAAGCTACTGACTGATGACCACGTAGTTTCGTCCGATAGATTTACAAACATCTGAACATTTGAAACAGTACCTTAGCGATCATATGAGATTGTGAAACCGATTTACGCTCCGAAATACGAGGCGCGTCCAGAAAGTAAGTTCTGTTTCAGTTTATCTCCGCTGGTACGTATTACCATCACTTCTTTGATAACTGAATGCCAAAAAACTGAAAACTGGAGCTAAAGTTGTTGGTTTATTGTATTCCATGGAGTATCCGATGGAGATTCAGTGCTCTGCTACTGCTGATTTCGACGGTTGCAGAAAGCGGGTGTGTCTTTCGTGCTCCGTACAGCGCTCTTGACCTGTTCGAGGCGTCTCGCCTATGTAAGCAGAACCATAGCCACAGGGAAATTTGTAAACGTCAGATTTTTTTTCAGTTATAAGTCGTATTTAACATATCCAACTAAGGCCAAATTCTTCGATGGTGTGCGGAAGAGGACCTGAATTTTGTGTTTCCTTACCAATCTGCACATTTTAGAGGACACATTGTCAGCATAAGGAAAGAATGCAACTGATTTGTAATCTTTTTTCATTGTCCTCGGTACGTTGCTTCTTGTTGATACCGCACTGCGCCTTTTGGGCTGTAAGTGTGCTCTCGGCTAGGCGCAAACTGTGACTTTTGGCTGTAATGTTCCCTTGGCTAGGCACAAATTGAAATGAATGTATCACTCGGGGCGCAGCAAATCACAGCACACGTTGTTGCAACTAACGTATTGTAATGGCACTGCGCAATTTGGAAGGCAGGACGACTCTGGCCAACACCACCTACAAAACAAGGCCTTACAACAGGCCGTGCCTACGTCACACTCAGAGGTCCCGGCCGTCACCTCACTGGCTGTCCGCTGGGGCACGCCCACCGCCGCGCAGCGGCCGGCCAGTTAGATGGCGGCCGCGGTCTCTAAGTGTGACGTAGGCACGGCCTGTTGTAAGGCCTTGTCTTCTAGGTGGTGTTGCTCTGGCGCGACCTGCTCTGGGCCGCATGGTGTTCTGGCAGAAGCACAGTTTTCTGTGCGAGTGTCAGCCTCGCGCAGTAGGAGAGAAAGCCGAGGGGCCGCGCCGGAGCGGCCGAACGCCTTGAGGCCCTATGCCTCGATGCGCCAGGCCGTTCCCCGTCGGAGGTTCGAATCTCCCCCCTGGACAAGGATTTTGTGCCGCCATTAGGTAGTTCACAAGTAGTTTGTAAGTTTAGGGACTGATGACGCCGCAGTTAAGGCCCTTAACCTTCACAAACACTTCAACATTTTTTGATGAGCAGGGAAACTTCGCCTAAGCACCCAACTTCATTTTGTGATAAAGTAGTGTTTCATATTTTCCCATTTAAGTCCTGGTTTATTTTTCATTAAGGCATTATGTTTTTCAGTCACTTATATCTGTATTGTTTAAGAAAATAGCAAAAAAAATAGCGACATTATGAGACCAAGAAGCAACGCATAGCCGGCTGCGGTGGCCGAGGGGACTGAGGCGCTCCAGTCACGGTCTGCTTGGCCACTACGGTCAGGGGTTCGAATCCCCCCTCGGGCATGGATATTTGTGCCGTCCTTAGTGTTAGCTAGTTCATAAGTAGTTTGTAAGTTTAGGGACTGATGACCCCTTAATTCAGTCCATAGACTCTACAAACATTTGAACATTTGAAGCAACGCATAACATTTTAAATTTATAGTGAAACAGTGTCGATAATCAAATAAATACGAGGGTTCAAACTTAAAAAGTGGCAACTATTTATTCACAACCGATACAAAAACGTTACACGTTTGCACCTGTTACTGTCCTTCAAAGTAGTCACCGGCGTTGTGTAGAACCCGCTCCCGCGATGTGGAAGGCGTGCCGCGCTAGAGTAGCCGAGCGGTTTAAAGCGTTTCGCTGCGGAGCGCGCGGTTGCTCGCCGTGGAGGTTCGAGTTCTCCCTGGGGCATGGGTGTGTGTGTGTTTGTCCTTAGGTTAGTTTACCTAGGTTTAAGTAGTTTTTAAGCTACGGACTGATGACCACGCAGTTTGGTCAGATAGATTTACAAACATTTGAACCTTTTGTGGAAGGCGTTATAATTATACCGTTAGCAGAGCCCGTTCTGTTGATGGTACGAATCGAGCGGTCTACTGCCTGTCGAGTATGTGGGAACAGTTCTGAAACGAATGCCACGAAGTGGTTTCTCCATCTTCGAAACAAAATCGAAGTCACAGGGGCTTAAGTCCGTGGAGTATCTACCAAATAGAGCAGCCATTGCTTGCGCTGTATGCGCCCGCGCATTGTCGTGCAAACTGTCGGGTGGGTTGTGCAGAAAATGTTGTAGCATCTTTCGCAAAGCTGGTGGCAGGTGATGCTACAAAGACGAATGCACTTCTTCTTCGGAGCCGCTGAGAAGACCTGCCTGACGCATGTCTGCCACAGTTTACCGACCTTCGTTGAAGGCTTTTAGCCAACGTGCCACTTTTCTGTACAGCAGTGCCGATTCCCTGCATGTCTCTTAAAGACCTTGATCATACTGTTGTGCTGTACGACCTCTGGCACATTCAATCTTGATCCAACTCCGTTGTTCCTGTTTCGAAAATATAGTGACACCATTACGTTAGACCGCTCGCTCACAAGTGACTCTGTTTGCCTCAATTGTGCACTAGCTGCTGACGTGGAACGGGAGAGTTCATTTGCTCGGATGGCAACGTATGGTATCAGCGCAATAGTTGATTCCATTGCATAGTGTCTCAACAGCGTTGCCACTATTTAAGTCCCAACCCTCGGATATGGATGCAGTATTTTATTATTCCGTAAATAGCAGGGGACTTTGCGGGTCTGTAGGTCCAGGTTTGTCATGTCCACTGTATGTGTACCGTGTTGTCATTTGTTTGCACCTTGAAGTCCGTATTCCCTATATACTACCATAATAAATTAGTGTGTTACCATGTTTGAGTGCTATTCATTATCTACACATGTAGTTAACTACTTGTCCTTTCGTCTCTATATGTCACATTTTCCAACTGGACTGGTATCAGCAAGAGAAATAGAATAGTTGCCATGACTTTTGCCCCAACTCTCGTACACGGAGATTGGAATGTTTTTTATTCTCTAGTGTATAAAGCAACGTCTTGTCCTCAAACTATGTATGAAATATGACGGATGTTGTGACCTCAAGATTCCTGGGAGTGCCGAGCGCTACTGTTTATCGGGTATATCAACCAGTATCTCGAGAACGAATGAACGTATCGTTATGCTTTCAGTTTTAAATGAAAATTCGCAATGTAACGGCCACTGTTCAAAGTGCTGTCGATGTCAACAAGAGGTGACTGAGACGTGTAACCAATGGCACCCCATATCATCACGCCGGGTGATACGCCTATATGGCAATGACGAATACACGCTTCCAATGTGCGTTCACCGCGATATCGCCAAACACGGATGCGACCATCATGATGCTGTTCATGAGAGTTCTTTGTACTGACTTGGCTGAAAATCCTAAGAAATTTTGGTCTTATGTCAAAGCGATAGGTGGATCAAAACGAAGTTTCCAGACACTCTGTGACATAAATGGCACTGAAACAGAGGATGACACTCTAAAGGCGGAATTACTAAATGTCTTTTTCCAAAGCTGTTTCACAGAGGAATATTGCACTGTAGTTCCTTCCCTAGATTGCCGCACAGATTCCAAAATGGCAGATATCGAAATAATTGACAGAGGGATAGAAAAACAATTAAAATCGCTCAAAATAGGAAAGGCCGCAGGACCTGATGGGATACCAGTTCGTTTTTACACAGAGTACGCGAAGGAACTGGGCCCCCTTCTCGCAGTGGTGTACCGTAGGTCTCTAGAAGAGCATAGCGTTCCGAAAGATTGAAAAATCGCGCAGGTCATCCCCGTTTTCAATAAGGGTCCTCGAACAGATGTGCAGAATTATAGGCCTATATCTCTAACGTCGGTCAGTTGTAGAATTTTGGAACACGTATTATTTTCGAATATAATGACATTTCTCGAGACTAGGAATCTGCTCTGTAGGAATCAGCATGGGTGTCGAAAAAGACGTTCGTGTGAAACCCAGCTCGCGCTATTCGCCCACGAGACTCAGAGGGCCATAGACACGGGTTCTCAGGTAGATGCTGTGTTTCTTGATTTCCGCAAGCCGTTTGATACAGTTCCCCACAAACGTTTAATGAACAAAGTAAGAGCTTATGGTCTATCAGAACAATTGTGTGATTGGATTGAGGATTTCCTAGATAACAGAAAGCAGCAGGTCATTCTCAATGGAGAGATATCTTCCGAAGTAGGAGTTATGTCAGGTGTGCCATAGGGGAGTGTCGTGGGTCCGTTGTTGTTCACGATATATATAAATGACCTTGCGGATAACATCGGAAGTTCACTGAGGCTTTTTGCGGATGATGCGGTAGTATATAGAGATGTTGTAACAATGGAAAATTGTATTGAGATGCAGGAGGATCTGCATCGAATTGACGCATGACGCAGGGAATGGCAATTAAAGCTCAATGTAGACAAGTGTAATGTGCTGCGAATGTACAGAAAGGAAGATCCTTTATCATTTA
Organism: Locusta migratoria; assembly: GCA_026315105.1. Taxonomy (NCBI): domain Eukaryota; kingdom Metazoa; phylum Arthropoda; class Insecta; order Orthoptera; family Acrididae; genus Locusta; species Locusta migratoria. The sequence continues at coordinate 361,936,354 of CM048749.1, forward strand.
GCTACTCTATAGCAGATCAGCAACTGGAAGCAGTTAATTCCATAAATTATCTGGGAGTAGTCATTAGGAGGGATTTAAAATGGAACGGCCATATAAAATGCATCGTCGGTAAGGCAGATGCCAGACTGAGATTCATTGGGAGAATTCTAAAGAAATGCAGTCCAAAAACAAAGGAAGTAGGTTACAGTACACTTGTTCGCCCACAGCTTGAATACTGCTCACCGGTGTGGGATCCGTACCAAGTGGGATTCAGATAGCTTTACATTGCAAGTTGCAAATAGGTTTGACCAACTGTCAGAGTTGAGTGGAGATGAACCTCCTGTAGCTGTAGGTGTAGGAAGTACGCAGCAGACCTCAGCTTTTGGTAAGCCGAAATCTGTAGAGAGGTCTCTTAGGAAGAAGAAGGTTCTGCTGCTAGGTAGTTCTCATGGCAGAGGTGTTGGCCAACAGTTGCAGGAAGTACTTGGGAGTGAGTACCAGGTCACCAGCATAGTGAAGCCTAATGCAGGGTTAGATCAGGTCACTTGTAACATAGGGGACTTATGTAGGAATTTTTCAAAAGAGGATCAGGTAGTTATAGTGGGTGGGGCCGGGAACAGTCTTGATAGGGACGGGGAATATGATATAGGTGGTGATCTGGAAAGGATAGCAAATGAAACTGGTGGCACGAATGTGCATTTCGTGCAGCTGTTTCAGCGTCATGATAGGCCTTGTCTTAATACGGCTGTCAGCCGTCTTAACATGGGGCTTGAAAGGGCGCTGATGACGGAGGGCATGGATCACATTGCAGTGGTGCCAGTTGAAACTATCCAAAGGTCGGATTTTACTAGGCACGGTCTGCACCTCAATAGGTATGGGAAGGGGAGGTTGGCAAAGCTCATAGGTGACAGTGTAGTAGGGGGTGGGGGTTTCACTCATGGAAAAATTCCTGTAGTAGTTGGTGTTAGGGCTGCACCTTTTTTAGACTGAAGACAGCTGATAGATATTCCTGCTTAAAGGAAGTCCCTCTAAGAAATGAACCACCTTTGACAAAGTCTAAGAATATAAGTAATAAGGGAATTACTGTTTTTCATCAAAATATACAGGGTATCAGAGATAAAGTTAATGAAATGCTTATTGATACTGATTCTGACATTATTGGTATTTCAGAGCACTTTTTAAGTGGTGTGACAATTCAGAGACTTCCTTTGCCAGGATACAGGTTAGCTGCCTTTTACTCTAGGAGTTCCTTGCAGTGTGGGGGAGTGGCCATGTATGTAAAAAACGATTTTTCATCGGAGTCAATCGATTTTTCTAAACACTGCACAGAACAGATATTTGAATGTTGTGCAGGAATTGTTAATGTTAATGGAACTAAACTAGTAATAGTTGTTATTTATAGATCCCCTGACTCAGATTTTAAAATGTTTCTGCCCAAGCTGGAATTGGTTCTGGGTTCACTGTATAGGAAGTATAAAAATTTAATTGTGTGTGGAGATTTCAACATTAATTGTGTAGGTGATAGCTCAAGGAAAAGTCAGCTGTTAGATCTATTTAATTCCTATAACATGATGCAAACAGTATTTTTTCCAACGAGAGTGCAAGGAAATAGCAGTTCTACCATTGACAATATTTTTGTTCATTCTTCATTATTAGAGGGGCACTCTGTCAGCAGAATAGTAAATGGCCTATCAGACCACGATGCCCAACTTTTAATTCTAAAAAGTATTTGTTCTCAAACAAATGTTAAACATAAATATCAACTACTCAGAAAAGTTAATCCAGTTGCAATTGAGACCTTTTTAAGCCTAATTAAGGAACAAGAATGGCAGGATGTTTATAGTGCTGATAATGCAGATGATAAATATAATGCTTTTCTGAACACATTTATTATGCTATTTGAAAGTTGCTTTCCACTAGAACGCTCAAAACAGGGTACTTTCAGTAATAGACAGCCAGGGTGGATGACAAAGGGGATAAGAGTATCATGTAGAACTAAGCGGGAGTTGTATCAAAATGTTAGAAGCAGTCAGAATGAAGATGCAGTAGCTCATTACAAACAGTACTGTAAGGTTCTAAAAAATGTCATTAAGAATGCAAAAAGTATGTGGTACGCAAAAAGAATAGCAAACTCTCGGGATAAAATTAAAACTATCTGGTCAGTCGTGAAGGAAGTGTCTGGTCAGGAGCAGCAGGTAGAAGATATAACGTCAGTGCGTAGTAGGAATGTTTCTGTTACTGACAAGTTAGATATATGTGCAATATTCAATAATCACTTTCTGAATATAGTAGAGGAACTAAACAAAACTGTAGTTTCTACAGGTAATCATATAACGTTTTTAGAAAATGCGTTTCCGAGGCTGTTGCCTGAAATGATCCTTCATGATACTTCCATAGGTGAGATTGAGTCAATAATTAAATCACTAAAGACTAAGGACTCTTGTGGATATGATGGGGTATCTAGCAGAATTCTAAAGTACTGTTCTCCATATGTTAGCCCAGTACTAAGCCATATTTGTAATTTTTCCTTTCGGAATGGTCAGTTTCCTAACAGATTAAAGTACTCAGTAGTGAAACCGCTTTATAAAAAAGGTGAAAGGGATAATGTAGACAACTATAGACCTATTTCTATGCCATCGGTTTTTTCCAAAGTTATTGAAAAGGCTGTATATTCAAGATTAATTGATCATTTCAGTTCACATAATTTCCTGTCAAACGTACAGTTTGGTTTTAGAAGTGGTTTAACGACCGAAAACGCTATATTTTCGTTTCTCTGTGAGGCACTTGATGGGTTAAATAAGAGGCTACGGACATTAGGCGTCTTCTTTGATTTAACAAAAGCGTTTGATTGTGTTGATCACAAAATATTGTTGCAGAAGTTGGAACATTATGGAATACGGGGAGTAGCCCACAACTGGTTCACCTCTTACTTTAATAATAGACAACAGAAGGTAATTCTCCGCAATGTAGAAAATGGCTATGACGTGCAATCCCAATGGGGCACAATTAAGTATGGGGTGCCCCAGGGGTCTGTTTTGGGACCATTGCTGTTTCTTATTTATATAAATGATATGCCTTCGAGTATAACAGGTGATTGTAAAATATTTTTGTTTGCTGATGATACCAGCTTGGTAGTGAAGGATGTTGCTCGTAATATTGACACAGTATCAAATAATGCAGTTCAAGAGATAAGTTCATGGCTAATAGAAAACAAGTTGATGTTAAATCACAGTAAAACTCAGTTCTTACAATTTCTAACACATAATTTGACGAAATCTGACATTATGATTACACATAATGGGCATGTGATAAGTGAGACTGAACAGTTCAAATTTCTAGGTGTTCATATAGACAGTAAGCTGTCATGGAAAGCCCATGTTCAGGATCTTGTTCCAAAACTAAATTCTGCTATATTTACCATTAGAACAATATCTGAGATAAGTGATTTTTCAACACGAAAAGTAGTCTATTTCGCTTACTTTCACTCACTTATGACGTACGGCATTGTTTTTTGGGGTAACTCGCCTGATGCAAAAAGGATATTTCTGGCTCAAAAACGGGCGGTTCGAGCAATATCTGGTGTAAGTTCGCGAACGTCATGTCGACCCCTTTTCAGTAGTCTGGGAATTTTGACTCTGGCGTCACAATACGTTTTTTCTTTAATGTCGTTTGTTGTTAATAATATCAGCTTATTCCCACGAGTTAGTAGCTTTCACTCGGTGAATACTAGACAGATGTCTAATCTACATTTGCACCGCACCACCTTAACACTTGTGCAGAAAGGGGTGCAGTATTCTGCGGCATCCATTTTCAATAAGCTGCCACAAGAACTTAAGAATCTTAGCACTAATCCACATGCTTTCAAATCTAAATTGAAGAGTTACCTCGTGGCTCACTCCTTTTATTCTGTCGAGGAACTCCTAGAAAAGTTAAACAATTAAGCTAATTTATTTTTTCTTTATTGATTCTTTTCACTTTTTCTATTACCATTATTGTGTAACAATTAATGTATTGACTTGTTCCATGACCATGGAGTCTTACTCCTGAAGTGGGTCCTATGGAACAGAATAAATAAATAAAAAATAAATAAAAGAAGATCCAACGGAGAGCAGCGCGCTTCGTTACAGAATCATTTGGTAATCGTGAAAGCGTTACGGAGATGATCGCTAAACTCCAGTGGAAGACTCTGCAGGAGAGACGCTCAGTCGCTCGGTACGGGCTTTTGTCGAAGTTTCGAGAACTTACCTTTACTGAGGAGTCTAGCAATATATTGCACCCTCCTACGTATATCTCGCGAAGAGATCGTGAGGATAAAATCAGAGAGATTAGAGCCCACACAGAGGCATACCGACAATCCTTCTTTCCGCGAACAATACGTGACTGGAATAGGAGGGAAAATAGATAGTGGTACTCAAGGTACCCTCCACCACACATCGTCTGGTGGCTTGTGGAGTATGGTTGTAGATGTAGATGTAGATGTAGATACTGTAAACAGAACCTGGATTCATCCGAAAAAATGACGTTCTGCCATTCGTGCACCCACGTTTGTCGTTGTGTAAACCATCGCAGGTGCTCCTGTCTGAGATGCAGGATCAAGGGTAACCGAATCCATGGTCACCGAGCTGATAGTCCATGCTGCTGCAAACGCCGTCGAACTGTTCGTGCAGATGGTTGTTGTCTTGCAAATGTCCCCATCTGTTGACTCAGGGATCGAGACGTGGCTGCACGATCCGATCCAGCCATGCGAAGAAGCTGCCTGTCATCTCGACTGCTAGTGATACGAGGCCGTTGGGATCCAGTACGGCGCACCGTATTGCGCTCCTGAACCCACCGATTCCATATTCTGCTAACAGTCATTGGATCGCGATCAACACGAACAGCAATGTCGCAATACAATAAACCGCAATTGCGAAAGGCTACAATCCGACCTTTATCAAAGTCGGAAACGTTGTGGTACGCATTTCTCCTCCTCACACGAGGCATCACAACAACGTTTCACGAAGCAATGCCGGTCGACTACTGTTTGTGTATGAGAAATCGGTTGGATACTTTCTTCATGTCAGCACGTTGTAGGTGTCGCCGCCGGCGCCAACCTAGTGTGAATGTTCTTAAAAGCTAATCATTTGCAGATCGCAGCATCTTCTTACTGTTGGTTAAATTTCGCATCCTTAGCACGCCACTTCGTATTGTAGCAATTTTAATGGACAGTAGTGTATATTAGAACTTTCTATTTGCTCCAGCAAGAATTCCATTTCAAGCATGTGTAAGCAACAAGAAGAGTATTTCAGATTATTGGGTTATATGGTCGCAGAAGCGTAGTATCGACGTATTTTTATGCCAAATGTTCAAAACAAGCAGCAATACACACTGCCTCAGTACCATCCCTGCTTGTATTTCTTAGCTTCGTTAAAGGAAGCGGCGGTGGATTAGCTGTGCGCACTGGGGCGCCTTGCTGCGCTGCGAGGGGCTGTTCGCCGTATGGGTTTCTACTCTCCTCTCGGGCATGGGTGTTTGTGTTGTTCTTAACTTTACCTTAATTATTTTTGAGAACATTATGGATAACAGCGATCTTATTTGCAATTAATGATTCAAGTTACAAGGCGGTATAGATCGCATTTTCTTTTATTTCACTGGTAACCGGTTTCGATCACTTACATGACCATCATCAGATCGCAACTGTAATGATACATAATATATTATTATAGGAATAAATTGTTTCTAAATTGAGTATTTCAAATAATAATAATAATAATAATTTCGTGTGGCACATTGGCTTGGTGCAAGTCTTTCAGTTGGACGCCACTTCGGCGACTTGCGTGTCCTTAGCCTACCCGTTAACCAACCAGGGAAAGGGGACCTACAGCTTAACGTGGAATCCGAATCACGTGTCGTTTCTGGCGACTCCTCACATCGTTGAGAGGTGAAGGATGGGTTAAAGCACAGACTGAAAAATTCCGAAGCCCGACCGGGTTTCTAAACCGCGACCCTTCGGTTTCCAGTAGAGCGCTTTACCCCAAGACCACCAGGGCCTACTTAAGAATAAAATATACCCCTAATATTGGCCACCAGATGCTTACAGCTGGAGCTGCCTCAAGGTTTAATGTTGACTGCTGTACATGTAGGACCATTCGTCCTTTAAATACTGTAAGCTCCATCCTCTAATTTAAATATTGGCCAATCAGGTATAAGTTTTAATGGAATTTATACAACAATGGATTTCAGCATGCAACAAACCAAATCACTGTATAGAATAGAAAAAAAGGTAGAAAAATGTAAACGGATTTAAAAGGACATTGTATATGGTCATATAAAAGACAATGTAGCATATGGAAACATAGGAAACCATGTTATGGATTTGTTATGATTTGAAAAACAGATCTCGGAGGTACTATTTTAACACTATCAGATTATGAAATAAAATATTATTTAAGTTATATATATATATATATATATATATATATATATATATATATATATATATATATATGGCGTCTGTTCTTTCGGGCATCATTCGTAGAATATTGTAACTACCTCTGCAACCAGAAGCCATCCAAACCGAAATTAATGTTCTAAAATCAATAGCCATAGCTAATAACATTAAAGAAAGCTGATTTGATATACCATAAATTACGACAGACCAATGATAATACTACAATTTCAAAAACGATATGTACAAAAATGGGATACATTGGGCTTCTTTCAGACAAGATAAATAGATTGTTTAAAAATTCCAATCTAACTATAGCATTTACAACAAATAACCAGCTTCAGACTAAACTTAAACGTACAATTGGTAAGTCTGACAGGTACCAAAAAAATGGTGTTTACAAGATACAATGTAAATACTCTGATAAACAATATATAGGACAAACCGGCCGTAGCTTCAAAAAATGTTCAAATGTCTGTAAATCTATCGGACCAAACTGCGTGGTCAATAGTCTGTAGCTTACAAACTACTTAAACCTAGGTAAACTAACCTACGGACAAACACACACACCCGTGCCCCAGGGAGGACTCGAACCTCCAGGGCGAGCAACCGCACGCTCCGCAGCGAGACGCTTTAGACCACTCGGCTACTCCACCGTGGCCGTACCTTCCTAACACGGATTAAAGAACATTCCACTGGTATTGCACGAACAAAATCGATTTTTGGCCAACATCTTGATGAGTGCAATCATTCAGAAGGGTCTATTTCCGACAATATGAAAATATTACACAATGTACCCAAAGGTCAACTACTCACTGCAGTTGGACATATAGAAATCTACACACATCGTAAGAATAAACCATTAGATTGCATAAATGAGCAGCTAACCTTCAGAGATAGATATTTCTTTGAACTATTCGATGATCTCCTGTAGAATGGTTACTCTTTTCTCCCATCGACCAAATGTATTTTTACAGTTTAAGATACAAGATCATCTTAATTAAGGTCTTCACTCTCATTGTCATATATTTTAACCTAATTATTGTAATTACTGATATGCCTTATAACTGTGGCATATATTTTATTTTATCTGGCTTTTAGTTTTAAGGCAAGGGCCCTGAGAACCCAATACTACATCAAAAACCATTTTATTAGAGATGTAATGCATACATATGTAGTAGCAAAATTCTCATTCCATTTCATATCTCCCTGTAACGTTACGCCTAGATATGTAATCGATACAACTGCGTCAAGCAGCACACTACCAATGTTGTATTCTTACTTTATAGGACTGTTTTTCCTATTCATCTGTATCACCTTACATTTTTCTACATTTAAAGTTAATCGGAATTCCTCACAGCAACAAGAAATTATATCTACTCGTTCATAATGCATTGTACTACAGTTATCCATTGCGTTCACTTCACGTACATCACAGCACGTACATGAAATACCAAAGTGCAGCGAATGAAAACTTGTGCCCGGCTGGGATTTACAGTAGATGTCCAAAATGAATGATGTCCTTCTATGGAAAGAGCGGCCTGTCATCTCTTCAAAAGATTTGCGAACACTCGTCGAATTTCGGCTGCTGAAATCCTGGAAATGACTAGTCGAATCTTTTTTTCACGAAACAATAAATTCTTACAGGTATGTAAACAATATCCTGCATCCATTTTTTCAAGAACTATCACCAACAAAAAGCTGCACGGTTATTTCATGCAGGACAATGCAAGACCACACATTGCCAATGCTTCTACGGCAGCAATATGAAGTGTTTTTGATGATAGGATAATTGACTGGCCTCCTCGTTCTCCAGATCTAAATCCCTGTGACATTTATCTTTGGGGAATGTTAAAAGACAAGATGTATGCAAACAATCCTCATGCACTCGAAGAGTTGGAAGACAGGATTCGACTAGTCATTTTCCAGATTTGTTGTTTCTGTGGTCTTCAGTCCGGAGACTGGTTTGATGCAGCTCTCCACAATACCCTATCCTGAGCAATGCTCTTCATCTCCACATGAGAACGTCAACCTACATCTGTGTGAATCTGCTTACTGTATCCATCTGTTGGTCTTCCTCTGCGGTTTTTACCCCACACACTTACCTCCGACGCTAAATTCACAGTTCCTTGATGTCTAAGAATGTGCCCTTGTGATATTCCTGGCCTATGGCCACTTCATATTTCTGGCCGCTGGCCGTTTGTTTGCTAACATCGTACGTGTATTAAACGCGGAAGAAAGACAGAAGTGCAGCATGTGTTGAAATGTGGGGTGGGGAGCAGTAGCATATGGCACAGTAGGTGCTGGTTCCCGTGGGAAAGCCCGCCTATATTACTGGTGCTCTCCTCGCATTGGCTGCTGCATTTCACGTCACGTGATTTCTTTTGAAATTAGTTTTGTTTATTACATACTAAATATTAATTATTCAGAGCTGAGAAGTTGTAATAAATATCTCTCAAGGACAGGCTAGGTTTTGACAATTTAAAAAGTTTAAGGTGCCTTCTCTTATTGTAACAAGAGAAGAGCGATTTTGCAGAAGGCGTGCGACGGCCCTGTTTTGGCGCGAAATAGAGCGTCAGGTGCCCTCTAGTCTCGCAACGCGCCGCAGTTTCAGTCTCGAGCTGACCACCATACGCGCCGGACCGCGCCTGTCATGAGCAAAGATATTTGTAATAGTGATAACAGTCGAGGTCTCAACATGAACTATGGGCAGCATAGGCCGTATCATATTAACAATAGTTGCTCATATTTTATTATTTATTTATTAAACGGCATCCCTGACAATTAAAAATCTCGCGAGTTGCTTATTATGCTTCCATCATACAGAACTTATTTTAGCCTCACTTGTATGCTGTAGAAGAACCTACGACCTGTGTGCTGTCTTCCTGCGCTGGGGAGACAACTATAGATGGCAACAGGTTAGTCTGAACTCTATGCTTTCCATAACGTTTTGGACAGCAACTACGGCACCTCGTGCGTACTGTAGGGCGGTACAAACGCACACTGCTATGCAACAGGATCCGCAAGGATGTGAAGGTTTTAGGGGACTTGTGGGAGGAAGCAGTACTAACTTCTCCGTCCGCAAATGAAACCCTAGGAAGCTTGTACCCTACCAATCTATTCCTTCTTTTAGTCGAGGTATGCCGGAAATTTCCCAGATTTAGGCAGCCGAATTTCGTCAAGTGTTCGCAAATGTGTTCAAGAGATGTCAGGCCGCTATCTCGATAGAGGGACATCATTTTGAACATCTACTGTAAATAAAGGTAAGCTTAGGTTACTCAGATGGCAATGTGTTCTAGACTTTAACCTAGTGTATGCGCACGCGGCACAATAGAGTCCGAGGAGCGGGCGCTGCCAAGGCCGGCGGATGCGGTGGCGGCAGCCGGGATCCGCACACGCCTGGCAGGCGTCTTTCGTGAAACACATCAGTGGCGGTACATACCCGTCTCGCTACCACTCTGGAAATCTTGTACGCCGGCAATACGATACCGTATTCGGTAGCGCGGTACTGTGTCCTCGCCTTCCCCCCCCTCCCCCGATCCGTCAGCTACCTGCTCGCCCCATCTCGCTGCTTGCCACACGGCCCCAGTAGATAAACGGCAACAGGAGGCCAGCCAGGCAGCTAGACTCACTGGGCAGCACCTGTCCCGCGCTCCTGGGTCGCCGGTAATTCACTTGCCGGAGTGCGGTTTCCATTAGTGCGCAGTGCGCGACCGGCCGGGAATTTTAATCGCCGCATTATGAGGAGCCGGACGGCCGCGGAAGAGCGAGGCCGGCCAATTAGGTGAGAGGACAGGGCGCGCTGATAAACGCGCTCATATTTCAGACATTAGCCGCTCCTTAATGCGCCGAGAAATATGGGCTCGCCGCAATTTGCATGCAAACTCGTGGGAGCCCAGTGCCGGCCCCCTGGCGCCGCCGCTTCCGCCGGGAAGAAGGGGAGGCGGGACAGGCGCCTGCCGCTGCTGCCGAGGGGCCCGCCCTCCATCTTGCCAAGGGACACTCCACTGCCCGCACCTGCAGCTGCCGGAGGGAAGACTGCACGTGAGCTCACGCGCGCTGCGATACTCCACTAAAAGAGCTGCAGTTTCAGGCGACTGGATTACTGGATTAGGACGCGCATGGAGGAAGTGAGATCCAGGACGTCGTTTCCTTTAAAAAAAAAAAAAAAAAAAAAAAAAAAAAAAAAAAAAAAAAAAAAAAAAAAGGTAAAATTACGGCATTTGGCATAACGTTCAAATTTATAATTTCCACACTACAAATTGTAGCCGCAGAAAGTTTTACAGACAGTATACACACATCCAGCTGAATGTACCTTCTAAATTGTATCACAGTACGACACAAAGTTCATGAGATATGAGCACATAAACAGTAACATTCATGGAAAACTGCCCCATCAAGCACAAAGTTTTAATTGCTCCTTTACTAGTAACTGATTTCGCAACAGATTTTATTGACATACAGCACTTACACAAATGAAATTATACCTGAAAAATTATACAATTGTACAACATATAACTCAATACATATGTGATCGTGCGAATTTTATATGCCATTTGTATTTGGAATATGGCCCCAATTGTGCGATTGGATTCACGATTTCTATCAGAAAGGACACAGTTCGTAGTCGCGGACGGTAAGTCATCGAATAAAACAGAAGGGATATCTGGCGTTCCCCATGGAAGCGTTATAGGTCCCCTACTCTTCCTTGTGTTTATAAACAATTTAGGAGACAATCTGAATAGTTCTCTTACACTTTTCTCGGATGATGCTGTCGTTTATCGGTTAGTGAAGTCAACAGAGTATCAAAAGCAACTGCAAAGCGATTTAAACAAAATTTCTACATGATGCCAAAATTGGCAGTTAACACTAAAAATAACTGAAGCTAACGCCGTCGTCGCGTTTAATACTTATTGTATTGGTGTGGTGTCTGTTCTTTAGGACGTCCGAAAGAACAGACACCATACCAATACCAAAATTAGGGTAATGGAGTGCAGTCTAAGAAAATTAGGTGATGCTGAAGGAATTGGATTAGGTAACGAAACAATAAGGGAGGTAGATGAGGTTTGTTACTTGGTCAGGAAAATAACAAATGATGGTCGCAGTACAGAGGATATAAAATGCAGAATGGCAATGGGTAAAATGCTTTCTTGAAAAGGAGAAATTTGTTAATATCGAATATCGATTTAAGCCTCTGAAGGTCCTTTCTGAATTCATTTGTGTGGAGTAGTGTCTTGTGTGGGAGTGAAACATGGACGATAAAAAGTGCGGACAGGAAGAGGATAGAGGCTTTAGACATGTGATGCTACAGAAGAATGCTGAAAATTGGGTAGGTGGATCGTGTAACTAATGAGGAGGTACAGAACAGAATTGGGGAGAAAAGGAATTTCTGACATACCTTGAATAAAAGAAGGGATCGATTGGTAGGACTCATTCTTAGACATTAATGAATTGTGAATTTAGCGTTGGAGGGAAGTGTGTGGGGTAAAAACCGCAGAGGAAGACCAAGAGATGGATGCAGTAAGCAGATTCAGACAGATTTAGGTTGCCGTTGTTGTGTGGAGCTGAAGAGGCTTCCTCAGGATAGGGTATTGTGGAGAGCAGCATCAAACCAGTCTCTGGACTGAAGACAACAAAAAGATACTAATGATGGGCTAAACTGCGATTTTACGATATCTGTGATTTCTGTGACTGCTTCTTTTAGGTATCTGCGATTCTTAGTTGCGATTTGTCACTGTTTACAATCGCAGTTTACAAATCCTCAAAATGTATCCCTCCGCATTCAAATTGCGATTTCCGTGAGATCTGAATACTATACTTCTGTGATTTCTGGTACTTCTGCTACTGCTATTGCAAATTCTGCTACTTCTGTTGCTGCTTCTGCTATTTCTGCTACTTTCGTGATTTCTGCTACTCCCGTGACTTATGCGATTTCTGTGGCAAATGATATATATATATATATATATCATCCATAACAGATTCCTCGTCATAATGGATAGTCCAGGTTGGAATTAATAACGTAATAAGGATAGTTTACAACTCACCGCAAAGACGTGGCGACGAGCTGCGACAGGGACATACAAAAGACACACACATACAACAGTTTCAGCTATCGGCCATGGCCTTCTTCAGGAAATAGAACACTCACGCAATCACACAGGCACACAACACAGTCATACAACCATCACCTCCGGCTGCCGCACTTCGGAAAGCTATTTCAATGTTTGGTTTGTAATGTGTAGTTGAAACTGAGGTTATTCGCATGTAGTATGTAACAGAAATTGGCAAGTAAGCTACAAGCCTATCTTCACAGAAGCATTCGGCAGATTACAGCAACTGTATCGGTGTAACGAAAGTGCTATGTTCGTGGCTGTAGAATGCATGAACAATTTTTTTAAAACATTGTGTGGTATAAGTCACTTACCAATTTGAATAAGATAAGTAAATGTGAAATACACCGTGAGTGACTTCTGAAAATTCTATTTTCCCTTTAAAACCTTTCTGTGTCACTATCTATCCTGCCATATAACTGCTGATAAGAGCTTGCGTTACATTTTACTTACCGAGGTGTGCTAGTGTGCTAATGTTGGCAACTTAATCATCACTTTATAGTAACCTAGTGTGCTAATGTTGGCAACTTAATCTTCACTTTATAAGAATATTTAATTTACTGACTGTACGAGGTTACACACAAGAAACCTTACAACCACAGACCAAGAATAACAATTATTTATTTTATGATAAACCAAATATTATTTCTATCATTCTATGTGATTTAGATTTCTAAGGTCATTCATCGGTCGTTGCCACACTATGCCACCACTCCAATAAACAAAAGTTTTAATAATACTGATGGACCCAACACCACGCATTTGCTTTCACTCATATCTTCACGAGAGGGGATGTACAAAAAAGAAAAATAGGGGAAACAACATTCCTAAACCTAAAACAAATCCGATAAAATAAAACTTTCCGTTACCCAAAAACTTTTATATTTTCAAGAGTAAAATTTTTATCAAATCCTCGAAAATACAACTTTACTCCCATATCGCACTACTTACAGTCCACACTGAAAATGGAGTTGGCATACCGTTAAACATTTTGTAAAATTACTTAGTTGACCACTTGATCCCACCCCCTTGGAATTTTTATTTCATGTACGATGTATAAGACATGCCAAAATACTCGTCGAAAACCAGTTTGGCAATGTAAGATACATATTCTTAATTCACATAATACTTGTAGGTTTTATGACGAAAATGATTTTAAACAGGAATCAAGTCCGCAACACAATCTTTATTTGGCATTCACCGTTTTCTTTAACCTATAAACCTAAAAATATAGATGCCAAGCCTTGCCTCACATAAAACTTTGAAGTGCTGCCGTCAGGTAAAATAGTTCCACTAACTGTAGACATTTTCACAAAATTGCTTATTAATTCGACCACATCCCTAAACAACATACGAGTGAAAGTACGGCAGTTGGCCAACAGGTAGCACAAGGCGGAAAATTAAATGCTATTCTCAGTTGCTACTTGCGACTCTTGGTTGCGATTTTTCAATGAAGTAGTGTTAATATCACACACACACACAATACACACAACGCCACACATACACGACGCAGACGCCAGGCAGCTAGAAGTACCAGCAGAAGCAGCAGGCACGGTCTAAACTGCGACTCTTAAACGCGATTTGTCGCTGAAATCGCAGGTAGACTCTCTGGCGTGCCCACTACAAAGATGATAGTACAAACTTCAACCAACAGATGGCAGACTGCGTTGAGAGAGTAAACTGCTTCTTGCTACTCTTTGTTGCGACTTGCTCCTCTTAGCTGCTACTGCGCTTCTGAACTGCGATTGAAATCGCAGTCAGATTTCGTAAAGTTGCAATTGTGAAAACTGAGACTTCTAAATCACTGTGACTCTTAATAGGTATGCAATTTCCGACCCATCCCTAGTAGATACATCCTTTAGGAACAATATTTTCATATGTCCACCTAATCCCCATCCCTCTCAACAGCCATACGACAACTTGGAACCAGCACCTGTATACCCGCACGATAAAATTCTGGACCAACACGTTGGAGCCACTGTTTGGCAGCGTGCACAAAGAGTCATCATCTTCAAACCTTTTTCCATGAAGAGAGTCTTTCAGTTTCCCAAAGAGATGATAGTCACATGGAGCCAAGTTAGGACTATAAGGCGGGTGTTTCATTGTTGTCCATCCGAGTTTTGTAATCGCCTCCATGCGTTTTTGACTGGCGTGTGCCTGTGTATTGTCGTGCAACAGAAAAACATCCTGCTTTGGCCGATGTGGTCGAACACGACTCAGTCCAGCTTGAAGTTTCTTCAGTATCGTCATATATGCAACAGAATTTATGGTGCTTCCACGTGGCATGATGTCCAAAGCAAGAGTCCTTCGGAATCGAAAATCACCGTAGCCATAACTTTTCCAGCAGAAGGTGTAGTTTTGATTTTTTTTTCCTTCGGTGAATTTGCTTGATGCCACTCCATTGACTGCCTCTTTGGCTGTGGTGAAAAATGATGGAGCCATGTTTCATCACCTGTCACAATTCTTCCAAGAAATTCATCTCCACCATTCCCGTACTGTTCCAAAAATTCGCTGCATACCGGTTTTCGTGTTTCTTTGAGAGCCACTGTCAACATCCTGGGAACCCAGCTGGCACAAGCCTTTTTTAACGCCAACACTTTCAGTATTCTGCGAACAGTTCCTTCCCCTATCCCAACGTAGCGTGTCAATTCGTTCTCTGTGATGCGTCTGCCAGCAGTCACCAATTCGTTAACGCTCTGCACATTCTCTGGAGTGTGTGCAGTACGAGGCCTGCCGCTGTGAGGACGATCCTCAATACTGACGTGCCCGTTTTCATCACGTAACCTGCTTGCCCATCGACTAACTGTACTGCGATCGACAAGAGCATCTCCATACACTTTTTTCAACCTCTCGTGGATTTTTCCAACTGTCTCGTTTTCACAGCACAGGAATTCAATTATAGCAAGTTGCTTCTGACGAACGTCAAGTGTAGCAGCCATCTTGAAGACATACTGTAACAGCGCCACTCACAGGAACAGCTTGAACTAAGTTTGAAAACAAGCGAGAACGATGTATCTACACACTGTAAAACTTTCAAACATGCAGAAATAAAACTTTATTTAACAAAAAATAGTGTGCATTTCTGTTGGAGTGACCCTCTATTACTGTGGCACCAGTGCCCCGACATGGCGTCACTGCCAGCCGGGCCTAGCCGAGAGAAACCTAGTCGCTTTGTCAGATATGTAACGTATGCTGCGCTACTGTTCACAGACTATGAGCGGACTATCGCCGGACATAAAACATATAGTCCGCCTTTGTAGTCAAGTTGACAGCGTGGCAGTTTAACACGAACGGGGGGGAGGGGGGGGGGGGAGGGACAATTTCGATTCCCGGTCCCGTCAGAAACTTTTTCTGCTCGGTGATACACTACGCAAGTTCGGCATATATTTGTCAATTTTGCCTGTAACTCAACAGACCTTTCACTGCTGTTGTACGCACTTTACCAAAATACACACACACACAGATATAAATAAAATTAAGGGACTCAATAATTAAATCTAATTGCATCGAGAGGTTTGCAGTGGACATGCAGCAAGTGCCGTCTTACGAGAGCGCTACACGCTGCGCTGCCCTCCGCTGCCAGTGCTGCTTGAAGTGTGCACCAGGCCTTATGCGATTGTTTGAAAAAAAAAAAAAAAAAAAAAAAAAAAAAAAAAAAAAAAAAAAAAAAAACACAGTTCGAGTAATAGTGGTCAGGGTAAAGTTGAGAATTTTTATCTGACGGGAGTAGGGCTAGGGTAGTCCATACAGCTGTGATGATCAGTGGTGCAGAAGTCAGAGCGACTGTCTAGAAAGTATGTGACCCTGGTTCGTATCCCAGATAGGTACACATTTTCAACTTTACCCATTCGTAGTTAATGTCATAAATTCCGTGAATATGAATTCTTGGAAGTGCCGCAGTTGCCAAACTCTTAATGACGGACGCCAACGCAAAGCTGTGTACGATGTGATATGGTTCGATGAATTATTTTCTACATTGTTACAAACGATCAGGTTTATTTATCAAAAATTCCAAAACAATCTTAAAATTGATAGATCTGAAGCACTGAATTAAAATTTGCGGCCAGGAATCGAACCCGGACCTCCATGCTTACTAGGCAGACGTCGTAACCGTTAGACTACCACACCACTGACGATTAAGGCGCCTTGGAATAGTCTATGTACGATTTCGCTCCACAACACAAACTTTTAATTCAGCTTCTTTGTTCCACTACTGCCAAGGCTCTCCATGCAGCGGAATAGCACCTCAGCAATGAACATGGTGGAACAATCCTGTTATGGTGATATAAATATCAATTAATACAAATAATTGCTGAGGTGCTATTCCGCTGCATGGAGAGCCTTGGCAGTAGTGGCAATTGTCTTTGGAACAAAGAAGCTGAATTAAAAGTTTGTGTTGTGGAGGGAAATCGTACATAGACTATTCCAAGGCGCCTTAATCGTCAGTGGTGTGGTAGTCTAACGGTTAAACAAATTTTAATTCAATGCTTCAGATCTATCAATAATGTCTTTGACATATTTCAGACGTAAATCCGTCTCTGGGATTGTTTATTTGTATTAATCTTAAAATTCTTCATGATTCCTTCCTACAATCAAGCATCTGTGCAATTCTGTTATGGTTTTTATATCCTGGTATTTAACTGTTTCTATCACTACCCTCACTGGCCGAATAATTGAGGTTGAATATCTCACCATCCTGAACAACAAACTGCTTTACTGTGACCAACAGACGTTCTAGTGCAAGAATACTGTCTTATGAACTACGTCTCATACAACGGTATAATTTTGGAGGTACATTCAGTAGTACTTTTACTCCGCCTGACAGGCCTCGAAAGACCCACTGGTTACTGACCGGCCGGCGTGTCATCTTCCGCCGAGGGCGTCAACGACTGCGCTATGGATGGGTACGTGGTCAGCGTCGCGCACACCCGGCCGTTACGTCAATCTTCGTGACCGGAGCCGCTACTTCCCAATCACGTAGCTCCTCACTTGGCCTCACAGCCCTGAATGCACGCCGCTTGCCAACAGCGCTTAACAGACCCGGACGGTAACCCACCCAAGTGCTAGCCAAGCCCAACAGTGCTTAACTTCTGTGTATCCACTGCAGCATGGCCGTTGGCCGGTAGTACTTTACATGTATACTATTCGTCAAGCGTTTTGCGAATAAAGTTATTACTCAAGGGGTTACAGAGTAAAATATTATGTCTAATGCTGACATTCTACTGCATGGATAGTAAAAATGTGCTAATCGATATTACTTTTCGTTCTGTTATTTTGGGAGGTGTGTTAGCGTGAAAAAATTTCGGATGTTTGAAGTTATGTGTGAACGTCTATTGGAAGTCACTCAGTTCTTTAATTTTTTAAATGCTGAGCGTCACTGGCGTCACCCCCCCCATAACCCGAAAAAAAGAAGAAAAAAAGAAAAAAGAAAAAAAAAATCGTGCAACAGGAATCTGGTAAAGGTAAAGATTGAAAACTTGTGGTGTTTTACGATAATCTTTCATTGGATGGGAGTGAATTAGTTTCTTCAACAGGAGTGGTAGATGGTAGTCTGTCTGGAAAATGACTATAATTTTGCTCGTCACGCAGATCTATTCCCCTCCCCCCAAAGCCAAGTCCTAGTTACGCCACTGCTGAGCGTTCACAATCTAGGGTAATTATAGCACTGTGGAATATGTTTCCTGAACGCATATAAATAACCCCTACCTGTAACACTTGATTTACTGTATTAAATCTATAACAGAAAACTCTACTTGTTAATAGTAAATTATACCAGAATCTTTTTTTATATATAATTTGGGGAGTGGTATCAAGCAATGTAATAATTTTATTTAAACTCGTCGGGTGTTTCAGTGCAATGAATTACATTCAGTGGCAAAGTTGAAAATTTTGGCCTCGATCGCAGCTTTCCCGCATTGGGTCAGCGGTGGCCCGACACGCTTCTCGTCATGCCCAAATTCTCAACTTATTGCTCACTACGGTTTTACTGGCGCCTATTTGCAACTGCTTTCAGTTTTATCCTTATTTCTGCAAGGGTCGGGCGTATTTGGCATACTCAAAGAAATAGTCATTTGCCTGTTGGCGCAGTACATACGGTTATAAAAATGGCGTTGGGTCCATTCATCACGCTATGAATTATCAGTTGATCTTGATATATCACTTATACTGATTCGTTGGACGTGTTCCAGGCTCTGTGTTTTCTGCAGTTACTATCCTTTGCATATCGCTTAACATATGTCCTAACATTCTATCTCTTTTTTTCTTGTCCTTGTTTTCCACATTTTTCTTTCATCTCGGATTCTGCGGAAATTCTTTTCACGCCTTAAGGTAGCGGTCCACATAATATTCAACATCTTTCTATATCACCACATCTCAAACTCTTCGTCTCTCTTCTGTTGTAGCTTTCCCACACTCCTAGATTCACTGCTGTGCAATGCTGTGCTCCAAATGTACATTTCCAGAAATTTATTTCTTAGGTCGAAATTTGATGCCGGTAAACTGCTCTTGGCCAAGAATGGTCTCTTTGACTATTTTTATTTCCTCTCCCTTTCATCCGGCATGTGCTATTATGAATCCGAAGCAGCAGCGTTCCTTCACGTAGTCCAAATAGTGGTCAGTTATTTTGATGTAAGGTAACAAGACGGTCATCTCATCTCTATTACTTCCCATTACTTTCATATTTCTTCGTTTTAACCCAAATCTTCTCTCTGTACTGATTACTGTTCATTCTATTTAACACAGACTGTGATTCCTCTGCACTTTCACTGAGGATATAACTGTCATCAGAGAATTTTTTCACTGTTATCCTTTCACCCAACATCTCCCTCTTGCGCCTTTCTTTTGTTTCTATCTGTTTTCGTTTAATGTATAGATAGAACAGTAGGAACGTAAGCTTACATCCTTATCTTACACCGTACTAATCAGAGGATTTCGTTCCTCGTGTTGCATCCTTATTTATCCCTCTTGTATGTTAGTGTTTCCCTGTAGCTTACTCGTATTTTTCGGACAGTTTCATACATTTTCTACTAGTTTACATAGCCCAGCTCTTTTCCACGTTGACAAATCCTATGAAGTTGGCTTGCTTTTCTTGTCTTGCTTCAATTATCGATCGCAACGTCAAAAGTGCCTTTTTTGCGCCCTTAACTTTAGGAAAGGCAAACTGGTCGTTGTCTAACAAATCTTCAATTTCTTTCCTGAGGCTCGTTCTGAAGCATAGTAAACAAGTTTCTCGCTCATTTGTCAATGGAGCAGGAACGATAATTTGGTCACCGTGTTACACAGCTCTTTACGCCATACTCAGAAGAAATAAGGACGAAAATAACATTTTATACAAATGAGAATGATTATAGCCCAGTGGTGCTGTAACAATAAATACGTTTTCAAAATCCGAGATTTTGGGAAGGATGATTATGGTTTAAGATCTCGTCGGCGGCATGGAGAAGGATATCGGACGTGTCCTTTCAAAAGAAACATCCTGTATTCGCCTTGAGCGATCTAGAGAAATCTTGTAAATTATAATTAGGATTGCCGGAGGTGGATTTCAACTTCCGTCCTCCCGAATGCGAGTCCAGTGTGCTACCAGTGCGGCATCTCGCTCGGTAGCGATTTTTCAGACATTGGTGTTCTGTTCCTATTTGAATTCGGTAAACGGGTTAAAAACTTTTTGGTTCATCTTAGGCCTTATTCCTAACGTCATTACAATACCTGTATCTATGTTACAGTATACAAGGAAAGTTTGAACGATGAACCGGAGCTCCAGGCAAATTGATCGAGTCGATTAAATCGTTTTGCACGAGATGTTAGTTGGGCTGAAACGTCATCATTTTTATGTGTACCTATCGGATTTTAGTGAAAAACAACTATTTTCCTTGGAGGTTTCTGAAGCGCGTCACATCCACTCTAGGAACGTATACGAAACGGTCCAAACTTTGCACGAAGGTAAATAAATGGATAAAGTCTAAACAATTTTTATCCACTACTCATTATCCATTGTCGTCATAATTTAGCACATCGTAAGGCTCGTTGAATGCGCAGGAAATCTTGGAATTCTAAACTGATAAAAAAATTTGTTCGTAGTTTCGTTGTTTATACGTAAGAATATCGTTAAATCCAATAAGATAATGGAAAAGAGAGCGTTTATTAAATTTTTCACATATAAATGTTGACTACAGTATCTAATCAACTGCGATAGAATAAAATTAGAAACAGAATGAAAAATGCCCCTATCACAGCTAAAATAAATAAATAAATAAATAAAATTATTATTCGTCCAAATATAGTTGACATTCGGCGCAGTGGCATATGGGAGCAATCCCCAAAACGTGGCCAAAACCGCGGAAACGAATTTTCGATTCTCGGAATTTTGATGGGTGGGTTGGGTAGGGAAAGGATTGGTGCATCTCTTTCCATAGGAGAGGTCGCCACCTTCGATACCAGTCGAGTTACGTCAGTTCAAAAGTGACCTTCGTCGAGAGCACACGCGACGCTGTGAAAGCAGGGCAAATTTACTCTCGGTTTCTGAGTAAATATTTTGGTAGAAATTGAAGAATTTCAGTTCTACAAGATGGAATCGGTTTTTACAGGTATGTACAAAATATTCGTACACTAAATCGGTAAAAATTTCATGGTTATCCTATTTATATTATATTATTTCCGCTGCCTGTGCAAAACGACCATGCTTTGCCGAACTAGCGTTTTCAACTAAAGCAAAAGTAGCATATACCGCGCAATTTCAACTCTCAGACTATAGATTGATTAATTATCTAATGGAATTGACAAGAATCAGCTGTCAAAATCTGCCATTTCTCTTGTTTATAATGAATATTTACAAGTGCCCGTGCGGCCAACGTTTCGTATGCATCAGAAGAAAATCTTCAATTATAATAACTTTTCAATCGAAGAATGATTGTCTTTATCACCTTACTTATTACTTCAATCGTTTATTATACTACTACATTTTTTGAGGTTTGATTCCATTGTTTGGAACGGTGTGCTCAGCGACCACAAAATAATGAATATAATAAATAAAGCATGCAGCACTGGCAATTTTTACTGATGTTTTTGCTTATCCAGTCACGTTCAGCACGGCCACTACGGTCGGGGGTTCGAATCCCCCCTCGGGCATGTATATTTGTGCCGTCCTTAGTATTAGCTAGTTCATAAGTATTTTGTAAGTTTAGGGACTGATGACCCCGTAGTTAAGTCCCATAAGCTATACAAACATTTGAACATTTTCGTGCCCAAATATTGTAAATTACTCAAATCACTCCAATATTCAAGAAAGGCAATAGGGGTGATCCCCAAAATTACAGGCCAATGTCATTGACGTCGATTTGCAGTAGGATTTTGGAACACATGGAGGACATACAAACAAACATTCATTTTTATAAATATAGATTGCGACTGGACTACCTCCCATATATCTGTTTTATTCACAACGTATGTTTCGACAGGCTATCCCAAGTTTAATTTGTCTATAGCTTCCCTTACTATCCTGTTGCGGTGGAGTGGCCGAGTGCACAAAGGCGCCTTGCTGCAGATCACGCAGTTGCTCGCCGTCGGAAGTTCGAGTCCTCTCCTGGGCATGGGTGTGAGTTATCCTTACGTTCGTTTATGTAGTTTGTAAGCCTAGGGACTGATAACCGCAGTAGATAAGTTCCACAATTTACTAATAAATGAAGCCTTATTATGTCCTCCTCTTTAAATTAATTCTTTACTAGGAGACGAAACGAAGTCCGTTCGTCTGGGACAGAAGATGTACAGATGATCATCTGCTATGGAAGAACGTTAGTCGGTGCTTCTTTGAAAGTTAACTCTTCCACTTTTTTAACTAATTTTGATTCTTAACCCTTTAATGCATGACTGTTTATGTGAAGCTATAAAAACTAACACGATTAATTTACCAGTGATCAAAAAGTCAGTATAAATTTGAAAACTTAATAAATCACGGAATAATGTAGATAGAGAGGTAAAAATTGACACACATGCTTGGAATGACATGGGGTTTAATGCAGGATGCCGCTCCACCCCATATTGCTACACGCGTGAAAGATCTCTTGCGCGCGTCGTTTGGTGATGATCGTGTGGTCTGGCGCCATTTTCGACATGCTTGGCCTCCCAGGTCCCCAGACCTCAGTCCGTGCAATTATTGGCTTTGGGATTACCTGAAGTCGCAAGTGTATCGTGATCGACCAACATCTCTAGGGATGGTGAAAGACAACATCCGACGCCAATATCTCACCATAACTCCGGACATGTTTTACAGTGCTGTTCACAATATTATTCCTCGACTACAGCTATTGTTGACGAATGATGGTGAACATATTGAGAATTTCCTGTAAAGAACAGGCTCTTTGCTTTGTCTTAATTTGTTATACTAATCATTGCTTTTCTGATCAACTGAAGCACTATCTGTCGGACATTTTTGAACTTTTGTTGTAGGGGTTTTTTCCTAATAAAACCCCATGCCATTCCAAGCATGTGTGTCAATTTTTACCTCTCTATCTACATTATTCTGTTATTTATTAAGTTTTCAATTTTATTCTGACTTTTTGATCACCCGGTATACTGCGTATATTCTGAGAAAAATATTGAAAAAATCCTCAGAATTATTATGCACTACTAGCAATAAAACGTTCATAGCTGGTCAGCTATATGTTGCTTCCATGACGTACCCTATGCGGTATATGTCACTATTATGCCTCCAATCTTGCCAGAAAATAACTCGTAATGTAACAGTAGTATGTAACTACTTTTACATGGCAAAGGAGGAATACTAAAGTAAACAAACGCACATGTTTGGAGTAACTCAATGCAGCTAACTGTCTAACACAGAGGTCGGCAAGTAATCTTGGATGGTGTCCGGATACTTTTGAAAATTTTTATCCAGGTCCAGAAGTAAATCCACATATTCCTTATAAATTTTTTATTTTAATTTTCACACTCAATCTAATATTAAATACAAAAATTGTAATAATCCAGTAAAACTTATTTGTTATTTATTTTTATTTTCACTGGCAAAAAGTAGTAAATGAAATGTGTAGTCACACTTCTATTGAAAAATAGACACTAAACATACTATTTTTTCACTAAAAAATTATGAAATACAATGAACTGTACCTATTTGTATTAAAAAAATATCAATGCAAGAAATTACATTTGTGGTCTAAAGCTAGTTTCTTAAAGTTACGTTCACATGTGGGGGACCTTAAGCGAATAGTGTCTCCAAATTTTTCCACGAATTAGTTTTTTTAATGAAATTCGACAAATATATGTGGAGCCAAACATAGTAGCCAGGTACATGGCAAACTTTTGCAATTTTCATATTTTTCCGCGACATGTTCATTCCACAATTCGTCAGTGTGATCATTTTTATATGTTTGCAAGGAAATGTCGACCTCCCAGCTTGTTATCTCCATTTGGAGTAAAGTCTTTGGAAGGTGGAACAACTTCGTAGCCACATCCG
The DNA here is from genome assembly GCA_026315105.1 of Locusta migratoria. NCBI lineage: Eukaryota > Metazoa > Arthropoda > Insecta > Orthoptera > Acrididae > Locusta > Locusta migratoria. The sequence goes on from CM048749.1 coordinate 361,960,334, forward strand.
TCCGTTCTACTGCTGCAGAAACCCGAAAAGGTTATTTTAAGACCACAAAATGAATGTGCCCTGACCGCTTAAATAGATGTTTCGAAGACTGTTCGGGTATAATGTCTATTTATGGAATTTCCGTGTTCGATGGATAAAGTTCTCGTGCTGCATTCGTGTGTACATAGCTTTTATGCGGATCACCGGCCAGCTTGCTCTGTTTTGCCGCCCCTTGTCAGCGTACTCTCCAGCGTCGCACATCATGACATTTATTTAATCTACTTATAGTAATCATTAAGGGTTCTAATCATTCAGCAGTTAACTGTAAAATTCTAGAAAAAAAAAAAATGAGTGTGGCTATCATACGAACGGTTATCCACAGAAAAAAGTTTTTTGTAATGATTTGAGTACGTAACTTATAGTTTCAAAATATTTTTGGCGGTCCAGTTTTTGGCCTTCCCCTATCCGGACATGGACCGTTGTCCGCCAGTTGCCGACCGTTGGTCAAACAGATTCAATGTTGTGGTCTTCAGTCCGGAGACTGGTTTGATGCAGCTCTCCACAATGCCCTATCCTGAGCAAGCCTCTTCATCTCCACATAAGAACGGCAAACCACATCTGTCTGAATCTGCTTACTGTATCCATCTCTTGGTCTTCCTCTGCGATTTTTACCCCACACACTTCCCTCCAACGCTAAATTCACAATTCCTTGATGTCTAAGAATGTGTCCTACCAATCTGTCCCTTCTTTTAGTCAAGGTATGCCAGAAATTTCTTTTCTCCCCAATTCTGTTCAGTACCTCCTCATTAGTTACACGATCCACCCACCTAATCTTCAGCATTCTTCTGTAGCACCACATTTCCAAAGCCCCAATCCTCTTCCTGTCCGCACTGTTTATCGTCCATGTCTCACTCCCATACAGTGGAACACTCCATACAAATGCCTTCAGAAAGGACTTCCTTAGGCTTAAATCAATATTCGATGTTAACAAATTTCTCTTTTTCAAGAACGCTTTTCTACCCATTGCCATTCTGCACTTTATATCCTCTGTGCTGCGACCATCATTTGTTATTTTACTGCCCAAGTAACAAAACTCATCTTCCTCCTTTATTGATTCGTTAACTAATCTAATTCCTTCAGCATCACCTGATTTTCTTAGACTGCACTCCATTACGCTAGTTTTGCTCTTGTTAATGTTCATCTTATATGCACCTTTCAGCACACTGTCCATTCCGTTCAACTGCTCTTCCAGGTCCCTTACTGTCTCTGACAGAATTACTATGTCGTCGGCAAAACGCAATGTTTTTAATTCTTCACCCTGAACTTTAATTCCTTCTCCAAATTTCTCCTTGCTTTCCTGTATAGCTCGCTCAATGTACAGATTGAATAACATTGGAGAAAGACTACAACCCTGTGTTACTCCCTTTCCAACCACTGCATCCCTTTCATGCCCTTCAATTCTGAGAACCGTTGTCTGGTTTTTGTACAAGTTGTAAATAATCTTACGTTCCCTATATTTTACTCCTGCTTGCTTCAGAACTTGAAAGAGTTTATTCCAATCAACATTGTCAAAAGCCTTCTCCAAATCTACAAAAGATAGGAATGTAGGTTTGCCTTTTCTTAATCTATCTTCTAGGATAAGCCGTAAAGTGAGTATTGCCTCCCGAGTTCCTACATTTCTCCTGAACCCAAACTGATCTTCCCCGAGGTCGGCTTCTACCAGCTTTTCCATCCTTCTGTAAATAATTCGTGTTAATATTTTGCAATAGCACTCTGAAACTCCTAGGACGAGCTACTGGCATGTGTAACACGGTATACAGAAGCAGCTACAAATGAATCTGTGGTAATACGTTGATCAGTTTGAGAGGTAATAGAAAAATGTTATGCAGCTGATGAGCTACACTGTGCATTAAAAAACCAGAATGATGCGTACTTTGTGCCAGAATGTTCAAAAATGGGATGTAAGAGGAGCAACAATTCCTGACGCCTTACAAGAGGAGAGGCTGCATGCCTAAACTAATGGTATATCTGTAAACACGTCCAGTGCAGTTCTCCACAGTCACCAGATGCAGAGCGCAGTGCAGACAGAGAGAGCGCAGCTCGTTTCACCGGGCTGCGCGGCGTCCCCGCAGCTTCCTGCAGGAGACGTTCAGAAATCAACAAATAAACAAATTGGCGTGGCGCGCGTCTTCAAACACGGCGGCGCTGTTTGCACATCATTACTCGCCGCGCGGCGCGGCCACCGTTTGATGCCGCACATCAAACGCCGGATTACGCGGCCGCCGTCCTTCAGTCCGGGTCTTTAATTCATATTTTTAATCACGTGGATGACTTTAATTGGGTGTCCCCGCGGCTGCCGCCTCTCTCCGCCTGCACGGTTAATGGCGACCGCTTCCCTTCCAAAACCCACCCTCCCACCCACGACCAGCGCTTCGGACTCTCTTTCCTTTTTTTTTTTTTTTTTTCTTCCCCTGCCGCGGAGCGGGAACTGTTCTTCTTTATACGCGGTGTCTCTGTGAGGGAAATGTACAAAATATTTTTTAATATCAGCCCCGCACTCTTCTTTTGAAACTTTGCATTCTGGAGTCCCGGCGCCTTTATGGTCGCGTTTCGCTAACGGGTCTTGTATCACATTCGTCTTTTGCGCACAAGATATATTAATATTTAGCCGCGGTGAATCTCTCTCTCTCTCTCTCTCTCTCTCTCTCTCTCTCTCTCTCTCTCTCCTTCCACTCTTCTTTCGCTGCGTCCTGCCTCGACACCCACCCCTCACCTCGATCCGCTTCAGGATTACCTGCTCCAAGGTGGTATCAAAAGCACAGAAGCGGCCGCAACCTTTTGAAGTGCGCCTCGCCGCCGCCTCCCCCCGCGGCCCAACTTCTGGGAGAGGAGTTCCGGATTTGTCCGAGAATGAGCCAGGCCGGACAATGGGCGCTGCTCCCGCCGTCCTATCTACTGTATCTGCCGGACGCAGCCGGCCAGGTTCGAAGCGCGCACAGCTCGCCCACCCCTGGCGCGCGGACAAAGCGTCGGTATTCTCACCACGCCGACCCGCCGAGTGAAACGGAGTCAGTAAGTCTCTGCTCCGCTCGCGAAATGGACTCGCAACCTAAGAGGTAGACACTGTTCGTACTATCCGTTTTAACCACAGAAAACTACACTGCCAATCACTCAAGGAAATAGTTTATAAATATTACTAGTCCACAAAATGTAGCAACCGGTTGTTTCTAGTAATTTATATGTGACGACCGGTTTCGGCCGCTTGAGTTTCCTTCGTCTGGTCTCTATAAAGGCAAACAAGTGCATTGGTATTATAGTAAACCATATAAAACTTACACAAGTCGGTTACAGAAATTTGAATTTGTCAGTATAAAAGTATTCGACCTGAGTGTGAAAGTTTATAAAGCTAATACATTGAGTGATACAGTTTTGAAACAAATAGATTGTAATAAAATATATATTCATATAAAGGGATAAAATTTACACTTACATTTTAGTATTATAGCATACTCTACGCACATGCTAGCAGGTGACTAAACGCTAAGTGCAGAGATTATGCAAGGAATAACAATCAGCTGCTAATAAAGTATCCATGGCCGTGCCTCATAATGGAAGGGTAAAAATAAATAAGGAAAAACAGGAGTTGGATGGAAAACAGTAATAATCGATGTACCGCGCGGGAAGAAAGAACACCTGAATCTCTCCGTTCGAGTTCGATTTCCCGTATTTTATTCTGATATCATTTCTATCTATGTAAGTGGGAGTCAACAATATATTTTCGCAATCGGAGGAGAATGTTGGCGATTGGAGTTTCGTAAGTAACCCACGCCGCAGCGATAAGCGACGTTGTTGTAATGTTCAAAATGTTCAAATGTCTGTAAATCTATCGGACCAAACTGCATGGTCATCAGTCCGTAGCTTACAAACTACTTAAACCTAGGTAAACTAACCTACGGACAAATACACACACCCATGGCCCAGGGAGGACTCGAACCTCCACGGCGAGCAACCGCGCACTCCGCAGCGAGGTGCTTTAGACCGCTCGGCTACTCGACCGCGGCTTGTTGTAATGATTCCCATCCCAGATCCTGTATCATTTCCGTAACGCTGTCTCCCCTGTATCGTGACAAACGAGCTGCTCTTCTTTGGACTCTTTCGATGTCCTCCGTCAAACCCACCTGATAAGGATCGCACACTGGGCAGCAATGCTCCAAAAAAGGACGGACAAGCGTAGTGTATGCAGTATCTTTAGTAGTTCTGTTGCATCTTTTAAGAGTTCTGACAATAAAACGCAGTCTTTGGTTCGCTTTTTCCGACGATATTATCTACGTGTTTTTTTTCCAGTTGAGTCTTAAGTAAAAGTAATTCCTAGGTATTTAGTGGAGTTTACGGACTTCACGTTTGATTGATTTATCTTGTAAACAAAGTTTAACGGATCACTTTTCGTACTCATGCGGACTACTTCACACTTCTCATTATTTAGAGTCAATTGGCAACTTTTACACCATAGTGATATCTTATTCAGATCGTTCTGCAGATGGTTTTGATCTTCAGGTGATTTTACTAGACGGTAAACGACAGCGTCATCTGCAAATAACCTAAGAGTGCTACTTAGATTGTCCACTAAATCGTTTATGTAAATAAGGAACAGCAGAGGACCAGCAACTCTGCCCTGTGGAACGCCTGATGTCACTTCTGTTTTAATCGATGTCTTACCATCGATTACTACACTACCCTGTGGTACGCCCGATGTCACCTCTGTTTTAGTCGATGTCTTACCATCGATTACCACGAAAAGTGTCCTCTCTGACTTTAGAAACAAAAATACAAATTCGGAAAAGATTTCATCTTCATGTATTCATAAAAACAGCGTATGACGTCATTGCTCCTTAACTATTTTCATATTGCAGCGTTTTTCAACCTTTTCGAATATGCGACCCTCTCCAAGAAAAAATTGTATGGTGACCACCTTCCAAGTAAAATTTTCTGGCGACACCCCTCCTCCACATAATCGTAACAGCACTATTTTATCTCAAAGGAAACAAATCTTATTTCTTTCCTTCACCTTTCTTTTAAATTATTGGGCGAAGTATTTTGTGTGCATTTTTTGGAATGGAACACATTATCCTATTTTTACACGATTTCCGAGTGTTTCGCATTTCATGTAAGACTCAGAAGCAAATAATTGTCATTAAAAGTATACCATTGTACAGAAAATTTATAAAGAAGCAGTCCTTTTTTTAATATTTCAGAATAACTTATTCTATCATGTTCTTTTACCTATCGAGTGGTCATGATTTTGTGCCCATTGTAATTAACACACTGTGTTATACAACAATCTATGATCGATTCAGTTCATAATGTATGTTAGCCAAAGAACTCTGTAATTGAAACATTAAGTAAATTTCACTTTGACACGCGGTTTTTTTTTGTTTTTTTTTTTTTTTTTTTTTTTTTTTTTTTTTTTTTTTTTTTTTTTTTTTTTTTTTTACTGAGCTCCTAGATATTTTATGGTGCAAGTACTTCCTCCTGTGACAGCGACCCCACGAGCAGGATTCTGCGACCTCCCTGAGGTTCGCGAGGCAGAGATTCAGAACCTCTGTGATAGTGGATTACAACTACAGCACATGCACTGAACACATTTCCTTCTGCTCATATCTTCAGTTTCCACCTGCCCCCTCCTCCTCCCCACTTCTCTCTGTCCATTCCCTACGCCACTGTTTTTATTTTCCCACTTTCTCTGTCAACATAATCCTTCACTCCTCTCTCACCCTCCATGTAATCCCCATCTCTACTCTCAGCCATGCCCATCTGCACATGCAACTCACCCTTTTTTTACCAATTTCCTCTTTCCCATCTCTCCATCCATTTCATAGTCCCTTAATCGGTGACCATATCGCCCCTCCTGCCCAACTCCTCTGTCCGTCTCCTCAACCCTCTTGTCCCCCTTCTCTCCCTCCCTTCTCTGCATTTTCTACTCCCCACTCTATCTTCCAGTCTTCTCTTCCCCATTGTCTCATGTGAGCACCTTCACCTCTCTCTGTCGATCTCCATTCTCACCTGTCTCTTCCTACCCATATCCTCTCTCTTTATTCCATTTCACCCTCTCCTTTATATCTGACTAGCTGTTTCTTTCCACACTATTTCTCCGACTACTCATCCTCCTCTCTATACACCCATCTCCTAAACCCAAATCTGTACATCATCTCTTTGTAACCATCTGTCCCTATCTTTTCTCTCATTCTATCTCTTCCTCCTCTTGTTCATCTATCTTCTCGTCGCCCTTTCTCGGTATATAGCATCCTCCTCCTCTCTCTCTCTCCACCTCTTTCTCCCCGTCTCCGACCATTCTCTCCGACCCCAACCTCTCAGACCAATTCCCCTCGCCCCTTCCTCTGTCTCTCTCCCCCCTGTCTCTGGATATTTCTTTATACCCTCTCTCCTTATTTATCTCCATCTCCTGCAACCCCTTTCTCTGTCCAACTGCTCCTCTCCTATCCATCTCATTATCCACATTCTCTCTCCATCTCGCCCTCCATTTTTCTCACTGTTTCTTGCCGCTGATATGTCAACTATCCCGGAGAGCAGGTCACTAAGGCACTCTGATTCTATTACCACACAACACACACACACACACACACACACCCCGCTGCAGAGTGAAAAGTTTCATTCTGAACACACCAGTTGTACACGGCTGCCTATATGGCAGGTGCTGTAAATTACTTTTGTGCCCGTATCTCCGCTATTATGTAAGCTAGGAGGTTATAACCCCCACCCTCCTCCATCGGTGATGATTCTCGTGTTGTAAGCAGTGTTTGTACCAAATTTGGTTGAAATCGATCCAATAGTTCCAGCGCAGATGTGAAACATACATACACGCATGTAGACACACGATATTTTTATTATGTGTGTTGATAGATTACCATAGTTCGATGCACGTACGATGGCAAGCCGCGAATGTCAAGACAAATGTGGGAAATGTATCTTTAGCGGTTTCAAGCGACAGTTTGTATATAAACGTGCTTTGTGCTTGAAGAAACTTCATTACTTTCATATAATGGTTCTCGCTTGCTTAGGTAGTATTTGTTGCATGCCAACACCATCAACGATGACAACATGCAACTAATAGAATAAATCCCCTGAATAGCTTGCTACAATCAAGTTGAATTTTGGCAAAGCGGTCAGAAGAATACTGAAAGCTTATTGGCTGTCGGAGTCTGTGAAACGTAGATGGACAGAACAAACGTATACTCGACCGTCGTCGTCCATGGTCCCAACTGTCGGTAAACTCGATCACACTTCCCTGAGGCTCACATATGAAATGGATGGAAAAGGAAACAAAATAATTCTTGGAAACGCATATCTACACCCATGTTTGGAGTAACAGCACCTCGAGGATTCCACAGCGTCTGGTCGTCTCCATGTCAACAGTGAAGTAGAACTGAAAATGATTCACACTATGATCGAAACCAATCATCAGTTACTTTAAGTTCTGCACTATACGCTGCCTTCTTATTACCGTTGACAAACGAGGCGTCGCTTTTAGTATCACAATGTTTGCGAGAAAAGAAATTGTTTTCTGCATTCTGTCAATGGCTTCCTCCTCTCTCGCTCTGTCCAGTTGCCGTTGCCCTAATGGTAGTCAATCAAAATTAAAAATTGGAACATTAGGTACTTAAAAATTGTGGTAACTTTGGTCTTCCTTCAGAAGGAAGTTTTCACAAACTTTACCAATGTCCTTTTTATATTATTATTATTATTATTATTTGCTACAGACGTCGTCATCGACCTAGCAGCAGTGGCAAGGTAGATGCCCGGAGAGTGGGCATGTTACGCCAAAATAAGCCATTTCAACATGAACAGTCCTAGAATGTGATTCCATGAAACATTGTTTCTTTCATATGTCAATTGCACCAAATCACTTAATCGGTACGCTAGTCAAAGTAGATAGTATTTCCATTCCTGATGTTGACATGTTACTATCGGAGATTTCATCTACATCTACATGGGATACTCTGCAAATCACATTTAAGTGCCTGGCAGAGGGTTCATCGAACCACCATTATAGTATTTATCTCCCATTCCATTGTCGAATAGCGCGCGGGAAGAAAGAACACCCGAATCTCTCTGTTCGAGCTCTGATTTCTCGAATTTTATTCTGATGTTCATTTCTACCTATGTAAGTGGGAGTCAACAAAATATTTTCGCATTCGGAGGAGAATGTTGGCGATTGGAGTTTCGCAAGTAGCCCAAGCCGCACCGATAAGCACCGTTGTTGTAATGATTCCCATCCCAGATCCTGTATCATTTTCGTAACGCTGTCTCCCCTGTATCGTGACAATACGAAACGAGCTGCCCTTCTTTGGACTCTTTCGATGTCCTCCGTCAAATCCACCTGATAAGGATCCCACACTGGGCTGCAATACTCCAAAAATGGACCGACAAGCGTAGTGTATTCAGTTTCTTTTGTAGTTATGTTGCATCTTTTAAGGGTTCTGCCAACAAAACGCAGTCTCTGGTTCGCCTTTCCCACGATATTATTCGCCTTTCCCACGATGCGCAATGGAGAATTTAATGTGACAGTTATACTTATGAAACCATCTACTTACTCTTATGGATTGTGTACGAACGTGATTGTAATTACGTGCACCTTTCGAATTATTTAAATTTCATTAGCCTCATATAGTCTTCTATATAAATAAAAATAGATTGCCGCATGTATGTGAGAGCATCACTTGATAACGGTTCTACGGATTTGGCTATTTCGCTTACATTTTTCTCTTCGTAATTACCAGGGCAAGGTCTACATGAATTTTTTTAAATATTTTTTTTATTTTTTGTAAAATCTATCAACTAATTTCAGTAGACGAATGGAAAAACTTGTGGAATCCAACCTTGGGGAAGATCAATTTGTATTTAGTAGAAATGTAGGAACAGGGGAAGCAATTCTCACATTACGACTTATCTTAGAAGACAGGCTAAGGAACTGTAAATCTACGTTTTTAACATTTGTAGATTTGGAAAAAGCTTTTTACAATGTCGGCTGGAATACACTATTTCAAATTCTGAAGGTAACAGGGATAAAATATAGGGAGCGAAGATTAATATTCAACTTTTACAATAACCAGACACCGATTATTAGAGTCGAAGGGCATGGAAGGGACGCAGATGTTGAGAAGGGATTAAGACAGGGTTGTAGCCTTTCCTGAATATTGTTCAATCTGTACATTGAGCACACAGTGAAGGAATACAAGGAGAAATTTGGAGCGAGGACTAAAGTTAAGGGAGAAGAAATAAAAACTTTGCGGTTTGCCGATGGCATAGTAATTCTATCAGAGACCACAAAGGATCTGGAAGAGCAATTGAATGGAATGGACAGTGTCTTGAAAAGAGGGTATAAGATGAACATCAACAATAGTAAAACAACGATAATGGAATGTAGCGTCAGAAAGTCAGGTGATGCTGAAGGAATTGGATTAGGTAATGAGACAGTAAAAGTAGTAGATGAGTTTTGTTATTTGGGTAGCAAGATAACTTCTGATGCCCGAAGTAAAGAAGATATAAAGTGCAGAATGGCTACGAAAAGAAAAGCGTTTCTGAAGAAGCGAAATTTGTTGACATCCAATATTAATTTAAATGTTAGGGGGTCCTTTCTATCAAACGTGGACGATAAGGAGATCAGACAAAAAGATGATAGAAGGTTTTGAAATGTGGTGCTACATACGAATAATTAAAATTAGATGGGTAGATCACGTAACTAATAAGGAGATGCTTAACCGAATTGGGGAGAAAAGGAGTTTCTGGTATATAATGACTAAGAGAAGGGATAGATTGGTGGGACAAATTCTGAGACCTTAAGGAACCGTCATCTTAGATGAAGAGACTTACACAGCGTGAAAATCTGCATCAAACCAGTCTGCGGACTGAAAACCACAACAACAACAACAATTTCAAAACTCGAAAATGCGTTTTTTACGTGCTTATGAATGAACTCAATACTATAACTCACGATTCGGACGATGGAGAAAGGTATTTTTCATTTATCTATTTATTCTTTTATGCCCTGGAAAATTAAATAAATCGACACATTTACAAATGAAAGTCGGAAAATTCGAACCAAGTGCAAAAATGATAGTTTTTGTATACACACTCTATCATAGGTGATGATTGTAACGACGTATTTGGTTACACCAGTCACCATTAAATTTTGTACATTTCTGTATTTTTTCTTCCAGAAAGATTTTATGCTCCGTAACCCACCGTATTGTAGTCGGTGGAGGGTGACTTCAACAAGCTTCGACACTGTTTGATCACTGATCATGAAAGTTGACAAGCGTATATAACTTTTTTTAGACAGCGGGGAGGATGAGATAGGGGGAGGAGGAGATAGGCAGAGAAATGGGGAAGGAGCAGGTTAAGACAGAGAGAGGAGGATGGTGGAGATGGACTATTGGAAGATTGGAATCAATACCTGATGTAGAAAACGTCACTGTAAAACCCATGTACCACTGCTTATATCAGAAGGAGGGAGAATTTATATGGTTTCGTGCGGTTCCGAGCGTTTGAAGGCAAAGAAGACCCTTGTTACTGTGCCTGTGAGAAGCTGGTTAGCCCAGCAGGAGTCCCGCACTCAGAGCAAGTGTCACTCTGTAAAATTTTCACTCCGTGCAAGTGTTCCAACCCCCCGTCAATGGTCCCGCCCCTTTCATCCGATGTTGTAATCATATCAATAAAGTCACATGGACGTACACCATATGTAGTTATATAACTTCAGACTACTTTTGCCGGGTGCGTGAGGAGATGTCTTACCACATGCATGAGTAGTATCCCAGAGGACCAGCTAAAGACAGCTTGGGCCAGTAGAAACTGGGGACTAATTGATTGCATTTATATATGCATTACAGAACTTACATGAGGTGCAAGGAGACCTGAGCGAGTAGCACAAATTTACTCTTTTGAAGAGATGTAAGTTTTCAAGCTATTGCTTACTGCTGGTGTCTCGTTTAGCCTTGTAAAATTGTATAATGATTAGTATACCTAATTATTTCTTACGCCATGTGCTTGAAGATAAACTTCGTAATTGCGATATTGCCAGTTACTTTTTTTACTACCTTTGAAACGTGTCCATAAAAAATTATTTTTGTAAGAAAATGTCCAATATTGTGCCTCCTGTTTTGTATCGAGTAACTTGCTTGCAAGAAAATGTATAATATCGCTTCTACTGTATGTATCGATATGTGTGAAGTTTCATCTTTGACAAAGATCATGTATTGCATAGCATTGTAGCTCGCGCTGAGAGAGAGTAACACTTGTGGATCAGCTCGCTTAGAGAGCGGTTGAGTTGTGTGTATGGCTCCGATGTTGAGCAGAGGCTGCTTTGCCAGCAAGTCAGAAGTTGTATTATGTAGGTAATGTAATGCTGATTATTAATAATAAGTAACTTGACCTTTCTTTCCTGTTTCATTTACGTAGTTAGAAAATTAACCTACCTCCTTCATTTGATAATTAGTTATTAGTGGATTTAAAGTGCAGTATTGATTTTAATAATATTGTTGAACACATTTCGTTGTTGGTGCCATAGTAAATGATAGTTAATTAACTATGATACTAAATTTCAATTATCAGAAACTGATCTGCATAAAATTCTCACAGTCAAGCATTAAGAAAGTGGTTTGTGGTTTTTAAATATCTTTCTCGCAGTCAAAATTTTTGAGTATAGTCAGTGTCTGTTTCAAATGGTTACTTGTCACAGTTGTTCTGTGTTCAAAATATCCGTTGCGCACATAATCAGTTTAATGCACTGTTTCTTATTTAATAGTATATGCATCAATATCAGGGCCATAATTAAACCAAATTGCTGTGTTAATGAACAATTTGCTGTCTGATTTAACGATAGGTTCAACATCCACAACACACACACAGCTTTTATCTGGTGCCCTTTCTGCCAGGATAGTTCACAAACAGGATCGTGACGTAGTTAGATACGTAGCCTTATTTAAGTTAGTTTGTCTTTTCCACTAACCAACTTACCTTTTGGCTCTTAATTTAATTTTTGTAGCACCATCCTCTGTTATAGCAACAGTAGCATTGTAATTGTTTCTGTAGTTTGTTACTTACCATTCTTGATAGTGTGTAGTATTGTTTATAGTAGATTAACTGAATATACAAATAATTGCATTACTACTGAAAAAGTCTCTCTTTTACATTGTCTGATGTTTGTTGTGATGAAAGTTCTAGTACCGTGGAATTCGTGTGATAATTAACGGTTCGCGTAATCTCGATTGTGACTGTATGTTTCACTAGCCCGATTCAGCCTATTGTTCTCTCATAATTACCGTGTGTAATTTTCAAAAATTGGCAGTAGGTGAAAATAAATGTTAGTGGTCACTTTACTGCAAAATTCTGTTAACAATGTCGAAGAATAGGAGAGCCCGCGCTGATGCTAAAACTGCTTTCGATAATGAGACCTTGAATGATACAAGGAGAGAAGAAGAATTTTCACAAGAGCCTTCTCACTGTTTTGGTACAAATACGACAGTAAATACCGTGTCCGATAACACGGAACAGATTAGTTCAGGAATAGACAATATGCATAATGACAAAGTACAGGATTCAACAATCCAGAATTCCGATTCTTGTAACGTGGTTGCAGAAAAGGATGTATCGGTTCCGCCTAGCTCTGCTACAAAAAATACATGTGCGACAGCTACGGAAAACGTATTACCAAATGACTTCATGCAGATGTTACTCTCCCAGCTCTCTAAGTTAAATGAGAACAGTCAATTACAATCTCAGGAATCTCAGAAATTAGGTGAAAAACTTGAGAAACAATCTCAGAAATTAAATGAAAAACTTGAGAAAATAGAACAAACGTGCGATTCGAGGTTTGTGAGTATTCAAAGTAGTTTTAATAAGATAAATGAGGACAACAATCGGTTCAGGGAACAACTGCTTAATACTTTCAAACGTGAATCTCAGCAAATAAGACAAGATATTCGCGACGAGATTAACCCGGTAGTGGAAAGCCTTGCGTCACGAGTGGAAAATATGGAAAGCCTTGCGTCACGAGTGGAAAATATGGAAAGCCTTGCGTCACGAGTGGAAAATATGGAAAGCTTTGCGTCACGAGTCGAAAATATGGAAACTACTGAACTCGCTCAATTGAAGCAACAGAGTAATCTATTTGATGAAAAGTTGCAGAACTTCCAGTCAGTCACGACGGAACAGATCAATAAAATTAATAAACAGTTTGAGGATATTACTGTTAAAATTACCCAAATCAGTGATAACAGTGACAAAAGTTCTGATGTAACGCATCCTACCCCGTTTAATGAAACTAATGAATTTCTCGCCCTTGACCGTTTCAAACAAGGTCAAATGACCATTAATCAGCAATACAAGGCTGAGGTCAGGAAATTAGATGATCGCGTGGCGCAAATAGAGAGGAAATTTGACCACACTTGTTGAAATGCATACGAAGACGTAGAAGAAAATTTGAACGAAAATGACAATGATGATTCGACTCAAGTAGGTCGCTTGGTACGTGAACGAAGTGTACCTCATAGTAACAACAATGAAGGCGCGATGCGTAGTTTACGCCCACTTACGCCGCACGGGCGAAGAGAAGCGTTTGACTACAAGCATTTCTTGAGTGTAAATTCAAAATATTCAAAAACTCTCCGAACGACTTGCACCCTAAAGAGTGGTTGCAACAATTCGAATATTGTCTTCCCCCGAATTGGCCACTTGAGCACAGACTAGAATTTATATGTGGTTATCTGGAAGGCGAGCCAGCCACCAGATTGAGAGCTATTGCACAAGAGTGCCATAGCGAGAATCAGTTCCGACGCTTATTTCTATCCGCATACTGGTCGGAAGCGGCACAAGATCGCGTTAAAAACAGTATTGCGACGTTCAAAACTTTTGAACGATCAAATTTCTCGAGCCCGGTGGAATATTTCCAACATTTACAAATAAATATCAATTTTTATCGGCACCTTACTGCCCTGCGGAATTAATTAGAATTTGTTTGAACAAACTGCCTCTACACTTGCGTCAAATTGCCATTGCGGCACGATGCAAGAATGATATTGAAGCCTTTAGAAATCCCTTACAAGACTTAGAGGAAGAAGACGAGGAAAATTCCTCGCGCAGTCGACATTTTGAAACAAACAGATATAATCGCTGGTCGCAAGAAAGCCCGCCGCGTATTAAACGTCATCCAGAGCACGAGGATCAAACAAAAGGTAATTCTTTCACTAATGAAACTTACAAACAAAGTCACGACAATGAGAACGGTGATTCTTAAGATCGTGAAAATAACCGAGGTAGTTTTCGTGGCCGTAACCGAGGTGGTGGTTTTGGTCGCGGAGGACGCTACAATAATTACTATCATAACAGCAATACTTCGAATGATACTAATTGGCGTGATAGACGCAATACTGATAGTGATCGCGAGACTGAAAATCACAACAATAACGCTGAGAAGCGTAGTCGGGAGTGCACACGCGATAATTCTCGTGATCGCCTTCCACGACACGAAAACACAAATCGGGCCCAAAGCAGATCGCGTATCCCAGAAAGACAAGAGCAAAACATTGAAATCAGACCTTCCAATCCACGCTATAATTCGTCAAACAAGGAGCCGCGTCAGGGATGACTAGCGCACTCGACGGCAAATAATTCGGCCGTACAGGATTTATGTGATCCTAACTATACGCTGAAACTTATTCATTGTGAACGTCCTCACAGAGAGGAAGGTTACAATGAACAACCTCCCGAACAATACAGAATAGTAGTTTGTGCGGAAGTGCACAATACTGATGCTGGTAACACCTCACTAAGTGATAAGACGAAACGGACACAAACTGTGTCAAAAACTAAAGCCGTTACTCCTGAAAGTAATGACAGTAATAAAAATTGTACTATCAGATTTAACGAAACAAATGAAACGGCATCGAACAAACATTACACTGCCCAACGGTTAAACGAGATGATTGTCGATGAGCAATATAATGACGACAATTCAGATTGGGAGACAGAAGCTTCGTCTTCAGACTCTGAGGAAGACACTATATATGAAATAAAATTCTTACAGTATCAACCAACAATTGCATATGACAGACAGATCATGTACTTTGAAATGCAGGATACGGTACTGCCACATAATAATGCAACTAAAAGTGACCTTGGAACAGCAAAAACTGATTTCGAACAATTAGATTTGCAGCACACCTTTGTCGCTGATTGGATAGACAATTACATGTCTTCTAATGACGACGATAGTGAATGCGAAGTTGATGAACAATCAAGATTTTAAAAGCATTTATCTTGTGAAAGCCACATTAATCTTGGTAACACTTGTCTCAACAAAGAAATTTCTTATGAACGCTCTACCGAACAAGACGGAAAATTTGTACAGTTAGACGACATAAAAGAGGCACTATTAGAAGAGAAGGTAGACTGTCTCGATATTCCAATTCACCCAATAGTATCTGTTAAAATTGGCAAAATCAATCTTTCTGCTGTCTTAGATTTTGGTAGCCCAGCGTCAGTAATTAGTGAAGTGACTTTCAAGAAATATCAGAACTTGCTTAATGGTCCCACTCTGCCTTTGCATTGCACTAAAATTCGTGGCGTCATTTATAGCAAACCTGTCGAAATTCGACAGCAAACATACGTAGAATTTTTATGTCAAGGTCATATCTTTTCTGCCAACCTATTGATTGTCCCCCGTTTAACTACACAGATAATATTAGGTGTGGACTTCCTATCCAAGTACAAGGTTATTTTAGATTTCAATACGGCCAGTGCCATTGCTTTTGTTCAGGAAAATGCCATTCAAATTAAATTCGAAGACTGGATTACCAGATATGAAGAAGGTGCCAGTTGTTTAAAATTTTTATCTACTTCTAATGTGACGCAGGATGTCAAACCTGATGATGATATAACAGATAAACATTTCGAGACTGAACGAATTGACTTGATTTCTGACATCATTAAGAACAAATGAGTAGAAGTTGAAGGTGTCTCAGAACGTGATAAGGAAGAATTGTTCCTTATCTTGCGGCGTTATTCCCGTGTATTCACTAATAGTCCTGGTACCATAAAAAATTTTCTCTATGAATTTAAGATCAAAGAACATGATAAATTTTTTGTACCTCCATATCCCATTCCTATAGTATACAGGGAAAGAGTTAAGGCTGAAATTCAGTCCATGCTCAAGCAAGGTGTAATTGAACCTGCAGTTAGCTCATATAACAGTCCCCTACATATTGTTGAAAAAAGAGATAAGTCAATTCGATTAGTGCTCGATTCCAGACAAATTAACACTATCATTTTACCTGAAACCGACCGACCCCAAACCCTTGAAGAATTGTTACAAAAATTCTATGGTGTCAAAGTTTTATCCTCATTAGATCTTAGGTCTAGTTTTTGGCAAGTGAAACTGCAACCCAACTGTAGGAAGTACACCGCGTTTCTCTGCTTCGGAAACTGTTATCAGTTCCGTAAACTGCCTTTTAGACTGAACAGCTCCTCATCTGCTTTCATCCGTGCGATGAATGCCACACTTCCTGGGCACTTAAAACAACAAATCACAATTTACGTTGATGATATTTTAATTGCAGAATCTTCCTGGGAAAAACATAACAGTACGTTGGCATCTTTACTTGAAGTGTTTGCTCAATCCGGGATTACTGTCAACTTAGAGAAGTCACAGTTTGGTCGTTCTCAGATTAAATTTTTAGGGCACATTATTTCTAAAGATGGGATCCAGCCCGACCCCGAAAAGTTAGAGGCGATAATGAAAATGCCTGTTCCCACCACTAAACGCCAATTAAGAGCTTTTTTGGGTTTAATTAATTTCTATCGGCGTTTTATAAATTTGAAAGACCTAACTACTCCCAGATTATATGAATTAACTGGAAAGAATACTGCTTGGTTCTGGGATGAAGCTGCCCAAAGAGAATTTCTTTGCTTAAAAGATACACTCCTTCACGCACCTATTCTGCACCACCCAGCTTTGTCTAAGAACTTTTGCATTTCTACCGATAGTTCAAAATTCGGACTTGGCGTTCACGTATTTCAAGAGGATGAAGAAAATGGCATTGCCACTCAGAGAACCATTGCGTTTGCTAGTCGCATACTCTCCAAGTCAGAGCGGAACTATTCCGTCACTGAACTTGAAGCTTTGGCAGTAGTTTGGGCATTCGAAAAATTCCGTTATTTCTTGTTTGGCAGACACACTAAAGTTTACACGGATCACCGTGCACTTCAGTTCCTCATGTCGGCAAAACTTAACCATGATAGACTTAGACGTTGGGCTTTGTTCCTTCAAGAATTCGATTTCTCTGTAATTTACATTCCTGGTAAACAAAACATCGTTGCAGACTCGCTATCTCGTTCGCCTGTTGGGCTCATCAAGGCGACGGAAGAGGCATACTTAGAAAATAACTTTACTATCCTCTATATGCAGCAAGTTGCTTTCGAAAATTACATATCTGCCACATTTTCTGACATTGCTAAAGAACAAGATAAAGATCCAATCTGGCGAGATATTAAAATAAAATGGCACGATAAATATAATGTTTCCATCAGACAATTTTACATTATCCATAATAACATTCTCTTCAAACGTAAAGCCCATGACAGTCAATTTTGGTTAGTGTGTGTTCCGGAGGAAGCCGTGAACAAATTGATTTGGTATATTCATCTTAGTTACGGACACTATGGTGCCAAGAAGTGCTTCGCGAAATTACGCGACTCTTGTTATTTCATCAACATGGAGAAACGTATACGCAATGTGTTATCTCGATGTAAATTGTGTCAGAAAGCAAAGCCGCCGACCATATCGCATTCTGCTCCACTTTTTCCGATTATACCTTCAAAATTAAAGCAGTTAGCAGCCGTTGACCTGTTTGGACCTCTTCCGAGAACTAACAATGGTTTCTCTTTTGTCTTCGTTGCTATTGAGCTCACATCAAAATTTGTATCTTTTACTCCGCTCCGCCGTGCCACGGCGAAGACAGTAACTAACGCCTTTGTCAAAAACTTCCTAAAAGATGTTGGCCATATAGATAAAGTCATCTCCGATAACGGAGATCAATTCCGTTCTCATGATTGGGCACGGATGTTGCGGCGCAGAAACATCAAACCCGTGTTCATATCACTTTATCATGCTGCCTCTAACCCTTGTGAACGGGTGATGAAAGAGCTTGGAAAACTATGTAGGCTGTATTGCTACCGATGACATAACACATGGGATAGATATCTTCTGTCATTTCAAAATATTATAAATGAACTTCCTAATGATTCTACAGGTCTTTCACCAATTCTGGTCCTGAAAAACAAGCAACCTCCCGACCGTATCAAGGAATTGATACCTTTTCCTAAACACAGAAGACTACGTCATCATGAGATCATTGAATTGGCGCTTAAATACATTAAGAAAGCCGCTGACAAAAGGAAACGCTCTCAACGTAATTGTTATGCCAAACAACTCTATGTAGGACAAAAGGTATTAATTAGATCCCACCACTTATCCCAGAAGGGAAGATCTATGATTCACAAATTCTTCTTACTGTACAATGGTCCGTATCGCATCAAACGTATCATCCACGACAACGTCGTTGAGGTAGAGACTTTAAAGACGCACAAGTCGAAAGGCATTCACCACATTTCCAATATTAAAATTTTCAAGGCATAAACATGGGGTAGAGAGTCCATTAATCTGTTTTGGGCACACCAAGTGGCGATTGGTGCCCCGTTCTCGAGCTGAGTGTCACTATTCTTCCGCTTTTCCTTAGTGCGCTCTATCTACCTCTTTTTCTCACTGTTACTTTTGTTCTGTGCTACGCTGGGATATTGTCATACGAAACTATGACTATCTTGCAATTTGCATATAACGAACTCTGTGGCTGTGCAAGACAAATAAAATTAATGGAAATTTTTGATTGAGTAATCTAATTAAGTTCCTATGTTTCAGAAAATATCAGATTTCTCTTCTGTATTACTAATTGCATAACTTACGAAGAAGAAGATTTTGAGTTGACATAAGCCGTAAGCCAATTAAGCAGTAAAAAAGAAAAAGGACATTCTGGAGGATGATGAGTAAGGCAATATACAATATGTCATGGTGGTCTTTAAAATGCATTATTGTTTATGGATAGATGATGGTAAGGAAGGTATTGGTAACAGTCAAAGATGTTTGATAAATGTAATTATGTGGACGAGGGTATACAATGATTATGAAGCAATTATGAGGAGAATCGCTCTGTTGCTAATGATGCTATGCTCTGTTCTTTTCTTATGTGCTTACTCGCACTGCCCTTTTGTGTTTTCTCTTTGCGCTTATATGCACCATTTTGTATGTTGATGCATTGTGCCTTCAATGGCATGTGTGATTGGTGAAAATCATATCCTTCTGATGCTCTGTAATTATTTGTAATTATGTGTAATGAATATTTCTAATCATGCTTGCAGCTATGCTTATTGCTCTTGTAATCAAAGCTCACTAATTATATACCTAAGCCCTACCACTATGCTAATTACTTTTATAATGAAGCTCAATGACAATGTATGGTTATGCTTATACGTTGCACACAGCCATCTCTCTTACAAACTTGCAGTTTTGCCATAAATTACACCTAGTTAAGTCTAGTTAATGCACAGAGATACTTTGCTTTTGCTTATTGCTATCTTCAAAATTTTATTGATGATCTTGTTGACGAAAATCTGCAGCTATGCCTAACAAATAGTTACGTCTGTGTTTAGGTTATCGGATGATTTACTGTGATGTACATCTATTACTGTGCCAAAATTTGCCTTAATTGTTTTGTTTGACCCTACTGTTGACTCAGACACAGAATTGACCTGATGACTTGAACCTCTTTTGATATTCTCATGAATCTTCCCTGATGTGTTATACCTTAAGGCAATGAAATGTGTAGGTAAATTAAAAGCCTGGCCATGCCAACATATGTAATTTAATTGTTGTAATTTGGTGGTAATGCAGTCCCCACCATAGTGATGTATGTCAATTTAAAGACATGTAAACTAGTGGTAATTTGAATGTTAAGTTATTTGAAGTGGCTTCACGTTAATCGCTCTAATTATGACAACAAATTTACTTTACATGACCTAATGCCAAATTGATGACAAGCACCCTGAATGTATTTCATACGGTTATGTGTTTGTAAAGTAATATGTACATAGTATGTAAACCCTTATGCCTATATGAAATGACACTAGTTTTGTAGATACTCTAGTATAAGAATTAAATTACTCATTAGTATTCAAATGTATCCGTCTTCAAGATCCTACTTGTAATGTAAAAACATGGTTTAATAATCAATGACTTTTCTTTCAGTGTAAACTGAAATATCATGACTGTTACTAATTTGTGTGTAAAATGCTTTATTTCATGTACTTTGGACATGCATGGGAACTGGCGATTTCGCACACGAGATTCCATAATGCACACAGAACAATGGGCGTGTTATTATACACCACTGGTTTTGGGCCTTTTAATGAAGATGTTTGTTGGATGATGTTTGGCCACATAGTACTGTCCATTGCAGCCTTGGCCAACCACCACCATTTTGCTCTAATTTTGGCTATGCTGATGCAGTCTGCTAATAGCTCCGTTGGTTGGAGCACACTTGGTTGTCGAATTGCATGGAGGAATACATCAGAACCTTTTCCCCATGACTTCAACTTCAATGCAACCAGCCAGCTCGCCTACAGTGTGGTGTAATCTTACAGTGTTTTGTGTTCGTGTGCAGACCTAAAATGAATGTTAGGATAATTGGCTAATCGTGTGCAGACCTGAAATGAATGTTAGGAGCTAATGTGCTATTCGTGTGCTTATACTATTCAGTGCCTCCCATTGCAAACGTTGTCCACAGGTTCATTACCAGTGTTTAGGTATATTTCATGGTTCTTTTACATTCAGTGACCAAAATAAAATTGTGCTCTTGATACATATGCTTTCAGAACTATAATGAGTCAATACCCTTTAGTCTGAAATGTCATTGTGCCTATTCGATTGTCAAACGTTATATTGAAATCCTATTGTGCCGAAGCAGTGACATTACTTTGTACATGATCAGAAACCTATGTAGTCAAAAAATTTTACATGTATGTTCTAGCACCCATGAAAGTATGGCATCTTAAATGCATCACAGAATACAAAACTGACAATTTATCTTATACTGAGTGCACTAAAAATTTACATAGACTACATTGTGCACAAGATACGAATGTTCATTTTATGTTAAAAAATACTGATCTCTGTTAAAAATTTAGACGCATGGGACTTACACTACTGTGTATTACTTGTAATTACCTTATTTTCTCGAAAAAAAAAAAAGGAATGATGACATTAGTTAAACTATCTTTTGTACAACTTTGTATATGTTCATGTTTATTATTGTATTTTTTCCATTTGTCTATTACTTCAAGCTACCTCATTTTCTCCACTATATCATTTGTCAAACTATGTTCTCTGAAATTCTATATATACTTATGTGTATCATTATGTATATTTGTCATGTATTCCATTTATTGCTGATGTTCTGTACATTTTGACATTTGCTTATGCCTGTCACATCCTGTACCACTCCAAGCATTACTCTTGTTGGTACTCGTTTGCAAAATTGCATGTATTTATGACTGTCACATTTTTTAAATTTACTATGAACTCCATCTGTTGTTTTGATCTTGTATAAAAATGATTATCAGGTTTTCATATTTTCCATGTCATATTTTGGATGTCATTAATGGATTTTTGGACTTGAAATTCAGTAATTTTGCTGGCTAGGCAATGCCATTGGCATCACCCACCCTACAAAATTTTAATAGGTAGGATGGGGGTGATGAAACGTGTCCATAAAAAATTATTTTTGTAAGAAAATGTCCAATATTGTGCCTCCTGTTTTTTATCGAGTAACTTGCTTGCAAGAAAATGTATAATATCGCTTCTACTGTATGTATCGATATGTGTGAAGTTTCATCTTTGACAAAGATCATGTATTGCATAGCATTGTAGCTCGCGCTGAGAGAGAGTAACACTTGTGGATCAGCTCGCTTAGAGAGCGGTTGAGTTGTGTGTATGGCTCCGATGTTGAGCAGAGGCTGCTTTGCCAGCAAGTCAGAAGTTGTATTATGTAGGTAATGTAATGCTGATTATTAATAATAAGTAACTTGACCTTTCTTTCCTGTTTCATTTACGTAGTTAGAAAATTAACCTACCTCCTTCATTTGATAATTAGTTATTAGTGGATTTAAAGTGCAGTATTGATTTTAATAATATTGTTGAACAGATTTCGTTGTTGGTGCCATAGTAAATGATAGTTAATTGACTATGATACTAAATTTCAATAATCAGAAACTGATCTGCATAAAATTCTCACAGTCAAGCATTAAGAAAGTGGTTTGTGGTTTTTAAATATCTTTCTCGCAGTCAAAATTTTTGAGTATAGTCAGTGTCTGTTTCAAATGGTGACTTGTCACAGTTATTCTGTGTTCAAAATATCCGTTGCGCACATATTCAGTTTAATGCACTGTTTCTTATTTAATAGTATATACATCAATATCAGGGCCATAATTAAACCAAATTGCTATGTTAATGAACAATTTGCTGTCTGATTTAACGATAGGTTCAACATCCACAACACACACACAGCTTTTACCTTCGTCCTGTCGAAGTCGTACTCAAAAGAGCCGGCCGCGGTGGCCGAGGGGACTGAGGCGCTCCAGTCACGGTCTGCATGGCCACTATGGTCGGGGGTTCGAATCCCCCTCTCGGGCATGGATATTTGTGCCGTCCTTAGTCTTAGCTAGTTCATAAGTAGTTTTTAAGCTTAGGCACTGATTACCCTGTAGTTAAGTCGCATAAGTTCTACAAACATTTGAACATTTGATTTTTACTCAAAAGTACTTCCTGCCTGCAGCAGATACTGCTGCTACGTTTGCTGTCTCTTATACTGGACCTTGCAAAACTGTTATAAATAGCTGGAACGAAAACAGCAACACATGAAGTAAATTAGGGCAAAGTTTTCCAGCCTGCGGGCTTTAATTTCGTGAGAGGAGTCGTTTACAGGTTTCTTGTTTAATCTTGTAAAGTTGTGTAATAATTATTACATACGCCTGGTGCTTGAAGATACACTTCGTAATTGCGATATTGCCAGTTACTTCGAAGATGCACCAGCTCCACCAAAGAGACTGCCTACATCACACTTGTGCATCCTCTCCTGGAGTACTGTTGCCCCTTGTGGGACCCTCACCAGGTGGGACTGACGGAATACATTGAGAAGGTTCAGAGAAGGGCAGCTCGTTTTGTTCTATCGCGTTAAGGGGGGAAAGCGTCATGGAAATGTTGCACAAATTGGGGTGGAAGTCATCAAAAGAAAGACGTTATTCATTGCGGCGTGATCTCAAATTCAAATGTTTGTACAGCTTATGGGACTTAACTACGGAGTCATCAGTCCCTAAACTTACAAACTACTTATGAACTACTTACGTACTAGGACGACACAAATATTCATGCCCGAGGGGGGATTCGAACCCCCGACCGTAGTGGCCGTGCAGACCGTGACTGAAGCGCCTCAGTCTCCTCGGCCACCGCGGCCGGCCGGCGTGATCTGTTTGCGAAGTTTCAATCACCGACTTTTAGTTCTGAATGTGAAAATATTTTGCTAGCACCCACCTACTTAGGGAGACACGACCATCCCAATAAAATAAGAGAAATCAGATCGAAAACGGAACGATTTAGGTGTTTTTTCTTCCCGCGCGCTATTAGAGAATGGAACGGTAGAGAAAAGTTATGAAAGATGGTTAATGAACCCTCTGCCAGGAACTTGAATGTGGTTTGCAGAGTATCGATGTAGATGTAGAACTTACCTTCTTCCTGTCGAAGTCGTACTCAAAACACATTACTGGCTGCAGCAGCTGCGGCAGATACTGCTGCTACGTTTTGCTATCTCTTATGTTCGACCTCGCAAAACTGTTATTAATAGCTGGGACGAAAACAGCGACGCATGGGGTAAATTAGGGCAAAGTTTTCCAATCTGCGGGCTTTAATTTCGTGAGAGGAGTCGTTTACCGAACAAGGCGCGCTTCCTTTATTTTGTGGCCCTCCGGAGACGGCCGAAGAATGGCGGCGGGCCCACAATAGGGACTTAATTAAAGTGCGGAAAGGAGGGGCAATGGTGGGTGGTGGGGGAGGGGCGAGATGCGCCGACACTCATTTGTTACCGCGCGCCGCGGCGCGTTCACTGGAGTGGCGGCGTCATTAGCACGCCCACAAACTCGCAAAGCGGTTTATTGCGTGGGTTCAAAACGCGGGGAACCATGTATGTAGCTAGTCCTTGATGTTAGATGTTTTTCGTTAGATTTATATGTTGAGCATGCTAATGTCTGACACTGTACATTGGCAAAGTGTCTCGCCGACCCTGATACCATATTAATTAAAGCCGGCCGCGGTGGACGAGGGGACTGAGGCGCTTCAAAAAAATGTTCAGATGTTTGTTAAGCTTATGGGACTTAACTACGGGGTCATCAGTCCCTAAACTTACAAACTACTTATCAACTAGCTTATCCTAAGGACGGCACAAATATGCATGCCCGAGGGGGGATTCGAACCCCCGACCGTAGTGGCCGTGCGGACCGTGACTGGAGCGCCTCAGTCTTCTCGGACACCGCGGCCGGCGAGGCGCTTCAGTCACGGTCTTCACGGCCACTACGGTCGGGGGTTCGAATCCCCCCTCGGGCCTGGATATTTGTGCCATCCTTAGTATAAGGTAGTCGATAAGTAGTTTGTAAGTTTAGGGACTGATGACCCCGTAGTTAAGTGCCATAAGCTTAACAAACATTTTATTATTATTATATTAATTAAAATGGGAAAAAATCGCATTGGCGTGTTTTATGGCCCACTTTAGTTTCTGCAACCATTTTGGACCAAAATAGTAATCTAAATAATAAAAATTAATTATTAAGAGTGTCTGAAACCCTTTTAGGAAAATAATTTTTAGGTAGTTGCGGGTTCCGAACCATTGACCTTCAGCGTCACCTTCCAAAGCGTTGCCCACTACGCTACAGCTAACACTGAGGTAGTGAGTTCTTTAATTTCTTGCTATTGATGTCCGGTGTTAACTGATGCTAATATGGCATTTGTAAACACTAGATTATCATTTATCGTACGAAGAACGACGTGTTTTTATTAATTCTTCAGTACGCCATTGCTTTCAAATGACAACGTGTAAGTTACAATAAGAAAACCATCAAATACGCAGGAATGTCACCTGATATCTGCGAACGGCTGGTTTTCGTTAATTCAATGGTGAGTGTCAAAACTCCGTTATTTTTGCAAATATCTCTCAAACGATACGAGATATGGGAAAAAAAAATAAGGGAACAAAGTTGTAGAGAATGTTCTCCTCTACAAATTCTTTTACTCAATTTTTGCGTCAGATGAACGGTTTATTTGTAATTAAAATTACATTAAAATGGCTTTTTTGTGTTACTAACGTATTTCTTGTCCGAAATATTTCGAAAAGTGAGATTCTGGTCTCTGGTAGCCAACAATTATGACTGTAAAATTTGGTGCCGATCGGTTGAACGGTTCGACCTAAAAAGTAGGAAAACGTTAAGCCAGACAGACATCGTCAAATCGCCGTTATTTTTGCAAATATCTCTGCAACGGTGCAAGATATGAAAAAAACACACACACAATACAGCGAAGTTGTAGAGAATTTTCCCCTCTACCAATTAGGCTATTCAATTTTCGTGTCAGATGAACGGTTCGTTTGGAATTACAACTATATTACAAACGGCTTTTTTATTACTACCGTATTTTTTGTCCGAAAAATTTGAAAAAGGGAGGTTCTGGTCTCTGGCGGCCTACAATTATGTCTGTAAAATTTGGTGCTGTTCGGTTGAACGGTTCGTCTTAAAATCACGGAACACGTTACGCACAGACAGACTGACATCCCAAAATCGCCGTTATTTTTGCAAATATCTCTGAAACGATACAAGATATGAAAAAAACATAACAGAGCAAAGTTGTAGAGAATTTTTTCCTCTACAAATTCGGTTATTCAACTTTCATGTCAGATGAATGGTGAAGCCGTTATTGTCATTTAAATTTTGAGCTGTCAAAATACGATCGTAAAGGCTCACTTTCAGTGTTACTACCGTAACCTAAAGTGGGCCAATTAAGGTTGAATAACTAAGTACAAATCGAATTTGCCCTGGATTGGAAAACACTCAATCTGATAAGTGCCATATTCAATAACACATGTCACAGGTCAAGTTCAGAGGCGAACAATTGGAAACATTGCAAATGTGTACAGGAGCGAGACAAGGTGACATGGTCTCTCCATTGCCTTTCAAATGTGTCCCGTAAAACAATGTTTTTCAACCTTTTCGAATATGCGACCACTTTCCAACATAAATATTGTGTAATTAAATAATACCATCAGCTGTGTAAAATATATTTTTTATTTAGCAACCAGTTTCGACGGTCAACGCCGTCATCTTCAGGCCCTTAAAATAACAAACCTGCATATTGCTTGATTAAAGTCAATATAACTGGTATCGCACATTCGTCCTATCTTACAGCCATGAGGAGCAACAGTGAAGCATTTGCGATACCAGTTATATTGATTTTAATAAAGCAATATGGAGGTTTCTTATTTTAAGTGCCTGAAGATGACGGCATTGCCTGTCGAAACTGGTTGCTAAATAAAAAATATATTGTGCACAGCTGATGATATTATTTCATTGCAAGATATACAGCTGAAGCCCCTGGTCCATAATTAAGATGTACAAAGTTAAATTAAAAATATTGCGGAGATTCCACCCCCTCCCTTCTCCACCTACGAACCGTAACAAAACAATGTTATCTCAAGGGAAACAAATTTTATCTTCCTTCCTTAGTTTCAGCTTTCTTTCAAATTGAGGCCGAAGTTTCCATGTATATTTCTGGGAATTGTACATTATCCTATTTTTAAGCGACTTCCGACAGAAAAATATATTTTGTTAACGAGTATTTCGCATTTCAGGCAAGACTCGGAAGCGAATTATGCTAATTAAGAAAAGCCCCGCAACATAGACCAATCGAAAAGATATATATTTTTTTTCGAATTTTTCAAAATTACTCATTGTACCAAATTCTTTTCCTGGAAACAGTTTTCAGATCTTGGGCTTATTCATAATTAACACAATGTATTGTAAATCAATTTATGATCAGTTGATAATGAATACTACACAAAGAATTTTGGCATTAAATAAATGTCAGTTAGGCATACATTTATGGATTACTGAATCCCTCGTTACTTTACAGTGTCAGCTCTTCCTCCTATGACGGCGACTGCCCAGGCATGACTTCCCGACCCCCCCCCCCCTCCCCCCCGGGGTCGCGACCCGCAGGTTGAGAAACAGTGCAGTAGGAGATAGAGATTGGAACACAACCGTACCACCAAGATATGGGATTCAAATTGGACACAATAGAAATAGTCTAAATATAAACTGCTTGACTTTTGCTGCTGGTCTGACAATTACTGCCAGTGATATTGACGAAGCTAAGGTTCAAGTGTCCAGCCTACAATCAGCTGCCGCAAAATCTGTCCTAAAATAGCGTTAACAAAACTGAATTCATCACAAACGTCAAACACGCAGCTCCTCGCACTGAAATACAACAAGAGAAAATAAATACCGAAAAAATAAATACCTTGGAGAGATGATTATACCCGTTGGTTCAGAAATTACAGTTGTGGAAAGGAGGTATACTAAACTAGAAGTTGCTTTTCATCTCTGCAAAGACTTATACAAAAGCAAAAGCCTGTCTTTAAAACGTTGTCATTATAACACCGTAATTAGACTGTCAGCTTTTTATGCATAAGAATGTTTAAACATTAAAAGCTGTGTGTGTGTTGTGGATGTTGAACCTATCGTTAAATCAGACAACAAATTGTTCATTAACACAGCAATTTGGTTTAATTATGGCCCTGATATTGATGTATATACTATTAAATAAGAAACAGTGCATTAAACTGATTATGTGCGCAACGGATATTTTAAACAAAGCAACTGTGACAAGTCACCATTTGAAACAGACACTGACTATACTCAAAAATTTTGACTGCGAGAAAGATATTAAAAAAAACCACAAATCACTTTCTTAATGCTTGACTGTGAGAATTTTATGCAGATCAGTTTCTAATTATTGAAATTTAGTCTCATAGTCAATTAACTATCATTTACTATGGCACCAACAACGAAATCTGTTCAACAATATTATTAAAATCAATGCTGCACTTTAAATCCACTAATAACTAATTATCAAATGAAGGAAGTAGGTTAATTTTCTAACTACGTAAATGAAACATGAAAGAAAGGTCAAGTTACTTATTATTAATAATCAGCATTACATTACCTACATAATACAACTTCTGACTTGCTGGCAAAGCAGCCTCCGCTCTACATCGGAGCCATACACACAACTCAACCGCTCTCTAAGCGAGCTGAACCACAAGTGTAACTCTCTCTCAGCGCGAGCTACAATGCTATGCAATACATGATCTTTGCCAAAGATGAAACTTCACACATATCGATACGTGCAGTAGAAGCGATATTATACATTTTCTTGCAAGCAAGTTACTCGATACAAAACAGGAGGCACAATATTAGACATTTTCTTACAAAAATAATTTTTTATGGACACGTTTCATCACCCCCCTCCTACCTACTAAAATTTTGTAGGGTGGGTGATGCCAATGGAATTGCCTAGCCAGCAAAATTACTGAATTTCAAGTCCAAAAAATCCATTAATGACATCCAAAATATTACATGGAAAATATGAAAACGTGATAAACATTTTTATACAAGATATTCAAGATCAAAACAACAGATGGAGTACATAGAAAAATTGAAAAATGTGACAGTCGTAAATACATGCCATTTTACAGAACAGTACCATCAAAAGTCATGCATGGAGTGGTACAGGATGTGAAAGGCATAAGCAAATGTCAAATTTACAGAACATCAGCAATAAATGGAATATATGACAAATATACATAATGGTAAACATAAGTATATATAGAATTTCGGAAAACATAGTTTGACAAATGATATAGTGGAGAAAATGAGATAGCTAGAAGTAATAAACAAATGGAAAAAATACAATAATAAACATGAACATACACAAAGTTTTACAAAAGATAGTTTAACTAATGTCATCATTGTTTTGTTTTTTCGAGAAAATAAGGTAATTACAAGTAATACACAGTAGTTTTTTTTAACATAAAATGAACATTTGTATCTTGTGCACAATGTAGTCTATGTAAATTTTTTTAGTGCACTTAGTATAAGATAAAGTGTCAGTTTTGTATTCTGTGATGCATTTAAGATGCTATACTTTCATGGATGCTAGAACGTACATGTAAAATTTTTTGACTACATAGGTTTCTGAACATGTACAAAATAATGTCACTGCTTCGGCACAATAGGATTTCAATATAACGTTTGTCAATCGAATAGGCACAATGACATTTCAGACTAAAGGGTATTGACTCATTATAGTTCTGAAAGCATATGTATCAAGAGCACAATTTTATTTTGGTCACTGAATGTAAAAGAACTATGAAATATACCTAAACACTGGTAATGAACCTGTGGACAACGTTTGCAATGGGAGGCACTGAATAGTATAAGCACACGAATAGCACATTAGCTCCTAACATTCATTTTAGGTCTGCAGACGATTAGCCAATTATCCCCTAAAATTCATTTTAGGTCTGCACACGAACACAAAACACTGTAAGATTACACCACACTGTAGGCGAGCTGGCTGGTTGCATTGAAGTGGAAGTCATGGGGAAAAGGTTCTGATGTATTCCTCCATGCAATTCGACAGCCAAGTGTGCTCCAACCAACGGAGCTATTAGCAGACTGCATCAGCATAGCCAAAATTAGAGCAAAATGGTGGTGGTTGACCAAGGCTGCAATGGACAGTACTATGTGGCCAAAAATCATCCAACCAACATCTTCATTAAAAGGCCCAAAATCAGTGGTGTATAATAACACGTCCATTGTTCTGTGTGCATTCTGGAATCTCGTGTGCGAAATCGCCAGTTCCCATGCGTGTCCAAAGTACATGAAATAAGGCATTTTACACACAAATTAGTAACATAGTCATGATATTTCAGCTTACACTGAAAGAAAAGTCATTGATTAGTACATGTCTATACTTTGCCCCAAATTCAAGTGGTACAGATGGGGTCATGGTATTAAACCATATTTTTACATTACAAGTAGTGTCTTGAAGACGGATACATTTGAATACTAATGAGTAGTTTAATTCTTATACTAGACTATCTACAAAATTAGTGTCATTTCATATAGGCATAAGGCTTTACATACTATGTACATATTAATTTACAAACACATAATCATATGAAATACATCCAGGGTACTTGTTATCAATTTGGCATTAGGTCATATAAAGTAAATTTGTAGTCATAATGACAGCAATTAACATGAACTCATTTCAAATAACTTAACATTCCATTTCCACTAGATCACAAGTCTTTAAATTAACATATGTGACTGTGATGGGGATTGCATTACCACCAAATCATAACACTTAAATTACATATGTTGCCATGGCCAGGATTTTGTCTCATCTGAGTTACACATTTCATTGACTTAAGGTATAACACATCAGGGTAGTTTCGTGAGAATATCAAAAGAGGTTCAAGTCATCAGGTCATGTCTGTGTCTGTCTGAGTCAGCAGTAGGGTCGGACAAAACAATTAAGGCAAGTTTTGGCACATTAATAGCTGTACATCACAATAAATCATCCAATAACGTAAACATAGACGAAACTACTTGTTGGGCATAGCTGCAGATTTTCATCAACAAGTTCATCAATAAAATTTTGAAGATAGCAGTAAGCAAAAGCAAAGTATCTCTGTGCATTATCTTTCTAGACTTAACTAGGCGCAATTTATGGCATAGCTGCAAGTTTGCATGAGACATGGCTGTGTGCAACGTATAAGCATAACCATACATTGCCATTGAGCTTCATTATAAAAGTAATTAGCATAGTGGTAGGGCTTAGGTATACAATTCGTGAGCATAGCGGTAAGCTTTGATTACAAGAGCAATAAGCATAGCTGCAAGCATAATTAGAAATATTCATTACACATAATTACAAATAATTACAGAGCATCAGAAGGATATGATTCTCACCAATCACACATGCCATTGAAGGCACAATGCATCAACATACAAAATGGTGCACATTAGCACAAAGAGAAAACACAAAAGGGCAGTGCGAGTAAGCACATAAGAAAAGAACAGAGCATATCATCATTAGCAACAGAGCGATTCTCCTCATAATTGCTTCAT
Organism: Locusta migratoria; assembly: GCA_026315105.1. Taxonomy (NCBI): domain Eukaryota; kingdom Metazoa; phylum Arthropoda; class Insecta; order Orthoptera; family Acrididae; genus Locusta; species Locusta migratoria. Next base: position 361,991,723 of record CM048749.1, read on the forward strand.
AATCATTGTATAATCTCGTCCACATAATTACATTTATCAAACATCTTTGACTGTTACCAAGACCTTCCTTACCATCATTTATCCATAAACAATAATGCATTTTAAAGACCACCATGACATATTGTGTATTGCCTTACTCATCATCCTCCAGAATGTCCTTTTTCGTTTTTACTGCTTAATTGGCTTACAAATGCTTATGTCAACTCAAAATCTTCTTCACTCACTCAGAAATTCGTAAGTCATGCAATTAGTAATACAGAAGAGAAATCTGATATTTTCCGAATCATAGGAACTTAATTAGATTACTCAATCAAAAATTTCCATTAATTTTATATGTCTTGCACAGCCACAGAGTTCGTTATATGCAAATTGCAAGATAATCATAGTTTCGTATAACAATATCCCAGCGTAACACAGAGCATAAGTATTCAGGGTTAGAGAAAAGTAACAGTGAGAAAAAGAGGTAGATAGAGCGCACTAAGGAAAAGCGGAAGAATAGTGACACTCAGCTCGAGAACGGGGCACCAATCGCCACTTGGTGTGTCCAAAACAGATTAATGGACTCTCTACCCCAATTTTATGCCTTGAAAATTTTAATATTGGAAATGTGGTGTATGCCTATCGACTTGTGCGTCTTTAAAGTTTCTACCTCAACGACGTTGTCGTGGATGATACGTTTGATGCGATACGGACCATTGTACAGTAAGAAGAATTTGTGAATCATAGATCTTCCCTTGTGGGATAAGTGGTGGGATCTAATTAATACCTTTTGTCCTACATAGAGTTGTTTGGCATAACAATTACGTTGAGAGCGTTTCCTTTTTTCAGCTGCTTTTTTAATGTTTTTAAGCGCCAATTCAATGATCTCATGATGACGTAGTCTTCTGTGTTTAGGAAAAGGTATCAGTTCCTTGATACGGTCGGGAGGTTGCTTGTTTTTCCGAACCAGAATTGGTGAAAGACCTGTAGAGTCATTAGGAAGTTCATTTATAATATTTTGAAATGATAGAAGATATCTATCCCATGTGTTATGTCGTCGGTAGCAATACAGCCTACATAGTTTTCCAAGCTTTTTCATCACTCGTTCACAAGGGTTAGAGGCAGCATGATAAAGTGATATGAACACAGGTTTGATGTTTCTGCGCCGCAACATCCGTGGCCAATCATGAGAACGGAATTGAGGTCCGTTATCAGAGATGACTTTATCTATATGGCTAACATCCTTTAGGATGTTTTTGACAAAAGCGTTAGTTACTGTCTTCGCCGTGGCACGGCGGAACGGAGTAAAATATACAAACTTTGATGTGAGCTCAATAGCAACGAAGACAAAAGAGAAACCATTGTTAGTTCTCGGAAGAGGTCCAAACAGGTCAACGGCTGCTAACTGCTTTAATTTTGAAGGTATAATCGGAAAAAGTGGAACAGAATGCGATATGGTCGGCGGCTTTGCCTTCTGAAACAATTTGCATCGAGATAATACATTGCATATGCGTTTCTCCATGTTGATGAAATAACAAGAGTCGCGTAATTTCGCGAAGCACTTCTTGGCACCATAGTGTCCGTAACTGAGATGAATATACCAAATCAACTTGTTCACGGATTCCTCCGGAACACACACTAACCAAAATTGACTGTCAGGGGCTTTACGTTTGAAGAGAATGTTATTATGGATAATGTAAAATTGTCTGATGGAAACATTATATTTATCGTGCCATTTTATTTTAATATCTCGCCAGATTGGATCTTTATCTTGTTCTTTAGCAATGTCAGAAAATGTGGCAGATATGTAATTTTCGAAAGCAACTTTCTGCATAAAGAGGATAGTGAAGTTATTTTCTAAGTATGCCTCTTCCGTCGCCTTGATGAGCCCAACAGGCGAACGAGATAGCGAGTCTGCAACGATGTTTTGTTTACCAGGAATGTAAATTACAGAGAAATCGAATTCTTGAAGGAACAAAGCCCAACGTCTAAGTCTATCATGGTTAAGGTTTGCCGACATCAGGAATTGAAGTGCACGGTGATCCGTGTAAACTTTAGTGTGTCTGCCAAACAAGAAATAACGGAATTTTTCGAATGCCCAAACTACTGCCAAAGCTTCAAGCTCAGTGATGGAATAGTTCCGCTCTGACTTGGATAATATGCGACTAGCAAATGCAATGGTTCTCTGTGAGGCAATGCCATTTTCTTCATCCTCTTGAAATACGTGAACGCCAAGTCCGAATTTTGAACTATCGGTGGAAATGCAAAAGTTCTTAGACAAATCTGGGTGGTGCAGAATAGGTGCGTGAAGGAGTGCATCTTTTAAGCAAAGAAATTCTCTTTGGGCAGCTTCATCCCACAACCAAACAGCATTCTTTCCAGTTAATTCATATAATCTGGGAGTAGTTAGGTCTTCCAAATTTACAAAACGCCGATAGAAATTAATTAAACCCAAGAAAGCTCTTAATTGGCGTTTAGTGGTGGGAACAGGCATTTTCATTATCGCCTCTAACTTTTCGGGGTCGGGCTGGATCCCATCTTTAGAAATAATGTGCCCTAAAAATTTAATCTGAGAACGACCAAACTGTGACTTCTCTAAGTTGACAGTAATCCCGGATTGAGCAAACACTTCAAGTAAAGATGCCAACGTACTGTTATGTTTTTCCCAGGAAGATTCTGCAATTAGAATATCATCAACGTAAATTGTAATTTGTTGTTTTAAGTGCTCAGGAAGTGTGGCATTCATTGCACGGATGAAAGCAGATGAGGAGATGTTCAGTCCGAAAGGCAGTTTACGGAACTGATAACAGTTTCCGAAGCAGAGAAACGCGGTATACTTCCTACAGTTGGGGTGCAGTTTCACTTGCCAAAAACTAGACCTAAGATCTAATGAGGATAAAACTTTGACACCACAGAATTTTTGTAACAATTCTTCAAGGGTTTGGGGTCGGTCGGTTTCAGGTAAAATGATAGTGTTAATTTGTCTGGAATCGAGCACTAATCGAATTGACTTATCTCTTTTTTCAACAATATGTAGTGGACTGTTATATGAGCTAACTGCAGGTTCAATTACACCTTGCTTGAGCATGGACTGAATTTCAGCCTTAACTCTTTCCCTGTATACTATCGGAATGGGATATGGAGGTACAAAAAATTTATTATGTTCTTTGATCTTAAATTCATAGAGAAAATTTTTATGGTACCAGGACTGTTAGCGAATACACGGGAATAACGCCGCAAGATAAGGAACAATTCTTCCTTATCAAGTTCTGAGGCACCTTCAACTTCTACTAATTTGTTCTTAATGATGTCAGAAATCAAGTCAATTCGTTCAGTCTCGAAATGTTTATCTGTTATATCATCATCAGGTTTGACATCCTGCGTCACATTAGAAGTAGATAAAAATTTTAAACAACTGGCACCTTCTTCATATCTGGTAATCCAGTCTTCGAATTTAATTTGTATGGCATTTTCCTGAACAAAAGCAGTGGCACTAGCCGTATTGAAATCTAAAATAACCTTGTACTTGGATAGGAAGTCCACACGTAATATTATCTGTGTAGTTAAGCGGGGGACAATCAATATGTTGGCAGAAAAGGTATGACCTTGACATAAAAATTCTACGTATGTTTGCTGTCGAATTTCGACAGGTTTGCTAGAAATGACGCCACGAATTTTAGTGCAATGCAAAGGCAGCGTGGGACCATTAAGCAAGTTCTGATGTTTCTTAAAAGTCACTTCACTAATTACTGACACTGGGCTACCAGAATCTAAGACAGCAGAAAGATTGATTTTGCCAATTTTGACAGATACAATTGGGTGAATTGGAATATCGAGACATTCTACCTTCTCTTCTAATAGTGCCTCTTTTATGTCATCTAACTGTACAAATTTTACGCTTTGTTCGGTAGAAGGTTCATAAGAAATTTCTTTGTTGAGACAAGTGTTACCAAGATTAATGTGGCTTTCACAAGATAAATGCTTTTAAAATCTTGATTGTTCATCAACTTCGCATTCACTATCGTCGTCATTAGAAGACATGTAATTGTCTATCCAATCAGCGACAGAGGTGTGCTGCAAATCTAATTGTTCGAAATCAGTTTTTGCTGTTCCAAGGTCACTTTTAGTTGCATTATTATGTGGCAGTACCGTGTCCTGCCTTTCAAAGTACATGACCGGTCTGTCATATGCAATTGTTGGTTGATACTGTAAGAATTTTATTTCGTATATAGTGTCTTCCTCAGAGTCTGAAGACGAAGCTTCTGTCCCCCACTCTGAATTGTCGTCTTTATATTGCTGATCGACAATTATCTCGTTTAACCGTTGGGCAGTATAATGTTTATTCGATGCTTCTTTATTTGTTTCGTTAAATCTGATAGTACAATTTTTGTTACTGTCATTACTTTCAGGAGTAACGGCTTTAGGTATTGACACAATTTGTGTCGGTTTTGCCTTATCACTTACTGAGGTGCTACCAGCATCAGTATTGTGCACTTCCGCACAAACTACTATTCTGTCTTGATCGGGAGGTTGTTCATTGTAACCTTCCTCTCTGTGAGGACGTTCACAATGAACAAGTTTCAGCGTATAGTTAGGATCACATAAATCCTGTACGGCCGAATTATTTGCCGTCGAGTCCGCTAGTCATACCTGACGCGGCCCCTTTTTTGACGAATTATAGCGTGGATTGGCAGGTCTGATTTCAATGTTTTGCTCTTGTCTTTCTGGGGTACGCTATCTGGTTTGGGCCCGATTTGTGTTTTCGTGTCGTGGAAAGCGATCACGAGAATTATCGCGTGTGCACTCCCGACTACGCTTCTCAGCGTTATTGTTGTTATTTTCAGTCTCGCGATCACTATCAGTATTGCGTCTTTCACGCCAATTAGTATCATTTGAAGTATTGTTGTTATGGTAGTAATTATTGTGGCGTCCTCCGCGACCAAAGCCACCACCTCGGTAACGGCCACGAAAACTTCCACGGTTATTTTCACGATCTTGAAAATCACCGTTCTCATGGTCGCGACTTTGTTTGTAAGTTTCATTAGCAAAAGAATTACTTTTTGTTTGATCCTCGTGCTCTGGATGACGTTTAATACGCGGCGGGCTTTCTTGCGACCAGCGATTATATCTGTTTGTTTCAAAATGTCGACTGCGCGAGGAATTTTCCTCGTCTTCTTCCTCTAAGTCTTGTAAGAGATTTCTAAAGGCTTCAATATCATTCTTGCATCGTGCCGCAATGGCAATTTGACGCAAGTGTAGAGGCAATTTGTTCAAACAACTAATTAATTCAGCGGGGCAGTAAGGTGCCGATAAAAATTGATTTTTATATACTAAATGCTGGAAATGTTCCACCGGGCTCGAGAAATTTGATCGTTCAAAAGTTTTGAACGTCGCAATACTGTTTTTAACGCGATCTTGTGCCGCTTCCGACCAGTATGCGGATAGAAATGAGCGTCGGAACTGATTCTCACTATGGCATTCTTGAGCGATAGCTCTCATTCTGGTAGCTGGCTCGCCTTCCAGATAACCACATATAAATTCTAATCTGTGCTCAAGTGGCCAATTCGGGGGAAGACAATAATCGAATTGCTGCAACCACTCTTTATGGTGCAAGTCATTCGGAGAGTTTTTGAATGTCTTGAATTTACGGACAGTCAGGAAATGCTTGTAGTCAAACGCTTCCCTTCGCCTGTGCGGTGTAAGTGGGCGTAAACTACGCACCGCGTCTTCATTGTTGTTACTACAAGGAACACTTTGTTCACGTACCAAGGGACCTTCTTGGTCCGAATCATTATCATTGTCATTTTCGTTCAAATTTTCTTCTACGTCTTCGTATGGATTTCCACAAGTGTGGTCAAATTTCCTATCTATTCCCGCCACGCGATCATCTAATTTCCTGACCTCAGCCTTGTATTGCTGATTAATGGTTATTTGACCTTGTTTGAAACGGTCAAGGGCGAGATATTCATTAGTTTCATTAAACGGGGTAGGATGAGTTACATCAGAACCTTTGTCAGTGTTATCACTGATTTGGGTCATCTTAACAGTAATATCGTCAACCTGTTTACTAATTTTGTTGATCTGTTCCCTCGTGACTGACTGGAAATTCTGCAACTTTTCATCAAATAGATTACTCTGTTGCTTCAATTGAGCGAGTTCGGTGGTTTCTATATTTTCGACTCGTGACGCAAGGCTTTCCATATTTTCCACTCGTGACGCAAGGCTTTCCACTACCGGGCTAATCTCGTCGCGAATATCTTGTCTTATTTTCTGAGATTCACGTTTGAAAGTAATGAGCAGTTGTTCCCTGAACCGATTGTTGTCCTCATTTATTTTATTAAAACTACTTTGAATACTCACAAACCTCGAATCTCACGTCTGTTCTATTTTCTCAAGTTTTTCATTTAATTTCTGAGATTGTTTCTCATTTAACTTAGAGATCTGTGACAATAATATCTGCATGAAATCATTTGGTGATACGTTTTCCATAGCTGTCGCACAGGTATTTTTTGCAGCAGACCTAGGCGGAACCGATGCATTATTTTCCCCAACCACGTTACAAGAATCGGAATTCTGTATTGTCGAATCCTGTACTTTATCATTATCCATATTGTCTATTCCTGAACTAATCTGTTCCGCGTTTTCGTACACGGTATTTACTGTCGTATTTGTATCAGTGCAGTGAAAAGACTCTTGTAAAAATTCTTCTTCTCTCCTTGTATCATTCAAGGTCTCATTTTCGAAAGCAGTTTTAGCATCAGCGCGGGCTCTCCTATTCTTCGACGTTGTTAACAGAAATTTGCAGTAAAGTGACCACTAATATTTATTTTCACCTACTGCCAATTTTTGAAAATTACACACGGTAATTATGAGAGAACAATAGGCTGAATCGGGCTAGTGCAATACAGTCACAATCGAGATTACGCGAACCGTTAATTATCACACGAGTTCCGCGGTACTAGAACTTTCATCACAACAAACATCAGACAATGTAAAAGAGAGACTTGTTCAGTAGTAATGCAATTATTAGTATATTCAATTAATCTACTATAAACAATGCTACACACTATCAAGAATGGTAAGTAACAAACTACAGAAACAATTACTATGCTACTGTTGCTATAACAGAGGATGGTGCTACAAAAATTAAATTAAGAGCCAAAAGGTAAGTTGGTTAGTGGAAAAGACAAACTAACTTAAATAAGGCTACGTATCTAACTACGTCACGATCCTGTTTGTGAACTATCCTGGCAGAAAGGGCGCCAGATAAAAGCTGTGCGTGTATTGTGGATGTTGAATCTATCGTTAAATCAGACAACAAATTGTTCATTAACACAGCAATTTGGTTTAATTATGGCCCTGATATTGATGTATATACTATTAAATAAGAAACAGTGCATTAAACTGATTATGTTCGCAACGGATATTTTAAACAAAGCAACTGTGACAAGTCACCATTTGAAACAGACACTGACTATACTCAAAAATTTTGACTGCGAGAAAGATATTAAAAAAAAACCACAAATCACTTTCTTAATGCTTGACTGTGAGAATTTTATGCAGATCAGTTTCTAATTATTGAAATTTAGTCTCATAGTCAATTAACTATCATTTACTATGGCACCAACAACGAAATCTGTTCAACAATATTATTAAAATCAATGCTGCACTTTAAATCCACTAATAACTAATTATCAAATGAAGGAAGTAGGTTAATTTTCTAACTACGTAAATGAAACATGAAAGAAAGGTCAAGTTACTTATTATTAATAATCAGCATTACATTACCTACATAATACAACTTCTGACTTGCTGGCACAGCAGCCTCTGCTCTACATCGGAGCCATACACACAACCGCTCTCTAAGCGAGCTGAACCACAAGTGTAACTCTCTCTCAGCGCGAGCTACTATGCTATGCAATACATGATCTTTGCCAAAGATGAAACTTCACACATATCGATACGTACAGTAGAAGCGATATTATACATTTTCTTGCAAGCAAGTTACTCGATACAAAACAGGAGGCACAATATTAGACATTTTCTTACAAAAATAATTTTTTATGGACACATTTCAACATGACGAAAAAAAGTCCACAACGAAAACTTAAAAGACAGAAAATACTACACCCCATCAAAGAAACTGGAGAATTCCGCCGAACACACAACTATAAAATATACGAACATGCAGAAGACAATGTTTCCAGCATGAGGAAGGGGAGAATGATGTTTTTTGGTCACCTGGAGAGAATGAACCCCCAAGGACTTACTCATCGCGTACAGTCATCAGGTTAAAAAACAGAACTCTATTCCAAATCTATTCCAAATAGGTTAGCCAAGTTAAAAAGGATTTACAGGAAGATGAAATTTCATTTGAGGACACTCAGAATCGACGAGATTTCGAAGAAAAAGTATAATTACCAAAAAACTTAGTCCCTTATTCCGCTTACTACGCTAGTTCGAACTCATGCCCGGAAATGGTCAGAAGAGAGAAAAGAAGCGCAGTCAGCCAAAATGAAAATTGCGAAAGAGGTGAACATAATCAGGAAAGAGATAAGAACCTTCATGTTCCATAGCAGTCCGAAACGAGTAATAAAAGAATTACTACACCAATTTTTCTGTGTTGTTCTGCCTTACAGATTGTGGTGTAATAATGAATAGGACAGAAAACGCTATAGCATTATCGTTACTATTTATTTGTTTATATAAACCATCTAGTTGTTAAACACGAACGCAACCGACAATATGCGCACTTGATAAATGACGCAATTCTGCAGCTGGGTGATTAACGACTTCAGTCTTTCGGATTCTAGAAAACCTGGCAGGAGCTTAAAAGCATCACACGCAACTGGAAATGTAGTCAGTCAGCGCAACCGCTTTGGTTAAGTGCATGCCCACTATACTCCGGCTTCAAAATAAGGCTAAGTGATGTGGGATGGAGCACGTAGGAGGAGGAGGAGATGAATAGAGAGATGGGTAGTTTGAGGACAGATGCAGAAAACTATTTCTTTTGTACACTTCTGCCCATTAAAATTACTACACCATGAATATGACGTGCAACAGACGCGAAATTTAACCGACAGGAAGAATATGTTGTGATATGCAAATGATTAGCTTTTCAGAGCATTCACACAAGGTTGTCGCCGGTGGCGACACTTACTACATGCTGACAAGAAGAAAGTTTACAACCGATTTCTTATACACAAGTAGCAGTTCACAGGCGTTGCCTGGTGAAATGTTGTTATGGTGACTCGTGTATGGAGGCGAAATGTGTACCATCACGTTTCCGACTTTGATAAAGGTCAGATTGTAGACTATCGCGATTTATCGTATCGTGACATTGCTGCTCGCGTTAGTCGCGATCCAATGACTGTTGGCAGAATATGGAATCGGTGGGTTCAGGAAGGCAATATGGAACGCCGTGCTGGATCCCAACGGCCTCGTATCACTAGCAGTCGAGATGACAGGCATCTTATCCGCATGGCTGTAACGAATCTTGCAGCCACGTCTCGATCCTTGAGTCAATAGATGGGGACGTTTGCAAGACAATAACTATTTGCACAAGCAGTCCGACGACGTTTGCAGCAACATGGACCATCAGATCGGAGACCATGGCTGCGGTTATACTTGACACTGCATCACAGACGGCAGCGTCTGCTATGGTGTACGCAACGACGAACCTAGGTGCATGAATGGCAAAAGTCATGTTTTTGGATGAGTCCTGGTTATGTTTACAGCATAATGATGGTCGCATCAGTGTTTGGTAACATCGCGGTGAACTCACATTGGAAGCGTGTATTTTTCATCGCGCTTACTTATGTATCACCCGGCGTGATGGTATGGGGTGCCAATGGTTACACGTCTCGGTCACCTCTTGTTCGCATCGACGGCTCTTCGAACAGTGGCCGTTACACTTCAGATGGCTCTACCCATCATACGATCCCTGCAAAATCCTACATTTCAGCAGGATAATACACGACCGTATGTTGCAGGTCCTGAACGGGCCTTTCTGTATAAGGAAAATCTCCGACTGCTACCCCGCCCAGAACATTCTCCAGATCTCTGACCAATTGAAAACGTCTGGTCATTTGTGGCCGAGCAACGGGCTCGTCACCATACACCAGTCATTACTCTTGATAAACTGTGGTATCGTGTTGAATCTGCTTGGGCATTTGTTCTTGTACGTGCCATCCAAGCTGAATGCCCAGGCGTATCAAGTCCGTTATTACGGCAAGAGGCGGTTGCTCTGGGTACTGATTCCTCAGGATCTATGCACCCCAATTACGTGAAAATGTAATTACACGTCAGTTTTAGTATAATATACAGGGTGTTTCACTAAGTGTGTTTGCCTCTGTAACTTATAAAATAATAGGTGACGGGAAATTTTAATGCGGTAGATCAACACAAGAAATGTTACACTTTCTGCGGAGCTATGAACATAGTTTATTGTATCATTTTCTAAAGAGTTACAGCACAAAGATATATTTTTTAAATGGAACAATAGTTTTTTCTATCGTGCATTGGAATCGTTGAAACCAGCTGCGTCCAAATTAATTTAAACTACATTCCTATCACTGTTAGTTTGGGAGCTACAACAGTTCAAAGTTTCAGGGGCAGATACCACACGCTGTATATAATACATGGCTGTGTGGTGGGTGATGGATGTTATGGCGGTGGGAAGTTGATTTACATGAGATTTTCAAATGTGTGTCCATGTTCCTCAATGCATAATTCAATGCGCCATCGAAAGGATCTGCGGACGAGATGTAACATCGCCGGTGTGACGGAGCGACATGCATCCTCAATGCGCCGTTTTAGATCATCTGGGGATGTGGGCTCAGTGACATAAACACGATCCTTTAGATATCCCCACAAAAATAAATCTACTGGTGTTAAATCGGGCGACCTTGCGGGCCATGAATGAGGACCATGGCGCCCCAACCATCTTCCTGCAAACCTGTTGTTTAGTTCTTCCACAACAGCACGCTCAGAATGGGCTGGGTGACCATCGTGCTGCATCCACATGTGGACTCTCATGTGTAGACACACATATTAAAGGAGACCACCCAAACTGTCGGCTATAAAAGCGCGATATAACTCACTTGTCTGTATACCTGGGAAGTAGTGTGGACCGATGATTTCATCCCCAAGGATTCCACACCACAGGTTAATAGACCACCTACGCTGACGGTCGACAGGTCGTACAACCGAGGATTGTCTGCGGCCCAGTAGTGCATGTTATGGCGACTCAATGCACCATAATTTGTGAACGTGGACTCATCAGAGAACATAACACTTTGTAAAGACTCCAGCATGAAATTACGCATAGCCCACTCACAGAATGTCACTCTTGCACGGAAATCGTTCCCATGCAGCTCCTGGGTCAGTGACAGGCGGTACGGGTGAAACCTGTGGCCGTGTACTATACGCCACACAGATGTGAGACTAACACCAGCGACTGCAGCAACGGCTCGTAAGCTGACATGAGGATCGTGGTGTAGTGTAGCTAAAACAAACACCTCCGGCTTCTCACTTCTTGCAGGTCTTCGTCTGTTACTGCGGCGCATTACCAAGCTGCCTGTTTCCCGAAATCGTTGTTCGACACATAAGAACGTAATGGCTGCCGGGGCTCTTCGCCTAGGATATTTCACGGCATACTCCGGAGTACGGTGCAATTAGTTCAAAAAACGGCCTAACCCAGACATCCAAAGTAAAAGTTTCCCTCCAGCACCAAACTGTTCTATACAGCCCAGATATTGTTTGGTAAAAAGTTACACAATTTTGAGCGTCGGGTTTGTGGGGGAGGAGGGAGAAGTTAGAAAATTAGCAGTTTCTTTAGTTTTTCTTAAATATTTAGAAAACTATCTGGTTTAGCGCGAAATGTGCCAAATAAAAAAATAATCAACATTAAATTGCGAACAAAAATTGTTCAGTACATAATCTTGCTAAAGTGAACGGTTACAGAGTTAGGGAGGGTGAAAGAGTAGAAATTTTTTGACTTTTTCGAGATAATTATATATATATATATATATATATATATATATATATATATATATATAAATTATTTTTTTTGGGGGGGGGGGAATGAAATTACACAGAAATAACTAAACAGTTTTATTAAAAAGTAATATTCTTCAAGCGAACTGTAGTCCGAAAGAGGCTAAGAGGCACCACAGAGGGTCATAAGCGTATAAATAGTGGGAACGAGAGCCGGCTTAGTAGAAGCGCGGCCGAGCGCAGGGCGTGTTGTAGGGGCGTAGCGTACTGCTAAGGGACCGGCCGACTACCTGCAGCCGGCACCTGTCTGTCATCCACTGTCTTCCCTTCAGTCAGTGTGGGAGACCAGTTGAGTACGTTTGTGAGTGTTATTTGTAGTCAAGTTCTGCTGTCATTTTTTAAATCTTTCGTCTTTAGAATACTGTGCGAACTATGTGATAATCACTTAAAAGTGTGTGAATTATGGTGGAGTGTGTGTTGAAGCCTTGTAAGGACAAGGGTGGTGAACTAATTACTCTGACTAGGAAGGCGGTGGGCAAACGAGTTAAACACGAGGTCCTGGAGAATGACGCACTTCAAGTACATAGTAAGTGTCAACAAAGTTATATATTACGCCCAAAGCCACCTCAACATGAAAAAGAACCTCCAGCAAAGATTCCCCGTGAAACAATTGAATTTAAAACCTTATGTTTCCGTTGTGGTCGCAAGTGTGTAGATGTATCTAAATGCTGAAACCCAGGTCAAGAAAAGTGGAGCTTAGTACAGAAACTTGAAATGATTGAAAGCATCCGAAACGAAGCAAATAACAGGCATGGCAAGTGGGGAGATGAGGTAACTGTGAGGCTTTCTCAGGTCATAGACCTCGTCAGTTCTGATGGGAGATACCACTGGCACTGTTACCAGACATTTCGAAAGCCAGGTTCATCACAGCCCAAAACAGGAGCGGCAACAACCAAAAGTGGGTTAAGCTCTGATGCCAAAAGGGAAGATGCTTTTGAAAAGCTGTGTGATTATTTGGAAGAAAATGATGAATGTCAGTACACACTTGAAGAATTACAAACTAAGTTCCTTCAACTTTGTCCCGAAGTTGAGCCATAAACTGACAAACATTTGAAAAGAAAGTTATACAGCGCTACGATAATAGCTTGAATTTTACAGAATTATCGGGGAAAAGAAATGTGATTTGTTTTTCTGGAGCATTTACTAAAATTTTAACAGATAATTGGTATAGAAATCGGAACTATGGTGACGCTCAGGAGGAACTGAGAGTGGTCAAAACTGCAGCAGCTATTATTCGACGTGAGATAAAGTCGAAAAGCTACGACTATTCTCAGTTTCCAACAACTGAAGACATTTGTAAAGGAGGAGCTGAACTGGTACCTGAAGTCCTGAGTGTCTTGATAACTGAAATCATACAACCTACTTCTAAAAGACAGACAGACGAAAACTTCTAGTCTTCAATGACCCAAAAGCTGACTCCAATGAAGTGGCTGACGCTGGAGAGCATTTCCTTCCTGCCATGTTTGGAGCCAAGAACACTGAAGATCTAGATTGTTTCCGCTACCAGTGTTACTTGCAGGCTATTGCAAAACAGCCTATACATTCACTTTTCAAGTTCGCTGCACTACCTCCACTTCAGCAGCTTCCAGGCAACATTCACTTAGAACCTACCACCAAGTGCAACAGTGGTTGAATGAGGAGAAGAATCCGCTTGAGTGGGGGTGGAAGAAGATTGGCGAACACCTGAGACCAATTACAACAGTATGTACTGCACCTCCCCAGGAGTTACTTTCCCTTATAGCGTGCACTTGTAAAGATGAATGTGTCCGTAACTGCGAGTGCAGAAAGAGTGGTCTAAACTGCTCAACCATGTGCGGTAATTGCTCAGGCCTGGGATGTGATAACAGGGACACGAATATCACAGACGAAGATTCAGAAGAGGAGGGTGCTATGTTTGAAGACGACTGAATACTTATAAGTCGTTTATATTAATTTAAGGTCGCATTTAACATTCTACCTTTTTATTCAATAGTACAAATGAACTCAGTTAACTTCAAATCTTTTGATAAAATATATTCAGTTATACCTATTTTCTAAAGGAAAACCTAAAAAACCTGTCGTTTTAAAAACATTATGTTACAAATGATATAATTATATATCGTAATTATAATACAGATTATTTATGTTGGAAAGATATTCATTCTTAGTGCGAAATTGCCCAGAGAAAATTCAGAGTGGGTTCCTCCGTACCACAGGTTTACAGGGCCTAGGCCTGTGGAAGCCGCTTTTCCCTTAAAAAGTAGCGCCCCTTGAGAAGGTGGTGAGGTTGTCGTTCCTTCAAGGGCTTGTCACTAACAAGCCACCGACCACTAAAATCGCAATCTTCTTTTACAAAACGAAATCTTGTAAAAAAAAAAGTTTCCTTAGTGATTTTCCCAAAAAATCTAGAAAATGCGGAAAATTGCTGCTTTTACTAACTCCGTAACTCTGGAACCGTTCACTTTAGCGAGATTATGTACTCGACCATTTTTGTTCGAAATTTAATGTAGATTATTTTCGTATTTGGCACTTTTCTCGCTAAATCGCATAGCTTTCTAAATATTTAAGAAAAACTGAAAAAAACTGCTAATTTTCTAACTTCTTCCTCCCCTCCCCCCCAAACCCGACGCTCAAAATGGTGTAACTTTTTACCAAACAATATGTGGGCTCTATAGAACAGTTTGTTGCTGGAGGGAAATTTTTACTTTGGATGTCTGGGTTTAGATCTAATTGCACCGTACTAGCTCACGAACTAACAGTGATAGGAATGTAGTTTAAATTGATTTGGACGCAGCTGGTTTCAACGAATCCAATGTACGATAGAAACAACTATTGTTTCATTTAAAAAATTATATCTTTGGGTGTAACTCTTTGGAAAATGATACAATAAACTATGTTCATAGCTCCGCAGAAAGTGTAACATTTCTTGTGTTGATTTACCACATTAAAATTTCCCGTCACCTATTATTTTATAAGTTACAGAGGCAAGCACACTTAGTGAAACACCCTGTATATGTGTAATGTATACCTATTTATCATCTACATTTCTTCTTGGTGTAGCAATCTTAATGGCCTGTAGTGTAACAGGTATGCTTGACAGCAAAAAAAGTGGATCACCCCTGAATTCCAAAGTGGAGGCTGCACCTGATGCTATGCAGCCAACGTAGTATACCTGTGTCACAGGTCGTCGCATTATTCTACAGTACAGTTAGTACCTAGCCGCAATAGGTACTACTTAAGACACTAAAGACTATTTTTCCTTATGGCATTCAGTCAAGGTGCAAACCAATACTGTTGTACAACAAATTATAGAATACGCGTTATTAGAGATAAAGCAGTAACACTTGTAAATAAAAGCTCATTCCAATAAGTGAAGTCAGATACGTTGTCACACTTATTTAATGAGATGGTATGCTTTTGTTTGTGATCTGAATTCGAACGTATTGTTAACCAAACAAAAGAGTTGTGCCTGATTAAGACGCGATTACGTATAAATAGACGTAAAATACTAACGTTTTCATTAGTATTGGTTTTCGATGTGGGACCCAGAAATAATAGTTAATCTTAGCACTGTACCAGGAATTGCATGAAGCTTATATTGTTGCTGATAGGTAACCGTTGAAGATATGTAATACAGTGCAACTCACAGATGAGCAGCATCGTTTCAAAACGTATTAAGTGCACTCTTGATCAAAATACATTTTGATACGATTCCCCCTCTTTTTTATGCGCTCTTTAATGCTCTGAATTCAGATTGAAACATTTCGTGTTATATCCCTTAAAATTACTACTCTTATGACTTACAGCCACATTGTTTATTCTATCATATCCTTCGTACGCTTACTTTGGAGTTGCACTAAGGAGAAATATTGCTATAACTATAACGAAAGTACATACTAAAAGGCATAATATGGTCAGTAGATATTTTCTGAAACGATTATACATAAACGATGCAGAGCTTTCTAAGAGTCACGTTACAGCCTATCGCAAAACCATCAACCCTAAAGTATTTCTTGTATTGTTCAGCTTGAACGTCTAAATTTTGCTTATTAAAAAAAATTGACTATTCTAGAAGTTTTCCTTATTTCGGTTGTTATCTCGCTGCAGGTGTAAACAGGCGACCAAACTCAACCAGTGTGCTCAAACTTTTTCAACGTCTATTTGGAATAATTCAAACCAGACTTAACAGCATGTCCAAGGCTGTGAAGGGTGGCGAGGGCGTTAAAGAGAGGAGAGGAGGGAATAGAAAAAGGGCCGTGTTTGCTGCAAAAAAGAAAAGTGTGCGAGTTTATTGGAAAATTAAAGGCAAGAGAATCCCATTACAGCAGAAGCAAAAGTCAAAGGCTATATTTATCAGCTGACTGGAGCATTAATAAATTATTGAAGATGTACAATGCGAATGCTCCTACCCAACTTAAAGTGAAAAAGTGGTTTTTCCAGAATATTTTCCGCACAAAATTTAACGTCGGCTTTGGGTCGCCTGCCACTGACGCTTGTAGTAATTGTGCTCACATGACATTCCAAATTAAAAATACAACCGATAATGAAAGAAAGAACCACTTACTGGCTCATCTGGGAGGACATAAACTCCGTGCAAAAACGTTCCACAAATTAATGAGGGAGCGTTTTTCTGAAACAAGAAGCTTCTGCTTCGATTTTCAACAGGTGCAGTCCCTTCCAAAATTATCAATTGGCGAAGCATACTACTCTCGACAAATATTCTTTTATGCGCTATATGTGACTGACATCAGCAACAAGAATGCTACATTCTTTACATGGAATGAGACTGAAGGTGGTAGAGGGGCAAAGGAGGTGGCATCTGGTGTACTTTCTTATCTAGATGGAGCCCATTTTGAGGATTCGGTCACCACTATTAGGCTTTTCACTGATGGCTGAGGAGGCCAAAATAAAAACATGCACGTAATTCATACTCTCGTTTATTGGCTCCAAAAGAAAGCCCCAAGTCATCTCAAAAACATTACAGCAATATTTCCCGTTAGAGGGCATTCTTATTTACCCGCAGATAGCTTGTTTGGTGTTATAGAGAAGGCCGTCTGTAAATGTTCCGACATTCTCACTCCTGAAGAATATAGAGAAGTTTACACATCTGTGGGAAAAGTAAGAGCTCTTGGACATGACTGGGCTGTCAGAGACTACAAAATACTCACAAAACTATTTAGAAAATTGGATGGAATAAAGGAAATGAAGAGGGTAATGTTGAAGAAATGTACTATAAATGGGAAGCCCCTCGTCAGAGTAAAGATGGAGCCAACATATAGATGTGATGATTGATCAAAACATTTTGTAACAATACTGAAACAAGGAACAAACATGGAGCAATTGTTTGACCTCCTGTGCTTGATCATTTGTGAACTTTAAGCGATGCAAAGAAATCAGATGTAGACACACTTTTGAAGGCAAAATTTGGCGATAACTGGAGAGAAATTCAGATGTATAAATTAGCTCTAGATTTCGATGCAGCACCTAAGTGTTGTGATCCTGAAGATTGTGATTGTTTGGAAGAAGAAACGGGACTTTCAAGATTGTGATATGTTGATGTCGTACTGTAAAATTCAGGTTTTTGATTCTATATGCATTTATACAGCATAATTTGTAATCTCAATGTATGTAAATTTTGTATGATCTAATATTTTAACCTGTAAAAATTTACTTAATGTTAATAAAACATTTTTTTTACTTTCTCTGAACTTCGTGTATTGTTGTGACAATTTTACAACATTAAATAAACATAAACTACAGCAAAACTGATTTAAAAAGCTATAAGTGTTTGATCTTCTCTGTGTATGTTTATTGACTAAACGGTTCAGAACGTATTATGTTCAGTACATAGGTTCAAAACGTATTAAGTGACAATTTTAAATTTAAATATAAGGCCACTTAATGAAAAACCGATTTCAGTTTTTGTGGATTCTCAAACGTTACCCTAGTATATAAACTCTGACATCTCAATTTTGTGGATACCTTTCCTAGTTCGGAAGTAAAACGTTTTTCTTCATTTCTGAAAAATGTACATTGGTGCTCTTTGTAACTGCTGACCCCCTCATCTCAATGTTATCGTACGATACCGTCTGCCTGGTCCTCTCATCTCAATGTCATCCTACAATACAGTCTGCTTCAGACCTGGAATCGTGTGGTTCAATAGTAATAAAAGTTGCGTGTGAAGATAAAAACGTAATAGCCATCCTAGGAATCAGTGTAGGACAGTGTCTGGGTGATACTGTGATTAAAACGAGTGATAGTTTTCATTAATTAGGAGATTCATATATTTGCTTTCCAGACAGTTCTATAAACAATAGTTGCGTCATTGTATGTTATTTCAAGACTTAAACAGACGAATTGTAAAATATTTTGTAAAAAACAAAAAGAAATGAAAATTAATAGCATTGTATGTATGTTAGGCTCATAAACAAGTTGTGCAGATCAGCTAATTGTGTTATTTCGACTATTACATTAATTATCAGCATTGGATTCTTTGTATATATTGACCAACGTGACATTTTGAGTATATTTTGTGAATGGCCATGAGATTTGGTAGTTCAATATATGTTAGGAACATGTATGATGTACTCATTAACAAATTAATTGACACTGAACATCACACTTTGTTGTCA
This sequence comes from Locusta migratoria, assembly GCA_026315105.1. NCBI lineage: Eukaryota > Metazoa > Arthropoda > Insecta > Orthoptera > Acrididae > Locusta > Locusta migratoria. Next base: position 362,010,370 of record CM048749.1, read on the forward strand.
AACAGCAAGATCGGAGATTTCAATTAAAAAAGAAACGTGTCATCTAAAATTATTGTATGTATTGTTTTCATTTTATATTGTGATTATTTTTGTGTACATGAAATGTTTTCTTTGTGTGTTCGTTAATTGTAAATTAGTATATTCAGTTGTTATGAACAATGGACAATGTGACGTCATTATTGCCGATGTTATATATTTGCCTCACCGCCTTGCGTGGGGGAGTTCGAGTTTCGGCTTTTCTAAAGTGCACTGGACTCTTTGTCAATCTGTGTTTTAAAATGGAAGTGCTACCATTCAGATGCTTTGTTCATGTTATTAAATTGTAATGTTTTGGTGGAGGAGAAGTTGGATTCAAATTAAAGAAGAAGTGAAAAATTGTACATATCGAGTATTTATTTCTACCACGACGCCCCAGGAGAATAATGTTGCAGCGAGCAGAACCCCCATACATTGCAATGTTGACAAGATGAGTATTATGTTTGAAAGTGGTAGAATGAACTGTAATTACGTAAATACCATATAAATGTCATAACCTAATACGTTTTGAAACAACGCTCTTCAGATGTCATACATCATATGTTTGTGGAATAGAATGCAGTACACTGATGAATTGTTAACTAAGCACAATCAGATGTCAGTTACTAAATATGTTCACAAAAAGCGATATAATGGAACTTAAGATACAATTGTTATTTTTATTTTATTTTTTTATTTATTTTCTTTTTTCCGGCCTGGATTCGGATAGGACGGAATACTGCTGATATATTTGTTTCTTCCGGGGACTCCAACCTCGTACATACCGTCACTCTTGGCCTGACTCGATGAGGCGTCAACTATCACATTGTCTAATATTCACAGAATATATGACATCAACTGCGATTGGGCAAAGCTGAAAATGTGTACCCAGCCGGGATTCGAACCCGGGTCTCCTGCTTTATAGGCATTTGCGCTGACCCCTACACCACTGGGGACACAGTGATCACCGCACCTGCAAGGACTACCTAAGCACGCCTCCCGTCAGATACAAATTCCCAGCTTCGCCCTGCCCACAGTACTCAAACTAGTAGTTATGAAACTAATTCCCATAAGAGTAAGGACTTCAAACTTGCCCACCCCTCCCCACTAACGATAGGATCAGTGCCGGTCACCGGCATAGTATATATATATATATATATATATATATACATGTGGCGTCTGTTCCGAAAGAACAGACGCCACTTCTGATCCTGCAGTTGTTATTATTTAATATTATAAATAATAACAACTGCAGGATCAGAAGTGACGTCTGTTCTTTCGGAACAGACGCCACATGTATATATGTCACATTGTCGTTCACATCTTACGTGGAGGGGTTTGGTATTTTGAGAAAACAACAAAAATTCTGTTTAACTTAGTAGCGCTTGGACATGTGCTATGTTGATTAGAAACAAGGCAGATGCTATTTTTGTGGCTGTTAAAAACTGTTACCCTCAGCGGGAATCAGACCCATACCTTAGCCATCACAAGATGACCTCACCCCGGCCTACCACCGAATTACAGATGTGTTATGTTATGTTATGTTATGTTATGTTATGTTATGTTATGTCATAATGGAGTACTTATTAGACTGTACGACCAGTCACAGAGCTCAAATGTGTCTGGCTAGGTAAGCCATTCTTGGACGCATGGGATGGCCACGTGATCTGAGGCGCCTTATCGTGGGCTTTGCATCATATTATACTACGTTTTAGGGTATTACATTACGATTTGGTATGGCATTTTGCTATAAGCTCAATTAACAATGGGCGCTTTTTATTTAAGATTGTTGGAAAGCTGTAGCCAAGATAACTTGAATATTACACATGTTTAAAGTTATGAGGGGCGTCGATTATATATTAGAAACATTTTCTGAAACAGGTGGAGTAACTTCGTTTTGAGATCTATTATTCACCACGTTCAGGAAGACAAACAGACTTCGATGAAGGAAGTTTTTGTGTTTTACTAGTATGGTCAATGACAAGGTATCCGATAACTGGCAAGAGTGTCGAGAAATTATTCTTCGCGGTTTGGTTGCCTTCAGTAGCCATATTGAGGTTAAAAAACAGCAAGGAGGATTCAGGCAAAATATCGCATCGAAAATGCGATGCGAAGCATAATATCCAACTGGAAAGGCCAGGGGAGAACGTCAGTTTTTGCCATTTCAAAGTTTGGATACTGGGATTTGTCGGAATAGATGACCATTGTAGTGGAGACATCAGAGTTTGCACGGTAAGGTTCAGTTGTCCTTTATATCCACGCTCTTTTCGAGCGTCGAACGGCAGAAAAATAACGACAGTGATCAAAAATAAAAATAAAAAGGCCAAGCACAAAATTTTGAAATGCAGCACGTAGATGTAGATAAATATGTCAAGGGAGAGGTGGTAGGAGGGTGGGCGGGATCTAGGAATGAATAGACGTGCAGAACTGAAAAAAAAAGAATGAAATACTTGCAAAGTATTCCTTACTTAGACATATGTCGCAGTTTGTTTTAGGGCCAGGAGAAAAGGAGCGAATGTCTTACTGAATGAAGGATGGACTATCGGAGATATAAAAGAACACTCAACATAGAGAGGACCGATGGACAGTAAAGAAAGCAGACATTAAAGGAGAAAGTATTGTGTTCACGGAAACCACTAATCATTTTTACAGCGTTTTGGGGGAATAGACCAGAAAAGCAGCTGAGGTTGTAATGTAAGGGAGGTGACAGAGAGAGAGGGGGGGGGGGAGAGAGAATGGAGTAGTTTTCAGCTAGTAATCTATAAAGATGACCTTTCTGTGAAAATACCAATGTAAATCAATACTACCGTCGTCCTTGGTCTTCAATCGACCGATTCCAAAGCTATTACCGAAAATCATTTTCATTTCTCTGACAGTGAAATATCTCAAAAATGTTCAAATGTTTGTATAGCTTTTTGGGACCTAACTACGGGGTCATCAGTCCCTAAACTTACAAACTACTTACCAACTAGCTTATCCTAAGGACGGCACAAATATCCATGCCCGAGGGAGGATTCGAACCCCCTACCGTAGTGAAATATCTACATGGCTATCTACATGCGTACTCGACAAGCCACCATATGTTGCGGCACAAGTACTTGTCATTTCCTTTCCTGTTCCACTCCGAAATAGAGTGACAGAAACACGACTCCTTATATGCCTCAGTAAGAGCACTAATTTTTCTTATCTTTCTGGTCCTTACGTGGAATACAAAGTGACTTTAGTCGAATCTTTCTGTAGTCAGCTCAAATTCCCATCCCCTATATTTCCTCAATTGTGTTTCTCGAAGATAACAATACCTTCCATCCACGGCTTACAATTTGAGTTCCATAACCAACTCTGTACGACTCGCGTGTTGATCGAACCTACCAGAAACAATCCTAGCCGCCCTCCTCTGAATTCTGTCTCTTCCTTTAGACCGATCTGGTGGATATCCGAAACAATTGTGGAACACTGAAAACGGGAACGCACATTCGTTTTACACGCCGTCTCCTTTACAGATGAACCACATCTTCCCCAAATTTTCCTAATAACCGAAGTCGACTATCTCCCTTCCCCACGACCGTCCTTACATGAAGTATACAATCTGTCTGTTGCCCTTCATCCATGAATCCCAAGATATCATGTGAGAAAGTGGAAAACTGAGTTCCGCACGAACGATACTTTCTAAAGCCTTTTTATTGATTTCCCTTCTTATGCAAATTTATTACATTCAAACTGAAAATATGGTCAATTCTGCAGCAAACCGATGTCAATGATATTGGTCTGTAATTATGAGAGTCTGTTCTTTGGCATTTCTTATTAAACGGGAGTCACCTGCATTTTAATTATGTTATTTTTTTATTATTTTTTATTGGCTTGAAACTTTCCACTGGGCCAGAGATAGCGATAAATGAAAGCTAAATAAAGCGCCAATGTTGAACTCAATAGAACAGAATCGGGAGTCCATAAGGGCTTAGCGACTTATTTGTTGTCAACTCTTTCACCTCGTACTCTACACCAGCAGTGCCTGGTGTTACTCTTTTTTTGTAATATTGCAGGCTCCTGGAATATATCCCACTTGTTACTCTGATGTGGTTCCAACATGATGGAGTTCTAATGAACATCTAGATCAGATATGTCCTTAGCAGTGGTTTGAAAACCGAAGTCCTCTTTCGTTACAAGTATGTTTACTATCTTACTGCATATCATTTCTTCTTGTGGGATCATCTAAAAATAGACGCCTAGGAAGACGGAAGAGAATCTCCTGGCGAGAAATCTCACTGCCTGCGGCAATGAAACACCGCCAAGGATAATGGAATGAGTACGACAGAATTTCTTGCGACGATGGTTGACGCTTGGAAACGCTATTTTGAACGTTGTAAATGTATCAGATTCTGAAACTTGTGTAGGGAAGTGGAATTCTTTACTACTATAAAGTGGAATCAGAATTTTCGGTCTTTCTGAAATGAAGTGCGCCGTTTGTAATTGATTCTAGTTCAAGTGCTGCCTGAGACTCAGACGGAACTTGAGTAGATTTTCTCTTACGTATTTCGATTTGGTGTTTTTCGGACAAGAAAACAAGAAAAATGTGTAGGCCTACAATATACATGGGTCCGAAGACGTATGCTTTCTGAGCGAAACACGTGTTTATAGGAGGTATTTCACGTGGTGCCCATTCATGGCAATACTTGCTTCTGTCCTTCGGCATAAGAACTGATGTATCCCTTTTTATTCGGTTGTTGGCTCCGAAAGGCAAAAGTCTCGGGTTCGCAGCCCATTCTGGCACACGGTTTCAATCTGCCAGGAAGTTTCATATCAGTGGATACTCCACTGTAGATGATAATATCATTCTGGACAACAGGTTGTTGTTGTTGTTGTTGTTGTTGTTGTTCTGGAAGAAGACGGACCCTGCAGTGTCTGCACATCTTTTTTGGGAGTTGCATAGACCTCCTCCTTCTAGTGTATCCAGAACCAACCTAGGGGATTCAGCTCCACTACTGGAGCAAGCCAAGGTGCGGTGCCTCCACGACCATTCCAGAGGTCCTGAAATGTCTGCGCCAGACACTGACATTCCGACCAAAGTGTGCTGGTGCGCCATCCTGCTTGAATCACACCTGTAATCGTCGCTGACGTGGCACATGCTCCAGCGAGGTAGGCAATACTTTAGTGAGAAAGTCCAGGTGATGCTCACTATTCAACCTCTGTAGTACCACATTAATCTATTGTCCAGTATGCCTGCCAATACGTTGACTGAGAATAGAAGTTGATACCCTCTTTGTCGAATTGATTGTGAATTTACATCTGCCCCTACATGATTATGGGAATTCTCAAAACCATATCTTGTGAACCCTGCCTCATCAGTAAATAATATTTTGGATGTAAACAGTGGATCTCAGGTACACTGCATTTAACATTACTCATACGACTGATGACTACCTAATGTTGGGTAGAGTACTGTAAGACATCGAAATTGCCTGCTGACAAATTTGACGGAACTCAATGCAGCGACTAGGCTACTATCAGTAACCAAGCGTCGCGTAGCCCTTTCTGTAAACCAAAGGTTTTCAACCTTTTTGAACCGGCGACATTTTTTCCAAGTAAAAATGTCCCTTATGTCTGTAATTTCAAAGGCGAAGGATTAAATTTTTTTCTTAGATATATCTAACATCTGTGCAGACATTCAAGTCTGGTACAAATTGCAGTCGCGGAAAAGAATCAAATTTGAAAAATAAATAAATAAAAGACTTCATGACAACAGGTATTTGATGTACGGTTTTGCTGTCATGAGTGAAAAATCTCATTGTGTAATTTGTGGCGACTTGTTGTCATGAGCAACTATGAAAACATCAAAAATGATGAAACACTTCTTAATAGTTTAAGGATGATGATAAACTTTGTATTTTTTTCGAAAGAATACTGAAAACCATTAACCAACAGCAAATTTGTATCATGCAATAACAAAATGGTATTCTTATTAGTTAACTAAAAATAATACTGCTTTGAAAACTCGTTACCAGTGGAAAACTACTATGATGTATCCAGGATGAAACTTTCACTCTGCAGCGGAGTGTGCGCTGATATGAAACTTCCTGGCAGATTAAAATTGTGTGCCGGAACCGGGACTCGAACCTGGGACCTTTGCCTTTCGCGGGCAAGCGCTTGTGTATTTCTGTCGCTCAATGTTCAACTGTGAGGTACACTAATAATGTATATAGATGACCTTTCTGTGAAGACACCAATGTAAACCTGAAATCAACACTACCATCGGATGATGGGCTCAGGCCCGTGAATGTTTCTCTGTGTGTCCTCTATGCGTTCATAAACCATTCGCTCGATTGCAATGAAACTTTGGTGAACTGTTTACCGAACGCCCACGAAGGTTCCTGACCCAAAATGAGGGCCACCGCTCGAGAATACCCACATTTATGCGTCAATTATTGGATAATGGGAATAGTTAGGGACCTGCAACAAATTTTGCATGTAATTTCGGACTTTATGAAGCGTTGCACAACTGACCCCCTCCCACAAAATGATGAAACGAAAAGAAGTCAACCGCTCACAACAGTTTCGATGCAGATGCAGTGAAACTGTCGCATGATGCATGACATTGAACGATATGAAGCACTCTATTAGAACTGTTTGATTTACAGAATCGACGTGCTCATATTGATTTTGATGTCTTGTAATATATATAGCAGAGTGTCCGTATTTTTGTGTGTACCTGTTACATACAAATCTTAAATTTAGTTGAAATCTTTTTCAAATTTTGTACACGTAAGCTTCATCCATGAAGTCGGTAAGTATAAGAATCACGTACGACAAATAGTTCACGAGATATGACGGCATAAACAATGAAATGCGCAGAAAACTGCTGAATTTAGCAACTGTACTGCTCATTTTCTCCTAAACCACTGGACCGATTTCAACCAAATTTGGTACACACATTCCTTACCGTGAGGTAACAATTGCTACAAGGTTAAGAATCACATACGACACATGGTTCAGAAGATAAGACGTCCTAAACAATAGGAATCTCAAAAAACTGCCACATAATGAGGCAAGACTTTAAAAGTATGCTATATGAGAATGAGAGTACTTACCGACTTGCGACAAACTTTAAACATAATTTCAAACCTTTATTAAACTTTTCTCGCTGACAACCACAGCCAAATTCTGAGAGAGAAAAAGTTTCTCATTTACTACGTTTCCGCTGTTAAGGAATAAAACTACGGCATTTGGTGTGAAGTTATAATTTGTAATTTTTACACTACAAATTGTAGCTGCAGTAAATTTTACAGACAATATACACGCATATAATTGAGTGTATCTTCTAAATTGTATCACAGTACGACACGTAGTTCATGAGATATGAGAACATAAACGCTAACGTTCACGGAAAACCGCTCCTACCCGCACCAAGTTTTAATCTATTACTTCATTACTACTAACTGTATTCCCAAGAGATTTTACAGACATACAGCTCTTATACAAATGATTCGATACCTGAAAAACTGGAGGAATAAATAAATAAATACCCGGGAAAATAAGAATCTTATGGCTGGTTGCAGTATTTTTATTTACTACAGTATTATTACGAAAACAGCTCCGGTGTTCTCTAACCAAAAATAATGGATAAAATAAAGTTCACTTTTATAGTTATGGGTTCGTCAATAAGCAAAACTGACACATTTGGGTGAGGTGGGGGACGGCGAATCCGCATTTCGCAATTGGGAAGACTCCTTACTTTCAACGGTTGACTGTGTGGTGTGCAATGCCATTTAGAGAATAACCGGTGCGATTTTCCTTGATGGCGGGTGACTACCGAACGTTGCGTGAAGATAATTTCATCCTCATTATTCAAGGTGACCCTTATTTTGACAGGTTGCAAGACGTAACTCGACCCTATCGAAGCAGGACAGTGTTTCATATTCCAAGGAGCCCTTTGGAGACCGCATTCCGGCTCTGCAGTACTTGAGTCCTGTGGCATTGGCCCCAATTCTCCGTATCGGAACACATGCGACTCCTTATTGTGAAGCTGTATTGATGACAATGTGTACAGCAACAATCCCGAAACCATTTCTGAGATGAAAACATCCATTGAGGAGTTCGTCGACAGCATCGATGTTCCGAAAATTCAGAATTTTACAGAATTTTGCTATTCGTCTGCGTCACTTCATCGCCACGAAAGACAGGCATATCGAACAGGTTATAAACTAAATAGGAGTATCTAGTGATGTGGGCTGGAAATATTCCCAGTGGAAAGAAACTAATAAAATGGGAATACTGCTGGGAATATTTCTTTGCACAGGGAAGATTGCAAAATATTGATAATTTAGAATTTTTTTAAGTTTTGAGTGTTTTAGCACTTATTAGCAGTTAAAGAACCTTAGAACTACGTTAACTAAGTAAATTCATACTTTTTAATCTAAGATTCGTCACTCTCTGCATTAATTTTGAAAGACGGATGTCTGCCGTCTTCCCTAGGTTTTTAACTTCGTAAATTATCTAAGTACACTAGACGGACTTCTTTGGTAAACGAGAACCCCTCTCGTTCGGAGGCATGAGGAATAGCATTACATTTCATGTTTTTAAATGTTAGTTTTTGTAATATTGCTGGGATTTTATTATGCTAATAATTTATCATTGTGTCTGTGTTTTTAATTGTTAGTTTCTGTAAAATTTCTGGGATTTTATTATACTAATAATTTATCATTGTGTCTATGAATGTGGCAACATGAACGGTTTCTCCGTGACGCCATTGTCCCTGTGAGAATGTGTAGTTGCCTTATTCTGTATGTGCATGCATGAGAATCTTCTAGCATGAGAGTCTGAGTGTATGTATGAGAATTTTCGTCGTCGGCTGCAGGCTACACGCTTTGCATCTCTGGCCTTTTGGCGATAGGTAGTCGTTACCAACCTCTGCTTTTGATGCTACCAAAGAGGATCCTCCTCCCTTTGGTTACAAGTTCGGTGGGCAATGCCCACTAGCGAGCCTCGACAGGATGCACGAGTTTCAGCTCTCCTCTCTCCAGCTCTTTCCTAGGGTTTAGAGCGATTTCCGATGGATTTCCGCTGGTGGCGGGGTTTCGAGGGCCGACTGGAGATTCGGTGGCTGCGCTTCGACATGGTAAGACGTTCTGATTTTCTTTCCTCCCTTGAGATGGTAGCGATTCGTTGTCTGGTTTGTTAGACTTCAGATCTTAGGTTCATTTTACAGGATAAGTTTCTCTGATCATGTACGGAAATGTATTCAATTTAATTTCGATGATTTTACATAGGTAAACATGGTGAATATGCAACTAATTCGGTTTGATAATTGCTGGGAACCGGTAACCTGTGTGAGACTAGCTGGTAGTGTATGCACTGTTTAATTTCTTTCTAGCTTTGTGGAACGAGACTAATATGCGGAATTTTTTTTTTTTTTTTTTTTTCTGTGTAGAGCATGTGAAATATTCTTATCCGTTTTTCCTTCTGCGAGTGATATGTACTCCACATGGTGTGTTCTTAGAACAAAGCCTTCAGCTACCCCTGTGTCTGCTTCTAGGCCCTTCAGGCAAGAAATCGTGTATGTATCTTTCTGATTTTCCTTATTACATTGCGATCTCCTCTCCGTCTATTTTAAATTGCTGTTTCGTTTCCTAACTTGTACTTTGCATTCGGACTCCATCAGTAAATTCTCTTCTAGCCTTGTATTTCACCATTTATTAGCTTGCTTATGAAATACTACATATTTATAGGGGCTGCATGCCGTATTTCTTAGTTGATTTACTACGACTCTGAATTTATTCCACTTTTCTGACTTATGAAGAATGGACTTTGTCCATCCGTGCAAAACCTGCCCAATCGCGTTCTTCTTTCTTTCGCTTCCTTATAATATCCTACGAATTTCTAAGGGTTCCATGGTGTAGCTATTGTTCTATATTTTTTAGAAATTGAGTTTTTATAGTTTTACTGGTTTTTGGAACCACGTGGCTCAGAAGTCCGACTTCAACGGTTTATATCTAGTCACTTGAGTTCTCGGCACTGCTCGCACACCAGTGCCTTCCTATTGTGTATTCTTGCTTCGTAATCTGTGATTCCGTTGGTTTTTGTTGAAATGAATACAATCTTTAAGCACTTCCCCTTCAGTGGGGTGCGAATAGGTAATGTAGCAGACACATGCCATGTGTCTCAATAATTCCGCATGCTAACGATTTGATTTGAATGGAAATTAATCTCGCTATTATCGGGCACCATTCAAGTAAAGAAAGACAGACCAGAGCGACCTAAGAAGTTTATTTATTTATTTGTTTTGTGTGGTACATCCTGGTTCGCTGAATTTCGCCTACGATAGCGGCGCCTGCTTCTGCTTCGTATTAGCACGCTGAGTTCCGTGAGTTTTGCTTTGCTTTGCGCGTGTGAGTGGCTGAATGCTTACTGGTTGTAAATCCCTCCCCCGACGATGTTCAGTTCAGATTACTTTAAGTTAGCTTAATTTTCAATGTGGGTGCATTTGTATTGCTTAACGAAATTGGTGCCACCATTTACTCATGTTTGAACTGAATAAATAATTTATTGTCAGTAAAATTGTATTCCTTCTTATGAATATTAGTTTATGAATACCCTCCCTTTTTTATTTAATGTTGTTCTTCACCAGTGCTGAGAACAAATTCAGATGCATATTGTCATAATTTTAATTCCGTTCCGCTAAAAATGTTCTCACAGCCACCTTCATAAAAAGGTTTAGTTCGGTGTGGCTTGTACATTAATGATTGTGTGTAATTCTCTGATCTACGACGTATGTCTTTGTCTTCCTGCTGCTAAAGTAAAGTTTGAGTCAGTTCTAAATTCTGGGCAAGGGAACAAGATTCTGTTGCAGGAAGTAGTCAGTAGTTCACGCGAATAGTTTAGTTCATTTTACGGCCAGCGTTATATGTTTAAAGTAAGCTTTTAACTGGCTCCCCTCAGCTAGAGTTAATTTTACTATTAACGATGGTCTTTCAATTGCCTTGCTAGTTCCATGGAGAACATAATTTAACTCAAGTCTGGTGGAAAAAATTATTTAAAATATTCGCTGGGGCTACAATTTTTCGCCAAGTTGACACCTCACATTTCTCTGAATTAAGCCTACACTTACAAAATATTTCTCTGGAGGCGTAATTCTCAACCGGCCGTCATCTGTAGTATTTTTTAATTTTTTCAAACCAATGACTAGAGGTGTTTCACCTTAAGAATTCAAAGACTGTTCAATTTCTGCGGTGAATTATGATTCACAGAAAAACATTTTCTAAAATATCGCTATCAATTTCAGTTTTAGAGTCTTTAATTAATGTTTTACAATTTTCTATGTTAATAAAGTCACTTATATTTTCAAGTAAATCATAAATCTCGAGCGGATTATTTGCATAATTTTTCCCCTAAATGCCATTTTCATTGACAAATGTTAAAAAATTTCGCACCAGTTTATCTTAAACTTTATAGCTTAACATATCACTAACATCGACAGAGAAGTTAACAAATCGAATAACAAACCTCCCTGTCTATTTTAGTATTCAGTAGCTAGTCACTAGATGGCATATCAATATTATAAATTCGGTTTTTCTAAAGGTAGATTATTTCGAGGTTTGCAGTTCTAGGAAATGTAAAGGTAAAGTAAAGCAGTTATCAATCCGAAGGTTGGTTTGAACACCACAGTGCTTTATCAGGCATAGTCCTGTTTGGAGGTGGTATGCCGTTGCTTTCCGACCTTCGAACTGACTTACCCAGCCATTTACAGGGGGACCTACAGTTTAATGTGGGTTCCGGACCACGGTCCTACTCTGTATTTTTCACACGAGAAATACTGTAAATTTCGATGCTTGGTAGTTCTAGGGGTAAATATTTGATATTTAAAATATTGAAAACCGAAAAATGAGTTTATTTCAAAGAAGGAGGTTAACTCCAGATCTATATAAACGTACACCTATCCAAATATTTTATTTATATTTTAATATAGAAAGTTGGAGTGCTCAAATAAAAAAAATTATTAAGAGAAACTATTTAACCATTTATACGACAAAACTTCCTTTTCTGAAAATTTGAAAGGTAATATTTTTAACGCATCCTATTTGACTTATATAGGCATGTAATATACTCAGAATTATTTTATGCTAATTTAACTTAGAAGTGAGAGTAGGAAATAGCTGGCTGATGTACAGACCACTATCCATATTGGGTGGGGCTTGGACTACCGTGGTTGGTGATTATTTGAAAGACCACATTTATATATATGGAATAGTTAACCTAAAACTGGCATTTGGAATGTTAAGAAGATACAGTTTATTAAATGATTTACTCAATTACAAAAAATGTCCACATTACAGTAATCACACAATAAAACATCACTGAACACTATGAAATATTACAAATTCCAGTGGTAAACTTGTTATTTAGAATGAAATAGGTGAAAACAAGGAAGGCAAAGATCAAGTGTTTCGCACATGTGGTAGATGGGCAATATATTGGCCACTATCCTATAAAGGGTTAAATTGATCATAACGATAGTTTAGCTCTTAACCTTTAATTGCTGACGTGCGGTCTGTGAGAACGTTTTCCATCACGTGATTTAAATACTTAATTACTGCCTTAAACCCATTAATTAAATTTTATTGAGCTATCTGGCTACTTAATCATAACTTTATGGGAATTTCTGAATTTTTAGAATATGTTGTTGGGTCGCGGTGGAGTAGCCGATCGGTCTGAAGCACCTCGCTGCGGAGCGCTCGGTTGCTCGCCGTGGAGGTTCGAGTCCTCCCTGGGGCATGGGTGTGTGTTTGTCCGTAGGTTAGTTTACCTAGGCTTAAGTAGCTTGTAAGCTACGGACTGATTAGCACGCAGTTGGGTCCGATAGATTTACAGACATTTGAACATTTTGAATATGTTGTTGGCAATATTCCCTGGGAATATTTCCTCGATTTTAAATTCCCGGGAATTTCACAACAGTAGGAGTATTTAAAGTGTCGTATTCATGTTTAATTAAGTGTGTGCATTGCATAATTTGTTACAATTCACGTTTCGTTAAAGTACTTCAACAACTATCACCGTGTGTCTTCTGCCCAATAATTTTAATCCCCGTCTCAGTTGGTAGGCAAAATAAAGTGGACCGGGAAAATTTCACGCATCTTACAATAGGCAATCGGAATTACATCACTCCCACCCTGGATAGACGACCGGGTTGTTAATTTAAGGCGCCTGGAATATTTTCCGGACTAATTTTATTTTGCCAGCTCTGTATTAACATTCCAAAGATTCGCTGTTGGCGGACCACCACAGTGGGCAAATCCGAGCGGCCATTGTGTGCAGCTCTCTTTGGATGTTTGCGGCCGCGGCTTGGCAGCGCGCTCACGTCCCGCCGCCTCCCCCAGACGGTCGAGTCGTCCAAGTTGGCCGCGAAGACGCTCCCGGCCTGCAGCACCGCCTTGGCCGGCGGTGACGTAATCGAGTTAGTGCCGGCGGGGAGGCGGCAAACAAAGCCCGCCGTCCCGGCGCTCTTAAGGCCGCCACTTAATGTGATTACCTGCTTGCAAACTACATTCCCGGCAACTCGCAAATATCCCGCCTGCTCGCTCTGAATTTGTCGGACGGACAGCGCGGCTAGGCAGGGCGTCGGCTGCCCGCCTTCCCACTGGCCTGTGGCTCAGCTTTGCTCGTCCTGGAGAACCACTCGCTGGCCTACTCCTCATAGGGGAAACTCCCAATAGGTCCCTCGTCAGATATAGTGGAAGGATGATGCCTCTGGCAGCTCATCGAAAACTGATGGCCGCGGTGGAGTAGCCGAGCGGTCTAAAGCACCTCGCTGTGGAGCGCGCGGTTGCTCGCCGTGGAGGTTCGAGTCCTCCCTGGGCCATGGATGCGTGTGTTTCTCCGTAGGTTAGTTTACTTAGGTTTAAGTAGTTTGTAAGCTACGGACTGATAACCACGCAGTTTGCTCCGATAGATTTACAGATATTTGAACATTTGAAAAACTGATCACAGATCAAACACGAAAGATTGTAACGTACAGAATTCTGGTAACGGTAAGGGACACGTGTCAAAGCCACAGAATCTGTCAGGCCAGTCCTCAGACAAAGGGAGAGTTACACTTGTCGGCTACATCTTGGGGTGAGAGGATGTATGCAGGATTATAAATGGATGGCTAGTTCTCGTATTACTGCATGGATCTTATAAGAATCTGAAGATGAGATTATTGGAATCTCGAAACAGGTAATTGATTAAAAAATTTAAAAATTAACGGCGGAAGGTTTTTCATTTGCCAAATTTAATACATCGCTGTCGTCCCATCATCCGTCTGAGATGGATGTACAGAGACTGGTTCAACCGGTCCCCGTGACTGGTGCTGTCACAGCAAGTCTTTAAGATGGCTGCTACACTTGACGTTCCTTAGAAGCAACGTGCTGTCATTGAACTCCTGTGCAGTGGAAACGAGACAGTGAGAAAGGCCGGTCGCGGTGGTCGAGGGGACTGAGGCGCTCCACTCACGGTCTGTACAGCCACTACGGTCGGGGGTTCGAATCCCCCCCCTCGGGCATGGATGTTTGTGCCGTCCTTAGTATAAGGTAGTAAATAAGTAGTTTGTAAGTTTAGGGACTGATGAACCCTTAGTTAAGTCCCATAAGCTTAACAAACATTGAACATAATTTTTTTTTTTTTTTTTTTTTTTTTTTTTTTTTTTTTTTTTTTTTTTTTTTTTTTTTGAGAGTGAGAAACATCCACAAGAGGTTGAAAAGGTGTATGGAGATGTTGCTGTCGACTGCAGTACAGTGAGTCGGTGGGCAAGCAGGTAAGCAGGTTACGTGATGAAAGCGGTCACGGCAATATTGATGATTGTCCTCGCAGCGGCAGGCCTCGTACTGCACACACTCCAGACAATGTGCAGAGAGTTAACGAATGCGTGACTGCATCACAGTAAACGAACTGTCACGCTACGTTGCGATAGGGGAAGGAACTGTTTCCAGAATACTGTATGTGTTGACGTTAAAAAAGGTTTATACCAAGTGGGTTCCCAGGATGTTAACAGTTGCACACAAAGAAACGCGATACACGGTATGCAGCGAACTTTTGGAACAGTACGGGAATGGTGGTAATGAATTTCTCGGAAGAATTGTAACAGGTGATGAAACATATGGCTTCATCATTTTTCACCAGAGACGAAGAGGCAATCAATGGAGTGGCATCATGCAAATTCACCCAAGAAGAAAATTCAAAACCACACCTACTGCTGGAAAAGTTATGGCTACGGTGTTCTTCGATTACGAAGGACTCTTGCTTGTGGACATCATACCACATGGAACCGCCATAAATTATGTTCCATATCTAACGACACTGAAGAAACTTCAAGCTTGACTGAGTCGTATTCGACCACATCGGCAAAAGCAGGATGTTTTGCTGCTGCACGACATCGCACGGGCACATGTCAGTCAAAAAAACCATGGAAGCGATCACAAAACTCGGATTGACAACACTGAAACACTCGCATTAGAATCCTGACCTGGCTCCATGTGACTATCATCTGTTTGAGAAACTGAAAGACTCTCTTCTTGGAACAAGATTTGAAAATGATGACTCCCTTGTGCATGCTGTCAAACAGTGGATCCAACGTTTTGGTCCAGAATTTTACCATGCGGCTATACAGCCGCTGCTTCCAAGATGGCGTAAGGCAGTTGAGAAGGATTGGGATTATGTGGAAAAATGAAAATATTGTTCCTAAAGGATGTATCTTCACACTGTAAAACTTTCAAACATGCAGATTAAAAACTGTATTAAAAAGAAATAGTGTGCATTTTTTGGAGTGACTCTCGTAAATACGTCAAATTTAATTACAAATTCTGAATCCAGATGAAATCCCAAGTATCTTGATTGCACATTAATCATTACAATTTCATCACACGATTATACGCACAAAACTAGTTTTCCCAAGGCCCACAGACACTATCGATGTATAGTCTGCATAGAGGAGCATTGATTGGAGGGAGCAGCATAATTTTGGCACTACACGGCGAGTCTTCCCTCCTCTGTTAGGTTGGCTACAGGGACTTATTCGCCAACCGCAGAGCTGCAGAGTTGGTCACTTCTTTAAAAAGCCTGGACAGCAGCTCCCGAGACCATTGAGTTACAGTTCCCGGAGGTATCGACATCGGGAGTTCAGCGTGCGGCAGGTACCGTCGTTTAGTGACACGTGCTTCCCATTACCTTGGGAGCAAGCAATATGTCGTAGACTTCCGCGCAGGACTCGATATTAATCACCGATACGACATACTTCGCATCCTCTGTGGTCGCGATGGTCTTACTTGTGCATATGCGCCATCTATTCGTGTGCTGCTACTCCGGTATGTAGCATGTTCGATGCCTAGGTACGATCCCTGTTCATGCGATCGCGCGCGCACTCATGGCCAGTCTCTTAACTTTCTTCTTAAACTCTCTTGAGGACTGATTCTTATTTATATTCTTACTCTTGTATGTATTTTGCGACTTGGCCTACAGCAAGTCTATTACACCCAGTGGCTGCATTCAGTGTGTAAGGGTTTATGGAAATTTGTGACAGGGGTACTTCGCCTCAATGTGATTTGATTTCAATATATGTTTCGACTGGCTAACCGGACTTTTATTTTTCTGTAGCTTTCCTTACTGTTTTAAACCTTTTACCAGGTGCTGAAACTCCTGCTGTAAGAGACGACGTCCGACCGCCTGAGACAGAAGATCTGCAGGTGAGTTGCCTGTCAGGGTACAGTGACAGTCGGAGACTCTATGAAGGGTAATTTTCCGATCTTTTCGTTATTCAGCCACAGCTACACGTTCGCCAAACATGCCCTACGCTACAAACTGTGAACAAGGAATCAAAACACAAAAGCGGTCCAAGTGCTGAATATCCAACATTGAGCACAGACCCAGAAATGTGGCGTCATCGTTCTGTGGTGATGGTAACGAACTGACAAGTCACTAAATAAACAATTGTCCGTCCGGTCACTGACAACTCTTTTTTTAACCTTGGCAGTCATCATTCGTGCATTTAATTTAAAGAATATGAGATATGTGGCAACGATATAGGGGAAGATGGTGAAACACGTCCACTGATTGTGTGATCGTGTTCCATTTTGATTGATCTTTAACATAAAGTCTTTCTGCAACATTGATGCTATATATTTGTGTGTTAATTATTTTATTCTTTTTATTAATGATTAATGCCCCATGTTTATATACTTTTGCCCTCCATTTATATATGTTTCCACCCCTGTGATTGAACCTGTCTGTTCATGTGAATGTTAATGTGTGCTGTTAATATTGATTGACTGTCGCGCAATGGCTTACAGTCTCCACCTCCCGCTTTAGGCCTCGTTTTGCTGTAGTTAAGAACGCATGACTTCGTTTGTCGTCTGCGCTGGCGTCTGCTGGCTAGACAGAGATAAGCTTACTTGGCAAGATGGCCGTGTTTTTAGTGTCGTACCAACCTAATCTTGGACGAAAGAAGTGACAGGAGACCTCTCTGGGAGCGGTTGAAGAGGGAATTGTCTTGGCCTGGTAGCAAGGGTTGGTAAACACTAGTCTCTTAACGCACTCTGCGTCGCTTTTAGCGCGCTCTACATCGTTGTATGGCGGGGGCAGTTTTATCCGAAGCCTTAGAGCTTTAGTCTTCACTCTTCATTCTGGCTCCGACGACTGAGGAAGAAAGTACTCCGCCGAATCATGCCGAGGGGGAGGCATGCTGTTAGGACGTTGATTTATTTGTGATCAGGCAGTCTCGGTTTTTCAGTGATAGTTCTTTTGAGTAATTCTTTCGCTATGAGAGGCGCAGTGTTTCTTAGTTTACAAAATTAGAGTAAATTGAGTGTAGATTTATTATTTGCATTTTCATTCCAGTGATGATTGTGTGTCCAGTTTGCTCAAGTTAGTATACACGTGTGTGGCATTCAGCCTTTGTGTAAACCTAGTACGTTTGAATTTCCTTTGTGTTTTTAACTAACATTTTACGTCATTTCTGTATCCACAAGTGTGCTAAATATTTCTCAAATTTTCTAATTAGATTTCGTCTTCCCTGTCCTGTATGACCGATTGCACCACGTGCTGTAGTAACGGTCGTTACTTAGACCTTCAGCCATGGTTTCATTAATACCAACTTTCTTCTATACGAATTCTCGTGTATGCTCTATTCACTTATTCTGAATTAATTTCCTTTGTAAATTCTATGTAATTCACCATGGTCGCACACCACATGGTACTTAAGAATAGTATGCCACTGCCTCCCCACATGAGTTAGCTTAGTGGACAGTATATTTAAAAATTTGTGGTCAAGACACCTGCCACCTCGTCAAGATGCTGCCAACGTTTCGTTTCGCCGCTGCTTTCATGTGTTCCAGGATTGTAATGTACTGCTTAGCTTTATGTGCGTTTCTGTGAGTGGAAGAATGAATGTGCTTTCAGCTACCCATTGTGTATTTGAAAATTTCCTCCCACGTTACTTCCATATTCATAAAGGACAGAAACAATTTTAATACAGGCAGGTATTATATGATTTAATTCACTTTTGTACAAGGTGTGTGCTTAATTTGGTTTCCCCGCATTTATTTGCTTGTTATTTTACTGAATAAATTGTGATATTAAAGTATCAGACCTCTGCTTTATGATTTCATGCTCCCTGTCCCATGTTTAATTATGTATTCATTGATTTTTAACATTGGTTTTGTGCTTGTTAAAACGTTGGCTGCTCCCTTAAGGAATGAGCAGTTAGATAAATTTCTGTTGCTCATGTACTGTGGTCACTCATAAAGTAATTTTGAGCAGCAGTGAGCATTTTAACGTACATTTGCAGATATCAACTGCCCGAGATCTTGCTTATTTTAATAGCAGGATACTTTCAACGTGTATTGATGAACGTTCAATGCGCCAAAAACAAATATGAAATTAGGATATTGCCTTCATGGAAGATTTGCCCTTGGACAAGAGTGAGGTGCCCAGTAGCTCCACTGTCTTGCTTCAGAACCATTTGTGCGTAACTGCCAGAGCTCGAGTGGCCAGGAGCTGGCGTCTCTGCCAGCTCCAACGCCATTGTTAAAAGCGCCTTTTCCCCCTGCCTCTCCCTGCCGTGGTAGCGCCCATATGCTGCCTCCAATGGGTTCAGAAGAGAATTTAATCTTCAGCCGCGCTTGCGTATTGCACCGCTGCGGCCACTGCCGCGTATATTAAGTGGTCCCACTACGTCTCCTATATGCGCTGTTTCCTCGACGTGAAACCTTTCTCATGCGATAAAAATAGTTTGAATGTACATATAAAATGGTCTGATAGAAGAACGAAACGAATAATGACAGTTGAGAGAGACTTTTTATTTTTTATTTCCACTTTTATTCAAGACTGCTTTTTTCCGGGGGGGTTCACTGAACCAGTGAACACAGAACGCGCCACCACTGGCTGGGGGCAGGAAGAAGAGGTGATGGTGAAAGATGGAGAAAGAGAGGTAGGCAACGAAAGAGAGATAGGAGGAGGGGGAGGTGATGAAAAGATCAGCTGTTGCGTATAGATATCTGTGTGTGACAGGACCTGCTAATATTGGTGCGAAATACTAGCTGCTATACTGCCCCAAGACCGGATACAGAAAATGTTTAATTTTCTATTCATTTATTTTTTAATATTGATTTTTGTGTTTGTTAAAAGAAACAAATTTATAGCAGCAGTGAGCGTTTTAAATTTCATTTGTGTATCTCAACTGCCCGAGATTTTCTTTATATTAATAACAGGTCACTTTCAACAGGGACGTGGGATAAAATGTGGAAGGGAGATAAGCTACCGTTAGAATGCTGTCATCTGTGGATGTCTTCGTCAGCTTCATCAATTCACAGTTCCCAGAATGCTGTCATCTGTGGATATCTACGTCAGCTTCATCAATACACAATTCCCATCGTTTTGACATTGCTAGACCTCGTCATCGCGACAGGTTCTGTGTGCTTTGGAAGGTAGGTACAATTTTCATACTGATTTGCATTATTTCTCAATATTCGAGGTCCCAAAATGTGGTTTTAGTGGACATTTGTCTGGACGATATATCTCATTGAACAGTATGTCATATTAACAACAAAATGACGTGTCAGTAGTCAATTTTCACTAACTAGTTTTCATGTAGACCTCCCCCGCCACACACCGGAAATAGAGCGCGCTGAAAACGACTCAGAGCGCGTTCAGAACCTACTGTTTCCCAACCCTTGCTACCTGGCGAAGACAATTCCCTCTTCAACCGGTCCCAGAGAGATCTCCTGTCACCTCTCTCGTCCAAGATTAGGATGGTACGACACTAAGAACACGGCCACCTCGCCATCTTGCCAAGTAAGCTTGTCTCTGGCCAGCCAGCAGCCGCTAGCGCAGAGACAAACGAAGCCGTGCGTTCTTAAGTACAGCTAAACGAGGCCTAAGGCACGAGTCAGCTAATGTAAGCCAGAGCGCGACAGTCAATCAATATTAAAAACAACCTTTCACAGTCACATGAACATACAAGTTCGATCAGACGGGTGGAAACATATATAAATGGGGGCAAACATACATAAACGTGGGGCATTGATCATTGATAAAAATAATAAAAAAATTATCACACAGAAAGATAACTGTAATGGTGCAGAAACACTTTAGGTTAATGAATTAAATGGAACACGACCACACATTAAGTGGACATGTTTCAACAATATGTTATGGCTTTTTTAATAAGACTATTAGGATCCTTGTATTCTCAGTCAGCATCTGAAGATAGATTTTAGATCCCGAAACTAATCGTGACTATTCGTTTACATATACATGACCTCTGTACTTAATTCTGGAAGGGATTTATTCAACTTGGAAAATAGTACATGACACTTCAAACTGGCTAAACCAGCGAAATCATGATTGTGTTGTAATAAAGAAACCAAAACCGTCAAAAGGCGGTAATTTCGGTACCTGAGTAGAATGTGATACGTTAAGAACGTGGATTGAAGTACACCTTCAGCACCCATTTGTAGTCTTAAAGAGAGGATTCATTTCTCAAAAGAAAGCAAGTACAGACAAGTATGAAAATTATAGAACTATTCATTGTTGCAAAACACTAGCACGAATTATTTACAGACGATTGGAAAAACTGGTAAATCCGACCTCGCTGAAAGGGATTTAGGAGAATTGCTGGAACACGTGAGGCAGTTACACTACGACTAATCTTTGAAGATAGGTCAAGGAAAGGCAAACCCATGTTTTTAGCATTTTTAGATTTGGAGAAAGCTTTTTACAATGTTGTCGCTAATACCCTATTTCAAATTCTAAAGGTCGCAAGGCAAGGGTAAAATATAGGGAACGAAAAGTTATATAAAACTTGTACAAAGATCAGACAGATGTTATAAGAGTCGAAGGACGTGAAAGGGACGCAGTGCTTGGAAAGGAAGTGACGGGATTATAGCGTTTCCCCGATGTTATTCCTTGCTGTGAAAGAACGCAAGGAAAAATTTGGAGGAGAAATTAAAATTTCACGGAGAAGGAATAAAAATATTTTGGTTTGCCGATGACATATTTCTGTTAGAAACAGCAAAGGACCTGGAAGAGCAGTTGAACGGAATGGACCGCTTCTTGAATTAAGGTTGTATGATGAAAATTAACAAGAGCAAATGATGCGTAATAGAATGTATTGTAAGAAAATCAGGCGATGCTGAAGGAAATGGATTAGGTAATGAGGTAATGAAAGTTATCTGGGTAGCAAAAAAATGTTCATGGGCGAAGAAGATATGAATTGCAGAATCGCTCTGGCAAGGAAAGCAGTTGTGAAAAAGAGATATGTATTGACATCCAAGATTAATTTAAAAGTTATAAAGTCGTTTCAGACACCGACTGTCTCGAAATGTTCAAATGTGTGTGAGGTCATATGCGACCAAACTGCGTGGTTGTCAGTCGCTAGATTTACACACTAATTACTTGTCTAACTTAAACTGACTTTCGCTAAGGACAACACAAACACCCATGCCCGAGGAAGGATTCGAACCCCCGATCATAGCGGCCGTGCAGACTGTGACTGGCGTGCCGCAGACCGCTCGGCCACTGCGGCCGGCGTCTGTCTTGAGTGTAAGTTTGTATGGGAGTGAAATGTGGACGATAGGGAGTTGAGACATAAGGATGATAGAAGCTTTTGAAATACGGTGTTACAGACGAATGTTGTAATTAGATGAGTAGATCGCGTTTGGGAGAGAAAAGAAATTTCTGGCATACTTTGACTTACAAGGAGACCACATGGTACGTCCAGTTTCGAACTTAAATAACGATCAACCAAAGCCGTTCTATGCAACTCTCAAAAATTCTCGAGAAAATCGACTTTGAATTTTTGCAAGTACATGTAATTGCAGCATCTGTTGGTGTCGCTCAGCTCGCAGCGTTCTGGCCTCGCAACCCTAGAGTCAATGTTTCGAATCCCGTTTTCAATTTCAGTTATCTAAAACATTTTGGGATATTCAATTCCAAGTGTTCTGTCAGTTTTTGTTTATGTGTATGTAGACGAGCTGAAAGGTAATTTATGTTTTTTAACCATAATTATTAACATCCTTTTATAGTATATAAAAATTACGAATATACAAAAATACGTGCATTTATCATAAAAATTACCCTAGACACTAAAATTATTTAAGTATTCGAACACAACGAAAAAATAAAAATAATAAAATCTTTCACGGCAGGATTCCAGCCACTGACCCTATAGTTGTAAGTGCACGATGCTCCCATCTGAGCTGCAAGGACAGATAGGGCAAATTATTTAATTAATGGTACTTACGTGTACTTGGGAAACTTCAAAGTTGACCTTCTCGATAGTTTTTTGGAGTTGCGTCGAATGGCTTTGGCTGATTATTATTTAAGTTCCGAACTTCACGTACCATGAGATAAGAAAATTCTGAAATGCGATACCCGTGTGATCTCTATGAAAAAGATCGATTGGTGGGACATATTGTGAGACATTAGGAAATCGACAAATTAGCATTGGAGGGAAGTGTGGAGTAAAAATCACGGAGGGAGATCGAGAGATGAATACAGATGGAAGATTAAAGAATGTGGGTTGCCATTCTTATGCAGAGCTGAACAGGCTTGCAGACAGAGTAGCATTGAGAGCTAATCGAACCAATCTTTGGACTGAAGACCACAACAACAAAAGGGTGCGTTATTTTTTCTACAATATTAAACTCACTTCAACTTAGATCCTCCTGTTAAACAGTAGAGATGCGCAATCTGCTCCTGAACTGATTCAAAGAGACAGATCCTTCTAAGGAGTGAGTGATGGATGAATCCAAAAAAAAAAGAGTGGTAGTTCATCTGATCCGAAAAGTCCCTCTGGTGACAGCAATGAGCTGCATAAGCACCCCTTGCCACATTCTTCAGAAGTTTCCTAAACCCCTTGCCACATGCTTCAGAAGTTTCCTAAGCTACAAAATAAATGTACTATACACCAAGTGCGAGTATAAAACGCAAAAAATGAGCGCCTCAACACGTGCAGCGCCTTCGCGCTGCGAGTCGAGAATCGGTGAGTCGCGAAAGCAGCATGAGCGCGCGGCTCCCGACTACCGCTGACTCTCTGCTCCCCACGATTCCGTCGATCGAGGCGATCCGACCGCCAACTGAGTCGGTGAGTTACCTGGTTCACCGGTTCACCTCTCCCCACCACTCTCCCGACTCCGCTCGCTTGCGGCGAACCGCATGGTGCCGAACAAAGCGACTTCGCGCATTTCTCTGTTCTCTCGACTCCTGTGTTCTAATAAAGCTTGCAGCTCACTTACAGAAACGATCATCTGAAGCAACAGAAACCGTCATATTCCTATTTCGAATAGTACTCAAGATGAAACGTATTTATTTATTGTTACATGTTTTTTTCTTAATAACAGGAAATCTACAGTCGGTAGCAAAAATGCGTTACAGTACAAAATTAAATTATATAAAATTTCTGCAAAAAAGATCCTACTCCATTTTTCTCGAACACTTGCAGTTTGCATGAAGGGAGCAAGAGAGACAAAGTCTTGTGCAATGTGCATTCTGTTGCTTAAATTTCGTAAGTCCATATCACGCAGTTTCCTGACTTGAGAGACGAGTGTCCTGTAACAAATTATGCGTCTTTTATGCATCTACATTATTTTGACACGTTGAAAACAATGACTATATAATCGAATAACAAAGAAAACAACAATGTGCATTAATGATTTCTATATCTGAAGCCATTCATTCTTCATTTGTGTGGCCAACATTCAGTTTCATCAATGTGTTCATTTGAAATTTTTGCTGCTGGCGTCAAATCCTTGACAGTAACAACAAACTTGTTTTCCAAGAGAGAGAGAGAGAACACTAGGATGTCAAATGAGATTTCTATAATTACGTTTCTGAGTAAAATATCTTGCTGTAATGTTTCATAACGAATTTAATGTGTTTGGTACAGTAGGATGTGTGTGTTTGCAATTAAAGATAAACTATATTGGGAAGCACTTAAAAAAATAATTCGCATTGCTCTGTATAGAGAATATATAAAACTTTGCACAAATAACAGGTGAAAGGGTTGTAGTTACAGGAACTAAAAATATAAGGTGGAACAGAAATCTTACCAGCAACTGCAAAACTTAGAATATAGGAGCCGAGAACGCTACCCCTGTACTACACCGACTGTAAGAGTATCAGCGCAGTTATTTACCTAATTATTTCTCTAGCTAAGACTCTCTTCGAACTTAATCAATTGTTGATGGTTTGTACTCACAAAAGAAAAACTCATTGACGACATAGTCGAAAGTATCTGTACTCGTCGTCGTATTTTCGAAGAATTTGGCTGGAGATTTTCACAGTCTTTTTTTCGTACTCGAAGTTACGAATGACATAGTCCACGAACATTCCTCGCTTTGTAAATTTAATAGACATTACTCTTTTGAAGCCTTATTTTCGAAATTAAATAAAACGTTATTGCTTACTCTGGAGCTATCATTATTTTACTGTTTATGGGTGCCAGACTTTAGTTTTTAGATAACAAGTGATGGGTTCTAGCGGCCATCTTGTAGCGAGAATCTGTCGCACACCCGGCCGTGTCGCCGAATGTTGCTGCTTGTAGCTGCCGTGTTGCGTCGCTGAATATCGCGCGCTGTCGCTCGCTTTTGTCGCTCACGTAGGACACGGCCTTATTGCGCACGGCTATTCCGCTGCGGCAGTTGCCACGTTTCATTCAAGCCTCTTAAACTACTCACTGTATAAATACGGAACTAGTATTTTTATTCTGCAAAATATTGTATTTTTTAATGAAAGTATAAAAATAATAATTTTTCTTTTTACAATTATTTCACCTGCAAAAATATTTAAATTCTGTTATAACATGTTTAATTTTTAATGTACGTGTAACTAACAAATTTTAATTCTCGAAACTACTGGCTTACAATAAAATTATTATTCTTCTTTCTTCTTTCACAATATGGCCAAATCAGATAAAAGTATAGTGACAAAAAAGCAACGTGACATCGTTTCACGTTTTTTATTAGTTGGTGAGTCGGTGAACCATGAAAAAGAACTAGTTCATCCCAATGAACGACTTTCTGATCCGATCTCTGAAAAGATCGGTTTTGCCCATCTCTATTAAACAGCAGTGTTGTACAGTGCTGTGCAGACTGCTAACGAAATTATGAGCATATGGAATTGGTTCACAGATTCGTAAGTAACAGAGCGCAGTACGTTGTTCTCGGCGGCGAGTGTTCATCATACACGAGAGTATCAACAGGCTTGCCCCAGGGGTGTGTGATAAAACCGCTATTATTTTCTACCTATATAAATTATCTCATGGACAGGATAACTTGTCACTTGCGGCTGTTTGCTGATGATGTTGTGTTGTATGGTAGGGTGTCGTTTTAAATTGAATGTTCAAATGTTTGTAGAGCTTATGGAACTACTGGGTCATCAGTCCCTAAACTTACACTACTTATGAACAAGCTTATACTAAAGACGGCGCAAACATCCATGCCCGAGGGGGATTCGAACCCCCGATCACAGCGGCCGTGCAGACCATGACTGGCACGCCGCAGACCGCTCGGCCACCGCGGCCGGCGGTTTTAATTGATTGTAAGAGCATACAAGATGACTTAGACAAAATTTCTAGTTGGTGTGTGATGCGCATGAGTAGGAAAAAGAATCCCGTAATGTTCGAATGCAGCATTAGTAGTGAGAGTTGTTCAAATATCTAGGCGTAACATTGAAGAGCGCTATGAAATGGTACGAACATGTGAGGACAGTTGTGAGTAAGGCGGACAGTCGACTTCGGTTTATTGGGAGAATACTTCATCTGTAAAGGATACCGCGTTAAAAAGCTTGTACGAGCGCGTCTTGAGTACTGATCTAGTGTTTGGAACCCGCAGCCAGTGGCGGACTAAGGCTGTTGGAGGCCTGGGACGGTGGCGAAACAAAGTGAACCCCCCCCCACTCCACGTGGAAATATATTACCATAAAACAAGTAACTTTTTAGATTTGGAGGTATTTGGAGGCCCCCCAAGATCGGAGGCCCGGAGTGGTCCACCCCCTCCCCCCCCCTAGTCTGCCACTGTCCGAAACAGATCAGTTTGAAGGAAGACGTAGTTCAGAGGCGACCAGCTAGGTTCGCTACTGGTAGGTCCGACCAATGCGCTAGTGTCATGTTCCGGAACTCAAATGCTGATCGCTGGAAGAAGACGATGTTTGTTTAGAGAAATTCTGTTGAATAAATTTTGAGGGCCGGAATTTGAAGCTGGGGGTAGGTCTGTCTTCCTGCCGCCTACTTATATTTCGCGTAATGATCACACAGAAAAGATAGATAAATTAGGGCCCGCGCGGAGGCATATAGGCATTCTTTTTTTTCCCCTCGTTCTATATGGGAGTGGAATAAGAAAGGAAATGCCTAGTTGTGGTACAGTGTACCCTCAGCCACGCACCTTACGGTGGATTGCAGGGTATACAGGGTGTTAAAAAAGGTACAGCCATACTTTCAGGAAACATTCCTCACAAACAAAGAAAGAAAATATGTTATGTGGACATGTGTCCAATTTCCATATTAGAGCTCATTTTAGTATTTCTCTTTAAATGTAAATTGAAATAATTAGTGTAGACAATTGTCAAAATACCCAATTGTTTCGTTAGGATATACTGTACTTCCTCGATTCACGTCATCAACACAGATTTTCTGTGAACGCTTGGGCAGAAATTGTTGGTGATGTCCTGATTGGGCCTCATGTTCTCGCACCTACGCTCACTGGAGCACGTTATCATGATTTCATACGGGATATTCTGCCTGTGCTGCTAGAACATGTGCCTTTACAAGTACGACACAACATGTGGTTCATGCACGATGGAGCTCCTGCACATTGCAGTCGACGTGTTCGTACGATTGTCAACAACAGAGTCGGTGACCGATGGTTTGGTAGAGGCGGACCAATTCCATGGCCTACACGCTCTCCTGACCTCAACCCTCTTGACTTTCATTTATGGGGGCATTTGAAAGCTCTTGTCTACGCAACCCCGGTACCAAATGTAGAGACTCTTCTTGCTCGTATTGTGGGCGGCTGTGATACAATACGCCATTCTCCAGGTCTGCATCAGCGAATCAGGGATTCCATGCGACGGAGAGTGGATGCATGTATCCTCGCTAACGGAGGACAGTTTGAACATATCCTGTAGCAAAATGTTTTAAGTTACGCTGGTACGTACTGTTGCTGTGTGTTTCCATCCCATGATTAATGTGATTTGAAGAGAAGTAGTAAACTGAGCCCTAACATGGACATTAAGCGTTTCCGGACACATGTCCACATAACGGCCTCGCGCCTGTGGGGGTCTCGCAAAACATTGTTAAAATTTTAGTTTTTTTTATTTTTATATATATTTGATGTTTAACAGTGCTTTCCAACTGCTAGGTTATGTAGCGACGACCTACATCTGATTTATATTAGCTTAACCAATGGACGAACACAACATTCGTACACAAGGGTGGGATTCGACCCCCGGCGAGAGTGATCTAGCTCACCGTGGTATGATGCCTTAGTGCGCTCGGCCATTCCCGGCCGGCAGCTATTCAGTTGTCCGTATTTATTTCCGGATGAGTGCAGCAGTGATGCAATTTTTAGTTAAATACTTATAAACCAATTACCTCAGTACATTTTAGAAAACGATTTGGAAGAAGTATATCCAAATGTTTATATAACAATCAGAATCATGCTCAGTTCCCGTCAGTAGAGCTTCGGCCGAGAGAAGTTTCACAATGTTAAAATTGATTAAGACTAACTTGAAAAGCACAATGAGCCAAGAAAGACTATCTGCGTTGTCAATACTATCAACTGAAGCCGAAATAGCGGCTAGTATTAAGATGTGGTCTTAAAAAATTCAGTGAGACGAAAAGGTGAAATGTTCCTCTAATTGGTGTTGCTTTATTGTAGTTTTTGTCATTGCAATAATAGTCGTATATTACACTAATAGAATTTTAGTATAATGATAATTGATGTACGTATAATTCAACTCAATTGACATTTTCTTTAGATGTTCAGATGTTTGTAATGCTTAAGGGACTTAACGACGGGGTCATCAGTCCGTAAACTTACAAACTACTTGTGAAGAACGTTATACTAAAGGCAGCACAAACACCCATGCTTGAGGGGGGATTCGAACCCCTGACGGGGAACGACCTCGAGCATTGTAGCATAGAGCCTCAATGTGCTCTGCCGCTCCGCCGCCGCACATTTTCTTCATTAATGAAGAAATGAAAAGGGCCTCGCAAAGACGAGT
The DNA here is from genome assembly GCA_026315105.1 of Locusta migratoria. Classification (NCBI taxonomy): domain Eukaryota; kingdom Metazoa; phylum Arthropoda; class Insecta; order Orthoptera; family Acrididae; genus Locusta; species Locusta migratoria. The sequence goes on from CM048749.1 coordinate 362,039,119, forward strand.
TCGCCGACGCCCAGTTTTCGTCTAGTGCCGCCACTGCCTGAAAATTTGGCCGTAACTTTTTGTAACACCATGTATGTGTAGACGTAAATGTAGAACTACAAGCGACTCTTGTGTCCACCCGGCAGTGAGGCCGGGTCGAGACTTTCGCCAGAGGGAGGGGTGTCGCGCGGCGCTATCGACGGCCTGGCAAGTGGCGCCAGGTGCGTGGGAGGGGCGCGCGCCGCGGCTTCCCATTGGCCGGCCGTCACCCCTGACCCCTCCCCCTCCCCTCCGGCGGCGGCACGCAAAGGGGTGCCGCTGCGGGGGCGGCGGCGCGTCACGCACTTGCGTAATCACGGACGGGCCCATTGTTGGCGGCGCGGCGTGCCCTTTGGCTCCGCGGCCCATTCTTCCGCCTCTCCATTATTTAATATCGGCCATCTGCCCCATCTGCGGTCTCATTACTGCCGCCCGCTCCCTCCGCGGAAAGATGTAATTAAATACGACTGCATCACACAGCCGCCTAACAGCTACCTCGCTGACAGACCACACCGCGTAACAATATCGCACCGTGACTTTCGCAGCATAGGGGAGGCCGCCTGGGTACTCGTATATTCTTCTTTATTTCAATTTTTTATGTGGTCACCAGAATAGATATTAGCACTTTAACAACGGAAATTTCCCATCGCACCCTCCTCGTATTTGGTAATAGTATGGGACATTGGACAGCCCGTTAAATGTTGTTCACAGACGAAGCATGAAATCAGGATGAAAGCGTATGAAATTAGGAAAAAAGAAACAAAATAGAAACAGTGAACGTCCCAGGTAGAACGCATATAATGACTGGGAAACACCTACCGCGGGAGCGTCGCCGTCTTTTGGTTTAGGTGATGCACGTAGGGTTACCAGACGTCCTTTTTTACCCGGACATGTCCTCTTCTTTAGACCCTAAAAATGGTCCGGCCGGGTTTTTAACCAAATGGGGAAATGTCCTCTTTTTTGCGTTATGCATCTGTTTGAACTTGAAAATGCGTAAATTCAACTCTCTGAAGTGTCACACTCACTAACTCTAGAGAATTTAACCTTTCTTGAAACAACATTTTTGAATTTTCTCGTTTCTGTGCCGCCGCTGCTCTGGAACTATTGAAATAATCGGCGCGGCAATCGGCGCGGAGTACGAGCTTCGAGGCGGCCAATTAGATACATACGTCTGCAACAATGCAAGACACTGCAATACACATAATATAATATGAAACTCTCACCTCATTTCTCTGGCCGTATTGCTGTGGGACACCCAAAAATAAGACGTTCAGTCTTCGTACTGGAACTCGGCAGTTCTGTGTGTTGTCTGTAAGAAACACTTATGATTTTAAGATCAAAAACTAGTGCAATGTTCGTTATTCATAAGTTAAAACCTTGTTCAAAACTTCATACAAATAAGGCCAGATGCCATAGTCACAATTTCCGTTTCACCATTCGCCCGTTTAGGACCAAAGAGACGTAAACACATAAACAGTGTTTTGAGAACATCGATTTAACGCTTTTGTCCCAAAAACTGAGTAGTTTTTAATAATTAATTGCGAATCTTTGTACGGTAAATTAACAGTTTATTTTATTCATTGCTTTTTTCACCTAGGCTTTACATATTCCATTCACTCACTAGAATCTAAATGCTAATCATGTATATAGGCACGTCGGTCTGATCCTAAATGGGAGCATAGTTATATCAAGAAACGCTTAGATCATTTTTACAGTTACTCTATTCATGACGATTTTACAGTCCGTAAATGATGCGTCGTAAAAAAAAAATTCAGGTGGAAACAGGGGTGATCGGCAAGGTATCTTATAAGCATGGAAAAAAATGTTCAGCACCTAAGACGATAGTTACAAGTGGTGAAGTGATGAAATATTAGGGCTTCACGGCTATGTAGTCATGTAATTCGTTCTACGGGTCCCAACATATCATGTTTCTTAATTTGTAAGAAGATGAACAAATTTCGTAAGATGTATTACAAACAAGACTCCGATAAAACAGTAGAGTCACCACTAGTACATGAGTTGTCAATACAAGAGGGAAGAGCGAAATAAGGTTATTTTATGAATCTAGAAATGTCCTCTTTTCTGAAGATGGACATACGGTAACCCTAGATGCACGACGAAGCTGAAAGTCCCTGGTTCAAACCTTCTCTATCGCAAAATACTTAACATTTTCATTTTACAAAATAATGTGCAGTAAAAGTCAGATAATCTGGCACGTTCGGAACCGACCCGTGCCGGATTGCCGAAAATGCCGATCTATCGAGCGGCAGCTGTTACTGCTGGCATAGGCTCTGCCATAACGGCGCCGTGGCTCAGCGCGCCCGGTCAGAGGGCTGAACGTCCTCTGTAATAAAAAAGCTGAGCCAGATGATCAACGAACGACCAAGAACGAACACTGAAAAACGACCGCAAATAATAGATCTACCTGAAGAACAAAAGGTACATCGAAAACAGCTTTGACACAGTGCACTGAACCATTTGTAGAATAGCATAGCCTATCTGATTGTTCCAGTTTCGTTTTATATATATAGTTTATCTGGAAGCCAATTTTTCAGTTGTTACCGATTGAAAAGCATATTTCATTAATTCATACTTTTGTTTATGTCATACATAGCTGGCGAAGCAATACTAAATCCAGTTCTTAAAATGTTTCTCTTCTCACCTTTCTCCATATGTTTGATAACTTCCAGTTTCTGGTTGTAGCTCAGAGTTGCGTGCTTACACTTCACTCCTGATTTAAAGCTTGAAGAAGATTTGGGTTTCAAAACGTTCTCACTGTTTAAATGTTAATAAAACATTCACAGATCACAATGATATGACAGTCACCATTGTTAAATCGCGAAAAGTGCTGGCAATCCAAATAATGAAATGAATCTCTTACAGTAACAGCCGAGATACGCTGACTAAGGTCTGAATGTTTCTGATCCCCAACAATGGTGTCTGCGCCATTGACGACCGCTGGCGGTACATTGTTGTGACTGGCCAAGCAGGGGATCGCCTCATGTGAACAGTTGCTCGGTGACGTCAGCGTAACTGCAGTAGTAGCGGCTGCATCAAAGGAAAAACAATTCTACTTGGGTCGTGTTAACGGACAATAGGGAGTCCCGCAATATTGCATGCCGAACTATCAGACTTCTACTGTAATGTCTATCCGTTCATTGGCGAGTCTGTTTGCTGTAAACAGTTTTGTGTCTGTGTTGTGCGGCAATGTCCGCGACGCAATATCTTTCGATTAGCAGCTGAAAGGAAGCGGCTTTCCAATGGGAACCGCAAACGTTTGATCGCAAAGTTGCAAGTCAACTGATCCCTACATAGGAAAACGTCTATGATGTATTACAGAATACACTGGCCATGGTATATTGGACAGTCATTCAATCCCTTAAAGAATTCGAAGGTTTCTTAAAATCCGGAAAATGTTGATTGATATTTTTATACAAGTCTCTAGCTGTACTTGCTTGATTCGTATTGCCCACGGAATACAACTCGTAGATTTAAGACACTCGTCCAAAGTCACGAACAGTCGACTGCCAGCTAGGAAGCCTCGTCAGCAGGAATCCTCTCTACGCCATCCACTGTATTCAAATGACAACGTGTGTTTAAATACCACTAAGGCGCGATTACCTACTGCTTCAAGTGGGAACCAAATACTTGTATTTTTGTACTCTGGTTCATCTAATTTCACCGGTACTTGACAGTTCGATTACAAGGCGAAAAGCCTTTATGTGAGATAGTTTCCTCCCGCCGCGGTGGAGCGACCGAGCGTTCTAAGGCCGATGCTGCGGAACCCGCGGTTGTTGGCCGTCGGTGGTTCGAGTCCTCCCTCAGGCAAGGGTCTTTGTGTTGTCCTTAGCATAAGTTACTGTAAGTTAGTTTAAGTAGTTTGTAAGCCTAGAGACTGATGGCCAACGTAGTTAATTCCATTAGTTTTACAAACGAAAGGAAACTACTGGTGTCGGCCTTAGTGTGAAGAAGACATTTGTGAGAATGTGAATCATTACTTGTGAGATAATTATCAGCGATGGGTGTAAATGTTATTCTGGGAAGAACGGACTGGCACAGGATTGATCATCTCACAAAACGGATGGAAAAAAATATTATCTATACATATATCTTGATGTTCCCCTTCGACTTCTTGGAAAGGGTGGATGTCAATCAGAAAACAGGTTCTGACATACTGCTGTCCACTGCATGTAAGTCTTGATTCACATAGTCATTCACAGCTACGATTTACGTGCACTTTGTAATGAGACAAAAGAGTATCCCATTGCACGGTGTCCTCTGACCGCGAAAAGATCCACGGGCCAAAACATATAAGTGAATAAAAAAAATTTATTCGTATTTGTTAACTATCAATTTGTATGTTAAAGATGTGTTTATTGCCGAAAAAATACGTTTTTGTCTGTTTAATGTAACACCAACGAGGGTCTCGACGACGACGGCAGTAGGGATGGGCTAAACTGTGATTTTCCGATATCAGTGATTTCTGTAACTGCTACTTTTAGATATCTTTGATTCTTAGTTGCGATTTGTCATTGTTTACAATCGCAGTGTACTAATCCTCGACATGTATACCTCCGCACTTAAACTGCGATTTCGGTGACTTCTGTGATTTCTGCTATTTCTGCTACTGATATTGCTACTTCTGCGATTTTTGCTACTTCTGCTACTGATATTGCTACTTCTGCGATTTCTGCTACTTTCGTGGTTTCTGCTACTTCCGTGACTTAAGCGGTGTGTGTGGCAAATGCAATATACGTCATCCATAACAGATTACTCGTCCTATAATTTATATATATAAAGAATATTGATGCTCCATTTGCGTGTAATGTTCGGGTTATTTACACATCTACAAATGTCAGTCTTCTAAAAGCTATTTCAGTGTTTGGTGTGTAATGTATGGTTAAAAGTGAGGTTATTCGCAAGTAATGTATAACAGAAATTGGCAAGTAGGCCTATAGTGTACCTTAACAGAAACATTCGGCAGATTAGGCATACAGCAACTGTGTCAGTGCAACGAAAGAGCTATGTTCTTGCCTGTAGAATGTATGAACAGATTTTTTTCATATTATGTGATATAAGTCACTTACCAATTCGAAAGAGATGATAAGTAAATGTGAAATATACCATGAGTGACTTCTGAAAAATCTATTTTGCCTTTAAAACCTTTCGGTATCACTAGGGGAGACCGGGGCACATTTTCCATAGGGGCAGGTTTTCCAACTCCCTTTAATTTCGAAACAAACCGCTAGATGGTACCACCATTGATAATGTAGGAAGTAGCAACTAAGCACGGTTCATTTCGGAAATTTTCAGTGCTGTACCAGCAGTCACAACCTCGGCAAGGCCGTTTTCGTCATTTTTGCAAAGGTGAGTAAACTTTCACATTTGTATTGAAACTTCAAATAAACTTACTAGCGTTAAACCTAGTATTTTGACACCGCACGCGCTAAAAGTGGGTTTCTTTCTTCAAGTAACTGTGCATTTGTTTCGTAAATAGCTTACACGATTACTCATGGACGTAGTGTTATAGTTCCGAATATGGTGACGGGGCACGTTTTCCTTATTGCTTTGAGTCTTAACGCCAAGTCTAAAGCAAATGAAAAGTGGGTACTTTGCACGAACTGCAAGAAATGGGCGTATGGAGACTGTACGAAAGGAAATGTGGCAATTTTTTGTTTGCTTACATTGTTATTGAGACAATGAGTACGAGTTTTGTTAAAAAATGTCTGTAGTTGTGAAATATTTGAGTCACATATTTTGTAAAACCTTTCAGTAGCATTTATTTTTATTTAAAGTGGTTACTTTTACTATCCTTCTTTTGTAATGTATTGTAAATGCATAATAAAAATACATATTCAGTGAATTCAAGATAATTATCTCTGTTTTACCATTTAAAGTATTGTTGGAAAATTTGCCCCCGTACATTTTACGTAAGCTGGAAAACGTGCCCCGCATACGGGGCAAATTTTCCAACGCAACATGGTCAGACAAAATCATTTGTTGCCAAGAAGGATATTTACTATTTTCAAAAATATCTGTACAAGACTGTAGATAAAGGTATAGGAAATATCATGTTCTGCTCTTTACCTCAAAACCGATAAAAATAAAAAGTACAAAAATAAAAATGTAAAATGGTGGAAAACGTGCCCCGGTCTCCCCTACATATTCTGCCAAATAACTATAGATAAGACTTGGCGTTACATTTTACTAATCGACGTGCCGCCCTAGTGTGCTAATGTTGGCAACTAAATCTTCATTTTATAACAATTTTTAATTTATTGACTGTACAGGGTTACACACAAAAAAACCTTACAACCACATATTAAGAATAAAATTAATAATCTATTTTATGATAAATAAAATATTATTTCCCCCATTCTATGTGATTTAGATTTCTAGGATCGTTCATCGGTCGTTGCCAACATAAACACACTATTCCACCACTGCAGTAAACATAAATTTTAATAATACTGAAGGATCCGATACTACCCATCTGCTTTCACTCATGTCATCACAGGACGTAATGTTCAAAAAGGAAAAAGGCGGGAAACAACATTCCTAAACCTAAATCAAATCTGATAAAATAAAACTTTCCATTACGCGAAAAACTTGTTTATTTTCGAGTGTACATTTTTTATCGAATCCTCGAAGATATCAGTTTACTCCTATATCGCAGTACTTAACACAGTCCACACTGAAAATGGAGTTGGCCTACTGTTAAACATTTCGTAAAATTACTAAGTTGACCACTTGATACCACCCCCTTGGAATTTTTATTTTATGTACGATGTATAATGCATGCAAAAATATTCGTCGAAACCAGATTTGAACTGCAAGATACACATTCTGAATTCGCGTAATAGTTGTAGGTTCTATGACGAAAAATGATTTTAAACAGGGATCAAGTCCGTAATACAATATTTATTTGGCATTCACAGTTGTTGTCTTTACCAACTATAACCTAAAAACATAGATACCAGGCTTTGCTTCACAACATGTAAATGCTTCCGCCAGGTAAAATAGAGCCACAAATTGTACACATTTTCACAAAGATAACTATCTTCTTGCTTATTAATTCAACAACATCCCTAAACAACACACGGGTAAAGTACGGCAGTTGGTAAACAAGTAGCACAAGGCGGAATATTAAATGCTATTCTCAGTTGCTACTTGCGACTCTTAATCGCGAATTTTCACTGAATTCGCAGTTTGGACCAGTGAGGACGTTCAAGCTCACTGGTTTGAGCCTACGGCGTTCGACCAACGGGATGGCTCGCCTCGCACAATCTAAACTGCTACTTGTGACTCTTAGTTGCGACTTTTCACTGAAATAGTGCTAATGTCACACACACAAATCTACACATACACGAGGCAGACAGCAGGAAGCTAGAAGTACCAATTTCGTCCAACAGATGGCAGCCGGCAAAGTCTAAACTGCGCCTCTTAATTGCTACTTGCGACTCTTAAACGCGATTTGTCACTGAAGTCGCAGGTAGGATCTATAGCCAGCCCAATGCAAAGATATTAGTACAAACTTCGACCAACAGATGGCAGAGTGCAAACTGCTTCTTGCTACGCTTAGTTGCGACTTGCTACTCTTAGTTGCTACTGCGCTGCTAATCTGCGACCGAAATCGCAGTCACATTCCGTACAGTTACGACTGTGAAAAAAAGGGACTTCTAAATCACCGTGACTCTTAACAGATACGCGATTTTCGACGCATCCGTAGACGGCGGTCTTCAACCACCCGCAGCAGGTGAAAAATCTGGTGACAACCTGCCTGATAACATCTGGTCGACAGCTACGCCAAAGAGAACAAGATGCCTCGCGCGTTGATTCCCGTCTGCGATAATTTTTGTAATAATATAAGTTATTCCTTGTAAATTTTTCTTGATGGAAAAAAGAGCAGTCCTAGGGTTGATTTAGAAGAAGACACATGAATATATTTGTCTTGATTTAAGTGACAAATGTTCACTAATACAGTTTTAATTCTACATCAAGAGGAAATAAAATGGATGTTTATCGTGTTCTGATTTGTAGTTTCAAGATAATTTCTGAGATTGTTTTGGAATATCAGGAAATGTTTATATCTGACACATTCTGCGTGAAATTAATTTTGCTTGATACATTATTCAGTGAATGCAGGACTTAATCTGACTTACCTAAAGCTTAATTTAGTTCAAAGTTGTTATGAAATATGTCATTTATTTGCATTTGGTGAGAAAACTAAATCAAATATTACGCAACTTAATATTAAAAGTTAGAGATCATGTGTGGTTACGGAATGACTTCGCCCCTGTAAGCGTAAGTTAAACGCAATCTAAGGGTTAATATCCGATAACTGGAGGCTCAGTAATAATTACAAGAGGCTTCCAATGAATTTTGGACACGTTTTGTGGTATAGGAAAGTGATATTTACAAGACAACACCATTTCATCAGAGTCTAACGTAAGAGACGCGAAACTCCCAATGAATTTCTGCAACTTCACGACTGCAGCGCTGCCAAGCGGCTGGGTCGTAAAAACATACCGCGAAACTATTGATAATGAATGTGTATTTGGAGTGAAGGAACACTTTCAAAATACTTCTTATTTATGAGCTTTTGTGACGCTATAAACTGTAGCAACTAATAAAAATCTCTCATTTGCAAAAGATGCTCAGAAGTAAGAGAATAATGTTACGAAAACAAGTGTTCATGAATCGCAAACACTAGGCCTCTATATCATAATATTCTTGCTGTATAAAAGTAATGCCCCAATGCTTCCAAAAGCAGTTAATCAACTATTTCAGTACAGCTTGCTTAATTTCGTACCTCAGTTTCACAAACATTATAGACTTGTATACCAATATACTTTGGCGGTTACCACCTTGTTTGAGGAAGTGTATGTGTAGCTATAAATAAATAATATGTCCATATATAAACTGTTACTTGCCAAGTACCAAAAAAAAAAAAAAAAAAAAAAAAAAAAAAAAAAAAAAAAAAACATAGATACCAGAAAGGCACAGAGCAATGAAAAGCAATGAAAGAGCATTTATAAGGCGATGTAGAATCTAGTCTCCTACCATGTAAAAATCATATGTAGTTTTGAAAATATTTGAACAGAATCCCCCAACACAAAACTCGTGCAACGTGACAGTACGCACCGATCACGTGAACGTAATCTTAAGCACTTCCTTATATACTTAAGCAGATCAGGTTGCAATTCATTTCTGCTTTCAAACAGTTTTTGCACTATATGATTATTACTCAGCTATTGTGAACCGTATGAATTATACTGCAGTGACAATTTGTTATTATATACTTTAATGATATTTTTGTACTAAACGTTCACAGCAACAATCAGTGACCAGGAAATATGATAGTAACAGCATTAAAAACGGCAACTTTTCAGTTTTTATCATTCCATTCATGTGTTATTCCCTACTGGCCGCTATGAGCGCTAGTATCGCTTCAGTTGCAATGTTTCCCTACAGAGTTTCGCGACTGTCTGTGATAGACTGTGATTTCGTCATGAACTTATTCGTCACAGTAAGTAATTTTAAGCAGATGTGTGCAGCTGTGTTACCATTTTTTTTTTTTTTTTTTTTTTTTTTTTTTTTTTTTTTTTTTTTTTTTTTTTTTTAGAGCTTATGGGACTTAACTATGGGTTCATCAGTCCCTAAACTTACAAACTACTTATGAACTAAGGACGGTACAAATATCCATGCCCGAGGGGGGGTTCGAACCCCTGAGCGTAGTGGCCGTGTAGACAGTGACTGGCGCGCCGCAAACCCCTCGGCCACCGCGGCCGGCTGTGTTATCATTGGTTGCGGTAGCAACAGAAGTAAATACACTATTGAGACGATTCCAATTTACTGGCTCATGATTAATAACTGGCCCTCGTTGCATGAGGCGAAGACAAAGACGACCCTGCAATGAAATGAAATGACAATTCACTTCCGATATGGTACTTACGACTGAAGTGCGAGTAGGTTCTGCTGAGTAAATAAGCATTATGATATTGCTGTCATTACATCGCTATTCGTCGGTCGTTCAAGGAACCATTATAACTTTTACTCTATTTCTTTCATGATCACATCACCTCTTCCCTTTCCACTCGTCACTTTCCCCCGCCTGTCCAGCACCCGACCCTCTGAACAAACAGGTACTTCCCCGAACCTCCCTCATAAAATGAAACCATTGTCCACGACCGATTTTATGAAAATATGTATGTATCTTTTGAATTTAGTAACCCTAGTCTTTTCCTTCTGCCACACAAATCAGGACATACCTCCAAAAATCGTGTCGGACCTCCTTCTGCCCCGCGAATCGCGGCGGCTCAACAAGGCATGACTCAACGAGTCGATGGAAGTCCGCTGGAGCGTCATCGGTCTCCAGTATACCATAATTGCTGCAGAGGATTTTGTGCACGATTTGACCTATCGATTATGCCCAATGAATTTTCGATGGGATTCATGTCGGGCAGCCTGGGCGGTCACATCATTCACTGGAACTGTCCAGAATGATCTTCAAACCAATCGCGTTCAAACAGCTCTTGTGGCGTGGCGCAATTTCATCCATTAAAATGTCATCGTTATATGGGAATTAAGTACCTTAATGGTTCTAAATGGTCTCCAAGTATCTAAAGATAGTAATTTCCAGACAACGAATGGTTCAACTGGACCGGAGGACTCAGCCCATTCCACGGATAAACAGTACAAATCAGTACCACCAGCAGATCCCACAACTTGGGACACGGCTTCGTAGAGTCTGCAGCGGACTCAAATACTGCAATCAGCCCTTACCAGTTCAAATCCGATCTCATCACTGCTATAGTTTTCCAATCGTCTACGATTCAATCTGTATGGTCGCGAACCCACAAGAGACGCCGCTGGCGATGCCCTGGCAAAGCCACTTGAGTCGGTCGTCTGCTGCCATAGCCCACTAACGCCTAACTGCGTCGGACTGTTCTAACGGATACGTTCGTGGCTAGTCCCACATTAATTTCTGCAGTCATTTAATGAAGTATTGCTTGTCTTTTAGCACTGACAATTATACGCAAACGCAACTGCTCTCAGTTTTTAAGTGAAAGCACATCAGCCATTGCCTTCTCCGTGGTGAGAGGTAATGCCCAAAATTTCGATTTAGAGAAGATCACTTCTAAGCCCAAGTCGCAATTTTTTTATGACTACGAAAAATGCTTAGCAGATTTTATGGCTATTTCTTACCTTCCTCTTTGTCCTTTTAAGCTTTCTATTAGCTAGATGAACCCAACGGCCGTGCCGCAGTGGATACACCAGATCCTGTTAGATCACCCAAGTTCAGCACTGTTGGTCTTGGCTAGCTCTTGGATGGGTAACCATGCAGGTGTGCCGAAAGTTATTGGCAAGCGGGATGCACTTAGCCCTTGTGAGGCCAACTGAACAGCTATTTGGTAGCTATAAAAACCGACATGACGGCGCGCTGATCACGTCCCCCTCCATACTGCATCCGGATGCGCCTTCGGACGGAGGATGTCACGGCGGTCGGTTGGTACCCGTTGGGCTCTCTAGGCCTGTGTCGATGAAGTTTATTAGCTAGATAAAAATTCGGCGTTGCTCGGGTATTTATTATTTCCAATATTCAGTTAGCCTAAGTACTTCTCCCTTCTCTCACTGACTCTGCCTACCTGTCTATGCACTCATCCACCGCACTGTCTCTGTCATGACCTCCCCCAGTCTCTGTCAGGCTCCTACTATCGCCTGTCTCTGTTCATCTCTTCCCTCCCCGGTATGTGACAATTACATATATCGTGAATCACAGCAACTGCTCGCTAAATGACGAATCCTGGCAGTGGAATGCAGCACGTCATTCTCATGGAGAGAAGTCTTCCGAAGTAAGAGTGATGTCAGGTGTGCCACAGGGGAGTATCGTGGGTACGTTGCTGTTCACAATATATTTAAATGACCTTGTGAATAACATCGGAAGTTCACTGAGCTCTTTGCGGATGATGCTGTAGTATCTAGAGAGGTTGTAACTTTTGTGTCCCAACTTCGTCGCCGCTTTTGTGTCCCAGCCTCGTCGTAGGTGTCGGTGGCCAAGTGGAACGAGACCGACACAGTAACAAAGATAGCACGCCGGTGCAGGTACGGAGGGGAGCAGCCAGAAACTACAAACACTAGAGTAAATTAGAAAGAGATATATATTGCACAGAATGAAACAATACTTAACTTTTACATAGTACTGCAGAATGTTGATACATAGTTGTTAGAGGCCTGCCTAGTGCCTGTACGATAGCAAAGTCTTCACTGGTGCCTATCTGATTACGAAGGTCCTAACTCGTTGCTATCTCAGTCCGAAGTGACCGGTGTCTTTCCGTGGTGGCCACTAGCGGGGTTGCAGCAGAGGGCGCTCGTGGCTGTCGTCGTGAGAACGCCGCGCCGTGCGTGCATGGCGGCGCGCGGCGAAAGTAGGTGGCGCGCGCTTTGTACTTGTGCGACACCACAGTAACAATGGGAAATGCAGGAGGATCTGCATCGAATTGACGCATGCTTAAGGGAGTGGCAATTGAACTCAATGTAGAAAAGTGTAATGTGCTACGAATACATAGCTGCACTATAACAGCAACTGGAAACAGTAAATTCCATAAATTATCTGGAAGTAGGCATTAGGGGTGATTTAAAACGGAACGACCATATAAAATCAATCGACGGCAAAGCAGATGCCAAATTTAGATTCATTGGAAGAATCCCAAGGATATGCAGTGCGAAAACGAAGGAAGTAGGTTACTGTACACTTGTTCGCCCAATGCTTGTATACTGCTCACCGGTGTGGGATCTGTACCAGGTGGGGTTATAGAGGAAGTAGAGAAGATCCAACGGAGAGTAGCGCGTTTCGTTACAGGATCATTTAGTAATCGTGAAAGCGTTACGGAGATGATCGCTAACTCCAGTGGAAGACTCTGCATGAGAGACCCTCTGTTGCTCGGTACGGACTTTTGTCGAAGATTCGAGAACATACCTTTACCGAGGAGTCTAGCAGTATATTGCTCCCTCCTACGGATATCTCGCGAAGAGATCATAAGGATAAAATCAGAGAGATTAGAGCCCACACAAACCGACAATCTTTCTTTCCGCGAACAATACGTGACTAGAATAGGAGGGAGAACCGATAGTGATACCTAGGTACCCTCCGCCACACACCGTCGCGTGGCTTGATGAGTATGTATATAGATGTAGATAAAATATAGCTGCTTGCTGATAATCTGTAATGTACCAGTATTAAATGAAAGCTCCTGAGCAGAGCAGAAGTTGTTAGCTGTTAAAATTATTATTCTAAAATTCGGTGCATTAAATAAAAGTAAGCAAGCTCTTAAGAAATTAAAAAGAAATTTGCCACGAAAATGACTTATTACACACTCCAGAAGGAAGTAGGCAAAACACAATCAGAGAAATAGTTACTTGATTATTCACAGAATCAATTTTTAAAAAAAATGGTGATGGGTGAAAAGATTAAGAAAGGGTTTTCAAGAAAAAAGGGAGAGAGCAGTTTCTTAAACAATTGAAAACACACACCTCAAAAGGTACACAAATTCGTAGCAAAAGAAAAATGGCCAAAAAATGTCGCACCTGCCAATGGTGGTGTGTAATTTATCACGAATTACTTTGAAGGGGGTTGAAGGGAGGAACTGAAATACGTTAACGAACACATTCAAATGCCAGGCAGATACCATACGGGAACTTGGAAATGTAGAAGCGCCAAACAGCAATTCGATGGCCGGAAGAAACAAAACGTAATCTCTCGCTCAAAATAAAATTAAGGCTGACTGCCGTTTGTGGAAGGCCTTTGTGGTGCTCAGTACTGAAACTCAGCTTCCTGAATCAAACAAGTGGTTGAAAAGCCACGTGGCGGAATGTACAGACGAGGAACACAAATTACACAAGAAAATGCTGAAATCTTTAATAATGGCAAAGCGCGACGTAATGGAAATAATCGGTCGTGCTGGTGTTCGCTTAGAATCACTTGAGGGAAGGAATACAGTGATTCTACCTGCAATGAACATCTAAGTTACCAGAACAGCGACAAAGTCCACAGAATCTCAATGAAATCAAAAGTCTAAATAGATGCATTGTTCAACGGTTTGCTTTGCACAGAAAAGGAAGATTTATAACGAATGGAAAAGGTTTCATAGAGATAGGACGCGCTACAAGAGAAAGTCACAGAATTTTCTTAAGTATTAAAAAAAATACAAGGGTTAGTTTTACTCATCGGATAGAGATCTATTCAATGAAAGGAGTCACAGGAAGCTACAACACACTACGGGGTCTTACGATGAAAATTTCACAAAGCGAAGAAAATGTATTTACCAAAAACTAAAATCCCGAGATGAATCATCCAGCGGTTTGTTCCACAGAGTTAAAGTGATCTACCTTTTAAGGAGGATTACATGATACTAGGACAGACTACGGGACCGGAAAAATCAAATTACGAGAAAATAAAATCGTGAGATATGTAACGCAAAGGTTAGTTTTACACCGGGGAAAGATATCTGTTTAATGAAGCGGGCTACAAGATGCTAGAGGGTGTTAGAACAACATGCGGAGGACAAGTACGCAAGCACGGTACTTAGAAGTGCCACAAATTGGCCAAAATAGTCGCGTTACATTTTCTAAGAAAACCACTGATACTAATACAGCACGATTACTAGGATGAAGAGCACAGAGTGACTGAGTAAGCTGAAGGCTTTGTTCTATCGACGGTCATGTGTTCAAGGAGAGACAAACGGGTCCAACCGGAAGTTCAAGAAGATCGCGAAAATACGTGAAATTTAATATGTACTGTAGTTGCCGAAGTAAACGAACACATTTAAAAGTGAGAGGGAGTGATTCTACAATAATCCGTTAAACGAACACGTTTCATAGCGCGAACGTACAGTTCACCAAAACTCATCGAATACTAGGGAAACCTCATGAATTTAATGGAAATAATACCGCAGAGTTAGAAACGAGAATGAACATTATTGACACATGTAACTATCGTGAACATAGCCCTGAGCACATAACCGGCGAAGACGTTGCCTGAGCAATGATCAACTCACTTCATAGCCACTCACCTCTCGTAAGTGGTCCGTTCGGGCCAGAGTTCCGGGACGGGGTGGGGGGGGGGGGGGGGGGGGCAATCCCAGAAGGAAAGAAAAGAAAATGAAGTTCAGGCGCTTTCAGAGATAGGACAAACCTTTCTGGAAGAATCTTTGCTTCTGCCACAGGGTTTGACAGAACCTGCTCTCTACAGACATGCCTTACCTGCCATGTTTGGGCCGCGGAGGAAATACCGAGCGCTCTAAGACGCCTTGCTGCAGAGCACTCGGTTGTTCGCCGTCGGAGGTCCGAGTCCTCCCTCGGCATGGGCGTGTGTGTGTTGTCCTTCCGTTAGTTTTAGTTTATGTATTTTGTAAGCCTAGGGACTGATGACCAAGGAAGTTAAGTCCCATAGGTTTACAAACATTTGAACATGTTTTGCCATGTTTTCTGGAGATAGCACAAGAAGCGATTGCACATCAAATCCGTTCATACCGTACAAGTAGGGCTCATTCATACATATAAAAATAATCATTTAAAATTAAAAAAGGATAAACATACTTAATAATAAAAACGGTAAAAATAGTTTACATTCTGGCGACTTGGGTTTATCCAAAGTGCAGTAATTAAAACAGGCATGGAAAATATTCGTGGAGCAGGCCTGACGGATGTGTTTCAATCTGCCAAATTTAAAGGTGATCTGTCCAACGGTTTAGAAGTGTGGAGAAAGGTATTCTCTGCCATGCACTGCACCAAATTTTATGTACGCTACACCGTTATGTTTCGCTAGTTAAAATGGTAAAGTGTAGTCATTGTCTTCATTGCCTCATCATTCCTATATTATGATTAGGCTGTCTTGATTTGTTACCTAGTTTAAAATATTGTTGCCGTCTCCAAAATTTGAATGTTAATACGGTGAAGTTACACACTCTGCATAAATAGTATATTAATTCAAAATTGTCTTCTGGTGAGATTAGTATATTATGTAGCCAAGAGAGAATGATTATTGGATATATATCAGGTATTACAGAGATCTTGGATTCTCTCTGACAAATTTATTGGATTGAAGCACGCTTGTAGATTCCGTATTACAACTCTCATGCGGCGGTGACAAAAAATAAACTACAATTACTTTACATATTTAGGTATTGTATACTGTGTATGGGTCCGACATTAGCTGGTGAATGATGATGTACTTTATAGTTCTGGTTGAAATTGAGTTGTGAGAAATACGGTTATAGTAGCTACGAAAATATTGGCATAAACGCAATATGTAGAAAGCAGCCGTGGAGAATAGCCGTGGGCACTGAGGCGCCGTGATGCGGTGCGCGCGGTCGTTCGCCGTAGAAGTTCGAGACCTCCCTCGGGCGTTGGTGTGTGTGTGTGTGTGTGTGTGTGTGTGTGTGTGTGTGTGTGTGTGTGTGTGTGTGTGTGTGTGTGTGCTGTCCTTAGGTTAGTTTAACTTAGTTTAAGTAGTTCGTAAGCTAGGGACTAATAAGCAAGCAATGAAGTCCCACAGATTTACAAACATTTGAACATCTTTTTGTAGATAACAGATTAATTCATCTTACACACGAAATTCAGGACAAAGCACAAAGGAATAGTGGAAGGTTGCCGATATTGGACCACTTTTTATTTTGTTATCTGAATCCTACATTACCTATGCAATCGAAACAAAATATACTGTAAAAGAAGCTTTGTGTTGTACACTTTCACCTGCTAGTGTTACACTTCGAATAAACATAAAGCATAAATGAGTATTATTTAAAATTTACCGGTTGCCTAATTTTGGACCTTCAGTTGCTTAAATTGAACCATATAGTAAAACAATATATAAAAATGAAATCAGACCCGTAATATTTTAAAATAAGCTTAATTTCAGCATCTGGCCATTGATGTTCCTTCTGGCTGACGAAGGTAAAGCTGTGAATTACGTCTCATAAATGGAAAAAAACCACACACACACACTTTTTACCCGCAATTTTCTCTGTCGAAAGAAAGTTCATATTTCTCTTCGAGTTCACTAACATCTTTCAATGTGAATCCAAAAAATCTCTCTTCACATAAAAGAAGGTGATCTGCGACAATTTTGGTGATCTGCGACAGTTTTTCAATCTCAGCTGTAAAGATTAGTAGTCTTCTTAATAACTGAACTTCATTGGGGAACGTGTTTTTACCATCGGCATGTTTAGTAATTGTAACTTTTGGTATTGCGTATATACGAGCTCACTCGTGAAGTCCATGATCGCCATTTCCATATGCTGCCCCAGCGACCTTCATTTCATCTTCTGTCCATTTTTCGCCATCTCCCAAACTTAAACGGATTGCCATTCTTCTAACTTATTTTTATTTGTTTTTCCACCTTTAAAAATAAACCTAAAAAGTTAACATATAGCTATTAGCTATAGTTAAAATGACCTTAAATATTATTTGTCCTGAGTGACCCCTAAATTGGACCGTTCCAAATCAGGAAACAGCCATTGGTCCAACTTCGGCAACTAGACGCCATATAAGTAAAGATAACGTTGTAGGAACACACAACACTAAACTCTACTTTTGGGATATAGAATTATTAGCTAACGAATGGCACTTATGAACTATAGTGCTAATGATTTTTTTTTTTTTTTACTTACTCTTACAGCATAGGAAAGCTTATGATCTGTAACACAAAACTTGCAGGGACAACGTAGAAAATGCAATAATAGAAACAGTTTTCACTCACTATTGTCAACTGCTGACTGAGCAATGAGGAGTCGACAATATTTTTCAACAGTTCAGCCAACATTAAATTACAAACACACAGTGAAATACGTAGGTGGTGTAACTTAGGCAACGGTCCATCTTCGGCAACTCTCCCCTAATTGAATTCGCTGCCATTGAAAGGGTCACCCGAAGCAGCTCATATAAGACGACCAATTTTTTCAAAAGTCACTGCGGGATGTGAAGTAGGGCTAAGATCACGTGACTCATTGTGCCAGTTATTCTGAAACTACGAAAGAAATTTAGGCGAGCTGAGTAGGTCAACTCATTTACTTTTAAAGAAACGTATCTGACAAGAATGACATTTAGAGTCTGACAATTTTTACATATTCTTTCTCCGTTACGTTTTTCCGATCACCTTCGTTGTCTGTACTACTTTTATTTGTTCCAGCTCTTAGAGCATCGTTCCCCACACGTTTTGATAAGTAGCTTACTCCGTCCAAAGTATTACGTTTTGGGTGGGGTCTCACTCGCTCGCTCCTCGTTTTGCAGAAGCACAAATAAGGGAAGTGCTTGACATCATTCCAGCGTCATGCTGTCCCTCATCATCTACCTCCACTGCCACATCCCCGAAACCTGCCCTATCTCGTTGCCACCTGGCACATCCTCAGAACAAAATTTATCCCTCAGTACTGTTCTACTGTACTTAAATGAGGTATTGGCTTTTAATATTTAGTCTTAATCCACTTCATTTAACAATAAACATTAATTTTATACTACTAAAACACTGTTTCCATAAAATGTCATTCTTTTTCACCCCCTGTAATGAGAAAACTATTGGTCCTAGAGAAAAAATGAATGGGACCTTTTCTGTAGGAAATTTAACGTACTTTAAATTTATACTGGGAAATATTTTCACTAGAAGCTATAGTTTTCGAGTTAATAAAAAAAAACGTGAAAAAGTGACCTTTAAACGCACCCCCACCCCAACGCTCGCACCCTATAGGTCAGGATTTTTACGAGTAGTATGTTGTTCATGGCACTCACCGCTACCACTGTGCAAAAATTTGTGACTACACGAATTTTTCCCCTAATTTTCCTTCTTTGACTGGGCTAGGGAATAACGGAGTTGGATCGTCGTACAGCACGAAAATGTCATCAAAGTCGAAACTGCGTGAGAGCCCCAGTATGGTGACAGTTATGGTGATTCTCGTGTACGACTGTGATGGTGTTATCCTAACGCATTACGTTCCTCCATGGCACAGTACTACTGTTCGTTTTCGGAGCATCACCTGCGACCAGCTTTGTGAAAGAAGCGGCAACACCCATAATTTTGCATGACAACGCGCGGGTGCATACAGCTCAAGCTGTGGCTGCTCTGTTGGGTCGACGGGACTGGGAAGTACTGCACCACGCACCTTACTCTCCGGACTTAATTCCTTGTGACTTTGGTTTGATTACCAACAGGAAGGAACCAATCCATGACATTCGCTTCAGAACTGTTCCAGAGATTCGACACACAGTAGATCGCTGCATTCGCACCCTCAACAGAACAGGCTCTGCTAACGGTATACTACGCCTCACATTTCGCTGTCAGCGGGTTCTACCCAACGCTTTTGTATCGGTTGTGAATAAATAGTTGCCACTTTTAATTTCAACCCTCGTATGTAGATTGTCTGAATACAAATGCATAGTTTGGTTCAAATCTTGATGAAATTTTGGACACATAAGCTTAAAAACAAAGCGAAGTTCATTATCTACGTAAAAATTTCGTATGGTGCGTAAGGAAGAGTACTGTAATTACGGACTTCGACGAAATCTACATTTTTATTCCGATTCTGAAAAAATTTTGGGAAACTTGATCTTGAAAACATGGGGAAGATTACTGTCTAAAGAAATTTTACTATAGTGGATAGCGAATAGTGCTTTATTCACCGTTCGATAAGATCTACAGTTTTTTCCGAATTTGAAAACCTTTTCACAGTTGACCTTCATAACAAGAGGATGATTGTTGTTTACATAATGTATCATATGGTGCATGGCAGAGGGTACGTTACAGAAAACTTCGTTTTACCAATTACCATGAAAGTTATCTCATTATCCCGTCCTTTTTTTTTTTTTTTTTTTTTTTTTTTTGAGGGGGGGGGGTGGTTGTAGTCCGTAAGCCACCGAGTTGTGTATGGTAAACGGTACCTTGCAATAAATTTTGACTATGTTTCCCTGATCACCACGAAAGTTGACATGTGTATGAATTATCCTAGATAAGGGGAGAGGAGAGATGTGCCGAGGAAGGGAAATGGAAGAAGTGGTCCGAGAGAGGGGAGTTGGTGGTGAACAGAGATGTGAGAGGAAGAGACGAGTGACAGAAGCAGGGGAAAGGAGATGGACTACGACTTATAGAATAAATAAATACCCGGTCAGCGCACGGTTTTGTCGTGAAACAAGCAAAATTGCTGGTTTCACCGGGTACTGGACGGTGAAAGGAAAGTATGTCGTGAATAACAGTTATTACTATTTAAAAATGTTTGAAATTTTAGGTTTAGTTGCGAGTCATTCATATACTGTGTGCGGGTATTTTTCGATATTTTATTCAAATCGGACGAAAGATCACTTTTCAAAATAAATAGTAAGATTTATGCAAACTTAACTGATTTTTCATAATAAAATATTACCAGTTCGTTGTTTTTCCAACTGAGAAAAATGATTTCCAAACTCATTAAAAAAAATTTTTTTTGTTCAATTACTGTAGCAGAATTCGCTAGGCATCAGTCTGTGCGTAAATGTGGTCCCACTTGCCTGTAGTAGTAGAAAACATTCAGTGTGAGTGCGATCGGTTCAAAAATTTATATGCTAAGAAAGCACCTTTAAGCACATTTTATGTAAGATTAATAGCGATAATTTCTTAAAATATGTATTCAAATAAAGAAATGTGATACGTAAAAGTAGTTAGTGATGGAGAGTTGATACAAGGCGAATTAATGAAAAGCTACGTTTGTTCGGGAAGGCAGCTAACCAGGTAGGGAGTCGATTATCTAGCATGGTTAGAGAGCCTGAATAGGGGGAGATTGGGCATGCGTGAGACTGCTCATGACTGGCTGAGAGCCCAGGACGCCATGTTTTTACCAGATTTGGTGGTCTTTACAGGAGTGTGAATAGCTAAAGTGTACGTTTCTGTACTGTGGTACGTCTCAAAAGCTTCTGACAGCGATTTCACTGCACAGTTACGTACAGGTTGTATTATGGTACGCACTGCTCCACTTTTGCACGTCTTCTGTCGGTTCTATTTACGTAAATTGACGTGTTCGTTGGTCTTTGAGGATAACCTTAGCCGGCCGCGGTGGCCGAGGGGACTGATGCGCTCCAGTCACGGCCTGCACGGTCACTACGGGCATGGATATTTGTGCCGTCCTTAGTCTTAGCTAGTTCATAAGTTGTTTGTAAGCTTAGGGACTGATGACCCCGTAGTTAAGTCCCATAAGTCCTACAAACATTTGAACATTTGATAACCTTAGAATGTCACGGCAATTTTTAAGATTATATGTTGATTTGAAGTGATTTACTGAGTGTAATTAATAATATGTTTTACATAATTATTCAGCACAATCAAGAGAAATGGCTCGTTGCTCTTTTTCCTCTATTGGCTGTAAAGTCCGAAGTAAAGATTGTTCTATTATGCTTGTGTTCGCAAGGAATGAGGAAATACGGGAAAAGTGGGCAGTGAAAATTAACCGAGAAAGCGGGAACTGTAAAGACGACTTATAAAGCAAGAAAGGCATTGATGAAATTCAGTAATAAAACTACTGCCTGTGAAATTCTCGCGTGTTGTAATGGTTGCGTATTGAATTCGTAATGTGAAGCATGCGAGTTCGAATCCAATAAGTGGTAAACTTTTTAAACAATGTTTGCTAGCTTTTTGTTAGTTCATGGTTCTAGTTTTCTCTATGATGTGCTACAAGGTTTGTTTTAACATTGTTACAGCACCTCTCCCTTGGCTGGGTATTGTTGGCTGTTCAAAATCCCATAATCTGTTATGGGATGTGACGTGAGAAAGAGAGGGGGGCGGAACTATTTACTCATTGAACATAGTTACCTATTTTGAGTCTCTTTCTGCTGTTATCACTAGATATAGTATAGGTATTTTTCCGATTTTCTGTGATATTCTGTCCCTAAAATTATCTACAGAATGACGTTTTTTGGTATTTCCCAGTGTAGGAAAATGTTATAAGATCGACAGCACACTTAAAATGCATTATATTGGGGCGGAAAGCGATAATATTGTACTAATTTCGGCGATGAATATTCAGACAGAAAATTCTGAAATAGCATTATTTTCTTTGAGATAAATAGCATTGAGTATCTCCTTTTCTTATTAATCAAATGCCAACAGTCGAAATTACCAGAACATCGTAAAATATGGTATTAACACGTGGATTGCAGTGGCCATTCGACCAGCAGCTGAATATTATGTATTTCACTGTAATGTTTTTAAAGGAAACGCCTTTTGCTTCTGCAATGAAGGGTTTTATTTTTATAACTCACACATACGCGTTTCGCTTTTGTCACAAGGCATCATCAGTGGGTGTCCTGAAATATTTACATGTTTCTGTTTAACATAAAGGTTAGGTTTCTTACATACGTACAAAACATTTCGTTTCTGATTCAAAACAGTTCGTTGTTTGCTATAAAATGGTGTACTTACAGCATTTGCTACTCCACATCAGTCTCTTTCTGGCAACCAGGTCGAAAGGTTCCACTGTTATCTAAGAAAAAAACTTTGCATTTTTCTGGTTCCAGTGTCATCTGTAGCCATACTGTGTCCACTGTAGTTTGTTTTGTAGCTTATTTGAAATTCAACTGTTTCATTGACAGTGTGTTGAAGGTATCTTTGCGTGTTTGTGTGTGTGTGTCTGTGTGTGTATGTTAAGTGTGAGTATATGTGTGTGTGAGAGAGAGAGAGTGTTTGTAAGATTTTTATTTTTTGTTTTTTTGTTTTTTTTGTGTGTGTGTGTGGAGGGGGGGGTTGGGTTTGTGATTATGTGTTGGGATTTGTGTCTATCATATGGTCAATCAGTGAGAACAATGATTGATTGGTCAGGTTTATCTGTTCATTTAGAAGCAACTTTTTCGCAGTTTTTGTTTTATATATGTGATAATTTTCTTTCTATAAAAGACATGAAGGTAATTAGAAGAAATAAAGAAAAACATCTCCTAACATTACAAGAAAATTATCACATATGTAAAACAAAAGCTGAGAAAAAGTTACTACTAAATGACCAAATAAACCTGACCAATCAATCATTGTTCTCACTGATTGACCATATGATAGACACAAATCCCAACACATAATCACAAACTCAAATCCCCCCCTCCCCCACACACACACATTTTTTTTAATTTTTTTTTTTTTTTTTGGAGCACAGTGGAACCTTTCGACCTGGTTGCCAGAAAGAGACTGATGTGGAGTAGCAAATGCTCTAAGTACACCATTTTATAGCAAACAACGAACTGTTTTAAATAAGAAGCGAAATGTTTTGTACATATGTAAGAAACTTTACCTTTATTTTAAACAGAAACTTGTAAATATTTCAAGACACCCACTGATGATGCCTTGTGACAAAGGCGAAACGCGTATGTGTGAGTTATAAAAATAAAACCCTTCATCGCAGTAGCAAAAGGTGTTTCCTTTAAAAACATTACAGTGAAATACATATGGTATTAACATTCGACAGTCATAGAAACTGTTTCTCGAGACTTATTTGGTTACGAATTTATGAGACCTGTATGAACATAGATGAATGGCATTTCTTTAACCACATACTGATTAGTAAGCTAGAAGATGTGCTTTGGTGTCATGGATGGAAGTGATTGCTTATTTCAGTCGTTAAGTGGCTGCATTTCTACCTGGGTCGCTATGTAAGTGCGCGTTCCGCGCGCAGTCTGTTAAAAACATGGTGGCCACAGGCCGGATGACCACTCTCTCGCTATACTGGCTCTCTAAGCTTGGTGTGTGCGGCGACCTCTGGCGGTGGAGACGTCCGCGTACAGTGGCTGGCGCTGCGTGTGACCGCTGCTTCGCCCTCTCCCACAGCGGCGGGCCGGCCATTTTCTCCATTACAATAATTGGCCATCGGTGCAACCACAACTCTTCATTAGGCGATTGCTGTTTGCGGGCTCTGTACACATCGGGATTAAACAGAGGACACGAAAAAAAAAAGGGGGAGAGATGGAGTGGGGAGGGGGCGGGTGGGGGAGGGGTAGTGGGTTCCCAGCTCAGCCATGTTTGATTCCAAACTTTGCCATCGGATGAAGGCGGCGGCAGGAGTCTCTGTTTGCGCGGGGCAAACCGCGCATTGCTGCCGGCCGGTGCGGTATTAATCACACTCAAGTCGCAGCCGATCAGCGCCGAGCGCGGCCACCCACAGGCGAGCGGCAGTCCAAAGTACAACAGCGCTGGTGCGTCAGTCACAGCCTTCACTGTGCGTATATGTGTGTGCGTGTGTAAGCGCTCCACCACTGCCCTGATGCTCCTGGACAAATTTCAAGCATTCTGATCACTGCAGATATGAATCTACACCGGCGGTGCAAATTATTTGCGACACGTGAAAATTTGTGGCGTACCGGGGTTCGAAGCCCCCTTTCCCACTTTTCGTAAAAGTTCGCGTTGACCACTATGCTATTCGTGCAGTCCACCAGAACGTCCGAAACTTCCATACGCCAAACTATTGTGTAGTTCCCATGTGTGGTTGTATATTACATTATATAATTTCCGCACTTCGAGAGACGTTTGTTACGAATGTAGCACGACATAGTTTGGCTTAAATCTCTATACATTTTAAAGCGAAAGGACACTTATTCAGACACTGACTCACTCACTCACTGACTAAACACGAAATCTCGAAGAATATTTCACCTATGAAGCTGAAATTTGGCAGGAATGTAGTTCATCGGTAGAAGACGTCAGCCAAGGAAGGATTTTGCGATAGGGGCGATAGTTCAGGAGATATGACGTCATAAACAAAGAAAACTTCCCCGTATTGCGGCACGTGATAGTGTGACTTTATCAGTCCACTATTTGAGAAGCAGAGGACTTAGTGACTTCCAACAAACTTCAAATACAATTTCAAACCTTTAGGAAACTTTTTCTCGCTCACAGCCCCAGCAAAATGATGATAGCAAAAAAGTTTGTCGCTTACTACTTTTTCGGCTTTCGTGAAATAAAATTACGGCGTTTGGCATGACGTTACAATTTATTACTTGTAAACAATTAATTGTATTCGCGAGAAATGTTACAGACAGTATACACATATACTACTGAACGTACGTTCGAAATTTTATCATAGTACGACACACAGTTCATGAGATATGGCGTAATAAACAATTACGTTAATGAAAAACCGCCACATCACGTCGTTTTGATTTGTTAGATCTTTCCTACTAACTCTATTCACGGCGTATTTTGCAAATGTTTTACGTATGCACCACTGGATGTGCCTTCTAAATAATTTCGTATTATGACATATAGTTCAGGTGCTATGACGTCAAACACATTGAAATACATGAAACTTCGCCCTAAAAACCATGAGGTTATAATTTACTACGTCTTTACTACCAAATCAATTTACAACACATTTCCTTCAAACGGAAGATCACCGTCTACCTAAAGTTTCATACAGAGGCTGGGTTACAGCTAGTATAATATAAATTTATGAATAATATTTGCATTACTTATGATTAAGTAGACAATATCTATAGTCTTGACCGCAAAGTTATTAGCAATGATGACCGGTTTCAACTCATTTCTGAGTCATCCTCGGATGAGATATTGTCTACTTAATGAAAAACATTTAGATCGCCTCCCTGACAACATGTCAAATACCATGCATTACTTACATTGTTAAACACGGACACTGCGCATCATAAGGAAGCATAGTAGTGCATGCGACATTACAATATATTATATGAATACTTGTTCCATAGATCACGAACACCAGATATAATTATATGGAACGTGTCAGTTTAGTAAAAAAATAACATTACAGGACATACGTTCTATTATTATTTTATTTTATTCTTATATATTTATTCCTAAAATTACTAATTTCTATGTAAAAATGCACCTTCCGAGGAGGTAATGTCATTCAGAAATTCTTACAATTTATTTTTATATGTTCGTTGGCTATCTGTCAGACACTTGGTGTAACTCGATAAGTGACGAAAGACTTTCGTGACAGCGTAACTCATCCCCTTCTGTGCTAAAGTTAGATATAACCTTGAATAGTGTAGATAATCCTCTCTCCTACTGTAGCAGCTAAGCACATTGCTATTACTTTTAAATCGGGATGGAATATTAATAACAAATTTCTTATATATATATATATATATATATATATATATATATATATATATATATATATATATATATATTCTGAAGCTTAAATAAATTTGGAAAATGATCTTAGGTGGGATACAGAAATTATTTGAATTATACGCTTTTGAACAATGAATACATTTTCAGTCAATGATGAATCGCCTCAAGCTATTGTGCCAAATGAATGAAAATAGTCGTAGTAAGCTAATTTACTGACGTGTTTGTCACCAAAATTTGCAATAATCCTGACAGCATTACTTGATCAACTCCACCTTTTCAATAGATCATCCAGCGAAAAGCATTATCTTTGCCTCATGGGAATGTAAAATGGTAGATCATTAATATACATCAAGAACAGCAAAGCACCCAAGACCGAACCCAACTGGACCCCATTCATGATAGCTCCCCAGTTTGAAGAATCAGCTGATTTTTGCAGTTCACCTGAATCACTTATTTCAACTTCCCGCACTCTTCAAGTTGAGTATGAAATATATCAGCTGTGTCATGCTCCACTAATAACACAATGATTAAGCTTCTGTAGAAGAATTTCAACGTCTACACAATCAAAAGCCTTTGAGAGATCACAAACACATCCAGCCGGTGATATTCTGTTATTCAGAGCATTTAATATTTGATCAGTGAAAGCAACTGTATTATTTTCTGTTTATACTAAATGTCTCCGCCTGTGCAGCAATTACGTTATGGAAAGTACGAGCACTCGTGGGTAAATAGACGGTAGTGGCATATGTTCGATTTGTCAGGTCTGGGAGACGTGCACGAGTAGTGTGGTGGTACACACGAATACTCGTAAAAAGCGGGAAATCCGGGTGCGAATCTCGCTGATGGGCTCATTTTACCAATAAATTGCACGGACGAAGAAGAATTATATTCCCAATTGCGAATACTTTTCTTGTAGCCTTCGTAGTTGTAGTTGTCTCGGTGTCTGTTACTTCAGTCATGCATGCATTCGTTACATCATTAAACAAGGATATTCCATGTCGACAATCAAAGTTCTTACATACCTTTTTAGACAGATACTGATGGTGACACTAGCTTCAATAGCTGAGGGCGAGATTCTGTTGGCGCCAATGCGATGACATTTAAAAGTTAATAAAGTGTCATGTACACAGTTTTCTTTATTCTAAAGCTCACTGTTGAACGTTCTCACAACATTACCCCTACGAGAAGAGGTATGCGTGTAAAAGGTGGAATCGTAATTTAAAGTTTTACTTTGTCTCTCAGTATGTTTCAACACGCAGAGCTCCGGAACCACTACAAGAATTTGCGTGGTGTTTTCACAGGTAACTCCGCTCAAAATGTAGGCTTCATTTAATGAAACTCAGATCGCCAACATTCTCCTCCGAATGTGAAAATATATATTGACTCCCACTTACATAGGTATAAATGATCATCAGAATAAAATACGAGAAATCAGAACGCGAACGGAGAGATTTAGGTGTTCTTTCTTCCCGCATGCTATTCGAGAATGGAGTGGGAGATAAATAGTATAACGGTGGTTCGATGAACCCTCTCCCAGGCACTTAAATGTGATTTTCAGAGTATTCCATGTAGATGTAGAAAATCGGATAAAGTAAGAAAGGTATCGTAATTTACAGTTTTACCCACACCGCCGTTTCCCTTTTTGTGTATTTCAACTCACTAATTTACAAAACTACTAAACGAAATTTCATGGGGGTTTCGTAGAGAACTTGAACTATCTTGGTGCAATATAGAGGCTTTCTTTCTCCACAGCTGACCAGAGAAAAAATAAGTCGTAATTTACAGTTTTCTGAGTCTATTCGGCTTAATAGTACGACGTAGTGCACCAAAGAACGAAAACATGGCATTGTTTACGTTTTTAGTCACAATCGGTGAAAGTTGTATTTTTCGGAGTTTTAAGTCAGCCACAGAACCTTATCCTAACGGAAACAGATTAGCACTGAATTTTCTTGTCTACGATATAGACATTTACAGATTTCGTTTTGTACATTAAATTCTTACCGAAATTCCTTTCTTTCTTCCGATTGGCATTTTTATGTTTGGCATCTTGGCTTTATTAACCAAGGATCTTATAATAGTTCCGTTTTTACCAATCGAGGTACTGGACTCCAAAAATCGACATTATACGAAGTCCCTTTTTTTAATTTATTTTGCGAAGCGTACTCCTATAGCTAGTGTGTAATATTTTATACTTTTAATAGTACGTAAATGGTCAATGTTTATTTCTACACCATATGCCGATTTCACTTTTTTTCCTATTTTTTACATGACTTGAAAACTGAGAACAAGGCAATGTCAGATAAGCAGCAGCAAATAGACTGCCAAGAATATTGTCTGTTAAACAGAATCAGAGATTCAGAACCTCATCTTACTGTTTTACTACGTATTTAATAATAATGAGCAAAAACGTATGTGCTGCAGTTTAAGTAGTTTACGCAGTGAATTTTCTACCGCATTGGAGAAAAATTATAGATTGTGTCCCACAAGGTTCCAGTTTACGTCCATTAATTCACTTCCCTCAACAACAGAGCGTTTTCAATAGTATAAATTCAAAAGTATTAATGTGACAGGGAAAGTGCTTGACCTGTACCGCTCATATTCGCAAGAAACTGAGCTCAGAATATATATCGCTCACGGCAGTAGGAGCTATTAGCAAAAGCCATTTGAAATATTATTCAAAGTAAACGAGAGAAATGTTTATAACACATAGAAACAAAATATCTATATAATAAGAAGGAAGGCATCTATATTTGCAGATCGATTTGACTGAAATGTGCATTGCTTTCTGTTGTCTAAAGCTGCGTATCGTGGTAGATTTGTTCCACATGCAGAGCCACTGTTTTAGTGTAAAATACATTGCAGATAAATCCTTGCATATAATACAAGGTGGGTTAAATCGTCTGTCTAGATTTTTTAGGACAGTCCCCACTAGAATGTGAGGGGCTGTATTGCTTCTAACCTCATAACAGTTTGGAGACGAAACTTTATTTGCACAAACCTGATATCTTCTTTCACTGCTGTTGTTTCCTGCGCAAAAGTAGTACTTAGATCGTAGTCCTTTTTCTACGTGAGGCTGAAATGGTAGTTTAATGTGTTTAGGTTTACCTATTCTACAATGACTTTTTAAACAGCTTTTCTAAACACCCAGAAACATAGCTTACCACAAGACAATTACATACAAGGGGCACCTGAAACGTTCGGTTAATGGTCTCGGGAAAAATAGGAAACAAGAGTTACAAACAAAATACCTTTACTGGCCTTCAAAGTAATACCCATTGGCTATAATACACTCTGATATTGGTTGTCACGCGTTGTTGCATCTCCGCAACTACTCACACACACACACACACTTTTTACTCACTGCTTCAACACCACTTTCACTAACACCCCCATGGACCTCCGTCGCTGTTTTACCTAATTTCAAACAAAACTTGATGTTAACGCATTGCTCCGTTGCTTGATTTTGCGTTCCATGTTTCAATGACGCGATTTCTTACACTGACCCTGTTAGCTGCATCGCATGCATAACAGTTTTCCCGTGGGATACTTGTTCACCGATCCATATGCTTTATTATCAGGTATGCAGCCAAGATAGCTTTCTTCATTTCCTTAGCTTGCCGGTTTCGGCTTGCTAGACACCATCTTCAGACCTGTAGTAAGTGGTAAAAGGAAGTAGAAATTTTCCTATCTACAGCTTGGATCAAGTTCTACATTTTCCAACAATCAGCTCACTGATTGGCTATTCGCCTCGACCAAAGACCGTGTAATGCAGCGCATCTGCAGTATTAAAATAACGCATTAAAATAAGTGAATATCGGAACATGGAGTCCTCCCAACTCACTTTCTTGTGCCGTTCAAATGCTTCATTTTCGCAGTGATTAAGAGTGGTTAAAGGAAATGGATGTTTTCATAAGAATGCTGATATAAAGGATGATGCGCCGGGAGAGGCATCTAGCGGTGCTCGGGTGGAACAACGAAGTCGAGAATGCTGATATAAATGATGATGAGCCGGGAGAGGCATGTAGCGGTGCACGGGTAGAACTACGAAGTTGACATGTCGGCAGCTCTAGAATTCTGAATATCGCAGTATCGAAATACATTATTTCTTGGTGTTGTATAAATATACGAACACCGAAATTGTAGTTCCATTTCAAATATTAGGCTAATGAAAGTTATATAATTCGAAAATGGCATGAGAAGTATATACTTCCGTTTTCATTTGTTGTTTTTGTGTCAGGCATTTTCCTTAACACGTAAAAGATACCGTTTCATACCTCCCAGTGCCGGTTAAATTTTACCAAATATCCCAGCGGACTCCTATGATAATGTTGGCAACAGATGATGAATAGTGAGAATCCTGTGAGTCTTCATTTTAGCCAATCGCTTGACAACGCTGATGTTTTCTCGTAGAATCTTCGCTTTACGAAGGCAATAATTGTTATATTTACTGAGCGAACTAGGGTACATACAACAACCTGTCAACCATAAAGCAGGAGCCATTATTTGTTTACTTCATGGTCTGTACGATACACTAATCAAATTATTCTATGTGGTTCGAACAAATGGGCAAAGATTTGCTATCGTGTTGTTGATGTTGCCAACATAATCACGCGAGGCCGCCGAGATGATACGTAAAATTTTACCCCCAGTGACCATTGTAAACACAAATGGTTGATTTTCGACCACAGGCAATACTAGTAATTATAATAAGTTAAACTAACCTAAGGGCAACACACACACACACACACACACACACACACACACACACACACACTCCATGGAGCACTCGAACTTTCGACGGCGAGCAACAGCGCACTCCTCAGCAAGACGCCTTAGACCGCTCGGCCACTCCACCGCGGCACAAGCTCAGATCTTAGCAGACGGGAAAATAAATTTCTGAGTAGTCGCTAAACACTCCTGTGCTTTACAATGTTATTAACAGTAGATGCTTCCGATACTTTGGTGTTGGATCAGATTGCTGTTCGCATTTTCTCATGGAAGGAGACAGCTATTCGTAGTAGTTTAGGTTGATAGCCAATCTTCTGCAACAACTTGAAGAGATATTTTCTTTTTAATATATCAAACGCTTCAACTAGGTCTATGAAAGCAGTACACTGTTGGTTCTGCTACACACGACACTTCTCTTGCAGCCGTCATAGACAAAATATTGTAATCCATGGTTGACCAGCCATGTCTAACATCGCATTGAGATACTGGGTAGATCGTAGACGCAAAGATTTTTAATCGCATTAGAATGACTCTGCCATCAGGCTTCCGCTACACTTAGGTGCAAAATACCTCGGTACCTGTTGCAGTCACTTCTACCCCCTTTATATCTATAAAAGGAAACAGTCTCAGAGAGGACATCACGTTCCTGCGTGCGGTTCCTCTAGAGAAACTCTTGTCCATTGTAACTTGGTCACTCTGATCTCTGCGAGTTTACAGAAGAGCACTCGTGCTATCCTGATAATTGAAGACCTCGGGGGAAATTAATGTTAATCATTATTTATAAAGTGTTGAGATATGACGACTTGTATGTTCGAAAAATAATTTCTATTGCATGTTTTAACATTTGCTTTAATATATGTGCCATCTCTCTGCAGATTCATGTACTACTTGAGGAAAAAGCTACATTCTGTCGGATATCATTGTTTGCACCAAATACATTAAAAATACAAACGTTGAGGGTTATCATTATTATTACCCCCGAGGTCTGCAATTGCTACTTTTTTTCTGGGAAAATATCCCAGAAATAAATTAAATTAGTTCCTGTCACTGGAAGAATGTTTATATGCAGAATGAAACTTTACAGCAGAGTGAGCGCTGATATGAAACTTCCTGGCAGATTAAAATTGTGTGCCGGAACCGGTACTGGAACCTGGGACCTTTGCCTTTCGCGGGCAAGCGCACTACCGACTGAGCTATCCCGGCACGACTCACGATGCCGCCTGACAACTTTACTTCCGCCAGTACCTCGGCTCCTACTTTCCAAACTTCACAGAAGCTCTCCTGCGTACCTTGCAAGACTAGCATTCCTGGAAGAAAGGAGATGGTGGAGACATGGCTTAGCAACAGCCTAAGGGATGTTTCCAGAATGAAACTTTCACTCTGCAGCGGAGTGTGCGCTGATATGAAACTTCCTGGCAGATTAAATTGTGTGCCGGAACCGGGATTCGAACCTGGGAAAGGTAAAGTTCCAGGTTCGAATCCCGGGTCCGGCACACACTTTTAATCTGCCAGGAAGTTTCAATATTCATATGATTTTGGATCATTGGGCCCCAACGAGAACACTCGATGTGACGTCACGCAGAGGATTATAACTTGGCGACATCTTTGCTGCCCCGTTGGCTGCGCGCCCTCCGTCAGACGTGGGGAGCGGCGCGTGCACAGATCGTGACTAACGCGATCTGAAGAGGGGATCGGCCGACCGGCGGGCCGCATTTTAAATTCAGCCGAGGCGACCGCAGCAGCGGCAGAGGCGCGCGTCCCTAGGGGCCAGGGGAGGTGTCGCAGTCCTCACTTAGGCCCGCATTATGTTCACAAATCACTGCCGCCAACAACTTTATTTCCACTCTCCGCTGGGAATAGGAACCCCCCTGACATGTGAACAGAGGGGCGGACTGGCGCTTGAGGCGATATCGAGAGCAGAATGACAGCTGTCATCTCGCAGAGAGAAAACGTGTCACGGTTCATCTCAGACGACGATACTCCTTGGTGCATTACTTCTCTCAGTTGAGAAGTTCCCTCCATGAAGGTCTGCAGCTTCGTCGACTGCTGTTGTTTGGTCTTCAGTCCGCAAACTGGTTTGATGCAGCTCTTTCCACGCTACCTTGTCCTGTGCAAGCCTCTTCATCTGAGAATACGTACGGCAACCTACATCCATTTGGATCTGCTTACTGTATTCGTCCCTCGGTCTCCCTCTGCGATTTTTACCCCCATACACTTCCTTCTAATGCTAAGTTGACCATTCCTTGATATCTCAGAATGTCTCTCACCAACATGTCCCTTTTCTTAGCCAGGATCTGCCAGAAACTCATTTTCTCCCCAATTCTGTCGAGCACCTTGTGAGGTTCCGCACCACCAATATTTAATAAAATTGTTCTTGTAGGCCCCGTGCTTGTCGCAGAGCCTCGCAACAGATGTTAAATTTAACAACTTTTTCCTAATTCCATCTAAATAGGCATACCCATTTTAAATGCCAATGTAAATCTTGAAAACTGTATTTTTTATAGTTTATTATACAATCTGTTTAATCTGTTATATATATATATATATATATATATATATATATATATATATATATATATATATATATATATATATGTTCTCGGTTCTGTGATCTCATACCAACTAAAACACGATCACGTTCCTTTTCTGTTCTTTTTCCCTTATTTATTCTTTTGCTTCAAATCCTCAGTGCTCCCAGAAAACTGTATGGCATTGCAGTTTCCTTGCCACTCTGTGTGACGTCACCCATCCGCGCGTCCGCACGAATCCCAAAGGAATACCTCGGAGAAGGAGAACATAAAAGGAAAAAAGAACAGAAAATATACAATAAAATTCCTTACACTAAAGTTAAAAGAAACAAAATATATTAAAATTTCCTCCCGCCTAACACCTATTTGATTCGTACTTGTTTGTTTAGAGTTTAAATGTAAGGTTAAAATTTTTTTATAGACAAAATTTCAAAAATATGTCTGTACCCCTACAACCTCTTCATTAGTTACGTGATCTACCCATCTAATATTTACCATTCGTCTGCAGCACCACATATCGAAAGATCCTGTCATCTATTTGTCTGAACTCCTTATTGCCCAAGTTTCACTCCCGTATAATGCTACTCTCCAGACAAATGCTTCCAGAAAGAACTTCCTAAAATTTAAACTATTGGATGTCAACAAATTACGCTTCTTCATAAGCGCTTTTCTTCCCATCGCCATTCTGTATTTTATATATTCTTTACTACGGCCATCAGAAGTTATCTTGCTATGTAAATTACAAAACTTCTCTAATACTTTAATTGTCTCGTTACTTAATCTAATTCCTTCAGCATAGCCTGATTTTCTGACACTGCATTCCATTATCTTTGTTTGTTCATCTTATACCTTCCTTTCAAGACACTGTCCATTCCGTTTAATAGATCTTCCAGGTCTTTTGCTGTCTCTGACAGAATTACTATGTCGTCAGCAAACCTCAAAGTTTTTATTATCTCTCTCTGGACTTTAATTTCCTCTCCATACTTCTTCGTGCATTCCTTCACAGCTTGCTCAATGTACAGATTGAACAACATTGGGGAAAGGCTAAAACTCTGTCTGACTCCCTTCCCAACTAATGCGACCCTTAAATGACCTTCGACTCTAATTACTGCCGTTTGGTTTAGTTTTGCTCCCTTTATTTTACCTCTCCTACCTTCAGAATCTGAAAAAGTTCTACAAATGCTAAAAATGTAGGTTTCCCTTTCCTTAAACCTTCCTTCTAAGATAAGCCGTAATGTGAGTATTGTGTGGCGTATTCCAACAATTCCCTTCGTTGACTAAGATGACAAGTAAAATATAAGATGACGGTTTACAAATCTTGGCTATGTTTTTAACATGAAATATGCCATTTTCTTGCGAACTTCATTCTGAAATGAACGTTGCTGACTTCATCCAATGAGTTATTTAAGACGTGCAAAAACATATCGCGATTAAAATTATATGGACATCTACTAAGAAGTGACTAAATTCATGGGATACCTCCTAATAACACGTCAGAATTTTCGCCCGGCGACGTGCAATAGCTCGACATGCCATAGTCACAAGCTGTTGGAAGTCCTCGGCAGGAATGTTTATTATGTTGCTCTATAGCCGTGAATAATTACGAAAGGATTGCAGGTGCAACATTTGGAGCACCAGCTAACCGCTTGATTGTGCCCCACAAATGGAAAGGTTCCATGTCGGGCGATCTGTGTGGCCAAATCAGTCACTGGAACCGTCCAGAATGTTGTTAATATGAGTGATTTCTCTCCCCATTCACTTGAAGAGAAGCTTTTATCAAGGTCCTAGGGAGACCGACCCCAGCTATGAAGTTAGCAATAATAATAATAATAAAACTAGAACCAGGCAGGCTTCAGAAAAGGAAGATCATGCATTGAACAGATCTGGAATTTGAGAACACTTTTGAAACTCAGACAGACAAGAAATACTGTAGTTACATTTGTCGACTTTAAAAAAGCGTATGACTTCATAGACCGACAAACCCTTTTTGATGTAATGGAAGAATATGGCATCGACAACAAAACCAGGAAACTTATACAACAGACATTCACAAACACCACCTCCAATATCAAGTTCATGGGAGAAATTTCGAAATCATTCCAGATACATACAGGTGTCCGAAAAGGAGACGGGCTCTCCCCAGTCTTGTTCAACATGGTCCTAGACAAAATTGTTAAGAAGTGGGAGAAACAAGTTAAACGAATACAGCTAGGAAGAATACATGAAACAAAAACCATCGTAAAATGTCTATCATTTTCAGAGGACATAGCCATACTCAGCAACAACACACAGGAGGCAAAGGAACCACTGGAATGTTTGCATGAAATAGCTGCCAAATCGGGTCTACAGATATCGTACGAGAAGACGCAATACATGGAACCTCAGACCAACAATGTACACACAATACATACGATGTATGGATCCATAAAAAGAGGGGAAAAAATTAAATACTTAGGAGAATATATAGAAATTGGAGGATCAAACAAGGAATCTAACAGAGAACGCACAGAAAATCACCAGAACGCATACAAACTCACATGGCCACATTATAATAAGAAAAGCATATCAATATTGTCAAACATAGACACTACAAAACAATCGTATTACCAGAAGCACAGTATGCGTCAGAAACGACCACAATTGAAGCTTCGGGCATCACGGAGACAGAGAAAATAGAACGTAAAATTGACAGGAAAATATTTGGACCAATACAAAGAGATAGCATATGGATCAAAAGACCTACTAAAGATCTGTACAGTACACTGACAGACTCATACACATGATCAGATAGCGCAGATTAGCTTTCTACTGTGGGCATATACAGAGAATGGGCAAGGCCAGACGTACAAAGAGAATCTTTGATGTAGTAAGCCGTTCAAACCAGAAAACAAATTGGTATCATGAAATAGAGAGAGACTTAAGGCAGTTGGGAATCAACAGGCAAATGATAGAAGACAGAAAAGAAATCAGAAACAAAATTAAGAATGCAAAACGTATGGTACGTGAGAAGAAGAAGATAGGAACATTGTGGGCAGAAGAAAGGAAACAGGAGCATAGCCAAAGGTTGAAGAGATTTTGGGAAGAGAAGAGGAAGAAGTGAAAGAAGTGAAAATTGTGTCATCATGAGATATTCGAGTTCAAACTCTGGCTATAAGGGCAAAAATGATACGAATGAATGAATGAATAATAATAATAAAAGTAAAGAAATTGTAAAAACTTTCAAACCATACATAATGGGAAAGTAGATTGGATATTTGGTTGTGAAATTACAAACAAGTTGTACTGTTTTCTGTATCTGTTGTTCTTCAATGGAAATTCTGGGTGTGAAGCAAATTGTAGACTAAAAGACGTTGATGATCACCGACATTTAACACAAAAGGTAATGAAAAATGAGTATTCTGCATCACATGTGACTGCGAAGCCAGAGCATGACCTTTTAGGGAAATACGATATTAGACGACTAGTAGTCGGTGATTACAGGCTGGCAGTTTAAAGGCACAATGATCAGATTCGCAAAAATCTCTGCGTGTTCTCTAAAATTGTGGATTCCATTACATTTTGTGGTGTTTTTGAGCTCGTATTTAGGGAAGTGACGAACGCAGTGATTAAAAAATTTCCGGAAATTTTGCTGTTGCAACAATTTACGTCGACTCAGGAGAATGCAGATGGAGTAGGCCTACCAGGGAAATCACGTTAAGAAAAAAATAAACACCGCACGAAGTACACTGCCTCATACGTGACATGGAAATGTGAGCATATAACTGAGAATACAAAGTTAAAATGGCATTTTCTCAGAAACAGTAACTATTAGAAGAAAAAACGTCAGAGCAGGTTTTTCTAGATAGCTACAACATCTACAATTTTTGTCTGAGCTATTTTCATCATAAAAGTAACAACGGTGAATGTCTACTTTGACTGTGATATTTTTTATGTCTAGCAATTGTTTTGCTACCCTTTTTTGCAGTGTGGAATTTTCTTATCAGTCTTCCTTTGAACCCCCTAGAAAAACCTACATGAACAGCCACAAGGTGACGGGACGTTTGTGAAATAATGACAGAAATTTTCTAGTACAGGACTCAAAACCAGACAAGCTAGGGAACCTGGAGCAAAGCTGTCGTCATTATTCATTCAAAGATGTTACAATGAATTCAGGTTGGGACTCTGAGCAAGTCAGTTTATTTCAGACATGTTAGTGTCCACAAATTATTGCCTCACATATGCTGCTTTATGAGAGAGTATTTTTGCCACACTGCCACAAAGAATTCTCGTATCCGAAATGTTATTCTAGTGTCCGCAGTATGCAACAGCCTTTCGCACTCGGCCTTGAGCTGTAAGGGGACTTCACCCAAACCGAAAAAAGTATCTCCTTACCACAACGCAAACTCTTCCGTAATCTGTAAGTTCGAAGAGATATACAGACAGAGTGTAAGGTGTTGACAGTAGATCGTGAGACGTGTCTGGGTAGATCGTTTGGTATAAACACGAAATGACGTTGCTGTTTCGAATTCTTTACGAGTACATAGTTTTAACCGGCTAGCCAATTTTAAAACTGTACACTCCGCAGCAGCGGGGAAACATTCATTCCTAATTTGACATTCTTGTCAGTTCTTTGTGGTTGAACAAGGTCAATCAACACAAACTCATTAGCCATGAAGTGACACCATCAAAGGGCAGAAAATTGCACGTGAGTTGGGCAGTAGCCGTTGTAACCAGTTCCATTCAAGATGATCTCCACGTCGTAAACAGGTCTCTTCGTCTAGAATTACAAAACTAAATGGCTTCATTGTAGACAAGCGAGATGTACGTGTTTTAACAGACTTGCGAAAGACGAACAGAGTCGCGAAATGAAACATCAAATGTAGCAGAAGACATTATCTTGCAATGCAACGATGTATCACTTTGTAAGTACTCACCACACGTAGCCAGTTACAAGGATCTAATACCCTCACATCGTATTCTGTATTTATTTTAGTTTTTTTTTCATTTCATGGTTTAGTCTGGCTGCATAGTAAACATCTATAATCATACAGCAACATTTAATTGAACATGAGTAATCTTTTACTGGTAAGAATGGTTCGTGAATTGTTGTCGCGTCGGCCACATGTCGGATGTAATAATTAGGTGATCTAACTTGGTAGGGACCGAACTTGAGATACATATATGTTTGGACCTCTGTGTTGCTATATAATGAGGATAAAATTTAATTCCGACTGTCGAATTATTTGAGGCGCGTTTCCGTCATATCTGAAGTTTCAGTGCGAAGGGACTTGTTATCTATTCACTCGGTTTGTCTGTTTCACCCACTGATACCATCTCTAGCCATCTTTCTCTTTTACTGCCGCTGTCTCAGTCCCAATTGACTGTCTCTTTCCACTGAAACTGTCTCATCTCCCTTTCACTTTCAATGTCTCTCTGCATCTCTCTGCATAAAAAAGGCGAATATTTTCGCAACCCAAAATTTTTTCTAACAAAGGCGGAGTGACGGTTAAGGCAACTAGTTCTCAATATCTGTCACAGCGTTCAAACAGGGACATTTTCGCCTTTTACTCTTCAGACAGGAGCATATTTAATCAAGTTTCCTTCTTTTGCCTGTTACTGCTGAGTTCACTCCTTTAAGAAAACGAATTATATAGGTCAATAGAGATTTGTCTGTTTATTTGTATACTGTTGCACATTTACATGAAATGGGCGACGAATAACAAAACGAAATTCAGTCCTTTATCGACCGAACATGTTGGTCTGTGCAATATGAAAAACTTGTTTTCTGAAATAAATGTATTTTGCTGTAAACGTGCTCATAGCTCATGCAGTACGTAGTTTAGTGCTGGTGCTTATTGGACATTTTTTCCCTTTGTGTGGTCCATACTACCTCCTAACAGAATATGAAAAGCCAGCAGCTTACAAATGAAAGCTTTCATGTGTTTCGTAGTTTCGAAGGGGAACAAGTGCTCATAACTCTTAAGATATGCAATTTAGAGAGTACAGTTTTTAGTACCCATGCATTTATTGAAGGGTGGTTTTATTACATTTCTCCTTTTGTTTCGTTTTTGTAGTAAAGTGCAATACGAGATTTCAGAAGTATTAGCATTACATTAAGTTGCCCTTGACAGGCATTCACCCTGAATATTTGGCCGACTTTGCAACTTGTTGAGAGTCACAATTGGGCGAATGCTATAGATTTTATCTTTTCACCCTAGACTTTTAAAGCAAATTCGTGATATGTATTCTTCTTTGTACTCTGATTTGTCTCCAGAATAGTCTTGAAAGAAGAAATTTGTAGGCACCTAAATTGTTTTTACATTTGCTGTATTAACTACAGGTACTTAAAGCGTAAACTTCGTTATGAGATGTTTTATTGGTCTAGTAAGTAAACAAAAGTTCAGAAACATTTACTAGAGTTTTTTTTTTTTTTTTTTTTTTTTTGCCTCCTAGTGATTTTTCTCAGTGACAGAGATATGACAGCGGATTTTGCACGTCACTGACGACTTTTCATAGCTTCCTAAGCAGTTTCGTCAGAACATGACCACTGCAGCAGCGTTGGCCATTCTCTGCCCGCATGCTCCCCATTGGGTAACAGCGTGGACACGGTTGTGTCGTGGCAAAATGCCTACTCAACGCATTACAATTACTGGGAATTTTCTCAGCTTTCTAATGAGAACAACTCTTACGTACAGGGCGTGTTTATAGACGTGCAAAAATTTAACAGCTCCATTGAAGACTTGATACTTCGAGTCAAAGGACCCGACTTAGGAAGATAATAGGAATGCATTCACATTACTATGTGCGGTCTGCAATGCCATCCAAGGAGGCTATCCGAGGTACTAATAAGGGCGTTTCAGTATGGTTCGACACCTGGTACAACAGCTATTGATCTGTAAATGAAATCATTGCGTTTACTGCAGATGCACTGTTTCAACAACAGAATAGATAAAACTCTAACAGTGTGTGCCCATACTACTCCTGGCCATAAAAAAAATTGCTACACCACGAAGATGACGTGCTACGGACGCGAAATTTAACTGACAGGAAGAAGATGCTGTGATATGCAAATGATTAGCTTTTCAGAGTATTCAAACTATTTGGGGGGAGGGGGGGGGAGATCTACAACGTGCTGACATGAGGAAAGTTTCCAACCGATTTCTCATACACAAACAGCAGTTGACCGCCGTTACCTGGTGAAATGACTTTGATAAAGGTAGGATTGTAACCCGTCGCTATTGCGGTTTATCGTATTGCGACATTGCTGCTCGCGTTGTTCGCGATCCAATGACTGTTAGCAGAATATAAAATCGGTGGGTTCAGCAGGGCAATACGGAACGCAGCGCTGGATCCCAACGACATCGTATCACTAGCAGTCGAGATGACAAGCATCTTATCCGCAAGGCTATAGCGGATCGTGCAGCCACGTTTCGATCCCTGAGGCAACAGGTGGGGACGTTTGCAAGACAACAACCATCTGCACGAACAGTTCGACGACGTTTGCAGCAGCATGGACGATCATCTCGGAGACCATGGTTGCGGTTACCCTTGACACTGCATATCGCCTGCGATGGTGTACGCAACGACGAACCTGGGTGCACGAAAGGCAAAACGTCGTTTTTTCGGATGAATCCAGGTTCTGTTTATAGCATCATGATGGTCGCATTCGTGTTTGGCGACATCGCGGAGAACGCACATTGGAAGTCATCGTCATACTGGCGTA
This sequence comes from Locusta migratoria, assembly GCA_026315105.1. NCBI lineage: Eukaryota > Metazoa > Arthropoda > Insecta > Orthoptera > Acrididae > Locusta > Locusta migratoria. The sequence continues at coordinate 362,080,199 of CM048749.1, forward strand.
TCACCCGGCGTGATGGTATGGGGTGCCATTGGTTATACCTCTCGGTCACTTCTTGTTCGCATCGACGGCATTTTTAACAGTGTCCGTTACATTTCAGATGTATTACGAAACGTGGCTCTACTCTTCATTCGATCCCTGCGAAACCCTACATTTCAGCAGGATAATACACGACCGCATGTTGTAAGTCATGTACGGGCCTTTCTGGATACGGAAAATGTTCGAATGCAGCCCTGGCAATCACATTCTCGAGATCTCTCACCAACTGAAAACGTCTGGTCAATGGTGGTCGAGCAACTGGCTCGTCACAATACGCCAATGACTACTCTTGATGAATTGTGGTATCGTGGTGAAGCTGCATGGGCATCTGTACCTGTAAACGCCATCCAAGCCTTGTTTGACTCAATGCCCAGGCGTATCAAGGCCAATATTATGACCAGAGATGGTTGTTCTGGGTACTGACTTCTCAGGATCTATGCACCCAAATTGCGTGAAAATGTATTCATATGTCAGTTCTAGTCTTCTATACTAATAATAAATCTGTAAATGTAGGCCTGTCGCTGTTCCCTTCAATCTTCAAAACTACTGGACGAATCTTCATGAGGTTTTCACAGGAAAGGGTCAACATATAGGCATAATTTTATCAAAATTGGATCGCGGAAAATAAAGATATCGTAATTTTAACTGTTTTCAGCAACCGTCGTGTCTTTTTTTTTTTTTCTATTAAAAACCTCTTATATACAAAACTACTTCACGAATTTGCATGGGGTTTTCACGTGAGCGTAACTCTGGACAATATATAAAATCGGATCACGGAAAAAAAGAATATCGGAATTTGAAATGTTTTATCGACTACCGTCATGCCTGTCTATCTCTTTGAACACCTCTATTTCCTAAACTACTTGACGAATTTTCATTGGGTTTTCACGCGCAATTTGAGCATGTCGTGCAGTTACATAAAGCCTTCAATAATTAAAATCGTATCAGAGAAAATAAAGATATCATAATTTCATCATTTGCTTAAAAGCCATTGTGTAGTCTATTTGTTGAAGGTAATGTCCAAAAGTACTACACGAACTTTCATGGGGTTTCATAGGCCAACTGAGTGTACCTTGGGGCAATATATAAGCTTCATTTCATCAAAATCGGATCAGGGGAAGAAAAGATATCGTAATTTGTAGTTTCTGATGTATGCTATGCATGAAATACAGCGTAGTACAGCAAAGACCCGATAGAGGCGCTGTTACTGACACAGTATAGCAAATAACTAATAGATGGCGATGCTGCATTATTTATTCTCATAACTAAAGTGTAATATACTGAAACAAAGGCTATGATTTTCCTTACGGCAGCGGTGTAGTGTATTGATGTTGGTAACGGCAGTTGAATCCTTTTTGAAAAATCAGTCACATAGCTTACAATGAAGGGAATAATTCTTAGTGTTGATAATGAAATAAATAATAAATTTTTGTTCCGATCAGTAAATTAATGATCCCTCTAAAGCAAATATTTCGTTGCCAACGTTAACGTACTAAACCGCTGCCACTGAAAGTAAAATTTGACCCAGGTACGGCATAAAAAATAATTTGTACTATTTGTATCCCGTATGCCTTGCAATGCCATGGAAAGAAAAAAAGTGCTTCCTTCCACGGGTATAATTTGAATTTAAAACATAACGACTTTCCTTCGGGTCCATCGATGTCTTCATTTACTAAGCACTCTTTACAAAAAAAGAAGGAATTTATGTTTTTACCTTTCTGATTTCGTTGCGTACTTATTACATCTTGAGTCCATTCTGTTTAGGAATGCCTAGAAAACGGTGTAGTACTGTACAGAACAAATAGAGGCCCTATTTGTTACATAGTGCACCAAGGAAATAATAGTTGTCGCTGCTGCATTTTTTAATTTTTTATTTCTTTTCGATGGTTATGCCATAGAACAGCAACGAACCACTAAAGGTGCTGTTGGTTTTGTAGTGCTGCAAAGAAACAATACATGATCGTGTTGTGCTTATTCCCTCAGTAACAAATTTTGAACAAAACCTTGATTTTGAATTAAGAGCCGCAATCTTATCTCTGCAATTAAAACAAACATTGAACAGCGAGTTGCTGATTACACTTTGTATATTCACAGCTTAACGACGTCTCTGATTCTTTTGACAGGGGACATTTGACTTTATAACATAACGACATTTCTTCGTGTCTATCAATGCTCTAATTTACATAAGAATTGTTTGCAAGGAAAACGGAATTTATGTAGTTCCATTTCTGATTTTGGTGTATCCTCATTACATTTTGAGTGCATTCTGTTTAGGAATGCCTCGAAAACGCCATCGTACAGTAAAGGACAAAGTGAGGAGACTTTAGTTACATAGTATACCAAATAACTAATTATGGGTTGCTGCTTTTTTTTTTCATTCTTATAACTATGGTGTAATACACTACAAGACGGGGTACAATTTTACTTACTGCGGCGACGTTGTGCGCTGATGTTGGCAACGGCCATTGAATGCTGTTTCAAAAATCAGTCACGTAGAATATGGGGAATAATTCTTTATGTTCAAGATGAAATAAATAATTTATGCTGTTCTGGTCAGTAAATTAATCATCCTCCTAAAGCGAATAGTTCGTTGCCAACGATAGCAAACTAAACCAACGCCACTGCAAGTAAAGTTTAGCCCAGGTAGGACACACTTTTTTTTCTTCCTAGCTGCATCTCATACGATTTGCAATGTCAGGTAAAGGAAAGAAGTGCATCTTTTGACTGGTATAACCACTAAATTATACATAGAGTAGAAATTTCTGTGTAGTGAGCTTTGGATTCTGTGCATCTTCTCAACAAACAAATTCACTCTTTCCACACATTTATTTGCTCCTACGATTGGTTTGGCTGCAAAGAAGCCCCACCTCCTTTTAGCAGAGCAACCACGTAACATGAAATAATATCTAAATAAATGTGTTACAGAAGCAAAAATAAAGTTGTGGAAGTGTCGCTAAAAGGGCCAATTACACATAGTCATACGTCTTAACAGAACAAAAAAAGGACCAAGATAAAGTTATCGATTAGAGATTTTTCCCAATATCAGGCGAGGACAGAAAATCTGTCTGCGTATGTGAATGTTCAGTCCAAAGATATTTCTGCCCTGTGCCTACCTGCCACTAGAGATAAAATACACACGCGAGCGACAAACTCATCAGTAACCTCCCCGCTTTCATAATCGTGCGGTACAATAATATTGTGATTAAAGTTTGTAATTACTTGCTTTTGGTGCGGACTACATTAAGATAGAAAAAGATGTCTTCTTTTGCAGAGACAATTGCACTTTGAGTTATAATCCGATTTCTGAATATATAGTTCTATTACGCAAGATCGATTTCAACTTCGTGCTTTACGAAATACCATATTTAATGGAAAGTTCTATACAGACGATCAGCTGACGCCATTCCTTCAACGATTACCCAGACTTACTTTATTGCATATTAAAACCACCATGACGTCTTATTTAAACTGATGTGAACTCTTTTAGTATTCGTCGACTTTTCGATAATATGAAGCACTGCATACAGACTAACTACATTGTCCCCAGTGCAACACTGCAACATTCTAATACGTCAGCATACACTTACTATGAGAGATAAAGAGTTTAGTCCTACACCATAGAACCAATGCATGGCGCTGTTATGATTATTACTATTTCTCATCTCAACGATGGAAGTGCTTTCAGAAGTTTATGCCAAACAGAGAATTACACACCGAAGTCTTTATGAACACAACCTAACATAATTTACATCGTTCCGGAGTACGGACTTAAATTAATTTCACTTTTTGTATGGAAACCTTTATGAACATTCATTGTTTTCGACAATGACTTCTACTTAAATTTGATATCTTGGCTAGAAGAACTGAGTTTATTGACAGAGAAATCCAACAAGGATTAAGTTTTTGCTGAGCTAGGTCCGGAATCCTAAAAACTATGATATACACATGTCCCTGTTTAACAACCGTTGTGAAGCATGGGCATGTAAGCTAGTATAATATATTTGTCTAATGAATATGCGTTTATCATCCACATTTCTTCTTGTACACGCCATCCAAGTTCTGTTTGATTCAATGCCCAGGCGTATCAAGGCCGTTATTATGACCAGAGATGGTTGTTCTCGGTACTGACTTCTCAGGATCAATGCACCCAAATTGCGTGAAAATGTATTCATATGTCAGTTCTAGTACAATATATTTGTCCAGCGAATACCCGTTTATCATCTGCATTTATTCTTGGTGTAGCAGTTTTAATAGCCAGCAGTGTATTTATTTCCTGTAGTGTGCCATGTACGGCGACAACTAACAATTTGTACCGGACTTACAATTTACGCAAGCGATCGCCTTAATAGCATAAGATGTACAGAGACGCAGTCTGCTCTCATATTTCCGCAGCCGTCCATTTCCCCCTCTTGCTCATAATTATAACCGTAGTCTCACAAGCGGTTGGCCAGGTTCGAAAGAACAGAAACCGTACATGTAATTTAGTAATATCTTTGTGATGTGTGCAGAGGTCGGCGAAATCTGGAGTGCACTGAAAGGGTAAATTGTTTGTTCCACAAGAGGAGCTTGACGTCAGTTGGGTTTACATTCCGTTTTTGTTTTTGTTATTTGTTTCTGTGCAGGAAGAGGACGACTTGTCTGTTGTCAGGATTAAGTTTTATTATCCGCTTCTCCATCCATGTTTTCTTTCTGGTTAGGGTTTTTCGCTCTGTTTTGTGGTGGTGATGATTATCGTACGACATTATTGGCCAGGATATTCCATATAGGATTGGAAGGAAGGAAGGAAGCTTAGGGTTTAACGTCCCGTCGACAGCTAGGTCATTAGAGACGGAGCTTACGCTCGGAGTTTTAGGTAAGGATGAGGACGGAAATCGGCCTTGCCCTTTGAAAGGAACCATCCCGGCATTTGCCTGGAGTGATTTAGGGAAATCACGGAAAGCCTAAATATGGGTGACCGGAGGTGGATTTGAACCACCATCCTCCCGAATGCGAGTCCAGTGCGTTACCACTACGCCACCCCGCTCGGTCATATAGGGATTGTTCGGCCACCTGGTGCAAGTCTTTTTACTTTTACGTGAGCGACTTGCGTGTTGATGATGATGAAATGATAATGAGGACACCCAGTCACCTGTCGCGAATCGAACCAGGGCCTCCTGCGTTGTAATCAGTGACGATGTCGTCTGAGCTACGGAGGCGGACTGTTTTGTGGTAATGTTTGATGTCGCTCTTTAGCACACCCATAGGTTCTGTCTTAAGCGTACCGTAGTAGGTTCTCGTATTTGGTTACCTAGGGAACCTTTGTAGTGTACAATGAGTAGAGAAGAGATTATTCTGCGCCGTGCAACGCCTGCTTGAGGAAACAAAGGGGTGGTTGTTGCTTCATCAACGTGTGCCACAAATTTGTTTTTAACTAGTGGTTTTTTAATCTTATTCTTTTTCTTTATGGCTTTTGGTTACAGTGACCATACAGCCAGCGGTTATTACAGTGGCAAAATTAGAGTAGAATTGAAGTTCTTGCAAAATATATCACAATAGTAATAGGTATCTAACATCCTACAGCCTTACTATAAAAGTAAAGAAATCATATGTACAGGATAAGATATAAAACTATACATATTTAACAGTACTAGTGACAGATGTAATACATCGAAAGTGCAAACAGCATAAAACAAAATAAGAGTTGCAAGACATATAAAGATCAAAATATGAAATAAATTACTTATACAGTGTCAAGCTCTTAGATTAGAGCTGTATGCCAATGACTTTGAGGTAGCCTTTCAGTAAACTGTACTTAAACTTGTCGAATCCATGAAGGAAGACAGTGACACTTGTGGGGAGCGGGTAACCCCTCGCAACCAGCTTTCTGTAGAAGACATTTTTGTGCGGCCGTGTACTTGGTGCATGCCAGTATGATGTGGTTGAGATCCGCCACTGCCGTTGGATGTCGCAATGTCGAGAAGCGGTGATTTTCAAACGGTGTAGGTGGGCAGGATAACATCCATGTCCTAGTCTCATGACTTTGCATGACGTCTACTAAGCTTCATCGACGAAAACCATGGTCGAGAGGAGACATTTGGTTGTACAGCTGCCAGGTGTCCTCCCTTAAACGCTTGAGAGACGTGCAATTCGTGGCCCCAGGTGCGATAGGCAGCTTTCTGAATCGTCGATCGATCTTATTCTCTTGGGGCTGAATTCCTGTGTCTATAATCTGTCAGTCGTGCCAGATTTTGTCGAATGCACGCTCTGTGTCTAAAAAGACAGCGAGCTTACAATGTTGTGTATTGACTAATTTGGTGTTGTCGGTTGTTAATCACAGTAGTAGACTGTTAATTGAATGGTGTTTTCTAAGTCCTAATTGGGTGTCGTTAATTGACGAATTTAGTCTGTCTGTATGTATTCACTCAGAGGTTTTCCTTGTTACGTCTATTAGCGATATGGTTCGGTAGGATTTATGATCTGTCTTTGCTTTATTTGCTTGGTCAGCCCAAGTAACATAAAGAAACCGTACACAGGAAATGATACCGCAGCTATCACACGAGGACATACTCCAATTTTTGCTGCCTAGTGTGGGATCCTTATCAGGTGGGTTTGACGGAGGACATCGAAAGAGTTCAAAGAAAGGCAGCTTGTTTCGTATTGTCACGATACAGGGGAGACAGCGTTACGGAAATGATACAGGATCGGGGATGGGAATCATTACAGCAACGGCGCTTATCGATGCGGCGTGGACTGCTTACGAAACTCCAGTCGCCAACATTCTCCTCCGAATGCGAAAATATATTGTTGACTCCCACTTAGATAGGTAGAAATGACCATCACAATAAAATACGAGAAATCAGAGCTCGAACGGAGAGATTCGGGTGTTCTTTCTTCTCGCGCGCTATTCGAGAATGGAATGGAACTTAAATGTGATTTGCAGAGTATCTCATTTAGATATAGATGTAAATAATGGAAGCTATTTATTCACAACCTATACAAAAGCCTTACATGTTCGTACCTGTTACTGTTCTCCTCCTTACACGAGGCAACAGCCGGTCAGCTGCTGTTCGTGTATGAGAAATTGGTTGGAAACTTTGCTCTTGTCAGCACGTTGTGAATGTTCTGAAAAGCTAATCATTTGCATATCACAGCATCTTCTTCCTGAATATTAAGTTTCGCGTCTGTAATACGTCATCTTCGAGGTGTAGCAATTTCAATGGCCAAGAGTGTATATATACAGGGTGAATCACCTTACACTTGCACCGCAAATATTGTGCGATGTGCGTTTTTCACACAACATTCTCCTCCGAATGCGAAAATATATAGTTGATTTCCATTTACATAGGTAGAAATGATCATCAGAATAAAATACGAGAAATCAGAGCTAAAACGGAGAGATTCAGGTGTTCTTTCTTCCCGCGCGCTATTCGAGAATGGAATGTGAGATAAATAGTATAAAGGTGGTTCGATGAACCCTCTGCCAGGCACTTAAATGTGATTTGCAGAGTATCCCATGTAGATGTAGATGTAGATATATTCACTCAGAGGTTTTCCTTGTTACGTCTATCAGCGATATGGTTCGGTAGGATTTATGATTTGCCTTTGCTTTATTTGCTTGCTCAGCCCAAGCAACATTCAGAAACCTTACAAAGGATACCGCAGCTATCACACGAGGACAAGAGATCTTCCTGCAGGGAAGCAACCCAGCAGTGGACGGAGTGCGCCCTGGGACCCCGTCGCTAGCCGGCGGCGGATCTCGACTCTGGTGTGGGGCGGCACTTGGCACGTGCGGCGGGCTTAAGGCGCGGCGCGCGGTCCGGCAAGACGCCGCCCCGCCGCCCCCGCCGCCCCCGCGGTCGTTATCGCCGGCCCTACGGCCCCCAGGAGGCAGTAAACTGGGCCACCGGCTTATCTGCCCGCCGGCATTAGCATGCAAATCTGGCGAGATGCTAATGCGAGATGTCGCCGCCCCCCATTTGCATCTTCATGGCTTTTTGAACGCCGGCAGGCGGTCCCGCGCCGTCATTTGTCACCGGGGTCGCGATAACACGTGCTCCTCCGGCCCGGGGACCGACCACCGGGTCCCGCCGCTGGCGCCTTCCCAGCGCCCGCCGACGCCGGACCTTGCTGCTTAAGCGTCTGGCACAATATGCTGCACAACAGGCCCATACATCATTTCTCTTTTCATTTTAGTGCATAATCGACCCGACGACGTAGACGTCGTTATACTCTGTACAAAACAATAAGAGGGACAAGAATTTGCCGAGTGGGAGTAGCCGAGTGGTCCAAGACATCATACTACGCACTCGACAGTCGCTGTCGCCGCAGTTTCGAGTTGTCCCTCAGCCATTGGCGTGTGTGTTGTTACAAACTAATTTGCACCAAGTCTAGGGACTGCTGAACCATAGCAATTTGGTCAAATAAGTTCATAAACATTTGAACATTTCATATTCACAGAATATATGGCTCCAACTGCGAATGGACAAAGCTGAAAATGTGTACCCAGCCGGGATTCGAACCCGGGTTTCCTGCTTTCTGGTCAGTTGCGCTGACCACTACATCACTGGGGACACAGTGGCCACCGCACCTGCAAGGATTACCTAAGTACGCCTCCAGATTCACCCTGCCCACGGTATTCAAACTCGTACTTATGAAACTAATTCCCGTAATAGTGAGGGCCAAAATCTTGCCCCCCCCCCTTTCCACTGACGGGCAATGATCCCTTCGTTAGTGGGGAGGGGTGGACACGTTTGTGGTCCTTACTCTTACGGAAATTAGTTTGAGTACTGTGGGTAGGGTGATGCTGTGAATTTTTATCTGACGGGACGCGTACTTAGGTAGTCCTTCCAGGTTCGGTGGCCACTGTGTCCCCAGTAGTGTAGGGGTCAGCGCAACTGCCTAGAAAGCAGAAAAGCCAGGTTCAAATCCCGGATGGGTACACATTTTCACCTTTGCCTATTCGCAGTTGGAGTCATATATTCTGTGAATATGAAACTATAACAACTGCATGATCAAGTGACGTCCCTTCATTCGGAACAGACGCCACACACACACAGACACACACACACACATATGTATGTATTTGAACATCTGATTAACAATAATTTGTTCGAGTACACTATACAGGATGTAAATTTTTATCTGATATATGAGGTACGGCCAGAAAGTAAGTTCCGTTTGGTTATATACGACAAACGTGTACAGATACACAATAAAATATTTATTGTACTGCCTAGTCTTACAAACTACTTAAATTAAGTTAAACTAACCTAGAGACAACACACACATCAATGCCCGAGAGAGGATTTGAACCTCCGACGCGGGAGGCCGCGCGATCCGTAACGTGGCGCTCCAGATATCTCGACTACTCCCGCGCGGCCATAAAGTCTAGTTCATGCTTATCTTGTGTTTACTAAATCTGTTAAGTCTACAGACTTGTAAACTTGCTGTTAAAGGGTTTGGTTGTAAATTTTGGTGGACGAAATTTCAGTATAAAGACGAAAGTGACAATGCAAACTGCAGTTAAAGATGTGCTTAGGTCATATGCCACAAAAGCATTCCACGTCGAAATAAATGTGTTATTAATAAATTTCTTTGTTGCCATGATGAAGCAAGTTACGTTTGATACGTGACATTTGAGTACAAAAACGAAAGTAACAACAGAATATTACAATAAAAATGCCCCTGGTTCAGCTGCCACAAAAGCGCTCCACGTCGAAATGAAGTATCATTAATAACATTAGTTGTTGCCACGCTGAAATAAGTACATATTTGTTTCAAAGGACACAGACATACACTCGGGAATGGGTGTTTCTGTTGTCCTTAGCGTAAGTTAGTTAAGTAATTAGTGTGTAAGTGTACCGACTGATGACCACGAAGTTTGCTCGCATAAAACCTCACACACATTTAAACATTGAACACTGACATATACAAGTGAAAAAATTCTGGCTTTCACTACTGCTTCTACACATTGCACTGGTTGCATTGTAAGAAGAGTTTGATGTTGGAGGTCGTCAAAAAATGTCACAATTCAGAATGCGTAATGATATGCTGTAGTAATAATAATTTCGTTATTGAATCTTGCAGCAAATCACAACTAATGGGTTGCAACAACAATTTCGCAGTGATAGTTAAAATTTTTAATAAATATATGTTGTTGTTGTTGTGGTCTTCAGTCCAGAGACTGGTTTGATGTAGCTCTCCACCCTACTCTATCCTGAGCAAGCCTTTTCATCTCATAAGAACGACAACCCACATCCACTTGAATCTGCTTACTATATGCGTCTCTTGGTCTCCCTCTGCGATTTTTACCCCACACACTTCCCTCCAACGCTAAATTCACAATTCCTTGATGTCTAAGAATGTGTCCTACCAATCTATCCCTTCTTTTAGTCAAGGTATGCCAGAAATTTCTTTTCTCCCCAATTCGGTTCAGTACCTCCTCATTAGTTACGCGATCCACCCACCTAATCTTCAGCATTCTTCTGTAGCACCACATTTCAAAAGCCTCTATCCTCTTTCTGTCCACACCGCTTATCGTCCATGTTTCACTCCCATACAAGGCAACACTCCATACAAATGCCTTCAGAAAGGAATTCCTTAGGCTTAATCAATATTCGATGTTAACAAATTTCTCTTTTTCAAAAACGCCTTTCTACCCATTGCCATTCTGCATTTTATATCATCTGTACTGCGACCATCACTTGTTATTTTACTGCCCAAGTAACAAAACTCATCTACCTCCTTTATTGTTTCGTTACCTAATCTAATTCCTTCAGCATCACCTGATTTTCTTACACTGCACTCCATTACCCTAGTTTTACTCTTGTTAATGTTCATCTTATATGCACCTTTCAGCACACTGTCCATTCCGTTCAATTGCTCTTCCAGGTCCTTTGCTGTATCTGACAGAATTACTATGTCGTCGGCAAAACGCAATGTTTTTAATTCTTCACCCTGGACATTAATTCCTGTGGTGTTGCACAAGTCCGAAGTGCGCACCACCTACTTTCGCCGCGCGCCGCCATGCACGCACGGCGCGGCGATCTTACGACGACAGCCACGAGCGCCCTCTGCGACAACTCCGCTCGTGGCCACCACTGAAGGACTGGCCACTTGGGACTGAGTTAGCAACCAGTTAGGACCTTCGTAATCCGATAGGCACCAGTGAAGACTTTGCTATTGTACAGGCACTAGGCAGGCCTCTAACAACTATGTATCAACTATGTATCTGCAGTACTCTGTAAAAGTTAAGTATTGTTACATTCTGTGCAATATATATCTCTTTCTAATTTACTCGAGTGTTTATAGTTTCTGGCTGCTCCCCTCCGTACCTGCACCAGCGTGCTGTCTTTGTTCCTGTGTCGGTCTCGTTCCACTCGGCCACCGACACCTACGACGAGGCTGGGACACAAAAGCGGCGTCGAAGTTGGGACACAAAAGTGGCGACGAGGATGGGATACAAAAGTGGCGACGAGGAGTGATAGAACCTTGGACCATCCCGCTTGCAGCAGCCAGACAGCAGCTGTCGGAGCACGCAAAAATTGCTCCCGCCCTCCCACCCTTATTATAAGAATTTTGGGGGAAGATATTTTGTTACGTGATTTGTGGACTTTTTTGTTGCAGAGCGTCCTCTTTCATATTGCATTTGTGTTTTGTTATAATTTACTTGTATACGCGGCGCCTAATCGGTCAGCATGGCCACTACCCCGAACCCAAACTTAATGGAAATTATTCAGTTACAGACGGCGCAAATCACTCAACTACTGCAGGCCGTGTCGCAGTTGACGACACAGGCTGCTCACCAACAACAACAGCCGTCACATCAGCCGCCCACACCTGCCGCTGCACCGCTTCCTACCTTTCGCCAGTACAACGAACGTGGGGAAGAATGGAGCGACTATTTCGCGCAGTTTCAAGAACTCGTCGCGGCTCATCAAATTACAGGTCAGAGAGTGAAGAACCTTTTCTTATCGATTGTGGGCCCCCAGACCTTCGTACTATTGCAAAAACTTTTCCCTCTCGCATCTCCTCGTGATGTAGACTTTGAACAAATTGTAGATGCACTGAATGCTCATTATGAGAGAAAAGTTCTTGTAGCCGCTGCACGGTACCGATTTTTCAGACTTAAAAAATCACCCGAACAGTCACACCAAGAGTGGATTACGGAATTGAAGGGCTTAACCCGCCAATGTAAATTTACTTGCTCTTGTGGACTTTCTTATAGTGACGTTATGTTGCGAGATGCGATTACGCAGAACATTCAGGACCCCAGAATTAGGGCAGCAATTCTGAAACAGTCACACCCTTCATTAGACAGTGTACTGCAGCTTATAGAAGCGCATGATACTTTTGACTTAGCAGATGTAGAAATGCAAAGCCACAGTGTTAATTCAGTGCGCCGCAACGGACGCTTTCCTAGCCATAGTTCTCAGTGTAGCCCTAGTGATTCTTATTTTTGTGCCGGCCGTGCTGAACAGACAGTGAACAGTAGACAGTGTAAAAGTGCGACACAAAGGTCACCCCGTCGTGTTAGACAAAGTAATTTGAATAACGGGTGCCAACGCTCTTTTCATAATAATGTTCGTAAGTCTTGCCCCCAGTGTGTATCTCGCCACAAGCGTGCGCATTGCCCTAGTTGCAACGCAAACTTGTTATCAATGTGGCAAATCGGGACATGTACAGTCCGTGTGTATGCAGAATGTAAACTCAAAGAGCGGTACCGTTAGAAACAGCACTTTGCCGAGTGCACGAACAGTTCGTGCTGTCAATGTCATAGACGCTGTGGAATTGAACAGTACTTTACTTAGTTCTCAATTGCAAGAAAGTTCATCTGCGCCTACTGCAAAACTATGTAGTGAGCCACGTCGCAAGCGCCGTCGAGCATGTAAATCTGTGCAACGGAAAAGGGTTCGGGACAAGCAAAATGATTATGTACAGTGCAATCCTGTAGTGAAAATAGTGCCTTCTGCAACTGCTCCTGGTAATAGTGCCCAGTACTGTGTAGCTAGTGACAGTAGACATCCAGTAGCTACTCAAAATAGTAGTGCAGTAGTTAGTGACTCTGTAGTAGCCTCGCATTGCGCGGACGCCGATCCGGCGGTAGTGCCATCTAGTGACAGTGTTGTTAATCCGCTGCGTGCCGAGTCTGCGCCGCTTACTTCACTACGCGGCCCGCGCAAGCGCAGTAAACTAACCGTAGCAGACGTTGCCCACATTCGCACACCTGTCGAGCGCCGCAAGCAAAAACTGTTTGTGACTCTCTTCATAGAAAATAAGACGGTGCAATTTCAGCTTGATACTGGTTCCGCTGTCACATTAATAAATAAAGATACTTATGAACTTCTGGGTTCGCCAAAATTGTCGCCGTCACGGCAAGTGTTAACAGCTTATACAGGTCAAAATATTCCCGTGCTAGGAACGTGCAGCCTGCCCGCCTCTTTTCAAGGTGTCACAAAGACATTTGCTTTTGTAGTTCTTCAGGCCAAATCTACACAGAACATTTTTGGAGTAGATGCTTTTGACTTGTTTGGTTTATCAATTCAAAGAGATGTGCTTCAAATTTCGTCAATAGTGCCTCAGGATAAAATCAATGCATTGTGTGACAAATACAGTGACTTGTTTTCGCCGGAACTAGGTTGTGCAAAAGACTTCGTGGCACATGTAACTTTAAAAGAATCTGCAGTTCCAAAATTTCGTAAAGCTAGACCAGTGCCTATCGCCTTGCGTGATACAGTTGCCGAAGAACTTAAACGTTGGCAAGATAGTGGGGTGATTTCTCCTGTTTCTGCGAGTCAGTGGGCCTCGCCTATAGTAATTATACCCAAGCCGTCAGGAAAACTTCGTCTCTGTGCGGACTTCAAATCAACAGTGAACAGTCAAACAATGGTAGACACTTATCCCCTGCCCAGACCTGACGAACTAATGGACAAATTAGGACAGTCTCGCTTCTTTTCTAAGATTGATTTAGCAGAGGCATACTTACAGATTCCACTTGATGACGAGTCAAAAAAGTTTTTCGTCATTAATACTCACATGGGCCTTTTTCAATTTCAACGCCTACCCTTTGGCAGTTCTTCCGCCCCCGCTATTTTTCAGCGTTTCTTGGAACAGCTGACAGTTTCTGTACCGTGTTGCTCGAACTATTTAGATGATATTGTGGTATCCGGACGTAAAGTTGAAAAACATTTAGCAAACCTGGAGTGCCTTTTCAAAGTGTTGACTGCAGCAGGTCTACGTTGCAATAAAGCAAAGTGTTCGTTTTTTCAAACTGAAATAGAGTACCTAGGCCATGTGATTAATGCCCAAGGAATACATTCCTTACAGTCACATCTTCGAGCAATCAAAGACTTGCCTCCTCCTAAGAATGTGCACGAATTGCAAGCAGTAATGGGAAAGCTGAACTATTATTTCAGGTTTATTCCCAATGCCTCTCAGATTGCAGCTCCACTGCATCACTTACGTATGAAGAATGTTCCTTTCGTATGGTCTAAAGATTGTCAGGTTGCCTTTGACAAACTAAAGTCTGCACTACTCAGTGATGCATGTTTGATTCCCTTTGACCCACAGAAGCCTGTAGTGTTAGCAGTTGACGCCTCGTCGTACGGTCTGGGCGCAGTAATCTCACATCGCATTGGATCTCACGATCGTCCTATTGTCTTTGCATCCAAGCTACTGACGCCGACGCAACAGAATTACAGTCAGATAGAAAAGGAGGCCTTAGCAATCATTTACGGCGTCACAAAGTTTCATCATTATCTCTATGGCAGAAAATTCTATTTGTTGACAGACCACAAGCCTCTCACGTCGTTGTTCTCACCCACAAAGCCAATTCCGCCACGAACGGCACAAAAGCTTCAGAGATGGTCCTTGATATTGTCTAATTATCAGTATGAGATTTTGTACCGACCTACCACTAAACATGCTAACGCGGACACACTTTCCCGACTTCCGGTTGGCCAGGATGTATCATTTGATTCTTCAGAAATGGCATGTTGTCAGATAGACTCCAGAGATGCTTCCGCTGTCGCAGACTTTCCTTTGAACTCTCGTCGGGTTGCACAGGAAACAGCTGCGGATGCAGACCTAAGTGTGGTAGCACGTTTTGTTCGCTCAGGGTGGCCTGCCAGAGCCAAAGACATTGATCGGCCTCTGGTTCGACGTTATTTTGCACAACGTCATGCATTATCTTTAAGTCAGGGTGTACTGTTGTTGCATACCGACAACGACCAAGCAAGAGTGATTGTTCCTCGTTCCCTGCAACGAGAAGTGTTACGCCTCCTGCATCAAGGACATTGGGGCATTGTTAGGACAAAGCAATTGGCCAGACGTCATTGTACCTGGGTTGGTATGGACGCTCAGATAGAGAGCATGACATCACAGTGTACTGTTTGTGCGGAGCATCAGGCGGCTCCTCCGCAACGTTTTTCAGACTGGCCACGCCCCAAGGGACCATGGCAACGTTTACACATTGACTTTGCCGGACCTTTCTGGAATACGCGCTGGTTAATTGTTGTAGACGCTTTCAGCAAGTTTCCTTTTGTGATTGCCATGAACTCAACGACAGCTTCTAGTACAATCACTGCCTTAACATCAGTGTTTTGCATCGAAGGTATGCCTGAAACTATCGTCAGTGACAATGGACCTCAGTTTGTTAGTGCGGAATTTCAACAGTTTTGTCGTGTGAATGGCATTCAGCATATCACCACCGCACCTTTTCACCCTCAGTCCAATGGTGAAGCAGAACGTTTCGTTCGAACATTCAAGTCTCACATGGAGAAGATGAAAGGTCAGCACTCCAGGCAGCAAGCTCTTCAAATTTTCCTGTCTACGTATCGGTGCATGCCACGTGACGGCCCGTCTCCTGCCGAGCTGCTACACGGCCGCCGTCACCGCACTCTCCTTCACCTGCTGCAGCCTCCCACGCACCGAGTCGGTTCGTATGGCGCTATGCGTTTTCAGGTTTCTACGCCGGTGCTGTACAGGGTGTTTGCTGGCAACAAGAAGAAATGGTTACCGGGCACCATTCAGCGCGTGCTCGGTCGCAATATGTATGTTGTACGTTCTTCCACAGGGTCGGAGCTGCGGCGCCACGCAAACCAATTGCGTCTGCATAGGCCGCGCGATCCTGTCTCCGGTTTCTTGATTCCAGACCCAGTTCACCGCCAGGGAGCACAACCACATCGTTCGTCCCCGGACTACGAGATCGTCCCGATGGAGATCGACGCGACGCCGCCGCTGTCGCCGCCGCAGATGACAGCGTCACCGAGAGGGACTCCGGGACCGTGTGTGCCGCCGCCGCCTGGGCCACGCACCTGAGAAGAAGATGACCAGCTCAATCTGGGCGGCAGGGTGCGCCCTTCCCCAGGTTTCGGTGGGTTCGGTGGGTATCGCAAGGCGGATGCCGGGGCGCGGACGCCTCAGCTACGACGCCCGTCCCACCAGTAACGCCCCCGCCCAGGCCCTCCTCCCAGTGCCGTCGCCGTGGCCCTCAGCCCTACGCCACGACGGCGCGGCGGTTTGGGGGGAGGGGTGTGGTGTCGCACAAGTCCGAAGTGCGCGCCACCTACTTTCGCCGCGCGCCGCCATGCACGCACGGCGCGGCGATCTTACGACGACAGCCACGAGCGCCCTCTGCGACAACTCCGCTCGTGGCCACCACTGAAGGACTGGCCACTTGGGACTGAGTTAGCAACCAGTTAGGACCTTCGTAATCCGATAGGCACCAGTGAAGACTTTGCTATTGTACAGGCACTAGGCAGGCCTCTAACAACTATGTATCAACTATGTATCTGCAGTACTCTGTAAAAGTTAAGTATTGTTACATTCTGTGCAATATATATCTCTTTCTAATTTACTCGAGTGTTTATAGTTTCTGGCTGCTCCCCTCCGTACCTGCACCAGCGTGCTGTCTTTGTTCCTGTGTCGGTCTCGTTCCACTCGGCCACCGACACCTACGACGAGGCTGGGACACAAAAGCGGCGACAAAGTTGGGACACAAAAATTCCTTCTCCAAATTTCTCCTTGCTTTCCTTTATAGCTTGCTCAATGTACAAATTGAACAACATTGGGGAAAGGCTACAACCCTGTCTTACTCTCTTTCCAACCACTGCATCCCTTTCATGCCCTTCAACTCTGACAACCGCTGTCTGGTTTTTGTACAAGTTGTAAATAACCTTACGCTCCCTATATTTTACTCCTGCTTGCTTCAGAACTTTAAAGAGTTTATTCCAATCAACATTGTCAAAAGCCTTCTCCAAATCTACAAAAGCTAGAAATGTTGGTTTGCCTTTTCTTAATCTATCTTCTAGGATAAGCCGTAAAGTGAGTATTGCCTCCCGTGTTCCTACATTTCTCCTGAACCCAAACTGATCTTCCCCGAGGTCGGCTTCTACCAGCTTTTCCATCCTTCTGTAGATAATTCGTGTTAATATTTTGCAACCATGACTTATTAAACTGATGGTTCTGTAGTTTTCACACCTGTCTGCACCCGCTTTCTTTGGAATGGGGATTATAACATTTTTCTTAATGTCTGAGGGTACTTCACCTGTCTCATATATCTTACACACAATGTGAAACAATTTTGTCATGGCTGGTTCTCCCAGAGACTTCAGTAGCTCTGAGGGAATGTCATCTACTCCAGGAGCCTTGTTTCGACCTAGGTCCTTCAGGGCTCTGTCAAATTCTTCTCTCAGTACAGTATCTCCTATTTCATCATCATCTACATCCTCTTCCCTTCCTACAATAGTGTCTCGAAGTTCATTTCCTTTGTAGAGCCCCTCTATATACTCTTTCCACCTTTCAGCTTTCCCTTCTTTGCTGAGAACTGGTTTTCCATCAGTGTCCTTGATATTCATAGAGCTGTTTTTCTTATCGCCAAATGTTTCTTTTATTTTCCGGTAGGCTGTATCTATTTTTCCCCTATTTATACATTCTTCTACATCCTTGCATTTGCCTTCTAGCCATTCCTGCTTAGCCATTTTCCACTTCCTGTCAATCTCATTTCTTAGTCGTCTGTACTCCATTTTGCCTGTTTCATTTACTGCATTTTTATACTTTCTCCTTTCATCGATTAAATTTAGTATCTCCTGTGATGTCCAAGGATTCTTTGTAGGTCTTGCCTTCGTACCTATTTTGTCCTCTGCTGCCTTCACTATTTCATCTCTCAATTTTACCCATTCCTCCTCAACTGTTTTATTTTCCCCTGCTTCTGTCAATTGTTGCCTGAAGCTTCCTCTGAAATTCTTAAGAACTTCAGGTTCCTTCAATTTATCTAGGTCCCATCTCCTTATTTTCCTACCTTTCTGTAGTTTCTTCAGTTTCAGCCTACAGTTCATAACCAACAAGTTATGGTCAGAGTCTATGTCTGCCCCTGGGTATGTCCTACACTTCAAAACCTGGTTCCGAAATCTATGTCTTACCATTATAAAATCTATCTGGTATCTCCCGGTGTCTCCTGGTCTCTTCCACGTATACAACCTTCTTTTGTGATTCTTAAACCAGGTGTTTGTTATAACTAAATTATGTTCCGTGCAAAATTCTACCAGGCGGCTTCCTCTTTCATTCCTTTTGCCCAGACCATATTCACCCACTATCTTACCTTCCCTTCCTTGTCCTACTACCGAATTCCAGTCTCCCATAACAATTAAGTTTTCCTCTCCCTTAATTGTCTGAATAGTTTCCTTTAGCTCCTCATATATTTCTTCGATCTCCTCATCATCGGCAGAGCTAGTTGGCATATAAACCTGTACTACTGTTGTCGGTGTTGGCTTCGTATCTATCTTGACAATGATAATGCGATCGCTGTGCTGGTCATAGTAGTTTACCCGCATTCCTATTTTCTTATTCATTATCAATCCTACTCCTGTGATACCCCCAACTGATTTTGTATTTATAATCATGTACTCACCTGACCAGAAATCCTGTTCATCCTGCCACCGAACTTCACTAATCCCCACTATATCTAACTTCAACCTATCCATTTCCCTTTTTAAATTTTCTAATTTTCCTACGGGATCCTAAGGGATCTAACATTCCACGCTCCTACCCGTAGAATACCAGTATTGTCTTTCCTGATGATCACATCCTCCTGAGTAGTCCCCGCCCGGAGATCCGAATGGGGGACTATTTTACCTCCGGAATATTTTACCCGAGAGGATGCCATCATCATATGTTCATACAGAAGAGCTGCATGTCCTCGGGAAAAATAACGACTGTAGTTTCCCCTTGCTTTCAGCCGTTCGCAGTAGCTGTGTGGAAAAACCACATTAGCTGATGTTACAAGGCCAGCTCAGTCAATCATCCAGACTGTTGCCCCTGTAACTACTGAAAAGGCTGCTGCCCCTCTTCAGGAACCACACGTTTGTCTGGCCTCTCCACAGATACCCCTCCGCTGTGGTTGCACCTACGGTACAGCTATCTGTATCGGTGAGGCACGCAAGCCACCCCACCTCGGCAATGTCTGTGGTTCATGGGGTATATTGATATTATTTAACTTGAAACAGTCACTGTGGTAATTAATTAAGCTTGGCCCTATCTGATTTAGCATTGACTACAGCCTCCAACCAGCACCTCTTACGATTCACGAACAGCACAACTTCACTAATAAATGTGTCATAATTCATATAGTGGTGATGGCGTGTTCGTCTTATAATCAAAATCGTAATAGCTGATAGACTCTGATTGCAATGATAATATCTCAGTATTGTGAAACTCCGTGGTGCAATGAGCTTCACAAATAGTACAGTCAAAGTTCTCAATAATTTTGATAATATTGTTTAAAGCATTCAACTTCCTTAAAAAAATTTACGAGAACTATTTTTGATTGATTGGTTCCAGGGCCTGGGTAGCGTACGCGTGTAACTGGCTGAGCAGAGTCTGGCATTTAACGTATTTCATAAAAATTACTTTCGTCAAGTCTGGTTAATCAACTATAATACTTAGACTACTGTTAGCCTGGTTACTTTCTATATAAATGAAACCAACTTTACTTTACGTGAAAACTCTCTCTTGCAAGTTAAAAGCTTTGGCATAATAATTGATTGCAAAACTTAGAACAGCACTGCACTTTAATTACTATTCTCTGTGTTGTAACACGTTTAGCAACTCTTTAACTCGTCTAGCAATTTCTTTAAAACTGATCGTAATTACTTTGAAAAATGATTGAACTTGTTAGTCAATGTACAGGCTTACATAATTAACATAATTCTAGTAATGGTGGTAATGGGGTGACTACAACTACTTACAAAATTAAGATTGGCTTCAAAATAAGTCATATATAATTAAACCAAAATTCTGATTGGATTGACACTACAATTACATGCATACAAAATAAAATGTTACAAAAGTACTCATCTGTTTTCGTCGTCTTCGTCGTGAAGTCCATACAAGACAGATATGATTACAATAGGTACTCTTACTGCTGGTTCAAAAATATGTTTGCCAAAGGTCGGATTGTAGCCTATCACGACTAAGTTTTATCGTATCGCGACATTGCTGCTCGCGTTGGTCGCGATCCAATGACTGTTAGCAGAATATGGAATCGGTGGATTCAGGAGGGAATACGGAATGCCGTGCTGGATCCCAACGGCCTCGTATCACTAGCAATCTACATGGCAGGCAGCTTACCCGCGTCTCGATCCCTGAGTCAACAGGCGGGGACGTTTGCAACCATCTGCACGAACAGTTCGACGACGTTTGCAGCAGCATGGACTATCAACTCGGTGTTATCCTTGACTATGTATCACAGACACGAGCGCCTGCGATGTTATACGCAATGAAGAACCTGGGTGCAGGAATGGCAAAACGTAATTTTTTCGTATGAATCCAGTTTCTGTCTACAGCATCATGATGGTCGCATCCGTCTTGGGTGACATCACGGTGAACGCACACTAGAAGCGTGTATTTGTCATCGGCATATTGGCGTATCACACGACATGATGGTATGGGGTGCCATCGATTACACGTATCGGTAGCCTCTTGTTCGCATCGACGGTACTTTGAACAGTGACCGTTACATTCCAAATGTTTTACGAACCGTGGCTCTACCCTTCATTCGATCCCTGCGAAACCCTACAATTCAGCAGGATAATGCACGACCTCGTTTGCAGGTCCTGTACGGGCTTTCCTGGATACGAAAAATGTTGGACTGCTGCTCTGGCCAGCACGTTCTCCAAATCTCTCACCAATTGAAATCGTCTGGTCAATGGTGGGTGATCAACTGGCTCGTCACAATACACCAGTCACTACTCTTGATGAACTGTGGTATCGTGTTGAAGCTGTATGGGCATCTGTACCTGTACATACCATCCAAGCTGTCTTTGACTCAATGCCCAGGCGTATTAAGGCCGTTATTACGGGCAGAGGTGCTTGTTCTCAGGATCTATGCACCAAAATTGCGTGAAATTGTTATCACATGTCAGTTGTAGTATAATATATTTGTCTAATGAATACCAGTTAGTCAGCTGCATTTCTTCTTGGCGTAGCAGTTTTAATGGCCAGAAGTGTAATTGGAACAGCTGCAGTATCGCATAGTATTCCTTCCAACATGTTCGGAAGAACAGACGCTGCTGTTCGTATATTTTGGAGCTATCCGTTGAAAGGGCAAGTCGTACGTTCCTGCCACTGCCGAGTCTGGGTGGTCTAGAGACGGCGCCACCCCTCCGTGTGTAATCTGCTGGCCACCCGGACAACAAATCTTGCGGTCGGTCGTTACTTAGGCAGCTGCGCCTGTCCCTGGCCATCGCCAGCCAGCAGAATAGGGCCGGCAGGTCGCGAGGTCGCCGAGTGGACGCCGGAGGCGCCGCGATTGTCGCACAGGGAGGCTGACACCGCCCTTTGTCCGGACCACTCGGCTCCATTAGGGCGGCGTGGTGAATGGGAGGACTCTGCGCGAGAATGGCGGACTTTGTTCCGGAACGCAGCAGTGTAATTGATGGAAGACGCGAGGAAAGTCGAAGAGCAGTTGCACACGCCACAGGGTAACGCTTATTCTACGTCATCCGATTTATCAGGCAACTAGCTATGTGCCCGTGCTCCGTAACGGATGTTAAAGAAGGGCTCTGCATTATATTGCTTCTAAGGATTCCGTAATTCAGTCACTAACAATGAAATTCTTGATGAATCGCTTTGTCAATACCCAGTTGTGATAGCCAAGTGGCTGCACAATCCTGAACGTTGTTTCAGGTCTTGTGTATTTTAATAAAATTGCGTGGTTATGGTATATCGCCCAAAGTATGCGACTGGATAAGAGATTTCCTGTCAGAGAGGATACAGTTTGTAATAATCGATGGTAAGGCGTCGACTAAACCAAAGGTGATTTCGGGCGTTCCACGGCGTAGTGTTGTTGGTCCTCTGCTGTTCCTTATTTACATAAACTATTTGGGAGAAAATCTAAGCAGCTCTCTTAGGTTGTTTGCAGATGCCGCCGACATTTACCATCTAGTAAAATCATCTGAAGATCAAAACCAACTGAAGAACGGTCTAAATAAGATACCACTATGGTGTAAAAACTGGTATTTGACTCTAAATAACGAGAAGTGTGAAGTTGTGCACACTGAACATTTGGTGGGTAAACTTTTAATTTCGCTCTGTGCAAAATACGTCGCACACTAGCACTACTCACGTCTGTTAACGTGCACAATGTGATGTCGAGTTTTGTCGTGACCGTGTAAATGAACCGACCATTGCAACAGATGACACTTGGCTTACTGATGTGCGTGGTCTGTCCGTTCGTCCCTTATGCGTATGCATTATTGTTCCATAAGGTTCAAACTTATCCAGAAGGCGAGCAGTGATTGTGCAAGTTGCTGGTTCCGTTCCATATTGCTGCCTCCATTGTCGTTGCACTCCTGTGGTATTCTCGAACTTCCCATACCTTTTCAAAATGCTTTTCCGCTATTCGAAAGTCATATTTCCCTGTGCCACGGTCTCACTTTCCCTACTGAAACACTACTGTCGCAGAACACCTCCAAACACTAATACGAACACTTACAACCTATGCCCGTAGGCAATGCTATCACATTAAAATGTGTATACATTATTTTATCCTCACTGTAGACTGTTTCTCTTACAAGGAGACCAAATGGGTACCGCATTTTAGAATTTTTTTATACTTATGGTACGTGAAGATCAGAACTTAAATAACAATCAACCAAAGTCATTCGACACAACTCTCAATAATTTTCGAGAAAATCGACTTTGAAGTTTTGCAAATATATGTAAGTAGCAATAATAAAAACAGCTGCATCATCGGTTGATGTAGCTCAGTTGGTAGGGTTCTGGCCTCACAACCATAGGGTCGGTGGTTTGAATCCCGTTGTGACAAATTTGTTTTCGTTGATTACGAATTCAGTTATATAAAACATTTTGGGATATCTAATTGCACGTGTTGCTTCAGTTTTTGTTTATGTGTATGTAGACGAGCTGAACACCTTGTCATCACCTAAAACGATGGTTGAGTAGGTTAGTTTGTTTGTATAGTCTATGGGACTACAGGGTCATCAGTCCCTAAACTTACAAACCACTTATGAACTACTTACGAACTAGGACGGCAAAGAGAACGTAGATTGAATATCGGAGATATGGAGGGACAAAATGTAAAATTAAAGACTCAGAGTTATCAGGTAGGAGACCGAATACCTGTGGTTTGATGGACATGGAAAAATTAGCTTGGCAAAGATCAGTTGGAGAGAATTGGACAATTCAAGTACCTAGGTTTCTGTGTAACCAGTAAAGGTGATTTAGGTAAGGAGGTAAGCCACAGGATCCAGGGTGGATGGACGCACTGGGATAGGGTGTCAGGTGTGCTCTGTAACAAAAGAATAAAACCAAAGAGAAAGGGCAAACTTTTTAAATCGTTGGTGAGACCAGCTATGTTGTACGGTACTGAGATCTGGCTTTTAGAGAAAGTGCAGGAGAAGAAATTAAACGTGTCTGAGATGCCTATGCTGAGGTGGATGATGGGGAAATCTAGGATGGAAAATATAAGAAGCGATGGGGTACACCTGTTGCAGAGAACAATGTAGTTACATGTGGAGGACAGGAGGAGAAGAGGCAGATCGAAGAGTAGATGGATGGACTGTATCACTGAAGACATGAAAGAGAAGGGAAGGACACTTGGGACCGAGAGAAATGGATGGCAAAAATAAGGAACAGTGACTTCTGAACTGGGACAATCTAAATAAGAAGACTTTTGTCTCAACTTTTTTTAGGTGCTGCAATCAAACAACAGGTACACATAAAATTTTATGCCGGGCCGGGACTCGAACCCGGGTCTCCATGCAGTCGTGCTAACGCTTGGACCACCCATACTGACGGGCGCTACACAGCTGGGCTTGCTCAAGCACGTTCCCCGTCCGATCCACATTCTCTCCTTCTTTGACCACTGTACTCCATGGCTCGCAGCTAACCCTGTATCCCCGCAATGAGTTCGTTCCTCGTGTGCATACGCAGAGAGAAGCATCAGTCCTCGACATTGTGGATTATAGTATTAAGAACAGTGGCGTGGCAATAAAACGGACCCACGAAATGACAGAACTATATGATTAACATCAGTTTGCTGTACTATTCTTCAACGTATTCTCATTTCTAATATAGTATTTTTCCTTGAGACGGAAAAGCTTCTGTCCATCCATCAATACGGCTTTAGGAATCATCGATTGTAGGAAAGCCAGCTTGCCCTTTTCTCTCGTGACATCTTCTCTGCTATGGAAGGCAGGGCAACATGAACATTGCATAGTTTTCGATTTTCGAAAGGCATTTGACACAGTACCGCAATACAGACTGCTAGCAAAGGTTCGAGCAAATGGTATAGGTACCGAAATATGTACGTGGCTCTAAGAATACTTCAGTAATAGAAACCAGAGTATTCATTAGAGACTAGGGTATCGTCAGGGGTGCTCCAGGAGAGTGTGATAGGACAGCTGTTATTATCTATCTATATAAGTGATCTGAGGGACAAAGTGAGTTACAGTCAGCGGATGTTTGCTGATGATGCTGTGACGTGCAAGAGGGTGTCGTCATTGAATTACTATAGCAGGATGCGGGATAACTTGGGCCAAATTCCTAGGAGGTGTTAGGAATAGCAACCATCGATAAATGTAGGAAAGTGTAAGGTGATGCAAATGAGTAGGATAAACAATCCCATAATGTTGGAAAAATGCATTAGTAGTGTGCTGTTTGACAGATTCGCGTCTATTATACTCCTGGCCATTAAAATTGCTACACCACGAAGATGACGTGCTACAGACGCGAAATTTAACCGACAAGAAGAAGATGCTGTGATATGCCAATGATTAGCTTTTCAGAGCATTCACACAAGGTTGGCACCGGTAGCGACACCTACAACGTCCTGACATTAGGAAAGTTTCCAACCGATTTCTGATACACAAACAGCAGTTGACCGGCGTTGCCTGGAGAAACGTTGTTGTGATGCCTCGGGTAAGGAGGAGAAGTGCGTACCATCGCGTTTTCGGCTTTTTTTTTTTTTTTTTTTTTTTTTTTTTTTTTTTTTTTTTTTTTTTTTTTGGGGATTGCAGCCTAACGCCATTACGGTTTATCGTATCGCGACATTGCTACTTGCGTTGGTCCCAATCCAATGACTGTTAGCAGAATATGGAATCTGTGGGTTCAGGAGGGCAATACGGAACGCCGTGTTAGATCCAAACGGTCTCGTATCACCAGCAGTCGAGATGACAGGCATCTTATCCGCATGGCTGTAACGGATCCCTGAGTCAACAGATGGCGTTTACAAGACAACAACCATCTAGACGAACAGTTCGACGACTTTTGCATC
This sequence comes from Locusta migratoria, assembly GCA_026315105.1. Classification (NCBI taxonomy): domain Eukaryota; kingdom Metazoa; phylum Arthropoda; class Insecta; order Orthoptera; family Acrididae; genus Locusta; species Locusta migratoria. The sequence continues at coordinate 362,106,006 of CM048749.1, forward strand.
AGCATGGACTATCAGCTCGGTGACCATGGCTGCGGTTACCCTTGACGCTGCATCACAGACAGGAGTGCCTGCGATGGTGTACGCAACGCCGAACCTGGTTGAATGGCAAAACGTCATTTTTTCGGATGAATCCAGGTTCTCTTTACAGCATCATGATGTTCGCATCCGTGTTTGGTGACATCGCGGTGAACGCACATTGGAAGCGTGTATTCGTCATCGCTATACTGGCGTATAACCCGGCGTGATGGTATGGGGTGCCATTGGTTACACGTCTCGGTCACCTCTTGTTAGCATCGACGGCACTTTGAACAGTGGTCGTTATATTTTAGATGTGTTTCTGAATACGGAAAGCGTTCGACTGCTGCCTGGCCAGCACATTCTCCAGATCTCTCATCAATTGAAAACGTCGGGTCAATGGTGGCCGAGCAACTGGCTCTTCACAATACGCCAGTCACTATTCTTGATAAACTGTGGTATCGTGTTGAAGTTGCATGGGCATCTGTACCTCTACACGCCATCCAAGCTCTGTTTGACTCAATGGTTGTTCTGGGTACTGATTTCTCAGGATCTATGCTCCCAAATTGCGTGAAAATGTAATCACATGTTATTTCTAGTATAATATGTTTGTCCTATGAATACCCTCTTATCATCGGCATTTCTTCTTGTAGTAGCAATTTTAATGGCCAGTAGTGTGGAAGTGAACACCGTGAACAGAAAGAAAACCGTGACGACTGCTGCATATAACCGAAGGAGGTGGCGCAGTGGTAACACACTAGACTTGCATTCGGGAGGACGGCGGTTTAGATTCATTCCGATCACCCAGGATTATGTTTTCCGTGATTTTCCTAAATCACTTCAGATAAATGATCTGATGGACAGAGTGTTGTAATTTGCGGCTGTTTGCTGATGATGTTGTGGTGTATGGGAGGGTGTCGTCTGTAACTGACTGCAATAGCATACAGGTTGACTCAGACAAAATTTCTAGTTGGTGCGAAGAATGGCAGCTAGCTCGCAATGTAGAAAAATATAAGGTGATGCGCATGAGTAGAAAAAAAACAATCCTATAATGTTCGAATACAGCATTAGTAGTGAGCTTCTTGATGCTGTCGCGTCGTTCAGATATCTAGGCGTAACATTGCAGAGCGATATGAAATGGAACGAGCATGTAAGGACAGTTGTGAGTAAGGCAGACAGCCGACTTCGGTTTATTGGGAGAATTTTGGGAAGATGAACTTCACATGTAAAGGAGACCGCGTATAAAACGCTTGTACGACCACGTCTTGAGTATTGCTCAAGTATTTTGGACCCGCAGCGGATCGGTTTGAAGAAAGACATAGAGGCGGTTCAGAGGCGAGCAGCTAAATTTGTTACCGGTAGGTTCGACCAATGCGCGAGTGTCACGGAAATACTCCGGCAACTAAATTGGGGATCGCTGGAAGAAAGACGACGTTCTTTTCGTGAATTTCTGTTAAGTAAATTTAGAGGGCCGGTATTTGAAGCTGAGTGTAGTACGATCTTGCTGCCGCCTACTTACATTTTGCGTAAAGATAACAAAGACAAGATAAGAGAAATTAGGGCTCGTACGGAGGCATATAGGCATTCTTTTTTTCCTCGTTCAATTTGGGAGTGGAATAGGAAAGGAAATGCCTAGTAGTGGTACAGTGTACCCTCCGCCACGCACCTTACGGTGAATTGCGGAGTATGTATGTAGATGTGGATGTATATGCCGCGATAGTTCCTTTCAAAGGGCACGGCCGATTTTCTTCCCCATCCTTACACAAAAATCTGAGCATGAGATCCGTCTCTAATGGCCATGCCATCGACGGGACGTTAAACCCTAAGCTGCCTTTTCTCCTTTGTCGCACATAGTACGAATAACAATGTAGGTCGTCTCGAGAAACATATAAGCAGTTTAGAGTTGGCGGCGTAGGGCACGCCTAGTTGTTATACTAGACTTGGTGTAGGGAGAAGGGTGTGATTCAAACCGCTGCGTTACTCCGTTGGCGGAGGCAGCCAGCGAACAACGTTAAATACGCAGGTTACGAGACGCGGCCCAGTCCTGATTTAGGGCATAAGTTGAGTGCACTTATATTTGACAGTTGGCTTTACCTACCAGAGATACGCGCAGAACGCCAAGAAAGTATAACACTGCTATAATAAGCGTTATCCTTGCCTAGTGCATGCCTACATGATACTCTATGAATTGTCGAATTACTTCTATGATGCCATTCAAAGCGAAGAAACTGTCAGAGGTAATGAAACGACACATTCACCGGTAGCGTCGAGCGCTTCCACTGTAGAACTACGAGCTAGTGGATATGTCAAGCCACTGTGGGCGTTCGTCATTTCTCTACAGTAAGTGGGCAATTCTCTGATGATTTTATAGAGCCCTTCTGATCCAATAAAAACGGACATTATTATTCCTAAAACTGTATGAACTTCTGCTTCATCCACTAATCATGTTATCTGCCAGAGATTCGCTTAACGTAAACAGTATTCATCAGTCCTTTCGTATCATACGAGTGGTTGAATTACGGGCGGGTACCTAGCAGCACACAGCACCCGTCAACACACTGAAGCAGCCGACCTATACCATACTCTGTACAAGAAACCAATGGGGTCGGTGAGACTTTCTGACCGATGCCACCTCAAACGCAGCTCATAACATGCACTAACACGCAGTGTTCCTAAATCTATTACGTCGTATTTCTATAGAGGGGTGTGTTGTCTTCCGAAAGATATAAGTAACATGCTAGGAACTGCAAGAGTTCAACAGAATTAACACGATGAGGCAGGACGATCCTGCAGCGTTCACTACCTTCTGGAACAATGTCATTTTGTGGGGAGCACCACTCCCTGTGGATTACGGAGTATTCTGGTGTAGCAATGGTTACGGCCCTCACCAACGTAGATGACCTTTATTCATGTACTGGATATCCAGCATCGATGTTTCACCATACTGACCAATCTCTATTTGTGTGTGACATACGGTGACGACGAGTGATGACATCTAAATCTCGCAACGTGGATGTCTCTATGAGTTGCATTCGTGCTAACCGGGCTTCGTTATCCAAAACTGAACTATTGAGTGAGTTGATGAACCATGGTACAACTGTCTACTAATTCTCTTTGAAACAGTCAACTGCGTTCCAAAAGTACGTTTTTTTTAGAAATTTCCTCCTGATATTAATATCAATGTTTGGAAAGCTGTAAACTCCGTGAGTCTGATGCCTCTGTGCAGACGTGCAGCCATAGTGGCTAGCTTTCTCCAAAAATTTATTTTTAAATTTTGTGACGTAAGCTATACAGCCGTATAGTATATTTTATTATGTGACTTGTTTTGTTTTATATTTTCTGATGAAGGCAATCTTAGACATTGCCGAAACCTGGTCAAAAAATTTTAATTTGCGACCGAGAGCTGCTTGTTTATCCATTGACGTAGCAATGGTCGCTGACAATAGCTGCTATGTTTAAAAATTTCAACAGTACTTCTTGCTATGGTGACTCACAATCCACAAAGAATTCTATTGACGTACTTGTGTAACAGTCTCCGCACCGTTATATCACCAATTACTCGAAGACAGAGCTAGTGACCCTTACGCCATGTAAAAAATCCCGCTGACTGGTTTCTGTCGTGGAGAGCAAAAGTAGCAACAATTTAGCAAACGTTTAGTGTGGTTTATACAAACTGCCTTTCGCGAGAGATGAAGTTGTCAGCAACTGGTAATTACCGTATAAACTCAGCTACACTACGCCACCCGCTATAGTACCCCCTATTAATTTTTTGCCGGAATGCGGAGTTTTAAAAATATAAAAAATTCTGGAATTTGTTATGTTAAATTCGGCAGCATTAATTTACGCGAAATTCCACACCATTGCCTGCCTCTGACTCGTGGAACAAGGCCCTCTTACAACATAATCGTAACAATAGCTGACTCCATTTAAAAAAAGGAGTTCAAATGTTTGTAAAGCTATGGGACCAAACTGCAATGGTCATCAATACCTAGATTTACGCTAAGGACGTCACAAGCATCCATGCCCGACGGAGGACTCGAATCTCCGATGGAGAGCAGTCTCGTACTCCGCAGCAAGGCGCCTTAGACCGCACGGTCACTTCCTTTCGGCTCTCCATTAAGTATCGCAGTTAGTACTGAATTCGGATTTATATTGTTATCACCATATGAAAATGAGTGCCGGCTATGGGAGAATTAGCTTTGCAGCGTCGTTTAAATTGAGAGTCGTACATCAGTATTGAAAACAAATGACCTGTACGTAATTTTCGTATTTCAGGTGTTTACGTCTAACAGCGCAAAGCTTCTCCTAGCCAAGACTGCGGTGTAAGAAGAAACTGTTACACATTGAATAATGTATTAGGTGTCTTATATGAAAAGTTTCAATAAATTCGGCATTTCATATGAAGTGCGATAAAATGATTAACAAATTTAGCCCACCATGAACTAATCGAATTCTCTATTGAATTTATGAAGTTTGCGCCTATTTTACTCTCCCCAATTTCAGAATTAAAAATATTGGATAAAGCGATACTATAGCTGAGTAAATATGGTATAGCTTATAATGGAACACTATAGGTATAAACTTAAGCTGTGTACGAATGCTCCAAATAAATGCTTCGATTCGCATCTACATTACACAGAACATTATAGAAACTGTATTTATTCCACAGTTTCATCCCCAGATATTCATGCATACGTTGTGTATTTCTTGTCGATCGATTAATAAGCATGTCATCATAGAAGATAAACATGATACTTACTAATATATGTAACAATAATAACTCTCTAAAATAGTGATTTAACTAGTTGTAAACGAAAATCAATTTCTTAAACTTGTAAGCAGTAGGCAAAGACCATGGTATAAAATTAGTATCAGAATTAGTTTATTACATTATACAATAACCACAAATAATTTATGATCAGAAAAACCAATTTTAATTATTTGCAATGTTGTCGTAACTTCTGATCAGATTATAGCTCAATTCGCGGAGAATCTACAAGAAGATACGTTCAGTAGGAACACAAAATTCATAAAAACACGTAATTAACTTCGTAATAAAGTCCCGAAATTTCTTTTGTAAACACAGATCTTCGCTTCAGATTTATCAAAATTACTTTTTGATACATAAGCTCTAAATTAATATTTTAATGTGTGTCGTTTAAAGTCCTCTTCACTAGCATGAAGAAATATTTTGTAATTAATCAATTAGAAATCATTTTTGAAGTATATTGTTGTTTATATTTCAGCAATAAATTTTAGGTACAAATAGTATAATTTAATTTTGGAAATCGTGTACATGCAGTTTTAAACATGACAGCACAGGCAGCAACTGCACTTAAATTTCAAATTTGTGGAAGTTAGCTCACTGGTTGTATTGATTAAAACGATAATGTTTACCTTGGTTTCGACACCCAGCCAACGGTGGCTTCATCAGAATGTAAAAAATTACGTGCAAAAGAAATGTCACATTAGAGCGACATCGCTCTCGTCATTGGAAATTACGCCAAAAGGAAGACTCTGAGAAAGAAGAAGTGACCCAGGAGTCTGACAGTTACCCTGTGTTTCATGTTTTATGTTTTGACAATTCCTTTTGGTGTAATTTGACATGAAGAAAGAGATGTTGCTCTAATTTTACGTGTAATTTTAAAAATACTGGCGTGAAAAGCAGTTTAATAAATGCCACTAATGGACAGGGATCCATAAATAAGAGAAAGTAATAGTCACAGTATGCAGTTACTTAACCCATTAAAAATTTTAATCAACACATCATTTTATGATGAAAGTCTTATTGTAACTCGATAAATGAATGATTATTGACAAACGTTCCAATGAATTTAGAGACTGTTAAGAAAGTATTTAAGTTGCGATGCTGCAGCAGCAGTTGGTTTCATTTAGTTGAAAATCAGTGAAGTTCAGTTGTGACTGTAATTGTTTGGTGACGGGTAAATACGAGAACCAAAATGGGGACCAGTATTTGCAACATTCATAAACTTGATTCCTACGAATGGCACCGCCAGGAACCGCTGAAATCGGAATACACCCTATTTAATTCAATAATTCCACATCGTGGAACGACATTGAAAAGCTGAGTAACTCTCTTCCTTTTGACTGAGTAGACTGTCACCAACGTATTTATTATGTTCTTCAGTGTGACTAATTAAGGGGTAATATTGTAGCGGAGATGCCGTAGAAGCTGCGGTCGACAGTTGTGATTGGACAGAAGCCAAGAAGGCGGGGGAAGTTAAGAGCTGGACTCTGTCCAGCGGCTGCAGCAACAAGTAAAACCACCCTGTTGCGACGTACCTGCAATGATCTTCTTTGGCTCGAACACACAGAAGTAATGCCTGCTTTCAGGTCACGAGGCTCCCTTGCTCTCTGTTCACACAATAAAGAAAAGCACGCGCAGTTATTTTTGTGGCTCTTTGTTAGATATTTTAGAAGCGATAACAAAATGAATTAAAATTTAGAAACTTTGCCAAACAGAGTTACAAGATGATGTATCCCCTGTTACTAAATAAGTAAATCCTAAACGTATTCTGTCCAGCAGCCTAGATTTTAACAGTCGAAACAAGTGCCCTGGAGTAGATGACATTCCCTCAGAGCTACATCTACATCTACATACATATTCCGCAATTCACCGTAAGGTGCGTGGTGGAGGGTACACTGTACCACTACTAGGCATTTCCTTTCCTATTCCACTCCCAAATAGAACGAGGAAAAAAAAAGAATGCCTATTTGCCTCCGTACGAGCCCTAATTTCTCTTATCTTGTCTTTGTGATCTTTACGCGAAATGTAAGCAGGCGGCAGCAAGAAGCTACTAAAGTTTCTGTGAGAACCAGCCATGACAAAACTATTTCACCTGTTGCGTAAGATGTACGAGACAGCCGACATACACTTGGACTTTAAGAAAAATGTAATAATCCCCATTCGAAAGAAAGCAGGTGCAGACAAGTGTGAACATTACAGAACTATCAATTTAATAAGTCATAGTTGCCATATTTTAACACGAATTATTTAGAGAAGGATGGAAAAGCTGGTAGAAGCCGAACTCGGGGATGATCAGTTTGGCTGCAGGTGAAATTTAGGAACACGGGAGGCAATACTTACCTTACGGATTATTTTAGAAGATAGGTTAAGGAAAGTAAAACTTACATTTCTAGCTTTTGTAGATTTGGAAAAAGCTTTTGACAATCGAATATTAATTTAAGTGTAAGGAAGTCGTTTCTGAAGGCATTTGTATGGAGTGTTGCCTTGTATGACAATGAAACATAGACGATAAGCAGTACGGACAGGAAGAGGATAGATGCTTTTGAAATGTTGTGCTACAGAAGAACGCTAAAGATTAGGTGGGTGGATCGCGTAACTAATAAAGAGGTACTAAACAGAATTGGGGAGAAAAGGAATTTGTGGCATACCTTGACTAAAAGAAGGGATCGGCTGATAGGACACGTTCATAGACATCAAGGAATCGTCAGTTTAGCGTTGGAGGAAAGTGTGTGGGGGAAAAATCGCAGAGGGAGACAAAGAGATGAATACAGTAAGCAGATTCAAATGTACGGAAGTTGCAGGCCTTATGAGGAGATGAAGTGGCTTGCTCAGGATAGAGTAGGGTGTAGAGCTGCATCAAACCAGTCTTCGGACTGAAGACCACAACAACAATAGGAGCACGTCCTTACAGGCTGCCGATCTTTGCAGCCACGCAGTTTTTTCAACATGCAGATTTTTAGGTAGGCACCAACGCTCCATTTAATGCGAGCTGCTTTCAAAGAAAATCGCATCCCTCTGCTGGAAATATAAATAATCTTACATACCTTATTATTCTACAAACATTGGAACTCTCTCTCTCTCTCTCTCTCTTTTTTTTATTTTTTTTTTTATTTTTTTATTTTTTTTCCTTGGGGGAGTTTTGAGTTCTTCGCTTCCATATGTTTTTTGGGGTGCTTAATCCGAATCTGACATTTCCCAACAAAATTTCGTGACGCAACATTGAAAAAATTGGACTTAAGAAGCGTTTTCGTGGTTTTTTGCTTATAGCTTGGCGACTATTACCTTTTCACAAATAACTTCCCAGATCAAAATTGAAGTCCGTAAAATTTACTATAGATTTCACTATTTATGTTTACCTGGCCGACGAGCTGTTCCAGCTCAAGCGCTAATTGAAAATTTAAATACCCTTTTCCAGCTCCTTCATATTCAAGCCACGAACAGTATGACAGCCTGAACCCTGAGTCACTAGTCTCGAGTCTCCCTCTACTATTCACGAAGGCTCCCACCCTCTATCTGCAGAATATATGTTGGCTAACAGAACTTTGGCAAGAATAGTGATTGAATCAATGGAACTTCCGTCAACGGTGGTGCATCAGTTGGAAGTGACTTTTTTCATCTTGGACAGAACTGATTCTCTCTACTGATGTGAAGGAGATTGTGAAAGTTGTGCAATTAGAATTCTAATCTAAGCTTCAGGTGCTGGCAGAACGTGGACCCACTGCCATGCTCTGGGTTGTGTATTTTGAAATGGTGACTTTGATTAAACGCTTCGTTGAAGCAGAAAGAAGCGACAACCTGGGAACTACAACTCCAAATCATATATGAAATGTACCCATTCTTTCGTGTAAGTGGCCATAATCTGTACGCCAAATGCAGCCATCTTTAACTTCAGGACTTGTACACCTTGAAAACTACAATGCCACCTGCAGGATACGAGAGTTTCATCACCCAGGGATCTTTCACCATTCCTAAGAGTGAGAAACTGTGGTGTGGCACTTGGAGTCATATGGCTATTGAACAAACTCTACTGAAGTCAATGAAGACAAGTGGTGGACTTACTCATGGCCGTGGAGTAACTGCAGGCGTTGTGGCAAGATGGACACAGGGGATGACAGCACTGCGTAATGTGTGCCATGAGATTGAGTACTTTACGGAAGTTGAACTCGCAACGTCAGAACAACACGTCGACAGTAGGGATACAATGAAAAAGTGAGGAAACACTGAAGGACAGAAGATGCTGAACTGGTTTCACGAGCATCCTCCTTTACCAACTACACTTTTTCAGCGAATGAGCATCGTGAAGCATTCAGATGAAGAACTGCGAGAATTTCAGCCTCTACCCTCTCTCTCTTTTCAATGAGCATGGGATGAGGAAAGTAACAAAATAGGGCTTGTACAAGAGTTTTACACTGACCAAACAGGCAGACAAAATATATAATCGACAGAGGGTTTTTATAACATAGGGTGAAATGGTAGCATGCCTAGACATATGCAGAAATTTGCGATAGTTATGTATGTTACCTGGAGTCAAACTACAAATCAAATGTCGTCGTAATTTTCGATGGTTACCCTGACGAAGTTTGTGAAAGCACCAAAAAATGATCAAGAAGAGCGCAAAGAAATCAATCTGCTACAATATCATTTACAGAACGATGATACCTACTGTTTCGCAGGAGAGTTTCCTTGCAAATTACAAAAGCAAGGGACGATTCATACGTTTGTTAGTGGAAAAAATTAATGTTGTAAAAATTGATTCACGGCAAGCTGAGAAGGATGCTGAAACACTAATTATCACAACAGTTCTTACCCGCCGGCCGCGGTGGCCGAGGAGACTGAGGCGCTCCAGTCACGGTCTGCACGGCCACTACGGTCGGGGGTTCGAATCCCCCCTCGGGCATGGATATTTGTGTCGTCCTTAGTCTTAGTTAGTTCATAAGTAGTTTGTAAGTTTAGGGACCGATGACCCCGTAGTTAAGTCCCATAGACTTTACAAACATTTGAACATTTTTGAGCTCTTACCCTAGCCCCGGAAAATGAATACGTGACGGTGGTGGCAGAAGATGTTGACCTTTTGGTGATTTTATTGGGTCTGTGTGGCCCTAACGTAAAGAATGTCTTCTTTTTGAAACAAGGAAAAGCAAAGGTGCCTCAAACCCTCTACAATCCTCATCTTGCCACTGACAAAACTGTATTACATCATATATTGTTCCTGCACGCGATGAGTGGTTGTGATAGTACTTCTGCTTTGTTTAACCAGGGCAATCTTAAATTTATCAACGTCTTGCAGACGTGCAATGACTTGCTATCAGTCATTGATGTTTTCTAAAACCCTCGTGCACATCAGGATGAGCTTGCCGAAGCAGAGAACGTGTTTGTCAAGATAATGTACGGGAAAGGACAGCCTAAGCGATTTGCGATACAGGCAATACGTATCTTCTTCTTCCAAAAGTAAAACCAACATTGCCTCACTATCCCCCCCTTCCCCCCCCCCCTCCCCCGAAGCTGCTGCACAGGTTTATTTTCAAGCGCAGCAGTGGTTATTCAGTAAAACTACTCTCGACAAACAACAGAGAGACCCAAGGGAGTGAGGATTAGGGAAAGAAAAAACAACAACAAGGAATGGTCTTGTTCCTGTGCCAACAACTTTGGACCTTGCTCCGGAATCGATACTTTGGTACATTTCTTGTAAATGCAAGAACGACTGCCAACGTAATTGTGGATACAGGAAAGAGGGCCTCCACTGCTCCCCCATGTGCACATCCTGTGTGATAACGTCAAACCTCCAGAAATCAGCACAGATGTAGAAGATGAAGAGATAGAAGAAGAAGACCAAGAACAGTCTGAAGAAACACACGTGCATCATGTGGAAGGTATGTTAAATCTCACAATCTGTTTCGTAACCATTCTCCTTCAGATATGTTCACTGGTCATTGATTTCTCACCCATCTCCTTCATTTTCCAGATGTAGTAGCCCCAACACTGGCGACAAAACAGCCTGCACTTATGCCAGGACCCACCGCCTTCGAAGAACCTCAGGCAGGACCCTCTTGGAAACGACAGAGGCATATATAATTGATGCAGATTATAATGTATTCTGTGTAATACAATGTAATATTATGTATAAAATTTTCAAAATTTTGTTAGGAATTTAAACTTTCTGTGACAGTATGTACAATTTCTGACTTTATTAATAACTTGAACATTAAGTAATTTCTTTAGCACCATACTAAATGTTATGTAGACAGTGACTTTCGTCTTGTTTCGTTGGTCGAGTGTACAAAACTAGTTTTACGATCGGAAAAAACTGTAAGTATGTGTGTAAGTCTATAGTGAAGTATCCTCTGCCACCCTCCATACGAAATTTTATGTAGACTGTGACGTTCCTCTACTTTTGAAGGTGCAAAATTTCATCAAAATCAGAAAAAAATTGTATGAAAACTCGGTACTTAATTATTTTTTTTTAATTTTCACGGATTATTATGGTTAACGAGTAGCAGTGTACCCCGGTTTCTTCCTCCGGTTGCAGCTCCCAAACAATTCTGTATGGCGGGTTACCTTTCGAGGGGATAATAAGCATCGAATTTTAGTTTTTTTTTTTTTTTTTTTTTTTTTTATATATATATATTTCAGCTCTTGCTTTGGATTCTTCACATCGGGCTATCTGTCTATCTCGCAGTCTCTGTCTCTCTCTCTCTCTCTCTCTCTCTCTCTTTCCCCTAAAGCAGTCTAACTCCTTATTACAGCGAACAAAACTAAACAAAAAAGAAAAAAAAATCTGTCGACCCATTTCTGAGTTTTAGCTAGACTAACGCACTGCTACTCATTTTTACTTATGTGGTACAGTTAATAAGTTCTGAGACTTGAGGTCTGAAGGATAGGCACCCACACGACTCTGCATGTTGCATACGCTGGCATGCTGGCTGTACCACGTATAAAGATTAATTTTGAATTGCTGAACTGAACAGAACGTACAGTATCGTAATAAATGCACCGTGTTAAGGAATACACTGAAAGTTATAGAACTGTTTTCGGTAACTAAGCGAGAGCTGAACGAAGGAAACGCAGTATGTAATTTTGAGAAATTCTAAAAAGCGATTTACTTCTTATCGAATTGATTAATTGATTACACAGCGGGATCTTGCTTAAATAGCATAATTCACTTCTAAGTATTAAACATAAGGAGAGGCATTGAATTAAAATTTATGCTGTGGCCGGGATTCGAACCAGGGACCTCCTACTTACGCGGTAGGTGCTTTAGTGCACTCAGCTAACACAGCATTGCAATCAAAGCAACTACACGTCTCCCTCCACATCGTATACTTTAATTCTACCTCATGTTCCCTGTGAAATGTGTACCAAATTGCATAAATTTTAATTCAAAGCCTCTCCTTATGTTTAATACCTTTGGTATAACGAGAAAATATTGTCTCAAGGAATTGTGTTATTTGTTGATATTCACGTCTAAGTCTTGCCTGAAATGTGAAACACTTAAGAACAAAACATGTTGGTGACAAAAATCATGTAAAAACATAATTGTCCCACTGCGAAAACTGCGCATAAATTACTTATATAATTTATAACACTGTACATTCTTTTTTAAATAATGTATGACCAAAAGAAAATAGTCGATGTATTTGGCATCATACGAACAGTTGTGTTACGGTTGGGGAACACAGGAGGAGGGGGCGGCTGTGAAATCAGAACCTTTTTACCTGGAAGGGGGTTGCGTATTCAGTTAAGCTGAATAACTCTGCTGTAAATCACACAGTGGCGGCTCGTACAAAATTTGACCAGTGTGTTACAATATTACAAAAATAAACAGGAAACAAAATATACTAAAGTAAAAAGTCAACCTATGTATGATTGCCTTTAATTAAATATCAGTTAATACTGTATTGACAGTAAGACCTTCAGGGTAATCTATAACAGCGTTGCCAACTGCAAGTATTCACTGCAGGTAGTAAATATAACGTTTAAAAAATATTAATTTTATTTACTGAAATTAAAAATTTAGATTCACACAGGTAGGTTCGAGAGACAACGCACAAGACGCCTAAGCCAGCGCGCTATCTGTCTCTGTATCCCGCAATATTCGTCATATACTATTCTTCCGCAGCCGTTACACGCAGCGCAAAGAGAAATATTGATCTGGCGCTGCAGTCGGTCTCAGCATACACGAGCCGCCAGGCCTGACGTCACGTCTGCGCATGCGTACTAGTGAACGGACGACTGCGCCGCCTCTCTGCGCACGTACCAGCGCGGCTGAATCCCACTTCAGCACACGAGCAGGTTTCCGGCAAATCGCGGCCAGAGCGTTCCCAAATGCCTTTTCATCCTTATTACTAGCATTCTAATACACATTGGAAGCGAATTGACATAATTTTATTGTCATATCTAGCTTGCGTCCAAGAGAAAGGATGTAATTTTACAGCGATTTCTCGCTGCATTCGAAGAGAAATGGCATAATTTTGGTAATATATTTACAGTGTGCTGCAGCACATTATCACCAGCCGCCATTGAAATCACACAAATTCCTTGATGGTTTTTCGCTAAAATCATGACCGAAATTCTTCGTAGTTCTAATTATATAGGATTCAGAAGAAGAGACGCAGTAAGTGCAACACGCGATGCTGACATTTCGGGAGCACTCTAGCGCGGTCTCGCAAGAAGGCGACTTGGCGTCGCTCATTAGCACCAGGCGGCGCGGCGCGGCGGTCGCGGCTAGGCGAGCAGCGCGAGGCGGCAGCAGCTGCCGCGCGCCCCGGTGATGAAATAGTTTTTACTGCCGGCCGCGTTCAAAGTGCCTGCCAACTTTTTGTCCTTTGTCTTAATCTGCGGGCGTCTGAGGCGGGGGCAGGCGACAAGAGCCGCGGCGAAAGGGGGAGCCACAAAAGGGGAGCCGAAGAGGACGAGGAGGAGCTGCGAAGACTGAGGGGCTGCCAAGATGGCGGCAGCGGCGGAGGCGCTAATGGACGATTTCGTTTAGCGCCGGCGAAACTTTTACCTGCGCCGCAATTAGGGGCGGCCGGACCACCTGTGCCCGCGCCGCGCCAGCCGCCGCAGTCATCGGCGTCATTACGCGCCCGCCGAGTGACGTCACTTCAGCTTAATGACGCCGGCGGCGTGGGGACTCGCCAACCGGCAGCACGGCTCTATTTCTGTATCCGGTCATGGGGCAGTATAGCAGCTAGTACTTCGCACCAGTATTAGCAGGTCCTGTCACGTGCAGCTGATATTTTCATCACCTCTCCTTCCTCCACTCTTTTATTCTTTGCCTCTCTCTCTTTCTCTGTCTCTCACCATCTCCTCTTCTGCCTGCCCCCCAGCCAGTGGCGGCGCGTCCTGTGTTCAGCGGTTCAGTGAACCCCCGGAAAAAAAGTTATCTTGAAATAAAAAAAATAAAAAGTGTTTCTAAACTATCATTGTTCGTTTCGTTCTTCTATCAGATCATTTTATATGTACATTCAAAGTATTTTTATCGCATGAGAAACTTTTCACGTCGCAGAGATAGCACGTATAGGAGACGTACTGCGGCCGCTTAATATATGCGGCAGTGCCCGCAGCGGTGCAATATGCATGCGCAGCTGACGAACAAATTCTCTTCTGAACCCCCTGGAGGCAGCATATGGGCGCTCCCGCGGAAGGGAGGGGCGAGGGGAAAAGGCGCTTTTAACATTGGCGTTGGAGCTGGTAGAGACGCCAGCTCCTGGCTACTCGAGCTCTGGCGGTTACGCACGAATGGTCCCGAAGCAAGACAGTGGAGCTACTGGGCACCTCACTCTTGTCCAAGGGCAAATCCTCCATGAAGGCTACATCCGACTTTCATATTTGTTTTTGGCGTATTGAACATTCATCAATACACGTTGAAAGTATCCTGTTATTAAAATAAGCAAGATCTCGGGCAGTTGATATCTGCAATGTACTTTAAAATGCTCACTGCTGCTCAAAATTACTTTATGAGTGGCCACAGTACATGACCAACAGAAATTTATCTAACCGCTCATTCCTTAAGGGAGCAGCCAACGTTTTAACAAGCACAAAACCAATGTTAAAAATCAATGAATACATAATTAAACATGGGACAGGGAGCATGAAATCATAAAGCAGAGGTTTGATACTTTAAAATCATAATCTATTCAGAAAAATGAACAAGCAAATAAATGGGGGAGATCAAATTAAGCACACATCTTGTACAAATGTGAATTAAATCATAAAATTACTCAATGTAATGAAATTGTTTCTGCCATTTTTTAATATGAAGGTAACATGGGAAGAATTTTACAAATACACAATGGGTAGCTGAAAGCACATTCATTCATTCACAGACATGTGCATAATGCTAGCTGTACATTACTCTGCGGGAACACTCGATAACAGTGGTGAAAGGAAGTGCGGTGGTGTCTTGATGAGATGGCAGTTGTCTTGATCACAATTTTTTAAATATACTGCGCACTAAACAAACTCATGTGTGGGGAGGCAACGGCTCACTATTCTTAAGTACCATGTGGTGTGATACCATGCTGAATTTCATAACAGACAAAAGTTAATATTGAATAAGCCAGTAAAGCATACACGAGAATTTGTATAGAAGAAAGCTAATATTAATAAAAACCATGGCTGAAGGCCGAAGTAACAACTGTTTTGAAAGCGTGTGGTGCAATTGGTCATACAAGACAGGAAAAACGGAATCAAATCCGAGAAATATTTAGCATACTCATGGATACAGAAACGACATGAAAATGTTAGTTAAAAACACGAAGGAAATTCAAATATACTAGGTTTACACAAAGGCTGAAGGTCACACACATGTATTCTAACTTGAGCAAAACTGGACACAAAGTCAACAAAGGAATGAAAATGCACATAACAAATTTACACTGAATTTATTCGAATTCTGTAAATTAAGAAACACTTCACCTCACATAGCGAAAGAATTACTTAGGATAACTATCACTGAAAAACCAAGATTGCCTGATCACAAAGAAAGTAAAGCCCTAAGAGCATGCCTTCTGGAACATCAGCACGATTTGGCAGAGTACTTACTTCCACAGTCTTCAGAGTCAGAATGAAGAGTGAAGATTGAAGCTCTAAGTCCTCTTAAAACCTTCTCCCATCATACACCGGATGTAGAGCGCGCTAAAACAGACACATAGTGCGTTCAGAGACTAGTGTTTCCTACCCTTGCTACCTGGCCAAGTCAAATCCCTCTACAACCCTCTACAACAGCTCCCAGAGTGGTCTTCTGTCACCTCATTCATCCAAGATTACGTTGGTACGACACCATCTTGCCAAGTAGGCTTGTCTCTGACCAGCCAGCAGAAGCCAGCGCAGACGACAAAAGCAAGTCATGCGTTCTCAACTACAGCAAAACGAGGCCTAAAGCAGGAGGCGACGACTGGAAAGCCATTGTGCGACAGTCAGTCATTATTGAAAGCAACCTTCCACATTCACATGAACACACAAGTTCAATCACACGGGTGGAAACATATATAAATATGGGGAAAACATACATAAACATCGGGCATTGATCATTAATAAAAAGAATAAAATAATTAACACACAGATAGATAACATTAATGGTGCAAAAACACTTTAGGTTAATGAATAAATCAAAATGAAACACGACCACACATTCAATGGACGTGTTACAACGTCATATTTGCTAAAATATCTTATAACTAGAAATTAAAGACGCATCATCTGTAAAAGTCTTTAGAAGATCCGATAATTAATAATAATGAAGTCACTACCCTCCACCTAAGAAGAATAGCCGTATGGTTAGCGGCATCGCGTTGTGCCGTGGAAGGTTGGACTCCGACTGTAGGCAATTTTTTTGAAGCCCTATCTTCTTTGTAACAGACACGGAAACGACAATGACTTTTGTATTGTTACTTTGAAACGTGTCCATAAAAAATATTTTTGTAAGAAAATGTCTAATATTGTGCCTCCTGTTGTGTGTCGAGTAACTTGCTTGCAAGAAAATGTATAATATCGCTTCTACTGTGTGTATCGATATGTGTACTTAACTCTGTGAAGTTTCATCTTTGGCAAAGATCATGTATTGCATAGCTTTGTGGCTCGCGCAGAGAGAGAGAAGCACTTGTGGTTCAGCTCGCTTAGAGAGCGGTTGAGTTGTGTGTATGGCTCCGATATAGAGCAGAGGCTGCTGTGCCATCAAGTCGATTTCATTGTATTTGGAATATATATTGTATTGTATTGTAACACCGCTGGAATGAAGGTAATTGCATTTGATGACATTAGGAAGAAGTTGTATTATGTAGGTAATGTAATGCTGATTATTAATAATAAGTAACAAAGTTGACTTTCTTTCCTGTTTCATTTACGTAGTTAGAAGATTAACCTACTTCCTTCATTTGATAATTAGTTATTAGTGGATTTAAAGTGCAGTATTGATTTTGATAATATTGTTGAGCAGATTTAGTTTTTGGTGCCATAGTAAATGATAGTTAATTGACTATGATACTAAATTTTAATAATCAGAAACTGATCTGCATAAAATTCTCACAGTCAAACATTAAGAAAATGGTTTGTGGTTTTTTAATATCTTTCTCGCAGTCAAAATTTTTGAGTATAGTCAGTGTCTGTTTCAAATGGTGACTTGCCACAGTTGTTTTGTGTTTAAAATATCCGTTGCGCACATAATCAGTTTAATGCACTGTTTCTTATTTAATAGTATATACATCAATATCAGGGCCATAATTAAATCAAATTGCTGTGTTAATGAACAATTTGTTGTCTGATTTAACGATAGATTCAACATCCACAACACACACACAGATTTTAACTTGTCACACAGCTTTGGATATTTTAGCAACTATGTCGCGATTTTCAGGGTAAATGACATTTATACTCTTCGTTGTGACAAATATTTAACTGTTTGAAAAGATGCGGAGGAGTGCAAAATTTGCGCATGCGTAAGCTTAGGAGGGGGTGCCTCTTACAGAGTCACGTGACCGGAAGATTGCTTGCCTCTTCATCGTAACACATTCATTTTAAGTGGGGCCTTTCTATCTGAATTGGCAGTAGCCGTTGTAAACATACATCATGGGCAGATGAAAATTTGTGCCAGGATCTCCTGCTTACTAGGAAGTCGCGCTAAGCCCTACGCTTAGTGCCTAGTAAGCAGTTTGACAGAATTAAGACATATCGTTGGATCGACTTCATTGTGAACACGTACAGCAATGTTCGATCTATTTTTCGTCATATTCATAAATAGAATTGAGACACTTGTTCCATCGTAGGATCTGCCTTTGTCGTACCTGTGTCGTTCAAGTCTGCCGTCTGCGAATGAAACCCACATGCGGCAGTCGTCTTTAGATATTCGACGTTGACACTAGCCGGAGGACAGAAATTTGATAAGGTTCGTTGCCACCCACAGAATTAAGAGCGCTACGGGACTCCCACTAAAACAGCTCCTTGCACTAAAATTTCCTTTCTCCCGGCAAAAGAATTCTTTCCAGGAGTGAAATCAGCACGATGAATTCCTCGCAACCACTTAGCCCGAACCTTTGCGTCTTTTGGAAATGAAAACAGGGAAATATTTCATTCCGTGTTCGTCCTATAATTGACAGTGCAACCTGTTCACAGTAAGTACGCCCCATTTCGAATACATATAACAAGGAGCAGACCGATATATCAGGTCCTGCCGGCCGCGGTGGCCGAGGGGACTGAGGCGCGCCAGTCACGGTCTGCACAGTCACTACGGTCGGGGGTTCGAATCCCCCCTCGGGCATGGATATTTGTGCCGTCCTTAGTGTAAGCTAGTTCATAAGCAGTTTGTAAGGTTAGGGATTGATGACCCCGTAGTTAAGTCCCATAAGCTATACAAACATTAAAAAACAAAAAATAAATTATCAGTTCCTGCAGCAAGAAATCCAAACTACTCACGATTAAGCAAAGACTGTTTGTACTTACAGAGTTTCTCTGTCAGCTTAAAAGTCAACCATTGTACGCAACAAGGGATTTGTTTTATAACTAAAATTAGCAAATCACGTCCGTGTGAACTACTGGTTAATCCCTGCTATAAAGCCTTGTTCTCTGGTCCAAACTGAGAACTGACTCGTCTCAAATTACTCCAATAACGGGAAGTTAATACTACAGTGGTCAATATACATAGCAACTCACACGTTATTACACACATACATTAATAAGCAAGCCCCCACAATTAAAGTTATCTTAAAAAGGTGGCTAAGAAAACATTTATGGCGTAACGGAATTTAGTCGTAAATGAATTGCATCTGACCTTGTTCTCAGCACTTGTGAAGAACAATATTAAATAAAAGAGGGAAGATGCTCTAAACTACAATTTATAGGCAACTTAAGGATTATACTAAACTTAAACTTTTTTATTCAGATAGAAAACAAGCAAAATGGGGAACCAATTTCGTTAACACAATAAAAATGCATCTCTTATATGGATTAATGAGGACGGTGCCCAGCCTAAATCATACATGATTTAACGCTACTGGGGAGGAAGGATTCACAAACAACACTCATTCGCTTACACACACGCAATGCCACAGCGAAACTCACCAAAATCAACGTGCTGAGACGAGGCGGAAGCAGGCGCCGCTATCGTAGGCGAAATTCAGCAAGTCGGAGGTAGCACAAAACAGAATATATAAAAACACATTGAAGCTGGCTCTGGTCTGTCGTGCCTGTTTTGAAATGGTGCGTGTGTATAGCAAGTAAATTACATCTGAATTGGACCGCGAGCAAACACGCTAACGGCGACACACGGCTACGTTACATGAACGCACTCCACTGAAGGTGAAGTGGTTCAAAATCGGATTCATTATACAAAATCACGGTGGATTCTTAAATTACAGTCTGTCAGCAATCGATCTAGGTACTGGTTTTATATGAGAAGTGGCGTGAACTCAGGCGACTAGCTGTAAACCCCGGAGGTCGGAACTCGGACCCATGTGGTTCCGAAAACCGATAAAATTGAATAAATTCAGATTCCGAAAAAATAAAGAAAATTAACTACAGCTTGCAATTCATAGAAATGCTTAGAATTATATAAGTAAGTGAATGAAATACAGCTACACGCGATAGGGGGCTATTACAGAGACGGATGAGGTCCTGTCTCAGGAAAACCACAAAAATGAAATAATTATAAAGTCGGAAAAAATAAGAATTACGGCATGCAACCTATAGAAATGTTTAGAATTACATGAAGAAGCGAAAGAAATGCAGCTACACGTGATAGGGAGCGCTTACAGAGACGGATGAAGTTTTAAATTTTTAAATGTTTGTATAGCTTATGGGACTTAACTATGGGGTTATCGGTACCTAAATTTACAAACTACTTATGTACTAGCTAACGCTAAGGACGGCACAAATATCCATGCCCGAGGGGGGATTCGAACCCCCGACCGTAGTGGCCTTGCAGACCGTGACTGGAGCGCCTCAGTCCCCTCGGCCACCACGGCCGGCGACGGATGAAGTCCAGAGTCCAGGAAGCTATTGAAGGAGGTTGTAAAAGGCTCAAAGAGAATTACAGACAAATACAGAGTACGCACTACAAGTCGGAGAAGAAACGGCGAAATTAAAATAAGTGGGAAGAGAAGATCGCGGAATATTAGTGGAAATCAGAAGGATACCCGCGTAGTTTCTTGTCTGATGGGCATGGAACAAACAAGAGTGGAAGCTGAAGGCTTTGTTCTATGAACCAACCACGTGGAGCACATATCACTTACGGAAGGAAACGATGAGAAGATTTTTACATGCACTGTACGAAAAATGAACATATCACGTATTAGAAATTGGGAAGCACAAAGCTAGAAAGTATTTACACAGAGTTCATACACCGCCACAAGCCGTTATCAAACTGCAACTAGATTCACACTCACCACGTTTATCTATTGGAAATCACTGAATTGAAAAACTAGAACACATTTCTGCACATGATCGGAGAAAATATTTTTTAAAAAATTATTCTTAGTTCACGAGTCTAAGTTAAACGTGCTAGTCAATGAAACGCTATCATCTCCAGAAACAAGAGCAGAACCAACCTTACCTCAACAGACGACCAGCACAGAAAGATCAACCGAGTAGCCACCGGGGCGCGGGAACGCGCGAGAAGCCACCGGAAGCCGGAAAATCCAAGAAACAGCGGTGGTGGGGCTGGACAGCGAGACTCGTGCTGGAGGGAAGGATCGCTAACTAGCCTGGAAACCTCTTTGGTAGTGTGAGCTGCTATCGACTCTGAGCCAGAGAGAACGATGTAAAGCGAGCTATCACTCCCCACATTCAGACAGCCATAGATTCTCACACCCACTTAAAAGTAAAACAACTGCACATTCTCACAGGGACAGTGGCGTAGGGAAGAAGCCGTACTTATGCCACATTAATTAATGTAATAGGAAATTATTAACATAACAAAATAAGAAAAACCTAGCAATATTAACTAATATTTTAAACGCATGAAATAAAAATGCTATTCCTCAAGCCTTGTAAATAGTGGGGTTCAAGTTTTAACAAATGATAATCTATCAACATTAAATAAATCATAACTTTACAGAAATATACAAAAATATGTGGAAGACGACAGACGGTCGTCTCTGAAGCTTGTGGACTGTTTCCTAATATGAGGACACACAAATTTTTACTCAAATTCAACATAAGTATAGCTCAAATGCCGGCGATGGTCCTCACACGGTCGCTAAAAGTATATTGAACCGTAGCCTACGACACATAGGCTTCGACTGAAACCATAAAAGCCGCACCCGATGCCTGGGTTTACCCCACGCCTCGGCACTCAGTTCGTGCAGTCACGCGGGCAACCTGTCATTGTCGCAGGTTCTATACACTGTAGGCTACGCAAAAGCTGGGGTCTAACAACTACAAATACCACATGTCATCAATAATCATAACCGATAAACTGAATATTTGCAAGCAGAATAGTCAATATTTAGTGAGACCTTAAATGAAGTCTAACGTACAGGTGAACGTTGTAGTACAAGTAGTAGCGTTGGGTGTTGCGAAGCTGAATATGCATGGTGGTGCGGGTTTGAGGCTGGATGTGTTAAAATATTTGTTTCGCATTATCGCGTTTTCTGAAACTTTTGAACAGTTTCATATTAATATAATGGAAGTGTACTGTATCATATTCGATGCTATATAAGTTCATGTCTTCAGAGGGATAAATTTGATCTATTGGTTTTATGTACAGGAGATTTACTTAGAGTAATATCTGCATTTTATCGTTTGAAGTATTTTACACCTGCTAATGATTTTAATACTGAAAAATAACGGTGATCGAGGAAAAATTCTTTTACTAAAAAGCAATAACATTGATACAAATATCTTAGTCTTATGTGAAAGCCCGTGATAATTTTATATCTCACAATTTGTCATGAAACTATTAAGTCGCTACTCTTATTGACTAAACATGCAACTTTGAAGTACTTATTCACGTGGGCATATACCGCAGACAGCATACACACAATAGCGGAATGTGCGTTTTTAATGGAAGTAAAGCAGGAATTTTTTGCTGCCATCAGCTGCAGAAACGCGCTACGATAACAGTACATGTACTATCTCCCAGGTAGCATCGGTCGTCATTGCAGGTGTACTGGTTGTTTCCGGGTAGGTGTAGTTTGAAAATCAATGGTTGTTGTGGTACGCCAGAAATTACTATCACGACAGAGGACGTCTCTCAGCTGACAATCACGTTTTGCGGTGGAGCAACAAAGCGCTCTAAGGCTGCGGAGCGCGCGGTTGCTCGCTGTCGGAGGTTCGAGTTCTCGCCTCGCCGGGGCGTATATGTATGTATGTGTGTGTGTGTGTGTGTGTGTGTGTGTGTGTGTGTGTGTGTTGTCCTTAGTGTAAGTTACCTAGTTCGTAAGTCTAGGAATTGAGGACCATATCAGTTTGGTTCAATATGTTTACAAACACTAGAACGGTTTTTTAGAGAGTGACGTGTGCTCCAGCAATGTTCCTGGAGAGCGGCAGTTGCAGGACGCGTGTCACCGCTTCGTGGCGTCCTCTGCCGGCGTCGACGGCGCGGATATCGACTGTGGAGCAGCTGCCGGCCGCCAGAGGTCTCGCGGGTCGCGTCTTCCGCCAGGTGAGCCACAGGACGGACAATGCTGCCGGAACGGATTGCACCGCAATCACTGCACCAGTTACGCGGCGGCCGCTGGCGAACTCTTGACATCGTCACAGTCGCTGCCGCTGACGCTGGCGCCGCTCTGTTTCGATCGGCTGCCTCCAGCTGCATCTGCATCCGCATCTGCCTCAGGCGCCGACTCGTTGGTGGCACTTGTGACCTCTGTCACCGTTCCGCGATCGCCACGAGAAACGCACCTGCCTCAGTCAACACGAATCATTGGCGGATCCAGAACGGCTTCCAGGGAGGAGGGAGGGAGGGAGGGAGGGAGGGAGGGAGGGAGGGAGGGGGGGGGAAGGGTGGTCGGTGAAAGAATTCTCATCGTCAACTAAACTCTGACTCAGTAGACAGACTCTAGTACCGGACACCCAACCACCCCTTTTTACTCTATGCCCAATCAAACAAAAAAGTCTCATAGTTTTGAAGACTCAATGCAGTAATATCACCCAAGTTTCGCATTCTAAAAAAAAAAGAGAGAGAGAGAATGCTGCTGGGGAGGACGATCGACCCTTTGCACGAATAGTTCTGCCGTGCCATCGTTGATTATTTTCCAGGGGACATCTGCTGGTGTTAAAATTAGAGCGCCTCCCAGCCCCCTGGGGGTGGGGTGGAAGGCAACTTTAAAATTTCAAATGGGGAAAAAAAAAGGAACATGTTCCCATTTTTGCTTGGAAATGGTTACGGATTAATAAAAGGTACTTATTTACTTCGTAAATTTTGATTCGCTACAACTAAAGCAACAATAAAGCGAAACCAATCGTTCCTTTTCAGGACCACCAAATCTTAAACGGGAATACGTTCATCTTTAGTTAGCGATTCGGTTAGCATTTTCCTCAGTTAGACTTTTACTTTATTTACGCTGTTACTTAATGAGTTCACTCGTTAGTATAAATGATGTTTGGTTAGTTAGTCAGCTAGTCAGATGATTTGTTTGATAATTATAAGTTGTGCGGCCTCATGACAACGAAATAACAAAACTTATCCGAATCTGCGGGAAAAAATTAATATTTGGGTCAACATTTCTAAAACTCTAATTCCTCTCTCTGTCAAACTCAACCCTATGGGTAGAGAGGGAAGGTTTATTTTTAGTGAATCAATAATTACGAAGTGAATAAGTTTTTTTTAATTTATCCTTAACCATTTCCACGCAAAAATGAGAACATGGATTTTCGATCTTAGCGCCAACTACTACGAATCAAAACAAATGAATAAGACAAAATCTATGTAGTTTTTTATAGTATCTGATTGTGCAGTAAAACATGAGGGTTCCCATTTGAAATTTTATAGTTGCCTCCCATCCCACTCCCAGGGTGCTTAAACTATTAAACCACATAGTAGACAAAGACAAACTTCCCCCACCCTTTAACCCACCACATAAGAAAACTACAAACCTCCTACACAGACACACAGAGCTTCACTGGTTGAAGTAAAATCATATATATAAACACACACACAATAAAAGTCGGAACATCACACACACAATTGCTAGCTGACGTCTGTTTCGATTGAAAAAAAAAAAAAAAAAAAAAAAAAAAAAAAAAAAAAAAAAAAAACAGGAACACATATCACAGTCCAAACCAAAGAACTTGTAAGCATATAACAAACACAAACACAATAAATAAAACCAAAAACAGACAAAAGCAGCCCACCATGCAACAGAAACGGCGAGTTTTTAGAAACTTTTATAAAAATAGTGTAATTGTTAACAGTGACAGCAAGTAGCTATGTGCTAAAAACATGCATGAAGAGGGAACCATAAAAAAAATGTGATTGACCTTAATAGTTCATTTCATTCACTTTTAAATAATCCCACAGCATGAGAACTGTTCTTGATTGAATTTCGTATAAACCAACCAACTGTACAGTTGACCATTAATGATGCTTTAAAATAAAGAGAAAAGCGACTAGTCTCAAGTGGACCAATTTATATTTTCAAAAGACGGTTACCTAACCCTTACAAACTTCATGGATTTAGAAGCTACGTCGTGTGACTACTGTGATATCTAGTCAAATTTACAAATATACAGATGGTGGTTAGACTAGGTATAAAAAGCCGTGCATTCGCAGAGCTATAATTTCAGCTCCAGTGATACACGTGAAAAGATTTTCATCATAATTATGGCCGCACGACGGAAGCTAACAGACGTTAAACACCGAGTGGTCTTTGGAGCGAGACCCATGCGACATTCCGTTTCGAAAATTGTTTAGGAATTCATTATTCAGAGATCTACTGTACTAAGAGTGTGCCAAGAATACCAAATGTCAGACATCACCTCTCACCACGGACAACACGATGGCCGACGGCATGCGCTATCTCGACAATGTTTATTTATATATTTAATGCTCAGACATTTAATACAAAATGTCCACATGTGTTGTAAGTGTGTATGTGACTATGTGCTTGTGTTGTGTGTGCCAGACAACAAGTTTATCAAGATTAGCAAAACTGTTAAAACTGTACAAACATAACCTCACTGGCATCCACAACACAAAACACAATACATCAAGAATGTAACCAGTGACTGTAAGAATGCACCCGATGATGGCAGCATGCTGCCGAAACGCGTCGTGCGAATAAAAATATTTATAAACCGTGACTGCTGCAGCATTAATCATTCAAAAAAAGTGTGTTCTTTACTTCTAACAGTAGAAGCCATATTTTTCCTTGCCCTTGTATTGTTCAAGTGGTCATAAAACTTATTCTTGAAAATATTGCTAGTAACCCTTTTAATGGAGATGTATCATAATTTTGGGCAACTTGTTTGAGAGATCTTGCTTCCTTTTTTGGCTAAAAAGTCAACCATTTCATTCCCACGGATACCTGTATGTGATCGTATCCACTGAAAAACTATTTCAGTTCCAGCTTCGGTGATTGAGGAAATAATTTTATTTTATTTATGCAAGCACTTAGAGGTGTTTGGAAGAATGCTATTGGCTTTGTTGCAGAAGTTAAATAACAAAATATAACCTTTTTGTAACCTTTGGAAACGGACAAAAATTGTTTTGGTGCCAGGTTTATTGCCTACAACTCTCCATCAAAATTGGAGTTATACTGTCCTACAGTTTTGTAAAACAAAATATTTCACTGTACACTCCAGCACCAGCGATATCATTTGTCGTATTTTTGAGAAATTCTATATTCATTTCTGTTTTAACAACCTTTTGATTCAGTTGTAGTCTGAATATGACTGGGCTTAGGTTAAGAGGACTCACTGGTGGAGAGAAGCCTTCTTTACTGATTGGTGGGTGTTTTCAGCCGGCTAGTATGACGTTGGTAGTTGTTCCAGTATGTGTCATTGAGTAGGTTTATTTTTAATTGTGGAGTAGTTCCAGTCTCGTAAGTAAGAACAGCATCAAAAACACCAAGTTCAAAGACTGAACTTCCAACAAACACAGAATCTAGTACACGGTTATTTGTCAACAGAAACAGATTTACTGTTCGAAGAGTTTCCTGCGAAGTACCGCTAGTGTAGGCAACTTATGAAACGGACAGTTCTCTACAAACAGATAGAAACCACAACCTTCTACACTATACAGTTCCAGAGAAAATTTTCAACATGCGAAATGATGTAAAACAAAATTCTTAGAAATGTCAGTATAAGATTATTTTCAAATACTTATTTAAAATAGTAGATAATCGTATACTTCAATGAAACCAACACAAAATTAAGCATAAAAATCCATATTTTCGTAATTTGTATATTAATAAAAATTTGAAATTTGGTCATTCTGAGCGGTACGACTCCTCTTAATAACCGACAGCAGCGGTGTTTGCTTAAACAAGTCAGGCTGACAGACAAGCAACCCTGCGTCTAGTAAACCCAAATTTCAATGTGGCACGCACGACGCAGGTATCCGCTACGACACTGAAGCCCAATTTGACGTCAGTGGGCTATGGCAGCAGGCGATTGACTCGAACCTCTCTGCTAACAGCGCATATAGCTGCAGAGCCTCTCCTGGGCTCATGACGATATCGATCGGACAGTAGACGACTCAACAACCGCAGCTTGGTCACGTGAGTCCCAATTTCAGTTTGTAAGAGCTGATGGTAGCGTTCCTTG
The DNA here is from genome assembly GCA_026315105.1 of Locusta migratoria. Taxonomy (NCBI): domain Eukaryota; kingdom Metazoa; phylum Arthropoda; class Insecta; order Orthoptera; family Acrididae; genus Locusta; species Locusta migratoria. Next base: position 362,132,986 of record CM048749.1, read on the forward strand.
TAGCACAGACACCATGTAGATGTGGATTTGTCAACAAGGCCCACTGCTGTTAATAGCTCCAAATGGTGTGGGTCGTTTTTATATGGAATCTACTGGGTTACGTGGTACAACAGAATCGATCATTGACTGGAAATGGTTATATTTCAATACCATTTTCCATTGTCACAACCTCTCTATATAGTACATACAGTTGTATGCGTGCAATCAGTACGTTCTCGGCTTTGAATCTGCCGCTGCCTCGATTAAATTTGGTCCCAACTTTTTGACGGTGACTCTGGTTCCGTTGTATAACTTTGGTGCCTGAAAGTGGCTTTTTTTAACATTTCGTCCTGATTTAGGTGTAGGTTCTTGCAGGTCACCGGAGCTCTGCGTGGCACGCCTGCGGTCGGGGTGTATTTGCAATATGGCGTCATGCGCGCGCTGAGCAAGTGCGTGAGAAGCGCAAATAGTGGCAGGTGTGTGCGGTGCGCGCACTGGAGCGCAAAGAGCCCCTTATCGCTCGCCGCGGTGGATTCCTGCCCGGTGGCGCAGTGGGAAACCTCCGACGCCGCGGCGGCAGGCGATAGCCCCGGGGCCCGTGCTGGCCTAATGACTTCGACCCGACTCCCCAGCGCCGGGCCGTTCTCACTGCTTTCCCACCACCCGCATACACTCTATCGCCCCCCACAAGCTACGGTGGGAAATTCCGACCTCACGTGTATCAGTGTCTCACTCCTTAGTTCCCAATAGCGTCTAATAAATTAATTAAATGCAAAGGTTGCAACTTAAATAGTCGCAGCTATTTATTGACCCAAGGTCAACACGGATTTAGAAAAAATCGTTCATGCGAAACACAAATAGCTCTTTATTCGCACGAAGAGATGGGCGCTATCGACAAGGGTTCGCAAATCTGTTCCGCATTTCTTGATTTCCAGAAGGCTTTTGACACCGTACCTCACAAACGGGTTTTAATCAGTGTTCAAAGAAGTTTCGGGCGTGCAGCCGCATAAAGTTTATTTCTTCTAATATTTCTGGTGACAAACGTTCAGCCATCTTCAGAGACGAGTCGAAGACTGACGCTCCAGCACGCGCATCGTGCTTATAAACGCGCGGGCCGCGCTACTGCGCATGCGGCCACAGGTACAACAAGGCGACAAAAACGTTACTCGGCGGCAAGGAAGGACACGTATGTGTAAATTATGTCTGTGGCTGCATGGTCGATTACTGCGGAGAAATCGATGTGTTATGATCTGTGCTGTGGCGGCGTCTTTGTAAATTTATTAAAGAAAGTGCCGGATACCATGATTTATCTAAACTGAAGCGTCTGTCTCTGTTAATTAAATTCGTCCCCAAGCGAATTTCTATTGCTTCTTTCACCACTGAGTCCCAGAAAGATGAAGTGGAGGCTAAAATTTTGACGTTTTCGTACGTCATGGAGTGTCCAGTATCAATACAGTGCTCTGCCACTGCCGATTTATTTGGTTGTAAGACACGGGTATATCTCTGGTGTTCCGTGCATCTTTCTTGGACTGTACGTGTCGTCTGTCCTATGTACAAAAGGCCACATTCACATGGGATCTTATAAACAGCGGCCTTACGGAACTCCAAATCATCTTTGATAGAACCCAAAAGTGCTGCTGTCTTTGGTGGGGGCCGAAAAATAACTTTAACGTCGTGTTTGTTCATAATCCGTCCGATTTTCGACGACAGGCTCCCAACATATGCCAGAAAAGCCATGGATTTAAAACTTTCTGCTTCATCTTCTGTATTCTTTGCACGTACCGTTGGCTTCGTACGTAGTGTCTAATGTATCTGCTGTGGAGAGTACCCGTTTGCTTCCAAAACTCTCTTCAGGTGTAGAAGCTCGTCCTGCAGACTACTCTCATCAGCAATGACGTGTGCTCTATGGACCAGTGTTCTAAGAACACTCATCGTCTGAGATGGATGATAGCAGCTATTTGCATGTAAGTATCAACTCAATCAAATTGCGTGCTTACGGTATATCGCTCCAAATTTGCGATTGGATAGGGGATTTCCTGTCAGAGAGGACACAGTTCGTAGTAATCGATGGTAAGGCATCGACTAAAACAGTAGTGATATCGGGCGTTCCACAGGGTAGTATTATTGGTCCTCTGCTGTTCCTTATTTACGTAAACGATTTAGGGGATAATCTAAGTAGCTCTCTTAGGTTGTTTGCAGATGACGACGTCATTTACTGTCTAGTAAAATCATCTGAAGATCAAAACCAACTGCAGAACGATCTGAATAAGATATCAATATGGTGTAAAAATTGGCAATTGACTCTAAATAATGAGAAGTGTGAAGTCATCCACAAAAGTACGAAAAGAAATCCGTTAAACTTTGTTTACAAGATAAATCAATCAAAAGTAAAGGCCGTAAAGTCCACAAAATGCCTAGGAATTACTATTACTTCAGACTTAAACTGGAAATAACACGTAGATAATGTCGTGGGAAAGGCGAACCAAAGATTGCGTTTTATAGGCAGAACCCTTGAAAGATTCAACAGAAATACAAATGAAACAGCATTCACTACGCTTGTCCGTCAATTTTTGGAGTATTGCAGCCCAGTGTGGGATCCTTATCAGGTGGGTTTGACGGAGGACATCGTATTGTCACGATATAGGGGAGACAGCCTTACGGAAATGATATAGGATCTGGGATGGGAATCATTACAACAACGGCGCTTATCGCTGCGGCGTGGGCTACTTATGAAACTCCAATCGCCAAAATTCTCCTCCGAATGCGAAAATATATTGTTGACTCCCACTTATATAGGTAGAAATGACCATCACAATAAAATACGAGAAATCAGAGGTCGAACGGAGAGATTCGGGTGTTCTTTCTTCTCGCACGCTATTCGAGAATGGAATGGAACTTAAATATGATTTTCAGAGTATCTCATGTAGATGTAGATGTAAATAATGTCAGCTATTTATTCACAACCTATACAAAAGCCTTACATGTTCGTACATGTTACTGTTCTCCTCCTTACACGAGGCAGCACAACAGTGTTTCACCAGGCAACACCGGTCAACTTATGTTTGTGTATGAGAAATTGGTTGGAAACTTTGCTCTTGTCAGCACGTTGTGAATGCTCTGAAAATCTAATCATTTGCATATCACAGCATCTTCGTCCTGTATATTAAATTTCGCGTCTGTAGTACGTTATCTTCGTGGTGTAGCAATTTTAATGGCCAAGAGTGTATATATAATCACCTCACACTTGCACCGCAAATATTGTGCGATTGATGTGCGTTTTTCACACAATGGATTAGTAGTGAAGGACTCCTATTGTTAGCCAATAAACAGCTTGTAAAAATACCTAGAAAGTGTATTTTTAATGCAAACATGCAATTTTTTCAACTAGAACAATGGTTGTTCTTATCATGCACTGGAATTTTTGACACCAGCTGCCTACAAAGAATTTTGAATGACATTTTTATCTCGTTTAGTTTGGCAGCTACAACCATTCAAAGTTTTCGTGGCGGAGGCTACGACAGCGTAGCTGACTCGCTGGTAGTCGTGAGACAGTGGGCCGTGCCCCAGGGGCTAGCCACTCGGCCAGTCAGCTAAGCTATCGCAGCCTTCGCCCCCGAAACTTTGAACGCTTGTGGCTGCCATACTAAACGTGATAACAATGTCTTCAAAATTCTATGTACACAGTTGGTGTCAAAATTTCCAGTGCATGATTGAAACGACTATTGTTCCATTTCAAAAATATGTGTGTTTCAATAAAACATACACTTTTTAAGTAATATTACAATCTGTTTGTTGGCTAAAACTACCAGCCCCTGACTACCCATGCATTAGTGAAAACCGCACGCACATCAATCACACTTTCCGTTTCCACAATATTTTCAGTGCAAGTGTTAGGTAATTCACCCTGTATACAGGGTGTTACAAAAAGGTACGGCCAAACTTTCAGGAAACATTCCTCACACACAAAGAAGGAAAATATGTTATGTGGACATGTGTCCGGAAACGCTTAATTTCCATGTTAGAGCTCATTTTATTATTTATTTTTAAATGTGATCAGGCTTCATTCCAACGTGATCAAATTGTAAATTTACACAATCAACATGTGTGGGCTGACGAGAATCCGCACGCAGTTGTGCAATCACGTCATCAACACAGATGTTCTGTGAACGTTTGAGCAGGAATTGTTGGTGATGTCTTGATTGAGCCTCATGTTCTTCCACCTACGCTCACCTACTGCCCACATGGAGCACGTTATCATGATTTCATACGGGATACTCGACCTGTGCTGTTAGAACATGTGCCTTTACATGTACCACACAACATGTGGTTCATGCACGATGGAGCTCCTGCACATTTCAGTGGACGTGTTCGTACACTTCTCAGCAACAGATTCGGTGACCGATTGATTGGTAGAGGTGGACTAATTCTATGGCCTCCACGCTCTCCTGACCTCAACCCTCTTGACTTTCATTTATGGGGGCATTTGAAAGCTCTTGTCTACGCAAACCAGGTACCAAATGTAGAGACTCTTCGTGCTCGTATTGTGGACGGCTGTGATACAATACGCCATTCTCCAGGGTTGCATCAGCGCATCAGGGATTCCATGCGACGGAGGGTGGATGCATGGTGTATCCTCGCTAACGGAGGACATTTTGAACATTTCCTGTAACAAAGTGTTTGAAGTCACGCTGGTACTTTCTGTTGCTGTGTGTTTCCATTCCATGATTGATTTGAAGAGAAGTAATAAAATGAACTCTAACATAGAAATTAAGCGTTTCCGGACACATGTCCACATAACATATTTTCTTTCTTTGTGTGTGAGGAATGTTTCCTGAAAGTTTGGGCGTTCCTTTTTGTAACACCCTGTATATGAGGATTGGAACTTAAATAGTGACAACTGTTTATTCCCAACCGATACAAAAGCGAAACATTTTTTCACCTGTTACTATCCTTCAAAGTAGTCACCAGCGTTCAGTAGAGACCCTTGCCAGGTGGAAGGCATAGTATACCGTTAGCATAGCCTGTTCTGTTTATGGTGCGAATAGAGCGCCCTGCTGCCTGTCGAACCTCTGGAACAGATCTGAAGCGAATTCCACGAAGTGTTTCCTTCATCTTCGGAATGAAATCAAAGTCACAAGGACCTACGTCTGGGGAGTATGCTGAATGGTACAGTACTTCCCAGTCCCATCTATTTAACAGAGCAGCCAAAGCTTGCGCTGTATGAGCCCGCTCATTGTCGTGGGTTACGTAGAAAGTGTTGCCGCTTCTTTCGCAAAGCTGTCGAAAGTGCGTCAGAGCCCTGTATGGTGAAAAGTTATGGCGATTATCGTGTACTACTGTGATGGTGTTTTCCTGACGCATTACGTTCCTCCACGGCAGACAGTCAATGCACAGTATTACTGTTTGCTTTTGGAGTATCACCTGCGACCAGCTTGCGAAAGAAGCGGCAACACTTTCTGCGCGACCCACTCACCATTTTACAAGACATTGCGCAGGTGCATACAGTGCAAGCTGTGGCTGCTTTGTCCGGTCGATGGAACTGGGAAGTACTGTACCGTCCAACATACTCCCCGGACTGAAGCCTTTGTGGCTTTGATTTGATTCCGAAGAAGAGGGAACCACTTTGTGACATACGCTTCAGAACTGTTCCAGAGATTCAACCGCTTCATTCGCACCATCAATAGCACAGGCTCTGCTGACGGAATACTACGCTTTCCACATCGCTGGAAATGCGTTCTGCAGAACACTGGTGACTACTTTGAAGGACAGTAATAGGTGAAAACATTTTACGCTTTTGTGTCGATTGGGAATAAATAGTTGTCACTATTTAATTTCCAAGCCTCATATATATAATATTTTATGAGCTTTATGATGATCATCATCATCAATAGAGACTGATTATGTCATTCAGAGTTCAGTATGGGGCATAGTCCCTCCATGATCGCCTATTCAAGGCTAACATTGATGCCTCGTCTGATGTTTTACTTCAAACTCATTCTTCACCGAATTAAGTACTTTCTCCTTGGTCTACCTCGACCTCACTTACCACCCGCTTCCCAGCCCACGAGCCTCTTAGGTAAACTTGCTTCTCCCACGCGTGGATCATGACCCCACCATCTTAGCCTGTCCGCTATAAGTGCTTCATCTATGGTGTTCATTCCCAGTTTTTCACTGATTTCCTCATTATGGACACCCTCCTGCCACTGTTCCCATCTATTAATTCCTGCAATCACTCTTGCTACTTTCATATATGTACTCTCAACCTTATAAATAAGGTAGCCTGTGTCCACCAAGCTTTCAATTACATTCAACAAAGTTGGTCGAAAGATAGATTGGTGGATTGGTAACTTAGTACTGACGTCCTTCATGGTCTTAATGCTAGACATTAATTTCTAAATTTGGAATTTATTTATTTCAATTTCGACTGCGATTCCAATTCAGGTTTTAAGTTAAAAAATGGAGCCAAAGTTAAAGCTGTGGTTATAGTTCGGCTTTGTGTGGTTCTGCGTAATTTTATTTGGGCGCGAATTAAAACAAAAAAAAAAAATAGTATGAAAAGCGTGCAGCCTATGGAATAAGACATGTAGCATCGGAAAAAAATGTTCAGAGCCTGATGGTTCGCCAGTAAGTGGGTAACAGGAATTCTAACAATTAAACAAACAGACGGCGAAGCCGCCTAACTGCTCTGTGCGCGAAACCTATGCGCAAAATTTTTCACAAAACGTGTGGAGAAAATCGTTTAAAGAAAATATTTTCACCAGGATCACCATATGAGAGTCATACATCAAGTAACACGAACTGAAATTACAAGATTTACATGGCGTCTAGTCACTATGGAAAATAAAACGCGAAGACATTGGCTTTCTAGTGATTTGTAAAAACAATACAAGATCGAAAATATTAAATATTTCTTTGGGTCATTAACAAAGTCAGTTCTCCAGTTTTTACTTTATTATCTTTTCATAAAACTGTCATTGATCAAAAATCTTTATATTATTGTAATGGAAAATTTAACCAATTACTAAAAGGAAAATTTGTAAAATGAGGAAATAAGGGAAATGAGGTGTTGCAAACGTCACTGCCGATATAGTGATAAACACAACAACGAAATTTAGAACTAAAATGTAAACTTACGTGGGATAGCAATATACTCATGTACAGGTGGCAATAATATTGCGTACACAAAGTATGAAAGGCCATTCCGTGACACAGTGTCATTTTCACTCCATTCATTTGTGTGAAAAAGTTCCCGACGGGATTCTGAACTCATGATGGGAATTGACAAATTTCGACCATAGGATGGCAGTTGGAGCTAAAATCATGGGACATTCAAGGCAATTCAGTGTTGGAGATCTATAAAGTGTAGTGTTGAGTATTGTTGTAAAAAGAAAGAAAACAACACAAGTATCGATGCGCCCACGGGAACACAGAGCAGCACTACCAGTTCGCCGGCCGCTGTGGCCGAGGGGAATGAGGCGCTTCAGTCACGGTTTGCACGGCCACTACGGTCGGGGGTTCGAATCCCCCCTCGAGCATGGATATTTGTGCCGTCCTAGTTCGTAAGTAGTTCATAAGTAGTTTGTAAGTTTAGGGACTGATGACCCAGTAGTTAAGTCCTATAAGTTTTAGAAACATTTGAACATTTGAACTACCAGTACGTAGTTCCCAGAAAAAAGGTTGCTCATTACAAACACTAGCACGTGGTCTCAAATGTGAGTAGCTGGAGCGTAGTATGGTCGGTTGATACGATCTGTAAGATAGTGTGCTACAAATCAGCAGAGTACGCATCAAGGCATCAGCATACTTCGCTCCCGCAAAGTGTAGTACGATTCAAGGCAAAGTGTGACACTGAAAGGTGGTGGGAGTTAGGGATCTTTTATTTCTTTTTTTATTAATTTATTTTATGTTGCAAAGTGGGGTAGAGGAAGTTTGTGAGCTGTAATTTTTTATTTTTATTGTTCGATTTAGTGCATATATGATAGGTGATAGCCGATAGGAGTAGATGTAATTATCTACTATATAAATATCCCAATTTTTCCCCATTTTTAGCCAGGGGAGTGCTGGTCTGGAGCAGGAGGCTTCTCACACGATGGGAGTGTGGAATGATGGCCACAAAAACCTGCACTTCTTGGACAGACCGGAGAGTCCATTCGCAAAATATTATTGCGGGCAGTGAGAGCCAATTCCAGGGCAGCGGCGAGGGGGGGGGGGCAGCCTTGCGTCGGTGGCAAACAATTGGTAGGAGTCGCCAGCATGTGTTTGGCCTTGCGCCCGGTGGATTAGTAACACTGGAAAACAATGCAACAAATCGAAGTATTTTACTTACTAATAAAAATATTCAATATTAAGCTCCATGAAGTACGTCGCTGTATATTGTAAATTACGTCCAGTAATTTTTTTAAAGAAAAATATTTATCTCGGCTCCAGAAGGTCGTACAGCAACATTATTTGTTTTAAAATACGTGAAAAAATGTCAGCAACCTATATCTTTAACAGTTCCTTTCAGAACATAAAAATAGAAATACTCAGTTGGAAAAAACGGGCTCAAAAAAAAAAAAAAAGTGCAAGTATTTCGAAGTCATTATATGATACTTATAATTAACAAAATCTAAAAAAAATTATTTAATAGTATGATAATACAACTATTCACGAATAAAACAGACGAAAAACCGTTAATTTAGGTCGATCCCCTGACCAACTCTAGCCATTTTTCTATGAGCCCTTACTTTTTTTTCAAAAAAAAAAAAAGAAAAAAAACCGATATATCTAAATACGTACCAAATACTTTTAATTGTTTCGAAACAGTTTTTTTTAACTTATTTCTTGCCAAACGTGTGATAAATAATAGGTTTTGAAACGTGTATGTTGTCGAGTTATAAGGAATCCAGTTTTTAAAGAATTTTAAGGATTTCTTCGATATATCTCGAAACGTATTAAATCAATCGATACGTAGGAAAAAGCAATCGATAGATAATCGTAAGGGTTACAAATGTTTAATTTAACATTTTCCCATCGGAATTATCGTTTTTATTTCTTTAATAAATGTTCAAATGTTTGTATTGTTTATGGGACTTAACTACGGGGTCATCAGTCTCTAAACGTACATACTACTTATCAACTACCTTATACTAAGGACGGCACAAATATCCATGCCCGAGGGGGGATTCTAACCCCCGACCGTAGTGGCCGTGTAGACCGTGACTGAAGCGCCTCAGTCTCCTCGGTCACCGCGGCCGGCATTTCTTTAATAAAAACAGTTTTTTGGAACTTTGGGATTTTTTTCGAGATCTAGGCTCGGGTTTCATAAAAAAGAAACTCTATTTAAAAATTAATTTCCTACACGCTCCTTTTTTTTTACAAAGTCATGGAAAGTTTGTGTCGGGCGGGGTACGTGCTTATCTAGCCTGTTCAGGCGTAGTGATCCTATTTGTCTAGGTTGGCGTAGGAATTTAGCTCACTGTCTAGTAAGCAGGAGGTTCCGAGTACGAATTACGGCCCCGAAAAAAATTTTTCTCTACGGCAAGTAAGTCACCGGTCCCTAAACTTAAAGTAACTTATGCTAAGGTCATCACATACCACAGACACCCATTCCCTAGGGAGGACTCGGATCTTTGGCGGGGCGACTACGCATTCCGCTACATGACGCCTCCGATCGCGCAGTCCGCGCACTCCTGTCCATGTTGTATGATGACGTCACTTAACAGCATCTCAGCGAATCAATTAATTCCTTTTGCAAAAGGTGTAAAATTTAGCTGAAATTAATACTTAGCCAATGGCACCATTTTTTTATGTGCACCGATCGGATTTTATTTGGATTTTACGTGCAAAAACCGTTTATCCTTGAAGGTTCTTGAAGCTCTTAACTTTTGCTCTACCTGTACGATTCGGTTCAAATTTTGTTCAAAGCTATGCTGGGGCCGAGCGTTAGGTTTCCAGCGTTATGTCAGGATGAGGTGCGAAACCTGGTGAAGTGCCAAAGGACGCTAGTAAATCAGTATTAGAGTTTATTCAGCTGAATACAAGACTCCGTGGTGTGGGCGCTAGTTCGGCAGGCGCTAGATTAGCAGGTGACGTCTCCTTCGGACACGTTAGCTCGCCGTTAAAAGTCGACCACTGTACGTAACAAGAGCCTTCTTTGTCACTAAAATTAGTTAATGAAGTCCATGTGAACTACTGGTTACTCTCTGCTATAAAGCCTTGTTCTCTGGCCCAAACTGAGAACTGACTCGTTTCAAATTACTTCAATAACAGGAAGTTAATACTACAGTGGTCAATATACATAACAGCTCACACGTTATTGCACACACACATTAATAAGAAAGCCACCATAATTAACTTATCTTAGAAAGGTAGCTAAGAAAACATTTATGGCGCATGGAATTTAGTCGTAAATAAATTGCATCTGACCTTGTTCTCAGCACTTGTGAAGAACAGTATTAAATAAAAGAGGGAAGGTGCTCTAAACTACAATTTATAGGCAACTTAAGGATTATATTGAACTTAAACTCTTTTATTCAGGTAGAAACAAGCAAAATGGGGAACCAATTTAGTTAATACAATAAAATGGATCTCTTACATGGATTAATGCGGACGGTGTCCGGCATAAATTATACATGATTTAACGCTACTGGGTGGAAGGATTCACAAACAACACTCATTCTCTCATACACACGCAATCCCACAGCGAAACTCACCAAAAACAACGTGCTGAGACAAGGCGGAAGCAGGCGCCGCTGTCGGCGAAATTCAGCAAGTAGGAGGTAGCACAAAACACAATATACAAAAATACATTAAAGCTGGCTCTGGTCTGTCGTGCCTGTTTTGAGATAGTGCGTGCGTATAGCGAAGTTAAATTACATCTGAATTGGACCGCGAGCAAACACGCTAACGGCGACACACGGCTACGCTACATGAATGCACTCCACTGAAGGTGAAGTGGTTGAAAATCGGATTCACTATACAATATCACTGTGGAATCTTAAGTTGCAGTCTGTTAGAAATCTAGCTAGGTACTGGTTTTATAAGAGACGTGACGTGAACTCAAGCGACTAGCTGCAAAGCCCGAAAGTCGGAACTCGGACCCACGTGGTTCCGAAAACCGATAAAATTTAATAAATTAAGATTCCGAAAAATAAAGAAAATTAACTGCAGCATGCAACCCATAGAAATGCTTAGAATTATATAAGGAAGTGAATGAAATACATCTACACGTGATAGGGAGCGATTAGAAGAGACGGATGAAGTCCAGTCTAAAATAATAATAATAATAATAATAATAATTACACAGCCGGGAAAAATAAAAATAAGAATTACGGCATGCAACCCATAGAAATGTTTAGAGTTACATAAGGAAGCTATTGGAAGAGGTAGTACAAGGCTCAGAGAGAATTACTGACAAAGACAGAGTCCATACTACAAGTGGGAGAAGAACAGCAAAATAAAAATAGGCGTGGAGAGAAGATCGTGAAACATTAGTGGAAATCAGAAGGATACCTGCGTAGTTTCTTGCCTGATGGGCATGGAACAAACAAGAATGGAAGCTGAAGGCTTTGTTCTATGAACCAACCATGTGGAACACATATCACTCAAGGAAGGAAACGATGAGAAGATTTTTACATGCACTGTACAAAAATGAACCTATTAGAAATCGGGCCTCACAAAGCTAGAAAGTAATTACACAGAGTTCATACATCGCCACATGATCACAAAAGGTTTCAACATATCAGGCCATTATCAAACTAGAAACACACAACCCGAGTTTATCTATTGCAAATCACTGGATTGAAAAACGAGAACACATTTCCACACACGATCAGAGAAAATATTCCAAAAAAATGATTCTAAGTTCGTAAATCTAAGTTAAATGTGCTAGTCAATGAAACGCTACGAACTCCAGAAACAGGAGCAGAACCAACCTTACCTCACAAGACGCCCAGAACAGAATGATCAGCCGAGCGGCCACCGGGGATAGCGCGGGAAGCCACCGGAAGAAGGAAAATCCCTGAAAACAGCGGTGGTGGGGACGGACAGCGATATTCGCGCGGAGGGAAGGTTCGCTAACTAGCCCGCAACCAAAGGGTGTGGAAACATCTGTGGTAGCATGAGCAGCTATCGATACTGAGCCAGAGAGAACGATGCAAAGCGAGATATCACTCCCCACATTCAAACAGCCATAGCTTCTCGCACACACATAAAAGTACAACAAGTGCACATTCTCACAGGGACAGTGGCATAGTGGAGAAGCCGTACTTACGCCACATCAATTAATATAACAATAATTTATTAACATAACAAAATAAGAAAAACCTAGCAATCTATATCTATATATAAAAGGCTTGTGTGTGTACGTGCTGACAGACTTTTCCCCATGACCACATACTGCCACGCACTCGTGGTTGTGGTGGTAGATAGCCCTTGGTCTAATAGTGTTAGTAAGGGAGTTTGGTCGCGGTGCGTGGCAGTGGGTGAGTGTGACGAGGAAAAATTCGCAAAATATGCATTAAATACTCTTAGGAAAAGCTATATACTCTGTGACTTTACGGTACGAGTCAAAATCTGTTTATTCTTTCAATCGTCAGACAACGCGGTCCTTTCAGACTTTAATAACGACGAGGAATATCAAACACGCAATTTTTAAATAGATCACATGTTTCCGTCAACCACACATTACCGACTATGAACAGAGACACAAAACAAAGATAAAAATCGAGAGACTCAAAGATAAAAATACTCGTGGAACATTGATCACTGTCGTGGAAGCGTGGTGGAAACACAGACATACATTAATGAATGTCTCTTAGGCCGTAGATATTGAATGCCTGTGCCAGTAAGCTCACTGGTCTGTGTCAATTAGTAATCTCTGATACATATAGCCGTGACACTCTCTGCTGTGAAAGGTGTTATCGTTTGACAGCTGGGTCAAGAAAAACTATGCGACGTAGTCCTACTCATATCCCGGCGGCCTCCTGTGATAATGTTGGCAACAGATGTTGAATAACAAGAATCATGTGACATCATCATAAGCCAATCGCGTGACACGCAAATATTTTGTCGTGAAATCAAGCATACAGCAGGAACAGCAGTATTTATCTACACTCTATATGGTTCGGTTATCTTTGCCACGATTTTATATCGTGTTATTGATGTTGCCAACATAAAAACACGAGGCCGCCAGGATAGAAAGTAAAATTTTACCGAATCAGATACATCCGTTGTTGTCACATCTCATTATGACCAGCACTTTCACGCGAAACTATTTTGTATAGAGTCTCATGAGTCACACAGTCTTACAATTCATTCCAAATTCCTATTCAAGAAGAAATTTTTTGAAAACTGTTACAAATCAATATTCTCACTTATCCAATTTCGTTTTCAGAAATGTAATTTGCCAGCCGCTTTCGACGCTGCTGTTGCAATGTGTAACAAAATTGAGAATAACGACGCATAATATCAAATATATAGGTTTTTAACTTCTCGGCGCGATTTCCTCAATCACACGTTACTGACGATCATGAGGGACAAAGATGAAAATGCAGATAGGCTAACAAATGAATAATAGAGCGCTACACTACAGTCACAGTCATACTTCGATTAGTCCAACAAGGATTATGTTTTTACTGACTGAGGTCCGAAACCCTAAAAAGCTATGATAATCACAGGCCCTCCTTCAACAACCGTTGCGAAGCACGGGCATATAAGCTAGTAATAACTAATATTTTAACGCATGAAATATAGATGCTATTCATCAAGCCTTGAAAACAGTGGGGTTCAAGTTTTAACATAATGATAATCTAACGACATTAAATAAATTATAACTTTACAGAAACTATACAAAAATATATGGAAGACGACAGACGGTTGTCTTTCACCGTCTCGCCGCGTTTTCTGTATTATCGTTCAGATGGAGGTGCCCGCGCCGCGATGTCTGAGTGTTGAAGCAGAGACTGATAGGAAAAGTCATTGGTCCCTTCTTCGGTCTATATCGCTGCTTGTGTGGGTCCATGCTTGTAACCGCTGGAGTCGTATGCCTTCGTGACAGATGACCTCTTGTTAGAGCTGGCAGGGTAAGCACCAAAGTGCTAGCTCGTCGGCAGGATCTTTGGCCTTTAGAAAACCAACCATTGAAGGCTGAACTGGCCTCAGGTGGCAACCATATTCTACTATCGGGTTTCAACCATTATCCGCTGTCGAGATATAATGGATTAAAGTACAACTAAATTTTACACCTGTTTAAGGTTGGAGAACGCCCTGAAAATGTTAATAGCATTTCGCCAGTTAACTATCTCTTAGTCGTTTATACGTTAATTCAAAATTACTAAATATTTCCGGGCTGTTATGCCGTGGTCTAGTGGATTTACTATTAAAACCCAACGTTTCGTCCCCGACTGCGGAGGACATTCTCAAGGGGGATCGTGGCACTTTTGGATGTCCGATTCACACCCTGGCTCGCTACTGACTGAAGCCAAATTTCGTTTACAAGGGCTCGCGCGCAGTGGTGTGACGTCAGATGTTTTTGACATGCGCGCGCAATTCGTCGTTGCCGATTGCCTCCGTCTATTAATGTCGTTCCATACTGGAAGACTGTTACATTTCTTCTTCAAAACCGGAATCCAAATATCTTTTAGTTTCACGCCCTCCTCCATCCTATTGAAATTATTGGGGTGTTTTACAATTTCTATTGCCTCTCTATACAGTCTTTCGTGGTGTCCATTTGTGGCTGCTAAAACTTGAGTCTTATCAAATTGAATAAGATGGTCCCCTGGTTGAAAAACATGTTCAGCAACAGCTGATCTGTCAATCTCTCCCCTTCTACAGTTCCCCTTGTGCTCATCTAGTCGTTTTTTGACTGTTCTTTTTGTGGTACCCACGTATGTGTCCCCACAGCTACACGGAATCCTATAAATTCTTGCTTTTTCCAGCGGTTTGTGAGCATCCTTTGCCGATTTCAGGTGATCCTGTATCTTCCGCGTAGGTTTGTAAATGACGACAACATTCCGTTCCGTCAAAATTTTACCGATGCGGTCGGTGACGTCCTTAATAAAAGGTAGGAAGACTTTAGATTTCACAGGAATGTAGTTTTTTATCTGTAGCTTGGTTAGTGCATAATAATAAAACTGCTGTAATGGTTTAGAAGTATTACTGTACTTGATGTGTACCTTCTCAAACATAAATTCATAAAGGTCTACAGTATTTCATTAAACTATTTTGACTTAAAAGCAGTTCATCGAATGATCACTGATATTTAACTGTGACATGTAACTAAAAATTGACCACCAAAATCCAATTTAAACACTGTTCATGGATTATGGAGACTAAATTCACATAATAAATATGTGGATTATTTCCTTGCAATGGCTAGCTCTGAAATAATATAATCTGGACTCAGAGTCTTCAGTAATTGCACAGTCTTCATCTACACAGAACTAGTTCGAACACCACAGAAAGTTTCAAGAATAGGTCTGTCATAAATGTCAGAAGCGATTTCTTTTGAAATTTAGGCACTTTCTATCATATAGACAATTTCACTACTCATTGGCGATCTTAACAACACACCAATACTTACGCAAATGATCAATGCCGTAATAATTTGAAATTGCTATAGAAAATAATTTTCATATCAGTTTTTGTTTCTCATTTCTCCTCTTCAGTGTAATTATAGTCAGAAAACTTTAGTTTTGTCCGCCGTTGGTTCGAATAATGATGACGGCAGCCTCCCGCCAACAATGGATTTTAAACAGCGGCAGCAAATATACTGAAAATGCTCAAAATCTGGGATTAATTCCAAATACTTGAATTAAATGCATAATATTTTTTATGTCACTGTATTTTCAAATAATAAAACAAAATCAACTTTCGTTACAGACCTGGACTTAATGGCTGCTGTATATCAAACTTTTTTTTTTATCTGTTCCACATGTATTACGTGTTAACAGTTCAACGACTTATTACAAAGAGATCAAATTAAAAGTTACGTATGGATTACAATCTACACTATTGTATGTCGCCGGCCGCGGTGGCCTAGGGGACTGAGGCGCTCCAGTCACGTTTTGCACGGCCACTACGGTCGAGGGTTCGAATGCCCCCTCGGGCATGGATATTTGTGCCGTCTTTAGTATTAGTTAGTTCATAAATAGTTTGTACGTTTAGGGACTAATGACCCCGTAGTTAAATCCCATAAGCTGTACAAACATTTGAACATTTTTGCTGTATGTCCATCATGCATATCTCATATCCACTACGGTAAAAGAATAATTATGTGATTCGACATTCCGTGAAACAACTTAGTGGCAACGTGTAAACCCCGTTTTCACACAACTGTAGTGGTGTCAGTATTAGACGTTATTTTAACAGTTCAGGTGGGACTTTCAGCTTAAAATGTTTTACTATGATTTTAAGTAATTACAGTTTATTCTACCGATACTCAGCTTTTCAACATTGCGATGTATGGGGGTTCTGCTCGCTGCAACATTATTCTCCCAGGGCTTCGTGGTAGAAATAAATACTCGTTAGGTACAATTTTTCACTTCTTCTTTAATTTGAAACCAAACTGCTTATCCACCAAGACATTACAAATTCAAACATGTACAAAGCATCAGAACGGTAGTACTTCCAATTCAAAACACAGACTGACATAGCTTCCAGTGTATTTGACAAACGACTAAAACTCGAACTCCCCCACGCAAGGGGTGAGGCAAATATATAACATCGACAATAATGACGTTACATTATCCATTGTTCATAACAATTGAATATACTAATTTACAATTAACAAACACACAAAGAAAACATTTCATGTACACAAAAATAATCACAATATAAAATGAAATGAAAACTATACATACAATAATTTTAGATGGCGCATGTATTTTTAAGATGAAATTTCCGATCTTTCTGTTGACAACAAAGTGCGATGTTAAATGTCAATTAATTAGTTAATGAGTACATCATACATCTTCCTAACATATATTGAACTATCAATTATCTTCGCAAACCTGAAAATAGGTTCAAAATCTCACGTCAGTCAATATACAAAGAAATACAATATACAAATTTCGACTTTACATTAATTAAAACAATTAGCTGATCAACATAACTTGTTTATGAGCCTGACATATATACAATGCTATTTATTTTCATTTCTTTATATTTTACAAAAGCTTTTACCCTCCGTCAATACAAAAGTATTGTTTATAGAACTGTCTGGAAACGTCTTATACATATCTCTTAATTAATGAAATCTATTCACTCGTTTTAATAACAGTATCACCGAGAGACTTTCCTACGCTGATTCATAGGCTGACTATTCCGTTTTTAACGAACTTCACACGCAACATGTATCACTATTGAACCACTCGATTCCAGATCCGACGCAGACGGTATCGTATGGTAACATCGAGATGAGAGGACCAGGCAGACGGTATCGTACGATAACATCGTCACAAGCTGTATGATATGAAATATGACATATTGCTCGATATGACACTATGTTTTGTGTTACTTTACATAGTCATGAATATGTTAAGTTTTTTAATGTACAACCTTGAATTACACGCAAGGTATGATCAGCAATATTTCTTACCCTAATGCAGTTGGCTCTGCCGGTGGAACTAATCTACCATGAGACGCAGGCTAGACGTTAGTAAGCAGTGCATGCTTCAATCCAAGAGAGGTGAGAGGTTCTTAAGTGCTCAAACTTAACATAACAACCACTCCTGTAAGCAGAAAATAAAATAGATACTCCTAAGTGACCTCACCGGCATGGGAATGTGGTATTAAGCAGTATCATAGTAAGAAAAATGCTGTTCTACTGAGAGGTAAGAATTTAGTTTATTTTTATTTTTATTTTTTTATTTTTATTTATTTTTTAATTATGAAAACAAATGTTAATCAAATTAAGAAAAATTACAGTTGAAGTTAATATTAAAGGACAGTATCCAACCGTTAGTGGTACCGTTTCGATATCTTTATGCGCAAATATAAACAAAATAATTATCAGAAGAGAATTATCTATCATAGGGTGACTGACACGTCGCGCCTAAACTTGTTCGTAGTAAATATAGTAAATAATGTTGCACTAGTGCCGATGCACAGAAGTGACCTTGCAGAAACAGAAAATAGCTTTGCGTAAACCTATGAATACCATTCGCTGCGTCGGCGGTGGCTGCAGCCTCGACGCTGAAATCCTATAAAAACTAACTGGTTTAGTCTGTAGGTGCAATAAATCAACCAAACTTCCTATCGATCTCGAAGGAGCCTGGATTTGCTAACTCCCCTAGTCAAAACTAATTTGGCAGGGTACGCTGATTCAGCAAACCAGCTCACTGCTGAGCCTTCTCACTATCGTCGGCAGACGTGAACCAATTATTTTGGATGGGCATATATGTCCACTGCTCGCTCTGTGGAAGTGTCTTAATTACATGTGAAAGATGCAACTCAAAAATGAGCACTTCCGACGTCAAGATAGCGTCACCTTGAGGCCCAAGAGACCGACAGGTAGAGCGTTTCTTTCCATGGCTTGGTCAGCTGTTAACATATTTGCAGCAGAGACACACCTTCTCTAGACAGCTAATGTGGAGTTACAAAACAACATATCAGTGGCCCTGCCAGCCCTTATGAAGCCTGTTAGAAAACTAATACAAATCGTCAGCGCCACAGTGTCGTACACATGAATACTGTTGTTAACAGTGAGTGGACTACGCGGGAAAGTCAACACGACACACAAACGATGAACACTGTCGTAAGACTTCTCTTTCCTGATAAAAGCTATCGGTTGGGGCTCCTCTTTGTTTGTGTTCTCCGGCTTTTCCCACTAAGCAGAAAATAGCTCCTTTTTCAAAACACAACTTCCTTGCTATGCCACAAAGTTTAAAATGGCTGTCTAGCACCAACCTCTTGATTTGATTTGATTTGATTTGATTTGATTTTTCCAGGGAAGCCAAAACAGTCTTGGTCCAACCCGCCACTGCCCGCACCGAAACTAAGTTCATTGTGCGGTATCGCTCCCTGTATATCTAGTAAAGCCAACCAATGCCCTTGAACAGTGCAAGCTTAGGGACTGATGACTCCTTAGTTAAGTCCCATAAGTTCTACAAACATTTGAACATTTGTGATGCAGTTTCATCACTGTCATCACAGATCTTACATTTAGGGTCCTTTTCTGTTATTCCCATTGTACGTAGGTGTTTTTTGAAATTCTCATCAGCAATCCAACCATGAGTCTAAATCTCTCTCCTGTTCATACCCGGGATTGCAGAGCTTCTTTTAAAACATGGCTTTGGCATCATTACCTTGCCATGTTTTTGTTGATGGACTTTGGTCCAATATTCTACGTACTGTCTTCTGAGCCAGTTACGTAGCTCCAATTTGATCATTGCCTTGGTGATTGTCAGGAGTGGTTCCGGTCCAATAAATGGAGTCTCTGCCCCCATCCTGGCTAATCTGTCGGCATGTTCGTTGCCACTGATACCCGAGTGGCCAGGGACCCACAATAGGTTTACTATATTGCTTTCCCCTAACTCCACCAGAACCCTGTGACATTCTGCAACAATTTTAGACCTTGTTGCAGGAGCTGCCAGTGATCTCAGGGCTGCCTGGCTGTCTGAATAGATACAGATGCTACGATCTTTGTAGCACCTACACAAATTCTCCTCCACACATGCCCTGATGACAGTGATTTCGGCCTGGAATACTGAGGCCAGTTTCCCTAGAGAGATGACGCCCTCCAGTCTTGGCTGGACCCCGTATACCCCGGCCCCAACGCCTTGGTCTGATTTTGACCCGTCAGTGAACCAGACAATATCCCCCGTACGGTGTCGAACTATTTTCTCCCACTGCTCCCTACTTCCAATTGTTATATTGAAAGGCTTGCTGAAGCATTATGGGGTTATAATATAGTCGGCTGGCATTTCCCCAACCTTTCCTATATTTACCTCATTCACTATTTTAGTGTGTGATTCTGGATATCCCAAAGAGTTCCAGTTGTTGCCAGATTTGAGTCTGTATGCACCAGCCGCTGCCTCCATCTTGACCCAAAGGTGTAATGGGGGCATATCCAGTATGGTTTCCATCCCAGCAGTTGGTGTGCTGCTAATTCCGCCTGTTATGGTTAAGCAGACTAATCTTTGCATACTCTTAATATTTGTAGCATATTAAACACAATGATTTCTGCAAGTGCAGTAACTGCTGTCTCTAATTACAGTCACAAATTCATGTGTACGGTATCAAATTTCTCAGAAACGTATGTGGATCACAATAAGATATTTGAAAATGATATGAAAGGAAGTCGTTATTTCTTGACCCGTTACACCAGGTAAGTCGAGCTCCTCTTCTACATTTGTGACTATTGCCAGGGCATACTCGCAAAATCAGAATGTTGGTGCGGATCGTGATGTTTCAGTTGCTGCCTTGTCTGGATGTCATAAGGATAACAGTGGAAAGTAGAACGCAAACTTTCCATATTGTTGACCAATGAATGGACAATTCTCGTGACACTGCATGAGCTCTAATGTGCCAGGTTTACGTGCTGCACGCTCATTTAGCATAACAGAAACTTCGTCAATAATTTCATAGGTAGAGGAAGTATTGCACGGCAATCTCATCTATATGTTAGAATTTCATTATCATAATCTTTAAATTTCTAAGACAACCCCTCCCCCACATCGTTTGCCTGTTACTGTCTGTGTTTTCCACTTTTCTACCTTATAGTTTGAAGATGTGCAAACTAAGGGTACTGTTAACTATGCATCAGAATAAACAATACCCCGACCTTATAGTGGTCCAGTCAGTCACAAATATCTCCCTGAAGACATGCTTAAGGCACAAATAAATAGATTATCAACTGATTAAAATTGTTTATGTATGCTACAGGGACTTCATCACTCAAGAATGAGCGTGAATATGAATGCCAGCATCGTCCCCGGGCTCTGGATGCTTCCTCCTAACATTAAGAGCCAATATATATATATATATATATATATATATATATATATATATATATATATATATATATATATATGCTGAAGGGAAAAAATTCTCGCCATCAAGGTATAAATGCAAGTCTTTACCATCCAATTTATTCAGAGAAAAAATCCAGTTAACTTTACTCACAGTAACGGAATTAAGACATTTTATATTAGATTATTCCAGGTAGCTGCATTTTTTTTTTTTTTTTTTTTGCTTTTGTTTTATGAGTTTGTACAACAAGCTTGTTTCAGAATATTGTCATTTTCAAGAGCGTCTGCATGTGTCAATATATTTCTTATTATTTACGTATAAAATAATGTAAGAACGTATAATATAATTACAAATTACGATATTACTTACGTCAAGATGTGCAAATTAGTAAAACTCAAGAAAAACAATAACTAATTGCAGCTACCCAGAATAATATAACATAAAGTGTCGTATTTCGAAGTCATAAATGCTGCTGGCCAAAAAGGAATTACAACACTTTACACTGACACAAAACAAATCAAATATGTTTTGAATATACTGATATTGGCTCTAATGTACGTTATTTTGCTTATTGGTGAGTAATGCAGTCCAGTAAATTCTACTCAGAATGACTGACTTTGTTCCATAAGGGAAATTAGAATAATTGACGTAAATCTCAGTGATGTAACTTTCACCAGTGAACCTAACAACTTATTTTATATACTCTGAATACAGGAGAACATGTCGATATTACCCAATCATCTAAGTGCTGGCCTAACACAGTGACAACTATTTCGCCGGCCGTTGTGGCCGAGGAGACTGAGGCGCTCCAGTCACGGTCTGCACGGCCACTACGGTCGGGGGTTCGAATCCCCCCTCGGGCATGGATATTTGTGCCGTCCTAGTTCGTAAGTAGTTCATAAGTAGTTTGTAAGTTTAGGGACTGATGACCCCGTAGTTAAGTCCCATAGACTATACAAACATTTGAAAATTTTGACAACTATTTCAATCTTAAAAGTAGGCCACTAAACGAAATAAAAGCAGAGTTTACTGTTATAAAAAAGCTTAATTTTAGCAGTGAAATTAGCAAAAGGTCCGTGTGAACAATCGGTTATTCCCTGCTACTATTCCTTGTTCCCTGGTCCAAATTGAGAACTGACTTGGTTCAAATTATTCTAATAACAGGGAGTTAACGATAAGGTTGCCAATATACGAAGCACCTCATTACACATAGGCATTAATAAACAAGCCACAACACTTAGAGTTACTTCATAAAGTTGGATAAGAAAAACATTTATGGCGCAACGGAACTTAAACATAAAGAATTGTATCTGAGCTTGTTCTCAGCACTGGTGAAAACTAATATGAAATAAAAGGAGGAAGGTGCTCCAAAACTACAATTTATAGGCAGGTCAAAATTATACTGAAATCAACTTGTTTATTCAGGTCGAACGCAAGCAAAATGGGGAACCAATTTTGTTAAAACAATAAAAATGCATCCCATTTACATTTAATTTAACATAAATCACACAGAACGTAACGCTACTGAGTGGAAGATTTACAAACAACACTCACTCGCTGACACACACGCTATGCAACAGGGAAACTCACAAAAATCAGCATGCTGAAACGAGGCAGAAGCAGGCACCGTTATCGTAGGCGAAATTCAGCAAACCCGGAGGTACCACACAACACAATATACAATAAAAATGCGAAGATGGCTCTCGTCTGTCGTGCCTGATTTGAGATGGTGCGTTAGTATATCAAAGTTAAGTTGCAACTAGATTACACCGCGAGCAAACACGCTAACGGCGTCACACGGCTACGTTACATGATCGCACTCCACTGAAGGTGAAGTGGTTAAAAATCGGATTCGTTACACAAAATCACGGCCGACTCTTAAGTTGCAATCTGAGAGCAAACTATCTAGGCACTGGTTTTATGAGAAGTGGCGTGAATTCAGGTGACTAGCTGCAAACCCCTGAAGTCGGAGTTCCAAAAACTGCTAAAAATGTATAAATTCAATTTCCGAAAAATAAACAAAATTAAATATATCATGCAACCCATAGAACTGCGTAGGGTTTCATAAGGAAGCTACTGAAATGCAGCAACATGCGATTGGGAGCGTCCACGATGACGGAAGAAGTCCAGTCTCAAAACCCGGAAAAGTGAAGTAACTAGAAAGTCGGAAAAGTGAGAATAAAAATTACGGCATGCAACCCGTACAAATAAATAGAATTTCATAGTGAAGCTACTGAAGGAGGTTATACAAGGCTCGGAGAGAATTACTGATAAAGACTAAGTGCATACTACAAGTGTGTAGAAGAAACAGCAAAATTAAAATAGGCGGGGAGAGAAGATCGCGAAATGTTAGTGGAAATCAGAAGGATAAACCCATAGTTGCTTGCCTCATGGGCATGGAACAAACAATAATGGAAGTGCGAAAGGCTTTGTTCTAAGAACCAACCACATGGAACACATATCACTCACGGAAGGAAACGATAAGAAAGATTTTACATGTACTGTACAAAAATGAATATATCATCAGTGAGAAATTGGGGCCCCACAAAGCTAGAAAGAATATACACAGAGTTCGTACATGGCCACATAATCACAAAAGTTTTGAATATACCAGGCTCTTATCAAACTGCAACTAGTAACACATACACCATGTTTATCTGTTGGAAATCACTGGATTGAAAAACGAGCACACATTTCCGTGCACGATCGCAAGTAATATTCCAAAAAATTATCTAAGTTCAAGAGTCTAAGTTAAAAATGCTAGACAACGAATCGCTACCATCTCCGCAGACACAAGAGCAGAACCAACCTTACCTCACCATGATCCCAGCACAAAATGACCACCGAGCAGCCAGGAGAGCGCGAAAGCTACCAGAAACTGGGCAAAATCCACGAGAACAGCGGTGGTGGGAGAGAAGATCGCGAGACTCGCCCTGGAGAGGGCTCATTGACTAGCTTGTAACCAAATGGTGTAGCAACCTCTTTGGTCGGATCAGCAGCAGGGGGTGGTAACGACTAACTATCGACTCTGAGCCAGAGAGAAGCATGCAAAGCGAGCTTTTACACCCACATTAAGACTGCCATTAGATCCTCCCACATCCACTTAAAAGTAAAACAAGTACACATTCTTACAGGGGCTGTGGAGTAGCGGAGAAGCCGTACTTATTGCCACATTCATAACCACAATAATAAATTATTAAAATAACAAAATCCTAGCAATATTAACTAACATTTCAGAAACTAATATTTTTAAACATGAAATAAAAATGCTATTCCTCATTCCTTGAAGAGAGTTGGGTTCTAGTTTTAACAAAATGCGACATAAAATAAATTAGAATTTTATAAAAAATATATGGAAGACGACAAACGGTCGTCTTTCAATCTGTAAGATTCGTCTGCACTCTGGATGGATGGTGTCAGTTCTCTCCAGCATTATATGAGCTGTTAGTCAAGTCTGTCATGTCTTGTTGAGGCACTCGCAGGTGTCCTAACCGATATTATGCAGGTCTAACAGTTTGTTTCGCACTTCAGCTTAGAACAAGTGTAATAAATGCTGAAATAAATAGACACAGGTGTGTTGCTTCCAAGATGACTGCTGAAGTAATAATTTATCATCTAATACACAGTTCATTGAAATCTCATAATGGACTGAAAATTTGGTAATGTTTATTTTTGACGTATGCAGATATTGTGAACATTATCTTATGTATTTTTGACGATATCAAAAATATAGTCGATTCATGACATGCGCCTAATTTTTTTGATATTATAGATGCCCTCAGAATTAATGGAAACATAACACTGTGATTTGTTACTTACTTCAAAGCAAAGAGACAATCCATGCTTTAAGTATCCGTCAGAGCGTTCACGATCTACCTGTCGCAGACCATCCTTGTTCATCTAGCCTGACGGAATTTAAGCTGCACGCCTCACCTACTTGCACTAGTGCCACCCTGCACCCCATCCAATTCCAGCAATTGGATAATTGAGATGCGGAGTATACAGCCTTTTCTGTTACAAGCTCACGCTCATTCTCTTATTGGCTGTTTCAAACGTACCATCCCGGAAATGACCTGTAATCATTCAGAGAA
The DNA here is from genome assembly GCA_026315105.1 of Locusta migratoria. Classification (NCBI taxonomy): domain Eukaryota; kingdom Metazoa; phylum Arthropoda; class Insecta; order Orthoptera; family Acrididae; genus Locusta; species Locusta migratoria. The sequence continues at coordinate 362,158,008 of CM048749.1, forward strand.
ATCACGGAAAACCTAAATCAGGATGGCTGGAGGAGGATTAGAACAACTGTCCTCCAGAATGCGAATCCAGTGTGTTACAACTGACCCAAGTCGATCGGTAATCTGGTAGCACAAGAATGATCCCACCAAGTCGCATGAGCACAGACGTACCATCTACAATCCTGACCATTAAACCTCCTACACCACGAGGATGGCGTGTAAAGACACGAAATTTAACCGACAGAAAGAAGATGCTGTGGTATGCAAACGATTCGCTTTTCAGAAGTTTCACACAAGGTTGGCGCAGGTGGCGACACCTACAACGTGTTGACATGAGAAGGTTTCAAACCGATTTCCCATACACAAATATCAGATAACCGGCGTTGCTTGGTGAAACGTTGTTGTGATGCCTCAGGTAAGAAGCAGAAATGCGTACCATCACGTTTCCGACTTTGATAAAGGTCGGATTGTAGCCTAACGCGATTGCAGTTTATCGTATCGCGACATTGTTGCTCGCGTTGGTCCCGATCCAATGACTGTTGGCAGAATATAGAATCGGTGGGTTCAGGAGGGCAATACGGAACGCCGTGCTGGATCCCAAAGGCCTCGTATCACTAGCAGTCGAGATGACAGGCATCTTAACCGCATGGCTGTAACAAATCGTGCCGCCACGTGTCTATCCCTGAGTCAAGAGATGGGGATATGCAGCAGCATGGACTATCAGCTCGGAAGCCATGGCTGCGGTTACCCTTGACGTTGCATGACAGACAGGAGCGCCTGCGATGCTGTACACTGCGACGAACCTGGGTGCACGATTGGCAAATCGTCATTTTCTCGGATGAATCCAGTTTCTGTTTACAGCATCATGACGTCGCATCCATGTTTGGCGACATCGCGATGAACGCACATTGGAAGCGTGTATTCGTCACCGGCATACTGGCGTATCATCCGGCGTGATTGTATGGAGTGCCATTGGTTACGCGTCCCGGTCCCCTCTGATTCACATCGACGGCACTCTGAACAGTGTTGAGATGTGTTACAACCCGTGGCTCTACCCTTCATTCGAGCCACGCGAAACCCTACATTTGATCAGGATAATGAAAGAACCGCATGTTGCAGGTGCAGTACGGGCCTTTCTGAATACGGAAATTGTTCGACTGCTGCCCTGGCTAGCACATTCTCCAGATCTCTCACCCATTGAAAACGTCTGGTCAATGGTGGTTGACCAACTGGATCGTCACAATACGCCAGTCACTATTCTTGATGAAGTGTGGTATAATGTTGAAGCTGCATGGGCATCTGTACCTGTACGCACCATTCAAGCTCTGAAACTTTCTGGCAGATTAAAATTGTATACCGGAACCGGAACTCGAACCTGGTACCTTTGCCTTTCACGGGCAAGCACTCTACCACTGAGCTACCCCGACACAACACCACCACACAACCCCAATTATGTCAGTACCTCGCATCCTACTTTCCAAACTTCACAGAAGTTCTCCTGCATAACTTGCAAGACTAGCACTCCTGGAAGAAAGGATATGGTAGAGACATGGCTTAGCCACAGCCTAAGAGATAGTAGGGAAAGTAGGAGGCGAGGTACTGGCAGAATTGGGTTTGTGTGGCGGTGTCGAGTCGTGTTGGTGTAGCTCAGTGGTAGAGTGCTTGCCCGCGAAAGGCAAAGGTCCCAGGTTCGAGTCCCGGTTCCGGCACACAATGTTAATCTGCCAGGAAGTTTCATATCAGCGCACACTCCGCTGCAGAGTGAAAGTTTCATTCTGGCATCCAAGCTCTGTTTGAACCAATGCCCAGGCGTATCAAGGTAGTTATTACGGCCAGTGGTGGTTGTTCTGGATACTGATTTCTCAGGATCTACGCACCCAAATTGCGTGAAAATGTAATCACATGTCAGTTTTAGTATAATATATTTGTCCAAAGAATACCCGTTTATCATCTGCATTTATTCCTCGTGTAGCAATTTTAATGGCCAGTAGTGTATTAATAATTTTTGTGTTAAACTGTGTAGAGTGGTTTCGGCTTTACGTGCAGACTGCCCTGCGATGAATGAAGTTGTAGTCACAGAATGTTACAACAGTGACCGTTACTTATGAAGCTGCAGATTGGCTCCCAGATTGCGGACACGGGCGGCTGCGGCCCAGTCGGCGGTGCGCGGTGTGCGAGGGGAACCACGGGGGTGCGCCACCGCGCGCCGCCCCCGCCCCCGCAGGCCCGGAAGCGCGGCTGGCGCCCAGAATCTCGGCAGCTGGCGAGGTCGGCCGAGGTCGTCCGTTCCGGCGCGTTATCAGCCGCAGCCGCGCGAGCGTGAGCGTGGCGTGGGAGGCCGGGCGCCGCCAGCGCTTCCGGGTCGCGAGGTGGCCGTCTGCGCATGCGCGACGCCGCCGCCGCTCCTGCAATTAACGGCCGGGGCGCTTCGCCGCACACCTAGCTCTGTCTCTCTCTCCCCCTGCTCTGTGCTTCGAAAGACCTCATTTCACAGTCAACTGAAGTGAGAGAGGGAGCTATGCTACTCTGAGGAGAAATAGAGACAAATACAGTTTTCTGGAAAAGCTGGTAGAAGCTGACCTTGGGGAAGATCAGTTTGGGTACAGGAGAAATGTAGGAACACGGGAGGCAATACTCACTTTACGTCTTATCTTAGAAGATAGATTAAGGAAAGGCAAACCTACATTTTTAGCTTTTGTAGATTTGGAGAAAAAGTTTGAGGATGATATGTTGACTGGAATAAACTTTTTCAAGTTCTGAAGCAAGCAGGAGTAAAATATAGGGAGCGTAAGGTTGTTTACAACTTGTACAAAAACCAGATAGCGGTTGTCAGAGTTGAAGGGCATGAAAGGGATGCAGTGGTTGGAAAGGGAGTAAGACAGGGTTGTAGTCTTTCTCCATTGTTATTCAATTTGTACATTGAGCAAGCTATAAAGAAAAGCAAGGAGAAATTTGGAGAAGGAATTAAAGTTCAGAGGGAAGAATTAAAAACGTTGCGTTTTGCCGACGACATTGTAATTCTGTCAGATACAGCAAAGGACCTGGAAGAGCAATTGAACGGAATGGACAGTGTGCTGAAAGGTGCATATAAGATGAACATTAACAAGAGCAAAACTAGGGTAAAGGAGTGCAGTGTAAGAAAATCAGGTGATGCTGAAGGAATTAGATTAGATAACGAAGCAATAAAGGAGGTAGATGAGTTTTTTTACTTGGGCAGTAAAATAACAAATGATGGTCGCAGTACAGAGGATATAAAATGCAGAATGCCAATGGGTAGCAAAGCGTTCTTGAAAAAGAGAGATTTGTTAACATCGAATATTGATTTAAACCTAAGGAAGTCCTTTCTGAAGGCATTTGTATGGAGTGTTGCCTTGTATGGGAGTGAGACATGGACGATAAACAGTGCGGATAGGAAGAGGATTGAGTCTTTTGAAATGTGGTGCTACAGAAGAATGCTGAAGATTAAGTGGGTGGATCGCGTAACTTATGAGGAGGTACTGAACAGAATTGGGGAGAAAAGAAATTTCTAGCATACCTTGACTAAAAGAGAGGATAGATTGGTAGGACACATTCTTAGACATCAAGAAATTGTGAATTTAGCGTTGGATGGAAGTGTGTGGGGTAAAAATCGCAGAGGAAGACCAAGAGATGGATACAGTAAGCAGATTCAGACAGATTTAGGTTGCCGTTCTTATATGGGGATGAAGAGGCTTGCTCAGGATAGGGTATTGTGGAGAGCTGCATCAAACCAGTCTCCGGACTGAAGACCACAACAACAACAACATATATATTCAAATGTTTCTAATTCTATTGGACCAAACTAGTTTGGTCATCAGTCCCTAGACTTACAAACTACCGTACAGGCCATTAAAATTGCTACACCAAGAAGAAATGCAGATGATAAACTGGTGTTCGATGGACAAAAATATTATGCTGGAACTGACATGTGATTAAATTTTCACGCAATTTGGTTGCATAGACACTGAGGAATCAGTATCCAGAACAACCAGCTCTGGTCGTAATAACGGCCTTGATACGCCTGGGCATTGAGTCAAACAGAGCTCTGATGGCATGTACAGGTACAGATGCCCTTGAAGCTTCAACACTATACCACAGTTCATCAAGAGTAGTGACTGGTGTGTGGTTGCTCGGCCACCATTGACGAGACTTTTTCATTGGTGAGAGATATGGAGAATGTGCTGGCCAGGAGAGCAGTGGAACATTTCCCGTAATCAGAAACGCTCGAACAGGACATGAAGCATGCTGTCGTGCATTATCCTGTGAAATGTACGGTTCCGCAGGGATCAAATGAAGGGTAGAGCTATGGGTCGTAACACATCTGAAATGTAAGGGACACTGTTAAAAGTGCCGTCGATACGAACACGACGTGATCGAGACGTGTAACCAACCATCACGCCGGGTGATTCACCAGTATGGCGATGAAGAATACACGCTTCTAATGTACGTTCACCGTGATGTAGCCAAACATGGATGCGACCATCATGATGCTGTAAACTGAACCTGGATTCATCCGGAAAAAAATGACGTTTTGCCGTTCGTGCAACCAGGTTCTTTATTGCGTACACCATCGCAGGCGCTCCTGTCTGTGATGCAGCGTCAAGGGTAACCGCAGCAATGGTCTCCGAGCTGATAGTCCATGCTGCTGCAAACATCGTCGAACTGTTGGTGCAGATGGTTGTTGTCTCGCAAACGTCCCCACCTATTGACTCAGGGATTGAGTCGTGGCTGCGCGATCCGTTACAGCAATGCGGATAAGATGCCTGTCATCTCGACTGCTAGTGATACGAGGCCGTTAGGATCCAGCACGGCGTTCCGTATTGCCCTCCTGAAACCACCGATCCCACATTCTGCTAACAGTCATTGGATCGCGACCAACGCGAGCAGCAATGTCGCGATACGATAAACCGCAATCGCGGTAGGCTACAAACCGACCTTTATCAAATTCGGAAACATGATGGTACGCATTTCCCCTTCTTACACGAGGCATCACAACAACGTTTCACCAGGCAACGCCGGTCAACTGCTGTTTGTGTATGAGAAATCGGTTGGAAACTTTCCTCGGGTCAGCACGTTGTAGGTGTCGCCACCGGCGCCAACCTTGTGTGAATGCTCTGAAAAGCTAATAATTTGCACATCACAGCATCTTCTTCCAGCCGGTTAAATTTAGCGTCTGTAGCACGTCATCTTCGTGGTGTAGCAATTTTAATGGCCAGGAGTGTAGTTGGAAAATGAGTATTTGTCTTAGTAAGAGCAATAATTTCTCAGATAACATGTAAATACGATATTCTTGCAGTCTGCATCATTGTAAATGGGAATCCCTTCTTCTACCCAGTCGATATAACGCATCGACCAATCCACATGTGTACTGCAGATTCAAAGTATCCAACGGGCACTATATTGCGGCGATCAGACATGTCACCATCGTCAAGTGCGCTGACGTACTGAGGTCAAGAGGGCGGCCGTCTTATATCCCCGCCCCCCGCCAGGTGTTCACTTAGCTGTCCATGCCACATAAAAAAAAATAATAATAATAATAATAAAATAAAATAAATAAGTTCAAATGTTTGTAGATCTATCGGACAAACTGCGTGGTCATCAGTCCGTAGCTTACAAACTACTTAAACCTAGGTAAACAAGGGCAAACACACACACACACACACACACACACACACACACCCATGCCCCAGGGTGGACTCGAACCTCCACAGCGAGCAACCACGCGCTCCGCAGCGAGACGCTTTAGACCGCTCGGCTACTCCACCGCGGCTATATGGCCTCTCTTACATCGTTGTCCCAGTTTCTAGAAGTTTGTACCACGGCCATGGTACGTCCGTAAACCATTTTCTCGGACAAACAGTGCTCTGCAACCGCCGACTTGTGAGGATACTTAAGTCGAGTGTACCTCTGATGTTCACGGCAACGATCCTCGATGGTGCGCATTGTCTGTCCGATATAAGACTTTCCACACTGGCATACCGGTGTTCCGCAAACCGAGATCGTCAACTCAAGAATCACATGATATAAAGTAGGTAGCAAGAAAACAAAAATTTGAGCCACTTACGTATCACGCATCGGCTAGATTCAGTAGTCTTCCTCAAACTGTGTGGCGCGAGCCGAAAGGGGTTGGGGAGGGGGTGGGGGGTAGGGACGCGAATGGCGTGCAAGGGGGGCGCGGTATGTGAGGAAAAAAATATATTCTTAATGACAAACAATTAGGTTTTTCTTTTTTCGAACAAATGAAATGCCGCTGATCTGGTCTGAATATCACCTTGTTTAACGATTTTAGCTGATGATTCCACGAAACTTAAAAAGTTAAAGAGACATCTTGAAACCAAACATGCTGAAGTAATGGGGAAACCAAAAGAATTTTTTTTTTTTTTTTTTTTTTTTTTTTTTTTTTTTTTTTTTTTTTTTTTTTGTTGTCAGGAAACGAAATGTTTTATTGTCTACCAAGAAGAACTCTGCTAGAACGACGGGTGTCGCGAATTCTGGGCCCAGTGAATTCTGGGCCCACTGAAATCTGGGCCCGGAAAAGGTCGGGCCACTAATCCTCCTTCCCCCCTCCCTCCCTCACGCCGGGGTGGATGCCGGCACTCCGTGCTGCCGGCCGGCAGGTAGGCGAGCTGACTTCATTATTTTGCGCCGGTAGCTTGGTTCACGTAAACACACTCGGCCCTGAAATACTTTTCTACAAACATTACAAGGCAACAATGACCGGCATTGTTATAGTACATGTGGCTGCAATTCGAGTGGTACCAATGTTGCCAGAAAACATTGTGGGCCAGTGTTGTCGGCAATAACAATTTTTATGGCCCATGCAAACGTAGCTATACGTGCTGTACTGATGAAAGAGGTGTGGAGATGATCAGACGAGAACCAAAAGTGATACAGTTGAAAGTGGTCATGTAATTTCTGTTTGACAACTTTTACTTATGATTGGATATTCAGAAGCTACAATGGAAAACCTGGAATCCAATTTACAAACACAGAATTTTAAAATCACGTCTGTTTGACAAAGAACATTTAAATTAACGTAAAATAAAATCTGTTCCACACCCATCGACCTGCGAATGTTAGATCTACATGTAATGTACATGAACCAGGAGTGTACACGTATAGGTGAAATAATCTGCGTATTGCTTCCCATCTCACTCATAGCGCTAAATGTGAATGGCCCCTACATATGACTTCGAAACAGGAAAACCCTTTCTATTTTGTAATTATAATCCTGCATAACGTTATTAGTATTGCCAAATGTAAAATATATAGAATCAGCAATATGAACTAGCGTATTAAGCGAGAGTGTGTGAAGCATAAAATAATTTACATACTAAGAGTGCGTGTTTACGGCTACAATGAATGGTACGATTTTCCATACCATGACAGAGAATGCATCCTAAAACAAGGGAAAAGAGGAAAAAATTAGAGCCAGTGCAACACGCGTTTAAAAGAGGGAATATCGTTGAACATTATGTCAAAATTCAACGTTGTTCTTCAGGCAGCAGGACATTTTGTTCCATTGGTGGTCATGTGAAGGGCGGTGTTAACGCCGCTCTGACAGGACGGCGTAACATCATAAAGTAGACATTAGGAGACAATTAATTTTGCTCATTTCTTTTTGCAATCTGTATCTCCAACGTAGAGTCGCTTTTGTGCACCATTTCCATTTGATCTTCAGTATTATCTATGCTAAATTTCTCCTTGTCATAATGCAAACCTAATGCAATTTTCTTGCTACCATAAGTATTTTCCGTATGAAGGACCTTCGAGTCTGGCCAGTGGAGGGCTTCTCAGCGACAGGACATTCATAAACCCCGTAATTAGCATATTTGGCTTCTTTTGTGGTATATTATCACGCAATCGCACTTTAAGATTGTGTCGTTCTGAACGCAGTTTTAACGCATTGCTTCCAAAAATGTATGTTTTAGTTTTTCTGATGGCTTGCCAGTTGTTATTCTGTTTTGAAATCACGTACAGGGATATGCGCATGTAGTGGTAGAAGCGGGAGAAGAAGCCATGTACAGCTTATGTCACCTACGCACTCTATGTGAGTTATATCCAATGATCTTTAATTATGTGCATAATTCTACCCTTTTTTCGTACGCCATTATATATTATGTTCTTTACATTACATATACCATCCAAACGTATGAGGAATATATTACTTTATATTTATTTTAATAGAAAGTTTTGTAAAGAAGACTAGATACGATTTTTAAATTACATTTTTGTAGTTAGGTTTTAAGTTTTCCATTGTTTTTGGAGGTAGTTGACATTGGCTGAAATTGGTCATAAGTGAAACCTTTTTGAAGATTTATATGTAAATGATTGCGTCAGAGAGACAATATATTATAAAAAGTCACAGTGCTCCGTATAAGAAATTAGCTTTTTCCAGGAAGTGATCATGTTATGTTTACGGAATTTTCGTAATAAACAGACTCCCATCACACTTTATCCAGGCTTTGGAATGGCTAAATGACAAGAATACATTGTCATGTAGGCGTGTTTAAAATCAGTATTTGTATCTTTTTTTAATTTATTTTATTTTATTAACTTTTAAATTATTATTTATTTGTACCTTTTTTCACATACGTTGTCTCAAAGTAGGCCAACGAATTTATTCTAATTTTTGAAGGTAAGAGATCGCTTTCAAACAGGGCCTTGTGTCACCATCCTCTTCGTACTTTTGTACTATTTTTGCCATCCTTTCATCGAGTTTCACATGTTTTTTTTTTTTTTTTCTTTCGTTTTCCCTCCATACCTAACTCTAATCTCATTAAAGCACGTGCCGAGTTCTCTGCTTCCGTCTTCATGCACTTGATTATGTGTTTAATTTTAGGATTCTGTTTCCCAAGCAAATTATTAATCTTGTTGTGCCAACCTTCTACAGCGTTGGTGGTACGATGGCGCAGTCTGTAGCAGCTCCAAACACTGATCGGGACTTCATCGTTTTCTAACCACCTGTCTACGAAATAGTCGAAAAACTGAGACAGCTTGGGGATATCTGGTGCTTGTGAATGGATTTAGAGCCAGCCATCGCAGACATCTTCCGATCGAAGGAATGCCAGAGAAGCACGCATCTGAATCTGCAACCTTACTTCTTCATTTTCTCTGTATTCGGAAGCACGTCCCAAGTCTTGCACTTTCCTCCAGAGAGATTTCTTCATGTGTAAATGGCAGCCATGAACTTGAACCGACGGGGGCACAACTTTTAATGCAGAAATAGCAGCTATTTCAAAATCAACGGTGACATTTTAAGGATACCATTCCTTTATGTTATTTTTAAGAGTGCTGAGAAGACGAATATATGTCTCTTTTCTTTTGTTGGGTAACAGTGCAAAGGCCACCGGATAGATATTTGTTTCATACTTGGAACTTCCAAAGTCTGCATGTATCGTATATATTTGAACAAATTGCTTGCTACAACATTTGAAGGTCCCATTCATAAAAAGTCTCGTTTAGTCTTTAAAGCCTCTCTTCCTGCTTTTCCACTAAAGACTATCACCCTATGTCCAATGTTGTCATTGCTCAAGAGAAAACTTCTACCGTCATTCATATTTAGTAGCTCAGGCGAAAGATCGACTTCTTGTTTCGTCTCTGGCTCCGCGTGCTTTGGACCGATGCTTGAATAATATCCGCTTCGTTGATAGCTCTTCTGGCATTTCAGACACAAAATGATACCCTCGATTGTGGAGGTCACCTAATTCTTCAGTATATATTTTAGAAACCGAAGTCTCTTCGTCTCTCGATCTCTTCTTAGCCCGATTTACTGCCTTCTGTATTTCTATGCGAGCGTCAGCCGGTGCTCCACATTGATGCTCGTTTGAACTAAGCATCCCACAGTCTTTCATCTCAAGCATTCCTCGGTAATACTTTCTTTGCTTTGAACAGCGACAAATCACAGTCCCATCTGCTTTGGTTATCCTTATGGTATATGAGTAGCCATCATAGTGCGCACATGGCTTACCACGGATGGTCGTTGACACTTCCATTTCGAACTTAAAGCACACTGTGAGAAAAGATGAACGAACTGAATACTACGCAAGTTAGAATCGCAGTGGCAGCACAGAGTAACATATATATTTGTCTGTTCTGTGCTGGCAGTGACTGTCTAAGCGGTCAGCCTCTGCGTTGGACGAGACCTTCAGGACCGTGACTGACAAGGAGCGTTTCGGTGGACGGTGACTCCCAGGGGGGCAGGGAGGCTCTGCCCTCGCGCAGGTAGTTTCCAGGAAACTGGGCCCAGAATTCGCACATTTCTGGTTGGGCCCAGAATTCACTGGGCCCAGAATTCAGTGAACCAGAACGACGAATGTGACGTCTAAGGCCCTTGGAGCCTCTTACCAGATTTCTCGCATAATTGCTAAAAGCAATAAACCACACACGGTTGCAAAAACTGTGGTTTTACCAGCAGCCATTGATATAGATCACCAATGTTTGGCGACTCATTTGCTCAACAGTTGAAATGTATTGCTGTCTCTAATGACACAGTGCGTAGAAGAATTTTAGATATTTCTGACGATCTACTCAAGCAATAAATCTATAAATTGCGCAACAAATATTTTGCACTTCAAGTGGACAAAGCAACTGACATTCATAAAGACGCTCATTTGATTGCTTATGTTCGTTTTGTTGATGACTAACATTCGTGAGGAAATTCTTTTCTGCGAGCTGATATTGAAAACAGCTACAGCTGAAAGTCTTTTTGATATGCTCAATACTTTTTTTAATCAAAACGGTATATCGTGGAAGAGGTGTATTGAATAAAAATGTTCAAATGTTTGTAGAGTTTATGGGACTTAATTACGGGGTCACCAGTCCCTAAACTTACAAACTACTTATGAACTAGCTAATTCTAAGGACGGCACAAATATCCATGCCCGAGGGGGGATTCCAATCCCTGACCGTAGTGACCGTGCAGACCGTGACTGGCGCGCCTCAGTCCCCTCGGCCACCGCGGCCGGCGGTGTATTGAATAGAAGGAGTTGAAATTCAAATGTTTGTAGAGCTTGTGGAACTTAACTACGGAGTCATCAGTCCCTAAACTTACAAACCACGTATGAACTAGCTATTACTAAGGACAGACCAAATATCCATGCCCGAGGGAGGATTCGAACCCCCCGAACCCGCGGCCAGCAGGTGCAGTTAGTTCAGTGTCAGGAATTCATGGTGAACTGCAAGTGAAAATGAAAACTGTAGCTTCATAAGCTGTATGTACTCATTCCATGATACATGGTGAGGCAAGTCTGTCCACCTCTTCATGAAGTTCTGCAAACTATTACACAAACAGTTAATAATATTAAGGCAAAATCTACAAATTCGAAATTTTGTCCTGTGTGAGGAGATGGGTGCTGAACACACTCTTTTGCTCATTTTAGTAGTGCTGGATAGCTTTAAAGGGGTATAGTACTGAAAAGAATGTTCGAACTGAGGAATTCTGCTTTTCAAAAGAGGAAAGTCTCTCTCTCTCTCTCTCTCTCTCTCTCTCTCTCTCTCTCTCTCTCTCTCTCTCTCTCTCTGAGAGACTGTTTCAGAAACGCAGACTATTTATTTAAATTAGCTTACCTCACTGATGTTATCGAGAAACTAAATATTCTTAACCCTTCAAGGTAAACAGGCACCTGTACCATCTTGGAATGAAATGGTGAAGGTGTCTATGAAGAAATTAGAGCTGTGACAAAACCGAATGGAGAATGGCATAGTAGATTTGTTCTCTACTATATGTCACTGTTGAAGGATAACGAGAATCCGATACTTCCAATGACGATAAAAGCTTGCACTCTTCATCATTTCGCATCATTAAAAGTTCACTTCGAGAAATATTTCAGCAACGATTTTTATAAGTTAAATTGTATTCAAAGTACATTCATAAATGCCCCAGGACCGTTATTTCTAAATATAGAAGAACAGGAACAACTTATTGAAACCACTTGTGAAACTTCACTGAAGAGTAAATTTAATGAAGTGTCTTCGTTGGAGTTTTGGATACATATTAGCGAGCACTTCCCAGCGCTAAGCTAAAATGTAATGAAGATCCTGGTTCCTTTTGCAACAACATACTTGTGCGAGTCTGGATTTACAGCATTGGCAGCTATGATGCCGTAGTACCGTTCAAAGCTATATGTAAACAAAGAACTTGGAGTGGCTCTTTCTGCTATTCGTCCTCAAGAGAAACTTTGGTCTCAAAAACAAGCTCATCAATCACACTGAACTTTTAAATTTAAATTTATATTCCTCTCGCAAATCTTCTTTTCTGAGTTGTAAACAATATTTATTTCATAGTTTTTGAATAAAAGAAAACGTAATAAAGATGAAAATAGTTAAAAGTTTTTATAACGTCGCGTTTTACAGCTCTTAAATGTTGTAGGAAAGATAGTTTTATATTGCACCAAAGCTGCTTTTATTTTAAATGCTGATTAGTTTCGGGCTGAAGAAAATGGTCAAAGCCTGAAACTAGTCAGTATTTAGAATAAATGCGCTTTGCTGCACTATAAAAATGTCTTTCCTACAATAAACATATTTGTTCTATATTTTCGTTATAAGTCATGTTATTCTTGGTTTCTGCTGCGTGAAATGCTTTTCAATTGAGTTTGGTACACATAATAAGAAAAAACATATAAATATGACTATTTTTATTAATTACAATACGATGAGTGACCTGATACAGTTTTTCCTAGTAAAGGCGAGCCCCGAGAAAAAAAGTTTGAAAACAACTTGGCTAGAGAGGAAAGAGAAAATTCCATTTATTTGAACACTTACACTACATTTTAGGGAAATGATTTAAAGTTACACAGAAAACTAAATATTAAATTAAGCAGATGAAATCTAAAAATGAGCGACGAATAATAGAAAACACACGCGAGCGTTATGTCTTCTGCTGTTGATAAAAATTACGAAAAATAACACAGATCGACAAATTTTGACTTTTTGTCTGGGGTTTGCATGAAAATATGAATTTCTGACTAAGTTGACCCTGCTGATCACAAATCTGCAGTCTGTTTCATTGTAGCACGTCAGGTTTTTGCACCACCATCATCATCATCATATTCACCATTGTCTAACTCTGCGCCCAATGAAATTGGAAATTGGAAAGCAATTACGGGACAATGGAAACGAAATGGAAAGTAAAGTGGTTAAAAAAGAATTGGAAGAAAGGCATATGAATTATAAATGTTCATTCACTATGTCCTTTCATCCCACTGTCAGAGTGTGCCTCTTAGGCCACTCTCTCCTACTTCAATGCTCATGATAAGCTCTACTGTCCCAGTCACACATATAGCAAGGCATCTTAGTGTACCCTGTTTGCTGACCAAAAAGAATGCCAATCACTTTAAAGTCACCACACACAAGCCACTGGTGTTCTTCGTACGTCACATTTTGTAGAAGTATTTTCATGGTATTGTATGTCTCTTTTAAATGTACTGAATACGCAATTGGATCCTAGGTCATTTCCAATATATAGCAACATTGCTTTCAAACTTCGCTTTGAATAATCGATAAACAATCTCCATACCTTACTCTCATACTTCTGAACTCCCATTTTCATCACTAATCCGGCGATGTTTTTGCAGAAACCATTAAACCATCTTCAACAAAAAATTCCCTGAAATCTTTATCACGATTTCTGTACAATGAATATGATGTACCGTGTGCAAGTAAGTTATTTTCACTGAGACGTGATCCCAGTAGTAGTGCTGCATCTTTTGAGAGTCCTAAGTCTTTCACCAAATTGTCAAGTTCTGTTTGAGTAAGAGGTTTGGGGCTACTATCGGTACCACACTCAGAATAGTCGGATTCACTGCTTTCTTGACTTACATCTGGTTCAGAGAATTCAAGAGAATCCACTGATGTTGGTGGAGAGGGGATTGGTAGCCCTGGGCCATGAGGAACAGGTCTAATTGCCGAATCTAAGTTTGGATACGATATGTTTTTCATGTTTCTTCTGTTGTATCCTGTTACATTCGTCATACAGAAGTAACAGTCATCAACATGATTCTTCTGTTCACGCCATACCATAGGAATTGTGAAATTCAAGCACTTGATTTTATCTTCACTCCATTTCCTTAACTGCTCCACACATGTATGGCACACAATGTGTGGAGCAAATGACTTGTCCTGATCGCCGAGCTTCATGCCGAAATATGCAAAATATGACTTCTGCACAAATTTTGTTATTTGTCGACGTCTCACATGTATCACATAATTTCCACAGATATAACAAAATGTATCTGGGCTATTCACGCACTGCCTTCCTGACATTTTTAACACACCTTCAGTGAAATACCGCCACTCACAACAAAGCGCGAAAGCACCTTCTTGTAGCTGTAGCACTCACTCACTGATTTCTGTGGCGATAATGGCACGTCTGCTCCAAGCTCATTAGCCCCCTCTGCCTCACCTTCACACAAAAAATGCAGCGCCGGCCGCGGTGGCCGAGGGGACTGAGGCGCTTCAGTCACGGTCTGCACGGCCACTACGGTCGGGGGTTCGAATCCCCCCTCGGGCATGGATATTTGTGCCGTCCTAGTTCGTAAGTAGTTCATAAGTAGTTTGTAAGTTTAGGGACTGATGACCCCGTAGTTAAGTCCCATAAGCTATATAAACATTTGAACATTTTTTGAAAAAATGCAGCGTTGCCACATTTCTGTAGTTGTGGACACTGCATAACACAGATTTTGCAGCCAATGGTAGGTTTGGAGGGGGTAGCTGCGCAGAAAAAACTGAGGGTGATGGAAAGAAACTGATATGATTTTCATATTCAGGGGTGCAAATTTAGTGAAGAACACCACTTACTTTCCGAACCTCAAAATCCATGTCGACCTGTCTAATCAGACTTTCATAAAATTAAATAATCAATTACTAATTCGAAATTTGCGAATTCTGCCGACTTTGGCTGCATTTCTAAATGTGGTCTATTACTTAGTCATCATCATCATTAGAGACTGATTATGCCTTTCAGCGATCAGTCTGTACCCCTAATAAAATTCCTTCATGATCCCCTATTCAATGCTAATACTGATGCCTCATCTGATGTTATGCCTTTTACTTCTAAATCATTCTGCACCGAATCTAAGTACTTTCTCCTGTCTCTTTGGTAACCTTGCTTCTCTTGCGTTTAATATGACCCCACCATCTCAGTCTGTTCGTTCTAACTGCTTCATCTATGGTGTTCATTCCCAATTTTTCTTTGATTTCCTCATTATGTACACCCTCCTGCCATTGTTCCCATCTCTTAGTACCTGAAATCATTCTTGTTACATTCATATCTGTATCCTCTACCTTATGAATAAGGTAACCTGTATCCACCCAACTTTCATCCCATACAACAAAGTTGGTCGAAAGATAGAGCGGTGCACTGCTAACTTAGTCGTGGTACTTACTTCCTTCTTGCAGAAGAGAGTAGATCTTAGCTGAGCACTCACTGCATTAGCTTTGCTGCAGCTCGATTCCAGTTCTTTCACAATGTTGCCATCCTGTGAGAAAATACATCCCAGGTACTTGAAACTGTCTACCTGTTCTAACTTTGTTCCTCCTATTTGGCACTCAATCTGTTTAAATCTCTTTTCCACAAACATTACTTTCGTTTTGTAGATGCTGATATTCATATCATAGTCCTTGCATCTCTGATCGAGCTCTGAAATATTAGTTTGCAACCTTTCAATCGAATCGGCCATTACAACTAAGTCATCCGCATATGCGAGACCGCTTATTTTGTTTTCACCCATTCTAATCCCGCCCTCCCAGTCTACTGTTTTCAACATATGATCCATGAATAGTATGAACAACAGTGGTGACAGATTACAGCGTTGTCTTACCCCTAAAACTACCCTGAACCATGAGCTTAATTTGCCATCTACTCTAACTGCTGCCTGACAGTCTACGTAGAGCCCTTTAATTGCCTGCAGACGTTTGCCTCGTATACCACAATCTTGTAGATCTGACAATAGCTTCCTCCGAGGAACACAGTCATAATCTTTTTCTAGATCTATCAAACATAGATACAATTCCCTGTTCCACTCATAGCACTTTTCCATTACCTGCTGTAGGCTAAAGATCTGGTCCTGACAGCCTCTAAGAGGCATTTCCTGTTTCCATGTTTGAAAATTGGCGTGATTACCGCTTTCGTCCAGTGATACGGAACCTGTCCCGATTCCCACGCCTTTTCAATTATCCTGTGTAACCATTTGAGACCTGATATTCCACTGTATTTGACGATTTCCGGCTTAATTTCATCCACCCCAGCCGCTTTATTGCAGTGTAATCTACTGACCATTTTCTCCACTTCCTCAAATGAGATCCTGTTTCCATAGTCGTTCCTATCCCATTCTACCTGAAAATCTGATACATAATTGAACGTTTCACCTACATTGAGCAATTGTTCAAAATATTCCCTCCATCTGCTCAAGGCATTCACAGGATTGACTAGCTGCTTTCCTGACCTGTCGAAAACACTTGTTAATTCCTTCTTCCATCCCTTTTGAAGATTACTAATTACGCTTCCAAAATGGTTTTCCTGCGGCTTGATCCAGAGTTTCTAGCTTACTTCCAAAGTCTTCCCATGATTTCTGCTTGGAGTCTGCAATTATCCGTTTGGCTTTGTTTCTTCAACATAACTTTCTCGGCCTGATTTCTAGTATGGAGCCATTTTTGAAATGCCTTCTTTTTCTTTTTATAGGCTGCCTTCACTGTTTTTCCACCAAACTGTCTGCTTCTTCCTGCCTTTACACACTACTGTTCCAAGACATTCTCTAGCCACTTCTAGTAGTGTGTCCCTGTACCTTGACCATTCCTCTTCCAGTGACTGTAAATCATTACATTCAACTAACTGGTACCTTTCCGACATCATTGTTATATATTTGTGTCTAATTTCCTTGTCTTGAAGATTCTCCACTCTTATCCTTCTACACATGGATATGACATTCTGCTCTTTTGGCCTCACAAAACCAACTACACTGCAGATGAAATAATGATGGGTATCATCACAGAGCCCCCTGAAAACACGTGTGTCCTTGACTGTCTTCCTGAACTCCTGGTCTATTATTATGTAGTCAATGACGGATCTGGCTTACCTTCCTTCCCAAGTATAGCAATGAATGTCCTTATGCTTAAAGAATGTGTTTGTGGCAATTAAGCCCATACTGGAACAGAAATCCAAGAGCTGTTTTCCGTTCCTGTTGGCCTCCATATCCTCTCCAAACTTACCCATAACCTTTTCATAACCTTCTGTTCGATTTCCTATCCTGGCGTTGAAATCACTCATGAGTATAACACTATCCTTATCCTTCACTCTAACAACTACATCACTAAGTGCGTTGTAAAATCTGCCCATCATATCTTGCTCTATGCTTTCACAGGGTGAATGCACTGCCACAATCCTAGTTTTCTTGCTGGAGATGGCCAAATCTATCCACATCAGTCGTTCATTTACATACCTTATTGCAATTATGCTGGGTTCGATTGCTTTCCTAATATAAACCTTACACCCCACTGTGCTCTTCCTACTTTTACTCCTGACAGGTAGACCTTGTATTCTCTGACTTCCTCCTCCTCCTCTTCCCTTACCCTAACGCCACAAACAGCTAAAACATCTAACCTCATCTTATTTGAAGCCTCTGCCAGCTCTACCTTCTTCCCAGTGTAATCCCAATTGATATTAATAGCTCCCCATTTCATTCCTGATCTTTTCCAAGTTGGATCTGAGGAGAGCCAACGTCTTCGCGGAAGAACACTTCTTTTCCCGCCATGTTTGACGAGTTTCGCATTCGGAAGGATGGAGGTTCAAATCCACCTCCGGCCATACAGATTTAGGTTTTCCGTGATTTCCCTAAGTCACTCCAGGTAAATGCCGGGATGGTTCCTTTGAAAGGGCACGGTCGATTTCCTTCCACATCCTTACCCAAATACTCTGAGCGTAAGCTCCGTCTCTAATGACCACGCTGTCGACGGGACGTTAATCTCCAAGCTTCCTTTCGACTAGTTGCCGCCAAGACAGGCAGCCACCCTAGGAGTCGCGAAACCGAGTCTTGCAGGTCAGAACGAACTGTACTCTGGGTCAGGTTATTAACATGTTACTAGTTTTGCCTGCGGAAGAATCAGCGGTGTGAAACTTGCGTTAAAAAAACTGGCGTGAGCGACGTGACCGGTCTCAGTTCGGCAGTTGCTTCAGATGCTTGCAGTTCTTAGGAGGACAGGTCCGCCATCGCCTATGGTACAGAAGCCGCCATGCTCAGTCTTGGTGATATTTCATTGACCGACAGAAACTTCACAGTTCCACCGAGCAGGTATTCGCGATTAAATTGAAGTAATTGCATTCTGTCGCGAGTTTAATAAATACGCAACGCTCTGCATACCGGGCGATAGGCGCAATGATTACTAAGCCGTTGGGACAGTATGTAAAATTTTACCTCTGCATCAGATGTTCTGCTTTTCAATAAGTTACATTCCTGCTATGCTATTAGCTGAGGACTGACTTTTTATCCAACACTTTATCAAAGTATCTATAGTATGTTAGCTAATTTCAATAGGTGTGTGTGCTAACCTACATGTGATACTGAAAAGGCATGGTATCACATTAAATTTATTGAGCTAACATTTTGGCAAGGGTTATCGCATTGCTGGATACTTTACTACAATAAACCTTATTTTAAAATTCCAGTTTCGGAAAATCTTTAATTCACGGTTCAATTTAACATCCGAACGTCCGTAATATTTAAGTATAAAAACGAAATACTGCACATTAACTTACATATCTCGTGTCAGTTCGGCTTTGGGCGTATGTTGTTTCTTATTTTAAAGAAGGGAGTAGTAGGCTTAGTCGTGTGTTTTCAATATAATTGCGGTAAATGTTTTTTAAATTTTATTTGATATTTCATTGCAACTAATGAGCGTTGTTTGTAATTTACGTTTATAAAACAGACATTATGACAATTCGGAATATAACAGTCACTTCAGAAACGAATATTGATTTCCGTAATCTTAAGCTGCAGACTCAAGTTCGTCCATTAGTTTTTGACACTCTTTAAACTGTTCATATACTAGTAAGTTAATCGCTTGTCGCCGGCCGCGGTGGTTGAGGGGACTGAGTGTAGGGACTGATGACCCCGTAGTTAAGTCCCATAAGCTTAACAAACATTTGAACTTTTTTTTAATTGCTTGTCCATGCCGAGCTTCAGCAAAAAAAAAAAAATAAAAAATAAAAAATAAAAAATAAAAAAAAAAAAATAAAAAATAAAAATTGACAGTAATTTGTGTAATGAATATGAGAGTTAGACCGAAAATTTTGCCACGAAAGAGAGGAACCTGGGTGTCTGTAAGTTATAATCGATGCTTTGTTGAGCTTTGGCTTCTTAGTTGTCGGAACACTTTGTCTCGAGTGTCTTATCGGTGCCTTCGTGATGCCTAGGAAAGTGTCGCGCACAACTTTCACGATCGTAAAACTTACCAATTAAAAAAATTAATAATTGCTCAGGTGACCACTTCAGTAACGATGAACAAGTATTGTTGAATTCCTGCCAGAAACACGCTCCACAGACTGTTTAAAGTACCTCGTGGGCTTGCCTAGCGTGTAACGAAGGCTACTACTGCTATCAACTCAAGTGATCTACTATATTACTACAGTAGGGCAGCAAACTTGTACGTGACACAGACAAATATATTTTAACGAGTGTGATTAAACGAGAACAAATGTATGACATCACAACCTTATTACTTCCGTGTATAATTTATACCACAGATGCTGTCGCTCTACACGCACCCATGCCTAAAGTAGCAGCATTGTATGACAGATTAAATTCCTCCTCTTTTGACAAATATTAATCGTGTGAAAGGAATTGTTAATTTCTACGTTTTGGCTCTAATTTTCGAGTTTGTATTTTATTGGAATAAGTACCTCTATAGGCTGTCAGTGCTTTTTAATACTCGTATTAACATAATAGCTTCGATTTCGTGTCTCTAACCTAATTGTTTCGCAAAATCGTAGGCTTTAAATTCACGTTCTTAGCCATTTTGCAACAAGGGGCAATGAGCCAGGGAAGGGAATTTAGGCAAAATGAAGTGTAATACAGATGCATACATTTTGTGGAATGGGCACTTGCAGAATGTAGGGACTGTAGTGGTTTGGAAGTGCCAAAAACTGTATTTCTGTTGAGATGACTTAGTCAAGTCTAAAATATAAAATCTTTCATTTCAATTTTACATCTTCGAGTACTTGAAGCCTTCTAACTGCCTAATACAGTAGTGTGATAAGTATAAATGAGGACAGTTGTAACACTTATTCACTACTACTCATTCATCGTGCAAGTTTATCCTTTATGTGCAAATGTATGGCGTCATACCCCGGAATCCAGGGTACTGACGCCACTGCGTATACTATCACAATATATTTTTAACAATAAAACTTAACAAAACACTTGGCTGAAAAAATTATAATAAAGTAGTATTAGCTGGCGAAGCTGTAGTATTATTCTGTACGAAAAAGACTTTTAATAAGGTAAAAAGCTGGTTTCCCTTAAGGTGGCGCCGATCCCCTGGTCTCCCCTATATGTTATTTGTCTGAAGGCTTTCGATTTTTTACGGTTGCAGACAACTTATGGCTTGAGCCAGATGTGGCAGTGTGGAACGTATTTCTAACTTACTAATCCCTAAAGCGATTAGATTTGTTCTGAAAATTGGGCTTATTCTGCATGTTATGTTGAAATAATTTACAGGAATATAGTTGGGCAACGTCTTCGACAACAGCCAGTATTTCGGGAGGTGAACGCCAGTCATTTTCGAGGTATAGCAGAAAAAACTGCTCTTCATGTCTACAATCTTTTTCAACAACGCTTCATTCTTTCATCAACTTCTCGTAAGGTTTGGCGGCGTCCTCACAGCTTTAGCACGTGTGTCAACTGTCAACTGTGTGAAGCCGGCCGCGGTGGCCGAGGGGACTGAGGCGCTCCAGTCACGGTCTGCACGGCCACTACGGTCGGGGGTTTAATGCCCCCTCGGGCATGGATATTTGTGCCTTCTTTAGTATAAGGTAGTTGATAAGTTGTTTGTAAGTTTAGGGACTGATGATGACCCCGTAGTTAAGTCCCATAAGCTTAACAAACATTTGAAAATTTAACTGTGTGAGGGCACCTCAATAAAGCTATGGCTCTGAACACCCCCCCCCCCCCAGAGAATGGTTTATCTACGACCCTTATTGTTGAGTACCGTATCGACCGCGAATGTGATCCGAAACCGAGCAGAATGAAACACGACATTTTAGAAACCGTGAGACATGACGATTTTGAAACACTGAAACAGTTTCTCGTATCGAAACATTGTTCCGAAACAATGAAACCAACTCTACTGCCGGGGCCTTATTGAATCCATCATTGGTGGTGGAAACGGGACAGCGGCTGGTCAAGAGTCTGAAGGAACTGAGATACCAACAGCCGTATGTATAATAAAATATTTATTGTATCACAACCAGTTTCGGCATTCCACTATGCCATCTTCAGGTCTCTACATCGGAGCATAATATCCAAAAGCAGGGATACTAAAACTGGATTCGTGGACTTCTGTCTCTTATTTCCCACTAAGTGATATTGTGATACAATAAATATTTTATTATACATACGGCTGTTGGTATCTCATTTCCTTCAGAATATGCCGGGGAGCTGAGCCGTGGATCCCAAGGAGGCAGACGGCGTCGCGGGGCCGAGGCGAGCAGCTGACCAGCGGTCGAGGTCTGTGTCTGCTTTGACTAGAGGGACGAGAGGCGGCTGTGTTACGAGGTGCGGCGCGAGGGCCAGTGAGCCGCGTACCAAAGTAAACATAAAGCCCCTTTTACACGATCGACGATCTCGTCACAGTTGACTACTCAAGCCGAGTGTGTCTACTGCAGCGCCCCTGGCGTGTTATTCTCGTACTGAGCCACGCCTGCTTCGCGTGTTCGTTTCCGTTTAGACGATAGCATCAAAATTGAAGAGCTGTCTGTTGCTTAATTTCGTATCTGAGTCACGAAGTGAGGTTATAGGGCACTTCTTACGTGGGAGCAGGAAATGATATTGATTTTACTAATGACTAAAGGGTAAAATGTATTTGATAGTCTCGTCTAATATCATATGGTAAATTCTGTACTCAGTTGATGACCTAAAAAATACCAAAGCATAATCCAAAAACTTTAGAACGTATACGTTTACTGGCTGAAGAAAATTTATACTTGCAAGCACATAAAACAATTCCTAAAATAAAGTAAAACACACATGTTTATGTGGTGTCGCACAATTCTAAAGTGCGCACCACCTACTTTCGCCGCGCGCCGCCATGCACGCACGGCGCGGCGTTCTTACGACGTCAGCCACGAGCGCCCTCTGCTACAACTCCGCTCGTGGCCACCACTGAACGACATCGTTCACTTGAAACTGAGATAGCAACCAGTTAACACTTGGGAATCAGATAGGCACCAGTTAAGACTTGGCTATCGGATAGGCACTAGTAATCATCAGTAGGCAGGCCTCTAGCTCAACTATGTATCAGCATTCTGCAGTACTGAGCTATGTAAAAGTTAAGTATTACTAAGTCTCTAAGAAATATATATCTCGTTCTAATTTACTCTAGTGTTTCTAGTTTCTGCTGTCCCACTGGCTGGTCACCTGCTAC
Organism: Locusta migratoria; assembly: GCA_026315105.1. Taxonomy (NCBI): domain Eukaryota; kingdom Metazoa; phylum Arthropoda; class Insecta; order Orthoptera; family Acrididae; genus Locusta; species Locusta migratoria. The sequence continues at coordinate 362,180,637 of CM048749.1, forward strand.
CTGCACAAGCGCGCATCCTTTATTCCTGTGTGGGTCTTTCTACTCGGCCACCGACACCTACGACGGAAACGAGACACAAAAGCGGCGACGAGGCTGGGACACAAAAGTTTAGTTTTCTTATCTTGTTTTCTTGCTGAAGCTCATATTACGTCGAAAATAATTTTCTCTTGTAATAATTCTGATCTTTCAGCGATGAAATAATGTTCGTTAAAACACGTTTATGTATTTAAATTCGTATTTATTCATAGTTTAGGCTTTTCCCTCAAACGCTAGTTAAGGATTCTGCGGACAGGTCCAGCATTTGCACTCATTGTCCCGCATTGGGATAATTACTGAAAATGTCCCTCAAAATGGCAACATTGTCCAACATTCCAGTAATTTTAAAATTGTTGGTCTAAGAGCAGAAGCCAAAACTATTTATGTGCGGCACGCTATGTCATTTTGCTTGAAAGTCAACTTTACAATGCATTATCTGCGAATAAATGACAGTCTTCTTACATTAAAGACAAAAGAAAAAATATGACACACATCATCTGACTATTTCAAATGACAAATTCGCTAGCAGTGGAATTTATTTTTGTCTTAAGCTGGTACTTCATTTGCCGATATGATGTCTTATTAAAAATTCCTATTTTATAGCATATTTTCTGTTCCTTCTGAAATACGTTTCAATAAGTGAAATGGAATATTTTTCGGAGCTCAAGGTGGTTAACGTGGTGTAATAATATCACAGCCTGTATAAAAGTATTTAATATCTGACATGCAAATATAATATCAGCATTCATCTTCATTCATCTTACTTCCTTCAGGAATGAAAAGGTGGAGAAATTCTGAAAATGCAACAACGAAAGTGAGTGAGCATTGCATGTAATAAGGCACAATTAAACTCTGCACTTCACCGAAAGAGCTTCTATAATATATTAGTTCAAATGGTTTTAAAAAGTAGGGTTTTATTAAATTTAATTTCAGCTTGTTGCAAAGCATAATTCTTTGGGCAGAGTAAGCTACTTATCAAAATGTGTGGAGCACAAAGCTCAAAGAGTTGTAACAAATAAAACTAGTGGTCGGAAAAAAGTAACGGAAAAAGAATATGTAAAAATTCGAAATAGGAGCATGAGAAAATATTGATGAACTGTAAATAAAGATTGAAAATTAAGAATTAAATGTCACTCATGTCAGATATGTTACTTTAAAAGTAAAAGAGTAGGCCTACTCTGCTCGCCTACACGTCTTTCCTGCTTTCAGAATAACTGGCGTTAACGTTAATATCTTTCTGTTTGCAGATGTTTCTTCAAAAACATGTTCAAATGTTTGTTAAGCTTATGGGATTTAACTACATGGTCATCAGTCCCTAAACTTACAAACTACTTATCAACTACCTTATACTAAGGACGGCACAAATATCCATGCCCGAGGGGAGAATCGAACCCCCGACCGTAGTGGCCGTGCAGACCGTGACTGGGGCGCCTCAGTCCCCTCGGCCACCGCGGCCGGCAGATGCTTCTTCTCTTTTATTGGAGAGCACTAGTGGTAAAAAGAATTATAGGCTCTGTTGCCACCTTTTCGGTGTGACGAAAACACAAGGACGGATACCGGCAGCGAACGTAAACGCCGATTCCAGCGGCCCAAGTTACCGCATTCTCCTAGTCAGCATAGTGACCTCGCTCGGGGTGCTGTTTCAGTGCAGATACTTGCTGTAATCGAAAAAGCTCCTCAGGTCAGAGACTTTATTGGACAGCAGCGCTCGCCTGTGGGAGAGCAGTAGTATCTGCCGCCCCGTGACAGAGAACAGACGTTCGTATACGGTACGCGGAATGCTCAAACAATATATGTAACAAAGTGAATGTAAAAAGGTGTTGAAAGGACTACAAATGATAAGTATAAATGAAACCAGTGTAACTAAGTGAAGTATAAACAGATGTTGAGCATCTATTCTTTCGTTCGTTCTGCTGAGGAAGAAATTCGTTACGTGTTCGGTGTCCGTCCAGACGTCCGAAACGCGGTAGCGTCATCGCGGACTCTAACGGTCGCGAATAATTACGCGATTCGCGAAGTATCTCTGCATACTGCTAACAAACTGCTAAAGGAGAAGCCCGCAAAAATAATTTCTGTATTAATGAAAATCTTGTAATCAGCACATTGTAAAGGATCTATGCCTGCCGCGGTGGCCGAGGGGACTGAGGCGCTCCAGTCAGTGCACGGCTACTACGGTCGGGGGTTCGAATCCCCCCTCGGGCATGGATATTTGTGCCGTCCTTAGTCTTAGCTAGTTCATAATTAGTTTGTAAGTTTAGGGACTGATGACCCCGTAGTTAAGTGCCATAAGCTATACAAACATTTGAAAGGATCCATTGTCGAGCTACAGTGAAGCACATCGCTGCACTTAATGATTAAGATACGTTGCATGTAACGTATTGTAATTAATGTAGATGCATGTTTAACTCTTAACAAAATATAAGAAATTTGATGATATGTGTTCCATATTATTTGTAACAAGTAGTTACCTAATCTTGCCAATATAACAAAGCTTATTAATGTTTCATGAGCAAAGTGTTCAAAATTCAAAGTCAAGTATGTAAAAGTATCTAATTAAGAGAGAGAAAAGTTAACGTAATAGCGAAAGCCAGTGATTAACTATTTCATTGTGACCAATTTTTATGAACGTAACAGTGACAGAATTTTTACTAGGTTAATCAATATTTGAAAACGATCATTTTGAAAGTGTGAGAGTTCACGTAAAGATAGAAAAGTGTTAATAATTTGATTGGGACTGTTTTGCTAAACGTGACTATACATGATCATGCCAGTGTTACGATACTAAACCAATCAACCGTAAATTAATTCTTGTTAAACACTTCACAAATAGAAATAGCAATCAAACATTAATATAGTAATAATTATTTCAGATTTTATTAATTTGCATGTTTAATGAATAACAGATTTCACAAAACTGAGTTCAACAATAGTTACCACCGCCACATCTATGCTATAAAGAACCATACTGTTACAATTATCGTATGCAAGCTTATGGGACTTAACTACGGAGTCATCAGTCTCTAAACTTACAAACTACTTATAATAATAATAATAATAATAATAATAATAATAATAATAATAATAATATGGTTTTCTGTTCCACAGGACCTAATTGAGGATTGAGACTCCATGGTCATGTAACAAGTCAATACATGAAGTTTAACACAAGAATGGTAATAGAAAGTTTTTAAGTAGTCCTATGCACATGACAATCTTAAGACAAAGTGAAAAAATCAATAAAGGAAAAAAAATGAATAAGCTTAATTGTTTAATTTTTCTAGGAGTTCCTCTATAGAATAAAAGGAGTAACCCATGAGGTAACTCTTCAATTTAGATTTGAAAGCGTGTGGCTTAGTGCTAAAGTTCTTTAGTTCTTGTGGCAGCTTATTGAAAATGGATGTTGCAGAATACTGTACACCTCTCTGTACAAGTGTCAAGGTGGTGTGGTGCAAATGTAAATTCGACTTCTGTCTAGTATCCACCGAGTGAAAACTACTAACCCGTGGAAATAAGCTGATATTATTAACAACAAATGACATTAAAGAAAAGAACTTATCGTGACGCCAGTGTCAAAATTCCCAGACTACTGAAAAGGGGTCGAACTAGCTTATAATAAAGACGGCACAAACATCCATGCCCAAGGGGGGGGGGGGGGATTCCAACCCCCGACGGGGAACGGTCTCGCGCATCGTAGCACAGCGCCTCAATGCGCTCGGTCACTCCGCCGCGGCTGATCGTGGATTCCGAACCACAACGTTTTTCACATCAGCAACAGAGTTGAAAGAAATGGAAAATTAAAGTTAAAAATCCCAGGACCTGGCGGGTGTCCAACACACGACTTTTAGGTTCGTAGTCTGGCAGTCAACCACTGTGCTAACGAGCCACACAAACATAGAAAAACAATTTGCAGATGGTTGTTAAAGGAACGGAAGGAAGAAGGATAGGAAAGGAAGGATTGAAAGTGGCCGCATTTGGGCATTGATATTAAGCAATGGCGACAAGTGAAAATGTGAGCCAGACTGGGAATCGAACCCGGGTCTACCGCTTCGGGCCAGCGGTCGCCTTAACCACTTGGCCACCTGTGCTCGCCTCTGGTCCGTCTCAAATTCTCACAAGTCGCACGCTATGTTTGTAGCGCCCCTATCGTCCATGCCCTCTTACACTCGCCATTACGGATTCCTGTGCGAGGTCGGACGTATTTGCGGTGAAATAAGTGAAGCTAACGCCGACGTCGCGTTTAATACTTATTGCATTGGTGTGGTGTCTGTTCATTCGGACGTCCGAAAGAATAGACACCACACCAATGCAATAAGTAGAAAAACAAATTAAAGAAATGAGGAGTATGGGGCAGGATAGGCAACATTAGAAAATTCGGAAGATTAAGAAGTGTTTGTCCAGATTTTCTTCAAGTTTACTTACAACGGAACGCAGATTCCCTTTCTCTCTCTCTAGATGTGTGTGTATGTGTGTGTGCGTGTCTGAGAGAGGTAGGTAGATAGATAGAGAGAGAGAAAGAGAGAGGAGAGGAGAGAGAGAGAGAGAGAAAGAGAGAGAGAGACATAGTGTGTGTGAGTGTGTATGTGTATGCGTGTGTGTACGTGCGAGTAGCGGCAGGCACGGTGTTTGGCGAAGCGCGATCTCTGAAATACGGCGGCTGCGCAATTTCTCAAGGTGGCCTTTGCCGGCTGAAATTTATGCCCCGGGTAAATATTATGCTCGCCGGCGCGTATGGCGGCGTCGCTTAGCCGGCAATGCGGGCTTATCGCAGAGCGCCCCGCCGCGGCCTGTTGCTCAACCCGCATTACGCTTGTAACAGCAGCGCTCCCGCCGGCTTTTCGTGTAATCTCGCAGCTAATCCGTGCCTAGGCGCCTGTGGAAGAGCTGAGATGAGGAGCTGCAGCTAGAGCTAGGCCGGTGAGCACCACAGCTAGCTAATAAGCGACTTGTTGCTTGGCTACAGTCGCTAGCTCGGACTTATAATAAAACACATTTTGTGCCAAAATAACATACGATCGGCTATGGAACCACACGCTTTGAAAATTAAACTCTCGTCAATTAAAATCTAATATTAACAAATAATACATTTCCTTGAGACAATATTGTCTCTTTATACCAAAGGTAATTAAGTATAAGGAGAGGTATTGAATTAAAATTTGTGCTGTTGTCAGGATTCGAACCCAGGACGTCCTACTTACTTAGGTAGGCGCTTTAGACCACTTTTTTTTCATTTGAATTCCATTTTATCCAATTTATTTAGTTTTATTTACCCGTAAAAGAAAATGTAAGGATCAACTACTTCATGGCAGGAACACCCCAACTTCTGGGTGGATTACGAAAAACACTATAAAGAAAATTTGAGAAATATTGCCCGTATTTTGGATTGCGGACAACTGTGCAATGTCGTTCGTTCACAAAGTTCCAAAAATCAAGTTCGTTTTTCGCTCCATGTACAAACAAGTAGTGAACCGCATGTCCACATATCCATTTCACAGCGTTTGTCTTCGTTTGTGGGTAATGTCCCGAATCTGGAAAGAGAAGCAAATGATAAAGTATGTGATGAGGTGTCGTACGGGTAATCAAAGCCAACATCCAGACGCCTTCCGCCGATCCGCATACGAGTCGACGCTCGTCTGTGTCCATTACATCACAGGCGACGCACAGTGGTGTGTCTGCGAGGCGAATTCTATGAAGTCGTGACTGACACACTTGTTTCCCGTTGACTGTCAGGTACCATGTCGACTGGACATCAGTGGCAAGGTAAGGAGCACTCACCGAGCGCCAAACGACACTCCAGTTGACGCTGGGATGCTTCCCTTCAATCACATTTGGTGATCGGTTCTTCTGAAGAAAGCCGTAGATCGCTTTCGTAGACATCAAGCGTGTCGGCAGTATTGCAGTATTGATATAGCTCAGTTCGAGGAAAAAGCGGCGGAAGTAAAAGAATGGCGCCGTAACATCTGAAAGCATGATACTGAGCTAACACAGCATTGCAGCCAAATTGACTGCACGGACTGTCTTGAAGCACGACTCCTCCACACCACAGATCTTAATTCTGCCTCAATGTTCCCTGTGAAATGCAGATCAAACTGCCAGGGCTCTCCTATACTGGAATAGCACCCTAGCAAAGAACATGTATTATTTGTTGGTATCTATATCACCTCGGCCTGAGGAGCAAGGCGGGATTGATCCCATTCGCGTTCTTTTCTAGGGAGCTATTCCACTATAGGAGAGCCCTGGCAGCTTGATACGCATTTCACAGGGAAATAAGCATGGCGTTATGGCTTGGAGAACGAAAATTGTATTCTAAAATGTTACTGGGGAACAGAAAATGGTAGTGAGGTTTATCGACGATGGAGAATCGAATTTGGAAATCCACTGCTGTCATAGTTAATTTTTTAATGAATCCGAGACAACTTTTATGTTGAATGTAGGGTATACGACGTGAAGAAGCGACATAGCCGAGGAGAGAGACAGAGAACGCAAGTGCAAGCATCTGTGAGGCAATCCTCTAGTGTGGCTGGGATCGACAAAATCAAACTTAACAGAGTTTTGTAGAGTCAGAGATGGAAATATTATACGTTGCTTGCAGTGGCCATTTTGAGCAGCAGCTGAATTGTATTTCACTGTAATGTTTTTAAAGTAAACGCCTTTTGCTATTGCGCAGGGAAATCTTATATTTCGACACTTTTACGGACTGTAAATGAGGATCATTCCGATACTCGAATTGAATTTTTTGTGAGATTTCCATCAACATGTGAAATCATCTAATTCATTGTTCCTTTAACCTTACGGGATGTCTACAATTTACCTGAGCTTCAAAATTGGAAATGATTCGACAAAATGTGACCAAATCTCATTTACAAGGAGAGAATGGGGGGGGGGGGGAGGTAGGTACGATAATCTTAAGTCAACAAATAATTCCGAGAACATGCGATATTGTTACGAATAACATATTGTTTTAGAAAATTAATCCAAAGAGTAGAGACTACAATTCTAAACCGAGCGAGGTGGCGCAGTGGTAGTACTGGACTTGCATTGGAAAGGAAGATGGTTCAAATCCACCTCCGGCCATCCAGATTTAGGTTTCTCATGTTTTTTCCTAAATCACTCCAGGCAAATGCCGCGATAGTTCCTTTGAAAGGGCACGGCCGATAACCTTCTCCATCCCTTTTTGTGTTGTTAACTAAATATGTAAATATTCTGGAACTTTGACACACGAAATAAGTAATTCATTTATAATTCAGAGTATAGCCATCATTCAGTGTGACAGAATTAACAATGACAATAACGTAGGTACAAGTTAAAATTTCATTAACGTGATAACATTAAGAATGTCACATTATTTTATGTTTACACATAATGGAGTACCCCTACTGTTCTAATTTAAATTTCAGGTTTATACTGATAGATACAGAATTTGTTGTACTAAATTGATGGGTCTTGTAAACCGACACAATTCCATCAAATTCGGTATTCAATCAGATTACCACATTGGCGCAAGAAAGTGGAACTTATTTGTACAATTTGTAAAACGTTCAAAAATCAATCTAATCAATTTTGTTAATACTGCTTTTCATATTATATCTGGTTACCCCTGAAGTGTGTATATTCTTTCTTTTCCCTTTCCTCAAGGGTTGATGACATAAGCGTTTCAGAACATGTACTTTTTTAGGATTCATTCCAAAAAGCTCCCTGAATGTTCATGTTGAGACAACTCTCGAGAAACAGCCGAGCTATGATGGAGTGTGGTAAGATTGTAGGTATGTAACCAGTGTTTCCTTTACCTTCTCGATTATCCCTGAACCAATGCGCCAGTACGGCGTTGTCTTCACTTGAGATCATATTTGTAACTCAAGTATTTAAAATTGCGTTCCCACCAAATTTTTAGCACCCGGGTCGCGCCGATTTATCGTCTGATAAGAAATTTTACACGCTTGCCTTTCAAGACAAGAGGAAGATCATTGTCTACACTATGTTTCATATGGGGTATGGCAGATGATCCCCTACAATAGACTTTGACCCAGTTTTAACAGCTACCATGAAAGTTTGCTCGTATATTTTCTTGGAGAGTGATTTTGGAATCCGCAAGCCAGACGGTGCCTTGCAATAACCTTTGACTCTGTTTCACTGATCACCACGAAAGTTGACAGATACACAATATGAATCATTTAAAATGTTTTTGGAATATTTGCAAAAATACAAATCAGATAAAAAATTGTAATAAAATTTATTCACCTAGAAGCTGACCTTCTAACATAAAGCTCGACTTCCCCTGCACCAACGCCGGCGGCAGGAGATGGAGTGACTTTGAATACTTAAGTAGGAGCCCCTATTTTTATTGCAGATTTGGATTCCACGTGAAGAAATATGTAACTTTTATTAGAAACATTTTTTTTTTCGTTCCATGATAGATGGCGCTGTAATCGGCAAAAATAAAAATGAGTTAAAAATTTTTGAAAAATGGTAATACCTCAAACAAATACACATCAGATTAGGAATATCAAAGAACAGATTTTGATAGTTTTGATAATGCTATCATGTGGCACCGTCTACACTCCTGCTATGCGTTCTTAGACTACTTTTAGCGTTACCCAGAAACAACGACATGGACGTAATAGTAATTTGTCCCTTTCGGGACGCTTGATTACTATGAGTCTTTCTGTCTTTTACAAGTTTCTCATTCAAGCAAATGTTCGAAATGATCTTTGTTGTTTCTAATGCACAATGCAAGACAGTGTCTGAAGAAAATTTAACATACATAACTGTCTCTGCGCTAATGTTTCTAACTTCATTGATAATGGTTGTGGGCACCTCCATGTAAACCCTTTTAGCAATCCCCAGTGGAAAGAAACCGACAGAAATGAAATCTGGTGAACGTGCGGATCACTTTTGAGGACCTCCTCGACCAATCCATCGACCCGGATGTTTCCGATTCAAAACTTCTCGAGATATTCGTGAATAATACGCTGGGTATTCATCATGTTGAAGCCACATGTACGTTGAAAATTTTTCATTGGTGTGGGTAAAATGTCGTTGTATATTTGACCAGTCAGGTTAGTTTCTATGAATTATGAACTAATTACATGAATACTTAAATTACCGTACCAAACGCTGACAATCCATGGGCGTTGATGTTAAGCTTCCCTTTACCAATATGGATTCTCCTCTGACCAATAATTCATATGATTTCAATTCACTTGAGCACTATTCGTAAAATATGATTCAACACAGAAAAATATCTGTGAATTGAAATTATCATTGCCAGTTGTTCGTGTGTCCAGTTGCAAAAATTCAAGCGATTTTGAAAATCATCACCTCGCAGTTCTATACGCACCGCTAAATGAAACTGATGCCAATTGTACAAATTCAAATGTTGAAATGTTTGTAAAGTTATGGGAGACAACTGCAGTAGTCATCGGTCTCCTAACTTATACTAAGAACAACACACAGACACACACACACTCACACACACACACACACACACACACACACATACATGCCTGAGGGAGAACTCGAACCTCCGACGGCGACCGACAGCGCGCACTGCAGCAAGGCGTCTTAGCGCGCACGGCTATTCCGCCGCGGCGATGCCATTTGTGTTAATGCAGTATGCGTAGAGCATTTCTTCGAGAAATTCCTGAATCTCGCACTGTTTGTCAAGAAATAATGTGAGAGCTTACAACAACTGTAGCCAAAACAGTCACTGCGTTATTTTCGTTTATCACAGGCCGCGGTCGGATTATTTCTCTAGGTTTAACACACCCAGTCTCTGCAACAGTTGAACAATTCTGCGGAAGTCGTGGCAGAAGGAGCATTCGTATCGGAGAACAGATTAGCATACCTTTGAGGAGCTTCTTCAACATTTCTTTAAGCCCTTAAAGTAATAGGGAATGATATCTACTCTCTCTCTCTCTGCAATCGTTAACAACGTGGAAGAATTGCATGGGGATGTGTGCATTCCGAATCATTGAAACACAACGTCTGACCTCGGACTGAGAGCATGATTACAGCCTGTGCTTCATTCCATTATAGCAGGTGTCTTATAACAACATTATCAAAAATATTAAAAAGTGTACTTTGATTTTCCTAATTTGAAGTGTATATGTTTAGGACATAAACATTTTTCAGTTTTCAACTCATTTTCATTTTTTTCCGATTACAGTACCGTCTACCATGAAACGAGAAAAAAGTTTCATACAAAAGTTATATATTTTTTCACGGAGAATCCAGATCTCCAAAAAATAATAGAGGTCCTATTCTAATTTATAGTCACCCCTCCTCCCGAACCGGGTGTTGGTACTGAGGTGGTCGAGTTTATGTTAACCCTGATGTTCTTGAATTTTTATGATTATTCTTTTGTTGCTTCCGTTTAAAAGATAGTTTATTACATCTGTAATAGATCGTTCAAATGTTGCAACATTGATTCTACACGAATTACACTGTTACTCTCGGCATAATAGGCCGTCCTCATTGAACGAAGTAAAAGTGAAAACATTAATATTACATGTTATACATGACATTTCAATTGTAAAGCCATCCATATGTTTCTGAATAATGAAACTTAAATTGATATGTAAGTACTTACACATCCAAAATCATGAGTTAACTCATACGTTGCTTCTCAATGCCTATCTTCAAAGGTGACTAACATAGAATAACATGCTAAAACAGTGATTGTTAGTAATTTCCGTTCTCTGGGACCCGCAGTGTAGAGTATGTCTTTGAGCGATATGTTCAATACCACAATAATTATAAATTATTTCTGCACTGCTTTTGAACTTTATTATCTCACTATAAGCTTATTTCGGCCTTAGGCCATCATCAGGTGTTCTGTAAATACGAATAATATAGAGGAGTTGTTACATATATTCTTATAACATAATTACATAAAATTTTTATAATGTTTTACTTACACTACTTATAATATTGTTGTCGTTTATTTGCTGCCCAATCGATTTCTTATCAGTTTTTTTATAGTGGCAGCCATAGACTCAGTAAATATGGTGGAAGCCTAGCATAGACTGTAGTGGCAGCATTCAACGATATTATAAGCCGAAATAAGGTTATAGTGAAATAATAAAGTTCTAAAGCAGTGTAAAAATAATTTGTAATTATTGTGCTATAGTGATTGTCAGTGTTTGCATGTCACTGATGGACATACAAATGACATTCTGATGTTGCAGAAATTGTTTTGTGCCAAAACAAAACAATTTACTTTTAATGTTTAAAAAAACGAAACACCCTCCTTCTGGAAGGACGTCACGATCTTCTCGGTTAATGGATGTCCCTCTTAGAGAGTGAATAACTTTTATTGCAATTTTGTAAAAATCTGATTTGTATAATATTCCGAGAAACAGTTTTAAACGCGTCGCCCTGATAATAAGTTTCCCTAGATATGATTTGAGGGGGGGGAGAGGGGGGGGTTGGAAAATGAACCGAGGAGGTGGGAGGCAGGAGTGAGAGTGGACGAATGGGCCGAGAGAGAGGGAGATGAAGATTAGCACAGAGATGGGAGAGGAAACGATGGATGGAGAGAGAACAGGGGAGGGGCGATGGATTATGAGAGTGTAGAATAAATACCTGGTGAACGCCGAGTTTTCAGTCACATTCTTCGTTTGGTATTATGTCTGTTCTTTAAATTATACGTGCACAGACTCTATAGCACACGGCGCTGAATGAATGGGCAGTGCGTCCCTCCGCCACGAGGGGCGCGGCCGTCGGCAGGCACGTGGGGGGGCTGCCGCTGGGCTCGGCCGGCCGCAGCTGCGCGGAAGATGTCCGGCGGCGACGACAAAGGCGTAATTGCGGCTTTCCGCGGCAGAGGCGCCACGCGAGCGCCCGGAAGTGACGTCGCCCCCGCGCTCCGCTTCCCTACGCTCCCCTTCCGGCCGTGATTGGCGAGGCGGAGTGCGGCAGGTGCGCCCGGCCTGAATAATACAGCGCCGAGACCACACCTGCGCCTTTCACACTCTGCCACCCCCGGCCGCTCTTCCTGCGCGCTGGGGGACGGGTTGACAGGAGTCGGCGTGCACGTCACTGCCCCACCTGCCAGAGTCCACCCACGCTACGACGGGGGAGAGCGCTGTCTGTTGACTCAGACGCACGCGCCATCTTGACGACCGAGAGGTGTTGTAGCCCCCCGCTGGCTGCAGTATTTAGGCCTGACGCGTGCAGGACGTGTCCCGACAGTTACACTCCTGGCCATTAAAAGTGTTACGCCACAAAGATGACGTGCCACAAACGCGAAATTTAACCCACAGGAAGAAGATGCTCTGATATGCAAATGATTAGCTTTTCAGACAATTCATACAAGGTTGGAGCCGGTGGCGCCACCTACAACGTGCTGACGTGAGGAAAGTTTCCAACCGATTTCTCATACACAAACAGAGGTTGACCGGCGTTGCCTGGTGAAACGTGGTTCTGATGCCTAGTGTAAGGAGGGGAAATGAGTACCATAGCGTTTCCGACTATGATAAAGGTCGGATAGTAGCCTATCGCGATTGGCGAAATCACTGCCATCAGGGCGTGTGTGGAAGAGAATTTGCGTAGGTGCTACAAAGTTCTGCAACAAAGTCTAAAATTGTTGCAGAATGTCACAGGGTTCTGGTGGAGCTAGGGGAAAGCAATAGAGTAAACCTATTGTGGGTCCCTGGCCACTCGGAGATCAGTGGCAACGAACATGCCGACAGATTAGCCAGGATGGGAGCAGAGACTCCATTTATTGGACCGGAACCTGTCCTGACAATCGCCAAGGCAATGATCAAATTAGAGCTACGTAACTGGCTCAGAAGACAGCACGTAGAATATTGGACCAAAGTCCATCAACAAAAACATGGCAAGGTAATGATGCCAAAGCCATGTTTTAAAAGAAGCTCTGCAATCCTGCGTCTGAACAGGAGAGAGATTAGACTCATGGTTGGAGTGCTGACAGGCCATGGGAATTTCAAAAAACATCTACGTACAATGGGAATAACAGAAGAGGATCTTAAATTTAGGATCTGTGATGACGGTGATGAAACTGCATCACATCTAATCTTCGAATGCATTGCATTGAAGAATAAAAGGCACAGAATATTTGGGACAACCAGACCCGAAGAAGTTGTCTCTAATAAAGAACTGGTAAAGACACTCCTTGCACTGTTCAAGGGCATTGGTTGGCTTTACTAGATATACATGGAGCGATACCGCACAATAAAATTAGGTTCAGTGCGGGCAGTGGCGCGTTGGACCGTTTTGACTTCCTTGGAAAAATCAATCAATCAATCAAGGAGGGGAAATGCGTACCATAGCGTTTCCGACTATGATAAAGGTCGGATTGTAGCCTATCGCGATTGCGGTTTATCGTATCGCGACATTGCTGCTCGGGTTTCTTCGGAATCCAACGACTGTTATCAGAATATGGAATCGGTGGGTTCAGGAGGGCAATACGGAACTCCATGCTGGATCCCAACGGCCTCATATCACTAGCAGTCGAGATGACAGGCATCTTATCCGCATGGCTGTAACGGATCGTGCAGCCACGTCTCGATCCCTGAGTCAACGGATGGGGACGTTTGCAAGACAACAACCATCTGCACCAACAGTTCGACGACGTTTGCAACAGCATGGACTATCAGCTCGGAGACCATGGCTGCGGTTACCCTTGACGTTGCATAACAGAGAGGACAGCCTGCGATGGTGCACCCAAAGACGAACCTGGTTGCACAAATGGCAAAACGTCATTTTTTTCGGATGAATACAGGTGCTCTTTACAGCATCATGATGGTCGCAGCCGTGTTTGGCGACCTTCGCGATGAACGCACATTGGAAGCGTGTATTCGTATCGCCATACTGGAGTATAACCCGGCGTGATGGTATGGGGAGCCATTGGTTACACGTCTCGATCACCTCTTGTTCGCATCGACGGCACTTTGAACAGTGGCCGTTACATTTCAGATGTGTAAGGACCCATAGATCTACCCTACCGTGCGGTACGTAGATTTCAGCAGGATAATGCACAACCGCATTTTGAATGTGGTTTCACTAATTACAGAGATTGGACTGCCAGAATCTACAACAGCGGATAATGATACCTGTCCAACTTGGTCAGTAACAACAGCATGAATGGGAATGTTCTGAGATTCAGTTTTCTCTTCTAGTAAAGCTTCCCTGACATCATCAAAGTGTACAAAATTTAACTGCTGTTCAAGTGAATCATTCAAGGAAATTTTACTACCGGCGGAAGTATCACAAAAATTATCCGAAATTTGTCTCCCAATAAAAGTGTCACCAAAATCATCCATAATTTCGTCAACTGGTTGATTATTGCTGCGTACAGGTATCTCTTGCTCGCACACACTATCGTTATCCGACCAGGGCATATAATTGGCGACCCAATCGGCAACACTAATTTCATCTAGATTTAAATGCTTAAATTCATCACTTTGTGTACTGTGCTCGTTTTCACTTATTACTTGTGTTACGTTTATATTGTTGGTGGTGTTACGCGGTTTATCATACACCAGTAAAGATTCGTGATCCATAAAATTTACTTTGTGTATACTACATTGTTCTGTGTCACTGTAGGAATCCCATTCACAATCATTGTCTGATTCAACGGAAACCGTAACTGTTTCACTTACAATGCGTTGTGGTTCTGTTTCTGCAGATTGTTCGAGCACAATCCGCGCGTACACCAAATCAACGTTATTTTTATTTAAAGTCGATATTACGCTTTCACTATTGTTGCTTTCACAACAGCTGAGCTGTTCGCAATGTGCAATTATTATATCGCTTTCAGGGGTTGTAGTGTGTCCTTGATTAGATTTTGTTTGTTTGTTAGAATTCTTTTGCTGTGTCTGTTGTTTGTTGGGATGTTCGCACTCCATAAATTTGACTGTGTAATCAGTGTGACGCGAACTTCTGGCGGGCAAATTATTTGCCACGGGCATTACAAGTCATCCTTGTGACGTCCCTGGTTTGTGACGTGGATTAGGTGGTCGAATTTCGACGATCTCGACCCGTCGCTCCGGACTGTGGTCGTCATTATCACGCCAATTTTGGTTTCTTGAATCTCGTGTGTCGTTTCTGTCACGAGAACTATCCCGTGAACGATAATTACGTACACCTTCATTTGATTCTTCTGCGCCGGAATCTGCGCCAGAATTGCGTCTTTCGCTCCAATTTGTTTCATTTGAACTGTTGTGATTGTTAAAGTTATGGTAGTTACTAAAACGTTTATGATAACCAAAGCCACGTCCACGGTCTCGGCCTCGAAAGTTACCACGATTAAATGACTGATTACGTGGGTGTGCGTCATTTATACTATTGTCATTATCATTTATACGGGGCTGTTGGTAGCTTACACCCGTCTGGCTGTTTGTCTCCGGTCTATCGTTTTGATCCACGGACTGTCTTTCGCGTGGCGTGTTTTGCTGGGACTGAGAATTATGCCTATTGTTGTCTTTACGCTTGTACCGTCCTTGATCTTCTTCATTATCCTCCTCAAGGTCTTGTAATAAATTTTGAAACGCCTCAATGTCGTTTTTGCAACGTGCTGCCAAAGTAATGTTGCGCAAACTTCTAGGTAATTTATTTAAACAAAGTCTAATTAGTTCTGGTGGACTGTATGGATTGGTCAAAAAGCTGTTTTTCCAAACCATGTGTTGGAAATAATCAACAGAACTGGTAAAGTCTGAATTTCCAATGTTTTTAAACATTACTAAGCCATTCTTTGCTCTGTCTTGAGCTGCTTCTGACCAGTAAGCTCCCAAGAATGCACGTCGGAATTCGTTATCACTACGACATTCTCGCGCATGCCTTCGCATTCTTGTGGCGGATTCACCTTCTAAGTATCCGCATATGAATTCCAATTTGTTGCCAATTGGCCAGTTTGGTGGAAGGCAGTATTCGAATTGCTGCAACCATTCCACAGGATGTATGCCGTTTGGAGAGTTGCGAAATATTTTAAATTTCCGCACCGTAAGAAAATGTTTGTAATCAAATGACTGATTAGCTGAGGGTGGTGTGTGTGATCGCGACTTGCGTGAAGTACTTTCACTGTCTTGTCTACGCACCAAACTGCGTTCGCGTGTCAAAGTGCCTAGTTCATACGAATCAGAAAAATCATTTTCAATATCATGTCGCGGGGTTTGATTAGGCGTATCATCGACCGCATGATTAATTTTTCTTTCTACACGCGCCAAGCGGGCATCTAATTTCTTTACTTCGGATTTGTGTTGTTTGTTGATGGTCATTTGTCCCTGTTTGAAACGGTCAAGAGAAAGAAACTCTTCCGTTTCCACAAATGGTGTTCGTTGTGTAACATCAGAATTCTTATCATTATTATTGTTTAATTGATTTACCGTCACGGAAAGTTCTTCAACCGTGCTTAATTGTTCGTTCGTAGCGGTCTGTTGTTTTAATTGAGCAATTTCCGTAGTTTCAATCTGCTCCATACGTGATGTAATATTTTCCACTATAGGATTGAGCTCATCACGGATGTCTTGTTTGGCTTGTTGGAGATATTGATTAACGCGACCGACAATTTCCTTCTTAATATTTTCAATGCTCTCTCTGATATTTTTGTTGTCCTCCTTAATACTCTCAAAACGAGAATTACAATTTTCCTCGATGCGTTTATTACTTTCTTCGATCTTATCAAGACGTGAATTATTTTCTTTTATTTCGGAATGGATACATTTGTTGTTTTCCTCATTGCTTTTCTGCATTGATATCATTAACTGGTATATTTGGTTCATTGTAATGACTGCTGTTGGTGCGATACCCGAGTTTTGACATACGGATCCTGATTGTGTTGGCGAATTATTGCCAGTGAGCTGACTGCCCACGGCATAATCGCCAGTTGTGTCCTGTTCCATGTCATATGTGGAACAACTACTTTGTTCATTACTTTCAGTTAATTCTTTGCAGCGAAAAGACTTCATTTCATTATTTTCTTCTCTGTCTGCACACTCGACAGAATTTTCGTCAGACATTTCCCTAGTTTCAGATCGGGTTTTAATTGTTCTAGGCATTGTAGTTATCGAGCAACAGCGATGTGAATAATAAAAATTTTGCATAAACTGCAGCCTTTAACAGTGACAATAATGAAAATATGAATGTGAGAAGTCACGCGAGCTAATAATTGACACAATGTTCACTACAGGGTTCACAAGTTCTCAAAAACAGTCAAAAGACAATAATAATTCACGGCAAAAATAGTATGCCAAAATTAAATATACACTCAAAATTTACCATATACAATGCTATAGATTCAAACTACAACAAAGCTAGTTCAACATACAACTACAAAATCACAATTGTTACTACGTGTCTACAATCAAAGTATTTAACTGTACAACTTAATCTAACTACAAAAATCAGCAAATCCCATATATGTGTACGAATCCTGGCAGACAGGTCGACAGATAAAAGTAGTGTGTGTTTGTTTGAAATAAAAAGTAGTATGTGTTTGTGGGGCGAGCGTGTCACTGTTTTTGTTAAGAGGCCGTCCCCGCTAAAATTACCGAATAAATGTTCTGTTGTGGTTTTGGTAACAAAATAATTTGACTAAGCAATGAGACTTAGTACCTTCCGTTGCCCTGTTAGCATAAATTGCACCTGACATGGGATGCAATGATCTTACGTAAATGTGGTTTAGTTTGATGCGCAACGGATAACACTTTAAATTGTACAGTTGTTAATAAGTCAACAGTAATTAAACTCGTAATTGGTCTACACATTACCTCGTGTGTGAAAAACAATGAGATCAAATGAAATGTTCAGATCTATTAGCGTGCACCATATATTATTAGCCAGACTATACATGTACAATTCGACTGCGAGAGCGAACTGAAAGAGCTACTACAGCGATAATTTTGCTACTTGAATTAACAGGATGCCAAACAAGGATATTTGGTATTAATTGGATATCAAGAGCACTGCACTTGATAATGTGCCTATTTGTACAACAATTACCATACAGATTCAATGTAATAAAAAATGTTCTACAAATCTGGTAAAGATTTCAAGTATCACACACTGCAAATATGTCTCATCTCTTTACGTGATCTACTTCTCTTCTAATCAAACAAATCACTTTAACCGTTACTAACATTAACTACCTTAACAATCTGAACTTTCATTGAGACTGACAAAATCTTTAACTATGATCTTTACTGCAATTATGAACAAACTACTTCCTGCTCTCATTAATATACCAACTGATAATCACAAAATGCCTACACTGGACTGTTATAATTAGCATACAAATTTACAAACACAATAATTATGCAACTCTATCATAAGAAACAATGATCAGAACGGATAGCAATTCAAATTGGTGAAAGGAACGAGGAACTGGTAAAATGACACAGGGATAAATGATAAATGCGAGCTGAATTAAACAATATTCATTACCCAAAAGACAAACCAACTACAATATGGGCTACATACAGGCTACCATACATAACAATAGAAACGTACAAGTTTACCTTAATTGAGACAGATGAATTTCCATACAAAAATTTCAATCTGCAGACTTGGCTACAACTCTTCAAAACTGAATTTTTACTCGTCGAATCTAACAAACAGACAGAATAACCCGACAGTTTCACGACTACAACTCAGACATCAACTATCCTGCACGAAGGTCACACACCGACTCTTCTCTACACGAAGGTCATACCTCGACTCTTTAAACGCAACAACTGTGAGTGCAAGACACACTCCAAAGATAAAATAAAGTCTTTGGTTGACAGCAAACATATGAAAATGAGTACAGTATGTTATATCGATTAGTGAAATGGTACAAAATATACATAAATTTGTTTTCTGCAGAATTATAGCTTTGGTTTTTATAACAAAAAAAATGCTCAATGCTCTATGACAGGCAAAAATTATGTGAAAATTATATTGCGTACTCCTTTAACAGTGAATACCCGTTTACCATCTGCATTTCTTCTTGGTGTAGCAATTTTAATGGTCAGTAGCGTATCTTGGTCGTCTGAGTAACGTTTGAACGTAGGATGCGAAAGACTTGAGGCATTTTATCGGAGCCAAACCTTCTCGTTGTGCACGCTCTGACTTTTGTTTTTCTACTTAACAGTCTAGTTAAGATTTCTACTGAAAGTTTCCTCTCAGTGCCCAACTCTTTGGCGACGAGTCACCATTGATTGTATTGGTTGACTGTGTGTCATTTCGACATATCATGGATAAGTCATAAGGTATCTGATGGGATCAAACCATCTCATTGTGTAAAATATGAACTATTGTTTTCACAAAAACCTCAGTTTACTTCGCCATTACAGTTAGCCGGCCGCGGTGGTTGAGGGGACTGAGGCGCTCCAGTCACGGTCTGCACGGCCACTACGGTCGGGGGTTCGAATCCCCCCTCGGGCATGGATATTTGTTCCGTCCTAGTTCGTAAGTAGTTCATAAGTAGTTTGTAAGTTTAGGGACTGATGACCCCGTAGTTAAGTCCCATAAGCTTCCCAAACATTTGAACATTTGAGTCCCCTCGGCCCCCGCGGGTTCGGCTACTCCACCGCGGCCCCACGCTGTCTTATGAGAAACAACACACTGCCAAACCGCCGCGATTCCTCCACTGCGGAGCAACCGTGGCCTATGTGCATGTGCATGTGAATCACTTTACATTTTTTTACATCTAGAGCTAGCTGCCATTCTTTAGACCAACTAGAAATTTTGTTTAACAAGGAGACCACATGGGTAACGGATTTTAGAATTCCTTTATATTTATGGTACATGAAGTTCAGAACTTAAATAACAATCGGCCTAAACCATTCGACGCAACTCACAAAAATTCTCGAGAAAATCAAGTTTCGCAAAGTACATGTAAGTACCAATAATGAAATCTGTCTCAGCATATATCAGTGTAACTCATGTGGTAGCGTTCTGGCCTCACAACCATGAAATCGGTGGTTCGAATCCCACTGTGACAGAATTTGTTTTCCTTGTTTTGGGATCTCTAATTCCACGTGTCGTGTCAGTTTTTGTTTATGCGTATGTAGATGAGCTGAAACCCTTGTAGTCACGTAATACGATGGTTGAGCATGTTAGTTGCTGGGAAAGCTTTTAGTAGCTATGGAGGTTAGTTTCCAAAAACACTGTAAATAACGTAACTTACTTTTTTTTTATTCATTTTTTACAACAATTTATAAAATAGAGGATACTGTGAATAAATAAAAATACGTTTTCCTAAATTACAGTTAGGTATTAAAATTGTGCAGGTATTGCAACACAACGAAAAATTTTTAAAATAATATTTACCACAAGGGAAATCGTAATTTTGAAATGTTTGTAAATCTATCGGACCAAACTGCGTGGTCAGCAGTCCGTAGCTTACAAACTACTTTCTCTAAGATAAACTAACCTACGGACAACACACACATCCATGCCTCACGGAGGAATCGAACCTCCTATGGCGAGCAGCCGCGAGCTCTGCAGCGAGGCGCCTTAGACAGCTCGGCTACTCAACCGCGGCAACGGAAATCGAACCACCTACTCTAGATATATGACACCAGAACGGTACCTCCTGAGCTACATTGAATGATTGGTACTTATAGTTACTTGCAACAGTTCAAATCGATTTTCTCGAGAATTTTTTAGAGTTGCGTCGAATGTCTTTTGGCGATTTTTACTTCAGTTCTGAACTTCACGTACCATAAATATCAAAAATTCTAAAACCCATTACCATACATACCCATGTTGTCTCCTTGTAAGGATTGTAATTAAAAAGAAGAAATTAGGACACATTTAATGCACTGGTAATTGGTACTTATATTGATTTAAACAATAAAGATTTAAAGTAGTTCCCTGATCCTCCCATTCAATTTTCTGAACCTTTCCGTTCGTTTGCAAACAACCCATCTCTATCAACAATCATCGTACGGTCAACCTTCATCTACATCTACATACATAATCCGCAATCTGCCGTAAGGTGCGTGGCAGGGGGTACACTGCACCACTACTAGGCATTTCCTTTCCTATTCCACTCCAAAATAGAACGACGAAAAAAAGAATACCATACTCAACTTCAAATTCCAGCCCTCTAAATTTCCTCAACAGTAATTCACGAAAAGAACATCGTCTTTCCTCCAGCGATGCCCTGTTAAGTTCCCGGAGCATTTCCGTGACACTCGTACATTGGTCGAACCTACCAATAAGAAACCTAACTGCTCGCCTCTGAACTGCTTCTATGTCTTCCTTTAAACTGATCTGCTGCGGGTCTCAAACACTTGAGCAATACTCAAGACGTGGTCGTACAAGCGTTTTACACGCGGTCTTCTTTACAGATGAACTACATCGTCCCAAAATTCTCCCAATAAACCGAAGTCGGCTGTCCGCCTTACTCACAACGGTCCTTAAATTTTCGATCCATTTCCTATCGCTCTGCAATGTTACGCCTAGATATTTGAACGACGCGACTGTATCAAGGCGCTCACTACTAATGCTGTATTCGAACGTTATGGGATTGTTTTTCCTACACATGCGCATAACCTTACATTTTTATACATTTAGAGCTAGCTGCCATTCTTCACACCAACTAGAAATTTTGTCTAACAAGGAGGATTTTAGATATTCGTTATATTTATGGTATGTCAAGGTCAGAACTTAAATATAATCCTCTTTGTTAGACAAAATTTCTAGTTGGTATGAAGAATGGCAGCTAGCTCTAAATGTAGAAAAATATAAGGTTATGCACATGAGTAGAAAAAACAATCCCATAATCGAGAATGAAACTTTCACTCTGCAGCGGAGTGTGCGCTGATATGAAACTTCCTGGCGGATTAAAATTGCGTGCCGGAACCGGGACTCGAACCTGGGACCTTTGCCTTTCACGGGCTGGCCAGGTTCGAGTCCCGGTTCCGGCACGCAATTTTAATATTCCAGGAAGTTTCAATCCTATAATGTTCGAATACAGCATTAGTAGTGAGCTTCTTGATGCAGTCGCGTCGTTAAATTATCAAGGCGTGAGCTGTATGAAATTGAGAGCTAGCTGCAATTACACGATAAATCAGCCAAGCCTTAAGGTCGTAAGTTACGTTTTATAGGCAGTACACTTCGAAGATGCACCAGCTCCACCAAAGAGACTGCCTACATCGCACTTGTGCGTCCTCTCCTGGAGTACGTTTGCCCTGCGTGGGACCCTCACCAGGTGGGACTGACGGAAGACATTGAGAATGTTCAGAGAAGGGCAGCTCGTTTTGTTTTATCACGTTACAGGGCGAAAGCTTCACTGAAATGTTGCACGATTTGAGGTGGAACGAAGTTATACGTTGCGGCGAGATCTATATGCGAAATTTCAATCACCGACTTTTACTTCTGAATGTGAAAATATTTTGCTGGCACCACCTATATAGGGAGACATGACCATCCCAATAAAATAAGGGAAATCAAGTCGAAAACGGAACGATTTAGGTGTTCTTTCTTCCCGCGCGCTATTAGAGAATGGAACGGTAGAGAAAGGTTACGAAAGTGGTTAACACGTCCGTGACGGCTCACACCACTAGGGAGCGAGGCCCGCCTTGCCTCCTGGACGGCGCACGCCTATGTGTCGTCACCCAAGCCTCAAGTGACCAAGGCTCACAGGCTCGGTCCGGCTAGCAGGTTAAAAGAAACACTCCGGCCAGGTGCTCAGTAGACAGTTTGCTGTCAATGAGGCTGGTTCGTTGGTGAGTTAAAGTGTCAACTGATTTTATTCAGCTCTTCGAATATTTATCTTCATTACACCATCGTTTGAAAATATTTCGTTCTAGAAGGTAAGTTATCTCATAAGACCTATTTCCCAGGGACATATCGAAGATTTTTTCAGAGGTACCCTAGGCCTGGGCTTTTTGACAAAATTGGGGACGTGGTCGCAATACCTGTGGCTACGTCGCATAGTATGATTCTTTGTTCTTGTACATTTAGATAAATTATGTATAGATCGTCAATACGTTTTCATTCTTGTATATACTCTTTGAAGTTTTGAAATATAGGTTTGTTTGAATACAGATGTATATACATAAGAGGAAGTGATTTTCTTTCAATTACTGTTTTTTCCTCATGTAGTTACGATTGTTTTTATGTATTACCATTTTTCTGTTTAATAAATAGATTCTTTACATCGATTATTACTTGTCCCCAATTTTCTGAAACTCGTATGTGTAAATTTGAACGGGAAGTATTCCATGAAAAGTAAAATTAAAAATTAGTAACGTTACAAAATAGATCAGAATATGAAATATACCGTTAAAATTCAAGTTCAAACTGGAAAACAACAATTTGCGATGTAGATAGAGGTTCGTTGCCGGTTGTTTGTTATGCTGGTTTGCCTACCATAACGCCACTACCTATCCTAGAGGCCTGCGGAAGCCACAGTGACGCGACGTCAAAATTATACTGATGTCGTGATATAATTTTTTTTCTTTGTATATATCGTCTTGTTGGACACGTAAGATTCAATTTACGTCACAAAAGAAGTCAGGCCCAAGTGAAAATAAATCACCAGTCAATCGTTCCGAACGTGTTAATGAACCCTCTGCCAGGCACTTAAATGTGATTTGCAGAATATCTATGTAGGTGTAGATCAGTGATTCCCAAAGTGGCTCGGTCCGGTTTGCAGGTTAAAAGAAACACTCCGGCCAGGCGCACCAACTAGTCCAAGTCAGGGTGTATGCTTTTACAATCAATTAAAGACGACACCCTCCCCTACACCACACCTTTAATAAATGTGGCTATAGGATGCGGTCACGTCTGTGATATCGATAACAGAGGACTGAAACATGACGAGGCAGGCTCTGGAAAGCGCTAGGATCAGAGACTCCACTCCGGCGAGTTTACTCGCTCGAGAAAAGACGCGCCGAGGGCAGAGCAGCACGCGGCAGGCAGAGAGAGGCCCCGGAATTCGCTGCTGATTGCTGCGCGGGGGCGCCGCCAGCGGTAACGAGATGAGCGCAGCCAAACGGGATTTGTTAGGGCCGAGAAGGTGATGCGAGCGGGCGGATACCTGCTGACACGGCAGCGCGACGCGAGGCGCAAGGGAGAGGGGGGGCACACCCCCCAATTAACGGAGCAAGGCGCCGCGAGATTGGATCTGGCGGCGGCGCGCCGCTTAAACACGCGTAATTACTCCCCAATTCGCGTGTCGTCATCACCTAGTGCGCCGCCGTCGCCTTTTGATCGTGACGAGTCGCTTGCCGGGGAAGCGGAAACGGAGGACGCCACGGATGCGGAGACGCGGATAGAGAAGGTGGGGAAGGGGGACGGGAGAGCGGGGTCTCCATTCTCGGCAGCGGCTGATTGGGCGTGGCGGCCCGCGCGGGGCACGCCGGGATTAACTTTGGGTGCAGCGGAATGATCCTGCGGCGGCGGCAGAGCAGCAGCTATTGGCAATCGCGCGCCTTTGGCGAGCTCGTTAGCGGCGCCCGGGCCTCTTTGTGTGCGCGCACCCGTCTCCTGACAGGCTTTTTCATCCCACACGCCGCGCACAGCCGTCTGGCCCGCAGGTCTGCACCGCCGGCTGCCGAGGACGCCTGCTCTGCAACTGGACTCCTCCGACTGGCGGATCCCCTCTCCCTGCTCCCACGTGATCAAAACGACCAACAGTACGGTTTTTAACGATTTTATCTACCATTTATTTCCAAAGGTAGAAAGGTTAGGTGATGGAACCTGGACGCATTGAAGGAACCAGAGGTCGTTGAGAGTTTCAGAAGGAGCATTAGGCAAGGATTGGCTGAAACTGGGGAAGAGAGCTATTCAGATTGTCTCCTAAATCGTTTATAAACAGAAGGAAGAGTAGGGCACCTATAACGCTTCCCTGGGGAACGCCAGATATCACTCCTGTTTTATTCGATGACTCATCGTCAATTACTACGAACTGTGTCCTTTCTCATAGGGGCGATATTCCATAAGTACGTAATTTCATTAGAAGCCGCATGTGAGGTACAGTGTGAAAAGCCTTCCGAAAATTCAGAAATATGGAATCGATTTGTGATCTCTTGTCGACGGCACTTATCACTTCATGTGAATAAAGGGCAAGCTGTGTTTCGCAAGAGCGATACTTTCTGAATCCGTGTTGACTATTAGTTAATAGGTCGTTCTCTTCGAGGTAGTTCATAGTGTTCGAACAAAGTATATGTTCCAAATTCCTACTGCAAATCGACGTCAATGAGATTGGCCTGTAATTTTGGGGGTCACTTCTATTGCCTTTCTTGAATATTGGAGTGACTGGAGCAACTTTCCAGTCTTTGGGCACGGATCTTTCGCGGAGTGACCGGTTGTATATGATAGAAGTATGGAGCTATTCCATCAGTATACTCTGAGAGGAATCCAGTCGGTATACAGTCTGGTCCGGAAGATTTTAATTAGTTTAGTGACTTAAGTTGTTTTACTTCTCCAGGAACTTCTAAATTTCTCATGCTGGCAGCTGTTCTTGGTACGAATTCTGGAGTGTTCACTTCGTCCTCTTTGGTGAAAGAATTTCTGAAAGGACTGCAATTATGTCACATTATTTCTCTTCCTCAGTCTCCTTACTATATCCACCTACATTTTATCCACCCCCTTCCCTACTTCCCTCGCCCATCAACCCTCCCTCAATGGGTTCTTACCAGTACCTCCCTGCTCTCTCATCCTATTCCGACTGCATTCTTTTTCTGTTTTCTCGGCTCTTTTATGACGGTTATATGTGATCCTTGTACTTCATGTTGCTACTTTGAATGAATCTCAATACAGTCTCACATAACATTGACAGAGACTTTTTTCTGAGCATTTCTTTTATTTTTTGGTGGTTTTTTAATTTTCTTCGTTCGAAATCAACAAAGTCGTGCTGGGATTGTTTGGGTAAGACTTGACTTATTTCCTTTATCTCCTAAGAGAAGCATAGGGCATCAATGAACTTCCGCCACCGCACTCAGTCCTGCGCCAGTGTCTTGATCCCAATCCCGGCCTTCCCTCCTTTCTCGGTCCCTTATGCTACTACACTCCTTCTCCATGTATTCCTTGGTCTGCCACTTCTCCTGCTGCCTTGTGGGTTCCATTCTGGGGCTTGTCTTGCCACGCCTTAATATATGCCCAATCCACTTCCATTTCCTACGGCGTGTCTCTATATCAATGGTTGTTTGATGGCTTCTTCTTCATAGTTGTTCATTGGAGATTACTTGTGGCCACCATATCCTGAAGATATTCTTCTCTGAAGTCTGCTAATCAGCTGTTTGTTTGTTTTCCACGATTCACACCCATAGAGCAGTACCGACTTGACACTTGTATTGACGATACGTAGTTTTGTATAGGTGAAGTTCCCTTGATTTCCAGATTGGTGTGAGCATTGAAAATGCCCCTTTACCCTTATTTGGGTAAGAAAGGGAATGGATCCGGCCGTGCCATTTCAAAGGAATCAACCCATCATTTGTCTGAACGATTTACGGAAATCATACACAACCCAAATCTGGATGGTAGGAGATGAATTTGAAACACTACCCTCTCAAATGCGAGTTCAGTGTGTTACCACTACGCCACCTCGCTCAGTCTGTTCGAGATCACGCTCATTAATAGTGGTAGTTCTGTTCAGGCGTGCTGACAGTGAGGCAAACAGGAATTCCATTTGGAAATAAATAATTTTCGGCATATTCCTTACAACCCACTGAGGTGGCTCCTTGGGTAGGCATTATAGACAAAGTGGTAAAAGCAGGATGGACATAGCCAGGAAGGCAGACCATGGCGTAACGTTGGGTGTTTGGTATGGAGAATGGGAGCAAGAAGGAATGAGTAGGGATTGGAGTTAGATTAGGGGTTTGGAGTCCTAATTTTGGTTGAGACAGCATGGATAAATATCGGAACAGCTTTCATTTTCTGGGAGGGTAGTTTGGTTGAAGTTGCGTAGGGATAGGATGTGGAGTGTGTGTAGGTGGACGGGCCATGGGTTGTGTGCCGCGGTGGAATGGACGAGCTCTCTAAGACGCCTTCTTTCAGAGCGCGCAGTTGCTCCCTGTCGGAGTTTCGAGTCTTCCCTCGAGCATGTGTGTGTGTGTGTGTGTGTGTGTGTGTGTGTGTGTGTGTGTGTGTGTTGTCCTTAGGTTAGTTTAAGTAGCCTGTAAGCCTAGAAACTGATAACTGCAGTAGTTAAGTCTCATAGGTCTACAATCATTTGAATATGGGGTGTGAGTGTAAAAGCCCGTCAATATAAAATGATTGGTGATCAGTAGGAAGATAATAGGATTATTGGATTCAAGTTCTCTGATGGTGTAGGAAATCCGGAGGTGTTAAATATGGCTGAGAAGGGGAGGTAAATCAATGACATGGCAGATGAACCCCATTGGAATGGGTAAGTGAGTACAGAAAGCAGGGCAGAGTACATGGCGTCCAAGGATTTGGAGAAACTTTGTAAGCCGGCCGCGGTGGCCGAGGGGACTGAGGCCACTACGGTCGGGGGTTCGAATCCCCCTCGGGCATGGATATTTGTGCCGTCCTAGTTCGTAAGTAGTTCATAAGTAGTTTGTAAGTTTAGGGACTGATGACCCCGTAGTTAAGTCCCATAAGATTAAAAAGAAAAAAAAATCAACAACAACAACTTTGTAAACCTTTGTGAAGTTACTACGCACAGAACATTTACATAACAGAGTATGGATTGGCATAAATGTTTTTGAGGTGTATCTGATAGTGATAGGCGTAATTCCCATGAACGGCCAGTTGGTAATTTTAGTAGTCTTAGTCTATTGTAGGATTTTTGTTGGATGGTTAGTCCGAGACATTAGTTATCTGGACACAGTGGTCATAAATGGAAAGGTAGAAGTCATGGTAGCTGAAAGCGCTAGTGGTTTGTCCTATAATTATTTCCTGGCATTTGGAAGGGCTGATCATGAGTAGCCATTGTTTACACCAAAAGGTAAATTGACTGCGGTGGAGTTGGAGGAAGCATTATGATTTCTGGAGAGTGGAATAGAGGGCGGGGAGAGCAGTGCCATCAGCGTGCTGAAGGAGATGCGCTGTGGACGTGGTCTGGGAGCATTTGCTGTGTAGAAGAGATAAAGGAGAGGAGAGAGAACGAATCCTTGGGGCACGCCTGAAGCGAGATGGGAGGTACGTAAATTGATACTACCCCTGCAGATTATAAGAGAATAATGGGAAAGGTTGAGCATAGACTGAGGAGTCCGTATAAACCTGCAAAACCTGCCCATGCAATTTGGAAAAAGATATTTTTTTGGAAAGAAGCCTCTAAATAGCTTTTTATTGTTGTGGGATTCAGTCCACAGACTGGTTTGATGCAGCTCTCCACTCTTCACTATCCTGTGCAAGTCTCTTCATCTGAGAATAAGAACGGCAATCTACATCCTTTTGAATGTGATTACTGTGTTCGTCCCTCGGTCTCCCTCTACGATTTATAAGCCGCAATATTCCTTCTAATGTTAAGTTGACGACTCCTTGACGTCTCAGAATATGTCTCGCCAACCTACTCCTTCTCTTAGTCAGCATACGCCAGAAACTCCATTTCTCCCAAATTCTGTACAGCACCTCCTCATTAGTTACGTGACCCACCATCTAATCTTCAGCATATGTTTCATTTTCATTTTCATTTTCAAAAGCTTTTATCATCTTTTTGTCTGAACACCTTATCGTCCACGTTTCACTCCCATACGATGGTACACACCAAACAAACGCTTTCAGAAAGGACTTACTAAAATTTATTCATATTGTATGTCGACAAATTTTGCTGCCTCAGTTACGCTTTTCTTCCCATAGCCATTCTGCATTTTATATCTTCTTTACATCGGCATACAGAGTATTTTGCTACCCAAATAATAAAGCTCGTCTACTACTTTTATTCTATCATTACCTAATCTAATTCCTTCAGCATTCCTTATTTTCTGACACATTCCAAACCCTTGTTTTATTCTTGCCCCTGAAAGAATTACTATCTCACCGGCAAACCACAAAATTTTTCTTTCTTCTGCCTGAAATTCAATTCCTTCTTCAAGTTTCTCCTTGCATTGCTTCACCGTTTGCTCAATGTAAAGATTGAACAACATTGGGGAAATGCTACAACCCTGTCTTACTTCCTTCCCAACCACTGCGACCCTTTCATGACCTTCGACTCTAATAATTGCTGTCTGGTTTTTGTACAAGTTGAATATAACTCTTCACTCTCTGTATTTTACCGCTGCTACTTTCAGAATTTGAAAGAGTGTATTCCAGTCAACTTTGTCAAAAGCTACGAATGCTAAAAATGGGTTTTACTTTCCTTAACCTATTTTCTCAGATACGTCGTAATATCAATATTGCCTCCCGTGTCCTTACATTTCTCTTAAATCTAAACTGATCTTCCAGGATTCCTCCAGGATTTCACCAGTTTTTCCATTAGTCTGTAAATAATTCGTGTTAGTATTTTTCATCCGAGACTCATTAAACTGGTAGTTCCGTAATTTTCACACCTGTCTGCATTTGCTTTCTTTGGAACTGGGGTTACTACATAGTTCTTGAAGTAAGAGGGTATTTCACTTGTCTCATACATCTTGCTTATTAGGTGGAAAAATTTCTCTCCTAACGATATCAGCAGTTCAGACGAAATATCATCCACTCAAGGGGCCTTGTTTCGACTCAAATCTTTAAGTGCTCTGTCAAATTCTTCTCGCATATCGTATCTCATATCTTATTTTCCTCTACGTCGTCTTCCATTTCAAGAATACTGCCATCAAATTCAATTCTTTTGTACAGGCCATCTATATATTTCGTCCACCTTCCATCATTCCCTTTGCTTAGTGCCAGTTTTTCATCTTAGTTCTTGATATTTATGCAGCTACTTTACTTGTCTCCATACGTCGCTTTTATTTTCCTGTAGGCGGTATCTATCTTTCCCTTAGTTATACATTCTTCTACTGTCTTGCATTCCTTCTCAAGCCACTACTGCTTAGCCAATCTGCACTTCTTTCAACCTCATTTTTCAGACGTCTGTACTCCATGTTGCCCGCTTCACTTGATGCATTTTTATATTTTCTCATTTCGTCAATTAAGTTCAGTGTCTCCTGTGTTATTTAGGGATTTCTAGTAGGCCTTGTCCTTCTGCCTTTATGATCCGCTGTGGCCTTCACTACTCTGTCTCCCAGAGCTACCCATTCTTTTTCTACTGTGTTACTTTCCCGCGTTTCAGTCAATCCTTGCCTGAGGCTACTTCTAAAACTCTCAAGCACCTCTGGTTCCATGAATATGCCCAGGTTTTATCTCCTTAGTATTCTATCTTTTTGAAGTCTCTTAAGTTTTAATCTACAGTTCATAACCAATAAGTTATGGTCAGAGTCTATATCTGCCCCTGGATATGTCTTACAGTTTACCCCCTAGGGGGCTCACTATTGTTTCGTGAGAACGTGCGTGGCGAGCACGGGACCCCGAGCTAATACAGTCTTTCTTCCTTATTTACTTCCCGGACTGCATTTACTTTCGCCCTCCCCTGCTTTCCTATCCTCATTACTTTCCCTCCCCACGGGGAGACATAACCTTAGCCGTTTAGTCCATCTATCCCAACCATCAACTCAACCCCCTTACAGTCTAAAACCTGTGTTCTAAACCTATGCCTTACCATTATAAAGTCAATCTGGTACCTTCCAACGAATACGTGTCTCTTTCACGTATACGACATTCTTTTATAATGTTTAAACCAATTGTTTGTGATTATTATATTTAACTCTACAAAAAATTCTTCCAGTCGATCTCCTCTTTCATTCTTTTACCCCAGTCCATATTCGCCTACTACATTTCCTTCTCTTCCTTTTAATAGTACCTATTTCCAGTCTCCAATCACTCCCTTAACTGTTGGTATAATTTATTTTATCTCCTCATCCATTTCTTCGATCAGCTTGCCAATAAGCAGAGCTTTTGGGCATATAAACTTGCACTGCTGTAGTGTATATTCGATTAATGTCTATCTTCGCTACGGTAAAGAGATCACTATCCTGTTCATAGTAGCTTACCCGCATTTAATATCAGACCGACTCCTGCGTTACAACCAACTCGTTTTGTATTTATAATCCTGTACTTACCTGACCATAAATCCTGTTTATCCTGCTATCGAACTTTACTAATCCCCCCAAATCTAACTTCATCCGATCAATTTCCCTTTCCAAATTTTCTAATCTACCTACCCGATTCATTTAGCGATATAACGTTCCGCTCTCCGATCCGTATAATGCCTGTTTTGCTTTTCCTGGTGACGACAGCCCCGGCCCGGAGATCCGAATGGGGTACTATTTTATCTCCGTATTATTTTACCCAAGAAAAAGCCGTCATCATATATTCAAACAGTAGATCTGCGTGTCCTCGTAAACAGTAACGACTTTAGCTTCCCCTTGCTAGCCGGCTGCAGTGGCCGAGCGTTCTGCGGCGTGCCAGTCACGGTCTGCACGGCGACGGCCCTTGGTAATTGTATATGATGTATCATTAGCGATGGGGGGACGACAGTTGGTCAGCACGATACGTGAACAAAACTTTGAAGTCTTGGATGTGGTCACAATCCGGAAGGAGTTCCATCTCAAATTTAAAACAGGGCCGAGGGAGCCTGATGTGGTCCATCACGTTGCTGAGGTCGGTGGAAGTATGTGGAGTAGGCTGACCAGCATGGGCAAAAAATACGTTGGATTTAACGCTATTACCGTCAAGAATTACCTAGTTGTACCACATTGCCACAATTGTGGGGACCTGGGGCATATACTTAAGTACTGTACAAAGAATGCGGCCTGCTCCAAATGTGGAAGCGTGGAACACCAAAGAAAAGACTGTCGAAAATCGACAACATGTGTTGCATATGTCAGGCGGGGCAAAAAAAAAAAAAAAAAAAAAAAAAAAAAAAAAAAAAAAAAAAAATCATGTGGAATGACGGGGAGAATTTGCTCGGGTACAAGATATTAGCCGGCCGCGGTGGCCGAGGGGACTGAGGCGCTCCAGTCACGGTCTGCGTGGCCACTACGGTCGGGGGTTCGAATCCCCCTTCGGGCATGGATGTTTGTGCCGTCCTTAGTTGTAGGTAGTTCATAAGTAGTTTGTAGGTTTAGGGACTGATGACCCTGAAGTTAAGTCCCATAAGCTCTACAAACATTTGAATATTTGAACAAGATATTAAAACAATGATTAATTTACCGCACTGACCATGGCTGAGGTCAAGTCAACGAGCGGTATGCCCAAACCCAAACATACGTCTCCCAGCAAAAGGAGGCGAGATGCTAGAAGAGCCGAAGTATTTATGGAACAAGTGGAAACGGCCACTTGGCATGATTTTCAGAATGGAAAGTGTCGATGGCGGCACTCAAACTGACAACAAAGAGACTCTAGCATCTTCCCAATCTACTGGGGGACAACAACTCTCAAGAACACCTGAAGTGCTAAAGGGGCGTCAAAAAATTCAAGATAATAGAGTTATATGTTCATCGGAACAAGTGAATAGGACCACAGTTGGCGAATTGGGTGGGGGGTGGGGGTAGTACCCCCTGTCAGGTGGCCTGCGGTCGACACAAAAAGAATCTTTCCAAATCTGGAACACGCCCTACAGTTGGCAAACTTGGAACAGCCGGCAGTCTTTGCCACCGCATAGAGGCACGTGGTGTACGTGGGACACAAGTACGTAAGGAATGTGACCTTCACTGTAATGGAGGCAGTGGATAGCACACATTTAAAGGCAATGAATCTCCCCTTCGACTTCCAGCCCTGCAAAGCCTAGTTCGAAAAGTATTCGAGCGAGGAGGGGAAACATGATTTGGACGAGCTATATAATAAAGCACTAATTTATAATGGCAGAGTTGCCTTCGACTGCAGCAAGGCGTGGCCGGGGTGCACCGTGCACACCAACTTTGCCCAAGGTAGCTCGCGAAATCAACATCGGGCAATTAAACACCCATAATGATAGGCTCGTAATGCAGGAACTTCGCAAGGTGGTGGAGAAAAAATGTTCAAATGTTTGAAAAGCTTATGGGACTTAACTACGGGGTCATCAGTCCCTAAACTCACAAACTACTTATGAACTACTTACGAACTAGGACGGCACAAATAACCATGCCCGAGGGGGGATTCGAACCCCCGACCGTAGTGGCCGTGAAGACCGTGACTGAAGCGCCTCAGTCCCCTCGGCCACCGCGGCCGGCGGTGGTGGAGAGAGAAGAGACTTGATGTAGTTTGTCTTCAACAACCATACTCCCAAGCTGAACGAATTCCGTATGTATTTGTTGCTGGCAGGTGCTGACCACTGGCCAGAGACCACAAGCTGTCATGTTCATCACTAACAGATCTCTTACAGCGACCGTGGAGCTCCAAACACCAGTCGGAGCAGTGATATATTGAACGTCTAACGACAGTGATCACGGCATTGCCTGGTCGAAGAATAATCGTTACTGCCGATTTGAATGCAAAATCCCCTTTGTGGAACAGTTGCACTCGGGATGCAGATGGCGATAAAGCAGAAGAGACCATCCTGGCCTTCCAGCAGTTAGGAGCTAACAAACCAGGCAATCCACAGACATACAATGGCGGTGGAGGAGGCAGCACAAACATAGATGTCAAACTTATTACGCTGAATTTGGCAGCTAAAATAGACGGCTGGAGAGTCCATGAGCCGGCCGCGGTGGCCGAGGGGACTGAGGCGCTCCAGTCACTGTCTGCACGGCCAATACGGTCGGGGGTTCGAATCCCCCCTTAGGCATGGATATTTGTGACGTCCTTAGTTGTAGCTAGTTCATAAGTAGTTTGTAAGTTTATGGACTGATGACCCCTCAGTTAAGTCCCATAAACTCTACAAACATTTGATTTAAGAGTCCATGACAGGATCACAACAAGTGATCATAATCTGATTACTTTCAGAATCTGTCAACGGGAGTGTGACTGGAACACAGAGATGGAGACGCAGTTAGATGTAAACTTCAATGGGTACCTTCAATGAAGTGAGGACCACTGAGATGGTCGCCAA
The DNA here is from genome assembly GCA_026315105.1 of Locusta migratoria. Classification (NCBI taxonomy): domain Eukaryota; kingdom Metazoa; phylum Arthropoda; class Insecta; order Orthoptera; family Acrididae; genus Locusta; species Locusta migratoria. The sequence continues at coordinate 362,214,589 of CM048749.1, forward strand.
TTACTCCTTATCGTCTCTACCGTCTTTTCAGCGTTAGAATAAACCTTTTCACATTTCTTCGTCAACCATCCCTACGGATGCTGATCGCTAATCATGGATCTTGTTTGTTACAACACGCGACTGCACTCTGATGCTTCAAGCGTCAAGTCTAGGTTACAATAACTCTGGAGGTAATCAAAACTCTACAGAGTAACAAACGGAATTGATAAAGTTTTTTTTTCCACTTTTTTTATTTAAATATATTTTAAGCAATGCTAAAAGTAATAACAGGTATACGTTTTGTGTTAACAATCATACTTCTATGTGTTTTTAATGGTTGGTATTAATCAGTTACACCAGTCCCTCTTCTCATTTTCAGCCTTCAGTATTTGTTGTGGTTTACGAAACATTTCCACTGGTAATGTTAAGTGACACGGCCTTTATAGGCATTGCCAAACGCAGTGTTTACATATCCTCTGTATTCGCATACTCATGCCTATACCAGTTTCTTTGGCTTTTTAGTGCAGATAAACAAAAATATGTACGAGTTTCACAGCTATGTTCTTTCGGAACAGACGCCACATGTATATATATAATATGCCGGTGACGGGCAATGATCCTATCGTTAGTGGGGAGGGATGGGCAAGTTTGAAGCCCTTACTCTTACGGGAATTAGTTAAACTACGAGTTTGAGTACTATGGGCAGGGCGAAGCTGGGAATTTGTATCTGACGGGAGGCGTGCATGGGTAGTCCTTGCAGGTGCGGTGATCACTGTGTCCCCAGTGGTGTAGGGGTCAGCGCAACTGCCTAGAAAGCAGGAGACCCGGGTTCGAATCCCGGCTGGGTACACATTTTCAGCTTTGCCCAATCTCAGTTGATGTCATATATTCTATGAATATGAAATAATAACAGCTGCAGGATCAGAAGTGGCGTCTGTTCTTTCGGAACAGACGCCACATGTATATATGTTGCATCAGTTATGCTGCCTTCGTATCACATTTTCAGACAGTGCCGTTCAGGATAAAAATGTTATCCCCGTCGCAGGCGAACTTGCGCCTTGGAGAGATGTTGTGGACACAGAATCGACGCTGTGTCCTCGGGAGCTGTGGGCGGACATTGCACAGTTGACTGCTAGGGGTGGGGCCAGGCCGCCGTGTCTTAAAGCCGACCGCCGAGGAGTTCTTCTGAAGCTGGGCTGCGGATTCTTTCCCTGCTCCAAGCACCGGCACGTCGATATTGCAGCTCGTTACGCAAAAGCGCTGCACATAGACGAGTGCCTCCACCATGGACTATGTGATTTGAAGATCACTTCGTCATCGCTAGACTTTCAATATAGCAAAGGCAGATCTGCAGTCAGAGATAACGATTAACATTTTCTCTGCCGTGGTAGTACTCATGTCGTAGTGCCTGTAGGATATCAGTGCCAACCGTCCAAACCTTGATACCGGACGGATCTTAAACGTATGTCAGCGAAAATTTTTTCCTCTCCGAAAATGAGCAGGTACACTTTGGTTGCATCGGTGAAGATTATTTGCACACTACCGCAGTGCCGGCCGCGGTGGCCGATGGGACTAAGGCGCTCCAGTCACGGTCTGCACGACCACTACGGTCGGGGGTTCGAATCCCACCTCGGGCATGGATATTTGTGCCGTCCTAGTTCGTAAGTAGTTCATAAGTAGTTTGTAAGTTTAGGGACTGATGACCCCGTAGTTAAGTCCCATAGACTATACAAACATTTGAACTACCGCAGTTTGATAAAAAGCCTGCTACTTATTTATTAATTTACTGGCTGAAAATCCGGCGACGCCAGTGTACTTATTTATTTCAGTCTTCAGCTAGTCCATCTCTCCTTCCGTTTTCTCTTTCCTTCTCCCGCTGTCCATCTCCTCCTCTCTGTTCATCTACCTCCCCTCTCTCTGTTTACTTCCTCGTGCTTCTCTCTGTGCCTACTTCCACCTTTTCCTTTCCATGGCAATCACCACCTCGTCTCTCTGTCGAACTCCTATTCTTCCTCAGACCACTGCCTCCTTCGTCCGTAAAAAATTATGAAACTCTGTTAACTTTGTTAGTTATCAGTGAAGTGGTGTCTTGTCTTATTGCAAGGTACCCTCAGTCATGCACCGTATGGAGTATTAGTTAGCCTGTGAAGTTCCTCTTGTCATTAAGATCGGAATAAAATCGTAGATTTGTCAAAATTTGTAGGTAAAGAACCCTCTGGAACGCACAATACAACATTTTACGTAAGCAGTGAGTGTCTTCTTGTTTTGAAGATCAACTGTGGAAAGTTTCGTCGAAATCGGATGAACGCTACGGCAGCGCATAAAATACAAACAAACATCACGTCGCAGTTTTCTACGCGCCTCAGTATTTATGACGTCATAACACCTAAAGTCGTCAACCATCAGAAGTACAATGAAAAAGTGTTAGAGGTGCATTCATTTGCATAGAAACCGACATGAAAATAGTCAGATTTAGCAATAAGGAACACCCCCTAACCCTCCAAGAGAATTTCCAAATTCAAAAAGCATTAATAGAAAAGAAACACATATTAAATGACCAAGTAAACATCAGCAATCAAACATTATTTATACTAATAGAACACTTAGTAGACGAAGACAAACCTCCCCATCCCTCAGAGCCACCACATAATACGACCACATAAAATAAAACAACAACAAAACCCTACCCACACACACAAACACACACACACATCTACAGAAAATCAGAATCTCTCTCTCTCTCTCTCTCTCTTTCTCTCTCTCTCTCTCTCTCTCTCTCTCTCTCTCTCTCACACACACACACACACACACACACACACACATACAAACACAGAACTTCGCCATTTAAACTAAAATCGTACTTATAAACACACAAACAATACAGTCAGAACATCACAAACAAAGTTTTTAGCAGACAACTGTTTTGACAGAAACGAAACAAAAACACATCTCACAGTGCGAACCAAAGAACTTGTAAGCAAATACACACACACACACACACACACAGAGAGAGAGAGAGAGAGGGAGGGAGAGGGAGACAGAGAGAGTGAGAGAGAGAGGAAAAATAAAACAAACGACATACAAAGCCTGCCAAGCCATAGAAATGGCGAATTTTCAGAGACTTTTATAAGAAAGTGTAAATGTAAATATTGTAAATATAAACAGTGACAACAAGTTGCAATGTGCTACAAAAGACACATGAAGAGGACAACATAAAAATATGAGTTATACTAGTAGTCCATTTTATTCAGAATCAGAATAATCCTATTGCATGAGAACTGTTACCGATCGAATTTAATCAAACAAATAATGTAAAACACACCCAAAAGCTCCGAGCTTAAGCTGCGTCTCTAGTGACCACGCTGTCGACGGGACGTTAAACTTCAAGCTTCCTTCCTTACGGACCCAGGCGGGCGCAAAGCTTCGTGTTGTGCAGACAGCAAGGGTACACGAGTAGGACTTCGGATCCTGAAGCCCATACCGATTATGTTTCGTTGATTAGTTCGCTTATTGACACTTGTTGATGGTGCAGCTTTCAAATCCTCAGCAACTGGCAGAAGGCTTGCACTTCAGTCATCGCTTGCAGGATCTGTATCGGCCGCAGCGATGTCGGAAATTTGATGTTTCATTGTATAACTATTGTTTCATATAATAGTTAATACATCACCGTATACTCCTCTGTCGCGGGTTCTTGAAGGTGAATAGAATCTTCAAATATGTCACATCACATTGAATAAATTGATTTTTTTTTAGGTGACACACAAACCAAAGCTGACAAATAGAGACCGACAAATACATGATTTAGACAAAGTAATTACACTTCAAGAGTCTTCCTAAGACTGTAAGACTCTTCAAAACATGTTGAAGACTGACCAGGGACTCACAAGAATTATAACTGACTAAGTAATCATTATAACAAGACTTAGGGATGACTATTACAAGACTAATTTTGCACGTGTCAATTAGCGCGTATTTATACATTTCGTTGTTTCCTAGAACATTCTGGAACAAACTATTACAACATAACTTCTTGAAAATCTCATCAGTTAAACATAAATGAATCCATCAGAAACAAGAAGCATATAAAAGTACAACAATCAATTTGTTAAAGTTATTGTAACAACCAAAACAAAAATTTGGTATATAAAGAAAGTAAGATTAGAGGAGTACATAGATTTGTTTACATTATTTATAATGGCTAAATTAGAGTAATTACACAGTTTTACGGTAAACAGAGCATCTCAAACAGGTCAGTACATAGTAAAAGACATAAGGAAATGATCGTACCAAAACGTGTCATCAAACAATAATGACTGCAGAATGTCACAACTTACTATGATAAATTAACTAATTTAGTTTATCAGAAGATCGAAATAATGAAATTAATGGATTCAGTGTCACCAGACAGCGGTGTTATAAAATGTTCTACATCTGCATATATACTTCACAATTCACCGTAAGGTGCGTGGCGGAGGGTACACTGTATTACTACTAGGCATTTCCTTTCCTGTTCCACTCCCAAATAAAACGAGGAAATAAAGAATGCCTATATGCCTCCGTACGAGCCCTAATTTCTCTTATCTTGTCATTGTGATCACTACGCGAAATGTTAGTAGGTGGCAGCAAGGTCGTCCTACACTCAGCTTCAAATTCCGGCCTTCTAAATTTCCTCAACAGAAATTCACGAAAAGAACGTCGTCTTTCTTCCAGCGATCCCCAATTAAGTTGCTGGAGCATTTCCGTGATACTCGCGCATTGATCGAACCTACCATTAACAAACCTAGCTGCTCGCCACTGAACTGCTTCTTTGTCTTCCTTTAAACTGATCTGCTGCGGGTCCCAAATACTTGAGTAATATTCAAGACAATCGTTTTATACTCGGTCTCCTTTACAGAAGAAGTACATCTTCCCAAAATTCTCCCAATAAACCGAAGTCGGCTGCCCGCCTTACTCACAACTGTCCTTACATGTTCGTTCCATTTCATATCGCTCTGCAGTGTTACGCCTAGATATTTGAACGACGTGACTGCATCGAAAAGCTCACTACTAATGCTGTCTTCGAATATTATGGGATTCTTTTTCCTACTCTTGCGCATCACCTTACATTTTTCTACATTGAGAGCTAGCTGCCATTCTTCGCACCAACTAGAAATTTTATCTACGTCATCCTGTATGCTATTAGAGTCAGTTAAAGACGACACCCTCCCATACACCACAATATCATCAGAAAACAGCCGCAAATTACGTCTGTCCATCACATCATTTATATAGATAGAAGCCGGCCGCGGTGGCCGAGATGACTGAGGCGCTCCAGTCACGGTCAGCACGGCCACTACGGTCGGGGGTTCGAATCCCCCCTCGGGCATGGATATTTGTGCCGTCCTAGTTCGTAAGTAATTCATAAGTAGTTTGTAAGTTTAGGGACTGATGACCCCGTAGTTAAGTCCCATAAGCTTAACAAACATTTGAATCTTTTTTTTATAGATAGAAAATAATAGCGGTTCTGTGACTTCTGAAGCTTTACCGGCGTATTTCTTCATCCAGTAATTTTCGGGTGTGCGGCCGGATCCCGTCGTCATTTTGACACGATATTTCGGCCTGGAAACGTCCGGCGTACTCGCTACTCACCTGAAGGTGGCCGGACGTTTCCAGGCCGAAATATCGTGTCAGAATAACGACGGGATCCGGCCGCACACCCGAAAATTACTGGATGAATAGCGGTCCTATCACACTCCCCTGGGGCACGCCTGACGATTCACTCGACCCTGATGTTTATGTAAAATGCATAGGTATTTTAGAATATCAATGGATAAGACTTCGATAATAGGAGGTATCGTAGACTTCCTAAAGGCATTTTCGAGTGCTAAAACCATTATAACTGGATTCCTGAATTTGCGGTCCACTCGTGAAATGGTCTTACGGAAAATCCCTACCTCGTCCCTAGCTCTGAGATGCTGTGCCCATCTCTCTTGTGCCAACCATAACACCACGTGCAAACTCACGTAAATCGTGATAACCTGCAACTGTAGCAGCAGATCCGACCTAACTGCTGTGCCAACACCTGTCGTCTTATATAGGCGTTGAGTGCAGCAGCGCCGCCCTCTGAGTGGTTACATATACCTGCGTTTGCACACGCTATAACAGTTTCTTCGGCTCTGCAGTGTATGTACATGGGTACAGAGGAGGGGGAGAGTGGATAAAACAGTTATTGCTCATTTTCTCAGCTCTGTGGCATCCACAGCTGCAGAACTCATGTATGGCCTCCACTCATCTATCTCTTTCGTTTTCATTGCCTCACCTCCCACTGCTGCTGTCCATCCATTTGTCTTTTTAATAAAATGCATGTTTAACCATCAGCTGTTTTATTAAATCCTTAAAATCGACTAGTTGTAGAAACCGCGTTTGCTGTGTTGCAGCGCATGTTGGAAGGATTAGCCAGTGAATCACTGTTGCCCAGGAGACGCCCGAATGTTATAATGATGTTTTAGCACATTCTTCGGGGAGGCTCCTTCCTTGTCGCCCTTGTCTTCGGAAATGTCCCCCTGGAACATAACCCATACCAAAAATACTTGGGGGTCATTTTAGATCGGGCTCTTACCTTTAAGAAACATCTAGAATATGTAGCAAAAAAAGTGATCACCAGAATCTACATTGTCAGAAAAGTAGTTAGTTCAGGATGGGGTGCAAATGCAGATATTCTTCGTATTGCTACATTGGCGTTAGTTTACTCCACAGTAGAATACTGTGCTCCAGTATGGAAGAATAGTGCCCACGTACGTAAAGTCGATGTGAAACTACATCAAGCTATGAAAATAATCAGTGGCACTACAATGTCTACACTACTTCCATGGCTACCTGTATTGTGTAATATTCCATCTCCATCAATAAGGCGAGAAGCAGCAGCAGTAAGAGAGTTCCACAAGATCTCCACTCATAAGAACTCACTTCTGTACAATCAACTGCGGAATATACCTACCAGCAGACTCAATTCTAGAAAACCACCATGGCCAATGCAAGATTCGCCTCTTGTTTACATCGTCTATCAAAAATGGAAAGATGTTTGGAAAAAGTTTCCTCCGACTAACTCTCGTCTTATAACTGACCCTACAAAACGTGTGAATGGATTCGGTCTTCCCAGAAAACTATGGACGTCCCTGAACCGATTCCGCACAGGACATGGAAGATGCAGGGCCTGTTTGTATTAATGGCGATACAAAGATGCCCCATCGTATGACTGTGGTGGTCCTGTGCAAATTATGCAGCACCTGATTGAAGAGCGTGCACTACGGAAATTTCCTGGAGGACTCAGTGAGGTGCACTTGGTGACAACAAGAGCTGTAGAGTGGTGAAGAGACTTAGATAATCAACTATAGTATTTTCTCTGGTTTGTTTGTTTACTTACTTTTATTATACATATTTGTACATAGTTTTTGTATTTGTAATTCTTTATATACGAAAATATTCAAATAACACTATAACATGCCCAAGTAAGCCATACGAATTAATAAATAAAAAATCGACTAGTTTCGGTCCAAGACCATCATCATAGATAAAAAGTTATTGAAACAGGTTCGTGAACACCTTTAAATAAAATATATCTGGCTGAAAACAGCAGGAGTTACAAACGTTATACTAGATTGCCGTCCGCGGTGGCCGAGGGGACTGAAGCGCTCCAATCACGGTCTGCACGGCCACTACGGTCGGGGGTTTGAATCCCCCCTCGGGCATGGATATTTTGCCATCCTTAGGATTAACTAGTTCATAAGTAGTTTGTAAGTTTAGGGACTAATGACCCCGTAGTTAAGTCCCATTTATACTAGATTATCATAGCAGTCGAAACAAACATAAAATAGGAGAATTAGTCAATTTAATAAAACAGCTTATTGTGAGAGACGCATTTTATTAAATACATGACGGCTGTTAGCACTCAGCAAAACTTTGAATTTGTCTTTTTTACTGCTACTGTTTCTTTCCCACTATGACTGTCTGCTCTTTTTCTCCCACCGTCATTGTAGGTTATTCCCTTTCGGCATGAATGAATGAATTTGCACGACCAAAATTTTTGGTGATGAAGGGAGAGTGAGAACGAGGCAGACGGAGCCACAATTCCCTGCCATACTCTTTTAAACAGGAATGCATTTGTCTCAAATGTTGAAATGTTTGTAAATCTATCGGACCAAACTGCGTGGTCATCAGTCCGTAGCTTACAAAATAATTAAACCTAGGTAAACTAACCTAAGGACAAACACACACACCCATGCCCCAGGGAGGACTCGAACCTCCACGGCGAGCAACCGCGCGCTCCGCAGCGAGACGCTTTAGACCGCTCGGCTGAATTTGTTTCTTTTGGGCTCCTACACGAGGGGTTTTCAACTGTTACCATTCCTGTCATTGCTGCAGCAAAATTTTTCTCATATAAGCAAAACGCTTACATAAGTAAAATTCTTCAGTTCAGTAAAGATTTGACACAGTTTTTATATGCTTCGACACATTAATAAAAAGGGTAGGAGGAATACCAAAAAGAGATTCGAGAAAAAATATTTAATGACCGTCAAGTCATCTAGGGATGAAGTGTCCACACATACGGGTTAGTCTACCTGATATGCAACCGAATCTAGAGAACGCAGTGAGATATTATTGTGCTCTCAACTTTAAATAAAATGTCGAGTCACCTTTGAATTTCCAACACTACTATCTCTAAGTTAAAATCAACCGTACGTAAAATCTACGCAATATGTTTTTACCTTTAGTGAATCTCTGGCGCATCTTGCATTACTTTACTTATTTTGTTTCTATACAGTTGCTGCGACGGATAATGAAAATAAAGTCAAATCTTCATCGAGTGAAGATATCAAAGTGTAATATGAGTAAAACTCAAATAATTTCACGGGGTAGATACGTTAAAATCGGATAGTACGTTCCTTAGCAAAACAACTGACACTTTTGGTACCCAAATATAATTATTTTCCTGATATATCTCGATAATTAATTTGCTTATTTGTTTCTATACAGTTTCTGCGACTGATAATGAAAATAAAGTCAAATCCTCATCGAGTGAAAGATATCAAACTGTATTATGAGCAATACTCAAATAATTTCACGGGATAGATACGTTAAAATCGGATAGTACGTTCCTTAGCAAAACAACTGACACTTTAAAACAATATAATTGTTTTCCTGATGTACCTCGATAATGGATAAAGATTTAAAAAAATGGGGAAACCGTCATTTCTAGATACATGTAAAGTACAGTTAAAATATGAATCATTTGCCGTGGTTAGTTATTCAGATATTTTCGCTAAAGGGTGCAAAACGCATAAAAATCGGTTTATGCAATTTTCAACTCTGAACTTTGAAATCGGTTTATGTAAATTTGAAGTTTGAAAGTCTGAATCTTAGTAATGGATAAAGATATCAAAAAATTAAATATTTGTTTGAAAATATCTTCTTAAGGTTATATGATAAAAATTTCAACAGTTTCCGATGCTTAGAAAGTACAGAAGATTTCGATGTTTTCTCAGGAACGGCCCATGAACATGGTGCTGTTTGTATAAAACCCATCTTAGGTTTCATGTAATATACAAAACCCAACATATTCGCTTAATTTGGTTAGGTTGCAGTTATCTGTAATTTTAATTGTTGAACGTGTACTTCAGGATAGCTACAATATTCCCATAGTTCTGATAGGTATACACACGATCAGTAGGCCAACATTTGTCAAAAACACTTTTTCCATTATCTCTCAATATAATGTAATACATTGGTCGTTAAGAACCGAATTTCCGATGGCGGCGTTTCCGAACTTATTAATACTATGTAGGTACTGCCGTACACTGACCAGGGAATATATGCAACAACTTTACAATAAGTAGTCAAAACAAAAATGAAATACTGATGCCTGTAAAAAAACATTCTTCAGCTGTAATGTAAATATATAAAGGGTGTAACATAATTAATGGCGTAAACGCTTCCATTTGAAGTAGCCCTAAACTTAGCGAAAAATATGCATTAAACATGGGCTGTAAAATGCATACTTTAAGAGCTATGACCACCTACTTCTTTGATACTCTGAAAGAAATCTCTTCCAGAACAAGAGCTACGCTTTCCTTATTTTGGGGAGAGCAAGAAAAATTGTCCAATAAATAAGGGCTCTAAGATGCAATCCTTAAAAGCCTGAGCTCTTGTTCGGTAGCGGAGATGTGCTGTAGGCAATACTCTCGATGATAATTGTTAGAAAAGTATTTCCACTTTTCTCACTGACGTTTTCGTTGACGATGTAACAGGAGTGATACAAAAAGAAAAAGAAGTAATCTTACGTCTTTTTAAAAATAAAAGTTTTCAAAGAGAATTCTTATTCATTCAAAAATATATTGAGTTGGTTAGGGTTGGGATGGGGAGGAGTACTAGTTTTATATATCATTAAGGGTAATTATCTCAGAAAGGTGGTAATAACAGCTGTAGCAGTTTTGAAGGCAGTATAAATGAACTACACACTTCGTCGAAAAGCTGTGTGCCGCTTCTCGTGTTTCTGGAATGATAAAAAAGAAGAAGAAGAAAAACACGGGGCAGTTAATGCCTTCGTCATTTATACCTCACTTGAGGTGTTTCTAAATAAATTTCACCATAGATATTAACTTGATATTGGCATGAGTACACTTTTTGCATTCGTCGTATCATTATTGTTTACTCGCCCCTTCTCTTTGTACCTAACAGCGTAGTACCCAGTACACCGGAGAGAGGTACACGTTTGGTATCCTCGAAGTGTCCTTCGTAATTTCAGTCGAGCAAGTGCTGCATCTCTGACGCGAGATCGCATTTTATTTATTTTAGCTCGATGCACAGCACAATAGGTATTCGAAATTTGCTTTAGTTATTTTAACATAGTTCACTAACAGATGTTCGTTAACGAATGCTACTTCTATCCGTATATATCTGTATGTTTTATTAAAATCTTAATGAAATATTGCACACTACACTTTCATAAAAAGAGGAAGATCACATTAAATTTCGTACTTGCGTGGTGGATGGTACCTTAGACTTCGCCCCCTTCACTTAAAATTTCCGCACTGACAGGTCTTGGTCGATCAGTAAGACTTCCCTCTTACGTTTCAGACGTAAAGCGGCGAACTGCGACCAGAACTCAAGAGAGTGCCGATGTATATGTGGTGTAGAGAGAGTACAATCCGTCACATCACGTCGGCCAGGGGCTATCTCTGGTATAGCCAAATTTCGGCCCACTTTAGGTTACGGTAGTAACACTAAAAGTGGGCCTTTGCGATCGTCTTTTGACAGCTCGAAATTTAAATAAAAATAACGGCTTAACCATTCACCTGACACGAAAATTGAATAACCGAATTTCTAGAGGAGACAATTCTCTACAACTTTGCTCTCTTATGTTCCTTTTTTTTTCCCCTCTTGTATCACTTCATAGATGATATTTGCAAAAATAACGGCGATTTTGAGATGTATGTCTGTCTGTCTGTCCGTAACGTGTTCCCCGTTTTTAAGAGGAACCGTTCAACCGATCAATTTGTAATATAATTGTAATTGCAAACGAACCGTTCATCTGACACGAAAATTGAATAATCTAATTGGTAGAGGCTTCGCTCTATTATGTTTTTTTCATGTCTTGCATCGTTGCAGAGATATTTGCAAAAATAACGGCGATTTGACGATGTCTGTGTGGCTGTAACGTGTTCCCACTTTTTAGATCGAACCGTTCAAGTGATCGGCACCAAATTTTACAGACATAATTTTTGGCTACCAGAAACCAGAACCTTGCTTTTTGAAATATTTCGGACAAGAAATACGTTAGTAATGCCAAAAAAAGTCGTTTGTAATGTAATTTTAATTGCATGTAAGCCGTTCGTCTGACGCTAAAATTGAATAACCAAATTTGTAGAGGAGAAGATTCTCTACAGCTTTGTTCTCTTATGTTTTTTTCATAACTCATATCGTTTGGCAGATATTTGACACCCTCCACTGAATTAACGAAAACCAGCCGTTCGCAGATGTCACGTGACATTCCTCGCCCAGAACTCTCTCTGGCATAAGCCATCTTGCTTTGTATATTTGATGATTTCCTTATTTTAACTTACATGTTGTCATTTCAAAGCAATAGCGCACTGAAGAATTAACAAAAACACGTCGTTCTTCGTATGATAAATGACAATCTAGTGTCTACAAATGCCATATTAACACCAGTTAACAACGGCCATGAATAGTATGAGATTAATGAACGCAACTTTAACTGTTACCGTAGTGTGTAATGCGTTGGACTGTGACGCTGAAGGTCAGTGGTTCAAAACCGGCCACCACCTTAAAGTTTTTTTTTTCCTAAAAGGGTTTCAGACACTCTTATTCATTAATTTTTTATTGTTTACATTATTATTTTGGTCCAAAATGTTTGCAAAAACTTATAAAACTACAAATCTAAAGTGCGATTTTTTATAGAGAATCAACGACTGTCAGTCCACTGATGGGACGTAGGATTTTCTTCACTGACAATTATCGATAATGTTGCCAATACCGGAGATTGTATCATAACCTACGTCACAGATGAATTTTAGTGCATTCTGTCCTGCTTATACATTCGATGCTCCGTCGAGCTCTGGTCGCATGTCGCTGCTTCATGTCCGAGAATGTCTTCGCGCCGAAGATGAAACTTTAGAGGAAAATTTTGCTTATCCACCAAGGCATGCCATCCCGGAAGTTTTAAGTGAAGTTGACGCCAGCCGTTGAAGCTTACATTGTATGATCAGACTTCAACCATATGTCTGACAAACCACTATGAAAGTAGATAAACTTTTAGATACTACTCGAGTCACCACAAGGTGTAGGCGGTAGATACCTTTCAACAAACTACGACACCAAGCCACCGATCACTATGAAAATCGACAGACTGTAATTTTTTGGAGAGAGGAGGAGAAGAAGTTAGACTGATAGGGGTGGAGGAAGGGATCGAGTGATACAGGTTTAAAAATGTTCGAATGTTTGTACAGCTTATGGGACTTAACTATGGGGTCATCAGTGCCTAAACTTACAAACTATTTATGAACTAGCTAATCCTAAGGACGGCACAAATATCCATGCCCGAGGGGGGATTCGAACCCCCGACCGTAGTGGTTGTGCAGACCGTGACTGGAGCGCCTCAGGATCCATCCCCACTTTTTTTTTTTTTCTTTTTTTTTTTTTTTAGTTCTCTTTGTTGCGGACGCTGATCGGTTTTGTTCGTTTGATGTGTTGTTGGCTCAGCTTTTTTATTACAGAGAGCGTTGAGCCCTCTGACCGGGCGCGCTGAGCCACGGGGCCCGGCTAAAATTTTCAAATGTTTGTAAATCTATCGGACCAAACTGCGTGGTCATCAGTCCGTAGCGTACAAACTACTTAAACCTAGGGAAACTAACCTAAAGACAACACACACAACCATGCCCCAGGGTGGACTCGAACCTCCACGCTCCGCAGCGAGACGCTTTAGACCGCTCGGCTACTGCAGCGCGGCAGGCCCCTCGGCCATCGCGGTGGAAGAAGAGACGGACAAGAGGGAAAGAAGGAATCAGGCTGAGGAGAAGGGCAGAGGGGGAAGGAGGATGGAAAGGGAGGGGGCAGAGGGACGCAGGAGACGAACGGACAGAAGAGGGGAGACGGAGGACAGGAATAAAATAACACGCAGCAATGTCAGCTGCAGGGTGTTTCCGGAGAAATAGCAAACATTTAAGAGATGGCAATACAGAAGAAATACGTACAATAAAAATGCCATATAACGTGTGTCCAAATTTTATTGAGTACAGAGGTACAGCTGTCAGTATGTAACCCAAACAGAATTTACTGACAGGAAAATAAGAACTCCCCAAAATCGATTAACTAAATCAACTAAACTTTTGCAACGTAAGGAAAATTGTGCTTTTAATTCAGTACGATGGCTCTACCAAGAATCGACGGAAGAATAAGTGAAATATCCTTATTTGCCTTTGGTTGAAATTTGTTTGGGGCTCATACTAATAGCTGAATTCCTGCACGCTGGCAGCAGTGGCCGAGCCATGCCTCTCCTTTCAACGATCGAGAAAGCCCCTTACCACGCTTATCTGAAGAAAGATGCTTAATTTTCATGATTGCCCCGCATTTTTTTTTTCAATTAAATCTGCACGTATGATGGAAAAGTTATTTTGTTATCGTTATCATTCCGTAGTATCATTACTATTGTTTCTTTTGTTTTCAGACATTCTCGTTTCTACATCAACAAAAATAAATAAATAAATAAAATAAAACAAAAAAAAGTGGTCGAACAGATCAACGGTAACTGCTCCATACTGCTAGAAGACATGCTATGACGATTTGGCAGCGTCCATAGTGGAATAATGGGCAGAAAATGAGGTCTCCAGGATTTTTTCCTTTCTTTTCTTCTTGTTCTCATCGCCAGTCTACGCTGTTCTCTACTTCTCATTAATTTCCTTTCAACAGAAGCTCGTCATGGAAAAGACGGTTTTACTTTGTTAATATTACAAATAAAATAATAATAAAAGAAATTAAGAGGAAACAAAACAAAAAACAGAAAGGAAAAAAGGGGACTAAAAAAGAATAAAAATCGGTCTGCGGCGTGCCAGTGACGGTTTTCAGGGCCGCTACGGTCAGGGGTTCGAATCCCCGCTCGGGTATGGTTGTCTGTGCCGTCTTTAGTATAAGCTAACTCAAAAGTAGTTTGTAAGTTTAGGGGCTGATGACCCCGTAGTTAAGTCCCATAAGCTATACAAACAATTGAACATTTTTATTTTGAATTCCTGCTCTCACTCAAAACTGCATTTTATTGTAATTCCTCTGTCCTACCGGTACCTCTTAAAATAATTATTTCACCGTATATGCTTTTAGTGCGTCTGTGTTATTTCTGCGTAAAACCCAACAATTATACTTCCTTTTGCTCGCTTCTTGGCTCAATTTTAATGCCATATCACCGATGAGGACACCAATACCTGCCTGAAAACTTTATCAGCTGACGCCATATTAGGTGGAAATAGAATCGCTACATAAACACGCGAATACGAAAACTGAAGTACCGATTTTTAATATTAATGATACAAGGAGGTCCATGCTACTTATATAAAACGATAGAGACTTTGTCACAGATGTGCATAACACAAAAATCGTGTGTTAACTGACCTGTTTAGAGCAGTTAAAGGAAGTAGTTGTTTTCGTATCTGAAGGGGGTATTAGATGAAGATACGCCGCGAGAGACATCTAGCGGTAGAATGGGTGGAACTACGAGGACGACTGTGTTGTCAGCAGTGGGTTCAAGGAGGAACTAAAAATCTACATACCAATAAAATCTAATTACATTAAAAAATTAGGTTAGTTACTTTGCAAGCCAGATGACTGAATGTCGACCGCAGGCAATACTAGTTTGGATAAGAGAGCGTGGAAACATGCCTTTAACGTATGATGACCAGACTTCCTGTATTTTACGGGATCGTCCCTTATTTGACCCAAGTGTCCAGTTGTCCTGACAAAATAAATACGGGACGTATATTGTCCCGTTTTTTTTTTTTTTTTTTTTTACTACCCGTACCGTATGTAATGAAGTAACGTGATTTTAAGTAATGTTTAGCATAACGAAATGGAGAACGATCATGCTTACCAGCGGCAATAAAGGAATACGGGCTTTACCTTAAAGAGACTTGTAAAGTCTCTTGGCACATGGTTGAATACACAGGCGGCAACATTCCATGAAAAAGGCACTCAAAACCTTGTGCCATGCTATGACGATTGCCTACAAAATTTCGGAAGCTATGTAGAAAAGTAGTTTAACAATTTAATATTTTTGTGCAATCAATATTTTTTCTGTATCTTACCCGTTCGTTTTATATAACCAAACAGAACTTACTTTCTGGACGCGCCTCGTATATATAGGGTGTTTCACAAAGTATGTTTTCCCCTGTAACTTATAAAATAATAGGTGACGGGAAATTTTAATGCGGTAGGTCAACACAAGAAATGTTACACTTTCTGCGGAGCTATGAACATAGTTTATTGTATCATTTTCCATTTTAAATGGAACAATAGTGTTTTCTATCGTGTATTGGATTCGTTTAAACCAGTTGTGTCGAAATCAAATTAAACTACATTCCTATCACTGGGAGCTACAACCCTTCCAAGTTCCGGGGGCGGAGGCTGCGATAGCGTAGCTGACTGGCTGGTGGTCATGAGACAGTGGGCCGTGCCGCAGGGGATAGCCACTCGGCCAGTCAGCTGCGCTATCGCAGCCTCCGCTCCCGGAACTTTGAAGGGTTGTAGCTCCCAAACTAACAGTGATAGGAATGTAGTTTAAATTGATTTGGACGCTGCTGGTTTAAACGAATCCAATACATGATAGAAATAACTATTGTTCCATTTAAAAAATTATATCTTTGTGGTGGAACTCTTTGGAAAATGATACAATAAACTATGTTCATAGCTCCGCAGACAGTGTAACATTTCTTGTGTTGCCCTTCCGTATTAAAATTTCCTGTCACCTATTATTTTATAAGTTACAGAGGCAAACACACTCAGTGAAACACTCTGTATATAAGACGTTATTTAAAGGGGCGTGAGGGGGGAGGGAAGAGAGAAACACTGGCATTGTTTCTTGTTATACTGTGTGTATTATGTGTTTACGTTAGTGTCATGTTGCAACATTTGGTGTGGCAATCTCGGTACCTCCCCATGTATATCCTGTATTTTCTTTCTGTAAATCTGGTCACCCTACTGTAACGTATCACCGGCCAAGCCACTTGCTGTGACGTCACCTCAATTAGCGTGTGGAAGCCCCAGAACAAGCGCTTTTAGCGCCCGTGTGTGTGGCAGCTCGCGCCGCGCCTGGCCAGGTTTCACGCGCGGAGGCAGCGCGTCCCAGGCGGGCGCGGGCGGGGGCCCACAGCTCCTCGAGGCGACTATCGATTGCGCCTCGGCGCGTGGGCGTCGGGCGGCCGGGGCCAAAGAGTTGGCAGGGGCAAGGGGCGGGGCCAGCAGGTCGCCAGCCAATCACGGCCGCCGACACACGCCGTTGCCATGGCAACGCGCAAGGTGAGAGAGCAGCGCGGGAGGCCGCGCCCGGGCGCCACCTCGCCTCACCGCGCGCGACGAGGGGAGACGGAGACGGAGAGGCGGCGGCGGAACGGGAGCGACAGGGACGGAGCGAGGGGAAGAGCGAGCGGGGCAGGGGGCGCCCCCTCCACGCGCCCCGCCCGCCCCCTCCCCGCGACGCGATAAATGGGCGCCGGGCGCGGCGTCTCAGCCCAAAGGCTCCTGTAATTACCGAGAGCAGAGCCGCGCTCCCGGGAGGTAATGAAAAAACTTGGCCGCCTTGTTTCACGCTCCGCGGATTTCCAAGGCCCGCTACCTGCGACGCTGGTCCACTTTAATACCGTCTTCGCTTTGTAGCAGTTTTGAAGGAAGAAACGGTAGCTTAGCCCGGCCGTGAGCTTAATGTCCCACTCGGCCAGCGTTAACATTAATTTTTTTTTTCTTTTTTACGAAATCCAGAAAAATGGAATGCAATAAACGATATTGCAGACACTGTATATAATAGTATACGATAGATTGGGGGAGCCTATCCTTTTTTACACCAGGGACTACTTCGATTTCTTTGTTGCGAGCAGAGACCAAAGACGTGCAAAATACAAGATGAGTCTAGCAGACAAAGAAACAGCAATTAGAAACTATTAATAAAACTTTTTTTTTTTTTCTTTGGGGCCCGCAGTGTAAAATATGTCTTGTAATGACATGATTATTACAATGATATACCAACAAAACTGGTTTATATTTGCTGTTAAAAAGGTAAAGTAGTCAACAATCCGAAGATTGGTTTGAACACCACAGTGCTTTACTAGGCATGGTCCTGTTTGGAGGTGGTAAGCCGTTGCCTTCCTCCATTTGCTGTTATTATTTATAAATCACAATCAGCTCATTTCGGCCTTTAGCCATCATCAGGTGCTCTGTAAATACATTTGTAATGGTCTGAATGTGTGTGTGTATTGTAACTATAGATGGAAGTGGTTTACAATTTCTTAGTTCTTACCCTACATGGAATATCGTATGTGACACTGCTGTCTTTATTTTTCACCTAGATGTCGATTGTGCCTCGTTTGTGTCTATGCTACCTTTAATTTTTACACCTGGATGTGAATTGACGCCTTTTAGCTTCTTACGTTATTTCGATCTTGACAGCTTGGTTGACAGTGTATTTGCGATATTCCATGTTTACATAGTTACTGTTGAAGTGTTTTGTGGAGAAATTCACCATAGAACATTAATATAATAAAACCACAACAGACTGTATCATCAATACACATTCATTCATTCCTAAAGCCCACAAACTTGCATTCTTCCACACAATGCTCAACAGATTGACAGATCTACCTCTAGAAGACAATGCAATTCAGAAAGAAAGAAAAATCCTAGAATACATAACTCAAAAAAAACAAACGATTATGATCCAAAAATTATAACACAACTATTCTACAAAAAACACAACCAAACAGACTTAATATACATAAAGAAATAACACTAAACACACACACAGCAACACGAAGAAAAACAACATATATAACCACAACTTATCTAGGAAACATCTCAAACAACATTAATAAATTATTCATTAAAACCAACATCACCTTTGCATATCAAAATAGACAAAACCTTAAACACAAAATCCACAACGACAAATAAAAAATTCGCGTATACAACCACCCTGGCATTTGAAAAATTTCATGTAACACTTGCCATAAATTCTACATAGGACAAACCGGCGGAAATTTCAACATTACATTTAAAAAACACACCAGAGACAGTGAAAACAACCCAGCTACATCTTTCAACATCTTAAAACAGAAAAACACGACTTGAAACCCATAACGAAGCACTAAAAGTCCTCCATATTACGCAAAAAGGAGCAGTCATGACCGTTCTAGAAGAAATACAAATATTTTTACACGCACACAGAAACCTTCAAAATTTACTGAATGAGAAAATGGACCTTAAACACAAAAAGTACATAGATTACTTTATTGATATTATAAAATTAGAAAACGGATAAATTCAAGCAGAGATACTAAATAACGTATATCCATAGAGACAAAATGAACAGTGTAGTACAGAGATATAACACAATGAAGACGATACCACTAACGAAATATAACAAAATAATTACGAAAAATTTACTAATAATAAGGCATAAGAACATCAACAAAGTTTATCGAAAATTCTAGTAAAAGACCTAATTAAAGCCAAATCCAATAAAAAAATTACAACAGAGTTTTCCACAAAACACTTCAATAGTAACTATCTAAACATGGAATATCGCAAATACACTGTCAACCAAGCTGTCAAGATCGAAATAACGTAAGAAGCTAATAGGCATCAATTGACATCCAGGTGTAAAAAATAAAGGCAGCATAGACACAAACGAGGCACAATCGACATCTAGGTGAAAAATAAAGACAGCAGTGTCACATACGATATTCCATGTAGGGTAAGAAATTGTAAACCACTTCCATCTATAGTTACAATACATATATGTATATTCAGACCATTACAATTATGTATTTACAGAGCACCTTATGATGGCTAAAGGCCGAAATGAGCTCATTGTGATTTATTAATAATAACGGCAAATATAAAGCAGCGTTGTTGGTGTATCAATATAATAATCATGTTATTAATAAAACTATTTATTGAAAAATAGCCTCGTTAGAGGTTTCGAACCTAAGGGTTAATCATTAGAGGGGTGTACACCTCCAGATTCACTTGTTACTATACACATCTTGATCCTAGTCTCTTGTGACGAAATATTCTTGTGGTAGAGCTGCCCTGCAGTACACAAAGGATGACTTAAATGACTCATTCAAACGTAAGTAGCACTAATAACCTCTTCAGTCCCAGTGCCAAGGTTAATTTAAAATTTTGAAAATGTCAATATTTTTTGTTTATTAGGTTGCATAGGCACCATAATTCTCTCTTTTGCAATTAGGAAAATTTTCATTTTTTGAACGTTGATGGTACACACTTGTGTACCTCAAGTTTCAATCGTAAACATATATTTTTTTTTAATTTTCTTAAGAAAACTTACTGTATTTTAGGGTAAAATTAATTACACTATGTTGTATTTGTACAACCTAAGTATTTTATTTACAATAACAATTTTTACAATACATATTTACAAGTATTTGTTACTGTCAGATGGTTTTATATGTGTCCTCATGACAACTTTAATCCCATGAAGCAAAATTTCTGATGCGGTCGGTTTGAAACTAAGTGAACTAGTCTGAACAGATTTGAGCTTTGTCTAATATGTCACAACCTCTCAGAATTCAACTGGAAAGAATTCAGTGAAAGATTCCAAGTCTCCTTTGGGTCCACTGGAATCGCTCTCCTCTCGGGAGATGCGCCAATGTCAGGAATGCAAAAAAGTAACGAACAAACCATGGATAGGCACCAAACCTACATTTTTCTTAAAATTCGATGTGAAAATTTACACATTTTGTTACAATTAAAGAAAGAAATAAAAATACATTTCTTCAAAGTGTAGCAATACTAAGCAAATAGCTCTTCACGTCCAACCCCTTATGGATTTTTTAAATATCACCATTCATTAAATCTTCAATGTTTTGAGACAATTTCGTTAGGAGCATCACGTGCGGAGTCAGAATTCGTACGCTGTCGATTCATTACAGCAAATAAATCATGCCGGCCGCGGTGGCCGAGGAGACTAAGGCGCTCCAGTCACGGTCTGCACGGCCACTACGGTCGGGAGTTCGAATCCCCCCTCGGGCATGGATATTTGTGCCGTCCTAGTTCTTAAGTAGTTCATAAGTAGTTTGTAAGTTTAGGGACTGATGACCCCGTAGTTAAGTCCCATAAAAAAAAATCATCCTCAGATACAGAATTTGAATATTCTGCAACACTTACCTTTAGTATGCGTGATATCTCTTTATCACATAGAACATGAGCTGCCAAAATATGGTACGTTATGAAGTACAGAGCTATTGTATAAGTGCACACTAAGAACCAAGGTACACAGATGTGTACTATGAAGACATCGGCATTTATTCCCCAGGAAAATTGAAATAATTCACATTTGCTGTATTTCACATGATCTTCAAACTTCACTTATCACTCACTACAACAAAGATAAACACATAAAGCTTTATGTATTATTTATTTGTTACTTGCTGAAATAACGACGCTGCCGGGCTGCCAGCTTCACTAACAACAAACTTCTGATCGTGTAGCTTCAGAAGTACTGCTGCAAGGGCTACACAAGTGGCGTCATTTGAAAGCAAAAAGGTACACGATTGTGCTCTCGTGGTCTGAGCACACAAAATATGCCACATACAAAGAAAACAGTTTAAGAACCAAGGTTCGCATATTTTCATTTATAGACTGAAAAGGGTAATGATGGAACACAATGTAAACAGATCTCCACAGTTCAGTTTTTGTTATTTTTTACGTACATTGAAAATCCTTTGCCATGTTTCGCAGTGTCGTATGCGTGTGTTCACAAAATAATGTGCCTTTCGTGAAGCACTTGTTTCACATATGCAGAGAACATTATTTTGTGAGCAGAAGCAAAGAACAATGAGAAAAATGGTACAGGATTTTTCGATGTGAGTAAATTGTAACAAGAAAAACATCTGAACTGTGTAGATGTGTATACATTGTGTTACAACGTTATTAACTCTAGTTGCGATCAAATAGGCGATTTATAATCATCTTTTGTGTTCTGTACGCCATCACCGTCCCAAAAATACTTCGCCAACAGGGCTAGAATCAAGAGGTGGTTCGAAAACGGTAACGGCGTAATTTATAAAATAAATAACATCATTAATAGTGGCTGGTAAACCTTGGGCTAATCAATGACGCAGCCAGGATTTTGTTCTTGGAGGGGAGGGCCTCATTTTTTAAAAGTAAAGCTTTTACACTTTTAATAATTTAACCAATTATACCACAAAAACAAGCGCACAAGAAATAAAATGAGTAGGCTCGCATTAATTTGAAAGTGGAAGAGGAGCAACATGGAGGAAATGGAGTGTATATAATCAGCTCGTAAAATAATTAAGCAGCTTCTATGTTACTAGCCTAAGAGAAAGGTCTTTACAGATTAATTAACATGAGACTCTACGTGTAAAAATTGAACCAAAATAACACTATTCTTGTTCATAAGATTCCACTCGGCGGCGCCACTGACCTGCTAAGCAGCTGGTCGCCGAATATGAACAATTGGTTCGTGACATTCGCATAGCAGTAACAACAGCGGCAGCATGAAAGCTGGTCGCGGCGGCATTAAAACCTCTTACAGTGACAGCAGCACACGTTCTCAGTGGCGACCAATTGTCACATTCACATGTGCTTGGGAAATTATAGATACGTTGTGATTTATTACATGAGTACTATTACAAATTTCCGGTGCCGACCTGTTAAAAAAAATAAAATAACAAATAATAAAAGCTTTGGGAGGTGCCGGAGGGGATCTTCAACTCCATTAGTCCCTCCCTCCCCCCACCCCCTTCGTGGCTGCGCCACTGGGGCTAATACTGTTGCTCAAAGCTGTAAGCTTATAATTACTACATTACTACATTTAAACGATTCCTGGATTTGTTTTAAAGCAGGAAATCCTTGTTCAGCTAAATGAGTCTTAGAGAAAACCGTAAGATAGTGGAAGGCGATTTCCTGAGTGTTGTAACATGATTTTACCTTTTTACAACAAACTTCCCAAGACAATGAATTCAAATAAGTTTTTACAGTTTCTATGATTTTGGAATTCATTAAGCGTTAACATCACTAGGCGACAAATGGATATGTTTCAAATGTTATCCAATTTGTCATCACCAGTGAAGTTGTCAAGTTATCGTAGTCACACTCTACGATTGACAGACCACATTAAAAAAAAATGGAAATTTAAAAGGATGAAAATTTGAAAGGTTATATCTGAAAGGTTATATCTTTCACTGACCATACTTTCACTCTTGCGGACCATACGTTGGGAAGCACTGCGATAGCAATAAAAAACGAAAGCCCTATGGGTAGAACAACACAGAATCAAGACAGTGACTCGCCACATGGGAAGAGACAAGCGGGTCAACATAAACAGGTAGAGGCACCTCTCGAAACAACATAGACCCAACACGTACGTATCACTCCGGCCCCACAAGGCAGAAAAATAGGGCCTCAAATGTTGAACACACAAAAACAACAGCAGAAACACAATAACAATAATATCATTA
This sequence comes from Locusta migratoria, assembly GCA_026315105.1. Taxonomy (NCBI): domain Eukaryota; kingdom Metazoa; phylum Arthropoda; class Insecta; order Orthoptera; family Acrididae; genus Locusta; species Locusta migratoria. Next base: position 362,237,817 of record CM048749.1, read on the forward strand.
TTAGAAAATTGCACCAAAGTAGATTCTTATGAAGTGACAAAAGACACAGACATAGACCCAAGAGCAGGAATATACCATTTATATTGTGACACTCTTGATGGCAGGTATATAGGACAAACAAACAGAAGATTTGATGTCAGATACAAAGAACACATTAGGTTTGTAAACATGGAACAAACTACATATACTGAAAACCTAAGAAAACACTAACACAAAGTAGTTTCCAGAGAAGAGAGAAAAAGACATGAAAATAATAAGAACAAAAAACATTTCTAACTCTTCAAGATAGTTACCAAATACAAAAAAACGAAAATAGAAAAAAATCCTATTAAATGATCAAGTACCAAACAACTCACTGCTTACACTAATAGATAAAATAGTGGAAAGCCCACGCTTGTCACCATCCCATTAACCCCTCCACAAAACATTTAAATCAAAACTCAGATCATCAAAACATCAAAAATACCTACTAATACGTATCAGGGATTCAGCCACAGACAGACAGACAGACACACACACACACACACACACACACACACACACACACACACGGACAGACTAAAAAAGAAACAGAGAGACACCTTACTCCATCTTTCTCGCACTGACACACACACAACTGGCATGCACCTTTAAGTTGGCAAAAGATACAAAACAAATGACATAAAACGCGTTACAGCTGTAACACTGTGATATATGCGTTCAAAAATAAATGGGATAATTGTGCGACTTCATTCTGTTAGCAAATGCGAAAAACAGCAAAAGCTGAACTCGAAAGACGATAAACCGTAAGTAAGAATTTATTTTAAACAAACGTATACTATTTATAATCTGTAAACTCTAAATCTAAACACAAAAATGTAATTTCCAGAAGATTGATCATGCTTCAAAGAACGAAAAGTACGAAACGCGTCTGAGTAAAATAAATGAACTGCAACAAGAAACGGCATTTTCATATCCGCAAACGAATAATTCGGCGCTTGCTGCGGAAAATGCTCACACAAACAAACCTCTTAAATATTCTTTATTTACAACAGGCTTTTTCGACTTTCTCACCCTTTCAAGCACCTGCCAATACAATTTAGGTGTTATTTGGTATAATCTACGTGTGACAGACGTGTGACAGTAGATGCGAAAGTATTTTATATGAAAGTGACTGTAATGTACTCACGTCATGAGTAAAATAACTTCTACATTACGTAATCTGTCTTTTATCAGACAGATTACTCTTAGGACTGTAAATGATGAAAAAAGATTTAAACTAACATATCAATTAGAGTCTGGTAGCTTTTACGACGTTACATGTCTATAAAGATTACATAAATACAGCGATATTATTTTATAAACTTAATTTTGTTATGATTAGCTTCAGCATGTGTTATTTACGATTTATCCTTTTTCGTGGTCTCAGATTCAGTTTAATGTTTTCAAAGAAATATTAAAAGAACATGCGCCAATTGAAACATAAATACTACCTCGACAGCTTTATTGAATTTTTAGAATACGAAAAGGGGTAAATCGAAAGTACTATTTACTGCAACCATCAACTTCTACACAACTACTCTGCAAGTCACGATGAAATGCATGTCAGAGGGTTCATCGAACCGCTTTTATGATATTTCTCTAATAGCATGCGGGAAAAAAGGAACACCTAAATCTTTCCGTTTCCGATATTATTTCTCTTATCTTATTATGATAAACATGTCTTCCTATCTAAATTATTCCTAACAAAATATATTCGCATTCAGAGGAGAAAGGTGATTAATGAAATTTCGCAATTATATTTCTTCGCAATGAATAACGGCATTCTTCCACCCAAACTAGTGCATCATTTCCATGACACTCTCTCCCCTATATCACGACAATATAAAACGAGCTACCCTTTTCTGAACCTTCTCTATATCCTCCGTTAGTCTCACTCGATGGGGATCCCACAATAAAGCAGCAATGCTCCAAAATAAGACGCACAAGTGTAGTGGTTTCTTTAGTAGCAGTGATGCATCTTCTAAGTGTTCTGCCAATTAAACGTAGCCTTCGTTTTTTGCCTTCCGTCGAATGGTTTTTATGTATGCTTTACAATTGAAGTTGTTCGTAATTGTAATTCTTTGGTATTTAATTGAATTTACGGCCTGCACTGATTTATAGTGCAAATGAAATTGATCGCATTTCTTTTACTGCTGATATGAATGACTTCACACTAATTTAGGATCAATTGCCAATTTTTGCAGCATGTAGATTTCCTATCTAAATCATTATGTAGTTGCTTTTGATCTTCTGATGATTTTGCTAACCGATAAACGACAGCATCATCCGCGAACAGTGTAACAGAGCTGCTCACGTTGTTTGCTAAATCATTTATATAGATAACATACAGTAGCGGCCCAATAATATATCCTTGACGAGCGCCAGGTATCACTTGTGTATTACTCGATGACTTTCGGCCAGTTACTACGTACTGTGTCCTTCCAGACATCAAACCGTAAATCCAATTGCATAACTGTGACGATATTCTATAACCACGCAATTTGATTAGAAGCAGCTTGTGAAGTACAGCGTCATAAGTCTTCCGGGAATCTAAAAATATTGAATCTATTTCAGATCCATTGCATCTCTTTGACAGATACAAATACAAGTATCGTAATAGTAATAATATATTAATAACCAGACAAGCAAGAAGTAATACAAGTATAATCAAAAGAATATTTAGACTGCAATCATGTGCAGTTATCCAAATAAAATTATACCTCACGATGCAATATGGATCCTAATGATTGCCACAGAGCCGAAATAGACCTTTTTCTGTATTTATAATCATTAAATAACGTCTATCACGTAAAGCAGCATTTCCGTCTTATTTGTATTATCAGTAGTTCATAATGTTTGAGGAAAGTATACGTTCTAAAATCCTACTGCAAACCGACGTTAATAATATAAGTCTATATTTTTTTGGATCACTCCTACTGCCTTTCTTGAATATTGGAGTGACCTGTGCAACTTTCCATTCTTTGGGTACGGATCCTTCACTGTGCGAGCGGTTCCTTGCATATGATAGCTAGGTATGGAGCCATTCCATCAGCATACTCTGAAAGGAACCTAATTGGTTTACACTCTGAAAACTTGTTTTTGTTTAGTCATTCACTTTGCATTAGTACTCCAGGAATATCTACTTCTAAATTATGCTTGCTGGCAGCTGTTCTTGATTAGAATTTTTGAGTATTTATTTCGTCTTCTCTGGTGAAGGAATTTCGGTTTTTAGCCAATCTGCTTTATCAGAATTGTCATTAGTGGCATTACCGTTGTTATCGCTTAGTGAAGCTATTGATTGTGTTGTGGCACTTGTATAGTTTACATACGGCAGATTTTTTCTTATTATTTTTTACGATATTACCTGACAGGGTACTGTTGTGAAAACTATTATAAGTTTCTCGCATTGAAGTTCGAGCTAAATTCCGAGTTTCTGTAAAAGATTTCCAGTCTTGGAAATTTTGTGTCTCATTAAATTTGTCATGCTTTTTCTTTGCTTTGCAAGAGTGTTCTAACCTATTTTGAGTAACACGGTGGGTCGAACTCCTCTTTATATAAATCTCTCATTAGCTGTCGATATTATTAATCTGATCTACACTCATATTGTTACTTTGAAAGACTGTAGAATCTCACTCGAGAAAGCTTTCTTGAATAAATAAATATATAAAAAATATAATTTTCGTTTAATTTTGACGGATCTGGGAATATCGACATTCAGTCTCGCTTCGACAGTAAATGCCTGTGTTTCTTTTGATGCTCTTTACTAGCTCCGGATTCTTTATCCTACCTCAAGTATGTTTTCACAACCGTTTACCATTCTAGTGTGTTCATGAATTAACTGTTCGAGATAATTTTCGGAGAAGGCTTTCGGTACAATTTCGGATGAAGTTGTTTGCTCCGGTTTAGAGCAGATATTTTTGCCGAGATGTAGAGGATAAGTTAAAGTTACTACCAATGAAAATTTATGTTCTGGGTACGTTTTTAAAATTTGATCCAAGCTTTTTTTGAAATGTTCTGAAATCGAATCCTCTGAACTTATCTACGGCTTCAGCCAGCTTTCACTATCTATAGTAACATGAGCTTCAGCATGTTCGATTAGTACCTGGAGCTCAGATAGTTTCCTCATACAGCTGCGACAATTTACATCTATTAGACCAATGGTTTTTAGATCTGTGTACGACAGTCTTAAATGTTTAAATGTTTATTAAGCTTATAGGACTTAACTACAGGGTCATCAGTCCCTAAACTTACAAACTACTTATCAACTACCTTATACTAAAGACGGCACAAATATCCATGCCCGTGGGAGGATTCGAACCCCCGACCGTAGTGGCCGTGCAGACCGTGACTGGAGCGCCTCACTCTCCTCGGCCACCGCGGCCGGCACGCCAGTCTTCTCCATTAATTCCCCGCTACCCATGTAGCCGCTTCCTGCGAATAGTGGACACCTGACGTATTCAGCAGAACCCGGAATCCCAACTCCCGATGGCGCAAGTCAAGGAATCTGCAGCCTACACAGTCGCAGAACCTTTGATTCAGACCCTCCACTCAGCTCTGTACCAGAGGTCAGCAGTCGGTCCTGTCAACCATGCGGCAAACAGTGACATGAGTCACCACCTGCAGTTGGCTGCACCCCGAACTTTTCATGGCATTTGGAACGACCCACTCCACATCTGGAATGACTCCAACCGATATTTCACGGAGTGCACATGGGCCTTCAAATGTTTGTAGAACTTATGGGACTTAACTACGGGGTCATGAGTCCCTAAGCTTACAAACTGCTTATTAACTAGCTAACACTAAGGACGGCACAAATATTCATGCCCGAGGGGGGATTCGAACCCCCGACCGTAGTGGCCGTGCAGACCATGACTGGAGCGCCTCAGTCCCCTCAGCCATCGCGGTCGGCCATGGGCCTTCTTTCGCTCCCTAGCAGCCAAATCCCTAATGGGTTTCATTACTTGCCCACCGTTGACGCCCCAAAATACAATGATCTCATAGGCTGGGAGGTGACCTCAGAACAGGTGATATCATCCAGCTCAGGAATATTGCCTGGCACAGTTAGAGCCTCAAACATGTTGGTAAAGATGAACCAGGAAGATCTCACTATCACACCCGTGAGAAGTCTTTCGCTGTCACCCACGCAATGGGGCGACCTCACATGCGACCACAGGTGATCTGTCTGTCTTATTGCAAGCAGTAAGGAGGCATTTATAGGCTGCGGTTCCTATGTTGCAGAGGAATCAGCAGCGGATTGGCAGTATGCTGTTTCTCATAAGGCACGAGTGACCTGTTGCTGGTGCGACTGCGGTAGCGGCCCCTCCGCACTTGCGCTACGGCGTCAAAATATCGGCAGATGAACTCCCAAACCGCCGCGGTTGTAGGGTGCCGCAGCAGCGTCTGTTTACATGGCGGCTTATGGGACTGTTTGGTGCGCGCGGCCACAGACAGATACATACAGACGGGAAACCTCCATAAGGGCCTGGTCCTACGCTCAGCGGTGCAGGGAGGGAGGGTTTCCAGCAGTTCCATAAGATATGGCGCTGCGGTCAGAAGCAGCTCTTTAAACTGGCCAGAGCAGGCGGCATGTAGCGGCTGTCCCCACCACCACCTCCCCTCAAACGCCAGCAAGCCGGACACAGCCGTGGCCTCGTGGCAGGCGGCACATGCTCTCCCCTCAGCCTCCCCTCCACACTACCCTCTGATGTGCGAGAGGCACCCTAAGCCAGCGAACCGCCTGACACCTGCTAGCATCTTATGGAACTATGAGGGGAGCGTAGGACAGTGGTTTAGGGAGGGGGGGTTTCTCCTCTGTTACTCTGAACCGCTTGCCCTTTTTCAGTGAGCCCTTTGGCTCCCCCATCAGGTAGGAATAGGATCCTCAATGTCACTGCGGCTGATCCGCCTGCTGTGTGAGTGAGCTGCGGATCCTCCGCAAAAGCCCAACAGGGCTCGCTGTAGCCGCAGGCTGATCGGTGGACACAGTGGACGTCACAGACGTTCCTTCGGTTCCTACAACAACTGCGCCCTGCGACTGCAGCTTCCGGCTGTGCAGCCGAGCTTAACACAACCTGAAGCTGGAAGTGATGTGTCACCAACTCAGTTTGCATCCGAACACAGCAAAGTCCCTATCTGTAACTACACAAAAGAAAACAAAACCAATTACTGTTGCAGTGAAGGAGATACAATACATATCTATCAAACTACACGAATTTTAAAAAAATATAAATAACGAGAAAGTGGGAATACTAAATGTAAAAACAAACAACATAAGAATTAAACTGCAGAGCAGACAAGCAAATGAAGGTAGCTCGCTGGTACTTAACTTTTGTGCACTGTCTCTGCTGTCTGCTTGATACCTGGCACCCAACAAGATAATCATGAAATAATCAAGGTAGTAAAATAATACTGCATTCTCTCTATATAATTTTTATAAAAATGTAACTTCATAAGAACTGCTAAACTATAATTTATATATAAATCTCAGTACTGTTTTCGTCATTTACAATCAAAAGAAATATTTGACAGATAAAAGACATTTTACTAAAATACATAACATGGACGTCATTTCATTCAAGAATTCATTATAGTCAGTTTAATGTAAACTACTTTCACACGTTGTCTATGCAAGATATCACGGAAATTATATTCGCAGGTACTTGAAAATGGCGAAAGAACTTGTTGTAATTGAAGAGTATTTATCATAAACATCTAGTTTGGTGTAATTCTGTACCTCCTATCGTTGACTTTCACATACTATATTGCTGGCCATTAAAAAGTATAACACAAAAATACCTAATCATAAGTATGTTATCATGCGCATAGATTTCGATTAACAAGGAGACATCCTCCCCCCCCCCCCCTCCACGGTCTCGAAAGTTCACCTGAGGATGGGACTTCGCAGCTTAGAAGTATACGAGTAGCTCAAGGGTGTCCATTCACAGAAGTCGTAAGGTACACTATCCTCCAGAAGATTCGGAGAAAAAAGGGCTCTAAAGCTTTAAGCAAAAACAAAATAAATAAAATAATTAACGTGTTTGTAAATCTATGGGACCTAACTACTACGGTCATCAGGCTTACAAACTTACCTAAGGACAAGACACACACCCATGCCCGGGAGGACAATAACCTACGACAAAGAGCAACCGCGCGCTTTGCCACCAGGCGCCTTAGAGCGCTCGGCCACTCCACCGCGGCAAGCTTTAAGCGCAGCACTTATAACTGAGAGGCTTGTCAGTCAAGGCTGCAGCCCGGTCGGGTAACTCAGCCTGGCGAGATGGCTCAGTGCGTTCGGTGAGAGGGCTGAATACTCTTTCTAATAAAAAAGCTCTGGGCCAAGAACTCCAAGGCGGACACGCACTGAGCAACATAGATGAGCTCGAGATAGGCCTCACTAATCCCCGCACACGAATTGAGCAACTTTCCCTTCAGGTAGAGGAGCGCAGACCTGCGACATCCCGCCTAAAAGGTACCACCGGCAGCACCGCATTAGACCCAGTACGCTGGTTTCTGGTGCTTACTTCGTATCCGCCCGTGGCGAGCACTTAGTAGCGAGTTTTGGTATAATGTTTTGCTAAACGCGTAGAAGAGGACAGTGTAAAGACAATGTTTAGCGAAAGGTGTCAGACATTCCTTATTTACAAAAATTTCACCTTTAAACATTATGGGAAAGCTAAATCGACTGGTGAGAAGGACTGAAGTTGCTCTAAGAATAACTGTAATGCCATTTTTTATATTATCATTATTATTATTTTTTTATAATAAGGAATGATCATATTTAGTCAAGGTGAGACGGAAATCATAGTCATAATGCATATTTAGTGTAAGACTTAGGATGAAAATAAATCAGTGTTGAATGCAATAAAGTCGAAAGCTACCTATGATATTGACCAGCGACCGGCAGAAGTCATTATTAAGGTGGTGAGAAGCAGAGACATTTCGTCAACATGTTGACTCATTGAGATGTAACATACATAAGAAAAACACAACATTGTCAGTACAAGCCTTAAGTGCCATCCGAAACTGCCCAAATCAGCACAGGAAATAGACTTGGCGAACAATACCATTAACATGAAGACAATAAAAGATGAAAAATTTGTACTGAAAAATGATCCAGACAAAGGTTTGACAATTTTTTCATAGGAGTCAAATCGTCGTGAAAAGGATATACACTACTGCCCATTAAAATTGCTACAGCAAGAAGAAATGCAGATAATAAATGGGTATTCATTAGACAAATATATTATACTAGAACTGACATGTGATTACATTTTCACGCAATCTGGGTGCATAAATCCTAAGAAATTAATAACCAGAACAACCACCTCCGGCCGTAATAACGGCCTCGATACACCTCAACATTGAGTCAAACACAGCTTGGATGGCGTGTACACGTACAGATGCCCATGCAGCTTCAACACGATATCACAGCTCATCAAGAGTAGTGACTGGCGTATTGTGACGAGCCAGTTGCTCGGCCGCCATTGACCAGACGTTTTCAGTTGGTGAGAGATCTGGAGAATGTGCTGGCCAGGGCAGCAGTCGGACATTTTCCGTATCCATAAAGGCCCGTACAGGACCTGCAACATGCGGTCGTGCATTATCCTGCTCAAATGTAGGGTTTCGCAGAGATCGAATGAAGGGTAGTTGCCAGGGGTTGTAACACATCTGAAATGTAATGGCCACCGTTCAAAGTGCCGTCGATGCGAACAAGAGGTAACCGAGACGTGTAACCAATCGCACCCCATACCACAAAGCTGGGCGATACGCCAATATGGCGATGACGAATATACGCTTCCAATGTGCGTTCACCGCAATGTCGCCAATCACGAATGCGACCACCATGATCATGATGTTGTAAACAGAACCTGGATTCATCAAAAAAAAAAAAAAAATAAATAAATAAATAAAAAAAAAAAAAATAAAGATGTTTTGCCATTCGTGCGCCCAGGTTCGTCGTTGCATACACCATAGCAGGCGCTCCCGTCTGTGATGCAGTGTCAAGTGTAACCGCAGCGATGGTCTCCGAGCTGATAGTCCATGCTGCTGCAAACGTCGTCGAACTGTTCGTGCAGTTGGTTGTTGTCTTGCAAACATCCCCATCTGTTGAGTCAGGGAAAGATACGTGGCTGCACGATCCGTTACAGCCGTGTGGATAAGATGCCTGTCATCTCGACTTCTAGTGATACGAGGCTGTTGGGATCCAGCACGGCGTTCCGCATTGCCCTCCTGAACCAACCGATTCCATATTCTGCTAACAGTCATTGGATCGCGACCAACGCGAGCAGCAATGTCGCGATACGATAAACCGCTATCGCGATAGGCTACATTCCTAACTTTATCAAAGTGATGGTACGCATTTCTCCTCCTTTCAAGAGGCATCACAACAATGTTTCACCAGGCAACGCCGGTCAACTGCTGTTTGTGTATGAGAAGTCGGTTGGAAACTTTCGTCATGTCAGCACGCTGTAGGTGTCGCCACCGACCCCAACCTTATGTGAATGCACTGAGAAGCTAATCATTTGCATATCACAGCATCTTCTTCCTCTCGGTTAAATTTCGCGTCTGTAGCACGTCATCTTCGTGGTGTAGCAATTTTAATGGACAGGAGTGTAGAAGGGAGGAAGAACGTCCCGTCGACATCATGCTCGTTACAAACGGAACATACGCTTGGACAGTTTTTGTAAGGAAATAGACCATGTCTTTTGAAAGGAAGCATTTCGGCATTTACTTGGAGATGTTTAGGGAAATCACGGAAATCCTAAATCAGAATGGCCGCATGCTGGTTTCAACTTCCGTCCTCCCGAATTCGAGTCCCGTGTGTTACCACTGCGCCACTTCGCTCGGTCCGATCAGTTATAGAAACAATAAATACCAGGGGTGTTCAAATGAAAAGGTACGAAACGTCTTAACAAACAAACCGACTCACATTACATTTTGCAGCTTTGTATAACGTAGTGCGACATGTAGTGAGTAGAAGCATGTGTCGTCATTTGCCCCTAAACAATTCAAGGCTGAGTCCTCAGCAGGCAGGGTGATACTCACCGTCATTTTCGACGTCCTTGGTACGATACTCATCGAAACTCTACAGCACGGAAAAACCATTGACCTGTTCTGTGAGACAATCCGTAGCCTGCTCATGTCCATCATGAGCAAACGGCCTGGGCTGCTCACAGAGGAAGTGATTCTGTGCCATGATAACTGCAGTCCACGCGTCTCCGGGATCATACAAAACAAAGTGTAATGGCCAAGTTCAAGCGGGTGCAGCCTGAGCATCCGCCCTACAGCTCGGATACGTCGTCCTGTGACTTCCGTCAGTTTGTTCCGCTAAAATCATCGTCTCAAAGGGATGCGCTTCAACTCGGACTACCAACTGAAGGAGGTACTAGAGAACTGGCTCTTGTCACAATCACATGAATCCTGGGGACAGGAAATACTTCAAATGTTTGTAAAACTATCGGACCAAACTGCGTGCTGATCAGTCCGTAGCTTATAAACTACTTAAACTAAGGTAAACTAACCTAAGGACAACACATACACCCATGCCCCAGGGAGGACTCGAACCTCCGACGGCGAGCAACCGCGTGCTCCGCAGCGAGGCGCCTTAGACCGCTCGGCTACTCCACCGCGGCGGAAATACTTCGGCTAGGTAAACAGAGTAATAGTTGTACTGAAGTCTCTGGTGATTACGTTTGAATAAAGACTTCAATTATAGCCACAGTGACGTTTAGTACATTTTCATTTGAACACCCCTCATGTGACAACACTTAAAGAACTCTAGTGGCCTTTCCATAGTTCACAAAGAATTGCTTCTCTACTCATTTACAATTATAAATGGTCGACGTCTGTTGTCTCGGACATGTCTAGAATACCAGGCACTCTTGATCAACTGTACAGAAATTTCTTGTTGTTCCACGCCGCTGAAATAATTCAATAACAATTTGTTCCTCTATGAGACTCGAACCCGGATTTCCCGCATTATGAGAATGGCCGCCTTAACACCATATTGGCAATGCTGCTCTCAAGCAACATGAAAGTTGCACACAGTTTTCTGCATCATGTTTCAGCTTTCGTATTCAGATGAGCAATAGTGCTCTCACATGCACTGTCTTCTGCAGAAGGTTTCACAATAATCTCACCGAGCGAGATGGCGCAGTGGTAACTTACTGACTCGCATTCGGGAGGACGCTGGTTCAAATCCATCTCCGGCCATCCAAATGTAAGTTTTCCGTGATTCACCTAAATCATTCCAGGCAAATCCTTTCAATGGACAAGGCCGATTTCCTCCCCCATCCTTCCCCAAAAATCCGAGCGTAAGCTCCGACTCTAATGACCACGCTATCGACGGGACGTTAAACTCTAAGCTTCCTTATTCCCCCTTATAACAGTCTGAATATTAAACAGACACTGCAAGTATACGTTACCAGTATACTAGTTTCATTCGCCTCTGTGCCGCGGTGGCTTGGCCGAGCTCATTGAAGTGCTATGCTCCTATGCGCAAGGCCGTTCCCCGTCGGGGGTTCGGATCACCCCTCGGGCATGGATGTTTGTGCTGCCTTTAGTATAAGTTAGTTTATAAATAGTACGTAAGTTTATGGAGTCATGATCCCCCAGTTAAGTCCTATAAGCTTTATAAACATTTGAACACTTTTTTTCGATTTTGTCGCGCTATTTTGTTCTTATACGAGAAAGCTGCTTATAAACGGTAAGAAGAACCCTTGAAGTTGTCTGTTATGGTAAAGTACTAGCGAATTCTTATCTAAGATATTTTAAAGGACTTGATAGTTATTGGAAAGAATGAGGAGTGGAAAACTACTATGGAATGAACAACAAGCCAGGAGAAAGCAATAAAGAAGCATCTCCTGTGACAGAGAATGATGTACGAGATGGAAGTTTTGGTCACTAGCCAGACTATAACCCAAAAGGAAAATGTAGGATTTGTCTTCACGGGCACATGATTGTAAAATGTGGAAATTGTAGATTGTTCTGGGCTTTGTACCAAAAAAACTATTAGTTCCCAGACATTTCACACGAAATAGCGCAAAAAGAAGTATTTTTATATATACAAGAACATAACTGTAGTATTTATACTGAGCAGCCATGGGCCTTTTTTGTTATAGACCACATTACAACAAACTATATTTAAAAAAAAATTAGACGTAATATTTAATGAACTTAATATTCCTCTTCGTGCGATTTCTGTGTGTGCCCAATAAGGCGCTAAATTCCTCGGTCATCCGAACACGCACCCCGTCCTACCGAAATGCTAACAAATTATGGTAGTAATATCAGAATTTTCAGCTTGGTGGTTACGATATAAAATTTTTATTCAAAAATATAGCATAACCATTTCGTTCATTGAATAAAAATCATTAGTGAAGTTTCAAGTCCAGGGGACACATGTTCACCGCTTAAAATTATATCATTGTTAAAACACATAAAATGACGTGTCAGGTGTGCAATTCATGTCGCTTGTCTGTCTGCCCTCTTACTCGCAGATATACCTGAATTCCCTAAAGGGAAATTGTTGTATGCCCGTCGAGGCATATATACTAAGAGCTGTATAATATCCCGTCTAAGCACCAGAATGGTAAATATCTCTATGTTTAATAAAGTCTCACTAAAAAGGGGGCAATTACCTGCTTCAGCTCTCATTTTGCCCTCCTCACCAAAAATTTTGTCATCTACATCTACATGGGATATCTCTGCAAATCACATTTAAGTGCCTGGCAGAGGGTTCGTTGCCGTGGCCGTGGCCGTGCAAACCGTGACTGAAGCGCCTCAGTCCCCTGGGCCACCGCGGCCGGCCGTAAATAGCCCACGCCGCAGCGATATCCGCCGTTCCTGCAATGATTCCCATCCCAGATCCTGTATCATTTCCGTGAAGCTGTCTCTCATGTATCGTGACAATACAAAACGAGCTGCCCTTCTATGGACTCTTTCGATGTCCTCCCTCAAACCCACCTGATAAGGATTCCACACAGGGCAGCAATACTCCAAAAAAGGACGGAGAAGCGTGTTGCGTGCAGTTTTTTTTAGTACTTCTGTTGCATATTTTAAGGGTTCTGCCAATAAAACGCCTGTTCTGGTTCGCCTTTCCCACGCCAATATCTACGAGTTCTTTCCAGTTTAAGTCTGAAGTAATAATATTTCCTAGGTATTTGATGGAATTTACGGCCTTCACTTTTGATTGATTTACCTTGCAAACAAAGTTTAACGGATTTCTCATGTGGACGACTTCACACGACATCCAATTTGGCGTAATAATTATTCCATGGAATGCGTATAGAGACAAGATAGATCGACTGTATTACTTCTGATTCAGCCAGCTTCGGAGTATGACTTAAAGGGCGAGGAGTGAGTCGAGTATTGTTGAGATCAACGTCTTGCAATTTCGGTATGACTGAGCAGGCACAGTAGATAATCATAGTGCAATGTATTGTATGAGAAGCTGAAAATAATGACTCCATTCATACTGGAAGAGTAACTCTCTTACAATGTATTCTACAGTATTGTATTTGTTCTTTCCGAGCATTGAAAATGACTCGTTATAATACGTACGGATCTATCGAATTGGAACAGTACGAAACTGCAAACACGGTCATAGTGATCAAAAAACTTCGACTGAGATTAATCTCGCGACTGTTATTTGCGATCCAGACTACTGTTTCCAGCTTTGGTAGTGGTTCACCATCACTTCACTGAACGTGGTAGACATCTCGAAGTTTTATCAATGTATATATTCGGAAAATAGTTACAGATACAAGTGGACTGTGTGCAGTGGAACGACCTTGTCTGTACTAGTTCGCAGCCAACCGTTGTTTAAATGTTTGTATAGTCTATGGGACTTAACTACGGGGTCATCAGTCCCTAAACTTACAAAATACTTATGAACTACTTACGAACTAGGACGGCACAAATATCCATGCCCGAGGGGGGATTCGAACCCCCGACCGTAGTGGCCGTGCAGACCGTGACTGAAGCGCCTTAGTCCCCGCGGCCAACCGTTGTATGTCCTAACTAGTGTATATATTAGTGCAGTTCGGACGTCGACGAATACAATCAAAGTTGTTTGCAACACGTTGTCGGAAGAGTTTTACTTATTACAGGTAATCACCGCTTTTATGGCGAGCGGAAAATTCATGTAGCCATACATTAATAATTTAATTAAGTCCAGCTAAAGTTTATTTACTTTTCCGTCGTATTGTTTATTGGCGTTGCTATACCGACCACAGATAATCATTGAACATTGATTAATAACATTGATATTTGATCCTTTAGATATTAATGCAAACAGCTCTCACTTTTAATTGCACATCCACTCGTTTTTACAATCGCACACATAACACTTTTTCGTAGTTTCTTTTTTAAAATTTCTTTAACACGACAAGCAAGGCAAAATGTAAGCCGTCTTGTCCCCTTCGGCTCTTCAGCGACTAGAGACTGCATTTTCTGCCGCATCTGGCTAAGACCGTCGCCAATGCGCGAAGCTTTCCGCACAGTACATGCAACATAAGAAAAAATAGATGTTCAGATATTTGTAGAGCTTATGGGACTCAACTACGGGGTCATCAGTCCCTAAACTTAAAAACCACTTCTGAACTAGCTTATACTAAAGTTGGCACAACCACCCATGCCCGAGGGGGATTCGAACCCCCGACCGCAGCGGCCGTGCAGACCATGACTGACACGCCGCAGACCACTCGGCCACCGGGGCCGGCAAGAAAAAATACACAAAGACACTATCTATAATGAAATAAATCTCAATTTGCGATCACTTATGGCTTCAATGTACTAGGTTTAGATGTAATACCAATGTGCGGCGAATGAAAATTTTTTGCCCGGCCGGATTCGCACCCGGGATCTCTTGCTTACTAGGCAGACGCGTTGACCACTCCGCCACTGCAGAGGACTCTTCCCTGCATACTATCTATATCTAACTTATTATAAAACTAAGTACAAATCATTAATAAAAATGTAATGCTTGTTAAGCCCATGAATCGTTGCTGCAGGGGGAAAGGGGAGGGGGGGAGGTAATTCTTGCCGGTAACATTAACGGCACACATTACAACCATCTACTGCTTTGTCTGTCTGCGGGCGCTTGCTCCATGCACGAGAACCGACGGATCGAAGCACAGTCACCAAAAGAATATCTAACTTCCCGTTCTCTTTCAGCACAAAATATTAAATTTTTCACCCACATTGAAGATACATTTCATACACTTAGTAAGCTCGGCAAAAGAATTTATACAAAGTTTTTGTATCCAGAGATCATAGCTTTTCGTGGGTTTCTTAGAATCCACTTATTAACAAATTGTACTTTTATCAGAGCACACATAATGTACAAAAACGTACTGATTTGCTCGATTTCATTAGGGCTGCAGGAAATGAGTACTGTTTAATTTTTGACACTGTAGTATAGCTACAGTATACCATTTCTCCTGATAGCTATAAACAATCATCACTAGGCGAAGGTCTATCCAAAACACTTTATACCTTAACTCTATGATCAGTAGAACTCGAGATACGGGCCTGCTGAAGAATGGAATCTTTGCACTCAATGTTTTCAAACGTTATACCGTAATGTCGTGCACAATATGGTTGTGTTTGTAGTGTCTGCTCTGGTAGTAAAGGCTGTCACTGCGCAGTCGCCAACTACCAACCGGTAAGTTTCACATCAGCGCTTAAACCGCTAAAGAGTTAGAATTTCGTTCTGGTAACTTCCACCAAGTTATGGATTAGCCATGTCTCCGCAATATTCTTTCATCCAGCAGTGCTAGTCCAGCACATAGAACTGTGTCGAGTACTTTGAAAGGTGATAGTACTCTTCGAAACGAGAAAGATAAGGCTAGTAAACATGGGTCCGGAAACGCATACTTCCTGTTTAGAGGAGACGTTGCTCATGGTGCCCATTCATGGCAGCGCGTCCGTCTGTCCTTGGGCGTAAAGAGTGACGCACCGTTTCGGCTTAAACTGTCATTGTCAAATGACGTGCGATACAAAGTGGGTGGCATTCAGGTTGAGCAAATCATTATGTTGTAGTATAATATTACAGTATAAATCTTAACATTCACTTTCGTGTATGTTTAGATGATCTGCCATACATACAACATCTAAGGCGTCTGTATATTAAATGTCAAAATTGGCATTTTTAATCCTGATTTGGAATTTTCACAATTGTAGCCACGATGTCGTATGTTTACAAAGTATGTAAACGTTATATTTACGTTCTACGAGTCTGTATAATCTTTGGAAGCATCTTAAGTGTTTGCTAAGAATTTGTAGGTGCTAATAACATGGACGCGTTTTTGTTGCTTTATTTTATAAACACATGTTAATTTTGTATATTCCCGTTAATTTTTATATCCGATGTTCCTAAGGTGTGTTTATGATTCCAGAGAGTGCATAAGCATAGATGTTCCAAAATCCAAATGTTTGTAAATCTATCGGACCCGTAGCTTACAAACTACTTAACCTAATGTAAACTAACGTAAGGACAACACACACACACCCATGTCCTAGGGAAGACTCGAACCTCCACGGACAGCAACCGCGCGCTCCGCAGCGAGACGCTTTAGACCGCGCGGCTACTCCACCGCGGCCATAGATGTTCAATTAAATATTAGTTTGCGTTATTTCTGGAATTTTGTTGTATGTAACCTAACCTTTTACACTTTAAGAAAAATTCAATAATTAAACAAAAATTGATGTTTAAGGTCCTTTTGTTCATTCAGTACGTTATGTCGATGGTTTCATTTATGTATATAGATTTCAATTTCTTCAAGAATGCTCATCAAAGGGCCATTCCGCTGTGACCGAGGGGACTGAGGCGCTCCAGTCCCCCATAGGGCATGGACATTTGTGCCGTCCTTAGTATTAGTTAGTTCATAAGTAGTTTGTAAGTTTAGGGACTGATGATCCCGTAGTTAAGTCCCATAAGCTATACAAACATTTGAACATTTTTGAAGGGCCATTCAGAATTTTATGGCTATCTTCAGTGCATGTTCACTGGTATTATCTGTATGCCGACGTTCTTTTACGCGAATAAAAATTTTTGATTCGTTATTTTCTGTATTCATGATATGTTCTTTATATCATGAGCCGAAATTTCGCCCAGTCTGGCCTATGTAAAAAATGTCGCAGTCGGCACATGTGATTTTATATTTACCTGGGTTACCTTAGATGGCAATTTTTGTGTTACCTGATCGTAATTTCAGTTTAACGTTGTTCGTGATCTGGAAAGCAAAACGTCTATTTGTTGCAGTTCTGTATGAAGGGTTCATTTTGTCGGATATTGCACATATGTGAGTAGCTGGTATGTATTTTCTTTTCAGTTGCTGTTTCTTTGTTTAGACGTATTTAATTGAGTACAGTGTTGGTTTTAGGTGCCGCGTATTTGTTGTATAATTTAGTGAGAACGTTAAGATCAACTTTATTTTTAACGTACCCATGAGACGTTCATATTGTGATGAAAGTGTGCTCGTGCGCTCTGCAATCGTTGCTTACATTGGACATTCCCCAACAAGTTTGCTAATAGAGGAATGAGAAAGCCCAGATAATGCATCCCATTCAACCTCTATGGTAAGACGTACGGTCCTATTAATGTATCACCAAGTATGCTAATATCTACTACCACGCGTCACGCAACCCTTCCTATAAATATGTGTTTCTTTTAGAAAGAACACGTTTTCGAACCCATTTCTCTGCTGTATTAACAGTGAATACACAGAAAATAGGAGATGGGTTCTAGTGGTTGGTGGCCGTCAAGGTGGCTACAACAAGAGTAGACGCTCGATTAGAAAAACGGTATTTATTACAATAGAGAATAATACTCGACATCCTGTGGATTACATCTGATATATGACAGTAATTCGATTCCACGTCCTGAATACATGCAGACTAAGATTAGCAGGGTGTTCTTCGAAGGTGTGTGCTGCTATAGACCGAGGTGGAGAGTGAGTGCTATGACGGGCGAGCTATTAAGAACGGTGCTCTGCGGGGCGGCCTCTGGTGGTAGGCCGCGGAGAAGTTATTGCCAACCTGATGCGGTGCGACTTCTCTCGCATCAGGCGCCGTATCGTACCTATCGATACAGCACCCATGTTTATCACCTGTATACGTCAGGACGGGCAGATGAGAATTTCAGCTCGTTGTATAAAAATCGGTCGACCTCATTTGCGGTAATATCGATACTGCTGCAAGATACTAGGAAAAGGAGGAGTGAAGATCGACAGGTTCGAAGTTACCCTACTTTTGCTCGATTTTTCCAAAATCAATTATTAGCCGTTTTTGCTGTGTGGACGACAGATACCTAAATAATTTACCATAGAAAATCACTCAAATTTTAACATCATGTTCTGTATACATATTTTATATAGAAACATCACTTTCCTATTTTCGTAAATCTTTATCCATTATAAAGATACTCCAGAAAAACCATGATCTTTGAGTACCAACTTGACAGATGTGCTTAGAGACGGCGTTCCGACCGCTATGAAACTTACGATCAGGTTCTAAGAAATTTATTCGGAAAAATCCTGGATTCTCCATATCTTACACTTGATACTTTCGCTCGATGAAGAAAGAAGGAATGAAGGTTATGATTTAACGTCCCGTCGACAGCGTGGTCATTAGAGACAGAGCTCACGCTCAAGTATTTGGGTAGCGATGGGGAAGGAAATCGGCCGTGTCCTTTCAAAGGAACGATCTCGGGATTTGCCAGGAGTGATTTAGGAAAATTGCGGAATACTAAATATGGATAGCTGGAGGTGGATTTGAACTACCGTCCTCCCGAATGCGAGTTCACTGTGTGACTGCTGCGCAAGTCTCTCGGTGGATAGAAAGGAGATACTAAAATAGTAGTGATATATGTGCAGTTGATTTTGAAGACGCTTAAGACATGTTTAATGTGTATTGCCCTTAGCAATCTGCAAAGAAAATCGGAACATTTTACCTAATAAACCTGTTCATATTGTGCATCCCCAAACGAGAGACGTTAGTCCTCTCAATGGCTGGTCTACTCTCGAAATGGCGATCGATTAAATGTTGGTTTCTGCAAGGATACTGTAGTTCGTGTGTAAACTAATATATTGTATTTTGATATCGTTTCAGTCAATACTACGCTGGGTGCGCCTCCACAGAACTTACGAGACTATGAAACAAAGTTCAAAGTTTGTGTAAAGGGACCAAATTCGTAGGGCGATCGCTCCCTAGATTTACACACCAATGAAAACAACTTACACTAACGACAACGCACACACTCATGCCCTAACGAGGACTCGAACCTCTAGTGGGAACAGCTGCCAACCTATGACATGGCGCCTCATACTGCACTGCCATCCCCGCGCACCAAGTACAAAATAAATCAGACGATCTGAAGTGGATGAAATAAAAATGTTTTGTAATAACTAGGAACAAAAAACATGTTTTATCGTCAAATGCGATGTTATTTTTTTCCCAACATTGTCAGATGTTTTTGTAGAGATCTGTGCAATTTTTTTCTCCAAATACAGTATTAATTTTTTGTCGAATTACTTTTTGTCTCTCACTTACTTCTCTGTCACCTTCTGTGCTTTCTTCTCCTATACCTTTTTTTCCAATTTCGGTCGTAACTTTTCTCAGTTAGAAGCAATCATTACTGATTTCGCTGTCACGTTTGCCAAATTTTACGTAATTTTTATGATAAATTAAGTGTAATTGTTTTCCTCATTAGGTGCTTTACTTCTTTAATTAATTTTTTATATTTCTCTTTTTTTCTATGTTTATCTGCTGCTTTTTAGCAATTTCGGTACAATTTTTTACCACATGAGGTGCTATTAAAAATTTATAGCCAAACTTTATGTTTCTTTGGCTGTTTTTCTGTTATTTATCACAATTGGTGGTACATCTCTCTTTCCACTTCTATACTTTTTAAATTCGTTTTTTTTACTAATCCCAACTTCATGTTTCCGATTTCGGTGTTGTCTTGCCAATATCAGTGTAATTCTGGGCCAGTTCTGATTTTCTTTCTTGGCAATGCAGTTTTTACCAAATTTGTTTTTCTCATGTTTGCCATTACTCTATTATGCTTGTTGACCTTTTTTGTAGTTTGCCAAATTCGGCCTTTCTTTCTCTGTCAGATTCATTGTTGTAATTTTTTTTTCTTTTTTTCTGACAATTTTACGCTTAGCATATTTTTGTGCATTTATTGCCATCTTCTTTGGAGGTTTATCTGCGGTTTTGACGTCACATCATAATCACTTATACTGAAAATTAACTGACATTTTACGCCCGAAAGCTTGAGAGACAACTTTCTCGCGGGGCACCGGTTCTCGGCCGTGAGCTGCTATCGCATGGAGCTCACCGCTGAGGCGGCGGCTGGCGTATGTGCGAGTGAAGCAGCCGACCGGGCTGTGACGTCACCACTGCAGTCGCATTCCAATTCCCGCCATGAACACAACTGTTTCTGAAATAGCTACTACTGAGCCTGCCATTATCTCCATGGAAATGCGCGGCGCGTGACATCAGGTCATTCCTCGGTGATAATATTTTCGATATTATAATCAATGTGAAAGCTCTGTGATCCTGAATATCAACTATTTGATTTCATGACTGGAATTTAATAAATAATGTTTATGATGGTGTTATTTTATATATTTAAATTCCTGTTTCATGAATCCACCATAAGGAGTATTTCTTTTGCACTATTTAACGAAACTTCTCATTAGTTTTAATGAAGAAGTCATTGATGTTAGAAGTAGTTGCTAGAGTATCAAAAGAAGCCAGATTATTACTGGCTTATATTGCTGAACCGTATTCCAATTTTATCATGTTAATGGTAAATGTGGCAATACTAACTTTACAGTGAAATTAATAACTGAGATTCTGTCGTCGAGAAAAGTAAGTTAAAAATAGTACTTTTTGATTTACACATACTAGCTTATTTCTTGAAAATGAGTAACATATGACCCTAAATGCCAATAACTAGAGTAACAAGACATCGCCTGTCTTAAAATGCTCACGGAACTCCCTAAACAATCGCAGCATTTTTTTCTTAACGGCCGATCCAGCATTTATCACAAGAAATAGCTCAAATACAAGGATTTTTGCATTAGGAAGATGTACAAGAAACTACGGAACCAGTTTGCTTCCTCACAAAAAATTTAGGGATGTGAGATAACTGTAATGGCGAAGTAAACTGAGGTTTTTGTGAAAACAACAGTTTTGTGACATGCTGGATATTTTGGACGTCCGACTATGTCAGTGAAGAGATACAGTTATTCTTTCGTGAATAGACATAAGTTGTTGTCACAGCTACAGTAAACGAGCGCTTCTGTTGACTTATGCCCGCTGAGTACTAGCGTGCGTGACTTCAGCTTGTTGCACCACGCCGGCCGCGGTGGCCGAGGGGACTGAGGAGCTCCAGTCACGGTCTGCACGGCCACTACGGTCGGGGGTTCGATCCTCCCTCGGGCATGGATATTTGTGCCGTCCTAGTTCGTAAGTAGTTCATAAGTAGTTTGTAAGTTTAGGGACTGATGACCCTGTAGTTAAGTTCCATAAGCTTAACAAACATTTGAACATTTTGTTGCACCACGGCAGCTCCGAGCTGGGGTAGTGAGCGCTCGTGTGCGCTCCTGCTCGCGGAGCAGCCTCTTGGAATAGCCTGACTTACCCTGTACCGGGACACGTATCTGGGTTGCGGGTATACGGAACAGGGTGTTTGTCTGTTGATTATGTTTCACGGTACACCACTGTGCCATGAGGGTTGTCGATCCACACGAGCCGCTCCATGGCCGGTATAGAACATGATAAATCCTATTTCCAAAAATGGTTGATTTCAAAACATTCCACAAAAAAACGATAATTTGACGTTATTGTCTAGCTTTTCGTGTACCTAGTAACAAGTCATTAGGAGGCAGTCAAAAAAAAATTGACGACGGGTACAGTTGGGCCCAATCTGACACACTCCTTCAGAATGTCGGTTCGGATCGATTGGAAACAGAAGAAGGCGGCACAGATTGGCACTGTTTGCCTTCGCCGCCCGCCGCCTCTGAGCGGACCCGCCGCGGCCGCATTATACGGAGTGAGCAGACCCGCCCACTCCCGGCTTCTTTCGCCTTTTTTTTTTTTTTTTTTTTTCCTTGCTACTTCTTTTTCCTTTTTTTGCGAGCCCGGCGCTCTCGCGAGAGCGGAGCGTGGCAAACCTCGGCTGTCAATACGTGACGTCAGCGCCGCCGTCTCCCGCCTCTGCTCGGCCCGATACCTTATCGACTGACTGTGCCGCCACCGCCGCTACTGTGCCGCCTCGCGACTCCTTATCATTCACTCCGAGCCTCCGCCGGCCAGGCTTACTTCTGCTATTCAGAAAAAAAGAAGTAACCTCCCTTTTTTCAATTTTCCCCGGCGGGAGAATTTGTACGCAGAGGGGTTTTTGAATGAGGAGCGCCTTGTGTCTGCTTGCTGACTTGTGGGACCTCCACCGAGCCACCCACAACCCCCCACCCCTCCCCCCGATCCCCCCTTTCAAACTCACCCCATCACCGGACTGCCTCGCGGAATGGAGAGCACAATATTCCCCCTCCCGTCGGGGACGGAGAAGAGAGCGGGGGAAAGCGACTGAGAGGGGTCCGCTGTCGTCTTTGTAGATTACAACTTGCGGGGAGTTTTAAGAGCCGTCTGTCAACAGCGCGCGAATTAGCGGCTCGGTTTAATCACTAATAATGCGGGACCGCGCCGTTTGAGCGGCATCCGAACTCTTGCTGTATTTACACGCCAACTGGCGAGCTGGACAGCGGGGCTCTGTGGCAGATCCCGAGACCAGCGTACTGCGGGATCTTCAGGGCTCCAAGAAACTGATGTTTACCTCCAGCATCTGTAACGTCCTCACTCTCAGACCGAGCGTAAAAATTTACTTGAAAGTTTTCATTGTAGCTCGCATTTTCGTCTTCAGCTAAATGAACACTTTTATTAACCACAAAAGCTTTATGAGAGAGCTCTTTTGGGGAAATGCCAGCCGACTATATTATAACCCCATACTGCTTCAACAAGCCTTTCAATATAACAATTGGAAGTAGGGAACAGTGTCTGGTTCACTGACGGGTCAAAATCGGACCAAGACGTTGGGGCCGGGGTATACGGGCTGGAACCAAGGCTGGAGGGCGTCATCTCTCTTGGGCCGGCCGCGGTGGCCGAGGGGACTGAGGCGCTCCAGTCACGGTCTGCACGGCCAATACGGTCGGGGGTTCGAATACCCCTCGGGCATGGATATTTGTGCCGTCCTTAGGATAAGCTAGTAGATAAGTAGTTTGTTTCAAAGCTAGTTGATAAGAAGTTTGTGTGCGCCTCGGCTGCACAGTGGTAGAGTGCCAGACTACAAATCCAAAGGTCGCGGGTTCGATCCCCGCCAGGTCCTGGGATTTTCATCTGTCACTTTCCACTTCTTTCACCTCTGGCAGTATTGCTCATGTGAAAAATACGGAGTAGCACCGTGGTTCGAAACCCACGTTAAACTGTAGGTCCCCCTATAACTGGCTGGGTAAGTCAGTTCGAAGGTCGGAGGATGGCAACGGCGTACCATCTCCAAACATGACCATGCCTAGGAAAGCACTGTGGTGTTCAGACCAATCTTCGGATTGTTGACTACTTTACATTTTTAAGTAGTTAGTAAGTTTAGGGACTGATGACCTCGTAGTTAAGTCCCATAAGCTATACAAACATCTCTCTAGGGCAACTAGCCTCAGTATTCCAGAATTTGCGTAGGTGGTACAAAGATCGTAGCATCTATATCTATTCAGACAGCCAGGCAGCCCTGAGATCACTGGCAGCTCCTGCAACAAGGTCTAAAATTGTTGCAGAATGTCACAGGATTCTGGTGAAGCTAGGGGAAAGCAATAGAGTAAACCTATTGTGGGTCCCTGGCCGCTCGGGGATCAGTGGCAACGAACATGCCGACAGATTAGCCAGGATGGGGGCAGAGACTCCATTTATTGGACCGGAACCTGTCCTGAGAATCACCAAGACAATGATCAAATTGGAGCTATGTAACTGGCTCAGAAGACAACACGTAGAATATTGGACCAAAGTCCATCAACAAGAACATGGCAAGGTAATGATGTCAAAGCCATGTTTTAAAAGAAGCTCTGCAATCCTGGGTCTGAACAGGAGAGAGATTAGACTCATGGATGGATTGAAGACAGGCCATGGGAATTTCAAAAAACACCTACGTACAATGGGAATGTCAGAAGAGGACCCTAAATGTAGGATCCGTGATGACGGTGATGAAACTGCATCACATCCAATCTTCGAATGCATTGCATTGGCCGGCCGCGGTGGCCGAGGGGACTGAGGCGCTTCAGTCACGGTCTGCACGGCCACTACGGTCGGGGGTTCGAATCCCCCCTCGTGCATGGATATTTGTGCCGTCCTTAGTATTAGCCAGTTCATAAGTAGTTTGTAAGTTTAGAGACTGATGACCCCGTAGTTAAGTTCCATAATCTATACAAACATATGAATTTTTTTTTTAATTTTTATTTTTTTAGGCACTGTTTTATAGCGATATGGTAGATATTTAGTAATTTGAAGAATATAACGCGAAATGCGGAACAATAATTACTCTTTGAAAACTATATTTACTTTTTGAAAATGGTTTTATTGGTTGCATTGTTGCTTGGAGGTTGATATTGATAAAAGGGTGGAGTATATTGGGATGGAAAGTTAGCGGTATATATAAAATTCTACGGGTGTGTGTGTGTGTTAATATTTCGATCTGCAGCGAAAACTAGGCCTACAGAACGCAAAAGAGTGGTCTGTGTGTAATTGTTGTTCGAAGTCTCCCCCTTGTACACCATAGCAGTTCGATGCCGATAGCTATAAGGGAGTGGAAGGTATGATGGTTGAAAGTCGTCAAACTATAAAAAGAATTCGGACTGAAGGCCAGCGATGAAGTTTGCGACTCTGTAGCAAGGAAGTTACATAAAGCGAAACGTGATGCCACAGACCATATCTACATCTACATCTACATGGGATACTCTGCAAATCACATTTAAGTGCCTGGCAGAGGGTTCATCGAACCACAATTATACTATTTATCTTCCATTCCATTCTCGAATAGCGCGCGGGAAGAAAGAACACCTGAATCTCTCTGTTCGAGCTCTGATTTCTCTTATTTTATTCTGATGATCATTTCTACCTATGTAAGTGGGAGTCAATATATTTTCGCATTCGGAGGAGAATGTTGGCGATTGGAGTTTCGCAAGTAACCCACGCCTCAGCGATAAGCGCCGTTGTTGTAATGATTCCCATCCCAGATCCTGTATCATTTCCGTAACGCTGTCTCCCCTGTATCGTGACAATACGAAACGAGCTGCCCTTCTTTGGACTCTCTCGATGTCCTCCGTCAAACCCACCTGATAAGGATCCCACACTGGGCTGCAATACTCCAAAAATGGACGGACAAGCGCAGTGTATGCAGTTTCTTTAGTAGTTCTATTGCATCTTTTAAGGATTCTGCCAATAAAACGCAGTCTCTGGTTCGCCTTTCCCACGATATTATCTACGTGTTCTTTCCAGTTTAAGTCTGAAGTAATAGTGATTCCTAGGTATTTTGTGGAGTTGGTTTTGATCTTCAGATGATTTTACTAGGCGGTAAATGACGGCGTCATCTGCAAACAACCTAAGAGAGCTACTTAGATTTTCCCCTAAATCGTTTATATAAATAAGGAATAGCAGAGGACCAATAACACTACCTTGTGGAACGCCCGATATCACCTCTGTTTTAGTCGATGCCTTACCATCGATTACTACGAACTGTGTCCTCTCTGACAAGAAATCCCCTATCCAATTGCAAATTTGGGGCGATATACCATAACCACGCAATTTGATTAAAAGCCGTTTGTGAGGTACGGTGTCAAAAGCTTTCTGGAAATCAAGAAATACGGAAACGATTTGCGAACCTTTATCGATAGCACCCATCACTTCGTGTGAATATAGAGCTAGTTGTGTTTCGCATGAACGATATTTTCTAAATCCGTGTTGACCTTGGGTCAATAGATCGTTCTGTTCGAGATAATTCATAATATTTGAATACAGGATATGTTCCAAAACCCTGCTGCAAATTGACGTCAATGAAATAGGCCTGTAGTTTAGTGGGTTACTCCTACTGCCTTTCTTGAATATAGGTGTGACCTGTGCAACTTTCCAATCTTTTGGTACAGATCCTTCTATGAGAGAGCGCTTGTATATGACTGTTAAGTAAGGAGCTATCGCTTCAGCATAATCAGATAGAAATCTAATGGGTATACAATCCGGACCAGAAGACTTGTTCTTATTAAGTGATTTTAGTTGCTGCACTAATCCGATGATATCTACTTCTATGTTACTCATTACGGCATCTGTTCGTAATTCGAAATCTGGAATATTGGTTTCGTCTTCTTTAGTGAATGAGTTTCTAAAAGCTAAGTTTAGTAACTCTGCTTTAGTAGCGCTGTCATCGGCAGGATCGCCATTACTATCACGTAGTGAAGGTATTGTTTGTGACTTTCCCCGAGTATATTTAACATTTGACCAAAATCTCTTTGGGTTTTCAGTCAAATTACGAGAAAGAGTTTCGTTGTGATAAATGTTGTAGGCATCTCGCATTGAAATCCTCGCTAAATTTCGAGCTTCTGAGTACAATCGCAAATCCTGGGGATTTCGTGTTCGTTTAAATTTAGTATGCCTCTTCCTTTGCTTTTGCAACAGTGTCCTGACCTGTTTTGTGTACCAAGGGGGATCGCCTCCTTCTTTTATTAATTTATTAGGTATAAAACTTTCAATTGCTGTCGATACCACTTCTTTGAATTTGAGCCACATCTGGTCTACACCTACGTTTAGTGTTAGAAACGAGTGGAAGCTGTCTTTCAAGAAGCAATGTATTTTGTTTCTATCTGCTTTCCTGAACAAATATACTTTGCGTTTATTTTTGGTAACTTTGGGACTTTCGATATTCAATTTCGCTACTACAGCTCTGTGTTCACTAATACCTGTATCCGTTTTGATGCTCATTATGAGCTCAGGATTATTTGTTGCTAAGAGATCAAGTGTGTTTTCACATCCATTTACAATTCTAGTTGGCTCATGAACTAATTGTTCGAAGTAATTCTCAGAGAATGCGTTGAGTACAATTTCGGACGATGTTTTATGCCTACCTCCTGATTTGAAAATATAATTTCGCCAACAGATCGAGGGTAAATTAAAATCACCACCTACTATTATCGTGTGAGTCGGGTACGTTTTTGTAATTAGACTCAGGTTTTCTTTGAACCTTTCTGCTATTGTATCGTCAGAGTCGGGAGGCCGGTAAAAGGAACCGATTATTAACTTCTTACGATTTTCGGGTACAACCTCTACCCATAATAGCTCGCACGAACTATCAACTTCAACTTCGCTACATGAAATACTACTTTTGACGGCGACAAACACGCCCCCACCTATTTTGTTTAATCTATCCTTTCTGAATACCGTTAGATCTTTTGAAAATACTTCTTCTGAACTTATTTCCGGCTTGAGCCATCTTTCGCTGCCTATAATGATGTGTGTTTCGGTGCTTTCTATTAACGCTTGCAGTTCTGGAACTTTCCCGACACAGCTACGACAATTTACAACTGTTATACCGATAGTTTCCGGATCTACATTTCTCCTGTGATCCACCTGAACCCTTTGAGATTGCCCATTTTCTATTTCCCCGAAGCTCTTTATCCTTTATCTTTAGTCTATGCGTGCTACAATGTCTTCAGCTCTTTCTCCATAAGGATAAGCAGACGAATAAGGAAATATAAGAATAAATAAATAAAGCAGTAAACAAGAAATTTAATATAATACATCTCTTTAAAAAAATCGCTTTGACGTTTCGCGCATTATCTATCATAACCAACCAACACGCGAGCGGAGCCACGGGTTTAAGCTAGTACTAAATATTTTAAAAAAATTCGTTGGTCTAATTTATGAGATAACTACGCATCAGCTTCCTGTTACAAGACTGGCGAAAGAACTAGTTATTTATTACGGAGGGCAGAAAGAAGGATTAGAAAGGAAAGGACTGACATTAGCTGCATAGAGGCACTGAAATTATACAATGGCGCCGAGTAATAATGTGAGCCGGACCGAGAATCGAACTCGTGTCTCCGCTTCTGGCCAGCGGTCGCCTTAACCACCTTGCTACCCATTCTTATAATGAAAATTTCATATTCACAAAAATTTAGGTGCAATAGTGTTTTGATTGCTAACAGATATTAATGTTCACATCTGCCATTCAGAAAGTTACTTTGCACATTACGGTATTAATTATGAAACAGTTCTGAGTTTTCAACAGTCATTTTCTAGAACTTTTTAAACGATGATTTCATAAAAAAAATAACTTCATTATATAACTGAGTTATTATCTTTTTTAAATAGGACAATTTTGCTGTAATTGAATATCAACTAATAAATACGTTACATCAAGTTACTGAGAATTTCTGTGTCAAGCCTAATACTTGTACGTTGCAATATATTGTGCTATGTGACTGATTTATCTAAACATCAACGCAATTCATATTCGTGTGAAAATACTTCTGCCCATTCCTCTGTCTCTTTATGATCACCGAGCGAGGTGGCGCAGTGGTAACACACTGGACTCGCATTCGGGAGAACGGTGGTTCAAATCCACCTCCAGACATCCAGATTTAGGTTTTCCGTGATTTCCCTAAATCGCTTTAGGCAAATGCCGGGATGGTTCCTTTCAAAGGGCACGCCCGATTTCCTCCCCCGTCCTTCCCCGAAAATCCGAGCGCAAACTCCGTCTCTAATGACCACGCTATCGACGGGACGTTAAACCCTAAGTTTCCTTCCTTCCTTCTTTATGATCGTAATAACATAATTACTTTATATGACTCGTACTCTGAGGAAATTAGGTCAGTTTACATCACAGTCTCGACTTTGTTAGCATTTGAGCATTTTCCTCAGCGAAACATGGTAGCCATCTAACTACCTCATTTATACACCGACATCGGAATTGGGAGATGAGAAGCGTACTACATTATTCTATAAAACTGCAAATTATTACATATTGCCTCAGTCATGCAGAGAGACCGTCTTGCAAAGGAAGATTTTCACAATATGATTTTAGTTCCGAGTCACTAGTACCATTCAACGTTTTAGAAGCCATCAGAATCTGTTTCAGACGAAATAAAATGATAAGGTTAACTCAAGATCAAATATCTAAATTACATTCGCACAACTACCACTTTATAACAACAATCATTTGATTGTATTACACAGTCAACAGTGATGTCACATCCTGGCGAGAAACTTCCTCCCCGAAGAATGTTTTCTCGTCTTGTTGAGACGTTTCAGGAAATGGTGTCAACACAGAAGTGTTTTAAGTGCGCCGAGTATAATCTATCAAAGAATTACGTGAAAATCAGTTTTCCGTCCGAAAAATCACATTTCATTTTATGTTTCGTATATGATACTTCGAGTCACTGTGACTACATTTCAGATCGGTATGAAGAAGATGAGGAAAGTGAATGGGATAACATCAGTTCAGTACCATCAGTGTCCAAAAGATATAAATCTGCCTTTCACGTGCAGAAGTAACTACGAACAAATAGAACAAGCCAAGATGCTTAGGTGTTCTGAATGTAATGTTTCTTCTACTTAAGTTCAGAAATAAAAAGTTTCAAAATATTTTATACTAATCATAATGCATTCTAGAAACTGTAAAAAAATAGTTTATTAATTTTTCATCTTTCTAAACAATTTTGTGTTGTGTTGCGCATTTTATAGCATGAAGTATAATAGATGTTCTGTTTAAAACTAACAGAAAGAAGCAATTAGTTTTTCCCGTGCTTCATTTTTTTGTCATTAGAAAATTTTCAAATGTTTGTAAATCTATCGACTAATCTGCGTGGTCATCAGACCGTAGCTTACAAAGTACTTAGACTTAACTGACCTAAGGACAGCACACACACCCATGCCCTAGGAAGGGCTCGAACCTCCGCAACCGCACGCTCCGCAGTGAGGCGCCTTAGATCGCTCGGCTACTCCGCCGCGGCTTTGTCATTAGCAACCTGATATATCGCATATGCTACGTGGGCTGCAACAATGAACATTTTTTTAATCGTGAATATTTGACCATTACTGGTGCCATCAATACATTAAAGGTTATCGTCTTTAACCTATTTTATAAATGTGACTTTGGGTATCTAGGGGATTGGAGGAACCTACGGACATTGCTGACGCCTCCATCAACTGTTGACTTGCGAAATCCAGCTCGCCACTCTTCTTCAAGTTTCCCCCTCCTATCCGAGAAGGACCAATTCTCATCTTCCTCTACATAAAAATTCATAGCGACTGAAGATGGCTTATCTGTGAGACAATTTGCTCATTTATGGCATTGGACAGTAGCGTCCCAGTAGTTGGTCGTTACCGCTAGAGATAGTTCTTGAAGCCTCAGTGACAGATTGTCAGGTGGGAGTAACTTGTAGCTGGAGTAGACAAGTGTCACAAATCAAATTCAAAAGCTTATGAAAAGACGCGGTTTCACGTACTTCTGACAGCGTCATCATTAGAGACGGATCAATTGGTGGTGAGGGAAATAATAGGACTATTGTACATAAAGAAGTTAAGACATAGACTTCAGATTATTTAGGGGGGAAGCAGAATATCTAAGTAAGTATGGGTAGAAAGAGGTTTGAAATGTCACGTTTCAGAATACGAATGGGGTGTCCACTAGGACACTTTATATGACTTGAGGAGGGATCTGCGACTTTCTAGATACGTGTTTCATTGCGACTATTAGCTCCAATAGTATTTCGTCAATCTACACTCCTGGCCTTAAAAATTGCTACACCACGAAGATGACGTTCTAGAGACGCAAAATTTTACTGACAAGAAGATGCCGTGATATGTAAATAGTTACCTTTTCAGAGCATTCACACAAGGTTAGCGCCGGTGGCGACACCTACAACGTGCTGACATGAGGAAAGTTTCCAATCGATTTCTCGTACACAAACAGTAGTTGACCGACGTTGCCTAGTGAAACGTTGTTGTGATGCCTTTTGTAAGGAGGAGAAATGCGTACCATCACGTTACTGACTTTGATAAAAGTCGGATTATAGCCTATCGCTATTGCGGTTTATCGTATCGCGACATTGACGTTGGTCTCGATCTAATGAATGTCCGCAGAATATGGAATCGGTAGGGTCAGGAGTGCAATACGAAACGCCGTGCTGAATCCCAACGGCCTAGTATCAGTAGCAATCGAGATGACAGGCATCTTATCTGCATGGCTGTAACGGATCGTGAAGCCACGTCTCGGTCCCTGAGTCAACAGATGGGAACGTTTGCAAGACAACAACCATCTGCAGCAACAGTTCGACGACGTTTGGAGCAGCATGGACAATCAGCTCGGAGACCATGGCTGCGGTTACCCTTGACGCTGCATCACAAACAGAAGCGCCTGCGATGGTGTACACAACGACGAACCTGGGTGCACGAATGCAAAACATCATTTTTTCCGGATGAATCCAGCTTCTGTTTACAACATCATGATGCTCGCATCCGTGTTTGGCGACATCGCGGTGAACATACATTGGAAGCGTGTATTCGTCATCGCCATTCTGGCGTATCACCCGGCGTGATGGTATGGGGTGCCATTGGTTACACGTCTCGGTCACCTCTTGTTCGCATTGACGGAACTTTCAACAGTGACCGTTACATTTCAGATGGGTTACGACCCGTGGCTCTACCCTTTATTCGATCCCTGCGAAACCCTACATTTCAGCAGGATAATACACGACCACATGTTGCAGGTCCTGTATGGGCCTTTCTGGATACGGAAAATGTTCGAATGCTGCGCTGGCCAGCACATTCTCCATATCTCTTACCAACTGAAAACGTCTGGTCGATGGTGGCCGAGCAACTGGGTCGTCACAATATGCCAGTCACTACTCTTGATGAACTGTGGTATCTTGTTGAAGCTGCATGGGCATTTGTACCTGTACACGCCATCCAAGCTCTGTTTGACTCAATGCCTAGGCGTATCAAGGCCGTTATTACGGCCAGAGGTGGTTGTTGTGGGTACTGATTTCTCAGGATCTATGTACCCAAATTGCGTGCAAATGTAATCACATCTCAGCTCTAGCTAAATATATTTGTCCTATGAATACCCGTTTATCATCTGCATTTCTTCTTGGTGTTCTAATTTTAATGGCCAGTAGTGTAAAAACGCAAAAATTAAGATTATGGATCAACTTGTAACGGCTTTGGTGCAGTTGTTCTACAGTTCAAAACGGATAAACTGTCTCTAACAGCACGTGCACTGCATCAGTAAATGAATGCTGTACAAACGACACTCGCCATGTCTATAATTCGTTCCGGTTGTTTCCAGAAGATGACACGAAGAATTTTCACAGCTGGTATAATTAACCACTTGGTGGTGCGCGCAGTACACACGATGATGAGCAGGGTCTGCTTCCACTGCGGATCAGCGCTCAGAGCACAGAGCTATTCAGAGCGGACTTCTCCAACTAGCGGAAGTAAACACGCTTAACTCCACAGCTGCGCAAACATGGGGGCGGCCAGTGCAGCAGACAAAGAACAAACGGAGGTGCTGTCGGATCACGTTAGAGACGCGCGACGGGCGCGGCAGCGAGAAAACTGCAGCGCCAGTTTCGCGCGAGTCTCTGGGGACGAGTCATGGGACGGTGCTAGCTCTGAGACATGCTAGCTGACCACAGAGCTCGTAGAGCAGTGCTTTCCAAACCAGTGGCGTAGCTATATCAGCAAGGGCCCCGGGGCAAAAATGACGTTGGGGCCCTCTTTAAACAAAAACTACACAGATGCAAAACTACTTCTTCGTCAGGTTCTAAGCGCCCACTGGAAGACATAATAAGGCAAACCTAAATACTACTGAGTAAATTATTATGTGTCGCACAGTAGATTATATTTAATCGTACTGTCTAATATAATTATAACTGTGAAAATTTGTTTGTTATGCTTTCTCACAAAAATTATTGGCTGGATGTGGATGAAATTTTGCAGAGGGATTGACATGATAAAACGACCCGATGGGATAGTTTCCGAAGTTGCTCCATACTAGGCGAATGAAGTTGCAGGCAGAAACATCACTGATGAAGCGTCCATCAGTAACACAAAACCATTTACTATCCATATTCTCTTCTTGCACGAATTTCAAAGTGCATTTGGTTACAGCACTTCATTGGGATCTATGATTAAGGAGCACTCTCTTGGGGGAATTCACTACACAAACAGTTGAGTTAGTATAACAATACCGTTCCGTAACAATGCATTGCAGAGACTTCATATTCAAATCTGATCACACCGTGTATTGTCAAACACAGTGCTAATAATTCAGCGCCATTGACTGTTATTTCGCAAAGACTGGCAGCCATGGCAACTCCGACTTCAACCGACAAGGTGCACGTCTCAGGGGACAAGCAATACACCTTGTCATGTTTCTATTCTGAGATGGGAATAATTTTTGGATTTCACTCCGTGCGTTTGAGGTTTATTGGTCAGGGTTCAAAAAGTTAAGTCGAAAATTCCTTCATTGAACTAAAATATATACATTAGAACGTCGATTATCGGTAGTAACTGGGGACATCGATGTTCCAAAAACCGGTTTATTTGGATAATCGTTCTATACTCTTGCATTTGCCAATAAGTTTGTACAGTTTTTGAAGCCGGGCGATCCTTCACACTGCACCGAGCGGCACGTCGCAACACTTGGAAGGCTCTGCTGTTGCTGCGAGCAGCTCTGATGCTGCCGCCACTTCTGCTGCTACGCCGACTGAATAGTTACAGCGACTGGCTGCTTGGCCGGTTAGCAAAGCCACCGAGTAGTGTCGTGTGAATCAAGGTCCCATTAGAAGCACTGTTCTGCCACCCGGTGGCCCAGTGCGAGTACTGTTGCAAACTTGGTTTGAAGGGACGGGGAGGTGATGGACGTAAAAATTATTCGACGCTCTACTGTAACTTTTTCGATCGTCGCTCACGGAGGCCGAGGGGCCCTTGTGTTCGGGGGCTCCGGGGCATTGCCCAGCCTAGCCCTATGATAGCTACGCCACTGTTCCAAACTTTCCCTCATGGCGACACCCTTTCATAGCTCATAGTTTTACGCGACATCCTTTCACTAATATAAATACTCTAGCTGACAACCCGGCTTTGCCCGGGTATTTATTTATTTATTCCTGCCTTGAGTTAGTACTTCTACTACCCTTCCCTCTCTGTCCATCTTCTTTTTTCTAAAAATATGTTATCTTTATCGGAGAACCTATAAGAAATAACGCTGTCTTGGATAATGTACAAAATTATAAGCGCATTACTCAAAGAAAGGTAGGGTAAGGTGGTACAAATTCGATATAGGTACAATTCCAATCAACATAATTTGTCAGTCTCGTAGTGTTGGTAGCACATGACTTTGTGTGGCGTTGTAGTGTAGCAGGTTTCTACAGCTCCTCCTGTGTTTTCCAAGAATACACCACTTTGCGCTACGGAGATATAAATTTTTTCCTGTTAAGAGGTACGTGGAGCAACGTCGTCGAGCGCATTCTTATAAATTATCTAGTTTCCACGCGATTGCAAATTCTATACTATGCAATGTTTGTTACCTAAGAAGTATGCGTTGGTGCCCAAGGGAAAAAGTGTTTTTTATGTGGAAGAAGCCAGAGATCAAAATTTTACGTGGAAGTGATCATAATTGTACCTAGTGTGGTACATTTTCGATCGATTTTTCACACTTGTGTAACATTTTTTTGTGTTTATACCAACATTTTTAATGGTCTAGTATTTGTGTTACATATCCGTTAAACATCCAAGAACAATTGCCATAGTTAAAATTATCTGTTTTCTCAACATATTTCCAGTACCAACAACATTTGTCCGAAATGATCGGAATTGTACCACCTTACCCTAGAAGTCAAAACACAAATGACATAAAATTCGCACGATCTCATATTTATTCAGTTATATGTGGTACAATTGTATAATTTTTCAGGTATGTATTCATTTGTATAAGTGCTGCATATCTGAAAAATTTCATGGGAATGCAATTGGTGTTAAAGAAGTAATAGATTACTACTTGGTGCGTGATAGGGCGGTTTTCAATGAACGTTACTGTTTTATGTGCTCATACCTAATGAACTACAGGTAGCACTGTGCTACAGTTTCGGAGGCACATTCAACGATATGTGTGTACATTGCCTATAAAATAAAAATCACCGTGGCCAGTTTAAAAGTGCACAAGCCCACGAGTTGGGTGGATTTTCATCTTCAGTCTTTCTCTGACCGAAGGGAGAAATTGCCCTTCGTGCGGTTTTCGAGTGTTCTCACTGATCTTTGGCAGATCTCTATGGTTGCTATTGATTTCCCTGACGTTTTGGCTGTCTCGACCCATGATGTGCTGAACCCTTATATAATCATGTCTCTTAATCCAATAGACTGCAGCACGCTGACGTACTATCAAATCTGTCGGACACAGTCCTATGATCACAGTGACGCCATCCGTGGCGAAGTGCCAGTGGCTCCTGCTGATATTATTATGTTTCTCTGCACTATAGAACCTCTAATGATCGATAGATATCAGTTATATAATGCCAAGACTTTACTAGGGAGAGTAGCCAAATAAAATTTAGTAATTACTGAGCATAGTAGTGGAATAAAAAAATAAATAAAAGCCTGTCACGACTGGATACGAACCACATTGTAAGGCCACAACTTTACCATCTGAACTACACCGACGGATGGTGCAATTCATTTAATGATTGGTACTTACGCTTACTTGCAAAACTTCGAAGTCGATTTTCTCGAGAAATTTTGAGAGTTGCGTCGAATGGCTTTCTTTAGCTGACTGTTATTTGAGTTCTGAACTCCACGTACCATAAATATCAAAAGATTCTAAAATCCGATACCCATGTGGTCTCCTTGTCAGAGTGTTTTGCCACTTGTGGCGGCTTGAATACTGACAGCCAATATTTGATCACCGTGAATAAACAGAAATATATTTTTTGAAAATGAATTAAACGCCCAAACGTTTATCTTATACTGAATGTTTCTGTTACTTATCAATAACCCTGTGTTGTATTGTATATGGTCTGCTGCCTAGCCAGTGTTGTGTGCTCAATGCTGCACCTAAGCCGCCGCCCCGGCCGTCCGGCTGCCAGTAGCTGAGTGTGAGCCACCTGGAACAGCCTGGTCTAAGTAGTTTGTAAGTCTAGGGTCAATGACCTCAGCAGTTTGCTCCCTTATCTTTACAAAAATTGGAACTTTAAAAGAATCATTCCACCCTTCATTCCTCTATAAATCAATACTATCAGCACAAGACTATAACTGAACTAGTCTATAATTTGCAGATTACTGTGCCCGTGCCATTTCCCATGTTTAAAATAACGGACAATAACAAGTGATCAACTGCGCCGTTTCTGCTATCACTAATGGGGTGGCGTTCAGCCCAAACTAGTCCCACAAACATACAGAGGGGTGGGCAAAATAATATGAACACGATGCAGTCTACTCCTTCTTGTTGCAAGTTGGCACCACTGCCTACCTGTTACCTCCGTGACCTGACCGCAGTGCACAATTGACGTACGAATTTTTTTCCCCAGGTTTACGGTGGTGGAGGGATTGGCCGTTATCATTACTAATAACATTTCCGAGGGACGCCGGCATGCTATAATCTGATACTGTTGATATAGAATGCTCTCGTGGAGGCTCCTTCCAAGACACAAGTCAGCGACTTCCATCTTCGATCCTGCACACTAATCGTAAACTTAACGTCTCTTGGAATATTACCACACTGGAATATACTAACAAACCATCTTACCTGAGCGTGGTGCTCGATAGATCTCTAACATATAGGTACCATTGCGAAAAGACGCGCCAGAAGGTAACTGCCAGAAATAATATTCTGCAGAAACTAGCTGACAGCAAATGGGGTGCTAAAACTCCCATTTTAAAAACCACCGCACACGCCTTATGATATGCCTGCCCAGTTTGGTCCAAATCATCCCAGGCAAAGAAGGTCGACATAACTCTCAATGAAATATGCCGATTAACAATGGGTTGCATGAAACCTACTCCTCTACCACAACTATATAAGCTGCCGGGTTTGCGAAACCAACTCTCGGAAAACATCACATGAATTCACAGAGAGGCTCAGACAAACTACCGAGGATCGGCAGTGAGTGTAAATGCCGTAAATGCCGTAAAAGGTTCTTAGTCACGAGAATAGAAGATCCACCAGGGTATTACACACCTGTACAATAGGTGACCAGCAGATTTACTACGAACTGGAAGACATGGAGAATACTGAATCTATTAAGAACGGGGGTGGCCCCAATGAAGACAAACATGATTAGGTTGGGTCCCGGAACAACGGATGAAAAGTGTGACTGGGGCGCTATGGAGGATATGGAGCACCTGCTCGCCTGCCACAACTGCTTATATAAATGCAACCCTGACGATTTATGGCTAACATGAAATAAGCTTTGGAAGTGGCTCTATACTGGGCCGAAAGACTGTGACCTGGTTTCCGGACAAAAGTACGAAGTTCTCGACGTTTCTTTGCAGTTAATCAAACGCTTTCTTCTGCGACGGTCAGAGCAAATGATCGGTGAAATACGTGATCTCTAATACTTACAAAGAGGTCTACTTGATCATAACCAGTTAGTGGGAGTACCTATGACGAAAACGGCAGCCAACTGTGGCATCCCCACCAAGTGGTACTGACGGATGGTATATCACCCCAAATTTGCGACTGGATAGGGGATTTCCTGTAAGAGAGGATACAGTTTGTAGTAGTCTATGGTAAGGCATCGACTAAAACAGAGGTGATATCGGGCGTTCCACAGGGTAGTGTTATTGGTCCTCTGTTGTTCCTTATTTACATAAACGATTTGGGAGAAAATCTAAGTAGCTCTCTTAGGTTGTTTGCAGATGACACCGTCATTTACCGTCTAGTAAAATCATCTGAAGATCAAAACCAAATGCAGAACGATCTAAATAAGAAATCACTATGATGCAAAAATTGGCAGTTGACTAAATAATGCGATGTGTGAAGTAGTTCACATGAGTACGAAAAGAAATCCGGTAAACTCTGCTTACAAGATAAATCAATCAAACGTGAAGGCCGTAAACTCCACAAAATATCTAGGAATTACTATTACTTCAGACTTAAACTGGAAAGAACACGTAGATAATGTCGTGGGAAACGCGAACCAGAGACTGCGTTTTATTGGCAGAACCCTTAAAAGATGTAACAGAACTACTAAAGAGACTGCATACACTACGCTTGTCCGTCCATTTTGGAGTATTGCTGCCCAGTGTGGGATCTTTATCAGGTGGTTATGCCGGAGGACATCGAAAGAGTTTTTTATTGTCACGATACAAGGGAGACAGATGGGATGGAAATCATTACAACAACGACGCTTATCGCTGCGGGGTGGGCTGCTTACGAGAAATTCAAATCGCCAACATTCTCCTCGGAATGCGAAAATATATTGTTGATTCCCACTTACATAGATAGAAAAAATCATCAGCAAAAAGTACGAGAAATCAGTGCTCGGACGGAGAGATTCAGGTGTTCTTTCTTCCCGCCCACTATTCGAGAATGGAATGGGAGATGAATAGTATAAAGGTGGTTCGATGAACCCTCTGCCAGGCACTTAAATGTGATTTGCAGAGTGTCCCATGTAGATGTACTATCGCGATCTAGGGAAGGGAATGTCACAGAACTGATGCACAAGTTACAGTGGAAGTCGTTAAAAGAAAAATATTGTGGGGTTACGTTTCATTGACAGAAAGCTTCGACGGGACCCTCACCAGGTGGGACTGACAGAAGACATTGAGAAGGTTTAGAGACGGGGAACTCGTTTTATCACGTTACAGGGGGTGGGGGGAGGGGATGGGGGAGCGTCACGGAAATCAATAAAATAACGACGATATTCATTGCGGCGATTTCTCTTCAGAATGCAAACATTTTGTTAGCACCCACCTTCATAGGGAGACATGGTCATCTTAACAAAATAAGAGAAATCAGATCGAAAAAAGTTTCAGGTGTTCCTTTTCCCCGCACACGCTATTAGAGAATTGAACTGTAGAGAAAAAAAATAAGACGTGCTAAGATATCTCAATAATTTTATTTTTACATGAAAGCCTGTACCGTAATCCACTTTTCTACATAATTTCCGCCAATATTGAGGCACTTGTCGTAATGTTGTACCAGTTTTTGAATACCCTCCTCATAGAAGTCAACCGCCTGACTTCTTAACTACTGCATCACAACTGTTTTGACTTCGTCATCGTCTTGAAGTCATCCCGCAAGAAGAAAATCGTAAATCAACTGTTTTCTGTTACCTTAATATGCACTTTCTACACCAAGCTTTCATTAACGACCGAAGGACACCCACACCTTTGTAAATCATGCACATTTGGGCGGTCATATTTAAGTGCTCTAATCCACTTTCTTACCATTCAATCATTCATAATGTTTTCTCCATAAACTGCACATACCTCAGGATGAATATCGATTGCTTTTAAGTTTTTAGCACTAAGAAATCTTATAACAGCCCGTACTTCACAGTCGGTGGGACTCACGATTATCGGAGGCATCTTAAACACTCAGTAGACAACGTAAACAAGGAAGAATCAGAGTGTAATGGCGTCAGTGCGTAGACAACAGATGTAGGTACCCAGTGTGCATGCGCAGAACGCTGCGGCCGCGGTGTGGAAAAACGGTACTTACTTAAAAAAACACGCTTCGTTTTACAAAAGCAGTTCCATCGATAAGCCACTACGGTCGGGCGTTAGAATCCCCCCTCAGGCATGGATATTTGTGCCGTCCTTAGGATTAGCTAGTTCATAAGTAGTTTGTAAGTTTCGGGACTGATGACCCCGTAGTTAAGTCTCTTAAGCTTAACAAACATTTGAACATTTTCTGATTTGTAAACTGCGCTTCTTAAAGTAGCATAATAAGACCCTTTGTGAGACTTAGATATTGGGTTATATTGTAGAAGATTAAATACAGATTTTAAAAAAATGGAAGGATGGTTCCTTTCAAACGGCATAACCGATTTCCTTCTCCGTCGCTGACAAAAGACCCTCCTAGCGTGCGCTCCGTGTCTAATGACCAGGACGTCGACGAAACGTCAAACCCTAATCTGTCGTTCTTCGAATACACGGGGTTCGGGTCGCCCCTGCCTGGAGCGAGATCGTCGGCGCCCTTTACCGTGGGTAGCGGATAAATGAGATCAGTGAAAGGCGCGGGCGGAGGGTGTCAGGGTGGAAGTGTCGCACCGGGAAACACGCGCATGATTCAGTGCGGCCACCGCAAGGCGGCACTCGGGCGGCTTTAATCAGGCCGGCACGTGTCGGATACTTTAATCAACAGCGCGGTACGGCACGGCACGGTACGGCGCGGCGCGGTTTTTCAATTGGGCGCGTATTGGAGAGCGGCGAGGGCTGCGCGCCGGGCCGGACACAAAGATGCGGGGGTGGCGGCGGTCCGCTGCGGCCGGCCATTGTCTGCGCCGAAGAAGCGCCGGACGCTGCGGGGGCGGGGGCGGGGGGCGGCGGCAGTTTCCGCCCCCGTGGCCACCAATATGGCCCGGCGCAGGCACTGTGCCGTGCGCTAACTCGATTTTCTAGTCTCGCACGCCCCGATAATGGCCGGCTTAGTGGATTTAGCTACTGTGCGCTCCTTCCACCACTTAGCGCCCCGCAGCCGCCGCCGCTGCCGCTAGAGAGGCTTTAAATCACGGTACAGTCGCGGACACGCCCCTGGCCTGCTTGTTGCTGCTCTGCTCCGCCGGAACGTAGCGTACCTGTCGCCCTACCACACGCCTCTTGTCAGACACTACGAACACATCCATTTGTATGTTATCCATCTACATCTACATAGATACTCTACAAATCACATTTAAGTGCCTGCCAGAGGGTTCATTAACCACTTTCATAACCTTTCTCTACTGTTCCATTCTCTAATAGCACTCGGGAAGAAAGAACACCTAAATCGTTCCGTTTTCGATCTGATTTCTCTTATTTTATTGGGATGGTCATGTCTTCCTAAGTAGGTGGGTGCTAGCAAAATATTTTCACATTCAGAACTAAAAGTCGGTGATTGAAACTTCGCAAACAGATCACGCCACAATAAATAACGTCTTTCTTTTAATGATTTCCACCCCAATTAGTGCAACATTTCCGTGACGCTCCCCCCCCCCCCCCCGTAACATGATATAACAAAACGAGTTGCCCTTCTCTGAACCTTCTCAATATCTTCCGTCAGTCCCACCTGGTGAGGGTCCCACAAGGGGCTACAGTACTCCAGGAGAGGACACACAAGTGTGATGTAGGCAGTCTCTTTGGTGGAGCTGGTGCATCTTCTAAGCGTTCTGCCAATGAAACGTAACCTTTGATTGCCTTCCCCACAATATTTTCTGTGTGTTCTCTCCAGTCAAAGTTGTTCGTAATTGTAACTCCTAGGTATTTGGTAGAATTTACGACCTTAAGGTCGTAGGTGGGTGGGTGCTAGCAAAATATCTTCACATTCAGAAGTAAAAGTCGGTGATTGAAACTTCGTAAACAGATCACGCCGCAATGAATAACGTCTTTCTTTTAATGATTACACTGCTCGCCACTAAAAATTCAACCTCTTGAAGGAAGCATTCAAATAATTTGAAATTTGCAGTATTCGGGGATGCACATCATAGTATTATTTTGCAGGTACACATAACGAACGCGTGAACGTAGTGGAATTGTTCCTTCGTACGATTGATTATTGAAGAGACCGAGAGACTTTCGACTGTCGCTCGTAACTAACCAACTGTGATGCGGATCTTCAATCGATTGATGCACGACGGAACGAAGGGACCGATTGCATCCACCCTGTTGCATTACTACACATGGCGACATATTTTTCAGATGGCAGTGATCCATCGCTCTGCAAACATCATATATATTACTTCTCATCGTTGTTTTCTTTTTTTTTTTTTTTTTTTTTTTTTGCGTACACCATATCTCCCGTATTACTTATCCACAATTCATAATTGAGGTATCATTTCCAAGGTTTCGTTCTCCACTAAAAGAATGTACAGATATAAAACTTCCTGGCAGATTAAAATTGTGTGCAGGAACCGGGACTCGAACCTGGGACCTAGGTTCCGGCACACTTTTAATCTACCAGGAAGTTTAATATCAGGAAACACCCGCTGAAGTTGAAAGTTTCATTCTGAATACACAGACAGTTTAAAGTTTACCATCATCATCATCATTAGACACTGATTATGCCTTTCAGCGTTCAGTCTGGAGCATAGTACCTCTAATAAAATTCCTCCATGATCCCCTATTCAATGCTAACATTGATGCCTCGTCTGATGTTATGTATGCCTTTTACTTCAAAATCATTCTGCACCGAATCTTGGTTTACCTCTACTCCTCTTAACCTCCGCTGCCGAGCTCATGAGTCTCTTGGGTAACCTTGCTTCTCCCATGCGTGTAACATGACCCCACCATCTCAGTCATTTCGCTGTAACTGCTTCATCTATGATGTTCATTCCCAGTGTTTCTTTGATTTCCTCATTATGGACACTCTCCTGCCATTGTTCCCATCTATTAGTACCTGCAATCATTCTTGCTACTTTCATATCTGTAACCTCTACCTTATGAATGAGGTAACCTGTGTCCAGTCAACTTTCACTCCCATACAACAAAGTTGGTCGAAAGATAGAGCGGTGCACCACTAACTTAGTCTTGGTACTTACTTCCTTCTTGCAGAAGAGAGTAGATCTTAGCTGAGCACTCACTGCATTAGCTTTGCTGCACCTCGATTCCAGTTCTTTCGCTATGTTGCCATCCTGTGAGAAAATACATCCCAGGTACTTGAAACTGTCTACCTGTTCTAACTTTGTTCCTCCTATTTGGCACTCAATCTTTCTAAATCTCTTTCGCACAGACATTACTTTTGTTTTGGAGATGCTGATCTTCATATCATAATCCTTGCACCTCTGATCGAGATCTGTAATATTAGTTCGCAACCTTTCAATCAAATCGGCCATTACGACTAAGTCATCTGCATATGCGAGTCTGCTTATTTTGTTTTCACCTATTTTAATCCCGCCCTGCCAGTCTACTGTTTTCAACATATGTTCCATGAATAGTATGAACAACAGTGGTGACAGGTTACAGCCTTGTCTTACCCCTGAAACTACCCTGCACCATGAGCTTAATTTGCCATCTACTTTAACTGCTGCCTGACAGTCTACGTAAAGCCCTTTAATTGCCTCCTATACCATAATCTTGTAGAACTGACAGTAGCTTCCTCCTAGGAACACGGTCATAAGCCTTTTCTAGATCTATGAAACACAGATACAATTCCCTGTTCCACTCATAGCACTTTTCCATTACCTGCAGTAAGCTAAAGATCTGGTCCTGACAGCCTCAATTAATACTCGCACCCTCCTTTCAACAATACCCGGCAATATTTTGCCTACAACGGCTAATTAAAGAGATACCTCGATAGTTGTTACAATCTTTTCTGTTCCCATGTTTGAAAATTGGCGTGATTAC
The DNA here is from genome assembly GCA_026315105.1 of Locusta migratoria. Taxonomy (NCBI): domain Eukaryota; kingdom Metazoa; phylum Arthropoda; class Insecta; order Orthoptera; family Acrididae; genus Locusta; species Locusta migratoria. Next base: position 362,281,413 of record CM048749.1, read on the forward strand.
CGCTTTCGTCCAGTCAGACGGAACCTGTCCTGATTCCCACGCCTTCTCAATTATCCTGTGTAACCATTTGAGGCCTGATATTCCACTGTATTTGACGAGTTCCGGCTTCATTTCATCCACTCCAGCTCACCACTAAAAATTCAACCTCTTAAAGGAAGCATCAAAATAATTCTAAATTTTCAGTATCTGTAATGTAAATCATAGTAGTTTTTTGCAGATACACATAACGAGCGCGTGGACGTAGTGGAATTGTTCCTTCGTACGACTGATTATTGAAGAGACCGAGAAACTGTCGGGCGTAACTAACCAACTGTGATGCGGATCTTCAATCGATTGATGCACGACGGAATTGCACCCACCCTGTTGCATTAGTACATGACGACATATTTTGCAGATGGGAGTGATCCATCGCCCTGCACACATCACATATATTATTTCTCACCGGTTTTTATTTATTTATGTTTAACAGATTTCAGGTACTAATAGATGAAACAATGGCAGGAGGGTGTCCATAATGAGTAAATCAAAGAAAAACTGGGAATTAAAGCCATAGATGAAGCAGTTAGAGCGAACAGACTGAGATGGTGGGGTCATGTTACGCGCATGGGAGAAGCAAGGTTACCTAATAGACTCATGAGCTCGGCAGCGGAGGGTAAGAGGAGTCGAGGTAGACCAAGAAGAAAGTACTTAGATTCCGTGCAGAATGATTTTGAAGTAAAAGGCATAACATCAGACGCGGCATCAATGTTAGCTTTGAATAAGGGAACATGGAGGAATTTTATTAGAGATACTTTGCTCCAGACTGAACGCTGAAAGGCATAATCAGTCTCTAATGATGATGATGATTTTTTTTCCGTCGCCATATCTGCCGTATTACTTATCCAAAGTTAATGATTGAGGTATCATTTTCAAAGTTTCGTTCTCCATAATGACAAAAAATACACAGATATGAAACTTCCTGGCAGATTAAAATACTGTGCTGGAACCGGGACTCGAACCCTGGTTAATCTGCCAGGAAGTTTCATATCAGCGCACACTCCGTTGCAGAGTCAAAGTTTGATTCTGAATACACAGATAGTTTAAAGTTTAGAAAAAAAATTGTACTGTTCATACAATCTAAATTGATACCCGGTGAGCGATCGTAAATGGGACATGTATTTACGGTTGCTCCCATCAGCCACCGCGCTGAGTATCAACTTAGTTTGCGCGGTCGATAAAAATGCAATGTAGAAGGTGCCATCTATTGAACTAACGTGAACGACTGCTCTTGCATTTGTTTAGATTTTTTATGCAAGTCAAAGACCTTCTTTGATGCAAGCTTAGATTATCATACGACTTCGGTTATTCACGTCGATGTAACGACGAAAAATACATAAATTTATGTATTATGTTTGTGTTAAAGAAACATACAGCCAAAAAGTAAAAGATGATCACATTATCATTACTAACATTGTTTTCAAAAGTACTTTTGTAAAATAAACAAGTTTTCAAAAAATAAAATAAACATGGAAAAGTCAATATCAGAATTTTTGGTATGTTTCACAATTACTCATATTGTACTTCATTATATAAATCTTCTTACAATGAGACTAATATTTGTTACTACTATTCAAAGTTTATTATCTTTTACACATATGTACTTGAAACTTCCATTTCTCCATTACAATCCTATATATCTGTGACTGATCAGGATAGAGCGCGAATTATTCTCACGGATCAACTAGTCACAACAAACTAGGTCTGAGCCGCGTTAATCCTTTCATTCCCAATGTTGTTCCTATACAACACCGTATTAAAAGCTGCTTTATTATTATGTAGTATTCTGCGTAGCGGCAGGTCCGATCTTCGTGCGGAGAATTTATGATATCAATGTTCTCTTTCTTCAGCTTCTACCTGTAATCTGATGTAGCTCCTTCCATCTTCCTGGTCATCCAGGTGTTGAAGTCTTCTCCTTCCTCGTCCTGCAATACCGTTGATCTTCCCTTCGAAGACGTCGTGTAAGAGCCCCTCGTGTCTGTGTCCGACCTAGTTGGCCTTTCTCTGAAGAATTGTACATACTATACTTTTCTTTCCTCCTACTCTTCTCAGCACATCGTCATTTCTCACCCTATCTGTCCAGTTGATCTTATCTATTCTCCGCCAGCACCATATTTCAAAGCTTTCCAAGTATTTTTCTCCTTTTATTTTTTTTTTTTTTTTTTTTTTTTTTTCTTAAAGTCCATGTCTCGACTCCGTACAGTGAACGCTCCAGATGTAGCACTTCGCCAATTTCTTTTTTAATGCCAAACTCATCTTGCTGGTCAGTAGATATCTCTTCTTGTTGAAAGCGGCTTCGGCCATGGCAATTCTTGCTCGAATTTCGTTTCTGCATTGGGCATCCTTTGTCAGGAAGCTTCTCAAGTACTTGAACTGCTTCACATTCTCCAATTCTTCATTCATTACAAGGGTTTCTCCCGTTTTGATATCCGCATCACTTTTGATTTCTTGATGTTGATTTTCATACCATATTTGCTACCAGTTTCCACCAGCCGATTCCTCGTATGTTGCAACAGTCTTTGGCGAGCACTACCAGGTCGCTGGTGAGGCGCCCCTTCTATGCTGAAGTGTCCTCACCCTTCCAACGCTTCTTTCGCCAGCCATTCAGCATACAGATTGAAAAGACTTGGTGTTAGACAACATCCTTGTCTGACTTCCCTTCCTCCTTTCACACTGCTTGTTTCTCCGTAGTTCAGTCGCACCTTTACCTTTTGTCCCAGGTACAAGTTCATAATTAGTCTTCGGTCTCTCCACTTGATTCCTATCACCTTTAGGATGTTCATCAATTTTGTCCAGTTGACTCTGTCGAAGCCAGTCTATAAAACATCTACATCTACATTGATACTCTGCAAATAACATTTAAGTGCCTGGCAGAGGGTTCATTAACCACTTTCATAACCTACCGTTCCATTCTCTAATAACGCGCGGGAAGAAAGAACACCTAAATCGTTCCGTTTTCGATCTGATTTCTCTTATTTTGTTGGGATGGTCATGTCTCCCTAAGTAGGTGGGTGCTAGCAAAATATTTTCACATTCAGAAGTAAAAGTCGGTGACTGAAACTTCGCAAACAGATCACGCCGCAATGAATAACGTCTTTCTTTTAATGGTTTCCACCCAATTCGTGCAACATTTCCGTGACGCTCCCCCCCCCCCCCCCCCCCGTAACCTGATAAAAAAAAACGAGCTGCCCTTCTCTGAACCTTCTCAATATCTTCCGTCAGTCCCACCTGGTGAGGGTCCCACAAGGGACAACAGTATTCCAGGAGAGGACGCACAAGTGTGATGTAGGCAGTCTCTTTGGTGGAGCTGGTGCATCTTCGAAGCGTTCTGCCAATGAAACGTAACCTTTGTTCGCCTTCCCCACAATATTTTCTATGTGTTCTCTCCAGTCAGAGTTATTCGTAATTGTAACTCCTAGGTATTTGGTAGAATTTGCGACCTTAAGGTTTGACTTATTTATCGCGTAATTGAAGTTCATCGGATTTCTTTTAGTGGTCATGTGTATTACTTCACACTTTACTTTATTTAGTGTCAATTGCCAAATTTCGCACCAAGTAGGAATTTTGTCTTAGTCGCTTTGCAGTTGCTTTTGATCCTCTGTTGACTTCACTAACCAATAAACGACAGCATCATCCGCGAACAGTTAAGGGAGCTATTCAGATTGTCTCCTAAATCGTTTATAAACACGAGGAAGAGTAGGGACCTATAACGCTTTCCTGTGGAACGCCAGATATCACTTCTGTTTTACTCGATGAACAAGCACAAACTTCTTCATTAACAGCCAAAACTCTCTCCGACAATATTCTAAATATGCCGATGGCTGCTTTACACACTATTATTTGCATCAGTCATTAAAGTCGCACTGTTGTTGAGGTTCAAGATGCTTATAGAACGGCATTTAGCTACTTGGTGGGGCGTATACTTAATTCAGAGGCATTAACCACTACGAGTTGGGTCTGAATGTGGCTGTGAGCCTGATTGTGAGTGAGGCTCGTTTTATTTTATTTCACCGGCGAATTGTCTGTGGTGCTGTGGTGAAGATTATTGATCCGACAGTCCTAAAAAATCAACAGAATAACGTTCGAATTAATAAGATACCTCGATACAAATGTCTGTTGTGCATGAAAAAAAATTGACATAAAAATAATAATTGTTCAGTCAAAAATATTAAAGAACATTTTTTATGTTTAGTTCATTGCCTTAATACAGAAAACACTGAATTTTAATTTTTTTAAAGCAAAATTCATAACGTTGGAATGAAATGGTTAAGCAATGCCCACGCGTAGCAGTTGACATCACTGGCAGCATTGTGGATTGTCCTCTAGTCGTCCATTACTGCATTTACTACTAGCCCAACACCACAGGCGTTTGCATCGGCAGTGGTGCGATAAACGACAGACACGGACAACCGAACGGAACTACAGTGTTTTTAAAAATGTTGTTCAAATGTTTGTTAAGCTTATGGGACATAACTACGGGGTCATTAGTCCCTAAACTTACAAACTACTTGTGAACTACCTTATACTAAAGACGACACAAATATCCATGCCCGAGGGGGGATTCGAACCCCCGACCGTAGTGGCTGGGCAGACCGTGACTGTAGCGCCTCAGTCTCCTCGGCCACCGCGGCCGGGTACAGTGTTTTTATTTGCATCTATATCCACACTTCGCGAGCCACCTTACTGTGAGGGGGGATGTACTTTGTATACGTTGTCACTTTCAAATTTCTCTATCCCAGTCGCGTAGAGTTCGCGAAAGAAATGATTGCCGGTATAGGCTATAATCTCTCTAATACCCTTGTGGTCTTTTCACGATATATATATATCAAGGAGGACGCAATATATTCTTCACTTTTCCATAGAGCGAGGTGGAGCAGTGGTAGGACACTGGACTCGTATTCGGAAGGATGGTGGTTCAATTCCACCTCCGGCCATCCAGATTTAGGTTTCCCGTGATTTCCCTAAATCACTCCAGGCAAATTTCGGGATGGTTCCACTCAAAGGGCACGGTCGAATTCCATCCTCATCCTTTCCCAAAACACCGAGCGTGAGCTCCGTCTCTAATGATCACGCTGTCGATAGGACGTTAAACCCTAACATTCCTTCCTTCCTGACTTTTCCAGAAACGTATGCCCTCGGAACTTTGAAAGGAGCCTGTACCGCGACACAAAACGTGTCTCTTGCAGCGCCTACCAGTGCAGTCTCCCACTCATCTATGTGATGCTCTCGCACTTACTAGATGAGCCTGTAACGAAGTGTACTGGTCTCAGTTGGATCATCTCAACCCTACCCGGTACGCATCCCACACTGATGAGCAGTACTCAGTCGTCGGCCGAACGAATGTTTTGTAAACTACTTGCTTTGTTGACGGATTACACTGCCTGCGAATCCTTCCAATGAATCTCAGTCTGCCATCTGTCTTACCCACGATTAATGTTAAATGGTCGATCCATTTCAAATCGCTCCTAACGCCTTCTCCCAGATATTTTATACAAGTAAATGCTTCCAGTGTTTGTCCTCTTATTGCGCAATTACATATGATTTTTTTTCTGTATAATCACAGCAATTTGTTATGGTCAACTACTATTCCACGCAGTTGCGTGCATACGTTGAAGACGGTCCTTCATTTTGCTATCCTTTCCCAGTGCTGCGAAATTCGATATACTACAGCGTTACCCGTAAAACTTCGATGTTATCTAAGATGTCATTTATTACATTGCATATTATGTTGTTGTTTCTATGGTCTTCAGTCCGGAGACTGGTTTGATGCAGCTCTCCATCCTACTCAATCCTGAGCCAACCTTTTCATCTCCTCATAAGAACGGCAACCCACATCCACTTGAATCTGCTTACTATATGCGTCTCTTGGTCTCCCTCTGCGATTTTTACCCCACACACTTCCTCCAACGCTAAATTTACGATTCCTCGATGTCTAAGAATGTGTCCTACCAAGCGATCCCTTATTTTAGTCAGGGTGTGCCAAAATTCCTTTTCTCACCAATTCTGTTAAGTACCTCTTCATTAGTTATGCGATCTACCCACCTAATCTTCAGCATTCTTCTGTAGCACCACATTTCAAAAGCCTCTATTCTCTTCCTATCCGCACTGCTTCTCGTTCATGTTTCACTCCCGTACAATGCAACACGCCACACAAATGCCTTCAGAAAACACTTCCTTACACTTAAATTTGTATTCGATGTTAGCAAATTTCTTTTTTTCAAAAATGCTTTTCTTCCCATTGCCATTCTGCATTATATATCCTCTGTACTGCGACCATCGCATGTTATTTCACTACCCAAGTAACAAAACTCATCTACCACCTTCATTGTGTCGTTACCTAATCTAATTCCTTCAGCATCGCCTAGTTTTCTAAGACCGCATTCCATTATTTTTGTTTTGCTCTTGTTAATGTTCATTTTATACGCTCTCTTCAACACACTGCCCATTCCATTCAACTGCTCTTCCAGGTCCTTTGCTGTCTCTGACAGAATGACAATGTCATCAGCAAAACGCGATGTTTTTATTTCTTCCCCCCGAACTTTAATCCCTATTCCAAATTTTTCCTTGCTTTCCTTCACCGCCGGCTCGATGTACAAATTGAATAACATCGGAGAAAGACTACAACCCTGCCTTACTCCCTTCCCAACTGATGCTTCCCTTTCATGCCCTTCGAGTCTAATAACTGTGGTCTGGCTTTCGTACAAGTTGTAAATAACTCTCCTTTCCCTGTATTTTACCCCTGCTGACTTCAGAATTTGAAAGAGTGTATTCCAGTCAACATTGTAAAATGCTTTCTCCAAATCTACAAAAGCTAAAAATGTAGGTTTGCCTTTCCTTAATCTATCTTTTAAGATAACACGTAAAGTGAATATTGCCTCCCGGATTCCTACGTTCCTCCTGAATCCAAACGAATCTTCCCCGAGGTCAGATTCTACCAGCTTTTCCATTCTCCTGTAGATAATTCGTGTTAAAATTTTGCTACCATGACTTATCAAACTGATGGTTCAGTAATTTCACACCTGTCTGCGTCTGATTTCTTTGGAATGGGGATTATTACATTTTTCTTAAAGTCTGAGGGTATTTCGCCTGTCTCATACATCCTACACACCAGTTCGAATAGTTTTGTCATGGCTGGCTCTCCCAGAGACTTTAGTAGCTCTGAGGGTATTTCATCTACTCCTGGGGCCTTGTTCCGACCTAGGTCATTCAGGGCTCTGTCAAATTCATCTCTCAGTATAGTATCTCCTATTTCATCTTGATCTGCTTCCTCTTCCCTTCCTTCAACATCGTCTCTCAGTTCATTTCCTTTGTAGAGCTCCTCTATGTACTCTTTCCACCTTTCAGCTTTCCCTTCTTTGATGAGAACTGGTTTTCCATCAGTGTCCTTGATATTCATAGATCTGTTTTTCTTGTCCCCAAATGTCTCTTTTATTTTGCTGTAGGCGGTATCTAGTTTTCCCCTTCTTATACATTCTTCTACAGATTTGCATTTGGCTTCTAGCCACTCCTGCTTAGCCATTTTGCACTTCCTGTCAATCTCATTTCTTAGTCGTCTGTACTGCATTTTTGCCCGTTTCATTTACTGCATTTTTATATTTTCTCCTTTCATTAGTTGAATTTAGTATTTCCAGTGATATCCAAGGATTTTTTGTAGGTCTTTCCTTTCTACCTATTTTGTCCTCTGCTGCCTTCACTATTTCATCTCTCGATGCTACCCATTCCTCTTCTACTGTTTTATTTCCCCCTGTTTCTGTCAATTGTTGCCTAAATCTTCCTCTGAAATTCTACAGAACTTCACGTTCCTTCAATTTATCTAGGTCCCATCTCCTTATTTTCCTACCTTTCTGCAGTTTTTTCAGTTTCAGCCTACAGTTCATGACTAACAAGTTATGGCCAGAGTCTATATCGGCCTCCTGGTATGTCTTACAGTTTATAACCTGCTTCCGGAATCTATGTTTTACCATTATAAAATCTATCTGATTTCTTCCGGTGTCTCCTGGTCTCTTCCACGTATACACCGATCTTTTGTGATTCTTAAACCACGTTTCTGTTACCATTAAATCATGTTCCGTGAAAAATTCTACCAGGCGACTTCCTCTTTCATTCCTTCTGCCCAGTCCATATTTACCTAATATTTTTCCTTCTCTTCCTTTTCCTACTACCGAATTCTAGTCTCCCATCACAATTAAGTTTTCCTCTCCCTTAATTGTCTGAATAATTTCCTTTAGCTCCTCATATAGTTCTTCGATCTCCTCATCATCGGCAGAGCTAGTTGGCATATAAACCTGTAGTACTGTTGTCGGTGTTGGCTTCGTATCTATCTTGACAATGATAATGCAATCACTGTGCTGCTCATAGTAGTTTACCCGCATTCATATTTTCTTATTCATTATCAGTCCTACTCCTGTAATACCCCCAACTGATTTTGTATTTATAATCCTGTACTCACCTGACCAGAAATCCTGTTCATCCTGCCACCGAACTTCGCTAATACCCACTATATCTAACTTCAACCTATCCATTTCCATTTTCTAATTTTCCTACCCGATTAAGGGATATAACTTTCCACGTTCCGATCCGTAGAATGCCAGTATTCCCTTTCGTGATGACAACATCCTCCTAAGTAGTACCCGCCCAGATATCCGAATGGGGGACTATTTTACCTCCGGAATATTTTACCCGAGAGGATGCCATCATCATATTTTCATACAGTAGAGCTGCATGTCCTCGGGAAAAGAAACGGCTGCAGTTTCCCCTTGCTTTCAGCCGTCCGCAGAAACTGTGTGGCAAAGCCACATTAGCTGATGTTACAAGGCCAGCTCAGTCAATCATCCAGACTGTTACCCCTGTATCTACTGAAAAGGTTGCTGCCCCTCTTCAGGAACCACACGTTTGTCTGGCCTCTCCACAGATACCCCTCCGCTGCGGTTGGACCTACGGTGACGGCTATCTGTATCGTTGAGGCACGCAAGCCACCCCACCTCGGCAATGTCTTTGGTTCATGGGGGTGGGTACATATATATTAGTGAAAAGTAAGGGTCCTATAAAACTCCTTTTGGGGCACACCAGAAATCAGTTTCACATTGAAGACTTCTCTCCGTGAAACATGACATATCGCGTTCTATTAGGTAGAAACTCTTAAATCCACATTTGGTCTGATATTCCACATGAACGCACTTTATTCATCAGGCGACGGTAAGAAAGCGGAGGAGTAACATCGACGACACCAGGTCAGGTGAGCGGAGAGGATGGGAGATCGCTTCAAAGTTGTTGTCACGAAGAAGCAAACTATAGCGTAGCGTTCGTCTATTGTGATTGTGCACACGTGTAGCCTTTTACGGTCGATTTTCACGAAATTGTGCAAGGAACTTTTCCTTGAAAATCAAATGTTTGCAACCCTAAGGGAGATAGGTCATCGGCCCATAGACTTACAAATTACTTAAACTAATTGTAATTTGATTCCATAATGTGCCAGCCCATGACAGTATTGCAATAAAAATAAGACGTCCCAGCTTGGCAGGCGATATGAAATATTTATTTTAGAAAAATTCACATATCAATTTCATTCTCATGATGGAACATCATCAGTGCAGATTGCAAGTCATGATGACTCATGTACTTTGCATATAACATTTAATGGTCAAATCTTGAAAGAACTAAACCAATCTTCCTGGTACACGTCACATGGGAACCAAATCGATATGTGTTTTTTTTTTTTTTTTCTAAAATAAATATTTCATATTGCCCGCCAAGCTGAAACGTCTTATTTTTATTACATAAACTAAATTTAATAGCAACGCACATTCCCATGCCCTAGGGAAGACTCGAACCTGCGACAAGGAGCGGTCGCACAGTTCGTGACAAGGCGCCTTAGACCACGCAGTCAGTCCCGCGCGGCTTTTCTCAGTAGGACGTACCTGTCACAACCCCGTATGTCTGTCACCACCGTCCAGTTTGGAACGCAAAAAGTAATGATTACGCCGTCGCAGTCCTAGAACATGGACACCATCATTTTTTCAGTACTGTACTGGTCCTTAACCGAATTTTTTTCGTTGGCGAGGGTTCTGTGACCTTCCTAATAGTTGACTGGCACTTCGTATGAGAATTAAAATACGGCATCCATGTTCCATCCATTACCACAAGAGATTAAAGGAAGTTTGTCATTGCGCGCAGCCTTGTGGTCTACCGTCAGCATTCTAGGCATCCACTTGGAGAAGTTGTCATGCAGTATCGTGTGTGCAGAACCCACGGAAATGCCGGCTTTGGAGGCAGTGTGTTCCACAGTTCTTCGGCGACATTCCAAAACGGTTTTCTTCACTCGCTCGATGATGTGAGGCCGTGAATGTCATTGTGTGTGTCTGCCTTCTCTGAGCTTCGCACACACGCATGCACATTGTAGACATCTGTGACTCCATCACTACATGTCTCACTCGACTTGCGATATATTCCAATCAGTGGCACACCACACACATGGAGAAAACAGATGATTACATGCTATTCCTGTACTGAGAACATCGCCATTTTAAGATCAATAACAGACCTAACGCTCTCTGTTTACCGTAAGAGTTCTGCGTACATACTGTGTTACTCTATCAACCACGCAGTCACAATGAGTTCGTGCGTAATTTAAAACAAACCACATGTCTCTACCAGTAGTCAGTCCTAAAAATAAAAATAAAAAATAAAAAATAAAAAAAAAGTTGGCGTTGACTTTGAATGCACCTCGTGCTTCAGGACTGACAGTCGCCGGCCGCGGTGGCCGAGGGGACTGAGGGATTGAGGCGCTTCAGTCACGGTCTGCACGGCCACTACGGTCGGGGGTTAGAATCCCCCCTCGTCGGGCATGGATATTTGTGCCGTCCTAGTTCGTAAGTAGTTCATAAGTAGTTTGTAAGTTTAGGGACTGATGACCCCGTAGTTAAGTCCCATAAGCCTTACAAACATTTGAACATTTTTTTGACTGACACTTCTGTAGGAGCACACGCAAGGCCCAGTACACAGCTGTTACGTCACGCACCGGTTGAATAAACCTCGTTGCACCTCTGCACGCGAAGTCAGACACATTGTGCACATGGCCAACACCGTCTAGAGACAAGACCTCATAACAGTCACTGTCACGTCACACCGGTAGCCCTCCATCGCTAGCTGACTGCGTGGCTGCTAGGAGTGTGCTGTGCCCAACTGGCCAGCCACTCAGCTAGCGACGGCGGTTTACTGGGTGTGACCCGACACAGCTTGTCGTGAGGCCTTGTCTCTAGAAGGTGTTGGCATGGCACGAATGGATCTGTGTTTCCTGCACGTACCATTCGATGTTGTTTGCACAAGTGGCTGTTAGCAATGTGTACAGAGCTACTTGCACCAGTGAGTCAACGTCGGCAACAGAGCGAAGAAAGACGGACATAGAGAATGGAATGACATTGTTTATACTAGTCTTTTTCAGCCGTTACTAATATGTGACTCCCTTCTAAGTAAAGTATTTTGGCGACATCCCCTCCTTACGAATCATAACAAAGCTTTTATACAGCTTCCTTTTAAATTCTTGGAGGAAGTTTTTCTGTATTTTTCAGAATAGAACACATAAACAATTTTTACATTATTTCCGACAGAAAAGTATATTTTTCTTAACAAGTGTTTCGCATTTCTGCCAGAAGCGAATTACTTTAATTATGAAAATCCCATTGTATAGACAATTTGTAAACAAGTAAATCTTCTTTTTCAGAATTACTTGCTGTATCATATTATTCTACCTATCGATTGGTTCCTGAAAACAGTTTTCAGGCTTTGTGCTAATTCATCATTAACACATTGTATTATATAACAATTTATGATCTAGTTGAAGTACACAGGAAACTTCGTAATTTTTAAATGAAAATCCGCCCTTGGATGGTTGTTATCAGCCGAACTGGTGCTGTGCTATGTGAGAGAACAGCCCACTGCTCATCTTATGCTCAGGCACTTGTACGGTCCTGAAGCTGATGAGGGTTACTCCAAAAGCACTGCACGCGGCCAGGTTCTGATCCACAGTTTCTTAACACTACAACTTTAAATATAACACATGACATTAATACTAAATTTTATCATTTTCCAGACAAGGACAGCTCTTAGCCTAAAAAATTTAGCCGAAATATCCTGCATGTTACATGCAATAATATAACGCTTAATGCTTCTGACACGACTAAATGAAAGAATGTTTGAAATGGCGTTAACATTCGTCCACGCCATTGTGGTTTCGTTATCTTCGTCAATAAACTCTCTACAAAAGTTATTCGTGCACATATTCTTTTATACTGTTCATAAAAAGAATGTGTTTTTTCAACAGTCCGGGTGATTCATAAACAGTTTTTTAACTTCCATGATGAATTAACTTACCACCATGTATTTGTTACCGTTTTTAGATTGCACATGCCCATATAATAGCAGGGAGTAGCAGATACTCTCTCTACGAATTTCACGTGGACGACTAATTACTGTTCCCTTTAGTTTGTTGATTCAAATGACGAATTCTAGTGCGATTCCTACCGCAGTGTTAACGGATGCTGCTTTGCGATATTTTATCATTGAAGAAAATAACAGGAAGAAAATTTATTAAGTGAATCTCATCATCGATCTCTACAAAAGAAAGAAATAAGAGAGAGAACGAAAAGCAATGCCAAAGTTCTCCTAGACGTTTGTATAAAACGGGGAGAAAAAACACACTCTTCAAATGAATTAGAAGAGCACTAGAGGACATTTGCCCAAAAGAAGCGGAAAGCTGAAAAAAACACTTCCACCAAACGAAAGTGAAATTTGAACGCTCATGGTTGTTGAAGAAAATTTCACTGTAAGTGCTGTTCCCTTGTTTTTGTAGAAAACTGATAAAACACAACACCACATTGCAATGAACGAAATAAAATAAAGTTAACAACGTCAGCCCTAGGTACACTTCTATATGTACAGAATGTTATTTGTATTTTTCTATTTTACAATTTTTACTAAAAATAGAGCCATTGAGTTTACATTTACATTTATTTGTAATTTTTATAAAAGCACAGCTTTAGGTTTGGAACTTACAATTGCTTATACAGACAAAACCATGTATAGAAAACTTCAATCAGTTGTCCGTATTACTAGTCTATGGAGGGGCGGGGTGAAGAAATTTTTTGTTGTACAGGGGAGTAAGAAATCTTAAATATGGGCCTGATTATACCTACTGCCGATGTGTTTTTCAGTTTCTCTTTTAATCGTAATCATTGTAAGAGACCATGGGGTTGGCATTTTCTGCAACTTGTGGTCAGACCCTGGGTTCCTTTAGTACTCATCGACGTGTATGCTTACAATGTGTTTGAAACTCCAAACGCGTTTATGTTCATTTCAATACAAATTAGTTGGAATAAGTGGTTACTAATTTCTTCCGCAATCATCAGGCTAAATTTCAAATGATCATGATTTCGCCCTTTTATAACAGAGTAAACTACTTACATGTATCACTACACACATCTAGTACATTTTTTTTACCATATGATGTTATTTGGTCGTTGAATAAATAAATCGGTACTGTAATGTCGCAAATTATTCTGAGTTTTATTACTTAGGAAGTGTGCCAGTTTCGAGCGTGGCTTGATCATTTGCCAGACGGACGATACCTATTCCCACACTCCTTACGAATCTAAAAAATAATAATAAGTGTTGTGCGATTGATTTAATACTTCTAGCATGGATTTATGTTATTATTAATAATAAAAACACGCCGCGGCGGATTAGCCGCGTGTACTGGAGCGACGTGTTGCGGTGCGCGCGACCGTCCGCCGTCGGGGGTTCGAATCCCTCCTCGGGCATAGATTTACAAACATTAAAATAAATAAATAAATAAAAACACTTACTTGAATTTTTGAGACAATACTCGGTAAATCACAAAGTACAATATTTCACGGCCGGCGTTAACTTCAATCAAAATTTCCGGGCAGACAGGCCGTCGTCGATAAGTAAGATTTTCCCTTAACGTTTCGTCTTCGGCTACGGAAGACATCGTCAGTGGTAAAGTTGCGAACTGTGTATTTTTCATAAATACAGAATTTTACCTACAACTCCTAATAACTTTCTTGTAACGCAAAGATAAAGTTAGGGACAGTAAAGTGCTGATTTCGAACATCAGTTCAAATTAGAAACGAAATCTAAATTACGTGATGTAATATAAATCTACTCCAAATTTACGATTTAAATGTGTTTTGTAGAGCGAACGGGATAGGAACTGCGAGATGGTGTATGAGGGGTCATACTTTTAGTATGGATGTTATCATTAACTGAAGATATGTGTGTGAAAGTTGTGGTGCAAACGGAAGTTGATTTGACATTTGTCTGGTGTAATAGCTGTTGAAAATTTTGGATTATTATTAGGCAAAAAATTAATTATTATTTGGATTTTAGGGACTTTTTGAATTTGTTTTACTTTTATTTAAATTTTGTATCATAAATTTGTTTCTTAATAAAATAAATACAATATTTTGATTAACAGAGCTGCGATTACTCGTCAATGTTCTAAGTCTGGAATATTGCTGGTTGGTCGCTCAAGTCAGCAGCCAATCGGGGCAAAGCATGAAGTTCTGACATTCTGGCTAGACTGCAAAAATTTTGGTATTACATTTTTGTGGTCGTACAATAACTCCACGTGGCGTGTTAAAGAATTTTTCATAACTGTAGGACGAACTGCTTCTTCAAAAGAAGTAAGCTGGACGATTCCATATATGTAGGTGTAGATACTTGTGGGTGGTGACTGTTAGTTACATAAAATTTTCGCTGTCTTACGACTGAAGTTGTACATAAAACAGGTAGTTGTTTGAACTAAAAGAACATTCATAGTAGAAGTAAATATGGACCTGATATCCACTTCTGTTGGTTCCAGATACAATAACGAAAGGCCAATAGAAAAGTGTAGCTGTTCCCAAGTAGCTGGAAACTTCCATACCCTACTCAAGGTAAATGAATTACAGGAATGGGCCGCATGTCACGGACGGTGCGGACGCTCCAAGGTGAGATTCCTCCCTCGTCCATGTTGTCCATAGCATAAGTTAGAATAAAGAAGGATGACCTCAGTAGGTGGGTCCCTTAGACTTACAAACATCTGAACATTTCAATGTTTCATGTGAAAGAAGACTGCGACCTCTAGAAGGTAACTTGTTGTGGTCTTCAATCCGGAGACTGTTTTGATGCACGTCTCCATGTTACTCTATGCTGTGCAAGCCTCTTCATCTAATATATAAAAATTAACGTTTGTGTGTTTATATTTTATGCGCGGCCGTACCGTTCAATCGATTGTGATGGAACTTTTTTTAGATATTGCTTGCACTTTCTCGATGATCTTAGACATCCACTACATGACTGTACGACAAATAGTTCAGGAGATATAACGTAATAAACAATGAAATGCGCGCAAAAGTGCTGCATCATGCGACGTCTGCTTCTAAACCACTGTAACGATTTCAACCAAATTTGGTACACATATTCCTTCCATGAGGTAAAAATTTACGAAGGGGAAACAATTGCTTATGACGATATGCGATATGCGCAAAAGGACACCTTATTCATAGTAAAATCTTCTTGACATTTTGGACACTTGACCTTCAAAGCAAGAGGAAGGTCACAGTCACATAAAATTTTGGATGTTGCATGACGGAGGATACTTAACATATGGACTTCGTCTTCTACGGTTGTATTCCGAGCCTCGTGAAATTTTTAAATATGATTGAACAATTTGGTTTATCAGTGCAGTATTAATGTATTCAGATTACCTACAATCATTTCAATTAATCAACGTGACGAAACAGTTAATTTCCAGATTTCGGCGAAGTTTCGGATGAAATAGAAGTTCTGAAAATTCTAGCAGCTCTATCTGGAAGTTACGTTACATTTTTCAGGATGATAATCATCAGGAAAACATTTAAAACATAAATATTGTTCACACCATGTCAATTTTTGTAAGAAATTTAAAGTAAGAATTTTTTTTCTTTAAATTGTGCTTCAGTGGAAATCATACTTCATTCAGATTTTTAAGTGGCGGTGTTTTGGCTGTCAACTTTGATGCATACCAAGCGCACCGAATCATTGGGGTGAAAACCACCAGCAGAAGGAATTTGTTGTACTAACTTATGGTTTTAATGCGAAGTTGAAAATAAATACATAAATCTAACATACAAAAATTAATGTTTGTTTGTTTGTCTTTTCGTTCCTATTTATGCACGGCCATAATGTACATCAGAATGCGATAAAACTTTGTGAACTCAGTGTGTTCATTCGTGCGTATGTTTACTAAAATTAACTTCGTATGGTGCATGTCGGAGGGTGCTTTACAATTAGTTAATTCGTTTCTTATGCCTTCACGCTCAGATAGCTGGACGGATATCAATGAAATTCGGAACAGATATAGTTTATACCCTAATTAATACATGGGTAAACTTCCGCAAACCACCGTATGGTGTATGATGGAGGTTACCTTATAATGTGTTAACACGTTTGCAACTCCTTCTTGCTGAAAGGGATGTGTAGATTTGAATGTGATTTGGAATGGAGATAGGTTTTACACTGGGCTACCATTCGTAAGTCACCATACGGTGCGTGGTGGAGGGTACCTTACAGTTGTATCTTAATGTACATGAACATTGTAAATTACATAATTTTACAGAGATTGAGATGTCAATGAACTCAGGAGATGTAGTAAGAGTTCCACAGACAAACGAGGAGGTGTTTGGCAGACAAAGAGGAATGTAGCGAAGGGAAGAAAGAGGGTCTGGAAGAGATGAACAGAGAAACTGGAGTTGAGCAGATGATCATACGGAGGAGGGGGCGGAGAGGAGGAGATAGAGAGACAGAGGGAGGGAGGAGGGAATGAGAGAGAGAGAGAGAGAGAGAGAAGTAAAGAAGTAAAGAAAAGGTAGACAGAGAGAGAGAGAAAAGGAAGGACAAGTTTCCCTTCTTCAGAAACGCTTTTCTACCCATGGCCATTCTGCATTTTTAAATCTTCTCTACTTCGGCCATCAGAAGTTACTTTGCTACCCAAATAACAAAAAACATGTACTACTTTTATTGTGTCCTAATCTAATCTAATTCCTTCAGCATCGCCTGAGTTTCTAACGCTACATTCTATCATCCTTGTTTTACTCTTGTTAATGTTCATGTTATACCCTACTTTCAAGACACTGTCAATTCCATTCTATTGCTCTTCCAGATCCTTTGCAGTCTCTGACAGAATTACTATGTCATCAGCAAACCGCAAATATTTTATTTCTTCTATCTGAATTTTAATTCCCACTCCAAATTTCTACTTGCACTTCCTCACTGCTTGTTTAATGTACAGATTGAACAACATTGGGAAAGGCTACAACCCTACCTTACTGCGTCCCTTTCATGCCCTTCCACTCTAATAACTGCTGTCTGGTTTTTATATAAGTTAAATATAACTCTTCGCTCCATATATTTTACCCCTGCTAACTTCAGAATTTGAAAGAGTGTATTCCAGTCGACATTGCCAAATGCTTTCTCCAAATTTACAAATACTAAAAATGTAGGCTTGCCTTTCCTTAGCCTATCTTCTAACACGGAAAGTACTTGGGCTCGAACAAACACATATACATGAAAATCGTATGAGAGATAATGTAAAGATGCCTTATTGCACTAGTGATACTCCCGCATCTGCAAAACTCGGCAGTCGTCCGTTAGAGACCTCTGCGTGTGCCATACCGCATTGCACTTTGACCTGTCGGTTCGCCAGTAGGTACGGTGCTGTGTCTCCGAAGTTGCGTTTTGTGTGGTGAAGCGTCAGATGGGGCGGCGATTGCTAATCAATCCTGCTAACGTATTGCGATTAGTTGATATGAAGTTACGAAGAACCCTTCTTCGCAAATTTGGTATTAGTGTAGAAGATGAATGATTTGCATGCTTTCTCGTATCTGTTATGGTACAGAAATATGAGCATAAGTTAGATACTGTTGTTACAAACTCATAATAATGATAATAGGGATGATAAAGACGAACAACTCATTGTAAGCGGTAGTGCTACGGTAAGTGCGGGAAGAGGCGATGGAAGCAGTGGCATTGAATACCAACAGTCTTTCGGGAAGAAGGTTAAAGTTGCAACTATCACCACGGCTTTTGATGACAATTCGCTAGAGAACATGTACGATGATTATTACTTATTGTTGAGATATCTGCATTACGTATGGCGTCTACAATTACATCTACAGTGCTATCTAGAGCATGGTTGCAGAGCTTTTCAGAAAAACGACATCCACCAGCACATTGAGGTGTACGTAGAGATCCTGTAACTAAACGTTCATACAGATATGTTTGTTCGAGCCCATGTACTTTCCTTGTAAGATAAGTCGTAATGTGAGTATTGCCTCGGGTGTTCCTACAATTCTCCTAAATTCAAACTGATCTTCGCCAAGGTTGGATTCCACAATGTAACGGCAGAAAAATATAAAAGCTGTTCGATTAACCGTCGGCCATAAAGTGAAATACGATTCGGAGAGTTTTTTTGTAGATGTAGATGATGGGGTTCAGCAGTTTGTAAGTCTCGGGTCCGATGGCGTCAGCAGTTCCATCCCTTAGATTTAGAAACATGTGTACATCTGATAGATCGCGCCACTTCCCGCACTGGCCCAACACCACCTAGAGAGAAGGCCGCGGCGCTCTTGTGTAAATGTCATGCAGCGTATGCTGCGCGCGCATAGCTGACTGGCTCGCTGCTTCGGCATAGTGGGCCGTGCCCAGCGGCTACCCAGTCAGCTATGTGCGCGCAGCCTACTCTGCACGACGTCACACGAGAGCGCCGCGGCCTTCTCTCTAGGTGGTGCTGACTGGCCTCGCCGCTTTTTCCCGCCGCGGGCGCCAGTTGCCGCGGCAGCGAGTGTACGGGCGACGCGGCGGTGTATCGTGCGCGGCGCGGAAACAACAAACCGCTCGTGGAGTGGCTGCCAGCCTCCCCCGGAAAGCTGTCCGGCGTTGGCGCCGGCGTGTAATCCTCTTTGCGGGCGCGCAGCGTGTTGCTAGGTTACCGCGGCTCGCCTCGCCTCGCTGGCGGATGAATTTAAACGGCGCGCCTCGTGTGACTGGGCCGCGCGCTCGGATTCCCCCGCAGCGGCAATATCGCGCCGCGGATTAGCCGCGCGCGCGCTGCGCTGCGCGTGTTCTTTATTGCGTCACAGGTAGAGGCAGGCGGATTACGCGCTCCCCGTGGCGGCGCTGCGCTGCGCAACCCCCCCACTCTCGCCCTGCGCGATCGACAAGTGGCGCTCGATTGCAGCTCTTCCCCGTCCGGGCTCCCCTCGCTTGATCCGTGACGCGAATAAATTTTATAGCGCGCGGACGACTATAAAGCGCTTACTTAAAACTCGAACAAATAGGCGAAGAAATCCACTGCTGAGCAGTTACATTTGTAAACCGCGGATTCTTTACAGGGCGCTAAGCACGCACGTGGGGAGGCGCTGTAGTCCGAGCATTGGGGTGAGGCGAATGCAAAAATTATTAACTGAAAATAAAGTATGGCCGCATAGGAAATTAAATTTTAAATCTAGTTTCTGTTTCAGAATCTCGGCCGAGATGGCGAACATGGCCAAAACAATATCCAAATAAATAATAATAATAATAATAATAATAATAATAATAATAACTGGTATATCTTAATCTTAATACATATAAAAATTGAGGTGTTTGTGCCTATACTACACATCGCAAACAAATAGTATTTGTACGTGATAGTAAGTTTTGTGTTTCGTTGCCGCCGGTTGTCCTAGGTGTCGGTGGCCGTGTAGAGAGAGACCGACACAGAGAAATAGGATGCACGCGTGTGCGGGTACAGAGTCTGAGGAGAAAAGCCAGTGGGACAGCAGAAACTAGAAACACTAAGATAGATTAGAACATAATATATTTCGTAGAAACATTATAATACTTAACTTTTACAAGTTTCATCACTGGAGACTAGTGAAATGCTGATACTTAGTTAAATAGGTAGAGGCCTGCCTACTGATGAGAGTCTGTTCCAATGCCTGTCCTATTGGCAAGTGACCGATACAGTTCAGTGGTGGCCACTAGCGGAGTTGCAGCAGAGGGCGCTCGGTGCTGACGTCTTAAGAACGCCGCGCCGTGCTTGCATAGCGGCGCGCGGGGAAAGTACGTGGCGCGCACTTCAGACTTGTGCGACACCACAGTAAGTATGAGTCTCCCATTGTGCACTATGGTGGTAGAGGGTTGATAACGATAAGGGGGGAAGAGGGTGGAAGATATGGGAGTTGAAAGTTCCCGACTTACATAAATTCTACCTGCGGGTGTCAATATTTTGCTCTGCAGCAAAAACTACACAATGGATGTTGTGGCGTAAAGTCAACGCCACATACCAGACGCACGAAAACGATCGTGAAGAAGGCAGCGGATGACCGGCAGCCAATCACACGCTGGCACCGCGCTCCTGGAGGGAGCAACCGAGAAGCGCGCCCTCTACAAGCGGCTATATCTAGGCCGACATGCGTCTGGAAGGGCACTCCGAACTCGACTATGGAACTAGGACGTTACTATGACTCAGCGCAGCTAGCATCGTGCAAGAAGTCGCCGCCGCGAGTTGAGTATTTTGAGTATTTTGTATACCTTAGTAAATAAAACTTGTGTTAGTAATCTGTATAGCAGTTTTAGCTGTCCACGCATCCTACGCGTCCTGAGCAGAACCTTTCCCCAAAGATAGGCCGACGAGGACAAAACAATAGAGACGAACGATCTCTCTGTGTTATTGTTGTAGTACACAGTCTCCCGTTGTACACCATAGCAGTTCCGTGTCGTTAGCTACTAGAGGGTGGAAGATATAGTGGTTGAAAGTCGTCAGCTTATGTAAAATTCGGACTAAAAACCAGCGATGAATTTTGATACTATAATAGCAAAGAGGTTATACACAGCGGAACGTGATGCACATTCTTCAATTGGTTTTCTGCAACAAGCGTACGAATAAAGAAAAAAAAAGAGTGCATATTGCAGTTTTAAAAGTAATATTACCAATAAAGATACCTAAGCGTAAAAAGAATTTTCACGCCCTCGGTCCGTTTCTAAAACACAGAAAACGGCGCTGAAAAGCGAATCTACAGACGATAGAAACTTGAAATTTGTAGTCGATATTTATCTTATACTGTAGGCATCAGCGATTATTCGATATTCCCATCCCTAAGGGTGTGAAATAGGGAATGAACGATTTTTTGAAAATACTTGAGGCAATTTTGAAGCAAGAAATACAAAACAAAATCTTTGATTGAAATTTTAAAAACACGTGTTACGATGTTTCTGGAAGTGCAACCATTAAGCGATTGAAATAAGGGAAAATCTTTTAGCGGTGCTACTAAGACTATTTTGATGCTAGAAATGCGAAAATTTGAATTTTTTTTATTTGTTTCGGGATTTTTTAAATTCTGCCATCAATAGAGCAATAAGGGGTGGTAAGTTGTATAAAAATACTTGATTAGGAAAGCATTATTAAAGCTAAATCTATGAAAATTTATATTTAGGAGCAGAAACAACCAATGCAGACCATGCAGTCTAAGCGTGAGAAACAGCGGGAATTAAGCTACTTAACTAAAAAACTATAGACAGGACTGAAATGATTAAGTCAGAAATTTGTAAGGCTTCAACGCTCAATCGATTGCTTTTTAATATATATATATATATATATATATATATATATATATATATATATATATATATATATATATATATATCTTTCGAAATATATCGAAAAAACTACTACAAACCCGTAAAAATGAAATTATATCTCATTCGCAAACATATACTTTCACACACTTGCTATTTACTGCAAGTATAGCCCTAGTTATGTGTTTAAAAAATAAATAAATATTAATCGTTTTTCAAGCTATAACGGTTTTTTAAAGGCATTTTTCGGAAATGGGCTAGATCTTCACAGAGGATCGACTTATACTAACGTATTTAGGCTTATTTTCTTTGTAAAGAGTTACACTTTCATGCTATTAAACAATTTATTAGATTTTGTTAATTTTAAATGTCAAAAAACTCTTTGAATAATTTGCGTTTTTTTAAACTGACTGTCTCAATTTGTGTTAGAAAAATAATGCTTAACGAAGTAAATTCCTGACATTTTCCACGAATTTAAATTTTTTACGCCTTCTGGAGCCGAAAAAAATCAAGTGCATGTAATTAATAATTTACAGCAACAGACTCGAAGAAAAATCAGTGACTGAGTAACAAAAATGAAGCTTGACGACGTGTATAGAATAATACGGAATCTTGGATGGAATTAAAACTATTTACGAAGAAAATAAGCTTGAAATCGTTAATGTAGGCCGATATATCTTCAAATATGATTTTTTTCCAGACAAGTACTTTTAACGTACCGTGACCTATATCATGTATGGAAACGTAAAGTTTAACTAGTTGGTGATAATTTGATCTTTACAGGTCTGTAGTGGTTTTAACGACATATCTCTGAACTCTGCACCCAAGGATAACAGAGTTCGGCATATCCGCTCAAAGATATACTGTGCCTCGCACAGTGATTCTCATTCGTCGAAAATCAAATTCAAATGTTTAAGCTCCAGGGACTTTGCGAGGTCTTCAGTACCTAAACTTACAAACTATTTATGAATTAGTTTATACTAAAGACGACACAAAGATCCATGCCCGAGGGGGGATTCGAACCCCCGACGGGGGACGGCCTCGCGCAACGATATTCTAAACTAGTGTCCAAAAGTTGAGCATAATCACTAAACGAGGGCATACCACCTTATCAAAATATCAGCGGGTTTGCTGAATAAAGTGAAGCTTCATCACCCACCATTTGTTATACAAATAGTAAAAAAAAAAAAAAAAAAAAAAAAAAAAAAAAAAAAAAAAAAAAAAAAAAAAATGCAATACTTTATGCTATCGTTGAAGATCTCTTTCATGTGACTTCAAGCAACTCCAGCGTTTGTAAATCTGTAACTTCAATGTGGAAACATCTCAATGTAATAAGCACGAACAGCTGAAATTGTCTTTTACTTGTCTTTTTCTATTTCTTAGTTTTATTTGTTTTAAACAAAGACGTTGCTTTTATTTGTTTCTTATGTCTTGCAGCTGGTGAAAAAGTTAGTATTATGAATGTTTCTAGTTAGTATTATGAATGTTTCTTTATTCTTTAGCTGTTATTTACCTCTAAATGTGTGGAAGACAAACTAGAAGAGTAGAAAATCCTGAGAATACGAAATAGGAAATATTTGAATTGTGGCGCTAAAATATGTAGAAAATTGAATTGACAGATAAAGAAGGGACACTAGTACATCTACCATGGCATCTAGGGGCCGTTAGGCTGCCGCTGTAACATGTAAACAGAAGACGATTATTACTAGAATACCTAAAAGAAATTAAAAAGGTTAGTGTACCAAGAACATGGAGCTGAAAAGATTAGCACAGTTCTTGGTACGACGCACAACACCATTAAATCAACCAATAAACTAACAAATAAATGTAATGGTGATGTCAGCTTGGGACGTTCTTAAATTTCTCTCAAATGTCTCACCAAAGCGTCTATGACCAAGAGCCAATCACACCGTCTCTGCCGGTCGCAGTGGCCGAGGGGACTGAGTCGCTCCAGTCACGGTCTGCACGGCCACTACGGTCGGGGGCTCGAATCCCCCCTCGGGCATGGATATTTGTGCTGTCCTAGTTCGTAGGTAGTTCATAAGTAGTTTGTAAGTTTAGGGACTGATGACCCCGTAGGTAAGTCCCATAAGATTTACAAACATTTGAACATTTGAACACCGTCTCTTACATATGGTATCAAAACGCCCGACATAACCTGACGTCTAGCCAGTGACAATTCCTGATACTCTGAAACTTTTAATAACAAACAAACGCCATCTTTTCAGGGCGTGAACACACTGGTTGATGGCCATTGACTGACGTTAGCGAGTCGTGAGGTCCGCAAACACATCTCTTAGCAAGACATATTGCTTTTCGCCATCCCAAAGCACTTTTCACTCCACATCCGCCACTTCTCTGGAGAACTCGGAGACTCTTCTGGTGCATAGTAAATTCAATTCATTGGTCCCTGGCATGCACACAGCGACGCGGGATGTCATCTGTCTTTTCCCGGAAAGTGAACAGGTACCTAGCTCATTCGCTTCGAATGACCAGGTTGTTCTGTTGGTTTGCTCAAAATATTTTCTACAATCTCCTCTCGGTAATTACTAACCACATCTCGGTATTGTCACAAGTAAGTACACTGCTACACTGCAACTCGTACCGTACAGTTATTAATAAAGTTTCCTTAATAAACAGGAAGAGGAAAATTTTGACGAATATCATGGGTCCCAAATTCCAAAATAACAAACAATTTACAGTAACGAAGCCCTCTACGTAAATTCGGAGAGATTCTTGGATACCATGAGGAAAAGGATTGACTTGGTCTCTGAAAGACTAACAAATATTTCACTTTCTACTAAAAAAAAAAAAAAAAAAAAAAAAAAAAAAGAGTCATGTTAATGAATGGTACAGCCAAGATCATGACCAAAGACAAAACTAAGAGGTTCTAAGATAAGAACAGCACCAGGAAACCGATTCAGATATCCGAGAAGGAGAGGCAGAAGAGATCATATAGAATGAAGAGCTATTGGGAGAAAAGGACAGCACAAGCACCTAAGAAGTGATTGATCTGACGTACCCCAAAGATGGGTGATACGCACAGGAAAAAGAAGACGAAATTCCTCACTCCTGTGAACTATTCCGCAATTATAAATTCTCAATAAATAGGAAAGGTAGCGAGAGGGCAAGAATGCTACCTTTCGAACTTTCTCGGTTATTTTAAGATTTGATTCTAGCTATGCAAGAGTAATTCAGAAGAGGAACTACTTTCCGGTGCCGTCTTCAGCTGCCGAGAACCAGCAGTTGTCTCTGTTTCTCAGAAAAGCTGATGATACACGTCTTCCCAGGCTCGTCAGTTGGAGCCGGCGCCATCTGGATTCTTCAGCGGGAAATGAGGAGGGCTCTGGCAGGAGCGGAAATGCCGCGCTTGTGCTCCACGGCACGTACCTACGTCATCTCTAGTGGCGGCCTCACGGATCTTCATGAGCCACCAGCCTTCTGCAGGGACAGTCAGTTTGCCTGATGAGACAGTGATTCTTAAAATTATGGAGAGGCACAAAAGCCTTGCGTAAAGTAAACAACTTTTTTCTAAACTACCTATCGTGAGCGGTGCGTTGGAACGAGTAGTACGCTCGACAAAAATCCCTAATATTCAGACCTCAAGTGTACACATTCAAAAGTATTTTCACGTTCTAGATATCCAATAACAAAATCCACACTAAATAAATTTTCAAATGATAATATGGATATGTCAGAGTCATAATCTGCATTTCACCATGCATACTGCTACATTGGTTTATACTTTGGTGAGGAAAATTGCTTTTATACCACAGAAAAAACTTTGATGGTGGGCCGCGACGGAGCGGCCGAGCGCGCTGAGGCGCTGTGCTGCGATGCGCGAGACCGTTTCCCGTCGGGGTTTCGAATCCCCCCTCGGGCATGGAAGTTTGTTCTGTCTTTAGTATAAGGTAGTTCATAAGTAGTTTGTGTGTGCCTCGGTTGCACAGTGGTAGAATGCCACACTACAAATCCAAAAGTCCCGGTTTCGATCCCCGCAAGGTCCCAGGATTTTTATCTGTCACTTTCCACTTCTTTCACCTCTGGCAGTATTGCCAGAAATGAGTAGCACCGTGGTTCGGAACCCAGGTTAAACTGTAGGTCCCCCTATAACTGGCTGGGTAAGTCAGTTAGAAGGTCAGAGGAAGGCAACGGCATACCACGTCTAAACAGGACCATGCCTAGTAAAGCACTGTGGTGTTCAAACCAATCTTCGGATTGTTGACTGCTTTACCTTTACCTTAAGTAGTTTGTACGTTTAGGGACTGATGACCCCGCAGTTAAATCCCATAAGCTTCAGTATCATTTGAACATTTTGTTTGATGGTGAAATAACGATAATATAAGTCTTCCACTTTGTTCTAACCACTGCACCGAAATCTCGCATCTCCACTGAGGAGTAGCGGAACGGAGAGTATTATCGGCCATTTAAGGAATAATGTAAATTACATAATATATTTCTAGCTTAACTCACATATGAGCGAAAAAATCATATACTTAGTAATATATGAAGGGAACATAACATAAAATGTAATTAGAATTAACCTTGTCTATTGGGCTTTTTAATAAATGGCGGGCGGGTTATATGATCTACACCGATATGATTATTTTTATGAATTAAAAACATTTTTTAATAAAATTTTCTTGTTTGACACTATACACAATATATTCCATATTATAGCTCATTTATCCTACGATCTATTTAGCTCACAGAGATAGCAAAAGCAGAAAAGTAAGTCGTCAGTGTCCGCACACTGGTCATGTGCCCAGACTTCACAATTGTTGAACCGAATCCAGTTTTCCTCACAGATTTCTCCATACACGATACATTTACCATCTACAACATATTGAGAAGTCCTTGGTGTCGGGCGACTCTCATTATGAAAAAAATTGATTTGTTTGTTATTATTATTATTGATCATCGTTAGGTCTTGTTTTGAAACTTTCATTTGTTTCTTTTATTACTGGGCTTTTTCCACCTGCACTGCAGAGGGTTTTTTTTTTTTTTTTTTTTTTTTTTTTTTAAGTAGTTGTGAATGTTTTGCTTCTCTTTGCCTTTCTTTTCCGACAGCTCTTTTAAAAAACTTGCAAAATCAGACGCGGCTCTTTCGGAGCGTTTATTTTCCAGTACAACAGCATTTTTCATGTCTTTATCTCACCATTCTCCCCGACCTTCACCTTCTGGTTTCTTTTTAAATGTTGGATAATTTAAAAATAAATAAATAATGAATACAATACGATAAGCTGCTGTGGCGCATTTCACCCGAATATCGCATGACCCATACTACTCGACTCACACTGATATCAGAACATCGTAGTAAGCGAAAAACTGTTATAGCAAACGAAATGAAATTGCAAGTGTCTTATGTTATTAGAGTAAGCTGAATAACAGCTCCAGTTTTATATTCTTACCAGTAATGATTCAGGGTCACATTAAAAACTATTCGAGGCAACAACTTGTAGAAGCGCAAACAAACAATAATCACTCACAGAACATACGACACTGGGATTCAAACAAAATCTCTGCGCATGGCGAAATGGCGCTGGGGGGCAAGGATTACACTGTGTTGCCACCTAGTAGTGAGTATCTGAAATACCAACTTTTCCATACTACCAGCTGGCCCATACTACCCGCCGTTTCCCTGATACAATCAGTATAAAAATATGATGTAGGAAACGTGTGTTCTGCGCTATTATAATGAAGCAGAGTGTTTCTCCCACTGCGGACTGAAAACGTAATGATTCACTGACGTCATTGAATTACATATAATTTCCCTCTTATGATACCGATAACTTCTTACTTTGTGTATATGTAAATGTCACTTGAGGTAGGACGCAACATTTTGCTTGGCAATGACGCAGACGTTTGTTAGAAACCGATTTACAAACCGGCCTTGTCTTCATGAGGTGCAAGAAGTCAAGTATAAAAATTATCGGACGATTTTGTAAAATTTTGAATATACCGGAAAGTACACACAAAAACTGAAGGGTATTCGAACAGATATGAAAGTAGGCAGCTATAGGCTGAAGATCATTATTTATGGATTTTTCTGCGATAATTTTGTGAATCTGGACGTATATTTGCCTTACGGCTTTATTTAATTCATCTATTATATGCTTCGATAACCTCACTTGATGTTTGTACCCACTGCACACCTTAATATCTTTATAACTGCGATATAGCATTTGCGCTAGAGCAACATCTTTGACCGTTGAGGCGGGCAGTGGATGGTAGGCTAGTTGAGAGTCAAGTGGAGGCTAGGCTCGAGTATAGTCGTATGGGAGTACGGTTCGATTGGTCGGCTACGATTCACGTCCCGAGTTTGGTTAATTGGATTAAGTAGTTATGAATGTATCCCGCCAGAGGGCGATGAAACTTTATTTGATGTATTATATTGGAAAAGAAATATTTTGTATCAAGAGGACGAAAATATTTGTATGGAACGAAATTGTACAAACCC
Source organism: Locusta migratoria (assembly GCA_026315105.1). NCBI lineage: Eukaryota > Metazoa > Arthropoda > Insecta > Orthoptera > Acrididae > Locusta > Locusta migratoria. The sequence continues at coordinate 362,309,563 of CM048749.1, forward strand.
ACTTTAATCACTATTGTTGACGACTCAACAAAGCTATGTTTCTTTAGCTAAATAAATAACTTATTGATTACTAATTTTCTTATTTCAGCTCAACCTAGTCCCCTATTTTCCTGATTGTGGCATTTTTCTATTTTTGTTGCATGGTACGTGCCAAGTTTGAGAGCTTCTTTAAATGTAAATGATCACTTGCCAGCAAAGTAATCATTTCTTGCCACTGAAATCTAATTTCCAGAAATAGTGTTCAAAGAAACACGGATTACTTTATAAGTATAAAATTACAGGTGGACTAACGCAGAGTTGCAGCTCACATTGTTTCACTTTTTTTTTCATTTGCATAAAATATTATTATTGGGCCTAATTAACTTAGTGCGTTGCACATATATCTTTAAAAAGACTGGTGATATTATAAAGAGTTTACAGGGCTATATGTGTTTATTATTTTTGGCAAACTGGAAGCAAAGAAATAATGCTGTTCCCGTTCTGTGCTAGATTCTTATAAGTTCAGGTTATGACAGTCTCTCAGCTGATTCATTCGGGCAGATTCAATTAGAGCTTTTAAATAGCAACTTTGAACGAAACTCTTTCACAAGTTTTAGATTTAATTGGCAACTTTCAATTAGAAACTTGCAGATAAAGTTACAATAGAAGTAAATGTGAACTTGCCTTAGCACTGCAAGAAAAAAGAAAAATCAAACTACTTCCGGTTTTTCTTTTTTTTTTTTTTTTTTTTTTTTTTTTTTTTTTTTTTTTTTTTTTGTGAACTCGAAGAAAGCATTTCTGAAAGGAAAACCTATATATTTAATGAGACTAATTTAGGTGTATGTCCACCCGAAACGAAACTTTTACGCCATATGCTATTTGATTTCTATCGTAACGCAGTTCGAACGTTTGACAGATAGCGTGAGACATCAATTACCAGGGCGGCATTTGCCTGTCGCTTCATGATCTCAGTAAAAGAACGTGAAGCCTAACGATGGACGCCTCAGGTATGGTGCCTAGTAGAGTCAGCACTGAGGTGTAAAGATGGCGGATGCGTCTCAAGACGAGGAAATCTGAGGTGTGTTCACAATCGCAACTGGAACCTCTGATCTATTATCCTACAGTCAACATTTCAGTGGCGGTTCTTCTTCCGAGACGGTATATACTTATCTGGTGAACACGTTTCCCCAGAAAGCTATCGAATGGTATCACTGAATCCTTACGATGGTGGTACACGTCTGAACAGCAACGTCTCTACCCATTTATTACAACGCACGGTCGGGGGTTCGAATCCCCCCTCGGGCATGGATATTTGAGCCGTCCTAGTTCGTAAGTAGTTCATAAGTAGTTTGTAAGTTTAGGGACTGATGACCCCGTAGTTAAGTCCCATAAGCTTAACAAACATTTGAACATTTTTTGAACAACGCACGGGATGGACAAATACAGTGCTGTATAACACTCAGTACCAGATGTTAGCTGCATAGACATGCAAAGATGAGCACTGTCGAAGACATTTTTGTTGATTTCGTTTTAATTTCACGAAAAAGCTCTCTTAAGTTCCATAACGCTTATGGTCTCATTCGCTGCTCCCCTTGAAGCTAAATCAACACAGACATGCTGCTTTTAATATCTCTTCCCAATCACTAGACCTTTACATAAAACAAAGATGTGCAGTTCAGGTATAAGTATTCACCGTCGTTGCCCTTCTTCATTATAACTGGTAAGAAACAATTACAGTTAAACTATATTGTACTTATACTCTCTCAATTCCTGCTGTTTGGCTTAAATCAAGATTTTTATGTAACGACTGAAACACATTTCTTCGTCTTTCGCAGAGGGAGACCAAGAAATGAATACAGTAAGCAGATTCAATATATAAAATGATACATATACATATCACTTATAAACTCACATGGTAAGTCCTTTACTTTATCTTTATAAACACAATCTACTCTGGTTGAAAATGTTAAAATTTTTACATGCATTATGTCAAGATCTAACAAGTTCGGTAATTTTTTTATATAAAAGGCTATGGATTGCTGTGTTATAAAGGTTAAATTACGTGTTTGTATTGGTAACACTGGCAAAAACAATAAACACGCATTTTATGTGAAAGTGCTAATGTTTTTCCGAGAAAAAATGACGAATAGATTGGTAAATCTTTCAAAAAATAAAAGATGACACCAAAACGAAGTGTTTTTTAAGAAATGTTGGTTTCATGGTAATAGTTTTTCGAATAAAAACAAACCAGTACAAAACCTTTGTACTCCTGAACCTAATTCTTGGGGCAATTACCGCAATGCCCAGAACTCAAACAGTTCATACAGCTATAAACGTTCCATCCAAGCAGCAATCATGGATATCCTAAAAGCACTTTACAGAGACCTGGCGAATCCTGAATTACTGAAGAAGTGTCTCCATGCTCAGACTCAAAATCCTATTGGACTCGCTTATCAAAAATGTTTTTGTAGGAATGAAGACACTAAAGTGGGAAGTTAGTAATGCGGTAATTGCTTTTACGTTATTGCTTTTAATGCAGCATTGGTAGGGTGAAAGAGCTACAGCATATGGGAATTAATCCTGGAACAAACTGCCCCAGAGAACTTGGACCGATGGACAAAGTTCGCATTGATAAAGCATTGTATGCAGCACAGTTGGACACTAAGGAGTCCAGGCAGAAGAAAAGGAGAAAAAAGTTCGAAATAGATCAGGACAATGATCTGCACGAATAGTTCGACTACGTTTAAAGCAGCATGAACTATCAGCTCGGAGACCATGGCTGTGGTTACCCTCGACGCTACATTACAGACAGGAGCGCCTGCGATGGAGTACGCGACGACGAACCTGGGTGCGCGAATGACAAAATGTATTTTTTTTTTTTTTTTTCGAATGTATCCAGGTTCTGTTTACAGCATCATGATGGTCGCATCCGTGTTTGGCGAAATCGCGGTGAACGCACATCGGTTGTGTATATTCGTCATCGCCATACTGGCATATCACCTGGCGTGATGGTATCGTTACACGTCTCGGTCCCCTCTTGTTCGCATCGACGGTACTTTGAACAGTGGCCGTTACATTTCAGATGTTTTATGACCCGTGGCTCTACCCTTCATTTCATCCCTGCGAAACCCTACATTTCAGCAGGATAATGCACGACCGCATGTCGCAGGTCCTGTACTAACTGGATATGTAAAATGTTCGACTTCTGCCCTGGCCAGCACATTCTGCAGATCTCTCACCAATTGAAAACGTGGACGAGCAGCTGGCTCATCACAATACGCCAGTCACTACTGTCGATGAACATTGGTATCGTGTTTGCATGGGGATCTGTACCTGTACTCGCCATCCAAGCTCTGATTCAACCTTGAGGCGTATCAAGACCGTTATTACGGCCAGAGGTGGTTGTTTTGGGTACTGATTTCTCAGGATCTATGCACCCAAATTGCGTGAAAATGTATTCACGTGTCAGTTCGAGTATAATATATTTGTCCAATTGAAAGTTTCTCGCTTCTCCATCTCTCTTACAAAATTTCCGTCTGCTGTGTGTTTGAACTTATTCTAGCAGAATGCCTTTGTACAACGTTATGTTAATCTGACTGCGTATTTTTAACTGTATTCTATGTGAATGTAAAGGTATTGCAAAACCTATCTGACTGCGTAATGTTTATTATAATGAGATACAAACTGCTAATTGTTTCTGTATGAAAATGTCGTAACAAAGTAAACTGTCTGAAAATTACTGATAATAAAAATCACTGTGCTAATAATTCTGCCCCTAATAACTTGTTTCTGACTGAACTAACAATCTTTAACGGAATGTAACGAATACAATATTTATCAATGCAGTTTGACTCAGTGCAAACACATGTCAACCTGAACACTGTATGAATTGTCCTTACTTGAAATCTGTAAATCATACTGAACTGTAAGCTTGACAAAAACTGATTCTTTCTCACCTTCACTTACTGCATAAATCTGCGCAACACCAAACTGCTTCCTGCTGTATTAACTACTGGAAAACTAACTACAGAAAACATCTATGACACTTTTAATAAAAATGTGAGGAGGGATAAACTGGTAATCTGTTTAAGAAACTCGAACTAATTATTAAAAATGAAATATCTGATTTATTTCTAACTGATGTAACTTCATGAAAATTACTAACAATTTTAAAATCTTTCAGAGAAAAATATAACTCAGTTATTTATTCTGCCTACAAAATTATTTTTTAAACAAAGATAAACATTTTTTTACTGTTAATAAGTTTAACTCGATCTACACAAACAATGTTACAACAATACCATATTTCAAGAACACTACCCATGAAATTCCTATTTCATAGAAAACGCAATTTCAAAACTGAACTATTAGAATAAATACTTTTCCTAACACTGAAAGGGGTCGCTAGCATGAATCGTGAGACCACAAGCTAACAACAAGATCTTTCCCGACCGTTACTGTTACCATCAGTTCAGCCTAACAATGCGAAGTTGTGCCATAGAAACATGCCAAGTATTTCATGAAAAACTTTACCTTATAAAAACTTCAAAAGATCGTTTCTCCAACGTCTTTTATTCCTTTTCATCTCCATATCTTAAACAAACAGCTTGACTCAGCATTCAAGTCTCAAAATCTCATCTCCTCGGCTATCCCGCCGGAACGACAACTGCACACAAACACGGTCCCCACGCTTCTGCAATCTTATCCATTATCCGCGCGCCTAGCAAAGTCTACACTCTCAATAATCACAGCCTTACTTCCCGTAACAATACTATCACCGTCTCCAATATCGATAGTACTGCCATCGAAAAATAAGCCTGCAACTAAAGATAAATGACCCATGGCTGACTAGCTTGACACTGGTCTCAAATTCGCGGTAAATTTGAATATGAAATGTATACCTTCCCATAGCAGGTATCTTACACAATGAATACCCGTTTATCATCTGCATTTCTTCTTGGTGTGGCAATTTTAATGGCCGATAGTGTACTAAGTGATTTACAGTATTTTGAAACTTCAGAAGCCGTTCCTTGAAATTTACATTTTCTGTTGCATTTTTCCCTAAATCTTAGAAACCACTTGGAGTAGGGTATTCAAATTTGAGGGGAGTAATATATCCTGAGACTACTGAACTAAAAGAAGAACAAAATATATTTGGATTATGCATTACGGATATTTAAGAGTTCGTCACTGTTAATTTCATTATGATTTAACACTTTAACGCATAGTGTAGCTCATCAGCTACAAACTTATTTTTTCGATTATCTCTCAAACTGATCAACATTTTACCACAAATTCATTTGTAGCTACTTCTATACATAGTGTTACACATGCAAGTAGCTCGTTCTAGAAATTACAAACAGCAGAGTGCTACTGAATCAGTTAGACACTTAACAACATTGAGTTACTCCTAATATGTGTATTTGCTTTGTTTAGTATTCGTCCTATGCCATATAAAAGTAGTCAGTCACATACTACTGTTGCATTGTGAGTTACTTTCTGGAAAAATTAAGGCATAATAGTGACATTTACTCATCGGGTACATCTTTGAAGCAATATATAGCTGACAAGCTATGAAGTTATTGTTGTTAGTAAGGCATAATAATTTTAACGAATTGTTTTTTTCAATACCTTTCTCACTATATATGCAGTACACATTAATCGTGGTAGTTTTTGTAGCTTAAAATAAACGGTCAAGGAAAAAGGAATCAATCACTTTGAATTGAAATGATACTGTTTATTCCATTAACCGGTTTTCGAAAGTTCTGAAGTTCAACTTCAGACGGTACATGTGTTACAGGATCATTTACGCGTGCTGTTTGGTGCTGTCTTGCGACTATATAACCTGCTTTTTATAATTAATTTCCGTACAGTCGCAAGTCAGCTTCCAACATCACGCTTAAAATGATCCTGTAGCACATGTTCCGTCTGAAGATGAACCTAAGGAGTTTCGAAAACCGGTTAATGGAATAAACAGTATCATTTTTAGTCAAAGTGACTGGTTGCATTTTTCTTAAATCATATTAGAACATAATATTATGTATAATTAAAATTATTTACGCTAACGTACAAAAAAGTACGCAAAATTTTAACCGTGTAATTGTATTTCCGAAAGCAGTGGCTGAAATGCAATTATCATAGTTCAGCAGACTCAGAACAAACAGTTTAATGTCCAGCAAAAGTTTCATGTCAGTGGCACAGTGTATCCTGAAATACACTCCTGGTTATTAAAATTGCTACACAACGAAGATGACGTGTGCTACAGACGTGGAATTTAAACGACAGCAAGAAGATGCTGCGATATACAAATGATTAGCTTTTCAGAGCATTCACACAAGGTGGCGACACCTACAATGTGCTGACATGAGGAATGTTTTCAACCGATTTCTCATACACAAACAGCAGTTGACCGGCGTTGCCTGGTAAACGTTGTTGTGATGCCTCGTGTCAGGACTATTAGCAGAATGTGGAATCGGTGGCTTCAGGAGGGCAATACGGAACGTCGTGCTGGATCCCAACGGCCTCGTATCACTAGCAGTCGAAATGTCAGGTATCATATCCGCATGGCTGTAACGGATCGGGTAGCCACGTCTCGATGCCTGAGTCAACAGACAAGACAAGACAACAACCATCTGCACGAACAGTTAGACGACAATTGCAGCAGCATGGACTATCAGCTCGGAGACCATGGCTACGGTTACCCTAGACGCTGCATCACAGACAGGAGCGCCTGCGATGGTATACGAATCGACGAACCTGGGGTGCACGAATGGCAAAACATCATTTTCGTATGAATCCAGGTTCTGTTTACAGCATCACGATGGTCGCATCCGTGTTTGGCGACATCGCGGTGAACGTACATAGGAAGCGTGTATTCGTCATCGCCATACTGGAGTATCACCCGGCGCGTGGTGGTATGGGGTGCCACTGCTAACACGTCCCGGTCACCTCTTGTTCGCATCGACGGCATTTTGAACAGTGGCCGTTACATTTCAGATGTGTTACGAAGAGTGGCTCTACCCTTCATTTCACCCCTGCGAAACCCTACATTTCAGTAGGATAATGCACGACCGCATGTTGCAGGTCGTGTACGAGTCTTTCTGGATATGGAAAATGTTCGACTTTTGCCCTGGCCAGCACATTCTGCAGATTTCTCACCAACTGAAAACGTGGCCGAGCGACTGGCTTGTCACAATACGCCAGTCACTACTCTTGATGAACTGTGGTATCCTGTTGAAGCTGCATGGGCATCTGTACCTGTACACGCCATCCAAGCTGTTTGACTCAATGCCCAGGCGTATCAAGGCCGTTATTACGGCCAGGTTGTTGTGGGTACTGATTTTTCAGGTTCTATGCACCCAAAATGCGTGAAAATGTAATGACATGTCAGTTCTAGTATAATATATTTGTCCAAAGAATACCCGTTTATCATCTGCATTTCTTTTGGTGTACCAATTTTAATGGCCAATAGTGTATTTTGTACGCCTAGGGATTGATAAACGCAGTGGGCAGACCTACAGATATCTTTAATATGCTAGGAAAAAGGCGTTTGATATGGTTTAATCGACACTTAATAAAATCCAACCGTAAATTACTGGGTCCATTTTCCCGTGACCTAAACGAATCGACTCATAATTTAAAAACGAAAATAATTGTGTAATCATATGTATTATTTAAGTTTCCGTTGTGCGAACATCCGCAACTGAATATTCTGAGCACAGTAGTGGAATAATCCCCTTTAATTGCACTCTTGTTTTAAGATGTTACATATGACCGGTTTCGGACATGTTTAATCGCATCATGATATGTGTCAGATGCCGCACGCTTCCAACGACAAGTGTTGGATTCTATTTGCCTAGTCTGCTGGTGATCATATTTTACATGCCCAATACCGGCCGTATAATATGACAACTGTGCAATTGAATCGGATTTGCCACTATTATGCTCTGTAATTATGAAATTTTATTTGGCTACTCTCCGTACTAAAGCCTTGGCATTGTAAAACTGATCTCTATTGGTCATAAGAGGTTCTATCTTCCACCAAATGTGATTAAACTGTGCCATAATAGTTTACTTGCCTGAATTGTGGGTTATGGGAGCGGTGCTTGGGCTCACCGACTCAATCTGGCAGGGCCATCAGTGAGCCTGAGGAAAGTGTAGAGAAACCTAATATTATCAGCAGGAGCCACTGGCACTTCGCCCACGGATGGCGTCACTGTGATCATAGGGCTATGTCCGATAGATTTGATAGTACGTCAGCGTGCTGCAATCTATTGGATTAAGAGACATGATTGTATAAGGTTTCAGCACATCATGGGTCGAGACAGGCAAAACACCAGGGAAATCAAAATAGCAACCATAGAGATCTGGCAAAGATCAGGATCTATGCACCCAAATTGCGTAAAAATGTAATCACATTTCAGTTCTAGTATAATATATTTGTCCAATGAATACCCGTTCATCATCTGCATTGCTTCTTGGTGTAGCAATTTTAATGGCCAGTATTGTACAAGGAATCCAAGTCCGTAAACTAAACTTTGTCAGGATGGGGCGTTCTAACTTCCCTTTCGAAAGAATAAGTTGAAAAGCTCCCACAGCTACAAATTAATGGCTGCGGTTATCCTCGACGCTGCATCACAGACAGGAGCGTCTGGGATGGTGTACGCAATGACGAACATGGATGCACAAATGGGGAAACGTCAGTTAGACGGATAAATCCAGATTCTGTTTACAGCATTATTATGGTCACACCCTTGTTTGGCGACGTCGCGGTGAACGCACATTGGAAGCGTGTATTCGTCATCGCTATACCGGCGTATCACCTGGCGTGATGGTATGGGGTGCCATTGGTTACACTTCTCGGTCACCTCTTGTTTGTATCGACGGCACTTTGAACACTGGCCGTTACATTTCAGATGTGTTACGACACCTGGCACTACCCTTAATTCGATCTCTGCGAAACCCTACATTTCAGTAGGATAATGCAAGACCGCAGGTCTTGTACGGGCCTTTCTGGATACGGTGAATGTTCGACTGCTGCCGTGGACAGCACATTCTACAGAACTCTCACCGATTGAAAACGTCTGGTCAATGGTGACCGAGGAACTGGCTCGTCACAATATGCCAGTCACTACTCTTGATGAACTGTGGTATCGTGTTGAAGCTACATGGGCATGTGTACTTGTACACACCATCCAAGCTCTGTTTGACTCAATGCCCAGGCGTATCAAGACCGTTATTACGGTCAGAGGTGGTTGTTCTGGGTACTGATTTCTCAGTATCTATGCACACAAATAGCGTGAAAATATAATCACATGTCACTTCTAGTATAATATATTTGTCCAATGAACACCCGTTTATCATGTCCATTTCTTCTTGGTGTAGCAATTTTAATGGCCAGAATTGTACAAGGAAATCAAGTCAGTGAACTTAACATTGTCGGGATGGAGCGTTCTAACTCACCTTACGAAAAAATAAGATGGAAAGCTCCCACAGCTACAAATTAATTGTTCGTGGAAGAGTAACGGGCGGAGATTGACAAACGCCGCAGACAGAATGTGATAGGGCGCAGCGTGGCCCCGCACGGCACGTCGCGCGGCGCCGCGGCCGCCCGCCTCGTCAACGAGTCGCGATTTATCCCAATAAAAAACACCGCCTCACAGGCCGCGGGGAGGGGGGACACATCCGGAAGAAGCAGACTCCGTACAGCTGGGAACGTGCGCCGACTGCCGAGTCACCGCCGACTGCCGACTGCCAGCACCGCTCGCTCCTAAGCGATTTATTGCGGGCATAAAGCAGCCGTGTGTGTGAGAGAGAGAGAGAGAGAGCGACTCGTCACAAGGGGCGGCTGGACCGGCATATCAAGCACCAAGGCGCGGCGCGGCGCCGCGAATGCAAAGGACGGGGAGCAGAGAAGTCGATACACGACTCCACGTCTGGGAGTAGAGTACCTCGCCGCCTGACGCAGACGTCCCAACCAGCTGCCACAGGCCGCATACGGTAGCCCCCTACTAGTGAACGCAACACCGGCCAGGAAAGAAATGGCGTCTGTCTCTATTCGGCAGACATGTCTCTGGATCTCCTGGATGAGTAGGGCGAGCTCGGGTTTCTACATCTACACACATCTGGGGAGGGCACACTGTACCACTACTAGGCATTCCCTTTCCTATTCCACTCCCAAATAGAACGAGGAAAGGAAGATGCCTATATCTACATCTACATCTTCATGGGATTCTGGGATATTGGGATGAGATCACATTTTATTTTTTTATTTTTATTTATTTGGTTATTTAACCTGACCAGATTAGGGCCATAGGGCCCTCTCTTACATCTGATCAGGAACAACATAAACAAAGGATTTCATTACAAAAACAACACTGCAGTAATAATATTAAATAATAACAATATATGATAGTACTAATAATAATAATGATAATAATAACACAAAAATGAAAGTAATACTAATAATAACAAGAGATATTCACATTTGAATTAAGTTTAAAATAAACAGAAGAGAGAAAATGGTTAGTGACAAAGGAGCTAATGGATGTGAGGAAGTGGGGACGTATATGAATGGAGATCTCTGCTGGCGAAAGGAAAGGGAAACATTTATGGGGGGATGAGGAATTGACAACAGTGGGCTACAGACTGGTAAGTGGAGAAAAAGATGGCTATTGTGACAGAAGGTGAACCCTTAGTTGTCTTTTAAAGTTTTGAATTGATTTTATTTCTCTTAACTTTTGAGGAAAATTGTTCCACAGACGTGTTCCCGATACAGAAAATGATTTGGAGAAGATTGCAGTGTTATGTGAAGGTAGAGAGAGAGTTTTATTTTGGTAAGAGCGTGTGTTTCTGCTGTGCTGTTCAGATAGTAATATAGTCGTTGAGGATAAGTATGAAGTGCCTGGCAGAGGGTTCATCGAACCACCATTATACTCAAAATATCCACGGGTGTACTGCCGGTCTATAGTGTCCAACGGGAACAATATTTCGCCGATCATACATGTCGCCATCATCAGGTGAACTGACAGACTGAGCTCCTGAAAACGCGCCGAAACGGAGATCCGCACGCTACGGCTGCTCGAAGGGAACTGGGTTCTACCTGATGATGGCGACATGTATGATCGCCGAAATATTGTGCCCGTTAGACACTACAGACCGGCAGTACGCCCTTTGGATATTTGGTTATCAAATACGCCGGGAGAAACTGAAGAATCCCACCATTATACTATTTATCTCCCATTCCATTCTCGAATAGCGCGCGGTAAGAAAGAACATCTGAATGTCTATGTTCGAGCTCTGATTTCTCGTATTTTATTCTGATGATCATTTCTACCTATGTAAGTGGGAGTCAACAATATATTTTCGCATTCGGAGGAGAATGTTAGCGATTGGAGTTTCGCAAGTAGCCCACGCCGCAGCGATAGGCGCCGTTATTTTAATGATTCCCATCCCAGATCCTGTATCATTTACGTAACGCTGTCTCCCCTGCATCGTGACAATACGAAACGAGCTGCCCTTCTTTGGACTCTTTCGATGTCCTCTGTTAAACCCACCTGATAAGGATCCCACACTAGGCTGGAATACTCCAAAAAGTGACGGACAAGCGTAGTGTATGCAGTTTCTTTGGTAGTTCTGTTGCATGTTTTAAGGGTTCTGCCAATAAAACGCAGTCTCTGGTTCGCCTTTCCTACGATATTATCTACGTGTTCTTTCCAATTTAAGTCTGAATCAATAGTAATTCCTAGGTATTTTGAGGAGTTTACGGCCTTCACTTTTGATTGATTTATCTTGTAAACAAAGTTTAACGGATTTCTTTTCGTACTCATCTGGACGACTTCACACTTATCATTATCATTGTCAATTGCCAATTTTTACACCGTACTGATATCTTATTCAGATCATTCTGCAGTTGGTTTTGATCTTCAGATGATTTTACGGGACGGTAAATGACGGCGTCTTCTGCAAACAACCTAAGAGAGCTACTTAGATTTTCCCCTAAATTTTTTATGTAAATAAGGAACAGCAGAGGACCAATAACACTACCCTGTGGAACGCCCGATATCACCTCTGTACGCCTCCGTACGAGCCGTAATTTCTCTCTTATCTTCTCTTTGTCATCACTACGCGAAATGTAAGTAGGCGGCAAGAATGTCGTTCTACACCCAGCTTCAAATTCCAGCTCTGTAAAGTTCTCCAACAGAAATTCACGAAAAGAACGTCGTCTTTACTACAGTGATCCCCAATTGAGTTCCCGGAGCATTTCCGTGACACTTGCGCAGTGGTCGAACCTACCAGTAACAAACCTAGCTGCTCGCCTCTAAACTGCTTCTATATATCATACCAACACTAAGGAGCTCATCAGAGTTCCTGACACCTACATCTTCATCTACATATATACTCCGCAATTCACCGTAAGGTGCGTGGCGGAGGGTACATGTACCACTACTAGGCATTTCCTTTCCTATTACACTCCCAAATGGAACGAGGAAAAAAAGAATGCCTATATGCCTCCGTACGAGCCCTAATTTCTCTTATCTCGTCTTTGTGATCTTTACGCGAAATGTAAGTAGGCGGCAGCAAGATCGTACTACACTCAGCTTCAAATTCCGGCCCTCTAAATTAACTTAACAGAAATTCACGTTCAGAATGTTAGATACACTTGCCAATCAGATCTCAAAGAAGGTACTAGACGACTTCGTCAATAATAACAACCAAATGTGACTAAATTACCCGATCATGACAACCACATCTGCCATGCCGCCGGGGGATGGACAGGGCGTCAGTAAAATGATAGGATCCGCCATCCCCGGGATCGGTGGAAGATGTGGTAACACCCGGACTTGACTGACGGAGAATAGGTTTTAGCTTGTAAGTTTTTTCTAGTAAATTGGGGATTAACTTTTGCGGGGGGCTGCAGTGACATCAAGTAGAGGCCAGCCCAGTGTCAGAGGCGCGCTCACCGAGTTTAGCTCGATGAGCCGGCCAGAAGACCAAACAGTAGGTTTGTTCACCGAATGGCACACCTTGTAACACTGCACAAGTAGCTAGTAGGGTAGTATATAAGAACTTAGGTATTGGTGATAATAACAGGATGACCAGTAGTTTTATAACAATATGTCACTGCTAATTACATGTATTAATATCATGACCCATTTAATCTTAGGTGATAGGTTTATAATGTATGAAACTATCAATAAAGAATTAAAAGCAAACTGCTTCTATGTCTTCTTTTAAACTGATCTGTTGTGGGTTCCAAACACTTGAGCAATACTCAAAACGTGGTCGTACAAGTGTTTTATACGCGGTCTCCTTTACAGGTGAAGTACATCTTTCCAAAATTCTCCCAATAAACCGAAGTCGGCTGTCCGCCTTACTCGCTGATTCCATTTCCCATCGCTCTGCAATGTTACGTCTAGCTATTTGAACGACGCGACTGTACCAAGGAGGTCACTGCTAATGTTGTATGCTATAAAATTTACATGGAATCAAATGAAATTAAATAAACTACCATTTCAAAAATACATAGAATTTACATTGAATCGAAAGTATAAAATTAAATGTAGGAATTTTCTTCCTATTCTGTAGTAAGTAGCCGAGAGAAGCTCAGTCCGTAATACACTCACGTTCATAAAAAGAGAACACCTTGTAAGATCAGAGATAGGAAGTTCATGTTCACAGGTTATGTTCATTAGTAGGCTATGTTCTGCAGAAATTATTAGCATTTGAAACATATCGGTCCACGGATTCAACGATAACATCAGTATGGGGCTCAACACCATCTACCGCTAAACTGTGCCTGTGGCTCTCGTAAGCTAAAGTGGTTCTCGAAAAGAACGTCATCTTTCCTACAGCGACTGCAATTTCAGTAACACTCGAGAATTGGTCGAACATCGAACCTACCAATAACAAACCTATCCGCCCGTCTCTGAACTGCTACTATGTCTTCCTTTAAACTGATCTGCTCCTGGTCCCAAGCGTTTTACACGCGGTTTCTTTTACAGATAAAGTACATCTTACCAAAATTCTCCCAATAAACCGAAAGCGGCTGTCCGCCTTACTCACAACTGCCCTTACATGCTCGTTCCATTTCATATCGCTCTGCAATGTTTCCTAGATATTTGAACGACGCACCTGCATGAAGAACCTCACTGCTAATGCTGTATTCGAACATTATGGGATTGTTTTTCCTACTCATGCGCATCAACTTACAGTTTTCTACAATGAGAGCTAGCTGCCATTCTTCGAACCAACTAGAAATTTTGTCCACGTCATCATGTATGCTACTACACTCAATTAAAGACGACACCCTCCCATACACCACAGCATCGTCAACAAACAGCCGCCAATTTCATAATAGTTGCTTTCGGAAACCGCGTTGATTCTTACAGAGTAAACACGAACACTGGAAGCAGTTACTTCCATAAAATATCTGGCAGTAAGAAACAACTAACGATTTAAAATGGAACGATGCTAGACTGAGTTTCATTGGAAGAATCCCCAGGTAGTTAGTCCCTCAAGAAAGGAATTTTACAGAACTCTTGTTCGACCGACGCTTGAGTATTGCTCTTCGGTGTGCGATCCGACCAGATATGGCTGATATAAGACATAGAAAAGATCCAACGGAGAGTAGCACGCTTCGTTACAGACTGATTTAGTAAGCGCCAAAGTGTCACAGAAACTATTAGGTAACTCCAGTGGTAAACGCTGACAAAGCGACGTTCTGTACCGTGGTAAGAGCTCGTCAGTGTTCTGAGAGCATACGTATCTCGAGGATCAACCAATATATTATTTTTTTATTGTTGGGCATCCTCTTCTGCAAGAAGGAAGGAAGTAAGTACCAAGACTAAGTTAGCGGTGCACCGCTCTGTCTTTCGACCAACTTTGTTGTATGGAAGTGAATGTTGGGTGGATACAGGTTACCTTATTCACAAGATAGAGGTTACAGATATGAAAGTAGCAAGAATGATTGCAGGTACTAATAGATGGGAACAATGGCAGGAGGGTGTCCATAATGAGGAAATTAAAGAAAAACTGGGAATGAACACCATAGATGAAGCACTTAGAGCGAACAGACTGAGATGGTGGGGTCATGTTACACGCATGGGGGAAGCAAGGTTACCTAAGAGACTCATGGGCTCGGTAGCGGAGGGTAAGAGGAGTCGAGGTAGACCAAGAAGAAAGTACTTAGATTCGGTGCAGAATTATTTTGAAGTAAAAGGCGTAACATCAGACGAGGAATCAATGTTAGCATTGAATAGGGGATCATGGAGGAATTTTATTAGAGGTATTATGCTTCAGACTGAACGCTGAAAGGCATAATCAGTCTATAATGATGATGATGAAGCTGTTGGGCATCTTCCTCAGAATATTGTAAAATCAACTAAAATTGGTTTCCTGTCTTATGCTGACAGCAATTGCGGCAACTTTTTCACACCAGACACGTTCCCCTTTTTATTTATAAAGCATCTTTGTGGTTCTGTTAATGTGAGTACGCCGGATTGTTTATTTTGTTTTTCCTAGACTAGAAACAGTTCTAACTTTTCGTGTACGTTGGTATGTAATTTACTTGTGTTGTTGACGCCTCTTCTTTAAGACTTGTGGTTAAATCCGTCTTATGCAAGAAATTATTTTATTTTAATACCCCAACATGTTTCGGCACTTATTGCGCCATCTTCTGTGGGTTTTAGCCTTTTATTTTCTAGAATAAAATGTTACAGGTTTTGTTTATACAGCGATTTGGACGAGCTGATTGATTTGACAACTTTGTTGGATATATTAGGTCTAATTTATTTGTGATACTTACGTCATTCGTAGGATTGTCATCTCCTTTAAATTGAAGAATGACACGTTTTCACAGCTTGTCATCTGCAAACAACAATTCTTTTTTTCCCGAAAACTATTGTACATTCGCCTGGAAGTTATGTGGAAAAATAGATATGTGTGGCTGTTTAGTGGCTTACATACATTCGAGTTGGGGTGTTGATGCTTGTTTGTTTGTGGTGTGTTCTTGATGGTATATGCTTTAGTGCTTTTTCTTGTGAACTGCCACTGTTTATTTCGCCATTTGTCATGTTGTGGTTGCTGTATCGTATTCATTTGTTTATGTGGTGCGTCTGTGATGTAGCGTGCGAATTTGAATAATTTTGATACTGGCGATGTTTTGTGTGTGTGTGTGTGTGTGTGTGTGTGTGTGTGTGTATGGAAAGAGAGGTATTTGTTATGTGTGAGTGTGTGTGTGTGTGTGTGTGTTTGTGTGTGTATGTCGTGCCGAAACATTTTTGGGTATTAAAATAAAACAATGTGTCTTGCATAAGGTGGATTTAACCACAAATCTTATGCAGCAAGCACGGAAGATACAGGAGCTGCACCATCACAAGATGATCGCCTCTTCTTTACATCCCACTGCTGTTTTGTGGGCTAGGGTTAGCCAGCGAACGAGGTGGCACAGTGGTAGCACACTGGACTCGCATTCGGAACGATGGTGTTTCAAATCCACCTCCAGCCATGCAGATTGATGTTTTCCGTGATTTCCCTAAATTACTCCAGGCAAATGCCGGGATGGTTCCATTCAAAGGGCACGGCCCATTTCCTCCCACATCCTTCCCCGAAAATTCGAGCGTAAGCTCCGTCTCTAATGACCACGCTTTCATCGGCACGTTAAACCACGCTTCCTCCTACCTAGGGTTAGTCGGTATGTGATGCGCGTTTTTACTTACACTCGGCAACTTTTGCCTACTTTTGTCGTGACAAAAGTAGGCAAACTTTTTCTAGTGTAAACAAAAACGTGCATCACAAATCGGCCATACCCTGCAACGAGACGATAAAAGAAAAAAAAAAAAAAAAAAAAAAAAAAAAAAAAAAAAAAAAAAAAAAAAAAAAAACAGTACGATATACAGAACAGGCGTTAACACCGAAGGTGCCACTATACACCAACTTAAAAACACCTAACGTGCACGAAATGTAAAAACTGTTTCTAACTAAGCAACACAAAACGTACAAACCTGAGAATCCAAGTTACAGAACCACATAAGATGGTTTGAAAATTAAAAGCGGAACGCGTCTGGCGTGAAAAAAATGTTCTGATTGCAGTCAGCATAAGATGGGAAACCTATTATAGTTGATGTGTTGCTTCCACAAGGATAAAATTAAGAGATATTAGAGCCAACACAGAGGCATAGCTATAGTCTTTTCTTCCGCTGACCATACGCGACTGGATTAGGAGGCGAAAGTGACAATATCACGCAGAGTGCCCTCCGCCACACAGATGCCTTGAACAGTATGGATGTAGATGCAGAACTGTAAGGCTGATCCGAAAGCAAGCATTAGAGACGTATTGTGATTTCTCGGATTTTTTCGACGCGATTGGTTGATAGTAAACACTGGGCTTTTCTGCCGAGTTATTGCTTCCATTTCTTCACAGTATATTGAGGTGGACTTGAATTTATTTTATTTGTATCATGTTCCGCAAGACCTCGCTGAAGAGAGTGGTCACAACACGAGTTAGTGCATGTAACAGACGAATAGTAATAAATAAATTGTAACGTATAGGAATTTCATGCACACAATTAATTTTTTTTTAATTTTTCCAGAAATTCCTCGGCAGTATAGAAAGAGTGAACTATAAAAACCGAGTGTTACTGTGATTTAGCATCAATTTGTATTCTACAATTCATGAACTTACGTCTTGAATGCATTATTTGATACCGTGTCAATATTGCAAACAACATCCTTCACTGCCAAGCTGTGGTCATCAGCAAACAGACGTATTATAGAATTACTTCTTATACAAGAAGGCACATCACTAAACTCTTCAGTTTAGACTTGAAACTTCGTGGATTACTACTAAGATTTTTGAATTCTTGTGCCAGCTTATCGAAAATGGATGCAGTAGAATAATGCACGCCTTTGTGCCCAAGATTCAGGCAGTTGTGGTGAAAATGCTGTTTCTATTTTTGACAAGAATTAACTGAGTGAACGGTGCTAACTCTCGGGCATAACCAAATGTCAATAACAACAAGCGATATTCAAGAAAATATGTATTGAGACGGTAATGATAGAAATCCCAGGCTAGTGAACAGAGATGGACAGTAGGTTTCACGATCTTACACCACAAATTGCCCAAAGCACCAGTTTCTCCGTCATAAATACCGTTTTGAAGTAGAGGAGTTACCCCAAAAAATAACACCATACGTTATAAGTGAATCAAAGTAAGCGAAGTAGACCACGTTTCGTATTGAACTATCGGATACTGTTCTAATGGTAAATTAAATTTTGGAAGGAGATGCTGAAAATAAGCTTTCCAAAACATCTTACTATCTATTTGAACGTCTATAAATTTGAACTGTTCAGTCTCACTTATCATATACCCAGTCTGTGTAATCAAAATGTCTTTTTTTTTTTTTCATTTAATTCTGTATTAGAAACCATAAAAACCGAGTGTTACCTTGATTTAGCATCAAAATATTGTCTACAATCCACGAACTTATGTCTTGAACTACATCATTTGATACTGTGTCAATATTGCAAACAACATCCTTTCTTATCAAGTGGGTGTCATCACCAAACAGAAATATTTTGGAATTACTTATACTAGAAGGCACATCACTTACATCAATGAGACCGAGATATGGCACCAGAACAGATATTTGGGGCAGCCCCCCCCCCCCCACACACACACAAGCTTATCTTACCCCATAATGATTGCATGCGAGCTCTATCTGACAAGAACAAGACTTCTAACCACTGACTAACAATTGTGCCCAGCTGACTTGGTGCATTGTTATCCATAAAATTTCCATCGTCATTTGGGAACATTAAGTTCATGAATAGCTGAAAATGGTCCTCTAGTAGCCGAACTTAGCAATTTGCAACCAATTACCGGTTCATTTGGTCCAGACTATCCAATCCATTCCATATAAAAATAATTCACATCATTACTCGGTTGGTCAGTATTTAAGAAAATAAACTCCAACATCGGTGAGTAGCTTTTTTAATTATTTTTTTTATTTTATTTTATTTTTTTTAAATTTTATTTAACTACCAGTTTCGGTGCCTCATTAAAACCATCTTCAGGCCCCCACTTACTGATGCAAGTATCATATCAGTTATGCTTAATGAATAGGAGCTTCGGTTAAACCTAGTATCCGTAGACCTTACTCATTTCCAGCATTCTGGAGGTTAGGTCAGCAATTTGGCAGCTTAATCACTATATAAAGTCAATCGAAGTTGCGTAGAAGTATTTAATTTTATTATAGGTGAGCAGTTTCGGACACTATATCCATTTTCAAACCACCCCGTAGAAAAATTATAACAACAAACAAACAAATGGCCGCATGATTTGAGTGTGTATATCCATACAGGCACAAACTTATGTTTTGAACTGCAATACTGATATAATAAAATACGATACTACTGCGCAACTTCGACTGACTGACTGTACATGTGACCCATCCCCACATTAACTAAGTATGTCCGAAATTAACAGACATCATATCTATAATCGTATGGATGCCCGTAACAGGCAAATGACACTCTACGTGCGGATAACAAATACGCCCGATCTTTTGCGGCGATATGTCCAAAACTGCAAGCAAGAGGAAGTAATGGGTCAGGGGCTCTACAATCGAAGCGTGCGATAAGTCGATAATTTGGGTAGCATGGTAACAGTGTCTGGGTAGCCTGACCGCAGGCCCAAAGTGGGAAATCCGCGTTCGAATTCCAGTCCAGCACGTACTTTCAACTTCGCCATTGAATATTTTCATTGTCCTGTAACAGTCCAGATATTTTAACATTTCGAATTCGTGTCATAAACATGTCCAAATTAACATGGTACTTTGTGTCTTCCTGGAATTCTGATGTCTCAATAATTTTACACAGAATATCGAATTTTTCCTGGAGACGTGACTATCTTTTGCTAAGGCCGGTATTACACTATCAAATTTTCTTTGACAAAGAATCTTTGTCAAAGAAAATTTGATAGTGTAATATGGAACTTTGGTCAAAGTTGCCTTTCGTCAAAAATTCTTTGATCAAATCTAGCAGCTCGCCGTAGATTTGATCAAAGAAAGCGTTCGTCTTATGTTAACTGCGGTGAGAAATATGACCGCTTTAAGAGCTAGCATCGCGGTAGCAGTTTTTGACGTACTGTTTGAAAACATTACCGCGTAATTCGTATTGCGAGTCGTCGCAACAACTAAATTTATGCAGTTTTATAAGGTTGATTATAAAAACCGGCTGCATCGAGCCGAAAGCTAGATAATTGCGGAATTCATTAGCGATCAAGTGAGTACTGTTTGCACGGCAGACGACGTAAAAATGAAAATTAATTCTCTCTGCACCAGTTTTGCAGCAGAGAAAGCAAAAGTACATAATGACATTTTAATTCCCTACGTATATTTAGTCAGACAAATGCTATTTACATGATATATAATACGTAAAATATAAATGTTTAAAAAAAAATTTTTGTTTACTGTAAGCGCGACCGAGTACTAGCAAAACCGGAAACAGGGCACAGGCTTCTTCCAGCGACAAATGTAAGGCAATATTTAGAGCAGAACACCACTGCAGACGCAAGCGCCACCATTATTGTCAGTGTTCCAAACGACGAGAAGAACCGTTCTCGAGTGGTACAGCGGCTCTCGCCTCAGGTGTATCGTGTAATGTAACCTAATATCACATTTGTAGAAAACGACGAATTACTTTGACAAGCTACACTGTAGATGTCTATTATGATACTTTTTTTTCGAATATATATTAAGAGTACAGCTTAAATTGTTTTGAGTGAAAAAGGAGCGATGACATCTACTCTAGCTAATCAAAAGTACTTCGCCCTTTCCTACAAATATCTGATGTTTGGCCTTATTACACGATACACCGGAGGCGAGAGCCGCGGTACATGTAAAAAAGTGTTCTGTGAATAAAGGCACGCTTCCAGATGTCTAGTCGTTGCAATTGTTGTAGGCGTACATGCAATCTAAGTGTTATAAATAGATATTTGTAATCTATGTAATCAACAACTAAGGTTAATAACAAATATTCATCCGCCATTTTCGATGCACTGTGACAGATTCTTTGTCAAAGAAAATTTGATAGTGTAATGTCACCATATCACTACGTCAAAGATTATTTGTCAAAGAATAATGGACAAAGATTATTTGTCAAAGAAAATTTGATAGTGTAATACCGGCCTAAGCCACAGATCGGAAAAAAAAACACTGGCTTCCCCGTGTCCCTCTTGGGGTTCCTCTGCCCTCGAGTTCTCGAAAAGATGGCTTGAGAAATCCTACGTTTTCTGCAGCCGTTTTCCTCGCATACCAACCTACATTTCCACATATTTCGCTGGAGCGAGCACCGTTGACATCACAGATAGAACTGCGGCTTTCATTAAGTTGTCAATAGCGACCATACGTCAGCCAACACTTGACAGTGGCCAGGGAGAATTCGACTGAAAGTTCATACATTTTAACCAACTAGGAGATCGAGAAAATTTTATCAGTGTATACATCTACAACTACATAGATACTCTGCAAATCACATTCAAGTGCCTGGCAGAGGGTTCATTAACCACTTTCATAACTTTTTTCTACCGTTCCATTCTCTAACAACGCGTGGGACGAAAGAACACCTAAATCGTTCCGTTTTCGATCTGATTTCTCTTATTTTATTGGGATGGTCATATCTTCATAAGTAGGTGGGTGCGAGCAAAATATTTTCACATTCAGAAGTAAAAGTCGGTGAATGAAACTTCGCAAACAGATCACGCCGCAATGAATAACGTCTTTCTTTTAATGATTTCCACCCCAATTCGTGCAACATTTTCGTGACTCCCCCCCCCCCCCCCGCCACCACCACCCACCGCCCGGAACGTGATAAAACAAAACGAGCAGCTCGTCTCTGAACCTTCTCAATGTCTTCCGTCTGTCCCACCTGGTACTCCAGGAGAGGACGCACAAGTGTAATGTAGGCAGTCTCTTTGGTGTAGCTGGTGCATCTTCGAAGCGTTCTGCCACCCTTCCCCACAATGTTTTTATGTGTTCTCTCCAGTTTAAGTTGTTCGTAATCGCCGGCCGCGGTGGCCGAGGTGGCTGAGGCGCTCCAGTCACGGTCAGCACGGCCACTACGGCCGGGGGTTTGAATCCCCCCTCGGGCATGGGTATTTGTGCCGTCCTAGTTCGTAAGTAGTTCATAAGTAGTTTCTAAGTTTAGGGACTGATGACCCCGTAGTTAAGTCCCATAAGCTTTACAAATAATGAATTTTTTTTTATTTTTTTTTTTTTTTCGTAATTGAAACTCGTAGCTATTTGGTAGAATTTACGACCTTAAGGTTTGACTGGCTTATCGCGTAATTGAAGTTCAGCGGATTTCTTTCAGTGGTCATGTGTATTAATGCACACTTTTCTTTATTTAGTGGCAATTGCCAATTTTCGTGCAATGTAGAAATTTTCTCTAAATCGCTTTGCAGTTGCTTTTGATCCTCTGTTGAATTCACTAATCGATAAACGACGGCATCATTCGAGAACAGTCTAAGGGAGCTATTCAGATTGTTTCCTAAATCGTTTATAAACACAAGGAAGAGTAGGGGACCTATAACACTTCCCTGGGGAACGCCAGATATCACTTCTGTTTTACTCGATGACTTACCGTCAATTACAACGAACTGTGTCCTTTCTGATAGGAAATCATGAATCCAATAGCACAATTAGGGAGATATTCCATAAGCGCTTAATTTCATTAGAAGCCGCTTGTGGGGTAGAGTGTCAAAAGCCTTCCTGAAATCCAGAAATATGGAATCGATTTAAGATCCCTTGTCAAATCAAATGTTTGTAAATCTATCGGACCAAACTGCGTGGTCATCAGTCCGCAGCTTACAAACTACTTAAACCTAGGTAAACTAACCTAAGGACAACACACACACACACCCATGCCGCGGGGAGGACTCGAACCTCCACGGCGAGGAACCGCGCGCTCCGCAGCGAGACGCTTTAGACCGCTTGGCTACTCCACCGCGGCTCCCTTGTCGATGGCACTTAACACTTCATGTGAATGAAGGGCAAGCTGTGTTTCGCAAGAGCGATACGTTCTGAATCCGTGTTGACTATTGTTTAATAGGTCGTTCTCTTCAAGGTAGTTCATAATGTTCGAACAATGCTCCAAAATCCTACTGGAAATCGACGTCAATGAGATTGGCCTGTAATTTTGGGGATCACTCCTATTGCCTTTCTTAAATATTGGAGTAACTTGGCCAACTTTCCAGTCTTTGGGTACGGATCTTTCGCTGAGTGATCGGTTGTAAATTATAGTTAAGTACGGAGCTATTGCATCAGCATACTCTGAGAGGAATCTAGTTGGTGTAGAATCTGGCCCTGAAGATTTGGGTTTGTTTAATGACTTAAGTTGTTTTACTACTCCAGGAACATCTACTTCTAAGTTTCGCATGCTGGCAGCTGTTTTTGGATTGAATACTGGAGTGTTCGTTTCGTCTTCTTTGGTGAACGAATTTCTGAAAGCAGTACTGCAGTACTGCCATTGGTAGTATCACCATTGCTATCGGTTAGTGAAGGTATTGTCTGTGTTTTGCCGCTAGTGTACTTCACATATGACCAGAATTTCTTTGGATTTTCTGCAAGATTACGAGACAGGATTTCGTTGTGGAAACAACTATAAGATTCTCGCATTGAAGTCCGCGCTAGGTTTCGAGTTTCAGTAAAAGATTGCCAGTCTTGTGGATTCTGTGTCTTTTTTATTTTGCATGCGTTTTTATTTGTTTCTGCAACAGTGGTCTGACCTGTTTTGTGTACCACGGGGGGTCAGGCCCCTCTTCTATTAATTTATTTGGTATAAATCTCTCGATTGCTACTGATATTATGTCTTTGAAAGTAAGCCACAACTGATCTACACTCGCATTTTTAGTTTTGAAAGACTGGAGACTATCACTCAGGAAAGCGTGAATCGAATTTTTATTTGCTTTATTGAATAGATATATTTTCCGTTTATTTTTTGTGCATTTGGGCATTTCGCCATTCAGTCTCGCTACTACAACTCGATGCTCGCTAATCCCTGTATCTGTTTTGATGCTCTTTACTGGCTCAGGATTATTTGTTGCTAGGAGATCAAGGGTATTTTCGCAACCACTTACTATTCCAGTGGGTTCATGAACTAACTGTTCGAAGTAGTTTTCAGAAAAAGCATTCAGAACTAGTTCGGACGATGTTTTATATTTGCCTCCGGTTTTGAATACGTAATTATGCCAACATATCGAGGGTAAATTAAAGTCGCCACCGATTATAACAGTATGCTTCGGATACCTATTTGAAATGTGATTTAAGCTTTCTTTGGACATTTCGGCAACCGCATCGTCGAGTGAGGGGGCCGATAAAAAGATACAATTATTAATTTATTCCGGTTGTCAGGAATAACCTCTACCCAGACTAACTCACAGGAAGTATCTGTCTCAATTTCGCTGCAGAATAAGCCGTCAGTAACAGCAATAAACACTCCACCCCCTATTTTATTTATTCTATCCTTTCTGATAGAATAGAATCTGGCCCGGAAGATTTGATTTGTTTAATGACTTGAGTTGTTTTAATACTTCAGGAACATGCGAAACTATGCAGTCGTATAAGTCCTATGTTATTGTCCGCCTCACCCCCCCCCTCCCACACACACACTTCTACAAATTGAAATGGGAACCTTCGTCGTCAGTCCACCACCTCACATCGACGTACCACAATTTGACCCACAAAAATATGATCCAACACATCTCGAGTTGCGGTGACGTAGAGACAAACCCTGTGTTGAGGATACGTGCCGCTCAGGCAGGGTCCGGTACGTCCTCGCGCTGGCCCCCAGCCGCTCCTTGAGATCAATTTAGTATCGAGTTGCCTCTCCTCTCCTCTCGTCTCGACTCTTCTCCTCCGCCCCCTAGCGGCTCTTCTTTTTATTTACTTTTTCCCCCGCCGCAGCCTCCCCGCTCGCGCAGTCTGCGGTCGTCCACGCATACGCGAACGAAAGCTTTTAACCTCTGGTCCTGATAGTCATTTGTCTGGACGTGTGCTGCCATCTTGCGGCGGCCCCCTCCAGACGGCGCCGTTTCATTTCGTTAGCGGCGGAGCCGGCGCGGCGCGTCGCGGCGGCGGCGCGGGAGATTCGTCGACAGTCGACGGTGCCTCAGGGCTGCCAACGCGACGACGTTGTCCCGCGGTAGTCCAGACAAGGCATCATCACCAGTGCAAGCTGATGTCTGAAATGACTCAATCACTGCATTATGCAAGTTACCTTTCCAAATAAACGCATCAACCAGCTCGAAAAAAGCACCCAACAAAACAGCCAAGGAATTACACAATACGGACTTTAACCTAATAGAGTCCTGGAAGGAAATATGGTGGCAGGCATGTCCTGAGCAATGTCAAGCCCTCCCCTGCATCACCGAGAGACCGCCTGGATACGAGCTGCCCCGTAAAGCCTGGTCATCCCTGAACAGAATTCGCACGAACCATGGAAGATGCGCAGACTCTCTCTACAGATGGGGTAAAATTCCATCTCCCAACTGCGACTGCGGCGCCGATAGGCAAACCATAAATGTTCAAATGCTTGTAGAGCTTATTGGACTTAACTACGGGTTCATCAGTCCCTAAACTTACAAACTACTTATGAACTAGCTACAACTAAGGACGGCACAAATATCTATGCCCGAGGGGGGATTCGCACTCCCGACCGTAGTGGCCGTGCAGACCGTGATTGACGCACCGCAGTCCCCTCGGCCACCGCGGCCGGCGGCAAACCATACGCCACATAATAGAAGACTGCGAGATGAGAGCGTACGATGGGAACGTCTCCGATTTCCTGACTACAAAAGACGCCGCAATAGACTACATACGCAACCTTGTTGATGTGTTAACTGTGTTAATATATTCTTTGTGTGCTGTATGCATCTTATATACCATATTTTATGTCTCTCTTGTATTCTTGTATGTTTTACACATTTTTGTATTTTTTGTATGTATATTTGTATAAGACCTGCTAAATGATGTGCACTGCCATACGATAAATAAATAAATACCTTACTTGCCTCCAAAGGCTGCTCTACTAACCTCTTCTAACTATTTTTGACAACGGAGATCGTAATCGTCATTGGCCCTCGAAATCACGACATTTCTGAAAAAAAAAGGGTCCGCATATTTGTGGTAGGCATTGCTGGTTCCACAACTCTGTATACATGATGTCAGTTTTAAGCTTTACCAGCCGACACCTCTGGAGCGGCACAAATTGCATATAAAGTCTCTAGTAAAATTTGTATGGGTTGAGGAGGGTCTCGAAATGACTTTGAACCCTGTTTTCAAAGTCAAACCAAGGTCAAGTTCATTTTTTTCAAATTGTAACCCTTATTTTTTATTCCATATTCGTATTCTACGTAAAAAAACGCATTTCGAAGAGAATTTTTTTTTTCTAAACACCAATAGTGTGCCCCAGGGGGCACTTCGTTGTAAGTTTCGTAGGTCACCAGTAGCTTGAGAATGAAGCGAGATCGCGAAAAAATTTGAATGAAAATCTTGTATGGTTTCTGAACTCTGTCCACTGGTGAAATTTTCGAGGGCCTTGAAATTCTCCAGTAGTGATTAACCTGAAAGCAAATACCATCTCACTGTTTCATACTGCAAACCCCAAATGAAGAATTTCAAGAACATTTCAAGATTACAAAAACTGAACCAGTGAACAGAGATCAGAAACCATACAAGATTTTCATTCAAAATTTTTCCCCTATCTCGCTTCGTTCTCGAGATACTGGTAACATGCAAAACTTACAACGCAGTGCCCCTGGAGACAAACCATTGTTTTTTGGAAAAAAAGATGCTCCCTACAAAAAATGCGTATGTTTTCACGTAGAATATGAATATAGAATAAAAAAAATAGAGCCACCATTTGCTATTAACGTGATTTTTTTCTGGTTTACACTGTAGAATGGATAAATGAGGTAATCAGCTTTATCCCAAACGATGAATTAAGGCGTTCAAAAGAAGATAAAAGGTACTTTACGGGATCCTTCGCATTTTATTTTCAGCAGCCACGGAAGCAGCTTTACATATCTTTTGTTTTCACACTCACCAAAGATATAGCCTAAAACTCGCAGCGCACTTCGAAAATTAGCAAAGATTACATCTCACTAAAGACATATGACGCGAATTATTTTTCTTTTTTTTTAAGTATATACCCTAAATATTTGAAGCGATAAATCGATGCGGCACCAGCATTTAATGGTAAACATATCTACAATTTATTTCATCAAAATCCCGCGACGCATTTATTATTTTCGAAAAAACAGGCAAAGATTATACTTCACAGAAAACATTGTTATTGGTAACATCAACTAACATCCTAAAACGGAATTGTTGGCTTTTTACGAGCTTTGCCACGTTTACATTATGCAAAAACTCTCTCAAATCAGGAGGTACCTACTTGTGGTCCTAATAGTGGACATCTATATCTACACATGTACTTGCAATCCACCAAAAGGTGCGTGGTGGAGGGTACCTAGTTCACTGCTTTCCTGTTCCACTGCCATACAGAACGAGGGAAAAACAGATGCTTGTATGCATCTGTACGAGCCCTAATCTCTCTGATCTTATCTTTATGCAAAATATAAATTGGCGGCTATAGAATCATTCTGCAGTCCGCTTCAAATTCCAGCGCTCTAAATTTCTTCAACAGTCTTTCTCGACAAGAACGTCATCTTCCTTACAGCGACTGCCAGTTCAGTAACACTCAAGCATTGCTCGAACATCGAACCTACCAGTAACAACCTATCCGCTCGCCTCTGTATTGCTACTATGTCTTCCTTAAACAGATCTGGTGGGGATCCAAAACACTTGAACAATACTCAAGATGGGGATGCACAAGCGTATTATTTGCAGTCTTGTTTTCAAACGAAACACATCTTCCCAAAATTCTCCCAAAAAACCAAAGTCGACCATCAGCCTTCCCCACGACTGTCCTTATATACTCCTTTTATTTCATATCGCTATGCAGCGCACTGCTAAGGCTGTATTCGAACATTACGGGATTGTTTCTCCTACTCATCTGCATCGCCTTACATATTTTTCTTATTCTATTTGTTTATTTATTTATTTTTGCATTTAGCTGCCATTCCTCACACCACCTAGAAATTTGATCCAAGTCATCCTGCATCCTACTACAGTCATTCAATGACGACACCTTCCTGTACACCACACCACAGCATCATCATCAAACAGCCACAGACTGCAACTCACTCTGTCCGTCACATCATTTATATAGACAGAAAATAATAGCGGTCCTATCACACAACCCTGGGGCACCCCTGACAGGCCTACTCTCTAATGAACACTAGCCAGCGAGGAGCATTACAAAACAACGAACTTTCTAAACTCTCCCAGTTGACTGTCAGTTCGCGAGAGCTTTTGTTGTACTAATAATATGCGATTGTACACATGTACCGGTTCGAAGACAAATAAAATCAATCGTTTTATCATTAAAAATAATTTCCAAATGAAGATTGTTTTGTTAAACAACGTTTAAAAATAAATTGTGTTTGTTTTTAGATGCCAATTATTTTATTTTTACAAGAGTTTCAAAACGAATTGTGTTTTAAATATACAAAAAATTTTATTCTTAAAAACTGTTTCAGAATGAAGGCTATTTGTTTATAGTAGATCAAAATTGTTTCAAAACGAAAGGTCTCACTTCATAGTATCTCAATAATTTTATTGTTATGAAAAATTTTCAAAAAGAACAATATTTGTTTTTAAAACTTCAGTAATTTCATTGTAAGGAAATACAGAATTAAGGGTTATTGTTTCTAGAATGTTAATGATTTCAAGTTGTCACAGATAAAGGATGTTTCTTTTTAGTTCGTTAATAGATTTTCTCTTTAAAAAAATAATGGTCTTTATTTTTAGTATGTGAATAATTTGGTTGTTAAAAAAGGAACGGATTTCGTTTTTAGTTACGTCAAGTGTACGAAGTCGCGGGCAACAACTAGTCTGTTATCAACGCGAAGATTGGGTAATAAACATAGCTTGTGGCCAAACGCGGACCATCTCCCTCTTACTCCAGAACGTAATGTCTTTAACTATACGACTATTCTCGGACTTTGTGTTTAACAACAGTATTATCATTCATGTTATGTTTACCTGAAGGCTTTTACAACTGGTGAGTCATTAGTTGACAACTAGTCGAAAGTTTTACAGAATATAACGTGTTTTTGGTGAATCGTCAATGCGCCAAACTGTACACGGTGAGTCAGGAGGAAAAGTAAATGCTTTGAGGGGTAATACTAGCGATGATTCTGAACAAATAACTTCAAATAAACACATGTCCTTACCTTAACAGGTCGGGATAAACTAATGAAAACAAATAGGAACAGCTGAAGTGTAGGTGACGGTAACTTAAGAAAGCTATTCGGTCATGGTTTGTTTAATTGCGTAAATTTCCTCACAGAAAATGATCAAAAAGTTCACCACCAGCTTCAATGTATTTTGCCGCACAGGCGTTGTGTTGGCAATCGGAGCTCAGTTATGCATTCCTTTAGTTGAGTTCAAGCATGTAAAATACAAGACAGAAGTTCCTCTCTTGTGTACACTCTGCGCTGGTACACTTTGCTCTGCAGCTATTCCCATAAACAGTAGCCAGTGCGGTAAGATTGGCTGACATCTGCGGCAAAGCAATGACTCCACGGCATCCGATCCAGCGACAGGGATACATCGTGTTGAGATACTGTGTCACTGGCAGTAGGGAATGTTTGGGATCTCCGTCAAGCTGGAAGTACGTACATACAAGCTCGTGTTGCCAAAGGGATATCCTCCACGTATTCGAGTAACACAATTTCATGAAAATCTAGATACCGTGTCGGATTGAGACGGTTATCTAAAACAACTCGACTGATGAGTTGGTCATCAATGATGGCGCCCCACACGTTGATTGAGAAGCGTCGTTGAAACTCCGTTTTACACAACACCGTGCACATTTTCATCTGCCCATAAGTGACAGTAGCGCGTGTTGTTGATTCCGTTGCGGGTAAAATATTGACTCAGTGAACAGAGTACGTGCAGATTTTCCTTCATTCAGATGTTGTATACGTTGCCGATGTACTGTGCGTCTCACTTCGGCAGCTCAAATTCAAATGTTCAAAAGTTTGTAAAGCTTATGGGACTTAACTGCGGGGTCATAAGTTCCTAAAATTACAAACTACTTATGAACTAACTTATACTAAAGACAGCACAAAACAGCCATCCGAGGGGGGGATTCGAACCCCCGACCTCAGCGCTCGGCCGCGACAAACTACGGCAGCAATTCTTCTATAACTAGTATATCGGCTGCGTTCCACTACTTGAAGAATTTTCTCAACTTCATGAACAGTTTCTTGTATGGGACGTCCAGAGACAACATTTACGTTGGGAAGCCTAACAAGCTAATGCAATCGGCGAAATACCCTGCTAAACACCCTGCTATCTGGCGCTCTGCGATTCGGAAGTCGCTGTTGGCATTTTTGCACAATACCTCTGGAATTTCCATTGGATAAACCATAGACAAACATCATGTTAGCATACTTTGCATGTGCGAAAATCCGTGGCATTTTCACTACCCTGTAGTATAGTGCAGTACGAGAACCACTGTCGCGCTGAGACTTGAGGTGAACAACTGAAAGTGAGCTGCGTACTGACACGATTAATGAAGATGACGCAACACTTTGTCTGTTCTAGTTGTTTTCACTGGTTTCAAAGCTTCAAATGTTTATAAAGCTATACCACCAAACTGCAGTGGTCATCAGTTCCTAGACGTACAAACTAGTTAAACTTATGCTGAACCCATGCCCGAGGGAGAACTCGAAACTCCGACTATCAGCTCGGACACCATGACTGCGGTTACCCTTGACGCTGCTTCACAGACAGGAGCTCCTGCAATGGTGAACGCAACGACGAACCTGGGTGCACGAATAGCAGCAAAACGTCATTTATTCTGATGAATCCAAGGTGTTTGCAGCCTCATGATGGTCACATCCGTGTTTGGCGACATCGCTTTGAACGTACATTGGAAGCGTGCATTCTTCATCGCCATACTAGCGTATCACCCGGCGTGATGGTATGAGGTGCCATTGGTTACACGTCTCGGTAACCTCTTGTTCACATCGACGGCACTCTGAACAGTGGCCGTTACATTTCAAATGTGTTACGACCCGTGGCTCTACCCTCCATTCGATTACTGCGAACCGTACATTTCAGCAGGACAATGCACGACCGCATGTTGCCTTTCTGGATACGGAAAATGTTCGACTGTTGCCCTGGCCAGCACACTCTCCAGATATCTCACCAATTGAAAACTTCTGGTCAATGGTAGCCGAGCAACTGGCTCGTCACAATACGCCAGTCACTACTCTTGATGAAATGTGGTATCGTGTTGAAGCTGCATGAGCATCAGTACCTGTATACGCCTTCCAAGCTCTGTTTGACTCAATGCTCAGGCGTATCAAGGCCGTTATTACGGCCAGAGATGGTTGTTCTGGGTACTGATTTCTCAGGATCTATGCACCCAAATTGTGTAAAAATGTAATCACATGTCAATTCTAGTGTAATTTATTTGTCCAATGAATACGCGTGAAACATTTACATTTCTTCTTGGTGTAACAATTTTAATAAATGTTCAAATGTTTGTAGTGCTTATGGGACTTAACCATGGGGTCATCAGTCCCTAAACTTACAAACTACTTAAGATGTTCAAATGTCTGTACACCTTGTACAACTACGGGGTCATCAGTCACTAAACTTACAAACTACTTCTGAACTAACTAAGACTAAGGACGGCACAAATATCCATGCCCGAGGGGGGATTCGAGCCCCCGACCGTAGTGGCCGTGCAGACCGTGACTGGAGCGCCTCAGTCCCCTCGGCCACCGCGGCCGACACTACTTAAGAACTAGCTAATACTAAGGACGGCACAAATATTCATGCCCGAGGAGGGATTCGAACCCCCGACCGTAGTGGCCGTGCAGACCGTGACTGACGCGCCGCAGTCCGCTCGGTCACCGCGGCCGGCCAATTTTAATAGCCAGTAGTGTATTAAAATAATAGTTTAAAGAGGTAACAGTGCAAACAAAGCGTATGTTTGTCAAAGCTAAACTCAGATATCAAATAATTTGAGCTTCTTGTTAAAATACGGTCATAAAGAATATTACGTGTTGGTTGCATAGATAATATCACAATAGTAGAGTCGTAATCATATAGCACATAAATTTTTATTATTTACAGTTTTATTATTTTTGTCCGAAATGTTTGCAAAAAATCATGAAACTACAAGCAAATATAAAGTGGGCCATAAAACACGTCAGTGCACTTTTTCTCACCAGACACATTCCGTTTTAATGACAATAAAACATTTTCAGTGGTGTAAATTTTTGTCCTGCTTCAGCTTCACATCATGGAATGCCGGTCTGTTTCATGCAGTACTGATGATTCTTCTTCCTGCATCATTGTTTTTTCCACTAATTCTACTTTCACTATTGCACTGTCCATAATTGGTTTTCACAGATCAGACGTGTCAGATCAGAAATGTGATCTGTGAAAACCAGTGCAATAGTGCAGTGCAATAGTGAAAGTCAAATTAGTGGAAAAAACAATGATGCAGCAAGAAGATTCAACGTTACTGCATGAAACACACCGGCATTCCATGATGTGAGGCTGCAGCAAGACAAAAATTTCCACCAATGAAGATGTTTTATCGTCATTAAAACGAAGCGCGTATGGAGAGAAAAATCGCATTTTATTTGTAGTTTCATAGACGGACAAATACTGCCATTCATAATTATGAAAGCAACTACGGACATCATGGCCACACAAACGAAGAATGCATCTTCCATCTCATATGAGGTTGCTTATCTACTTTAATTTCCATTACAAATTTCTCACTGCTTTTCTTTACAGCTCGGTCAATGTAGGTACGGTCTGAACAGCATTGAGGATAGGCTACATACTGAGTGATCAAAAAGTTAGTATAAGTTTGAAAACTTAATAAATCACGGAATAATGTAGATAGAGAGGTAAAAATTGACACACGTGCTTAGAATGACATGGAGTTTTATTAGAAACAAATTAAAAGAAATAAAAATAAAAAGGACGGAGTAAAAACAGTAGTGAGAGTCGCAGCAGCTCTCACTACTAAATCCTTCTAGGTCATAGGTTATACCCTCGATTAATCTGGTGTTGAATGTTTCGGTAACACGTATGCACTGGTGCTGTTATACAGTTGTTTCAACACGACTGGCATTCAAGTGAATCTTCCGATCGGAACTGATAGTGCCTCACCATAACTCAATACATGCTTTACAGTGCTGCTCACAACATTATTCCTCGACTACCGCTGTTGTTGACGAATGATGGTAAACATATTGAGCATTTCCTGTAAAGAACATCATCTTCGCTTTGTCTTAAACTGTTATGCTAATTATTGCTTTTCAGATCAGATGAAGCGCCATCTGTCGGATATTTTTTGAACTTTTTTCTTTTTTTTCCCCTAATAAAACTCCATGTCATTCCAAGCATGTGTGTCAATTTCGTGATTTATTAAGTTTTCAAATTTATACTGACTTTTTGATCACCCGGTATATATACCGATTCCATCTGACATACAGGGTGTTTCACTAAGTGTGTTTGCCTCTGTAACTTATAAAATAATAGGTGACGGGGAATTTTAATACGGTAGGTCAACACAAGAAATGTTACACTTTCTGCGGAGCTATGAACGTAGTTTATTGAATCATTTCCCAAAGAGTTACAGTACAAAGATATAATTTTTTAAATGGTACAATAGTTGGATTCGTCGAAACCAGCTGCGTCCAAATCAATTTAAACTACATTCCTATCACTGTTAGTTTGGAATCTACAACCCTTTAAAGTTTCAGGGGCAGATAGCACAAACGCTGCGCCTAATGCAATGCGCCTTCTAAATGCGGTGCGGCCGAGTTGTAACGTCGCCGGTGTCACGGAGCGAGAAGCTTCCTCGATGCGCTGTTAGACTGCCGACTGTCGCCGCACACGGCCGTATACCCTACAGTTGGAGCCATACAAACAACCGGGGCTCAATATACCACAGTTACTAACATCGGATGACGATGGCATACACGAACAACGAGTACGTTGAGATGTTGCTGATGCTCGGCGAGTGCCGAAACGATGCCGCTGAAGCAGCCACGGCGTATGCCGTGAGATATCCCAGGCGAATACCCCCGTTCTTACGTGCCGAACAACGACTTCGGAGAACAGGCAGGCAGCTTGGTAATGCGCCGCAGTAACAGACGAAGACCTACAAGAAGTGAGGAGACGGAGGTGTTTGTTTTAGCTGCACTACACCACGATCCTCATGTCAGCTTACGAGCCGTTGCTGCAGTCGCTGGCGTCAGTCTCACACCTGTGTGGCGTATAGTACACGGCCACAGGTTTCACCCATACCGCCTGTCACTGACCCAGGAGCTGCATGGGAACGATTTCCGTGAAAAAGTGACATTCTGTGAGTGGGCCATGCGTTATTTCACGATGGAGTCTTTACAAAGTGTTATGTTTTCTGATGACTCCACGTTCACAAATTATGGTGCAGTGAATCGCCATAACATGCACTACTGGGCCGCAGACAATCCTCGGTGGGTACGACCTGTCAACCGTCAACGTAGGTTGTCTATTAACGTATGGTGTGGAATTCTTGGGGATGAAATCATCGGTCCACACTACTTCCCAGGTACACTGACAGGTGAGTTATATCGCGCTTTTATAGCCGACAGTTTGCGTGGCCTCCTTGAACATGTGTGTCTACACACGAGAGTCCCTATGTGGATGCAGCACTATGGTCACCCAGCCCATTCTGCGCGTGCTGTTGTGGTAAAACTAAACAACAGGTTTGCAAGAAGATGGTTGGGGCGCCATGGTCCATGGCCTGCAAGGTCGCCCGATTTAACACCAGTAGATTTCTTTTTGTGGGGAAATCTAAAAGATCGTGTTTATGTCACTGAGCCAACATCCCCGGATGATCTAAAACGCCGCATCGAGGACGCATGTCGCTCCGTCACACCGGCGATGTTACATTTCCTCCGCAGATCCTTTCGACGGCGCATTGCATTATGCATTGAGGAACATGGACACACATTTGAACATCTCATGTAAATCAACTTCCCACCGCCATAACATCCATCACTCACCACACAGCCATGTATTATGTACAGCGTGTGGTATCTGCCCCTGAAGGCTTGTAGCTCTCAAACTAACAGTGATAGGAATGTAGTTTAAATTGATTTGGACGCAGCTGGTTTCAACGAATCCAATGCGCAATAGAAAAAAACTATTGTTGCATTTAAAAAGTTATATCTTTGTGCTGTAACTCTTTGGAAAATGGTATAATAAACTATGTTCATAGCTCCGCAGAAAGTGTAACATTTCTTGTGTTGACCAACCGCATTAAAATTTCCCGCCACCTATTATTTTATAAGTTACAAACATACTTAGTGTAACACCCTGTATATACCGATTCCATCTGACATATGTGGAAGGTACACTAGTATATCTGTTATCACTTTTTAGTATTTATTGTATGGGTCTACTCTTGTTTTTGAGGTGTTCTAGATCGAACCGAATCTCCTCATTATGAATCAGTTGGAATTAAATGTAGTTAATCTGACCTACCTCAACGGAAGTCATCTCGCGGATAATTTATATATATAAGAATTTCGAGGAAAGAAACAAGAAGAAACGCCGAAGCAATAAAGAGGATGGAAATAAAAGAAAGAATAGATGAGGTGATGGATAGAAAGAAATTACGGTGGTACGGACATGTACGAAGAATGGAGGACACCAGAATACCGAAACTGGTACTGGAGAGGCAACCTGAGGGGAGAAGAAGAAGAGGACGACCTGTGATCACCTGGATCCAAAATGTGCAGCTCACAATGAGAAGACTGGGCGCAGAAGAAGACACACAAAATCGAGACACCTGGAGATATATACTGAATAATTAGTGTAAAATCTTATGTACTAGGTGTACTCATTTCTGGGTGAAATACGAGGCGCGTCCAGAAAGTAAGTTCCGTTTGGTAATAAAATGAAATTGTACACAGATACAGAAGAAATTTTTATTGCACAAAATTCTACAACTTTTAAACTACTTTTGCACATAACTGCTGAAATTTTGTAGGCACTTGTCATAGCGTGCCACAAGTTTTTGCATGCATCCTTCACAGAAGGTTGCCGCCTGTGTATTGAAACATGTGGTAACAGCTCTTTATCATTGTTGAAGTGTTGACCACCAAGGACAGATTTTAGGTGTAAGAAGAGATGAAAGTCGCTAGGAGAGAGGTCCGAGCTATATGGAGGACGATCAAACAGGTCCCATTGAAATTTCCGTAAGAATTGTTTGGTCACATTCGGTGTATGAGGTCAGGCATTATCGCGAAAAAAAATCTTTTGACAGTCCTCTTCTAACACCTAAAATCTGTCCTTGGTGGACAACACTTCTACGATGATGACGAGCTGAAAGAACATGTTACCACATGGTTGAATACACAGGCGGCACCATTTTATGAAAAAGGCACATAAAACCTTGTGCCATGCTATGTCAATTGCCTACAAAATTTCGGAAGCTATGTAGAAAAGTAGTTTAACAGTTGTAGATTTTTGTACAATCAATATCTTTTCTGTATCTACACCCGTTCCTTTTATATAACCAAACGGAACTTACTTTCTGGACGCGCCTCGTATTATACATACCATAGTAAACAATACATCTTTCTTATGTATGGAAGTGTTTGTCCGTCTATGCAAATACAAATAAAATGCGATTTATCTCACAAGACGCGTTTGGTTTCAATGACGATAAAACATCTTCAGTGGTGGAAATTTTTGTCTTGCTTCAGCCTCACATCATGGAATGCCGGTCTGTTTCATGCAGTACCTCTGATTCGTGTTGCTACATCATTGTTTTTTCCACTAATTCTACTTTCACTATTGCACTGTCCATAATTGGTTTTCACAGATCAGACGTGTTACATCAGACGTTTACAAATTTCTCACTTCTTTTCTTTACAATGTAGGTGCGGTTAGAACAGCATTGAGGATACGCTACAGCCCTTTCTTACTCAGTTAGGACTTTTCCTTCTTGTTTTTTTCCATCTGACATCTGTGGAAGTTACACTAGTATATCTGTTATTGCTTTTTAGTATTTACTGTATATGTCTACTCTTGTTTTTGAGGTGTTCTAGATCGAAGAGGACCCCCTCAATATGAATCAGTTGGTATGAAACGTAGTTCATCTGACCTACCTCAACGTGGTCACATCGCAATTTTTTTTTATGTTTAGGATTATATGCTTTCACTGTTTGCTATTTGAGTTCTGAAAATCACGTACGATAAATGTAAAAATGTATAAAATCCGGCATCCAGTTGGTCTGTATTTTGTGCACCCGCTGCATGTGGAACATCGGCAGCCTGTTGACACCCTGTATATACCGATTCCATCTGACATATGTGGCAGGTACACTAGCATATCTGTTATCACTTTTTAGTTTTTATGTATAGGTCTACTCTTGTTTTTGAGGTGTTCTAGATCGAAGAGGAACCCCTCAATATGAATCAGTTGGTATGAAATGTAGTTCATCTGACTTACCTCAACGTAGGTCATGTCGCGATTTTTTTTTTTTTTTTTTTTTTTTTTTTTTTTTTTTTTTTTTTTTTTTTTTTAGTATAGGGTCGTATGCGTTTGACTGTTTGCTATTTGAGTTCTGAAAATCACGTACGATAAATGTAAAAAAGTATAAAATCCGGCATCCAGTTGGTCTGTATTTTGCACACCCGCTGCATGTGGAACATCGGCAGCCTGTTGACACCCTGTATATACCGATTCCGTCTGACACATGTGGAAGGTACACTAGTATATCTGTTATCAAAAATGTTCAAATGTTTGTAGAGTCTATGAGACTTAACTACGGGGTCATCAGTCCCTAAACTTACAAACTACTTACGAACTAACTAATACTAAGGACGGCACAAATATCCATGCCCGAGGGAGGATTCGAACCCCCGACCGTAGTGGCAATGCAGACCGTGACTGGAGCGCCTCAGTCCCCTCGGCCACCGCGGTCGGCTATCTGTTATCACTTTTTAGTATTTATGTATAGGTCTACTCTTGTTTTTGGGGTGTTCTAGATCGAAGAGGACCCCCTCAATATCAATCAGTTTGTATGAAATGTAGTTCATCTGACCTACCTCAACGTGGGTCACCTCGCGAATATTTTTTATTATTATTATTATTATTATTATTATTATTATTATTAAGTATAGGATCATATGCCTTTGACTGTTTGCTATTTGAGTTCTGAAAAATCACGTACAATAAATGTAAAAATGCATAAAATCCGGCATCCAGTTGGTCTGTATTTTGCACACCCGCTGCATGCGGAACATCGGCAGCCTGTTGACAGACGGCAGCTGCCGCTAGTGGGTGGTCGAGGCGGCTAACGACCCTGCGCGGGTGCGCGACCCGGACACGGCGGGAGATGAGCGCTGGTTCTGTCTGCTGGCGCTGCTGTTCCTCTGGGGAAATGAGGCGCCTCGACTCGGTGCTGATTGGCCCGGCCGCGGCCACGCCGGATGACGCGACGCGACGCCGCGCCACGGGGAAATAGCGGCTGATTGACAATCTCCACGGCCGCGGCGCGAGCTGCGCCCGAGACGCGGAACGACAGCAAGGCGAGGGGCGAAAAAAAAAGGGAGGGGGAAAGCAAATAAGAGAGGCGCTGGAGAGCTCTCCAAGCTGTTGCCTTGGGGGGGGGGGGCTGGGGTCGCGGAAACCGGGGGATAAAAATGCCCCGCGTGATCACCGCCGCAATTTGTGGCGGAATAAGTCAATCCGCGGTGCTCGACTGTCAATTTGGCGTAAACAGAACGTGATGTTGTTTAGCGGCCGAGCACCGGAAAGCTCTTACCGGCGACGGTGGATGGGGATGGGGGGGGGGGGATGTCCCAGGGCGTTCCGGAGCCGCAAAGGAAGGCTGGAAAAGGAGATTTAGCAGGCGGGGGTGGCGACGAGCTGACAGCCGTCACACGTCTGTCTGAAGGGGGCGCCGCGTCGAAGGCAGGGCGGCTTCATAGCAGCACTGCTTTATTTACGATTAAATAACTGAGTTCTCTGGAATGTACAGCGGGGTATTAAATGGTTTATTATGTAATCTTATGCTGATAACGTGCTTTTCCCCCCATGAATTACAGTATCCGCACGGTGGAATGTGTGCTAAACTAACAAAAAAAATATTTTTCTTTTCATTTTGGATGCATTTAATAATGAAATCTGTTTACAGCTATATCCCAGGGCCGCGGTGGAGTAGCCGAGCAGTCTAACGTCACCAACGTGTCTTAGGGTCATAGATATGAATTACTGACGGCAGGTCCAGAGAGATAAAAATTCCTCCACCCACAAGAAATGCATTCCTCAATCTATCATGAATACTATTAAGCCCACGTTTGGACAACTCCTGATCTTGTAAGGAAGTACGTCAATGGCAAAACACAAAATCCAAATGCGTCTCTGAACGTGATGGCCCAAGACAACATTGTCATCATCTATAGTTGATCTACATGTGATGCTGTGATTGTTTCTAATGATAGAAACATACGGCCAGTGAAATTGTTGCTGCTTTCGACCTTCATAGATGGTCTATTCACTCTACCCACTTTTAAGGAAATGGGAGTCATCGTGTGGCAAGAGCTGAAATGTCAATGCAGGACTTTGTAAAGGAAACAAGGCAGACGCAAAGTAGTTACAGGACAAGTCTTGAGAACAGAGAAGTTCATGGGTACTATCTTGGAACATTCTGAGAAAGTTTAATTTCAGAAATGTGACTATAATCTTTAAATTCATTTTCCCGGAAACTACATATTCAGACACTAATGTAGAATATTTATTGAAAAAAAATACACCGATTTCCACCATAAATATGTAAAATTTTTTAAATAAATATCCAGCAAAGGTACTCAAAATGGCCTATGTATAATTGTTTGTAGGGATGTAAACATCACTAATGAAATTTTGGCAGTGATGGCTTTAATAGGTTACGAAAAAAAGGAACATAAATAATTGTAAATGTATTAAAATTTATAATTTTGCAATAATTTCAAAATTAGAGAAAAAATTTTGAAAAGTGAAGAAGTAGCTTGTACTTTTACTAATCACCACACAAAATTTTACTTGTTTATCTTCAGTAACTTAGGCACACCATTTGATAACAGAAGAGTATGTGTTTCGCATATGTCCCCCCCTTAAAAAAAGGAAAGGGAAAAAACTGAAATAAAACTATAATAATTTCAAAGTCCGATAAAACGTTCCTTTTTGGGTCACGTGATGTCTGTGACGTCTATCCGCGCAATGATGTACCTGCTGTTGTAACGTTCACTAACAGTGACATATTGATGTTCCGAAAGATGGTCTACAAATATCAAGTAGTATCACACTGCACAAATACATCTATGTTCCAAGCAATCAGAAATGTCTAAAATGTAAATAAAACTCTCTCGTAGAGGTCCAACTGAGATAGTGGTCACTTAGTTTAGCTCTGCAAGGATCACTTAATGTAAATAAACATTCCACGCAATAATTATTATTCTAACCACGCCTGACTGTGTAACTGTCAACCGGTCCCAAGCCCGTATAAAGTGGGAGTATTTAGCGAAGGGCCAACCACCCGTCATAGCAAAAAAGAAAACTAAAATTCTATAACAGCCTCGGAACGGATTGAATCTATGGAAAACTACTCCAGATATGGAAAAAAGACTTACATTTGGAAACATGGAATGTACGCCTACTTTACGAGAGTGGTGCAGTGATACGTGATCAGGAACTGAAGAAATCAAAGACGGATGTTAGGGGGCGATATCAAGGAATACACAAAGATGAAAATTACACAATATTGTACATTCGGAATCAACAAGGAGATCATATTTTGGGAATAGCTTTAGCACTTAACAACGACCTGGCAGAGAACAACAATAAGTTCGAAGTAGTAAGAGACAGATTATGTTTTATTACTTTAAGGGAAGGTTTAACTACTTAACAATTATAAATGTACGTGCACCGAAAGAGGAAAATATTGAAGATGAGGAAGATGAGTTTATATGACTCACCGGAGGCTTTAACTGATAAGAGTCCCGCAGTATTATACTAAGACAGTGATAGGAGATGCTAGTGCAAAAATTGGGAAGGAGCCACATTGGAGACCAAACATCGGAGACCACAGCCTACACGCAGAAACCAACAACAATGGAATTAGACTAATTAGTTGTGTCACCAGCCAGAACCTCGGAATAGTGGGTACAATGTATCCACAAAAAAAAAAAAAAAAAAAAAAAAAAAAAAAAAAAAAAAAAGTTCACAAAATAACATGGAAATATACAGATCATAAGACTTAAAACCAGATAGATCATGTAATGATAGATGCTAGGCATACGAGCAGTGTGACGGACGAGAAGAGGAGCAGGAAATAAAAAAAAGGCAAACAATACAGATACATTGAAGCACTACAGTAAAAGACAAAATACCTAATATGAATCGACACGCGCTGAAAGAACTGAAAATAGAAGTATTTTAAAATAGAACTGAGTGAACGCATTGAAAGATTGCAAACAGAAGAAGGAGAAAACATAAACGGTGGAAGGAAGTCCTAAGACAAAGAGAGCAAGTTACTTAAAAACCTTGGTTTAATTACGTATGCAAAGCAGCCGTTGACTAGAGGAAAAAGTCCAAAATGAAACTACTGAGACATGATACGGGTGAGAATAGAGAAGAATTTAAAGTAAACTCAAGGGAAAAAAAAACAACAAAAAACTTGCAACTTGGGAAAAAAAGAATGATATTAACAAGAATCACACCAAACAATTTTACAAAACTGAAAAACAATCAATACACACCGGTGGCTGGCATGATGAAAGTCAAAGATGGGAACTATATTACAAGCGAGAAGGAGATTTTAGGAAATTGGAAGGTATATTTTGAAAACCTGCTGAATTTGCCCGATAGTAAGAAGAAGGATAATCAAGACTGAGAAACATTTCATCATCTACAACCGGAGAAACCAACGAAAGAAGTGACGATAGCTATTAAGATGCTAAGGAACAACAAAGCAGCAGGAATAGATCTGGTACTAGGACTGATAAAATACGCTGTTGAGGAGACACATACACAGAATCAGGAACTTATAACACAGATATGAAATGAGAAAGAGATACCTGAGAAATGGACAGTCCAATATGGAAAAAAGCTATAAGACAATGACCAAGAACTACAGAGGTATATCACTGCTGTGTACAGCATACAAAATTTTGTTAAGAATCATACTAAACATACTCAATCCTTAGTTGAAGATATATAGTAGAGGATGTACGAGTAGGTTTCAGGGCAGGCAAATATGCTATCATATTTTCAAACTGAGACAAATTCTAGAGAAGAATTGGGAATACAACAAAAATACTTTCTGCCTATTTGTAGACTTCAACAAGGCATACGACACGATCACAAGAGGGGAGATGTGGAAGGTGATGGAAGAGTAGGTTTAATCAGGAATAAGACAAGGAGACATATCGCCAACACCCTAAAACGAATTAAAAATAAAAACACTATAGTAGACATAAGCAGGAAGATCAATATACAGGTGCTTGCAGATGATATCGTTCTGATTGCTACAAATTTGATGGAGTTGGAGGAAATATAAAGGGAGCTGATGGACGAAGCTGGAAGAATGAGACTAACGATAAATGAGGCTAAGTCCAAGGTAGTAGTAGTGGCAAGAGAGGGACAGAACATACCGCCCATTATAAATCTCAGTAATATAGAACTTGAAATACTGGACAGTACCACATACTTAGGAGTTAGGAGTTAACTTTAACAACACCAACAAGCTTGAGACTGAAATTTTAACAAGAATACAAGCGGCAAATAGAGCAATGCATACATTACATTCAATGTTTAAGTCAAAACTATTGTCATGTAGAACGCATCTGAGAATATATAGGACAATCATCAGAGCAATAGTGACTTATGCCAGTGAAACATGGACAGTGACACAGAAGACACTGACAAGGTTGACTACATTTGAGAATAAGGTACTGAGAAAAATATATGGTCCAGTAACGGAAAATAATGGTTGGAGGATAAGACGAAACAGGGAGATCCGGGACATGTACAAAGAGCTAGATATAGTAGCCATAATCAAAATCCATAGGTTAAGATGGTATGGTTATATGGTGAGAAAAATTTCCAGCGTTGTACGAT
Organism: Locusta migratoria; assembly: GCA_026315105.1. Classification (NCBI taxonomy): domain Eukaryota; kingdom Metazoa; phylum Arthropoda; class Insecta; order Orthoptera; family Acrididae; genus Locusta; species Locusta migratoria. The sequence goes on from CM048749.1 coordinate 362,352,862, forward strand.
ATGTGATGGTAAACAGACCGTAGGGAAAAATACATCTGGGAAGGCTAAGAATGAGGTGTATGGATGACGTTAGCAAGGATCTGCTGAAGATGGGAAGGAACGAAGAAGAAGCTGAAGACAGAGAGGAATGGCCCACTGCGGTTCAAATGGCCCTGGCAGTAAATAATTATTATTCTATTAGTTCACTATTACTTGTAACTCCAAAGGTGGAAGTATTATTATGTACAGGTCAGTGAGCTGATGTTTACATTTGCGAAACAGCTGTTAACGCCTTTTTCAGTACACTGGGACTATTTTAATAAAATTTGAACTTCTTACTTATTTCATCAATAATTGCATTCTATTTCACAATATCACATTTGTTCTGCGTCAACAACAGAGAGAGACATTAATCACATACAGCTGGATTTGAACACGGAACGAAAAGTTTCTGATCGAAGATGATGTCCGTTAAGTTACCACGCAACTACCGCATTACTTTCACGAGCGGATAAACAGAATACAAAAGTAAAAACCGTCATTTTTCTTGGAAATATTTAAAGTTGGTGCATAAGCCAAAATAATTGTGCTCTTATTTTCACCCATCGATAGCTAATTTAAGTCCAGTACTTTCTTTGTAACCAAACAGCACGAAAACTATGAATCAATGTGGAAAGTGACTAGTGCGCAAGATTAATTTACGTAATGAACAAATTAATCTGAATCAGGACTGTAACTATGCATTTACGCACTTACGATGTTATTGTTTCACCGCTCGCTAATAGCAAAATGGCCGCGCGGGTTGGCCGCTTGATCTAAGGCGTCATGCTGTGGACTTTGCGGCCGTTTCCGTCGGAGGTTCGAGTCTTCCGTCGTGTGTGTGTGTGTGTGTGTGTGTGTGTGTGTGTGTGTGTCCAATAGGTTCACAAAAATTTGAACTTTGGAATTTTGAGACCAAAGTCAGTCAGTTAACAGTACCAAGCAAGAGCTTGGCTTAAGTGCATATTACTTCAAACGCAGTACTCACCTTTATTATTCCACCACGTACAAGTCTGGATTGTTTTCAAAAAACTAATTTTTGTGGCCCAGCCTCGTCGCCGCTTTTGTGTCTCGTTTCCGTCGTAGGTGTCGGTGGCCGAGTAGAAAGAGTCCGACACAGGAATAAAGGATGCACGCTTGTGCAGGTACGGAGGTGAGCAGCCTGTGGGACAGCAGAAACTAGAAAGACTAGAGTAAATTAGAACGAGATATATATTGCACGCCGGCCGCGGTGGCCGAGGAGACTGAGGCGCTCCAGTCACGGTCTGCAAGGCCACTACGGTCGGGGGTTCGAATCCCCCCTCGGGCATGGATATTTGTGACGTCCTTAGTCTTAAGTAGTTCATAGGTAGTTTTAAGTTTAGGGACTGATGGCCCCGTAGTCGAGTCCCATAAGCTGTACAAACGTTTGAACATATATTGCACAGAATTTATACAATACTTAACTTTTACATAGCTCAGTACTGCAGAATGCTGATACATAGTTGAGCTAGAGACCTGTCTAGTGCCTATCCGATAGCCAAGTCTTTACTGGTGCCTATCTGATTCAGAAGTGTTAACTGGTTCCTATCTCAGTCTCAAGTGAACGATGTCGTTCAGTGGTGGCCACGAGCGGAGTTGTAGCAGAGGGCGCTCGTGGCTGACGTCGTAAGAACTCCGCGCCGTGTGTGTATGGCGGCGCGCGGTGGATGTAGGTGGCGCCCACTTTAGACTTGTGCGACACCACACTAATATCCTTTACAATCAACACAAACTTTTCACACGTTTCCACAATCAACATTCAGAAAATTCATTTCCATTTCTAGTTAAAACTTGTAAACGCGTTTTTCATCACAAAAGAACTAAACTATTCGCAGAAAAAGTATGGAAAATCTAGCAACTTCTCTAACACTGCCTTAACACACATGATGTGTGATGTCACCAGAGCTTCAGCCAATAACACTTGAGCTAATACTGAAATTTAATTTTTTTCAAGCTTAATTTTTTAAAATAATAGACATTTTGTAATACTAATGAGCAAAATTGCTATTTGAACATTGTAATCTTCAGAACCAAAAGGAAAATAGCCTATTCTGACATTGTAGTGTAATTCTGCAAAACATACCCATAAAGTTTCAGTTATAATGATGAAGTAGGTTGTACAACACATCAGTTCATTGAAAATATTCTGAGTTGGCTGCACATGTCTCCAGAGATTTCTCGAATGTTCAGTGATAAAAGCTTAATAAATAATAAAAAAATTAAATTAAATTAAAAAATTCATCCCAGTGCGTACCCATAAACGAATCGTTAAGCTATTACAGAAGGCGCAGCAGTCAATCGAACAAAGTCACTCGTCAAAGAGAACGCGCTCATATTTAAATAGCATCGAATAGTATACCACTTTACTTCCGTTAAATACAAATTCTTATTTTTATCTGACCAAGTGACACCTGTGACAAACACCACTGCTGTCATCATATGAGTAAATGCCGACAAAAATAATAAAATCCTGCTAAGTTTCATGGTTTAAAATATTGCAAATGAATGACCTCAGTCATCAGTCGTCACATTTCAGCTATGCCAATAAAGGGCTGAGAATTTGTATAATAACTGAATCATACCATTCTTGTTATTGATTGTACTCTGTGGGGAGAAATGAGAATGAGCTGACAGAAAACAGAGTAGAATAAATTGCGTAATAATTACAACATTGTTATTTTTACGATGAACAAAATACAGCCAAACCAAGCTTAACAAACATTCCTCATAAAGAGTGACTCATCTGACGAGCAACGTAGTTTTCTAAAAGTGTGGACTGCTTAACGAGCAGTTTCGGATAACTTGCCGCACTGCTACTCAAACGCCTTCTAGTAAGCGTGGTACAAAGTATTGCACGTGAGTAGGGTGTGTGTTGTTGTAACCGTTTGTATCACATTTGAACGTGAGTATATTTTAAATGCAGTTTAATGAATTGTTGTAGTTCCCTGTGGATGGCTATAATTAATTTTTTTTTTTTTTTTTTTTTTTTTTTTTTTTTTTTTTTTTTTTTTTTTTTTTTTCTGGTAGCTGCTGTGCGGGTTGTATACATCGCAGAACGCTGAGACGTATGTTCCTAACCGGTCCGCTCACGGAGTATAATGAACTAAATTATAGTTCCAATTTTTGCCACCAGACGAAAATATGGTACTGTAAGCAGAATGTAGTGAAAAAGCAGAAATATGAGACGATGATCAAACACATGGTAACAGTGTTTCTGGAACATTTATTAGAATACTATCTATTTATTTTTTATTTCTGCCTTTTTAGGTATATATTCATTTTTATAACGGCTGTATGTCTGTAAAATATCTTGGGAATCCACTTAGTAGTAAAGGAGTAATAGATTAAAACTTGGTGCGTGATGGAGCGGTTTTCCATGATCGTTACTGTTTATGTGCTCATATCTCATAAACAACGTGTCGTACTGTGATACAATTTCCAAGGTACAGTCAAGTATATGCTTGTATACTGTGTAAAATTTCCTGCGACTACAATTTGTAGTGTGCAAATTATAAATTGTAACGTCATACCGAATGCCGTAGTTTTAGTCCATGAACAACGGAATGTTACTATTTATCTGCCCATATCTCATGAACTACGTGTCTCACTGCGATACAATTGCCCCTACTGCTTCCTCTTACGACTGCGAACCTCCCGAGCAACATTTTACGATCCCCCTCAGGAAGGGCAGGGGGAGGGGGGTAGTGCCAGTATGAAAACACACTGATACAACAAAAGTAACACTAACGCTCTCTAACAGACAATTTGCGAAATAGATTTATGTGACATTTCTCGTGCACGTTGGGGCATAAACTAAAGTTACGTTTTATTACGCGCGTCACTTTTTTCAAATAAGTGAATTGCAGCAATCAGTCGTATTTCTAAAAGTGTCTTATTGTGCAGATCCAGATTTCGGGATGTAACTTGCTATTCTCAATAAATACATTTTCTACATGAATATGCCAAGTATGTGTATTCCTTTAACCCCCATAGTCGTCATTCGGAAGACTTCCCATAGTTTAATTTAAGTGCAGCATTAAATTAAACTGTGACAAGTGTTCTGAATGGCGATTATGGTAGTTGAAGGAAAGCACACGGCTTGGCATACTGATGTAAAAAATGTAAGCCTTGAGAATGGCAAGTCACTTGCCGAAATCTGGATCTGCACAATAAAGCAGTTCTACAAATAACGACTGATTGCTGCAAATCATCGATTTGAAAAACCAAATACAGACGTGGGCGCAAAAACCTTCATAATGGAACGCAACCCGATGTGTCTCTTTTCTCACCGGTGTGCGAATTCTCCACCGAAAGATTAAAGGTGGTGTGTGTTTGTTTGAAAGGATGCTAAAGGTGGTAAGTGTCTGGGGCGAGCGTGTCACTGTTTGTGTTGAGACCGTCCCCGCTAAAATACACAAATAAATGCTCTGTTTTGGTTACAAAATAATTTGACTAAGCAATGAGACTTAGTACCTTCCTTTGCCCTGTTAGAATAAATTCCAACTGACATGGAATGCAATGATCTTACGTAAATATGGTTTTGTTTGATGCGCAACGGATAACACTTTAAATTGCACAGTGGTTAATAAATTAACACTAATAAAACTCGTAAGTGTGTGTGTGTGTTTGTGAGGGTTTTTTTCTTTTTTTTTTTTTTTTTTTTTTTTTTTTTTTTTTTTTTTTTTTTTTTTTTAATTATGCCGATGGAGTCAGCAGGCTGGCAGCAGCATCAGGCGCTGCTCTTCAGCCGATCTGTTAGCGTGCACTATATATATATATATATATACCAGTTACCAGACTCACTATATACCAGTTACCAGACAATACATGCACAATTCGACTGCGAGGGCCAACGAAAGAGGAGTGTGCTACTACTACGATAATTTTGTCATTTGAATAGACAGGATGTCAGGCAACGATATTTGAGATTAATTATATATCAAAATCACTGCACTTGATAATGTGCCTATTGTACAACAATTAACATACTGATTCAGCGTAATAAAAAAAAGTCCTACAAATCTGGTAATGGTTTCAATTCTCACTCACTGCAAATATTTCTCATCTCTTTATGTGATCTACTTCTCTTCTGATCAGACAAATCACTTTAACTGTTACTTACATTAACTGACTTAATAATTTGAACTTTCATAAAGACTGAGAAAATCTCTAACTATGAACTTTACTGCATTTATGAACAAACTACTTCCTGCTCTCATTAATAGACTAATTTATCATGACGAAATCCCTACACTGAACTGTTCTAATTAGCACATAAATTTACAAACACAATAATTATGCAACACTTTCACAAGAAACAACGATCAGGAGGGATTGTAATTCAAATTGGTGAAAGGAACGAGGAACTGGTAAAATGACTCAGGGTTAAATGATAAATGCAAGCTGCACTAAACAGTATTCATTAGCAAAAAAGACAAACACCAAATACAATAGTTCAAATACAGACTAGCAAACATAACAATAGAAAAGTACACATTACCTTATTTGAGACAGATTAATTTCCATACAAAATTACACTCTGCAGACTTGACTGCGTTTCTTCAAAACTCTGAATTTTTTTTTTACTCTTAGAGTCTAACACACAGACAGGCTAACCCGACAGTTTCACGACTACAACTCTACCATAATCAGACATCGACTCTCCTTCACAAAGGTCACACACCGACTCTCCTGCACGAAGGTCACACCTCGACTCTTTAAACGCAACAACTGCGAGTGCAAGACACACTCCAAAGATAAAACAAAGTCTTTGTTTTACAGCAAATATATGAAAATAAGTACAGTATGTTACATCGATTAATGAAATGGTACAAAATATTACATAAATTTGTTTTCTACAGAATTATAGCTTAGGTTTTTGTAACAAAACATGCTCAAGCCTGTATGACAGCCAAGAATTAAGTGAAAATTATTTTGCGTACCCCTTTCAAGATGAGGGCCTGAATAATCGAAACGCGTGGTGACAAAATGAATAAAAGACTGACACAGGAAACTTTTTATTAATATTTACATACAGTCTCAGCCTTGATGATGCTGTCCAGTATGGATGAAATACTTAACACATATTGATCCTTTCAGTGCTATTTATCTGCAGTATGAGTAATTCACAAAGCAAAATTAAATGTAAAACTTAATCATGAGATTTTTCTTTCGGATATTCATACTACTGCGGTTGTCCAGCTATTGAGCGAGTTATCTAAAATGTATTTTTTTTTTTAAATTAGTAACAAATAACCGTCCAACGTGCTATGACACGAATTATCTAGTTCAGGTCACACGAATGTTCATCCAGTTCGTATGTGTAATTGTCTGGTGGAATAATCTGCGTAATATGACAGTGAATCGAATGGTAGCTGTAAACTAATAATGATAATAATAATTTGTAGCTTTGTAATAAGAAAGAACGTGACACTGAACAGCTTGATGGCGGCTGCACAATTTGTACTAGGAACGAGAGCAGCATTCTGTTGCTCCATTTCTGCACAGCGATGACACTAACACTAACAAAATTCATAGCTGATATAATGTCCAGTGTGGGTAAGGTATGTTCGGCACAGGTACAAGTTGAAGAATGGACGCAATAGTTCGCTTTATAACGTTCTCCTAATAGAACCGACATCGCGTAGACTCTTCACGGAATTCTGTCGTGACTGGCAGTGCACTGCGAGGATAGAACAGGGGTCTTGTTAGAAGGGGGCGTACGCCGGCAATAAGAAACAGGAAACGTCATTCATGTAACTGGGCAACTCATTTCCTTTGTTCCATTACACGAGTGTACACACCAAACAGTAACTGAATTGGAGACGCTTGGTGTGTCGTCCAGAGAGCATAGCGAATGGTAGTCAAGAAACATCGTTGTTGAACGTGCACAACAGCCAGATGGGCACTCCCTTCCTGACAAAATAATATGAAAGTCCTACAGACGCACACTTATTTATTAGTAACGAGTTGTGTAGTGGTAATTAATTTTAATCGCACACTCATTTCCTAGCTAAGCTCAGTTTTACATTCGAATTACTTGATTAATAACGTGTTTAATACGTTTGATTTTATCTGCTTCATGTTCAATACCGACTACGCAGCGGCACACCGTGGAAGTTTCTCCGCAGACGACAGAGATAGGTACCTGGTCGTTGCCTGATCATTATCGAAGGCCGTCGAGACGGAGAAGATCCCGTAGTACGCTGCTGTGCATTGAAATCGAAAAATTATTAATTGTTAATAATGTTTTTGAAAAGTTCAGTTCTGAATCTCCATTCGAGAGGTAATATTGATTTGATGTTACTGTGAACGTTTTTATTGATTTTATGTATGAAGAGATGTTAATAAGTTGTTTCAAAGAAAGTTTTATTTCAAGATTAATTTGAATTTATAATGTGATATCGAGTGATTGAGAAAAAACTGAATGCAATTTACTAATGATCAAGAATGATAAAATTTTGTGAGAACGTTAATGAAGGAGTTGCACTGTGATTTACGTTTGTGCAAACTTTGTAAATATTTTGCGCAACTGGATCGTGCTAACAGTATCATTTCTTTGACTTTAATATTCTAGAGGAATTATTGACAGCTAACAAAATAACTTCTGGACGAAATGATTACTTTTTATGGGATCAAGAGATAATTTTAATAAGAATTTGTATTCCTGGAAGCGCTTTCAAAGACTTTAATTCTGAATTGGTATAAACAAAAATAATTATCCTTTTTTTTCTTTTTCTTTGGAATGGTATATGTCCACGGAGAAGAAGTCCCCAATTAGTTAACAAATATAGGGCTGGTTTCAGCCCAGTTTGACCAACAGTAACTTTGACAACAGCCGCAACTCTGAGGAATATATTCGTGAAGTGCCTTCATAGTTTCCAACAAAAGTTACCATTCTTGTACCCAAAAAATCTACTAATCGCTTCAACCTAAATTTGGTCCACAGTTACTACTCTAAAACCCCCATAGCGGTTCTTTATGTTGAGATATCGTGATTTAGCTGTCCAGGAAAGATGTTTGATAATATTCTGATGCCGTTCGTGCACCAACGTTACGTTGATAGTGGCCATTGATGGTGCCACTAAACAGTACGGTCAGTAACCAGTTACCGCTGACAAAACTGCCATAAAAACTGTACACCTGGAAACACGATGTCGATTTTGATGCGATAACGGCAAATTAAGGTCCAGGGAGAGGGAATAAAAACCTTGCGGTTTGCTGAAGACGTAATAATTCTGTCAGAGACAGCAAAGGACCTGAAAGAGCAATTAAACGGAATGGGCAGTATCTTGAAAGGAAAGTATAAGATGAACATTAACAAGAGTAAAACGAGGGTAATGGAATGTAGTGTCACAAAATCAGACGATGCTGAAAGAATTACATTAGGTAATGAGACGATAAAAGTAGTAGATGAGTTTTATTATTTGGGTAGCAAGATAACTTCTGATGGCCGAAGTAAAGAAAATAAAAAATGCGTATTGGCTGCGGGAAGAAAAGTGTTTCAGAAGAAGCGAAATTTTTTGAGATCCGATATTAGTTTAAATGTTAGGAAGTCCTTTCTGAAAGCATTTGTCTGGCGTGTAGCACTGTATGCGAGTGAAACGTGGACGATAAAGCGTTCAGACAAAGAGATGATAGAAGCTTTCGAAATGTGGTGCTACAGACGAATGATGAAAATTAGATGGGTAGGTCAAGTAACTAATGAGGAGGTGCTCAACAGAATTGGGTAGAAAAGGAGTTACTGCAATATCTTGACTAAGAGAAGGGATAGGTTGGTGGGACGCATTCTGAGACATCAAGGAATCGTCAACTTAGCATTATAAGGAAGTGTGTGTGTGTGGAGGGGGGGGGGGGGGGTAAAAGTCGTAGAGGGAGACCGAGGGAAGAATACAGTAAGCAGATACAAAAGGATGTAGGTTGCCGTTCGTATTCTCAGATGAAGAGGCTTGCACAGGACAGGGTAGCGTGGAGAGCTGCATCAAACTAGTTTGCGGACTGAAGACCACAGCAACAACAATAGCAAATGCGACCTTGTGGATAGTAAATGTACTGATAGTGACCTCACACTTACCATTACTTAAATTGCAGGCGTTGTTTTAGTTGTTCTGTACTGTTGTTTATGAAGTGTGTTCAGTGCGGCGGAGTAAAAGAGAAAAAGAAGGGTGTTTTAGTTGTTCTGTACTGTTGTTTATGAAGTAGGCTCAGTGCGGCGTTGTAAAAGACAAAAAGAAGGATGAATGACTTTATACTTCAATAAACTTAAATATTTGAAAGTAAATAAGTTCGTAGTTTAACCATAATTTTCCTCTCTTTTTCCTTTCTTTCAAACCTCGGTCCTGTTACCCAGACATGTCATGCCAATGTTTCTATTTTTGATAGAAAAAGCTGCACGTCCGGGTCCGTATTGCTTCCTGCCTCGCCTGGGCAGGGAGACGAAAACTTGTTTTCACTAAAATGATAACGACTTTAGCTGTGTTTACCTCTGCGCAGCAGCAACACTCACGTCGTACATCTATTGTTTTCCGATGTGAGGCTGAAATGATAGTTGAATATCGCTAGGTTTCGTTATTCTACAATGCCTTTTGTCACGCGAAATCTCGGTATGCCAGTAGCATTTCTTCTTTTATTTCTAAATCACTTTTCCTATACAGATAGCCACAGCTGTAGTGTGGAAATTCGCAAGTATGAAACAATTTCGTGATACATTTTACGCGGTTCACACACTCGATTGACGTAGGTGTTCACTATTCGAGGCCGCTAGTTCCACCGACTGCGGCAGTCCGCGCCAGTGGCTACGTTTAGGCGCCAGTGCATCTATCTAGAGTGTTACGCCTGTCGTCTTTCTGCTAAATTAAGAATCAAATAACTTTTCTGAACAACAGAAACATAACTTAAAACAAGTTAATTACATAATATAAACAAAAATGTATAAAAAGATTATGTTATGTTAAATATTAACAAAATTACTGGAGGGTTTTGGCAGACAGAGTTCAAAAAAGAGCCAATCAGATTTTAGATGGAAACGTTGACGGAGTTTCTCACGGGATACTTGTTCACCGGACCATATGCTCTATGTCCCACTCACGCCAAGTACTGCTTCCTGCTCTTCCCAAAGTATAAAATGTATCTCACAGAATCAAATATGAAAGAGCCAGCAAATTGCTACAAATCCGCTCCTTGACATCAAACAATAACATTTGTTTAATTACTTCCGAATGTCTAAATCGCCTTTCTCCACATCATTACCTTTCAAAAGTTCGATCTTACGTAAATAAAACACAGCACAGAAAACGGACTGCTCGCCTGGTTGAAAGTACCCCCGAGCGCGTCTTCCCCGAGGAAGCTGAAACCGGGAACCGTTAGCAATTTACGAAGCGATGTTAGGAAAGTTGGCGGAACCTTGGACCTGGCTGGACGTGTGTGGCAGTGGCTGCATAATTTCTGCAATATGTGGTAAAAATGTTTCTAATTTGATCACTTTAATAACTTAAAATGATTTGCGGATGGCGATAGTTGTGGTGATAGCAGGCAGAGAGTTAGAGTCAATTCTTTATGATAATTTATTTGAAACTTATACGCACTTGCGTTTTTGTTTAGTTAATCTCTTCATTTAGTGTGGAGATCAGGAGTTTTTTTAGACAATGTAGTGGTACAGTAAAGCCATTCTGGTGGAGTTACAAAAGCGAGGGCGATGTATTTTGTGTTGCCACCCACGTGGAACAACAAAGTGTAGTGAAAGATAAATGATGTGCTTGTTCCTTCGGAGCGTGCACCGTTTCGTGAACTATAATGAGTGATAATGCGCCTCTTGCGGGTTTTACCACCAATGTGGCTCGTCTGTTAACAAGCCAGTGAATTTGAATCAGTTTAATATATCGCCTTACTGACCACCCTGCCGAGGTAGTGCACTTATCTGAAATTATATTGTGTTATAATTAATAATTCTAAATGTTTCTGGTCAATGAAGCGAGTTGTATCGTGGAGCATGAGAACTTCCAGATAGTGTGTGTGAGTGGCGGCTTGTGTAACGGAAATTCCTGCCCTTCCTTTCCCAGTAGTGACACAGAATTCTTTTAAATATTTAGTGAGATGATTTCTTTCAGTAAGAGACCTATATTTTTTACTAGTTGAATTTTAAAAAAAAAAGTTCAAATGTTTGTAGAACTTATGGGACTTAACTACGGGGGTCATCAGTCCCTAAGCTTACAAACTACGTATGAACTTGCTAAGACTAAGGACGGCACAAATATCCATGCCCGAGGGGGGATTCGAACCCCCGACCGTAGTGGCCGTGCAGACCGTGACTGGAGCGCCTCAGTCCCCGCTGAATTTTTACGCAAAAAGTTTACTGTCCTCCCTATTTCTGGGCTTAACAAATATTTTTGTTAAATTAATTCACTTTTGTTAAATATAAATATCCACAGTTTCGAGAATGTTAATCATGAGATCCCAGCCTCCTTATTGCGCTGGCAAGAAAATATCTATTTCAAATAATTATTTTTAAAAAATCGTAACTATTGGGTACACATTCCCTGGGAATCCTCCACTTTTCTTCCATTTCTAGAATACTGCCTTCAAGTTTATTTCCTTTGTATAGGCCCTCTCTATATTCCTTCCACGATTTAGCTTTCCCCTCTTTGCTTATTAGGGTAAGGTGGTACAAATTCGATATAGGTACAATTCCAATCAACATAATTTGTCAGTCTCGTAGTGTTGGTAGCACTTGTGTTTGTGTGGCATTGTAGTGTAGCAGCTTTCTACAACTCCTCCTGTCTTTTCCAAGAATACACCACTTTGCACTACGGAGATATAATTTTTTTTCCTGTTAAGAGGTATGTGGAGCAACTTCGTCGAAGGCGCTCTTATAAATTATCTAGTTTCCACGCTATTGCAAATTCTATATTATGCAACGTTTCTTACCTAGAAGTATGCATTGGTGCCCAAGGGAAAAAGTGCTTTTTATGTGGAAGAAGCCAGTGATCAAAATTGTACGAGGAACTGATCATAATTGTACCTACTGTGGTACATTTTCGATCGATTTTTCACACTTCTGTAACATTTTTTTGTGTTTATACCAACATTTGTAATGGTCTAGTATTTGTGTTACATATTCGTTAAACATCCAAGAACAAGTGCCATAGTTAAAATTATCTGTTTTCTCAACATATTTCCAGTACCAACAACATTTGTCCGAAATGATCGGAATTGTACCACCTTACCCTATTGGTTTCCCGTCTGAGCTCTTGATATCCATACAGCTGCTTTTCTTGTCTCCAAACACCTCCCTTATCTTGCTGTAGGCAGTATCTATCTTTAGCCTAGTTCTGCATTCTTCTACGGTTCTGCATTTGTCCTGTAGCCACTCCTGCTTAGCCAGTCTGCACTTCCTGTCAATCTCGTTTTTTAGACGTCTGTACTCCCTTTTGCCTGCTTCACTTGTTGAATTTTTATATTTTCTCCTCTCATCAATTAAGTTCGGTACATCCTGTGTTATCCAGGGATTTCTATTAGGCCTTGTCCTTCTGCCTATATGATCCTCTGCTGCCTTCACTACCCTATCTCTCAGAGCTACCCATTCTTCTTCTACTATATTACTTTCCCCCGTTTCAGCCGATCCTTGCCTAATGCTCCCTCTGGAATCATTAATAAAAGATATAACAGTATTTTGTTCAAGGCCGACTGATCCAATTTAAAAAAAAAAAATCAACACCTTTTACGTAACCTTAGTTTTTGTAGTGAAGGTAATAAACAAATGGTCGTCGTAGGTAAAATTATTACGAGTACAACTTCATTATAAATTTGTTTATTGGCGGGTTTTTTCTACAAATATGAGAATTTGCAGAAATATGAGTGCATAATTACGCATCTACTATTGAGTAACAATACCTTTTTTTAATTCAATGTAACGTGGGAAGTAAGGGTACAGACTGAAATCGTCCCGAACAACGTGTCTCGGCTGGAGCAGCGCTGCAAAGAAATCGGGGCTGAATTCCCGACCAGAGAGTCAAGCCTCTCGCCGCTGCAAGCAGCGCTGCTTGCCGCTCCACTATGTGTTGCCCCATTGGACTGCGTGCAGTTTTAGAAGCGGCGCAGCTCAACCAACACCACCTAGAGACAAGACCTTACAACAGGCCATGCCTACGTCACACGTAGAGGTCGCGGCCGCCACCTCACTGACCATAGACTTACAAAATAAAAACTAGACCGCTTGCTGGCGCTAGTGTCGCGTCTCCACATTGAACGTGACAGAGGCCGCCATTTGCAGGGAAACAGTGCTTAAACATTGTTCGTTCGTGTGTTGCGTTTAATTGTAACAGTAAGTATGGTAGCAAAGCCGACGTCGGAGACAGTGTTACATTTCATATGTCAGTCATTACTTGTATACTGTATAGTAGTTTCGTGGAGAAATAATAAATCATTAGCGTTTGATTTTGTTTAGGTTTCTTCCAGTGGCGTAACTAGGACTTGGCTTTGGGGGGGGGGGGGGGATGGATCTGCTTGACGAGCAAAATTTCAGTCAGTTTCCAGAAACTGTTGAAGAAAATAATTCACTCCCATCCAATGAAAGATTATGGTAAAACATTCCAAGTTTCAAATATTTACTTTTACCAGATCGCTCTTACACGATATTTTTTTTTTTTTACTTTTCGGGTTCTGAGGGGGGGGGTGTTCTACCCCCCTCATCCCCCCTCCCTATAGTTACGCCACTGGTTTCGTCTTACAAATGATTCTCTAGAACTGATAAAAATTCTTTTTTGCATGACATATATATATAGGCATATAAATTACTAAAAATATTAACACGATTTATGTAGTAAGTTGAGCTGAATGAAGAACTAGGCTTATAACAGGTATTTACATTTCAATCATATATATAAGTATGATACAGAAGTAGGTCGAATAATTGCTTTTAGATACTTAACAGGTGGTGATTGTACTTCGTAAATGCCCAAATATCTGATCGAATGTTGCTTACTCAGTCACTTTGAGAGGTACTATCTCTGTTAAAAAGTAATGTGCGAATGAAATACCTATTTAGAGTGGCATGGGTTATTACAATTATTTATACCCAAATTCGAGGAAGTTGAAAGAAAAGATCTTCGTAATGTGGAAAGAAATGTAGAAAAAAGTAAGCATGCGAAACGTAGAGTAGTCGTCAAAAAGTAAACAGTGCCTGACAGAAAATTACGTGGATAAAATAATAATCGCATTCTGCTACTTTACAAGCTTCATGGAATCATCTTATGCAAATATCTCGATACAAAATCGCTCCACCTTCTCAGAAAATAGCCTTACATCCTTAAACTTCGTGTTTCTAAGCAGACGTATTTCAGAAATTTGGAAACTTCATTTATTTAAGAATACTTATTAAACAGACTGCAGTACTCAGTAATTTTTTTAAACTAAACATGCGTTTATTTTGTGCTTCATTTTGCTCTTGTTGCGTCTCATATACTTGAAATCACAACCGCAGTACTAGGATGCTTCCCTGCAAATGGCGGCAGTCAATTCGGGGACAGTGTCCTCGCTTCTCCGCTACGGCATGGTAGGGGCTTGTCACTGGCTGTTGGCTGGGGCACGCCCACCGCCGCGCAGCGGCCGGCCAGTCAGATGGCGGCCGCGGTCTCTACGTGTGACGTAGGCACGGCCTGTTGTAAGGCCTTGTCTCTTGGTGGTGTTGGCTTAACTCGCCTCTTGATTCTTGACTCGCCGCTCCATAATGTTTTCACCTTACTTAGGACAGAGCTGCCCCATCGCAACGCTTCGCGTCGGATAGGTCACCGGTTGGCGCGGGTCGCAGTGGAGTGTCCGAGCGTTCCAAGGCGCCTAGCTGCGGAGCGGGCCGCTGCTCGCCGTCGGAGCTTCGAGTCCTCCCTCGGTCATGGGTGTATTTGTTGTCCGTAGCATAAGTTAGTTTAAGTAGTTTGTAAGTCTCGGGACTGATGACCAGAGTAGTTTTACAAACTTTTAAACATTTGATTCGCGTGGTGACACACCTTGCCACGTTCGCGTATGCCCGCTCACGTAGGACGACGGATGACAGCAGGAGCAGCGTCATCAATGACGCGACTGGTTGGCCGCCTGACCGCCTCTCGCAATAAAGGCCTTTATTTCAAGATGTTTGCCAATAAAGATTGCGAAAGACAGCCTGATTCCCAACACGCGAGAAACCGACTGCCACTGCACAACAGCGAAATTCCGCGAAAAGTAAAACGCCTGACTCCCCCTCCGTGCGGCGGTAAGCTCGCCGCGCCAGATGGCACGCTTCGCTCAAGTGGGACAGATGAACCGCCCGCCGCCCAGGAAGTGCCAAATCGGCCGCGAGGTCACGGATAATTCCCCGGGCGCGGCGCGATTGCAACACTTGCGGGAATTCTCCAGAGGAGCTGCTAACGAAGGAGGCGCAGGCGGCACCAGTTCGCACCGGCTTCAATGGCCGGCGGTGCCGCGCGACGCAGCCGCACGCAACCTCCAGGAAACTGAGCTGCCGTCCCCACAGCAGCTGCAGCCGCAGGCATACCAGCAAAAAAAATGTTCATATGTTTGTATAGCTTATGAGACTTAACTACGGGGTCATCAGTCCCTAAACTTACAAACTACTTACGAACTAACTAATACTAAGGACGGCACAAATATCCATGCCCGAGGGAGGATTCGAACCCCCGACCGTAGTGGCCGTGCAGACCGTGACTGGAGCGCCTCAATATCCTCGGCCACCGCGGCCGGTGCGTACCAGCCGGCACTTGTTTTTTTTTTTTTTTTCTTTCCTTTCTTTTTTCTTTTTTTCTTTTTTTAAATAATGTTTCTCCTCCCCATGGTCAGGAAACTCTTACTACAAATAATTAAATAAATAGAGGGGCCTACATGCCACCGCCACTTTTGCCCTAAGAACAAAAAAAAAAAAAATAAATAAAAAAAAAATAACTGTACCTCTTCAGGCGTTGGCTCCTGGGATGGGAAGGAGTTATTTGCAATTATTTATTTATTTTTAAGTTTTCTATGTCTTGATCTCTCTGTGCAGTTCTTCACACAACTTCAGTGGGGAAACATCCAAACTCGTCTTCTCGATAATTTTTGTACAGGTTCCGATTTCAAATCATTCAGGACTCGTATCAACAAGAACATCACATTAACTTCTCATAGTAGTTCAGATTTCTCGTCGTGGTCGGAAAGATAGCGGACGGTGTGGCCGCGTATCCAGTTCACAGCGTTAGTTTCCGTGGCCGGGTAATAAATCGTGTCCGGGAATAGCAGCGTCTGGAATGAGAGCTGCGCAGGTGTACGTCGGGTGACGAAAGCCAGAATGCGTTGTGCGAGTCTCCAGACGTCGGAGGACGGACCACATTCGGACCGGTGGTTGTCGGTGTCATCCACCCCACAGTGAACACATAGGGGTGTGTCAGCTTATTTTTTTTTTTTTTTTTTTTTTTTTTTTTTTTTTTTTTTTTTTTTTTTTTTTGCCGACCCTCAGCCAGACATGGCCCGGGAACGGAATCCATGGACCGCAATGTGCGTTCGAAATGTCGATGTTCATGTGTCCTGCAGTTCACATGTTGACGCTCAATTTGCTGCGTTCTCATCGACCCACGAGCCGAGTGAATCCACCGTCCTGGGTGAGCATGGGGATCACCGTTATAGTCCGATTAAAAGTACCTCCTAGTTGACGTTTGTCCCGTCGCGCAACCGTGCTGCCTCATAGGATGCCGGTTTTAATGTGCTCAGAAGAGCCAAAAAAATAGTATGGGCACTCGTATGCAAACAAAAATATTTGTAAACACTCAGAGGACGACGCTGTGGGACGCAACGCCTATATAAGACAACAGGTGTCTGGCGCAGATGTTAGATCGGTTAGTGCTGGTACAATGGCACGTTATCACGATTTAAGTGACTTGGGACGTAGTCTTCATTTAAAACTTCTGGGCTCATAAGCCGTGGTCGATTTGTAAAACTTTCCCCTAACGTTTCATCTTCGCCTGCGGAAGACATCTTCAGAGGTAGAGTGGCGAACTGTGATGAGAACTTGAAGGAGCGCTGTATATATATGCGATGCAGAGGGCACCACAAGACATCATGTGACGTCGGCTACCACACTATCTTTGGTATTGCCAACATTCTTAGCAGAGAAGAATCGATTGTCATTCCGCTGGTGTAAAGCAGAAGTCCAAATTCTGTCTAATTTAACAGACTTCCTCTTTCCTGTTAAAATTATTGCGGTGTTTATAGATCTCGATATGCGTGGGCATGATAGTGCGAAGTTTTTGAGATGACATTAGTCTCATTAAATTTAATTTCGTGGTTGCCTTCTTGGTATACATGTTCCTCTACGGCCGAGGTCTCCGAGTGCCCCAAGAGGCAATTCCTTTTATGTTCGACCAGACGAGTGTTGACGCTTCTTATTGTTGTTCCAATATAGACCGAACCGCAGCTGCAGGGAATTTTATATACACCTGGTGTATTCAATGGATGTCGTGCATCTTTTGCAGATCTTAAATATTCTTTTATGTTCCTCGTAGGTCTGAAAATGGTTTCTACCCCACACTTGTCCAGCACTTTTCCAATACGGTCTGTAACGTTGTTTATGAACGGAAGAAAAAGTTTCAAAAATGTTCAAATGTTTGTATAGTCTATGGGACTTAACTACGGGGTCATCAGTCCCTAAACTTACAAACTACTTATGAACTACTTACGCACTAGGACGGCACAAATATCCATGTCCGAGAGGGGATTCGAACCCCCGACCGTAGTGGCCGTGCAGACAAGAAAAAGTTTCCCCTTGGGCGGTTGTTGTTCCTTGTTGACATTGACTTTCTTCCTGGGACGAAGGGCTCTGTCTATTTCTTTGATAGAATAGCCTATCTTCTGAAAGGTGGATCGTAAATGCTCAATCTCATCTTTTAAATAAGTAGGTTCAAAAATTTTATGCGCTCTGTCAACCAAAGTCTTAACCACACCTCTTTTTGGTCAGGGATGGTGATTAGAGTCTTTATGCAGGCAACGATCAGTATGATTAGCCTTCCTGTAGACTTTGTGACCCAACGTCCTGTCCACGTGTTTGATTACAGACACATCTGTTTCCATTGTAAATTGTATTCTGGGGTTGATACCAATGAGATGCGTTAAGCAGGCATCTAATTCCTCTGCACCGTGTGTCCATACCACAAAAGTGTCATCGACATATCGATACCACCTGGCTGGCTTTTTATTAGCAGTCTGCAACGCCTGTTGTTCGAACGACTCCATAAATAGGTTGGCCACCGCTGCCCATACCCACTCCGTCAATCTGTTCATAGAACTCGTTATTATACTGAAAATAGGTAGTGGTGAGGCAGTGTCTAAGCATTTGCAGTGTATCTTCCAAAACCTGCTGAGACTGATAGCCATCAGCTTCAATGTAAGCCTGACATCGGCGAACAAGATTTTGACACACCCCGACAAAATAAGTAAAGTCGTATGGCACGAATGGCTGGGACACCACGAAGGCCAGGTTCAGCCACCTAATTGGAAACGTTTTCCTTATACTTCGCGCCCGCAGGTATCTTTCCTTCGCGAAGTGTTAGAATTGTGTGCTGAAGTTTTTATGTCATGTGTAGGTGACTCTAATGGGTGCGTGTGTAATGTAGTGTCCTATTCGTGTTGGAGATAATAGGAGAGAATGAAATCCTTGCCGGCACATAGCAGTACATCTCGGAAAGCACCAAGGGGGCCGTTGAGCTTAACGTCCCCATCCCACTGACGGATCACCATCAACAGTGCCCATGCTCTCACTCCATGAGACACTGCGAAGAGGTTTGGAATTTGATCCAACACATTGTTGCAAAACCCTCTTTGCACCACCACACCTTGCTGTAAGACAAAGGGAAAATTTTCAACAGTGTGTGGCGTACCCAGAAGGTACCCTCCCAAGCACTGGCCACGCCCGGCGGTGCTTCAAGTATCCATCGCGGCACGGCCGTTGACCCCCCGACAAATATCCTGGTGTGTTTCGAATCACGTCACAAGCAGCTACAATTCGGTAACTAATTCCATCTCGGTATCCACTGGGGGCTCATATACAATTGACTTTAGATATCCCCTTAAGAAATAATCAAGGGGATTCAGGTCACGTTACCTCGCAGGCCATGGATAAGAAGCTCATCTTGAAATCCAGTGACCAGGAAATACAGCACAACATGGTTGTGAGGCGGTGTACTGTCTATTGTATCCACATCCTCTCACGAACAGCCAAGAGCACGTTTTCCAACAACACAGGTAAAGTTCTTTGCAAGAACCTCAAGCACAGATTTCCCTTCAGACCTGCATCATGACTTCATAATAATCAGACTCGTTCTACTTACTTCGATGCAGGAAGTAAAGAATGTACATGTAACCATCGACATCTACATCGATATCTACATAGATACTCTGAAAATCACATTCAAGTACCTGACAGAGGGTTCATTAACCACTTTCATAACTTTTCTCTACCGTTCCATTCTCCAATAGCGCGCGGGAAGAAAGAACACCTAAATCGTTCCGTTTTCTATCTGATTTCTCTTATTTTTTTGGGATGGTCATGTCTTCCTAAGTAGGTGGGTGCGAGCAAAATATTTTCACATTCAGAAGTAAACGTCGATGATTGAAACTTCGCAAACAGATCACGCAGCAATGAATAACGTCTACCTTTTAACGATTTGGTTCGCTTTCCCCACAATATTTTCTATGTGTTCTCTCCAGTCAAAGTTATTCGTAATTGTAACTCCTACGTATTTGGTACAATTTACGACTTTAAGGTTTGACTGATTTATCGTGTAACTGAAGTTCAGCGGATTTCTTTTAGTGGTCATGTGTATTACTTCACATTTTTCTTTATTTAGTGTCAACTGCCAATTTTCGCACCATGTAGGAATTTTGTCTAAATCGCTTTGCAGTTGCTTTTGATCCTTTGTTGACTTCACTAACCGATAAACGACTGCATCATCCACGAACAGTCTAAGAGAGCTATTCAGATACTCTCCTAAATCGTTTATAAAAACAAGGAAGAGTAGGGGACCTATAACACTTCCCTGGGGAACGCCAGATATCACTTCTGTTTTACTCGATGATTTACCGTCAATTACAACGAACTGTGTCCTTTCTGACAGGTAATCGTGAATCCAATCGCAGAATTAGGGAGATATTCCATAAGCACGTAATTTCATCAGAAGCCGCTTGTGGGGTACAGTGTCAAAATCCTTCCGGAAATCCAGAAATATGGAATGGATTTGAGATCCCTTGTCGATGGCACTTAACACTTCATGTGAATAAAGGGCAAGCTGTGTTTCGCAAGGGCGATACTTTCTGAATCCGTGTTGACTATTGGTTAATAGGTCGTTCTCTTCTAGGTAATTCATAATATTCGAACAAAGTATATGTTCCAAAATCCTACTGCAAATCGACGTCAATGAGATTGGCTTGTAATTTTGGGGATCACTCCTATTGCCTTTCTTGAATGTTGGAGTAACTTGGGCAACTTTCCAGTCTTTGGGTACGGATCTTTCGCTGAGTGATCGGTTGTAAATTATAGCTAAGTACGGAGCTATTGCATCAGCATACTCTGAGAGGAATCTAGTTGGTATACAATCTGGCCCGGAAGATTTGTTTTTCTATAGAGACTTAAGTTGTTTTACTACTCCAGGAACATCTAAGTTTCGCATGCTGGCAGCTGTTCTTGGATTGAATACTGGAGTGTTTACTTCGTCTTCTTTGCTAAACGAATTTCGGAAAGCTGTGTTTAGTAATTCTGCCTTAGCAGAACTGTCATCGGTAGTATTACCATTTCTATCGCGTAGTGAAGGTATTGTTTGTGTTTTGCCGCTTGTGTACTTCACATATGACCAGAATTTCTTTGGATTTTCTGCAAGATTACGAGCCATGATTTCGTTGTGGTAACTACTATAAGATTCTCGCATTGAAGTCCGTGCTAGGTTGCGAGTTTCAGTAAAAGATTGCCAGTCTTGCGGATTCTTTATCTTTTTAAATTTTGCATACGTTTTTCTTTGTTTCTGCAAGAGTGATCTGACTTGTTTTGGTATAAATCTCTCGATTGCTACTGATATTATGTCTTTGAATGTAATCCACAACTGATCTACACTAGTTTTGAAAGACTGGAGATTATCACTCAGCTCAGACAGAACAGTACGCATAAATACGCTGTAAAAGACGGCTTCTTCAAGCCGAGGTTCGCTACTTTAAATTGTTCACTGGAGCATTCGCTATATCCTGTTAAATTTTTGCACAATCTTACGGAAATAATATGTATAAGGCAGACATGAAATTCAATCATATCTAGCAAAAATAATGCAAAAAGTGCTGTTGAATAATTCAGACAATGCTATAACGGGAGAGGATCTTAGTAACTGTGGAGTAAACGAGAAGGGTGTTCTGTACGTTTCAGTTTCCGATCCACTGCTAGCACTCATACTTGTGAACTTCCATCCACTTAAAATGCTGTACATCAACCAGAACTGCCCTCGAGTTCCTGTCCGACGCACACTTTTAATTTGCCACGGAGTTTCATATCAGTGTACACTCTGCTGCAGAGTGAAGATTCATATCGGAAACAATTCCGCAGCCTCTGTCTAAGCCGTTTCTCTGCAATGTCCTTTCTTTCAGGAGTCCTTCAAGCTACACAGGAGAACTTCCGCGAAGTTTGAAAGATACGAGGCGAAGAACTGGAGGAATTAAGCTGGGAGGAGGGGGGGTGAGACTTGCTCGGGTAGGAGAGTTCCTAAAGCACTTTCCCATTAGCGGCAAAGACCTCAGTTTTGAATCCCGAACGGTACGCAGTTTTAGTCAGCCACGAATTTTTAGAGTTGGTAGTTTTTAAACATTTATCTATTCATTTTTGCATAGAATGCTGTTAAAAGGGAAGTAGCATTAGACGTTATTAACAATATTTTTAAAATATTTCTCCCTAGTTTCGGAAAAATGCAGTTATCGACTAACACCAACAATTACTGTAACTCGTTGCGACCTTCCTATCGTTTCTCACCAATACGACTTAGGCAATACATAACTAAGGGTAGTAAAAGTTTATGGCTCGTTGTCTCTGTTCATAGGGGTGAGTTATGTATGTCAGCTTCTATGCCATAAACAGCTACCCAATCTGTTTAAACAAGATCAATAATTATTGTAGTTTATCCAGTCTATCAATTTGCATATGATGGCGTGAAAATATATTTAACAAACATAAATTAAAAATCTGAATGATCAATAAAAAGGATTCTAAGATAAAGAAGTGGTTCACTAACGAAGTAATTTTTTTATAAATGGAGTTTATTACTCGTATTAGACATGAAACGCGGAGGTGGTCCTACTTTATACATCGGTAAATAACTTAATATTTCCCCAACTATTGTTCATGAGAGGCGCAATAAGTGTCCATGCACTCGAGAGTAAAAGTTCCAAATCATCACTCGTAAGTTAGAGTAGTCCATCGAACTTTGCAGTTTCAAGTTAATCCGCGATAAAGGTATTTCTTATAAAACAAAGTTTGTCATCACACGAGTACACGATTTCTGAATTATCACAGTTCCACAGCCGTACTACCGTGCATAGTTTATCAATTTTCAAGCAGAGACTAAGTTCTGCAGTCACAGTCCCGTAAATTTTCCAAGTCCACACATGCCTATCTCTTCAAATCACAAGTTCGTAACGCGGCTTCAGACCGCCCAGCGTCACAACCTTTCACCACCACGTCTAAGTTAAGAGTCCCTTCCCAAGCGTTCGAAAGCGTGCTCCCTCTGATCCCAAAACTGTATCCTTCCGCGCATCCTAACGCCTTATCTTTAAAATACAATTTCCCTTCCAAAATATTATACTTTTGAATATCACAGATTTAAATGCTTTGACCACCTCCCTACAAATATTGTTTACTTTTCCTAATTGTTGGGCCTGCAGCATCATATATGTCGTAGAAAGACATTGCAATAAAGTTCCGGATTGCTGCTTATGTTTTATTTAATATTGCTACAGCTGTTTCGACGGTTCGTCATTCTCAAGCGCCTGCGTATAGAAGAATTACATTAATTACAAATCAAACAAGAGGAAAATATACATAAATTTGTTTTTTATAAATTTTCCTTACAACTTACGTCTACGATGTTTGGACGTTATATGTTGACATCTGGCGTAACTGTTGCATAAACTATATGGAAATATACACGTATGTAGTTGTTGTATACGGTTTTTAGCTGTCAGGTATTATGCAGCTTTTTACGTTAAAACGTTAAATTAAAGAAAACTTTTATATTTTTCGTAATTAACAACAACTTTGCCAAAGATGTTTACATATATAGTAATCAACTAAGTTATCAGGTACTTTTTAACGTTAACATTGGTCAGAGAGGTTTATTTCGTTTTTTCCTCTGCTCATTTAGTATATCTTGCTTTTCAGCCTTTTTCATCGATAAAGTCAATAAAATTAACCAGATAATTTTTATGTTTGAAATCAGTGTGTTCATTAAGTATTACGTTCGGATAATTTTTAGTGTGAATATATATTTCAAATTCCTCCAAAATATTCATTTCTATTCCCTTCCGTATGTTATACAAAATCGTAAGTGCGTTTTCGATGTTAAGTGCTGAATGGTTTTCGTTTCTGAGATGTAAATAGAAACTAGATTGGTTGTTTTCACTTATTCTTACGTGTTCACGATATCTTGTGAGGAAATTACGACCAGTCTGACCAATGTAAAAGCTGTTACAGTTGTCACATGTTATTTTGTAAATATCTAGCTCTAAGTATGGGTAATTACTGATTTATGTAAAGTGCAATTTTGTTCTTAGATTGTTGTTAGTGCGAAAAGCAAATTTAATCCTGGTATTTTTGAAAAGTTCGTTAATTTTGTTGGATATTTTACCGAAGTATGTGGCGGGTATGTATTTAAATTTGCTATGTATTCTGTCTTCTCTAGCTAGGTGGATGTCTTTGTGTGTTTGGTCTTCATTCGGTGTAATTTGTTTCTTATACAACTGAGTGACAATCTCTGGATTAAAGTTGTTTCTGAATGCTATGTACTGAAGAATTGAAAGTTCTTTATCTATTGCTGCTTTCTGAAGAGGTAACTTGATCATCCTATTAATCATTGAGTTGAAAAATGCTAGTTTATGTGACATGGGATGACATAGGTTAGCATTTATGATGCAATCTGTGGTGGTAGGCTTTCTATAAATTTCGAAGTTGTGTTGGTTGTTAAATTTAGTAATTGTAAGATCTAAAAAATTTATTGAATTATTTACTTCTTGTTCAATCGTGAATTTTATATTAGGGGGGTAGGTAATTTAAAGAAATGTACCTTGCACATCTTTACCTTAGCAAGTTACTGTGTCCTGTGAGGGAGGGAGGGAAAGGAGAGTGACAGAGATTGATTCAAGTATGTTCAAATGTTTGTTACGCTTATGGTACTTAACTGCTGGATCAGTCCCTGAACTTACAAACTGCTTATAAACTACCTTTTACTAAAGTCAGCACAACCATCCACGGCCGAGCGAGGTTTTGAACCCCCGACGCGGAGCGGTGTCGCGCATCGGAGCATAGCGCCTCAATGCGCTCGGCCACTCCGCCGCATCTCCGTTTCCAAGAAAGGACGTCGAAGAGATATGCAGAACTATAGGCCTAAATCTCTAACGTCGGTTAGTTATACAATTTTGTAACGTGTATTATGCTCGAGTATAATGACTTTTCTGGAGACTAGAAAGCTGCTCTGTAGGAATCAGCATGGGCTTCGAAAAAGATGATCGTGTGAAACCCAGTTCGCGCTATTCGTCTACGCGACTCAGAGGGCCATAGACACGGGTTCTCAGGTACACAGGTACATGCAGTGTTTCTTGACTTCCTCAAGGCGTTTGATACAGCTCCCCACAGTCGGTTAATGAACAAAGTAGGAGCATGTGGTCTATCAGACCAATTGTGTGATTGGACTGAGGAGTTCCTAGATAACGGAATGCAACTTGTCATTCTCAATGGAGAGAAGTCTTCCGAAGTGATAGTGATGTCAGGTGTGCCACAGGGGAGTGTCATGGGTCCGTTGCTATTCACAATATATATAAATGACCTTGTGAATAACATCGGAAACTAACTGAGGCTTTATTTCCGGATGATGCTGTAGTATATAGAGAGGTTGTAAGAATGGAAAATTGTATTGAAATGCTGGAGGATCTGCATCGAACAGGGAATGGCAATTAAATCTCAATGTAGGCATGTATAATGTGCTGCGAATACATAGAAAAAAATATCCTTTATTATTTAGCTACACTATGCGGTCAGCAACTGGAAGCAGTTAATTCCATAAATCGCCGGCCGCAATGGCCGAGTGGTCTGCGGGGCGCCAGTCACAGTCTGCACGGCCGCTAAGGTCGGGGGCTCGAATTCCTCCTCGGGCATGGATGTTTGTGTCGTCTTTAGTATAAGGTAGTTCATAATTAGTTTGTAAGTTTAGGGACTGATGACCCCGCAGTTAAGTCCCTTAATCTTAACAAACATTTGAACATTTGAATTCCATAAAACATCTGGAAGGAGGCATTAGTAGTGATTTAAAATAGAACGACCATATAAAATCATGCGTCGGTAAAGTAGATGCCAGACTTAGATTCATTGGAAGAATCCTAAGGAAATGCAGTCCGAAAACAAAGGACGTAGGTTACAGTACACTTGTTCGCCCACTGCTTGAATACTGCTCACCGGTGTGCGATCCATACCAGGTGGGGTACATAGAGGAAGTAGAAAAGGTGCAACGGAGAGCAGCGCACTTCGTTACAGGATCATTTAGTAATCGTGAGCCGTCCGCGGTGGCCGAGGGGACTGAGGCGCTCCAGTCACGGTCTGCACGGCCACTACGGTCACGGATACGAATCCCCCCCACGGGCGTGGATATTTGTGCCGTCTTTAGGATAAGCTAGTTGGTAAGTGGTTGTAAGTTTAGGGTCTGATGACCTCGTAGTTAAGTCCCATAAGCTATACAAAAAATTTGAACATTTTTTTTAAAGTAATCGTGAAAGCGTTTCGGAGATGATCGATAAACTCCAGTGGAAGACTCTGTAAGAGAGACGCTCTGCTGCTCGGTACGGGCTTTTGTTGAGGTTTCGAGAACATACCTTTACCGAGGAGTCTAGCTGTATATTGCTCCCTCCTACGTATATTTCGCGAAGAGATCATGAGGATAAAATCAGAGAGATTAGAGCCCACACAGAGGCATACCGACAATCATTCTTTCCGCAAACAATACGTGACTGGAAAAGGAGGGAGAACCGATAGTTTTACCCAAGGTGCCCTCCTCCACACACCGTCGGCTGGCTGCGGAGTATGGATGTAGATGTACAGAGTCAGTGAGAATGATCGATAAAGGCAGGGAGCGAATAAGGGAGAGAGAGAGAGAGGGATGAGCATTGACGTGGTTGGGGAGGGTCTGGACAGGGAGTTAGCTCTTTTATCGGTTGCACAGTGGTAGAGTGTTAGACTACAAATCCAAAGGTTGCGGGTTCGATCAACACCGCCTAGCAGACAAGGCCTGACAACTGGCAAAAATGTTCAAATGTTTGTATAGCTTATGGGACTTAACTACGGGGTCATCAGTCCCTAAACTTACAAAGTACTTATCAACTAGCTTATCCTAAGGACGGCACAAATATCCATGCCCCAAGGCGGATTCGAACCCCCTACCGTAGTAGCCGTGCAGATCGTGACTGGAGCGCCTTAGTCCCCTCGGCCACCGCGGCCGGCTGACAACTGGCCGTGCCTACGTCACAGTGAGAGGCGGCTGCTGCCAGTTGACTGGCTGGCCGCTGGGGCACGCCCACCGCCTCGTAGCGGCTGGCAGTCAGCTTGCGTCCGCCGCCTCTCGGTCTGACGTAGGCACGGCCAGTTATCAGGCCTTGTCTTCTAGGCGGTGTTGGTTCTATCCCCGCCAGGTACTAGGATTTTTATCTGTTACTTTCCACATCATTCCCCTCTGGCAGTATTGCTCAAGTGAAAAATACCGAGTAGCACCGTGATTCGGAACCAACGTTAAACTGTAGGTCCCCCTATAACTGGCTGGGTAAGTCAGTTCGAAGGTCGGAGGAAGGCAACGGCATACCATCTCCAAACAGGACCTTGTCTAGTAAAGCACTGCGGTGTTCAAACCAATCTTCGGATTGTTGACTGCTTTACCTTTTCATGGTTAGCACCGTGGTTCAGAACCCACGTTAAACTGTAGGTCCCCCTATAACTGGCTGGGTAAAAGTCAGTTCGAAGGTCGGAGGAAGGCAACGGCATACCACCTCCAAACGGGACCATGCCTAGTGAAGCACTGTGGTGTTCAAACCAATCTTCGGATTGCACTACTTTACCTTTTTTTTGTACACGCAGGACAAAAAGCACTCTTACTGCACTACGATTAGCTTCTGGTGATTATTCACGTTTGTTTGCACACGAGTTGCACTTGAGGGTCGCCCTCAGCAGGTGGAGCTCGGTAAGTGGGCGCCCTGCGGCCGAGGCGGTGGCATCGTCCGGCGCGCTCTCTGTCCAGAAATAGCCCGCCCTAATGGGCGTAATTGCGCTCAAACAGCGGGCGCGATCTTTCACCTCTCAATCTCACTGCAGGCGCGCCACCGAAATAGACGCAACGGTTAGGCGTGCTCAACTCCTGAAATAGCCGACACTGGATACGGCGGCCGGCAGTGCCACATTCCCCCAAACGAGAGGCCTGCCCGCGTCTTCCAGAGGGAGGCTGCGCCGACAGCTAGATGGCCCAAAAAATGCCTCGCGTCGCCGAACAATCCCAGGGCTGCGCACTTAATTTTAAACCTGTCCCGAAGGAGGCAGTTGACTGAAACGGGCGAAGATAGGGAAACAGCTAAGGGTGCGTCTGTAGGAAACGCCTCCCCGCTCGCTGTTTGACCGCTTAGGGCGGTATCACACTGTAAAAGATCTTTGACAAAGATTTATGTCAAAGATTTTTCCAACATCTTTGACGAAACTACTTGACAGGAGCACATTATACTAGCGTAAAATATTTCGTCATAGTTGCTCGAAAAAGACTCCGAAATAGTCAATCGCCTGTATTACGCTCGGGAGTGCATTCATTGGAAAGAACGAAAAATGGAAACAATTTTAGGTAAAACCGTGAATAGCGAGGGGAAAAGATGAAAAGTGCTCGCAGAAATGTACTTCATGAGCTACACTGCTAGGACATAATAACCTGAATTGTTTAAGAACGTGTGAGCAAACATTTTAATTCTCCCACATATTTATAAATACTTCATCATAATCGATGTTTCAGGTAGCTCTAAAGATGTGTAAATGATGAAACACTGAACTAAGTTAACGTGTGTCATGAAGGTGTCATGCCAAACATAACCTCGTTAGAACTTTATCATACTTAAGAAGACAGAATATTTTCGTAGTTCTTTCATGTTATGCTTCAGTTCGGATTATGCGCTACGAAAGCCATTTTTATAGTTTACTGCAGTCTGACATTTCATGTTTTGGAAAATCGGTCAAAATAAATAACTGTGTAAATACCTGGACTTGTGGATAAATGTCGAAAAGTATCGTGCAAAGCAAGAAAAAATACGGAGCTAATTAGTGCAGTATCTCATTACGCAAATCATGAATGCCTTTTCCGCTAAAGATCGTCCCAAACAAACAAAATCTACTCCGGCAGACAGTAAAATACCCGAATCCTACAGTGTAGCCCTAAGATTGCGCGTATTATTCCAAAGGTGAACCAAAATGTAAATCACTTCAGGAGGTTAGGTTAGAGTAGAAATAAAAATATTTATTTCACTTATGCATCTCCATATATCCTTTGGTCCATGTAATACCTTCCCTATCATCCATAGTTAGCCACTTTCAATACAAATGACAGCAGTAGCTTTTTCTTTATACGATTCTAACCGCATATTTTAGTAAATGTGCTTTGAATTAAGAAATATTCCGTACACTTCATACTTTGAAACGATCACTGTAGCAGTAGCGACGAACAAATACACTTTGGCGTTAATTTGTAGGTTAAAAGGCGCCCAAGCAAGGAAAGACGTATGTATACAATGGCGAACTTTTATAAAATCTTGGATCTCGCGCTAACTTTTATCAAATATCTTTTTTTTTCTAATTATTTTGTAAAAGATAACCCATTACCCCGTCAAAGATTTGACTATAGGGCTTTGATAAATGATCTTTGTCAAGGATCTTTTACAGTGTAATACCCGCCTTAAACAGCAGCGGCGGATCAGCCACCAATGGCTACCCACAACCACGCGGTTTCGTCGCACGCCTAGGCATTGTGAGTTAGCAACCCCCATTAACGTGATCTGACGCCAAAACGCCCTTAGAGAATAATATCGGCCGGTAGGTATAAGAAGAGTAAAACAATTACTATACATATCAACAATAATTCAGTTCCTTGAGACAAACATAAAGTTATTGAAATAATTTACACTGCAGCAGTCACTTTTTACTAATATTTTTATTAGTATGACGCGTTTCAGCAGCAAGCTGCCATCATCGGGTGCATTTTGCAGTCATATGTTCATTACTGTTTTGTTTTGTGTTGTGGGTGCCAGTGATGGTTGGGTGTATTAACAGTTTAACACCCAACCATAATTTCACTGACACTCACAACAGAATACATAACAAAACAGCAATGAACATGTAACTGTAAAATGCAACCGATGATGGCAGCTTGCTGCTGAAACTGCGTCGTGCTAATAAAAATATTAGTAAAAAGTGACTCCTGCAGTGCTAATAAAAATATTAGTAAAAAGTGACTGCTGCAGTATAAATTATTTCAAAAAGTTTATTATAAAGTCGCAGACCTGACAACAATCCACATAACATGGGTACATTTATGTATATACTCGTTATACCAAAGGTATCAAATATAAGGAGAGGCATTAAATTAAAATTTGAGCTGTACCGAGATTCGAAGGCAGGACCTTTTGCTTATTACACAAGAGTTTTAGACCTTTTTTATTTATTTATTTTCTTGCTTTAAATCCTTTTTGGTCTTAACAGTAATAAATTAAGATTTCATCTTCTGTAAACACGGAAATTAAACCAGAAATGTTTGAATTATTTTTAGTTGGGATTTTAGCAAAAACTTTTATTAATCAATTATAATAGAAGATACACTCTTTATTTAGATAGTTTTTGAAAAATTACCCATCCTTCTGGAAGAACATCAGCCGAATTGACATTTACTTGACGCAAAGTCGTAATTGCAGTATCAGGTCAATACTGTCTTATTATTTTCTATGGAACAATACGAAACAAGAAACATGAAGTGGTACACTACATTTATTGCACTGTGATGTAGAGGATTTTTTTTTTTTTTTTTTTTTTTTTTTTTTTTTTTTTTTTTTTTTTTTCTAGGGCAACACGCTTGCCGCTTGGTACGTCGTGTAGCCACTTCTGAGACATTATGCTAGCATTATTGATCTGGCAGTATTAACTATCAACAAAATAACGTCCAAGTAATAAAATGCCTCGATACAAATGTCTGTGTTGTGAATAAAATACATTACATAAAAAATCAATAGTTCGACCAAAAGTTTTAAAACACATATTTTCATGTTTACTGGACTGTATTAATACAGAAAACATTGAATTTTAATTTTCCAAAGCTGATTTGAAAGGGTTAAATTGTGCTCTCACTATCTTTCACCATTGCTCTTTTTATCTCTCTCTCTCTATCTATCTATCGATCTCTCACTGTATATTTTTTCACTTTCTGTGTTATGAGCCCTAAATACTTTGTGTACACCCAAAATATCATTAATCATACGCAATGTTTCTGGATTTCCGGAAGGCTTTTGATACTGTACCCCACAAGCGGCTTCTAATGAAATTGCGTGCTTATGGAATATCTTCCCAATTGTGCGATTGGATTCATGATTTCCTATCAGAAAGGACACAGTTCGTTGTAATTGACGGTAAGTCATCGAGTAAAACAGAAGTGATATCTGGCGTTCCACAGGGAAGCGTTATAGGTCCCCTACTCTTCCTCGTGTTTATAAACGATTTAGGAGACAATCTGAATAGCTCCCTTCGACTGTTTGCGGATGATGCTGTCGTTTATCGGTTAGTGAAGTCAACAGAGGATCAAAAGCAACTGCAAAGCGATTTAGACAAAATTTCTACTTGGTGCGAAAATTTGCAATTGACACTAAATAAAGAAAAGTATGAAGTAATACACATGACCACTAAAAGAAATCCACTGAACTTCAATTACGCGATAAATCAGTCAAACATTAAGGTCGTAAATTCTACCAAATACCTAGGAGTTACAATTACGAACAACTTTGACTGGAGAGAACACAAAGAAAATATTGTGGGGAAGGCGAATCAAAGGTTACGTTTCATTGGCAGAACGCTTCGAAGATGCACCAGCTCCAGCAAAGAGACTGCCTACATCACACTTGTGCGTCCTCTCCTGGAGTACTGTTGCCCCTTGTGGGATCCTCACCAGGTGGGACTGACGGAAGATATTGAGAAGGTTCAGAGAAGGGCAGCTCGTTTTGTTTTATCACGTTACGGGGGGGGGGGGGGGAAGCGTCACGGAAATGTTGCACGAATTGGGGTGGAAATCATTAAAAGAAAGACGTTATTCATTGCGGCGTGATCTGTTTGCGAAGTTTCAATCACCGACTTTTACTTCTGAATGTGAAAATATTTTGCTAGCACCCACCTACTTAGGGAGACATGACCATCCCAATAAAATAAGAGAAATCAGATCGAAAACGGAGCGATTTAGGTGTTCTTTCTTCCCGCGCGCTATTAGAGAATGGAACGGTAGAGAAAAGTTATGAAAATGGTTAATGAACCCTCTGCCAGGCACTTAAATGTGATTTGCAGAGTATCTATGTAGATGTAGATGTAGATGAATGTTAAACAGTGTACTCCCATTTATTGCGTGAGCAGAGAAAAAAAAAATAAAAAAAAAATGGACTGGTTTCATTGCGCGTGCTTTTGCGTTATGAATGCAATTTTTGCACTATGTAATTCTTTTTATCATTATGTGTTTTACTTTTATTAGCACTATTTTTTCATAGCCCAGACACTTTTATTATATTTGACTTTTTGTAATTTTTTTTCCCTTGTTATTATTATGTGTCTCCTTAAATTTCTCCATGTTTTGTTTTATATTCGATCTTGTATTTATGAGAGCCTAATAATTATGATTTCGTTTACATTTTTGTTCTGAACCTCATTCTATCCACTGCATTTTTCAGTGCAAATCAGTTCAGAGATTCATGCCACACTGAAGTGTCGAACATCACCTTAACAGGTGACAAATTAACCCATCACACAAAATTTCCTTTCGTTATTTTGCCATAAATGTCTACAAAGTTGTAAAATCACATATACAGAATACCAATATAAAATCACCAAAACTACAGCATTAAAAAAACTGAAACTGAAAAAAAAACTAAATAATGCATTACTGTCACATAGAAAAATGTATATGCTCTCTCTCTCTCTTTCTTTCAGAGACATTCGTGATACAAAGATACCGAAATATAAAAAGCAAATATGTAAATGTTAATCTTGTGTAACGAACAAAATATGAAACAGAGAAATAAGATATACTACTGTAAAATCGATGTAACTATTATAATTTGTGGTGTCGCACAAGTATAAAGTGCGCGCCACCTACTTTCGCCGCGCGCCGCCATGCACGCACGGCGCGGCGTTCTCACGTCGACAGCCACGAGCGCCCTCTGCTGCAACCCCGCTCGTGGCCACCATGGAAAGACACCGGTCACTTCGGACTGAGATAGCAACGAGTTAGGACCTTCGTAATCAGATAGGCACCAGTGAAGACTTTGCTATCGTACAGGCACTAGGCAGGCCTCGAACAACTATGTATCAACATTCTGCAGTACTATGTAAAAGTTAAGTATTGTTACACTCTGTGCAATATATATATATATATATATATATATATATATCTTTCTAATTTACTCGAGTGTTTATAGTTTCTGGCTGCTCCCCTCCGTACCTGCACCAGCGTGTCGGTCTCATTCCACTCGGCCACCGACACCTACGACGAGGCTGGGACACAAAAGCGGCGACGAAGTTGGGACACAAAAGTGGCGACGAGGAGTGATAGAACCTTGGACCAGCAGCCAGACAGCAGCAGTCGGAGCACGCAGAAATTGCTCCCGCCCACCCACCCTTATTATAAGATTTTTGGGGGAACATTTTCAGTTACGTGTTTTGTGGACTTTTTTGTTGCAGAGCGTCCTCTTTCATATTGCATTTGTGTTTTGTTATACGTTACTTGTATACGCGGCGCCTAATCGGTCAGCATGGCCACTACCCCGAACCCAAACTTAATGGAAATTATTCAGTTACAGACGGCGCAAATAACGCAACTCCTCCAGGCGGTGTCCCAGCTCACAGCGCAGGCAGCTAACCAACAACAACAGCCGCCGCTTCAGCAGTCCACACCTGCCGCCGCAATACTTCCTACGTTTCGCCCATACAACGAACGTGAGGAAGAATGGAGCGACTATTTCGCACAGTTTCAAGAACTCGTCGCGGCTCATCAACTTACAGGTCAGACTGTTAAGCATCTTTTATTGTCTGTGGTGAGCCCCAAAACTTTCGTGTTACTGCAAAAACTATTCCCGCACGCATCTCCTCGTGATGTAGACTTTGAACAAATTGTAGATGCACTGAATGCTCATTATGAGAGAAAAGTTCTTGTAGCCGCTGCACGGTACCGATTTTTCAGACTTAAAAAATTACCGCAGCAGTCACACCAAGAATGGATCACGGAATTGAAGGGCTTAACCCGCCAATGTAAATTTACTTGCTCTTGTGGACTTTCGTATAGTGACGTGATGTTGAGGGATGCGATTACGCAGAATATTCAGGACCCCAGAATTAGAGCAGCAATTCTGAAACAGTCTGACCCCTCCTTAGACAGTGTACTGCAGCTTATAGAAGCGCATGATACTTTTGACTTAGCTGATGTAGAAATGCAAAGCCACAGTGTTAATTCAGTGCGCCGCAACGGACGCTTTCCTAGCTGTAGTTCGCATTCTAGCCCTAGTGATTCTTATTTTTCTACCGGCCGTGCTGAACAGACAGTGAACAGTAGCCAGTGTAAAAGTGCAACGCAAAGGTCGCCCCGTCGTGTTAGAAACAGTAATTTGAATAACGGGCGCCAACGCTCATTTCAGAAAAATGTACGTAAATCTTGCCCCCAGTGTGTGTCTCGCCACAAGCGTGCTCATTGCCCTAGTCGCAACGCAACCTGTTATCAATGTGGCAAATTGGGACATGTGCAGTCTGTGTGTATGCAAATTAAAAACTCAAAGAACAGTAACGTTAGAAACAGTGCTTCGCAGAGTGCGAGAACAGTTCATTCTGTAAATGTTATACGGGCTGTGGAATTGAACACTGCTTTCCTTGGATCTCAATTGCAAGAAAATAGTTCTGCGCCTATGGCAAAACTATATAGTGCACCACGTAGCAAGCGCCGACGAGCGCGTAAAACAGTGCAACGGAAAAGGGTTCGGGACAAGCAAAATGACTATGAACAGTGCATTCCTGTAGTGAAAATAGTGCCTTCTGCAACTGCTCCTTGTAATAGTGCCCAGTACTGTGTAGCTAGTGACAGTAGACATCAAGTAGCTACTGAAAAGTGTAGTGCAGTAGTTAATAAATCTGGAGTAGCTTCGCAGGCTTGCGCGGACGCCGATCCGGCGGTAGTGTCATCTAGTGACAGTGTTGTTAATCCGCTGCGTGCGGAGTCTGCGCCGCTTACTTCACTACGCGGCCCGCGCAAGCGCAGTAAACAAACCGTAGCAGACGTTGCCCACATTCGCGCACCCGTCGAGCGCCGCAAGCAAAAACTTTTTGTGCATCTTTCCATTGACAATAAGACTGTGCAATTTCAGCTCGACACTGGTTCCGCTGTTACCTTAATTAATAAAGATACTTATGAACTTCTGGGTTCGCCAAAATTATCGCTGTGTCAACAAGTGTTAACAGCTTATACAGGTCAAAATATTCCCGTGCTAGGAACGTGTAGCCTGCCTGCCTCTTTTCAAGGTGTTACGAAAACAGTTGCTTTTGTTGTTCTTCAGGCCAAATCTACACAGAACATTTTTGGACTAGATGCTTTTGACTTGTTTGGTTTATCAATTCAAAGAGATGTGCTTCAAATTTCGTCAGTAGTGCCTCAGGACAAAATCAATGCTTTATGTGACAAATATAGTGACTTGTTTTCGCCGGAACTAGGTTGTGCAAAAGACTTCGTGGCACATGTAACTTTAAAAGAATCTGCAGTTCCAAAATTTCGTAAAGCTAGACCAGTGCCTATCGCCTTGCGTGATACAG
The DNA here is from genome assembly GCA_026315105.1 of Locusta migratoria. Lineage (NCBI taxonomy): Eukaryota > Metazoa > Arthropoda > Insecta > Orthoptera > Acrididae > Locusta > Locusta migratoria. The sequence goes on from CM048749.1 coordinate 362,388,254, forward strand.
TTGCCGAAGAACTTAAACGTTGGCAAGATAGTGGGGTGATTTCTCCTGTTTCTGCGAGTCAGTGGGCCTCGCCTATAGTAATTATACCCAAGCCGTCAGGAAAACTTCGTCTCTGTGCGGACTTCAAATCAACAGTAAACAGTCAAACAATTGTAGACACTTATCCCCTGCCCAGACCTGACGAACTAATGGACAAATTAGGACAGTCTCGTTTCTTTTCTAAGATTGATTTAGCAGAGGCATACTTACAGATTCCACTTGATGACGAGTCAAAAAAGTTTTTCGTCATTAATACTCACATGGGCCTTTTTCAATTTCAACGCCTACCCTTTGGCAGTTCTTCCGCTCCCGCTATTTTTCAGCGTTTTTTGGAACAGCTGACAGTTTCCGTACCGTGTTGTTCGAACTATTTAGATGACATTGTGGTGTCCGGACGTACAGTTGAAGAACATTTAGCAAACCTGGAGTGCCTTTTCAAAGTTTTGACTGCAGCAGGTCTACGTTGCAATAAAGCAAAGTGTTGGTTTTTTCAAACTGAAATAGAGTACCTTGGCCATGTGATTAATGCCCAAGGAATACATCCCTTACAGTCACATCTTCGAGCAATCAAAGACTTGCCTCCTCCTAAGAATGTGCATGAATTGCAAGCAGTGATGGGAAAGCTTAACTATTATTTCAGATTTATTCCCAATGCCTCTCAGATTGCAGCTCCACTGCATCACTTACGTAGGAAGAATGTTCCTTTTGTATGGTCTAAAGATTGCCAAGTTGCCTTTGACAAATTAAAGTCTGCACTACTTAGTGATGCATGTTTGATTCCCTTTGACCCACAGAAGCCTGTAGTGTTAGCAGTTGACGCCTCATCGTACGGTCTGGGCGCTGTAATCTCACATCGTATTGGATGTCACGATCGTCCTATTGCCTTCGCATCCAAGCTACTGACGCCAACGCAACAGAATTACAGTCAGATAGAAAAGGAGGCCTTAGCAATCATTTACGGCGTCACAAAGTTTCATCATTATCTGTATGGCAGAAAATTCTATTTGTTGACAGACCACAAGCCTCTCACGTCGTTGTTCTCACCCACAAAGCCAATTCCGCCACGAACGGCACAAAAGCTTAAGAGATGGTCCTTGATATTGTCAAATTATCAGTATGAGATTTTGTACCGACCTACCACTAAACATGCCAACGCGGACACACTTTCCCGACTTCCGGTTGGCCAGGATGTATCATTTGATTCTTCAGAAATGGCATGTTGTCAGACAGACTCCAGAGATGCTTCCGCTGTCGCAGACTTTCCTTTAAACTCTCGTCGGGTTGCACAGGAAACAGCTGCGGATGCAGACTTAAGTGTGGTAGCACGTTTTGTTCGCTTTGGTTGGCCTGCCAGAGCCAAAGACATTGATCGGCCTCTGGTTCGACGTTATTTTGCACAACGTCATGCATTATCTTTAAGTCAGGGTGTACTGTTGTTGCATACCGACAACGACCAAGCAAGAGTGATTGTTCCTCGTTCCCTGCAACGAGAAGTGTTACGCCTCCTGCATCAAGGACATTGGGGCATTGTTAGGACAAAGCAATTGTCCAGACGTCATTGTACCTGGGTTGGTATGGACGCTCAGATAGAGAGCATGACATCACAGTGTACAGTTTGTGCGGAGCATCAGGCGGCTCCGCCACAGCGTTTCTCAGACTGGCCACGCCCCAAGGGACCATGGCAACGTTTACATATTGACTTTGCCGGACCTTTCTGGAACACGCGCTGGTTAATTGTTGTAGACGCTTTCAGCAAGTTTCCTTTTGTGATTGCCATGAACTCAACGACAGCTTCTAGTACAATCAGTGCCTTAACATCAGTGTTTTGCATCGAAGGCTTGCCTGAAACTATCGTCAGTGACAATGGACCTCAGTTTGTTAGTGCGGAATTTCAACAGTTTTGTCGCGTGAATGGCATTCAGCATATCACCACCGCACCTTTTCTCCCTCAGTCCAATGGTGAAGCAGAACGTTTCGTTCGAACATTCAAGTCTCACATGGAGAAGATGAAAGGTCAGCACTCCAGGCAGCAAGCTCTTCAAATTTTCCTGTCTACATATCGGTGCATGCCACGTGACGGCCCGTCTCCTGCCGAGCTGCTACACGGCCGCCGTCACCGCACTCTCCTTCACCTGCTGCAGCCTCCCACGCACCGAGTCGGTTCGTATGGCGCTACGCGTTTTCAGGTTTCTACGCCGGTGCTGTACAGGGTGTTTGCTGGAAACAAGAAGACATGGTTGCCGGGCACCATTCAGCGCGTGCTCGGTAGCAATATGTATGTTGTACGTTCTTCCACAGGGTCGGAGCTGCGGCGCCACGCAAACCAATTGCGTCTGCATAGGCCGCGCGATCCTGTCTCCGGTATCTTGATTCCAGACCCCGTTCACCGCCAGGGAGCGCAACCACATCGTTCGTCCCCGGACTACGAGATCGTCCCGATGGAGATCGACGCGACGCCGCCGCTGTCGCCGCCGCAGATGACAGCGTCACCGAGAGGGACTCCGGGACCGTGCGGGCCCCCCCCAGCTTGGGCCACGCACCTCAGAAGAAGATGACCTGCTCCCTCTGGGCGGGGGGGGGGGGGGGTGCGCCCTTCCCCAGGTTTCGGTGGGTTTCCTGGAGGATCGCAAGGCGGAAGCCGGGGCGCGGACGGCGTCTCGATCCCAGCCTCAGCTACGACGCCCGTCCCACCAGTAACGCCCCCGCCCAGGCCCTCCTCCCAGTGCCGTCGCCGTGGCCCTCAGCCCTACGCCACGACGGCGCGGCGGTTTGGGGGGGAGGGGTGTGGTGTCGCACAAGTACAAAGTGCGCGCCACCTACTTTCGCCGCACGCCGCCATGCACGAACGGCGCGGCGTTCTCACGTCGACAGCCACGAGCGCCCTCTGCTGCAACCCCGCTCGTGGCCACCACGGAAAGACACCGGTCACTTCGGACTGAGATAGCAACGAGTTAGGACCTTCGTAATCAGATAGGCACTAGTGAAGACTTTGCTATCGTACAGGCACTAGGCAGGCCTCTAACAACTATGTATCAACATTCTGCAGTACTATGTAAAAGTTAAGTATTGCTACATTCTGTGCAATATATATATATATATATATATATATATATATATATATATATATATATATCTTTCTAATTTACTCGAGTGTTTATAGTTTCTGGCTGCTCCCCTCCGTACCTGCACCAGCGTGTCGGTCTCATTCCACTCGGCCACCGACACCTACGACGAGGCTGGGACACAAAAGCGGCGACGAAGTTGGGACACAAAATATTTATTTATAAAAGTTTAATAAACGTTAAAAAAAGGTTTGGACCTCGGTCACAGCACAAATTTTAATTCAGTGCTTCGCCTTATATTTAAGAAGAGTAAAACGTTGTGAAGAAGTAGTTTTTTTGTTCATTGCACTGAGGAACGTTGTTTACACCACGAAATGGGCATCAACGCACTGCAGAAAGGGGTGGTTCCACTGCGCACTTTATACCATCAGTTAAACCCTTTCGTTCGATTGTAAATCATCGTGTGTCTGAAATAATTTCTTCGTCCTCACACAATAAAAATGAGCGATTTTATCAATGGATTCGCGTTTGTGATATATATTGAACGTCGCACGCTTTTGTACCATTACTGAGGAACCGGGCACCTTCGAGCCAAATTTCAAACGCTTGCATCGCAATGATAATAAAAAAAAGATAAGGTGTTTCGAAAAATTTCACCTTTAATTTTATTTTGCTGTGTAGATGAGACTGCTACTAGTTAGTTGTTAAGACTGGTATGACTGTAGGAAACCTGTAGGAAACCCATGAAACTGATACAGGTTTCAGGGTGTAGCGGCAACGGAAACCATCGATTGACTCGCGTATCCAGCTCTGCGTCAAATACCACCTATTACTTTTTCCCACCGTTTAACTGCTTGCCATGTAAATTGCTATCTGCATTGCAAGTCGCAGTGAAACGAATTTTGCGAACATCGGTATGTGCAACTCTCCTCCATAAAGAACAGCGAATTTGCAATGCAGACAGGTGATAAATGTGTAATCCGTAATACAAATTTATTCTGTGGAAATTTAGCGCGACATTCGCAACGAAAAATTATCGTTCTGTGACTGCATTTGAAAGTGCACTGCCACATGTCCGATCTTCGAAAGTGATTCGTGCAATGTCCGTGACTGACAGTATTTTACAGTTTCCGGGACTTTCCAGTATGTCATTCAAGCAACAAGGGGAGTGGAAAAAGGCAGCAAACATTTAATACCCAAAACTGCTGTAGCTACAGAGAAGCAAATTTTTGTATCTATTCGTTTACGAATAGATACCGCGAACAATATTTAAAACCGACGTGAGTGGATCTTACTACCGCCGGCCGCGGTGGCCGAGGTGACTGAGGCGCTCCAGTCACGGTCAGCACGGTCACTACGGTCGGGGGTTCGAATCCCCCCTCGGGCATGGATATTTGTGCCGTCCTAGTTTGTAAGTAGTTCATAAGTAGTTTGTAAGTTTAGGGACTGATGACCCCGTAGTTAAGTCCCATAAGCTTAACAAACATTTGAACATTTTTTGATCTTACTACCGACTAGGGCACTGATATATGACATGTGATTAATTACAAACAGTTTAATGAATTTATTATCAAATGATTAAACAAATGAAGAACATGAATATTCTCAAGACTCAACATAAGACTCAGAAAATTCTCATTTGTTAATATATGTAGGTAGTACTTTAAAAGCATGGCTGATTTTCTGTTGTCAGCATCGTTCAGTAACTGTAGCCAACCTACACAATTCAACAGTTCGTAAAATTTCCAAACTTGCTTCCCGACGATCCATATTCGCCTAAAAGGTTCAAATGTTTGTAAAGCTTGTGGGACTTAACTGCGGGGTCATCAGTCCCTAAACTTACAAACTACTTATATACTAACTTATAATAAAGACAACAGAAACATCCATATCCGAGGGAGGATTCGAACCACCAACGCGGGATGCCGCGCGATCCGCAACATGCGCTCTAGATCGCTCGGCTACTCCCGCGCGCCCATATTCGCCTCTCAACAATTTATGATTATGTGAAGTACATATTGATAACAGATTTTCTAAACCTACATTGACGCTACAGTTTTAACGTAGTTAATTGGTCACCTCTGTACTGTTGAAGAGAATATTTGGCGTGAATAAAATGCCTATGTCACTGATCCGTTGAATGAGTTTGTTTCCAATCCGTAAGTAGGAAATCTGAAAACCCGAAATAAGGAACCCTATTTTCTAAAGGTAAACATTATACGTATTAATTTTTGTCCTATTGTTACAGAATGAGTAAACACTCAGAAGTTGTTTCAGAAATATTCTCTAGTAAGAGTACAGTTCCTCTTTCATAAATGAAAGATAGCCTGTTTACTCGCATTCTTAACCCTTTCCGGCCTAGTGGTTTCAGCCTGAAGTCACATGTTTACTTTGCGTGCGTTTCCGGCCCAATGGTTCCTTCCTGAAACCACCACCACAAATTGATTACTGATGACATATAGCGTCAGCGCCACATACTTGTTACAGTAGTTACGTGATTGCTGTTGGGTAAAAGCCATCTTTGTGTAGCGCTGCGACGAGTACAAGTGCTTTCGACCCAGACTTCAAAATACAATTAGTTTCTGACTTCTATAGAGCAGATAATTGGAATTTCAGGTATTGCATTATTCTTATAAACCATTTTATGATATTTGGAAGGTGTTTTCACTTACAAATGTAATGTGAAGTCTAGTTTGTTTACGAAAATGTAGGTGGTTACAGAATGAAACCACTGGGACATAACGACCTTGAATAACGGTAAATCTACAGGTTGCATTTTATTTTATTCTTTACAGCATGACGGCATAGATAATAGACTACCATCAAGAGTAAAGCAGCAATTCAGATCTTGTGATCTTGTGCTAATGTATACTTGCTGAAATTCCAAGTGAAACTAGTCAGCTGCTTCGGATATTGGAAATTTGAGATGAAACAGATGGACAACTTCGACTTCCTTCACCTGATGAGTAAGTAGTTGAATTTGAAGAGGTTGTCATTGAAAGGGTGTGCTGAAAGTGTCTCTTTACGTTAGTAGTGGCAACAATGACAACGATGTGATGCGTGTGATGACAATACAGAGCTAAAAGAGCATACTTAATGGGTGCAACAGATACAGTACTGTCAAATGAAGTAACTGAGTTTTTACAGGACTGTTGTTCAATTGCCACTTCTAATAAACCAAGCCCCACTGAAAACTGTCGTAACAGCCCATTGGTTTCACTATGAAACCACGTAGAACATTTTATTGTGAAATACCAATGTTATTGTTTTTACACTATATTATTGCTTTTTGAGACAGTAAAAGTAGATTTTGGAAGAAATTGTTGTAGTTTTCTTCCTATGTTTATTCTTGGGCCTCAAAGGGGTAAAATTTGAAAAAAGTACCCGTTATTAGGGGACTTTCGCTGTCTAATCGAGTTGATCACGACAGCATTTAATTTTTTGTGAAATACTGAATATGACATGTCTGTTGCGCGTGAGGAAGCTGTTAGACGAGTATTCCCACCTGGGAGAGGGTAACTGAGTCACCATTGTAGCTATCCAATCGCGTATAATTCTCAGGTACAAAATAAAAATAAAAATAAAAAATCTGCAGGTATTCTTCCATATGGGCTCTAACCCCTCTGCCGGCCGCGGTGGCCGAGGAGACTAAGGCTCTCCAGTCACGGCCTGCACGGCCACTACGGTCGGGGGTTCGAATCCCCCCTCGGGCATGGATATTTGTGCCGTCCTTAGTATAAGGTAGTTGATAAGTAGTTTGTAAGTTTAGGGACTGATGACCCCGTAGTTAAGTCCCATAGACTATACAAACATTTGAACATTTTCTAACCCCTCTAATTTTATCCACATGGTCTTCTCGAGAATATACGTAAGAGGAAACAATATATAGGCTGATTCTTCAAGAAACGTTCGATGTCAGATCGTTGATCGGAGCGCATATCGTGATGCAGAACGTCTCTCCTGCAGCGTCTGCCACTGAACTTTGCCGAACATCTCCGTGACGGCTACTCACCTGTAACGAAGCGCGCTGCTCTCCCTTGAACGTTCTCTACCTCATCTGTCAACCCTCTCTGATTCGGATTCCACAATGATAAATTATATTTAAGTACTGGTCGAACCAATGTCTTTTAAACTATTGACTTTGTCGATGGACTACACTTCCTGAGAATTCTTCAAATGAATCTCAATCTTGTATGTGGCTTACCCTAGACTTATTGTACGTGATCGTTACACTTTAGCCTATTCCCAGGTATTTTATGCAAGTAACTGCTTCCAGCGATTGTTTTGTAATAATATAATAAAGGATCTATCTTTCTGTGTAAGCGGATTACGTTACATTTGTTTATTTTAAGGGCAATTTGATGCCAATTTTGCCACACGGTTTTGAAGTATGTATGAGAAATGCATAACCGGTTTAATAATGCACGATCAAGTGCCCCATCCACTTGTCAGAAAACTGGCGGTTGAAGTATCAGCTACCATGGATAACGCACATATAACGACTAGGAGGTATCCAGCTGACCGTTATTGTCTGCACGGTAATGACTATGTGTGACCCCGGTTGTCCGTGCGCGTTGGCGTGTTTGTGTGTAGCAAATAATCTCGATAAGGCCTTCGTGCAAAATTGTAATAATCTGCATTAAGCGACGACTGTAGGGCCATGTTACATTGAGGTGACAAAATTCAGCCGGCCGCGGTGGCCGAGGGGACTGAGGCGCTCCAGTCACGGTCTGCACGGCCACTACGGTCGGGGGTTCGAATCCCCCCCCCCCGGGCATGGATATTTGTGCCGTCCTAGTTCGTAAGTAGTTCAGAAGTAGTTTGTAAGTTTAGGGACTGATGACCCCGTAGTTAAGTCCCATAAGCTTAACAAACATTTGAACATTTGACAAAATTCATGCGATGCCATCTAATACCGTGTCGTAACTTTTTTTGTTCGGCAAAGTTCAGCAGTTCGACAGGACATCAACTCTACAAGTCGCTGGAAGTCCTCTCCAGGAACATTGAGATATGCTGCCTCCATATATCCTCAGACTTCAAGAAAAACGTAATAATCCCCATTCCAAAGGAAGCAGGTGCAGACAAGTGTGAAAATTACAGAACCATTACTCTAATAAGTCATGGTTGCAAAAATTTAACAACAGATTATTTTCAGAAGAATGGAAAAGCTGGTAGAAGCCGACCTTGGGGAACACCAGTTTGGATCAGGAGAAATGTAGGAACACGGGAGGCAATCCTCACTCTACGGCTTATCTTAGAAGATAGATTAAGGAAAGGCAAACCTACATTTGTGGCTTTTGTAGATTTGGAGAAAGCTTTTGACAATGTTAATTGGAATACACTCTTTCAAATTCTGAAATCAGCAGGAGTAAAATATAGAGATCGGAAGGTTATTTACAACTTGTACAAAAACCAGACAGCAGTTATCGGAGTTGAAGGGCATGAAAAGGATGCAGAGTTGTTGTACCCTTCCCGAATGTTATTCGATTTGTACATTGAGGAAGCTATGAAGGAAAGCAAGGAGAAATCTGAAGAAGAAATTAAAATTCAGGGTGAAGAAATAAAAACCTTACGTTTTGCTGATGACATTTAATTCTATCAGAGACAGCAAAGGACCTGGAGGAGCAATTGAACGGAATGGACAGTGTGCTGAAACGACCGTATAAGACAAACATTAAGAAGAGCAAAACAAGGGTAATGGAATGTAGTCTTAGAAAATCAGCCGACACTGAAGGAATTAAATTACTTAACGAATCAATAAAGGTGGTAAATGAGTTTTGTTACTTGGGCAGTAAAATAACATATGATGGTCGCAGTACAGAGGACATAAAATGCAGAATGGCAGTGGGAAGAAAAGCGTTTTTGAAAAAGAGAAATTTATCAACATTGAATATTAATTTAAGCATAAGGGAGTCCTTTCTGAAGGCATTTGTGTGGAGTGTTGCCTTGTATGGGAGTGAAACATGGACGATAAATAGTGGAGACAGGAAGAGGATAGAGGCTTTTGAAATGTGGTGCTACAGAAGAACGCTGAATATTAGGTAGGTGGATCGCGTAACTAATGAGGAGGTAATGAACATAATTGGTGAGAAAAGCAATTTCTGGCATACCTTGACTAAAATAAGGGATCGATTGGTAGGACATATTCTTAGACATCAAGGAATTGTGAATTTAGCGTTGGAGGGAAGTGTGAGGAGTAAAAATCGCAGACGGAGGCCAAGAGATAAATATAGTAAGCAAATTCAAAATTGATGTAGGTTGCCGTTCTTATGAGGGTATGAAGAGGCTTGGTCATAGTAGAGTGGAGAGTTGCATCAAACCAGTCTCCGGACTGAAGACCACGACAACGACAACATATGTAACTATACACATATCTGTGAAATTGTTCACAAACTGACCTCTCGGGTATGTCCCATTAATGGTCGCTGGGAGTTGTGTCAAGCGACCTAAGAGAACATTTCATTCGCTGGAACTGTCCAGAATGTTCAAACCATTTACGAACACCTGTAGCTTGACAAGACGCATTTTTATCCATAAAAATTCCTTCGCTGTTTGGAAACATGGTGTCGATGAATGGGCGCCAGTGGTATCAGGTAGTGGACCAATATCATTTTCAGTCAACGATGGGTTCAGTTGGACCTGAGAACCCAGTCAATTTCATATAAAAACAGTCCACCGCATTATGGTGCCACCACTAGCTTGCACAGTGCCTTGTTGTCATCTTGCATCCATGGATTCGTGGGGTCTGCATCACTCACAAACCTAACTGTCAGCTCTTGCCAAGTGAAGTTGGGTCTCAGCTTCCAAACCAGGGTTTTCCAGTTGTCTAGGGTCCTACCAAGATGCTCACCAGCCTGGAAGAGGGGTTTATGGCGATGTCGTATTGTTATCAAACTAAATCGAGTCGCTCGTCTGCTGCCATATCCCGTTAACACCAAAATGCACCGCACGGTCCTGACGCATACATTCACCATACATCCCTTATTGATTTCTGCGGTTCGTTCGTGCAATGCTGCTTGACGCTCAGCACCGAGAACTCTACGCAAATGCCGCTGCTCTGGTCAATAAATGCAGGCCGTCGACCACTGCGATTTATTTATTCGTGTCTCAGCTACATCTGCAATTAATTAATAGGCTAAATACACTAGGTAACAAATAAAAACTAACAAGGAAAGTACTTAGGCTCTAACAAATAGAAATACGCCAAAATCGTATGATAGATAATGTAAAGGTCCCTTATTGCACTAATGATACACCCGCATCTGCAAAACTCTGCAGTCGCCCATTAGAGGCCTCTGCGTGCGCCATGCGGCATTGCGCTTTGACCTGTCGGTACGCCAGTAGTGACGGTGCAGTGTGCCTCTGAAGTTGCGCTTTGTGACGTTATTTGTATAGTGAAGCGTCAGATGGGTCGGCGATTGGTAATCAATCCTGCTAATGTATTGCATTTGGTTGAGATGATATTCCGAAGAGCCCTTCGTGAATACGATCTTGGTGTAGAAGAAGAATCATTCACCTGTTTTCTGGTATCATCTACACGAAGAAGGTTTCTTCGTAACTTCACATCAACCAGTCACACTCACCAGAAATCTTGTTGCACCTTTGCCCTCAGTCTTGCCACTTTTCTCAGATCGGTATTGATATTAGGTTCTGGACCGGGGGGTAATGTTGTCAATCGTCCCCCGTTTATAAAATGTCTTGGTGTTAGTACATTGGGACCGTCTTGTATAATTGGTCTGCCGCTACTTCTCAATCAAGTAGCTCCTCAACTGGCCTCACCAGGGCTGAGTGTACCCCACTTGCCAACAGCAATCGGCAGACCTGGACGGTAACCCATCCAAGTGCTAGTCAAGCCCGACGGTACTCAACTTCGGTGATCTAACGGGAACCGGTGTATCCACCGTTTCTTTTTGGTTTTTTTTTTTTTTTTTTTTTTTTTTTTTTTTTTTTTTTTTTTTTTTTTTTTTTTTTGTAGCACGGCCGTTGGCTAAGGATTTCAACTAGGTGAGAGAAATCCAAAACTCACAAGGAAAGTACTTGGGCTCGAACAAACATATATGTATGAACGTTTGGTTACAGTAGCTCATACACCTCAATGTGCTGGTGGGTGTCGTTTTTATGCAAAACTTTGCAATCATGCTCTATATAGCACTGTAGATGTAATTGTAGACGCCATGCGAATTCAGATACCTGAACTATAACTTATGTAATAATCGTCGTACATGTACTCTAGCGTATTGTCATCAAAAGCCGTGATGATAGTTGCAACTTTAACCTTCTTCTCGGAAGACTGTTGGTATTCACTGCCACTGCTTCCATCGCCTCTTCCCGCACTTACCGTAGCACTACCGCTAGCAATGAGTTTTTCGTCATAATCATCCCTATTATCATCATTATGTGTTAGTGTTAGTGATACTGTTGTATCTAACTTATGCTCATATTTCTGTACCGTAACAGATACCAGAAAGAATACGAATGATTCATCTTCTACACTAATACCATCTCCACGAAGAATGGTTCTTCGTAACTTCATCTCAACCAATCGCAATACTTTATCAGGATTGATTATCAATCGCCGCTCCATCTGACGATTCACCACACGAATGTCACAAAACGCAACTTTGGTGGCACACTGCACCGTCCCTACTGACGAACTGACTGGTCAAAGTGCAATGTGGCAAGGCACACGCAGAGGCTTCTAACGGACGACTACAGAGTTTTTCAGATGCAGGAGTGTCACTAGTGCAATAAGAGATCTTTGCATTATCTCTCGTACGATTTTGATGTATATGTGTTTGTTCGATCCCAAGTACTTTCCTTGTCAGTACTTTTCCCATGCGATATCAGAGCACAGGCACTTACACAGTAGATTCATTTCAGAAGAAGCCAGTATGGACAGCGCTCGTTAACGACCCCTAGGACATGTCCAGCTGACACTTGTTGTTGGACGTGTGGTAGAGCACGTGTGTGTCCGTGTAATGGAGTGTGTTGTGTGTCGCCTGGCGGAGGCCCGCAGCTTCCTGTGCGGCCATCTGCGGAGACGCCGGCAATCAAACAATTGAGACGCGGCGCCACCCGCAGGGGTGTCCACCGCCGGCCTCTGCTCGCCACACGTGGCGCGGCGCGGGCCAGAGTGTCCGACCTCCTGTCTGTGCCACGTGCCGCGCTAGCATACCACTCACCCGGCCGACAACTCTGCCCTACAAAACCTGCCACAACTGACCCTGTAAGTTTCATTTAAAACTTCCGGGCTCATAAGCCGTGGTCGATTTGTAAACCTTTTCCCTAACGTTTCATCTTCGGCTGCGGAAGACATCTTCAGAGGTAGAGTGGCGAACTGCGATGAGAACTTGAGGGAGCGCCGTATATATAGGCAATGCAGAGGGCACCACAAGACATCACGTGACGTCGGCTACGACACTATCTTTGGTATTGCCAACATTCTTAGCAGAGAAGAATCGATTGTCGTTCCGCTGGTGTAAGGCAAAAGTCCAAATTCTGTCTAATTTAACAGCTTCCTCATTCCTGTTAAAACTATTTATAGATCTCGGTTGCTTCTCTATATGTGCGCGCATGATAGTACGAAGTTTTTGACATGACACTAGTCTCATTAAATTTAATTTCATGGATGCCTTTTTGGTATATATGTTCCGCTACGGCCGATTTCTCCGTGTGCCCAAGCGGCAATTCCTTTTATGTTCGACCAGACAGGTATTGACGTTTCTTTTTGTTGTTCCAATGTAGACTGAACCACAGCTGCAGGGAATTTTATATACACCTGGTGTATTCAACGGGTGTCGTACATCTTTTGCAGATCTTAAATATTCCATTATCTTTCTCGATAATAGAATATTTAAGATCTGCAAAAGATGTACAACATCCGCAGCCGAAGATGAAACGTTAGGGGATAGTTTTACAAATCGACCAGGGCTTATGAGCCCGGAAGTTTTAAATGAAGTTGACGCCTGCCGTGAAAGCTTACATTGTATGATGACCCTGTAAATTTCCGTTTTTAAGTGAGGTGAAAGTTTCTAAATCAAGCAAGTGGGACTGGATCTAAAACTGGTGGAAGTTTCTCGTTTGGAGGTTGCTATTTAAAAACTCTAATTAAATCTGCCTGTAAGAATCTGGTGAGAGACTGTCACAAACTGAACTAGTAAAAATTTAGCACAGAGCTGGAACAGCATTATTTCTTTGCTTCCCGTTTGCCAAAAAATATTAAACACTTGTAGCCCTGTAAGCTCTATATAAAATTACCAGTCTTTCCAAACGTATATGCGCAACGTACTAACAGACTCTAACATAAGAGTCGCGAAACTCCCAGTGAATTTCTACAACTTCAGGAAAATACAACCCATAATTAGAATTTTGCAGTAAATTTTCGTACTTTGTAAGAATCATCAATAGATGTAGAAATAACATAAGCAGTGTTCAAATGTTTGTAAATCTATCGGACCAAACTGCGTGGTCATCATTCCGTAGCTTACAAACTACTTAAACTATGGTAAACTAACCTAAGGACAACACACACACACCCATGCCCAGGGAGGACTCGAACCTCCACGGCGAGCAACCGCGCGCTCAGCAGCGAGACGCGTTAGACCGCTCGGCTACTCCACCGCGGCATAAGCAGTGTCCCAGGGAAGTGTACTGAAATACTGTTGGTCAATTTGAATATTAACGATCTAGCAGAAGCTATTAATAACTACTTGAGACTTTCCACAGATGATACAATAATCTCTATTGAAGTATTGTCTGAAAAAAATTGCACAAGTATCCTGTCGATTCGGAAAGGTTGCAAAGGTGAATGCTTACAAAACGTTCATGCGACGCATCCCAGAAGACTGCTCACACTTGGTAAACGCTTGCCATATATGACTGAGAGAGTATATCGAACGTTTAAAAATAAGGACAACACGATGATCATCAGTTTGCTTGTACCGTGGGACAGTCTCACAGAGATGATGGACAAACAAAGTCGACAAAGTTCATTTAAAAGAGGTCGAGTAGGCATCGCGAGCACAGTCTTAGACAGTCTTAGAGGTGAATATTGAAGCAGCCCAGGCTCACAACAGGCGTCTGAAGAGTTCAGTGGCATGCAGAGTATAAAGGATGTCTCAAACTTTCTTCTTCTTGTACTTCAAATTCTATTCTAAATCCTGTTGGGGCTCCTTTATTTGTTGTATCTTTTTTGCTGGTCGGTCAATACTTCTTTCATAACGAGGTACAAGAGATTCTCTTCCACCATTAATCCTAAACGACACAGAAGTAATCACTTCTCATTCAGCAAAGAACCTGGGAATAATACTTGACTATTACTTGGACTGAACACACAACCACAGTCTATAAAAAAGTGCTAAGAAAGTGTCAGCGCTACTTCATTCGTTATATAAATATGAAAACAGGTGTTTCCAGCGTAACAAGAAGTTCATTGGAACTGTAGTATTCTCCATATACTTAGACCATATCACCTGCATAAAAACCATTATCGTGATTACGTGCAGATAAGCGTCGAAACTAAGTTATCTGCATCGTTTTCTCAGTCATTCGACACATTCTTATTTACCTTCTACTTTTACATTACTGTCATTACAGCACGGCAAAAATTTTCGTTCTAAGCGAAATAAAAACCCTTGTATACCATCTCACTACCATCTTCTGCGAATGATTTCCTATATCAGGAACCCGAATTTGGAACAAACTATTTTCTAAAGGTTACCAGATTAGTTAGATGCGTTAATTTTACGTTCACTTACCATATGATTACAACAACAGTTTTATCACGATAATTGAACAATTAAAAGGCAAAGCGCAGTAATTTTCACGAGTAATACTTTTTTGTTTAAATTACTTTGTTTAGAAGTTAGACAGCGTATATAAATTGCACTAAAACGGTTTATTTCTTCGCAAACAAATTGCTGGAAACAGTTTAAAAAACTCATTATTCGAGGGATGGAACTTAAATAGTGGCATCACTGCTGTGAAGGTACTATGCAATGGCATCTACTATTGTAGCTGATAGCACACGTTGTTGACATACCTACCTTACCTCCGAGCAAATGGATTCGCCCGTTCCACGTAACCGGCTTGTGTACAATCGAGGGAAACACCATCAATTGTGAGCGAGCGGTCTAAGGCTGGTTACACACACAACGATTTTGGACAGCCGGTAAATATCGGCCGTCCACATTCCAGCAGTGGCCCGTTGGAGGGCATTGTAGCTTGCACAGTGGCCGACCACGGAACGGCACAGGCAAAAAGCAGAAATGGACGCGTTACGACGCTGCTCAGACGCACTTGGAGCGCGAAGGAGTGGCTTTCTTACGCAGTATCGTAACACTGGATGAGGCATGGGTCAGATCGTACGAGCCAAAACTGAAGAGCCAATCTAATGACTGGCGTCATTGTGGGTCATCGCGAAAGTCGAAAGTGCACATGGTGACAGTTATGGTGATTCTTTTGTCCGACTGTGATGGTGTTATCCTAACGTATTACGTTCTTCCTCGGCAGACTGTTAATGCAAGTATTACTGTTCGTTTTTGGAGAATCACCTGCGACCAGCTTTGCGAAAGAAGCGGCAACACTTTCTGCGCAACCCACCCCCATTTTGCTGTACAATGCGCGGGCGTGTAGAGCGTGTAACGTCACAGCTGCGTCCACCTAATCCTCGATGGGCGAAGTTGCCGTTACATTCTATTTTATGCTTAATCATTTAATAATTGTTCCAATGATTTGACGATATAGGATGCAGACAATTACTAGGTTGATCCATAACAGTAAACTTTGTTAATTTCCTTTATTATGGAACGACAAATGTTAACAAACTCTTCCCTTTAAACACACTGATTTAATAACCGCGTGCCACTACGATGAATGGCTACAAGTCCACACTGAAACATTTCAATATACAACTGCAACCCGTATGCGATACGACGGAAATGGCAAAAACTTTAGCCACCACTAAATGCAGGTTACGAACTCACTACCGAAATGCTACCGCCTCGCTCTGCGGTCGGCGGGAGACTGCCGCACACCGGCCACAAACAAAGAACATTCCAACCGAAGCATTGTTGCCAGCAGCTCTCGCTGCACATCAATGATAACTATCGTTCGACCAAAAGAAGTTACTAACCTAAAACCCTGTATCCTCACAAGCGCAAGCTGTGGCTGCTGTGTTCTGTCGATGGGACAAGGAAGTATTGTACCATTCACCATACTCTCCAGACTTGTGACTTTGATTCCGAAGATGAAGGAACCACTTCGTGGCATTCGTTTCAGAACTGTTTTAGAGCTTCGACAGGCAGTACAGCGTTCCTTTCGCACCATCATCAGAACAGGTTCTGGTAACGTTATACTACACCTTCCACATCCCCGACAACGGGTTCTACACAACGCTGGTGACTACTTTGAAGGACAGTAACAGGTGCAAACATGGAACGCTTTTGTATCGGTTGTGAATAAATATTTGCTGTGCATAGAGAGTCACACGTTTAAATATTTAAAGTAAAACATCTGAACAGATTCCCGTTCTTAACAGAAATAATTTCAGGAAAATATTACTGCCTAGCTGGTATAGCGCCGGCTGAGATCAGAATGGGAGTCTTTTCCTTTCTCTCTTTAGACATGTTCCCGCACATGCAGGGTCAGCTTTGTTAAATTCGAATTCGGCGTGTTAACATTTACGGGGTGGCCGGATGCCCTTCCTGTCGCCTCTTTCGTCAAGATAACGAAGCAGCACGTCGGTCGACGCTATGCTGAATTTTTTTCGTGAGAACAGATTTGAAATGAACTCTGTCTCAGTGTTCGCGCAGTCACTAGCTGTGCTGAAATTGCATCAGCGATTTTCCAGTTATCATAGCAGAGACCTTAAGAAAGCGTCCACAGAGGCCGACGCGTCGTCTTAAAAAATATTTACAGCTATAGGGAGGTTACGTCGAGAAGTGAGACAAGTTTCATAGTTGGCGTGTGATTACTTTGTGAGAAAAAGAATCGGAGCTGTTATAATATGAATGAGCTTCGTATCCCTGTCACGTTTTGCGTTTACGTATCTCTATAATAAGATGCTTCTGGCACTAATAAATGAATAAATAAATAATAACCGAAAGTTTTGAAAATATTTTTAACACTAATAAATAAATAAATAATAACCGAAAGCTTTGAAAATATTTTTAACGGAACCGTTTCAAGCCTTCAACAATTACTATGAGTTACGTTGTAGTTATGCTGTGTACGTTGTGTACGTCCATTAAGACAATAAATGTCCATCTCCGACGACTGGTTTCCTATTTCGACATAATTTCTTATAGTCACACTACCACGTATTTCAATTTGATCCCGCAGGTTTGAGATGCGCTGTTGATGTAGCCCAGAGGTTTCCAAACTGGGTGTCACGACATCCCAGGGTGTCGAGTAGCCACATCAAGGGTGTTGTGAAATCGGTAAAATCACAATTACAATAAGTAAAAACTTGTAAAAAAATAAAATAAAATAAAATAAAAAAGATAAAAATAGAAAACATCTTTCTCTGCGTACTGTATTTAGAAATGAATCACAAAAATCAATATTTATTTAAAGTATCATTCGTAAAATGTAAACATTTCACGGTCGGAAATGTCAAAATTACTACAATATTCCATTAAAATTATTAAAATATTCCTGGCTATTGTACCGTGTTCAGATGGATTCATTATTAAAACCAACGTTTCGTCCCCATCTGCAGAGCACATTTTCAAGGGTGATCATGGCTTCCTTGGGTGTCTGATTCACATCCTGGCTCGCTACTGACTGCAGCCAAATTCCTTTGCTGAGTGCTCCCGCGCAGAAGCGTGACGTCACATGTTTTGAAACTTGGAACGTCATTCGCTGTTGTCGTTTGCCGTCGTCCGCTGTTACTGGCGACCCATGGTGAAAACTGGTACACTTCTTCTCCTTCCTACTGAAATTCATGGCTTATTTAAGTATTTCCATCGTCTATCTCTACAGTCTATCATGGTACACGGGTATGGCTACCAGTACCTTTGTTTTATCAAATTGAATGTGATGGTCTCCTAATTATATAGCACGTTACGCAACAGCTGATCTGTCACTCTCTCGTCTTCTACAGTTGCGAAAACGGAATTTCGCTGCATCTTTACTAAGGCAGGATGTGATTCGGACATCTTAAGAAGCCATGATCCTCATTGAAAATGTTTTGGAAAGATGGGGACGAAACCCATCCGACTACGGCATAATATCCCGAGATATTTAGGTAATTTTAAAGTATTATTTGTTACTATTAATGTCCCTTCAAGGATTAAATTTTATTTACTATGTTGACGGCCTAGCGTTTTGATGTTGGCAACAGATGAGAATTGCTAGAAATGAAACGACCAGTGATAGAGCAGATGCAGCCAGCCATTCGGAATTCATACGGTTTTAATCATTATGTGAATGAGTAAGTACAAAAAACAAAAGGTCGTAAAAGAATGTTCGAGGTGTCCCGTATTTCATAAGTTACGAAATGTTCAAATGTTTGTAAAGCTTATGGGACTTAACTACGGGATCATCAGTCCCTAAACTACTTATGAACTAGGATGGCACAAATATCCATGCCCGAGGGGGGATTCGAACCCCCGACCGTAGTGGCCGTGCTGACCGTGACTGGAGCGCCTCAGTCACCTCGGCCACCGCGGCCGGCCATAAGTTACGATGAATCGCGATATGGTTAAGTCTTATGTAGGGCGGAGACAGTGTAGTGAGCTAAAAATCATTTAAATCATTTACGAGGATAATGTGGTGACTGGACAAGAGTACATACAATAACCTGCCAACCGTGGAACAGAAACAACTTTAAATATTCAAATGTTTGTTAAGCTAAAGGAACTTAACTGCGGGTCGCCGGCCGCTGTGGCGGAGGTGACTGAGGCGCTCCAGTCACGGTCAGCACGGCCACTACGGTCGGGCGTTCGAATCCCTCCTCGGGCATGGATATTTGTGCCGTCCTAGTTCGTAAGTAGTTCATAAGTAGTTTGTAAGTTTAGGGACTGATGACCCCGTAGTTAAGTCCCATAAGCCTATCAAACATTTGAACATTTTTGAACTGCGGGTCATCAGTCCCTAAACTTAGGAACGACTTATAAACTAACATACTAAAGGCAGCACAAACATCCATGCCCGAGAGGGGATTCGAACCCCCGACGGAGAACGGCCTCGCGCATCGGAGCTTAGCGCCCCAATGCGCTCGGCCACTCCGACGCGGCTATTCAATTTGTACATACAGCAAGTTGTGAAGGAACGCAAAGAGAAATTTGGAGAAGGAATTAGACATCAGGGTGAAGAAATAAAACACTGCGTTTTGCTGATGACATTGTAATTCTCTTAGTGACAGCAAAGGACTTGGAAGAGCAACTGAACGGACAGTACAGTTTGTTGAAAGGAGAGTATAAGATGAACATTAACAAGAGCAAAACAAGAGTAATGGAATGCAGTTTTAGAAAATTAGGCGATTCTGAAGGAATTAGATTAGGTAACGAAACAATAAAGATGCTAGATGAATTTTGTTACTTGGGCAGTAAAATAACACACGACGGTCGCAATACAGAGGATATATAATGCAGAATGGCAAGGGGAAGAAAAGTGTTTTTGAAAAAAATAAATTTTGTGACATCAAATATTAATTTAAGTGTAGAAAGATTTTTCTGAAGGAAGGAAAAAAAAAAAAAAAAAAAAAAAAAAAAAAAAAAAAAAAAAAAAAAAGCTACTTCTTTTTTAACCTATACCTAACCTAATTTTGACTTAAAAAAGTGATCTATAGCGTAGCCTTAAGGAGGTTAGGTACAGGTTAAAGAAGGAGTTTTTTTAGTACGTGAGGACGCGTAGCGGCTGAATCTCCGGTTCAGAAACACTAAATCGATCATTCTATATATATCGATGCCAATGCCGTTTCTTCGATGTACACGGGTTCTACCAAATTACCGATACGCCTTTCACAGGAAACATAAGGCAGAATTAAAGTATGTGGTGTGGAGGGAGACGTGGCTTAAGAAAGTCCGTGTAGTCGCTTTGGCTGCAGTGCTGTGTTAGCTGAGTGTCTCCGGGCGCCGTGGCTCAACGCGCCCGGTCAGAGGGCTAAACGCTCTCTGTAATAAATAAATAAAAAAAAAAAAAAAAAAAAAAAAAAAAAAAAAAAAAAAAAAGGTGAGCCAATGAACACGTAGAACAAAAACGAACAAACAGGATCTGCGTCCGCAAAGACAAGACCTAACCATAGGAAAAAAAAGCGCCTATTTAGTAAATAGGAGGTCCCGGGTTCGATTACCGGATGCAGCAAAAGTTTTAATACAATGCCTCTCCTTATGTTGAATACCTTTGGTATAACGAGACAATATTGTTTCAGGGAAATGTATTATTGTTGATACTCCCGCCATTTTCATCCGTTGCCTACATCAACACGCTAGACCGCCAACATCGTAAGTAAAATGTAATACCCTTGTTGATATTAGCGAAAGGGTGTCGCGTGGATCTTATACTGGACGGGTGTCGCTGCCGGGGAAAGTTTGGGAATCTCTGACGTAGAAGTAGAGGAGTCGGGTGCCCGCTTCTGTTGGCTTCTGGCGTCAGGCGGACTGGCCTTGCCGGAGATCCCTCCAGCCTCCGGAAGTGGGAGTGTGGCTGGTGTGAGCGCGAGCGCGGGGCACGGCTCATTAGGCAATTAGCGCCGTGACGTCACACGCCATCTGCGTCCACCGCCTCGCCTGGCACTCCTGGCGGTCGGAGACCACTCCGGTGACAGCGCTGCTGCGCCTACACTCGCTCCAAAACTCGCACTGTGCTCGGAGACGTCAGTTCGCTTACCGACCACTACCACGTTCAAAATTCTCTCACGGAAGAAGCTAATTATTAAATAACACTTACGTGGGGGATAATTGGGCGATGTCTCTGTTTTCCGTAGTGGAGTTCAAAAAAATGTTCAAATGTCTGTAAATCTGTCGGGTTCCCATATATGCGACTGGCTGGAACCTTGTTAGGTAATAGAACCCAGTACGTTGTCGCGACGGCGAGTGTTCGTCAAACATGACCAGGGTACCATCAAGAGTACCCCAGGGAATTGTGTTAGAAACGTTATTATTTTTTAAATACATAAATTATGTAATGGACAAAGTAAGTAGCTATTTCCAGCTGTCTGAAGGTGTCGTTATTAAGTTGCAGTAGTATGATGCAGGACAAAATATCTCGTGGGTGCGCGGAATAAATGTAAATTTGTAAATGTTTGTAAATCTATCGGACCAAACTGCGTGGTAATCAGTCCGTAGCTTACAAACTACTTAAACCTAGGTAAACTAACCTAAGGACAATACACACACCCATGCCCCAGGGAGGACTCGAACCTCCGCAGCGAGGCGCTTTAGACCGCTCGCCTACTCCACCGCTGCATGGTGGAATTCGAGCGATTCTTTAACACTATTAGCGTACACGTGGGAAACTGTCACAAGAACCGTACACAGTCACGGTTATTCACGGGAGAAAATGACTGAAAATAAAACATTATACAGGATTAATCACACAACATTTATGTGGTGTCGCACAAGTACAAAGTGCGCGCCACCTACTTTCGCCGCGCGCCGCCATGCACGCACGGCGCGGCGTTCTCACGACGACAGCCACGAGCGCCCTCTGCGACAACTCCGCTCGTGGCCACCACTGAAAGATCGTCCACTTGGGACTGAGATAGCAACCAGTTAGGACCTTCGTAATCAGATAGGCACCAGTGAAGACTTGGCTATCGGACAGGCACTAGGCAGGCCTCTAGCTCAACTATGTATCTGCAGTACTGAGCAATGTTAAAGTTAAGTATTGTGTAATTTCTGTGCAATATATATCTCATTCTAATTTACTCAAGTGTTTCTAGTTTCTGGCTGCTCCCCTCCGTACCTGCACCAGCGTGCTATATTTATTCCTGTGTCGGTCTCATTCCACTCGGCCACCAACACCTACGACGGAAACGAGACCAAAAGCGGCGACGAGGCTGGGACACAAAAATTTACACCGCTAATATTGCATAAAACGGAAAGTGCGATTGATGTGCGGTTATCACAGAATGTATAGGTAGTCAGGGGCTTGTATTTTTAGCCAACAGATTGTAATACTACTTAGAAAGTGTATTTTTTTATGGAAACATACAGTTTTTGAAATGGAACAATGGTTGCTTCTGTGATTCATCGGAATTTTTGACACCATCTGTGTACAAAGATTTTGAATGGTATTTTTATCACGTTTATTTTGCAGCTACAACCGTTCAAAGTTTCGGGGACGAAGGCTGCGATAGCGCAGCTCACTGGCCGAGTGGCTAGCCCCTGGTGCACGGCCCACTGTCTCATGACCACCAACCAGTAAGCTACGCTGTCGCCTCCGCCCCCAAAACTTTGAATGGTTGTAGCTGCCAAACTAAACGTGATAAAAATGTTATTCAACATTCTTTGTACACAGTTGGTGTCAAAATTTCCAGAGCATGATATAAACAACCATTGTTCCATTTGAAAAATTGTGTGTTTTTATAAGAAATTCGCTTTCTGTGTATTTTTACAACCCGTTTATTGGCTAACAATACGAGTCCTTGACTACCAATCCATTCTATGAAAATCGCACATCATTCGCACTTTCCGTTTCCGCAACGTTTGCGGCGATAGTGTTAGGTGATTCGCCCTGTATAATGAAACTCGCTGTACGGGCTACTTGACACTGCGTATTTTTACAGATTAAATGAGAAAACATGTCTAACATGTGTAATTTCCTAAAGCTTTGTCAATGGTAATTGGATATACAACTAATAATCCCTATTCTTCTTTCCTCTGCCCCTCTCAGGGGCATAGATTTATTTTTTCCTCTCAGTGGGAGAGGAGGAGGAGGAGGAGGAGGTTCAGACCAGAGCCATATGGACGTGCGTGCCCTCGTACAGTTGACAGGTGCCAAAGCTGTGACACCGCCGCCCCCCTTCACCATAAAACAAATTTGCGATTTGTCTATTAGTTTGGATAATTTTGTGAATTGTTGATAAAAGAATGAAGATTTATTGGAAAAGATTGTAGACATGAAGAGCAGTCTTTTCTGGTGTACCTTGAAAATGACTGGCGTTCACCTACCGAAATACTGGCTGTTGTCGAAGACTTTGCCCAATTATATTCCGTAAGTTATTTAAACATTACATACAGAATAAAGCCCAATTTTCAGAGTAAAAGTAATCGCTGTAGGGATTAGTAAATTAGGAATACCTTGGCGCACTACCACATATGGCACAACAGTTTTCAGCAATCGTAAAATATCGAAAGCCTTCAGACAAATAACATATAGGGGAGACCAGGTAAATAGCGCCACCTTAAGGGAAACCAGTTCTATACCTTATTAAAAGTGATTTTTTTCGTACAAATTAATACTACACCTTCGCCAGCTAATACAAAATTATTATTATTATTTTTAGCCACCTATCTTGTTAATTTACATTTTTAAAAACATATTGCTAAAGAATACGCAATCGCTCCATTACCCTGAATTCCTGGATAATATATATAAAGGTTAATTGTCATAATCTTCTCATTAACTTTGGCAATGTATTCGAAACAAATTACAATTAAATTAAACACATATGACTAGTTTTACTGCAAATGGAAAATTTATCTGATTGCAAAACAAAACTTAGCTGGCTTACTATTTGTACATTGAAAAGAATATTAACAAAGAAAAAATTTTACTGTTAGTTTAATTTTAGTCCTACTTGTGCGTTCTGGTTCCGCATTTGGCACACTGCTCTTGAACTACCGCAAAACTCTTAATGCTGCAAATTTCTAATAAAGAGTTTCGCCATGGTGTAATGCGAGTGTAATAACTAATATGATTTGTTCATCTTACTTCTGATCCGTAAAAATTACTGTTAAATGGTGGGACACACTAGATTTGAAATAGCTTTGAATATACAATGTTAATTTGATACAAAATCGCCCCTTAAAAATTAAAGTCTAATTAAATTCTTTGCGTTAAGTGGTCAGTTGAAATATTAGGTACGTAAGATATGTTTGTTTATCACTATTCTGGCGAAATTTTCATGAGTAAAGTAATTATATTACAACAATGTCGTTGAGAGAAAAATCATCATCAATCAGAATAATTCCCACAAACAACTCATTGAATATCTGTGTGAATTAAGATCGCTCAGACTAAGCGAAGTAGCAACAACGAAAAGAAAAAAAAAGTCTGTATCTCAGCCTACGCTTCACAAATAATTTTCTTTGTAAATCATTATGAAATTTACCTACTCTCTGAACCATACTGCACGTTTTTTCACTCACCAGTAATTCAATTGATATCAAAGAAAGTGTGTGGGGGAAGAATCGCATAATGAGACCTACATACGAATAAAGAGAGCAAGTTCAAATGTATGTAGGTAGTCATTCTTATGGGGAGATGAAGAGGTTTTCTCAGAACAGAGTAGGGTGACGAACTGCATCAAACAAGTCTGCGGAGTGAGAACCATAACAATATGAAATAAAAACTTCCATTACTGTTCTCTTAACACCTTGCACGCCATCTCACTGCTTACTTCTCAAAAACTGCGGAAATACTGGCAGCTACCGGCTCTGTAAAGATTATAAGCAGCGCAGTACCTGTCACAGAGAGTGCATACATATCAGAGCATAGCAAACGTTCTCTATGCAGTTACAGAATTCAGTATCGAAGAAATTCAATTTCGTTTTCGTAACAGACACTTTTGAAGGCAAATAAAAAATTACCAAATCACTACTGCTACGATAAGAATCCTAGTCCGTTCCAGTAAGAATGAAGGAGATACTAAAATTTGAGAAATACATGGTGCATAAGTTCGTAGCGTTTTTCCATTAGTTTTATTAACACAACATATACACATAGCAGAGACTTCCGTCATTAATAATGTATTCTCCTTCGCCATTTCCAGCAGTCTGTCAACTGCAGGATACCTTTTCTGTTTCGCGACTGTCTAAAGCATGTGCTTTTGAGGTAATTAAATTGTCGAGTCATGTTCAGGACGCATTTTCAACCAGAAAGGCTGAGGGCGCGCGATGAAGTGAGTAATGAAGGTGCTGTATGACTTCCCCATCCAACTCCGGGCAGGCTAGAATTGTCGCTGAATGCTTGAGTACGATTCATTTGTGACGTATGCTTTTTCGACCACATCACTCCAGCCTACAAGCAGTTGTCATGGCTTCGTGCTGATAATCGTAGAGATTATCATACGCTATGTTTGGTCCACCGTTTTCTTAATCTTCGCACCCTCTCTCATTTATCGCAAATTCGAAATCTGCTACCTCAGCAACACAACAGAACTACCCGCTCCCAACAAGTAAAATCCTGTCTGTTCGATCGCACAATACTGTCATGTTTTCTAAATCTTTTTCTATATCAGGAACCCGACTACGGTACAACCTTTCTCAAAATATCAGAGAAATCAGATCCCTCCCAAACTTTTAGAAGACAACTAATGTCCCAACTACTATAACAATAGCCATCTCTCTGCAGCTCACTCTTGTCAGTTTTCACTACCCAACAAACCTTCCCTCTCTTGTCTCGGTAAAGTCTCTCTGTTTATAATCCACTGTTTCCTAAAAGCCTCCGTCACTGTCATTTCTTCCTCCTTCACTACATTCATCCATTTCCCTTCTCACAACTCTAAATATTACTTCAAATGTCCTGTAATGTTGTTATAACTATCACTATTTTATTGGTATTGTCAACTCTTATTACTTTTTTGTTACTGTAATTTTTATAATATCTTTTGTAGGTGATCTTCCCCTGGTCATATGTAACAGAGGGTGCCTAAACCCTAATCTGGTCAGATTAAATAATGTATTAGTGCTTCTTTGTCTGGTACCCATAGTTGCACATTTATTGAACAGTGTTTACTGGTTGTAACTTCAGTAAACGCAATTTAAAATACGTTTATTTGAGATGCAAGAATTGGTAGCAGCAGAAGGCGGGTCGACGTTATCGAGTAGCAGCGTCACTTCACGACGTCTTCCTGATCATCTTCTTGGACTGCGGCACCAAGACGTCTCAGCTGTTGACATTAAATGTCAGCACAGATGGTTACACCTCAGGGAAGCAGTTAGTAGTACACCACTCCAGCGCTGTTTCAACAGAAGCACGAAGCACAACATTGTTGTGATGCACAAATGTTTTTATACGGCGAATTGCTGCTTTGTTTGTGCTCAACCACTCCTTTCTTTTCCTTGTGTAAGTATAAAGACAACATTTCTCGTCACCACTAACAATACAGAATAGGAATGGTCGATTTTGTTCACGAGCCAGTTGATAAAAAGCAACCTGATATGTAAAAACGGCCACACGCTGATTTTCGCGATTTTGGCTGACTGTTACACCATACGGCACCCGTACACCGGCTTCTAAACCTGCCCAATTTTATGAGAATTCTGAAGTGATCAATTTATTACATTTGACAGTTCTTGAGTACAATGACGTGGGGTTCATTGTGGAGCAATGGGTTTTAACGATGTTAATCAAACCTCGAAGACCTTCCTGGACGTGGAATCACTGAGGTCAGAACGATCCTCCTCGAAACGTGCCCTGTCCAGAGGCGTTATTCCCATACTCGGCGCAAAAGTTTTTGGAGCCTTCTGCTGCTGTTATCCCTCTATTGAACTTAGATGGAAGAATACGTCGGGAATGTTCCCATTTCCCCACTCGGTACTCCCCATGCTCTAACGTTCACAGCTCCACTCACTATTTCCAAATGACAATATGTATCCTCAAATAGCATCAGTGAATTACAAATAATAAATGACAGCCGCAGTAGAGTAGCCGAGCGGTCTAAAGCACCTCGCTGCGGAGCGCGCGGTTGCTCGCCGTGGAGGTTCGAGTCCTCCCTGGGGCATGGGTGTGGGTGTTTGTCCGTAGGTTAGTTTACCAAGGTTTAAGTAGTTTGTAAGCTACGGACTGATGACCACGCCGTTTGGTCCGATAGATTTACAGACATTTGATTTGAAGTTACTTATCAGCGAAATGAGGAGGAAGTGCAAGGGAGCCAAGACATAATGACCGCAGCAGAAATGCGAATAACTCGGAAAAGAAATGGTCTCGGATCGGTTGATGCAGAATATAGAAGAGGCATATTCGCATTTGGTAAAATTGAAAGCAAGAGTGGGAACATTAACAGATCAACTGTTAATAGTAAAGGAAATAACCGGTAGGTGGAACACTTACAAGAAAGGAAAAGAACGGAGGAAGCTTAGGGTTTGACGTCCCGTTGTCAGAGTGGTCATTAGAGATGTAGCTAACGCTCGACTTGTGGGGGAATTATGGAGAAAGAAATCGCCTATGCCTTTTCATAGGATCCATCCCGTGATTTGCCTGAAGCGATTTAGGGAAATCTAAATCTCGATGGCCGGAGGTGGATTTAAACCACCGTCTTCCGAATGCGAGTCCAGTGTGCTAACCACTGCGCTACCTCACTCGGTACCTACATTAAAGGCTTCTACCAAGAGGGGCACGTAGCAGAGAAACATGCGGTACTCGACATGGAAGAAACAGGGAATCCATTACTAGACACAGACTTTAATGTGGCTTTGGAAGACTTACGGTAGGTAAATAACAAAGATGGGATTGCTAATTTACATTTGGAATTTCAGAAATCATCGTGAGAAGGCAGATCAAGCGACTATCGAAGTCTGTGCATACCATCTAACCTTCCCTTGCATTCAAGTTACTTACAATAATAATATACAGAAGAATGGAAAACAAAATTGTGAATTTGAAAGGTCATTAGAGAGCAGTTCTGGGGAGGGGAAGGAGTGATGATAAGAAAGGAAGGGAGTGGGAAAGGGAAAGGAAATGCAGTTTGGTAAGTAAAGAAGGAAGGAAGACTGCATTAGCTCGGGGCCCCGTGCTCGCCACGCACGTACTGACGAAAGAACCGTGAGCCCCCTGGGGAGGGTGGGGGGGTGGGGGGGAGCAATTCTGACGTTGAAGGAATAACAGAGACAACAGTTAAGAAAAATCTGTACTAAATCACAGAATTTGTCGACCTAAAGAAGTGTTCACCGTCTTAAGTAGTGCAAGGTGGTCGAAATTCTGAGAATAATTGAACTATAAGGAAAGACGGGTAATATAATACATAAATTCTAAGAGAAATTAAAGGGAACAAAAGATAGACGAAGAAGGTGAAAAAGGGATTAAGGTACGTGTCGAAGGAGCATTGACGGAAATTAAAGAAAGATTCAAAAGTTGATTTAAACTTTATAGGTAAATAATATGATACGATTCGTCGTTAAAATTATTGTTACTGAAAAGGAAGAACAATAATAGTTGATATTGAATGGAATGGACAGTTTAATGGCCGGCCGCAGTGCCCGAGCGGTCTTTGGCGCGCCAGTCACGTTCTGCATGACCACTACGGTCGGTGGTTCGAATCCCCCCTCGGGCATGAATATTTGTGCTGTTCTTAGTTTTAGCTAGTTCATAAGTAGTTTGTACGTTTAGGGACTGATGATCCCGTTGTTTAGTCCCATAAGCTCTACAAACATTTGAACATTTTTTAACTGTTTAATGATTACACTGTATGGAGTAAGAGTAAGAATACTGAACTTTCAAAAATTCAAATTTAAATTTAAAATTAGCAAGCACCTTTGTTTTAATAATGTGTAACGGACACTCTTAACAATCGTAAAGGACCTAGACTATTTTATACTGCCTGATTAGGCTTAATTTTTCAGCGACCAGCTAATATCAATGAAGTCAGCATTCACCTCTCAAACCTCGCAGTCTGCAGTCTAATTTCCAGCGGCACTCGGTGAAACACGTGTAGGAAAAAATGTTCAGATGTTTGTAAATCTATAGGACTCAACTGCTTGGTTATTAGTCCCTAGCTTACAAACTACTTAAACTAAGGTAAACTACCGTAATGACAACGCATATACCCATGCCCAAGGGAGCACTCGAACCCACATGTGGGAAAAACCGCTGATACCTGTAAAATAATTGTCAATGGAATCTTGAGAGACTGATATGAGTTCTAGGGGAAACAGAGTTCTTTCACACCTCAACTAACTCAATGCCAAACATAGGCTACGAAACGTCGAATATTAAAGTGCTATTACTGAGGTCGCTCTGACAGTTTTCTTTTCCAATGATCATGATAAACTGCATTGAATAAAAGCTAATTTAAAACCGAAGTTCAGAAACAAGGCTTAATACTTACTGTTAGAAGAGATTCTCGGCGTTTTAGTGTCGCTCACGTCTGAAAATGTTATTACAAACGGAATTCTAGAATGGCTCTGTGTGGGCGGCAATTCTGAGGTCGAAGATGTATGCAGGTGCAGCAGAAGAAGGCAGCTCGTAGGTACAAGAACCTTTTTATTGCTGTTGGTTTATTACCCGTTCACTTTGCAATTGCCCACAGCAGAAAGCGGAACTAAACGTTGTTTACGGAGAGTCGAGACCGAAGGCGCCCGACGGCACTCAACGACACACGCTTGGCGCACGTGGCTCCATACTGTACAGTCACGTTTTACTCGTAAAGTGCCCAACCACTTCTACATATTTTTAGCGTCGGTGCAATGGGTTGTCACCGTGCAAATTTATGGCATCGAAGAAGAAAGGAAGATTAGAGTTTAACATCCCGTTGACATCATGCTCATTACTAGAGGAGCACACACCGGGATAAGTTTTTCTGACGATCGGGGAAGGAAATCGGTCGTGCCCATTCAAAGAAACCATCCGCGGATTTACCGGAAGTGATGTAGGGAAATCACCGATAAAGTAAATATGGATGGCCTGAATCAGGTTCGCAACGCCGTGCCGCGTGGAATGGCTGCGTGGTCTAAAGCGTCATGCTGCGGACTGGGCGACCATTCCCGCTAGAGGTTCGATACCTCCTCCAGAGTGTCCGTATATTTGTACGTGTTGCATACAAATCTACAGTTTTGTTCCAATCTTTATGTAATTTTGTACACGTAAGCTTCAATCGATGAGGACGGTCGCCGTAGGTGTAAGAATCACATACGATATATAGTTCCCGAGATATGACGTCATAAACAATGAGATGCGCGAATAACTGCTGCATTTTTCCACAATGCTGCTCATTTTCTCCTAAACAACTGGACCGATTTCAACCAAATTTGGTACACATATTCCTTACGTGAGATAACATCTTCTGTAGGAGTACGAACCTCACACGACACATGGTTCAAGAGATAGAACTCCACAAACGATAGGAGTTGCAAGAAACTGTCACATAATGCGGCGAGACTTTCGAAATACGCTATATGAGAATGATAGCACTTAGCGCCTTGCAAAAACTTTAAACTTAATTTCAAGCATTTATTAAACCCTTTCTCGCTGGCAACCATAGTAAAATTATGAAAGAAAAAAAGTTTCTCGCTTACTACTTTTCCGCTGTTTATGAGTAAAACTACGGCATTCGGTAAGACGTTACAATTTATAATTTCTACACTACAAATTGTAGCCGCAGGAAATTTTATAGGCAATGTACACACATATCGTTGAATGTGCATTCGAAATTGTAGCACTGTGCGACCTTTAGTTCATGAGGTCTGAGCACATAAAACAGTAACGTTCATAGAAAACCGCCATATCATGCACCAAGTAATAATCTATTACTTCTTTAACACCTATTGTTTCTCAAGAAATTTTACAGGCATGCAGCACTTATACAAATGAATACACACATGAAAAATTACAAAAAAATTACCTCTTATAACTGAATAAATATGAGATCGTGCGAATTTTATTTGTCATTTGTGCTTTGACTTCTATCTTTCTTTCTTTGAATAATGCGCTTATAATTTTGTAAATTATCCAAGACAGCGTTATTTCTTATGTGTTCTCCGACAAAGATACCATATTTTTAGAAAAAAGAAGATGGACAGGGAGAGAAGGATAGGAGAGGTACTAACTCCAGGCAGGAATAAATAGATAAATACCCGGGCAACGCCGGGTTTTCATCTATATATATAGTGTATGTGTGTGTGTGTGTGTGTGTGTGTGTGTGTATGTGTATGTTGTGCTGTGCTTAGTATAAGTTAGTTTAAGTAGTTTTTAAGCCTCGAGACTGATGCCCAGAGGATGCCGTCAACACTATATATCAGGGTTGAATATTGAAGTAAAGTATATGATATCACAATATACAGAACAATACAATATAGATCCATTCAGCTAAAACACCATGGAATTGGCGAAAAATTACAACAATTACTTAATGCGTCAAGACAAAATGGAGTGAAACCCTTGGAAAGGTAAACATGACTCATACTAGTAAGTAGGACTGGAATACAAAAATATTAAAAAAAAAAAAAAAAAAAAAAAAAAAAAAAAAAAAAAAAAAACTCAACGGCGACCCTACAGGGTTGCAACACCCGTGTGCAGTGAGACCAGATAAGGTTGCTCGTCAACTCCTTGTAAACGGCAAAACCAATAAATGTAAAGTCCCAAAAATCATAAGAAGATCTCAAATAGAAACAGATTTACTTATGAACCCACTCACTACCGAAGAACTTGAATAAGGGATAAACAGCATGAAAAATGGAATATCACCTGGGGTGGATAAGATGCTAACAGAAAAACTCGAACGCTTCGCATCTAAGACAAAAACGTGGCTCTTACACCTCTATAATAACTGTAAAAATACATGCCAAATTCCAAAACTATGGCGCAAATCAAAAGTAATTGCTCTTCTCAAGCCGGCAAAGACCCATAACTGCCGAGTAGTTATCGTCCGATATTATTTCTGGGTCATCTATACGAACTGTGTGAACCTCTCATCATTAATCGTATCCTGGACCATATTTATTCGAAACTTATTAACCAACAAGCGGGCTTCAGGCCAGGAAAATCTTGTACAGGTCAGATACTGAACATCACTGAATTTATAGAGGACGGCTTTGAGCGGAAAGAGATGACTGCGGTGGCTCTGATCGACCTGGCTCTGGGTACGAAACCATCAATCCTAAGACTCTCCTGACGAATATATGCAACACACTAATGGACTCCAATCTTACCAACATAATCGAGTCACTGCTATGTAACAGGTGCTACTACATGTACTTAATGGGGAAAAAGTAGGTGGAGAGTTTAGAGAAATGGATTACCACAGGAAAATGTACTATCCCCTTCCCTCTTTAACATCTATACCAATGTCAACCAATACGCTCGCAAGCAGAATCGCCGTACAAGGCAAAATACATGAACAGCTTGAAATTAAACTAGATGAAGCCCTGAAAATGATGTCAAAATACTATAAGCAGATCTCACTTAAACCAAACCCTAATAAAAACCAGGTATTGAGGACAAGAGCCAAGATTGCTTTTTATTTTTTTATTTAAATTACCGGTTTCGGCAGTTTAACTGACATCTTCAGATCTTACTTGTTACTTTTGTCCGTGCAGGTGTTCCAAATTCAACTCACACGTTGGCGTACCGCACTCACATTCTCTGTTTCCCGATAACACTTTAGCACTCATTTCCTTTGTTCAAACCAAGAAGGTTGAAATAGGGGGAGATGCCGAGAACACACATTAGGTGAAGCCTTTCCGCCATCTTGGCGAGTTATGAAATGCTATTTTTCTGTTAAGATTACGGGTTAAGTTCACCCTCTTGCTTTCCATGCACTGAATTGACAGTCAGTGCAAATAATAAATTTTGTTGGATAAATACTAATAAATACTGATCGTAAGATATTTGAAAAATCAATTTTAACAGTAATTTTCAAGCTTTAACATGTCGTACCTCATGGCAAAACTGGTGGACGTATTAGCCTTGTTTTAAATGACATAGAACATCAGCTCTATAGTACGAAAACTGCTCCAAGACTCAGCAATATGGCGGAGGCAAGCCTCACTTAAAAGTCGATCACTGTACGTAACAAGAGCCTTGCATTGTCACTAAAATTAGTAAATAAGATCCGTGTGAACTACTGGTTACTACCTGCTACAAAGCCTTGTTCCCTGGCCCAAACTGAGAACTGACTCGTTACAAATTACTTCAATAACAGGAAGTTAATACTACAGTGGTCAATATACATAGCAGCTCACACGTTATTATACACAGACATTAATAAGCAAGCCACCACGATTAAAGTTATCTTAGAAAGGTGGCTAAGAAAACATTTATGACGCAACGGAATTTAGTCGTAAGAAACATTGCATCTGAGCATGTTCTCAGCACTTGTGAAACAATATTAAATAAAAGATGGAAGGTGCTCTAAAACTACAATTTATAGGCAAACTTACGGATTACGCTGAACATAAACTTGTTTATTCAGATAGAAAACAAGCAAAATGGGGAATCAATTTCGGGAACACAATAAAAATGCATCTCTTACATGGATTAATACGGACGGTGCCCAGCCTAACTTACACATGATTTAACGCTACTGGGGGGAAGGATTCACAAACAACACTCATTCGCTCACACACACGTAATGCCACAGCGAAACTCACCAAAAACAGCGTGCAGAGACGAGGCGGGAGCAGGCGCCACTAATGTAGGCGAAGTTCAGCAAATCGGAGGTAGCACAAAACAAAATACACAAACATTTTGAAGCTGGCACTGGTCTGTCGTGCCTGTTTTGAGATGGTGCTTGTGTATAACAAGTTAAATTACATCTGAATTGGACCGCGGGCAAACACGCTAACGGCGACACACGGCTACGTTACATGAACGCACTCAACTGAAGGTGAAGTGGTTGAAAATCGGATTCATTATTTTAAATCAAGGTGGATTCTTAAATTGCAGTCTGACAGCAATCGATCTAGGTACTGGTTTTATATGAGAAGTGGCGTGAACTCAGGCGACTAGCTGCAAATCCCGAAGTCGGAGCTCGGACCCACGTGGTTCCGAAAACCGATAAAATCGGATAAAATCAGTTTCCAAAAATAAAGAAAATTAACTACTGCATGTAACTCATAGAAATGCTTAGAATTATATAAGGAAGCGAATGAAATACAGCCACGCGCGATAGAGGGCGATTACAGAGACGGATGAAGTCCAGTCTCCAAAACTCGTAAAGGTGAAATAATTACCAAGTCGGAGAAAAAATTATTAAGAATTACAGCATGCAACTCATAGAAATGTTTAGAATTACGTAAGGAAGCTATTGAAGGAGGCTGTACAAGGCTCATAGAGAATTACAGACAAGTCAGAGTGCATACTACGAGTCGGAGAAGAACAGCAAAATTAAAATAGGCGGGAAGAGAAGATCACGAAATATTAGTGTAAGATGTATGAGACAGGCGAAGTACCCTCAGACTTTAAGGAAAATGTTATAATCCCCATTCCAAAGAAAGCAGGTGCAGACAGGTGTGAAAACTACAGAACCATCAGTTTAATAAGTCATGGTTGCAAAATATTAACATGAATTATATACAGAATGGTGGAAAAGCTGGTAGAAGCCGACCTCGGGGAAGGTCAGTTTGGGTTCAGGAGAAATGTAGGAACATGGAAGGCAATACTCACTTTACGGCTTATCCTAGAAGATAGATTAAGAAAAGGCAAACCTACATTTCTAGCTTTTGTAGATTTGGAGAAGGCTTTTAAAAATGTTGATTGGAATAAACTCTTTCAAGTTCTGAAGCAAGCAGGAGTAAAATACAGGGAGCGTAAAGTTATTTACAACTTGTACAAAAACCAGACAGCGGTTGTCAGAGTTGAAGGGCATGAAAGGGATGCAGTGGTTGTAAAGGGAGTAAGACAGGGTTGTAGCCTTTCCCCAATGTTGTTCAATTTGTACATTGAGCAAGCTATAAAGGAAAGCAAGGAGAAATTTGGAGAAGGAATTAAAGTTCAGGGTGAAGAATTAAAAACATTGCGTTTTGCCGACGACATAGTAATTCTGTCAGATACAGCAAAGGACCTGGAAGAGCAATTGAACGGAATGGACAGTGCGCTGAAAGGTGCATATAAGATGAACATTAACAAGAGTAAAACTAGGGTAATGCAGTGCAGTGTAAGAAAATCAGGTGATGCTGAAGGAATTAGATTAGGTAACTAAACAATAAAGGATGTAGATGAGTTTTGTTACTTGGGCAGTAAAATAACAAATGATGGTCGCAGTACAGAGGATATAAAATGCAGAATAGCAATGGGTAGAAAGGCGTTCTTGAAAAAGAGAAATTTGTTAACAGCGAATATTGATTTAAGCGTAAGGAAGTCCTTTCTGAAGGCATTTGTATGGAGTGTTGCCTTGTATGGGAGTGAAATATGGACGATAAACAGTGTGGACAGAAAGAGGATAGAGGCTTTCTAAATGTGGTGCTACAGAAGAATGCTGAAGATTAGGTGGGTGGATCGCGTAACTAATGAGGAGGTACTGAACAGAATTGGGGAGAAAAGAAATTTCTGGCGTACCTTGACTAAAAGAAGGGATAGATTGGTAGGACACATTCTTAGACGTCAAGGAATTGTGAATTTAGCTTTGAAGGGAAGTGTGTGGGGTAAAAACTGCAGAGGAAGACCAAGAGATGGATACAGTAAGCAGATTCAAACAGATGTAGGATGCCGTTCTTATGTGGAGACGAAGATGCTTGCTCAGGATAGGGTATTGTGGAGAGCTGCATCAAACCAGTCTCCGGACTGAAGACCACAACAACAACCCGCATAGTTACTTGCCTGATGAGCCTGGAACAAACAAGAGTGGAAGCTGAAAGCTTTGTTCTAAGAACTAACCACGTGGAACACATATCACTCACGGAAAGAAACAATGAGACGATTTATTCATGCACTGCACAGAAATTAACATATCACCTATTAGAAATCGGGCCCCACAAAGCTATGAAGTATTTACACAGAGTTCATACACCGCCACATGATCACAAAAGGTCTTAACATACCAGGCCGTTATCAAACTACAACTAGAATCACACACACCGCGTTTATCTATTGAAAATCACTGAATTGAAAAACGAGAACACATTTCCGCACACGATCGGAGAAAATATTTCCAAAAATGATTCTAAGTTCACGAATCTAAGTTAAACGTGCTAGTCAATGGAAATCTACCTTCTCCAGAAACAAGAGCAGAACTAACCATACCTCACCAGACGACCAGGCCAGAATGAATCAGCCGCGCGGCCACCGGGACGCGGGAAGACGATCGGAAGCTGGAAAATCCACGAAACCAGTGGGGGTGAGGACGAACAGCGATACTCGCGCTGGAGGGATAGGTTCGCTAACTAGCCCGCAACCAAAGGGTGTGGAAACCTCGTTGTTAGCATGAGTAGCTATCGATACTGAGCCAGTGATAACGATGCAAAGCGAGCTATCACTCCACACATTCAAACAGCCATAGATTCTCGCACACAATTAAAAATACAACTGCACATTCTCACAGGGACTGTGACGTAGCGGAGAAGCCGTACTTACGCCACATTATTTAATGTAACAATAAATTATTAACATAAAAATAAGAAAAACCTAACAATATTAACTAATATTTTAACACATGAAATAAAAATACTATTCCACCAGCCTTGAAAAGAGTGCGGTTCAAGTTTTAACAAAAGGATAATCTAGCTACAGTAAATAAATTATAACTTTATAGAAATATACAAAAAATATATGGAAGACGACAGACGGTCGTCTTTCACACTTTTTCAGCGTAAGGGCGTCTCCCTATATTCTAACCTCCTTGGTTCAAACGATAACGTCTTGTTTGTTGACAATCCTGAAACAAAAGAAAGCGTTGTTATGTTTTTCAACGCCTTCTCAATTATTACCCATAAAATTGTATTCCTGTATCTTTTGCCGGCCACGCTGGCCGAGCGGTCTGCGGCGCGCCATTCACAGTCTGCACGACCGCTACGGTCGGAGGTTCGAAACCACCTCGGGCATGGATGTTTGTGTTGTCTTTCGTATAAGGTAGTTCATAAGTAGTTTGTAAGTTTAGGGACTTATGACCCCGTAGTTAAGTCCCTTAAGCTAAAAAACATTTGAACATTTTGAAATTTTTGAACATCTCCTTTAATTAAAGAGATATTCTGTTTCAAAGAGTGTATTCATTATTTTGGGAGACCCTGTATATCTCGCACAAAAGTAGCAACGTTTCGAGAAATCGCATACTAGGGACGTTCATGTTCAAATGGCTCATTAGCAGTAACACACGCGTACCAGGCACCTACATGCCGTAATGGCTAGGTCGATGATGACGTCAGCAGTGGAAATCATAACATCGTAGTAACGAATTCTGTAAATAACGTGCTTTACTGACTTCGTTATTTTGCTTACTTTTCTGTAAGAGTAACTTCTTAGTCACTTGCTAACGTTACCACATCTGAAATAAGTTCCTGATTTTCATTTAGGGTCTACTTAATTTTGATTATACGACAAATGAAAGAGGAAACGGAATGAGTGAAAATGGGCAGAGGGAGGAGAGACGAAGCGATGGAAGACGGAAGGAAGGAGAGGAAGAAATGGACAGAGACAGTGAATGAATAGATGGAGGAACAATAGCGGGGTGGCAGGAGAGGAAGGGTGGACGGAGAAAGGTGGATTACCTGGCCAGAGATTGCTTTTGTCAAGGCCACTTGTACGTCTGAACATAATGTTTACCCATAAAAAGAGAAAAACAATTCTTACTAAACATATTTTTCCTAATTTAAATTTTGTCCGACATAGGAACACAACTGAGGGTATTCATTTGATTGCTGTATTTTCCCAATGTGTTTATTTTTGCTATGGTTCTTCCATTAGCATTTTACGTCGGATTGAGCCTCAATGAAGTGTGGCCCCATTTAACTAATAATATATGAATAGCGATAGTATTTTTATCTGTTACAGATGTTCAAATGTTTGTAGAGCTTATGGGACTTAAATACGGGGTCATCAGTCCCTAAACGTACAAACTACTTATGAACTAGCTTATACTAAAGACGGCACAAGCATCCATGCCCAAAGGGGGATTCGAATCCCCAACGGAAACCGCCCTCGCACATCGAAGCATAGCGCCTCAATGCGCTCGGCCGCTCCGCCGCGGCTCTGTTACAAATCAATTTCATGTTACTACATCGTAAAGCAACAGTTACAGTAGAAATTCGTAAGTTCCCCGTGGGATGATCAAATTAATAAGATATGTATTAGACAGTCGTTTGATTTATTAGTTCGTAATACACAAGTTTATTTTCATTTTCTACATTTCCATGTAGAAGACTTTATTAAAAGCGAATGTCCTGTTTCTCCTAATCGCGCAGCTACAAATACAACAGTTTATTTTCCTCATTGTACAGTTCTTTTTCTCTACAAGGATTTGTTAAATGTCTCTATGTTTGTTTTAGATGCAGCACGTATACCACAGACAGTTGAGGGACAGTGTTATATTTTAACTGAGGGCAAGTATACCGCTCTGTGCCATTCTAAACAATTGCACTACTGGCCACTAAAATTGCTACTGTAAGAAGAAATGCAGATAATAAACGGGTATTCATTGGATAAATATATTTTATAGTAGAACTGACATGTCATTACATTTTCACGCAATTTTGGTGCATAGATCCTGAGAAATCAGTACCCAGAACAACCACCTCTGTCCGTAATAGCGGCCTTGATACGCCTGGGCACTGAGTTAAACAAAGCTCGGATGGCGTGTACAGATCCAGATGCCAATGCAGCTTCAACACGATACCACAGTTCATCTAGAGTAGTGACTGGCGTATTGTGACGAGCCAGTTCCTCGGCCACCATTGATCAGACGTTTTCAGTTGGTGAGAGATCGGGAGAATATGCTCGGCAGGGCAGCAGTCGAACATTTCCCATATCCAGAAAGGCCCGTACAGCACCTGCAACATGCTGTCGTGCATTATCCTTCTGAAATCTAGGGTTTCGGGGGCATCGAATGAAGGGTAGAGCCACGGGTCGTAACACACCTGAAATGTAACGGCCACTACTCAAAGTGCCGTCGATGCGAACAGGAGATGACCAATGGCACCCCATACCGTCACGCCGGGAAAGACGCCAGTATGGCGATGACGAATACACACTTCCAATATGCGTTCACCGTGAAGTCGCCAAACACGAATTCGACCATCATGATGCTGTAAACAGAACCTGGAATCATCAGAAAACATGACGTTGTGCCACTCGTGCACCCAGGTTCCTTGTTGCGTACACCATCGCAGGCGCTCCTGTCTGTGATCCAGCGTCAAGGGTTACCGCAGCCATGGTCTCCGAGCTAATAGAACATGCAGCTGCAAACGTCGTCGAACTGTTCGTGCAGATGGTTGTTGTCTTGCAAACGTCACTCAGGGATCGAGACGTGGGAGCACGATCCGTTATAGCCATGCGGATAACATGCCGTTGGGATCCAGCACGGCGTTCCGTATTGCCCTCCTGAACCCACCGATTCCATATTCTGCTAACAGTCATTGAATCGCTACCAACACGAGCAGCAATGTCGCGATACGATAAACCGCAATCGCGATAGACTACAATCAGATCTTTATCAAAGTCGGAAACGTAATAGTACGCATTTCTCCCCCTTACACGAGGCATCACAACAACGTTTCACCAGGCAACGCCGGTCAAGTGCTGTTTATGTATGAGAAATCGCTTGTAAACTTTCCTCATGTCAGCACATTGCAGGTGTCGCCACCGGCGCCAAACGTATGTGAATGCTCTGAAAAGCTAATCAGTTGCATATCACAGCATCTTCTTCTTATCGGTTAAATTTCGCGTCTCTAGCACGTCATCTTCGTGGTGTAGCAATTTTAATGGCCTGGAGTGTAATAGCAGAAGACATGAACAGTTCACAGCATCCTCAGCTGAAGCAGTAGTTGTAAAGTGAACATATAAGGCATGCTTTAGAGTCTGATGATATTAGCATTGATGAGGTGTGAGAAAAATTCACTGTTACGAAGACTCCCAATGGCTCGAACTGCGGTTCGGTCACAAAGGTGCAAGGATTTTCGTGGCAAAAGTTTTTTGAGAGGCGAGGGTTTTTATCACATAAGGTGGGACGGGACTCCTTTGCGGTTTGTAGGTACCACTGAGGCCTATAGTGAGCGCTATATCGTCTTACACCCATAGCTTAACACCTGGCCTCGTTGCTAAAAACTTATGCTGGTTTAACTGACAATTATATTAAGAATTCATCTCACTTCATCGGTACAATAAAGGAAGTAAGCGTGGACCCTGAAGATTTGTTGTTTAATTTTGATGTAAGTTACGGTAGTGTCATCGTTTACAATTATTCCGGTAAGGCAATTATCTCTTGCAGAGCGGTCATTTTCCCTAGTGATATTGTGGCATTATTCAGACACTGCCGCACCGCAACTTACTTTCGATATAAAACGATTTTTATGAGTAGACTGGGAAGTCCTCTTATCCATCTGTGGCTAACCTGTTTATGGAGACCTTTGAACAACGGGCGCTGCAGACTGCCAGAATAAGACCAGACATATGATGTCGCAATTTATTCGACACCTTCGTTATATCGATACATGGTTTAAAAGAATGAGATGCTTTCCTCTTACATCTTAAGAGTATCAATCCAAAAATTCAGTTCACTATGGAGCGGAGTGTAATTAGCAACTAAAATTTTTAGATGTGTCTGTGATCAAACGACAGAACGGGACTTGTGCCACAGGGTGTACAGACAAAAACACACATGCTGACTGTTATTTACATAAAGATTATAACCAGCATCCAAGACAAAGAAAGGGGTGTGATAAAAACATTAGCAGAAAGGTCGTACAAAATATGTGACCAGTGTACCTGGAAGATGAGATTAAGCACCTAAGACTGATTTTTAAGTAGAATAGCTAATCCGATAAGAAGTACATCGAGCCCCGTATATCTGTCATCTCATTGGTGAACGTTCAGACGCACGTTCAGAATATCAGACTGCTCCTACTGGCATGAAAGTAATTCAGGGAATCAGATAGACAAGATACAGAACATAGACATAGCACACACCTCACTACGGAAGCAGTATCAAAAATAACAAGTTTGCTCAAGCTAACTACTGCACAAACATACTTCTAGTTCCAGAACGTCTACTGCCTGAAGAGTGAGGGACTACCCATGGGTTTTCCAATATCAGGAACCCTAGTTAACACATTCAACAGTCACTTATAAAACCAGATATTTCAAAAGATAGAAACAGATTTAATATTCAAAGTTATACATTGGCGCAGATATGTGGATGACATAAGTCTGGTAGAAGAGACAATGAAAAGAAAAAAAAAATAGATGAACTCCACTCTGAAATAAACAGAGCGGACCAAAACAGAAAGCTCACACTTGAAAAATTAAAAGACTAAACAATAAATTGGATTGACGTAACAATAGTAAGAAAATGGCAAGCATTCTTTCATCATTTATCGACAGCCAACAGCGATGGGCATGATTATACATTCTACCTCCAATCATTTCCATAATCAGAAAATTGCTACATTTAACAACATGTTATATAAAGAAAAGAGAATCCCTCTCAACAAAATAAAATATGGAAAATAAATGAGCAGAAAAAAATAGCAAGGAACAATGGATTTGACACACATGAAGTATATGCATTCATTTTTAAAATTAGAAGACAACTTTGAAACGAAGACCAAAAAAACAGCAAAATATATAACTCCCAAATATACAAACACTAAACTCACGCCAAGACAACACTACACAAAAACAAAACAATAGTACACCATGACTCATACACATACTAAAGAAACGGGGATTCCATTTAGTATTTAAAACTGCTCAAGTCTGCAAACAACTCCACAACGATCAGTCAAGAATGAAATTTCGAAGATCAGGTTTGTACAATCGCGAATGGCAAATCTGTGAAGCATAGTACATGGGAATGACAAACAGAAATTTAAACACACGCTACAAAGAAAAATCATATGCTGCAAGTATGAAACAAATCACTCCACATCTGCAGGGCACTTTAAACAACACAACCATCATCCAACCAATTTAGACCAAGATATGAACAACAACCACAACAGACACAAAAAAGTATTACATCCAGAAAGCTATAGCCGAGAACAAACAAAAAATAAATTAACAGACAAACATCAATAAAAACTCACAGCTAAACTTAATTAAAGGAATGAGAAAGTATTAGAGAGGAAAATCTTCTCACACATATTAACCCTTTCCTGCCCAAGCTATCAAATATTCGAGCACATAATTTCATATTTGGTTATTTTACTACCAAAGTGAACAAAAGCACATTAGTGTATTCAGACATTTTTGTTGTCCTTATTTGACGCGAAAATATAAATTAAAAAATAGGCTTCAAAGTCCAAGAGAATATAGTGTAATTGGGAGTCATTATGAAATGCTTATCTCTGTTAACATAAGGATTTACCAGAAACAAACAAATAGCAAAATTTTTATATCGAAATGCCACTTTAGATATTGATGTGAATCGGGGAAAAAAACCAAACTGAAGTTATCCTTAAATCGTATTCATATTTCGTATTTCGTAATCAAAAGAAAATAAAACTACAACAATGTATTACTGTCAACTAGCAACAAAGACAACTACAAAAATAACAGTAGTAAAAAATTACAGGCTTTGAAAGCTATGTAAACAAAAAGAGCTATATTCCTTGAATAATATCAGTTTCCATTATCTAAAACAATACAAAAGCAAATTACCAACGTGAGAACACATACATTCTTTTTGTGACTACGAACCTCGCCTGACGAAACCGTGCACACAGACTTAAAACAGTCCGTCGATTCCTGCTGTCTATGAGCAGTGATACTGAACAATCTCGGTCAGCGAGATTTTGATATGATACATCAGAGGGACACCAACGTCCCGTCAGGAACAGAAATCAGATATCATTTTCCATGACGCTGTAAATGGGCAGCGACTTTTAATTCCGTCGGGCAGGAAATGGTTACGGATTCATACACATACACACATACATACAAACACACACACTGATAAAAAATACGGTATAAAACACATTCAACAGTTATTAATAGAAAGACATTCAACTGTTATCAGTAACACCAAAAACAACATATAAGCAAATTGGCGTGTGCCTCGTGCTGGGGAAAACTTTGCAATGATTTGAAGAGGGGAAACAGCCACCCAGAGGCAACAACACACGCAGAGCAGCATCTACAAACACTGTAAGTCTAAATAAAATCGAAATATTACTAGTAGGTGACAGTAAAAACGCCATTACTGGTTTTTACCTAATCAGCCAGAGAGGAAACAAAGTAAAACATAAACACGTTTATATTCCACGCCGCTGAAGATGGCTTGTAAATAAAGGGGAAACGCGTATGGCCAAACAAATTGTTTTAGTTCAGTTGCAGAGACGGATCCTATAAAAACATTTGCACATTAATATCCTCTGTTCTTTTCTCATTATCCCCAGTTATTTGGATTCCTGTATTTGTATAAATCTCCATAATTACCAGTACAATATCTATTGTTATACCTCATTTTCTTAATGATTGTCCCTTTCTTTACCTTAAGGGTATGTGTTACGGACTTTATTGGTTTTATTCCATTCTTCAGTATATTCTTCTTCTTACTGAATGTAAGTGTGAGTGTCTAAAGCAGTGATTCCCAAAGTGGTCTATGTAGACGCCCAGGGGTCTACTCCAACCCGCAAGGGGTCCACGTCAGCGGAAAAATAATTTGGGGGTCTATTTGTTGTAAATGAGGGTTACGATAGTGGTTCACATTTAGGAAGGTCACAAGCAAAGTGCAGAATTATTCTCACAATGCTGAAGATTGATCCTTTATATGTCACTGTTCGCTT
Source organism: Locusta migratoria (assembly GCA_026315105.1). NCBI lineage: Eukaryota > Metazoa > Arthropoda > Insecta > Orthoptera > Acrididae > Locusta > Locusta migratoria. The sequence continues at coordinate 362,432,109 of CM048749.1, forward strand.
CATTGACTAAACGAGAGAGTGGAGGAATTCTGTATTATCGGTATCCTGCTGCAGGCATGTAATCAGATTTTCTTTTCTTTTTGGGGATGGGGGTTGCAAGGGGTCTACGCCCCTCAATGATATATTTTATACAATACTTGCCTAGCACTGGGTCGACCTTGGCGTGTTTATATCGATTGTTGACGCTGCAAGTGCAGCGAGCGAGTTTAGTCAGTCTATGTTCATCTTGGCTCAAGTGTAGCATGGCGGGAGCACAACCGGTAAAAAGCATTAAAAGTATTATTATTATTGTGGAAGTCACTCTGTGTGTTGCATAGCTCAAGTGAAGTACGGCGGGAAGCACGCATGGTAAAAGGTGTCTAAAATACCATTATTGTGAAAGTTTATTCGCGCGCGTTCGGGGTGAGTTTGTTCCCAGCGTCGTGGGTAGACTGCTCACCAATAATTTCGTTCGCTGAATGTAACAAGAAGATTTCCGCGCCGCGAATCGGGACAACCGCGCCGCGCCAACATCAACAATACGAAGAGTACAGTGAAGAGTAAAATAACAACCTTTGCATTGCGTGTGAAAAGCAATACTGGCGACCAGTGCAATGAAACGTTATTAGTGTGTACGGTGAAGGCCGTGACTGCCTCAATTTTTTTACCTATATTTTTCAGGATATAACTGTTAATTACAGTGCATTACGCAGTGTTAATTGTTATTGACCAACCATCACCCCTTTATTTTATCTAGCGACTTGAAGCATATTAAAAAAAAAAGAAAAAAATCTAACTGAAACTACTCCAACCATAACAGCATTACCGATAGCCCCTTATCCTTAGCGCACACTAATTTTGCTAATTATGCTGCTATCTGGTGCGAATTATTGCCGCCACCAATCGGAAGTGTTTCAGGGGGAGGAGGTAGGGGGAGATCAGACAATTAAGACGTATATATTCTAACTTGTAAAGTATAACAACATAAGTAAATCTAAACGTGCACACGTGTTTCAATAGAGATAGTATTACATTTTATTAAATGCAAATCTTCAAAGAGGAAATTGAGCATACTTTTCGATTACGAAACAATCAGGTACTTTATTATTTTCATAGCTCCACTACGTAAACTACTACCGCCTTGCCCTTCTCCGAGGAGTGGGACGAGTATCGGACGCTGCTCATGAGCGGCCAGCAAATGTTCCGTCATTCATGAAGGGATATATTAACATATTATGGACTGGGCGAATGATGGGTTGTTCAGGTTTTTCTTCATTTCGTGTAGCAGTTCCTGCTGCACAGAATTTAATTCGTTTATTACATTTGAAAGAGCGGTGAAAGAAACATACGTGGATGACTATATATATATATATATATATATATATATATATATACTCCTGGTGGTGTCGGGGACAGCGCTCGACTGGAAACCGAATGGTCGTGGGTTCGAAAACCAGTCAGATCATGGAATTTTTCACTCTACATTCTAACTCAACCTTCCCCTCTCAGCGATGTGAGGAGTCGCCAGAAACAGTTGCCAGTCTTCTTGTAGAAAGAAGAAATAGGCTGGATATCACTGAAAGAGGAGATTTAAGTTTAAACCCAACAAAACTGAAATCAAATGTTGATGATTTACTAAAATAGCATCTGGCACATTTCTCCCAGTGAAAGCCTGTATGTATCAGTTTTGTCAATTACATCAATAAATTTATTATACTTTCTTTTTCTTTTCTCTTTTTTTCACTCCACCCTTTTACAGTTAAAATTATAATGGTTAATAGCACCAAATCAGGTGCGAAAACACATGTGAAGACAGGAATTCAAGTACGTAAAAGACAGGGGGTCTACACAGGGCAGAAAAAGTTGCTGAGGGGTCTACGAGACAAAACAGTTTGGGAACCCCTGGTCTAAAGGACATACATGGCCTATAATTTTCTCATGGGAGGGAGCGATCTTATAAATGTATTTTGTGAATAATGAAATGCCAAGATCGCGGTATTTCGTCTTTATTTACAGCAGACGACCGGTTTCGATGTACATAGACATCATTTTCTGGTCTCTAACGGTGAACATAAAATGTATGGTTACAAAAAAACAACAAATGAACATGCCACATAACTGTATGGATAGGTAACTACATGTCAACTGTTTTTTCTCACATACCTGCACTAAATTATAACATTATTATATAAATGCATATTGTAGCCAGTTGGATAGTACTGGTGGGTCGTCACACATTAAAATATGCCGTTTGATTGTCAGATATAAAACTCGTGTAGTCACATATACATAAAGAACCACCATATTGTACAGCTGTGAATGACAACAAGCCAGTAACAGGCGGCGTCGTGATCACTATAAAGTTACATTAACATGCCGCTAGAGTGTACTATTGTATGTGAACTCCTTACAACTGTTATCAATTGACGATAATAAAATTTAAAATTGCAGGTGTATCTACTGAGGTTTCGTCAATTTACATCTGTTGCATAAAATTTAATTTACCTATAACCAAGAATAAGTTTCGTTATGTAAAATTACGATAAGCTGAAGAATAAAAACAGCACCCAGCACACTTGGAAAATACAGCACGTATAAGATTTACCACTGTGACACTACAGTATAAAATTTGAAATTGCAGGTGTAACTGCCACGGTTTGTCAATTTACATCTGTTACATCAAGTTCCAATTTACAAATAACCAGAGATAAAGTTTCATTATTTAAAAGTTATGTCAAGCTCTTAGAGACCAGAAGATGATGTTTATGTACATTATTTATTTATAAATAACTAGCTCCGCTCGCGTGTTGGTTGATTATGATAGATAATGTGCGAAACGTCAAATCGATTTCTTTTAAAGAGATGTATTAAAAGAAATTTCTTTTTTACTGCTTTATTTATTCTTATATTTTCTTATTCGTATGCTCATCCTTACAGAAAAAAAGCTGAAGATATTGTAGCACGCATAGACCAAAGATATGGTTGTGGCATCACGTTTCGCTGTATGTAACCTCCTTGCTATAGAGTCGCAAACGTCATTGCTGGCCTTCAGTCCCAATTTTTCCGATTTTTTTTTTTAAATAATTTGACGACTTTCACGCACCATATCTTCAAAAATGTTCAAATGTTTGTAGAACTTATGGGACTTAACTACGGGGTCATCAGTCCCTAAGCTTACAAACTACTTATGAACTAGCTAAGACTAAGGACGGCACAAATATCCATGCCCGACGGGGATTCGAACCCCCGACCGTAGTGGCCATGCAGACCGTGACTGGAGCGCCTCAGTCCCCTCGGCCACCGCGGCCGGCGCCATATCTTCCACCCCCTTATAGCTATCGGCATGGAACTGCTATGACATACAAAGGGAGTCTTCGGACAACAATTACGCACAAACCATTCGTTTGCGTTCTGTAGATTTCGCTGCAGAGCGAAATATTAACACACACACGCACACGTAGAATTTTATATACACCGATAACTTTCCATCCCAATATACTCCACCCTTTTATCATTATCAACCCTCAAACAACAATGCAATCAAGAAAACCATTTTCAAAGAGCAAATATAATTTTCAAAGATTCATTATTGTTCCGAATTTCGCGTTTTATTCTTCAAATTACTAAATATCTATCAGATCGCTATAAAACCGTGCCTAAAACCTTCCTCAGGTATAAATTAGTGACTGTACAAATATTTAAGTCTACGCGTCTTGTCGTTCAGACGTGATAAGCGTACAGCCAACAGACATTCGCAATATATATATTATTAACATTAGTAACTGTACAAATTTTTAGGTCTTTACGTCTTGTGGTTAAAACGTGATAAACGTACACCGAACAGACATTCACATTTATAGATATAGATAGAAGACGAAATACCGCGATCTTGGCATTTCATTATTCACAAATACGTGGCCGTCGTAGTTTCTCACGGGGCCCTGAGTTGTGGCGTTAGTTCCCAGCAGGAAGCAGCAGTGTGTCGGGCAGCAAGACGGCGGTCCCAGTGGACGCGGTCCAGCAGGGTGGACGCCGCCAGCGCCCGGCTCCCAGGTCGGCGGTCAGGATAATTAATGAATCGGCGGCCACAGCCGCCGGCCGGTCCTGCTGCCTCCGCTCTTTGTGCCACCGACACCGGGACTCGGGGTCAGATTTGTCAGCAATGCCCAGTTCTGGGCCCGCCCGACAATGAATCGATGTTTGCTCATCGAAACTTGCTCCGAGACCCTAATGCTGATTAATGATGGCGGCCCGGCCAACGGGCCGGAAAATCCCTCACGTATTTGCGTAATTCGATTCGTTTTGTGATAGGAGAGGAGGAGGAAACGTCGGGCTGTCGCAGGTCTGTGGCCATCGGCCGCTCGCTAGGGTGCGGCCGTCCGTTCGACCCAAAGTAGCGGAGACAGAGACACAGCTGCTCGGGGCGCGTCGCATCTGGCACGACTTTTCGTGTGAAAAGAGTGGGCCCGAGGAAAACGATTAACGCTTTTCTCACGGTGTGAGGCAGCCAGCTCTGACGGTAACGGAATTTTGCAATCGATGTCGCCTATTGTGAAGCAGACTTTGAAATAATTTTCGTTCTTTGGAGCCCGCAGTGTAAAATATGTCTTGTAATGACATGATTATTATAATGATACACCAACAACACTGCTTTACACTTGCTGTTATTACTTATAAATCACAATGAGCTCATTTCGGCCTTTAGCCATCATCAGATGATCTGTAAATACATTTGTAATGGTCTGAATATACATATATGTATTGTAACTATAGATGGAAGTGGTTTACAATTTCTTACCTTACATGAAATGGGTCACTGTTGTCTTTATTTTTCACCTAGATGTCGATTGGTGCCTCGTTTGTGTCTATGCTGTCTTTATTTTTTACACCTAATTAAAGCCAAACCCAATAAAACAAACAAATTACAACAGAGTTCTCTACAAAACACTTCAGTAGTAATTATGTAAACATGGAATATCGCAAATACACTGTCAACCAAGCTGTCAAGATCGAAATAACGTAAGAAGCTAACAGGCACCAATTTACATCCAGGTGTAAAAAATAAAGACAGCATAGACACAAACGAGGCACCAATCGATATCTAGGTGAAAAATAAAGACAGCAGTGACACACGCGATATTTCATGTAAGGTAAGAACTAAGAAACTGTAAACCACTTCCATCTATAGTTACAATACATATATGTATATTCAGACCATTACAAATGTAATTACAGAGCACCTGATGATGGCTAAAGGCCGAAATGAGCTCATTGTAATTTATAAATAATAACAGCAAGTATAAAGCAGTGTTGTTGGTGTATCATTATAATAAGACTTTGAAATGTCTGTTACAATGGAAGATACTTCGGTGATGCCCCGCACTTGTGTTAAATATTCGAATATTTTATTCGCCATTTTCGACATTTTTCGACTTCAGCTACCTATCATAAAATCTACTATCTGCATTTCATATGTCACGATATCTCATGATGCGCGGCTGAAGTCGGGAAACTTCGCAAATTGAGAATAAATATTTGAATATTTAACACATGACTCTTTTGTCGCTTGCCAAGACAGACTAACGAAAATATGAATGTGGTTTTCTTCGTCGCGAACGAGTATTTGATAATGGGGTGTGATCTTCTTTGGGAATGACGGCTATTTAGGTCAGTCCGGTTCAGGCCACCAATCGAAAAAGGTGGCTTATCCGGATCAAGTCCCAGTCCGTCAGAAATTTTAAAGCTACAGAAAAAAAGTCCATCTTACGATTGCAGTTGAAGACGGAGCCGTGCTGATGTAGCCGAGCGGTCTGGAGCGCCATGTTGCGGATCGCGCGGCCTCCCGCGTCGAAGGTTCGAATCCCCCCTCGGGCATGGATATTTGTGCCGTCCTTAGTATTAGTTAGTTCATAAGTGGTTTGTAAGTTTAGGGACTGATGACCCCGTCGTTAAGTCCCATAAGCTATACAAACATTTGTAATTATCGATCACCATAGTTCCTGTAAAGCAAAATATGTAGCATCACTGATAGATGTAATAGGGCTTACAGGTTAAATGAATATATTAAAGTAACTCTCATTTCTATGAACAAATGGCATTTGTAATGTGCGTTACAGTACGTGGAGCCGTTACCTCTAAATATAACGTTTTGAATGGTCAATGGCTTTTACACAGTAGCTGAATAGTTATGTTTAGCCAACATAGTTATTTGTTTTGAAAAAAGGAAGGCATGCACGCACCATTTGTTGAATGCACAAGACTATTAAGATATTGATTTATTCAGAAACGGTCTCTGTGTATGAGCGCCGGCCAGTCTAACCTAACCGGCCTACATTGGCCTGGTAGCCTGAACGATCATTAATCTTTACGATTATTATAGGTATTCAAGTTCTCAGGATGGACAAACGGCCAATGGGCAAGTTACGCCATCATACAGCTCAATAATTTGCGTTGTATTTCTACATGGCTGAAAGTATTACGTTTTGTAATAATGACTGATATGGGTGCGAAAGACTATTTGTTACAAGTAAAGGAAAGATTATGTATATTTGCGCTTTCTTTTGTTGCCCATGGTACTAGACACATAGTTAGCCGTCAATTCAGGAGAAAGAACCGTTAGTACTGAATGTGTCGTTGACAGCTAAATTATTGATGTCGCTCTGTGCCCAGGTGTTATGCAAGGCAGTCATGGGCACTAATTTCCCGAATGCTGCAACCGTTTTCCTTAGTGAGTGCTTAGGAAGTGTGCTTTCATCCTCTAACACTATGAGCCATGTTTTCCCTTTCCCTTGTGTCGTTAAGTGCCAATGAAATACCTTCTTGAATTTATTATTAACGTCATTTAACAGAGATGTTAGGGAGATATTTTTTTGTTGTTGTTGATAAAACGTCTTTCATTTAATTTCCATGGATTCTTGAATGTGATGATATCTTACGAAAAGCTATTTCAGATCCATTTTAGGTAATTAAGAAAGTGGAGGATTTTATTTCATTTACGCAAGCACTTGATGTTCAGAAGGATGCTATCACCTTTATCGCGGCAACTGAGTCACAAAACCTAGCAAACGTTTTATGATGTGTGGAGAGGAATAATATATTTTTAGCAGCATATTTATTGGCTCCAACTCTTCACTTGGGGACTGATGACCCAGCAGTTTAGACTCCTCTAAAAATTCCAACAACAAAAACAACAACTTTTCACTGCAGAACCACTGAAGATATAAACTGAAACCTACTTTCAAATATATTTTCAAGAGAAATGAATTTTCACAAATAAATCGTGGTCCACAAAAGCTGATACAAATGTGTTTGTGTGAGTGGAAAAAGAGATGTGTTGCGTTTTGCAGAATGCGAAGTTTCAGAAATCAAAACATAATTCTCGATTATGTAAAAAAAGTCACTGATACTTCCAAACCCCAGCAAAATGACAGTGAGCGAAACGTAGAAGACACGCACTATTTTTGGAGTAATCGGGCTTCTGACTGGCTCCTGTTGTGCGGAGACTGCTTTGATGCAATTCTCCATGCTACTCTATCCTGTGCAAACCCCTTTAACTCCGAATAACCACTGTAACCCGTCAGGGGTTCGAATTCTCCCTCGGTGATGGATGTTTTTGTTGTCTATAGTAGTGTAAATTAGTTTATAAGTAGTTTGTAAGTTTAGGGACTGATGACCCCACAGTTAAACCCCATACCGTACGAAAATTACATCAATAGGCTTCGAGGGGATGTAGAATGTGTTCTGAGGAACAAAATGAGAATAGTAACCCGTCTTCGAAAAGTCGTCATACAATGCTATGACACTTCTTTATCTTTGACATCGTGAAACGAATCTCTTCTACTGCGTAGTTTGGAAAAACGTAGAAGAAATGTTTAGTAAACATGGACTGTAAAATGCATACCCCAAGAGCTATTAGCAGTTCACCATTAGAAGAGACGAGTTCACAGTATCGAAGGTAGAGACGTGCTCATAGATCTTAAGGTATGCGTGTTTTTTTTCTGTTTTAGTCCATACTTCCTTCTCCAAAAATATGGAGAGATTTAGCAAAAGACGTGTATTTCGAACTGTCTAAGTAAAAGAAATGGTCACTGTGTCACTGGATGACGTTTTCAGACACCATTTCCTGTCCTCCGCAGGACACCTTCTACATTACATCCAAGGTTCTTGGAGTAATTATTAATCGACCTATATATCATAACATAACCATGGCATAAGCTACGACTTAATACAGAATAAATCAGTTATATATTACTGTAGTGTAGAAAAAATACATAGTTTACATTTTTTATGACAAGTGGAATAATAATTACAAATTACAAGAAATTAGATGAGCGCTAGTAGTGATGGATATTGCATATATGATGGAAGCAGAGCAGACTGAGGAACGTTATAAAGCACGTTGAAGACTGATATAAAGAAAGTGACTTGTAAATAGGAAAAGACTTTATCATTTACTGCACTGCTTGAAAGACAGAAAACTGGCGAGGTGAGCTAGTTTTTGGGACAAGTTGTGAGTGTGACGGAAGAAAATACTTGAATTTCCTAAACCCAGCTGATTGCTTTAGAGAAGAACAGCAGTTACAAAGATTACAGTGCTAGATAGGTGAGAGATTATATTTTTACTATGATGAGACGAAGATAATCTCTGATGCTAGGTAATGTTAATTCGTCTTCATGGAACTACAGCCATCGTAGAACGTCATTAATAAGAGGGGTGTTGGACCCTGATGGAAGTTTGGTTCGTGCAGGATCACAAAGGATTTTATATGAATTGTAATTTGTTTGCACTGTTACAAAAAGAAAATCAGGTGGTGGGGATCGAACCTACAATGATTCCTACCTCACTACGACAGTCAAGAACCGTACCTATTGTAGTAAAAGAGCATTCCACCCGTGGGTCTTTTAGACACTTCTGTTTCTTAATGTTGATACGGATTTGTAGGTGTTCTTTTAAATAAAACAATAGAAATCCACAGTTGTTTATTAGGCAAGAGGCAACATGAAAATATATCAAACATCAGATAGATGTGAGTTAACTACGATTTTCCGCTGACACAGAATTACGCACGAAGTAATTACCCTTGAATTCTATACCATAAAAACAGTTACGTATAACCTTAGTTTATAGAAAAACGATATTGTATGACACACAACCTTCGTATAGGAAAATGAACGCCGCGGTGGAGTAGCCGAGCGGTCTAAGGCACCTCGCTGCGGAGCGCACGGTTGCTCGCCGTCGGAGGTTCGAGTCCTCCCTGGGGCATGTGTGTGTGTGTGTGTGTGTGTGTGTGTGTGTGTGTGTGTTTGTGTGTGTGTGTGTGTGTTGTCCTTAGGTTAATTTACCTTACTTTAAGTAGTTTGTAAGCTACGGACTGATGACCACGCAGTTTGGTCCGATAGATTTAGAAACATTTGAACATTTTTGAGAAATGAACGCCGCGGCGGAGCGGCCGAGCGCATTGAGGCGCTAAGCTACGATGCGCTAGGCCGTTCCTGGTCGGGGGTTCGAATCCCCCCTCGGGTATGGATGTTTGTGCCGTCTTTAGTATAAGGTAGTTCATAAGTAGTTTGTAAGTTTAGAGACTGATGACCCAGCAGTTAAGTCCCTGAAGCTCTACAAACATTTGAACATTTGAGAAACGAACCTGAAATTAGTTACATTTTTCAAAATACATAGTGGCCAGGTTGGACCAGAAATGGTTGCCGAGTTCTCGTTACGTAGAATTGACCAATGGGAAGATACGATTGTCGGCAGTCTACACATAAAAGGTGGTCGCAACTTTTTTATGCAGGGCTTCAGCCGACATAAACTTGCAGCGGTTTTTGTGGTTGGGAGGGGGGGGGGGGAAGGCGACCCATGAGCGTGTTACCCGATATCCCTATATGAATTACACGCCCGTGAATTCCACTGTCTCTGACCGCCTCGTCCAACATATCCAATTACAACGTTGCGCTACACTCACTCACGCACTCACTGTTTATCTTCGCTACACGTACCAAAAAAACTGTCAGTGTTGGCGTCAGTAATATTATATTCCTTTAAAAGACACGCTACGTCGATATACACTAGGGATCTTTATTCAGCCTGGATAAATAACTCTGGTCTTTGAACATAGAGCTGCAACGTGCCTTCATATTCATATATATTTTATTTTCGTCTTCAAGTAACATTGCGCAGCAGCCGTGTTGTAATTTGGTGAGAAACGAAATATGAACATATATGGCTGACACGCTTAGGCAGCTGAAGATAAACATCCATGTAGTATATACCCCCTTAAATGGGCTTCCAAAACCAGATTTCGTAACCAGATTTCCCGATACCACTTTTGTTTGGTCATGTAAACACTCCAAAACTGATTCTGGAAATCCGCTCCTGTAAAGGTTTTCCACTTCCACAATTGATTTTCGTGCCCAAGTAAACGCTACCGTTTTCGAAACATTCTTGTCTTGTCGGACTGCGTCTTCTTATTAAGAATTTTCTGCTCATAATGAACAGAGTGACATTTTGTGCATTGAAAAGTAAGTATGAAAGATTGAGTATTAATCTTACTATTCAAGTAAAGAGAAATACCGTTTGTTTTTGACTAATTCAGGAACTGAAAAAGTTGTTTTTCAGACGCCACATTTAACTGGGATAACAAATACGCTTCGTGTAAACACGATAGCAAAAATATTGTTTCCTACATTAGGTGTTCGTCTTCCGTAAGATGTGTCGCATACAAACGCCGTGATAGAGATCAATGATAATATCGGATGGTATACTATCACAGTAGTCTCACAGATTTTTTTGCGACTGATCGCCGTTTTCCTTTAATAAGAATGAATTCGTAGTGGGGATTGCTGAATACCGGGCTCAGCACTCATTAGCCGCGACTATAAGCCAGTTTATGTTCTTCTTCACTTTTACTGGTGGAAATAAGGTCCACGTACGTAGCATATCTGCGGTCCCTACCTTACTTTTTTATATTCAGATATCAGAGAACTTTACCTCAGTTGCTTTGTAGTTTTTTGGTAATATAAACTCTCTATCAGAAGGATTACTGATTTTGCAAGACTACAAACTGCCAAACCACAGTGAAGGTATATGATCGTTTTTTAAACGTGAAACTTCACTCTGTGATTTACAATCAGTTTGTTGCACTTACATATACGCCTATTGTAATATGCTTGGCGAAAGCCAGAATATGACTTTGACATACCAACATCATTACTCACAAATGTAATTAGTGTGGATTTTGATTCTGGACTGCATGAATGTGAAAGTGATTTCGAATGTGATAACGTGGGGATTAGTGAAGTTCGGTGGCAGGATGAACAGGATCTCTGACCAGGTGAGTACAGGATTATAAATTCAAAATCAGTTGGGGGTATCACAGGAGTAGGACTGATAATGAATAAGAAAATAGAAATGCGGGTAAACTACTACGAGAAGCACAGTGATCACATTATCATTGTCAAGACAGATACGAAGCCAACACCAACAACAGTAGTACAGGTTTATATGCCAACTAGCTCTGCCGATGATGAGGAGATCGAAGAAATATATGAGGAGGTAGAGGAAATTATTCAGACAGTTAAGGGAGAGGAAAACTTAATTGTTATGGGAGACTGGAATTCGGTAGTAGGAAAAGGAAGAGAAGGAAAATTAGTAGGTGAATATGGACTGGGCAGAAGGAATGAAAGATGAAGAAGAATTTTGTATGGAACACGATTTAATCGTAACAAACACCTGGTTTAAGAATCACAAAGAAGGTTGTATACGTGGAAGAGACCAGAAGACACCGGAAGGTATGAGATAGATTTTACAATGGTAAAACATAGATTTTAAATTGTAAGACAAACCCAGGGGCAGATGTAGACTCTGACCATAACTTATTGGTCATGAACTGTAGGCTGAAACTGAAAAACCTACAGAAAGGTAGGAAAACAAAGAGATGGGACTTGGATAAATTGAGGGAACCTGAAGTTCTTAAGAGTTTCAGAGGGAGCTTTAGGCAACAATTGACAGAAACAGAAATACGAAATTTAATTGATAAAAGGACAAAAGAGGAAGTAGATGAAGATGAAATAGGAGATACTATACTGAGAGATGAATTTGACAGAGCCTTGAAAGACCTAGGTCGGAACAAGGCCCCAGGAGTAGATGACATACCCTCAGAGCTACTAAAGTCTCTGAGAAAACCAGCCATGACAAGACTATTTGAACTGGTGTGTAGGATTTATGAGACAGGCGAAATACCCTCAGAGTTTAAGAAAAATGTAATAATCCCCATTCCAAAGAAATCAGGCGCAGTCAGGTGTGGAAATTACAGAACCACCAGTTTGACAAGTCAAGGTTGAAAAATTTTAACACGAATTATCTACAGGAGAATGGAAAAACTGGTAGAAGCTGACCTCGGGGAAGATCAGTTTGGATTCAGGAGAAACGTAGGAACCCGGGAGGCAATACTCACTTTACGAATTATCTTAGAAGATAGATTAAGGAAAGGCAAACTTAGATTTTTAGCTTTTGTATATTTGGTGAAAGCTTTTGACAATGTTGACTGGAATACACTCTTTCAAATTCTGAAGTCAGCAGGGGTAAAATACAGGGAAAGGAGAGTTATTTACAACTTGTACAGAAGTCAGACCGCAGTTATTAGACTCTAAGGGCATGAAAGGGAAGCATTAGTTGGGAAGGGAGTAAGACAGGGTTGTAGCCCTTCTCCGACGTTATTCTATTTGTACATCGAGCAGGCGGTGAAGAAAAGCAAGTAAAATTTTGGAATAGGGATTAAAGTTCAGGATGAAGAAATAAAAACATTGCGTTTCACTGATGACATTGTAATTCTGTCAGAGACAACAAAGGACCTGGAAGAGCAATTGAATGGAATGGACAGTGTGTTGAATAGAGAGTATAAAATGAACATTAACAAGAGCAAAACAATTAGATTAGGTAACGAAACAATGAAGGTGGTAGACAAGTTTTATTACTTGGGTAGTAAAAATAACATATGACGGGCGCAGTACAGAGGATATAAAATGCACGATGACAATGGCAAGAGAAATTTGCTTACATCGAATATTAATTAAAGTGTAAGGAAGTCTTTTCTGAAAGCATTTGTGTGGAGTGTTGCCTTGTACGAGAGTGAAACAAGGACGATAAACTGTGCGGACAGGAAGAGTACAGAGGCTTTTGAAATGTGGTACTACAGAAGAATGCTGAATATTAGGTGGGTAGATCGCATAACTAATGAAGAGGTACTGAACAGAAATCAGAATTGGTGAGAAAATGAACTTTTGGCCTACCTTGACTAAAAGAAGGGATCCCTTGGTAGGACACATTCATAGACATCAAGGAATTGTGTATTTAGCGTTGGAGGGGAGTGTGTGGAGTAAAAATCGCAGAGGGAGACCAAGAGACGCTTATAGTAAACGGATTCAAATGTATGTGAGTAGCGTTCTAATGAGGAGATGAAAAGGTTTGCTCAGGATAGAGTAGGGTGGAGAGCTGCATCAAACCAGTCTCCGGACTGAAGACCATAACAACAACAACAGTGACAATGCAAGGCTCTTGTTACGTACAGTGGTCGACTTTTAAGTGACGCTTGCCTCCGCAGTATTGCTGAGTCTTGGAGAAGTTTTCGTGCTATAGAGCTGATGTTCTATGTCATTTAAAACAAGACTAATACGTCCACCAGTTTTGCCATGAGGTACAACATATTAAAGCTTGAAAATTACCGTTAAAATTGATTTTTCAAATATCTTACGATCAGTATTTATTAGTATTTATCCAACAAAATTTATTATTTGCACTGACTGTCAATTCAATGCATGGACAGCAAGAGGGTGAACTTAACCCGTAATTTTAACAGAAAAATAGCATTTCATAACTCACCAAGATGGCGGAAAGGCTTCACCTAAGGTGTGTTCTCGGCATAGATAACACCATCTTCCTCTATTTCAACCTTCTTGGTTTGAACAAAGGAAATGAGTGCTAAAGTGTTATTGGGAAACAGGGAATGTGAGTGCGGTACGCCGACGTGTGAGTTGAATTTGGAACACCTGCACGGACAAAAGTAACAAGTAAGATCCGAATATGGCAGTTAAACTGCCGAAACCGGTAATTTAAATAAAAAAATAAAAACCGATCTTGGCTCTTGTCTTCGATACCTGGTTTTTATTAGGGTTTGGTTTAAGTGAGACCATATCAACAACAACGTGGCTTTAGTGAGATGTGTACATTGCTCTCCTACTTCATTTTAACCAGTTCATTCAAATCACGCATCTGCACTTTGAGGACTAATATCAGCACTTTGAGGTGTGCGGTACTGCTGTATATGTATGTTTTGCGCTATTACAAGTGCTTTCAACAGAGATTTTGGCGCTCCTGATTGAGTGTGTAGTTATACACTGACGTCATGAAATTGCATATACTATCCTTCTTATGGTATTGACATCTTGTTGCTTTGTTCCTTTCTGTTAAAATGTTACTTGAGTTACAATGCAACGTAATGCATGGAAAAGACGCAAACTACTGTCCTCAGTGGCGGCGCGTCCTAGTGTTCACTGGTCCAGTGAACCCCCGGAAAAAGCTCGCTGTGAAAAAAAGTAAATAAGTCCATAAAACAAAAAGGGAAACTGTCTGGCAGATGTGAATTGTGTGCCTTTAGTGGGCAAGCGCTCTACCAACCTGCGCTTGTCGGCGAAAGGGAAAGTTCCCAGGTTAGGGTCCCTATTCCGGCACACAATTTTTATTCTGCCAGGAAGTTTCATATCAGCGAACACTCCGCTGCTGAGTGGGAAAGTTACATTCTGGAAACATCCCTTAGGCTGTGGCTAAGCCATGTCTCCACCATATCCATTCTTCCAAGAGTGCTAGTCTTGCAAGGTTCGCAAGAGAGCTTCTGTGAAGTTTGGAAAGTAGGAGGCGAGGTACTGGCGGAAGTAAAGTTGTCAGGACGGGTAGTGAGTCGAGTCGGGACAGCTCAGTGGTACAGCGCTTGTCGGCGAAAGGCAAAGATCCCAGGTTCGAGCCCCCGATTCCGGTACACAATTTCAGATGTTAAATATCAGCGCACAGTCCGCTGCAGAGGGAAAGTTTCATTCTGAAAATAAAAAGTGTTTTTAAAATATCAGTCTTCATTTCGTTCTATGCACATTCGAAGTATTTTTATCGCATCAGAAACGTTTTGCATTGCGGAGGCAGCACGTATATGCGTTCTAGCGCGCCTGCCTAATATAGGCGGTAGTGGCCGCAGCGTTGCAATGCGCACGCGCAGCTGAAGTTCAGATTCTCTTCTGAACCCCTGGTGGCAGCATATGGGCGCTCCCGCGGTAGGGAGGGCGAAGGGAAACGCCGCATTTAATGTTGGCGTTGGAGCTGGTAAAGACGCCAGATCCTTGCTACTCGAGCTCTGGCGGTTACGCACGAATGCTTCCGGAGGAAAGACAGCCGCGGTGGAGTAGCCGAGCGGTCTAAAGCGTCTCGCTGCGGAGCGCGCGGTTGCTCGCCGTGGAGGTTCGAGTCCTCCCAGGGGCATGCGTGTGTGTGTTGTCCGTAGTTAGTTTACCTAGGTTTAAGTAGTTTGTAAGCTACGGATTGATGACCACGCAGTTTGGTCCGATAAAATTTACAAACATTTGAACATTTCGAGGAAAGACAATGGAACTACTGAACACCTCGCCTTGCGCATGGGCAAATCCTCTGTGAAAGAAACATCTGCAAAATCAAAAGTTCAAATGTTTGTATAGCTTATGGGACTTAACTACGGGGTCATCAGTCCCTAAATTTACAAACTACTTATCAACTACCATATACTAAGGACGGCACAAATATCCATGCCCGAGGGGGGATTCGAACCCGCGACCGTAGTGGCCGTGCAGACTGTGACTGAAGCGCCTCAGTCCCCTCGGCCACCGCGGCCGGCGAAACATCTGCACTTCATATTTGTGTTTGGCGCATGGAACATTTATCGAAATCACGTCGTATTTGGTAAACTATCTTATAAGCATCAATTAAAGACGCATCAATTGTAAAAGCCTTCAGAAGACCAGATCATGAACCTTCCTGGTAGATTAAAATTGTGCGCCGGAACCAGGACTCGAATCTGGGCCCTTTTCCTTTCGCCGGCAAGCGCTCTACCATTGAGCTATCTCGACACGACTCATGAGCCGTCCTCACAACTTTACCTCTGCCAGTACCTCGCCTCCTACTTTCCAAACTTCACAGAAGCTCTCCTGCGAAACTTTCCAGACTAGCACTCCTGAAAGAAAGGATATGGTATAGACATGGATTAGCCACAGCCTAAGGGATGTTTTCAGAATAAAACTTTCACTTTGCAGCGGAATGTGCGCTAATATGAAACTTCCTGGTAGATTAAAATTGTATGCTGGAACCGGGACTCGAATCTGGGCCGTTTGCATTTCGCGGGCAAGCGCTCTACCACTGAGCTATCTAGATACGACTCCCGACCCGTCCTCACAACTTTACTTCTGCCAGCACTTCGCCTCCTACTTTCCAAACTTCACAGAAGTTCTCCTGCGAAACTTGCAAGACTAGCACTCCTGGATGAAATGATATGATGGAGACATGGCTTAGCCACAGCCTAAGGAATGTTTTCAGAATGAAACTTTCACTCTGCAGCAGAGTGTGCCTGATTTGAAACGTTCTGGCAGATTAAAATTGTGTGCCGGAACCGGAACTCGAATCTGGGCCCTTTGCCTTTCGCGGGCAAGCTCTTTACCACTGAGCTATCCCGACACGACTCACGACCCGTCCGAAGTTTGGAAAGTAGGAGGCGAGGTACTGGCAGAAGTAAAGTTGTGAGCACTCATTGGTGTCCCTGTTACATCGGTTCCAGCCAATGAAAAATTCTGTGTTAAATCGTTATGAAGCATGTCCGTGTCTACACACTAAACAGAAGAAATTTTAAAGGATGAACTGTTAACTGTCTGCTAGCTAAATGCTCTCAATCAGGACTACCCACTGCTCGGGTCTGGGGTCTTGCCCATGAGGCAGAAAACAGCTCCTTTCTCAAAACACGGCTTCCGTGTCACGCCACGTCATTTAAAATGTATGTATAGCTCCAACCTCTTAATATACATGGTGAATCATTTAACACTAGCACCGCAAATATTGCTGCTACGGAAAGTGTGATTGATGTGCGGTTTTCACAGAATGAACTGGTAGTCAGGGTCTCGTATTTTTAGCTAACAAACAGATTGTAGTATTACTTACAAAGTGTAATTTTTTTAAATGTAGACCTTAAGAAACTAAAAGTAGGATCACCAGAATATCAGTAGTGTTTGTTTCAGGTTTCTAGTGCAAGTCTTTTACGAGGTATTTGCGTGTGCCAATCAATCTGCATAGTTCCTAGGTACGATGATGTTATGTTTGCTTCCAGAGTGCTCGTGTGTGTTCCTTGAGGGCACTGCGGCTCGCTAGTCATCATGTAACAGTCCAAGCGGTAGGTCGTGAGTGTACGATGGGTTTCACCATGCACAAAAAGCCAACATACTCTTGGTGTATGGAGAGTGTAGGAAGAATGCCGTTCGTTCTTGTACGGTGTATGCAGCAAGATATCCCAATATACGTCACCCACCTCGGCAATTATTCGTCAACCTCTTCAACCAGATACGTGAAAGTGGTAGTGTAACACCGAGACAATGTAACAGAAGGAAACAGGTGACAACAGACGAGAAGGAAATTGATGTTCTTCCTGCTGTCGCAGTTGATCTGCATGTCAGCTCCTGCGCAATCGCACGAAGAAGTGGCATGAGTCAGGCAAGTATCCTCCGCATTCTCCATTGACATAGGTTCCATCCCCATCACATCTCTCTCCATCAGAAGCTGCATGGAAATGATTTTGAGAATCGTGTTAGGTTCTGTAGATGGTCTGTATGACAGGATACTCCAGATGTATCATGTATCTTGTTTAGTGATGATCTACCAACCATGGCCAGGTAAACCAGAGAAAAATGCACTATTGGTCTGCTGACAATCCCTCTTGGTTTCGACAGATGGACCGTCAGCGTCCATGGAGTGTAAACGTGTGGTTTGTGATAGTGAACCAGCAGTTCATAAGTCCGTATTTCTTAGACGGAACACTGACCGCGCACAAGTGTCGCAGTCTTCTAACAGACCATCTTCCACGGATGCTAGAAGACGTCCTTCTGCAGACTAGGAGGAATCTGTGCTACCAACGTGATGGCTATCCAGTCCATAATGTACGAATTACTACAGCATGTCTTTATCAATTGTTCTCAAATCGATGGTTTGGACGCAGAGGACCTGTACCTTGGCCCCCCGTTCCCCGGATTTGACGCCTGTAGACTTTTTTCTGTGAGGAAAGCTGAAAGATGCTGTCTACAAGGACATACCAACCACACCCAGTGACATGCAACGACGTATTCTTGCAGCCTGCTCGGATATATCCGCTGAAATGCTAGCACGTGTGCAGCGGTCGTTCCATACCAGACTGACAGCATGTATTTCTGCTGCCGGTGGTCTTCTTGAACACAACCTGTGATGGACATTTGTCGCGTTACTGGTTGGAATCCACATAACTAGTATATGTACTTGTGTTGTTCTTTAGTGTGTGTTACATCAGGTATTGTACAAGTGTCGGTTTGAGAACGTCTCAAAAGACGAGATCTCGTAAACGACTTGCACTAGAATCCTGCAACAAACACTACTGATGTTGTAGTGTATACTACTTTTAGTTTCTTAATGTCTACAGGCATTGCTCCATTTAAAAAACTGTATGATTGCATAAAAATGCACTTTCTAAGTAATATAACAATCTGTTTGTTAGCTAAAAATATGAGCCCCTGACTACAAACCCATTCTTTGAAAACCGCCCATCAATCGCACTTTCCATTTCGGCAATATTTGCGGTGCAAGTGTTAGGTGATTCAACCTGTATACAGTGTATTAAAGGCAATGATTTCTACAGTAATTACTGTCCTTAATTACCACCACAAATATCACGTGTGCTGACAGGTAACAGCGAGAGGACGCGAGAGCGCGCAGAATCGCGTGATTCCCTTCTGCCATTTGCCGTCAGCTGTAGTTTTAGTAGCGGTAGCAAAAGCCAAAACGAGCGGACGAACTAAAAAGAGTGACCCACTTCGCGGCCGAGCTGCGAACTGAAAGGAGAGGCCGGCCGCGGTGGCCGAGGAGACTGAAGCGCTCCAGTCACGGTCTGCACGGCCACTACGGTCGGGGGTTCGAATCCCCCCTCAGGCATGCATATTTGTGCCGTCCTAATTCGTAAGTAGTTCATAAGTAGTTTGTAAGTTTAGGGACTGATGACCCCGTAGTTAAGTCCCATAGACTATACAAACATTTGAACATTTTTCCTCAGCAAATTGTACAGATTACGATACAATACTTGAAAATGGCATGTACGGAAGTCGGTATTTCTTTACTCCTTACACCACAGATAATTTTTACTCGTTACTGACCCTTTGTTTAGAATAATTTGTTATTCCAACTTACACATTTCTTCACTTAAGCAAGACACTTCCACTTTTCTTGGTCCTGTTTAATTTAACTCTCTGTAACTGCACAAAAAATTTCAAAAATGCGTCACTCCCAAAAATCAGCGGTCTCTGGCGGAGGCACGGTACGCCCCCCCCCCCCTAGATCCGGCTATCAACTGGCTGCATCTAGGTATCAGACACCTAACCGAAACAACGATTCAACCTGAAGATGCGGGTTTATTTATTTTATTTATTTATTTAGCGTACGTGGTTTTCAAGTACAAATGGTTTACATCCTTACACGCATACATATAGATATATTCAATGACATTTGAAATCAAATTAACAATTTGTCAAGCAAACAAAAACAAGCTAAAAATTATATTAAAGTTGTATGTCCAGCTTTTCCATCCACTCGACAGCTTTAGGGGAGGCTTCATGCAGTTCTCCAATAGTTCCTGGGAATGCACGTTTTGGGGGCATTCCAGAATGATGTGCTGGGTCGTTTGTTCAGAATGTCCACAGTCGCACTGGGAAGTATCTCGCATGCCCCATCTGAAGAGCATCTCTCCATTTCTATCATGGTCTGTGCGGAGTCTGTTGAGTGTGGCCCATGTTCTTCTTGACAGGTCTGTACCAGGTACATTTCTGCTAGGTGATATTTCCCAATGGTTCCTTGCTATACCAGAAGTGGACCAATCATTTTTCCAGGTGGTCATGGCATCGGCAGGGATGGTTATAAGAATTTGAGCTGTTCTCCATGGTGATCTCCTGGATCTTAGGCGACGATTGTTTGGAGTAATGTCTTGGTGGATAGGGAGATTAATATTGCCGGAAATTTTATCACACTTATTAACTAACGCAGCTTGCCGTCTGACATGTGGTGGAGCTACACTCAGTCGCAAAAGTATTCGGACAGTGGAAAGTTTCACAATGAGTACTCGAGAAACACTGACTATGAAACCCAAACACATTTATTAGCAGTATATATGCGTGACAAGATTAATTACAAAAGAATTATTGTATTATTTCGTTACCAAAGCATAAATAACAGAAAAATTAACAACAGAACTGAAACAATCTGCACACCCTGCTGCTACAAAAGTATTCGGACACTGTCCAATAAATGTTCATAAGTTGTTTGACGAAAATGTCAATACCTTATAGGTCCACCTTTCATTTTCAATACCTCCTCAAATCTACTAGGCATACTTTCCACGAGTTTTTTCGTGAAATTTGGGCCTATATTTACCCATTCTTGGCGCTGTTTCTCTTTCAAGGTCTCCTTCGTATAGATTATGTCCGCGCGGAGGGTCTGTTTCAATTTATGCCACAAATATTCGATTGGGTTAAGGTCTGGTGATTGGGGAGAGGAGTGCAATACTTTCGGGCAATTAAAGAGCAACCACATTTGTAGAATATGCGCGTTATGTTTGGGATCATTATCCTGATAAAAATGAAAGTTGTTCGCAATAACTAGATGTCGTGCACTCTGCTTCAAATGTCCTCGTAGTACATTCAAATACGCTTCCTTGTTCATCGTATCATCAATGAAACTAAATCACCCCACAATTGCCGGACATGCATCCGTACACCATGATGCTCCCACCTCCAAACTTTACTGCTGGTTTGAGGTTCCTGGGATTCAGCTCTTCATTGGTCTTTCGCCACACGTTTGCCTTTTCGTCGCTTTGCCATAATGTAACTTTACATTCGTCGCAAAATATCACCCGATTCCACCAAGCCTGATCGTATTCCGCGTATTTCCTCGCAAACTGCATACGTTTCTTCTGGTTCACTGCACTTATGAATGTCTTTCGCCGTGCCACTCCACCGTGGTACTGCGATCGTCGTAGTACTCTCCGCACGGTTTCGGGATGAGCTTTTATACCAAAGTCTTCCTCCACCTCACTTGCAATTCGTGTGGCAGATATTTTCGGATTCTGTTGTACCTTTCGCACAATCACACGTTCAGATCTCTGTGAAAATGTCCGTGGCCATCCTGTACTGCAACGGAATTCCAATCCGTCTTCTTTCTCGAACCGTTTAATAATGTCGTGAACTGTACTTTTCTTCATGTTCAGTATTGTGGCAATTTCTGCAGGTTTTCCCCTTGGCGTGATGATAAACGACAAGTTGCCTTTGCTCGAACGTAGAACACTACGCTCTGCGTCCCATCTCGACCTGCACAGGCTCGCGATACGTGTTTGCTAATCATCGCTATCGCCTCGCGGAAATGTCGGGCACATTGCAGTCGCTTCACCCTCTGTGCGTCTCGGAATGAACTATTCTCTCACGTTGTCCGCCTTTGTCCGAATACTGTTGTCGCACCTTCCCATGCCGTTTTAAGGCACACACACACACATGTCCAAAAATAATTCTTCGTATTTGACGCGTGTTTCACGTTGTGACATCGTACCCGAAGTCCCAAATACATTACAGAGTGCAATTTCTGTTATTTGTTCATGCGGCAAACCGCAAAATTATGCGCATTTACGTGCTGTCCGAATACTTTTGCGGCTGAGTGTACATTGCAGAGAATGGAGAGCCAGGGCAATGGGGTCGATTTTATGGTCCCTGATATGATCGTCATGGTGTTATTTAGCTCGGTGTCCACTTTGGATGTATCGCTGCTGTTAAGCCAAACAGGACAGCAGTACTCTGCAACAGAATACACCAGTGATAAAGAAGAGATCTTCAGAGTATGTGCATCAGCTCCCCAGTTAGAATTGGCAAGCTTTTGAATGAAGTTATTTCTTTTTCGTGTCTTAGTTGCTGTTTCTGTTAAGTGAGATTTGAATGTAAGTGATCTGTCCAGTTTTTTGAACTTTTAGGCCGCTATTAGCAGAGGGCAACTAGCGTCGCCACTAGTGTCTCGGGCGACTCGCGGGGCATTGCGCCTTATGGCGCCCATTAGCCGGCGGACACCAGTGGCGACGCCGAGACACCAGCAAGGTGTCATACAGGGGCCCGGCGACTGCCCCGGACACTTCTAGCCGCCCACAGCCGTCACGGGGCACTGCGGGGCCTACAGGGGCCTACTAGCCGTGGGACACTAGCGGCGACACTTTTAGCGCGTCGCTCTGTCAGCTGTCATTCAGTAGCTTGTGAACTACAGTACTGTGTGCGCTGTACATGCTCTGTGTTACCGTATTGTATGAATATGGAAACAGTAAATACGGTTGTTCAAATGTTCAAATGTGTGTATAGTCTATGGGACTTAACTACGGGGTCATCAGTCCCTAAACTTACAAACCACTTATGAACTACTTACGAACTAGGACGGCACAAATATCCATGCCCGAGGGGGGATTCGAACCCCCGACCGTAGTGGCCGTGCAGACTGTGACTGGAGCGCCTTAGTCTCCTCGGCCACCGCGGCCGGCTAAATACGGTTGACCGAGATAGAGAGTTCAAGGAGGTGAATAAGCTCTTCGAAAGAAGAATAAATACCGAAGACCTAATTGCTGAGGTAGAAAGCAAGCCAGCGCTTTGGAATGGCACGACCGAAGCCTATTCCGACAAAAGTGAGAAACTGAGAAACTGGGTGCTTGTTGCAGTATTTTAAGGAAGTTCATTTCAGAATTCGAGGAGAGACCAGCAAGCGAAAAGAATGTTCTAGGTGAGTTTCCACTTCTTCAATAAAGGATTTAGTAATATTCGTAAACAGTTCATACCTATTCAATATTTGTGCATATTTTTCATTCATTGTGCGATTCACCTACCCAGTGAATCGGAAGAGTTTTGCAAAACGAGTCTTTTTCATTAATTTGTTTATGGAAAATAATAATTTGGAAAGTACTGTACGTTTTAATATATAAAAGTTTACTGTTGATTAGTAAATAAAGTTGTTCAAAGCTTTTGCTGTCTGTATTTGCCAAATTATTTACAACTATTTCCGGTTCCTCTATTCATTAATAAATACTTTGTAGAATTATAGTTAACTGCGCAATATGTAAGAATGAATTAAAGACTCTCTTACCTCAGTGTGAGGACCAGTTTTTCTTTTGCTGAGAAACACTTGTTTAATTTTGTGTCGATTCCAGTTATATCTTCTTTTATGTACGCAAGCAACTCGTAAAACGATGCTTTTGACATTCGAAGAAAACAAAAACATTTTCTGTCGTCCACACATATATCGTCAAACAGTGTATAATAGTAAGTCGAGAAGCGTACATGGGATGTTTTCTCATTTTTCTAACCCTTCGCTTTTTCTTTTTTTGAAAGAAGTGCAAGTAGGAGAAGTTCTTCGTAGGACACAATTCTGTCAACTGCCCGTATCTCGATGAGAAGGGAGCAGGTGTTCAACAGTTGCGCAGGTGTTCAAGAGTCGTGACGTGACGTGACGTCACGAGTGGCGACGCTAGTTGCTCTCGGCTAATAGCGGCCTTAGTATTGAAACTTTTTGCGGTAGTGTATGTAGATGTAGATAGGCTGGGGGCTGCTGCGGCTCGCCTGTGATCGCTGAGCGGTCGATGGTCGACGCGCCTGCCGCGGCGGCTTTCAGGGCCCTAACAGGCGTGTTTACGCAATATTAGCGCCGTCAAAGGGCCTTCCCGCGCCACGCCAGACGCCAAACACCATTAGCCCCGCACACCAACACCTGCCTAGCAGCGGACGCCGGTCCCTCTGCTGCTGCTGCTGCCATACCAGCGTCTGTGTACTTGCTTACTGCCACATACTGTATTAGCAGCAAAGCTAAGAGAAAGAACGCTCACCTACAGAAATAAAAACTCTCGGGATTGTTCAGTTCCTCCCGACGTATTTGTTGGTCGAACAGTCCACGGGTGTACTGCCGGTTTGGAGATTATACAACACACGTGCGCATAATAGTTCGTCCACATGAGTACGAAAAGAAATCCATTAAACTTTGTTTACAAGATAAATCAATCAAACGTGACGGCCGTAAACTCCACAAAGTACCTAGACTTAAACTGGGAAGAACACGTAGATAATGTCGTGGGAAAGGCGAACCAGAGACTGCGTTTTATTGGCAGAACCCTTAAAAGATGTAACAGAACTACTAAAGAAACTGCATACACTGCGCTTGTCCGTCCTTTTTCGGAGTATTGCTGCCCAGTGTGGGATCCTTATCAGGTGAGTTTGACGGAGGACATCGGAAGAGTGCAAAGAAGAATCAGATATCAGCAACGCCAGTTTCTAGACGGGAAATTATTTCTGGCCATGTCTCGGCGTTAATCACGAGATGTTGGAGTATGTTATGACACTTTAGGCCAAAATTACGAGAACTTCGAAAATTTTGAAGACTAGGTGGCGCCTTATATCAGTGCGACTTTCGGTTTTCTGTGCACTGGAGCCATGCAGACCTATGAAGTGGAAGTATGAAGTCACAGAATAACAACATCTCTGTCTAAGCGACTCCTAATTGTTCTATGACACAACAGCAGATTTCAGGCGCGTCGTCCTTGTAAAAGTGTCCTGTCTGTGCATCTTTGCTCGGTCATTCTGGGTGGCAGCAACGTGAGCTTGTGGTTTACTGTGGCGAGTTTGCGTCACTGACGTTAGGATCGCAAGGCGATGCGGTCTCACAAATGCCGAGATTCTCTGCTATCGACGTTTCACCGACGAAATAAAGTGACGAGTCCGGTAGTGAGACGACTGGAAAGGACGAAGACGATTTTGTTCCAGTGGAAACTGCTGACTCAAGTGATTAAGATGTATCAAATGATCGGCAAACAGAATCTGAAACATCTTGTGCCGCGCTGGGGCTATCTTGCCGCCATAGTTACGAAGTGCACTTGTTGGACTTGTATATCTCTGGTCGGATCGAGAGTGAATTCGACTTTATCACCAGAGGGCGTCAAGAGCGGTGTGGTGTTTGGGGGGGGATTGAAGAGAGGTCGTAGGCGAGAGACGGATATGTGTGGCTCCGCCGAGAGTTCTGGAGGGCTCGGCGAACTATGTGTTGAGGATTGTTATCTGCATGGAAGTATATACCGATGGAACGTGTGTGCCGGGGACACACGTGGCTTGAAGGCTCTAGCCAGCGCTCAGCAAACACTCAGTGCTGTGTGCAAAACTTCGGGTGGGAAGGTAGCATACGCAGTCCGTTACTCATTTTGTAGCGGATCGTCACGGAAGTTTCGACGAGTTCGTCTATGCTAGTGCCTATTGTACTGTCCACGCACAGCGGGTACAGAAATAAATTGAACCATGTGTACAGCCACCACCGAGTTCGCACAGTGACATTAACCTGCTATGTGACGTATTATAATGGTTTTGTTTGGGGTTTCCATTTAATCTACCTATAAGTGTGGTTAACAATGTGTAGGTCAGTTGCTTGTGGTAACGGATTCTGTGTTTCAGGTGTTCTGTCCAAGCGTTGGTTGT
The DNA here is from genome assembly GCA_026315105.1 of Locusta migratoria. Lineage (NCBI taxonomy): Eukaryota > Metazoa > Arthropoda > Insecta > Orthoptera > Acrididae > Locusta > Locusta migratoria. Next base: position 362,457,903 of record CM048749.1, read on the forward strand.
TGTGTATTGATGAAAAAAAGTGTTATTGGTTCACTGTTGAAAGAGGAATACGTCAGGAGGCTGTTCAATTGTGTCTCCGTTGTTGGTGTTTTACTGGGCGCCAGGCTCTTAAGTTGTTCACGTTGTCATTTGTAATATATTTACTTGGTTCTGTAAGGGAAAAAAAACTTCACTGACTTACCTCACAGTCTTGCATGAAGCGCTGGTTGGTTTAACCAAATGTTACAGGTGTTATTTGGTTGAGTAATTCTGTTAATTTCTACGAGGAATACTTATTATTAATGAAACACTATTGCCTATAAGTTTACGTATTTTAACTGAAGTTTTGGACTGTTTGGTTACTGACAAGTTTTGTTACAGTTTGTTGTTGTTAAGAAATTTATGTATCTATCTATGTTGAGGTTTATACCAAGTTTTATCAATTTTAAAATAATTGTTGTAATAAATTGTTTATATTTTTTTAAAAAAAGCCCTACCATCCCACATCTTACACAAAGTAAACATATCCCATTCTACTTCAGTTTTTGAAGTATTAAGCACGCAATCCACTGTACGTCTTACATTCTGAGTAACATGCATGTTCGATATCAGGTCAATGACAACACTGAGAAGAAACTGTGTAGTTTTATAATGAAACCAAAGGTGGAACTGGTATAGATGACCAAATGTCAAGACATTACAGTGTCTAAGCTGGCATCCACCAATGGCCTGTGCATGTCTTTTACAACGTTCTTGACCTTGCAATGATCAATGCTCATACAATTTTTAATTTATGTATATGTAAGAAGACTTCACGGCGAGAATTTATTTGCAGAGTAGCAGATGAGCTTCCTCCCCCCCCCCCCTGCAAACTACATTGAGGAGCCAGTCTCTTTTTGCAAGCATTTGGCACCAGAAATTGCTAATATGGAGACAGAAGGCATTGTCAGTATCATGTCTCTTATAAACAATAACAGGGGAATGATACATCAAACTTAGGTTTCAACTGCAACAAGTATGTGTGAAAAAGCTGCCAAGCCAAAACTCTTGTCCAATGGCTAAACTGTGAGACCACCACAGTTTAGAAAATACTGTCAACTATTTGTTTATAAGTATTTAAAAAATTATAGATTAAAATGTTTGTTCTTATATTGTTGTCCATTGATCGCAATAAGCAAGAAAACTTGCTACATTTTAAACACTTCTGCAAACACTCAGTACTTACCTTATACGTCAGAAAAAGGTAAAAATACTATTACTGGTCGCATAAATTGTATCTTTTGACCCTTTCTATAAAGATAAACATTGTAAAATCCTTTGCTTACTTGTTTGAATGGTGTTTGATAAAAGACTGTAGAATTTCTTCAATAAAATGAAAATAACATTTCTTTCTGAAAATTTACTTTTGACTTTGTACTATTCATTTTGGAGAAAAAATAATATTTTTCTTATACATTAAAGTCTTCTTCAATGTAAAGTCAACATGTAGTAACCTAAAACACCACCCACATATCAATAAAATGGTAATTTCCTAATGTAGGTCAAAAATGACCTACATGATACTACTAGCGGTACAGAAAAATCCGTTACTTCTAGTATTAAGTAGTTTGTAAGCCTAGGGACTGATGACCAGCTTAGTTAAGTCCCATAGATTTACAAACAATTGAACATTTTCTACACTGAATGAATTGCTGCCCTTCAAAATGTTCAAATGTTTTAAACATTTTGGACCAAACTGTTATGGTCATCAGGCCCTAGACTTACAAACTATTTAAACATTGCCCAGGAGAACTCGAACCTCCGACGGCGAACAACCGCACTCTGCGACAAAAATGTTTGTAAAGCTTATGCGACTTAACTGCGGGGTCATCAGTCCCTAAACTTACAAACTATATATGAACTAACTTATACTAAAGACAACACAAATATCCATGCCCGAGGGAGGATTCGAATCTCCGACGCGGGAGGCCGCGCGATCCGCAACGTGTCGCTCCAGAGCGCTCGGATACTTCCGCACGGCTAACATAGACGCAATATTTATTTAGTAGTAAAGAAATTTCCCACCATGGGCTTTGAGGACAGATGTAACTATTGGAGGAACTGATTCGTAGGTTGTCTTTAAAGTTTCCTACAGCAAGTTACCTATTCTTGTGCCAAAATTACTTCAACGATGTTGAGCAGTAAATTTGGTCCACACTGTACTCTCTGACACTCCCCATAATGGTTTAGTTATGTTGAGACATGGCGATTATTCTGTCCAGGAGAACGTTTCATAATTTCCTAATGTGTACAAGGCACGTTGACGATAAGTGCTCCCACGGAAGAAGCAACTGTAGCAGATTGTAGACTGAATACTGGGTTCTTTCCCTTGGCTCAGAGAAAATGTTAAACTGTTTCGTAAACCTATGGGACAAACTACTGTGGTCTTCGGTACCTAGACTTACAAACTACTTGAACTGACTTGAACCTATATGAAAGATAACACACAGACACACACATGCCCGAGGGAGGGCTCGAACCTACGACAGGAGCGGCCACGCTATCCCTGACATGGCACCTAGAATCGCACGGCCATTCCCACGTAGCCTTCGGCTCAGTTGGTGAGGTATAAATGAAACAGTGATGATTCCACAATCATTATTTATTTGCAAAACGTACACAAACAGGCAATAGTTACTACAAATGTTATGATCTCCCCTTCCGTGTCTCAGCGGCCAGGTGTCAAGAGTCCCATGGCTAACATGAAAGACAGGCCGTGGTGCATACGTCACGCCACGTCATCACAGAAGACTTCGAGGCCAACAAGAAAGACAGGCCGCAGCACGCACGTTACGTCACATGATCAAGTGAGGGCTGAACCAGCGCGATCGCTAGCTGACTGGCCGGCCGCTGGGGCACAATCAGCACGGCGTAGAAGACAATGCCTCACAACTGGCCGTACCTACGTCATACCTAAAGGCAGCGGCCGCCAGGTCACTGGCTGGCCGCTGGGCCATGTCCACCGCCACGTAGCGGCCGGCCAGTCAGCTAGCGTTCGCGGCCTTTAGGTGGTGTTGGCACAGCCCGCTGTATTATAGTGGCCAGCCAATCCACTAGCGATCGCGCCGACTCAGGCCTCATTTCATCACCTGACGTGACGTGCACGCAGCGGCCTGCCTTTCTCGTTGGCCTTGAGAAGGCTTGTGACAACGTGATCGCTAGCTTACTGGTTTGCAGCTATGAGGCCGTGAGTTGTGCCCCAGTGGCAAGCCAGTCAGCTAGCGTTCGTATTGTGTTAAGCCTCCCCTGATGACGTGGCGTGTAGTACGACGCCCAGCAGTTACCATACTACCAGTGCAGTTCTTTACCTCCGAATACTCTCCTCGGAAGAGATCAGTCGATTAATGCGGCAGTGCTCGAGTGCTCCCACGTCGCTACGGTAGTCGGAGGACACAGAGCGGTGTAGATTACCTTCGTCTGGAATCGAACCAGCGGCCTTCAGGCTCAGCATCCTCTGATAGCGCTCTTCAGTTATCAAACATCGCATGTGACTCCAGAGGAGGCCGCAATCCCGTCGTCTTCACCAAACATATTGCGTTTAATTCTCATCTTCCTACTAGTTTTAAATCTAACAAAGGGAACGCCTCAGACACGGCAAACCGATTCGGCTCAAATTTGAAATTCGCTTGTGCACAAACTAAAATCGAGGGCTCTGAAATATTTTGGTCAACACCCCATGTTTTCGAGAAAATCACCCCTAAAGGTTATGACAAGCAATCGACTCAAAATTGATGGTATCGGTAGATAATGTAGATAATTGTAATTAGAGCACCTTTAATCATCAGGTATGGGGTCTGCAAACGCATACTTTTCCAAAAATCGAGGAAAGAAACTTTTGCAACTGTCCACATGGGAAGTATCTCAAAGTCCTCCATGTTAGGTTGTACGTAGTCTGGCGTCCACAAGTAATAAACACTTCTCCTCTGTGCCAGTTGTCTACTCTGTATAATACGCCATTCAGCTGGCGTTGCAAATTTTCTAGAGTGGTGAATAGCCTCTTCGCTATTGATCTGTGTTCCTCGACTTGAGCAGAAACTCGACCACTCGAAACACGGGAATACCACCTCAGCCGTTGTTCTGGCGGTGTCATCACTTGTCGTACACACATGAGTTCTGGGATTGGGCTGATCACTGATCTGCACTCCACCGAGCATTAACCTGTTAAGAAGCTTGCGCGGTGCTCCAACCACAGGTTCCGATTGCTGTAACTATCCGTACCTGAGTCTCTGAAACATTAACGTCAACTTATAATAAATCTTTATACCTTTGTACAGGATGACCAGCCAGTCTAAAATAGTTTAGGGAAGTAATTCAAAAAATTTTATTTCAAAACTTCGCCTGAAAAACGGGATACCATCTGTCAGCTATGACCCCTGACGTCGGCGTGTTGTGTTGCAAGACCCGAAACATTAATCATTTTTCTTTCGTTACGAAAGCTACATTACTTGTTACAATACAGACTGATAAATTTACGTTCACCCATCCACCTACTCAAGCACCATGTTTTAATTAAAGAACAATAGTCACTTGAAACGTTGATCATTCGTAATAGCAACTGCTTGACAGTACCCTTTTGCAAAGAAGAGTTTCTTTGCCTGTCATGGAAACTTTTAGTTTTGTTTTATGTTTCGGAATTCTTGTTTTACTTTAGGTTACGGTAGTAATACTAAAAGTGGGCCTCTGCGCTCGTCTTTTGACAACTCGAAATTTAAATGAAAATAACGGCTTAACTATTCATCTGACACGAAAATTGAATAACCTAATTGGTAGAGGAGAAAATTCTCTACAACTTAGATCCCTAATGTTTTTCTTCATGTCTCGTATCGTTTGAGACATATTTGCAAAAATAACGGAGATTTGACACCCTCCATTGAATTAACGGAAACCAGCCGTTCGGAGATGTCACGTGATATTGCGTATTTGAAGATTTTCTTGTTGTAACTTACACTTTGTCATTTCAAAGCAATGGCGCACTGAAGAATTAACAAAACCACATCGTTCTTCGTACGATAAATGATAATCTAATGTCTACAAATGCCATATTAGCATCAGTAAACAACGGCCATCAATAGTATGAGAGTAAAGGACTCATCTTTTGATTCATATCCTAGCGTAGTGGGCGCTACAGGTCGGTGGTTCGGAATCTGCCACTACGTAATTTTGTTTTTCCTAAAAGGGTTTCAGACAGTCTTATTAATTAATTTATAATTATTTAGATTATTATTTTGGTCCAAAATGTTCGCAAAATCTTACAAAATTACAAATCTTTAGTGGGCCGTAAAACACGTCAGTGCGATTTTTTTCCGTTTAGTATGTCCTCGCCATTGCCGTGACGGTTCAAAGCAGACGGTTGGTATCGGGTCCTTCAGTAGTGCCAAGTGTTTCTGACGTGAGCTCTGCTCGCGCCCCCGTGGAGAGGGCGACGCCCCCATACGGAGGTGACGAGAACACATAGGCTGCCGAAGCCGTGGCCCGGGGTCGCATTCCTGGCCCAGCCCCGCTGTTAACGAGGCCTCATGTCCACGGCCGAGGCCGCGCCGAGTAAACAGAACAAAGAGATTATTCGGCTGCGCCCCGGCGCGGCGGCCGCGTTATTTAATAATGGCCCCTAATTGTCCCGATGTCATGCGAGCCGCCTCCCCCTAATGGCCGCGCAGCTGCTTAATTCGGGCCAGCAGACGCCACCGCCTTCACCGCCAGCTCGCCTCGCCTCGCCTCGTCTGCTCCAATTCAGCCGCCGAGCCCTCTCCTCCGACTCAGCTCCCAAGGCGCACAGTAGCCACTGTGCACTACTCCTGTAAACTAGTGTTACCAGATGTGTCCACAAAGGTTTTCCCGGAGTAATAACTGTTTGTAATCTTCTCGGGTCTTCAGCCGGATACTAAGGTCAACTTGACACAATATTTCAGCGGCGCAACTGCCCGCCATCCTCAGGTGAGCTTGCTGATAGACAATCTCGCCGGAACTGAGTTACCAGTGCAATCGGCGGCTCGAGGAAGACCCATAGCGCGTGCGCCAGAAGTGACAGTGACTGCCCTCTGGTGCACAAGACATACAGCGCTCCGGTGGTAGAGTCCGGCGAAATCGATAATCGATGATAAAATTATTATTCAAATTTATGAAGTACCAACCATTGTTTTTTAACATCTGATAACACCGGGTTCCAGGATTTACTAAGAAGATAGCCTTTGTCACTGTTAATCGGATTGTCAGATAATCGAATCTCTATGGATTCCTTTAAGACACAGTCCCAGTAACGAGATGCTGAAGCAACCATGTGAGTTTCGTTATATAAGATTCTATGTCCCTCATCGAGACAATGCTCAGCTTCCGCCGACTTCTTGGGCTGGAGCAAACGTGTGTGCCGTTGATGTTCAATCTATCTGTCCTGAATGGTACGGATAGTCTGACCAATATACGTTTTCCCACATTGACAGGGAATCTTATATACCCCGGGCTTCCTCAGATCCAAATCATCCTTCACAGATCCAAGAAGTGATCTCGTCTTTACTGGCGGACGAAAAACACTCTTAATGTCATACTGTTTTTTAAAAAGTATTTTCAGTTCCGGCGAGATTGTCTATCAGCAAGCTCACCTGAGGATTGCGGGCAGTTGCGCCGCTGAAATATTGTGTCAAGTTGACCTTAGTATCCGGCTGAAGACCCGAGAAGATTACAAATAGGGTTACCAGATGTCCGTCTTCAGAAAAGAGGACATTTCTAGATTCATAAAAGAACCTTCTTTCACTTTCTCTCTCTCTCTCTCTCTCTCTCTCTCGTATTGACAACTCAAGTACTAGTGATGTCTCTACTGTATTATAAGAGTCTTGTTTGTAATACATCTTACTCATCTCATGAAATTTGTTCATCTTCTTACAAATTAAGAAGTATGAAATGTTGAGACCTGTAGAACGAATTACATGACTACATAGCAGTGAAGCCCTAATGTTTCATCATTTCACCACTTGTAATCATCGTCTTAAGTCCTGAACATACTTATAAGATACCTTGCAGATCACCGCTGTTTTCAAAATGTTCAAATGTTTGTTAAGTTTATGGGACTTAACTACGGGGTCATCAGTCCCTAAACTTACAAACTACTTATGAACTAGCTAATCCTAAAGACGGCACAAATATCCATGCCCGAGGGGGGATTCTAACCCCCGGCCGTAATGGCCGTGCAGACCGTGACTGGAGAGCCTCAGTCCCCTCGGCCACCGCGGCCGGCCCCCTGTTTTGACCTGAAATTTTTTATGATGCATCATTTACGGAAGCCATAGTACCGTTGACTGTAAAATCGTCACGAATAAAGTAACTGTAAAAATTATCGAAGCGTTCCTTGATATAGGTATGCACCCATTTCGGATCAGACCGACGTGACTATAAACACGATTTGCATCTAGATTCTAGGAGTGAATGGAATATCTAAGACCTAGGTGAAAAAAGCAACAAATAAAATAAACTTTTAATTTACCGTCAAACGATCGCAATTAATTATTAAAAACTACTCAGCTCTAGGACAAAATATTTATATCGTTGTTGTCAAAACACCGTGTAGTTAAGTCTCTTTGGTCCTAAACAGGCGAATGGTGAAACGGCGATGGTGACTGTGGCATCTGACCTTCTTTATATGAAGTTTTGAACAAGGTTTCAACTTATATATAACGAAACATTGCACTAGCTTTTGATGTTCAAGTCATAAGTGTGGTTGACAGACAACACACAGAACTGCTGAGTCCCAGCACGAAGACTGAACGTCTCATTTTTGTGTGTCACACAACACTTCGACAGAGAAAGGGGGGGAGGGGAGAGTTTCATATTATACTATGTGTATTGCACTGTCTTGCATTGTTGGAGTCGTATTTTTTTAATTGGCCACCTCGAAGCTCGTATTCCGCGACAATTGTCACGCTAATATTATTTCAGTTGTTCCGAAGTAGCTTGACCTCAGAGCAGCGACGGCACAGAAACGAGAAAATTCAAAAATCACATTGTTTCAAGAAAGGTTAAATTCTCTAGAGTTAGTAATTGTGGCAGTTCAGAGAGTTCTATTTACGCACTTTCAAGTTGAAGCAGTTGCAGAACGCAAAAAAGAGGACATTTCCCCATTTTGTTAAAACCCCGGCCGGACCATTTTAGGGTCCAAAAAAGAGGACACGTCCGGGTAAAAGAGGACGTCTGGTAACCCTACTGTAAACGCACACTTGCTGGTATTTACTCTGCCACCCATTGGCCCACATTCATCCTCCGAAGGAAAGGTGCAGTGCAATGCACCCCATGGATTCTACTTTTGTATAGGACACCTAGATGAAGCCACGGGTACTGCAAAGTTTTCATTCAGTACCGCGCACTCCACGCGTTTTCCTCAATCGTGCGCTAAAGCTGGACGAGTAAACATTTCCGTTTTCATCATTGGAGATTACTACAATCCTACTTTTCATATTTACTGTTGAAGTGAATTTAACCACACACAAACCGTCTTAGTCTTCTTCTTTTTTATCATTAAACAGAATTTTTTCATTTACTTTCTGTTCATTTCATTTCATAGGAGCCACGACAGCCACGCATAGCCTGTTTCAGCTATAGTCAGATCAGGATTACTGACTGGCTGACAGTTCGCGCGCTGGAGCTGCTTTCCTCCAATCAGAGAGCTCCACGTCACTCCCGACCCGTTCACCATTGTCAAACTGAAACAACAAGTGGTCATTTCAATTCCTTCTCTGGCGCTTTATCTTGAATTGCTTTGTTGCCGATTCGTAGATGTGCCCTTTTTTATTTCACACTTCATCACTTAATGATAACCATAGAAAAGGAAACCAGGACAACTGTGTTAAAATACGTACTCATGCACAGCACTAAGCACACGCTACTATATACAGGGTATTTCACTATGTGTGTTTGCCTCTGTAACATATAAAATAATAGGTGACGGGAAATTTTAATGCAGTAGGTCAACACAAGAAATGTTACACTTTCTGCGGGGCTATGAACATAGTTTATTGTATCATTTTCCAGAGAGTTACAGCACAAAGATATAATTTTTTAAATGGAACAATAGTTTTTTCTATCGTGTATTGGATTCGTTGAAAACAGCTGCGTCCAAATCAATTTAAACTACACTCCTATCACTGTTAGTTTGGGAGCTACAACCCTTCAAAGTTTAGGGGGCGGAGGCTACGACAGCGTACCTGACTGGCTGGTGGTCATGAGACAGGGGGCCGTGCCCCAGAGGATAGCCACTAGGTCAATCAGCTACGCTATCGCAGCCTCCGCCCCCGGAACTTTGAAGGGTTGTAGCTACCAAACTAACGGTGATAGGAGTGTAGTTTAAATTGATTTGGACGCAGCTCGTTTAAACGAATCCAATTCATGATAGAAAAAACTATTGTTCCATTTAAAAAAATATATCTTTGTGGTGTAACTCTTTGGAAAATGATACAATAAACTATGTTCATAGCTCCGCAGAAAGTGTAACATTTCTTGTGTTGACCTACCGCATTAAAATTTCCCGTCACCTATTACTTTATAAGTTACAGAGGCAAACACACTTAGTGAAACACCCTATCGGGCCTTGCCACCAGCACAACATCCCTTGCAGCGCCGCTACTGAGTCGCGACCATATCGATCCAAGATGCCAACAATACACTTTGCAAGCCGGTAATGGCTACACAATGATGGTTTTACGCCGAATTGACTGGGACCTCTCGCCCAACTAGACTGTAAATGGTTATCAAAAATGTTCAAATGTTTGTTAAGCTTATGGGACTTAACTACGGGGTCATCAGTCCCTAAACTTACAAACTACTTATGAACTACTTACGAACTAGGACGGCACAAATATCCATGCCCGAGGGGGGATTCGAACCCCCGACCGTAGTGGCCGTGCTGACCGTGACTGGAGCGCCTCAGTCACCTCGGCCACCGCGGCCGGCTGTAAATGGTTATAATCGACTACTTACGGACCATTTGCAACCATTCACCATCCATGGACTCCTTTCCCAAACAATGATGGAGTTTGTTTAATTTTTAAATGTTTTACTGTTATTCTTTTTTATTTTTCTGGCAGACAGCGTCTTATTTCCGGAGAAACTTATTGTATGGAACTGGTTTGAAGAATATACTGATAAATTAGGGGAAACGGTTGTACCTTGGGACGGTTTTACCTTGGGACACCTTTTAATGCAGGCAGTGAACTTTATTGGGAACTTGAAGAACTATGAAGTAAAGTTGTCAGGCCTGTTTTCAGAGGGAATAAGAGGCCATGTTGTATTCGGATGATGTTTGAGATCTGAGGAGGACTTTTACAAGTTTTCGTGTTTGAAAGTAAAATTTAGCCACTATCCTTAGAAGATATAAATTAAAGCCAAGTATCATTATTGATTTTTCTTAAATACAATGTTGTAGGGCATTATTTAAGTAAGCTATTGATACCATAAGTTATAACGATATAAATGTGCACATAGATTAGGATACTGTTTTCTGTCATTGTGTATTTGAGTTTACCTTGGGAGTTGGGTCTTGGTAAAAGTTGACATCAGTGGCAGATCTCATGTGTACTATGTTGGAGTAGTTTTAGAAAACACAGAGCAAGATATAAGTATGAAATTCTTAATGATGCGAAGGACCGTTTTGTATTCCCTAATGTTGAGAACATCATCACTGTTAATGGCAGTAATATATTGAAAGAACTACCAGCTCCAGTGTAGTGTCGTGGGTTTCATTCATTTAGTATTTTATTCCCACCATCTCTTGTTTTAAGGTAAAATAACTTTTGAATTTTGACTGACACATTTACTACCTGATTCCAAAAGATTCATAAAATTAAAAAACTGAAATACGTCACTGTGTCCCAAGGTAAAACCACCACTGTCCCAAGGTGAAACCACAGGTTGTACCTTGGGACAAGTGCCACAAAGGTCCTTATTGGTGAGTAATTATGTAAATTTAGGAGCTAGCCTCAACTGCTGTTCGTTCAACATTACGTAAAATTGGAGCCTGTGGTGGGGTAAATTTTCAAATTTCTTGTAAGAAAATTATAGTATAAAAAATTAAAATGTAAAAATTGTCCCAAGGTACAACCCTTTCCCCTACAGTGAATGATTTGGCCACGCATATCACTCGTCATGATCCCATCAAATGTTTATGGCAAAAAATCATGCGCCGACAACACCTTCGCAGTTATTATTTATTTAACGTATGTCACATCGAAGCAGCATATACACAAGTATAATTAGAATAATGAACAACAATAGACGCACAAATATAAGTGAAATATTAAACAAGATCACAGTTTTGAATACAAGTGACTGTACAATGTAACATACATGATAAAAGAACACAGCCGGCCGCGGTGGCCGAGGTGACTAAGGCGCTCCAGTCACGGTCAGCACGGCCACTACGGTCGGGGGTTCGAATCCCCACTCGGGCATGGATATTTGTGCCGTCCTAGTTCGTAAGTAGTTCATAAGTGGTTTGTAAGTTTAGGGACTGATGACCCCGTAGTTAAGTCCCATAAGCTTAACAAACATTGGATTTGATTTTGATAAAAGAACGCACAAAGAATTACTGCATGTATCATGCAAACCAGCTGTTTGTACACATCAATGTCCAGGTCTTGAATCCACTGCATAGCCTGCGGTGTGACTTCCATAAAGTCCTGAGCTCAGTCGCTGTATTTTCTTCCAGGGCACAGTCTTACGATGTGGTCCAGAGTCAATGCTCAGGCTATCAACTGTCACAACTTGGGCTGTCCTCAACTGTCGAAGACTGCAGTAAGGTATCCTCTGCAACTATTATGTAGGCATTGACCTACTGGTTTTGAACGTTAGGTGCGAAAAATTTCATCAAGATCGGAATGAAACTGTAGACTGGCTTCGGAGTCTGTTGTAAAGTACCCTCTGCCATGCACTGTACAAATTATTATGTGCACATCGCCGTTCCTCTTGCTTCTAAGGTGAAGTGTGCATAATTGTTTTGAAGTGGCATGAACGGTATGGCAACGAATAAATTTTGGATCTAATCCAAAGTGGCGATTCCCATTCAAAATTAATAATTGAAATTTTTTCGATTCTTCAGCTGTTTCATTTTTTTTCATACTTTTTTTCCAAACCACTCCTGAATTAATGCGAACAAAATTATTCAAATCGGTTAAGCCATTTCTGAGCTTTAGGAAGACTAAAGGACAGCAACTGATTTTTAAATACATGGTGTCCCACTTAAACTTTTCACCCCAAATATCTCTGGAACAACAGTAGGTACTGGAAAACGACTTTCCCGGATATGAATGTACGGTACGGCAGGGGATTGTGATAGGAAATACTATGAGACATACTAAAATGTTAACAAATTATTTCAATGGACACTTTATACTATGTTAAAACATAACAGTACATGAAAAATCACAAGAATAGCGTTGGTAGTATCGTCAATTACATCCAGAGAAATTGGAAACGAATTTGACGCGTGATATAAATGAAGCGCGCAGATAGTGCACGATAACGGGCAGCCTGAGGTTCACTCTTGAGTCTCTGAAGGAGGAAAAGGAAGAGATGGAGGAGGAGGAGGTGGCAGAGTGGGAGGAGGAAGAGGCAGAGGCAGGCGTTGATTGCCTCGGCCACCGCGGCCGGCGTTGACGCTTCAAATACGCGAAATGCGCGGCTAGCGCACGTCCTGAGACTCAGGCGAGAACCCCACGCTGCTCAGGACGAGCGCTAGCCGCGCGTTTCGCGTATTTCAAGCGTCAACGCCGGCCGCGGTGGCCGAGGGGACTGAGGCGCTCCAGTCATGGTCTGCACGGCTACTACGGTCGGGAGTTCGAATCCCCCCTCGGCATGGATATTTGTGGCGTCCTTAGGATTATCTAGTTCATAAGTAGTTTGTAAGTTTAGGGACTGATGACCCCGCAGTTAAGTCCCATAAGCTATACAAACATTTGAACATTTGAACAAGCGTCAACTTCTCGTCGCAATATCTCTGGATGTAATTGGAATATTGCGATGCAATCAACGCCATTGTTTATGTGATTTGTCATGCTATGGATTGCTGAAGGAAAAATATAGGGTGTCCATTTAAGAAAACATAAGTTTGTGATAAAAAAAATTAAATAAAAATAAAAAAAATAAATAACCACATATTTGCTTTCGTTTTAGAATGTTTCCAGATATGTACATTCATGGGCCCCAGTCATACATTGATAGCGGTAAAAGTCGTTTTCCAATAGCTGTTATTGTTCCAGAGATATTTTGTGTGGACAAGATAGCTGGGACACCCTATATATATTGACTTAACTACGGGGTGCCGGCCGCGGTGGCCGAGGGGACAGAGGCGCTCCAGTGCACGGCCACTACGGTCGGGGGTTCGAATCCCCCCTCGGGCATGGATATTTCAAATAAATGTTTGTATAGTCTATGGGACTTAACTGCGGGGTCATCAGTCTCTAAACTTACAAACTACTTACGAACTAGGACGGCACAAATATCCATGCCCGAGGGGGGATTCGAACCCCCGACCGTAGTGGCCACGCAGACCCTGACTGGAGCGCCTTAGTCTCCTCGGCCACCTCGGTCGGCCATGGATATTTGTGCCGTCTTAGTTGTAAGTAGTTCATAAGTAGTTTGTAAGTTGACCCCATAGTTAAGTCCCATAGACTCTACGACTACAACTACGGGGCATCAGTCCCTATACGAACTACTTATGAACTAGCTAAAACTAAGGACGGCACAAATATTCATGCCCGAGAGCGGATTCGAACCCTCGACCGTATTGGCCACGCAGATCGTGACTGGCACGCCGCAGACCGCTCGGCCACTGCGGGCTGAATATCACCACTGCTCCGAGATGGAGAGGCGGGAGCAGGAAAGATGGCCTGCATCCAACACGTCAGACGACTTAATGTCCGAAAAGCAAGAAGGTCCGTAGAGCTGCAGACATTTGTACGACCACAAGGGACATGCAGAGCGCCGTCAGTCCGCTCGAGAGACTGACGACTTTTCGAGATGTGGACTAATCACGAGTAGGGAGCGGAGCTGTCGCCGGCAGCACAAAAGGCGGCGCCGGGCGTCGTTTTTCACGCGTCTGCCCAATTTGCCGGTCCGGCGCCCTCCGACAACAACGGCCGGGCAGGCCGCCCGCGCCGCCACGCTGGACACGGCCATACTTCACGGCCACGTCCGGCGCAGTCGACGCTGCTCGAAAGGAGCGCTCCTTCTGCCCGCCGACACTCCGAGCGGAAGTTCGCGCGCGATTACCGCCTGCACAGAATCGCGTTAAATGATGGCTATCAGCAAAAGCCTGAGCTACATACCTCTCGATCCCGCCTCCTCCTACCCTGCCTCTATCCATCCACGTCGTGCTCCGTTAAGGGGGGGATGTAATGGATTTTGGTCCCAAAAATCGATTTTTCAAAAATATTATTTTCTTAATCTACATAGTTTAATCTATTTTGTGTGTGAATTTTATCGTGATAGTAGCTTTACAAATGCCCACCAGTGTAGGGCAGAACAAAAGATCTAAGGATCTCGTCTTCTATACCTCTGAGCAGCCACAGCGCCATCCTGGACGACATAGAGGCCCGTACATCCGCCAATACTGACTCCTGACCCAACCATTGGTCCACCACCATGATATGGTGAATTTTCTTGCAAATAAGCATAATTGTTCCGAATTCCACGATCTCTCCAGACGAGAGAACGACGACTGTCTGTCTGAACATAAAATCTTGACTCATCTGTGAACAGAACCCGGTGTCATTCATTACAATACCAATCCTGACGTTCCCCGGCCCAGTTGCAGCATGCTAAATGTTGTCGCGGTTTTGATGGGACACACACCATAGGCCTCCATGAGTAGAGGCCACGTTTCCGAAGGTGGTTTCGGACTGTTTGTGTAGATACTGCGAGTGCTGTTGTTGGCTGGAGGATGCGTTGCAGCTGAGTTGCATTCAGTCTCCTGATACCAAGGGCTGTTAACTGGAGATAACGCTCATCTTTTGTGATGTTACCCGTGGACGACCTTGGCCTTGCCTTCTTTTAACGGTTCCTACTATCTGAAATCGCGTCCAGGTCCTGGAAATTACCCTTTGGGACAGTCCAATAGCTGCAGACACTTCCCTCTGTGTTTGTCCCGCTTCCAACCTTCCCACTCTTCTCCATACCAGAGCTTTGGACAAGTCACGTTGTCGTTGCACAACACTACC
Organism: Locusta migratoria; assembly: GCA_026315105.1. Classification (NCBI taxonomy): domain Eukaryota; kingdom Metazoa; phylum Arthropoda; class Insecta; order Orthoptera; family Acrididae; genus Locusta; species Locusta migratoria. The sequence goes on from CM048749.1 coordinate 362,473,115, forward strand.
TGCTCACTACACTATCTGAACCTAACTGATTGTGTAATTCGTTGCCGGCCGTGGTGGCCGACGGTCTTAGGCGCTCCAGTCACGTTCGGGGGTTCGAATCCCCCCTCGGACATGGATATTTGTGCCGTCCTTAGTACTAGTTAGTTCATAAGTAGTTTGTAAGTTTAGGGACTGATGACCCCATAGTTAAGTCCCATAAGCTATACTAACATTTGATTTTACTTTTTCTTTGGTAGATTAAACACAAGTCAACATCAAACCCATTAAAAGCAACACATTGTTATTACCACAGTCTCGGTTGCCGTAAAGTTGTTCTCTCCTTTCTGTAAAACCGACAGATAGACGTCGATCCATTTTAGTCCACTCTGCCGATGACAATAGTTCAGGACCTGGATACCTCAGCTGATCACCTACTTGCTTTGACCAGTGTGTATCTCATATTTTAACCGTTAAGTGTTTCTATTCCGTTCTCTTTTCACTGTTCCATACATAAAGGTCTGCACGGATAAGAAAAGTGTTATCCGCATCCGCAATCCATCTGCAAGGCTCATATTCGCAACCGCATTAACATCCCCGGCACTTTATCCGCATCTGCATGTTCGTTATCCGCATCCGCAGATATTAAAGTTTTGAATGGGTAATAGTAATAGATGGCAGTATTTAAAAACGTGGTATGTAATGATATAGATATTGTTAGAGTGTCATATCTGCAACAACTACTTTTGACCTCTCGAATCACGGTAACTGTTCTATACCTACACCAAAACAGGCTATTCAAAAAAGGAAAACATTGGCGTTCCGGACCCACACAGTAGCGATTCGGAGCCTGTGTGGATGGAGCACTACGTCAGCTGTTTAATACAGGTATCTTCTTGAATTTCAGTGGTTAAAACTGATCGGCATAGAGGAGATTTTACTGCGTTTACATAAAAAAAAAGAAGAAAGAAACGATTCTTTCGGAGTTTTACAGAAGGGACACTTTATTTTCCCCATATTAAAGCACAAGAGGTTATGTGAAACAAAGCAAAGCATGTCATTTAAAGTGTTGAACAGCCGTTTACTTCTAATTGGTAACTGTCAGCAAACAGAGACAATGTCGGCTGCAGCTACCGCCGCATTTACAATCTAACATTGTGTACCTTCCTAATTACGTTACTTTCACTGTACACCGTATCTGATTAAGAAAGGGGCTAAAAATACTATCGTCAGTCTTTAATACTTCCGTCACCACTTGTCTAATACATAAACATGAGTATTCGTTTGTATTTTTGTTCGTACTTTATGTGCGGCTGTTCCTTTCGCCCGGTTGCGATGAAACGTTGCCAACATATTGCTGGCACTTTCGAGACGGTAATTGACATAATCAAATGACTGTAAGACACATAGTTTAGGAGATATGTCGCCACATCAATAAGAAACTGTGCCGTCTCGAGAAACGCAAATTCACATGCAACTTCGAAGGCTAAAGTGTCGCCGCGATGGAGTAGCCGAGCGGTCTAAGGCTTGCCGGGCGCCGTGGCTCAGCGCGCCTGGTCAGGGGGCTAGCGGCCCTCTGTAATGAAAAAGGTGAGCCGACCCTTCAACGAACAACCTCTAACAAACTGAACGACCGATCACGTACCACAGAGCTACCAGATTAAAAAAAAAAAAAAAAAAAAAAAGGCACCTCACTGCGGACACGCGGTTGCTCGCCGTCGGAGGTTCGAGTCCTCCCTGGGGCATGGGTGTGTGTGTTGTCCTTAGGTTAGTTTATCTTTGTTTAGGTATTGGTGTTTAAGTAAGTAATTATGCTACTTCGGCCCGTCTCACACTTATGTTTCAGTAAATTTGAAGTTCCACTACTGTCCAGTCTAAGAATATACTTCTTTACATGCAACACAGGCCATCATCGTTGCACAACTTTTCCTTGTCATCAAATACGTATCCAATTTTTTTTTATAATTTGACGATTTCAATTTGTATTCCTTCACTAATGTCAAATCCTCGCCGCGGCGTATTAGCTTCGTGTACTGGTGCGCCGTGTTGCGGCACAGAGGTTGCGGTGCGCGCGGTCGTCCGCCGTCGGAGGTTCGAATCCCTCCTCGGACATGGATGTTTGTGTCGTCTTTAGTGTAGGTAGTTCATAAGTAGTATGTAAGTTTAGGGATTGATGACCCTGCAGTTAAGTCCCTTGATCTCCACAAACATTTGAACATTTATCAAATCCTCTTTTCACTTTACACGATATAGTATGCATTGATGAGTTCATTTTAAGAAGGAACCGTCACTGTATTCACTATGATATAGGTTGTCACTCGGTCACTACAAAACGCAAACTGAAGGCAGCGGAAATTTGGTATGGCACCTCTGGTAGGCAGTCGGCCGGTTTGCCACCCAGAAAACACTTGACCGACAGCAGAGCGCAGATAAGACACAGTCGTGTAAACGGATTAGGTGCCGGTCTCTTGGGTACAGCTATGTCCGATGTGGCCAGGGGATGAGGACAACATGCTTTTGCTCTACCTGGGCCCTGCAAGGATTCCAAGAATGTCCACAGGCTTGACGTTTTCAGCTAACAGCTAAGGAATATATCCGCGGATACCCGCAGTATTTCTTAGTTTCCGGATAAAATTGTGAGCGACGCTGATATCTGTGTGCTATATATGGATAAAGAGCGAGATACCTACCCAGTACGTCTGTCGAAATGTTAGCAGAAAACGTCAAGCCTGTGGACATTCTTGGAATACGAAGCTAATACGCCGCGGCGAGGATTTGACATTAGTGAAGGAATACAAATTGAAATCGTCAAATTATAAAAAAATTTGGATACGTATTTGATGACAAGGAATATATCCGCGGATATCCGCATCCGCGTAGACCTCTATCCATACAACTTTTTCCTCTTTTCATGCTCGATCTATCTTCGGTTTTTGACGGGCTGCTCACTAGTCTGGTGTAGTTCGCGAACGAACTAGTTCGGAAGAGCGCTCCCACAGGCGAACTACGCGAACTGATTCGCCGATCCCTCGCCTCTTAGTTCGTCCGCTCCTTTTCCGAAGACTGACGGGTAACAGCGAGATGACGCGAGAGCGCGCAGAATCGCGTGATTCCCTTCTGCCAGTTGCCGTCATTTCGAGCTGAGATGCACCTCAGCTGTAGTTTTAGTAGCGGTAGCAAAAGCCAAAACGAGCGGACGAACTAAAAAGAGCGACCTACTTCGCGGCCGAGCTGAACAGAATTGAAAGTAGAGCTACCGGTCGCGAATTAAAATATGCATGATAGGTCGCGAACTAAAATATGCGCGATAGGTCGCGAACTAAAATATACGCGACAGGTCGCGAGCAGAATTAAAAATCACGTGTTTGCCTTCTGCTGATGAGAGACATTTTGAGGTTAGCATCTGCCTGCTAGATTACATAGTTCAGTGCTACAAAATTTCTGCTTAGAAGTATTCTGCATTCTGCAATATCTGACCAATAAATTCCATAATGACAAGATATAGAGATAACTCTAAACTTAAACGCGAGAAATTATCCACAAACTGTTTCTTTTGGTTTGCGTGATATCGTTATCGGCTCAAGCAGCAAGCGCATGAAGCAGCTAGGTGGGGGAACTTCACCCTCCACCTGCATGCGCAAACCGCGCCGCTCAGCCGTCACTGTGAGCGGACGAACTAAAAGAACGAACTAGTTCGCGGGAGAACCGCGAACTAAAGTGAGCGCTCCCGATCGCGAAGTATTATGCGCAAGTCTACTGCTCACTGTTCCAATTTCCCACTAACTCTGAGGGAGGTGCTGTGGGGAGTCTCCCGTGAGAATAACCCGCTAGAGACAGCACTGCCCACAGATAACTAGCGCCAGCGACTGCTCGGCAGTCTGAGGACGTGTGACAGCGGCACTGCGCGAGGGCGTCGGTAATTTCTGCGGCAGCCTGTGCTCTCCCATAAAGCGAGGCCCCACCGCGGTCGCCCCACCTCCAGGGACAAATCGGCGGGCGCATCTCTGGCAGCGGCGCGCCGTTGTTCGCCGAGAGGAGAGCCATCGAGGACCGCGAGCGGGGGAGTGCAGTCCATTAGCCCGCCGCCCCAGGCATCATCCCCCGCTGCGGGGGCGGGGGGCGTAGCAAAGAGTTCGCCTACCGAGCAGGCGTATCCCATCCCAGCCGCGATTACCACGTCGCGTCGGGGTAACAAGTGGCACCCGGCAGAGAATTGCCGACTGCCGACAGGCTGGGTACTGCGAAGCCGCAGAAAACCGAATCTACTCGCTGTTATTCCAAGTATTGTTTCTTGGACGATTTTTCCGATGCGCGACATTAATTTCTCGAAGGAACATTAAACCCTAATCTTCATTTCTTCTAAGACTTCCTATCTTGCTCCAGCGTCTTCATCTAACAAAGGAGATAGCAGAAGTTGCGGACCCAAATGCAGTTGAGTTATGGTTTGTATGAATACATCTGAGGTGTTAATCACAGAAACGTGTGAACTAAGTACCGTCACCAGTTACACTGTAAACTACAAAGATGCGATGTTACACTCACAGTGAATCATATGTAGTTAGTTGGTTGTTTGGCACAGGGGGACCAAACTGCTAAGGGCATCAGTCCCTCGGTGGTGTAACATCCCACCTGAAGGCTTAATATGGTTTTTATTAGAAACGCCATTGGAATGGCAATTTGCTGGTTTTTTTTTCTTTTTTTTATGTTCAAATGTTTGTACAGTTTATGGGGCTTAACTACGGGGTCATCAGTCCGTAAACTTACAAACTACTTATGAACTACTTACGAACTAGGACGACACAAATATCCATGCCCGAAGGGGGATTCGAACCCCCGACCGTAGCGGCCGTGCAGACCGTGACTGGAGCGCCTCAGTCCCCTCGGCCACCGCGGCCGGCGCTGGTTTTTTGCACAAAGATATATCTTTGCCTGAGGCAATGAGATGGTATTATTATAAATATTCCATGAAGCAGTGTTACGGTATGTTGTAGTGGTGTCATCAAGTTTGTGCAGTGCTATACATCGAGATATTGACATGTGCGAGTCGAACAGAGATTACATTCACGTAATATCTTTGCTATTACTCATACATTTTTCTATACGTGTTTATTATGTTTTTGTTTCTGTATTCTGTGATGGAAATATACGTTTATGTTACACAAGAAATGTTGCTGTGAAATTAATTTATTACGAGTCGCAACATTTTTTGGTGACCCCGACGATATACAACAGTGTGGGATCCTTATCAGGTGGGCATGACGGAGGACATCGAGAGAGTCCAAAGAAGGGCAGCTCGTTTTGTATTGTCACGATACAGGGGAGACAGCGTTACGGAAATGATACAGGATCTGGGATGGGAATCATTAGAACAACGGCGCTTATCGCTGAGGCGTGGGTTACTTGCGAAACTCCAATCGCCAACATTCTCCTCCGAATGCGAAAATATATTGTTGACTCCCACTTACATAGGTAGAAATGATCATCAGAATAAAATAAGAGAAATCAGAGCTCGAACAGAGAGATTCAGGTGTTCTTTCTTCCCGCGCGCTATTCGAGAATGGAATGGGAGATAAATAGTATAATTGTGGTTCGATGAACCCTCTGCCAGGTACTTAAATGTGATTTGCAGAGTATCCCATGTAGATGTAGATGTAGATGTAGAACTTCGGCCTGTTACAGCAACAGAACAAGTGACTCGCCGCCCATTTATCTTTGCAGATTTGTCGAACTGCAAACAAGTGTTCATTCGACATGATGCGGTGCGCTAGCCTCTACAACCGCCATATGACGGACCATATACAGTACTGAGAAGAGGGGAGAAATCTTTTTAAGTTGATGCCATGGGAAGACCAACAACAGTTTCCATCGACCGCCTCAAACCCGCCTTCAACACTGCTGCTACTGACGTAAATGATCCACCAACCACAACGTCAGAAGACATGACAGAACCAACTGCTTCCCCACCACCTGCCACCAGCAAACCACCGGAACCGAGTACTTCAACTGACAGAATATATCTAGTAGGAGAATAAAAGAACAATCGATGTGGATGGTGAGCCGCCATTAAGTGCACACGCGGCAAACTTAAACAGGACTGCATTCTCAAACGCTATCTTGAGTGAAATATCAATTTTTGAACTGCAGTAATAAATGTTAAAACAGGAAACTTAATAAATAATAATATTTAACGGACTAAATGAGTAAGTACGGAAGCACGAATCATTACGTCTGTTGTAAGAATAATACGAGCCTTTTGTGGACAAAACTTGTAATGTTTTCTGACTGTAGTGTTAAACATGTTTGTGTGTAAGATAGAGTTTCACCTACTTAAAGAGGGACATTTTCGCTAAAGAAGGACATAGATCAGTGAATTTTATGTTTCATGTTCTTTTCAATTCAAGACATCTTAATTTTACTAATAAATTAATAGTGTAATAAACCATTGACTACAACTGTGGAAGGGCAGCTCATAGGTGTGGCCATAGGAACTTACACACTTTGCCAAAGTGAACTGACATTAAAATTAAATATGTTGATTCCGGTGGCAGACTAGAATGATGTTTTGAATAGCAAACAAGTGTCACACTTTAAAGGCGCCACTTGCTATCACAGACAAACATCACTACCCAATACTAAAACAGGGTTCTTTACTTGAATATGAGCCGTTAACGTGTCATTTTGCATACCTATATACGCGTATATAGTAACATGCATAAACACAGTTACAAAACACACACACACAAACACCTGGTCACCCAACATCACAGAGGGGAGGGGAAGGAGTGATTATAGGAAAGAAGGGGAAGGGAAAAGAATGCAGTCCATGGAGGAAATAAGGAAGAAAGTGTATGAAGAGAAGACTCTGACTTCGTTACATGTCATTTTAATGAGTACAAATATAATCGCATCGTTATTCTGATTAATTTGATACCCGACGCACGATTTATCGCCAACACAAAAGACTGCATTAGCTCGGGGCTCCATGCTCGCCACGCACGTAGTCACGAAAGAACCGTTAGCCCCCTGGGGGGGGGGGGGGGGGAAGAATCATATGTAACATGATATCGTAGTTTTAGGAACTACAGTGCCAGAAATGAAAATTATAACACCCTCTTAGAATTTTCCAGTTCACAAAGTAAATACAGAGTATACGGAATGATTACATTTACAGATAAATCGTTCAAGCGGTATTGAGGCAGCAAGTGTCTATCACTGCTGAAACACGCACCATTAGCATTTGGTGTAACCTCCATGGGAGGCTGTGCCGGTGGTGCTGATATTTTCACCCAGTCAATAATATAGATGGCGAATATGTCTTGGGATACCTTATTCCACGCCTGGTCGATCTGTTCACGTAGTTCTGCAATACTTGAAATTTAATGAAGTCCGCATCTACCATTGGAGACAAGTCCTGAAATCGTACAGACCAGGGAAGTTGCAAACACGTCTTGAAGAGCACGTTGAGTTTCACGCGTAGCGTGTGGGTGAGCTTCATCCTGTTGGGACAACACATCACTTTACTGTTGCAAGAATGGCAAATGACAACAGTCCCCACGAATCGAGTGCTGGTCAGCGTTCCCTCCACAAATAGCTTAGGTGAATGAGAGTTGTAGGTTATCGCACCTCAGACCGTAACGCCTCTGGTGAGGCAGCGTGTCTTGAACGAATGCACTCTGCGAGAGGCCGCTCGCCTGGTTTAGGTCGTACGCGCAAACGACCATCACTTGTGTGCAGGCATAATCTGCTTTCATCACTGAAGATCGCGGCCAGACATTCCATCATCCGAGTCATCCTCTGGCGGCACCATTCGAGCCGTGCACGTCGTTGCTGTGGTGATTGTGCCGGTAGTCCCAACGCTAGTAACCGGTTGGCAGCAGTTCATGTTGCACTTCTGAGTTCACGAACCCCCTGCTTTGTGTTGTCTTAGCTGTAAACTCTACAACTGCTGCCCATAGTTTACGACAATCTTGGCGGACGTCGACAATCTTGGCGGACGTCTGTGCTGCACGGACGTCTTGAACCTCATCTACAGATGTGGGAATGTTGACGTGACCATTGCAACCAAGGACCACTATTGACGCGTTCACACTCGCTCACTTCGCTGTAGGAAGCACGAGTGCTTTTCCGTGACATGGCGCCTGCTTGCTTCACATGTTGATATCACACTGAGCCTTATGGCTGTAAATATTTCCTATTAGAGGGTACACAGATGGCACTCTAAAAGTTATGTTACTACGCCATCTATTGGCGGACGACGTTGAAACCATTATCAGTAAATCTACTATCCACCAGGTGGAATTTGCCATCATCGGATCAAAGTCGACAACGTGCTTCTCGGCATAGTAACTCTTTATATACATGTGGCGTCTATTCCGAAAGAGCAGACGTCACTTCTGATCCTGCAGGATCAGACGCCACATGTATATATGCCGCTGACGGGCAATGATCCATTCGTTAGTGGGGACGGGTGAGCAAGTTTGTGGCCCTTACTCTTACGGGAATTAGTTTCATAACTACGAGTAGACTGTGGGCAAGTTGAAGCTGGGAATTTGTATCTGACGGGAGGCGTGCTGAGGCAGTCCTTGCAGGTGGGGTGATCACTGTGTCCTCACTGGTGTCGGAGTTAGCGCAACTGCCTAGAAAGCGGGAGACCCCGGTTCGAATCCCGGCTCGGTACACATTTTCAGCTTTGCCCATTCGCAGTTGATGTCATATATTCTGTGAATATATAGAAATTCTTTTCCGACAATATATATTCAAAGTAAATAAATTATCTTTAGCTAATGTACACATTTTAAGTGTATACTATGGCCGACAGATTCTTTGCCGTAGTGATGGTCATCTGACTATGTGTCCAATCCTACATTAACGGGAACCAGAGAGAAGTTAAGCATGAGAGCAGCGACACCAGTATAATAGCGACCCTGTCGGTGTTGGACCAACAGCGGCAGGTAATCCGTCCGTTTTTGTTGTTACCGTTTCCGTAGGGAGTCAGTTTCCTCTCACAGTGAACATTCCTGTCATAATGAATCTTGCAAATATAGTGAGCGAGATTGTTAACCGTTACAATAACAAAATGATAATTGCATGTGGCATTTTTGGTCATTGGACCCCAGCTGGGATCGTGTTCGGCCTGCCTGCTGCAAGTCTTCAGGTAACGTCACTTGGGCGACTTGCGCGTCGATGACGAGGACAACACAACACCCAGTCCCCGAGTGATTTTTTTTTTTTAATCTAGTGGATCAAACTGCGTGGTCATCAGTCCGTAGCTTACAAACTACTTAACCTAAGGTAAACTAACCTAAGGACAACACACACACCTATGCCCCAGGGAGGACTCGAAACTCCGACGGCGAGCAACCACGCGCTCCGCAGCGAGGCGCCTTAGACCGTTCGGCTACTCCACCGCGGCCCTCGAGTGAAGAAAATCCCCGACCCGACCGGGAATCGAACACGGGGCCTCTACGTGGCAGCCCAACACTCCGCCCAACTTTTTTTTTTCTTTTTTTTTTCCCTCGCTGGACTACGTAGGCGGACATACAGGAGAAGATTCCAGAATGTAACTATCACTCTGCAACAGAGTGTGAGCTGATGTGAAATTTCCTGGCAGATTAAAACTCTGTACCGGAGGGGACAAGGCCTTTGCCTATTGCGGGCAACAGCGCTTCCGACTGAGCTATCCGGGCGCTCACCCACGGCCCATCCTCACAGCTTTACTTCCGTCATTACTCCGTCTCCTACCTTCGAACTTCACAGAAGTTCTCCTGAGAACTCTGCATGATTCTCTCTCCTGCAAGAAAGGATCCATGACGTAGGTGAGCCACAGCGTAGGGTATGATTCCAGAATGATATTTTCATTTTTCGGTCTGGCTGGGTATCTGAGTCATTAGAGCGCTTGACCGCGAAAGGCAAATAACCTGGGTTGGCGACCCGGTCAGCCACACAGTTTAATCTCAAAAATGTTCAAATGTTTGTATAGCTTTTGGGACTTAACTACGGGGTCATCAGTCCCTAAACCTACAAACTACTTATGAACTAGCTTATACTAAAGACGGCACAAACATCCATGCCCGAAGGGGGATTCGAACCCCTTGCAGCGGCCGTGCAGTCCGTGACTGGCACGCTGCAGACCACTCGGCCACCGCGGCCGGCACAGTTTAATCTTCCAGAAAGTTTCACACAACTAGATCTACAGAAATTATAGAAAAGTCGTAAAAAAGCTACTGCATTCATAGTCAATGTGATAGATGAAACAATGGCAATAAAGTAGACTAGTGTTTTTAAACCTTCTTAACTACGTAAACCCCCATTCCAAGTAAAAATATTATTGCGATGCCCCTCCTCTACCCGCCCTAACCGCATTGTAACACAACCAAGTGTTTGAACTGTAAATCAGCGAATCTTATATCCTCTTCTGCTGATAAAACTTTCTTGTAAAAAAGCTAAAATAATAAAAAAGTACAGTATTCTACATTTTGGGGTTAATTTTTCAATGTATTTTCGGGAATAGAACACATTATCCTATTTCTACATTAATTTCGACAGAAAAATACATGAAATAAATCGCTATTTGCGATCAGTTATGACTTCACCACATAAGTTGCAAATGTAGGTTTGCCTTTGCTTAATCTGTCTTTTAAGATAAGTCGTCATGTGAAATTGCCTCACATGTTCCAACATTTTCCTAAATCCCAACTGATCTTCCCAGAGGTCGGATTGTGTCAGGTTTTCAATTCGTTTGTAAGTAATTCGTGTTAGTATTTTGCAATCATGACTTATAATCCAATAATTCTGTAATTTTTCACACATGTGTGCACTCGCTTTCTTTGGAATTCTGAATATCATTTCTTTTAAGTGTGATGGTATTTTCCCCGGAATCATACATCTTGTACACAAGGATGTAAAAGTTTCCTGGTATCCTCTCCCAAGGATATTACCAGTTTAAAGGGAATATCAGCTATTTTAGGATCCATGTTTCGATTAAAATCTTTCAGTGGTCTGTCACATTCTTCTCACAGTATTGTATCTCCTATTAGAACTTCATGTACGTACTTCGACTTCCGTTTCTTCAAAACTACTTTAAAGTTCATTTCCTTTGTTTAGTCACTCTATATCAGTGTTTCCCAACCTTTTTGAATATGTGACCACCTTCCAGCTAAATGAAATCTGGCGTCCCTCACCCCCTCCCCGAACTATTACACAATATTTGTTTTATTTCAAACGCAATTTTTTTCTGATGATATGACTTTCTTGATATTGTAGGATAGATTTGTAATAGTAGGATAAAATTTCAGTCAATTTTTCAGAATAGAACACATCCTAGTATTACACGAATTCCTACAGAAAAATATATATTGCATATCGAGGTTTCGTATTGCAGATAAAGCTCAGATGCGAATTATACTTATTGAACAAGGTCCCACTTGAAACACGTCCACTGAATGTGTGGTCGTGTTCCATTTTGATTGATTCGTTAACCTAAAGTGTTTCTGCACCATTAATGCTATCTATTTGTGTGTTACTTATTTTATTCTTTTTATTAATGATCAATGCCCCATGTTTATATATGTTTGCCCCACAAATATGTTTCCACCCGTGTGATTGAACTTGTGTGTTCACGTGAATGTGAATGTGTGCTCTTAATACTGACTGACTGCCGCGCAATGCCTTACTGTCGCCGTCTCCCGCTTTAGGCCTCGTTTTGCTGTATTTAAGAATACATGGCTTCGTTTGTCATCTGCGCTAGCGTCTGCTGGGTGGCCAGAGACAAGCTTACTTGGAAAGGTGATGAGATGGCCGTGTTCTTAGTGTGGTACCAACCTAATCTTGGACGAAAGAGGTGACAGGAGTCCTCTCTGGAAGCGGTTGTAGAGGGAATTGTCTTGGCCAAGTAACAAGGGTTGGTAAACCCTAGTCTCTGAACGCACTCTGTGTCGCCTTCAGCGCGCTCTCTATCCGGTGTATGGGGCTGGAAGGTTTTCCCATGGCCTTAGAGCGTCACTATTCACTCTTGATTCTGACTCCAACGACTGTGGAAGTAAGTACTCTGCCGAATCATGCTGACGCTGACGGAAAGGCATGCCGTTAGGACTTTGCTTTCTTTGTGATAAGGCACTCTTGGTTTTTCAGTGATAGTTTTCTTGAGTTATTCTTTCACTACATAAGGCAAAGTGGTTTTTCTTTTTTAATTTTTTTTTTCAGAACTCGAGTAAATTCAGTGTAAATTTATTATTTGCATTTTCATTCCAGTGATGATTGTGTGTCTGATTTTGCTCAAGTTAGAATACACTTGTTGGCCATCAGCCTTTGTGTAAACCTAGTATGCCGGCCGCGGTGGCCGAGGAGACTAAGGCGCTCCAGTCACGGTCTGCACGGCCACTGCGGTCGGGGGTTCGAATCCCCCCTCAGGCATGGATATTTGTGCCGTCCTAGTTCATAAGTAGTTTGTAAGTTTAGGGACTGATGATGCAGTAGTTAAGTCCCATATACTTTACAAACATTTGAACATTTTGAAACCTAGTATGTTTGAATTTCTTTCGTTTTTTTAACTAATGTTTTTGCGTCGTTTCTGTATCCACGAGTATGCCAATATTTCTCAGATTTTTTTATTTGATTCTGTCTTTCCTGTCATGTATGACTGACTGCACCTTGTGCTTTCATAATGGTCCTTACTTCGGCTGTCAGCCATGCTTTTATTAATACTAGCATTCTTCTATATAAATCCTCATATGTGCTCTATTCGTTTATTCTAAATTAATTTCCTTTCTTAAATTCTATGTAATTCACTGTGGTTACACACCATGTGGTACTACTGCCTTCCCACACAAGAGTTCGTTTAGTGTACAGTATAATTAAATTTGTGATCAAGACACCCGCCATCTCATCAAGATGCCGCCAACGTTTCGTTTCGCCACTGCTTTCATGTGTGCCATCATTGTAATGTACCGCCAAGCTTTATGCGCGTGTCTGTGAACGAATGAATGTGCTTTCAGCTACCCAATGTGCATTTGAAAATTTCCTCCCACGTTACCTCCATATTTATAAAAGGGCAGAAACAATTTTAATATTGGCTGTTATCATATGATTTAATTTACTTTTGTACAATGTGTGTGCTTAATTTGGTCTCCCCCCATTTAGTTGCTTGTTCATTTTTCTGAATAGATTATGATTTTAAAGTATGAAATCTCTGACATCTCATGGATTCGGGTGTACTGCCGGTGATCCGCGTCTTTCCATGAGATGTCAACGAATTGCCAGGAAAGCCTATGAGATTACATATCAAACCTCTGCTTTAAGGCTTTATGCTCCCCATCCCATGTTTAACTATCTATTCATTTATTTTTAAGATAGATTTTGTGTTTCTTAAAACGTTGGCTGCTACCTTAAGGAGTAAGCAGTTACATGAATTTACATTGTGCATGTACTGTGTCCACTCATAAAATAATTTAGAGCAGCAGTGAGCATTTTAACTTTCATTTACAGATCTCATCTGCCCGAGATCTTGCTTATTTTCAATAACAGGGTACTTTCACTCTATAGTCAATTTGTAAAGAGCAGAATTTGTCAAAATGACTTATTGTGTATGGTAAATTTAGCTTTTAACTGGAACCCAAAAACACTTCTCAGGCCTTTCGTTTACTCGTTTTCAACATGTATTTGTTTCAAAACAATCTTTGTGCACTTCAATTCAGAATCAACGTTCAACAAGTAAATGCGTTATTTTAATATAAGATACATTTCACTTTCCTCAGGCCTAAGTTTTTGCATAATGTAACACCTAGTACTCAGACATGCACCTAGCTGGTTCTTTTACGGTGCAAGTACTGTGCTCCCTCCTCTAACGCCAGCTCCCCCAGTAGGACTTCGAGACCCTCCCTGAGGGTCGCAACCAACAAGTTGAAAAACAATTCTCTACATATTCCTTCCACCTTTCAGCTTTCCCGTCTTTGGTTAGCACTGATTTTCGATCTGAGCTCTTACAATCCATGCTGCTTCTTTTCTAGTTTCCAAATGTCTCTTTTGTTTTCCCAGAGGCAGTACCTCATAGTTATTCATTCTCCTACAGACTTGAATTTGCCCTCTAGCCACTCCAATCTGCACCTCATTTTCTTCATTCTTTATTTGTTTAATTACTATTTTTGGGGAAAAGAGAGAGATTAGGATCAACAGCAAGAACAATAAGTCACTAGCCCTGCAAGAAGAGGTGATTGAGCAGGTGGAGAACTTTTGTTGTCTAGGAAGTATCGTTTCCGAAAATGGAGGGACGACTGAAGACGTTGAAAGTAGGATCAAAAAGGCAAAAGGGGCCTTTGCCCAGCTGCGACCAATTTGGACATCTCGTGAGACTTTGTTGAAGGTAAAGCTTAAATTATTTGAATCAAATGCAAAATCTCTTCTCTTTTACGAATGTGAGTCGTGGAAGCCGACAGCACAAATTAAAATACAAATACAAACCTTCATCAATAAATGTTTGAGGATTATACTGGGAGTACGCTGACCAAATGTTATTTAAAATCAAGAACTATGGCAATGCACACAGCAATGGAAAGCCGAGGTAACAGCAAAAGAAAGGAAATGGAGATGGATAGTACACACCGTGAGAAGGGGTCCGCAACATATTCCAAAGCAAGCGTTAGCATGGAACCCACAAGGAGTAAGGAAGAGAGGCACACCAAGGTCTACCTACCGCAGGACTGTTGAAGCGCAGGTGGCAGCCGCTGGCCACTCTTGGAGTAACATCAAGAAGATGGTAACCAACAGCGGCAGATGGAGAGCTTCAATATGTGCCCTATGCTCCACACCAGAGTAAAAGGAATCAAGTCAGTGAAGTAATTACTTTTTTTATGAGTATGTTATGATTTTAAATGAGGTTTCTAAATCTGGGTTTACACTAACAAGTCGCTTGCAGAAGTTATTGCTGCGAGTTATTTCGAGTCACTTGCTACTGTGTTTACATAACACTCGCAAGAAGTTACCAAGAAACTTCCACAAGTACTTTGACAAGTAACTTGCATCACTAACTTGAAGACACTATTCACATGTACGTTTAGTAAGAACAAGTAAAATGAGGAGTAGGTGGGTCATTTATACTGTCGCTCTTTTAATTATTACAAAGAACACAAAAAGAGGAATATTTCGGTTTGAGGGGATACTTAAAGGTCACAATAAGGAACTTACAATAACTTGTTGTTACAAATGGGTTTCGAGAATTTTTCTATAAATTATCTGGGTTGTTTATTAACATCAATTGGACATGTCATTTCAAAATAGAACACTTATCACATAGTTATTTCAGCCAAGACACGGTTGTTACGCTACGTTCTGAAGAGCCGCTTCTCATTTTTTACCATTGTTCTCTTAGTTTGTGCGATAATTGCGTCTTTATATTATGCCACTTCTATCACAGCGATATCAAATTTAGAAGAGATTTCACCCTTACATATTTATTTTATATTTGTTAATGTATCTCACTTGTTTCATTATGAATGTAACTAGATACTAGCAAAATTCAGTATAATGTGTAAAATATAATTTTAATCCATTACATACCCTTTATACATTCACAATGTCTCATAGCAAAGAACTTTAATTACTGAAGTGCAACTTCTACCGCAGCGATCCTCTTTGCACCACATTGAGTGTTTATACTTTGTAAATGTGTAACGCAAAGTGTAGCATAAATGCTCTCATGTCTTAAGAAACGTCAGTGCCCAACGCATAAGTTGGTTATACGTACGCCTACAATAATAACACAGTAAGTACATAAAATTACAATACGTTTAATTCCGGTTTATTCTGTTCTCGCTTACTTAAGTTCAGTTATGTTACCAGAACCAACATGACAGTATAACCTACACTTAGCGGAAGATAAATGTTCCTGTAAAGTATCCACTGAAGATGAGCCTGCAGTGGCTGGAAAACAAGTTCTGGATAAAAAAAATAAAAAATAAAAAATTAAAAAAATTAAAAAAAAAAACATCCAAGAAGGCAGCTGGTTGTAACTCTTTTATAGAAAATAAGCCGTCATTTTACAGTACTGCTGCAGTTCGAGTCCAACAGGGATAGCTTGAAATTCATCAAGTTTGTTTTGAGACTTATTGCAATAAATTAAATTTGCTAAACATGTACACATGTTTCCTTTACTCTGTAATTAACATATTTCATGGAGTACTTCACACTTTCAGTCAATGTTTGGTCTCTTTGCTTTCTTCATACTCATTTATTCTCCATTTCTGTTATTTCTTAACATATTGTACATGAGATGGTTGTATGAAATTAATAAAAGGTTAAGTGGGCTATGTTCTGATGTAGACAAAATACTTACAAAACTTGCAATTTCAACTTGTAGAAAATAGAAATAAATCCTAAAGCTGCAAGTAACTTGCAGAAGCTTCTTGCACACTGTTCACACTGAAAGTCGGATACTTGCAGAAAGTCGCTTTTGGAATATACTGCAACGGCCGCAAGTCCAGTTGGTGACATATTTACACTCGAAAGTAGTACGGCAAGTTTCTACCAGCAAGTAAATTGCTGCAATAACTTGCTAGCGTAAACCTAGCTTAAGGCAGAAACGTCTGAGGTAACGGTTCCTAGACAAACAAATTATGTTAACTAACTTATTCTAGGTATGCCCGAGAGAGAAGTCCTACCTCCGACGCGAGCGGCCGGGCAGACCCGAACTGGGCAACTTTTAGTGGCCATTAGAAGGGTACTCTGGAAAGGACAGTTAATCCCACACTCGAACTGGGCAACTTCCGCTCGCCGGTAGCAGGACGGTCCGACCCAAGGTGTTCCAGCCCCTAACCGAACTCTTCAGTCTTGTGACATCCGTGTAGAATGATAGTGTTTCGTTTTCTACGTCAGTTTCGTCATGGAAGTGAATAATATGGCAGAAAGTCACGATTTTTAACCTGTTATTAGTAATCGTGGTAATACACTTTTGATCTGTGACGGTTATAAATTCAAGCCTTACAGAAGAGTTGTAGCAAGGGAAGACCATGGATGTCGATGCTGCGGTAAACTTTCGCGCTGTGCCATTAAGCTATTTTACAGCGAACACACATTTCCGCGTTTAGAAGGCACTCATGACCACTTGTTAAACAGGAGAATGATATCTAATTCCCTATAAATCGCCTAAAGAGTATGCCGAAACTGCGGAAATCCGTGATGGAAGTGCAGATTGCTTTGTCACAAATGGAGGTCACAACTACAAAAGGCGAGGACTTTGTTCTTAATAATGACATAGAAAATGGACATGTTTTCGCAACCGACTCAAGTTTTTTTTTTCCTACCACTCGCACTTACCTATTTCCACCGACTACTACGGAATTCCCTTACTAACAGCACGAGCCCAAAGAATAGGGATCGAGCACCACAACCGCGACTGGGTGGCAGTGGGTGGTCATGGAGAAAGAGTGTGTTTGTATTCTTATCTAGTTCCTTGGCACAATATCGAGATTATTCCTTAAGAACTCTACAAATAGGGGCAGAGGTTGCGCATTTGGAAGCATTTTGTGAGATTGTGCAGTCGATCTGCCAGGAGCAGGTAGGAGTTGCCGAGTTCGTGCGTGCCTTTCATTGTAACGTGAGCAGGTAAAAGTTGCCCCAGGTCGTGCGTGCCACTCAGGGGGCACTTTGGGGACAGTTGCCCAGTTCGAGTCTTCCGTTTATCACCAACAGGTAGAAATTGTCCACTTCGTACGAGCCCGAGCGGCCGCGCCTCAGACCATGCGGCTGAAAAGATGTTCAAAAAATGTTTGTAGTCTATGGGACTTAACTACGGGGTTATCAGTCCCTAAACTTACAAACTACTTATGAACTAACTAAGACTAAGGACGGCACAAATATCCATGCCCGAGGGGGGATTCGAACCCCCGACCGTAGTGGCCGTGCAGACCGTGACTGGAGCGCCTCAGTCCCCTCGGCCACCGCGGCCGGCAGAAAAGATGTTACAGCGAACCTAACGATCACTGAAGTCAACAGATCGATATACGGTCGATACAGCTTATTTCCGCCAGCACTCCGTCAGCATAGCGAAACTCTCGCCGGCACTTGCGTGAAAAGGAGGATGCCCATCAAAGAGGCCGGTGCAATTTCCAGTTTAGAGACGTGCGGTGTAGCCTCGTGTTATATCCGGCGCATTCCGCCGGTGGCCGGTGGGAATCAATTGGCGGTGGGGCGGGCAGGTGGCGTCGGCCGAGGCAGAGGCGAGAGGCCGGTAAATCACGTGGGATGACAAATGGAGGAGCGGCCGGCCAGACTAATGGAGCGCCGAGGCGAGGCGCTGCGCGGGGAGAAGCGGCGGCCGCTAGCGCTCTGCCATTGTGGCCGCCCCAGCACTGGCGGCCGGGAAGCGCTGTGGCCAGCTGACACCTGCACACTTCCAACTGCAAACTGTGTGTTCCAGGGTTCTTGCTGTTGTTGTTGTGGCCTTCAATCCATAGACTGGTTTGATGCATTGTTGGTGGATCCCTTATGAACATCTAACCGACTGATCATGCATCTTTTTGCATTGCATACTCCACCAGTCAGCATTTCTGAAACGTTTTGTATCAGTCACTAGGCCACATACCTCGTACGTTTAACAGTCACTCAAGCACGACAGTCATCCTATTCCCGCTTCTAACAAATCAATACTCCCGGTAAACATCTGTAACACAGCCAATTACATTGTAAACCTGACTGACACACATATAACAGCTCATATGGAACGTTCCAGATCAACACCAAGTTCTTTTCATATATATATATATATCAAGAGCAATCCTTTAGAGACTACACAAACGATTCAACGCACCTCCAAACGAAGGTAACTACACAGTTTTAAATCACCTAACCAAATGATTTATTGAAATCGAAAAACAATAATTTACCACCACAAGCATCTCCGCTATGCTACTGAGAGGCATCCATTCGTAAAGTAAACACCACTAAAAGACGAGAGCCGGCTGCGGTGGCCGAGGGGACTGAGGCGCTCCAGTCACGGTCTGCACGGCCACTACGGCCGGGGATTCGAATCCCCCCTCGGGCATGGATATTTGTGCCGTCCTTAGTATAAGGTAGTTGATATGTAGTTTGTAAGTTTAGGGACTGATGACCCCGTAGTTAAGTTCAAAAATGTTCAAATGTTTGTATAGCTTATGGGACTTAACTACAGGGTCATCAGTCCCTAAACTTACAAACTACTTATGAACTAGCTACAACTAAGGACGGCACAAATATCCATGCCCGAGGGGGGATTCGAACCCCCGACCGTAGTGGCCGTGCAGACCGTGACTGAAGCGCCTCAGTCCCCTCGGCCACCGCGGCCGGCCGTAGTTAAGTCCCATAAGCTTAACAAACATTTGAACATTTTGAAAAGACGAGATAAATACACCACAGCCCTAACACATAACGATACTGCTAAGTATCAGTATGCATTCCACAAATGTAGAACACTAATGTTGCAGCGACCTGTACGACTAAACATATCGAAATTGTTATTTTGCACAAGCCACGATGCATCCCATGCACCAGATTACGAATACATGAGACCAAATTTTATGAAGAAAGAATATTACATTACTTCTATCAACAGCCATAAGAGTAAAAAACGAACGATTTGTCACAGCTATTCCATCGCTCTTAATGCAACATCAACACAAAAACCATGTCTAACTAACCTCTACGGGCCATAAAGAGACATCCTTGCACAATCGTATTACCGACAAATACTGCAACACTTCTGTGAATCATCTCCTCGTATATGACACGAACGGGGTATTTATCGTATGAGTTGACTACAACAGCCGTTATAAACGGCATTATGAAAATATAGTTAGTGGTAACCTGTTGTTGTTGTGGTCTTCAGTCCGGAGACTGCTTTGATGCAGCTCTCCACGCTACGCTGTCCTATGCAAGCCTTTTCATCTCAGAATACGAATGGCAACCTACATCCTTTTGAATCTGCTTACTGTATTCGTCCCTCGGTCTCCCTCTACAATTTTTACCCCACACAGTTCCTTGTAGTGCTAAGTTGACGATTCCTTCATGTCTCACAATGTGTCATTTCTCTTAGTCAGGACATGCCAGAAAATCCTTTTCTCCTCAATTCTGTTGAGCATCTCCTCATTGGTTACGTGATCTACACATCAAATCTTCATCATTCGTCTGTATCACCAAATTTCGAAAGCTTATATCACATTTTGGTGTGGACTTCAGAAACCCAGCACATATGGGATTTCTGCACTCAGTATCTGACCTCGCAAATCCTTTAATTTCCCAAAGAGATACGATTCGATTATCTTGTGACCGTAGTGAGATAAGTTGTGTAACTTGCCACACTACAGTGTTCAAACAATCCACGGTCAACTTCAGTGTATTTTTCAGCTCTTGTAGACAGGTAGTGTGTTGCCGATACTCAAGTAATATCTGTCTAAAGAGCAGCAAACCGCCACGGCGGCGTGGCCGAGCGCATTGAGGCGCTATGCTACGATATGCGATGCCATTCTACGTCGGGGGTTCGAATCCCCACTCGGGCATGGATGTTTGTGCTGCCTTAAGTATAAACTTGTTTATAAGTAGCTTGTAATTTTAGGGACTGATGACCCCCAAGTTAAGTCCCATAAGCTTTATAAGCATTAGAACATTTTAAGCACCAAACTGCAATGAAGTTGATGGTCGGCTCATAAACAGAGACAGACACGACGGTTACTGAAAACACTTAAAATTACGATATCCTGTTTTCAGATCCGAATTTGATGAAATCATGCCTATATGTTGATTTACACTTCTTCAGGTTTCAGGTTGTGAAAACCGAATGAAAATTCGTCTATACTTTTTGAATATGATAGTGTACAATGACAGACGTATATTTATAGTTTTGCAACAAATTATGTATTGTGGGTATCCGTAGCTGTAGACTTCAGTCATATTGAATGGAAACCGATTCAGATGTATGGTTATTCAGCCTACTAGTTTTGTGGCATTAGAGCCACATCATCAGGGTTACCTGTAAACAAAGAAGAGAAATGCCACTGACAGTCATGTTATGGTAATTTACATTTGGGCTACAGATAAGAAAACAGTAGGTATAAGGTACTCACAAATTGTTTCACAAATTTCGTGGTGTCTCTAGTCGACCAAGCATTCTCTGGTCCTGTTCCATAAAATGTTAAATAAATTGGATGGCCCGAATTGAAACACTGTGGAAATGGTAAATGAGAGAAAATTAAACTTACATACCGGTGGCGTTGTGTGTGTCATAGTTTTGTTATTAGTGTGGAAGATATACTTTTTACTCAGAAGGAAAGTACATGAGCTCGAACAAACATATCTGTATGAACGTTTGGTTACAGGATCTCTACGTACACCTCAATGTGCTGGTGGGTGTCGTTTTTCTACAAAACTCTGCGATCATGCTCTAGATGGCACTGTAGATGTAATTGTATACGCCATACATAATTCAGATATCTTAACTATAACTTATGTAATAATCATCGTACATGATCTCTAGCGAATTGTCATCAAAAGCCCTGATGATAGTTGCAACTTTAACCTTCTTCCCGAAAGACTGTTGGTATTCACTGCCACTGCTTCCATCGCCTCTTCCCGCACTTACCGTAGCACCACCGCTTGCAATGTGTTGTTCGTTATTATCATCCCTATTATCATTATTATGAGTTTGTAACAACAGTATCTAACTTATGCTTGTATTTCTGTACCATAACAGATACGAGAAAGCATGCAAATGATTCATCTTCTACATTAATACCATCTTCACGAAGAAGGGTTCGTTAACAAACAAAAATGTTCAAATGTTTGTCAAACTTATGGGACTTAACTACGGGGTCATCAGTCCCTAAACATACAAACTACTTATGAACTACTTACGAAGTAGGGCGGCACAAATATCCATGCCCGAGGGGGGATTCGAACCCCCGACCGTAGTGGCCGTGCTGACCGTGACTGGAGCGCCTCAGTCACCTCGGCCACCGCGGCCGGCTCTTCGTTAACTTCATCTCAACTAATCGCAATACATTAGCAATCGCAGTCATTAGCAATCGCCGCCCCATCTGACGCTTCACCACACAAATAACATGACAAAACGCAACTAAGGAGGCACACTGCAACGTCCCTACTGGCGAACCGACAGGTCAAAGTGCAATGCGGCATGGCACACGCAGAGGCCTCTAACGGGCGACTGCAGAGTAATGCAGATGCGGGAGTATCACTAGTGCAATAAGGGATCTTTGGGAAGCAATACTTACCTTACGTCTTATCTTAGAAGATAGATTAAGGAAAGGCAAACCTACAATTTTAACTTTCGTAGATTTAGAGAAAGCATTTGACAATGTTGACTGGACTAGACTCTTTCGAATTCTGAAGTCAGCAGGGGTAAAATACAAGGCAAAGAGAGTTATTTACAACTTGTACAAAAGCCAGACCGCAGTTATTAGACTCGAAGGGCATGAAAGGGAAGCATCAGTTGGGAAGGGAGTAAGACAGGGTTGTAGCCTTTCTCCGATGTTATTCAATTTGTACATTGAGCAGGCGGTGAAGGAAAGCAAGGAAAATTTTGGAATAGTCATTAAAGTTCAGGGGGAAGAAATAAAAACATTGCGTTTTGCTGATGACATTGTAATTCTGTCAGAGACAGCGAACGACCTAGAAGAGCAGTTGAATGGAATGGACAGTGTGTTGAAGGGAGCGTATAAAATGAACATTATCAAGAACAAAACAAAAATAATGGAATGTAGTCTTAGAAAATCAGGCGATGCCGAAGGAATTACACTAGGTAATGAGACAATGAAGGTGGTAGATGAGTTTTGTTACTTGGGTAGTAAAATAACGTGCGATGGTCGCAGTACAGAGGATATAAAATTCAGAATGGCAATGAGAAGAAAAGCATTTTTGAAAAAGAGAAATTTGCTAACATCGAATATTAATTTAAGGGTAAGGAAGTCTTTTCTGACAGCATTTGTGTGGAGTGTTGCCTTGTACGGGAGTGAAACATGGACGATAAGCAGTGCGGACAGGAAGAGAATAGAGGCTTTTGAAATGTGGTGCTACAGGAGAATGCTGAAGATTAAGTGGGTAGATCACATAACTAATGAAGAGGTACTGAATAGAATTGGCGAGAAAAGGAATTTTTGGCATACCCTGACTAAAAGAAGGGATCGCTTGGTAGGACACATTCTTAGACATCGTGGAATCGTAACTTTAGCATTGGAGGGAAGTGTGTGGGGTAAAAATCGCAGAGGGAGACCAAGAGACGCGTATAGTAAGCAGATTCAAGTGGATGTGGGTTGTCGTTCTTATGAGGAGATGGAAAGGCTTGCTCAGGATAGAGTAGGGTGGAGAGCTGCATCAAACCAGTCTCCGGACTGAAGACCATAACAACAACAACATTATCTCTCATACGATTTTGGTGTATATGTGTTTCTTCGAGCCCAAATACTTCCCTTGTCAGTATTAAGAGGAGGGCTACATTTCAGTTCCCGTCAGCTGAAGTTAAGAAGTGTTGCTCTCCAATTGGTAGTTGCGAGTGCAAAAGCAGCGACATCCCCTTCACTGCCGCGTCCACCCCATCCCCGCCAGCACGTCCTCAATCAGGGATCATCCCGCCACTGTGTCGCGATCTCTTCCGCCGGCGGGGACGCAACACCCGGGAGGGCGGTTTAACCTTTATCTGTGGCCAACAGACCGGCGCCAACCGCAATCAAAAAGAATACGAGCAATCGTTGGGGCGAGGCCCTACCCTCCCCCCTACCCCTCCAGCCGCTGCCGTCACGGAGTATTCGTTTCCCTCTCCTTTTTGTTTTTTTACATCGACGCATTTCTTGATGATGCCACGACATTTCGGAGATAATTAAATCTGCTCTTCACCTCCGTCCGAGTTTTATCCGTTTTTTACTCGCCGTTACAGGGGAGGCGCGCCGGTTATACGGCCGCCCGCGCCGCTGTAAACTCGATTGCAGACCCCAGCGCGCCCGCCGGAGCGGAACGCCAGTGACGTCATAGGCGCCCACGCCTCGTCCCTTACCGGCCAGACCCCACCACTGGCGTGAGAGCGTCGTCTACCGCGTGCGGAAGTCAGCGGCGTAGCCCCAGAGACAACTTGTCAACCGGAAGGAGTCCCCACACACAGAGAGACATGAGAGCAAGTACAGGCAACGGCACCGAACAAGCATCCTACAACACACGTCACATAGCACACGTACGGTCATAAAAACAGACAGTAAGATAGCACATGTACCGTACTAACTGAAAACCCGGCGTTGCCCGGGTATTTACAGGTGGTCCAGAAAAGGACACCCTGATTTCAAAATTAAATATCTCGAAAACAAAGATCGATAGAGGAGTGCAGTAAACGGTATGTTTACTGTGAAAGCTGTAAGAAGTTTGTACAGCAGTTTGAAATAAAAGTTACAAAAGCTGCTAACAGATGGCGCTGTACGCTGTACATCTCATATCAGCATACATAAGTGAAATAATGGTATGAAAACACTCTTTGCAAACAATCACATCACAATGTTTTCAAAATGTTCACCATTGGCACTACAGAGTTGGCGCAAACGAAGAATGAAATTCGCCATCACATTTCGTAGTGTCTCAAGCGAAATGGAATCACATGCCCCAGAGAGATCGCCGATTCAAGTTCGTCCAGCGTGGGGGGATGCTTCGGGTATACCATATCTCTTTCACTGAGCCCCACAAAAAAAAAAAAAAAAAAAAAAAAAAAAAGTCACAGGGAGTCAAATCCGGCGAATATGGAGGCCAATCCATGCCTGCATCAGTAAATTTGGGTTATTCCAAAGAAGCAATGAGTCGATTCCCGAAGTATTTATCAAGAAAGCGAAACACTTGTTCGGTCCGATGTGGTCGGGCTCCATCTTGCATAAACCATTCAGTACCTGATCGATCCTCTAACGCTTACTGTGTGGCGACAAATTGTTCCAAAATTGCAACGTAAAGTGCACCAGTGATCGTTTCTCGAATGAAAAAGGGCCAATAATGCCTCTGCTGCATACTGCAGCCCACACAGCTACTTTAGGAGAATAGAGGAGTTTCGCTTCACACCAATATGGCTTTTCGGAACCCCAGAATCGCCACTTCTGCTTATTCACGTATCCATTCAGGTGGCAGTGTACTTCATTTGTAAACCAGATGCAACCAACATCAAATCTTTCACTATCAATCATTGTGAGCATCTGATTAGCAAAGGCAACCCTTTGTTGTACAGCTCGTACGGGTATGGCCCGGTGGGTTTGAATTTTGAATGGAAACATGTGTAGGCTCTTTCTCAGTATTTTCTGCGTCCTGGAACGCTTCAAACCAGTCTCAGATGCAATTCTACGGACGAATGGCACTGGATTTCGCTGAATAATTCCAGAAACTGTGGCGATATTTTCAGGGGTAACTGCGGTTTGCTTGCGGCCAATATGCCCCACTAGATCATCAGTTATGCTGCCTGTTTGTTGAAATTTTGAGAAGAGCTTGAAAACTTCGCCTTGTTGCCGTAGGACTCTCTTCTAACCTGTAGTACTCTAGCACCAGAAAACGGTACGCTAACCTCATTTCACGTTTCAATAGTGGAACTGATCACTCTGGGCTTCGGATGACTATTTATACTAGGCATTACGTATGGCGATTACAGCGCCATCTGTTAGCAGCTTTTGTTACTATTATTTCAAACTGCTGTATAAACTTGTTACAGTTTTCACGATAAACATACCGTTTACTGCATTCCTCTATCAATCTTTGTTTTCGAGTTATTTAATTTTGAAATCAGGGAGTCCTTTTCTGGACACCCTGTATTTATTCTACACTCTCGTAGTCCACCTCCCCTTCCCTCTTCTCTCTGAACCCATCTTTTTCTCTTCCATCTCTCTGTTCATTTCCACCTTTCCCTCTCTCGGCAAAGCTTTTTGCAAGGTACCTTCTGTCATGTACCATACAAACATGTATGTACCCAGTGACCTCCCTCTTGGTTTAAAGCTCGTGTGTGCAAAAATTCATCAAGATCGAAGAAAAACTATACATTTTGTCAAAGTCCGTAAGTTAAGCACCCTGCACCATGCACCGAACTTAATTTTATACAGACAGTGACATTCCTCTTGTTTTTAAGATCAAGTGTGCAAAATTTCTTCAATATCGGAACAAAATTATAGATTTCTATACAATAGAAACACAGGGTCACATTGTAAAACGTACTTTGTGGTTCTCAAATTTTCCAGTTTTATTTCATACAACCCTTGTTCTGAGAATAATGAAAACAACAAAAAAAGGATCTGTGAAATCGGTTGAGCCGTTCTCAAGTTGTGCCGCGATCAAGGTAATTAGGAATCCACTTTTATGTTGCAAGGCATCCTCGCCCTTGAACCTTATGAAACTTTAGGTAAACGGTGATCTTCCTCTTCTTTTGAAGGTCAAGCGTGCAAAATTTCGTGGAGATCAGCATGAAACTGTAGCTTTCGTCACTAAGTAGGAAAAGTATCCTCCGCCATGCACCTTAATTCTGTCCTATCGCAAAATACTTAAATATCTGACGTCTTCTACCTATAAACTACATTCCTGCCCAATTTCAGCTTTATAGGTGAAGTAATTTACGAGATTTCGTGTTTTGTCAGTGAGTGAGTGAATGAGTGTCCTTTCGCTTTTATATAGATACACAGATTTACTCGGCTTTAGTACTCGCCTTTTTTCCAATTTTTTTACTTCTGAAATTGGAGAGGGTACTATAGGACGAAACTTAATAAATTTAATAGTGCGTTCGATTGGTTCAGGATGGGTTAAATTTGTTAACCATTTTATCACATTTTATACGAAATGCCTACACAACTTATATGTAATTCAGTGTGTCACAGTTTATATAGCAAAAATATGCCTCTGTTATGGTCTTCTTGCGTTCTTGCGTAGCAGTCCGTGACTAGCAGAAGCCACACGCTGTTACAAGTAAACACTGGAAATACGAAAAATTCAAATTCGCGCGCTGAGGCACGGACGGCAATATTCGTTGCAAATTCGATAACTCTTACTTTAAACGATGCAGCCAAGCTAATTTTCCGATCTCTGGTACTCATTTTCGTATGTCGTTCACAGTATAAATCTGCATTCAACACTACTTGTGGGAAAATACAAGCCTAGCGGTACTGAATGGAGAGTTGGGCGTAGGGGTAGTCAGCTATTGTTAGTGTTATGCCGTAGAAATACCACTATCCATGAGCCAGCGTCAGGACATGTTGCTGAATTTCAAATAATCTGTTCAAATTCATCAATTTACAAGATTTTTTAAATTTCGTATTTTGACCTCAAAAATTTAAGAGGTTGGGTGTACTACAGGCGGTGGGATACTATAGCTGATTAACTACGGTAATTATAAAACACACCCCACGCGGGAGTTACCGTGTGTTCTAAGGCGCCTTGTGCGGAGTACGCGTCTGCTCCCGTTGGAGGTTCGAGTCCTCCCTCGGGAATGGGTGTGTGTGTCTCGACCTAAGCATAAGTTAGTTTAAGTAGTTTTTAAGTCTAGGGAGTGATGACTACTGTAAAGAAAAAAAATCTGACACTGACCTCGTGATTAAAAATTAATAATTTGTGGGGTGAATCACTTCATAGAATAGAATCCTTTTCCACTTGAGTAAAGGAGAACGCGCATTATTGTTATTATAGACACGTCAGTACATGCATCTTACATTGGACGGAGTTCAACAACAACTAACACATTATTAATTAACAATCTCAGATGTTTAAACTTTCAGCCAAAGAGAATATATATAAAGATAGTTATCCTAAACTTGAATTTACATGAAACTTCCTGGCAGATTAAAATTGTGTGCCGGAACCCGGACTCGAACCTGGGACCTTTGCCTTTCGCGGGCAAGCGCACTACTGACTGTGCTATCCCGACACGACTCACGATGCCGCCTCACAACTTTACTTCCGCCAGTACCTCGCCTCCTACTTTCCAAACTTCACAGAAGCTCTCCTGCAAACACGGAAGACTAGCACTCCTGGAAGAAAGGATATGGTGAAGACATGGCTTAGCCACAGCCTAAGGGATGTTTCCAGAATGAAACTTCACTCTGCAGCGGAGTGTGCGCTGATATGAAACTTCCTGGCAGATTAAAATTATGTGCCGGAACCGGGACTCGAACCTGGGACCTTTGCCTTTCGCGGGCAAGCGCACTACCGACTGTGCTATCCCGACACGACGATAGACGTCATGCAACGGGTCTTTCTACACAGAGGAAAAAAATCTATTTAATGGTAAAAACCACGAAAGGGAACACGCTAATCGGCGCACATGTGGGCCGACAAGTACACAGATTACAAGTTAGAGTGGGCAATTTTTAGGGAAAATTATCACGCTACACTCACTAGGAGACACATTAGCAAATTAGCTATACAATTATTAACCACTCATGTGCACTGAATGATGGAAAAGCTGAAGGCCTAGTCTGATATCGTCCACGTTTTCTGTCAAAAAAGTAAGAACAGTATAGGCACCGCGAATCCCCAAAAATATTAGAATTCAACTACGATAAGAACGCGAAAGACATTGAACATTTTTAAACAGGCGAAGAAGTGATTTAAAAGTTATAATGTGCAAGAACTATGCTAACGAAACACCATCAGAGCCTCGGAATCAGATTCCAGCAAAAATCGACATAAAATTAGCAATCCTGTAGGAAATTAAGCAAAATCTCACTACTACACATAGTGTAGCTGCTACTCCCGGAATTAAACTCGTGAAAAGGCATAAGTACGACTATGGAGCCTGAACTAAGTCGAGCCATGAGGCCACAGCAGAACCAAACCCAGAGGTACTTACCCTACCAGGAACCAAGAAGCGAATGAATAGCTTTCTTCAGCACTGTTTAACCGTTGCCAGAGAGAGGTAGTGGAGGGGAGCCCAGAGAGCATCACAATTCATCAGGCAGGTAACCTGACCAACCCCCAGCCAAGGAGGTTAAGAGCAAGCTACATTAGGAATCTTTGCTAAGACAGGGTTCTGCTCAGCAGTTGGCAGTTGGCAAACCTACTTCTCGCCCAGAGACATTCAACACCCAACGTTTGAAAGAAACGATCACACAAAACAGACTAGACGTGCCTAGAACTTCCTAGACTGTCTTACATACAAAGTTTCATTCATTCTGTGGAAGCCAGGGCCAATACACACTAATAAATGTTTGGGGCCTCATGTACAACATAGACAGAGTTTTACATACAGATAAAACTAAATCAATATATAGTGCCTGGTATCTCGCATATTGCGAGTGTAGTGTCTTGCCACACTCAAAAAAAAAATGTCTGAAACTCATCAACATTTGTTCATGGGGAGTCAATTAAATAGAACACGTTATGTGGACGTGTTTCGTCTAAAGACAGCACAAACATCCATACCCGAGGGGGGATTCAAACCCCCGACAGGGAACGACCCTGCACATCGCAGAATAGCGCCTCAATGCGCTCGACCGCTACGCCGCGGCCCTCTTCGTTATCAGTAACTGATCGATTGAACGTTCCGAGAACTTCTTTCCTGGCTATGAACCGATTGAATCACCCTCTCCACTCCAGTTTACGAGCGTGGGGCGTCGCAATTGGTGCTTCCTTCAAGCAGAATCGCCCATTCCCCGCCCCTCCCCTCACCCGTAAAATCAGCCAACCTCGACTAAATTGTTATACCTCCATGTCAATCCCGCCTCTGAGACTGAGCTTCGCACGCTTCACTAGCGCCTCCCTGAATACCTTATTATTAGATTTTAAAATTTCATGCGTGCTGCCCCCCCCCCCCCCAACCATTACCGTCAAAAACTGGGCCGTAAAAGTTGGCACACTGCGGCACTCTGCTCGCCTCTCCCTTCCCTCCACCCTCTCTTTTTTTAATGTCTCCATTAAAAGCATCCGACGTATGCCGTAACCCCTTTCCTGTCGCAATCACCCCAACGCGGTTGAAACAGATTAGTCGGACCTGTAAATGGAGCGGAACCAGCTAAAGGCGGTCGCGAGGGAGGGTGGGGGGAGGTATGGATGGGAGGGGGTTTAGATGCCGGCTAAAGAAAGATAAAAAGAACGCCGGCAGAGGGACATTAATTCTTTCCCTAACGACTGTGACAAGGCTAAATTACCCGTTGACACGATACGCCGCATCGCAGTCGTCATTTGTTTCTCGTGTTAATGGATTTGCTCGGGATTTTTGCGGAAGGAGAGTTCCGCTCGAGGAAGAGACGCCCGCGAAGGAAGGAGGAGAGGATGGGAGGTTTGTGAAGGGGTCGCGGAGGACCAACTCCCGGTTAAAAGTTAATGGCCGCCTGCTGCGTTTCTTTCGTTTCGCTGTCTCCGTCTCTCTCGCTTCCCCTAGCCGCCTCTCTCGGTTTGAATACATCTCTGACGGTGATAATGTCTCTGCAGGGAGCCGAGTGGCAGCAGCACTGTCGAGGATGATGTCCCTGACGATGAGGAGAGGTGAAGGGAACGGGCTCAGGCGACGCAGCGGCTAGAAGGGGGGGGGGGGGGGGGGAAGGGAAAAGTAAAAAAACGAGGAAACAAAAGGGGGGAGAGCTGACAGCGCCATCTTTCCAGTCGATAGGAAAACTCCGCGAGTTGTTTGAACAAGGAGGCGGTAATGCATTTCAAACGACGTTCACAAAGAGCGGCCGCACCGGCGCTTGGTGTTCCAGCCGATAAGCACGAAGACTGGCGCCAGCGATCGTGGTGGTCCCTGCACCTCCACTGGCGTCAAGGACAGGGGGCCACAGGTACAGACTAGTTACGGACGGAACAGCAAATTACACTTTTTTCATAAAAGAAAAAAAGACCCTGAAAGACTACATCTAATGTTCAAATGTTTGTAATTCTATCGGAACAAACTGCGTGGTCATCAGTCCGTAGCTTACAAACTACTTAAACTAAGAACAACACACACACACCCATGCCCCAGGAAGGACTCGAACCTCCACGGCGAGCAACCGCGCGCTCCGCAGCGAGACGCTTTAGACCGCTCGGCTACTCCACCGCGGCAGACTACATCTACAAAGATATTCTGCATATCGCATTTAAGTGCCTGGCAGAGGGTTCATTAACCACTTTCATAACCTTTCTCTACCGTTCCATTCTCTAATAGCGCGCGGGAAGAAAGAACACCTAAATCGATCCGTTTACGATCTGATTTCTCTTATTTTATTGGGATGGTCATGTCTCCCTAAGTAGGTGGGTGCTAGCAAAATATTTTTATATTCAGAAGTAAAAGTCGGTGATTGAAACTTCGCAAATAGATCTTGCCGCAACGAATAACGTCGTTCTTTTAATGATTTCCACCTCAAATCGCGCAACATTTTCATGACGCTTTCCCCCCTGTAACGTGATAAAACAAAACGAGCTGCCCTTCCCTGAACCTTCTAAGTCCCACCTGGTGAGGGTCCCACACTGGGAAACACTACTCCAGAAGAGGACGCACAGGTGTGATGTAGGCAGTCTCTTTAGTGAAGCTGTTGCATCTTCGAAGCGTTCTGCCAATGAAACGTAACCTTTGGTTCGCCTTCCCCACAATATTTTCTATGCATTCTCTCCAGTCTAAGTTGTTCGTAATTGTAACTCCCAGGTATTTGGTAGAATTTACGACCTTAAGGTTTGGCTGATTTATCGTGTAATTGAGGTTCATCGGATTTCTTGTAGTGGTCACGTGTATTACTTCACACTTTTCCTTATCTAGTGTTAATTGCCAATTTTCGCACCATGTAGAAATTTTATCTAAATCGCTTTGCAGTTGCTTTCGATAGTCTTTTGACTTCACTTACCGATAAACGACAGTATCATCCCAGAACAGTCTAAGGGAGCTATTGAGATTGCGCTCCACATTGATTTCTGCGGTTATTTCAGATATTACAGCTTGTCTGTCGGCACTGAATACTCTACCCAGACGCCGTTCCTTTCGATCCTTAACTGGCGACCGTCTGCATTGTCCATGATAAGAGCCAAATCCTGAAGTGTGGTATTCTTGTCACATTCTTGACATTGAGGATATTGAAAACTTCATCTATTTCCGAAGTGGGATGTACCCTGAGTCTATCTCTAAGTACCGTTTAAACTGTGTTAATACTCGTAGTGCAGCCATAATGACGTCTGAAACCTGTTGACATGAATCACCGGGGTATAAATGAAAAGCTCTGCCACTGCACGGCCGTATATACCTTGTGTACGTGATACTGCCACTAACTGTAGCGGTGCATATCGCATGAATTGTAGCCACAGTGTGTTTTAATACCTGGACCAATTTTCATGGAGCTATGTTATGCCTCCTGGACCGACCGGAACATCAGTAAGCCTGTGCCACACATTGTCTACTGCCAATGAGTGCTCGTGCGTTACATTACCTAAGTCCCGCACAGGGAGAGAAGATTACCATAATATCGCCAACATTGTTGTGCTCATTTAAACACTATTTGCAGTGTTCGTGCTTATCTATCACCGGAACCAGTGCGAAGATCTGAAGGACACTGCGGGCATCGTATTCCAACGAGCGACATAAAGGCTTGTAACAGTTGTAATAAAAATCTCTTCCTGCGTGGGATGTCACTTACTGCAGTGCACAAGAACTCGTGGTTAGTAGGCAAAGTTTGATACAGGAAAGTATGGGTCGGCCTATTAGTCGTGCGCCGATACCGTAATGGTTAACGAAACCGCTCGTGAAAATCAGGAAAACCGGGTTCGAGTCCCAGTCCGCCGCAAATTTTTATATGTCGCCAATAAATTGCACAGCCGATGCTGACTGGTATTCGCAACAGACAATACGTTTCTTGTATATCATTTGCCAGTTGCAATCGCCTCAGTATCCATTCCTTCAGACAAGAATGCAATCCTGAAGAACATTTACATTGGTTGCATCGATAAACATAGACACTGCACATCGTCAGTTATGTGGAGTATCACACACCAGTATACGTCAGCTGTGTCAGCTCTTTTTTCTGTTTTTAAATTTCCGATTGGGAAATTGTATATATTTAAATCTCTTTTGGTGTTAGGTTGAGCCGTTTCGTCTCCTGCTAGTGCCTAACGTGGTTTTCAGTACAAAGATATAGTAGTTTTATATGACCTTATTTAGGTTTGAGGTGGGGAGGATGAGCCATGGTGGCTCCTGGTTTTGATCCAGTACGTCCTTCCTGTTCGATTTCGGCGTGCTGCAAGTGCTGAGTGGTCTGCCTTGTTTATTTTCTTGATAAAACTTCTAGTTTTAAAATACTTCTCCCTCCTTGTTTCACCTTATCTTGTCACTACATCTTCCTTGTGACTTCTATTTAAGTTGCATTCCTTGATGAACACATCACCATGTACTTCATACAACTATTTATCTTACAGTGCCTTCTGTAGTTGCTGTTCACCACCGAGGGTGTCCTTGCCGTTATGTATGCTTGGCTGTTCACGCGTTCGTACCGATAAGGTTCTGGCTCGCTCGGTGCTGGCAGTCATGGCGAGTGGAGCAACTTGTTAGCAAGTGTCTGCGGGCGCTGTGAGCTAACGGTGTATGTGGCAGCCCCGGACGCCCACCGCCAGAGGTAGTTTAATAGCTGTCGTGTTACAGATTCTACTTACGTCCACAGCTGATCATATTCTGGAAGTGGAGAAGTACTCTTCGCATCGTCACACTGGTGCACTGGGGTCTGAATCGTTGGCGAGTCGATTGTCTAACATGTCCAGTTCAGCAGTAGTATCAACTTCACCACGGTGGAACCTATTATAAGTTGCTCTGTTTTCACATCTTTCGAGTCAGCTTCCTCTCTCGAGTTGCCTCCGGTGACAGTGGGCTTTGTGTCAGCATTGTTCAGGGTGTTGCTTGATGTATTGCTGTGTGCTTTAATTTTTGCGGTTGTTCTTTTTGATATCTATTCTTTATCTTTCTTCTGGTTTTGATTTGCTGCCTCGGCGGAGTGGCCGAGTGGATTGAGACGCTATGCTCCGATGCGCGAGGCCGCTCCCCGTCGAGGGTTCGAATCTTCCCTCGGGCATGGGTGTTTGTGCTGTCTTTAGTATAAGGTAGATCAGTAGTAGTTTGTCAGTTTAGGGAATGATGACCCCGCAGTTAAGTCCCATAAGCTTTACAAACATTTGAACTTTTTTTTTTTTTTTTTTTTTTTTTTTTTTTTTTTTTTTTTTTTTGCAACCATGGCATTTTCTGCTTTGTAGCCACTCATTCATGTGCCAGACATCTTCCCTGGTCGCTGGCAGTGTAATTTTCCTCCGCTTGTCCAAAAACTGCGCAGCGGGAGATTGTATTTTGGCAGTCTAATCTTAACTGTTTTCATTGTTTTGGTATACAATTGGGCATTTTGACGTATTTTCTACCATATCGAGACACTTAACTTTCTCTTGACTAATTTGTGTGTGTTCTTAGCTAACAGCAGTCAGACATCCGTCTCACGACGAGGTATTCTAGGATCTGGCTACCATCCCATATACGTTTTGTCCTAAAGGTCTGAATATAAATATGTTACCAACATGAGATCGCATGCAGTTCAGGTGACTGAAAGTTAGAAAGGCATTTTTTGGCTTTCTGTATCAAATAATTAATCTAAATTTGAAGCTGTGTCCCTTTAAGAAAAATAAAAGTGCCTTGACGGTTCAAACTGTGGCATTGCCACATTAAGGTGTTGGAATGTGTGATTCTTTTAAACAATTTCGAGTATTCTGTAGTACCTTCATGTTGTTTAAAAATCGGGATTTTTAAGAGTCTATTCATTATCTGTGTTTTGGAACTGTATGAAGACATTAACCTTATTTTGAAGCCCTGGTCTCTTATGAAAATTAGAAGTGTCTAGCTGGTTTAAACTGTCGCTAACTTCCCAGGACATTGCCATTTTAAAATATTGGATGTTTCAATGACTGGCTAGTATGAAATTGGAATTGTAAAATCTATTCTTTTTAATAAATTGTTAGATTGATTTTATTGCCCCCCCCCCCTTTCCCCCCAGTCCTACCACTTCAACCATCTTTTCCTTTAATTGCTAAATTTGGGATTTTTATACTTAGTTTGGTTGTATGAATTGTATATATGCAGTGGGAGGCCGTGTTTTGGCGTGTTCCACTGTGGGTAGAGTATAAAGCGTAACCGCGCGATCTAAGGCTCCTTGTCACAGATTGCGCGGCCGCTCCCGGCGGAGGTCGAGCGTATGTATATAAATATTAGATTTTTTTTTCAGGGAAGCCAAAACAGTCTTGGTCCAACCCGCCACTGCCCGCACCGAAACTAAGTTTATTGTGCTGTATCGCTCCCTGTATATCTAGTAAAGCCAACCAATGCCCTTGAACAGTGCAAGGAGTCCCTTTACCAGTTCTTTATTAGACACAATTTCTTCGGGTCTGATTGTCCCAAATGTTCTGTGCCTTTTACTCTCCACTGAAATGCATTCGAAGATTAGATGTGATGCAGTTTCATCACCGTCATCACAGATCCTACATTTAGGCTCCTCTTCTGTTATTCCCATTGTATGTAGGTGTTTTTTGAAAATCCCATGGCCTGTCAGCAATGCAAATGTTCAAATGTTTGTAGAACTTATGGGGCTTAACTATGGGGTCATCAGTCCCTAAGCTTACAAACTACTTATGAAATAGCTAAGACCAAGGACGGCACAAAAATTCATGCCCGAGGGGGGATTCGAACCCCCGACCATAGTGGCCGTGCAGACCGTGACTGGAGTGCCTCAGTCCCCTCGGCCACCGCGACCGGCAGCAATCCAACCATGAGTCTAATCTCTCTCCTGTTCAGGCCCAGGATTGCAGAGCTTCTTTTAAAACATGGCTTTGGCATCATTACCTTGCCATGTTCTTGTTGGTAGACTTTGGTCCAATATTCTACGTGCCGTCTTCTGAACCAGTTACGTAGCTCCAATTTGATCATTGCCTTGGTGATTGTCAGGACAGGTTCCGGTCCAATAAATGGAGTCTCTGCCCCCCATCCTGGCTAATCTGTCTGCATTTTCGTTGCCACTGATCCCCGAGTGGCCAGGGACCCACTATAGGTTTACTCTATTGCTTTCCCCTAGCTCCACCAGAACCCTGTGACATTCTGCAACTATTTTAGACCTTGTTGTAGGAGCTGCCAGTGATCTCAGGGCTGCCTCGCTGTCTGTAAAGATATAGATGCTACGATCTTTGTAGCACCTACGCAAATTCTCCTCCACACATGCCCTGATGGCAGTGATTTCGGCCTGGAATACTGAGGCCAGTTTCCCTAGAGAGATGACGCCCTCCAGTCTTGGCTGCACCCCGTATACTCCGGCCCCAACGCCTTGGTCTGATTTTGACCCGTCAGTGAACCAGACAATATCCCCCGTACGGTGTCGAACTATTTTCTCCCACTGCTCCATACTTCCAATTGTTATATTGAAAGGCTTGTTGAAGCGGTGTGGGGTTATAATACAGTCTGCTGGCATTTCCCCAACCTTTCCTATATTTACTTCACTCACTATTTTAGTGTGTGATTCTGGATATCCCAAAGAGTTCCAGTTGTTGCCAGTTTTGAGCCTGTATGCACCATCCGCTGCCTCCATCTTGACCCAAAGGTGTAATGGGGGCATATCCAGCATGGTTTCCATCCCAGCAGTTGGTGTGCTGCTAATTCCGACTGTTATGGCTAAGCAGGCTAATCTCTGCACCTTACCAAGCGCCTTAGCAGCAACCTGCCGTTCTACCTTCTTCCACCACACGAGCACCCCATAGGTGATCCTGGGTCTAATCACCGTGGTGTATATCCAGTGCATACCCTTGGTGCTCAGGCCCCAGTTTTTACCACAAGTTCTCCTGGTACTTACAAGAGTACCTCTTGCCTTGGTGCAAATATTCCTAATGTGAGGGATTCATGTCAGTTTCTCATCTAGGGTAACCCCTAGATATTTCACAGGTAGCGCTTCATTGAATAGCTTCAGATGCCAACTTGAGTGTTGGATATTCTTCTTTGTGAATGTTACAACAACAGTCTTCTTAGGACTAACCCCCAGATCCTGTTTTCTGCACCAGTCTTGCACAATGTCCAATGCACCTTGTGCCATATTCTTCACTGTGTCAGCAAATTTGCCAAGTATTACTATGACAAGATCATCTGCGTATCCTTGGCAAAAGTACTGCCTAGAGTTTAATTCTCCAGTGAGATCATTCACCACTAGATTCCACAATAAAGGGGAAAGAACTCCTCCTTGCGCGCAATCCCTAGTGGTGTTGATTACCATTTTTTCATTCATCATGGTAGCCTCTACCTTTCTTCCACTGAGCATGGCCCTAGTCCACTTACGTATAGTGGTCCCTAGGTCATGCACCTCTGCTGCCCTAACCATGGAATCGAAGGTCGTGTTGCTAAAAGCCCCCTCGATGTCCAGAAATATACAGAGGGCTATTTCCTGAAGTGTAGTGCTTTCTCCACCTTCCCAACGAGTTGGTGGAGAGCTGTCTCACATGATTTACCTGGTTGATATGCATGTTGGTTTGAATGTAGAGAAGCCCTACTTAACCTCCATTCTCCAACATGCACATTAACCAGCTTTTCCAATGTCTTAAGAATGAAAGAGGACAGGCTGATTGGTCCCATATCCTTAGCCTTGGTATGATCTATTCTCCCTGGTTTTGGAATGAAGACAACCTTCACTGCTCTCCAGGAATTGGAAATGATTCCTGCTGCTAGGCTAACGCTGAATAAACTGCATAGGAATCTAATAAGATTTTCTCCCGCTTGTTGTAGGAGAGCTGGAAAGATTCCATCGGGCCCAGCTGACTTGAACGGTTGAAATGTTCCCGCCGCTCATCGGACCTTACTGAAACCGACACACTTCTTGGCCAAATCCCAGTCCTCTTTGCGAATATCTGAGATCCGTTGTCTCTCAGGAATCGCATTCTGGTCTGAGTTATCCCCCACAGTATATTGAGGAAAGTGAGTCTTGAGGAGCAGTTCCAGCATTTCATGTACTATCTTTGTATACTCCCCATCCTCCTTCCTCAATGTTCCTCCTGGATTAGGTGGTACCCT
Organism: Locusta migratoria; assembly: GCA_026315105.1. NCBI lineage: Eukaryota > Metazoa > Arthropoda > Insecta > Orthoptera > Acrididae > Locusta > Locusta migratoria. Next base: position 362,511,081 of record CM048749.1, read on the forward strand.
AGTGAGGATTTTATGAAGTCTCGCTTGAGCAGCTGTGCCCTCCACTTCCTCACAGAATACCTTCCAGGATGCCTCCTTTGCCCGTCGGATGGCAAGGTTGTAATTGACAAGGGCCTCACCATACTTTGCCCATTGTCCTTTGCGCCTTGCAAGGTTAAACAGTCTTCGTACCTGTTTCCTTTGCGTTTCCAGGTTATTATTCCACCAAGGCACACTCCTATTTGTGCACTTCTTGGTTATTGAGCAGTTGTCCTGGTATGAGGTCACTATAGCAGAGGTTACGGCCTCTGCTACTTCCTCAAACTCTGCTGGATTCCTTATCGAAGTTTTAATTTCCGGTAGGCTGAAGTCAAGGTCTCTCCTATATGTCTCCCAGTCCGTTTTCTTGGGATTCCTATAGGCCATGGTCTGTCTGGTTCCCATTTCAACTTTGAATTTAATATACATGTGATCTGATGAGGACGGCTCCAGGACCACATGCCACTGTTTGACGTAACTTCCCATAATCATGGAACCAAAAGATATGTCAATTACTTCTTCCCTTCTACTATTCCTGAGTGTAGGTTTATCACCCCTATTCAGGATCTCCAAGTTGTTAGATAGGAGAAATTCAAGAAGGTGCTCACCTCTACTGTTGGTGTCCTTGCTGCCCTATGATAGATTGTGGGCATTGGCATCACATCCCACCAACAGTTCGTCACCTTGCCGATGGCAGGCTTCCGTCAGTCTCCTCATTTCCCTCGTGATACCTTCCTCACGTTGCTGCATCCTGATGGTCACCAGGTCTCTGGAACAAAAATCCATCATTGGTATGAAAGGTATTCCATTTCTAACATAAATACATGTTCTGAAGTTTTTTAGATTTCTAGCATAAATCAGCTTACCTCCAGTACCACCGAGGTCCGATACACCTCCTTTGTATAAATAGGGTTCTTGTATCAGGGCCACGTCCACCTCCTGTCTCGCCAGGCGACGGCTCAGGGCAGCAGTGGCACCTTTAATACGCTGCAGGTTTATCTGCAGCACTTACAGTCCCCATCTTGCTGTCATTATTGCCTTTAAGGTCTTTGATTACCTTGACGGCGACCTGCGAGAACAATGCGACAACAGTTTCAGGTCTTGCTCTCGCATTGCCTTCAGGGACTTCTCTCCAACCTCCACCACCAGGGTTCGTCCTTCTGGACCGACCTTTTGGTTAATTACCCTCCAATCCTCTGTCAAGACTTTTGGGTTCTGGACCCTTATTTTCTCGAACAGAGTCTTTGGAGGGACATCCTTAAGGATCTTTAGTTCCATATTGACACCTTTGCGGTCTTCAGGCGTTCGGTTGCTGTCTTGACCAGCAGCTTCACATCCTCCCACGAGGATATTATCGGCACCTTGTCCTTAAGCCATTCTGCTGAGTGCTCCCCCTCGCAGTCAAAAAGGAGGGCACCGTGATCTAGATAGACCCTACTGAATTTGGGTCCTGGACCAGCGTGCCCCCCAATCTGTTCAAAGAGGGCCACGAGCTCCTCCTGCTGCGAGGTAGTGCTCACTAGTGGGTATCCTTCTTGGACAACGGCCATTCTAAAGACTGAGACTGCAGTACTATAGGTCTGTTTCCCTATTTCCCGCCTCAGCCTTTCAGGATCACGCTTGTCCAGAGAGGAGGGAGTCTTAGATTCCTCCCTAACCCTCTTGCCACCTGTCTTTGACGTCAGAGGGGTCTGTGTATCCCCTTCGACCTGAGGCAGTTTCTTGGGCTCAAGCCCTTTTGATTCCCTCCACTTATGCTTAGGAAGCCATTCTTTTCCTTCCTTTTGCTTCTGTTCCTTGAGAAGTTTCCTCCTCTGAGCCCCAGACAAAGCCTTAATCCTAATCTGGTCCAACTTCTCTGTTACAGTTTCCACTTCTTGCTCAGGTCTAGACCCTAATTCAGAAGTAGGAGTGCACTCCATCGGTCCTGATCCCGATGTCTGAGTATCTGAGGTCTCAGATTGCCCCTCAGATTCTTTTAAAATACTTTTTTCTCTGTGTTCATCTTAGTCGCACGAGATTTGGGGATTTATATGGTCCACGCCACGATAACCCCGCGCGGTGTAAGGCTACTTACTCAGTGAGGTCGCCCAGTATCCCTGAGGCTCCATTCGAGACACATCCACCCATGTGCCACGCACCCCTCGGCACGGATCGCATCACGCCTTGGGTTGGGAAAGGAATTGGGAAAGGAATGGGAGAGGATAAGGAAGACGGGACATTTTGGGACACGCTTGGTCTGATCCATCAGCTGAGGCCTTCGGTATAGCCCTCAGCTTCACACAGATACGCAAACCTCTCCACCCGCACGTACAGTGCTTCGTCAAGGTGGTGTCCCCCGGAGAGGTATATATATATATATATATATATACTCCTGGCCATTAAAATTGCTACACCACGAAAATGACGTGCTACAGACTCGAAATTTAATCGACAGGAAGGAGATGCTGTGGTATGCAAATGATTAGCTTTTCAGAGCATTCCCACAAGGTTGGCGCCGGTTGCGACAACTACAACGTGCTTACATGAGGAATGTTTCCAACCGATTTCTCATAAACAAACAGCAGTTGACCGGCGTTGCCTGGTGAAACGTTTTGTGATGCATCGTGTAAGCAGGCGAAATGCGTACAATCACGTTTTTCGCCTTTGAAAAGGTCGGATTGAAGCCTATCGCGATTGCGATTTATCGTATCGCGACAATGCTGCTCGCGTTGATCGAGATTCAATGAGTGTTAGCAGAATATGGAATCGGTGGGTTCAAGAGGGCAATGCGGAACGCTGTGCTGGATCCCAACGGCCTCGTATCACTAGCAGTCGAAATGACATGCATCTTATCCGCATGGCTGTAACGGATCGTGCAGACACCTCTCGATCCCTGAGTCAACAGATGGGGACGTTTACAAGACAACAACCATATGAACGAACAGTTCGACGACGTTTGCAGCAGTATGGACTATCAGCTCGGAGACCATGCCTCCCGTTACCCTTCACGCTGCATCACAGACAGGATTCGCCTGCCATGGTGTACGCAACGACGAACCTGCGTGCACGAATGGCAAAACGTCATTTTTTTGGTTGAATCCAGGTTCTGTTTACAGCATCATGATGCTCGCAGCCGTATTTGGTACATCGCAGAGAACGCACATTGGAAGCGTGTATTCGTTATTGCCATACTGGCGCATCACCCGGCGTGATGGTATGGGGCGCTACTAGTTACACGTCTCGGTCAGCTCTTGTCCGCATCGACGGCACTTTGAACAGTGGCCGTTACATTTCAGATGTGTTACGATCTGTGGCTCTACCCTTCATTCGATCCCTGCGAAACCTTACATTTCAGAAGCATAATGCACGACCGAGCAACTAGCTCGTCATAATACGCCAGTCACTACTCTTTATGAACTGTGGTATTCTACTGAAGCTGCACACGCCATCCAAGCTCTGTTTGACTCGATGCCCAGGCGTATCAAGGCCGTTATTACGGCCAGAGGTGGTTGTTCTGGGATCTATGCACCCAATTTGCGTGAAAATGTATTCACATGTCACTTCTAGCATAATATATTTGTCCAGTGTATACCCGTTTATCATCTGCATTTCTTCTTGGTGTAGCAATTTAATGGCCAGTAGCGTGTGTGTGTGTGTGTGTGTGTGTGTGTGTGTGTTGTCCTTAACGTAAGTTAGTTTAAGTAAGATTAAGTAGTCTGTAAGTCTAGGGACCTGATACCCTTAGCAGTTTGGTCCCTTCGGTTTACAAACATTTGAACACTTGTAAAGCGTATACATCGGTATCATCAGGCAAGATCTGGAAATATCAGAGGAACAATTGCAACGTACTGAATACGGAAACTATATGGAAGTGGAGGATATGGAGGTCACGAATATGTTTCATTTTGAAGGAGAGGAATGGCCAATACCCGAAATGCAACAACCCAACACTATCATCTCCAAGTCAATACCGAGTGAAGCCGTGCGGTCGCTAGCTTACCGTACTCCCATCCGGAGGACGACTGTTCAAATCCGTGAAATCAGCATCCCACATTTCCGATTTAGGTTTCCCATGATTGCCATAAAGTGTTCCCTGAAAATACAACAACGTATCGTTTCAAAGGACACAGCCGATTTGCTACCTTATCGTTGAAGTAATCAGAGATTGTGCTCCGTCTCTAATAATTTTTATATCGACCTGACGTTAAACTTCGATCTTTTCTTCCTTACTTCTCCGAGAGCAACAGGATCCTTCAAGTGGAGGTGGGTATGAACGGTCGCCACCAAAACATCTGCATTAGACGTCAGGAGTGAGCATATTACATGGTAATGTAGACAACATGCTGGAGAACTTCGCTATCTGCATTAGACATTAGTGAGACGTGGTGACCATTTTGATGCACTTGAAAATAACTTTAACTGTCTTGACCACAACTGCACTTTATTAAAGTCTAAGGCGTTTCGAAATACGTCTTATCAAAGACTATTAAAAGACAATGGTATTAATATTCGATCCAACACAATAAAATGTTGGATGGGATAGTAACACCACTGTCTTTTTATAGCCTTTAATAATGACGTATGTCGAAACGCGTAAGACCTTAATAAAGTACACTTGATGTCAAGACAAAGTTATTTTCAGGTGCATACTGGAGACTATTCATACGTGCTGTTATAATAGTTGTTAGGAGACGGTAGTAAATTTATCAGTGCATTCGATGTAAACTAAATTAAAAGTAATTATTTTAAGCAAAGAGAAATAGTATAATAAGTCAAGACATTGAAATATTGTACTCTGATCCTCTTGTGTCAATTTCTTGTTTGTTCACCTTACCAAAGACCCTCTTCAGCCTTGAATGGTTAATAATAATTGAAATTTCTCTTGTGTCGAGTTGTATAGTTTTGCATGAGAATGTCCGATACCACTCTTTTTTAAATTGACGATATATATCATAACCATATTTTCATACTATTTCGATTGTTCGAGATGAGGTATTTCCCTTGCCGCCATCCTACTTGTCAAACTTCTTAGTGTCATTCTGATGTTTCTGATAAATATCAAATGTGATCATGTATGCTGTTGTTCCATGTTCGAGAAACTCTCCGTTTTCCTTCATTTTGGTGTCTAGCATTTAAGACTGGCCGTTTACGTCTTAGGAAAATGTCCCGGTAACTACGGTGATATCCGTTTGTAATTGATTCTGGAAGACATCCGTTGCACGTTTTACGCGGCGATTTCACATTGTAATGTGGCTGCAGCGGGTGGTAAAAATATCGTGTCGGTTACAGGGTGTAACCGCCTGCGACAGCAGAAATTAAAGGAATATAATTTAAGAATTAGAACTGTCTTAGCGGAACTTTTAATGGGGACTCGCTGAAAAGAATCGCCCGGTCGTTAAGTCGTTAGCCATTACGAGGGCATAAATTATGTTAATGTCTCGTCCTGTTATAAACTCAGTAGCCAGAGTTCGTAATTTTACGGAACATTTAGACTCGACTGGTGCAGCGGATGCGAGGGGACAGGAAAAAAAAAAAACCTCGATTTTAAAAGCGGTTTGCTGCGCGAAGCTGTTGGCCGTGTGACAGTGATTTGTGGGTTTCGCGTGCACCGAGCGCCCACGCCGTGACACAGGGCGAGGTTCTGCCCGCGGGACACTGCCAGAGCGGGCGCGCTCTTCTTGTTCGGGAACCACTGTGCAGGAACGGCAGGGGCAGCAAGTAACACGCCTTATCCTCAAATTAAAACACGAGAAATTTCAAATTAGCGGTGCTAACTAAATTGGTTTGGAATCGGGCAGTATTATTCCTACATATTATAGAAACTAGCGACCCGTTCTGGTATCAGTTTACTTTCGAAGAAAATAAGACGTGCACATAGCGAAAAAAATGTTTGTTGCTTTTTTTATCAAATTTTTATATCAGAACTGCTTTAGCCTGTGTGTTGTCTTATCGCGTCAATGTATCGATGTGGTGCGCGTCTGACAGTCGCCCACATCGTCTTGGAATGCCCGGACTTAGCAACGCAAAGAAGGAATTTTAATCTCCCTGACGATTTGAAACTTGTTTTAGCTGACAATGCCTCTCGGGCTGACGCAGTTTTAAATTTTATTCGTGTGAGTGGGTTGTACCGATCCATTTGATTTTTAGTACTCTCTTCATTAAATATTTGTTCTTCGCTCGCCTACCGTTTTAGGCAGGTGGTTTTAATGTGCAAAAGCGGCCAGATGCCCTACTTCCTTGTCTGTGGTCGCCTGGTATCGTCTTTCCATCTTTCTCCTCTTTTATCCGTTTTTACTTTCGTTCTTTTACTTCTTGACGTATTACACCCTTTGTTTGGTGAGTTTTAACACATCGTTCTCTACTACATTGTAGTGCTTTTTATTCTATTCTCTACGGTTGGAACAAGGGACTCATAACCGTAGCCGTTTAGTCCCTTTAAAAACCAAACCAACCAACCAACCAAAATGCTGCATCCAGGGGGTTCAGAAGAGAATTTGAACTTCAGCTGCGCTTGCGCATTGCAACGCTGTGGCCACTGCCGCCTATATTAAGCGACCGTGCTAACACTCGTATACGTGCTGTCTCTACGACATAAAACATTTCTCATGCGATAAAAATACTTTGAACTTTGAATGTGCATATAAAATGATCAGATAGAAGAACGAAACGAAGAATAATAGTTTAAATACACTGTTTACTTAATTTATTTATTTACTTTTTTTCACGACGAGCTTTTTTCAGGGGGTTCACTGAGTCAGTGAATAAATAGGACGCGCCGCCACTGGTCGTTTAAGATCACATGGTTCGTATTGTCTTTGAACTTGAGACTTTGAAAATATGTTGCTGGACTGGGATTCATCTACATAGATACTCTGCAAATCACATTTAAGTGCCTGGCAGAGGGTTCATTAACCACTTTCATAACTTTTCTCTACCGTTCCATTCTCTAATAGCGCGCGGGAAGAAAGAACACCTAAGTCGTTCCGTTTTCGATCTGATTTCTCTTATTTTATTGGGATGGTCATGTCTTCCTAAGTAGGTGGGTGCTAGCAAAATATTTTCACATTCATAAGTAAAAGTCGGTGATTGAAACTTCGCAAACAGATCACGCCGCAATGAATAACGTCTTTCTTTTAACGATTTCCACCCCAATTCGTGCAACATTTCCGTGACGCTCCCCCCCCCCCCCCCCGTAACGTGATAAAACAAAACGAGCTGCCCTTCTCTGAACCTTCTCAATATCTTCCGTCTGGATACCAATACAGATCTCCTCTCTTGCTGTATTTGATCTTCCCGGAACCATATAGCTGGATCATTTCATTGTTTTCTCCGAGACTGCATACTCCTTTAGGCGCGTTTTTTGACACTTGCACGGAGTGACACTTTCCTAGACAGGGAATGTGTTTACACTTGCCCGGAACCCTGGACACTGCAGGTAGTTGACAGAGTGTTCCATAAGTAGGGTTCACCAGCCTATCCGCCGCAGGTACCTTTGGGCTGGATCGCCATCTGGGTTGTAAGAGCTCGCGGTAAAATGTAAAAGTTAAAAACCGACCACAGTACGTAACAAGAGCCTTGTTTTATCACTAAAATTAGCAAATAAGGTCCATGTGAACTACCGGTTACTCTCTGCTATAAAGTCTTGTTTCCTGGCCTAAAATGAGAACTGACTCGTTTCAAATTACTTCAATAACAGGGAGTTAGTACTACAGTGATCAATATACAAAGCAGCTCACACGTTATTACACACAGACATTAATAAGCAAGCCACCACAATTAAAGTTATCTTAGAAAGGTGGCTAAGAAAACATTTATGGCGCAACGGAATGTACACTTAAGAAAATTTGCAACTGAGCTTGTTCGCAGCACTTGTGAAGAACAATATTAAATAAAAGAGCGAAGGTGCTCTACAAGTACAAAGTATAGGCAATTTACTCATTATGCTGAACTTAAACTTGTTTATTTAGATAGAAAAGAAGCAAAATGAGGAACCAATTTCATTAACACAATAAAAATGCATCTCTTACATGGATTAATGCGGACGGTGCCCAGCCTAAAGTATACATGATTTAACGCTACAGGGGGGAAGGATCCGCAAACAACACTCATTCGCTCACACACACGCAGTGCCACAGCGAAACTCCCAAAATCAGCGTGCTGAGACGAGGCGGAAGCAGGCGCCGCTATCGTAGGCGAAGTTCAGCAAGTCGAAGGTAGCATAGTCTGTCATGCCTATATTGAGATGGTGCGTGTGTATAGCCAAGTTAAATTACATCTGAATTGGAGCGCGAGCAAACACGCTAACGGCGACACACGGCTACGTTACATGAACGCACGCCACTGAAGGTGAAGTGGTTGAAAGTCGGATTCATTATACAAAATCACGGTGGATTCTTAAGTTTCAGTCTGCTAGAAATCGATCTAGGTACTGCTTTTTATATGAGAGGTGGAGTGAATTCAGGCGACTAGCTGCAAACCCCGGAAGTCGGAGCTCGGACCCACGTGGTTCCGAAAACCGATAAAATTGAATAAATTCAGTTTTCGAAAAATAAAGAAAATTAACTACAGCATGCAACCCATAGAAATGCTTAGAATTATATAAGGAAGCGAATGAATCCCTACACGCGATAGGGATCGATTACAGAGACGGATGAAGTCCAGTCTCAAAAAACCCGTAAAAGTGAAATAATCACAGAGCCGGAAAAATAAAATTAAGAATTACAGCATGCAACCCATAGAAATGTTTAGAATCACATAAGCAAGCAATTGAAGGAGGTTGTACAAGGCTCAGAGAGAATTACTGACAAAGACAGCGTGCATACTACCAGTGGGAGAAGAGGCAGCAAAATTAAAATAGGCGGGGAGAGAAGATCGCGAAATATTAGTGGAAATCAGAAGGATACCCGCATAGTTACTTGCCTGATGGGCATGGAACAAACAAGACTGGAAGTTGAAGGCTTTGTTCTATGAACCAAGCCGGCCGCGGTGGCCGAGGGAACTGAGGCGCTCGAGTCGCGGTCTGCACGGCCACTACGGTCGGGGGTTCGAATCCCCCGTCGGGCATGGATATTTGTGCCGTCCTACTTCTTAAGTAGTTCATAAGTAGTTTGTAAGTTTAGGGACTGTTGACCCCGCACTTGAGTCCCTTAAGCTTAACAAACATTTTTGAACTGTGAACCAACCTTGTGGAACACATATCACTCACGGAAGGAAACAGTGAGAAGATGTATAAATGCACTGTATAATTTGAACATATCACCTACTAGAAATCTGGCCCCTCAAAGCTAGAAAGTATTTACACAGAGTTCATACACCGCCACATGATCACAAAAGGTTTTTACATATTAGGTCGTTATCAAACTGCAACACACACACATCGCGTTTATCTATTGGAAAAAACTGAGTTGAAAAACGAAAACACATTTCCGCACATAATCGGAGGAAATATTCCAATAAGAGATTCTAAGTTCAGGAATCTAAGTTAAATGTGCTAGTCAATGAAATGCTACCATCTCCAGAAACAAGAGCAGAACCAATCTTACCTCACCAGACGACCAGCCCAGAATGCTCAGACCGAGCGAACACCAGACGCGGGAAGGCACCGGAAGCAGGAAAATCTAAGAAACAGTGGTGGTGGGGACGGAGAGCAAGTACACTCGCACTGGAGAAGGCTCGCCGACTAGGCTGTAACCAAAGGGTGTAGAAACCTCAGCAGCTATCGACTCTGAGCCAGAAGAACGATGCAAAGCGAGCTATCACTCCCCACAATCAAACAGCCATAGATTCTCGCACACACTTAAAACTACAACAACGGCATATTCTCATAGCATGTAGTGGAGAAGCCGTACTTATGCCACATTAATTAATATAATAATAAATTATTAACATAACAAAATAAGAAAAACCTAGCAATATTAAGTAATATTTTAACACATGAAATAAAAATGCTATTTCTCAAGCCTTGAAAAGAGTGGGGTTCAAATTTTAACAAGATGATAATCTAGCGACATTAAATAAATTATAACTTTACAGAACAATACAAAATATATATGGAAGACGACAGACGGTCGTCTTTCAAGATTTTCTAGGAAAAATTCCGTTTTATAAATCAGTTTTCGAAAAACATATTGATCTCGCGGCACTGAGGGGCAAGGGACAATGCCGCTTTTAACATTGGCGCTGGAGCTGGTAGAAACACCAGCTCCTGGCTACTCGAACTCTGGCGGTTAAGCAAGAATGGTACCGAAGCATAACAATGGAGCTACTGCGCACTTCGCCTTGCGCATGCGCAAATCCTCCATAAAGGCAATATCCGCCCTTCATATTTGTTTTTGACACATTGAATATTCATGAAAAATACGTCATATTTTGTAAAATATTTTATAAATATAAATTAAAGATGCATCAACTGTAAAAGACTTCAGAAGATCCGATCATGAATAACAATGAAGTCACTACTCTACACCTAGAAGGCCGCGGCGGATCGGCCGAGCGCATTGAGGCGCTATGCTACGATGCGCGAAGCCGTTCCTCGTCGGAGGTTCTAATTCTCCCTCGGGCATGGTTGTTTGTATCGTCTTTAGTATAAGGTAGTTCATAAGTTGTTCGTAAGTTTAGGGACTGATGACCTAGCAGTTGAGTCCCTTAAACTTGACAAACATTTGAACATTTTTTCCACCTAGCAAGAATAATAACTGCAAGCAATTTCTTTACACCCAATCTTCTTTTTAACAGATACGGGAGCAACAATGACTTTTTTATTGTTACTTGCCACATATCTTTGGATGTTTTAGCAAATGTGTCGCGATTTTGTGGGTAAATAACATTTATACTCTTCGTTGCAACAAACATTTATCTGTTTGAAAAGATGTGGGGGAGAGCAGCCTTTGCGCATGCGGAAAGGTATGGGGGGGATGGGTGCTGCTTACCGTCACAGAGTACACATCTTCTGCTTTGCCGAATCGCAGTTGATGTCATATATTCTGTGAATATTAAATAATAACAACAGCAGGATCAAAAGTGACGTCTGTTCTTTCGAACAGACGTCACATATATATATTAGTCTGTGTTACCGTGTCATGTGACCCGAAGGTAACTTGTCTCTTCATCGTAACATACTGTGTTTTAGTTTTCATGTGCATATTCATATATTCTTTGCGTTAATTATCAAAGAAGAATGAACAACGTTCAGTATCTTTTTGAAACAAATTACTCAGCTTTATGTGTGGAACTAAAGTGTAAAATAAAGAAGCTTGGTAGGTCCACGCCTCAGTTCGAGTTGAAGCAAGCGCAAACAAGCCGAGGTAAGACATTCTGCAGATCTTTTAACGAAAATATATCTGACCGGAACGCTTTCCCCCGGCGCCACTCGCAGAGGTGCGCTAAATTGTCTCATTGGACGTCGAAACATCGTCGAATCGCCGAGTAGGGGGAGGTGGCGCCCTGTCGAGATCCGGCACTCGAAGAAGTGAACCCCCAGTCATCTGAAGCACCAGCCGCCACTGTAAACGACCACTGTTTTATATATAAAAAAAAATAAAGCTTTGTAATCGAAGGACAGCTTTCTGGCGACACAGTTACCGATTGCCGTGTACTCTGCCTGTTACTAACAACCATAAAACAGCTCTGTACCAGTTGACAGCGAACTGATTTTTGTCTAACGCGGATTTTGAACTACAGTGCGTCTTGACGTTCTTTACTTGGCGTTACTGGAGGTAACGTTGATATGATCGCCCCATTTAAAAAGATATGTCTGAAGGAGGGACTCGAACCCATACATTGCAAATGTTAAAACAAATCGAACCACGAGATAACTAAAGTGAGATGGTGTCGTAACGTAAGGTGCGCTTAGCATACATAATACAGGCGGTCAAGACAATATGGAGCTCAGTGAAATGATCAACTACAAGAAAGGTGCTGACACAGAAATTATACTACTCTAATGTATGCAGAATGTCTACATCTACATGGGATACTATGAAAATCACTTTTAAGTGCCTAGCATTCCACTCTCGAATAGCGCGCGGGAAGAAAGAACATCTGCATCTCTCCTTTCCAGCTCTTATTTCTCGTATTTTATTCTCATGATCATTTCTACCTATGTAGGTGGGAGTCAACAATATATTTTCGCATTCGGAGGAGAATGTTGGCGATTGCAGTTTCGTAAGTATCCCTCGCCGCAGCGATAACCGCCGTTGTTATAGTGGTTCCTATCCTGTATCATTCCCTTGTATCGTGACAATACAAAACGATCTGACGTTCTTTGGACTCTTTCGATGGCTTCCATGAAACCCACTTGATAAGGATCCCACACTGGGTAGCAATACTCCAAATGAGTATGGCAAGCGTAGTGTATGCATTTTCTTTAGTAGTTTTGTTGCATTTTCAATCGTTCTGCCAATAAAACGCAGTCTCTGCTTCGCCTTTCCTATGACATTATCTACGTGTTCTTTCCAGTTCAAGTCTTATGTAATAGTTATTCCTATGTATTTTGTGGATTTTACGGCCTTCACATGTGATTGATTTATCCTTTAAATAACGTTTAACGGACTTCTTTTCGTACTCATGTGGATAACTTCACACTTCTCATTATTTATAGTCAATTGCCAATTTTTACACCATACTGATTCTTATTTAGATCGTTCTTCAGTTGGTTTTGATCTTCAGTTGACTTTACTAGACGATAAATGACGGCGTCATGTATAAATGACTTTAGCCATGCAAAGACAGTAGTGGGGCAATAGGCATTTGGGCCCCACAGAAAATCGACCGTCGACGATAGTGTCATGAGAGCCACCCCCCCCCCCCCCGAGGTGACTCAGGCGCTCCAGTCAGGGTCAGCACGGCCACTACGGTCGGGGGTTCGAATCCCCCCTCGGGCATGGATATTTGTGCCGTCCTTAGGATTAGCTAGTTCATAAGTAGTTTGTAAGTTTAGGGATTGATGACCCCATAGTTAAGTCCCATAAGCTTGACAAACATTTTAGAGCCACCCCCGGCCGACCCCGCCGCTACCTCCGACAGCTGCGCACTTGGCCGAGGTGCACCTCCACCGCCCCAGCCCCCACAAATGCTCACTTGTGCGAGTGCCATCACCACCTCTGCCACCACCAGCCCTACATCCGCTTCCCCAAAACCCACAGGCCATCAACCACCACTCCCTATTATTGGCACACTTTAGGTTACGGTAGTAACACTAAAAGTGGGCCTTTGCGATCGCCTTTGACAGCTCGAAATTTAAACGAAAATAACTGCTTAACCGTTCATCTGACACAAAAATTGAATAACCTAATTGGTAGAGGAGAAAATTCTCTAAAACTTTGCTCTGTTATGTTCTTTTCATATCTCATATCGTTTCAGAGATATTTGCAAAACGTGTTCCCTGCTTTTAAGACGAACCATTCAACTGATCAGTTCCAACTTTTACAGACATAAATTTTGGCCTCCAGAGACCAGAACCTCCAATTTTCAAATATTTCGGACAAAAAATACGTTGTGTGTTATGGTCTTCAGTCCAGAGACTGGTTTGATGCAGCTCTCCACCCTACTCTATCCTGAGCAAGCCTCTTCATCCCCTCATAAGAACGGCAACCCACATCCATTTGAATCTGCTTACTATACGCGTCTCTTGGTCTCCCTCTGCGATTTTTACCCCACACAATTCTCTCCTACCAAGCGATCTCTTCTTTTAGTCAAGGTATGCCAAAAATTCCTTTTCTCACCAGTTCTGTCCAGTACCTCTTCATTAGTTATGCGATCTACCCACCTAATCTTCAGCATTCTTCTGTAGCACCACATTTCAAAAGCCTCTATTCTCTTCTCTATTCGAAAATGGAATAGCCTAATTGGTAGAGGGGAAAATTCTCTACAACTTCGCTCTATTATGTTTTTTCTTTTTTTTATATCTTGCATCGTTGCAGAGATATTTGCAAAAATAACGACGATTTGACGTTGTCTGTCTGGCTGTAACGTGTTCCCACTTTTTAGGTCGAACCGTTCAGCCGGTAGGCACCAAATTTTATAGACATAATTGTAGGCTACCAGAGACCAGAGCCTTGCTTTTTGAAATATTTCGGACAAGAAATACGTTATTAATATCAAAAAAAGACGTTTGTAATGTAATTTTAATCATTTGACGCGAAAATTGAATAAACGAATTTGTAGAGGAGAAAATTCTCTACCACTTTGTTCCCTTATGTTTTTATCATATCCTGTATCGTTTGAGAGATATTTGCAAAAATAACGGAGTTTTGACACTCTCCATTGAATTAACGAAAACCAGCCGTTCGCAGATGTCACGTGACTTTCCTCGCCCAGAACTCTCTGTGGCATACGCCATCTTGCGTTGCGTATTTGATGATTTTCTTATTGTAACTTACACGTTGTCATGTCAAAGCAATGGCGCACTGAAGAATGAACGAAAACACGTGGTTCTTCGTAAGATAAATGATAATCTACTGACTGTCTACAAATGCCATATTAGCATTAGTTAAAAACGGTCATCAATAGTGTTAAAGAACGCAATTCTTAACTGTTAGTCGTAGCGTAGTGGGCAATGCGTTGGTCTGTGACGCTGCAGGTCAGTGGCTCGGAACCCGCCACTGCCTAAACATTTTTTTTCTCCTAAAAGGGTTTCAGACACTTTCATTATTTAGATTATTATTTTGGTCCGAAATGTTTGCAAAAACTTATAAAACTACAAATTTAAAGTGGTCCGTAAAACACGTCAGTGCGATTCTTTTTTTATTAATTTATACATTAACAACTAGAACATTCGGTATTAAATTTGCTTGTGAGTTCATCAGCAACTTAAGGGCAGCCACCATCGGCCGCCACCAACCGCGACCACCCTCGCCCCCGCCGCCACCTCCACCTCCATCCCACCGACAGTCCTAAAGATTGCCGCCACCCGTGACCAGGTCCGGGACTCGAATGCGCATCCCTAAAATAAATTTCTTTTTACAGAAATTATTACGTGTCCTACACCAACATTGGAAAAAAGGAGCCAATTATTCCGTAGTTCGGGCAGTACAGTTACCTGGAAATAACATCGAACATGTACCTGAGAATGAAATTTTCACTCTGCAGCGGAGTGTGTGCTGATATGAAACTTCCTGGCAGATTAAAATTGTGTGCCAGAACCGGGACTCGAACCTGGAACCTTTGCCTTTCGCTGGCAAGCGCACTACCGACTGTGCTATCCCGACACGACTCACGATGCCGCCTCACAATCTTACTTCCGCCAGTACCTCGCCTCCTACTTTACAAACTTCACAGAAGTCGTGTCGGGATAGCACAGTCGGTAGTGCGCTTGCCCGCGAAAGGCAAAGGTCCCAGGTTCGAGTCCCGGTTCGGGTACACAATTTTAATCTGCCACGAAGTTTCATATCAGTGCACACTCCGCTGCAGAGTGAACGTTTCATTCTGGAAACATCCCTTAGGCTGTGGCTAAGCCATGTCTCCACCACATCCTTTCTTCCAGGAGTGCTAGTCTTGCAAGGTTCGCAGGAGAGCTTCTGTGAAGTTTGGAAAGTAGGAGACGAGGTACTGGCGGAAGTGAAGTTATGAGGCGGCGTCGGGAGTCGTGTCGTGATAGCTCAGTCTGCCGGGCGCCGTGGCTCAGCGCGCCCGGTCAGAGGGCTGAACGGCCTCTGTAATAAAAAAGCTGAGCCAATAACACATCGAACAAAAACGAACAAACTTGATCAACGTCCGCAACGAACAGAACTACACATAGAGCAAAAAAAAAAAAAAAAAAAAAAAAAAAAAAAAAGTCGGTAGTGCGCTTGCCCGCGAAAGGCAAAGGTCCCAGGTTCGAGTCCCGATTCCGGCACACAATTTTAATCTGCCGGGAAGTTTCATGTACCTGAGAGTTTGGTAAACAAAATCACTAGCGTCCCCGCCCGCTGCCTGGCCATCCACCACCGCCCCCAATCATTTTTATACCTAATTTGCATATTAATCGCTACATCCTATGTTTTAATTAGAACATTACGTCGGAACATAACGTAATACATCGAACATTAAGTATAACTCGCAATTTTGCAGGTAAATACAGACACAGAATTAAGAAATGCGGTGTATTGCTACGGGTAGGTGTTGTACATTTATCGATAATTATTTAAAAACAATTGTAACCAAACATTTACGACTATCCAAAATCCAATTTTCCGTCTTTCGGAAATCGATCACCCCCTAAGGTGCCTGGCCAAAATAAATGTATCTCTTCACATAGACGGTGCTTGCAACAGTCGACAAATGTGTTTTAAAAAAATGCACACGTTAGAATGCAACAGTAACGACCGCCACAAACTTGTGTGTGTCCATCTTAACACTCTTTCGGTAAGCCGACCGCGGTGATCGAGGGGACTGAGGCACTTCAGTCACGGTCTGCACGGCCACTACGGTCGGGGGTTCGAATCCCCCCTCGAGCGTGGATATTTGTGCCGACCTTATTATTAGTTGGTTCATAAGTAGTTTGTAAGTTTAGGGACTGATGACCCCGTAGTTAAGTCCCATAAGCTATTGATCTTTCGGTAACACAACCACAGTAAACAATTTGCTCAATAGACACCTCGGAAACAGTACGAACGATTCTCGTTTTAAAAAATAAAATCGCCTAACAGTAACATGAATAAAGCTCAATCTCCAATGTGACCACAAACAAACAGTTTTCTCTCGTCATGCTACAGAAAACAATTCTATGAACATATGCTAAATGTTTATACAAAATATCATAAGTTTTATTATCTTAAGCATTCTCTTTCCAAGCTCTTTGTTTAGACTATGTACAAAACAGCCGACAGACGGTTTTAATAATAGCACATGTTAGATAATAAACGGGATGTAATGGTAACGATCTCCATAAACCTGTGTTTCCATCTTAACAAATAATCTTTCGACGTCCAGATTATTTAAAAACATTTCCAACCACAGGAAAACATTTGGGACTACCCAAAAGAAAAGAAATGTTCCGTTTCGGAACCCGTCCGCCACCTTAGGTCTATAAGCAAAACAAATGTATACTAAATCTTGATACACTCCGTTAGGTATTGTAATACAATTAGAACTCGTATGGGTTGCAAAATTTACATGTGAGGCATAATAAAGAACTTCATCTGTCACAGGTATATGACAATACCAACAAATAGGCTCTTCGTTTAGACTATGTCTCCAACAGACGATGTAAGTGTTAAAAATAGCGTGAATTAGATAATAAATATTTTGTAACGGTAACGAACGCCACAAACTTGTATGTCAAACACTCTTTCGGTAACACAACAACAACAACAGTAGACATATCGTTTATAAAAAAAATTCGAATTTACTGACGGAAATGGCGAAAATCGCCAATAACGACTTATGATTCAAGCACAACGTCTGTGTAGAAACTAAAGATTTCGAACACTGCAGCTTACACACAGTATCTTACTGGTCATACACCACCGGTAAAGAAAGCCGCTCTGTCACTCAAGCACCATTATACCAGAAGCAAGCTAGTCTGTCAGGAATGCATCTAAATGTACATCTGCAAGCGCCGTTAACACTCGTCCTGAACGCACAGACTGATGAGTAACACATACACACTCTGTTTTCTTGGCAAGCTACATAAAAACAATTCTTACAGTCCTATTTATAAACATATGCTAATTGTTTAAACAAAATATCATAACGTTTTTTTTTTCATTATCTTAAGCATTCTCTCTCCGACTGTGTGTGGGTTGGTGGGTGGGTAACTTCAAGGAATTGTGAACTTAACATTAGAAGGAAGTGTATAGGGTAAAAATCGTAGACGGAAACGAGGGACGAACACAGTAAGCATATTCAAAAGGATGTAGGTTGCCGAACTTATTCTGAGATGAAGAGACTTGCACAGGATAGGGTAGCGTGGATGGCTGCATCAAATCAGTCTCCGGACTGAAGACCACCACAACAGGTTATCACTAACTATATTTTCATAATGTAATTTATAACGGCTGTTGTAGTCAACACACATGATAAATACCTCGTTTGTGTCAAATGCGAGGAAATGATCCATAGAAGTGTTGCAGTATTTGTCGGTAATACGATTGTGCAAGGATGTCTCTTTACGACCTGTAGAGGTTAGTTAGAGATAGTTTTTGTGTAGATGTTTCATTAAGAGCGATGGTATAGCTGTGACAAATCGTTCATTTTTTTATTCTTGATAAAAGTAATGAAATACTTTATCTTCATAAAATTTGGTCTCGTGTATTCGTAATCTGGTGCATACCATGCATCGTGGCTTTTGCAAAATACCAATTTCGATATAATTAGTCGTACGGGTCGCTGCAATATACAGCTGTTCTACATTTGTGGAATACATATTGATACTTAGTAGTATGGTTATGTGTTGGGGCTGTGGTGTATTTATCTCGTCTTTTAGTGGTGTTTACTTTATGAATGGATGCCTCTTGGTAGCATAGCGGAGATACTTGTGGTGGTAAATTATTGTTCTTCGGTCGAGAAGCGTCGATTTCAGTAAACCCTTTGGTTAGGTGATTTAAAACTGTGTAGTTACCTTCGTTGGGAGGTGCGTTGAATCGTTTGTGTAGCCTCTAAAGGATTGCTCTTGATATATTGATCTGGAACGTTTCATATTAGCTGTTCTATGTGTGTCAGTCAGGTTTACAATGTAATTGGCTGTGTTACAGATGTTTAACAGGAGTATGATGACTGTTTTTGCTTGAGTAATTGTTAAAAGTACGAGGTATGTGGTCTAGTGTCTGATAGAAAGCGTTTCAGAAATACTGACTGGTGGAGTATGCAATGCAAAAAGATGCATGATCAGTCGGTTGGATGTTAGTAAGGGATCCACCAACAATGCAGAGATACCGAGATTGTCGCATGCTATTTAGTTTAGAACTTTAATAAAACAGATCTGGGATGGCTAGATCAGTTTGTTGTGGGTTAGTGCTGATTGCAGTTGTGATTTGGTCGTTGGATGGGAGATGGTTGTTGTTGGAAGCGCTTATACAGAGTGTCAGAGGATAGTTGGGTTAGAATTTAAGTAAAAAATCTTTTAAATACACTAAAATATGCGCTGCAGTGTCTGTTCTTCGTTGTGAATAATGTTGGGTTGCGATAGAGCCCTAAAGAAGTCGATTTAGGATTATGTTCTTCTGGTTGTAAAAAAACTTTGCGCTGCGTACGTTACGAAGTATTGCCTGTTTGATCGTGTGTTAGTGTTTATGACTCATGTCATTTATGTAGCGTAGATGTTTGCGGTGGTAAATTATTTCTGATCTTTTAACCTATACATGCGTAATCAATTCGACAAGTTCGTCACTGCAAACAGTGGAGATAAGGCGAAGTTACCATTTCTCCTACCTGGAGTCAGCTTTGTGACATCATGTGGAATGCTGGAGCGAATCTAGCAAGAAAGCACTGGAGAACATCTCGAGGGAATATGCAAATCCTTTGGCTATACCCTATAAAGTGGAAGTAAACAATATTAAACTAGATAGGGAGCTCCATATATACTACGACAGCTTCGCGTTGTTGTACATACCACTAGATTTGGTATGGATTTTTTAAAAACAAATTGGAACTTTCGTCTACCTAGTATCCACCCAAGACTTTCGCCTGGAAGGAAGCTGTATAGGGAGCAGCAATGTGGTTGTGGACATTGATAGGGCAGCTGGAATCGAAAGTTAAATGTGGTTGAGATCGAACTGCTGAGTAAAAAGAATATAATCGCGAACTCTGGTGTCAATAAAATCACCGGTAGTCACCTTATCGAATTTATAGTGTGTCCTGACATGCATTTGCGGGAGACTTTTACTTCTTCGTTTGGTCGATAACAAGACATTACCAGTCTGGAGGCTACAATATACACTTATGGGATAGATCCTGGGTTTGACTCTCTACAATACTGTTCAAACGAGGATAGCCAATATTTACATAGTGCATCCCTGTACAGTGTGTCAATCCCATCAATGTGATCTCAGCTAACAAATTCCTTAGAGAACAGTTGTTGTGTTCTGTTCAATTGTGCCGGCCGCGGTGGCCGAGGGGACTAAGGCGCTCCAGTCACGGTCTTCACGGCCACTACGGTCGGGGGTTCGAATCCCCCCTCGGGCACGGGTATTTGTGCCGTCCTAGTTCGTAAGTAGTTCATAAGCAGTTTGTAAGTTTAGGGACTGATGACCCCGTAGTTAAGTCCCATAGACTATACAAACATATGAACATTCTGTTCAATTGTGTTTTGCAACTTGTTTACTGGGTTAATAAGAAGACAAAAAATTGACTGATGTGTCCGTTAATCTAGTGATCTCATCTGTCCAATAGGACGTTTGCAGTCTATGTAGTGTATTTAAGGGTTAGTTAACTGGTACATTGGACTTGCATGGTAATCAGAAAAACATATAAAATATGCGGTTCGATGTCTGTTTATCCGACGCTCTTCTCGCAATGTGTGCTGTCGTTTGTGAGATCTAAGGTGCACTACTTTCATCTTTAAGTTGCTGGTTTAAACGTTTTTGTTTGTGTAATATTATTCCGATAAATGATGATAGCTCAGACAGCCTCATTGATGAATGTTTTGGCCTCGGGAGGGTCTACTAAATTTCGATGTGTTTAAACATTATCTATTATACAGTATGGCAGCAGGTGACAGCAGAATCAGAGAACTGCAATGTGGTCCGAAAAACAGTGTAACCTTTCGACCTGGTTGCCAGAATAAGACTGAAGTGGAGTAACAAGTGCTGACACCCACTGATGATGCCTTGAGAGAAAGGCGAAACGCGTATGGGTGATTAAAAATATAAAAATAAAACCCTTCAGTTGCAGTAGCAAAAGGCGTTTATTTTAAAACCTTACAGTGAAATTATCTATTATTATTAGGATGGATCAGCTATCATCGACCGTACTATGGCATAGGACTTCAAAATATGTGAAGCTTGTTGGCGTTTTGTGGTGATGACTAAAATTTTTCTTTAAGCGCTCAGGTGTTGCAGCGTGTAGGTTAGCATTCTAGTTAATAGAGTAGACATCTTCGTTTGTGGTAGAGCTACTTGAAATTATCGGTTTAAAAAAAAATCCGAGTTAGGTTTAGTGTAATGAAAAAAGATTTTTTTTAGAATCATAAAAAAAAAGAAATCTTACTTAACACAGGAAAGGAGCTAGATTTGTGTTTGGAGTAAGAATTTTTGTCTATATTTTGTGTAAAGGGCTCGTCGATCTGCTCTACAGAACTGAAAATCTGATGTGTGTGTGTGTTGCTTCCTAGCTACTGGGTCCTCTCGGTTAGGGGAAAGATGTTTGCAGTTCCGTTAGGTCAGTGCTTTTGCATATGACTGCAACTTGAAAACCCAGTATTAGCTACAACATATATACGATGTTGGGTAGAACTGCTGCCTACCGCATTGACACCGAAAAACTATAAACATACGCCTATACATACGTTAAGTCCACTCACCTGTACCTTCAAGATCACAAGGGATCGTAAACTACTGGGTTTAACCCTAGTTTAGTAACATTTGTCAAGATGACGGATACGTTTAAATTGTCAGTGATCTGTGATGTTTTGAGGAACAATTGATGAACAAGTGTTGATTTGGAATCACACTCGCCGAATTGACGAGTATTACTAACAAAAGTTCAAAAACCCCTGAAAGATGGGTGTTAGTAGCGAGCGTTAAAATGTTAGTAACGCAGAGTTAACTCATTAGCGCCTGACAAACAACTCCCAAATATTGGTAGACAAATGTTGAAATCAT
This sequence comes from Locusta migratoria, assembly GCA_026315105.1. Lineage (NCBI taxonomy): Eukaryota > Metazoa > Arthropoda > Insecta > Orthoptera > Acrididae > Locusta > Locusta migratoria. The sequence goes on from CM048749.1 coordinate 362,532,818, forward strand.
TTTAATACGTTGATTACACTAAGTCCACGTAAATGCAAATATTTAAACAACATAGAGTACTTTTCAGAAAATCTGTCAGTGAAAAAGTTAAACAACATAACAATGTCAACACCAGAAGGAAGCAAGGAACATTAAGTGACTAACAGTATAATGGAATTGAGTACATACCAAACAAATCAGCAGTCTAAATGTACAAACTTGTTAAGCTTTTTGTTTCATTTCTTATTATTGGAAACAGCCCGTTTTTGACAAACAGTCTTATTAACAGAAGTTTAGCTTCATCACAGCACCAGAACCCATCACTAAAATTTTAAACCCCCATTCAAAATGTCTACTAATTCCTGTCAGGGTCCTTTGCGAACCTAAAAAACGACAAATGCGGAGTCTTTTCCGTGTCGTTAACAGAACTGATTGTGCCGAAGAAGTTCCCCGCAGTAAAAACCATTTCGTAAAGATATGAGAACAACAACAGCTGGATATCACACTCCTATAAACCACACCGGACTGAATAGTATACCTGGCTATAATAGTCTCTTGTGGCTCTACTAGCGCGCTGAGTAACAAAAGTCAGGCGGAGTGTTGCGGCTGTATATATAAGACTGTGCTCATATCGACAATTACGATACAGTTCTCACACGCCGCAATAAGTTACATTCCGAATACGTGAAGTACGGCAATAATTTTAGCAATAAAATGATGCCTCGTAAATGCTGCGTCAGCGTGGCACAGGCACAATGAACATCAAGAAACTGAACGAAAGCCTTGTCTTACCTTGTGTTCATCTGGGTTAAAGTGCAGTTTATGCGGCAGCGGCTAGCCGTCGCGTTCGCTAGGTTGGGAACGGCAAAGCAGCCAATCAGGAGTCGCGATGCCGCGGCTAATGAGTTTGCGTGTTTCATGACGAGTAAATTTGGCGTCAATTATGAAGCTTATTCGAGGATATCGGTGCGGCGTTTGTGTGATTGTAATTGATTTTCCATGTATAAGCGATTTTTAGATAATTGTCGTATTACGGGCATAAGTGACCTATTATTAATACACCACAGCAGTCAAACATGTATTATTTGTTTTATGACAAGTACGAAACAGCGATCATTTTAAGTGAAAGTTAAGTTAGGTATAGGTTAAACGAGAAGTTCTTTTTAACATATGAGGGCGCGTAGCGCCCGAATCTCCGGTTCAGGAACACTCAATTGATTTACAGTTGTACCGAGCTACCTCGATTGCAAGCATTCTTGGAAATTATCGCAATTACTTTTACTGACCGGACAAGGGTACATACAAGAACCTGTCAACCATAGAGCAGGTATAGCATGTTTTATTTATTTCATGATATATTCGAAACAGTGATCAAGTGACATCCATACTGATAGCAACTGTAACTTTTAGATCGTCAAAAACTTTTGCATACACCGCTTCGATTTGTTTACATAGTACAATTGTAACGCTCTTTCTTATTGGCCGCGGCATCGCGACTCCGGATTGGCTGCTCTGCCGTTCCCAACCTAGCGAGCGTGACGGCTAGCCGATGCCGCTTAAACTGCACTTTTACCGTTCATCTGTGCTGGCGTCGGATTCCCGAGAACCAGATTGTGGACAGGCATATTTATGTATTTGACGTTCCGCCTTCTACTGCAAGGGATATCGGAGGCCATGGGGATGTAGTAATAAATTATTTAACGTAAAATTCCTTCGGAGTATGAAGCAATGAAAGTTTCACTATGTCTGCAAGCTGAAACTGACGAACTGTTTATTCGTCACCCCGCAACGGCCTTTAGTGACGTCATGCGATTGTTTCCAAAGATTAACAAGTCGTGCCGACGTACGCCGTCCGTCTTAGGCTGTGGTCACAGTGGCTCCGATATCGGTGTGTTTTACCGACGACAGACGTCGGCGAAAACGGCCGATCGTTTCAAATCAGTACTCCACTATGGGCACGGTCACAGTGTAGCCGACCTCATCGCCCGAACGCAGAGACTTCGGACGATAGTCGGTGAAATTCAAATCAGTTTGTTTTCTTTTGTCAAATCGACAGACGTTCTCACATGCTAGATATGGACAGTGAGTAACTGATATGCTTAGTGAAAGAAAGAAAGAGACTGTGGCACCCAGAAGACAATAAATATCACAATCGGAATATAATTCGGAATCTATGGTCTGATATTACAGTTTTATTGGAAACCCCAAGTTGATTAAATCCTTTATCAGGCGTAAATTATAACCTCAAAGAATGTGTTCAATCAGGAATTGTGGCGTATCTTAATGTTATTGTAGTGGCTCTCCTACGTTGTTATGAACTGTGATAATCGGGTATAAGCTGTCCACAAATTATTCTTACTGGTTCTGGCGTTCTTGAACAAAGTGATGAGTGTGTTCCATGAAGTGACCTGCAAATGTGGTGCAGGCCCAGGTGTGCTTCCAATTTTCAGTGATTTCCGTGTTCAAAATTATTCTTAATTTCACACTTGTCTTTCACAATTACATTGAATAACAGTCATTGAAGTTCAATGTACCGTGACTTCATTTCGTTCATTATAATCGGATGTTTCTGGGTGGCCTATACATGTGTTGTTCATGGATTTAAATACTGAAAAACTGCATCCATTGTGTATTTTTATGGTTTGCACAACGCATTTCGAGAATTTCTTTAGCTGTTAGTGCAATTGTTTACATAAATACATTGTGACGTTTCCATGTGTGATTTTATGCACTTCTTGCACAGATGTATTGAGGTCACTGTAATGAGCGAAATCGTAACATACATAATAAAATCTCCGTAACTTTTTTACATACTAAATAGAACGTCTCTCTATACTTGCAGGTATTGTGTCTGCCCCATTAAACTGGATATCACAACACAAAAATCATCACGTACATTGTTTTAGTGCACAGGTACAAGTCACAATTATTATGTTCCATATTCTGAGTAATGGAAGAGGCACAATATCTTTAAGCAGACAGAAAAAGTTATAGTTTCTAACATTAGGATAAAACACGTAAATCAATATTTATTCTGTCTGATTTTCAGAACTTGAGTAGCTAACCTAAAAGATACAACTGCAGTTCAAGTGTGTCAGGAAATCACACATTGAAAAGTCGAAAAAGTACCGTACTTATGTAAACAAATGCACTACAAGATGCGGATAAATCCTCGAAAGTCGTTGTGATAAGCAATAAACTTCCATAACTGGTGTAAGTTTTTATTATTTAAAGCATGGAGGTTAACTGGTGTATGTCTGCACAACTTCAAAGAAATTCAGCAAAACTGTAATATTGCTTGTCAGTGACACTATGAAATATCACAAGTACGTAACAAAAATTTCTCCTTTTACTGGTACCGGTACCTCACATATTCGTAAAAATTGTCTGGGAGTAGCGATAACTGAGGACAGTACACAATCCTTGCCTCTTTCTTCTTTCGACGGGTGTAGCTCATTCGTATGCATTCGAAGTCTTTAATAATAAGAAAAGTCGCATTGTAGCACTAATTTTGAAGCATAAAATTGTCGGTAGAATCCATTTCACCCCAGGGAATTTAGATTAGATTAGATTAATACTTGTTCCATAGATCATGAATTCGACACTTCGTAATGATGTGGAACGTGTCAGTTAAATGAAATGTGTCTATACATAATATTACATGACACTCAATATTTAAATATTATATTTTATTTTTATTTTTTTAATTTTTTTTTATTTTTAATTTTTTCCTAAAGTACTAACTTTTATCTAGAAATTCATCTAATGTGTTGAAGGAATTGCCATTCAGAAATTATCTTAATTTATTTTTAAATGCTAGTTGGCTATCTGTCAGAATTTTGATACTACTTGGTAAGTGACCAAAGACTTTTGTGGCAGAATAATTAACCCCTTTCTGTGACAGAGCTAAATTTCACCTTGAATATTGTAGGTCACCCTTTCTCCTAGTGTTGTAGCTGTGCACACTGCTATTACATTTGAATTCAGTGGAATTGTAAATAACAAATTTCATAAGTGAATATATATATATTGTGAAGCTACTGTGAAGATTCTTAGATCCTTAAATAAATGTTTGCAGGATGATCTTGGGTGGGCTCCAGCAATTATTCTGATGACCCGCTTTTGGGCAATGAGTACTTTCTTACTAAATGATGAATTGCCCCAGAATATGATGCCATAAGAAAGCAAGGAATGAAAATAGGCATAGTATGCTAATTTACTGAGTTGTACATCACCAAAGTTTGCAATAAGTAGCTGAGCTCAAACGTTTCAGCAGATCTTCAATGTGTTTCTTCCAATTCAACCCCTCGTCAATGGATAAACCTAAAAATTTTGAATATTCTACCTTAGCTATAGATTTCTGGTTGAAGTCAATATTAATTAATGGTGTGATGCCATTTATTGTGTGAAACTGAATATACTGTGTTTTTTTTTCAAAATTTAAAGAGAGTCCATTTATAGAGAACCACCAAATAATTCTCTGAAATACTTAATTGACAATTTCATCAGTTAATTCCTGGGATTTGGGTGTGATAGCGATACTTGGATCATCAGCAAAGAGAACTAGCTTGGCATCTTTATGAATATAGAAAGGCACATCATTAATATATATTAAGAACAGCAAAGGTCCCAGTACCGAACCTTGTGGCACCCCATGCTTGATAGTTCCCCAGTTTGAGGACTCGGCTGTTTTTTGTATATTATGTGAATTACTTATATCAACTTCCTGAACTCTTCCAGTTAGGTATGATTTAAACCATTTGTGCACTTTCCCACTCATACCACAGTACTGAAGCTTATCTTAAATCTAATATACTTCAGACACAGAATACATTCAAACCCTAAACTAACTTTCTCCTTTAATCGGAACAAGTGACAATCTATATCGGAATATCGGATGCAATGTGACAGTGTGACCAAGCCTGCGGTCGATGTTTTTAATCGAAGTCGGTCGACGGCGCCTGACGACGGGCTGTCGGTGCCACTGTGAACACAGCCTTAAAACTACCGATGACGATTGTATTCCTGGTGTATTAGCGACGTCAAACAGTAACTATGGCACAGCTTGAGCTGTAGGCATCCTGTATGCATTCATCTAGTCCGGGGATGGGTACGTTGAGCTGCCCACTATACTGCCGTGAGCACTGCGGGCAAGAGTGTCAGACGTGAGGGCGTGACAAGTACCCAGCTCGCAGTCTGTTTCTCGCCCACACGTCTGAAAGCTACCGATGATACACGATCGACAGCAGACGTTAGAGATTACAACCACGTTAAACTACATTGTAAGTATTATAGTTGTTGTTGTTGTTGTTGTTGTTGTGGTCTTCAGTCCGCAGACTGGTTTGATGCAACTCTCCACACTACCCTGTCCTGTGCAAATCTCTTCACCTGAGAATACGTTCGGCAACCTACATCCTTTTGGATCTGCTTACTGTATTCATCCCTCGGTCTCCCTCTACGATTATTACCCCACACGCTTCTTTCTAATGCTAAGTTGACAGTCTCAGAATGTGTCCAACCAATCTATCCCTTCTCTTAGTCAGGATATGCCAGAATCTCCTTTTCTCCCCGATTCGATTAAGCACCTCCTCATTAGTTACGTGATCTACCCATCTAATTTTCATCATTCGTCTGCAGCACCACATTTCAAAAGCTTCTATCATCTTTTTATCTGAACTCCTTATTGTCCAGGTTTCACTCCCATACAATACTACACTCCAGACAAATGCTTTCAGAAAGGACTTCCTAACATTTAAATTAATATTGGATGTCAACTAGTTTCGCTTCTTCAGAAACGCTTTTCGTCCCATAGCCATTCTACATTTTATATCTTCTTTACTTCGGCCATCAGAAATTATCTTGCTACCCAAATAACAAAATTCATCTACTACTTTTATTCTCTCATTACCTAATCTAATTCCCTCAGCATCGCCTGATTTTATGACATTGCATTCCATTACCTTCATTTTACTCTTGTTAATGTTCATCATATATCTTCCTTTCAAGACACTGTCCATCCCATTCAATTGCTCTTCAAGATCTTTTGCGGTCTCTGACAGAATTACTATGTCATCAGCAAACCGCAATGTTTTTATTTCTTCTCCCTGCACTTTAATGCCCTTTCCAAATTTCTCCTTCCACTCCTTCACTGACTGTTCAATGTACAGATTGAACAACATTGGGGAAAGGCTACAATCCTGTCTTACTTCCTTCCCATCCTCTGCGTCCCTTTCTTGCCCTTCGACTCTAATAACTGCTGACTGGTTTTTGTATAGGTTGAATATAACTCTTCGCTCCCTATATTTTACCCCTGATACCTTCAAAATTTGGAAGAGTGTATTCCAGTCGACATTGTCAAAAGATATTTCCAATTCGACAAACGCTAAAAACGTAGGTTTGCCTTTCCTTAGCCTATCTTCTAAGATAAGTCGTAATGTGAGTATTGCCTCCCGTGTTCCTACATATGTCCTAAATCCAAAATGATCTTCTACGACATTGCAATGAATACTAACGACGTAATACCTGTAAACTATGCATAGCACTTGAAGAAGTATAGTCTTGAAGACCAAACTGATGAGGGAAGAACCATCGAATGAAAACGAAATGGCACGATTTAACAATTACGTTGTAAATAAAATAAAATGAGAGCAAATATTTAACCTTACGCAATACATAGAAGACGGCTACCAGAAAGGAGAAGTAACTGGGGCTGCGTTACTGGATCTCAGCACCACATACGACACAATCATCCTTAAGCTGCTTACCCAGAAAGTGTACAATGTCACAAAGGACTACACTATATGTATCTTCGTGAAATGTATGCTATAAAAAAGACGTTCCTGCGTAATGTTGATAACGAGAAACGCCGATGGAGTACACACAAGAATGGACTTGACAAGGATGTTCATCTATGCTGATGCTGTAGCAGTGGCAACACAGGGTAAGACTTTTGAACAATTGGAGGAGAATCTTACTAGGAATTAGCTGCCGACTACGAATACAAAAGCCTAAAGCCGAACCCCAGTAAATCGCAAGTGTCCGCTTTCCATCTTGAGGACAAACAAGCCAAACGGAAACTCACGTGGCATGGGGAAAGCAGGAGCTTACGAATATTCCAAAGTGACTGGCACTGGACAGAGCACTTCTAAGCAACACTGTCATAACACCAAGACAAAAGCCTGTGCCAGGAACAACATACTGCAGCATAACAGGTTTATCGTAGGGTGTGTTTGTGTTGTCCTTAACCCATTTCTTCCAAGTGTTGCGTACACGCAACACAAAATTTAGCCTTACAAAATGCAGTCGAAATGGACCTACTATACAAAACTCACCACACATGTGTTAAAGGGCATTCACGAGCTCTCTCTATATGTATTAAAGTTTCACAATTACCTCAACACTTCGTAAAAAGATGCAAGATTTAGAAACGTCAGACGATCTACATACACAAGAAATGTGAAGTTCAGCTTCACACAGAGTGTTTTTCAATATTTCATGAGTGATACCATCAATGTAAGTCAGAGTTATCATATAATAGACAATATTGCACAGTTTGAACAAATAGAAGAATGTGATCACAAAAACTAAATTTTTCTATTTTTTACTACGAAACAGCGCAACATTATGGGTGGTGCAAATTACTACATATACTGCTAGTTTGCAATATTTGTAATGTTATTTCAATTATTTTAAAGAGAACCTGATGACTAAATATAACAATTTTTCACAATTTCTATTTTTGGGAAGAAATGGGTTAATATACGTTAGTCTAAGTATCATGTAACTGTAGGGACCGATGACCTAGGAAGTTTGATCTCTTACGTACACGAACTTTCAATTACTGTCCGTTAGTCTCGTCAAAACTCAAAAATAGTTTCACCGATTTCTACATCTACATCTACATCTACAACCATACTCCGAAAGCCACCCGACGGTGTGTGGCGGAGCGTACCTTGAGTACCACTATCGAAATATATTGAGTTTTTCCTCTGTAATACGGCTTTTAGCCACTCCTGCTTAGCCATTTTGCACTTCCTGTCAGTCGCCTGTGTTCCCTTTTACCTGCTCCATTTACTGCATTTTTATATCTTCTGATTTCATCAATTAAATTTAGTATTTCCTGTGATAATCAATGATTTTTGCAGGTCTTATCTTTCTACGTATTTGGTCCTCTGCTGTCTTGAAGCAAAGCTGTCCATTTCTCTTCTACTGTTTCATTTTCCCCAGTTTGTGTCAATGGTTGCCTAAGGCTCCGTCTGAAATTCTCAAGAACTTCAGGTTACTTCAATTTATCCAGGGCCCATCTTCTTATTTTCCTACCTTTTTGCTGTTTCTTCAGTTTCATTTTACAGTTCGTAACCAATAAGATATGGTCAGCGTCTATATCTGCCCCTGGATAAGTCTTACATTTTAAAACCTGGTTCCGAAATCTATGTCTTGCCGTTATAAAATGGATGTAGTATCTTTCGGTGTCTCCTGGTCTCTTCCTCCTTTCAGATTCTTTAACCAAATGTTTGTTAAGATTAAATAATTTTACGTACAAAATTCTACCAGGCCGCTTCCTCTTTCGTTCCTTTGCCCCTGTCCAATATTCATCAACTATTTTTCCTTGCCTTCCTTTTCCTACTAACGAATTCCAGTCCAACACCACAATTAAGTTTCCCTTTCTCTTAACTGTCTGAATAATTTCCTTTACCTCCACATACACTTCTTCGATCTCCTCATCATCGGCAGAGCTAATGGACATATAAACTTGTACTACTGTCGTCGGTGTTGTCTTCGTATCTATATTGACCACAATAATGCCATCACTGAGCTGCTCGTAGTCTACCCACATTCCTACTTTTCTAATACCCCCAACTGATTTTGTTTTTATAATCTTGTACCCGCCTGACCAGAAATCCTGTTCCTCTTTCCACCGAAGTTCACTAATCCCCACTATATCTAACTTCAACCTATCCTTTTCCCTTTTTAAAATTTCGAACCTTCCTACCCGATTAAGGGATCTAACATTCCACGCTTCGATCTGTAGGATGCCAGTGTTGTGTTTCCTGATGACGATATCCACTTGAGTAGTGCCCACCCGGAGATACTGAAGTGGGACTATTGTACCTCCGGAATATTTTACCCGCGAGGATGCCATCGGCACATATTTATACAGTAGAGCTGCATGTCCTCGGGAAACGTAACGGCCGGCCGCGGTGGCCGAGGGGACTGAGGCGCTTCAGTCACGGTGTGCACGGCCACTACGGTCGGGGGTTCGATTCACCCCTCGGGCATGGATATTTGTGTCGTCCTTAGTTGTAGGTAGTTCATAAGTAGTTTGTAAGTTTAGGTACTGATGACCCCGTAGTTAAGTCCCTTAAGCTTAACAAACATTTGAACATTTTGAAACGTAACGACTGTAGTTTCCCCTTGCTTTCAGCCATTCGCAGTAACTGCCACATTAGCTGATGTTACAAGGCCAGCTCAGTCAATCATCCAGACTGTTGCCCCTGTCACTACTGAAAAGGCTGCTGCCCCTCTTCAGGAACCACACGTTTGTCTCCCCTCTCGACAGATACCGCTCCGCTGTGGTTACACCTACGATACGGTTACCGGTATCGGTGTGACACGCAAGCCATCCCCACGACGCTTCTTGCCGGGCTGCAGTGGCTATGTTGACAACATTGGTAATGACGGCAACTCAGATGACCAATAAATATTTTTTCGTGACAACTTCAGTTAAAACGAAAATTATTTTTTCTGAACGGACAAAGGTACATACAAGAACCTGTTAACCATAGAGCAGGTACAGTATTAATTTTGCTGCGAGTGAAACGAGCAGCAATAACATTTACTCAGTTGATCCTGAAAAATATTAACGCAATTCTACACTTCATTGCTCATCAGTTGCCAACATAAGCACTGGAGCCCGGCGAGAAGCGTCGTAAAATTTTACCGAAATCTGGAATAATCTGTCTAAGCCACGATTTTCAAAAAATGTTCAAATGTTTGTATAGTCTATGGGACTTAACTACGGGGTCATCAGTCCCTAAACTAACAAAGTACTTATGAACTACTTACGAACTAGGACGGCACAAATATCCATGCCCGAGGGGGGATTCGAACCCCCAACCGTACTGGCCACGATTTTCCACTTGTCTAAGTTGAGAACGGAACCATTGTTCCGCGTTATTGGCTAATTTCACATGTTTGTTTCTTGCATGTCTTTATGTGAGTTGGAGAATATAATATTTTGTATCAGATTATTCTGTGCTACCTCTAGTCAGGAAAATGGCCCTGAGTGTATTTTTGTTGATGTCACATTCTACTTCCGTTCCTCGTTTGGCTCCTATGTGTGTGTGTGAGTGTACTACAGTGCGAGAGCAATGTAGGTAGGGTGGTGTGGGCTAAGCATAGATGATCGGTGTACGGTAAAGCTTTTACCAACATAACCTCGATATTCCCTTTTCATATTCCCTTTCACTTTACTTAAATGTGCTGCAGCTAACCACAGGTTAGATTCTCCTGTTTCTCGACAACTTGGTTATCAGACATCCATTCCCGCTATTGTGTTGGTACACCAATCTTATTTCGCTACGGTTGTGATTCCGCGGGTGTTGGTTGGTTCAGGTGGCCGACCTGCCCTGCTCTCTCAGTCGTCAGTGGAGCCGTGCTTTACAAGCCCTGCCGTTGCCTGACGCCCTGTGCCCACGTTTCGTTTCCCTCTGTCCTCACTGCTATGTTTCCGACAACCAGCTTCCCAACTCTCCACCAAGGTTGACACGGTTTTGCTGCAAACATCCAACCACCCAGGTTGCAATTAAAGGTAAATTATTAGTATTAAAACATACACGATTTTAACAGTCACTCTCCACTTATATTGTAACATAGCTCTATTCCTATCAGAGTATAGGCTATCTAACATAATAAGAGTGTGGCATATTATGGTTGGAGGTGTTGTAAGGTGCAAAATATTGTCAGTGTACAATGTTTAGAGAGAGGTGTGTACACTAACTACAAAAATTTATTTTTAATGTTAAATGCGTAATATGTTTTTACAATGAGTAGCACATAAAATTCCAGGCAAGTGCCATTTCAGAGATTAGGAGCCGATTCGTCATGGTTTTGTCTACATTATTGACATAAATTTTCCCACGTCCGGATTAACTTCTTGCTATCCTTTAGAGTGCAGTCTCATAGTGAGGACGCATTGCACCCTTCTTCTTTCTGTTCTAATCTTCGGACCTCTACACAAGCTATGCTAAAATGGGTAGTACACCATTTGTATACTGGGCGAATCAAATTCGCGCACTCGGGTTTCGCAGCGCGATTTCTCACATGCTAGCAATAAAAAAAGGTCTCTCACAAAATTTCGTCCTGTGCATATTTCCGGCAGTAAATGGACGTCGAAGATTGAGATGTGTGTGTGTCCCATACGTCAGTGTGTTTCAGATTTACACTACTACACCAACAAACTTTAGGGGATGTGGGTCGTGTGTTGATTGACAAAGTGAGCATAAAAACCCATGCCCGGAAACGTTATCCAATGACGCTACAGAGCGTCGAAGTTACTGGAGGGGATGTCTAGCGGCAGGAGCTGGTGCCTGCAACTTGGACTCTCCGTAGCGTCGTTGAATGGTGTTTCCGGGCATGGGTTTCCATGTTCATTTTGTTCCTCAAGACACCTCTCACATCCCCTAGAAGTTTGTTGGTGTAGTAGTGTAATTCTGAAACACACTGACTACTGGGACACACACCCATCTCAAGCTTCGACGTCCATTTACTGCCGGAAATATGCGCAGGACAAAATTTTGTGAGAGACTTTTTTTTATTATTGCTAGCATGTGAGAAATCGCGCTGCGAAGCCCGAGTGCGCGAATTTAGATTCACCTTGTATAGTCCCAGGTGAACTGAAGATGCGCAAGACAGGGTAGGAGGGCAGTGCATGCCTTGAGGCGGCCGAATAAGTCTGGACAGTTGGCAATTTGTGTCGGTCCGGCAAAAATCAAGACTGCCGGCTTGTCGGCAGTATGGTGGATGTGAGGTAATGCCCGCCGTCCCGGGTCCTCGGATACATCCCGATATCCGCACCCCGCACACACACAACGGCATACACACACATACATGAGAGGCGGGTATGGGCGACCAGATTCGCATGATTTGGCCTGCAGTTGTATGGAAAACAGCGGACCTGATATGTCCATGATACAACCAACACCAGAACTGCCTACAAGTAACATTGGTGTCAACCCGCTTTTCATCGATGCTAAAAGAAATTTTTGTCCTGCCCACTTAATTTCCTTCTTTCGATCTAATATTTACATCGTCAGAAACTATCAGAAACTTCATTTTCTAACATATCTCTTCCAAATAAGTCCCATTTCACGTAGTGTCTCGCCGCGCGGGAGTAGCCGAGCGGTCTGGAGTGCCACGTTGCCGATCACGGGGCCTCCCGCGTCGGATGTTCGAATCCTCCCTCGCGCAAGGATGTTTGTGTTGTCTTTAGTATAAGTTAGTTCATAAGTAGTTTGTGAATTTAGAGACTGATGACCACGAGTTAAGTCCCATAAGCTTTACAGATATTTGAACATTTTGAACGTAGTGTCTCATGCAACATATCTTTCACAGAAGTAATAATATACCTAATATCGGTACTACTTTTGTTTCTGTAAAAGTGTTCCATCGTCTACCGAATAATAGGTTTCCTACCGAAAGTGTTAGTGTTATTTCTTGACAATTCCAGTAAACAATGTGATATACAGTTCCTTTCCTTTCTGAGGTGTCTTATTTTGGAAAGGCTAAGATTTGTATAAACTGCAGCCCTTTTTACGGGGACTGGTGATATTAGTCTACAATTATTTGTGTGGCACGTCCTTTACTCAAGCTGTAATGACACTAGAGACGACCAAACGCTCTTTACTCCAGAGATATTTTCCATTCCTGTTGTGTACATTTTCTTGTGGTACAGTATGTTTTCCATCATTTCTGAAGGAGTAGATACGCTAACTTATCTGACGCTGGAGAAGTCGAAACAACCAAATCCGCACGATTCACTAAACAAGTAGACAGGTAAAGGCCAAACGATTTTTTATGCCCTCCACCCCCCTCCCCCCAAAAAAATCAATTGTTTGTATATCTATCCGATTCAACTGCTGCAACTGCTGCAACTAACCTAAGGGCAACACAAACACCCATGCCCGAGGGGGGACTCGAACCCCTGACGGCGAACGGCCGCGTGCACCGCAGCCCGGTGCCCCAATGCGCACGGCTAATCCGCCGCGGCTTTGATGATCCTTAAGGATTTTCGCCGGGTCTTTCCGTCGAGGGCCACTTCACCCACAGCGAGCGCGTCCCGGTCGTCATGGTACCTACAGAATACACTGAAAGGTCAAGGAAACTGGTACACGTGCCCCAGGTACACCTGCCCCACAAGCAAGCATAGGGGCGCAACACGACGTGGCATGGACTCGACTAATGTCTGGAGTAGTGCTCGAAGCAACTGACTCCTAGCATCTTGCAGGGCTGTCAATAAATCCGTAAGAGCAGAGGGGCTGGAGATCTCTTCTGAACAGCATGTTGCAAGGCATCCCAAATACGCTCAATAATGTTCAAATCTAGGGATATTGGTGGCCAGTAGAGGTGTTTAAACTCAAAACAGTGTTCCTGAACCCATTGTATACCAAATATGGACGTGCGGGTGTCACATTGTCCTGCTAGAATTGCCCAACTTCGTAGGAATGCACAATGGACATGAATGGATGCTGATGATCAGCCAGGATGCATGCGTACGTGTCAGCTATCAGAGTCGCTTCTGGACGTATCAGGAGTCCAACGGCACACACCCCACAGCATTAAACAGCCTCCACCAACTTGAACAGTGTATTGATGAGTTTGTTACCATTCCTCTACATATCCGTCTGCTCAATATAATTGGAATCGTCAGACTCGTCAGACCAGACTACATATCAATATTCCAATGTTGATGATATGCCCAGGTGAGGCGTAGACTCTTATACCGTGCAGTCAGCTCACATGAGTGAGCCTTCGGCTCCGGAAGTCCATATCGATGATGTTTCGTTGAATGGTTCGTGCGCTAACTCTTGTTGATGGCCCTGCACTGAAATCCAACAGTAATCTGCGGAAGAGTTGCACTTCTGTCACGCCAGACGATTCTGTTGAGTCGTCGTTGGTCCCGTTCTAGCAAGATGTTTTACCGACCGCAGCGATGTCAGAGATTTTTAATGATTTATCAGATTCCCGACATTTACGGTGCAGTCGTGAAATGGTCGTATCGGTAACTCCCCACATAGCTCGGAGATTCTGTGTCCCATCTGATCGTGATAACTTGCCACAGAATCAACAGTAATATATCTAACGTATGCGCCAGTCACTTGTTATCCTGTCTTGAGGTTGCTGATCGCAGCGACGTCCTCACTTTACGGCTTATCCTAGAAGATAGATTAAGAAAAGGCAAACATACGTATCTAGCTTTTATAGATTTGGAGAAGGCTTTTGACAGTGTTGATTGTAATAAACTCTTACAAGTTCTGAAGCAAGCAGGTGTAAAATATAGGGAGCATAAGGTTATTTACAACTCGTACAAAAACCAGGCAGCGGCTGTCAGAGTTGAAGGGCACGAAAGGGATGCAGTGGTTTGGAAGGGAGTAAGACAGGGTTGTAGCCTTTCTCCAATGTTATTCAATTTTTACATTGAGCAAGCTATAAAGGAAAGCAAGGAGAAATTTGGAGAAGGAATTAAAGTTCGGGGGGAAGAATTAAAAACATTGCGCTTTGCTGACGACATAGTAATTCTGTCAGATACAGCAAAGGAGCTGGAAGAGCAATTGAACGTAATAGACAGTGTGCTGAAAGGTGCATATAAGATGAACATTAACAAGAGCAAAACTAGGGTAATGGAGTGCAGTCTAAGAAAATCAGGCGATGCTGAAGGAATTAGATTAGGTAACGAAACAATAGAGGAGGTAGATGAGTTTTGTTACTTGGGCAGTAAAATAACAAATGATGGTCGCAGTACAGAGGATATAAAATGCAGAATGGCAATGGGTACAAAAGCGTTCTTGAAAAAGAGAAATTTGTTAACATTGAATATTGATTTAACCCTAATGAAGTCCTTTCTGAAGGCGTTTGTGTGGAGTGTTGCCTTGTGTGGGAGTGAAACATGGACGATAAACAGTGCGGATAGGAAGAGGATAGAGGCTTCTGAAATGTGGTGCTACAGAAGAATGCTGAAGATTAGGTGGGTGGATGGCGTAACTAATGAGGAGGTACTGAACAGAATTGGGGAGAAAAGGAATTTCTGGCATACATTGATTAAAAGAAGGGATCGACTGGTGGGACACATTGTTAGACATGAGGGAATTGTGAATTTAGCGTTGGAGGGAAGTGTGTGGGGTAAAAACCGTAGAGGGAGACCAAGAGATGGATACAGTAAGTAGATTCAGACAGATGTAGGTTGCCGTTCTTTTGTGGAGTTGAAGAGGCTTGCTCAGGATAGGTTATTGTGGAGAGCTGCATGAAACCAGTCTCCGGAATGGAGAACAGGTAAATCGTTCTACGCCACTAAAGTTGCAAGTACCCCCTCCCAGTGACTAAACCTGTCTTGAAAATGTAAGCGCAGTTAGGAATCCGTAGAAGATGGTGCAGGGGGGGGGGGGGGGTGATGCTGATCAGTGGCGTTTTCCCAAGGTGTGCAAGTTGTTTGTCAACGCGCCCTTGAAAGCGAATGAAAGATAATAGATTATTTTCATCTGTTTAAACATAATGTTTCACTGTAGTGAGTTTTCCTTTCGTTTCAATTTAATTCTTCTGTTCGATATGCTATAGTCATCCTCCGCATGATGCGTCTGCTATTGCCAGCCAACAGCCAAGGCGTTGGATCTGCTTCCCCATCAGCGGAGGGCGCAGTAAGCTATGCGCAGTAGGAAACGCGTTTTCGCCGTTATGCGCTTGGCGTCTCCGTGGGACACCTGGGAGGAAAACATTGTGCAGTGTTGGATGCTAACTCGTGTGCATGTGTTTTACCGTTTCTGCTGTATTTGTTAAAATAGTTTGTTTCGCTTCATACTTTGGAACTAAAAAATTTACACTGGAAAGCAAATTGAATTCCCGAGTGGTTGTTGCGTACCTCTAAAATACATGGACTAAGTACTGTGGAACCTTCACTGAGATAGCACTTGCTATTGTTTCTGCTGGAATTATTTCAATTACTTCTACACTCCTGGACATTAAAATTGCTACACCACGAAGATGACGTGCTACATACGCGAAATATAACCGACAGGAAGAAGATGCTCTGATATGTAAATGATTAGCTTTTCAGAGCATTCACACAAGGTTGGCGCCAGTGGCGACACCTACAACGTGCTGACGTGAGGAAAATTTCCAACCGATTTCTCATACACAAACAGCAGTTGACCGGCATAGCCTGGTGAAACGTTGTTGTGATGCCTCGTGTAAGGAGGAGAAATGCGTTCCATCATGTTTCCGACTTTGATAAAGGTCGGATTTAAACTATCGCAATTGTGATTTATCTTATCGCGACATTGCTCCTCGCGTTGGTCGCGATCCAATGACTGTTATCAGAATATAGAATCCGTGGGTTCAGGAGGGCAATACGGAACGCCGTGCTGGATCCCAACAGCATCGTATCACTAGCAGTCGAGATGACAGGCGTCTTATCCGCTTGGATGTAACGGACCGTGCAGCCACGTCTCGATCCCTTGAGTGGAGAGCTGCATCAAACCAGTTTCCGGACTGAAGACCACAACAACAACAACATAGTTTGGTGTACAAGTAGGTGACGAAGGGCAGTTTCATTTGGATGTGATCGTCAATCAGCGAAGTTGGTGTATTTGGGGGGACGGAGAGTCCGCATTTCGAGATCGGCACGTCCCTTGACCCTCAACGGGTGGCTGCATGGAGCCACAGAGTAACATATACAGAGAAGCAGCCACCCCTAAACCACTATCCTACGCTCCCCTCGCCGCGGTGGAGTAGCCGAGCGGTCTAAAGCGTCTCGCTGCGGAGCGCGCGGTTGCTCGCCGTGGAGGTTCGAGTCCTCCCTGGGGCATGGGTGTGTGTGTTGTCCTTAGGTTAGCTTAACTAGGTTTAAGTAGTTTGTAAGGTACGGACTGATGACCACGCAGTTTGGTCCGATATATTTACAAACATTTGAACATTTTTTGAACGCTCCCCTCGTAGTTCCGTAAGATGCTAGCAGGTATCAGGCAGTTCCCCGGCTTAGTACCGGTGGACCACACTAGAGACGCTTCTGAGGGCAGCGTAGAGGGGAGACCGAGGGGAGGGCTCGTGCCGCCTGCCACAAGGCCACGGCTGTGTCCGGCGTGCCGGCGTTTGATGGGAGGTGGTGGTGGTGACAGCCGCTACCTGCCACCTGCTCTGGACAGTTTTAAAGGGCTACTTCTGACCGCAGCGCCATTATGGGACATCTTACGGAACCTTCCCTCCCCACATCCCTGAGCGTGCGACCGGGCCCTTACAGAGGTTTCCCGTCTGTATATATTTGTCTGTGGTGGAGCGCACCCGGCACAGAGGTCTCCACGGCGCGGCGCGCGGTGCTGGCGTCGCCGGCTAATGAGGACAAAGAGTTGGCAGGGCGGCGGCGCGAGGCGAGTGCGCGCGCACGCGGGGTTAAGAGGGCGCGCCCGTTGGCGGGGGCATGACCCCGCGCCGCCAATGGCAGCCGCCCCCGCAAAGGGGTGAGGCGACGCCGACGCCGACGCCGGCGCCGCGGCCGCCGCAGAAAATGGCGGGGTCGCCGGGGTCACCGCCCCCGCACACCCCCCACCCCCGCCGCCGACGATAAATCGCCGCGCGCTACTCTGGCCGGCGCGACAGCTGCCTCCCGCCGGCCCACTGCAACGGATGGCGGCAATATTTCCTCGGCGGAATGTATTAATAACTCTCGTCAAGTAAAAAACCGAAAGCGTGTAGCGGGCGCGCAGTTTCCGGGAAACTGCCGTCCTGCCTCTCCCTGTCTCTCTCGCTCTATCTGCTTCCCCCGGCCGTATCTGGCGCGCGCCCTATGTCTCTGTCACTGTCGCCCCCTGGACGCCGTTCGCCGGCACGGCTCTCCGCGTTCGCGCTGCACTGCGCTGTAACGGCGGAATAATGTAAAGAAGCCGCAGGCGGGAGGGTCAGCGTCAGCGGCTGCGGCAGGGAAGAACAGCGCAGATTCTTCTGGCGCTAACACTACTACCAGACAGACACCCCGCGACTAGCTCAGTCCGTCTCCTTGCGACCAAAATCCCTATTCTGATCTATCCTCATCGTCTATGAGGATGGTTTCGGAAAGCTGGTAAGTTAGATTAAGTGATCTGGCAGGAGCGTCAGTACTGGCTCGCCCGGTACCGACACTTCTCCCAGGTGTTGAAAGACATCCGACTCAGGAGCTGGGAGACCTACGTCAAAAATCAGCTAGCCACTGACCCCTGGGGCGTCCCCTACAAGCTTGTCCGAGAAAAGATACGCGCTCCATTGGTGTTATCGACTCTCAGGGGTGGGGAACGGATGACGGAGTCCTGGCAGGAAACTGCCGGGGTCCTTCTCCGGACCCTCCTTCCTGACGATGACGCCAACACGGACACAGATGAGGAAAGACAAATCAGAGAAAGGGACGCCCAGTAATACATCAACAACACTCCTGTTTACCCCTTCTCAGAAGAGGAGGTGGCTACACACATACAAGCCCTCAAGAAAGGGAAAGCTCCTGGGCCCGATGGCATCCCAGCAGAGGTAGTGCAATTCCTTGCGCCCCAGTTGGTCTCTCAAATGACTGTACTCTTTAATGAATGCCTGCGCACTGGCAGGTTTCCAAAACCATGGGAAAAGGCCAGTGTGGTGTTGATAAATAAAGGGGCTGATAAGGACCCGGCCTTGGCCAAGTCCTATCGCCCCATCTGTCTCCTTGACACCATGGGGAAGTTATTTGAGAGGCTGTTGGCTGACAGGCTGTCCGCACATCGTATGCTGTGTGGTGCGAGCAGCAGGCAATTCGGTTTTCGTCAGGGGAAATCGGCGTCTGACGCGATTACCCTGGCGACCGAGGTCTGCTCCTCTGCGCCGTACAAATACGTCGTGGGTATCATGGTGGACATCAGTGGCGCCTTTGACAACCTGTGGTGGCCTTCGCTCTTCTCCTATCTTCGGGAGATAGAGTGTCCAGGGTCGCTATATGGGTCTCTCAGGAGCTATTGTGCTGGAAGGGAAGTCTGGCTATCATATCCTAACGGAAGAGTCAACAAAATGATCACCAAGGGGTGTCCTCAGGGCTCTGTCCTGGGGCCACTCTTCTGGGACATCAATATGGAACCTCTCTTTGGAGAGCTCGAAGAACATCCTGACGTGCTAGAGGTGATAGCTTACGCAAACGACCTCCTCATCATGGTCGAGGGCCGAAGTTGTGAAGACATCGAGCCCAAGATCGAAAGATCACTGCAGGTGCTTACCGCTTGGTGCAGCAGGACGAAGTTACAGATTGCACCGCAGAAGTCGGTGTACCTGCTGCTAAAGGGCCAATTGGCTAGAAATCCAACAGTCAGGATAAACGGTACACCTGCCATAAGACGAACTGAAGCTAGATACCTTGGCGTAATCAGAGACGAGCGCTGGAATTTCGCCGCCCACGTGGACGCGGTTGCTGAGAGATCGCTGGTAGCACTACACCGTTTGGCTGGGATCTGGCACCGGAGGTTTCACCTCCCTCCAGATCTCATACAGCTGTATCACAACAGCATACTGACGTCCATCGTGGGCTACGGATCTCCGGTATGGGCCCACAGGCTCACGAGGGTGACGCCTGCCATGATCGTGAGAAGGGTGCAGCGCAACATCCTCCTTCATTCAATTGGAGCCTACAGGACCACTCCCGGTGCGGCCCTCTTGGTGTTGATGGGGCTATGCCCCCTTGACATCAGGGTAAGGGAGCAGGGAGCTTGGTACTGGGCCAAAATAGGAACGGAGGGAACGTAGGCAAAATTATGGGGGAACCACTTCTAAGAAAACAGAAATCAGACAGAAAGGGCTCCAACTTTGGCAGCAATTTTGGGACGAAGAGGAATCTGAGAGGAGAACTCACGCTCTCCTGCCAGATATCCTGGAAAGATTGGGTATGAAACATTTCAAACCATCTAGGGGGATGCTGCACTTCCTCACCGGCCATGGACCCTATCCGACATATCTATGTCGGTTTAGGAGACAGGCTACGCCAGTTTGTGCCTGTGGTGCCGAGATAGGCACGCCAGAACACATCATTTATGAGTGTCCTACGTATGACGACGTGGCTGCGGATCTCAGAAGGGCTCTGCCGAGTAATAACACCTTTGAGCTCATAAGAACCCCAGACACGTTCCGAGTACTCGACGAAATCGCCAATAATGTCTCGCGCAAAGTGCTTCGGGACTTTATCCTGAATCAATAACAGGATCTGACCCAATACCCGATTGAGACAGCCACATCTGCCAGGATTCGGGGGTTAGATGTGGCAAACACCGACTTAGACCATAGACGTAAGTTAGATGTAGGTTTTTCTTAAATAGTAGAATAAGACACACAGGGGAAAAATTTTTGCGGAGGGGGGGGGGGGCTGTGGTGACAAAAGAAATTGGCCGCCCATGCCAGGGGCATGCTCACTGGGATTCGCTCGGTGAGTTGGCCACCACAAGCAGGTTTGTAATGCTGGCACACATGTAACACCACAGCAGTAGCATAAGACAAAACATCATACACATCACCCAGTATAAACATCAACAATCACCAAGATGTCCAGTGGTTTCTGCAGAAACATGTAATGTAATGAAATGTAATGTCACCATTTAGCCGTAAGGAATTTATGTATTATACTATTGCCCATTTTAGTCTTAGTTAATGGGTTGTATTGTTTGATATTATACTAAATTATAATTATTTAAAAAAATGGGATACTTCCAGCCAAGCAGAGGATTGATTCACTTTCTTACCGGCCATGGCCCATACCCGACATATCTATGTAGGTTCAGGAAGCAGGCGACTCCAGAGTGTGGCTGTGGAGCTCCGGAAGGAACTCCAGAACACGTCACTTTCGAGTGCCCTACATACGATCATCTCGTCTCTCATCTCAGACTACAACTACCTAACTCAGACACATACCAACTCATCAGACATGAAGCACATTTTCAAATTCTCAATGAATTAACCGACAAAATCTCAAACCACATCAGACATGAATTTATAAACCGATTATGAGACATTTTTTCCAGGCATGACTGCTGCACCAGGCCGTGCCGCCGGGGTACTCCGCCGTGCCCTGGATCAGGAGGACTGAGTGCAGCCAAATCACCGATTGCGACGCTAGATATAAGTTAGATTAAGCTAGGCTTAAGAGAAAACACGAAAACAGCACAAGTACTGCAGTGGAAAAGGCCAGCCCAGTGCCAGGGGCACGCCCTCCGGAATTAGTTCGGAGGGCACAGGCCAATCAGTAGGTTCGTACATTACTGGCACACCTGTGAGCACTGCAAGGGAGGGGGGACACAAAATAAGACACTAAACGTAGCAGTAGCGACTTCCACATGAAACACAACATACCAACGCACCCTGCATGACACAACACATACGGCAGACACAACAGCAAAAACAAAACATATCATGCAGCTCAGTAGAAACATTAGAAGTAGCATAAAAACCACAAAAAATGTAGTAGCATAAGAAGACCCATCTATGTATAGGTATTGGGTTATTGTATAATTAAAAGAATAATATGCTTTCATAAAGGAAAAAAAGGGGGGGCTGTGGCGACAACAGAATTGGCCGCCCAGTGCCAGGAGCATGCTCACTGGGTTTCGCTCAGTGAGCTGGCCACCCAAGTAGGTCTGTACCGACTGGCACACCTGTAACGTCACAGAAGTAGCTTAGTACATGTACAGCAATAACAAAGTAGAGTAACACAAAATCAAAACACAAGGTTGACCAGTGGTTTCATTCAAACAATAACAAGTAATAATTAGAAATTAGTCGCTAACCCTAACCCACAGTAATAATAGTAGTTGAACATTGTAATATTAACATCCATTATTAACATAGGTGATGGGTTGTAATGTATCATTGAAATAATAAAGAGTTTAAAAAAACTCGGATTACCAGATTTTTTAATGCAAAATGAGGAAATTTTCTATATTTTAGAGTGAAAATGAGGACACTTTCTGTATTTCAGATGAAAAATGAGGACACTTTCTATATTTTAAATGTAGTTTGCGATATGAACATATTGAAACACGCTACCATGTTTCTTAGTTGGAGAGAGGGACAGAGCTATTGACCACCAATGAAGTGTTCTTATCAGTTGCTTTAAGGTTGCAATTATTTGAGCCTCATCATATGTAGTTAATAAGAAATATTTAATTATTAATAGCGAAATGAGACATCCTGTTCTCCACATCCCCCTGAACTGGCCCCGAGTCCCGCCTCAGTTACACGATTAGCAAACATTTCGTAACACTTTGCACTTTCACATATATATCACTATTCGCAGACTTTTTTTTTTTGGGGGGGGGTATGGGTGGCGATAGGAAGGGCATCCGGCGGCCACCCGTAAATTTGCGATTGGATAGGGGATTTCTTGTCAGAGAGGACACAGTTCGTAGTAATCGATGGTAAGGCACCGACTGAAACAGAGGTGATATCGGGCGTTCCACAGGGTAGTGTTATTGGTCCTCTGCTGTTCCTTATTTACATAAACGATTTAGGGAAAAATCTAAATGAAGCCGTCATTTACCGTCTAGTAAAATCATCCGAAGATCAAAGTCAACTGCAGAACGATCTGAATAAGATATCACTACGGTGTAAAAATTGGCAATTGACTCTAACTAATGAGAAGTGTGAAGTCGTCCACATGAGTACGAAAAGAAATCTGTTAAACTTTGTTTACAAGATAAATCAATCAAAAGTAAAGGCCGTAAACTCCACAAAATGCCTAGGAATTACTATTACTTCAGACTTAAACTGGAAAGAACACGTAGATAATGTCGTGGGAAAGGCGAACCAGAGACTGCGTTTTATTGGCAGAACCCTTAAAAGATGCAACAGAACTACAAAAGAAACTGCATATACTACGCTTGTCAGTCCATTTTTGGAGTATTGCTGCCCAGTGTGAGATCCTTATCAGGTGGGTTTGACGGAGGACATCGAAAGAATTCAAAGAAGGGCCGCTCGTTTTCTATTGTCACGATACAGCGGAGACAGCGTTACGGAAATGATACAGGATCTGGGATGGGAATCATTACAACAACGGCGCTTATCGCTGCGGCATGGGCTACTTAAGAAACTCTAATCGCCAACATTCTCCTCCGAATGCGAAAATATATTGTTGACTCCTACTTACACAGGGATAAATGATCATCAGAATAAAATACGAGAAATCAGAGCCCGAACGGAGAGATTCAGGTGTTCTTTCTTCCCGCGCGCTATTCGAGAATGAAATAAATAGTATAACGGTGGTTCGATTAGCCCTCTGCCAGGCACTGTGATTTGCAGAATATCCCATGTAGATGAAGATTAACACGCTAAACCCGAATAACAAAGCCGACCCTGCATGTGCGAGAACATGGCTCAAGAGACAGACTGTGTAAAGAAAAAAAAATACAAATATTATACACGGCACACACATTACTTCAGGGCCGTTCTCTATGTGTATTTCTCAATTGGCCGAATCTATTTTATAAGCTGTTTTGTTCGCATAAATATTCAAAAAAAAATTCCTGCAATTGACAAAATTAAAATCCCTTTACAGAGTCAACTGTCAGTCGCTTTCCCTTCTTTGCCCATTGTCACTGTACTAAAGAGAACAATCTCTCTACACAAGCATTGCGAGCTGGCACTACAAAAAAGAACTGTGCTGTTTCAAGCAATTAACTATACTGCTCTTCACTGATATATGACTCATAGTATTTGCATCAATTCATCTGGCTCATTCCTAACTATCTATTATATGTAGCTATGATTTTTATTATTTTTTTATTTGTTAATTGATCGAAACACTTTTCATCATCAATTTCAATACTTTTTCAGATAAATATTTTATAGAATCTTCAACAGAAGTTCGTGATACAGCTGCAAAAGAAGAAAATTCACTAAAGGATTGCATCCACATATTCAGATACTCTAAACATCGATCATACAGGATTCAATGTATTTGCACCTTTGAACTCGTAATGTCAACAAAATGCAGCTTGACGAATATACAACATACTACTTTTTTAAAAACACGTGTACTCCACAAGAACAAGCTGTTCAGTGAAACAACTGCAAGTACGGGACTTAGACATCTCAGTTATCTCTAAATTAAAAAGATTGACACATCTTTTTTAAGTAATATAAACTGATATCTTACACTCGTTAGAGTGTAGTTTTACAAGTATAATAGAACAATTATAAGCAAATAACAAATTACGGAATTTAGTAACCAAACTAAAATTATATAAATTGTTGATGTTACGAAATGATAACGAAAATCAAACTATCTGAACTCCGTAAGCTAAAAATGCGAACATTAGGAGAAATCGTAAAATATATGCGGACCCCACATTAAACGTCCAAAATAAATGTGGACGTCTGGTAACCGTACCTAAAACAGCAGTTTGATAATCTATATACACACGTTTTTTTAAAAAAAAAAAAAAAAAAAAAAAAAAAAAAAAAAGCATCACCTTGGATCCAAGATCTGAAAACTAACGTCGAATGTATAAAGAGTGTTCGAAATAAAAGTGTCCTACACTCTGAGATGCGGTAGTACCCAACAAAGCAAGAAAAAAAATCCAATAAACCTTGGTCTGGAAACGCATATTTTCTGAGTTAGGCCCACATGTACTTAGTGACTCAATATGTTTGGTTGTTAATGTCCGCCTCTGTGATAAACAAGGTAAACATTTAGGAAAGAAATACCGTATTGTACTGCATGGACGAGTCGCTGCCTCTGTGATCCTTCAACAAGGTTCGCCACTGTCGCCCACATGTCTCTCTGCATCGAAGTACTCTACTGTAAACATCAGTCGGAGCATCGTGTTACGTACACGTGTTGTAGTAGTGTAAGGTAACCCTTAAGGTAAGCCTTACATTATAACGAGGAATGAGCTTCATTTTGAACATATTATTCGTTTGAACCTATTTATAGTGAATATGTAGTAATTAACTTCTTATGTGATTTAATTAATAATCGTGATGTACAATGGATGTAGGTAACTTAACTGTGAACATTTTCTGTCATTTATTTATTATCTGTATTGTAATTGTTTATGTATATATTTTTTATTTTATTTGTACTTTGTACGTTTTCTATATGACTTTGATTTCTTGTAATGCTTAATTTGTCAAAGTAAAATATTTCTCTGTAAACGAGATCAAATATCGATCTGAACAGTTATCGATGTGGCTCCTCAGGTCAGAAACTCTATCGTATAGCAGCGCTCGCCTGTGGGAGAGCAGGCAAGCAGCATTATCTGCTGCCCCTTGACGTACATCAGACGTTCGTACGCGGTCCGCGGAATGCTTAAATAATATAAGTAATAAAGTTGAACAAGGAGAAAGTTATAATTTGTTATGAGTGCAACGATATGAAAGTTTATGTGAAACCAGTGAACATAAGTGAAGCAAGAATTGATTTTAAACATTTATTCGTTCGTTCTGCTGAGGCAGAAATTCGTTACGAGTTCGGTAACCGTCACAGACGTCCGAAACGCGGTAGCGTCATCGCGGACGCTAACGGTCGCGATTAATTACGCGATTCGCGAAGCATCACGGCGAACTGTTAGCAAGCTGCCAAAGGAGAAGCAACCATCATAATGATTTCTGTATGAATTTATGTACCATTTATATGACTGCAGAGTACGACGTCGCTGGACTGATAAACAAGATAAGTTAAAAGCTATTGGTTGTAATTTACTATAAATTCATGTTTAAGTTTTGTTAAAAATACAAGAACATTAGACAGTACTTTTGCTATCTTATTTGAACAACTATAATTAATATGACAATCCTCAATAATGCATAAATAATTTTTCTACACAATTCTACAATCAAATGAGTGTCATTAATTGTTAGAGACAATTTTGCTAAAATTGATGGTAGAAGATAACAGACAGTTGACTTAATGAATAATTTTTCTATTTCGTTTTGCACGGAGTTCAACAATAATAGCCACCGCCACATCTATCCTATAAAGAACCAAACTCGTACTAATGTCGTATGCATGGCATTAATTAAGACTGATTTACTTAAATTTTCTATTTGCTTGAGTGAAATAATTTTATCAGATACTGACTTTAGTGGTTGGACTGCACCCACTTGCCAATCACTTGATGTTAAAAATCCTACTATTCATAATTTTCTAAATTATTAGCACCATTAGCGTACTAATTGAGTCATACGTATTGCACAGACGGGGTAAGTTAATTTCTGCTATCTGTGTGTGCACAGTCTCTGTAGGAGACTTTGTAAGGAAAGGAAAGGTGAGTGATCTTTTGAAAAGTTTGTCAGATAGGGCCATAGTATTTGTTAATTACACTGATTGTCTTGCTTAATATTCTTAAAATTTAACTACACCACTTGCATTAATCATGAGTTTAACGTAACCAACCACGAAATTAAGGTCAGGTTTGTTATGTTGCTCAAACATTACGACAACAGTCACTACAGTTAATAAATAACACGTAAAACAAAGTTTTTTTTCTCCACTCACACTTTTCTTCAACAAAATAAACACCTTTTCACCCAATATATCCACAACGAAAATTTTCTTTCCTTACAGTAGTAATAATAATAATTTCGAGTCGCTCATTGGCCTGGTGCAAGTCTTTCAATTGGACGCCACTTCGGCGACTTGCGTGTCCCTAGTCTACCCCAGTTATCCAACCGAGGAAAAGGGACCTACAGCTTAACGTGGAATCCGAATCGCGTGTCGTTTCTGGCGACTCCTCACATCATTGAAAGGTGAGTGATGGCTGAAAAAATCCGCGGTCCGACCGGGTTTAGAACCCGCAACCCTTCGGTTTCCATAGTGTCTTACTGTAATGTATTTTCATTCTTCTTATTGTGTGCGACTGTGTAATCCATTCATTATAACGCTGGGTATGTACCGCTTAATTGCTGTATTTACTTTTATTGCGATGTTTATTCTGTCCTGCACTTATGGGACTTATAGGACCTATACTTTTCTCGTGCACATTTTACCAGGGCCATACATCTTACCACTCACGATCAACAATTTCTTGTTAACGTCTTACCTGGCTTATTGGAGGATGTGTCACATCAGCAAAGACTATAGATGTGGTCTATGCACGACGGCGCACCAGCACATTTCCTTCGCAAAGTGCGTGAACATCTGACGCCGACATTTGAGGAACGATGGCTTGGCCTGGAGGGCTCCACGCCTTGGCCCTCCCGACCCCCGGACCGCAATCCCCTAGATTTTTAGTTATGGGGGCACTTGGAGGCAATAGTCTAAGCCACGCCAACCAACGATGCGCAGACGCTGCAGGACACTGTCTTCCATGCATGCCAGAATTTACAAGAATCAGGTGTATTCCTCACGCCGAAGAGTAGAGAGACGCATTGGCATGAACGTACGTCATATTGAGAACCTCCTATGAATGGACGTCTGGTTGAAAGTATCCTAAGAACAATAGTACACAACTCAGAAAAGGAAATGCGCCATACAGTGTTCACGAGTTCTTTGTGGCACATCGGAATAAAATGCTGCCTTGGCCTGCATGTTCCCCCCGATATTTCGCCAGAGCGATTTCGGCAATATGTGAAAGCAGCTTGTACTTCTACACCCCAACAACACAATCATAGACTCTTTGTTACATTGTAGAGGCGTGTCAAGGTCGCCACACGTGTAGCCACATGCTAGACAAGCTTCACGTCTTGCAGAGACCTAAGGCGCCTTGCTGCAGAGTAAGTAGCTGCTCCCCGTCTGAGGTTCGAGTCCTCCTTTGGGAATGGGCCTTTCTGTGTGATTTGTGTTGTTCTTCGCATACGTCAGGTTAAGTACTTTTTAAGTCTAGGGACTGATGACCACTGCAGTTTGGTCCCATAGCTATACAAACATTTGAACATTTGATTTTGCAGAGAACGTTGACTTTCACTCGCATTGTGTGGGCCAGCGAGCACTAACCTGTGATTGGAAAAAAACACAGGTGCCTTCCGTTTATGAGAAAGGAAAAAGAACTCACTCACATAATTACAGGCCAATATCGTTGACATCAGTTTCCTGAGAATTTTGGAGCATATTCTCAGTTACAGTAAATTTCCTTTAAACAGAAAGAATTCTTTCTATGAATCAGCACTGCTTTAGTAAACATTGTTCATGTGAAACGCAGCTTTCCCTTTTCTCACATGGCATCTTGCGAGCCATGTATGAAGGGCAACAGGCGGATTGTGTTTTTCACGATTACAAAAAGGCGTTTGACGCGGTGCCACACTGCAGACTGCTAAAGAAGATACGAGCTTATGAAATAGGTTCACAGATTTGTGACTGGCTGGACTTCCTAAGTAATAGAACGCAGTACGTTGTTCTCGACTGTGAGTGTTCATCAGAGACGAGTGTATCATCGGGCGTGCCCCCAGGTAGTGTGATTGGACCGCTATTATTTTCTATCTATATAAATGATATGATGGACAGAGTACTTGTAATTTGCAGCTGTTTGCTGATGATGCTGTAGTGTATTGGAGGGTGTCGTCTTTAATTGACTGCAATAACCTACAGGATGACTTGGACAAAATCTCTAGTTGGTGCGAAGAATGGCAGCTAGCTCTCAATGTAGAAAAATGTGAGGTGATGCGCATGAGTAGAAAAAACAATTACATAACGTTCGAATACGAAATTAGTAGTAATCTTCTTGATGCAGTCACATCGTTCAAATATCTAGGCGTAACATTGCAGAGCGATATGAAATGGAACGAACATGTAAGGACAGTTGTGAGTAAGGCGGACAGCCGACTTCGGTTTATTGGGAGAATTTTGGGAAGATGTACTTCACCTGTAAAGGAGACCGCGTATAAAACGCTTGTGCGACCACGTCTTGAGTATTGCTCAAGTGTTTGGGACCCGCAGCAGATCAGTTTAACCCATTCGCTACGGTAAACTTCTGCAGAAGTCGGGAGCGAATGTGCTCCACAGCCGGTGGACTGCTGCAGCAGTCGAATGCTGCCTGTGCCACCCAGCCGGTAGACTGCTATAGCAGTTCCGCCTCTCGTCATACATCATAATATAATGATACTGAAATGTAACGTAAATCAATTGTAAGTAAATATTATTTAACAAGCGAAATATTCGTTTATAATAATAACGTCCACATCCCACCACAGCTGAATCCAAAACTTGGATCTTTTAGAATTTACGAAAAAATTACGCGATTTATCTGAAAGAAGGAAGAAAACAGTTTCTATTCCAAATGAATTTTCCCTAATGAATATATGGTATAAAGTCCAATAACTGCGATAACACTGTGAGTGTGAAAGCAGGACAGAGTAGCGCCGTGGGGAGTGTGGAAAATGCGCCGTACAGCGGGCACGGCCGGGCGCGACTGGCGGTCGTCCACAGCGTACGGCGCACGAATCATGGAACCGGAATGAAACGGTTAAAGGAAGACATAGAGGCGGTTCAGAGGCGAGCAGCTAGATTTGTTACCGGTAGGTTCGACCAATGAGCGAGTGTCACGGAAATGCTCCGGCAACTCAGTTGGGGATCGCTGGAAGAAAGACGACGTCCTTTTCGTGAATTTCTGTTGAGGAAATTTAGAGGACCGGAATTTGAAAACCGGCCGCAGTGGCCAAGCGGTCTGCAGCGCGTCAATCACAGTCTGCATGGCCGCGACGGTCGGGGGTTCGAAGCCCTCCTGGGCATGGATGTTTGGGTCGTCTTTAGTATAAGGTAGTTCATAAGTAGTTTGTAAGTTTAGGGACTGATGATCCCGCAGTTACATTCCTTAAGCTTAACAAATATTTGAACATTTGGAATTTGAAGCTGAGACTTCCAGCTGCCTACTTACATTTCGCGCAGTGATCTCAAAGACAAGATAAGAGAGATTAGGACTCGTACGGAGGCATATGGGTATTCTTTTTTTCCTCGTTGTATTTGGGAGTGGGATAGGAAAGGAAATGCCTCGTAGTGGTACAGTGTACCCTCCGCCACTCACCTTACTGTGAATTGCGGAGTATGTATGTAGATGTAGAAACAACACATCACCTTGCAGTTGCAAGAATGGGAAATGAAGGGATCCTGCAACATTCTGCACGTACCGAGCGCTGTTCAGCGCTCCCTCCACAAGCACCAAGATGAAGGACAGTCGTAGCTTACCATACCCCAGACCACAAAGCCTGGAGTGCAGCCAGTGTCTTGGGTGAATGCACTCTACCAGACAGCGCTCACTAGTCTATGTCGTAAGTGCAAACGACCATCACGTGCGCACAGGCAGATTCTCCTTTCATCACTGAGGACCGCAGCCCGCCAAGTGATCCTCTTACGACAGCAGTCGAGCCGTGCTGGTCGATGCTGTGTGATGAGTAGTAGAGGGCCTAGAGATGTGGGTGCCCATAGTCCCACTGCTAGTAAACGGTTGGCAACAGTTCGTGTTGACACTTTTGGGATCTGCCATTGCTGCCCGTACAATGCGACGATCTTGGTGGATGTCTGTGTAGCGTGGACGTCCTGAACCTCGTCTAGGGTGTGAGAACGTTCACGTGGCCATTGCAACCAGTATCGTTACACTACTGAAGCAACAAGTCCAGTTCTACGAAAAGACCATCCCGCCGCTCGGAAGGCCACTATTTGACTCTATCGCACTCGCTCAGTTTGTTGTAGGAAGCACAAGTGTCTCTCCGTGCCATGCCGCCTGTTTGATTCATTCGTTGATACGGCACTGAGCCTTATGGCTGCAGACATTCCCTATTAAAGTGCACACACAGACGTCGCTCTGGTAACTACGTATGTAACTGCGACATCAGTCAGCGGATAATGTTGGAACCATTTATCAGTACATCCACTATCCGCCGGTAGCATCTACCACCTTCGGATCGAAATCGATATTGTCCTCTCAAGGGTATAAATTTACTTCCGGAAGTGCATCTTTGAGTGCTCTATCAATGCACGTTTCCGTAGCCTCACCTTTTCCGAACAAAAATTATCTATACTGGTGGGCACTACTCTTCTTCAGTCAATTCCTTGCACATAAGATAATCTTCATCATATGAGTAACCCATCTCCAAACATCGCTGCATCGCAGATGATTCGAGTACTGATCAAAAAGCTGCGAAAGCTATCGCAAATCTGATGGAAAACTGATTCCTTTCTCCAAAGCTTCAGGAAAAAAAACCTTAAAAATCTACGTAGTAATCTATAATCTCATAATATCTGATAATCGACTATTTGAATATTTCTTGGACACATACCAGGTTTTGCAAGGCAGAATGCCTTCAGCACTTATTTTTATTTTTAAGTCAATGACTAACTATTTCGTTTTTTCGTTAGCTCCCAAAACATGAAACTTTTATCACAACGTTTTGGAAAGAACAGACGTGGGCTCATAAAAATAACAAATATCTAAAATTATTTTTCTCTTTTTTAAAGAAATGGTGCCTCTACGTGATGGTCTGTTCCAATCCTCTTCACCTGCCTCCTAGAGCAGTGTTCCCAACCTCTGAATACGCGATTCCCTTCGAAACAAAAATATTTTGGCGACTACCCACCCTCTTCCCAAACAATAACACAACTTTTGTGTAATATCAAAGGCAACAGATTTAATTTTGTTGTGTTGATACTACTTTCTCGTGAAAAAAAAAAAGATAATACAGTATTGTACATTATACGACACGTGTTAGTCCTTTTATCTGAATGGAGCACGTCGTATTGTTACATGAATTCCGACAGAAAAATATATGTCGCATGACGAGGTTTCGCACTGCAGTCTGCAGGTAAAGCTCAGAATCGAATTACGCTCGTTGAGCAGGGACCTACTGTATCATCAATTTGTAAACAATAGAATTACTCAAAATTACTTACTGCATCTTGTAAATTTAGCTATCGCCTGGTACCTGGAAACAGTTTTCAGGCCATTCGTTTATTCGTTGTTAATCCTTTCATTCCCACATTTCGAATTCAGCTTTGGAAAAATTAAAATTCAGTGTTTTCTGTACCAATACAGTGCACTAAACATCAAAACATGTGTTTTAAAATTTTTGATCGAACTTTTGTTTTCTTATTTCATGTATTTCATGCGCAACACAGACGTTTGTATTGAGGTATTTTGTTACTTGGACATTATTTTGTTGATAGTTAGCACTGCCAGATCAATAATCTTAGCATACTCTTCGCCACAGCACCAAAGACAAGACAATTCACTGCTGAAATAAAATAACACGAACCACACTCACGCTCACACTCACAGCCACCTACAGACGGCAACGTAACACAACCTCTAAGACGGATAAATTAATGCCTCATAAGTGCTTACACGCCGAACCAAGCGGCACAATATCGTACTAGAAGCATGTTGTTGATCAACAACAATGCAACTTTAAAGACTGATACGCAAAATACGGTATAAATCAGCTTTTAATACGTTGTTGTCGAGGAACAACATTGGGAATGAATGTGTTAACACGGTGTATTTATTATAAAACAATCTTTGTCCTACTCAACTGAGAATTGATGATCAACACGGAATCACGTAATTTTAATATAAAAGGTATTTCACTTTTCTTAAGCAAATGTTTTTGTATTACGGAACCTCTAGTATTCAGACATGCTCCTGGCTGGTTGTTTCATGGAGCAAGTACTTCCTCCTGTGACGACGACCCCCTGAACAAGACTTTTGCGTGTCCCCTGGGGGTCGCGTCCCACAGGTTGAAAAACACTATTCTAGAAAAAATATCGACTCGAAAGAAAAACTAAAAGTACAGGAGCTATCCCCAATTAAGACTTGGGACTAAAAACAAAGATATTGAAATTCACTGTCTAGCATTTGCGGATGTACAATACCTACATCTACATACATACTCCGCAATCCACAGTAAGGTGAGTGGCGGAGGGTACACTGTACCACTACTAGGCATTTCCTTTCCTATCTCACTCCCAAATAGAACGAGGAAAAGAAGAATACCTATATGCCTCCGTACGAGTCCTAATCTCTCTTATCTTGTCTTTGTGATCACTACGCGAAATGCAAGTAGTCAGCTGGAAGCCTCAGCTTTAAATTCTAAATGTTCAAATGTTTGTTAAGCTTAAGTGACTTAACTGCGGGATCATCAGTCCCTAAACTTACAAACTACTTATGAACTACCTTATACTAAAGACGACACAAACATCCATGCCCAGGGGGGATTCGAACCCCCGACTGTCGCGGCCATGCAGACTGTGACTGACGCGCCGCAGACCGCTTGGCCACTGCGGCCGGCTTTCAAATTACGGCCCTCTAAATTTCCTCAACAGAAATTCACGAAAAGAACGTCGTCTTTCTTCCAGCGATCCCCAATTGAGTTGCCGGAGAATTTCCGTGATACTCGCGCATTGGTCGAACCTACCGGTAACAAATCTAGCTGCTCGCCTCTGAACCGCCTCTATGTCTTCCTTTAAACTGATCTGCTGCGGGTCCCAAACACTTGAGCAATACTCAAGACGTGGTCGCACAAGCGTTTTATACGCGGTCTCCTTTACAGGTGAAGTACATCTTCCCAAAATTCACCCAATAAACCGAAGTCGGCTGTCCGCCTTACTCACACCTGTCCTTCCATGTTCGTTCCATTTCATATCGCTCTGCAATGTTACGCCTAGATATTTGAACGACGTGACTGCATCAAGAAGATTACTACTAATTTTGTATTCGAACGTTATGTAATTGTTTTTTTCTACTCATGCGCATCACCTCACATTTTTCTACATTGAGAGCTAGCTGCCATTCTTTGCACCAACTAGAGATTTTGTCCAAGTCATCCTGTAGGCTATTGCATTCAATTAAAGACGACACCCTCCAATAAACTACAGCATCATCAGCAAACAGCTGCAAATTACAAATACTCTGTCCATCAGATCATTTATACAGATAGAAAATAATAGCGGTCCAATCACACTACCCGGGGGCACGCCTGACGATACACTCGTCTCTGATGAACACTCACAGTCGAGAACAATGTACTGCGTTCTATTACTTAGGAAGTCCAGCCAGTCACAAATCTGTGAACCTGTTTCATAAGCTCGTATCTTCGTTAGCAGTCTGCAGTGTGGCACCGCGCCAAACGCCTTTTTGTAATCGAGAAAAACACAATCCGCCTGTTGCCCTTCATCTATGGCTCGCAAAATGACATGTGAGAAAAGGGAAAGCTGCGTTTCACGTGAACAATGTTTCCTAAACCCGTGCTGATTCATAGAAAGAATTTTTTCTGTTTGAAGGAAATTTACAGTGACAGAATATGCTCCAAAATTCTCAGGAAACTGATGTCAACGATATTGGCCTGTAATTATGTGAGTGAATTCTTTTTTCTTTCTCATAAACGGAAGTCACCGGCGGGTTTGTTTGTTTGTTTGTTTGTTTGTTTTTTTTTTCTTCAATCAGAGGATAGTGCTCGCTGTCCCACACAATGCGCGTGAAAGTCAACGTTCTCTGCAAAATCAAATATTCAAATGTTTGTGTAGCTATGGGACCAAACTGCAGTGGTCATCAGTCCCTAGACTTAAAAAGTACTTAACCTGACGTATGCGAAGAACAACAGAAGAACACACACAAACGCCCATGCCCAAAGGAGGAATCGAACCTCAGACGGGGAGCAGCTACGTACTCCGCAGCAAGGCGCCTTAGGTTTCTGCAAGACGTGAAGCTTGTCTAGGATGTGGCTACACGTGTGGCGACCTTAACACGCCTCTACAATGTAACAAAGAGTCTATGAATGTGTTGTTGGGGAGTAGGAGTACAAGCTGCTTTCACATATTGTCGAAATTGCTCTGGCAAAATATCGTCGGGAACATGCAGGCCAAGGCCCAAATTTACTCCGATGTGCCACAAAGAACTCGTGAACACTGTATACCGCGTGTGGCCGCGCATTATCGTGTTGCAGTGTGGCCGTCGGCAAGCTACAAACGATTGAGAAGACAATAGGCTCGAACACTTGTGTACCGGCAATGCTTTCTAGGGGGAAGGGGCCGCAGGAGAGGGGGGGGGGGGGGGAGTGGATTCCAATACCACCGCAAATCATAATACCAGGTGCAGAGAGATCCGGCGACGCATGAGGCAAAACTTCAGCATTCTCTCACGACTGTAACATTAGACTCTAATCCGATCGTCGTGGTGGTGCAGGCAGAATCGGGATTCGTCGGTAAAAGCAATATTAATTGTTCCATTTCGTTGTCGATACCCGTCATTCATCACACGACCGCCAGGGAAAACGCCTGTGGCGTTGGCTCAGTAGCGCGCTACATTACCTTATACCGAGAGATGACCATGGACGGAAGGAAGGAAAATCTACATCTCAAGTTGTGTGGTGGAGGGTACATTGCGTACAATTGTCACTTACTCCTGTTCCAGATATTCCTGTTACGTATTGTTTTCGTGGAAAAATGATTTTCGGTATGTCTCTGTGTGGGCTCTAATCTCTCTAATGTTAACCTTGCGGATGCTTCGCGAGATATACGTAGGATGAAGCAATATATCGGTTGACTCTTCATCAAACATTGGTCTCGGAACTTTGACATTTACATTTACATCTACATGGATACTTTCAAGTCACATTAGACTGCATGGCAGAGGGTTCATCGACCTACCATTATGATATTTCTCTACAGTTCCATTCTCTAATAGCTTGCGGGAAAAATAGAACGCCTAAATCTTTCCGTTTTCGATCTGATTTCTCTCATTTTATTGTGTTGATTCATGTATCCCTATGTAAGTGGGTGCTAAAAATATATGTTCGCAATATGAAGAGAAAGTCGGTCAAAGAAATTTCGCAAATAGATTTCGCCGCAACAAATAACGCCTTTTTGTAATGATTTCCATCTCAATTCGTGCATCATTTCCGTGACACTTTCTCCCCTACATCGCGATAATACAAAACGAGCTGCCTTTCTCTGAATTTTCTCTAAACCGTCCGTCGGTCCCACCTGGTGTGGAGCCCACAATGCGCAGCAACACTCCAAAATAGGACGCACAAGTATAGTGTAGGCAGTTTCTTTAGTAGAACTGTTGCATCTTCTAAGTGTTCTGTCTATGAAACGAAGTCTTTGGTTCGCCTTCCCTACAATATTTTCTATGTGTTCTTTCCAATTGAAGTTGTTCGTAATTGTTACAAAAGACAATCCAATGATTTAGTAGAATGAGGGCCTGTATGTCTGGCTGATTTATCGTGTAACTGACGTTTAACGGGTTTCTTTTAATGGTCATGTGGATGACCTCAGACTTATCGTTATTAAGGGTCAACTTCCAGTTTTTCCACCATGCAAATATCTTATCTACATCATTTTTCAGTTGATTTTGTTCTTCTGGTGACTTAACTAACCGATAAATGACAGCATCATCCGTGAACTGTCTAAGAGAACTACTCAGATTGTCTCCCAAAATCGTTTATAAAAATAAGGAAGAGTAGGGGCCCTACAACACTTCCCTGGGGAACGCTAGTTATCACTTCTGTTCTACTCGACGGCTTACCGTCAATTACAACGTACTGTGTCCTTTCTGACAGCAAATCATGAATTCAGTCGCACAACTGTGGCGATAACCCATAAGGACGCAATTTGATTAGATGGCGCTTGTGAGGTACAGTGTCAAAAGCCTTCCGGAAATCTAGAAATACGAAATCTAGTTGACATTCCTTATCTATAGCACTCATGACATTTGTGTTTCACGATATTTCCTGAATCCGTGTTGATTATGGGGCAATAGATCGTTCCCTTCGAGGTAGTTCATAATATTTCAGGAAAGTATATGTTCCAATATCCTGCTGCAAACCGACGTCAGTGATATAGGCCTGTAATTTTGTGGATCATTCCTATTGCCTTACTTGAATATTGTAATGACCCGTGCAACTTTCCAGTGTCTTAGGGTACGGAACGTTCGCTAAGCGAGCGCTTTTATATGATAGGAATGGGGCTATTCCATCAGCATACTTTGAAAGGAACCTAATTGTTATACAGAAGCGCTTACCTCGACACAGAACGCCTCTCTTATGGCGTCTGCCACTGTAGTTTCCTGATCACCTCTGTGACGCTTTCGGGCTTACTAAAAGAGCCCGTAACGAAGCGTGCTGCTCTCTGTTGGATCCTCTCTATGTCTTCTATTAACCCTTCGTGGTAGGGATCCCACACTGCTGAGCAACACTCCAGCGACGGCGAACAAACGTTTTGTAACCCACTTCCTCTCTTGAGGGACTACACTTCTTGAGGATTCGTCCAATAAATCTCAGTTTGGCATCTGACTTACCCAGGATTGATTTTATATGGTGGTTCCATTTCAAATCACCCCTTATATCTACTTCCAGATATTTAATGGAAGTTACTGCTTCCATTGTTTGTCCTGCTATAGCATAAATAAAGGATCATTCTTTCTGTGTAAACGCAGCACTTTACACTTGTTTATGTTGAGGCTCAACTGCCATTCCTTACACCATGCGTCAATAAGCTGCACATCATTCTGCATTTCGCACCCTTTTTCAGTGTTGCGAATTCTCGATCAACCGCGAAAAGTCTCACTGAACTTCTGATGTTATCTACGAGGTCATTTATATATACTGTGAAAATTAACACTCCCCTTGAGCACGCCTGAGATAACTCTAACGTCTGAAGACTTCTCTCCATTGAGACTGCCATACTGCCTAAAGTAGGCAGCTATAGGCTGAAGGTCCTTATTCATGGATTTTTCTGTAATATTCTTGTGATTCTGGACATGTATTTGCCTTACGGCTTTATTTTGTATGTAAAATTCATCTATTATACGCTTTGATAATCTCATTTAATGTTTCTAACCAAGGAGGTTAGAATACTGGAAGATGCCCTTATGCTGAAAAAATGAAGCCTGCCTTCGTCATATTGCTGAGTCTTGGAAAAGTGTTCATATTGTAGAGCGGATGTTTTATGTCTCTTAAAAACAGGAATAATACATCCGGCAGTTTTGCCGTGATGTACAACGTGTTAGAAGAGTGCAAATTAGCGTAAAAATAATTTTTTCAAATATATTATGATAAGTATTTGTTAGTATTTATTCAAGTATATTGCTTGAAAGTACATACTTTGCACTGACTTACAGTTCAATGCATTAGTAGTAGGACGGTCGACTTGGCGCACAGTTTTAACGGAGAAATAGCATTCCACAACTCACCAAGATGGCGGACAGGCTTCAACTGATGTATGTGTTCGGCATAGACAACACCATCTCCCTTTATTTTGTAACCACTTACACCATAACATCTTTGTAACTTCTGCGCTATAGCAGCATCTTTGATCACTGACCGGGCAGTGGACGGTAGACTAATTGACTCAGTCGAGTGGAAGCTTGGCTAGAGTTCAGTCGTATGGTAATCACCGTATTGTACGATACGGTGGCCGACTACGATTCACGTGCCGACTTTGGTTAGTTAGATTATGTACCTATGAATGTATCCCGCAAGAGGGTGGTGAAATTTCATTTGATATTAGAAGATGAATTTTGTATTAAGAGGACGAGAATATTTTATGCAACGGTGTTGTACAAACCCATTGTAATCACCATTACTGACGAGATAGCAACAGAGGTATACTTCTTTAGCAAAAATAAATAAGTTTAAATTTAAATATTATTAATCTTCTTATTGCAGCTCAACCTAGTCGCTCATTTGTTGCATGATACGTGTCGAGTTTCAGTTTTTCTTTTAATGTAAATGTTCACATGCCAGTAATTAGTTCTTGCCACTGAAATATAATATCCAAAAGTAATGCTCACAGAAGCACAGATTATTTTATAAGCATAAAATTACAGGTGGATCGACGCAGAATCCCAGCTCCAAAAAATGTTCAAATGTTCAAATGTTTGTTAAGCTTATGGGACTTAACTACGGGGTCATCAGTCCCCAAACTTACAAACTACTTATCAACTACCTTATACTAAGGACGGCACAAATATCCATGCCCGAGGGGGGATTCGAACCCCCGACCGTAATGGCCATGCAGACCGTGACTGGAGCGCCTCAGTCCCCTCGGCCACCGCGGCCGGTTCGCAGCTCCCTTTGTTTCATTTTTTTAAGTGTGTGTGTGTAGAAAAATAATATTATAGTGCCTAATTAACTTAGTGCGTTGGGCATATATGTTTAGAAAGACTAGTGATTTTATAGAGTTTACTGGGCTATAAGTGTTTAATATTTGTTAGCAAATGGGAAGCAAAGAAATACTACTGTCCAGCTCTGTGCTAGACTTTTATAAGTTCAGTTTGTGACAGTCTCTCACCAGATTCTTTCAGTCAGATTTAATTAGAGCTTTTAAATAGCAACTTTCAAACGCGAAACTATCACCTCACTTTCAATTAGTAAATTTCATGCGTTATGTTAGCAAGAAGCGCCTCAGTGCAGTCACACAGTTGGTCTGACATTCCATATGCTCGCAGTTTGTTCTTCAGGTGACGTAGCGGAACGGTATCAAACGCCTTGCGGAAGTCGAGGACCACAACGTCTACCTGGCACCCTGCATCAACTGTCTTCTGGATATCGTGGATGAATAACGCGAGTTGTGTTTCACATGAGGGTTGCTTTCGGAAACCACGTTAATTACTACAAAGGAGATTTCCGGTCGACATAAATGACATAATATTCGAACGAAAATGTGTTCCCAAATTATGCACCTTTCCGATGTCAGGGATATATGCCTGTAGTTTTGCCCCCTCGTGTAAACAGGAATGACCTGCGCTTTATCGAACCCTCAGGAACGCTTCCTTCCTCCAGAAACCTTTGTGTGGGCCATACATCGCCGCTAGGAAGCTGGCAAGTTCCTTCGCAATATTACGGTTTAAGGTCTCGTCAACATCGTGGTCAGTGCAGACGGAGCATAGGCTCTGATTGTTTTTCTAATTATGGGAAAGGAAATTGGCCCTGCCGTTTGAAAGGAACCATTCCGTCATTTGTCTAGATCCGTCATCATATCACCATCAGTGTTCAGCCCTAAGGCTGGTCCTCACATGCACCTTGTAACGTTTCTGCTATGTTGCAAACTCCTAAAAATCAGTTGCCAACATAGAAACACGAAATATCTGATACCTAAAGTAAAACTTCATTACCGGACATGTGATATTTCACATTTTCGCCTTCTGATTGGAATCCTATTAAGACTATTAGTAAAATACCTTTAAGAAATAGTAAGTTGATTTAAATATAACTTTGACTGTCCTTTTACGTAATTTTCAGTTTTTAATACTTTCGTAAATAATAGCTGCAAACACTAAAATGCATTACACTTAGTTTCGGAAATTGCTGAACCTATATAGATACTAATTTGTATAGAAACAACAATGCTACATGTTATAAACTATTGCACAACATGATTTCATATATACCTTTTGTTTAAATAAATTAGGGCAAACCATGTTTTATATATCACTAGATCCTAAATTAAATACTGATAATTGTTCATGCACTAAAATTAATAATCCGTTTGGTACTAAGAAACTATCTTCGAAATTAACAAAATTACGACAACCATAAACAAATCCATATTAATAAATAATTGGACCGCAAACCGAAACACATTAAAATTACTTGTCACAATAATAATACGCCTACACACTATTGGCAAAACAAATATGTGTGCACTTCGAAAACACACATAATGTAAATAATTTGAGCACTGTAAACACTAGTCAAAAGGATGACGTTAAATTTGTGCACTACATTTAAATACAAATTTCATGAAACAAGTACATACATTGACATAAATAGTCGAAGCTTAAATGTAATGTTTAAATTTCTGTATTTTGGCATATTTTATGTAAAAGAATATTGTTTAATTGTGAATTACAAAACTTTGTCATCAATCTTATTACGCAGTCATGTAGAAAGATGTTGGAGAGAAACCATTGTTTGTTTGGTCACTGTCAGTCTGGGATAGAGAGTTTGTGAGTGGCCAGAAACCTGTAAGCAGCTGTGTTGGCTTGCTGCTGCATTTCTTGATTGTGCAATGTTTAAGTGGAAATAAAATCGTTTCCATATCAACTAAGATGGATTTACTTTATGAAAATATCCTGTAAAATCAAATTCTTTAGTGAATGCCGAAGACAAATCACAACGCAATGGACTTCAGCCAGCATATAAGATAAGTTCAACTTCACCTACAGTGGAATGATTTCGTTATAGACTGAGAACTAATAAACATTTCCGTGATTCAGGAATATATTAGGGCTCAGTTTGAGTCATTCCGAAAAGAGGTGATGGACGTTAGAACCTCTCCTGTCGTTTGCTACCCTGTTTTCTTGTAACTATTTCCTATCCTTACACTGTCATCTGTCTAGTATCTTTTGCGTCCTCTTCTTCTTCCGTTTATTTTTTCTTCCATAGTATCCATTATCAGACAATCTCTTCTCATACAATGCCCAATTCCGTTGCCTCTTTCTGATTACCTTTAAAATTTGTCTCTCTTCCCCCACTCTTTCAGCATCTCCTCATTTCTCACTTTGTGTACCCACTTTATCATTTCCATCCTCCCCCAAGTCCACATCTTAAATGCTTCTAATCTTCTTTCATGTTCTTTTCTAAATGTCCATGTCTCAGAGCCATATTGTTGTGCCACACTCCACATAAAACATTTTGTCATTCGCTTCCTCAGATTCCTGTCCATACACCAGCATAGAAGCCTCCTTTTCTTATTAACCCTTTGTGTCTCACAAATACTTTTGGATATGATAGACATTTAAACTGGGTTTTATACCTTCTTTATTGTCTTATCGAAGCACGTTACAATTTTTATTAAAAAAAAAATGTCTCTTTGGCAGTTGCTATGCCGTTTTTCAGTTATATATTGTGCAATTATGTTTTCCAGGTATTTGAAAGCACTAACTGTCTCTATTACTTCCTGACCCAGACCTATAGTTGTTCCTGATTTTCTTGCGCTTATAACCATATATTTTGCTTTTTCTTATTAAATCTCATTCCAAGTTCATCACTGGGCTTATTAAAAATCTTTAACATTTCAATCTTTTTTTTTTCTGCCAGTAAAACTATGTCATCTGCGAATCGAATACCTTCTATCCTCCTAACAGTGACCTGTACTACTCCTGTTTCATGCCTGGAATGATTTAAGGAAATCACGGAAAACCTATATCTCGATGGACGGGGGCAGGTTAGAAGCGCGTTCCTCCCAAATGCATGTCCAATGTGCCGGAGGGAGATCGTTATGTGATGGCTACCATGCGAAAGAAGGATGAGTCCGTTATTAAGGTATACATTTTGGATTCTGTTGGCACGGAACAACGAAAAGGTCGTAGCGGGAAGGCGAGGGATGAATTAAGTAAGTGGACTCGAGCCGCGGAGCTTCGGGTGTGGGCCAGCGCGCGCGAGCACGTGCGCCGACCTTTAAAAGTCACGCCGCGGCCTCACGAATTAGGCATGAAGGACGGCGGGCGCGCCTCCCGTGACGTCATGACCAATTTATGGCTCGTCCCGGCGGCTCTCCGAGGACCGAAGCCGTCGAGTGTTGGAACACGACACGCAGCATGCGGGCGGGTCGCGTCGCAGAGGAAAGCCTGCCTACGACCCTACATGCGGTGGTAATCACGAGACAGCCCGAACGAGTACATTGCCGACCGTCAATTACGTCGAATGTATAGACTGGAGCAGCTGCATAGATATCTACCGGGCGTTTCAGTAGGAATAGTAAATACAGGGTAGTCAAAAATTAAATGGCAGATAGAGGGGACCGAAATAAGCAGATCGTACAGGAATGTGTGGCGTTTAATAAGGTACCACACTAGAGACTGCTAACGAAGGTACGAGCATATGGAATATATTCCCAAATATGCGAGTGGCTTGAAGATTACTTAAGTGATAGAACCCTGCACGTTGTCCCCGATGGCGAGTGTTCATCAGAGACTAGGGTATCAACAGGAGTGTTCGAGGAAAGTGTGATACAACTGCTATTATTTTTAACCGACTTCATAAAAGAATATGGTACTCAATTGGTCTGTATTTTTTTATATTTGTTACCTAAGAACCATCGAATGTGTGAACGGATTTTGATTATTCTTATTTTATTTTAAAGCTGGTGCTCCCCATGCGGTCTCATTTCAATTTGGTCCAATTCTGACAATGGCATCCATAAGAAAACCTTGTAAGTCTTAAATTTGCATTAAGTATGAGCTGGCCTTATAACATCAGCTAACGTGGCTTTGCCACACAGCTACTGCGAATGGCTGAAAGCAAGGGGAAACTACAGCCGTTATTTTTCCCGAGGAAATGCAGCTCTACTGTATGAACATATGATGATGGCATCCTCTCGGGTAAAATATTCCGGAGGTAAAATAGTCCCCCATTCGGATCTCCGGGCGGGGACTACTCAGGAGGATGTGATCATCAGGAAAGACAATAATGGCATTCTACGGGTCGGAACATGGAATGTTAGATCCCTTAAACGAGTAGGAAAATTAGAAAATTTAAAAATGGAAATGGATAGGTTGAAGTTAGATATAGTGGGGATTAGTGAAGTTCGGTGGCAGGATGAACAAGATTTCTGGTCAGGTGAGTACAGGATTATAAATACAAAATCAGTTGGGGGTATCACAGGAGTAGGATTGATAATGAATAAGAAAATAGGAATGCGGGTAAACTACTATGATCTGCACAGCGATCGCATTATCATTGTCAAAATAGATACGAAGCCAACACCGACAACAGTAGTACAGGTTTATATGCCAACTAGCTCTGCCGATAATGAGGAGATCGAAGAAATATATGAGGAGCTAAAGGAAATTATTCCGACAGTTAAGGGAGAGGAAAACTTAATTGTTATGTGGGACTGGAATTCGGTAGTAGGAAAAGGAAGGGAAGGGAAGATAGTAGGTGAATCTGGTATGGGCAAAAGGAATGAAAGAGGAAGCCGCCTGGTAGAATTTTGCACTGAACATAATTTAGTTATAACAAACACCTGGTTTAAGAATCACAAAAGAAGGTTGTATACGTGGAAGAGACCAGGAGACACCTGGAGATACCAGATAGATTTTATAATGGTAAGACATAGATTTCGGAACCAGGTTTTAAATTGTAAGACATACCCAGGGGCAGATGTAGACTCTGACCATAACTTATTGGTTATGAACTGTAGGCTGAAACTGAAGAAACTACAAAAAGGTAGGAATATAAGGAGATGGGAGCTGGATAAATTGAAGGAACCTGAAGTTCTTAAGAATTTCAGAGGGAGCTTCAGGCAACAATTGACAGAAACAGGGGAAAATAAAACAGCTGAGGAGGAATGGGTAAAATTGAGAGATGAAATAGTGAAGGCAGCAGAGGACAAAATAGGTAGGAAGGCAAGACCTAAAAAAAGTCCTTGGATATCACAGGACATACTAAATTTAATCGATGAAAGGAGAAAATATAAAAATGCAGTAAATGAAACAGGCAAAATGGAGTACAGACGATTAAGAAATGAAATTGACAGGAAGTGCAAAATGGCTAAGGAGGAGTGGCTAGAAGGCAAATGCAAGGATGTAGAAGAATGTATAAATAGGGGAAAAATAGATACAGCCTACCGGAAAATAAAAGAAACATTTGGCAATAAGAAAAACAGCTCTATGAATATCAGGGA
This sequence comes from Locusta migratoria, assembly GCA_026315105.1. Classification (NCBI taxonomy): domain Eukaryota; kingdom Metazoa; phylum Arthropoda; class Insecta; order Orthoptera; family Acrididae; genus Locusta; species Locusta migratoria. Next base: position 362,577,582 of record CM048749.1, read on the forward strand.
CACTGATGGGAAACCAGTTCTCAGAAAAGAAGGGAAAGCTGAAAGGTGGAAAGAGTATATAGAGGGGCTCTACAAAGGAAATGAACTTCGAGACACTATTGTAGGAAGGGAAGAGGATGTAGATGAAGATGAAATAGGAGATACTGTACTGAGAGAAGAATTTGACAGAGCCCTGAAAGACCTAAGTCGAAACAAGGCCCCTGGAGTAGATGATACTCCCTCAGAGCTACTGAAGTCTCTGGGAGAATCAGCCATGACAAAATTGTTTCACCTGATGTGTAAGATGTATGAGACAGGTGAAGTACCCTCAGACTTTAAGAAAAATGTTATAATCCCCATTCCAAAGAAAGCAGGTGCAGACAGGTGTGAAAACTACAGAACCATCAGTTTAATAAGTCATGGTTGCAAAATATTAACACTAATTATATACAGGATGGAAAAGCTGGTAGAAGCTGACCTCGGGTAAGATCAGTTTGGGTTGAGAAGAAATTTGGGAACATGGGAGGCAATACTCACGTTACGGCTTATCCTAGAAGATAGATTAAGAAAAGGCAAACCTAAATTTCTAGCTTTCGTAGATTTGGAGAAGGCTTTTAACAATGTTGATTGGAATAAACTCTTTTAAGTTCTGAAGCACGCAGGAGTAAAATATAGGGAGCGTATGGTTATTTACAACTTGTACAAAAACCAGACAGCGGTTGTCAGAGTTGAAGGGCATGAAAGGGATGCAGTGATTGGAAAGGGAGTGAGACAGGGTTATAGCCTTTCCCCAATGTTGTTCAATTTGTACATTGAGCAAGCTATAAAGGAAAGCAAGGAGAAATTTGGAGAAAGAATTAAAGTTCAGGGTGAAGAATTAAAAACATTGCGTTTTGTCGACGACATAGTAATTCTGTCAGATACAGCAAAGGACCTGGAAGAGCAATTGAACGGAATGGACAGTGTGCTGAAAGGTGCATATAAGATGAGCATTAACAAGAGTAAAACTAGGGTAATGGAGTGCAGTCTAAGAAAATCAGGTGATGCTGAAGGAATTAGATTAGATAACGAAACAATAAAGGAGGTAGATAAGTTTTGTTACTTGGGCAGTAAAATAACAAATGATGGTCGCAGTACAGAGGATATAAAATGCAGAATGGCAATGGCTAGAAAGGCGTTCTTGAAAAAGAGAAATTTGTTAACAGCGAATATTGATTTAAGCGTAAGGAAGTCCTTTCTGAAGGCATTTGTATGGAGTGTTGCCTTGTATGGGAGTGAAACATGGACGATAAACAGTGTGGACAGAAAGAGGATAGAGGCTTTTGAAATGTGGTGTTACAGAAGAATGCTGAAGATTAGGTGGGTGGACCGCGTAACTAATGAGGAGGTACTGAACAGAATTGGGGAGAAAAGAAATTTTTGGCATACCTTGACTAAAACAAGGGATAGATTGGTAGGACACATTCTTAGACATCAAGGAATTGTGAATTTAGCGTTGGAGGGAAGTGTGTGGGGTAAAAACCGCAGAGGAAGACCAAGAGATGGATACAGTAATCAGATTCAGACAGATGTAGGTTGCCGTTCTTATGTGGAGATGAAGGGGCTTGCTCAGGATAGGGTATTGTGGAGAGCTGCATCAAACCAGTCTCCGGACTGAAGACCACAACACAACATATACGCGACAAATGGACGAATAACTCTATATCACGACAACAGATTTCGATGATTCTTTTTTTTTATTGGGAAGGATATACTTCAATAGTAGTTTGATGAGAGTTTGGTTAGGTTCTGATTATGACATCCATGACAAAGTAATGGAACTCTTCCATTCTTAGGAACAAATGAACGATACTCGGCCCAATTTATTATAGGCTATCCAGAATCAGTCTGGGTCGGTGGGCACTTTATTCCACCGTCTCATTAGATAGACGATTGTGGATTAAACTGAGATACTGGACACGTTGGTCCTCCGTCTGACTAGATAGATGTTCGAGGATTAAGCTGAGGCGATGGGCAGGTTGGTCCTACATCTCATTAGATAGACGATCGTTGATTGTGCTGAGACAGTGGGCACGTTGTTCCTCCATCTCATTAGACAGACGATCGTGGATTAAGCTGAGTCAGTGGGCACGTTGGTCCTCCGTCTCATTAGATAGATGATCGTGGATTAAGCTGAGTCAGTGGGCACATTGTTCCTCCATCTCATTGGAAGATGATCGTGGATTACACTGAGTCGGTGGGCACGTTGCTCCTCCGTCTCATTCGATAGACGATCGTTAATCAAGCCGAGGTGGTGACTACTTTTTTCTATATTTTCCCTGCTCAAACATTTTTTCATGTAAAGGCGCATTCTTAAGAGTCCATTTTTGCGCTCTTCGGAAGTCTCTTTTGAAATTGTCCTCAATGTAGATTTTCTCTGTTGAGATAGGCGTTTTCCCTGACTTCGTTTGTTTCATTTAAACGGCGCAGTCTCATATGAGCATCATGTTCAATAGATCTACCCATATTCAAAAAAATTAGTTAGTGGACTTCATATTCAGTAAAAATCAGAAAATAAACAAAAAATTTAACATAAAAAACTATTCCAAAACAAATTAATATGCACTAAAAAGTAAAAAATAAATTGCGTATTCTTCTACAACATAATAATCAACTTACTTTTTCTACTCATCAGTATGTAGCTACGATCTAAGTATTTATCTCGCAAGAAGATAGACAAGTACCTACCCACTTTAAATCTAACTCAGCACATACCTATGAACAACAAGCAATGATCAAAATATTTTTTTAGAATTCTCCTAAGTAAAATGAAGTGAAAAATAACAGACAACTTAAAACTCGATCAAGTTATTACGATATTATAATATAGTTACAATTAATGTTATTTTTGGATTCGGTGTCATCCAACAAAACACTACAACATACCTAGCAAAAATAATAGGAGAATACTGAGACCGAAGTCGGATCGGATCGGCATCACAAGAGATCTGCCGACTGACCGAGTGTGTCAGTGAAGTGTCGCCGCAACGGACACCACGCGGCGACACAACGGTGTAGACTGAGAACCACGACACAAGGTGGAATTACAAGTCCAAAAGGGAGAGGAGAACCAAATCGTAATCCTAGACGTAGCCGACCAACATCCAAGAGAAACAACGAAACGCGTGCGACACGAGCACATCTCACCTATAACTATGTACGTAGTTACAAACCTGCATTGGCTGACACCGACTCCAAAAATAACAATAATTGTAACTACATTATGTTATCATAATAACTTGATTGACTTTTAAGTAAGTTAATAGTTTTCATTTCATTTCACTTAGGTGAACTCGTTGATCATTGTTTGTTATTCATAGTTATGTGTTGAGTTAAATTTAAAGTAGGTAGGTATCGGCCTATCTTCTTGTGGGGTAAACACATAGATCGTACCTACGTATTGATGAGTAGAAAAAGGAAGTTGAATTTTAAGTTGTAAAAGAATACGCAACTTTTTTTACTTTTTGGTGCATATTAATTTGTTTTGGAATAGTTTTTTTTTAAGTCGTGTTTTTGTTGAAACTTTTGTTTATCTATATACTGTATCTCCCATTTACCTTGCTCACCCAAAATATCTCTAGAACAAGTACAGCTATTGTAAAACTACTTTACCGTTATCAATGTAAGGCAGGGGCTCCAGAATGTAAATATTTTGAAACATTCTAAAACGAAAGCATATGTGATTTTTAACACAAACTTATGTGTATTTAAATGGACACCCTATATTATTTCATCATCAATCTATAGCATGACAAATCACATAAATAGTGGCATTGTTGCATCGCAATACGCCAATTATATACCGAGATATTGCGAAGCGAGGCCGACGTTTTAAATACATGAATATCGCAGCTAGCGCATCCCAAGACTCAATCGAGAGCCACGGCTGAGTCTCATGACGTGCACCAGCCTCGCATTTCGCGTATTTCAAACGTCAACTTCGCTTCACAATATTTCTGGATGTAATTGGCATATTACGATGCAATCAACGCCATTTTTATGTTATTTGTCATGCTATAGACTGGTACAGTTATAGAGTGTCCATTTAAAAAGACGTACGTTTGCGTTAAAAAAAACATATATGTTTTCGTTTTAGAATGTTTAATAGTATTAACATCCATGAGCCCCTGCCTTGCATTGATACCAGTGAATTTCGGTATAATACAATAGCTGTCTTGTTCCATAGATACTTTGGGTGAGCAAAATAACTGCGGCACCCTGAATATAAATAATCTGACGGACAGAGTGAGTTGCAACCTGCAATTGTTGGCCGATGATGCTGTGCTGTAGAGGAACGTGTCATCATTGTATGACTGTAGTAGGATGCCGGATGTCTTGCCGCGGTGGAGTAGCCGAGCGGTCTAAAGCGTCTCGCTGCGGAGCGCGCGGTTGCTCCCGTGGAGGATCGAGTCCTCCCTGGGGCATGGGTGTGTGAGTTTGTCCTTAGGTTAGTTTACCTAGGTTTAAGTAGTTTGTAAGCTACGGACTGATGACCACGCAGTTTGGTCCGATAGATTTACAAGCATTTGAACGTTTGAACAGGATGGCTTGGGCCAAATTTCTAGATTTGAGGAATGGCAACTAGCGTTAAATGTAGATAAATGTAAAGTGTTGCAAATAAGTAGGATAAACACTTCCACATTGTTCGAATATAGAATTAGTAGTGTGATCCTTGACAGAATCGCCTCAATTATATAGCTGGCGTAACGCTGCACTGTGATACGAAATGGAACGAGCATATAAGGACAGTTGTGGGAAAGGGGAATGGTTGACTTCGGTTTATTGGTAGAATTTTGGGAAGATGTGATTCGTCTGTAAAGGAGACCGCGTATAAAACGCTTGTATGACCACGTCTTGAGCATTGCTCAAATGTGTGGGATCGCCACCAGATTGGTTTAAAGGAGGACATAGAGGCAGTTCAAAGGCGGGCGGCGAGGTTTGTAAACGGTAGATTCGATCAATGCGCGAGTGTTACTGAAATTTAGAGGGTCGAAATTTGAGGCAGACTGCAGAAATATTCTACTGCCGCCAACCTACATTTCTCGTAAAGACCACAAAAATAAGATCAGAGAGATTAGAGCTCGTTCGGATGCATACAAGCAGTCGTTTTTCCCTCGTTCTACATGGGAGTGGAATGGAAAAGCACGTAACTAGTAGTGGTACTGATTACCCTCCGCGACACACCCTTGGGAGGATTGCGCGGTGTGTACGTAAATGTAAATGAAGATTTACGTTGGTAATGACAAATTACAGCGCTAGTGTGTACAGAAGTATGAAAGAAATGAAACTGAAAAGGGAAGTAAAGACAAAAATTATTTATTAACAGTTTTCAAGAGGTGCTCGGAAGAGAGGTCACCAACGGCGATACAAGTTTCACAGCGACGGTGCATGGATCGGCGTACATAAGAAAAGACGTAAGGCATGTCGACCACAAGTCCATCAGCAACAGACACACGGGCAACCTGAACTTCTGCAGATGTGACGGAACTCTCATAGATCAGGCTTTTCATATAATCCCAAAGGAAGAGAACCGCGCGGATTAAACCGTCCTAATCACTACCGGCCGTAGACAGCGTCCAAGTGATTCCAGACGTTTCGACCGAGATTCACTGGGGCTTCATAGTGCTAGAACCTCATTCGTCTACGAACATATAATGAGTGGAGCATCGTCCAGTAGGAATATTCCTGATAAATCCACGTAGCAAATCGCTTGTAAACAGCGCACTTTCAGGGCTCTGTACCGGCTCGAGGCGTCATTACCGACCACACACTCCTATGTGAAATCTCCTTATTTCGGTGCCCTCCACCGACCGTTTCATTTTTGAGATATATTTTAGGACCAGCATGTATTGTAGGAGTTGGTAATATACACGAATTGCAATAAAAATGCCATATAGCGTGTGTTCAATTTTTTCTAGTCCAGTACATTTCGTTTCCTGTGTTGGTAGACCGGTTGCAACAGGCGTATTTTTTTGAACGACAGCAGTAGAGAGTTGATGTTTAAGTTATGAAGTCGTACTTTTGCTTACATTCCAGTTTTCATTGTTGTTTGTTGGTGATGTCTACTGTAATGTAGCATGTAAACATGCCGCACGTATTTATGTACACATGCTGAGTATGTCTATATGGAATTTGTCAATGAGTTTTGTAATGGAAATACTGCTGCAGCTTGTAGATATGATTTCCTAACCCAAATGCATCTAAATGTGTAAATGAAAAGACTTTGGATGAAGCAGAAGACTTACTGATTCAGCAGAACGTACTTCTTCAACAAGCATACGTAGAATTTCTGCACGTATCGGTGTTCAACATGCAACAGAATAGCAGACATTATGTATGCCCTGGTTTCATTTGTTTCGTTTACGGCTCATTCAACACCAAAAATTCAAATGTTCAAATGTTTGTTTAGGTTATGGGACTTAACTACGGGGTCATCAGTCCCTAAACTTACAAACTACTTATGAACTAACTAATACTAAGGACGGCACAAATATCCATGCCCGAGGGGGGATTCGAACCCCCGACCGTAGTGGCCACGCAAACCGTTACTGGAGCGCCTCAGTCCCCTCGGCCACCGCGGCCGGCTCATTCAACACCTTCGAGCGGGAGATCAGGATAGCCGATTCAAATTATGTCGTCGGATGATCCCATTTTTAGTCTTTTCTGACGAAGCTAGTTTCGCTGGTGAAGGCATCAGTAATACTAGTAAATCACATCATTGTTCCGAAGAGCACACATGCCATTTTAGACATTTTCAAGAACGCTCTTCTGTAAATTTGTGGTGTCATTTGATAGTCAATCAGTTTACTGGGACTGTTGTGTTACCACATCAACTTACAGAACCCAAGTACCTATACTTTCTTAAAAATTAGCTTCCTGCATTAATGGATGAGATCCATTTGCTTACAAGAATGCATGTTCCTCCAGAACCACGGGGGTCCCGCATGGTCTAGTCGTCGGGTGCCAGATCATATACACTAGCCTCGCCGCAGTGAAGTGGCTGAGTGCTCTAAGGCACCTTTCTGTGGAGCCCGCGGTTGTACTCTGTCAGGCATGGGTGTGTGAATTGTCCTTAGATTAATTTAAGTAGTTTGTAAGCCTAGGGACTGGTAACCACAGACGTTAAGTCCCATAGATTTACAAACCTATTTATCATTTATTGATCGTCCACGAAATCGAGCCACGGGCTTCTGGTCTGGCTGGTCACTCGCCCCACCACAAGGTTATCCTGTCTGAACCGGAACGTTGCAGAAATTGATTGCAGAATCGCCACTTATACGGCAGAATCATCGCTCATGCAACATGAGATGCCTTTGCATTCAGTTAAGTTCAGATGTTTGTACAACGGTTGAACCAAACTGCTATGGTCATCATTCTCTAGAGTTAGAAACTACTGTAACTTACACTGAGGACATCACACACACACACACACACACATACACACACACACACACACACACACACACACACACACACACAATGGTTGGCCCACTAGATGGTGCTGCCATAGGTCAAACGGATATCAACTGCATTTTTAAATAGGTACTTTCATTTTTATTACATATTCGTCTAGTACGTAAATAAATATGAATGTTTTATTTGAAACACTTTTTTCGCTTTGTGATAGATGGCACTGCAATACTCACAAACGCAAGTACGTGGTATACGTAACATTTCGCCAGTGCGGACGGTATTTGCTTCGTGATACATTACTCGTGTTAAAAAGGACCGTTTGCCAATTGCAGAAAAGGTCGATATGGTATTTATGTATGACTATTGTGATCAAAATGCCCAACGGGCCTGTGCTATGTATGTTGATCGTTATCCTGGAAGACATCATCCAAGTGTCCGGACCTTTCGTCTGATAGTAGCCCCTGAGGAGCGGATCCATCTGGCGTCCTGTCCACATTTGTACTTGTAAGTAGGTCCTCAATCAATGCTGGTGGGCTGCTTGTGGTGTTGGTGGACAGAGAGTAGCGTGCGGAGTAAATAGACAGAGGGAACTATTATTATGATTGGTGGTTTCGGCCGTTCTGTGAAGGAGGGGGGGGGGGGGGGAGGCAGGGAAGGGAGGGAAGGAAGAAAAGCGAGAGATAGAAGCTCAGTGCGGGAGAGTATAATTACTTCATTTGTTAGCTATTTCTGTTTGATACTCATTACTGGAGCCAAAGAAATTCTCAGACGTTGTGCTAACCGAAGTAAGCCCACTTCCATTAAGAGATAATACGCTTCGCGCGAAACTTATGGTTTTCCATGACTGGGGCGGTTCCCATAAGGTTGGGGGAATATCCGTCGGTACAGCGACTTCCGAGAACGCAGCTTTTTGATAGTATTAAGTACCCTGTCTGCCTCTGTGCAGAGTCACGGAGATCCGTATCCGCCGCGAACTTGGGCATCTGTCTGTCAGTGGAGGCCACTCTTGGCTGACATTTTCCACCCAGTGCGATAACCTGAAGTTCTGCGCTGAACCGTGCTGGTGACGACTTTTGTGCGATCACGATGACGACTTTTGCGCGATCACGATGACGACTTTTGCGCGATCACAAGATAGCTCACTGGCGTTGACCTTTTGCGAATCCACATCCGGAGTCCATTTGTTATTCGCAGCACGACCGTGCCGCTGTTGACACACCGGTTGCTTCTAGAATTCAGTGGTTACCAATATTTCAGGGACTTTTACCTCTTTTGCCAGATGTCAGATTGTCACCCTCTCCCGAATTCATTTTTCAATCTCTCTCTCTCTCTCTCTCTCTCTCTCTCTCTATCTATCTATCTATTTATCTATCTCTCACTCTTTATCCCTGTCCCTGCCATCGTCAACAGTAGCGCCGAACTCAACTTCAGAATGAGACAAACATTTTATTTTGGCACTAACTTTCAAAAAGACGAAAGATGAAACGATATTTAAGATTAATCGGAATTTTGTCAAACTACTAACTGATGAGTCAATTGGAGAGTATGTCCTGCTTATTTCTAACAACCGGTTGTTCCAAAATTACATGGCTATATAAAATGTAATGAAAATTATTATTATTCTCTGGAATGACCCCTGACTGAGGTAGTTATAGTACAATTTCATTACAATCGCCCCCGATTTTATATTTTTCCAAATTTTTGGATGGCATCGTATACCATTTGGGCATCTATTTCTGTTGTTCTGTTTCAATCTCTCTCTCTCTCTCTCTCTCTCTCTCTCTCTCTCTCTCTCTCTCTCTCTCTCTCTCTCTCTCTCTCTCTCTCTTTATCAAATGTTTGTTAAGCTTATGGGACTTAACTACGGGGTCATCAGTCCCTAAACTTACAAAGTACTTATGAACTAACTAAGACTAAGGACGGCACAAATATCCATGCCCGAGGGGGGATTCGAACCCCCGACCATAGTGGCCGTGTAACTGGAGCGCCTCAGTTCCTTCGGCCACCGCGGCCGGCCTCTATCCTTGTCCCTGCCATCGTCAACAGTAGCGCCGAACTGAACTTCAGAATGTCCTATGATATGGATAATGTTATCTCTGCTGTTGTTCCGGATTCCTCGCAGTGGTTCTTTCACTTTCAAAGAGGTCGAAATCACAGAGACTCATATCTAGTGTCTACGGTGGACGGTCCAGAGTCTTCCATTGCCACAGTCGTGGTAAATCTATGGACTGATGACCATAGCAACTTGGTACAGTAGGTTTGCAAACATTTGGAGTAGTTAGTGTTCCTTCTTCATTTAATTTTATTTTGATTTTTCATTATTTTTTATTTAATTATGAATTCATATAATTGCGATTCCCTACTTTGGAGTCAATAATAGGGCCATGACATGTATGCAGCGTGTTTACTTTATCAGAATTGATCATAGTCTAGATTGGTTCTTGCTCTGTTTGCGAAATTCACTTCTTAGACACGTTGGGTTTTGTATTATAAGAATTGAAGTGGTTGAGTGACGGATTATTAGAACCAGTAACAGTTGCAATTTAAGCTTCAGGTGGTTGGAAAGTGAGAAGTATCGAGAACATTCACGAAAGTATAGAGAAAGTATAGAAACAAGAGCCAAGCAAAGATTAACCTTTTTTAGACACCTTCTAGTTTTTAATGTTTGTTGACACTGTCAAAAATTGGAGACTGCGATCTGTCGATGAATATAAAAAGTATATATCCTCACTTTTGTTATTTGTTTACTAGTTTCGCCTCTTAACGAGCCATCTTCAGATCGTAAAAGTATTTGAAATGCATGACTGTCGTCATATTAATAAAATATATCACATAATTAAAAAATACAGCTATTACATTGTAAAATACTTTCCATGTCCGTAAATGACAGAACAATATTTGGCCTTGAGATGGGCCATGTTGTGCAACATAAAATACCTTTAAGAAATTGAACTCTCATGCAACAATATTTTGTGACAGTTTAATTTCTTAAAGGTATTTTATGTTGCATGACTTGACTCATCTATTGTTTTACCATTTATGGACATGTAAAGTATTTAACGATGTAATGACTATTGTTTTAAATGTGTGATAAGTTTTATTAATATGTGACAAACATGCATTTTCAACATTTCTACGATCTGAAGATGGCTCGTTCAGAGCCGAAACTAGTCACCATGTAATAAAATGAACGATCTTGACTCTGAGGATTTATCCTTTATATACATCTTCTTTTTCTTACCATTATGGCGCACCGTCGTGGGATCGGCATGTTACTACAGGTTGCAGGTGTTCAACTTTATGCGGTAGTTGGTTTTTCTTCATACTGCCACACGATTAGCCATTGTGAAGTGTAATACATATGAAACTGTGCGTGAAAGTTTTACGAATGCTTATGAAATGTGGAACACAGGCGGAATTTGGGTACCAGCCCAGTATTCGCCTAGAAGGATGAGGAAAACCCCACGATACGGTCGGCTGCCCGTCTCTCGTAGACAAGTACTAAGGGATGTCGTTGGAATCAACACCTCCCGGAAATCAGGGAACGTCTAAGGATGGGGCATATCTATCCTAGCTGTGATACGGTTCACTTTTTTGCAGGACACCGTCCCTGCCCTGAGCACTTAAGCCGCGCGAGGATGGCCGCGCAGTCTGAGGCAACATGTCACGGATTGCGCGGCCGCCCCACCGGAGGTTCGAGTCATCCTTCGGGCATGTGTGTGTGTGTGTGTGTGTGTGTGTGTGTGTGTGTGTGTGTGTGTGTGTATTATCCTTCGCATCAGTTAGTTCAAGCAGGGTGTAAGTTTAGGTACGGGTAACCTCAGCGATTTGCTCCCTTAATGATTCATCTACATCTCCATCTCCATACATACTCCGCAGTCCATCCAAAGGTGTTTGACAGAGGGTAATCAGTAACACTACTAGTTACTTGCTTTCCTATTCCACTCCCATATAGAACGAAGGAAAAACGAATACTTGTATGCATACGTACAAGCCCTAATCTCTCTGATCTTATCCTTGTGGTCTTTACGCGAAATATAGCTTGGCAGCAGTAGAATCGTTCTGCAGCCCGCCTCAAATTCCGGCCCTCTAAATTTCTTCAGCAGTGCTTCTCGAAAAGAACGTCGCCTCCCATCCAGCGACTCCCACTTGAGCTCTCGAAGCAGTTCGGTAACACTCGCGCATATTAAAATCTATCAGTTAAGCCTCGTTTACACTGGGGTAACATCTTGCAAAATTGTGGCATGCGACAGTGCCGCACGTCGTTGCATGAATCACGCGACACAGGCTACAACATTCGTCATGCCGCAAGCTGCCGCAGTGTGCCAGAGATAGCTCCCGAGCTGAGTGGGTTCGTGTACGACAGTACCTGTGCGGCAGCGCATAGTTCGAAAACATGGAGTGGTCCAACGAGAAGTATTTGGCGTTCACTGAGGACACAGAAGAGCTTTGGAATGTGCATGACAGTAATTATAAAAATAACAGACTAAAAAGAGACTTGATACGGAAACTCGGTTCAATATATGACACTGACGAGTTCACTGTAAAGAAGGAGATAAAAAATCTGAGAAGTGCATTTCATCACGAACATACATGTATAATGCATAAGAAAAGTGGCTTAGCACCTGATACAGAACGGATATGGTTCGCATATGAATCATTAAAATTCATTCTCACATGATGGAAGCACGTGCCGGATGCACAGCTCAATTGCAAGTGCCTAGGTATTTCAATAACCATACATATTTTATAACTGAGTACTGTAGTATACTAATCACTGGCATAAAATTATGAATATTTGTTTTGGCAGTGAAAGTGTCTGGAACTACCATAGTTAATGTCTACAAGCCTCCCAACATCCAGTGGCAAGATACGGTTCTCCCAGTTTTCGATCACCCTTCCCTATATGTCGGCGATTTCAACAGCCACAGTAGCCATTGGGGTACTCGTCTGATAATGAAAATGGAATAGCCTTAGCTGAATGGGCTGAAAATAATAACCTTTCCCTGGTTTTTGACGCAAAAGACTCCAGCACATTTTTCTCAGCCCGCTGGAAGCGTGGATATTCACCTGACCTGTGTTTTTGTTCCTGTGATCAGACATTAAGATCTCTATCAGTTACGAGAAAGGTACTTGGCACATTCCCACGGTCGCAGCACAGGCCAGTGCTGATATCAGTTGGGATTAAGATTCCCCTAATAAGATCTTTTCCGAGACCCAGGTGGAATTTTAATAAAGCAGACTGGGAGGCATTTACTTCCAAATTAGAAGACAACATTAGATTCATTCCTCCTACAATAGAAAATTATGACAGATTCGCTGGACTCCTTAAAGCTATAGCTAAAGCCTGTATACCTCGAGGCTACAGAAAGACATATATCCCGGGATGGAGCCAAGAGTGTGAAGACCTGTATAACGAATTTATCAGCACTGAAGATTCAAACGCTGCCGACATCCTACTGAACGCCCTTGATAATGCCAGAAGAGAGAAATGGGTGAAAAAAGTTCATAGTTTAGACTTCACTCACAGCAGCAGAAAGGCTTGGTCACTTCTGAGGAAATTGTCTACCAGTGTATCCGAGAAAAAACTTCCTCCCACACATCCTGATCCTTCCGACATAGCCAAACGAATCGTAGCACTATCCAAGTCAAAACGGCAACAGTCTGACAGATTAATATCCTATAAACTAAATGAAATTAAGAAATGCCAGCAGGCTCCCCTGGAAGTATCAAAACCTTTTTGCTTAGACGAACTGCATGTGGCTATCTCTGATATGAAGACTGGGAAAGCTGCCGGTATAGATGATATTTTCCCAGAATTTATTAAACATGCTGGACTCAAGACCCGATTGTGGCTTCTAAATTTATTCAATAACATTCTTAAAGACAGCTCTCTACCAAAAGCTTTTAAGAGATCTAAAGTAATAGCTGTTTTGAAGCCTGGTAAAGCAGCCGAACGTGCAGATAGCTACCGCCCAATTGTACTTCTCAGTGTATGTTACAAGTTGCTCGAGAGACTCATCTACAATCGTATTGTTCCCATTCTCACTGCTAGTATCCCTGTTGAACAAGCTGGTTTCAAACAAGGCCGTAATTGCTGTGACCAGGTCCTAGCACTGACATCTTTCATTGAGACTGGTTTCGAAAAGAAGTGTACCACTTCCGTTGCTTTTCTGGATCTCTCGGCAGCTTATGATACCATGTGGAAGAAGGGCCTCCTATTGAAGCTTTACAATCTCATTCCTTGTCCTATTTTATTGCGACTTGTGAACTCAATGCTAAGTGGTCGCCTGATCAAGTACTATCTCGGCAACACAGAAAGTGGGTTTAGACAGCTTCACGATGGCCTCCCCCAGGGTTCGGTTCTTGCTCCCATTCTTTTTAATGTTTACACCGCTGATCTTCCAGCTACGCAATCTAGAAAATTCATTTATGCCGATGACATTGCCATAGCGTCACAACACAGAGACATCCATGTGACGGAAACTACTTTAACATCTGACCTAGCTCTCCTCAGAAATTACTTCGCAATGTGGAAACTAAAGCCAAACCCAAATAAAACGGAAGTATCTTGTTTCCATCTCAATAATAGGATGGCCGACTATAAACTTAATATCTCGTTTGATGGTGTTCAACTTGAACATAATGAACATCCAAAATACCTGGGAGTAATCTTGGATAGATCTCTTACTTTTAAGTACCACCTTCATAAAACAGCAGACAAAGTTAAAACTAGGAATAACATATTGCAGCACTTAGCAGGATCATCTTGGGGAGCCAGTGCTAAGGTCTTGCGTACAACAGCTTTGTCCCTAGTTTACTCTGCAGCTGAATACTGTTCTCATGTCTGGCTCAACAGTGCTCATGTGAGAGACATTGATGTACAATTAAATAGAGCAATGCGATTGATCAGTGGCACTCTGATGGCTACACCACTTCAATGGCTCCCAATATTATGCAACATCGTTCTCCCTGATCTAAGACGGAAGGAAGCCTTAATGAGAGAGTATTATAAGATCTTGTCCACTCCTGAGCTTCCTATCCTGCAAGACCTTCCACCACCGGTCAGCCGGCTGAAATCACGTAAACCACCTCTTAAAACAGCTGTGCAACTACATGAGAGTGGCTTCTCACCTAAATCAAACTGGGCAAGAATTTGGGATTCGTTTAATGGAAAAAACAGCATCTGGATAGACGATCCCTCTAAGCAGCTCCAAGGAATGGACCTTCCCAGGAGAGAATGGTCTTTGATCAACCGTTTCCGAACTGGTGTTGGTCGCTGTAACTATTGGAAATTCAAATGCGGACAGACAGACGACCAGTCATGTGACTGTGGAGCAGACATTCAAACGATGACCCATATAATTACTAATTGCCCATTACGATCATTCTCAGGAGGGATGACCGAACTCCATATAGTCAGTCAGGAAGCTGTCCAGTGGTTAAAGGAGTTGGACTTGGCTCTGTGACAGAGATATGTTTTATCTTATTAACTAGACACTAGTATATCTTACTAAAGTATTATATGTAGCTGACATTATACCATACGATATATATATATATATATATATATATATATATATATATATATATATATATATATATATATATATATATATATATATGAATAAGTATATTTGTACATTAGTAATATGGTATAAATAGCATCTTCTAACAAACCGATCCGAATAAATATTAAATTGAGTAACAGTAGTTTCAAAACACATTCTACTACAGCATACGATAAAACACGTTTGTAGGAACAAAGCAGCAAAATGTCTGAGATCATTCATAGAAATCTATTTATTTACTTAAAATAATATAAATTGTAGTACATGGTACGACACTATTGGTATCTTTCTTGCCAGAATTCTAAATATTTGAAGTGAAAGAACAATTTTTTTCCGAATTACAAGAAATGTTTTGTGACGACTATTTATAGTGTAGACTTTTATTCATGTGAAATTAAAAATTATATAAAAATCCAGTATTGCACATTGCTTACTTATCTTTATGTAATTCTTCAACACTGATGAAAGAGCTTCACACACTTCTGGCACTAAGAGGGAAATAGCTGAATATGAAACTTTGAATGAGTACATAAGTGACTGTACGAATCACCTTTGGCTAGAAATCTTAATGTGACAGCCAGTCGAAGTCTTGGAGAAATACTATCTTGGAAATTGATATTTTTTTTAATAAGAGTTGCAATTAACTGTAGTAAATAATCAAAGTCCTCATTCGACATTCTCGTAAAGTTACTAAATAAGGCACCATCATCTGCTGTTAGATCTCCTAGTATACTATTCCGTGGGCCTTCTTTATATATTTTCCTCTTCCACCATCGTTTCCCTTTCCGTTGATTTTCGTTTCCATTGTTGGCTGCACCTGCATGTGCAATGACCAAGTAAGCCGCCGCTGCAGTCATTGGAGCACCCACTCTCCTACAAGACTGACTCCAAGTGGCACGAATTCTGTTGCTTTGGTATAAATTAAACTGCCACATGCAACATACGTCGCAAGATTTTGTCTCTTGTAGCATGCTACAAGGCGACGTACGCCACACTTACGTAACATGCCACAATGTTGCAAGATGTTGCCCCAGTGTAAACGAGGATTTACAAACTTCACCGCCCGCCTCTGAACTGCCTCTATATCCTCCTTTAAACCGATCTCTTGGGGACCCAAACACTTGAGCAATACTAAAGACGGGGTCGTACAAACGTTTTAGATGCAGTCTCCTTTACAGATGAATCACACTTTTCCAAAATTCTCCCAGTAAAGCGAAGTTGGCCATTTGTCTTCCCCACGACTGTAATTTGCTCGTCCCATTTAATATCGCTGTGCAGTGTTACGCCTAGGTATTTAATTGACGCGATCTGTCAAGCAGCACACTACTAATGCTGTATTCGAACATCACAGGATTGTTTCTCCTCATCTGTATCACCTTACATTTTTATACATTTAGCGCTAGTTGCCAGTCCTCATACACAATTTCAAAATTTCCTCTGCAGTTAAACTGCGAGAAACATAGCAATGACTTCAATTACATATATGGGGAATATGGTTCCCCTGAACACACATTATTATACCGCACAAAGTAAACAGCAGATATACACGTACTATTGCAATACAATTACGACATAAAACAGATGATCAGAGACAAAGACAAATGTGATGTAATAAATAGAATCGCTGATGAGGTTTCAGACATAAACGACATCGAATACATAAATCCACAATGATAGCACACTAACACAACATGAGAACACCTTATTACACGGTTCATGGAGTAATAGTGACCACGACAACACGTACGTAATGAAGACGATAGTGCTAATAGCAGTAACGAAGAACTACAGCTATTAGGCTGTTCAACAAGATCTCATAGATCAGATAATAACACATATATCTAAAAACAATTTCCAAGAAAGCTTACACTCTAAGTTGTACGGCCGGAATCGATATATATCGAATGTCGATTACACGGCTATTTACGCGCGGGATGTCCAAATATGGGTATTTACTAATGTATCATAACGTACAAATACATTTTCCTACTATAAATCTACCGATAATAAAAAAGTTACTTCACTCGCGAGATGTGTAAATAGGGATATTTACCAATGTATCATAATCTACAAATACTTTTGTATTACTAGAAATCTATGGATAACAAAGAAGTTACTTTACTTGCGAGATGAGCAAATACCTATATTTACTAATGGATCATAACGGACAAATACGTGCTATTACTAGAAATCTACCGATAACAAAGGAATGCGTTTACTTACTTTATTCAAGAGCGAAGTATTCGTCTTTAAGTACTCTATCAGTTGCATATGCTCTTTCTTAATTAGAACACTTTTGAAATACTTTCTCCAAACTTAATAACACGAGTGCCAATACTGACTTAATCGACATTCGATATATATCGATTTCGGCCGAACAACTTCACATATAAGCTTTCTTGGAAATTAGCAGTGGCCATTAGAGTAAACAAAATTTTCACGTAGAATATGTATGACAAGGTACAGTTAACCAGTACTGCTCTTACATGAAATTGCGAAACAGGTATGAAGGACTCGATATTTTGCCGAGGCCTCCAGATCTGGCAGGCCGTTTAATTAGGTACCAATTAATACATTGTCTTCTACCACCCTTCTTCCCGATCATCTTTCTTTTATCTTAATAACATCAGATTCTTAGTTTAAACATCTATAATAAAAGAACCCGAACCCAACCCTGAAACTACAGACGGGGTATTTCAAGTTGCACATAAAAAATTTCGATATTAGATACCTGGGAATAAAGCCGTGGTCCAGGGCAGGATCCTCTGCCTGACGTTTCGTCACCCACTGCTGAAGACGTCTTCGGGGGCTTTGAAAACACCGATGTCAGCTCAGCAAGCCACACCGTTTATCCGTATCAGCGCAACAGTCGGCTCTTGACGTCACGAACCGACCGTTGCGTTGATACGTATCAACAATATGGCTTGCTGAGCTGATTTAAGTGTGAACCAGTGACCGAAAAGCCTCCGAAGACGTCTTCAGCAGTGGAGGACGAAACGTCAGATACGATCATGCCCTGGACCACGGTCTTATTCCCAGGTGTTTAATATCGGTATTAGTTCAAGAACAGGCCGCGAAAGCTTAAATTCAATAAATATGAATTTCTTCATCTACATCTGTCGTATCTTCTTTTTGTTAAATCTTAGTTCAGAAAGCACTAGCGCATTCACAAGATGTGCTCTATGAACGCGAGAGTTGTCGTCCATTAACGCGAATCTCTCCCCGAAATACTGTCAAGATAGTTGCAATATTCGTTGGACGATATCACCCTTGTACCGTGTTACCGTTTCATTGCCTTCTACGACTCCAGTGGCGTATGGTGACTCCACATGATGCCAGCCCAAAACATGAAGGTACTACCACCTCGCTGTACTCCCTGGACGTTGCGTCTAAGATATTCAGGCTGTCCGGGTTAACTCCAGATGCGTCTCCGACTATTGGTTGAAAGCAGGTGCGAGTCTCATCTGTGGATAGCGCTTGATGGCATTTCTGAGGCTCGACTCCTCCCTCGGACATAGGTGTGTGTTTGTGTGTGTGTTGGATTAAGTTAGTTTAAGTAGTCTGCAAGCCTTGGGACTGAGAACAACAGTAGTTAAGTCCCACAGATTAACGAACATTTGAACACTGCCAATTCTGACGAGTCCATTCAGCATGCTCTTAGACCCCTGTGTATCGCGCTGCATGCTGTATGGTGTAAGAGGTGGACCTCGCCATGGACGTTGGGAGAGAAGTTGCATGTATGCAGCGTTTTATGTACTGTTCCTCCAAGCTGAAATTCGAAAGAAGCGGCCATCAGCTTCTGTGGTAGCCTTGGGTCAGCCAGAGCGAGGCGAGTCATCGACAGATCCTGTATTTTTGAACCTCCTACACGTCCGAACAACATCGCTTTGGTGCACTCCGAGACATCTGGAAACTTACCTTGATGAGAGTCGCTCCAGACACGAAGCAATAATGCATATATGGCCAATCTTCGGAACTGACGTAAATATAGGAGAACCACAGCCAACACAAGCAGTGCACGTCCTTTATGGTGCTATGAATGGAACTGATCAGCCACGTCACCCACTTTGTCGTATTTGCTCTGCTCATGAGTGGTTCTCTACATCTTTGTGAGGATTGGGTGACATCTATAGACAATCTAATCCACTGCGGTCTTCATTCAGCATACGCATTCAACGTCAGTGTTCAGGAGACGTTGGAACCAAGGTGATCTTTTTTTTTCTACCATTACACATTTCTTGAAATTTCAAATAAAACAGTGTGGCTCAGTTTTATATTGTTAAGAGGGAAAAAAATAAATTGAATATTATTCTTAGTAACTACTTCTTCATATTAGTGTGAGCACTGTGTCTAAGCATCTTCTACCAGGTTAGCAGAGTCAGGTTTGTTGTTGGAAATTGCCAAACTTAAAGACTCCAATGTGTGTCTGTCAAACGAGAACGGTGCTTACTTTTTACTTGTTTCTAATAGGAAAATGCTGATTCACACAAATACGTTGAACCAAACCACGGATGCAGCTGTTCAACACATTTCTTCAAACAAAGATATTTGTCGTTGGAAAACAATGACCAGGAATCTAGACCAAAGAATGACCTTGATTTTAGAAATATATCGCAGCGCAGAGTAATACTCGACTGGCCATTAAAATTGCTACACCAAGAAGAACTGCAGATGATAAACGGGTATTCATTGGACAAATATATTAACTAGAACTGACATATGATTACATTTTCACGCAATTTGGGTGCATAGTTCCTGCGAAATCAGTACCCAGAACAACCACCTCTGGTCGTAATAACGGCCTTGATACGCTTGGGAATTGAGGCAAACAGAGCTTGGATGGCGTGTACAGGTACAGATGCCCATGCAGCTTCAACACGATAACACAGTTCATCAAGAGTAATGACTGGCGTATTGTGACGAGACAGTTGCTCGACCACCATTGACCAGACGTTTTCAATTGGTGAAAGTTCTGGAGAATGTGCTGGCCAGGGCAGCAGTCGAACATTTTCCGTATTCAGAAAGGCCCATACAGGACAAGTAACATGCTGTCGTGCGTTATCCTGCTGAAATGTAGGGTTTTACAGGGATCGAATGAAGGGTAGAGCCATGGGTCGTAACACATCTGAAATGTAGCGGCCACTGTTCAAAGTTGCGTCGATGCGAACAAGAGGTGACCGACACGTGTAGCCAATGGCAACCCATACCACGACGCCGGGTGATACACCAGAATGTCGAAGACGAATACACGTTGCAGATGGTTGTTGTCTTGCAAACGTTCCCATCTGTTGACTCAGGGATTGAGACGTGGCTGCATGATCCGTTACAGCCATGCGTATAAGATGCCTGTCATCTCGACTACTAGTGATATGAGGCCGTTGGGGTCCAGCACGATAAACCGCAATCGTGATAGGCTACTATCCGACCTTTATCAAAGCCGGAAACGTGAGGGTACGCATTTCTCCTCCTTACAAGAGGCATCACAACAACTTTTCACCAGGCAACATCGGTCAACTGCTGTTTCTGTATGAGAAATCAGTTGGAAACTTTCCTCATGTCAGCACCTTGTAGGTGCCGCCACCGGCGCCAACCTTTTGTGAATGCTCTGAAAAGCTAATCATTTACATATCACAGCATCTTCTTCCTGTCGGTTAAATTTCGCGTATGTAGCACGTCATCTTCGTGGTGTAGCATTTTTAATGGTCATGAGTGTACTTTAAAAAATGCATAGTCTACTATCAGCTGTTTATTGTATTTAGAACTGTACCGGTTTCAATATTATCCGCCATCAGAAGAGTAAAATTAAACTGGCTGATTGCTAACTACATAGGTGATCTGAACAACTATGTAGTTATCAGTCAGTTTTAAATACAATAAACAGCTGATGGTTCACCATGCATTTTGAAAGCCAGTGTGGGTCTCAGGCTCTTCAACAAGTTTTCTCCATTCTGCCCTCTCCGTGCGGTTCTTCGCCATCCTCTGATTCGGAGGGTTTTTATATCCTTTTCCACATCGTCTTTCCATCGTTTTCGTGGCCTTCCTTTTTGCCTTCTTCCCGTTGGTCTCCATTCAAAAATCTTTCTAGTAGTTTCTGTGGGAAAACATCCTGAGGACATGCCCAAACCAGGGCTATTCTCCTACTTTTTAGTATTCGCACGATGTCAGCTCCTGGTATGAGATGATTCAGCTCAGCACTCGGCCTGATCTGCCCCATAAATCTTGCACAAAACTCTTATGTTCGAATATCCTAATCTGCTGCTCATCATTGCTTATTAGAGTCCATTTTTCGCATCCGTATGTTACTACTGACCTGATCATAACCTTATATATTTGCAGTTTCAGCTGCCTATTTATTATCCTAGAGGCCAACAGTTTCTTAAATGTGTGGAAGCATCTATTACCTCTTAAGATGCGCTGTTTTATTTCAGTTGACACGGAATTTGTCCTACTAACCCTTTCAGCCCTGGCGTACTAAATAAGTTACATCACTTTTACGCATCCTTATTTCTTCATGAAACAGTGTGAAACACTTGAGCTGTAGTGTTTTAAATGTAACATCATTTCCACTTGACATTCTGATAGTAACAGCCGCTGCCATTGTAGTGTGTAGTAGCTACACACTACTCTGGTAGAAGTCAAAATGGTGGTCAGAGATGTAGCTGCCCCTGGTAAGCATATTCTTTCTATAATATACAGACGTATATGTATTTTTGATTGGCAATGTTTTTGTTCATAAATACAAATTAAAGAGTGACATAAAGCTATGAGAATACAGAAAAAGTGCTTATATGTAACGATTTACTCCATTTAACACTTGGTTTGCTATTTATAACACGCACCATAATTTCTAACTAAATGTGAAAAAAATATTTTTGTACATGTCATTGTACATAAATTCAGTACAATGAAGAGTGCTAGGTTTCAAATTTTTTGTATGAAAAACAAAAAAAAACAGGGCTGAAAGGGTTAATATTAGAGCCCAAATAATCAAAGTTCTGCACGTGTTCAAAATTGAACCCTGCTGCTGATAGTCTAGCCAAGTTGTTATTTTGTGTCCTAGAGAAATTCATGTATTTGGTCTTCTTTTCATCTATAGAAAGGCCTCTGGCTTCCGTGGCTCCTTTCAGTCCTCTCTAGTGACACCCTTCTTCTGCTAATAATTGCTACATCATCAGCATATGTGCATATTTGGGTGAGACTTTGTGCCTGTTGTTGTTGTTGTTATGGTCTTCAGTCCGGAGACTGGTTTGATGCAGCTCTCCACAATACCCTATCCTGAGCAAGCCTCTTCATCTCCACATAAGAACGACAACCTACATATGTCTGAAACTGCTTACTGTATCCATCTCTTTGTCTTCCCCTGCGATTTTTTCCCCACACACTTCCCTCCAACGCTAAATTCACAATTCCTTGATGTCTAAGAATGTGTCCTACCAATCTATCCCTTCTTTTAGTCAAGGTATGCCAGAAATTCCTTTTCTCCCCAATTCTGTTCAGTACCTCCTCATTAGTTACGCGATCCACCCACCTAATCTTCAGCATTCTTCTGTAGCACCAAATTTCAAAAACCTCAATCCTCTTCCTGTCCACACTGTTTATCGTCCATGTCTCACTCCCATCCAAGGCAACACTCCATACAAATGCCTTCAGAAAGGACTTCCTTAGGTTTAAATCAATATTCGATGTTAACAAATTTCTCTTTTTCAAGAACGCTTTTCTACCCATTGCCATTCTGCATTTTATATCCTCTTTACTGCGACCATCATTTGTTATTTTACTGCCCAAGTAACAAAACTCATCTACCTCCTTTATTGCTTCGTTTCCCAATCTAATTCCTTCAGCATCACCTGATTTTCTTACACTGCACTCCATTACCCTAGTTTTGCTCTTGTTAATGTTCATCTTATATGCACCTTTCAGCACACTGTCCATTCCGTTCAATTGCTCTTCCAGGTCCTTTGCTGTATCTGACAGAATTACTATGTCGTCGGCACAACGCGATGTTTTTAATTCTTCACCCTGAACTTCAATTCCTTCTCCAAATTTCTCCTCTCTACAACGCTATTCAATCTGACCCTTGAAACAGCCATTCGGAAGCTCCAAATATCTGGTTACATACTTTGTGCCTATGTAACCAGATATTTGGAGCTTCCGAATGGCTGTTTCAAGGGTCAGATTGAATAGCGTTGTATAGAGTGCATCCCATTGATTGACTCCTTTATTTACGCTAAACCATTTGCTCAGTTCTCCATTCACTGGCACTGCAGCCTTGGAACCAGCCAGTGTTGCTTGAATAAGTGAGACGGAACCACGGCGATGCCTCACTTTTCTTATGTGTGTATTTTGCTTGTTTTCGTAGAGCTCGGTTAAGGCCACGGTAACACCGCTTCGCTCCAAGGTACGTAGACTAGAAACGTATGCCAGTTTGGGCTTCTTCACTGTCATTGGTTAGCGCTGTATTACGTCACTCTGCAGCAAGCCTCTGTATTATATGGCCGCCGTGAAC
Source organism: Locusta migratoria (assembly GCA_026315105.1). Taxonomy (NCBI): domain Eukaryota; kingdom Metazoa; phylum Arthropoda; class Insecta; order Orthoptera; family Acrididae; genus Locusta; species Locusta migratoria. The sequence goes on from CM048749.1 coordinate 362,601,090, forward strand.
TCATTTTCTCCGTCTTTTCTTTTATCATTCGACAAAAAACATTGCTTTTAAGCGGTGGAACACGCTTGTATATGTATACTAACATACAAAGGACTGAAAAGGAAAAGCTTCAAACATTATTAGCAACTAGCTTACCCGTCCCGACCCGCGACTTGGCACGGGTAATATTTAAACGTCTTTAACTCAAGAACCACTGAACGTATCGTGATGATTGTTTTTAAACTATAGAGCTCATAAAGATTTAAAATAAAGTCCGTGAGAGCACATGTCTAACTTTTATAGATTTCCCACAATAACTCTTCATGTACTCTGAAGCCATCCGGTGCCAGCGCCTTAGGAGAGAAAAATGGTACATATGCTTCACTCGTAAAAGTTAGACATAATTATGCTCTCGCTGACTTTTTTTAGAACTTTGTGAGATCTGCAATTTAAAAGAAACCTCATCACGATACGTTCCGTAGTTCTCGAGTTATAGGAGGTTAAATGGACAGACAGAGAGAAAATGTGTTTCTGTTTTATATATCATCCTGATTTCAGCCCCTTAGAGTGCGAATTTCGAAATTTTACTATGCTTATAACCGTGACGCTAGTTCATGCAATAAGTTGACGAAGTTTTATCGCAATCGACTGAATGACATTGACAGGCACAGCATACAGACAAACAGAGGCCTTCATTTTTATATATTAGATAAAGAAAACTTTTGTTAAGCGCAAACTTAGCAGCCGATTTTCGCATTAATGCTTTTGTTTTACTGATTTAATAACTATGAACATTGAACTGCATACTAATTTCATACATACAGTTTTATCAATCGGCTTCACAAAAATGTTCGGAACAAATTCTGGCATTTTTGACATTTATCTCGTCTTGTCGTTTATAGCGAGAAATCCATATGCCCTGAAGTTTTTTTGGTAACCGATGGTACAAATTGCATTCCGTCTTGCGTCCACTGTTATTGCACTCCGCAATAGCACAACATGAAGTATTCTTAACTCTTGCACCTCACACTGGGGTCGTCTAGGCCCCACGCATGTGCAACACTCTTTACAACAGGACACTACCACAACAACAATGTTATATTTGAAATCAAACAAGTGCAGACTTTTAGGCACTGTTACCAACCTGATATACATTGGTGTTTCAAAATATTGAGGCGCTCGGGCGTAAAATATGGTAATTGACATTCTAGCGGCATTCCATTTTCCCACATATGACGGGCTTGGGAGTAAAACAGGGTAACAGTCATTTTGGCCAAAAAATTACTGATCGCCACATAATATGTAGTATCTTGCATGCAGAGATAAATACATGAGTTAGTTTAAAAGATCTTCACAGAATACAGCATGTTTTCTCCTGGTAATTAGGAACATCTGCATACATAACACGATATTTGTGAGGAAATGGCATACAACTAGAATGTCAGTTACCATGTTTCACGCTCGAACGCCTCAATTATAGACAACCTATTCTTCGTAATGCTGAATTAAAAATTCACTGGTGTCCCTAGGACGAAAGTTTGAGGTGCGAGGGCTAATAATAATTACAGAAAGAATATATGGAAAAATTGTTCCCTAATACAAGGAAGCTACTTTCTATCAGAACACTTAACGGGTCACGAAACGAGCGGGCGCGAAACAAAACTTCATGATTGCATGTTTCATAAGGGTACTGCGGCAGCTCACGCTCACGGTTCTCTTGACGGACCTCGACCTTGGTCCGATGGGTTGCAGGCTAAACATTTACTGCTGTTCTTGCGGTACCTGAAACGTAGGAAACACATATTAATGTCCTGACTGGAGGAAGGGTCTTAGAGTGTCAGATAATGACGATGTGGTTTCTTCCACAGTTGCTACGAGATTATAAGATTAATCTCGTAGCAGGTCAGGCCAACGAGTCGTTGGCCTGAAGTGTTGTTGTGTCCCAAGATCCCGGACGAACCGGTTTTGGGACTGCTGCGACTTCTCGTAGAACTTCCTTGCGGTGGCGCGGAACCTCTCCCGGAGTGGCAAAATGCCGACTTCGTCATGAAGCTGGGCGGTGGAGTACCGCGTGGAAAGATGCAGGGCAGTCTTCAGGGCGCGGTTCTGGATCCTCTGCAGCGACTCGATGTGGAGGTCTGCGGCGTTTCCAAATACTGGGGACGCGTACTCGAGCACTGGGCGAACCAGTGACAAGTACAGCGTGATCCCATGTTGCGGCGGCAGCGACGACTGCGGGTTTAGCAGCGGGTAAATTACGCGCAAGCACCCAATGGCCCTCTTACATCAGGTGATGTTATGTTTCCAGGTGAGCCTTTGACCTAGGGTAGCCCCTAGGTATTCGCCGTCGTGCTCCAGGGGATGGGAGCCCCCAGAATATCGATCGGCGGTAGCGCAATAGGCACTCGTCTTCTAGTGAAGACGACTGCCTGGTTTTTCGCGGCGTTGAATTTCAACCGCCACTTAGTGGCCCATGCCCCCAGGACGTCGCATCTAGCTTGCAGGCGGCGTCTCACCGTGTGCGCGTTCGTGTACTGCGGCACCTGCTCGGCGCTTGCTGCCAGATGACGTCACAGAAGCAAAGAGCACGAGTCAAATTTACACCTCCCTGGGCCACGGTGACAGCGCTTCGCCCCTAGGTTGGGTCCTCTCCCGCGCCGGTGTCGAGAGGCCGATCGACAGCGGCAGACGGCGCTAGAGACGAGCACACAGCGCCCCCTTCGCCGTGCGGGGCGGCGCGTTTAAAGTTGCATCGCGGCCCGCGGCTGCGCGCGCATTACGAAATCATGCGCCTCGGGAGATGGTAGGGGGCGGGTTTGGCGCGCTAACCCTTCCCCGCTCACTTTGCGGCCGCACTTGTCGCCTGCTCTTTACGGCCTGTTGCTTTTTAGAATCGTCCCCGGAGCCCGGCCCGTTGAAATATTGATGCCGGCTCCAGACAGCCGGCAGCGCGCGTAAAACAGGAAGGCGGCGACGAGTGCTAAGTGGCGGGGAAAAGGCGAGGCGAGGCGAGGCGGGAACCTCCGGCTAAATAATTAACCGGCCGCTATTAGCGATGCGCCTCTGCCGCTCCGCGCATTAATAACTCCCCCGGCGGTGAATTTTTCATACCGCCGAGGACGTCGCGGCCGCTCCCTGCCCAGCCGCCTGCAAAACGCACACTGCCCGCTGCTCTGTCTTCCCTCCAGCACACGCGGTTTACTTGATTTATTCCTTCGATTATTTATGAGGCGCATCCAGAAAGTAAGTTTCTCGATGTTGTTTCCTTTGTAGATATTCACTTTGGGAAGAAAAATATTTAGCACACCTGGATGTCGGCTGATGCCGCCTTAAGGTTAGTTTCAACGTCGCCACAGTGCTTCCTAGGGCACCTGGATATAGACGGGCATGCGCATCAATTTCTGCTGTAGCGGCAGCTCCCACCGCCATTTTGGTTCCAGGCGGTGATAGCGTGAGCATGCGAAAGACGGAGTTTTTCGGCTGTTATTGCTTTCAAACGTCGCTTGCGTCATTTCTAATACACATACCAAAAAGGAAATATATATTTGTATCAAAAATTAATCTCGTCGTAATAAGTTATTGTAATATGGTTTGACAAATCGTTAAATATTTTTTCTGGTATTTGTCCACCTGGCTGTGTATTGTGAGCAACACCTTCGCATTCGACAGTTCACTTTTATGGGATACCACATCCACTACCAAAGCTGCGCTAACATGCAAGAAATCCCCGTTTTCAAATGTCATAAATTTGTTCCAGAATATGCCTAAACTATCAGTTTGCTACTTTTTTACGACGTATTTTGCAGAATTCATATAAAATACTTTTTCAATCCACAAAATATATCACCATGATAAACTAGGATGCAGTAAAAGATTTATATATACGATATATTTTGATTTCTCATTTAACAATTTACTTTCTCATTGGTCAATTTTACTTACGGCCTCGGCGGCGTAGTGTACTGATGTTGCCAACGACCTTTGAATGCTCTTTGAAAACTCGAACAGGTAGAATGAGAGAAAATAATTTTTCATGTTTACCATCTTCTTGTATGTACACTTGTCCGGTCAGTAAATTAATTATCCTCCTAAAGCGAACATTCTCTTGCCAACATTAGCAAATTACGCCGCCAGTAGCTGTAACTAAAATTCACATCACAGTAGATGTAACTAAAATTAACATCGCAGTAGCTTCAGGCATCGTTACGAGGCGTATGAGGCATTATAACTATTAAAAAACAGTGAGCATCATTTAAAAGTAATCAGTATTGTTATTGTCTAAATGTTGCTACTGTATTAGTGCGTAGCGTCGAATCCTTCGCTGAAAAAAAATAATTAAAAAAGTGTCGAAACCTGTCGTTTACAACGTGTAGAAATTGTGCATAACTACAAATAAGTCAACCCACCTCCCATAGTTTTGAACACCTTGTTGGTATCCATTTGTCACGATGAAAATGAAGTAACCATATTTTACACCCTTCAGGATTCATTGGAAACGAAAAAGAAAACCAAAACCATTTTCTGAACGATTAGAACAATTCGGAGCAGCACAGCACACCATGCTGAACGCGTATTGGCTGTCCTATTCTACAATCGCGCGTCGAAGCGAAGGAACAAAAATGGCGGATGCGCATGCCCGTCTATATCCAGAGGCCCTAGTGCTTCCCGCAACCAACTGAGCGAGATCGAAAAGTGACAAAGTGCTGTCCTTTCAGAGAGTCGGCACACAACATTCCGCGTCAGTTCTGCAAAGTCAACATTCTCGCACCCGTAGACGAGGTTCTGGACCATCGTGCAGAATAGGCATCCGATAAGATCGTCGTCTTGTAAGATATATGGCATATAGAATAGATACCCAAATATGTGAGCGGCTCGAACACTAATTAAGTAATAGAAACCAGTGCGTTGTACTCGATGGCGAATGTTCATCAGAGACTAGAGTAAAGTTATGAGTGCGCCAGGGAACTGTGATAGGACCGCTATTATTTTCTATCTACGAGGGTTGGAACTTAAATACTGGGAACTATTTATTCACAACCGATACACAAGCGTTACATGTTTGCACCTCTTACTGTCCTTCTAAGTAGTCACCAGCGTTGTGTAAAACCGTTTTCAGCGATGTGGAAGGCATAGTATACCATTAGCAGAGCCTGTTCTATTGATGGTGCGAATGGTGCGGTCTACTGCCTGTCGAATCTCTGGAACAGTTCTGAACCGAATGCCACGAAGTGGTTCCTTCATCTTCGGAATCAAATAAAAGTCACAAGGTTTCAAGTCCGTGGAGTATGGTGAATGGTTCAGTACTTCCCAGTCCCATCAACCCAACACAGCAGCCACAGCTTGCGCTGCATGCGCCCGCACATTGTCTTGCAAAATGATAACTCCATTGCGCAGAAAGTGTCGTCGCTTATTTCGCAAAGCTTAAGTCCTTGTGACTTTCATTTGATTCCAAAGATGAAGGAACCACTTCGTGTCATTCGCTTCAGAACTGTTCCAGAGATTTGACAGGCAGTAGACCGCTCCATTCACATGACTTGGACCAAATTTCTAGGTGGCGTGAGGAATGCCAGCTAGCTCTAAAGGTAGAAAAATGTAAGGAGGTGCAGATGAGTAGGAGAAACAATCCCGTAATCTTCGAAAGCATTAGTAGTGTGCCGCTTGACAGAGTCGCATCAATCAAATATCTAGGTGTAACGCTGCACAGCGATATGAAATGGAACGTGCATATAGGGACTGTCGTGCGGAAGGCGGATACTGGGAAGTTGTCATTCGTCTTTAAAGGAGTCGGCCTAGAAAACGCATGAACACCCCATCTTGAGTATTTCTCGAGTGCTTGGGATCCCCACCAAATCGGTTTAAAGGAAGACATAGAAGCAATTCAGAGGCGGTTGGCTAGGTTTATTACTGGTAGGTAAGATCAATGCACGAATGATACTGAAATACTCCGGTAAGTCAAAAGGGAGTCTCTGGAGGAAATGCGACTTTCTTTTCGAGAAACACTGTAGAAGAAATTTAGAGGGCCGGATTTGAAGCAGACTGCAGAACAATGCTACTACCGCCAACCCAAATTTCACGTAAAGGCCACAAAGGTAAGATCACAGATATTAGGGCTGGTACAGATGCATACAAGATGTCAATTGAAGTCCACGATACGATCCGTCGGCTTTGACCACTGACGTCATATCTGAGTTAAAGACGAGAGTTTGTTTACAAGCAAAACACATTATAGATTGCGATTTTGTGTTAAACCGTGATCTATAGCTTCTCTCTGATAGATAGGTGTAGGTTAACAGAGAGGGCCGGCGGTGGTGGCCGAGCGGTCTGCGGTGTACCAGGCACGGTCTGCACGGCCGCTGCGGTCTGGGGTTCGAATGCCCCTTCGGGCATGGATGTTTGTGCCGTCTTTAGTATAAGCTAGTTCATAAGTAGTTTGTATGTTTAGGGACTGATGACCCCGTAGTTAAGTAATATAAGCTCTACAAATATTTGAACATTTTGATTTTGTTAACAGAGAGATTTTTTTTTTTTTTTTTTTTTTCTTTCTTTCGAAAGTGACCGCCGAAGGCGGGAATTTTTGGGCGGAGAACTGTGATTGATGGTACATTCTGTTGTGGTACTGTGTAATTCACGAGGATAATCACAGATTATTTATTATTTACAATACATAAGTATTACGATATAATTCCGTATGTTAACATTCGCTGATAGTCTTTGTTTGGCTAGTTGGTATCTTGTGAGACTCAGATGTAGTTGTAAGGTACAGTTGTGAGAGATCGTTCAGCTACTTGAGCGCAGATAAAAGGATTTGTAAGCCCAAAAGTATCAACAGGAACTGTTGCCAACCAGTTACTAGGGGACGCACATTTGTAGCCCGTCTTCCACTCGCGCTGCAGAATTGATGTGCAGGGCTCGAATGGTGCCGTCAGAGGATCACTTGGAATGTGGAATTAGCGTCCGTCGTCTTCAGCGATAAACGCAGATTCTGCCTTCAAGCAAGTGATTGTCGTTTGGGCGGACTACGAAGCGTAGTAAGCACTAGACTTGCGCATAATAGTTCGCGATCGGGAGCGCTCGTTCTTTTATATTTCGTCCGCTCCTGGAGACGGCTGAGCGGCGTGGTCTGCGCATGCAGGTGGAGAGAGAAGTTCCCCCACCTAGCTACTTCATGCGCTTGCTTCTTGAGCCGCTAACGATATCAGGCAAACCAAAAGAAACAGTTTGTGGATATGATTCTTGAGTTTCTCCCGGCGTATTTGATAATCAAAATATCCACGGGTGTACTGCCGGTCTATACTGTGCCCGTTTAACACTATAGACCAGCAGTACGCCCGTGGATATTTTGATTAGTTTGTGGGTAATTTCTCGCGTTTAAGTTTAGAGTTATCTCTATATCTTGGCATTATGGAATTTATTAGTCGGATATTGCAGAGTGCAGAATACTTGAAAGCAGAAATTTTGTAGCAATGAACTACGTAATCTAGCAGGCAGACGCTAACCTCGAAATGGCTCTCATCAGCAAGAGGCAAACACGTGATTTTTAATTCTGTTCGCGACCTATCGCGCATATTTTAATTCGCGACCTATCGCGCATATTTTAGTTCGCGACCTATCGAGCATATTTTAGTTCGTGACCTATCGCCCACATTTTAGTTCGCGACCGGTAACTCTCCTTTTAGATCGCAGCTCAACCGCGAAGTAGGTCGCTCTTTTTAGTTCGTCCGCTCGTTTTGGCTTTTACTACCGCTACCAAAACAGTTCGAAATGATGGCAACTAGCAAGAGGGAGTCACGCGATTCTGCGCGCTCTCGCGTCCTCTGTTACCCGTCAGTCTTCGGAAAAGGAGCGGACGAACTAAGAGGCGAGGGATCTGCGAACTAGTTCGCGTAGTTCGCCTGTGGGAGCGCTCTTCCAAACTAGTTCGTTCGCGAATTACACAAGAATAGTAAGCACTGTCTCGTAGAGATTAGATTAGATTAGTACTTGTTCCATAGATCATGAATACGACACTTCGTAATGATGTGAAATGTGTCATGTTAATGCAAAGTATCTTAACAAATTATTACTTTGTGCTAAATATTACATGACATATTTCTTTATTTAATTTTTTTTCAGAGTTACTAATTTATATCTAAAAATTCATCTATAGTGTAGGAGTTGCCATTCAGAAATTCTTTTAATTTATTTTTAAATACTCGTTGGCTATCTGTCAGGCTTTTGATGCTGTTTGGTAGGCGACCAAAGACTTTCGTGGCAGCATAATTCACCCCTTTCAGTGCCGAAGCTAGATTTAACCTTGAATAGCGCAGATCGTTCTTTCTCCTAGTGTTGTAGCTATGAACACTTCTATTGCTTTTGAATTCGGTGGGATTGGTAACAACAATTTTCATAAGTGAATATATATACTTTGAAGATCCCTAGCTCTTCAAATAAGTGTCTTCAGGATAATCTTGGATGGGCTCCAGCAATTATTCTGATTACACGCTTTTGTGCAATGAATACGTTTTTACTTAATGATGAATTACCCCAGAAAATGATGCTATACGAAAGCAGAGAATGAAAATAGACATAGAGACATAGTAAGGTAATTTACTGAGATGTGTATCACCAAAATTTGCAATTACCCTAATAGCATAAGTAGCTGAACATTGAAAGTATAATTGGAATATTTGCCCCTGTACATTTTAAGTAAGCTGAAAAACTTGCCACGCATAGCTAATGTTTCAGCAGATCTTCAATGTGTTTCCTTTGTTTTTATTATTATTTCAACCGCTCATCAATGCATACACTTAAAAATTTTGAATGTTCTACCTTTGGTACAGATTTCTGATCAAAGTCTATATTTATTAATGGTGTCATTCCATTTATTCTACGAAACAATATGTAGGCCTACTGTGTTTTATCATAATTTAATGATTGTCCAGTTGCTGAGAACCACTTAATGATTTTCTGAGAGACTTCGTTTACAATTTCTTCAGTTAGTTCTTGTCTGTCAGGTGTTATAACTATACTTGTATCATCAGCAAAAAGAACCATTCGTCCACGACACACTGGTCCCACCCCAAGCATTTTTACGGTCTGGGCTGCAATAAGCTACATCTCTCGTTCACCTTTGGTGTTAACGCTGACTAGCACTCGATACTTGTAGAATGTTGGAGCACCCGTTCTTTTGCCATTCTTGCGATAGGTATGCGATGTGTTGCTCCAGCAGGATAATGCTCGACCACACATTGTGCATAAAAACTCGTCGTCCTCTGCAAGACGTACAGCAACTTCCTTGACCACAGGAGTTCAGTGCTTGTATCCAACCGAGCACGTGTGGCATTCGATGGGACGACAACTGACCCGTGCAACTGGTCAACAGACAACGCTTGCGAAAGTACGTCATCAGGTTGAGCAGGCGTGGAACAATGTGTCCAAGACAGTTTTCGCCATCTGTGTGATCGCACAGATGCCAGAATGAGTGCCTGCATTGCCGCATTTGGCTACACAACTTATTAAGATGAATGTTCAATCATGAATCGACACCTGGTACCTCAGTACTGCTTGAGCTATTAGGGTGTAAATTCAATCATTTCTTGTACTTCACGTGCACTGTTTCAACAATAAATCTTGGGTCAATTGGAAACCTCTAAGAGGGTTTAGTAATTTTTTTTTTTTTATTTTCGACAGTGTGTTTAGGCGAGAAAATTGCTCATGTGCAACAGGTCTATGATGATACAATCAACAATGACTCGAAATGGCGTCTCTACCCTTGTTCCGAGAGGTTCGGTCACTGATGTTGTTGTGGTCTTCAGTCCACAGATTGGTTTGATGCAGCTCTCCAAGCTACCCTATCGTGCGCAAGCCTTTTCAACTGAGAATACGACCGGCAAACTTAACACTTTGAATCTGCTTACTGTATTCGTCTCTCGATCTTCCTCCACAATTTTTACCCCACACACTTCCTGTTAATGCTATGTTGATGATTCCTTGATGTCTCAGAATGAGTTCCATCAACCTATAACTTTTCTTAGTCAGGATATGCCAGAAACTCCTTTTCTCCCCACTTCTGTTGAGCACCTCCTTATTAGTTACGTGATCTATCATCTACATCTATACTATTGACCATTAAAATTGCTACACCAAGTAGAAATGCAGATAATAGACGGATATTCATTGGAAAAATATATTATACTAGAACTGACATGTGATTACATTTTCACGCAATCTGCGTGCATAGATCCTGAGAAATCAGTACCCCGAACAACCACCTCTGGCCGAAATAACGGCCTTGATACGCCTGGGAACTGGGTCAAACATAGCTTGGATGGCGTGTACAGGTACATATGCCCATGCAGCTTCGACACGATACCACAGTTTATCAAAAGTAGTGACTGGTGTTGTGTGACGAGCCAGTTGGTCGCCCACCATTGACCAGACGTTTTCAATTGGTGAGATATCTGGAGAATGTACTGGCCAGGGTAACAGTAGAACATTTTCCGTATCCAGAAAGGCCCGTACAGGACCTGCAACATGCAGCATTATCCAGCTGAAATGTAGTGTTTCGCAGGGATCGAACGAAGAAAAGAGCCACGGGTGGTAACACATCTGAAATGTAACGGCCACTGTTAAAAGTGCCGTCGATGCGAACAAGAGGTGACCGAGACGTGTAACCATACCATCACGCCGGGTGATACGCCAGTATGGCGATGACGAATACACGCTTCCCATGTGCGTTCACCGCGATGTCGCCAAACATGGATGCGACCATCATGATGCTGTAAACAGAACCTGGATTCATCCGAAAAAAATGACGTTATGCCATCTGTGCACTCAGGTTCGTCGTTGAGTACACCATCGCAGGCGCTCCTGTCTGAGATGCAGCGTCAAGGGTAACCGCAGCCATGATCTCCGAGTTAATAGTCCATGCTGCTGCAAACGTCGTCCAACAGTTCGTGCAGATGGTTGTTGTCTTGCAGACGTTCCCATCTGTTGACTTACGGATCGATACGTGGCTGCACGATCCATTACAAAAATCAAATTCAAATGTTTGTTAAGCTTATGGGACTTAACTACGGGGTCATCAGTCCCTAAACTTACAAAGTACTTATGAACTAGCTAATCCTAAGAACGGCACAAATATCCATGCCCGAGGGGGGATTCGAACCCCCGACGGTAGTGGCCGTGCAGACCGTGACTGGAGCGTCTCAGTCCCCTCGGCCACCGCGGCCGGCGATCCATTACAGCCATGCGGATAAGATGGCTGTCATTAGGTTAGATTAGATGTACATTTCGTTCCAGTAGATCCTAATTGAGGAAATCCTCTTGGATGTTGAACATCTCAGAAAAAATACACAATATATGCTTACAAAAAGAGAGCATTTGTTGTAATGCACCTTCCACAGATCCCAAGTGTAATTTGCCCTTGTGAATGTGGAATAGGTCAGGAAAAACAATTATCTTAAGAGTATTTAGATTTTCTAGGGCATAAAACTTAATACTACATACTAATATATTAGGTACAGTGTTATATATATATTACAACACTGATTTACAATGATCACATTACTGCACAGAACTTGTACTGAAGTCAAACTGAACACAGTATTCATATTTGTGAATATTATATACAATAACTTGCATCAATCACTTCCGGTAAGAAATTCATCAATGGAGTAGTTGGCCACCAAAAAATTCCTGTACTTTATTGTGACCTAAATTTTTTATGGCTGCTGGCATGTTATTGAAAATGTGTACTGCTGAATAATGGACACCTTCCTGAGCCAAAGTAAGTGACTTTAAACCTTTATGCAAGCTATTCTTGTTTCTAGTATTGATCCCATTGACTGAGCTATTGGTTTGAAAGGAATACATATTTTAACGATAAATTTCATTAGATAATAAATGTATTGGGAAGCAGTAGCAAGTATTCCAAATTCCTTAAATAGCCTTCTACATGATGTTCTTGTGTTGACATCATAAATGATCCGTAACGCACGTTTTTGTGCTCTGAAAACTTTTGCTTGACCTGATAAGTCGCCCCAGAAAATAATCCCGTATGACATTATGGAGTGAAAGTATGTATAATACGCTAGCTTTCTTATTTTTATATCTCCTATATCTGACAACATTCGCATAGCAAACAGAGACTTGTTTAGGCGCTTCAACAGTTCTGTGGTATGCCCCTCCGAGTTAAATTTATTAGCCAGCTGTAATCCTAAGAATTTGACATTTTCAATTTCTTCTATTTCCTTGTTGTCATACTCTAGGCATATACTGGCAGGAAACCTTTTACAAGTCCTAAACTGCATATCTTGTGTTTCTTCAAGGTTTAGGGACAGAGAATTGGCTAAGAACCATTTATTAATTTCCATGAAAATTTAGTGGCGTAGAACGATTTACCTGATATATATATATTGTTGTGGTCTTCAGTCCGGAGACTGGTTTCATGCAGCTCTCCACAATACCCTATCCTGAGCAAGCCTCTTCATCTCCACATAAGAACGGCAACCTACATCTGTCTGAATCTGCTTACTGTATCCATCTCTTGGTCTTCCTCTGCGGTTTTTACCCCACACACTTCCCTCCAACGCTAAATTCACAATTCCCTGGTGTCTAAGAATGTGTCCTACCAGTCGATCCATTCTTTTAGTCAATGTATGCCAGAAATTCCTTTTCTCCTCAATTCTGTTCAGTACTCCTCATTAGTTACGCGATACACCCACCTAACTTCAGCATTCTTCTGTAGCACCACATTTCAAAAGCCTCTATCCTCTTCCTGTCCGCACTGTTTATCGTCCATGTTTCCCTCCCATACAAGGCAACACTCCACACAAATGCCTTCAGAAAGGACTTTCTTACGCTTAAATCAATATTGGATGTTAACAAATTTCTCTTTTTCAAGAATGCTTTTCTTCCCATTGCCATTCTGCATTTTATATCCTCTGAACTGCGACCATAATTTGTTATTTTACTGCCCAAGTAACAAAACTCATCTACCTCCTTTATTGTTTCGTTACCTAATCTAATTCCTTCAGCGTCACCTGATTTTCTTAGATTGCACTCCATTACCCTAGTTTTGCTCTTGTTAATTTTCATCTTATATGCATCTTTCAGCACAGTGACCATTCCGTTCAACTGCTCTTCTAGGTCCTTTGCTGTCTCTGACAGAATTGCTATGTCGTCGGCAAAACGCAATGTTTTTAATTCTTCACCCTGAACTTTAATTTCTTCTCCAAATTTCTCCTTGCTTTCCTTTATAGCTTGTTCAATGTACAAATTGAATAACATTGGAGAAAGGCTACAACCCTGTCTTACTCCCTTCCCAACCACTGCATACCTTTAATGTCCTTCAACTCTGACAACCGCTGTCTGGTTTTTGTACAAGTTGTAAATAACCTTACGCTCCTTATATTTTACTCCTGCTTGCTTCAGAATTTGAAAGATTTTATTCCAATCAACATTGTCAAAAGCCTTCTCCAAATCTACAAAAGCTAGAAATGTAGGCTTGCCTTTCCTTAATCTATCTTCTAGGATAATCTGTAAAGTGAGTATTGCCTCCCGTGTTCCTACATTTCTCCTGAACCCAAACTGATCTCCCCCGAGGTCGGCTTCTGCCAGCTTTTCCATCCTTCTGTAAATAATTCGTGTTAATATTTTGCAACCATAACTTATTAAACTGATGGTTCTGTAGTTTTCACACCTGTCTGTACTTGCTTTCTTTGGAATGGGGATTATAACATTTTTCTTAAAGTCTGAGGGTACTTCGCCTGTCTTATACACCTTCCACACCAGGTGAAACAGTTTTCTTATTTGCTGGTTCTCCCAGAGACTTCAGTAGCTCTGAGGGAATGTCATGTACTCCAGAGGCCTTGGTTTGACTTAGGTCGTTCAGTGCTCTGTCAAATTCATCTCTCGGTATAGTATCTCCTATTTCATCCCCATCTACTTCTTCTCCCATTCCTACAATATTGCCTCTGAGTTCATTTCCTTCGTAGAGCCTCTCTACATAAATTAAGTATATGCTATTTGTAGGACGCGCGTCCAGAAAGTAAGTTTTGTTTCAATTTATCTCCGCTGCAGCGCTGCGATTGCAATTCCGCACATGCGCTGTAGAAGATGTGTATCAAGGAGAAGAACGTACGCCATGTGGAGATCGCTGTCAGTTACGTACGCATTGTTGTGCCTGTTTGAAATGTCGGCATTGACTGAAAATCCAGCCGACTGTGAAATCAGGTCGGTGATTCGGTTTCTAAATCCAAGGAAAGTGAAACCAGGTGAAATTTATCGGCAAATTTGCGATGTTTACGGACCAAAACGATGAGTGATTCGATGGTGATAAGATGGGTTCGACAGTTCAATGGCGGGCGTAATGATGTGCACGATGAAGAACGAAGTGGGCGTCCACCTTTGGTTATAGAAGAACTGGTTCGCGCGATTGATGAAAACCGTAGGTTTACAATTAGTGCTATCGCTATGGACTTCCCCCAAATTTCACGATCACTGATGCATGAAATTGTTACCAAACAACTGAAATTCCGTACACTTTGCTTACGTTAGGTACCAAAGATTCTCACTGAGCAAAACAAAACACAACGGATTGGTAGTGCACTTCAGTTTTTGACCCATTATGCTGAAAGCGGTGAAGAATTTCTGAGACGGATAGTCACAGGAGATGAAACGTGAGTCTCTTACGACACCCCTGAGAGTAAGCGGCAATCAATGGAATGGAGGCACACTTCATCTCCACCAAAGGTAAAGCCGAAGCAAATCATGACACCTCGGAAAATGATGTGCACACAGCCGGCCGCGGTGACCGAGGGGACTGAGGCGCTTCAGTCACGGTCTGCAGGGCCACTACGGTCGGGGGTTCGAATCCCCCCTCGGGCATGGATATTTGTGCCGTCCTTAGTTGTAGGTAGTTCATAAGTAGTTTGTAAGTTTAGGGACTGATGACCCCGTAGTTAAGTCCCATAAGCTTAACAAACATTTGAACATATGGTGTGCACACTGTTCTGGGACTGGAAAGACATCCTACATATTGACTTCTTACCGCGTGGTCAAACAATCAAAGCAGATGCTTATTGCGAGACACTTCGGAAATTGCGCCGTGCAATTCAGAATAAGCGCTGGGGAGTGCTGTCAAACGGTGGTGTTTTGCTTCACGACAACGCACGACCACCCTCTGCAAATGTAACGAAAAACCTCCTACAGGGATTCGGCTGGGACGTATTTGACCATCATCGGTACAGCCCTGACCTCGCTCCTTGCGACTTTTAACTGTTCTTACAACTCAAGTCTTTCCTTGGCGGTTATCACTTCACCAATGACGACGAGCTGAAATAAACTGTTTCCAACTGGTTGAAGAAACATGCGGCAGATTTCTATGAAGAAGGTATACAAAACCTGGTGCCACGCTATGACAAATGCCTGCAAAATTTCGGCAGTTATGTGGAAAAGTAGTTTAAGAGTTGTAGAATTTTGCGCAATAAAAATTTCTTCTGTATCTGTGTACAATTTCATTTTATTACTAAACGGAACTTGCTTTCTGGACGCGCCTCGTATATTCGCCACTGCTACACGTAAAGATCAATTTTTAAAAGGAAAGTGAAACGGAAGCGAGCATCAGTTTTTGTAGAGAAGTCTTATTCTTTTCGCCTCTACCGTAAAAGAGCTGTTAAAATCTCCTCGTCTGCAGCGAGGTCTGCTGCGACGAAATTCAACACAGCGAGCACCTTTCACGCTCGTCGCGACAATTAGTAGGGGAAGGCGGGCACGTAAACAGCGCGACGCGGGCGTGAGGAGCGCGCGTTTTTTCCTCCGGTTGGCTGTGTTAGCCCGGCCACTAATTAGGGAGGGGACAAAAGACGGTGTGGCGAGTTTGCCGCCGGCTGCGGCAAGTTACGGCTCGCCTAAGTGCCGCAACCCCCGGTCGACAACCTGGGAGCTGCCCCCGCCCCGCCCCCAGCGCTCCCCGTGGCAATTACCACTTTGCACTTAGCAACCCCCCCCCCCTCTCCGCCGCGGACTCCGCCCGCGTCCACGGGGCCCCGGGGCGGCCGGCTTGTCACCACTTAATCCAGATTACCAGTTAAACAACGCACTCCACTTTAATGAGATACTTTTGTTGCGGCAGTAATTACAGCGCTAATAGCGGCGCCATCTGGTAATTAATGGGGGCGAGGAATGTCCGGCGGTGACCCGGCGACACAAAACCGACCGTATTTCACGCCGCTCCGGCATGCTCCATGCTCGTGTGCTGTGCCAGCTTCTCTGGTGGCCGGCCGCGCACGTGGTGAAACGCAGGGAGGAGGGCGAGGCAAAGTGGATACCACCTACAGGAAAATAAAAGAGACTTTTGAGACAAGAAAAGCAGCTACATGAATATCAAGAGCTCAGAAGGGTAAGCTAAAAGAGAACGAATATATAGAGGGACTGTGCAAGGTAAATTAATTTGAAGACAGTATTATAGAAAGGGAAGACGAAATAGATGAAGATGTTTCAAATTCAAATGTTTGTTAAGCTTATGGGACTTAACTACAGGGTCATCAGTGCCTAAACTTACAAACTACTTATGAACTACCTACGAACTAGGATGGCACGAATATCCATGAGGGGGGATTCGAACCCCCGACCGTAGTGGCCCTGCAGACCGTGACTGGAGCGCCTCAGTCCCCTCTGGCACCGCGTCCGGCTGAAGATGAGATATAGATACAATACTGTAGGAAGAAACTGAAAGGGCACCGAAAGATTTTAGTCGAAAAAAGGCCCCTGAAATACATAATATTCCGTCTGAATTGCTGACATCGTTGGAAGAGCCACTCATGCAGAAACTGTTCCATCTTGTATGTAAAATGTATGAGACAGCCTCAGCTTTCAAGAAAAATTTAATAACCCCAATACCAAAGGAAGCAAGTTCAGAAAAATATGAAAATTACAGAACTGTCACTTTAATAATCAGATTAAGTTTGCAAAAAACTATCACGAATTTTCACAGACGAATGGAAAAACATGAAATCCGACCTCGGGATGATCAGACGGGTTTAGGAGAAATGCAGGAACACGCATGGCAAAAGATTACGACTTATCTTAGAAGATAGATAGATTTGTAGAAAGGTCTTGACAAATTGACTGACATACACTCTTTCAAATTCTGAAGGTAGCTGGGGTAAAATATGGGGAACTAAAAGTTATACACAACTTGTACAAAAACCAGACAGCAGTTATAAGTGTCGTTATGAATCAAAGGTACGCAGTGGTTGAGAAGTGTGCCTTTCGTCAGTGTCATTTAATGTGTATATTGGACAATCTGTGAAGAAATGCAAGGAGAAATTTGGAGAAGAAAGTAAAGGACATGGGGAAAATATAACCTTTGCGTTTTGCCTGTGACACTGTAATTCTGGCAGAGGCAGGAAAGGACCCATAGGAACAATTGAACGGAATGAAAAGTGTGTTGAAAGGAGATTATAAGATAAACATTAACACAAGCAAAACAAATGTAATGCAATGTGAAGCTGAAAGAATCAGATTAGATAATGAGTCACTAAAGAAGATATGAAATGCAGAATGGCTATGGGAAGAAAAGCATTTCTGAAAAAGCGAAATTTGTTGACCTCGAAAATTAATTTAATTGTTAGTAAGTCCTTTCCTAAAAGCATTTGTCTGTAGTACAGCATTGTACAGGAGTGAAACGTCGGCGATAAGGAGTTCAGACGAAGATGATAGACGCATTTAAATGTGGTACTACAGACGAATTCTGAAAACAGATGAGTAGATCGTGTAAATAATGAGAATGTGCTAAACAGAATTTTGGAGAAACGAAATTTCTGGCTTACCTTAAGAGAAGTGATCGACTCGTGCAACATATTCTAAGAGATCAAGGAATCGTCAATTTAGCACTGAGAGAGACCGAGAGACGAATACAGCAAACAGGTTCAGAACTATGTAGGTTTCCGTTATTCGGAGATGAACAGGGACAGGGTAGCATGAGGAGCTGTATCAAACCAGTCTAAAGACCACAATGACACATTCAAGAAAATGTCAA
Organism: Locusta migratoria; assembly: GCA_026315105.1. Taxonomy (NCBI): domain Eukaryota; kingdom Metazoa; phylum Arthropoda; class Insecta; order Orthoptera; family Acrididae; genus Locusta; species Locusta migratoria. The sequence goes on from CM048749.1 coordinate 362,619,091, forward strand.
ACTCTCACATTAAAAACAACTTTAAGCGTCTGATTACATTACAAATGAAGTAATGTGTGAAATACTGATAATTGTACCTTCATTCAATATATAGTGTAGGTAAGAATAGGGCGATTGTAGACATTGTTCTTCTCTGTTAGCCTAGTAATTTTTCCTTTCGGAATGGTCAGTTTCATGACAGACTGAAGTATTCAGTAGTGAAGTCACTTTATAAACAATGAGAAAGGAATAACGTAAACAACTTTAGATCTATTTCGATTTCATCGGAAGTTTCCGTAAGTTATTGAAAAGGCTGTATATTTAAGATTAATTGATAATTTCAGTTCTCATAATTAGCTGCCAAATGTACAGTTTGCTTTCAGAAGTAGTTTAACAACTGAAAATGCTATATTCTCTTTTATCTGTGAGGCAGTGGATGGATTAAATAAAAGGTTGCAGAGACAGACTTATTCCTTGTATTAACAAAGTCGTTTGATTGTGTTGATCTCAAGATATTGATGCACAATTTGGAACTATATGGAATAAGAGGAGTAGCTCATAATTCTTTTTCTATCCGTCTTGATTAGAAGGATGTTGAGAAGACGACGTTGTATTAATGAAACAAATGAAAAACCTTCAGCCGCTATTTTTGGACTTTTAATTAATAGTTTCGAGAATACATTATTCTCTTCTTCAGAAACTTATAAGTATGCGTGCAGTAATGCAAAACTAGCCTTCATTATATGTATTGCATTAACAACTGTCGGCTACATCTTAGTGTGACAGGTTGTTATGCAATTATAATGGAAGGCTAGTTTTTCATTACTGCGCGGATACTTGTAAGATTCTGAAGAAGAGAATAATGTATTCTAGAAACTACTAATTAAAAGTCCAAAAATAACGGCTGAAGGTTTTTCATTTGTTACATAGCTCATAATTGGTTCACCACTACTTCAATAACAGACAGCAGAAGATAATACTCAGCAGTGTTAAGAATGGCTATGATATGCACTACACTCAAAGTGGGGGACAGTTAGTTTGAAGGGAGCGCGCTGTTCTGGGGCCGCTGTTGTTTCTTATTTATATGAATGATATTCCTTCTAGTATAATAAGTAATTCTAAAATATTTCTGTTTGCTGATGACGCCAGCTTAGTAGTTGAGTGCGTTGTTTGCAACATTGGCTCAGTAGCAAATATGTAGTTCAAGAAATTAGTTCATGGTTTGTAGAAAATATATTGGTGCCAAATCACAGCAAGACTCAGTTCTTGCAGTTTCTAACACACAATTCAACAAAGACTGACATTTTATTACACAGAATGCGGCTCATAAAAAGTGAGACTGTACAGTTCAGATTTCTAGGTGTTCAGATAGTTAGTAAACTGTCTCGAAAATCACATCCTCAGAATCTTGTGCAATAACTAAATGCTACTTTTTTTACTATACGAACAGTTTCTGAAATAAGTGATAGTTCAACACGAAAAGTAGTCTACTTTGCATATTTTATTCGCTTATGAGGTATGGTGTTATTTTTTTGAGCAAATTCTCTGATTCAAAAATGGTATTTATTGCCTGGGTATTCTGAGATTGGTCTCTCAATACACATTATCTTTAATGTAGTTTGTTGTTAGTAATTTTTTGATATTCAAAATGTTCAAATGTTTGTTAAGCTTATGGGACTTAACTACGGGGTCATCAGCCCCTAAACTTACAAACTACTTACGAAATAGGACGGCACAAATATCCATGCCCGAGGGGGGATTCGAACCCCCGACCGTAGTGGCCGTGCAAACCGTGACTGGAGCGCCTCAGTCCCCTCGGTCACCGCGGCCGGCTTTTGATATTCCCTAGAGTTAGCAGCTTTACGCATTAATATCTGACAGAGATTGAAACTAGATTTTGGGTTACAACTCCTTGAAGCTTGTGCAGAAAGTCTTGTGCCGAATCCATTTTCAGTAACCTAACACAACAATTCAAGCAGCTTAGTAGTAATCCACGCACTTTCGACACTAAAATGAGGAGTATCCTCATGGCACAATCCTTCTGTTCTGTCGTGTACTTCCTGGAAAAATTAAAAATATAATCTCACTTCTGTGTTATTTTTGCTCAGACCTGTCGTTTGCGTAGGACCGCTATATGTTTCATTTTATCTATGACTACTCTTTTTGTTAAAATACAATGTGCTGACTCGTTCTATGGACATGGAGAGTTGCTCCTCGATTTGGACCTGCGGAACATGATAAACTCTGTATAAATAAAACATAAATAAATCATATAAAATGTGGTTTTCGTTATGATGGCGCTCGTTACAAAACAACGTCAGTCGAATGTCAATTCCATTTCCAAAAGTGAAGTTTGTAAAGTACTCAGTATCCTCCCCATCCTCTCCCCAATTACCCTACATTCTTAAAAATATCAAACTCGGACTTTTAAAAAAATTATAATTAGTTTAGAAATGAATTAATCTGTTAAATACAGATCTTATAATTGTATCTGCATTCACCAAACAGTTTAGGGCAGTATATGTCGGCTGTATACATTGCATGGTCATTCCACGACGGCTTGAAGAAGACTCTTTACTTTATATTGCAGCGATCCGCCGGAATGCGTGGTGCAGTGGTTAGCGCGCAGATTGCTGTGTTAGCGGTCCCCGGTTCGAATCGCGCCACTAGCAGAAAAAAATTATTTCTTTGTGTTTACTGTTTCTACAATATTCTACATGTTTCTTATGTTTGTTTTACTTGCAAGTTCCAGAGAATTCTTCTTTTGTATAAATGGTGGCGCTCTTCAAGCAGGAGGCAGTCTGTACTGAGTGTACGTTTGTGTTATCAATAGACGTGTTCTAAGTGTAAAGTGTTGTGCTCTGTTAACGACCAGCCTTCCAATTCCGGACCACCTGCTGTTTTCAACGTGAGAATATCAACAAGAGCTCTCATCCAAAGAATTTGCATGGCGAATTGTCATGATTCACAGTGACGTAGGGACCTCGAATCGCTTAGACAAAGCCGTCTCTAAGTTTAAAATTGTTACACGGGTTGCATTTGGGTGACTTGAATAAAAAATGCTTCACGGATATAGTTCTCCAGGAAGGGCGTGGAAGAGGGTATGGACCCATCTCCCTCGCCTTGCCCCCCCCCCCCCCCCCCCCGTCATCAGTGACGTAGCCAGGATATTGTCAAAGGGGCGATCCGACTTGTTAAAGAGAAATTTACAAAGGCTTATGTTTTTCATTTCTTCTAAAAACAAACTTAACGTATTTTTTAAAATATTTTATGTATATAATGTGCGTTTGTAAGACCTTTTTACAACTACTGCAATATTATATATACAAAATTGAGGAAAACATTTCTTAAAAATTGTTTCAATATACGCCAGCAGAACCTTAAGTTGTTATTCCAAACGAAGTCAGTTTATCAGAATGGGAAGTGTTTCTTTGTATTTGAACACTGGCAACGACACGGTTGCATGTCACCAACCTCACTGCCTGTCAGCCACGACTGTTTCGCAAAATTTGAATTAATTTTTGCATCAGCATAAATACCTTGCATATTGATTTAGGGAGCGTAAGTCTGTAATTTTATTTCCAAGATTACTGGTTCTTTTTCTCTTGTTGGCATTGCAACGAATCCATCCTCTAGATAAAATAAGTTATTACTCTCAAACCTAACACGTACTGAGTGAGGTGCCTTATGATAATTGAAATACTGCCTCTCCAAATAACGACTGCACTGCTAACATTAAACTGCTGTAAATAGATAAATAAGCTATTATAGTAGTACGTATTTTAACTTACCATAACGCTAGTGGACGAATGAAAGTCGGTTTTTGTCTTTTTTCTTGTTATGAACTTATTCAAAATTGGAAACTATCTTAACACCACAAAAGAAATAAACGGCAGCGGCAGACGCAGCATTCCACTGTAGTGCTTAACATAGCAATAATGAAGTAAGGCGAACAATGGACAACGGCTAAAGGAGGAATGGGCAATAGTCTATTCTGTTATCTATGTATCGATAATTAAATTTTTAGATGGCTTTGTTGACTGTCGATAGTGCGTATCTTTTTTGTCGTATGATTGATAACAATATCATTCAGTTTCACTACACGGTAGCTAGGTCGTGTCTTATTTCATTTAGTCCCTTCGGAGGTTCGAGTCCACCATCGAGCATGGGTGTGTGTGTGTTGTCCTTAGGATAAGTTTGAGTAGTATTTTATCGTTTAGGTGATTTGGGGGGGGGGGGGGGGTCCGGAGCCCCAAGACGCCCCCCCCCCCCTTTGGCTACGTCCTTGCGGTCATGTACGTCCCTGATCATGACTTGCCCCGTAATGGTCACCCTAGGCCAGTGTTTTGCAAGCTGTGGGTCGCAACCCCCAGGCGGGTCGCGAAGTCTTGCTCAAAGGGTCGCCGTCACAGGAGGAAATACTTCCATCATAAATTAACTAGGAGTTAAGTAATACAAAACGTATGCCCAACTCAAATATATATGTAATGTTAAAATTACGAAGTTCCTTGAATAAATCACAGATTGTTTTATAATACAGTATGTTTATGATGAATAAGCGAAAAATCTGAAAGCTGTTGTCAGGCACCAATCGAGAGATGAAAGAACTTGATGCAATAAGTAATTCTGAAAAGTTCCAAAAAAAGGTCTACTTCTTTACAAATTGTCTATTCACCGGTACCTTTCCTAATGAGCATAATGCGATTCTGAATCTCGCCCGAAATGCGAAACAGTCATTAAGAAAAATATATATTTCTGTCCGAAATCATGTTAAAATAGGATAAAGTGTTTCATTCCGAAAAATACATAAAAAATTTCGTCCTACAATTTAAAAGAAAGCTGAAGAAAAGGACAGAAGGTTAAATTTGTTTTCTTTGAAATAATATAGTTTTGTTACAGTTAGTGAGGGGGTCGCCTGAATATTTTTACTTAGAAGGGGGTCGCATGTTCGAAAAGGTTGAAAAACACTGCCCTGAGGCAACAACTGCAGTATACGAGCAGTACCTCGCCCGGGAGTCCCGACCAGACTGCCAGCATGATAAACAATGACTTTGTGAGGGCCACTGGGGGCCAAGTGTCAAACCAGACCTCACGAAACAGTCCACAAAAATTCTGTATTCTAGATGGCCACAGTGAAACCCGGCCCTGAAACCCAGAGACCATAACGCTCTAGACAGGTGGCTCAAAATCAGTAAGAATGGCTATGGAAAATGGCGCAAAGGTGTCTTCACAGATGAGTGCAGCACAAGCCTCATACAAGAGGACCGTCAACAACGTGTGTGGAGGGAACCTGCCAACTCTGCATGCCTGAGAAATATTGTCAATTGAGTACAGATAGCTGGCAGACCAATGATTTTCTGGGTGGGTATCAATGTGGATTTTAGGACACCATTGTTCCCCATCAAAAGCATGCTTAAAGCTCCACAATATAGGGTAACAACCTCCAAACTGTCGTTGAACATTTTCATCAGAATTTAAGGAAAAAAATCAAGTTTATCGACATCAACTCCCGAGACAATTGTACAGGCATCGTCAATGGTTTCATCAATAGTCCCAAGTATTACACGATCCGATTGGCCTGTATGTCTCCCCCCCCCCCCCCCCGATATGAATCGAATTTTATATGCTTGGGATAAACTGAAAAGAGCTGTGGGGGCACGACCTGACCAAACGGGAGACAAACAGATTTGCGTTTGAAGAATAGAATAAATTACACGAGCAATGGATAAAAGAAATCATGGGCAACGTTCAGCACGCTTGCATTCCTGCAAGGGATGGCAACTCTTCTTTGAACGAAGTTGCAACATAATGGATTTACATCCAGAAGAGTGATTTGAGGTTATGTCTGAATAGAAAAAAACTGATTTGTTAGATTTTATTTGTCAATAAACTGGTAGATGTATTTATAAATAGCAATTCACCACAGTATAGGATGCCACACAAATTTTGTTTGATGGATATTGCAAAACTTTTTTTATGTGTGTATGACTGAAAATGTTACGAGATAAATCGGTGTTGGAAGGGATCTTAGAGCTCGATTTCTATCTGTGATAAGGAATGTGGCGTGAATTTCATATTAATGTGAAATAATATAAATTTGCCTTTGAAAAAGTATTGGGACAGAATGCAGAAATAAACCAAAATCTCGTAAATAATGAGGAATTAGTACTTTGTATTTCTACCGCGACTTTATAACACTCCTGTCAATAGTTTTGGCACACTTTTTACATGCTTCTGTGAGAACGAAATACTTTCCCATTCTCCTTGCAGGAGTCTTGTATGTATGGACTGCGCCGTTTGCTTGTAAAAGGGATATATTATATATGACAAATTTCATGGAATAAATATACTAAAGGGCAGTAGTTAATATACCCATTTCCTTGAAGAGACTTCTACAGGATGTCCGTGAATTTACTCCACAAATAATACGTATTACATGCTTTTGTACTCTGAAAACTTTTGCTTGAGTTCAAAAGTTACCCTAAAATATTATACCAGTGACATTATAGAATGAAAGTAAGCAAAGTATGCAAGCTTTTTTTTTATTTTTATGTCTCCTATGTGTGATACCACTCGTATTATACATACAGATTTGTTAAGTCGTTTCTGCAGCTCTGTGGTGTGCTCCTCCCAAACTGTAATCCCAAGAATTAAATATTGTCAGCCTCTTCTATCTGCCCTTCTCCATACTTTATGCATATGCTGGATGGAAATCTCTTACATCTTTGTGAGTCTTACATGTTTGTGAGTCTTTTCAAGTTGGCTTTAAACCATTTATTAATGTTCATGGAAATATCATTAGCAGACCTTTCCAGACCTATGCTCGACATGCTATTTATTGCAATACTTGTATATCATCTGCAAACAAAACGACCTAAGATGGATACTTGTGGGACACTACATGTAATTTCTTCTCAATCTGACGATGACTGATGGCTTAATTCACTAGTCCATGGCACTGACACCCTTTGTTTCGTGTTAGCGAGGTACGACTTGAACAATTTTGCAACAATTCCTATGACACCATAGAATTCTAATTTACTTAAAAGGATGTTATGGTTGACACAGTCAAATGCCTTTAACAAATCACGGAAAATACCTGCTGCTTGTGTAATTTATTATCTCATGAATTAAGTACATTCTCACTGTAGGTGTAAATAGCCTTCTCGATATCGGAATCTTTCAGAAATCCAAACTGTGTTCTAAAGAATATGTCATTTGAGGTTAGATGGTTGAGAAGTCGCTTGGACATTACCTTTTCTAGAATTTTTTAGGATGCCGGTAAAAGTAAAATCGGTCTGTAGTTTGACGGTATCTCTTTACCCCTTTCTTGAATAGAGGTTTAATACCTGCACCGAGCGAGGTGGTGCAGTGGTAAAGCACTGGACTCGTATTCGGGAGGGCGGTGGTTCAAATCCACCCCCGGCCATCCAGATTTAGGTTTTCCGTGATTTCCCTAAATCACTCCAGGCAAATGCCGGGATGGTTCCTTTCAAAGGGCACGGCCGATTTCCTTCCCCATCCTTACCCAAAGCTCCGAGCGTTAGCTCCGTCTCTAATGACCAAGCTGTCGACGGGAGGTTAAACCCTAAGCTTCCTTCCTTCCTAATACCTGCATATTTTAACCAATCAGGAATGTTCCATTTATAATAGAATGGTTACACAAATAACTTAATATTGTGCTAAATTCACAAGAACACGCTTTAATTAACTTTGTTGATATTTCATCGTAACCGCTAGAATGCTTTGTTTTTAAAGATTTTATTATGAGTGTTATTTCTTGTGGTGAAGTGAGTGACATATTCATCTACCTGAAGTTATTTTTAAATGCTAGTTTCAAATATTCAAAGGCATAATTTACGGACCCTGACAATCCCATACTATCAGTAACAGATATAAAGTACTTGTTAAATACATTTGCCACACTATACCCATCAGTTCCTAATATATCATCTACTCTTAACGCTAGCGCTCATTTTCCTTTCTGGTTCTTCCAGTTTCCTCTTTCACTATATCCCATATTGTTTTTCTTTTGTTGCCTGATTTTGCTTTATTCTTCTCATAGTGCATTTGTTTAGATGGCTGAATTACATTTTTTTATATTTTACAGTATTCCTTATATTTAGCTAAATCATCATCATTGGAACTACTCTTATGTGTTAGATACATTTTCCTTTTTGTCTTACATGCTGTCGATGTCGTCATCAGTTGTGTACAAAATGTTTTATACAGTATTATTGACATGTTAAAAAAGCTTATTTACATACCAGAACAATATGCAAGACAATGTAATAGATGGCTATACATAATAAATTGAAATAGATAATACATAAATATTTAGGAAACTAAGTAAATTTGCTACGTTTCGTACAAGAAGACAAAAAAGCGCAGAGGAAGTCATAAAAAGAGTTATTTAGTAGAGGTTATTTGTATTCATTCCACTAATAGTGAATCAGGTGTTCGTTAAGAACTGTTACTTGTTTGTCAGATTTTGAGATATTTGGAACCACTTCAGCAGAAAGTTCACCTATTCACAGTTATTTTCCGGTGGAAGCTGCATTAGTGATTCGTTGCTCAACCGTGTGTGAAATCGCCAGAAATGCGCGCTTTCTGCCGCACAGGAATGGCCGCGCGGTTTGAGGCGCCATGTCACGGACTGCGCGGCCGCTCTCCCTGGAGGTTCGAGACTTCCTTCAGGCAAGGGTATGCATGCGTTGTCCTTAGCATAAGTTAGTTTAAGTAATGTTTAAGTCCAAGGAGCGATGACCTAAGAAATTTGGTTCCTTGCCTAAACAAACTTTGAACTTGTTTGAACTCCCTTTCTCTGGCTGAATAATTGGCGTCGATTAAGGGACACGTAAGTCGCCTTCGTAGGGTCCCCTTGAAAGGTGCGCCAGGCCATTTTGTCACACGAAAGTATTGTTCAAATGTTTGTAAAGCTATAGGACCTAACCGCAGAGGTCATTGGTCCCTAAATTTACAAACTGCTTAAACCAACTTCTCTAAGAACAACACACACGCCCATGCCCGAGGAAGCACTCGAATGTCCGACGGGAAACAGCCGCACATTCCGCAGCAAGGCGCCTTAAAGCGCACGGCTACTTCTGCGCGGTGCAAGTATTGTTCTGATTACTCGAGAAATATACCATGATGGTTCATTTGGAAAGAAAATAACGCAGTTAACCTAGAACATTGCGGCAAAGTTTGATGGTTAAGAATATTCAAATATGTTCAAATGTTTGTAAATCTATCGGATCAAACTGAGTGGTCGTCAGTCCGTAGCGTACAAACTACTTAAACTAAGGTAAACTAACCTAAGGACAGCACACTCGAACCTCCGAGGGCGCGCAACCGCGCGCTCCGCACCGAGGCGCCTTAGACCGCTCGGTTACTCCACCACGGCGTTAAGAATATTGCTTCACAACCTTTTTACTCCTAGTCTGTCAAATATTGTTGATGAAAGTTCCTACCAACCGCTGGATTCGATCGTCATCGCCCTGTCTTGCACATTTATTCCCGTCTACAGAGTCGTTTTGTCATATGTTTTACAGTCGCAGCGGATCAGAAGCTTAAGAGAGTCCCGCCATAACCCAGTCAAAATTTGTTCTCAAGGAACAATTTCATTTCCTGCTAAATGAATACAAAATTCTTCGGCTGTATCCAAACTACTGACGACATTGAGCGCAGTTTCATTGTTTATACTAGTTTTCGTTGAAATGGAAAGCTTCGATCTATCCAGCGATAGTTATTCTCCAGGAGCGTTGAGAGTACATATTCGCATTTCTCCCAAATTCGCACAAGTATCCAAAACGTTTGTTGTTGCCTACCTGCGCGGTATGCCTTTACGGTTGCAATAAAGACCAAATTAAAGAAATACTGTGTACGACTTTATTTTCCTCCGGATATACATTCCGAGAATTATTTGGAACCAACTTTGGGATGACGTTCTACTCTGTAAAATAATGCGACTGTGCACACACACGCATATATATACAAAAGTAGAGGGCCCAAAAATTAGACTTTGCAGGCGGACCAGAAATTCCGTAAACCAATGTTTACATTTGCAAGTATATAATAGCCCTGTTTCAATAGTATTAGGTGTGTAAATAACTCGATTTTTCATTACGAAATAAATAAATAAAAATAAGATTTATGTCAGTCTACTTTCTTCTAATCAATCGATCTAGGTAGCAGCCTTTTGATACTTCGACTTTCTTCCTCACTACTTACTTCACTGGCTCTGTGGTTTTTTGAACAACTTCCTTCTGCGTTCTGACGTAGTAATCTGTCAGGAGTGTTTACGGTTTCTTGCTTTAAGTTGTGAATCCCGACATAACATTGTACATAACTGTTCTCAAAAGACAGATTATTCTAGCTCCAAGCGAACACGCTCAAATCATTCTGTGAGGGCCAGTTGCATGAAATAATACAAAGAATACATAATATACTGTACAGAGTATTTCAGATTAGCTTATTTAAAATAATAATAATAATCATAAATAATGGTTCGTAGCGTGTAAATTTCGGCGTTACCATAAACGTGTTGTATTTTTTCCTTAGTGCGTAGCTGATTTGTAGCGTCCTCATATGTGTCATTAAAGACATGTTTGTATCATGGAAGTGCGAGGAGTGGATTTGAGAAAAATATTAAAGCCTCTCATTACTTCAGCCATTCGCCTACCGGGAAACAACTACACTGCGTGAGCACGCTCGGATCGTTTAGTTCCGACAGCGATCACTGGACGTTCGTGGCGCCACTGTCCGGAGCCGCCCAAACGGCGCCTGCGCTGAAGCGTAGCTCTCTGATTGGCTGTGACATCACACACGGAAACTTGACACTCGCGTTAGCTGATCCAACCAATGCCACCTAGAAGGAGAAACTTTTCATTTTCTTAACTCCATTATGTATTATATGTTTCTTGAGTTAATAACTCAAGATACAACTTCATACAAAAAAAAAGCGAAGGCTTCCATCGATTATGAAACAAATAAAAAAAATATTCACGAAGTGATTATGATAATATTTTTAAGACGACATTCCAAATATAAATCTCAATAATTTATAAATTTGAATAGGTAATAATGGCAGGATTCAGGGGTTTATCAATGAAAGAGGATAATCAAAGACTTCATTAATTCCTTTCAAAGTGGAGCACACTTTTCAAAAAGGATTTTTCAGTTATGGCTACTTCTGCTTACAAAGCTGCACATCCGATCGTATTATTTATTAATTTACTGCATTATTTCCATGTCCTATATTTTTATGTCAACTAGCATGAAGAAAGTTTTCATTTTTTTTATTTTTTTTTTTTATTTTTTATTTTTTTTTTTTTTTTTTTTTTTTGGGGGGGGGGGGAGGGGGGGCGTGGTGTTGGAGGTCTGCTTGTGCCAAAGTACATTACACTCCAAGCATTCGACCACATCATTGTGGCAAATCTACAACAATCAACTTCATATTGACTTATAGGACTGACGCTTAACAACTTAGGGCTGAATCTGAGCCATCCTAGGCTGTACGTGGGGCTCCTAACGCTCCTATGCAAGAGGGTGTCTTCTGTCCTCCCTTCCACCCCCTGACTAGAAATACGAGTTGCAAACTTAAAGCGGTGCTGGAATTCTGAAATGTTAGATTCCATGACGCACCTATGCAACGACACAACTCTCTTCTCCTCCCCTCACTTCCCTTTCCAGCCATAAAACTCACAAGTTCATATTTTCTACTCGGCACACACCGGTATTTCGACACTAAGAAGTCATGTTTTCAACTGCAGCCAGCCGAAACGTTCAAACAGTTACATTGTACCTGTTCGTTGAACATGTGTCTAATCTTAATTAGTGAAGCATTTAGCAATGAATGACGACAATGTTAGTTCTGGTCTAATGGTATCACGTACAACTGCGTCCTTATCTACTGCAGGTGGAAAGGCAGATTACAGTTACGTTACGAAGTTTACACGTTACCAAATATTCAAATGATTGTTAAGCTTATAGGACTTAACTACAGATTCATCAGTCCATAAACTTACAAACTACTTATGAACTAAATGATACTAAAGACAGCACAAACATCCATGCCCGAGGAGGGGATTTGAGCCCCCGACGGGGAACGGCCTTGCGCATCGTAGCATAGCGCCTCGATGCGCTCCGCCGCGGCCTCATGTACCTCTCGCGATACTGCAGAGAAATTTGAAATGAAATAGTTTTAAACCTAAGCGACCTAAATGCTTTGGACATCGGTTCCTAGACTTACAAACTACTTAAACTAACTTACGGCAAGACGCGGTGGCCGAGCGTTCTGCGGCGCGCCAGTCAGAGTCTGCACGGCCACTACCATCTGGGGTTCGAATCCCTCCTCGGGCATTGATATTTGTGCCGTCCTTAGTACTAGCTAGTTCATAAGTAGTATGTAAGTTTAGGGACTGATAACCCCATAGTTAAGTCCCATAAGCTCTACAAATATTTGAACATTTGAACTAACTTATGCTAATGATAACACAAACACACACACACACATGCTCGAGGGAGGACTTGGACTTCCGACGAGGAACGGCCGTGCAATCTGTGACGAGACGCCTTAGACCGCACGGCTATACCTACGCGAGAAGAGAAATTTCTGGCATATCTGGGTAGGAACGGATTTATTGGTGCGACAGACTTTGAGACATCAAGGAATGGTGAACAGCAGGGGAGTGTGTGGGATAAAAATAGTAAAGGTACACATCGAGAGACAAACACATTAAGTTGATTCAAAAGTATATAGATTACCATTCTTAATCATCGATGGACAGACTTGCACAGAATAGGGTAGCATGGAGAGCTGCATAAACCAGTCTTATAACTGAAGACTACAACAGTAAACAACAATAAATGTAATTAATTGAAACACAATAGGTACGATTTTTAATAGAATTACATAGGATAAATACAATTGATTTACATTACATTTAAAACTATACCTGGGGGCTGCAGCCAGCCGCAACGTTCAAACTGTTACATTGTACCTGTTCGTTGAACGTGTGTCAACTCTTAATTAGTGAAGCATTTAGCGATGAATGACGGCAATGATAGTTCTGGTCTAATGGTATCATAAGTGCGTTTTTATCTGCTGGAGGTGGAAAGTCTGATTACAGTTACGTTACGATGTTATACACGTTACCTCTCGCCATACTCCAGTGAGTAAGATAAAAGAAGACGAAGAAAAGAGAAATCTCGGTAGGTGCCGTAAAGCTTTTCAGACGAAAATTATGCCCTACTTGTAATCAAAATTAGAACTAGACAATTTGAAGGCAGCAAGAGTAAAATACATAGAACGAAATGTGATATATAACTTGTACAAAAACCAGACAGCAGTTAAAGAGCGTAAGAGCATGTTCAAATGTTTGTATAGCTTATGGGACTTAACTACGGGGTCATCAGTCCCTAAACTTACAAACTTCTTATGAACTAGCTAATACTAAGGACGGCACAAATATCCATGCCCGAGGAGGGATTCGAACCCCCGACCGTAGTGGCCGTGCAGACCGTGACTGGAGCGCCTCAGTCCCCTCGGCCACCGCGGCCGGCCGTAAGGGCATGAAAGGGACAGAGTGGTCGGGAGGGCAGTTCTTTCCCCAATGTTATTCAATCTGTACATTGAGCAAGCTGTGAAGGAAAGCAAGGAGAAATTTGGAGAGGGAATTACAGTTGAGTGAAAAGGAATAAAAACATAGTCGGTAGTGCGCTTGCCCGCGAAAGGCAAAGGTCCCAGGTTCGAGTCCCGGTTCCGGCACACAATTTTAATCTGCCAGGAAGTTTCATATCAGCGCACACTCCGCTGCAGAGTGAAAGTTTCATTATGGAAACATCCCTTAGGCTGTGGCTAAGCCATGTCTCCACCATATCCTTTCTTCCAGGAGTGCTAGTCTTGCGTGTTTGCAGGAGAGCTTCTGTGAAGTTTGGAAAGTAGGAGGCGAGGTACAGGCGGAAGTAAAGTTGTGAGACGGCATCGAGAGTCGTGTCGGGATAACACAGTCGGTAGTGCGCTTGCCCGCGAAAGGCAAAGGTCCCAGGTTCGAGTCCCGGTTCCGGCACACAATTTTAATCTGCCAGGAAGTTTCAAAAACATAGTGGTTTGCAGATGCATTGTAATTCTGTCAGAGGCAGCAAAGACCTGGAAGAGCAGTCAAACGGAATGGACAGTGTCTTGGAAGGAGATTATAAGGTGAACATTAGGAAGTTCAAAACAAGGGTAATGGAATGTAGTCTAAGAAAATCAGGCAATACAGAAGGAAACAATTTAAGTAACGAGACAATAAAAGTAGTAGAAGACATTTGTTATTTGGGTGGAAAAATAAATTCTGATGGCCGAAGAACAGAAGATATAAAATGCAGAATGGCTATGAGAAGAAAAACTTTTCCAAGTAAGAGAAATTTGTTGACACCCATTTAAATGTTAGGATGTCACTTCTGAAAGCATGTGTGTGGAGTGCAGCATTGTACGGGAGTGAAAAGTGGACGATAAGAAATTCAGATTATATATATATATATATATATATATATATATATATATATATATAAATGTTTTTCAAATGTGGTGCTACAAACGAATGTTGTAGATGAGGTAGGTAGATTACGTTAACTAATGAGGAGGTACTGATCGGAATTGAGGAGAAGATGAATTTGAAATGAAATAGTTGTAAACCTAAGCGACTGAAATGCTTTGGTCATCGGTCTCTAGACTCACAAACTTATTAAATTAACTTATGCTAAGGATAACACACACACACACACACCCATGCCCGAGGGAGGACATGAACCTCCGACGAGGAATGGCCGCGCAATCAGCGACAAGACGCCTTAGACTGCACGGCCATTCCTGCGAACGTTCTGGATCCGTTCTTTTTTAGTGTCCTAGGTATCGTGTCAAACTGAAAGCAACGACATCAAATCAACTTGCGCTATTGATATAAAATTTAAGAATATTTGGTCTATAAGTAATGATAACATTGATTATTTGTAATCTCCTTTTGCTTTAAGATACAATTTGTTACGGCCGCCCAGACACTTCACCGGTATTGCCTCATGCCTAAAATCGGCCACTTTCCTTTGACCACATCACACACGAGCGATTTAGAAAGCAATTGTAACGTTATTCCAAACGTCTCTGAGTTACCAAATACTGGCATGTACTGTTTTGGAGCGATTCCACTAATTTCCGTATGCTGATTAATACGTGCAAAATTTGGAAAGAAATTTAACTTGTTTTGTAATACTTTTATTCCGAACTACGCTACCTTACAAAATAATACATTTTAAAATTGACGTCAAATGTGTGTTGTACATTTTTCCTATCAGTACATTTTTTTTAACAAAACAGAGTAATATATATACATGTGGGGTCTGTTCCGAAAGAACAGACGTCACTTCTGATCCTACAGTTGTTATTATTTAATATTCACAGAATATATGACATCAACTGCGATTGGGCAAAGCTGAAAATGTGTATCCAGCCGGGATTCGGACACGGACCCCCTGCTTTCTAGGCAGTTGCGCTGACCCCTGGTGTAGGGGTCAACGCAACTGCCTAGAAAGCAGGAGACCTGGGTTCGAATCCCGGCTGGATACACATTTTCAGCTTTGCCCAATCGCAATTGATGTCATATATTCTGTGAATATTAAAACAGAGTAAGTAATTGATATGACCTCGGCGAAAAAGCCCTGAAAATATATCCCTGTTTACAGATTATTTTGGCCCAGCAATGAATATTAAAGCGAACTGATTTCAACAGGATTGACTTATTTAGAAGTAGGAAGTATTTTTCATAGCACAATTAAAAATGCTAAGGGAGCATAAAAATGTCTGAATGCAAAATAATAAACACACGTTGTAGTTTCATGACAAATCTGTTTGTTTGAAGTCTCATTTATAGAAATATAAGAGGCACCTCGGCTGCTTCCTGCCGCCTCCAAATATGTGCCGCCCGGGGCCATGACCCCCCCCCCCCCTCCACCGGCACCACCTACGCTACACCACTGTATACACGTTACCTCACGCCATACTGCAGTGAGTAAGTTAAAGAAGACGAAGAAAAGAGAAATCTCGATGGTGCCGGAAGGCTTTTCAGACGGAAATTACACTCTGCTTGTATCAAAATTAGAACTAGACAATCTGAAGGCAGCAGAAGTAAAATATATAGAACGAAATGTTATGCAACTTGTAGAAAAAAGACAGCAGTTAAAGAGCGTAAGGACATGAAAGGAGCAGAGTGGTCGGGAAGGCAGTAAGACAGGTTTCTTCTGTCCCCAATGTTATTCAATCTGTACATTGAGCAAGCTGTGAAGGAAAGCAAGGAGAAATTTGGAGAGGGAATTACAGTTGAGGGAAAAGGAATAAAAACATAGTGGTTTGCAAATGACATTGTAATTCTGACAGAGACAGCAAAGACCTGGAAGAGCAGTCAAACGGAATGGACAGTGTCTTGGAAGGAGATTATAAAGATGAACATTAGGAAGTGCAAAACAAGGGTAATGGAATGTAGTCTAAGAAAATCCGGCAATACAGAAGGAAACAATTTAGATAACGAGACAATAAAAGTAGTAGAAGACATTTGTTATTTGGGTGGCAAAATAACTTCTGATGGCCGGCCGCGGTGGCCGAGGGGACTAAGGCGCTTCAGTCACGGTCTGCACGGTCACTACGGTCGGGGGTTCGAATCCCCCCTCGAGCATGGATATTTGTGCCGTTCTAGTTCGTAAGTAGTTCATAGGTAGTTTGTAAGTTTAGGGACTGATGACCCCGTAGTTAAGTCCCATAGACTATACAAACATTTGAACATTTAACTTCTGATGGCCGAAGAACAGAAGATATAAAATGCAGAATCGCTGTGAGAATAAAAGCTTTTCCAATTAAGAGAAAATTGTTGACACCCATTTAAATGTTAGGAAGTCGTATCTGCAAGCATTTATGTGGAGTTCAGCATTGTACGGGAGTGAAAAGTGGACGATAAGAAGTTCAGATAAAAAAAAAAGATGATAAATGCTTTTGAAATTTTGTGCTACATACGAATGCTGTAGATGAGATAGGTAGATTACGTAACTAATGAGGAGGTACTGATCGGAACTGAGGAGAAGAGAAATTTGAAATGAAATGTTTGTAAACCTAAGGGGTCGAAATGCTTTGGTCATCGGTCGCTAGAGTTAAAAACTACTTAAACTAACTTATGCTAAGGATAACACACACACCCATGTCCGAGGGAGGGTGACGCCTCTGGATTTTAAATTTATGTCAATATATGAACTAACAGACTCAGGTGAGTATGGAATCGAAACATATTTCCTTTTCGTTTTCTTGTAATACTTCATAGCGGCCATGTTGTAATTAGTCAAGAAACAGAATGTGAACATCTTTGGATGGCACTCTAAGCTATCTGTAGTTTAACCAAGGAGGTTAGAATTATTCTAACCTCCTTGAGTTCAACATCCAGGTAATATAGAGATCACTGATTAAAGCAGTCGTAGGACGGAAGACGACAACAGCAAATAACAATTAAATGTAATTAACTGAAACACCGTATGTATGCTTTTTATTAGAGTTGCATAGAAGAAATGCAAATGGTTTACATTACATTTAAAACTGTTATGGGAGCTAAGATTTTGATTCTGAAAAATCATTTACTTAATTTTGTATTGTGCCGTTCATTGCTACATAGTCCTAGGTTATTAGATGTTTGCCGGCCGTGGTGGCCGAGGGGACTGAGGCGCTTCAGTCACGGTCTGCACGGCCACTACGGTCGGGGGTTCGAATCCCCCCTCGGGCATGGATATTTGTGCCGTCCTTAGGATAAGCTAGTTGATAAGTAGTTTGTAAGTTTAGGGACTGATAACCCCGTAGTTAAGTCCCATAAGCTATACAAACATTTGAATTTTATTAGATGTTTTTTCTAAACCTAGGAGTCAGCGCAGAGAGTGAAAGTTCCTAAACAGCCATAGGAGTTTTTATCGCCGGCAGCGATGGCCGACGGGACTGAAGCGCTCCCGTCACGGTTTGCACGGCCACTACGGTCAGGGGTTCGAATCCCCCCTCGGGCTTGGATATTTGTGCCGTTCTTAGTATTAGCTAGTTGATGAGTAGTATGTAAGTTTAGGAACTGATGACCCCGTAGTTGAGTCCCATAAGCTATACAAACATTTGAACATTGTTTTGAGTTTTTATCTAGTAGGCCTACTCTACCCGTTCATTTGGGGGAGGGGGGGGGATTTTATTGTTTCCTGAATCCCTTATAGGATTTTATGTAGAAGTCAAGGCGGAACTTTTTTCGATCGTCCTTGTTCTCTTTCTGAGCCCTCTTGGTCTCTTTCTTCCAGTCATCTTCTACAGTGATAAAATATCACAAGCAGCATTCATTACCGACCGGAGTAGCTGAATGGTCTAAGGCGTCATGCTACGGATCGGGCGGCCGCTCTCGCCAGACATTATAGTCCTTCCTGGGGCACTGGTGTGTGTGTTATCCTTAAGTGTAAGTTAGTTTTAATAGTTTGTAAGTCTAGGGTTTGGCACTGTAGGTTTACAAATATTTGAACATTTGAGCATCCATTAACAAAATTATGGAAATAGTATTACAAGTCACTTCTGATTTGATTTAATGAATTCAAGCAAACTGTATTCAGTCGACCTCATGAAATTTTACGGAGTGAATCCGTGAGTCCTTACTATTACAGCCACATATGCGATGTGAAACAATAAACTCTTTCGGTGAAAGTGGTTATGTAAAACACATACAGTGGTCAAAGTAATTAGGGGGTCAGTTGAGATATCTAGGTTCTGAAGTATTATCATCGACAAAATGAATTAAAATGGTTCTACAGAGTGGAGACAACAACTTTACGGCAACTGAGTTGTAATAACAAGTTGCTGAAGAGGGAGTTGGTGCTGCCTTGTGTTTACTCTGTTGTTGTTGTTGTGGTGG
The DNA here is from genome assembly GCA_026315105.1 of Locusta migratoria. NCBI lineage: Eukaryota > Metazoa > Arthropoda > Insecta > Orthoptera > Acrididae > Locusta > Locusta migratoria. The sequence goes on from CM048749.1 coordinate 362,638,014, forward strand.
TGGTGGTGGTCTTCAGTACACAGACTGATGCAGCTCTCAACGCTACCTTGTCCTGTGCAAGCCTCTTCATCTGAGAATATGTACGGCAACCTATATCCTTTTGGAAAATGGGCATTTTGCATATGTCTGCCTTGGTGTGTGTGCGTGTATATGTGTGTGGGCGTGTGTGTTTGTTTACCATCCTTTTTCTCCCAAAGTAAGTCTTTCCTCTCCCGGAATTGGAATGACTCCTTACCCCCTCCCTTAAAACTCTCGTCCTTTCCTTTTCCCTCTCCTTCCCTGCTCTTTCTGAAGAAGTAACCTAAGGTTGCAAAAACTCAGCATTTGTTTGTGTGTGTGTGTGTGTTTATTTATGTTTCTGTCTATGTACCGGTGCTCTTTCGCCTGATAAGTAAACCACATATATTTTTTATGTACAGTTTTCCTGTTATGTTTTTTTTCCTCTAAAATATATACAGGGAGTTTGACTAAGTGTGTTTGTCTCTGTAACTTATAAAATAATAGGTGACGGGAAATTTTAATGCGGTAGGTCAACACAAGAAATGTTACACTTTCTGCGGAGCTATGAACATTGTTTATTGTATCATTTTCCAAATAGTTACAGCACAAAGATATAATTTTTAAATGGAACAATAGTTTTTTCTATCGCGCATTGGAATCGTTGAAACCAGATGCGTCCAGATCAATTTAAACTACATTGCTATCACTGTTAGTTTGGGAGCTACAACCTTTCAAAGTTTCAGGAGCAGATACCACACGCTGTACATAATACATGGCTGTGTGGTGGGTGATGGATGTTATGGTGGTGGGAAGTTGATTTACATGAGATGTTCAAATGTGTGTCCATGTTCCTCAATGCATAATGCAATGCGCCGTCGAAAGGATCTGCGGATTAGATGTAACATTGCCGGTGTGACGGAGCGACATGCGTCCTCGATGCACCGTTTTAGATCATCTGGGGCTGTGGTCTCAGTGACATAAACACGATCCTTTAGATATCTCCACAAACAGAAATCTACTGGTGTTAAATCGGGCGACCTTGCGGGCCATGAATGAGAACCATGGCGCCCCAACCATCTTCCTGCAAACCTGTTGTTTAGTTCTCCCAGAACAGCACGTGCAGAATGGGCTGGGTGACCATCGTGCCATATCCACATATGGACTCTCGTGTGTAGACATGCATGTTCAAAGAGGCCACCCAAACTGTCGGCTATAATAGCGCGATATAACTCACCTGTCAGTGTACTTGGGAAGTAGTGTGGACCGATGATTTCATCCCCAAGGATTCCACACAACACGTTAATAGAACATCTATGTTGATGGTCGACATATCGTACCCACCGAGGATTGTCTGCGGCCCAGTAGTGCATGGTATGGCGATTCACTGCACCATAATTTGTGAACGTGGACTCATCAGAGAACATAACACTTTGTAAAGACTCCAGCGTGAAATTACGCATGGCCCACTTACAGAATGTCACTCTTGCACGGAAATCGTTCCCATGCAGCTCCTGGGTCTGTGACAAGCGGTACCGGTGAAACCTGTGGCCGTATACTATACGCCACACAGATGTGAGACTGACACCAGCGACTGCAGCAGCGGCTCGTAAGCTGACATGAGTATCGTGGTGTAGTGCAGCTAAAACAAACACCTCCGTCTCCTCACTTCTTGCAGGTCTTCGTCTGTTACTGCGGCGCATTACCAAGCTGCCTGTTTCCCGAAGTCGTTGTTCGGCACCTAAGAACGTAATGGCTGCCGGGGTTCTTCGCCTAGGATATCTCATGGCATACGCCGTGGCTGCTTCAGTGGCATCGTGCCGGCACTCGCCGAGCATCAGCAACATGTCAACGTACTCGTTGTTCGTGTATGCCATCGTCATCCGATGTCAGTAACTGTGATAATTATATTGAGCCCCGGTTGTTTGTGTGGCTTCAACTGTCGGGTATACGGCCGTGTGCGGCGACAGTGGGCAGTCTAACAGCCCATCGAGGAAGCTTCTTGCTCTGTGACACCGGCGACGTTACAACTCGGCCGCACCACATTTAGAACGCGCATTGCATTATGCGCAGCGTTTGTGGTATCTGCCCCCGAAACTTTGAAGGGTTGTAGCTCCCAAACTAACAGTGATAGGAATGTAGTTTAAACTGATTTGGACGAAGCTGGTTTCAACGAATCCAATGAACGATAGAAAAAACTATTGTTCCATTTAAGAAAATATATCTTTGTGCTGTAACTCTTTGAAAAATGTTACAATAAACCATGTTCATAGCTCCGCAGAAAGTGTAACATTTCCTGTGTTGACCTACCGCATTAAAATTTCCCGTTACCTATTATTTTATACGTTACAGAGACAAACACACTTATTGAAACACACATCAAGGCAGACATACATATTTGGCTCTTTACATATATCTGCCTTGATGTGTGTGTGTGTGTATGTGGGTATCAGTGTATGTGTGTGTGTGTGTGTGTGTCTGTTTGTTTGTTTGTTTACCTATCCTTTTCCCCCAAGCTAAGTCTTTCCTTTCCCGGGACTGGAATGACTCCTCACCCGCTCCTTTAAACCCGCATCCTTTCCTTTTCCCTCTCCTTTTGTCTGAAGAAGCAACCCTGGGTTGCGAAAGCTCAGCATTTGTGTGTGTGTGTTTGTTTGTTTTTCTGTCTGCGTACCTGTGCCCTTCTGCTGGTAAGTAAACCACACACACACACACACACACACATATATATATATATTTCTTGTACTCCCTTAAAACCCGCATCCTTCCCTTTTTCCCGACTTCCTTCCTCTTTACCTGAAGAAGCGTAGTTAAGTCCCATAAGCTCTACAAACAGTTGATTTTTTTTTTTTTTTTTTTTTTTTTTTTTTTTTTTTTTTTTTTTTTTTTTTGTTCACTGAGTGGCTGACAGGCGCAAAAAATAGACAATAGCATTCAGACAACTTAAATTCTTGGCTATGGCCTTCATCAGAAAAAGAAACGCATACATTAACACAATCACTCAGATATCTATACAAACAAAACCACCACGACCGGCCACTCCATCGTGTGCACACGCACACGTAAAGGTGTGTACATAATGTCTTGGAATACTTTCGAAATTTTGAATTATTTATCACACAAGAATGAAACATTGTACAGATATCATAAATATGTCATTTTGAAGAGAAACCCTGAAAGATCCTCCCTCTCCTCCCCAGCATAGTTTGGTAATTTGCCGTAGAGCTAGTTGCAAACATGGCGAGTTGAGGTACGGAGTGAGCTTTCCATGTTTTGAATTTCGACAGAAACAAGTCTGCTATAGGTGTTCGACGGATGTTTACAACCAAGTAGGGTAAGAAGTCGCCAACAAGGAAGGCCATTCACCACTGGCACAACAAATCTGTTACGATGGGTTGCTTATGCTTGGCAAAGAGAATCGGACATCTCAGTGTGAGTGAAGTGAATGTGGAGCAGATATGAGAGACATTCATTAGGAGTGCAAAGAAATCGGTGCGTCGTGCATCCCATGATCTCAAAATGGCTTCAATGACACTGTGGAAAGTCCTGCAATAGAAGTTGTCTATGAAACCATTCAAATTGGAGCTACTGCGGAAGCTCAATGTTGATCACTAAGACAAGAGTTTTGAGTTTTGTTTGCAGTTGCAACAATTGGATGAGGATAAAGATGGCATTGTTGATCGCTTAATTTTCAGCGACAAAGCCTCTTTTCACACTAATGGGAAAGTCGAATCTGGTTTACAAAGCACCCACACAAATGCACTGAATCTGAGTGTGATTCCCCAAAGGTAAACGTTTCTTGTGCCTTGTCATGTCGACAACTTTATGGACCATTCTTCTGTTACTGGATATTCCTACTTGGACATGTTGCAGCAATGGCTGATGCCTCAAATGCAATCAGTCTCTCCATTCATCTTTTAGCAGCATGGGGCTCCATTCCATTTTCATCATGAACTTCACGCGTATCTGAACACGGAGCTGCTGAATTGATTGACAGAAGGGGACAGCTGTTTCATGAAATAGTCTTCCTGATCACCATATCTCAATCTGTGTGTAGGGACACATAAAAGACCTGCTGTATGTACCGCCTCTACCAAGTGATGTAGCAGAATGTTCAAATGCTCGTAAATCTAAGGGACTTAACTACGTTGATCATTAGTCCCTAGGCTTACAAATTACATGCACTAATTTAAATTAACTTATGCTAGGGATGACACACACACCCATGTCCGGGTGAGGGAAAAAGAGGATAGGTAAACACACACACCCACACACATAGCCTATACATGCACACACACACACACACACACACACACACACACACACACACAAAATATGAGGGTATTTCATCCATCTCAGACATCTTGAACACCAGGTGAAATAGTTTTCTCAAGGCAGTCTTTCCCAGATGAAGATTACTTACCAGGCGAAGGAGCACAGGAAGTGATAGCAGCACAAATAAATTAATAAATGCACACACACACAAACGCTAGCTTTCGCAGCCTAGTTGCTTCATCAGGCAGAAGGGAAGGAGAGGGAAAAGGAAATGATGAGGATTTTAGGGAGTGGGTAAGGAGTCATTCCAATCCCATGGTAGGAAAGACTTACCTAGGGGGAAAAAAAGGAGGGTAAACAAATACACACACACACCCACACATACACACAAACGCAAGCACACCTAGGCAGACATACTGTAGAAAGCTTTCTACTGTGCTTCATACTGTGCTTTCTACAGTATGTCTGCCTAGGTGTGCTTGCGTTTGTGTATATGTGTGGGTGTGTGTGTGTGTATTTGTTTACCCTCTTTTTTTTCCCCCAAGGTAAGTCTTTCCTGTCCCGGGATTGGAATGACTCCTTACCCACTCCCTAAAACCCTCATCATTTCCATTTCCTTTCCCTCTCCTTTCCTTCTGCCTGACGAAGCAGCTAGTCTGCGAAAGCTAGCGTTTGTGTGTGTGTGTGTGTGTGAATTTATTAATTTATTTGTGCTACTATATATATATATATATATATTATAGAATGAAACTTTCCTGGTGGGATAAACAAATATAAAAAATAGAAAACGGATGACTTACCCAAGGGACAGGCTCGTCGACAGACACAAAATCACACACAAACACACATGTGATTTTATTTGTGTCGGTCGACAAGTCTGTCCTTTGGGTAAGTCATCCATTTTCATATCCCCTTTTTCATACTGCATCTCATTTTCCACCTGACATCACCCTTATCTTCCTTCTCCGCTTCCCCCCCTCCTCCGCTCCTTCTCCCTCCCATCACCTGTGCTTGCCATGAGTCACCTTGTGTTGGGTGGCCAGAGATGGCTGACGTGTGCCTGAGTGATTGTTTGGATGAGTGTTCTATTTCTGAGGAAGGCCGCGGCCAAAAATTTAGAATTGTATGTGTTTGTGTGACTTTTATTTGTGTCTGTCGGCGGCTCCACATTTGTCTTTACGATGAGTTGTTCCCTATCAACATATTATTATTAACATTCCTTACAGGACTTCCATTGTTGTTAATAGAAATACTTATTTAGACATATTTATTACATTACAAACTATTCTTTGACTGTCAGAAAAATGGTATACATGTGATTCAAAATGTTCAAATGTTTGTTAAGCTTATGGGACTTAACTGCGGGGTCATCAGTCCATAAACTTACAAACTACTTACAAACTAGCTAATACTAAGGACGGCACAAATATCCATGCCCGAGGGGGATTCGAACCCCCGACCGTAGTGGCTGTGAAGACCGTGACTGAAGCGCCTCAGTCCCCTCGGCCACCGCGGCCGGCTACATGTGATTGATCACGTAACTTTTAAAGGCGTGATTTCTTGTGGGTTAATCTATCTTCTAAGATAAGTCTTAAGGTGAGTATTGCCTCATGTGCTTCTGTATTTCTCCTAAATCCAAACTGATATTCCTTGAGATCAGCTTTTACCATTTTTCCATCCATCTGTAAATAATTTGTGCAAGAATTTTGCAACCATGATTTATTAAACTGGTTGTTCTGTAACTTTCACACCGGACTGCACCTGCTTTCTTTAAATTTGAGATTATTATATTTGAGTCTGAGGGTATTTATATTTGAGTCTGAGTGTATTTAGTCCATATCAGACATCTTGGACACCAGGTGAAATAGTTTTCTCAAGGCAGTCTTTCCCAGAGACTCTGACAGAATGTCACTTACTCCAGGGGCCTTGCTGCAACTTAGGACTTTCAGTGCTCTATCAAATTATTCTCTCAGTATAATATCTCCTATTTCATCTTCATCTACTTCCTACAACATTGTTTCAAAGTTCATTTCCTTTGTAGAGCCCCTGTATATAGTCTTACAGCTTTCCCTACTTTACTGAGAACAGGTTTTCCATCTGAATCCTTGATATTTATACAGCTGTTTTTCTAGTCTTCAAATGTCTCTCTTATTTTTCTGTAGGTGGTATCTATCTTTTCCCTAGTGACACATTCTTCCATAGACTTGTTCAAATGTTTGTAGAGCTTTACTATGGGGTCATCAGTCCCTAAACTTACAAACTACTTATGAACTACCTAATACTAAGGATGGCACAAATATCCATGCCCGAAGGGGGATTCGAAACCCCGACCACAGTGGCCATGCAGACCGTGACTGGCACTCCTCAGACTGCTCGGCCACCGCAACTGGCCCACAGACTTGCATTTGGCCTCTAGCCACTCCTGATTAGCCATTTTATACTTGATTTGATTTGATTTGATTTTCTCAGGGAAGCCAAAACAGTCTTGGTCCAACCCGCCATTGCCCGCACCAAAACTAAGTTTATTGTGCAGTATCGCTCCCTGTATATCTAGTAAAGCCAACCAATGCCCTTGAACAGTGCAAGGAGTCCCTTTACCAGTTCTTTATTAGACACAATTTCTTTGGGTCTGGTTGTCCCAAAATGTTCTGTGCCTTTTACTCTCTAGTGCAATGCATTCGAAGATTAGATGTGATGCAGTTTCATCACCGTCATCACAGATCCTACATTTAGGGTCCTCTTCTGTTATTCCCATTGTATGTAGGTGTTTTTTGAAATTCCCATGACCTGTCAGCAATCCAACCATGAGTCTAATCTCTCTCCTGTTCAGGCCCAGAATTGCAGAGCTTCTTTTAAAACATGGCTTTGGCATCATTACCTTGCCATGTTTTTGTTGAAAGACTTTTGTCCAATATTCTAAGTGCTGTCTTCTGAGCCAGTTACATAGCTCCAATTTGATCATTGCCTTGGTGATTGTCAGGACAGGTTCCGGTCCAATAAATGGAGTCTCTGCTCCCATCCTGGCTAATCTGTCGGCATGTTCATTGCCACTGATCCCCGAGTGGCCAGGGACCCACAATAGGTTTAGTCTATTGCTTTCCCCTAGCTCCACCAGAACTCTGTGACATTCTGCAACAATTTTAGACCTTGTTGCAGGAGCTGCTAGTGATCTCAGGGCTGCCTGGCTGTCTGAATAGATATAGATGCTACGGTCTTTGTAGCACCTACGCAAATTCTCCTCCACACATGCCCTGATGGCAGTGATTTCGGCCTGGAATACTGAGGCCAGTTTCCCTAGAGATATGATGCCCTCCAGTCTTGGCTGCACCCCATATACCACGGCCCCAATGCCTTGGTCTGAATTTGACCTGTCAGTGAACCAGACAATATCCCCCATATGGTGTCAAACTATTTCCTCCCGCTGCTCCCTACTTCCAATTGTTATATTTAAAGGCTTGTTGAAGCAGTATGGGGTTATAATATAGTCGGATGGCATTTCCCCAACCTTTCCTATATTTACCTCACTCACTATTTTAGTGTGTGATTCTGGATATCCCAAAGAGTTCAAGTTTTTGGAAGTTTTGAGTCTGTATGCACCAGCCGCTGCCTCCATCTTGACCCATAGGTGTAATGGGGGCATATCCAGCATGGTTTCCATCCCAGCAGTTGGTGTGCTGCTAATTCCGCCTGTTATGGCTAAGAAGGCTAATCTCTGCAACTTACCAAGCTCCTTAGCAGCAACCTGCTGTTCTACCTTCTTCAAAAATGTTCAAATGTTTGTAGAGTCTATGGGACTTAACTACGGGGTCATCAGTCCCTAAACTTACAAACTACTTATGAACTACTTACAACTAAGGATGGCACAAATATCCATGCCCAAGGGGGGATTCGAACCCCCAACCGTAGTGGCCGTGCAGACTGTGACTGGAGCGCCTCAGTCCCCTCGGCCCTACCTTCTTCCACCACACGACCACCCCATAGGTGATCCTGGGTCTAATCACCATGGTGTATATCCAGTGCATACCCTTGGGGCTCAGGCCCCAATATTTACCACAAGCTCTCCTGGTACTTACCAAAGTACCTTTTGCCTTGGAGCAAATATTCATAATGTGAGGGGTTCATATCAGTTTCTCATTTAAGGTAACTCCTAGATATTTCACCAGTCTTGCACAATGTCCAATGCACCTTGTGCCATATTCTTGACTGTGTCAGCAAATTTGCCAAGTATTACTATGACAAGCTCATCTGCATATCCTTGGCAAAAGTACTGCCTAGAGTTTAATTCTCCAATGAGATCATTCACCTCTAGACTCCACAATAAAGGGGAAAGAACTCCTCCTTGCGGGCAACCCCTAGTGGTGTTGATTACCATTTTTTCATTCATCATGGTAGCCTCTACCTTTCTTCCACTGAGCATGGCCCTAGTCCACCTACATATAGTGGTCCCTAGGTCATGCACCTCTGCTGCCCTAACCATGGAATCGAAGGTTGTGTTGCTAAAAGCCCCCTCGATGTCCAGGAAGATACAGAGGGCTATTTCCTGAAAGTTTAGTGCTTTCTCCACCTTCCCAACGAGTTCGTGGAGAGCTGTCTCACATGATTTACCTGGCTGATATGCATGTTGGTTTGAATGCAGAGGAGCCTTACTTAACCTCCTTTCTCCAACATGCACATTAACCAGCTTTTCCAATGTCTTAAGAATGAAGGAGGACAGGCTGATTGGTCTCATATCCTTAGCCTTGGTATGATCAATTCTCCCTCGTTTTGTAATGAATACAACCTTCACTGCCCTCCAGGCATTGGGAATGATTCCTACTGCTAGGCTAACCCTGAATAACCTGCATAGGAATCTAATAAGATTTTCTCCCGCTTGTCGCAGGAGAGCTGGAAAGATTCTATTGGGGCCAGGTGACTTGAACGGTTGAAATGTTCCACTGCCCATCAGACCATACTGAAATTGACACACTCCTTGGCCAAATCCCAGTCCTCTTTGCAAATTCCTGAGCACCATTGTCTCTCAGGAATCACATTCTGGTCTGAGTTATTGAGGAGCAGTTCCAGCATTTCATGTGCTGTCTTTGTATACTCCCCATCCTCCTTCCTCAATGTTCCTCCTGGATTAGTTGGTACCCTAGTGAGGATTATATGAAGTCTCGCTTGAGCAGCTGTGCCCTCCACTTCCTCACAAAATACCTTCCAGGATGCCTCCTTTGCCCGTCTGATGGCAAGGTTGTAATTGACAAGGGCCTCACGATACTTTGCCCATTGTCCTTTGCACCTCGCAAGCCAGTGCTGGCTGCATTAAAACTTCATCTTGCATGGAAATTTCTGTATCATGTAATCACATGATAATATGAAACATTTTCTTACAGACTTAAAGAATATAGAATTTTCCGTGGCCTTCAAAGTAGCCACAAAAGCAAATTTAGAATTACCTATCATCACATCACAATCATCATTTTGATTTGCTGGAGTGTGGTAATTTACATAAATGACAGAGCTGGAGGCTTTAATAATGATTGGTTTCCCATTAAATTATTCAATAATTTCTCCAAATTTGACCTCAATATATGGATATGTGGGACACATGACCGAAGAGCCACATTTGAGCTATCAAAGGCAGGCATAAAACTTGAAAGGAAAAGGCAGAAAGATTTATGTAAATTCAATGATATTTATTAAATTATCCTCATGTGATAATGCATGGCTTTTAGTGTCAACTGTAGCTTCAATGTGTTTCCATAAATCTGATGATTGGGTTTTTCTTTCAAGAGGTGTAATGGTATCACAGTGCTTGGACTTGGGATGTGAGTTAGACACAATTACACTTTGAATGTGTTTTGGAAGTTAATAATTCTCAAAGTTCCCACTTTAGAATCCTTACTCACAATTGCACTCTTGAACAAACTACAGGTAACTAACAGGACCCACTGATCCAGAATCTTATCTAAACATCTTTTTTTCAACAATAACCATAAAGTAGGCACGTTACAAAATTTTCCTCATTCCAGTGCCATCTGAAGTTTTAAGTTTTCTATATTTTTCTTTCCTCTTTGCACTCCTTTCTAAATAATAAAATATGTCAATAATGCTTTTGCCAACATTTAAAGGCAAACATGCCACCTCCTTTTCTGCAGCAAGATTAATTAGGTGACAAGGACAGCCTACAATGACTAATTTATCAGCACCAAAAGCCAGACAGTTTTTTTAACTGAATGCAGAATTCCCATAATGTTCAAGAATGTCGCATTTCCTGCCATGAGCCAATGAAAAATCACTTCTACATATAATGCAAGTACATAAGTTTGTCCCTTCCTTGACTCACTCAAACACTCTTCCTTATATAAGCTTCTGAACACTGAACAATATTTCTTTAACTTTTTGGACAAAAAATAATTAAGACCTGCAAAATACATAGCCAACAAGCACTACATTAACTTTACACGTCACATAGCAGAAACGAGAAAACAATGCCCTTGTAAGTACAATGGTAATCACTTCACTTGGAGCGACTACCAACAAGCTATACCTCGTCCATTGATATATAGAAGGTGTGGGATTTTCACATAATAAGAAAAGTATTGAAGCTGCTATGAAAATCAGGAGATCAGTCTTCAAGATTGGAAAATCAGGAGGGAGAAGGAAAAATTGGGAGTGTTGGCATCTCTGTCAATGTTATGTGTAAATTCAAGTTTTTCAAATGTAAACTAAGTGTAATTGAATACTGTAGAACTGATCAAAGAAGTGCACCAGTCAGACATGCTATATACAGTTAATGATGATAAGTCTTCAGGGTTTGAAACACATCTAATTTTTAATAAAATCATGATAGTAACTATGACAGTTGCTACTCCTTCACATTTTATAAATGTAAATCAAGTTCTGTTTTCAACAATACCCCTATAGTTAAATTTAGAAAGAAAGAAGGGGAGTTGTTACTTTGAAGATGTGTTCCAGTTATGGAGTAAAAATAAAAGTTATCCATATAAAAGATGAAGGATTAGCAATTCCTCTAGTATACCTTCCACATATAAGAGTAAGAAAAGGGCTACAAAACACACCCTGGTGGCAGAGGTAGCAGTGAAATGCCAAATTTTACCTGTATCATGATGTAAGTTCTTCTCATGTCTCCTGAAGATACAACCCAAAAACATTCTTTTTAGTAGCAGTTAGTAAAAGTAATCACATCAAAAACATAAAATGTACAAAAATGCAAGTCTCACGATGAATTCCTTTCATCATAAAAAGTCGTGAGATATGGGAAACGAAGTCAGTTATTTTAGTCAGTGTTCATGGAACCACCTATTCAACTCTTTGTCATAATTTTTTATCTAATTAGTTATCTACCAACATCTGTAGTGACTATATCAAAATTATACATCTTTCTTTCTGTAATAAATATAATGACTTCACAATTGCACCATAATATAATGACATAATAATAAATAAAATGATCTGGCAATTGCACTTCATCATAATGACATAACAATAATTTATATTCTATTTTGTAACCAAACATAATAATATAAGAATGAAGTAGATTCACATGAGCATAAAGTTTTTTAAAGTATTAGTGTATGTTACTGTGCGAAACTAAGTCGATTATTTTAGTTAGTGCTCATAGAACCACATATTTGTTATCTACCACTTATTTGTTATCTAACAACAATCATAGTGACTATATTAGTATAATAGATCTTTAATTCTATAATACATTTACTAACTACGCAAGCACACCATAATATGACATCAGAATACATATAATGATTGGGCAACTACACATTGACATATAAAAGTAATATATATTCCACTATGTATCTAAATGTAATTATGCAGGAATGAAATACCTCACATCTGTATAAAGTATTTTAAATATTAGTTTACATTGCCATGTGATTGCCAAGTTGTTATATTTATTATAGAAATACAGATGTATAATTTTGATACAGTCACTACAGATTTTGGTGGATAAATAATTGGATAAAAATTATGACAAGGAATTGAATAGGTGGTTCTATGAACACTGACTAAAATAACCAACTTGGTTTCCCAAAGGATCTCACGACTTTTTATGGTGGGCGGATTTTTTTTTTTTTAAATTTTTTTTAATTTATTTTTTTTTTTGATCGGATATCATTTCTTTTTGTAGGTAGTCCTTATCTGTAAATTTTTTTGTACATCAGCCACAGATTTTCTTCAAATCCATCCCCTGTCTCTTTGGTTTGGTTTGATGTAACAGTATTTGGAAAGTCGATTACATTGTTATTGTTCAGTCCTTTCATTACGCATAGTATTGCCACCTTTGGTGGATCAATATACAAATATCAACAAGTTAGTGTTGTATTTCACATCAGTTTGTGAACTTCATAATACACAGAAGTTGCAGATTAGTGAATTAGTATTACACAAATATCATCAAGCTTGTCTAGTACACGATAGAATTTTACTTACAGAAGTGGTGGCGTAGTGTGCTGAAGTTGGCAGCGACTGACGAATGAGACACTTTGGATACCAGTCACATAGAATTAGGGGCATAATATTGTGTGTTGACCATGAAGTACATAATTAATTCTGTTCCTGCTCTCTAGTTGACAGGTTTTTGTAAAGCGAACTTTAAGTTGGCAACACCTGCACACCACGCCACTGCCGTCAGTAAAATTTAGCCTTTACGTCGAAACTCTAAATGTGGAGAAATTTTATCAGTCTATCCCCATTTCTTATGACTGTAATATCCATACACAAATAATTGTTGATACATTGATTAAAGTGACAGAAATATCAATAATACTGTATTTGGTAGTGCCAATCTACTAATGTGGATCTGTGGTTCTGCTGAGGAGTATTTGTTTTGGCATCCAAAACACCGATATTCCCAGACTTTACCTTTCGATGCTCATCGTACATCGATTTCTTTGAACTGAACATTGATGTTACCATCAATGTTTTTCTAATATCAACCATACCTATGGCAATTGTTGGTATCACTTCAATTTTTGAAGTTCACTTTTTATTAGAGTTGGAGATTTTAAATCGCGATCTGAGCTATAGTTTTAAAAACATCTACTCCATTTAACCACACTCATCGACTATGTACACTAATCATTATTGTATTGTGCACATCTACAGTAAACCATCTTTCGAATTATACAAGTTTCATTGGCTTCCTGATAAAATTATCATAGAAAATCAGCACTTCAATTTTCAAGTTCACATATGTACATAATGCTTATTTTAGACTGAAAGTCTTGGTAGAGGTATGCAACCTTCATGATAATTTTTTTTAATGATTCTAAAATTGCTTAGAGATTGCTTGAATAATCATCTACATCTACATCTACATACATACTCCGCAATTCACAGTAAGGTGCATGGCGGAGGGTACACTGTACCACTACTAGGCATTTCCTTTCCTATTCCACTCCCAACTTGAACGAGAAAAAAAAAAAAAAAAAGCCTATATGTCTCCGTACAAGCCCTAATTTCTCTTATCTTGTCTTTGTGATCTTTACGCGAAATGTAAGTAGGCGGCAGCAAGATCGTACTACACTCAGCTTCAAATTCCGGCCCTCTAAATTTACTTAACAGAAATTCACGAAAAGAACGTCGTCTTTCTTCCAGCGATCCCCAATTGAGTTGCCGGAGCATTTCCGTGACACTCGCACGTTGGTCGAACCTACCGGTAACAAATCTAGCTGCTCGCCTCTGAACCGCCTCTATGTCTTCCTTCAAACCGATCTGCTGCGGGTCCCAAATACTTGAGCAATACTCAAGATGTGGTCGTACAAGCGTTTTATACGCGGTCTCCTTTACAGGTGAAGTACATCTTCCCAAAATTCTCCCAATAAACCGAAGTCGGCTGTCTGCCTTACTCACAACTGTCCTTACATGCTCGTTCCATTTCATATCGCTCTGCAATGTTACGCCTAGATATTTGAACGACGCGACAGCATCAAGAAGCTCACTACTAATGCTATATTCGAACATTATAGGATTGTTTTTTCTACTCATGCGCATCACCTTACATTTTTTCTACATTGAGAGCTAGTTGCCATTCTTCGCACCAACTAGAAATTTTGTCTAAGTCAACCTGTATGCTATTACAGTCAGTTACAGACGACACCCTCCCATACACCACAGCATCATCAGCAAACAGCCACAAATTACAACTTACTCTGTCCATCAGATCATTTATATGGATAGAAAATAATAGCGGTCCTATCACACTCCCCTGGGGCAAGCCTGACGATACACTCGTCTCTGATGAATACTCGCCGTCGAGAACAACGTACTGCATTCTATTACTTAGGAAGTCTTCCAGCCAGTCACAAATCTGTGAACCTATTCCATAAGCTCGTATCTTCGTTAGCAGTATGCAGTGTGGCACCGCGTCGAACGCCTTTTTGAAGTCGAGAAAAACACAATCAGCCTGTTGCCCTTCGTCCATGGCTAGCAAGATGTCATATGAGAAAAGGGGCAAGCTGAGTTTCACATGAACGATGTTTCCTAAACTCGTGCTGATTCATGGAAAGAAGCTTTTCCGTTTCAAGGAAATTTACTATATTCGAACTGAGAATATGCTCCAAAATTCTACATGAAACTGATGTCAACGATATTGGCCTGTAATTGTATGGGTCAGTTCTCTTTCCTTTCTTATACACGGGAGTCACCTGCGCTTTTTTCCAATCACTAGGAACTTTTCGCTGAATTAAAGATTCGCTATAAATGCAAGCTAAGTAGAGGGCCAATGCCGCATAATAGTCTTTGTAAAACGGAACTGGTATTCCATCCGGACCAGCAGACTTTTTTGTATTTAGCTCTCTCAGCTGCTTCTCTACACCGGAAATACCTATTGCTATGTCACCCATTTCGAAATTAGTACGTTGATTAAATGATGGTATATTTGTGCAGTCCTCCTGCGTGAAAGATTTCTTAAAGGTTAAATTTAGAACTTCAGCTTTCCGTTTGCTTTCTTCTATTACTGCCCCGGAATGATCAACTAGTGACTGGACAGTGGGCTTTGACCCGCTTATCGATTTTACATAAAACCAGAATTTTTTCGGGTTCTCGGAAAGATCTTTTGCTAAGGTATGGCTGTGATAATTATTGTATGCTTCACGCATCGATCTTTTTATAGACGCACGAATCTCTACTAACTTTTGCCTGTCATCATTTGCGTGTTCTTTTTTGAATCTAGAGTGCAACAGCCTTTGCTTTCTCAGCAGCTTTCTAACATTATTATTATACCATGGTGGATCTTTACCATCCTTAATCGTCTTTACTGGCACATATTTCTCTAACCCTTTATTAACAATGCACTTAAATTTAGTCCACAATTCCTCTACATCCATAGTCCCAGAATTAAACGATGCCCATTCATTTTCTAAGTGTGATCGTAACATTTGCTTGTCGGCTCTTCCCAACAAAAACAAGCTCCTAGCCTTCTTGACTGGTTTATGAACTTTGGTCACCATTGACGCTATGACGATATCATGATCACTAATTCCTGTCTCTACACAGACATCGTTAATAAGGTCAGGCCTGTTTGTGGCTATAAGGTCTAGAATATTTCCATTGCACGTGGGTTGCCGGTTTAACTGCTCAAGACAGTTTTGAATCACTATATGTTATTAGTAGATTATTTATTGTCAATTCACAATATGTTTTGGGCTTAGCCCATCATCTGGTGATTGATATTATATATATTTAGATTTGATGCATTCAAATTTGTCATTTTAAATACTGTTATGTATTTGGCAATACATAACAACAGTATTTTAAATGACAAATTTGAATGCATGAAATCTAAATATATATAATACAGATCACCAGATGATGGGCTAAGCCCGAAACATGTTGTAAATTGACAATAAATAATCTATCGTGGGCCTCGGTTGCAGAGTGGTAGAGTGCCAGACTAAAAATGCAAAGGTCACGGGTTCGATCCACGCCAGGGCCTAGGCTTTTTATCTGTCACTTTCCACTTTTTTCACCTCTGGCAATATTGCTCATGTGAAAAATAGCAAGTAGCACCGTGATTCGGAACCCATGTTAAACTGTAGGTCTCCTTATAACTGGCTGGGTAAGGCAGTTCGAAGGTCGGAGGAAGGCAATGGCATACCACCTCCAAACAGGACCATGCCTAGTAAAGCACAGTGGTGTTCAAACCAATCTTCGGATTGTTGACTGCTTTACTTTTACTAATAACATCTAGTGATTATTCAAGCAATCTCTAAGCAATTTTAGAACCATTAAAATATTTATGTAATAGTAAAAATATTTATATAATATATTTATAAAAATATTTATATATCCTAGCTCAATGTTGATAACATGTGCAGACCAGCACCTTCTAGAGAAGACAGAATGCAATACTCACTCCAGAGTGTTTCCAATCTATGGCACAGACCATAGATAACAAAGACTGCGCGTCTCCCAGATCAATGGCAACTTCCTAACTCTGCAGTGTTATGGTTTGAAACCATTATCTAATATTTCTGATCCCAGTCTGAAGTTTTTGCTCCGCATCATGTGACATTATTTTCAACATTACAAGCAACAGTTTTCTCATTTATAACTGAAATCAAGCTAGAATGTAGGTGTCATTGGTACTGTTTCCATTTGCAGCAATGTAAGCTATATCTTATCAGTTACTTTTCATTCTCTAATCAGGTACCTGATGCCATTTCTGATGACTCTTCACTTAATACAAGGGTGATGGCTACATTAAAATGAAAAAATAAATAAATAAATAAATAAAATAAAAAGTTAACAGCACTAGGAACCAAACACACGATCTTCTGCACGTGAACCTAACGCGCTACCACAAGAACACCAGCAACACAATGGTTGAAACGGCAAGTTTGTAGATACTATTCTATCAAGTGAAAATTTTTTCTAGAATGAAATTAATTTTTACAGATGTTTGAATTTTTTCTTCCATTACAGGCTAAACACTATCTAAATACAAAATTTTGACATTTGTGTGTCTGCTATAAGTACCTTATAAATAAATAGGTACTCTTGGTGACTTAAAATTCAGGCTTCTAGCTTTATTTGCAAGTGAGATACAGAGGGGTCGAAAGTGCTGTCTACTGCTTCAAGAAAAGGATGGTATGGCTCGACTTGACGGGAGGACTGCCATGCCCCCATATTGAATTACAAATAACAAGCACATTTCATATAATTTTTACTTTTAATCGAGATATTTTAGAAAATGTAATTTGCACTTATTGAAATAAAACGGTAACCATTACTACACTGAAATCATTACTTTGAAACAAGCTGCACTCTTTTGTATGTATTTTACAGATGGTGAACTTCAATATTGTTTGACGTAATTCTCATTCATTCTTTGGTTAGATTATAGTAGTATATATGGTCGAAGGTTCTTTGTTGAAATTAAGTGCTTTCACCGAAGACAATAATTGATTGTTCTTTAATAATCTTAATCAATTATTTTGAATTATGGATTTTTGACAGCAGCAAAAAAAAGCGATGCACTGAAGTGACTGTACTTATGAGATTTCTCGCAGCAGTAACTGAAATGGTTGCTGTGTGGTATTGTGGAATGAAGCTGGACAAGTTAGTTTGTTTATGTGCATCAAGAGAGGCCAGCCGTGTTCCAGCAATAAGTATGATGATTGTAATATCCATTACAAATGATAATCAAATGCTTTAAACACCTAGTATTTTGTGAATTAAATTGTGGGGCTCGGTAGGTGGATGCCTGAACTTAAATGGATCACGGACAATAACGATGTATTCTTAACAAAAAAGGCAAATGATCAATGTTTCAAAAGGTTAGAGTCTTTAAAAAATAAACATATGGCTCGGTAGGTAGATAGGTGAACGTAAATGGGTCAGGTTGTAATCCAATTAACAATGAAAAAATTCCAACCATTTAATCAACCATGACATCCCAAAATTTTAGCATGCACTTGCAAAAATGGTTAATATCAAAATGGCGCACCACTGGCTACGTGAAATCTGGTGCGTTGCCAACCTCTGTGTGGTACAGAAATGCCGCTGACGCTCCCGTTACCTGTGATCTCTATTTCAGCCCCTCAGCAGTTCAACTGACAGCCATTACTTGACTGGCAATAACACATTCAGTATGAATGGTGTCACTGTCACTTTACAGGACATGTAAACAACTACAAAACAGTTGTAAGAAATTGTGATAAACAGATATAACTTTGACTGTGAAATTTTACTGACGGCATCATCGTAGAGTGCTAATGTTGGTAACAAAATGTTCACTTCACAAGTACCGATGAGTACCTTTTGGCAGTAAGCGCCAACTTCACTTCTCACTTTATTGGAGAATGAAATGAAGTACAATGTCTATTTCTTTGTGGCTTGACATCAGAGACTAGGGGATCATGAGGGGGTGCCCCAGGGAAGTGTGATAGGACCACTATTATTTTATATCTATACTAGCTTATATGCACATGCTTCGCAATGGTTGTTAAAGAGGGACCTGTGTCTATCATGGGTTTTAGGGTTCCGGACCTAGGTCAGCAAAAAAAGAAATCCTTGTTGGATTGCTATGTCAATAAACTCAGTTCTCATAGCCAAAATGTCGAATTTAAGTAGGAGTCATTGTTGAAAACGATGAATGTTCATAAAGTTTTTCACTCAAAAAGTGAAATTAATTCAAGTCCGTATTCCGGAAAGATGTAAATTCAATGTTAGGTTGTGTTCATAAAGTTAAGATTGTGGTGCGTAATTGTCTGTTTGACGTAATGGTCTGAAAACACTTCTATCGTTGAGATGAGAAATAGTAGTAGTAAATAATAATAATAATAATAATAATAATAATAATAATAATAATAACAGCACCATGTATTGGTTCTATGCTGTAGTACTAAATTATCTCTCACCGTAAGTGTATGCTGAAGTATTAATATGTTGCAGTTTTGCACTGGGGACAATGTAGTTATTCTGTATACAGTGCTCCCTATTATCGAAAAGTCGACGAATGCTGAAAGTCTGGTAATTCAATCAACAGAGCAGTTCATGTCTGTTTAAATAAGACCTCATGGTGGTGTCAATGTGCGATAAAGTAAGTCTGGGAAATTGTTGAAGGAATGGCATCAGCTGATCATCTGGATAGAAATTTCCATTAAATATAGTATTTCCAGCGAATTGTGTTGACTGTGTTAGCAGTATCGGCCACTCTTTCAGCTAATACATGTCCCCACTTCCTGCAGTAAAGCACGAAGTTGAAATCTCTGAAAAAGAAGACATCCTTCTCTATCTTAATGTAGTCCACACCGAAAGTAAGTAATTACAAATTTTAATCACAATATTGTAATGAACAATTTTGAAAGCAGAGAGGTTTCTGATGAGTTTGTCACTCGTCTGTGTATATTATCTCTAGTGCCAGGCACAGAGCAGAAATATCTCTGGAGTGAGCATTCAGATGCACAGAACAGATTTTGTGTTCTCAATATTGAGGAGGAAATGTCACGTGATATTCGAAAAAATCTACTAATCACCGATTTCATCTTGGTCCTTTCTTGTTCGAGTAAGATGGATGACTATGTGTAAATGGCCCTTTTAGCAACTTTCTTGTTGCTTCTGTGTCACATTTATTTAGATTATATTTCATGTTATGTGGTTGTTCACTCCATAGATATTTCTACTCTATGTACAGTTTAGTGGTTACACCTATCAAAAGATGCTCTTCTTTTCTTTCCATGACATTGCAAAGCATATGTGATACAGCTAGGAAGAAATAAATTTTGTTGTGTCCCACCTGGGTTAAATTTTTCTTGCAGTGGCAGAGGCTTAGTTTGCTGTCATTGGCAATGAACTATTTGCTTTAGGATGATGATTAATTTACTGAATAGAACAGCATAAATTATTTATTTCATTGTGAACATAAAGAATTATTCCCCTCATTCTATGAGACTGATTTTTGAAAGAGCATTCAATGACCGTTGCCAACATCAGCACAGAATGCCACCACCATAAGTAAAATTGTACCCCTTCTTGTAGTGTACTACACCATAGTTCTGAGAATGAAAATAATAACAACAACAATAATAATAATAATAATAATAAAAGACTGCAGCAACGCTATAATTAGCCATATGGTGTACTATTTAACCAACATCGCTTCTCTTTGTCCTTTCCTGTCTGTGGCGTTTTTGAGGAATTCCTAAACAGAACACACTCAAAATGTAATGAGGATAAACCGAAATCAGAAAAGGAAATACATAAATTCGATTTTCCTTGTGAAGAATTCTTGTGTAAATTAGAGCAACAACAGACGCGGAGGAATGTCATCATGTTTTAAATTCAAATGTTTGCTGTAAAAAGAAGCAAAGAAACATTGAATATACAAAATGTATGCAGCAAGTCGCTTTTCAACGTTTGTTTGTATTTGCAGAGATAAGATTGTGGCTCTTAATTAAAAATACTTCTGTTACTGAGAAAATACACGCAACATGAACATGTATTGTTTCTTTGCATCTCTACAAAACCAACAGCACATTTAGTGTTTCGTTGCTGTTCTATGGCATAACCATTGAAAAGAAATAAAAAATAAAATGCTGCATCGCCAACTATTATTTCTTTGGTGCACTACGTAACTAACAGGGACTCTATTTGTTCTGTAATGTGCTACATCATTTTCTATGCATTCCTAAGCAGAATGGACTCATGATGTAATAAGTACGCGCTGAAATCAGAAATTTAACTTCATAAATTCGTGTTTCCTTGCAAAGAATTCTTAGTAAATGATAACATCGACAGACGCAAAGGAATGTCATTATGTTTTAAATTCAAATGATACCCGCGGAAAGGAGCACTTTTCTTCGTTCCATGGCATTGCAAGGCGTGTGGAATACAGCTAGTAAAAAAATTATATTTTTGTGTTGTAACTGGGCTAAATTTTTCTTGTAGTGGCAGCAGTTTAGTATGTTAACATTGGCAATGATATATATGCTTTAGAAGGATCATTAATTTACTGATCGGAACAACATTAATTATTTATTTCATTATCAAAAAAAGAATTATTCCCCTCATTGTAAGAGACTGATTTTTCAAAATGGATTCAACGGCCATTTCAGTGTATTACACCTTCGTTATGTGAATAAAAAATGCAGCATCGTCATCTATACGTTAATTGGTATACTATGTAAGCAACAGCACCTCTATCAAATCTTTGCTATACTACGCTGCAATTCAAGCATAGCATACACCAGAAACTACAAATTACGATATCTTTTCTTCACCTGATCCAATTTTGATGAAATGAAGCTTATATTATGCCCCATGGTACTGTCCATTGACTTATGAAACCACATGAAATTTTGTATAGTACTCTTGGAGATTTGCTATACTACACCATACTTTTAAGCATAGTATACACATAAAACTTCAAATTATTATATCTTTCCTTCCTCTGATCCGATTATGATGAAATGAAGCCTATGTTACTCTCCAAACTATTTTCAATGTACCTGTGGAAATCCATGAAAGTTTGTGTAGTACTTTTGTTGATTATCCTTAACAAATAGACATACATGATAGCTTTCACACAAATGATTAAATTATGATATCTTTATTTTCTCTAATCTGATTTTAATTATTGAAGCCTTTATGTAACTGCACAATATGCTGAAGTTACTAGTGAAAACCCCATGAAAATTTGTCAAGTAGTTTTGGTGACAAACGTGTTCAAAGTGACAGACAGACATGACATGATGGTCGTAGATAAAAAATTTCAAATTACGATTCCCCCCCCCCCCCTCCTGCGATCCAATTCATATGAAAAGAAGTCTATATGTTGTCCAGAGTTACGCTCAAGTTACCTGTGAAAATCCCATGCAAATTCGTGTAGCACTTTTGGAGATAAGAGGTTTTTAATAATTGAACAAACAGACACGATGGTTACTGAAAAAATTATGATATCTTTTCTTTCCGTGATCTGATTTTGATAAAATTACGCCTATATGTTGACCCAAACTTTTTTCATGTTTCCTGTGAAAACCACATGAAGATTCGTCAAGTAGTTTTGAAGACTGGAATAAACAGCAACAGGCCTACATTTACAGATTTACTATTAGTATAGATAAATGGACAGAGTGAGTTTCAATCTGCAGCTGTTTGCTGATAATGTTATAGTGTACAAAAGGTTGTCGACATTGAGTGACTGTAGTAGGAAGAAGGAGACTTGGATCAAATTTCTGGGCCGTGTGAAGAATGGCAGCTAGCACTAAATGTACAAATATGTAAGGTGCTGCAGATGAGTAATATTCAAATACAACATTAATAGTGTGCTGCTTGAATGGTTCACATCAATTAAATATCTAGGCTTAATGTTGCACAGTGATAAGAAATGGAACGAGCCTAATTTTGGGAAGGTGTAATTCATCTGTAAGAAGAGCGCATGTTGAAATGTTTGTACGACCCTGTCTTGAGTACTGCTCAAGTGTGTGGGATACCCACCAGATCAGTTTAAAGGACGACATAGAGGCAGTTCAGAGGCAGACATCGATGTATATCAAACAGCCCTATTTTGAATGAAACAGTTTTGGATGAGGCAGATTCATACCTCACTAGTAGTTCAAATAATATTTTTAAAGTAAATATAGGGACATCACAAGTGTTCCTGTCTGCAAAGATATTCTTTCACCCAAGATTGCTAGGTTTTGTGAGGGAAAAAAAACTTTGAAATGCAGCTTTTTTAATAAGTCAACAGTAATCTAAAGTGTTGCTTTGTACGGAGGTGAAACAGGGACGATAAACAGTTCGGACAGGAAGAGGATAGAGGCCTTTGGAATATGGTGCTGCAGAAGAATGCTCAAGATTAGATGGATGGATCAAGTATTTAATGATAAGGTTTTGGGGAGAAAAGGAATTTGTGACATACCTTGCCTAAAAGAAGGGATCGATTAGTAGGACACATTCCGAGACATCAAGAAATTGTAAATTTAGTGTTGGAGGGAAGTGTGTGGGGTAAAAATCGCAGAGGGAGACCAAGAGATGAATACAGTAAGCACATTCAAATGGATGCAGCTTGCTATTCTTATGAGGAGATGAAGAGGCTTGCTCAGGATAAAGTAGTGTGGAGAAATGCATCAAACCAGTGTACAGACTGAAGACAACAACAACAACAACAACAACAACAACAACGACTATCTGGAACTATAAATGTATACTTAATATGTTCACAATTTGTATATTCATTCTCATATCATCCTCTTTTTTATAAATATATGTGTGGTGCCTTTTTTCATATACAACAGTCCTCCCTAATTTCCTGTGCCAATGATGCTTGTCAGAATGACCATTCTCTTTCATTCAGACCGTTAATCTTCAAGGTACGCAGTGTGTGCCTTCACTTTTCTATTGGCACAACAGAATTGGTGAGTGAATGACGCCTGACTGAATAATTTACTGGTTCAGTGGTTAGATGTGAGAGAAGGGACTGGGTACAGTGGAAGTGAAGTGGACCGGAATGGGATGGAGCAGGGGATGTGGAACTGTTTTGCATATAAGTCAATCTATTCTGTTTTAAATAATATAGTGAGGACAGTTTACTACTCACCGCAAAGACGTGGCGACGAGCTGCGACAGGCACATACAAAAGACACACACATACAACACATTCAGCTATCGGCCATGGCCTTCTTCAGAAATAGAGCACTCACGCAATCACACAGGCACACAAAACAGTCATACAACCATCACCTCCGACTGCCACACTTCGAATTCTGTTTTAATGAGTTACATTTTTGCACCATGCTCCATGTAGTCTTTCTATTTTCTTATTCTTTTTATTCTCTTTAGTTAGGTAATTAATTCCAGCAAATGAAAATTGTACTTTATAAATTACTATTTGAAAAAGTAATTTTTATTTGCAATTAAGCAAGTATTTTTCCACATAATTGTAATTGAAGCCAATTACTTATTCTGAGTACTTTTCAGAACAGTGGTAACAACATATAACCCCTCCAACCCCCTTCCCCATCACCTCTCATCATCTGATTTATGTGGCATAATGTAATGATAATTGATAAAACATACTATCTGGTACAAGTACCACTTCAATAAGTTTTCTGTTTATGGAAATTTATGCAGGAATTTCAGAATTCTCTCTTCTTTTTCCTTCAAATAAATTAAGTTTTGTTTTATTCACAATTCACTTCAAATATGTCGATATGATCACTTCATAAAATTTATAAAAATGTT
Organism: Locusta migratoria; assembly: GCA_026315105.1. Taxonomy (NCBI): domain Eukaryota; kingdom Metazoa; phylum Arthropoda; class Insecta; order Orthoptera; family Acrididae; genus Locusta; species Locusta migratoria. The sequence goes on from CM048749.1 coordinate 362,662,491, forward strand.
TTTCATCAACATTATCTATTATAAAATTACAATTCACAGTAAAAAAATTGATGTAACATATATTTACAACAACTGGCAAACTCTTAAATCATTGTGAATAATATACAGCACAATCATTATCCATTAAATACAAACATTTATAGTCAGGAACCATACAGAGTAAACAATGCTTTATCTTGTGATTATAAACTGAAGCAATAGCTACTCACACATTCAATTTTAGATTACATGAAATCACCAGAATGCAGGAGTAAGGTAAGAGTAAGTTAACTAAAATGTAAAATAGATCCCAAATTACTTTAGCATAGTGTATACTTATTGCACTGTATCACAACTGCAATAATTAGCAGATTATTTAACTTTCCGGATACAAGGAGTTTAAATGGATCTATATCTCAGTTATGCAATTAGTTTCAGGTTAGATGATGAAGCCCATTGAAGTTGTGGGTTTCAATTATTTCAACAAAACTATTATAGTGTGGATAATGACAGTTTAAAAAAAAGAGAAAAAGAAAAAAAGGGGGGAATGAAATAAATAACTAGTAGTTACTAAATAGTAATAGCCATAGACATTTAGCTTTTGGTGTATATAACCTGCAATCCATTTATTTGTTAATTGCTCATCTGAACTTTTGCCATGCTTATTATCCAAGGTCAATGGCATTTTTTATTTTAATTCCCTGAGATTATGGAATGAAATGTGTGTGTGTGTGTGTGTGTGTGTGTGTGTGTGTGTGTGTGTGTGCACGCGCGCGCGCGCGTGCGTGTGTGCCAGCAGCAGCTCGCGCACGCACCCTCACAATGCAAGTGGACAGACTTTTATATATCAGTTACACTGCGTACGTCAAAGGCACATTATATACAATGACCAAAGCTCTGAGCTTTCAACAATGCAAAGTTTTTCATACATGTGTAGCATTTTACATACAATGGATAACAAAGAAGAAAACTACATAAACAACAAACACAATCACAGCTTCTCTAACAATTAGCCCATTTTGCAGAATTCATTGTCACTATTACTTTTGTGCATCACAACATAATATTATAGTTACACAATTTCAAAATGCATTCACAGCCTACAACCAGACCTTACTAATCTTGTTACAGATATCCTGAAACAAAACAGTTTTAACAGAAATTTTATCAAAATATATGCCAATACCGTTTATTCACTGATTACAATTAAATAAGGAGTTAAAAATAATAGTATTATAGAAATATTTTTTTCTTTGAAGATCGGTCATCAGTATTACATACTGGTACTATTAAAAATTCACTGTCACATATTTACAGGGATTTAAATTATACGATTTGATACAAATCATAGTTTCAGGCACATGTACTTAGAAAGATGAACACTTTGGATTAGGTAAAAAAGAGGATCTTTTTGATGGTGGCAACTTTTTTCCAGGAATTGCCATTAGACCCAGGCCAGTGTTAGAACGACCTCTCGAACTCTTCTTGGGGCTATATTTCTTGCGTGGTGATGACGAACCCCTTCCTCTCCTGTTTTGAAAAAAGAAGTGCAACACATGAAATACAATATGCTTAACAGTGATGTGAGACATACTAGTAATTAACATTATATTGAAGTCTTATATTCTCTGCCCAAAAAAACTGAATCCTCTGCAATATGTGACTGTATTTATGAGTAATTTAAGGGGTAAAGGTAATAAATAACTACATAGTTGAGAGTTTGGATGGTTGCTAGGCGCTTATACAAGACTGAAAATGTTGCTTAGATTTCAGGTGACATCATCTTCGGATGTAACTGGTATGAAAAGGACGGACGGACGGACGGACGCACACACACACACACACACACACACACACACACACACACACACACACACAATTTGTACACTGTACCAGAACTACATTGGACTATAGGTGAGAAGTTGTACTGGGTGGAAGGGGTGAAGCAAAAAAGGGGGTGGGGAGAGATTTGGAAGGAAGAGTGATTGATGATTGGGAGGGAGAGGCATCAAGCATACGAGCTAGGAATGTGGAACTGGTGAGCTCACTCTAGTGGAGGAAAGGTGGCTGTGGCATACAATGGTGAGCAATAGAATGGGAGGAAGAGGTTGAAAAGAGAAAGATGAAGTCTATGCCAAGTACAGCATCAATGTAGAATGAATGAAGCGGAGGGAGAGGAGAGGAGTGTAAGGTGAGTGTGGCCCAGAGGCCAGTATAATGAAAATTGCTAAGGAGCTAGTGACACTTACTAAGCAACAACTGACAAAGCTATGTAACAACTCATAATTCCTGTGGAATTACTGGAAATTGCTACTGAACAACTGATATATAACAGTAAAACAAAATGCTAATATCAGGACATGTTAACTCCAGTGAAGTCTATGCACAAATGCTCTGTATGTATTTGACAATTAATGTAGTTTGACAAGTGGTTGTGGCACGGAAGCATGTCATCAAGGCATCAATTAAGAACTTATGATTGTGGATGAGCAGTTGGGTGGCTTAAAGTCAAAGTGACTGTACAGTGATCAAGAAATTGGTATATCCAAAAGTGTCATCTTGCAATTAGAACAGGCCACTGAACATGGAAATGCTATGTGGAAGCATGCTGACAGCTGTAGACAGACCACCTCACTGCAAAAAGATTGATACATACCACTAGTGGCTCACAGGAAGACACATCTCACTCCTAGCCAGGTTACTGCAGGCCTTGCATTGATACAAGAACATGTGTCTCTGATAAAAGCTTTTCACTGTGATTAAATGAGGATCATTTGATACATCCCACTTCAACCATACCACTGTCAAGAAAAATTTCACTGTGCAGTTCATTGTATCAGTTAGGGTCAACAACAGTGAACCAGAGTGATTTTCTTTGACAACTCTGACTTCACTGTGACAAATGATTCTGGTTACCAGTGCTGCCAGGAGATTATTTTGGATCATGTCCGTTTAGGGTGTAGCAGGTCCATCCACACAGGTCTGCTGATATGTTGGACACAATAGAAAGTCAAGATGTAGGATGTCTGGATTGGCCTGTGTACCAAAAAGGCCTAAATACTACAGATCATACCTTTGATGATTTTGGCAAACATATTTATCAATGAACAGATCTTCTCCAAACCAATCAAGAACTGAAAAACACCTTGAGAGGGGAGTGGGGTAGTATCCCCCCCCCCCCCCCCCCAATGACTGCTTACTCAAGAGTTTGACAGCTGTAATGAACAACAGGATTAAAATATGTATTCCACTCCAATGAGGGCTTTTTCATTAACGAGTGTTTGATACTGAACTTTAGGTTTGGAGCCTGAGCTGTGTCAAAGAGGAAAATTATTTGTATCTGTTATCCTGCTTTCTCATGTGATGAAATCTGTACTGGACTGCATTTCATGTTGTAAGACATTATTTCAGTCCAACACTGTCTCTGTTTCATAGTAACTGTCAAGTAGAGCATCTTAGTCTAGAGGATCTGTTATTGAGAAAAAGTCAGGGAGTAGCAGCATATTCTGCCACTATTTGTCAACTATACCATCAACTACAGCTGGCAATGACCATTCATTCAGGTTGATAGATGATCGGTGGTTGTTCCCCTACAAAAGGCTGTGTAAAAGTTATGGCTCTTTGTACAGTGCCTTGTTCAGTACAAGTGCTTTCACAAGTGGACCTGCTACTTCTAGGATAGTGTATGCCTGTGTGAGGCTGTAACAGAATGCACTGGATTGGGTGCATAGGGCTGTTCTTGCAACTAGATTTGCTGCTGGCATATTACACACATAGCAAGGAGTAAGTGTGGGATAAGGGTATTTTATAGACTGGGTGGCAACAGACTTCTACTTTGAGAGTTATGGGAAGGAAGGATTGTCAGCAGGAAGCACAACATGTTCAACTTCACTGGTTGCAACATGGGTCCTCCTAGCACCTTAATCTTCATTAGCCCTTTCCAATACCCACCTGAACCTTTGTCCTAATTGGTCCCATTCTGCATCAACTCCCACCTCCCCAGCTACCTCTGTTCCATCTCTACCTCCCATACCAATCCTCCATATCATGGTGTGTCACATGCTACTCCATCTGCTTGTGTTTACCTTTGCCATATTCCTATTTGCACATTTTCCACCCCTCTCCACCAGCTGTCATCCATCCTTGCCTCCAACAGTCCCTTCTCCTCCCCATCTACTTTTTCCTGCTCACACACTCCATATAAAACAAACCCTGACACTTACCCTAGTCAAGCTACAATAGTGGTACAAAGTAGTTGTGCAGGTATTAGGTATGTGTATGTATATCCTCTACCAGTTAGCATAAACAAGACAATGAAAGCTTAGGAACATTTTCAATTTTGTTTATGGGTCTACTGACCACTATCACACTGCACAGTACATTGTTGCCTTTACTTCTGCCATTATTTACATTCCACTAAGGACTTGTCATTACCACTTCATTACATAACCAAGTTACTGTACTTATGTTTATCAATTACTTTACATATTTAGATAAAAATTTAGATACATGGAAAAAAAATCGGAAAAAAATCTGTACTGCCATATTTCAAGAACAATACTAGCTGCCAACTGAATTAAATGTCAAGACACTATTTTCCAACAGTTGCATAATACAAATACAGTGTTATTGATTATTCTAAAGTCTGATATGAACCATTTCAGTTTATTTTGATACGAATCACAATAGATGAAATCAGAATCCATTCTTTAGCAGTCCCATCCTCACAATCATGTAAAAACTTTGAGCAAGAGATTGTTAACCAAAAATTTCCCATGGCTTGGGCATCTTCCAGTCTTCTACGTAAGATGTATATGAGAAAACCTAGTGATGTGGGCTGAGAATTTTCCCAGTGGGAAGAAACTTATAAAATGGGAATATTGCCGGGAATATATCTTTGGCACGGGAAGACTGCAAAAAAATTGGGAATTTATGAAAATTATGGATTTTGAAAGTTTTAACACTTATTAACAATTAAGGAACCTTAACTTTTAAACAAAGATTTATCATTCTCTGCATTAATTTCCTCGCTAATGCCATGCAGAACATCATTTATTGTAAATCTCGTGCAAAAAAATAATTTTAAAATATTCCCTAGGACTACAATTTTTCGGCAAGTTGAAACCCCACATTTCTCTGAATGAAACCTAAATTTACAAAATATTACTCTCAAAGCATAATTCTAAACAAGCCATCATCTGTAGTTTTTTTAATTTTTCCAAACGAATGACTAGAGGTGTTTCCCTTTCAGAATTCAAAGACTCCTCAATTCCTGTGATGGACTATGATTTATAAAACTTTATTTTTAAAATATTGCTAAATTTCAGTTTTAAAATCTTTAATTAATGTTTTACAATGTTCTATATTAATAAAATCACTTGAATTTTCAAGTAAATCATAAATCTCTGGAGGTTTATTTGCATAATTTTTACCCAAAATGTCATTTTTGTTGACTAATGCTTTAAAATTTAACACCAGTTTGTTTTAAACTTTATAGCATAAAATACCACTAACCACTAACTTAAGAAAATGAAAACAAACCTCCCTATGTATTTTAGTACTGACCATCAGTGAAAAGGCTGATCTAGACCCATCCATTAAAAGGAAACTACGATGCTGTGTTTTGGATTAGAATATGAAAACATGAAAAATCTACTTAAACCAATTGTTGATCTTATCCTTTCCATAGAACCAAATGACCCACAAATACACAGAGTGGGCAGGAAGTTAAATGAACTAGAGAAAAGTATGAAGGAAAACTTACCAAAATCGTCCATGCAAAAATCCTAAGAAAAGAAAGTCATGGGGAAGTTCACTGAGAGGAAAAAAACTTCGGCATTGGACCAATCCATCTCACAGCATTTATGCTAGACTCTAAAATGCAGGGAAGGATGCTCAACCCTATAGAACTACTAGACGCCATAGGTTTTGTTTGTAATTGTGCTCAGCAAATGGGTTTGGATATCTTAAAAATAAGAGAAAGTTTCTTTGGGAAGGAATGGACGATAAAGAAGGCCTTTGTCATGGTGCAGGGGGTTGACAGGTACTTGCGATTTGACACATGTAGCCATACGAATATTGGGGGCACCAGTAACTTCAGCTGCCACAGAGCGTACATTTAGAACATTTTCTTCCAAGAAGAGATACAGTCTTTCTTCTGAGTGAGCAGCAAAACTGACATTTCTTTCATACAACTAGAAACTTATAAATACTCCACCTCCAAAAGAGAACATGAAAGAAACAAGAAAGCAAGCAGAAGCCAACCCAGATGAAGCACAAGGACAGGAAGACAACAACGAAGTCCTTGAGACTGAAGAAGATGAGATCGACTGTAACGATGATGATTTTTTTGGAGTTGGAAATATAGAAGATGAGAATTTAATGGACATTGAGAGTGATAGGGACTAGTGGACATTTAAAAAAAATAGTGAATATGAAAATTTGCTGTATTAAACCTTTTGCCTTTTAGTAGTCTTGATTTTCATAATAGTTTGCACTTTTTGTTCAATTACAGAATTTTTTTCAACATATAAGTGTTTGTGTTTGTTTTAATAACACAATTACCATATTGACCTATTAATTTGAGTGATTTTGTTTGTAAAATTATAAATTCCGAAGAAATTTATTTCTTATAATATATTTCAGTTTTGTGTTTGATTGAACTATATAATTACTGTCTTAAACCTATTCATTTTTATTGAGCTGTCTGGCTAATTAACCATAAATTCCTGGGAATTTATGAATTTTGGGAAATTCATATATTCCTCGGAATTTATGAATTTTGGGAAATTGCCGGCACTATTCCCTGGAAATTAATGGTTTAAATTCCTGGGAATTTCACAACAGTAAGAAAACCTAATTACACTGTTCTTGCTGAAAATGTGGAAGAACTTGGGGGTGGGACATGAACATGCAAAGATACTTACCCAGATTTTCCTCCTCGACGGTACCGTTTTGTTCTTCTACCTGAACCTCCCCTTGCTTTACGTTTTACACCTCGTCTAGGGCTGCTGAAGTATGGTGAATCATACCCAACATTATCAGCACACAACCAGTCTTCCTCTTGAGAGTTCTGAGGTTCTTCTGGTATTTCTTGTTCAAGTTCAGCTAGAAGTACTGTGCAAAAAATCATAATAAAAATAAAATGCCTCATTGATTGACAATTTAACTTTGTGAGTGTTAAAAATAATAAACCTTTGCTGTGCTCATAGCTGTGAAATAAAATGAGATTTTCTGTAAATTCCTATGGATTAGTATAAACTACTGTTGCAAGGACATCAAGGAAGTGGTAAGTTGTTTGACAATAACATCATCATGCCATAATATAATTTATTTATGTATATAAATAAGTTTATTATGGTTTCTGGGTGTATGTGCAGATGGGGAGGATCATGCATTTCCCAATTAAAATACACTTTTCCCCAGATGAAAAAGTATTTGTACTTATTAAGTGTCAATATACTTTCCCTTGGAGCTGCAGGAATTCTCTCAATTACCCTCTCTTGCTTTCGATGCAATGATGCTGAATGAGGTTATTACAGATGCCAAACAGACCATAAAATTCTTAGAGGAGCTCAGAATTCATTCCCATCACAACATTCTTCACTTTATTTACAGATGGGATTTTCATGCCTCATCCAATAAGCACTTGGGTATTAACAAGTGTAGCACAACCAGTGAATAGGGGGACAAATTTTGGAGACCATCCCAGTCAAGCCATAAGGAAGTATTGCACATTTTACCAACACTATAGTCCAATTAAAATTACTTTGTGATTGACCTTGTAAAGAGGCAAGTGGTGTGAGCTGGGGATCAACCAATCACAACAGTTTCTCGAGAAGCGAGTGCTACCTGTAATGCCTGCTCTGCTTGCATGGACAGCAGAGCCTTACCAGCTGACATGAAGAAGTATTTGAGTGAGAGCAACCAGCTACGTGGCAAGGGCACATAGCGAGGGGAACCCTCCGGTCCACTGCAGTAGCCACAGCACAGTTGCTGCTGCAGCTCCCAGCCCCTACTGGTCTCCCCACTCCCAACAAAGACATTGGGCATGCATGCAGCTATCAGTCACATGAGCATGTGGCAAGTTCTGTACAAGCTGACAACCATGCTCCCCCCACCACTGCCATCCCTAAATCACAAAGAAATTTTAATAAGAGTATAGAGAACATTTTTACATTTCCTCACAAAAAGTAATGATGTGATTTCTATGAACTCAAAGTATCTCAATAAAAGTTGTGTTAGATATGGGCTCCCAGACATAGGACACAGTAATGTTTGTAAAGAAAAAAACACCCTCATAAATTATTGAACACTGTTGAAAAAATATTGCCCTAGGTTCTGTAAAGGCCATGCATTCTGTAGCAAGGTGCCTTAGACCACACAACACAAGCTGCAGAAAGAAGACATCTACAACATGTGCATTCTCAACTCGAGATCTATATGTGCAGTGCAATAATTATTCTACCAGCAGATATTTCTGTGAACTGTGCCAATCAAAAGTTAGTAAAATTAATCCTATTTCTCCAATGTATTATGGTTTCACCACCGCACATCCCTCCCCTCTCTCAATTCAGAGTAAATTAGAAATATGTAACTCTAAAAAAAATCTAGTAACTGCTATTAATGATTAATATCTTACAATTTCAGTGCAATAATTGCAAGAATTACAGTATAACTAAATTATTTCAAAATGCTCAAAAGTTTGTAAAGCTAAGGAACTAAACTGCTGAGGTCATCTGTCCCTGGGGTTACAAACTAAAAGAACTAAACTCCTTTGTATACAGGCCTTGAGGGGACAATGGATACCGACCGGCAATCGTGTCATCCTCCACTCGAAGACATCACCAGATGCAGTATGGAGGGGGATGTGGTCAGCACCCCGCACTCCCGGCTGTTGTGCCAGTTTTCCAGACCAGAGCCACTACTTCTGAATCAAGTAGCTTCTCCTTAGGCCTCACTGTGGCCGAGTGCATCACGCTTGACAACAGCGCTCGGCAGACCTGAACAGTTACCCATCTGTGCTAGTCAAGCCTGACGGTGATTAACTTCAGTGATCTAATGGAAACTGGTGTATCCCCTGTGCTTTGTGTGTGTGTGTGTGTGTGTGTGTGTGTGTGTGTGTGTGCGCGCGCACGCGCGTACCTTCGCAAGGAGGACTCAAATCTCTAATGGGGAGGAGCCATACAATCTGTAGCAAGGTGCCTTAGACCACACAGCTGAGAAATTATTTCCTTAATAATTCAAGTAAAATAAGCATTCACCAGCAATTTAAGCCTGATATTAGTTCTACGGGTGAAACATATAATTGAAGTAGATAGAAAAACAATGCCAAAAATTGCTTTTTGCAATTTTTTTATTAATCTTTCAGAAGTCTAACTGTCATCTACAGATGCCTTACATATATGCAAAGGAAGAATGTAACAACAACGTACAAAATTTTTAAAAAGGTCTTATTTGCCTAATATTATATACATAGCATTTACATAAAATAACTACAACCTTGTGGTTGCTTATGGAGAGTGCTGTAGTTAAAAAAAGGCTTGTTTCATCTTTCACTTTAAATAAATGTCACTAATACATAGAGTACTCATCATTTCTTTATCAAAGGAGATCATGCCCTGAAGATGTGCATACCATACCTAATTGAAGTAGAATCAAAAATACAGCAAGTACATACCCAGTTTTTCAGCAGCATGTTGTTGAGTAATCTGAAGGAGTGCTTTCCCATATTTTTCAAAGTTTGCTTTTGTTACATGGGATATTTGCAGCATTTCTTCTTCTGTTTCAGGCATCAATTGTGACATTGCTTGAATAGCCTGTGGTGATAACAAGAAACAATCAACTTCAAAGTTTCAAGTTAAGTACTTTTCTTTTGTAACTTAAAATTATCCTATTCAGACTGTTAATGCATGTTACCACTGGAAGTTGAAGAACCAATAAGCACTTTGTACAAAATGTTTAAAAAAGTCTATGTAGGTATGCCTACTGAAGCACTGTGTGAAAATTTATACCAAAGCTTGGATATGAAGCCAGGTCTCCTACTCACATTAATTGTACCTTATAGCTGTGAATAAAAAGTGTTACTATAGTGTCTTGCTACACCAAGAACCACAGACACTGCCGAGGTGGGATGGCTTGTTTGCCTCAATATACTGATAGCTGTACCGTAGGAGCAATCACAGTGCAGGGGTATCTGTGGAGAGGCAAGACAAACATGTGGTTACTGAAGACGGATAGCAGCCTTTTCAGTAGTTGCGGGCAACAGTCTGGATGATTGACTGAGGTGGCCTTGTAACATCAGCTAACATGCCTTTGTCATACAGTTACTGAGATCGGCTGAAAGCAAGGTGAAACTACAGTCGTTACTTTTCCTGAGGACATGCAGCTCTACTGTATGAACATATGATCATCACATCCCCATATTCTTGGGGCAAAATAGTTCCCCATTTGGATCTCCAGATGAGGACTACTCAGGAGGATGTGTCATCAAGAAAGACAACACTGGTATTCTATGGATCAGAGTGTGGAATGTTAGCTCCCTTAATTGGGTAGGGAGGTTAGAACATTTAAAAAGGGGAATGGATAGATTGAAGTTAGATGTAGAGGCGATTAGTGAAGTTCAGTGTGAAGATGAGCAGTATCTCTGGTCAGGTGAGTACAGGGTTACAAATACAAAATCAGTTGGGGTATTACAGGAGTAGGTCTAATAATGAATAGGAAAATAGGAATGCAGGTAAACTACTATGAACAGCACAGTGATCACATTCTCGTAGTCAAGATAGATATGAAGCCAACACCAACCACATAAGTACAAATTTATATGCACACTAGCTCTGCCATTGTTAAGGAGATTGAAAAAAATGTATGATATGAGAATGCAAGCTTTCTCAGCGAATCTCAATGATGAAATCATCTTGGGTTGACAGCCGAGTCAGTGCTTCACTCTCCAGCAACATTTTGGAAAGTTTCTTTCCTGCCAACTTCCGGTAAAATGTCGGGTTCATGTCTTTTCTGGCTCTTTAAAGATTATGGACTGCACACAAGGGTAGTAAACATGTATATTTGTTGCACTGGATGATGGCAGCTGTCGGCTTTGATGTACAGGTCTGTGTGAGTTTTCTTTCTGTATTACTGTATACTGTATTTAATTGACAATAGCAGAAGATAAAAAATACAGAAAATAAAGCACATAAGATGGACCACAGACGACTATGAATAGAGATTAACAGGAAGTGCAAAATGGCTAAGTAGCACTGGCTAGAAGGTACATGCAAGTCTGTAAAAGAATTTATGATTAGGAGAAAATAAGACACCGCCTACAGGAAAATATAAGAGACATTTGGAGACAAGCTGTATGTATATCAAGAACTTGGAAGGAAAACCAGTTCTGAATACAGAAGGGAACCTGAAAGTTGGAAAGAGTAAATTTTGGGCGACTTAACGAAGGAAATGAAGTTCCAGTCAATATTGTAGGAAGGGAAGAGGAAGTAAATGAAGATGAGATAGGAGATACTACATTAATAAATGAATCTGACAGAGCACTGGAGTAGATGATATTCCCTCAGAGCTACTAAGTCTCTGGGAGAGCCAGCCATGACAAAACTATTTCACCTGGTGTATAAGATGTATGAAACAGGCAAAATACCCCACGACTTTAAGAAAAATGTAATAATCCCCATTTCAAAGAAACCAGTTGCAGACAGGCACGAAAATTATAGAACCACCAGTTTAATAAGTCATGGTTGCAAAATTTTAACATGAATTATTTACAGAAGAATTGAAAATCTGGTAGAAGCTGACTCGAGGAAGATCAGTTTGGATTAAGAGAAATGAAGGAACATGGGAGGCAATAATCACCTTACAACTTATCTTAGAAGACAGTTATGAATTTTGTTCATTTGGAGAAAGATTTTGACAATGTTGATTAGAATATACTTTTTCTAAATCTGAAGGCAGTAGGAATAAAATATGGAAAATGGAAGGTTATTTACAACTTATACAAAAACCAGACAACAGTTAACATGGATGAAGGGCTGAAAGGGAAGCACTCGTTAGGAAGAGAGTAAGACAGGATTACAGCCTTCTCCAGTGTTAATCAATTTGCACAAAGAGCAAGCTGTAAAGGAAAGTAAGAAGAAATTTGGAGAAGTTCAGGGTAGAGAAACAGAAACATTGTGTTTTGCTGATGACGTTGAAATTCTGTCAGAGATAGCAAAGTACCTGAAAGAGCAGTTGTATGGAATAAATAGTGCAATGGAATGAGCGTATAAGATGAACATGAACAAGAGCAAAACAAGGGTACAAGAATGAAGTCTAAGAAAATCAGGTGATGCTGGATGAATTAGATTAGGTAACGAAACAATAAAGGTGGTAGATGAGTTTCGTTATTTGGGCAGTAAAGTAACATACAATGTTCACAGTGCAGAAGATATAAAGTGCAAAATGGCAATGGGAAGAAAAACATTTTTTTTTAAAAAACAAAATTTGTTAACATCAAATATTAATTTAAGTGAAGCATTGTACGGGAGTGAAACATGGACAATAAACAGATCAGACAAGAAGAGGATGAGGCTTTTGAAATTTGATGCTACAGAAGAATGCTGAAGATTAGGTTGGTAGACTGTAACTAATGAGAATGTACTGAACAGAACTGGGGAGAATAAGAATTTATGGCATACCTTGACTAAAAAAAGTGACTGATTGGTAGGACACATTCTTAGACATTAAGGAATTGTGGATTTAGAATTGGGGAAAAGTGTGAGAGAGTGTGTGTGGATGGGGGGAGGGGTAAAAATCTTGCAGAGGGAAACTAAGAGACAAATACAGTAAAAAGATTCAATTCGACGTGGGTTGCCACTCTCATGAGGAGATGAAGAGACTTGCACAGGATAGAATAGGGTGGACACCTCCAGTCTGAAGACAACAACAACAATAATATATCTTGTTTAAGACAGTCCATTTACAAAATCACTTTCCTGCATAACATGCAATAAAAACAGAGCAGATAAATCTTGTGGTTAACTACAGAAGTTTGCTAACTTTCTTACCTGTACATTCATAATAGATGCACTGCTAACACCCAGAGAGTCAGCAATTGCATTACACATATCCATCAGATCACTGTAACATCTCTCTTCTAACAGCTTAAGTTCTTTAGCAGCTGGAGAATCAGTAACTGTTGTTGTGTCAGTTGAATCTTTGGCTGAAGTTGATGATCCTTTCATGGCCATTGTCAACTGAGGAAGAGAAAAATTATTCAATGGTGTCATTTATCTTTTATATAAGGCAAAATTACTTTCATGAGTATACCGTATGGTCAAAGTGACGGTGTTTAATTATGAGAATTCTAGACAATAATATAATACACTAATACCGTATTTATGCAAATATAGGCCGCACCTAAACTTTTGACAAGAGATTATAGGAAAAAAAAAGTCTCGAGTATAGGCCGCAGGTTTTTAAATTTTTATTTTATTTATTTTATTCTTTTGTATAATCGAACTTTTTTTGCAATCAGAAACACAATGTTAACGAAATAATGTTCTCTTTTCAATAAACTCAAAACAAATATGCAAAACTGTAAATCAACGAATAGCTAAAATTTTACGATGCTTCTCGCCGGGCTCCAGCACTTATGTTGGCAACAGATAAACAATGAAGTGTAGAATCGCGCTAATATTTTTCATAAACGTTATTGCTGCTCGTTTCGGTGGCAGTAAAATAAATACTGTACCTGCTCTATGGTTGACAGGTTCTTGTATGTACCCTTGTCCATTCAGAAAAAAATAATTTTCGTTTTAATTGAAGTTGTCATGAAAAAACATTTATTGGTCATCTGAGTTCAAAGACCTTGCCGTCATTACCATTGGTGCCAACGTAACCACTGCAGCCCTGCGAGAAGCGTCGTACAATTTAACCAAACGAATAAGAAAGCGAGACGACAGGCCGATCCGGGCGCCCCAAGTGAGGGGACGCTGAAACAAGGCATGTTACTGGGCATTTCAAGTGTTGTATAAAGCGGAGGCGTGTGCTGCGAAAATATAGTATTTTTCGGTGTGTGTGTGTGTGTGTGTGTGTGTGTGTGTGTGTGTGTGTGTGTGATGATGCTTTGGCTTGCAACTTTATAGTGGGAAATGAACGTACAGGTTACACTGCCGAATGTAAGCTTCAGGTTGCCTAGTCACAATAATGGACATGGAAAATGGGAAGTTCGATGTAAATTTGACGCTGACAAAAAAAGTTCGACGCTGGTGTGTAAGTGAGGATATACTATTAAAATGTTCGAAGAATCATAATGCATTTCAAGAGCTAAAATGTAAATATACCAATGTTTGCTTGACTTCCTAATTCTAAACAGGAACTGTGGATTTGCCGTTACAAAAGGAATGATTCAGCTGCAAGGCTGCAAATTAGCCCCGAGTTCCATGTACATCGTTTCATGGAAATAACCCCCAATGAATGTGAAAACCAGTGAATCTGGTCGTAGAAAAGTACGTTATTTTAAAACGTAGCATTGGAACTCAACATCAGCATTAGCTACACAAATCAGTTGTTCCGCTATCTTAACCTCCCATCACCGCTCACGGTAGGTGTTACCGTACCAACGTAAACGTCACAGTAAAATCTCTCACAACACACACTAAACTTTTATCGCGAAAACTAGCTTCACTGACTACATCAAATTAAAATCATTTGAGTGCTTAGGAAGTGTTTATTACGTACTATTTTTTGTTTTAAGGCCGCGCGGACGTGTTAAAAAAAAACAGTCGTCAGCTTTTGCTGGCTGCGGTACAGAATGACACCATTCGATTTATATCGAAATAACACTTCCACGAATTCCCGCGCCATTTCCGTGAACAGGTACAAAAACATATATGTAGTTCTGGAAAACTGTTACTGTAGCATTTTTGAAAATTACCTAGTTTATTACATTTCTCAAACCAACATAAAAGTGAGCGTGCAAATTTGGAAACTAACGACTTTGGGAAAAGGAGCGGTTGGGGGGGGGGGGGGGGAGAGACTGAATCTCGATTATAGGCTGCACCACGATTTTGTACGCCGAAATCTGGGAAAAAAAGTGCGGCCTATATTCGAACAAATACGGTAATTAATTTCAAATTTCTGAAACTGAAAAGAAACACCATATGGAAGGAAAGCAATTAAAAAAGTACATTTAAAGAAAAACTGGAGCACAGACACCCCTAATAAGGTGGTGGATGCACCTTAATGTTCAAATGTTTGTTAAGCTTAAGGGACTTACTGTGGGGTCATCAGTCCCTAAACTTACAAAGTAGTTATGAACTATGTTATACTAAAGACAAAACAAACATCCATGCCCAAGGGGGGATTCGAACCCCTGACCATAGCGGCCATGCAGACTGTGACTGGCGCACCGCAGACCGCTCGGCCACTGTGGCCAGCTAGATGCATCTTACAGTACCAACAAATCATATAAGAAAGTCCTTCAATAACAGTAGGCAATTATTCTGATACAAACTTAATGAGTGAGAGAGTAATCTTATGGTGAACATGAATAGCCGCTCTCTGTCAACATATAGTAAATTGGTCAGGTGTAGCAACTGTCAAAATTATCATGTTTTGCAACATTACTGCACCTCTAGTAATGACTATCAATGTCCTAAACACACTAAATATCAAACAGGTGCTGTCTTTTCATTACAGTCAGTAAAAGTAGGACTACAGTGACAGGTGCACACAATACAATGCATGCACATTCAATAACAGATAGGAAAAATACAACACTGTTTTTTAATCTCACATAAAAGTAATTTTGATGGATTATTTTCTTTTCTGATAGATAAACAGGAAAATATGCAAGAAACCTCAAGCATTTCATGTTGCTCTTTGGATAAATTGACAACTACAGCTGCAATCACCCAGTTATGACTTTGGCAAGGGTCAGCTATAAAATGGAGCAATAACTTTGTTCAATCTCACATAAAAGTAAACATATTAATTGTCGTGGTAAAGGTCTGACTGCATACCTTAGGCCAAGCCGTGGGTATCTGTGTGGTTCTTGTTACCCCTACCTCTTAATTGATGACTGAAAAGAAAGTGGGTCTTAAGGTCTTTGAAAGATTAACTGAAGACAAATAAGAGGCTCCACAAAGGTAAATCAGCATTAAAAGTGGCCCAAGATTGTGGTGTTTGACACCCATAACAGGGATAAAGGTGTTCAATATCTGAGCTGATATTGAATCAAAAAGCCCTGGAACTCTGTAAGGAGTTTAATGAAGGTGACCCTGAAGCAGCAGCCCCATGGTACAAGTGAAGTAAGGAAAGAATAACAATTCTTGCTTGCAGTAATGCTACTGGAAACCTGCAGTTTAAACTTACTATGATCAGGAAATCAAAGAACCCAAGAGCTTTCAAAAACAATTGAAAACATGCTTTACCAGTCAAATATTATAACCAAAAAAGTGCTTGGATGAGCTCAGAAATTTTCAGAGAAAGAGAGGGGGGGGGTTGATGGGATTTTTTTTTTTTTTTTTTTTTTTTTTTTTTTTTTTTTTTTTTTTTGTACCAAAAGTTGAACAGTTTTTAGAGGAAAAGCACTTGACAAGACAAGCCATTTAACTATCAGATAATGCCCTCCACTCATCCCAGTGATGATGAACTGTGAGTTGGGGAAATAGGAGCACTGTTCCTGCAGCCAAATGTCAAATGTTATGGCTATTGATCAGCCTATGGACCAAGGTGTGTTGGAGGCATTGAAAAGAAATTAGAGAGCTTTTGTCATCTTTGATTGACACTTTTGGCCAAGGAGAATAGATAATTGTAAAATTGTGTCAATTAAATCTGAAAGACGTGGCTTACATTTTGGTGCAATGTTGGGACAGCAACAATTGCAAAATCATGGGAAAACTCTGTTATATGAGGAGACAGAGAGATTCTGGCAAGGAAGAAATTAGCATGTAAAAATGAACAGACTGTTGCCTTTGCTTAAATCCCTGGATGTGTAGATGCTACTGATGAGGACCTTAATCAGTGGCTTGTCCTTGATGACCTGTATTAAATCACTGAGAAAGATGTCATTGGCACTGTTAACAACAGAGAAGAGGAACAAAAGAGGAAGAAAACACAGTTGATAAAGTAGTGCCAAAATAATACACAATAAAGGATTAAAAGCCCTACAATCAGCACTGAAATACGTGGAGCAACAAGAAGAAACCAGCAGCACAGAGTGCATGACATGGTGGGAAGAAAAATACACTCTGCAGGCAAACAAAAGTCTATTACAAACTTTTAAAAACAAAACAATATATATCAAACTATATTAATGCTATTTATTTGTGTTGCACAGAGAAAGTAATTGCTGTATCAGCTTTATCAATAACAAGACATCAACAACCATTTCTGGGTAATCCGACATCACAGAGTCCCATTTGCATTAGATAAGCAAGATGGTACTGTATTTGTAAATGAATAAATATTTTATTTGAACCTCTGTAAGCTATATCTTGCTGGAGGAAAAATTCATGTGTGTCCCATTATCCACAGTTTATAGAATAATGCCAACACTCGGGTCAGATCAAACATTGACCATTACCAGTTTTGAATGCCCTGCAATTCTTCACCTGATGCTACATATTTTAAAACATGTCAAGACCATTGTAAACATATGTATCATGAAAACTTGAAAAACAAAATGAGTAAACATGAATTGTGGTGATAATTATTTACATCAGGAGATAAGCTTTACTTACTGTTGTTAGTATTCTTTTTTCTTGCACACATTACTTGTTATGCTTTACACATCTTGCCACAGATACACAACCTCCACAATGCTCCAGACACACTTTAAAATATGAAACACCTAATGATGAATCACAAGGTGAGTCAAAACTGGTGAAGACCAATAAAAACTGAAGAACCACAAAGGGAAGGAAGGAAGATTGGGGTTTAAGGTCCTACTGGCAGTGTAGTCATTACAGATGGAGCACAAACATATTGTATTCATAAGATAGAGAAGAAAATTGGCCATTCCCTTTCAAAGAAACCACCCTGGCATTTCCTGGGAGTGATTTATGGAAAGCATGGAAAACCTACATACGGATGGCCAGAGGCACAACTTAACCAGTGCACTCTCAAAAATAAGTCCAGTGTTCTAAACATTGTGCCACCTCACTCAGTAAAAACCAGAAATGGAGACTGGGTGCAGTTATTTATGGGAGCCTTCATTCATCATAACCACAGTGTTTCTCATCTGGTTAGAGAACATACACTCATTCATACAATCACAGGCACAACCCACTAACAAACAGGTATCATCTCTGGCTGTTGTTCGTCACAATGGTCATCCCAGCCTTCCCACTTCAATAGGCACATGTGTAATAGAGAGAACATCTCAGAGTTGGCCACTGTGGCACTCGTAGCATGGAGTAGACCCACACTTGGTGAACATTAGAATCAACAGTACAAACTGCGTAAAGCGTGTCATTTGCCTGGCCACCTTTGCAAGAATACATCGAGGTGTAATAAAGGAACTACATTGGGTCTATCTTGGAACAGGCAGGAATGTAATCATAGTAATTTATTATTAGAAAAAATTACAGGGCATGCATAAATCTGATTTACACATATTTTCTAGCCCATTTGTACATCTGCTCTGATTAGTTCCTCTTTATGATCTACGTTATGTTAACTCAGTAACATCTCATTACAGGGTTTTATTTACCAACAGTGATGGTGTATTACTGTGTGCCCTTTTGCACATAGTGAAATAGTGAAGTTAAAGTACAGGGTGGTTCAGAAGTCCAGAACACCCTCATAAAATTCAAATGGAGTAGAAAACAAAAAAAAAAACATAGTCCCTACACATGAGGAATGGAAGGGGGACAAAACTTTTAAATAGCAGCCATCAAGAAAGTTGCCATCTTGGATTCAACTCCAAAATTTCAAATGGGAAGGTGGTCATGTGACACAACAGATCGAGAATTTCACCAGAAAAACAATGATGATGTTATTTTAACATATCTTCATTCATTCTTGAGCTATAACCAATTATTTGTGGCAACAGTGGGACGCTCGGCATGAGTCTAACGTTTTAAACAGTGCAAAGTGAATATTCTGTATCAGATATGTTACACATGTTTGAATGTTAGGTCACGTTTACTCATGTTAATGTTTTAATCATTGTTTCTTCATTTACAGGTTATGGAATGTCATTAACACAGGACAAATACATTGAACTCATCTTGATGTTAGGAGAATGAATACATGGGTGATCTGTGGTGTCGCACAAGTCCAAAGTGCGCGCCACCTACTTTCGCCGTGCGCCGCCATGCACGCACGGCGCAGCGTTCTTACGACGTCAGCCACGAGCGCCTTCTGCTACAACTCCGCTCGTGGCCACGACTGAACGACATCGTTAACTTGGGACTGAGATAGGAACCAGTTAACACTTCGGAATCAGATAGGCACCAGTGAAGACTTGGCTATCGGACAGGCACTAGGCAGGCCTCTAACTCTACTATGTATCAGCATTCTGCAGTACAGAACTATGTAAAAGTTTAGTATTGTATAAATTCTGTGCAACATATATCTCGTTCTAATTTACTCTAGTGTTTCTAGTTTCCACTGTCCCACTGGCTGGTCACCTCCTACCTGCACAAGCGTGCATCCTGTATTCCTGTGTCAGTCATTCTACTCGGCCACCGACACCTACGACGGAAACGAGACACAAAAGTGGCGACGAGCCTGGGACACAAAAGTGGCGACGAGGATGGGATAGACGAACCTTGTACCAGCCCGCTTGCAGCAGCCAGGCAGCAGCAGTCGGAGCACGCAGAAATTGCTCCCGCCCACCCACCCTTATAATAAGATTTTTGGGGGAACATATTGTTACGTGTTTTGTGGACTTTTTTTGTTGCAGAGTGTCCTCTTTCATATTGCATTTGTGTTTTGTTATAATTTACTTGTATGCGTGGCGCCTAATCGGTCAGCATGGCCACTACCCCGAACCCAAACTTAATGGAAATTATTCTGTTACAGACGGCGCAAATCACGCAACTCCTACAAGCTGTGTCCCAGCTAACAGCGCAAGCAGCTAACCAACAACAACAGCCGCCGCTTCAGCAGCCCACACCTGCCGCTGCACCTCTCCCTACGTTCCGCCAGTACAACGAACGTGAGAAAGAATGGAGCGACGGCTTCACACAGTTTCAAGAACTCGTCGCGGCTCATCAACTAACAGGTCTGACAGTCAAACATTTCTTTCTCGCTGTAGTTGGCACCAAGACTTTCGTGTTACTGCAGAAACGTTTCCCCCACGCATCTCCTCGTGATGTAGACTTTGATGCAATAGTAGATGCACTGAATGCTCATTATGAGAGAAAAGTTCTCGTAGCTGCGGCACGGTACCGCTTTTTCAGACTTAAAAAATTACCTGAGCAGTCACACCAGGAATGGATCACCGAGTTGAAGGGCTTAACCCGCAAATGTAAATTTACTTGCTCTTGTGGACTGTCATATAAGGACGTTATGTTGAGAGATGCAATTACACAAAACATTCAGGACCCCAGAATTAGAGCAGAAATTCTGAAACAGTATGACCCTTCATTAGAAAGTGTTCTGCAGCTTATAGAAGCACATGATACTTTTGACTTAGCAGATGTAGAAATGCAAAGCCACAGTGTAAATTCAGTGCGCCGCAACGGACGCTTTTCTACCCATAGTTCTCAGTGTAGCCCTAGTGATTCTTATTTTTGTGCTGGCCGTGCTGAACAGACAGTGAACAGTAGACAGTGTAAAAGTGCGACACAAAGGTCACCCCGTCGTGTTAGACAAAGTAATTTGAATAACGGGTGCCAACGGTCTTTTCATTAAAATGTTCATAAGTCTTGCCCCCAGTGTGTATCTCGCCACAAGCGTGCGCATTGCCATAGTTGCAACGCAACCTGTTATTAATGTGGCAAATCGGGACATGTACAGTCCGTGTGTATGCAGAATGTAAACTCAAAGAATGGTACCGTTAGAAACAGCACTTTGCCGAGTGCACGAACAGTTCGTGCTGTCAATGTTATAGACGCTGTGGAATTGAACAGTACTTTACTTAGTTCTCAATTGCAAGAAAGTTCATCTGCGCCTACTGCAAAACTATGTACTGAGCCACGTCGCAAGCGCCGTCGAGCATGTAAATCTGTGCAACGGAAAAGGGTTCGGGACAAGCAAAATGACAATGTACAGTGCAATCCTGTAGTGAACCTAGTGCCGTCTGCAACTTCTCCTTGTAAAAGTGCCCAGTACTGTGTAGTTAGTGACAGTAGACTTGGTGTAGCTACTCAAAAGTTTTGTGCAGTAGTTAGTGAATCTGTAGTAGCCTCGCATTGGGCGGACGCACGATCCGGTGGTAGTGCCATCTAGGGACAGTGATATTAATCTATGTGCCGATTCTGCGCCGCTTCCTACTGCACGCAGCCCGTGCATGCGCAAATGCAGCAAAGCTGTATTAGACGTTGCCCACATTCGCGCTCCTGTCGAGCGCCACAAGCAAAAACTTTTTGTGACTCTTTGCATAGAAATTAAGACTGAAATTTCAGCTTGGTACTGGTTCCGCTGTCACATTAATAAATAAAGATACTTATGAACTTGTGGGTTCGCCAAAATTGTCGCCGTCTCAACAAGTGCTAACAGCGTACACAGGACAAAATGTTCCTGTGCTAGGAATGTGTAGCCTGCCCGCCTCTTTTCAAGGTGTAACAAAAACAGTTGCTTTTGTAGTTCTTCAGGCCAAATCTACACAGAACATTTTTGGATTCGATACATTCGACTTGTTTGGTTTATCAATTCAAAGAGATGTGCTTCAAATTTCGTCAGTAGTGGCTCAGGACAAAATAAATGCATTGTGTGAAAAATATAGTGACTTGTTTTCGCCGGAACTAGGTTGTGCAAAAGACTTCGTGGCACATGTAACTTTAAAAGAATCTGCAGTTCCAAAATTTCGTAAAGCTAGACCAGTGCCTATTGCAATTCGTGATAAGGTTGCCGAAGAACTTAAACGTTGGCAAGATAGTGGGGTGATTTCTCCTGTTTGTGCGAGCCAGTGGGCCTCGCCTTTAGTAATTATACCCAAGCCATCAGGAAAACTTCATCTCTGTGCGGACTTTAAATCAACAGTGAACAGTCAAACAATTGTAGACACAAAAGCGGCGACGAGGCTGGGACACAAAATGATCGATGAGGATTTCAACAGTAGTCACCCAACAAGTGAGAGCATTATGTGGAGTTGCCAAGCTTTTGGCCAAATTCCAGGCAACAGGTTGCATCACAGATAAATCTAATACGGCGTCCTACATAAGCGTCAAAAGCAAGCAGACATAAATGTGACACTTCACATACAAGCAGCAACATTCAGCGACATTGCCATGTGTCCTATGTGCGTGCGAGAGCTTCTCGCACAAGATGGCCCCTAAAACTTGTGAAGGGGTTGATATGGAGCCGTTTATTTCGCATATCAATATATTAGGCGTTAAAGAAGTTTTCTTGGTTGGAGAACTGTGTGACATAATAGAAAGGGTGAGAGAGAGAGAGAGAGAGAGAGACAGTAGATGAACTTGTATCCCATGGAAAAGCTCCACCCCTATTGCTAGTTGAGATCTGATTGGCTTCCATCTATACTAGTTGTCCGCCAAAAGTTTAAGCTTCTTTTATTAATATTTAACTTTCCTACACCTATTAAAATTATCTGCATACTTTCTGTAATGCTTTTGTGCTAAGCTATATTTTGGTTAATTCAAAGATTTAATTATTTGTATATTTTGTAATAAGTTTAACAATGTTAGTCTAGAAGTTTCGCTTGGCGCCAAAACAGTGGCTTGTGGCGCGCAGCGAGAGGCGGCTGCAGTCAGTCGAGCCCCAACCGCGATACCTTGCACATTCATGTCAGTTCAGTGTGGGCCAGGGACAGTTTATACATTATGTATTGTTTATATATTTAAAATTACTCAGTCTGTATATTTGTGCTTGGATATACACTGGCATTTCTTCATTAAAAACAAGCACTGGCATCCTACAAAAGCTAAAGTTATTCGTAGTGCAGTACTTCCTAGACACATCTCAACACCCCTTTAAGCATCACTTCAGGTACAACAGATGCACGACCTGTGTGCTTCACCTGTGCAATGGGACATCAACTACGCAGAAGACACAAGGTTAGTAAAAGAGTGATTTTAGACATGTACTGAAGTTGCATGTCGACACGGCACCTCGTGTGCAGTGCTGCCCCATCTACAAACCAGGGCACTGGCACAAAGTGTGTTGGTAACATCGCCGAGGAAAGGCATGAAAGAGGGGAGGTGTTTTAGGAACTTTGTCAACTATGCACTGACCTTCCCTGCCCCCCCCCCTTTTTTTTAAGAAGCCTCGCCATAAACTGATCAGCAGTTTCTAATATTTGGCAACCTTAAACTGTAGAATAATGATAGCTTCACAGTAAGACAATAAAGCGTTATTCACTTTAGAAAATAAGGTTTAAAAAGAGTGCTGTGGATTAAATTTACAAAGCAAGGAATGTTTCTGCACTATTCAATCATTACTTCAAATACAAAAATAGACTATAAAGATCACCAGCCAAATTCTTCGAAAATACGACGACAAGTACAGATACTTTCGACTATGTCATCAATGAGTTTTTCTTTAGTGACTACAGACCATCAACAATTGAATAAGTATAAAATGAGTCTTATTGGAAGATGACAGTAAATCCCACTGTACCAAGCACATTAAATTTCTACTGAAACATTATATCAAGATATTTTACTCAGAAACTTAATTTTACCCACATCTCGTTTCACATCCTAGTTGTTATCTCCTTTAGTCTCTAGAATAATTTTGTTGTTACTGGCTACTGCAAATGCATAAAGTACTCAATGCCAGTAATTGTTTAAAAAATTATAATCATGCTGTAAATCGAACTAGCCTGTGGTGTCGCACAAGTCCAAAGTGCGCGCCACCTACTTTCGCCGCGCGCCACCATGCACGCATGGAGCGGCGTTCTTACGACGTCAGCCACGAGCGCCCTCTGTGACAACTCCGCTCGTGGCCACCACTGAACGACATCGTTCACTTGGGACAGAGATAGGAACCAGTTAGCACTTCGGAATCAAATAGGCACCAGTGAAGAATTTGCTATCGGATAGGCACTAGGCAGGCCTCTAACAACTATGTATCAGCATTCTGCAGTACTGATCTATGTAAAAGTTAAGTATTGTATAAATTCTGTTCAATATATATCTTGTTCTAATTTACTCTAATGTTTCTAGTTTCTGCTGTCCCACTGGCTGGTCACCTCCTACCTGCACAAGTGTGCTACCTTTATTCCTGTGTCGGTCTTCCTACTCAGCCACCGACACCTACGACGGAAACGAGATACAAAAGCGGCGACGAGGCTGGGACACAAAATAGCCTATTACTCAGAATTATTATAGAAGACTGACACATTAGAAACAATTTAAAAATTTAACTTCAGTTGTCTATAAAGTCCAAAAGCAAATTTAGAGCTAGTTCTTTTAGGACACTTCTTATCTAAATCAAAATTCTTCATTATATGTACAACTTCAATTTTATATTTCGTTATTTCAAAAACAGTTGCAGTTTCATAAACTTCAAGGATTATTAGCACACAGAATTCTTGTGACATCCTTCATAACCTCTACAAGAAGAAGATTTTTCAACAAACCTCGACACTTTTGCAGCGTGTATGACAACGACAAGATTCAAGCAGGTCTGAATCTCAAATGTCACCTGTTGTTGTGTCTGAGATGCAGAGCAGCAGATATTGCTCACAAAGGACAGACCCATAACTGTACATGCAGTTAAGATTTGTCACTCGCTTTTGTCGTTCACGCAGGACATAGCCTTAAGCTGTAAGACCAAAATTCACCACCAATGAAGTGAGTGTGCTGTCATTATTTAGCAAGAGTCTGCAAAGTAGTACTTGCCTGTCACAAAACCTGGGATTAGCCATACCTCTATAGTGTCTATTTTATTGCTACACAAATGGCATCCATACAAAATTCAACTGCTCCAGCACCTGAATGAGTATGATCCAGACTGTCGGGTACAATTCACTGAATGGGTGATGCAGCAACTACAGGTTGTTTTCCCTATCAAGTACTGTTCAATGATGAAGCCAATTTCCTTATCAATGGTGAAGTGAACAAGCAGAATCATGGATACTGGTCAAACACAAATCCGCTCTGAATTTATGCACCCAAAGTTGTCGACTAGCAAAATGTGATGTTCTAGTGTGCTGTGTGGGGTATTAAAAACATGAGACTTACTTTATTGACAGTACATCAATGGGCATCTGAGGTTATTGGCTGAAGAAGTGTTTCCCTCATTATTCCAAAATTCTTCCAGCACGATGGACTCCCCTTACATTATAGGTACTATGTGTGCTATACCTATTTGTGCGGTTCCCTTGAAAGTGGAATAGCCACCACGTTCTGGACGTGCCCAATAAGCTGCGTACGATAAAGGACACAACATCTGTCTGGATTTAACTCCTTTGGATTTTTACCTGTGGGGCATGTCAAAGCACTGGTTTATTCCGTGAAAGTACGGGATTTGGATCATCTTAAGCAGCATGTGGTCAAATTAAGTCAAATGTGTTGATAATAGTTCATCAGAACTGGGTTCTGAGGATAGCGTTAACAATGACATAATGGACAACATATTTGACCATTCTGTGACTGTTGGCGTTCTCTTGGGACTTTGTAACATCAGCTTAATGTCTCTTCGGCACATAACACTCATGCTGCCGAGAGTCCCACTGCTACCACACATAAAATCGAGACTGAATAAAGCTATGTTTAAAGTAAGTCATTGTTTTTCTGGCACAATTCTCTATCCATTTAATATGTTACATGAGCACTTTCCCATATAAAATTTGTGGTGTCACAGAAGTCTAAAGTGCGCGTCACCTACTTTCGCTGCGCGCTGCCATGCACGCACGGCGCGGCGTTCTTACGACGTCAGCCACGAGCGCCCTCTGCTACAACTCCGTTCGTGGCCACCACTGAACGACATCGTTCACTTGGGACTGAGATAGGAACCAGTTAGCACTTCGTAATCAGACAGGCACCAGTGAAGACTTGACTACCGGATAGGCACTAGGCAGGCCTCTAGCTCAACTATGTATCAGGCAGGCCTCTAGCTCAACTATGTATCAGCATTCTGCAGTACTGAGCTATGTAAAAGTTAAGTTTGTATAAATTCTGTGCAATATATATCTCATTCTAATTTACTCTAGTGTTTCTAGTTTCTGCTGTCCCACTGGCTGGTCACCTCCTATCTGCACAAGCGTGCAACCTTTATTCCTGTGTCGGTATTTCTACTCGGCAACCGACACCTACGACGGAAACGAGACACAAAAGCGGCGACGAGGCTGGGACACAAAAAAATTTTGAGCTGAACCCACAACTGCTGCTTTCAAGATGACCGCCATGATGGTGAAATAAACAATAAGTTTCATCTCCTCCCCTTCCTCATGTGTAAGGACTCTGTTTTCTGTTTTCTACTCTATTTGGATTTTATTAGGGTGATTCTGGACTTTTGGACAAACTGGTAGTTTCATTTCACTAATTTTCCAGGCAAAGTGATATTAAGTCAGTGGCTGAAAAGCAATATCAGGAACAGATTTCACATCTAATTTCAACTAGAAATTGTATGTGATATGTAGCTTTCATTTTGAGAGTCTATCGGCTTGGATTAAAAATTTAGAAATTGCGGGATGCTACTGTTCCCTCTGTTTTTCCTTTATATCTAGCTTATAAAGTTGGACAGGTCAAACAAGAAAATGAAAATGTGAGAATACCAGAGAAACTCATGATGAATGCTTTATTTACAGTGTCCCTACACTTGAGTAGCAGGGTAATAATAATTGTTGTTCTTCCATTCACATCCAGTAACCTCAAACTTTTACATCTTTAAAAGAAACTTCATAAAACCACTCATCAGCTGGTGACTTATAACAACAAATACCACAAAAAGCTTTGTGGAAAATGATTAAAACTGCTAAGCTAGATCTATGAAATGATAATTCTTTCCTTTTTTCCTTGAACAAATACAAAATTATTACAAAAAACACCTACCATATGGACAGAAGATGCTATCAAACACGGCATGGTATGGGAATCCATATCACTCCAACATGCCACTGGCAGAGGGAACAGCACACACCACTTCCTTCATACTCGTTTTGTTTTGTGTAGTACAAGCAGTAGTATCGTGTCACAAGAAGGGCGTTCCTTTGTGGTTGAGCGGTGCGCGTGAAGGAGGTGGTAGGTGACTGGGCGTACATGACCTGTGAGATCCGTCTCTGAAGAAGATTTGGGGGGTAACTGCTTTCAGTGAAAAACTCAGCATATTTGCAGAGGGACTGTTTTTGTGTGGATTGGGTGGCTGTCAAAATGGAGGTGTTGCTGATGGTTGGTAGGTTTGACGTATGACAGAGGTATTGGTGAGTCCAACCTTGAGGTGGAGGTCAATGTCGAGTAAGGTGGCTCGTTGGGTTGAATATGACCAGGAGAAGTGAATGGAGGAGAAGGTGTTGAGGTTTTGGAGGAATGTGGATAGTGTGACTTCACCTTCAGTCCAGATTATCAAGATATCAAAATCTTAACCAGATAAGGGGTTTAGTATTCCGGGTAGTCAGGAAGGATTCCTCTAGATGGTCCACCAAAAGGTTAGCATAGGAAGATTCCATACAGGTGCCTATATCAGTGCTGTGAATTTGTTTCAAGGTGATGCCATCAAATAAGAAGTTGGTCATAGTGACGAATGAGAACGATGTGGGCTTAGAATGAGCTGGGTATTATGAAAAGTAGTGTTCAGCAGTGGCTCAGCATGAACATTGGTTATGTTGGTGTAGAGGGAGGTGCCATCAATCATGGCGAGTATGGTACCGGGTGGTAAAGGAACAGAAACTGTTGAGAGTCTGTGGAGGATTTGGTTGGTGTCTTTTATACAGAAAGGTAGGTTGTGGGTAATAAGTTGAAGGTGTCATGAGAGCTGAGATTCTCTCAGTGGGGAAGCCATAACCAGCCATAATAGGATGTTCAGGGTGATTGAGTTTGTGGACTTTAAGGAGCACTTAGAAGGTGGGGGTGCAGGGTGTAGGAGGGGGTGGGGAGAGAGAGGGGGGGGGGGAGAAGAGGGGGAGAGGTTCTGAAGTGGACCTAAGGATTTGTGAAGAAACAGGAGATTCTGTTAGATTTTTGGAATGGGATCATTGTGGCAGGGTACATAAGTGCAAGAATCTGACAGTTGGCAAAGACCTTGCAGTCTAGAACCACAGTGGTGGAGCCTGCTGAACACTACTTTTCATAATGCCCAGCTCATTCTAAGCCCACATCCTTCTTCGTCACTATGACCAACTTCTTCTTTGACCGCATCACCTTGAAACAAATTCACAGCACAGGTAGGTTCGTAAGGTATAGATCAGTTTTTAGATGGTGGATTGCAATACTTTCTGTGGGTGTGACATTGGTATGCAATTTGAGGAATTTGGGAAATTATGGTAAGGCTAGGTTGGAAGTTAAGAAACTGAAAAGTTAAAAGAGGATGATTCGGACAGAGTGGGGATGGATTTCGACTGGATAGAAGAGTGAACTGGATCAGGCAGGGTTCAATATTGGTATTGAAATATGTCTGATTGTTGGGGTTGGTAGCAAAATGGTGTTTCTATTGTAAGGGAGAAGGAGAGCAGAACATTAACAAGTCTGGCATGGTTGAATTTGGAAGTGGGGAAAAATGTAAGGCCTTGGAGAAGAATGATACTTCTATGAGACTGAGGCTTTTGGAGAAAAGGTTCATTACTTTATTTCTATACATTTTAGGTTGTTGATTGTGTGTGGTTGGTTGGTTGGTTGGTTGGATTACGAAAGGAACAAAATTGCAATGCAGCAATGGTCATCAGTCCCTCCTATTTCCAATCACAGGCATTACATTCGCTAAAATGTAGCAAAAATGTGTGTTAAACATCAAGATGAGGATGTAACTTGTCAAAAATAAAAATAATAATTACAGAAACTTAAAATGGAAGGTAGGAGAGGAAGAAGTAAAAATGCACCTGAATGTTTAGGCTGGCAAATCACAGAAATAAAATTACAACATCTAACCACTCTGTAACCCGTTAAAATCTCTTGCCTACAAATATTAGGCAAATGGAGAATAGACAGATAATGGACACTTCACTAAAGCTCCAATAGATTAATACAACCCATTCACACAAATAAAATCAAAACTGAATCAGCCATAGAAGCATTGTCAGCTAAAACAAGAGGTAAGACGACAGGGAGATTAAAATTCCACCTCTGAGCTGCTAAACTGGAGCATTCCAAGATTTTGGTGACCGCCAAACGCACACTAAATCAACACAGGAGGATCCACGCGATGGAGGTGACCGTGATTCAGCCAAGTATGACCAACACGGAGATGGCAGAGAACAACAGAGTCCTTGTGAGGGATCCACATAGAGCACCTCCACACATTTTTTGTCTCCTTTTATAAACCTCAAGAGTGGTAGTTCACCTGATCCGAAAAGTCCCTCTGGTGACAGCAATGAGCAGCATAAGCACCCCTTGCCACATGCTTCATAAGTTTCCTAAACCCTTTGCCACATGCTTCAGAAGTTTCCTAAACTACAAAATAAATGTGGTATAGATCATGTGCAAGTATAAAACTGCAAAAAATGAGCGCCTAAACACGTGCAGCGCCTCCGCACTGCGAGCCGAGAATCGGTGAGTCGAGAGTCGGCAAGTCACACAAGCAGCATGGTTCAGTAAGCGCGCGGCTCCCGCACGACTCCGGCGATCAAGGCGATCCGACCGCCAACCGAGTCGGTGAGTTAGCTGGTTCACTGGTTCACCTCTCTCCACCACTCTCCCGACTCTGCTCGGTTGCGCAGCCGCCCGTGTGGCGCGCTGCTCACGGTTCCCCCCACTTCTCTGGCGAACCACACGGTGCCGAACAAAGCAACTCCATGCATCTTTCTGTTCTCTTATCTCCTGTGTTCCGATAAAGCTTGCAGCTTGCTTACAGAAACAATCATCTGAAGCAACAGAAACCATCATATAGGCAAATGTCCTATTGCGAATAGTATTCGAGATGAAACGTATTTATTTAATGTTATATGTTTTTTCTTAATAACAGGAAAACTGTAGTCTGTAGCAAAAACGCATTACGGTACAAAGTTAAACTATATAAAATTTCCGCAAAAAAGATCCTACTCCATTTTTCTCGAAGACTTGTAATTTGCATGAAGGGAGCAAGAGGGACAGTCTCGTGTAATGTGCATTCTCTGTTGCTTAGATAGATTTTGTAAGCCCACATCATACAGTTTCCTGACTTGATAGACAAGTGCCCTGCATCAAATTATGCATATTTTATGCATCTACACTATTTTGTCAAGTTGAAAACAATGACTATGTAATTGCATAAAAAGAAAATAACTATGTGCATTAATGTTTTCTATGTCTGAAACCATTCAGTTTCGAGAATGTGTCCATTTGAATTTTTTGTTGTTGGCGTCAAATCTTTGACAGTAACAACAAACTTGTTTCCCGAGAGAGAGATAACACTAGGATGTCAAATGAGATGTGTCTAAAATTAAGTTTCTGAGTAAAATATCTTGCTATAATGTTTCATCATGAATTTAATGTGTTTGGTACAGCGGGATGTGTGTGTTTGCAATTAAAGATAAAATATATTAGGAAGCACTTAAAAAATAATTTGACTTGCTCTGTATAGAGCAAATATAAAACTTTGCACAAATAAGAGGTGAAAGGGTTGTAGTTACAGGAATTAAAATATAAGATGGAACGGAAATCGTACCAGCAACTGCAAAACCTAGAATATAGGAGCCCAGAACATTACCCCTGTACTACGCCGACTGTAAGAGTATCACCACAGTTATTTACCTAATTATTTCTTTCGGTAAGACTCTCTTCGAACTTAATCAGTTGTTGATGGTTTGTATTCCCAAAAGAAAAACTCATTGACAACATATACTAGTCAACATATTTTCGAAGAATTTGGCTGGAGGTCTTCAGTCTTTTTTTTCGTATTTGAAGTTATGAATGAAATGGTCCACGAACATTCCTCGTTTTGTAAATTTAGTGGACATTACTCTTTTGACGCCTTATTTCCTATACATTTCATACCATTCCAAGATAAAACTTTATTGCTTACTCTGGAGCTATCATTATTTTACTGTTTATGGGTGCCAGACTTTAGAAACAGGTGATCGGTGCTAGTGGCCATATTGTAGCGGGAATCTGTCGCGCTCATGTAGGACACCCGGCCGTGTCGCTGAATGTTGCTTCTTGTAGCTGCTGTGTTGTGTCGCTGAATATCGCGCGCTGTCGCTCGCGTAGTACACGGCCTTAGTGCGCATGGCTGTTTCGCCACAGCAGTTGCCACGTCCTGCATGGACCTCTTGTGCTATCATGTTTCAATCAACTCGCTCAAACTTGCAAACTACTCACTGTATAAATATGGAACTAGTATCATTTTATTCTGCAAAATATTGTATTTTTGACTGTAAGTATAGAAATATAAAAATAAAAATTTTTCATTTTCCAATTATTTCACCTGCAAAAATATTTAAATTATGTTATAACATTTTTAATTTTTAAAGTAGGTGTAATGAACAAATTCTAATTCTCTAAACTACTAAGGACTTACAATAAAATTATTACTCTTCTTTCTTCTTTCACAATATGGCCAAATCAGATAAAGGTATATTGACAAAAAAGCAATGTGACATCATTTTACGTTTTTTATTAGTTGGTGAGTCGGTAAGCCATGAAAAAGAACTAGTTCATCCCAGTGAGTGACTATTTCTGATCCGATCTCTGAAAATATCGGTTTTGCCCATCTCTAGTAGATGGTATACCTATATTGAGAATAGGTTTATGGGTAGCCTCATTTGCCAACCTGTCAGCTAGTTCATCGCCTTCTATCCCTTCAAAGAAATACTACCATAATACCATGTTGTTTGATGGCATATATGGACTCGTAGATGGCCACCACCAAAGGAAAATGAGGGAAGCACTGATTGAGGGCTTGTAGACCACACAGGGAGTCGCTACAGACGAGGAAGGGCTCCTCGGGGCAGGAGCGGATATATGTGCAAAAGATGGTGACCAGCTCTGTAGTGAATAACTCTAGCCATCTGGCAGAGAGTGCAATTCATTATGTCCTGATGTCCTGCATGCTTAGAGGCAAAGCCGGCGCAACCATCTACCACTGAGCATTGGCATAGATCACTGTAGAGCTCTGGAATCTATCAATAATTGATAGAAATTGGCAGTGAATGGCCGAAGGGTGAGCTGAGCTTTTGGAATACTGCAACAATTCCAGTATAAGGTGTGGAGGACAGAATCATCATGTCGGTGTACACAAGTGGATTTGGAAGAGAGAGAGAGAGAGAGAGAGAGAGAGAGAGAGAGTAGGAGTAAGACTCCAATTCAGTTAGAAGTAATCAAAGATGGAGACCAGCTGCCAAATCCGATCTCCATCGCCACTGTGAATATGGAGTACTGTATTTGGGAAAAGGAGATGGTGGTTTGGATGACTTGGCAAACAATGAACGTTACTAGCATAATTTGCCAGCAGTTGTTGCTAATTCGCATAAGCGGCACCCCAGCCTCCACAAGGAAACTGTCCACAGGGCTTGTTCTGAAAGCCCTTGTAGCAATCTTAACTCAACAGTTGTGGATGGGGTCCAGCATCTGCAATGCTAAGGGCAAAGCTGATCCATACGCTATGCTCCCATAATCAAGTTGCGATAGCACAAGTGCTTTGTAGCAATGCAGCAATGTACATCGGTCTGTACCCCAGGTTGAATTGCTAAGGTAGTGAGGGCGTTAAGGTGCTGCCAGCACTTCTGTTTAAGGTGGCAAATATGTGGAAGCCATGTTAGCTGGTTGTCAAACACCAGTCCCCAGAAACAATGAGTTTCCACTACATTGAGTAAGTGGTGGCAGAGAACTGAAACCCACGTGCCAGAGCCCATGAACTACACCTTCCGTATGGCCACCTGCAGGTGGTGTTCAACAACACACAAACTGAAATATGTGCAGAAGTCATCAGCTTACAATTAGGGAGATACTGATGACCTTATTGCTGTTGCTACGCCATTAATAGCAACTAACAAAAGGGTGACACTCAAGACAGAGCCCTAGGGAACCCCATACTCCTGAATATGCAAAGTGCTATGTAAGGCGCTAACTTGTACATGGAAGGTTCAGAGAGATAAAAAGTTTTCGATAAAAATTGGGAACAAGCCCTGGAGACCCCACCCACGCAATATAGATAGGATGTGATGTCACCAGGTCATGTCATATGCCTTCAACAAGGTCAAACGCCCCTTGTGGAAACTACCTTGGCATTGAACAAGCAGGCACTGAGATTCAAGGAGCCAACACAACTGCAGACTCACCATATGTCCTAGGAGTTTGCAGAGAAAGTTTGACCTATAACTATCAACGTCGAGCTGGTCTTTACCAGGCTTGAGCACCGGAATGACGGCACTCTCTCACCACTGTGTCAGGAAGGCACCACAACTACGGATGCGATTAAACAAGGATAGAACACATCACTTGGAATCTTCAGGTAGATCTGATTTTGGATTATGTCTGGTCCAAGGGCAATGTCAGGGCAATTGGCAAGGGCACTAAGGAACTCCCACTCACTAAATGGAGTATTATACACCTCAGAATGGTGAGCGGTAAAAGAGAGCTGTTTGCATTACACCGACTGTTTTAATGTAAGAAAGCAGGATGATAATTTTGATAGGCAGAGGCATGAGCATCGGCAAAAGCCTCGGCAATGGCACCTTGATCTGTACAAGCAGCTCCGTGTATAGAGATACAAGCTATTACTGCTGGGGTCTGGTAGCCACATAGGCGTCGGATCTTCATTCAGACTTGTTAAGGAGAGGTACGTGACCAAATAGTGGAGAGCACACACACGAGCTCAGAGCCGCTTAAAAGCTATGAGGTTCTCCAGAGTTGGCTGCAATTTATGTCACTGTAGAGCCCGCATATGTTCTCAGAGATTTCAAGGGAGCACCAAAGCACTGTATTTCATCTGGGGCATACTGAAGAGCAAGGAATGTTACTCTCTGGGGCAGAAACAATGGTCCTAGTGACACTCTCAACCACAACACTGACTGTATCATTCTGTTAGAGGTCCAACAGCAGCATCAGCAGGGGTAAATTCTTTGCAGTTTACCTCGTTTAAAGCTCACAGAGGAAAATGTCTAGGGCACTGACAATGGGGCAGTGACAGAAAGATACGAAAGCGGTCTCTAACACACAAGTTGTCTTGTGACCTGCAAACCAACAGGTCAATGGCTGAGTGGGTACCATGCGCCACACTGAAATGCATGAGAGTGCCAGTGTTTCAAAGGCAGAGGTCGAGTTGAGATAGTAAGTTCTTGACATCTCTGCCATATCCAGTAATAGTGGTGCCACGCCACAAGAGGGTTATGGGCATTAAAATTGCCCAGTAGTAGAAAGGTGGTGGGATTTGGGAGATCACTGCAGCCAATACATTTGGCAGTACATCACTAGCTTGAGGGAAATATAGGCTGCAGATAGTTCATATGGTATCCTTACCCTGACAGCCACAGCTTCTAAAGGCATTTGAAGGGGCACAGGTTCGCTATAAAGAGAATTAAAGACATACACACAGACTCCACCTGACACCCTACCGTAAATGCTATGACTTTTGTAGTATTCCCAGTACCCACAAAGGGCAGGGGTCCACAATGCTGGGAACTATGTCTCCTGGAGGACAATGCAGAAAGCAGGTGTTGTGCTTAAAAGTTGTTATCATTCTGTCGGGTCTAGGAAAAAACCAATGCAATTCCACTGGAGGATAACACTATCAATGCTCTGGAAGACATAATGCACTAAGGAGGGCTTTTAATACCTCAGGATCACTTGCTGTCACTGCTTGAGAGGTTGTTAGATCTATATCCATTGTTATCGAGGGCCCGTCGAGATCTAGGTCCTCTGGGGATGCTATAATCTCCACTTCATCCTCAGATTCAGATGTACAGGGTGGTGGTAGGGGAACCACTAAGGTCTCTTTCTTCTTGGAGTTGTTCTTTATTTTTCCTTTGTTTCTTTCTTTGTGAAGGGCTGTGCATGGACATATACCCAAACCTCCAACACTTAAAGCAGTGCATAAGGAAAGGAATGTAGGGTTTGACGTCACACCAGTAGATCAACACCTTGACTTTATCTGGTAATGAGTCACCCTCAAAAGCCAAGATGAAGGCACGGTGGCAACCCTCTTTCAGATCCCTATAGATGTGACAAATGAAGTGAACACCTCGCCAATCCAAGTTCTTGCGCAACTCGTCATCTGACTGTAATAGCAGATCCCTGTGAAAAATGATACCCTGGACCATATTGAGACTCTTCAAAGTGTCACAGGTGAACTATGCCCGTGACTGGGCTGGGGATGACAATGTTATCAAGACAGAACCAGATCTCATTTTTGAGATACCCTCCACCTACTCGTAACTCTCTTCCATGTTTTCTACAAAAACAGATGCTTAGTAGATATAAATCATTCTCCAACTTTTCTAGTACAGACTGAGGGGCATACACTTCACCTTGATTTCGACTCCTACATTCCTCCCATGGCATGGCCAGCACTGAATTCAATCTTAGCAAGTTTAGAGATGGTGGTTATACATCTGGCAATGATATTCTTAGCTTGTTTCATTGTGTTCCCATGAGTAGCTAGGGAAGTAAAGGTCCACCCAGGCAGAGCTTCACTTGCCTTGGTAAGCCTAATATAACTGAGGTGCGGCAGGTTTCCCAGAGTTGCCTGTTAGCAACTGTTCCACCGTGACAGGCATGCATCTCCTCAGCATGTAGCACATCTTAAGATTGAGTTATATATATATATATATATATATATATATATATATATATAAAAATTCCTAGCAGGAAAAATAAAATATAAAAAATAGACGAAGATTACTCACCAAGCGAAGGAGCACAGGTGTGACAGCATCACAAATAAATAAATGAATACACACACACACACACAATCGCAAGCTTTCACAACCCAGTTGCGTCTTCAGGCAGTAGGGAAGGAGAGGGAAAAGGAAATGATGAGGGTTTTAAGGAAGGGGGTAAGGAGCCATTCCAATCCCGGGAGAGGAAAGACTTACCTTGGGGGAAAAAAAGGAGGGTAAACAAATGCACACATGCCCACACATTCACACAGACACAACAGACTTGTGTCTGTGTGAATGTGTGGGCATGTGTGCATTTGTTTACCCTCCTTTTTTTCCCCCAAGGTAAGTCTTTCCTCTCCCGGGATTGGAATGGCTCCTTACCCCCTTCCTTAAAACCCTCATCATTTCCTTTTCCCTCTCCTTCCCTACTGCCTGAAGACGCAACTGGGTTGTGAAAGCTTGCGATTGTGTGTGTGTGTGTGTGTGTGTGTATTCATTTATTTATTTGTGATGCTGTCACACCTGTGCTCCTTCGCTTGGTGAGTAATCTTCGTCTATTATATATATCATCATCCCTGTGACCCGGGCAATTAAGTCCAGATCCCTGGGCTCTGCTTCCACTGCCGTGCCATATGGTGGTCACTGAGCCACATACAGAGCTTACGCTGTGGAGGACTATTGGCACAACACAGTACACAGCTCAGGGACCCCGGATTCGCCAAACCCGTACTCAGCAAATTAATACTTGTCCCCTGAGGGGGATTGTCTGTGGTGGTGTAGGGATGTTACTGAGGGTTTGATAAGCCTTGCTCTATGGCTCATATCCCTGCAACTGACCCAGATGCAAAACCTGTCCTATTCACCATCCCACCACCACCTACTCCTACATGCATGTCCTATCCCATAAAAGGCATGAACACCTGTGGAAGCAGTCAGGTGATCTACAAACTGAGCTGCAACTACTGTACAGCTTTCTACATGAGAATGACCACCAACAAACTCTCTACCTGCATTAGTTGTCAGCATCAAACTATGGCCAGGAAACAGCTGGACCAAACTGATGCAGAGACTGCAGCCTTGTATGATATGGCCCATTTCAATGACTACTACACAGCCTATGCCATATGGATCTTCCACACAAACACCAGCTTGTCTGAACTGTGCAGATGGGAACTCACCCTACAATATAGCCTATGCTCCCGCAATCCCCAGGCCTAAATATTCACTAGTTCCTGCTCCCACTTCCTCTCCCTCCCCTTCCCTACCCACACTCTAGCCTCATGTACATCTTCTATTCTGCCACCACACACTCCAGCCTCCACTTTCCTTCCTCCCTGTCTGCCAGACAGCACTGCCACATTCTCCCTCCCCTTCTATGCGTCCTTTCCTTTCCTTTCCTTTCATTTCATTTCATTTCATTTCCTTCCCTTCCCTTCCCTTCCCACTTCCCTCTCCATGCTGCCTCTTCACACCCACCACTGGTTTCTTTTGCCACAGTGGTCAGAGACCATAGTCATGTTTATCTCAGTGTGTGTATTTCTCTCTATCTGATTAAGGCTATGACAGGTGAAAGCTTTTTGAAGTTGTAATATGTTGTGTGTGCCTTTCTGCGGCTCATTGAGACCTGTCTGTGGTAAGTAGCAACTTATTCTTCTCAAAAACCAATGGACTTTGATATTCATGTCTTCACTGAAGTGCGAGAGGTAGATACTCTAACCCTTCATATCAACACAGGTTCTGCCATTTCACAGGCGTAGACTGGCTGGTGCCCTGCCATTGGCATGCATCAAACACATAAGCTACAACAAACAACCAATTCCTCTTCACAGACAATTCACAGCCAACAAAGTTTACAAATTTGTCCTTCCCATAACATATTTGATTATTTTCTATAGGAAATTTTCAGAGCAAGTACCTTATCAAGAATTGAATTTGTTATTTTCTGAGTTTTTTAATCTTTTTACCCTCAGTTTAGGTTGTGTAAACAATTTTACAGTATGTGTCTGCCCTTCATCTTTAAGATGACTGCTGCCAGTGGCTTTACACAAACATATCAGCCTGAACTTGATAGCTTAAATTTCTTAGGACGATTTCTTCAAGGGCAAGGGCTGGACTCTTTTGATAGAAACTTAGGGATCAGATATGGCTCCGTGGTGATTTCGAGGTCACTGTTAATGTACAGGAGCCTCATTGAGAAAAGTTGCTCACAATGTTGACTGTCCATCAGTACTTTCTGAAAATAATACATGGGCAAAGCCTACCTTCAGATCACATTAAATGAGGCACTGAAACAGTGGCTTGTGGTTAAAACTTCCTTTTGGGCTTGATCAGTGTCAAGGACTAATGTTTGGAATCACTAGTTCATCTGTAATTTTTCAACACTTTTTAGAACTATCTTGATGATACTTTTGTGACTGGTGCTGCTCTGGAGGATCATCTGTATAACCTCATTACTTGTTACATGTTCTACAGGCCATGGTCATCAAATATAACCTCACTAAGTCTCACTTTTTCCAGCCTACAATTGTTTTTCTGTTATAACAATTTTTGGCATGGTGTTTGCCCTATGTACCAAAATGTTCCTTCCATTACAACTTTGCCTTATCCATTATTCTTTGCAAACTCCAGGCATTTCAGGCAAAGTGGTGAACTATAAATAGTTTATTCTGGGAGTTGCTACTATCGCCCAAACTTGCAACTGTTGCTTCAGAAAGGTACAAGTTTTGTTTGCTCTGCAGTCTTCATTCCACACCAGGTCTTGCAACATTTTAACCTGGCAAAAATGTTTCATGTGTTCCTGAAGGATGGACCATACATAAGCCCTTGGTTTACTTGTTTAACCTATGAGGCTTCACAATACGAGCTCACATGCTAACTCTTTATACTAGCTACTACATTGTGGTTGGAAATGAAATTTGAAAGCTAGTTGAATGTTATGCCTTCTAAGAAAACAATAGAACTAAAGTATGTCCTCCTATGTTAATAAGTACTTGTTTGATAGTAGAAAGTAACTGATCTGACAGGCGATCCATGTGCAACCAACTGTACAAATTGTATCAAAAGTGAAAATGATTCCTCAGTGTACTGTACGAAAATCAACTCCACCTTTTATCACCTCAATCTCCGAAGAACACTTCCTCCTCCCCCCCCCCCCCCCCCACACACACACACACAATTTTTTCACATATCTGTTGGAATTTCTTTCAGATTACAATATACTATTTGTATACTCTCTCTTATAGTTGAAAAATAAAGCACTGTATGAGATGTTGCACACATGCCATTATCTCCACATGCTTAAGTTTCATGCTAAACTGTAAGTAGCCTGCAGTGCTGTGGAAAAATTTACTTTATCAGTGAGCAAAAGCAAACTGTCTTACTTTAAAAACTGGTCAGAGGATAAATGTGGAGATTTCCTACAAAGTTTTCTGTCACTCATAAACCAGGTGTCAGAAGTACTGAGAGTGTGTGTCACTAAAATATTGTTTTAAAGAAATCATCAGATAACATCAGTTTGGAAGTCAGTTTCTGGCATGTGAATAAAAAAAAAAAAAAAAAAAAAAAAAAAAAAAAAAAAAAAAAGCCACCCCTTCTTGACAGTAAACTTCTTGACAGTAAATATAAAACTTACTAATGAAAGAAATGTAAATACCTTCACTTTTCCTGTCATTAACTCACTGGCTTTTCTGCCCAGCTTCACATAGGCAACTGCAATATCATCACGAGTGACAATCATGTCCTCCCTTAAGTATTCTTCCAAGATAAGCTTGCGGAATAGCCTTTCAATGTCACCTCGAGCCCAGTTCTTACCTCTTCCATATAGTGGCAAGTTGTTGTGGCCTGAAAAACACCACACATTGGTTAAATATATTTGGGAAAATTGTTAAGGCTGGTATTACACAATCATATTTTTGATCATATCGTTGCAAACAAATATCATCAAATATTCATGACATTTCTTTGACATAAATATTTGATGTGGTGCTAAAAAGAAAAAGGGAATTACTCTTCATCATAGTTTAGACTATAATTCAAGATGGCAGACAATAAAACGTGTTATGCAGCACAGTTGCTACCATCACTATTACATTTTGTGTGCATTTGGACAAAAAAAAAAAAGGAGGAGGAAAAAATAAAATATACTTGGTTGAAATTGTGTGTTTCATGTCATGACAACAAAAACATTCTGAAAAATTTGTTGTGCAGTTGCAAGTGGAGGATCTCAAGTCATGTATGAATTACTTGAGAATGGATGTCACAACATATTACTAATTACTCAGTAAAGGAGCTCCTCATATTGTAGAGCAGAATATGCACATGAGTAATGCTCTATCACAGAACACAGGGTTTCAGTGATACTGCAATTTCTTGCTACTGGAGAGATCTAGTCTAGCTGCCACTACAGCACTTGAATACCACAGTGTGCATTAAGCAAAATAACTTCTGAAACATGAGAAGATATTTATAATGCAACTAGCTAAACCCAGCCACACTTCTCTGTGGCTCACTCTTTTTGTATCATGGTGACTAGTTTAAAGGACAGTAACAGGTGCAAGCATGTAACGCTTTTGTATCAGTTGTGAATAAACAGTTACTGTTCCAACCCTCATATTACAATTTATATTACAGTATTATTTTGTTTTACGTGCAATTTTTAAAGGAAACTTAGAAAAGAAACATAATGTGAAATGGAAATATAAACAAAATTCAGTTTTTACGAAGAAAGTAAAAGAAAGATAGAAATGTTTGAAGGAAGATGGAGCTAATCCCTTCAGCAAATGTGGCTGGCGATGAATATCATGATATGTGCCCTCGAGCCACTAACTGACACATGTTTTTAGTGATAAATCATAATTACAAACCTATTTAATTGATTTGACTGTCATGGCTGTATTAACTGCTTATACTGTCTATGAGTTCAACAGTCTGTTGAGTTGTCAACTTTGTTTACAGTTAAGCATTGTTGTTATCTTCCTCCTCTTGGGTGGATCGGTCTGTCTCTTTGTCTTGTGTTTCTACTCTGTGGTGTCTGTCATTCTGTTTCCCAGGTGTAGCAACAGTTTCTCAGCGCTCCACAGGTGGGAAGTGGTGATACACAATGGTAATTCTTACCACCCACCATCCAAAATTTATTTTAATTTCTTTGGTCTCAGCATTTCTTTTCAGTAATTGTTCCTTATCTTTACACTCTTTTAGTTTCTTACAGGGTAGGGCAAATAAAAAAGAAACACAGCACAGGAAAGGAAATACAGTAATAACATGACTATAACAAATGTTTAAAGTGACCTGTTGTGGTTTCGCACGATGTTTGACATGACCGCCGTGAGATTCTGCATGACTGACTGTAGCGGTGCTGCTCTCAAAATAGTGGCAACCAGAGCGCAGAATGGGGAATATATGAATTCCGGAAGTGGAATTAAAGTTCATTTAAAGTTACTACAATTCATTGGTGATGAGTATGGGATTTTCCATCTCTTTTAAGTAACGTGAAATTTAGTGTTATGGCAACTCTCGACGAGCAGGCTCTACGCAACTTAATCGAACAGCAACAGATTCTCACCACTGCAATACACAAGTTCGCTTCTGTAAATCTATCGGACCAAACTGCGTGGTCATCAGTCCGTAGCTTACAAACTACTTAAACCTACGTAAACTAACCTACTGACAAACACACACACCCATGCCCCAGGGAGGACTCGAACCTCCACGGCGAGCAACCGCGCACTCCGCAGCGAGACGCTTTAGACGGCTCGGCTACTCCACTGCGGCACAAGTTCGTTTCTGTCCACACCAACACCCACCTGTCATTGTTGACAATTCCCACTTTTCCCCGGTGCAATGAGGCGGCAGAGCACTGAATAGCCTACGAGAAATGCCTTCGGTAGCATTTCATATTTCATGGTTTTCAGCATTGCTGACAAACAAACTTGTAAGCCTTTATTCCTTCAGTGGATATCGCCAAACTTGTATCAACTCGCATGGTTGAAAGAACATCAATTGTTATCGTTCAAAAACCCAACGGCGGTCTTCACCTTTGGTGATTTCAAAGCGTACATCATAGCTCAGTGCCGTATTGACACGTATCCTATGCCTTGCTCTGAAGAATTATTTTCAAAGCTGGCAGGGGATCAGTACTTTTCTAAGATCGACCTATCTGAAGCACATCGCCAGCTTCTGTTGGATGCTAAATCTCACCAGTTTCTTGTTCTTAACACTCCGTTTGGTCTTTATTAGTATCAAAGGTTACCGTTTGGGGCTGATAGTTCCCCCATCATCTTTCAACGATTTTTGGAACAGTTGCTCGCTGCTGTTCCTGGCAGTATCAGTTATCAAGATGACATTGTTGTGAGTGGGGCCACCACTGTCTAACATCTCAGCAACCTCCAGACACTCTTCACAGTTTTACAATCTGCAGAATTAAAATGCAACCTCCAGAAATTTCTCTTTTTTTCAACAGTCAATTGTCTACATGGGTTTTCAGTTGTTGAGCAAAGGTATTCGTCCTCTTCGACAGCATGTTGCTGCTACTAAGGCTCTCCCTCATCTGACATCAGTCAAGGAGCTCCAGGCCTTTCTGGAAATAGCCTTCTATCACAAGCTTTTGCTATCTGCTGCAACGGTGGCTCATCCACTACACCAGTTGCTTCGTAAGAATGTGCCTTTTTGCTGGTCCACTGAGTGTGATACTGCTTTTCTTCATCTCAAAGAACAACTGCAGCAGGACCCTTGTCTTGCCACATATTGTCGCGTTGAAATGGAAACATGCTTGACTTCTAAGGCAACTAAACACAGCACTTATACTGAAAGCACGATTATTATGAACTCAACATACACTCAGCACTGACTGCCTCTCAGTCAGAGTGCTCTGCTATTTATACACAGACAGAATTTACCAGAAATTAGAAGAACAGTTAACATAAGAAACAAGTAGAATTTACAAATGAACATAAGAAAGATGTAGAACCTTCTGGAATTGTTAATTACAAAGAAATAATTTTTTTTGCCGGTGGGCGGGATTGAACCGGCGACCTTCTGCACCACAGTCCGTGACATTATCCCCTCCGCCATGCCGGCAGTTGGTGTTCGTCGTCTCTCGCGGCAATATTGCCCTGGACAACATTTGGTTCTAACCACCAACAACTCCCACTATGGCATTGGTGCTGTTTTGGTGCAAAACATCCAATCGCTTATGCGTCAAAGATACTCACTGATGCACAAAGGAAGTATTCCCAGATAGAAAAGGAGTCCCTGGCCATCATGTATGCCTTGAAAAAGTTTGGTGTCTTTCTTTATGGGGCAAAGTTTCATCTAATCACTGATCCTTATCCCCTCCGAATATTCAGCCTGATCAAACACAAGGCTCGCTGGTCATTCCAAGGCACTATAGTGCATCATGTGTCCCACATCAGGGGCAGACATCTGGCAGCTCTCCAATATCTCCAATAATAGCTTCAAGGCATCTTCCCACAAAACTGGGGTCTAGTCGGGGACACTTTTGTCCATACATGAAGGTGCCTCCCAGGGAGTTCACAGACACGCTTGCAGAACATATGGTCATCGGCACTCTTCACACCACCTACAGCAAGTGAGTGCTCAACCCAAAAGGAAGAGAAGTGTTGTGTTGAGATTCTACATGAGTGACTGTAGCGGCACTGCTCTCAAAATAGTGCTACGGCAGTGCCAACCAGAACACAGCGCAGGGAAGTGCACAGCTATGAGCATAGTTCTTGTGTATCCACTTCAGTGTATACATGTATTTGCTTTTCAAGTGTGTTTTGTTATGTATGATTTCCGGAAGTGGAATTAAAGTTCATTTAAAGTTACTACATGACCACCATTTATATATTATGGGTCCTGGTCAGCACGTTCCTGCAGGTGAATTGAAGCTAGACTGTTGCTATTGCCATCTCATCCAAATTTTTCTGCTGCAGTTCTTGGAGACTTTGAGGTTGTTGCAATACACCTTCAATTTGAGGATTCTCCACACAAAACAACTGCACACCAACAGATCAGGTGACCTGGATTGCCATCTGGAGCCACATCCACATTGCTCTCTAGTAACAACTGTATGCGTGAAAATTGTGTAAATGTACTCCATGGTTTGGCCGGCTGTATGGGCAATTGCTCCATCCCTTTGGAAGTAACTTTCTTTTCCTCCTCAGTTAATGCTGCCAAAAATGTTTTTGATATGTCAGGCCCATCTATAATTTTGGGACCTGGAACTCATCTCACTTTCTTTTCACCTGCCTACCTTCTATAATGATGCACTTAGCTATCCAATCTTACCCAGTGCCGGCATAATGTGTGTGTTCCCCTCCCCCTCCAATAATCTCTGTCTTGTTCAGTAGCCTATCTTCCACATTTAAGCCCTCACGTATGTCTCCCTTGACCAAAGTTTTTTCCATAATTCCCCCCATTTCCTAAACATCACCAGTCTTTGCCCTTGCTCTCTCTTCCTTTCCTTTCAATCCGTCTGCCACAAGAAGTAGCTACTGGGTCTGAAACCTCGTGCATGTTCACATCTTTCATTTGTGTTTACACCTGCTGACACTTGGTAACATTTTTTATCTATACAATAACATTACTTTTTCTAGAGTTTATTTTACTCGATGACCCTGTAAATGCTATATCACATTTTCTCACCTATAGTGCCGTCCTTTTTTTCTAATTTTAATAACATTGTTTCCAGGAACTAGCAGCAGGCATTGTGGCAAGTTTCACGTAAATTAGTGCAGCCAAATTTCAAGTAATTAACAAATTCATATGTTTGAGAT
Organism: Locusta migratoria; assembly: GCA_026315105.1. Classification (NCBI taxonomy): domain Eukaryota; kingdom Metazoa; phylum Arthropoda; class Insecta; order Orthoptera; family Acrididae; genus Locusta; species Locusta migratoria. The sequence goes on from CM048749.1 coordinate 362,707,254, forward strand.
TTGTTAAATTTCTTATTTTGACCTCAAAAATTAAGAGGGGGAAGGGTGGACTGTAGGCAGTGAGGTCCTACAGGTGAGTAAATATGCTATATGGGCAAAAATAATTCGAGCATTACAGCATCTGTAATTCACTAAGTTGGTAAACAAATGGCCTAAACAGCTTCAGATAACAGCAAAATTTTTAGCAAATATTTTTATATCTAATAACATTAACAAGAGTAAAACAAAGGTAATGGAATGCAGTGTCATAAAATCTGCAGGTGATGCTGAAGGAATTATTTTAGATAATGACAAAATAAAAGTAGTGGATGAGTTTTGATACTTGAGTATCAAAATAACTTCTGATGGGTGAAGTATAGAAGATGTAAAATGTAGAATGGCAAAGTGAAGAACAGTATTTCTGAATAAGTGAAATTTGTTGACATCCAATGTTAATTTATGACCTTTCTGAAAGCATATAGGAGTGAAACACGGACAAAAAGGAGTTCAATAAAAACGATGATAGAAGCTTTTTAAATGTGGTGCTACAGATTAATGCTGAAGTTAGATAGATGGGTCATATAATTAATGAGGAGGTGCTTCACAGAATTTGGGACAAAAGGGGTTTTTGGCATATCCTGACTAAGAGAAAGGATAGGCTGGTGGGTCATAGTCTGAGACATCAAGGAATTGTCAACTTAGCAATAGAAGGAAGTATGTGGGGTAAAAATTGTAGAGGGAGACTGAGAGATAAATACAGTAAGCAGGTTCAAAACAATGTAGGTTGCCATACTTCTTGGAGAGAAAGAGGCTTGTACAGGACTGGGTAGTTTGGAGAGCTCAATCAAACCAGTCTGCAGACTGAGGAGCACAATAACACAATGCAGGAGAATGATAGACAATGAATTTTTAAAACATGAACTGGTAAAAACTTACCATTCTCCTTTATCTTTTTCACATCTGCTCCTTTGAAAATATCAACAAAATGTAGAAGTGTGAAGTTGCCTTTCCATGTCATGGTACTATTCTGGCTCAGCTTCTGAACACATTTTATAATTTCCTTTGAGTCCTCTGTTACATCTACTGCTGTATATAGATTCTATATGAGAAATAAAATTAATGTATAATATATTCTTTGAAGAAAAGTATCTTAACACATATTTCTTTGAATTCCAAAAAACATTTATGTGCAATAAAAAATTATGTAAATCATATGGGAAATAACATTTAATTTCATTACACAGATTTCAAATTTTTTTGTGAAAAACAGATGGGAAGTGTAGCCTGTGCAAAGCCTTTTTAAAAATAAAATTCTTCTGGGTTGCTACTGCAAGAAGGATTTAAGGAAGTCGTAGCCTTGCTGGAGAGAAACATTCAGAGTCCGATCCAGTCCCGGAAAGTAACTGGTGACAAGAGGGGCACTTATAGGGTACTTATGTGGAAGGTTCTGGGTTTGGGAGATGAGAGAGTGGCCCTGGTAATTTGCTTCTGTGCCAGATCAGGAGGATAGCTGCGGAATGTGAAAGCTGTTATTAGGTTATTGGTGTACTGGTTCAGGGATTCGGGACTGGAGCAGACTCTTTTGCCATGAAGACCTAGGCTGTAGGGAAGGGAACGTTTGATGTGGAATGGATGGTAGAGCTGTCATAATGGAGGTACTGTTGTTTATTGGTTGGTTTGATGTGGAGGGATGTGAGAAGTTGACCATTGATAGATCGAAGTCGACATCAAGGAATGGGATTTGGAATAGGACCAGGTGAATTTGATGGGACCAAAGGAGTTGAGGTTGGAGAGGAAATTCTGGAGGTCTTCTTCACTGTGAGTCCAGATCATGAAGATATCATCAATGAATCTATACCAAACTTTGGGTTGACAGGCTTGGGTATCCAGGAAGGCTTCCTTTAAGCATTCCATAAATAAGTTTGCATACAAGAGGGCCGTCCTGGTTCCCAGGGCTTTTAGTTGTTGGTATGTCTGGCCTTCACAGGTGAAGAAGCTGGCTAGGCTAATAAGGAAATAGGTTTTAGGTTAGGGTTGCAGGTGGTCGGCATGAAAGGAAGTACTCCATCGCAGTGAGGCCATGGGCATGAGGGATGTTTGTGTATAAGGAAGTAGCATCAATAATTACAAGGATAGTTTACGGAGGTAACAGGTTGGGTAAGGACTTCAGGCAGTCGAGCAAGAGGTTGGTGTCTTTGATGAAGGATGGGAGACTGCACATAATGGGTTGAAGGTGTTGGTCTATGTAGGCAGAGCTTGCATAAAAAACAACAGACACACCTTCACAGTCTACAAGAAAAAAAACAGCCACTGACAGAACTATCCACATCAGCTCCTTTCATTCCTCTATGCAAAAACTAAAAGCATACAGAAGTATGATTAATAGAGCAGTCAACATCCCAATGGCATAAGATCTTGCTAACGAAATTATTTGAACCCTCTGCTACACACGCAATTTTTTTTACCTCTGCTACATACGTGTGACTGAGAATTCGCATTGCATTTTATATCATTTTCATGAACAATTCTGACATTATGGTTTGGAAATGTAATACATTCTAGACTTCATAACATAAATAAAAAACTGAATTCATAAACAATATATTTATGTGCATTGATAGTGCACATAAAATATTTTAACTCATAATTTACCCTTAAACAATAAGAACATTCACTATCGCTAAAATTTGTGTTCATTCAATTTTTTAGTAATGTACACTAAGTAAGAGTTATATTACTTAAAATAGTACAAAAAATTTTTCTGAAAACTGTACTTATTGGTCTCACTGTCAATTCCTACAAATTAATTGTGGTGATTGCTATTTTCACAGCTCTCATGGTGAACAGGTATGCACCAACATCTACCAGGCATACAAATTTATTGCACAGATTGCTGTAGGAATAGCTACAGCTGTTGGTAATCACAAAATTTCTGTGTTATGATTCTTGCTGTTGACTGGAGTATTTAGATGATTGACCTTCATTGCCATATAATCATGCCACAATTGTCTGGCAAGAACTTGTAGAGAGTCTTTTCTGGGAATTGATAAATCTCAATACCTCTTGTCAAATCCATATCCATTCTAGCAATACTTAGAAGAGGAAAAAAATATAAATGGTCATCTTCTGGTAATTCTTATCACAGACAGAGTGTATACATTTCATCTCATCAATGTTCTCCAAGCCAGATTTACTCCATTTTAAAATGTTGTAATTTCTGGCTTTCACTTTTCCAAAGCACTGCCAATACTGTCACCATGCAAAAATGCTGGATTCCACAGGAGGATTGTTTGTAATCTATGGAGTAATTTCATATATATATATTTTTTTTTTTTTCTAAAAAGGTGATGATAGAACTGACATTGCCGAGGTGGGGTGGCCTGTGTGCCAGTATAATACAGATAGCCGTACCGTAGGTGCAACCACAGCGGAGGGGTATCTGCGGAGAGGCCAGACAAACGTGTGGTTCCTGAAGAGGGGCAACAGCCTTTTCAGTAGTTACAGAGGCAACAGTCTGGATGATTGACTGAGCTGGCCTTGTAACATCAGCTAACATGCTTTGCCATGCAGTTACTGCAAACGACTGAAAGCAAGAGGAAACTACAGTAGTTACTTTTCCCGAGGACATGCAGCTCTACTGTATGAATATATGATGATGGCATCTACTTGGGTAAAATATTCCGGAGGTAAAATAGTCCCCCATTCGGATCTCCGGGCGGGGACTACTCAGGAGGATGCCCTCATCAAGAAAAACAAGACAGGCATTCTACGGATCGGAGCGTGGAATGTTCTAACCCTTAATCACATAGGTAAATTAGAAAATCTGAAAAAGAAATGGATAGGTTAAAGTTAGATATGGTAGGAATTAGTGAAGTTCGGTGGGAGGATGAACAAGATTTCTGGCCAGGTGAATACGGGGTTATAAATACAAAATCAGTTGGTGGTAACGCAGGAGTAGGTCTAATAATGAATAAGAAAATAGGAATGCGAGTAAGTTACTATGAACAGCGTAGTGAACACATTATCATAGTAAAGATAGACACAAAGCCAACACTGACTACAATAGTACAAGTGTATATGCCAACTAGCTCCGCCAATGATGATTATGTCGAACAAATGTATGAGGAGATAAAATAAATTATTCAGAAAATTAAGGGAGATGAAAACTTGATTGTGATGGGTGACTGGAACTCTGTCATAGGAGAGGGAAGAGAAGGAAATGTAGTAGGTGAATACGGACTGGGAAAAAGGAATGAAAGAGGAAATCGCTTGGTAGAATTCTGTGCAGAACACAATTTAATGATCCTGTATACGTGGAAGAGACCAGACGGTACCAGATTGACTTTATAATGGTAAGGAATAGATTTAGGAACCAGGTTTTAAATTGTAAGGCAGATATATACTGTACTCTGAGCATAACTCAAGAGACTGCAGAAAGGTAGAAAAGTTAGGAGATGGAACCTGGACAAATTGAAGGAACCAGAGGTGGTAGAGGGTTTCAGGAAGTGCAGACTGGCTAAGCAAGAGTGGGAAAATAAAAGAGACCTTTGGAGACAAGAAAAGTAGTGGTATGAATATCAAGAACTGTACAAAGAGCCATAACTTTTACACACATGCATAGACTGTCCCAGTGTTTACATAGGCAGGACAGGCAGATCATTCGCCATACAATATAACAATCACATGTCAGCTCTACACTTAAAAGCGCATCACAAATCTGCAGTAGCAACTCACCTTCATGAGAGCAAACACAGTCTCCCAAACACCAATTAAGATCAAACAATCTGCCATAAACAATCATCAGACATCAAACTCAATGTCTTTTGGACAACAAACCATCCAATCCACTGACATACTCACTGACATACTTAATGAACAGACAGACATCAAATACAACAGATTAGTTTCTGTATTCAATAATATTTGCCTCTTATTAAAACATCAACACAAAAAGTAAGTAACAGAAGTCTGTGCCCCCAATTCCTACCTCAAACACAAATGCAATCTCTCTCTCTCTCTCTCTCTCTCTCTCTCTCTCTCTCTCTCTCTCTCTCTCTCTCTCTCTCTCTCTCTGAACCTCCCTCCCCCTCCTTCCTCTGTCTCTTAACACCCCCCCCCTCCTTCTGAAGTCACTTTGTTGTTAATTTTTTTTCACACTTGTAGAAATAATAAACAACTTTGTAACAATTCCAGCACATTCACTTAAACACTTATTAAATTGTTTAGGTCATATTTCAAATAAACCTGTATGGTAATAAGTTTGTCAAATGTTAAATTGAATATGCAAAATGTAAACAAAAATTACTGATTCTCAATCCACTTAGTAATGTTATTTATTTTGTTAACCTAGTATGTTAATGTACACAAATGATCGTAACTTCAATACTCCATAGCATTAATGTAACTCTGTTTGATGCATGTAGTACTGGCATATACATGCTAAATTGTGAAAGTGTGCTTTGTAAAATGTGTGCAAATGTGGAAGTTTTTTCACTGATATAGGAGATTATTTTATGTCACCAAATGCAGCTAACACTTACAATACTTCACCGCATGTTTATTCTAACATGCTTTCATTAAACATAGCTGAGACAATTTTCTCATAAAAAAAACTAACAACTGTGTCATTCTTCTATCATTAGGTGAGAAACTAAAGAAGATGCAACACAAAATATATTAATAAAATCATCAAAAATGTAGTTTTAGCTCTGAAACGCGTCGCACGATAAAAAACATTGTGACTTAAGATGACTTATTATCATAATATATCCCTAACGTATAAGGTACAGTCACAGATAGCCCATGGCTAATTGTAAATTAATAATGTATAAGCTGACAAAATTTTTGATGCTTAAAGGACAACATGCCTACCAAGTTTTTAAATGGCTTTGTTATATATTTTGAATACTGCTTGCTCTTTATATTTGAGGGTACTATGACACCTGCAGCATCACATAATATTAAAAATATATAAATAATTGTGATACAAAATTACTTTGACAATTTTAGGAGTTAGATTTACAATCAAGGCCATCAATGGTAAGTCAAATTTATAATTATATTTATCATTGTGAGCTCTTTCTCTACATAATTTCTCATGTATTTTAACCTTATGAAGTAATGATATCAGCAGCTGAATTGAAGTCAAGGTTAATTGTTGCAAGATATGCATTCATCCTTAAGCATATCATACAACAATCACACTACATAGTGCCAAAGCTTCAATTATGCAAGTTCTGGTATAAATCCTTTAGATCTTTGAACGCAGATTTGTATCTGAATACAGAAGACTGGCACTTTTCAAATGTCTCATTTTTAACTTATAATATTGCAATACATATTTGTCATATTTTTAACCAACTATTATACAGTGTTCCATATTAGCTTAATTTTTTTTAAGGCTGCAATGATGGCTCACAATATTGACACTAAAAATGTATACACAATATTGAAGTTCAAGTCATTCAGCAAGTATTCCATATACAAAAGGTTTTGTGTCAACTTGTTATACATTATGATTATTCATGCCTGGTATGAGGCAGAAAAAGCATGTGAGGCACGAAAGAAACAACATTTTACAAAAGAGAGATTTATCAAAATTAGTTACCTGTTGTAAACAGTTATCACAAGCTGTATCACGACTTATAAGGCATTGCTGGCGATCAAAAATTTCACCAAAGTAGTTAAGCTGTAATGCTCGACGACAATCCGTTTTGTTTTCACAGTATGCAACCATTCTATACAAATTGTCATAATGTGTCTGTCTTGCTGCATAGTTTTCCCGATCCACTGAAACATCAGATGTTGATAAGTTTTGAAAGATAAAGAAGATGCAATATTTTTTTAATATTTATAAATCAGATACATCAAATATTTGAAGAAGACAGTTATTAATTTAATGGTTTTTCTTTGTCCACAATCCAGTCAGTAATACCTGCAGGAATAAAATTTGTAGTTGGAACATTTGATAGAGACTCAACCTTACAAACCACATTCTTTGTTTATTGCCTAAAGGCCACCTTGTAAAATTACTCAGGTCCATAAAATTAAATGTTCATTGACCCAACAATGGTCATCATTTGTCATAACTCTCCAAGTATGTCTGTAACACATTAGGTAATTTCTATAAATTCTTATGTAATATTAATTTAAACTTATTTCTCAATCTACACTTTTACATATTTTATGTAATAAGAAACTAGGAAATAAAGTGTTGTCATAAATTTAATAACAAAGCCATTCATAAATTTTGTCTAGAGCAGCAAATGGAACCATGTGCAACAGACACAAAATCTCGTAACAGTCCTACTAGAATAACTAAGTGCTCAAATACAGTCAATGATAATATCTTTATAGAAATATCTAAGGAACACAATTATATTATACATATCACATGTTGCTTAAGGTTTTCCTAGTAGATTTCTTGTAAAAATGATTCTTTGGTGAGATGTTAGATGTTAGTTGTGAAAACTCCACAATATTTTGTTGGCACAGCTATTTGATATCTTCAGGTACAACAAAAAACTATGTAGAATGAAGAAATATAGTAAACCAATTATTCGTTGCATCACAGTAACCAATTCATTTGCGAATTCAGAACAGAAAATACATTACAGATGTGGTGAATGTTCTGTACTTTTTTTATCTTTAGACCCATACATGTAAAGTAAAAGCTATCAGTTTATTTACTACTTTTGTAATTTTATACACTTGTTTGGTCATGAAATAACAAACAGGATTGAAACCCTTGCCTCTGATGGATCCTTTAAATATTTCCATCCATTGTGTGTGTTGTTGCTTTGTAAGTATTTGTAAATCAAACTATTAAATGAAATATTGAATCTGTTCTAAATCAAATGTCATAAGTTCAAAACACAGTTAATTACCAGGAATTTCCATACCCCTTTACATTGCTGTATCAAGGAGAAACCTAAAATTATCCACTGTACTGGGGCAACTGAATCACATTCTCGGCCAGGGTTTAAACTACCTCCTCGTTATCTGCAAATCAGAATGTCCTACTCACTATTGTCAACACCCTCATAACAGTGATGTTCCACTGTCCAGCTACCTACATATTTCATCCATGCTTGCTCCACCATTGCTCCCAACTCTTCACTTCATTGCTCATATCTTTACAACAGACCTAGATGCAAGGGGCATTCCACACATCCTCCAGTCACCACCTTCTCCTGCCTGTCAGAGGCATCTCCTAATCCATCAAAGGAATGGCTACTTGTGAAAACAGTCTGTGGGCTATGAACTAAGCTGCAACAACAATACTATTTTTTATTTATTTATTTATTTATTTATTTATTTTACATGGGATGGCATCTAACAAGCTGTCTCTCCAGATAAATGGCCACCAACCAGCTATAGTTGAGAGACAGCTGGGCCATCTAGCTGCTGAATATGTTGCCAAATGTACTTCACTTCAATAACTGTTTCACATTTGCCACCATCTTGAACCTCTCTATCAACATTAGGTTTCTGAATTGCACAGGAGAAACTCTCCCTCCTTTGTTCTCATATTCCCCCAACTTAAACCTCTGCTAGTCCCTTTCTTCTATCTACCTATCCCCTTAAATTATCCCTCTCCATCACTACATACACCTTCTGTTTTGCAAACATAGACACACTTATTTTCCCAATCTCTATTTCACCTGCCCCCTCCCCCAACACCCCCATCTCTGCACCTAGCAAGTCTATCCTGTGCCCACCCACCTTTGCACATACTAAAATTACTCTGCTGTCAGTGGTCTCCCTCCTCACTCCAGGCCACCTCCTGTATCCCATCAGCTGCCCCAAACTGGTGCATGTGTAAGACACAGTTACAGTCTACAGCTGGGCCATAGTAGCCACAAACTGGTTTTGTGTCTGAATTGTGCTAATGTGAATGTAAGCAACAAATATTTTTGCCAAATGTTTGGGGGTTTAGCAGGCTTTCCATTGTGAATGAAACTCAATGCATCACCTGTTTGATGAGTAGGAATCTAACCTTTTCACAAGATTTCTTTCTTTTAGACATCCAATATGTTACCTTTTCATAATATCGTTTTTTTTTTTTTTTTTTTTTTTTTTTTTTTTTTTTTTTAATTCCTGCTTGCCCCCCCCCCCCCCCTTGTTTTACTATTTGCTTATTATTAATTGAAATTTATTACAAATTACAAGATACTGTAATTGAGCAGAAAATAACAACTAGGTAATGATGTAAGAGTGGCATTTTATCCACAATTTACTTACGGTCAATCATTTTGGCTATTCTATTTTTGTCTGCAAATGAATAGAATAGTATACATTCTGAGAGCTCGCCATCACGACCTGCTCGTCCTGACTCCTGGTAATAGCCTTCTATAGATTTAGGCAATGAATAATGGACAACAAATCTCACATCAGGTTTATCAATGCCCATTCCAAAAGCAATAGTGGCACATATAACCTGGAAAGCGTAACAAACAAATTCAACACAAGACTTACAATAGTATTTCATTATTTTATAATATAAAAAATGTTCTGATTTTCTATTTTATGTGCCTGCCTGCAGCTCAGCAATCAACTTCATGTTGAGTTATTTTCTATTTTCTATTATTGATATTCCAACCTGGATTTTTCATTTTTAGATGTAGCTAGCTGTTTTATAGTACATAAGCAAAGTTTCAATAATGAACTAGGCATGGAGCAGAGGCAAATTATGTGAACTGATTAATTCCTTCTATAATAAAAGGTGTTAAATGAGCTTTAATAATTAATCCTTGGTAAATGGCACCATTATTATGTATCTCATTCAGACTTTATTTGCTTTTATGTGCAAAAATCAGTTTTCCTTGGATGTTTTTGAAGTGCATCACCTCTACACTTTAACCCTTTAACAGAAACACTGGTCTGAGGGACCTTTAGGGTTCTTTAAATGTGGCTTGCGGCAACACTGTTCTGCTTGCGACCATACCCTCCACAGTCCTTCACATTGTTAAATAATATATGTGGCAGAAGCATTGTAGTCCAGTTTGTGGCTTCTGATTATCAGGTACGCATTAATTTTATAAAAGTGTCAGGTCTGTCGGACCGGAGGTTTCGGATTACGATTGCAATGGATTGGTCCGTTGGACCAGATGTTTTGTATTACATTCATTTTATTTTTTTCTATTACGTCTTTTCTTGTGTGATATGCTCTTTTTCGTATGTTTTAGAAGACGCCATGACGGATAATGCTTCAGAAGGCACTCATAAATCTACAAGAGGTGCAAAAACAGAGAATGCAGTGTAGTGGTACCAATTTTGAGAAAAAAATTTCAGAGTGGTTGCAGGAGAGCGGTGATGAATCTGAGATGGAAAATGATTACTCAGATGCTGATTCTGACTTTACAATTACCGACACAAGAGAAGACGATGAGAGAAGAAAAATCAATGGTGACAGGCTGATAGTAGTGACAGTAGTGATGAAAATGTTGATGATGACGGATGTTACAGTCTATTGGAAGATGAACAAGAAATAATTGGTGACAATACACATGGAGAATAAGACGGCATGCCAGATATTTTTGATGGGAAAAAGAACAAAAAAGATTTTGTACAGAAATAAGTGGAACCAACAAGAACAACACCAAGCCATAACATAGTGAGACAATTAACTGGACTGACTAGGAAAGCTATTAACTTAGGTAATCCGAACATTTATGCAATTTGGGAGTGTGTGTTTGACCAAGCTATGATTGACAGTATTGTTTTACACACAAATAGCAAACTTTTGTCAGTGAGAGCCAACCTGAATGACACAACAAACTTCTCCAACTATCACAACACTGATTCTGTAGAAATACATACCGTGATTGGTTTGCTAATGTTCACATCCATTTTCTCTGGTCATGAAAATGTGCTCTTTCTGTTTTCCAAGGGCCTGATTGGAAGACCAATATTCAGAACAACCATGTCTGTCAAATGGTTTGGCATATTGATCAACTGCTTACAGTTTAATGATTCTACCACATTCATGGTTTCCTTGCTAGACAAATGACCAAATGTATTAGTTTTGGGTATTTCTGGAAGTTCTTTGCTTGGACTATTACTGCCCTGGGCTGTTTCTTTCACAGGTGAATGCCCAGACAGGGACCGCCTTCTTCTCATGGAAAACATATTTAAAGGACTCTGCACTAGAATGAACTCTGTGGATAGTCAGAGTAAAGAGATGTTAAAGTGAAAGTGGTGATATTGATGGTGTTTTGTTTTGTAATTAATTACTAGATTTGACCTGAACTGTTAACATGTTCTAAGCTTGGTCTGAGGGATTTGTATAATTATATCTGGATGTAAGAGTGTAAACCAGATGGTTGAGTTTACTGGTGATGTACAAAGGGTACAATAAACCCCTGTTATTGTTCAAATATAAACGAACTGTCTTCTCATTTAAGTAATGAGATGAAGTTGGACTGTGATACTTCATATCTCTTCTGAACATAACTTACATAGAGAAGAAGTCTACTGAACTCAATTTTTGGAAATAACTTATTAGAGGCAGTGAGTATCAGGACCTCTACGAATATATACTACAACAAACAACACATGAAGAAGATGATTAATTATGTGATGGGATTCTGAAATAAGTAGAATCACATGGTCACATCACACCATGGAGCTGCCACCTCTGAAATATTCAACAAGTTTATATATAATTCTCAGCAGATGTATTGCCTTAGTGAGAATGTGACAGCTGACGAAATGTTTGTTACATTCAGAGGGAGGTGAGGATTTCTCAAGTATGTGGCAAAGAAACCCACCAAATATAGCATGGACAGTGATGGTACTGGAGTAAATGAAGAAGAAAATAAACTTTCTAAACCAACTCAAGAGACATTGTGCTTATGCAAACTAATTGAAGGTTCAAATAGAAACGCCACTGCAGGTAACTCGTTGTCATCCATGGAGCCATGGAGCTTGTAAAAGAACTGAGAAAAAGATCTATAACATTTGTTGAAAAAAAATATCAAACTGTTATTCCGCCAGAATTCAAGTTTGATAAATCTAGACCAGTTGGATCAGTTCTCTATGGTTTCGCAAATGATTTACCTGTTACTTTGTTGTCTGTTGTTACTCAGAAGAACAAATTTGTTGTTGTGATATCTTCTCTGCACCACAGCATCAAAACTGATCCTGACAAGAAGCAGCCTGAAATTATCTGCTATTACAACAAAACAAAAGGTAGGGTACACTTTCTGGAACTGAAATGTGCCCTGTACTCTTTGGCTATTTTTTTACACACTTACAAACATAATTTGTGGAAATAGCTTCATTCTCTACTTGTGCTATCGACAAAACCTTATTTTCAAAAGGATGGGGCTCATCAAAACATTGGCACACTCCCAGATAGAACCATACATCAGAAGATGCATCACAATTCCCAACCTACCTCGTGATATAAAGGACCTCATATGTCAAGAAATCCATGAAGACGAATCTATTGGTTAAGGCGATGGTCAAGTTCCAAGCAATAAACTTGAGAATAGGAAGATATGCTCAAAGTGTCCATCTTCCAAAGAGCGGAAGACTTCCTACAAATGTATACAATGCAACAATCCAATGTGACTGGAATGTAGCAAGAAAGTGTGCACCACATGTAAAATCAGAAATGAATGAATGCTGATTTTCATAAGCAGTTACAATATAAGTCATCAGTAACAATAAAGCATAATATTTATGTAATAACCATGTTAATCTTGAACAAATAACAATTACTCAATACTCAAAAATTATAGAAGGAAACTTTACTGGAGGGATAAACAAATATAAAAAAAATAGAAAACGGAAGACTTACCCAAAGGACAGGCTCGTCGACAGACACAAATAAAATCACACACAAACACACATACAAGCTTTCACAACCGTTGGTCGCTTCTTCAGGAAAAGAGGAAGAAAGGAGAGGAGAAAGGGAAGGATATGGGTTTTAAGGAAGTGAAAAAGGAGTCATTCCAATCCCAGGAGTGGAAGGACTTACCTTAGGGGAAAAAAAGGAAGGTAAACAAATACACACACACTCACACATATCCAAACACAAACACACCTAGACAGACATTTGTAAAAACCAAAGAAGTTGGACAGAGATACCACTTGAGGCAGAGACTCTGTCCACAGAAGTGAGGCAAAGATGCTAAAGATGGTGGGCAGGAATTTGAATTTAGCGGAGGTTGAGACCAGGTAGGCAACGGGAGGAGAGAATAAGCTGAAGGGCAAGTTCCCATCTCTGGAGTTCTGAAAGGTTGGTGTCGGTGGGAAGTATCCAGATAACCTGGACGGTGTAACACTGCGGCAAGATGTGCTGGCCGTGCACCAAGGCGTGTTTAGCCACAGGGTGATCCTCGTTACCAACAAACACTGTCTGCCTGTGTCCATTCATGCGAATGGACAGTTTGTTGCTGGTCATTCCCACATAGAATACTTCACAGTGCAGGCATGTCAGTTGGTAAATCACGTGGGTGCTATCGCAAGTGGCTCTGCCCTTGATCGTGTACACCTTCCGGGTTACTGGACTGGAGTAAGTGGTGGTGGAATGGTGCATAGGACAGGTTTTACAATGGGGGCAGTTGCATGGGTAGGAGCCAGAGGGTAGGGGAGGTGGTTTGGGGATTTCATAGGGATGGACTAGGAGGTTACGGAGGTTAGGTGGGCGGCCAGACAATCACACCCCCAAGTGGTGTCATGCAAAAGTCAATACTTGGAGCAATCATCCGACTAAGTTATATCTGACTGTCACAAGGGCAACAACTACAGTGTTGTCATATTTACTTTAGCAAAGGGCCACAATAATAACGACAGAAAATTAATCATCACTGGCCACACCATATATGAAATGTTTAGAGACAATTATTATGAATAAAGTGTGACAAAACTGGCTACAGAAGAGTATAACAGCATAGAAGTATAAAAATGTATAAATTTGAAAATGTGGAAGTGTGGTAACTTTGCATTCAAAAACAAAAAAGTGCACAGTATACGACATGGAAGTGTGAAATATGTAAAGATGAGAAATGTATAAACATGGTTTCACTGCACTTTTTCTTCAATAAATCCATCCGCTTGTAAATGTATTGTTCCCTCATAAAGAATTAACAATAAAAAGTACTGAACAGAGAACCTTTACCTGAAAGTTCCTGGCACATTAAAACTGTGTGCTGAACTGAGAATCAACCTGGGCAATGCTATTTTTGTTTGATATGCAGAGTGAAAGTTTCATTATGGAAATCTTTCCCTGTTTAATGAGATAATGAATACAGAGGGAGTACTGACCTTTGTTTTACTACTGATCCAGTCAGTTTGTGATTTTGCTCGTTGTTTGTCTGTCAGACCAGCATGGTATGCAGCTGCTTTGATGCCTGCACTCACCAAATCTCTTGCAACTGTGTCACACTCATTTCGTGACAGACAATAAATAATTCCTGAGTCTCGAGGATGTTTGCTTCTTATAAATGAAACAATATCTTTGGTAATGCCTTTTCCCTTTTTTGGCAAAACACTGTACTTCAGATTTGGTCTGTTGAAACTTGAAAGGAACCTGTAACAAAAAGTTTTCAATTTTGTCAGTGGCTCACAATCATCAGTCATATGTATAAAATCACACTTAAGGATATACTATATACTATAATTTTTTGCGATATTGAGATAAAGGAGTCACTCTGATACTTGTCAATATTGTAACCAACAGCATGTAAAATCCTAAAAATCCGCCTTACTAAAACAACTGAAGACAATCATAAAAAAATAAAGATAATAACAATATACACATTATCATTGTTACCCTACAATAGTAATTAGAATGTTTAAATAACTGTTAAATGAGTTATGACAGATTAGCTTCAACTAAATAGTATAACTAGAAAAGAATCATCCTGTTAGTACACTGGCTTCGGTACTAATTTTTTTTATGATATTGAGTTATATACGACATTTAAAAGCATTACTACAATTGAAAATATAATATAATGGATATATTAAAAATCTACTCACCATGCAGCAGCAGGAGAAAAGACATAAAAGATATGAAAATGTGCAAGCATTTGAGGTCAGTGGCTTCTCCTTCCGACAAAAGGGTTGAAGATAAGAGAAGAGGGATGAAGAAAAAGAACTGGTAAGGTTCAGTAAATCCTAACAGTTACTGACTTTTCTGTAACTGTTCCCATTTCCTCTCCAGATTCATTTATTTTGTGTGTATTTTCCTTCCGCCACTTGACAAGTAGATTAGTATATATCCTGTATTGTTTCTTCTTTTAAATGATTAGTCTTTTTTTATACATATCTATAACTGATTAAATATCAAATCTAAACATTTGAATGTTACTAAGAAACAGGGACAGTTTACAACTCATCACAAAGACATAATGCCGAGCTGTGACAGGCACATAAAATAATACATGCATACAACATTTATGCTTTCCTCCAAAGCCTTCTTCAGAATAAAGAAGATTTATGCAGTGACACAGGCAGATTTTACAATCACACAACCGTCATCTCTGGCTGCCGCACTTCGAGTGCTAGGTGATGGTTATCAGTCTGCTGCAGACAGTGATTGTGGCCAGTAACATAACTGTTGTGATTCATTTCAGTTGTGTGGTTTGATTGTGCTGCGAGAATATTTTATGAAATAAAATATATAAGCTTGCAGTATAAGCAATATGAAAGTTTGTGTATGTTGTGGTACCACTATTCGCCACAACACCAGCGGTCCGTTCAAGTTGCCAAGCAAGTAGAAGACGAGCAATAACTCTCTCCACTGTACTTCGGCCACCGAGGGCACACACAGTTGTGTTACCTCTCTGCCTACTTCACGCACCAGCAATTTGGAAGACGGGGGATCGCCAAGATATGTCAGAGCACCACAGCCATGACAGTCAGTACAAGAACACAGCAGAGTATGAAGCAGATCTAAGAGTGCTACAGTTCCAGGAAATTCGTCTACAACAAGCCAGCAGTCTACATTAGCCAAGTCAGAGCACTACTACTGACTAATGTAGAAAAGATCATAGCAGAACTGTTTTGTAGCTAGGATTAAATTATACAACAAACCCAACACCAAAGTAGAGTATTCTTTTCATCTGTAATAAAAGTATGTGTAAACTAATCACTTCTTTCAGTTGCTGGCCTTGTCCACATCCTTGCTAGGCACAGCCCACCACCTCCTCCTCCTGTCGCAACCCGGAGATATAAAACTTGCGACAAGGATTTCGAACCCTTCATATTAATCATTTCTCTTTCAGGCAACTAATTTTTCCATGCATGTGACACTAAAAGATAATACGCAGCCACATTTTTGTAGGGCATGCCCTGTTCCTTTTGCAGTATGCGATCAAGTCGCACAGGCATTCGCAGGTGACAAAATCAAGGTGTTATTGTGCCCATGTCAGCAATCCAGTGGGTTTCTTCTTTAGTGATTGTCAAACAACCATCTGGCAGACACAGAAGTCGTGTGGACTTTAAGTGCACTGTGAATCCTCAGACAGTGATTGACACTTTTCTGTTGCGCCCCCCCCCCCAATGTGTTTATGGACAGATTAGGAGCTGGCAAATATTTTTCCAAAATTTATCTTCAGCATGCATATCTGCAACTTCCGCTCGATGAGCAATCACAGAAATTTCTTGTTATCAATACACACATGGGCCTCTTCAAGTTTCTCAGGTTACTGTTCAGTTGTGCCTCAGCTCCGGCAGTCTTTCAAAGATACCTGGAACTACTAGCAAAAGCTGTACCTTGTTGCTCCAATTACCTAAATGATATTGTTGTTTTTAGCTGCAGAGCTGAAGAGCATTTCAACAATTTACATGCACTTTTCAAAGACCTATCAGAAGCTGGCCTCAAATGTAACAAGGACAAATGCGTTTTCTTTCAAACTAAAATTGAATATTTAGGCCATGTCATCAATTCGCAGGGTGTTCATCCATTGCAGTCATATTTGCAAGCTATTTGCAAGCTCAAGGCTCCCACAAACATTATGGAATTGCAATCTTTCATGGGCAAAATCTCGTAATATATAAAATTTCTTCCTAATGTTGCACAACTAGCAACAACAGTGTCACATGCAGTGGAAGAATATTAAGTTTGTTTGGTCAAAGGAGTGCGACATTGCTTTCCAAAAGTTAAAGGATGCTTTACTCAAATGATCGTTGACTTGTACATTTTGATCCTCACAAACCTCTTATGCTAGCCACTGACACATCCTCCTAAGGAATTGGAGCAGTCCTATTACATTGTATTGGCTCTTCAAACATATGTAACACATATGCTTCAAAATTGTTGAGCAAAACCCAGGTCAATTACTCACAAATAGAGAATGATGCATTAGCAACCATCTATGGTCTCACCAAATTCCACCAATATCTGTATGGTTGGACGTTTTGCCTGTAACTGACCACAAGCCACTTCAGTCCTTGTTCTACCCTGCCAAGCCCATACCTAGTCAAACAGCACAAAAGCTGCAACATTGGGTGCTTATATTGTCTTCCTACAATTATGAAATTATCTACTGGCCGACGTTAAAACATGCTAATGCCAACATACTGTCATGTCTTTCTTTTGTCCTGGATTTGGACTTTGATGCTTCAGAAGCTTCCTCTTGCCACACAGATGCTATTGATTCTGATTCCTTGATCAGTTTCCTCTCGATCACCGGAAGGTTGCCAGAGCAACAGTGGCGGACCCAGATCTATGTCCGCACAGGGTGGCTTCTCACAGTGATACAGGTTGTTGGCCTGGTTTTTGTATCAACATAAGTTATCAGTGTTAAGGGTGTAATTTTGCTTCGAAGGAAACAGGACCAATCATATGTGGTGATCTCTCAATCATTGCAACTTCAAGTGCTTCAGCTACTGCACCAAGGTCTTTGGGGTGTGGTCTACAGCAAACCATTGGGGCGCAGATATTGCACATGGATAGGTATAGAGGCACAGATAGAGAGGATGGCAGTTCATTGCCAAGCTTGTGCGGAAAATGAACCTGCCCCTCCTCAATGGTTCTCAGAATGGCACACCCCGACATCGCCCAGGGAGCAAGTGCATTTAGACTTTCCAGGTCCATTCTGGAATAAACGATGGCTCATCATTGTAGATGCCTATAGTAAATTTCCTTTCATGGTGCCCATGAACTTTATAACTACTTGCAGCACCCTTTAACCCCCCCCCCCCCCCCACACACACACTTTTTTTATCAAGGGTCTACCAGAACTGATAGTGACGGACAATGGTCCACAGTTTGTGTCAAAAGAATTTGAACAGTTTTGCCAAGCCAACAGTATTTGACATCCAACTAGTGATCCATTCCACCTGCAATCCAAAGTTGAAGATTAACTTTTTGTGAGGACATTCAAGTCCCAGATGAACAAGCTCAAGTGCCACCATATGAGCGAACAAGCTCTTCTGCATTTCCTTGCCTCCTTCCACTCCCAGCCACGCAATGGACCGTCCCCTGTGGAGTTGGTAAACGGACGGCAGTACCACACTCTCCTGCATCTTATGCAGCACAGACGCCGCCCGCTCACACAAACTCATCTGTCTTTTTCCGGGTACTATGGCGCGTTGGGAGCGCAATACCATCATTTGATGGCTTGAAGCTATCATGTTTCTATTGCAGGGTGCAGATGGCAGTGCAGACACAGAAACCAAATTCGTCCTAGCGCACTAGAGGATGCTGCTGCAGAGTTTTTGTCGACAGATTCGTTGTCCTCTCAGATGGAGGTGCCTATGCCTCATCAGACATTGGGTTCGTACGACTTCCCTTCTCGGCCCCGAGCCCATGGAGCTGAACACATCACCTCCAGCATCACCGCATCTGCCTGCGGCATCACCGCATCTGACGACCCATCCTCCATCAGACGTCGTGGGTCAGGCAATGTCAACCATTGCGGGTTCATCATCGTGCATCGAAGGTCCTTCCGGCTCCATGGCACACCAGGGGGCTGACTACGCATCAGTCATTTGTCACTCCTGTACCTGCATCTGCTCCTTCTGCACCTATCCATGGAAGCGCAACCTTTGGTTTGTTTCCCATCCAGCGTTTCATGCCAAACACAGGCCAGATGGCAGGTCACAGCTGGTGTTTCAGCACTGGGTCCAGATTTGAAGCCCGGTCCCTCGACTGTACCCATGGGCACACTTTCCCCCTGACATCTTTTCACCAACAACACAACAACAGTGAGAAGGTTTGGGGGAAGAGTGTAGTGGCGTTGCTATTTACCACAACTCCAGTGATCTACACACGTCACTACACCACTTCCATAAGAGGCGATAAGTCACCCCATGGAACTTCGACGGCTGGGGGCACTTTGAGTCTTGTTACCTCTTTGCCTTGCTTCACACGCCAGCCAATCAGAAGACGGGCTCACCAATGTATCTCAATGCACCACAGCCATGACCGTCAGTCTATCAGTCAGTATAGTGGAATATAGCTATCAGTACAAAACAGAGCTAGGAGTGCTACAGTTCCAAAGATATGTCTACAGTGAGCCAGCACAAGCTGGAACACTACCATTGACTGATGAAGTGAAGCATAACAGAACTGTTTCGTATTATACCAGATGCACAACATAAAAGTTGAGTATTCTCTTTATTTGTAATAAAAGTATATGTGAACTAATTACTTCTTTTAATTGCAGACCTCATCCACATCCTATGGCCCACCTCCCAAACCTAACATTCACATTAGCACATCCTGAAGATACAAAAGACACCAATTTAAGACCGTAAAAAAATTATAAACATCAATGTTTTGTAAATGGCAAAGTTATAAGATTTCAATTACTATGAATTAAATTTCTTTCCTTCAAAACTTCTAGTTTTATTGGATTGTGGAAATGTTCCAATTTTTCTGTGTCACCTGGTATGTGTGTCAAAAACTACCATTTGCTTAAAAATAAGATAGGGAAAGATGAAAGTGCTGCCTTCTGTGGGAGCATGCAGGGCTGTGGTGATGACAAGATGAAATTGCTTGGTGCAGCAACAGCAGGCTATGGTGGTAAAGAGAGACATGGGGGAGGGGGAGCACAAGACCAGCAAAGGATGAGACCAGCTCTACAATTCCTCCTCAGTTCACAAAAGCCCCCCCCCCCCTTTCCACCTCAGACTCAATCTTCGTTAATACCCAAACTCCACCTACCTGTTTCTTTCTCTGCTTCCCACTTCAGCACTACACACCATTTCCATCCAGGCAATGCACATACTAGTCTTTTCCCCTTCTGTACTTATCTCGTACCTCCTTTTCCTCCCCCACTCCCCACCCCTTTCTACCTCAACACAATCAGACAAATGCTGCACTAGTGCACTATGCTTCTCCAACTATGTCCCCCCTGCTCCCACAGGAAACACATCATCCTGACCTTAATTCCATTAGCCATCTCTAGCAGATTGCTGCTGACTTCAGACACAGTCATAAGTGGGCTCCAGCACTCTGCAATAGTGGTGTGTATGTGTGTGTGTGAGAGAGAGAGAGAGAGAGAGAGAGAGAGAGAGAGAGAGAGAGAGGGGGGGGGGGGGGGCAGGCTTGTGTGTATCGCAGGAAGGGCATGCACACAACATACAAATGCACATGTCCAATCTGAAATAAAGGTTTATCTGCAATCTTGCATATTTCAGCAGTCTTTTTCATAGTACACTGTTACATACTTGTATCTGCATTAATTTTGTAAAAATTACACAGAAAAATGAAATGATCTACACATTAGAATCAGGTCCATTCTCACTCATTCTCCTCATAATGCACACAATAAGAACATAACTATTCTGTAAATCATGTGCTGATCTAAACTGACACACCAATTGATTATACTTCTGGGATTGTCTTAGTCACATTGATTCATAAAATAATAATAATAATAAACACAGCACAAAACACAAGTGAGGTCTGTAACCCATGAACCAGCTCTAGTAATCTAATGTTCACTATCCAAGGATTTATTAAAAAAGCTACTACAAAACTAATGCCTGTCAAAAATATTGCCTTTGTCGTTATAAATCTCTCACTACAACACTGCCCTACAGTTTTCACACATACTATGAAACTATCTACCACTTTCAATGACTGTTGCCTGTCTGCATAATTTGGCCATCAACAATATTGAGGATGTTTTGGTTGATATTTGGATGTTAGTTTATCTTATTTTTTTATATTATTAATATTATTGTTAGCAGCTAGATTTGGTAATAATACAATTACAGCTATAATTTCACAGTATCTCATAATTTTGTATTTAAAATGTCAATTCTAATTTATGTACTTATGATATATTTAACTGTACCATTTTGGTGTCTTCATTCCCAGCTGATGGAGAATATCTATACGAACACGGGGTGTAGCAGTGGCAGTCAGTGCTAAAGTTGGAACACCAGGGAACTTTTGGCGAAGAACACAAAGTTTCTTGTAATCTGGTCTGAAAATAATAATAATAATAATAATAATAATAAAAACTTGTAACATTATTATTACTTTTAATAAATGAAATTATCGACACTCAAAACAGTCTCATTTGAACTTTAATTTCTCTGTCTCTGTCTGTGTGTGTGTGGGGGGGGGGGGGGTGCATAATATAGATAAAGAAAGAAATTACTCAAGAAGCTAGCACGTTTTTATTTCTTATTTGTTTGTGCCTGCTGACAACTTGATCCTTCTGCTTTTCAGTGAGTGGTCATGATTACTCTTCATATGTATTATCTTTCGTTGTGCTTTATTAAAGCTTAGGAACTCAATTTTTACTTTTATATATTTTGCAATGTTTCTTGACATACTGCCAATGTGTGAGCTATTAATATACATTTGTTTTTATCTTTATCTTCTGTACATTCTTCTCTCTATTCCTCAACATTAAATACTAACTATGCTTGTTGCTGTATGTCATTCCTCTAAAGCACTATTTTTCAACCTGTCGGTCGTGACCACTACAGGGGTCACAAAGTCTTGGTCAGGGGGAGGGTGCCATCACAGGAGGAAGTACTTGCACAATTAAATAACTAGGGGTTTGGTAATACAAGAATGTAAATAAATTTCACTTAAGCATTATGTTCAAATTATGGAGTTCCTTTGTAATATCCATTATGAATTGAATGATCCATAGATTGTTTTACAATACATTGTGTTAATGACGAATAAGCATAAAGTTTAAAAACTGTTTTCAGGAGCCAATCGCTAGGTAAGAGAATATGATCCAGTAAGTAATTCTGAAACTTTCGGAGAGGGACATCTACTTCTTTAAAATTGTCTATTCAGTGGGACCTTTTTTTAAGAGCTTAATTCTATTCACAGTCTTGCCTAAAATGTGAAACACTCGTTAAGCAATATATATGTTTATGCCAGAAAAAAAAGTGGAAATAGTATAATGTGTTCCACTCAGAATAATACACAAAAAACTTCATCCAAAAATTTAAATAAAGCTGAAGCAAAAGAGAGAAGATTAAATTTGTTTCTTTTTTTTGTTACAGTTCAGATGGGGGGTGGGTCGCCAGAATATATTTATTTGGACGGGGGTCATCAGAGTATTTTTACTTGGAAGGGGACCGCATATTCAAAAAGGTTGACAAACACTGCTCTAAAAAAAGGAGAACCGGAGAATGATGCTGTGAAATTGAATGTATAAAATGGATAAATTTACCTGATATAATTTTGTAGCAACAGCCACAATAGCACAGAGATAAATGCACTTTAATAAATTTGGACACACATTGTCTCCACCGTTGCATATCTGCATTTCAAACTGCCTGCTAGTAAGCGATAGAATTGGCCTCTTACATAGGTAATACAACATGTGACCCCTAGTGACACTTGATGTTAGTGACACTTGATGTCAGGAAGCATAGTTTACTAACAAGGGCAACCGTTACAATTAAAATTTTAAAATCATAGAGCTCTGCAGGCATTCAAAGAGAGCTCTCCTCGTGTTTTTTCCATTAATACAGAAGAAAATTTAGAAACATCCTCTCACATTCTTCGTCTATTTTAATCCTATGACAGATTAAAAGCAGATTTCAAATGTAAAATTAAATGTATTTATTTAAAATCACCATAAGTATCTTTGCAGTTGCCCTGTGGTATGCTATATTTGTTTACACATCTTGTACTTTGGCGTATCAGATCAACTGATGTAAACAAACACCGCCTTCTTGAATTTAGTGTAGCTCGGAGATCAACATGGAGCGATACAATAACACATATCTCTATAATGTATAAAAACCTTTCTCTGAAGTAAGTTCAGTGTATAAGCACAGATGTAATCTTAATTCATGTGTAAACAATACAAGCAAGATAACTTTGTTATATTTAGGATAGAAACTTTGTAACTCATGGATTCACATAGCTTTGTTATTTTAGGACACCAATGTAGATCTGAAATCACTACTACCATCTGATGAAGGGCTCAGGCCCGAAACTAGTAACAGTGAAATAAATTGGTTTACAAAAATCTTGTAGCTGGTTGCAGAATTTATTTACTACAGTATTGTTAGGAAGACAGCTGTGATGTTCTCAAACCAAAAATGAATAAAATAATTTATTTATTCTTACTAAAAACAGTCTCACCATATGCCATTGCCAAATTTCAAGTGTTTTAGAGCAATTGATTCCATTTTTCACACAATGCAAATTATTTGCTCCATTTTTTATAATAATAACTAAGTTCCAAATGCACTAAATCATGTCTAACCTTTCTATCAGTAAAAAACAAACTAAGTATGGTGTACTATTGAAACTGTGAATGTACGTTCGAAACATGTATACCAACATAACAAAAAAAGTAGGATTGATAATCAAATGTACATTGCCTGTGCAGTTTGAAAATTTATCCTATTTTTGAACAGCCCTCATACATCACAGCCACCCTGTTAAGTTGGGGCAAGCCGTCAAATTGTTCTACTATACATTATAAAAGATATTTCTGTTTACTGACACCCCATGACATTGTCTGGGTTTAGCTAGTAACCAAATGAAAGAACATCTCTGAAGTCACAAGAACTAATAGTACTTATTAAAAATCACAAATGCTCCTCACCAAAACAGTTGACCTGTCAAATGCTGTCATGGAATTCTATGCAAAGATGCCTTTGCCTCAATTTAGTATTGAGCTCACTGCTCAATACTTATCATGCAATATCTCTGACTCTCACCTAACACCCTTCACACCATTCTTACCTCATGCCCTAAGTTGTGAGTAAACCTTCTATCCCATTCCTCCTCCCTCCCACTTGATGAAGAAATTAACTTCCAAAAGCTTGTGTTCTACATTTGTAGTCATATTTTTTATTTGTCCATTAGCTGCACTGAGCTGGGTAAAGAACTCATGTGAGAATGTTTGGAATGCCTTGTCTGAAAATTACTTTGAACACCTTGTAAGGGCAATCTCATGAGTGTCATAGTAACTAAGAGATCCCGACAATTCGAATCAGTTGATACAGGAAGGTGCATCAGTGATAGAAAGACTTTTACAATGCCAATGACTACAGGTCTTACAAGGATGTTTAAGAAGGTAGGAAAACCTTTTTAAGTGACAGAAAACAAATTGCAGAGTATCTGTTTAGTCAATATTCCAGGGATATTTTTCTGTTATGTGCCTTTTTATATAAAATAAATAATTAAAAAAATCAACATTACAAATTTAATATTCCTATAAACATAATTTCCACATATATTAAGACATAAATCACACTGAGCAGTTACTGAAATCCATCCTCACCGAAACTAGACACGTGTTTTCTTCTAGCACTGACCAAGTATACTTGGAAGAACAAATAGTCACTAGCTGCTAAGTCAGGGTTATAACAGAAGGTGACTAAATTATTCCCAACAATACAATGTAATAAGATTTAAAAAAAGATATCTCAAAAGTTGTTTGAACTGACTGTGCTGCTCCAAAGCAAAATAAATAAATAAATAGAAATCAGCAAAACACTTTGCCTCTTCAAAAACACAAAGTAAATGTATATCACCTTTGAGACAGCACTTTATGAGAGAGGACATTGCACTGACTAATCAATTGGTTTCATGAAACTAAGTCGCCATTTCTGGGATACTGAAAGTATTCTGTCACATTTTCATTTTGACACATAGGGAAACAGGTGGTGATGAAATTATATCACCTGAATTGGGCAGTGAGTGTCTTTTCAATTTTTTTTATCGACTTTCTGCACTAGGTAATCAGTAATGATGGATAGGCATTCACTTCGTTTCTCACCACTCACATTTGTTAAGGTCTGTGTACTTTATGACGATATGCAGTTTGACAACTACAAAGCTCCGATGCCCATGTTACATAAAGCACCTTGTAAAATAGTCAGCTCTCAGGGTTAAGATATGGAACACAAATTACCCAAATTAAAAATTATTGTACAAGATGTCTTAGATGAGTGTGTCTCAAATAACGTTGTGAGGGCTGGGGAAGGCCCAAGAGAGGAAAGACCCAAGAGATGTATGAGAAAGGTGTTACAGAAGCAAATATCGAAGGTATGTGAAAGCATAGTTCAAACAAATACTGAAAGTCGTCAGAATGAGCATAAAGAGAATAGTGCAATAAATGCTTAATACAGTAAATATGCAATTAATACTTTGACAACCAATTTTACTAAACTCATAAGACTTTTGGTCTTAAATAATTCAAAACGTTAGTAAAATTCTATTTTCAGTTGATCAGTGTTGTTACTGGCACTGCAAAAGTGGATGCCAGTGAAAACAAAAGGAGGGGAGGGGGGTTCATTCAGCCATCTAAGATTTCATTCTGTAAGTTTATAACACAGTCTACATTACAATCACAGGGAATGATAGCCATGGAAAAGTGATCATGAGAAAAAAAAACACCTGATAATAGTGGAAAGGGCAGAATGAGATAATTGTGAAATTCTATGGAAATTAAGTAAAAGAGCAACAAATAGTACAAACAACTGGGAAAAAATGCAGATTGTTCCAGTTTTGAAAGAAGGGATACTGAACAGATGCAAATAGTTAAAGGGCTATACAGTTCATGCCAGTCTATTGCAGAGTTAAGGAACATCTGTTCATGGAACTAAGTATCATTCTGCAGGTGTGTGTACACTAATTTGAAACTTCTTGGCACATTAAAAGCATGTACCACTGCAGGACTTAAACCTAGGACATTTTGCAGGCAACTGGTTTATTGAATGTGCTATCCAATGTGACCCACGAGCTGTCCTCAATGGAGATGTACTGGAAGAAGTAAAGTGAGGGAGGGTCGGGAATCATACATAGATAGCTCAGTCAGACAAACATTTGCCTGTAAAAGGCAAAACACCCAGGTTCAATTCATGATATGGGGCACAATTTTCATGTGAATGGTTGTTTCATGTATTTTCATGCACAATGATGTTATACAAGAACAAAAATCTTTTTTATAAAAATCCTCAAAATGAACACATCAAATGCCTCAATGTTGAAAAATTTGCTTGACAGAATTATATGTTTTAACGAACTTTGCAAATTGAATGAAATATTATTTCATTTAACACATTTTTCCATGTAATCAAACTCAGCATTGCCCCTTGACTGAAAACATCACAATATAGAAATATTGCCATTTTCCATAAGCTGCCAGCAACTGTAACCCACTTATCATCCAAATGTGATGCTGATTTCAATGTGCTAATATTATATTGTGTGGCCTAATACATATAGATTTGGAGTACATTACTGCCAGTAGGCTTATTTCAGAAATGATTGGCTCTCAAAGCGGGAGAAAATTCTTCAGGTCAAGAGTTTACAAATTGGTATACTTGTTGATTTTGTTCAACAGTCTTGATGTGGAGACCAGAGGGCCAAGCTCGCGATGAATCTTTTCATTTTGTCCATTATTGCCAGTGATGTTCCGTGACCGTTGTACTCCAGAAAATAAAATCTTTTCATGGTGATTAAGTGAAAACTACTACCTGAAATACTGGGCGAAGAAGGAAAGACCTTGTTCCCTTACGATATAAACTAAGGTCTGTATAAATTAGTAGCCATACAGATGTGTATAGATACAATATTCATTAAACAAGAATGTATGTCAGAAAGAAGTTATCCAATCAACAAATGTTGAATGGGAAAGTAAAACATAATAACTGACCTGAAGTCATGACCCCACTGTGACACACAATGAGCTTCATCAATAACAAATCTGGCCAATTTATTCCGCTTATAGAGATTCTCTAATGTATCTTGAAGTTTCCCACTGGCACTCAGTTTTTCAGGAGTGACATACAGCATTTTCAAGCCTGTGAAAAAGAAATAAACACAATATATAACTATCAAAGGACAATAATAAAACTTGTAAGGACAACTGGTGGTGTCAAGCAAACAATGCAAATTAATTGTTGTGCACTTTCTACACATTTTTTTTTCTTGTTTCTCTTTTCCCTTGTTATTGACTTTCAATATAATTTCGCTACCCCCCTCAAAAAATTAAAACACACACGCACACACACACACACACACACACACACACACACACACACACACACACAGTCTTGTTTTGATGCAGCTATGTATGGGTACATAATATGTCGATACTAAAGGGTAAACAACAAGGCTCTTTGACTGGTCATATCATAAAAGTCACTGAATAGAATAATATGTATCTGTGCTCTCAACAATAAGCAGCGAGGTGCAGCAAGCAACACATGCAGTCGGCAGTTAGCCCACAGGAGATAGCGTGTGGCAGATTCAGGCTGTTAAGACTTTGTTCTTGGCGGCACACAATTTCATCATGAGTGTAAAGCTTATGTTAATATTCTGTGCATGTTCTTATTAAAATAAATTGTGGTTTTAAACCATGTAATGTGTTTGTGGATCATACAGTGCACCCATTGATAATCATTACTATAGTAGTACGATGATCCCTGGCTCCGCCTACTGGGCTGGGAGACCATCCCGGCCGCTGAAACTGAATGCAGCCATGTTGCCAAGTAGTTAGTTCACTGCCGGTAAGTATAGCTACTGGTCATTATTGTCTGACAGAACTGGAAAACGTGCACAGTGTAACTGAACGCGCACATGCACAGAGCAAAGCTCGCATTTCACTTACTCCAATTATCTGCTGCCGCAGTCAATGCTCACAGCCAGTTGGCACAAACACAAGGGATCATCCTATTTCGGCTCGAATATAAGTTCTAAGTTAACTATCAACTAAAGATATAATAATCAGCAAGGAAAGCAAAACATTAAAAAAGTGTAAGAGTGGTTTTAAAAACCATCTTGGATACAATGAGACAAACACGTGTATAGGTACGTAAAGTTGTTGGGTTTTATCTAGGAAGGCATTGATCATCAACTTTCACTAGTTATTCGGGGAAAAGGGGATGAAGGTTACATACAATTATATTGAGCAATATTGGGAAAGCTGCATACTCTATAAGAGTATACAAGTTACATACCATTACCCATTCCATGACAGCAAAATGGTATGAAGCACTTGTAGAGTAACAACACTTCAAAGTTACATTGTGCTCCAGTTATCTATGACAACAGTCATATCAAGCGTTTGTTCAAGGTTTTAGTTAGTTAGAGAAAATATACTGTGCACATGTCGTGTGTGTGTGTGTGTGTGTGTGTGTGTGTGTGTGTGTGTGTTGTTGTTGTTGTTGTTGTTGTTTGGATGTTTAAGGGGGACAAAACTACAATGGTCATCAGTCCCCCATTCCATCACAAAATGTCAAAAATAAAAGCGCGGATGTCAAATGAATGCGCCCAGAGATTAGGTTTGCGAAGTGGGATGGAAATCCCACTGGGTCTATAAAACATCAACAAAACGGGGAAGAGACTAAAAGAAAAGGGGACGAACACACAAAGACACCTTACTACAAAGAGGCCGAAGGCAGTGGTTGACCGACCATAGGAATAAAAAAGGAAAAGTCAATCACTCGGTAGTGCAAGGGAAAGACCAGTCATAGAGACTGATAAAAACCTCCTGCTCGAATAAAACTTAAAACTGAATTTGCTGCTGAAGCATCGTCACGTAAAACATCTGATAAAACGCCAGGAATGTTAAAACGACGCCGCAAGGCGGCTAAAAACGGGCAGTCCACTAGGATGTGGACTATTGTTAAGTAGGAGCCACAACAACACTGGGGCGGGGCCTCACCACGAAGGAGATGTCCGTGGGTGAGCCACGAATGGCC
Organism: Locusta migratoria; assembly: GCA_026315105.1. Taxonomy (NCBI): domain Eukaryota; kingdom Metazoa; phylum Arthropoda; class Insecta; order Orthoptera; family Acrididae; genus Locusta; species Locusta migratoria. The sequence goes on from CM048749.1 coordinate 362,736,345, forward strand.
AATACGGAGTCTACACAGCACCACGGAGTCCCGGCGAGAGGCCAGCACGGAAGAACGCCATGCGGTGATGGTCTCCTTGACTACCCGAAGCTTGTTGGGTGTGCCCAGGCTATGCCACTCGGCATCCCAACGCTGATGTACGCGGTGGCGCAACAACGAACGGAGATCAGACGCCAGGAGGCCAATGTCCAAAATGGACGCACTGACTGCCTGGCTGGCAAGTCTGTCAACACGTTCATTGCCCGGGATGCCAACATGACCCGGGGACCAGACGAACACCACTGATCGCCCGGACTCTCCAATGGCACAAAGCGTCTCCTGTATGGCCAACACCAGAGGAGACCGCGGGTAACAGTGCTCCAGAGCTCAGAGGCTGCTCAGAGAGTCGCTGCAAACAACAAAAGACTCGCCTGAGCAGGACTGGATATGCATAAGAGCTCTGTGAATGGCCACCAGCTCTGCAGTGTAAACACTGCAGCCATTCGGCAGAGAGTGCTGTTCCACATGGTCACCATGAGTATAGGCATATCCCACACAGCCATCAACCATTGAACCATCTGTGTAGATCAGGTCATAACCACGGAACTCTGCTATGACAGCAGAGAACTGACGGCGGAGCGCCTCCAGTGGAACTGAGTCTTTGGGCCCCTGGGCCAAGTCCAGCCAAGTAGACGGCCTTGGCAAACACCACGGAGGTGTACGGGCACGGTCCCGATAGGAAGATGGAAGGGGAGAAGACTCAAGCTCCTGCAGGAGGGGACTGAACCCGATAGGCAATCGTATGACCTGATCTGGGGCGTCGCTGATGGGGACGGACTACCACATCAGGAAAGAGGAGACGATGGTTCGGGTGGCCTTGGGAGCAATACAGTGTGTGTGTGTGTGTGTGTGTGTGTGTGTGTGTGTGTGTGTGTGTGAATGTGTGTAGAGCAAATGACAGGTGTAGTGCAGTGTTGCAGCAGTGTTGTGGACACTTGCTACTAGCAACTAAGAATAAGTGTACATTTACCACCACAGGAAATGCAGACTTATGTATCTGAGCCATGCCAACCCTCGCACTGTGTTTCATGCAAATTTTCTTCTGCCTTGGCCCTTCTCTCAGTGCTCATGACCAACTTGTTTTCTAATTTATGGCAGCTTAGTCTGGTCCATGAATACTTTTCTTCTAATTTTGTCTAGGCTGGTCATTATTCTCTTATTCAGATTGCTATCTGTCACAAGTTGTCATCTTCCTCCCCCCCCCCCCCAACCCGCCCTCCACCAATCTATTTTATAGTGCATTCTGTTAATCTCCTGCAATGGACAAGGCAATTTGGCAGTAGCAGTCGAGCGGGCAGCATGCCCCAGCAGTGTGTGTGTGTGTGTGTGTGTGTGTGTGTGTGTGTGTGTGTGTGTTGCCAGTGGCAGATATCGTCATGTTAGTTAATGTCTACTTGTATCAGCACTTAGGTGCAAATTGTGTATTGCAGCCTTCTCCAGACACGATGGGGTGCTAAGTTTCTGGAGGCAAGTTTCTCTTGGCAACAAAGTGGTGCTCTGGGCTGTGCTGTGTTGACTGAACAGCTGTTCATGCAACCTAGGATGTCATCACATTCTTTACTGCAGAACCAATAAGTTAAATAGGCCTATTCACCTTCTGGTGCCTCATATATGGATTACCACTAGTCTCTGAGTTCCCTCTTGACTTTGTTTTTGGTGAAATTTGCTGGCATGTTGTAAAGTTTGCTAGCTTCTGTTATTTTCATTGCAATTTCATAGGTGTAACCAAGGTATTTGTCTGCTTATGTAGCTGTTGCCGGTCAGTATTCAGCCCTTGCCGCAAACATTCTTTCTGTGTCTCTTCGATTACCACCTTGGAGAGTGTATTTGCGCAGTTTTAAAGAATTTGGGTAACCGCCCCCACCCAACCTTGTGTGGAATTTCTCTCTTATAATTGGTTTCATGTTCTGGTTGGAGTGTTTATATTGTTATGATCTCTCACCTGCTGGTTACTACTTTGTGGATTTGATTCACTGTGGTGCTTAACAGTTGTCGTTACCCGGCCTGTCTTAAAGACTAATCACTGTCAGCCAGGTGTGCCCAGGACATCTTCAGACTTACATGCTAGTTAACTGTATTCTGTTGGGTCATGTATGATTATTTAATGACACCCTTCTTGTCATAATCTTAACTTTCAGTGAGCTTAATTAACAGTTTAAGGCACGGGCTTCACCCGCTGATTGTCAATTTTTAAATTGGGTGATCAATTTTATTTTGTGATTATTGTTTAAATATTCATTTAAGGTTGGCGCCTTTTCCCTTTAAAACTTTGCTAGATTAAAAATTTAAGGTGGGGGCTTCGCCCACTGACTGTAAAATTTTAAATTGGATTGCACCCAATTATTATTTCTTATTTCTAAACTAAATAAATTGATGAAGTAGAAATTGTTTTGTTTGGGTTACCCACCCACTCCTTCCACTTGTCTAAAAGCAAATTTGAGATTTCAGTATCTTTGGTTATTCTTATATATTATATGCTGTGAATTATAGAAGAATTTAATATTACCACTTCTGTCCAAGTTATGTTATGGGGAGGTTGAATATCACTTTTGTAAAGGCACTCAAAGTCAATAAATGTGCAAAAGTTGTATGGTATATGTTGTAATGCTGCGGCACCCTACACTCTGAATAACGCATGCCGCGACCTGTGTGTGCACCGCTGGCCGCAATACGGCAGCACTGGTGGCAGCCAGCACGCCACCTAGCGACAGCTGGCACCCGGACAGATGAGGCAGCTCTGCATTCAGGCAGTTACTATTTATCCCCATAAACGTGTGGTTCACAGCATCCACATCTAGTTGTAGTAGTGTGATGGTTAGAACATTGGCAACGAGGTGTATCGGATTTACGTGTGTTTCTTGCCAGCTACGTGGGTTACAGTTTCCTGGCCATGCCTGCCAATGGAAACTTGCAACTCCCTTCTTGGATGCAATTTCTGGGTGATTCCCTTTAAAACCTGGCCACAATCGCGACATCTCTTGTGGAACATTGCTACTCCACTGTGTTAGGTTCTAATGTGTCAGCTTCGCTGGTTGGCGCGTCATCATTGGTTCCTATTCACAGCATTGTTTCTTTTCCGCTGATGTTCTCTGCATTTGACGAGAGCCTGGAATGTTGGTATTCATGTGAAAAGTGCTTACGCCAACATTTCATCACCTTCAGTGTCGGATCCGGCAATGTGTAAAGCTTTGTTTCTCTCTCGGATATCGCCATGTATCTATCAGTTGTTGGATCAACTGCCCCCCCCCCCCACCCCTGCAGGAACCTGCGGCATTTTCCTTTGATTACATGTGCCATCTCCTGTCTTCATACGATCGGCCTCGGACACGTCATAGCAGCCAGGGTTGAGATCTATCGGTCACGAAAAAACCCAACCAGTCTTACCGCACTTGGGTGGTAAAGTTACATGGGCTGAGCCACCTTTCCTTGTTTGTCATGGCTACACATGAAGAATCCTATGCAGATGACTTGATTCGGGACACAATTCTGTGTCTCGCCCCGGATAGGAAAGTGCATCAGCAGGCTCTGTAATTCGACAACCCAAGCTTAGCAGACGTTCTCAATATTTCTCAGTCCTTTGAAGTATCCCAGGCTGCAGGGGACCAAATTGATACCTGGGGGGACATAGCTGCAAATTCCAACACAAAAGAACAGAGATTGTTTGGGGATGGTGATGACGTCGCAGCAGTGCAAGATCACCCCACTCACTGCAAGTGTGGCCGCCAGCTGCCATCGATAAACAATGGCAGCGGCTCATGCCGCATGGTCAATCTAATTCACTCCCCTCTTGCCAGTACTGTTTCATCGATCATGGCGGCCATCTTGCCCTCAGAGCTGGGAAATGTGCAATAAATCTCAGAAGAAAAAGGCATATGGCTTCAGTATGCCATTTGCAGCAGTCTTCTACAGATATGGACATGAAAATTAACCTCGTCCAATGGTTGCAGTCTTCTGCCTCCAAATTATTGGCCGAGGTGCTAATTTTTGACAAAACAGTGTGTTTACTAGTGGAGACGGGGGCCTAAGTTTCCTTGCTAAACTTCGACACCTATACGCAGCTGGGGTCACCCCATTATCTCCAGTGGAATGGGCATTGCGCAGTTATAGCCACCAACGTATTCTGGCGGTGGGTCAATTTACTGCCCCCACTGACTACAAATCTGTGGTGCATTCAATCACCTTCTTATTGGTGGATGATACGGTGGCAGTACATATTTTTGGCTTGGATGCCTTTACTTCTTTTGGCTTCACTATTTTTGATTCTTAAATCTTGTGTCTGAGATGGTAAATTTTCAAGACCTGGAACCAAGCATCCAAGATATTTTCATGCCCGCCAATCAGTTTCGGCCATATGGCCACGTGCCAGCTCACCGGCTCACCAATGACTCCAATGCGGCTGCTGCTGAGGAAATGTCGATGGTCATTGCCTAGTGCCACCTAGCAACAGCCAGCACTCAGACAGATGAGGCAGCTCTCCGCTCAGGCAGTTACTGTTTAACCTTATAAGTGTGTAGTTTGCAGCATCTGTGTCTAGTTGTTGTAGTGTGACCATTAGAACAGTACATAATCAGGAACTGTGTACTCATTTGATATTGATGACTTTAGATATTCTCTTCTGAATCTCATACAGCAGAAAGTATGTCCGAGTCCAATTCCCATCCTTGACAAGAAATAGTACAATGTTTATATTGAGCAAGAAGATCCAGGAAACCAAGCAGCCAGTTCCTATCAATAAATTTACTTTCAATAATCCAATCTAGGTGTTTAGAGGAGATTAGAGCTGTTCAGTGGAATCATGGTCATTATAACGATGCACAAGGCTTAAATCCACTCATAACACTTCACACTTGGTAAAGTAAATAGTATAACCAAAACTAGGTTTCTGGTCTGCTACAAAAGGATAGTTTACAGTCAATGCATATGATTGATTTTGACTCATTGGAATCTGTTTTTTAAACAAAAATTATTAAAAACCGAGGGTTGCCCAGAGAGCAACGAAAACACATACCCCTGTACTGCACAGGAAACATAGCCAGTATATTTTATGGTATATTGGATTTCAAGAGATCAGGAAAGATGGAGTCAATGACGAACTGAGAGAAGGGCAGAGGATATTATAAACATCCAGAAACAGACAATAATACATGACTAATATAGTTTAAGAAAGAATTTTTCTAGCATTTGATGTTAAGTGGCTGACAATGATGTGATTAATATAAATATGATTCTTAAAAGTGAATAATAATGCAGAATCTTAGATAAATGAAATGATTAAAAGCATACAACATGTACACACACACAATAGAATTAAATTATTATGAAAGAAGACTCAGAAACGAGAGATGAGCTTTGCTTACGTTATTAGCAATTGTTCCAGATCAACAATATCATTAGTAGTTTAACTTCACCCATTTCATTATTCAATATTTTTTACATACCTGGTTCCCTCTTTAATAGCTCCAAATATATAGAGTTCATTTCATTTGGATTAATATCTCCTGAGAGGTGGCCAGCAGGAATCTGTGAGAAAGAAAATAGTGAGAATGTTCCCATTTATGTTTATCGAAATACCTTAGGACAACACTTATTTGAAAATCAGCTGATACACAACTTCATGCAACTCATGTATGAAAATGTAAACTGTTAATATAATCAACTTACATCTAGAGAATTGAGTTTCTGTACTTGATCAATGATAAGTGATCTAAGAGGTGATATAATTATTGTGACTCCTGGGTCAATAAGTGCTGGTAACTGATAACATAGTGATTTTCCACCACCAGTTGGCATCAGGACAAAACAGTCATGACCCAGCAAAGACGCATTAATTGCTTGCAGTTGGTTTGGACGAAATTTGTGTAGACCAAATGTTTGACGGAAAACCTGTGAAACATGAATATGCAATAATATAATTTCAATCACAGTACACAAAGGTGGTAGGGACATATTTGCAAATTACAATTTTGACAATCTGACTAGTATTTCAGTTCCACTAGAATGAAGTTCCACAGTCTATTTTCCTCTATTAAGTTTGCTAATTATTTTGCCTCAAAACCCAATATAAAATGACATTATTAATAGTAAGTGAAAAACATATAATTTAACATTTTGAAAATCTTCATTACAACTGGCAGAATGTCACTAATAATAGAAGCTGTAACTTTTTTCTCAATTTAACGATTATCAACTAAAATTTCTTGAAAGATGTCAATTATTAGGGGCTTGATTATTTTCTTCTTATATCACTATTAATTACACCTCATGGATAGAATAGGCCCCAAATCTCATCCTTAATTCAACCTGAAGTGCAATTAATTGTTAATCAAGGAGAATGGTAATGGTCACATATACCGTATATTTCCACAGATAAGACGATGGCAAATCATAAAAAAGCCCCCACAATCTGAGGCCGTTTTATACGATGCCACAAAAAAAAAATTAGATTGAAATTTAGTCTCACATTAGTAATTTCGCAGATGTACTGCATAGTGCAGCTATAGCAAAGCTTTGACCTTGAACAGGCGAATGTTATGATTTTTATGAATATGTGGCGACTTTAAAAATGTGATTAGGCAGTAAGCTAAGAGTACAGCTTTCTGTGTAATTTACAAGAAACCTTACACTCGAAGTAGCTCTGCCTGAAATCATATATACCAAACATACAACTGTAAATCGATTCTGTGTTTCTGAACCACAGAGATTTGGCCTCTACGCACTCTTACGTACTAAAAAAAACTTCTTGTTTAATCTATACCTAACCTTCTTAAGGGTACGTTACAGATACCTTTTTAAAAGTGAAAGGTAGATTACGTATAGGACAAACAAGATTTTTTTTTTAAGTATGTGAGGGCACATAGCGTCCGAATCTTTGGTTCAGAAACATTCGCTTATTCCATACATATTGTTTCAAAATGTATCGATTCGATATATATCGTTTGGAGGTCGAAGCCTTGCTATAGCCGCCCTATGCAGCACATATGTGAAATTACCCTGAAATTTACATTGTGGAGGAAAGATTTACGAAAACAAAGGTTAGCACAATTTTTTTAAAAAGAAATAGTTGCTTTTTGAGCTTTATTAATTTACTGAGTGGAAACAAGTGCATACGATAACCTACATGCCATAAAGAAGAAATAGAATTAATTACTTACAATACAGCTGGATTTTACAATATCGCTTGTCAAAATCCAGGTGCACCAATGAGGAGAACTACTTATGGTGGGTTTCAGCGGCATTTTTCAGAACTACCTGAAGCTTTGCCTCCGAATCTAGGTCACAGGCGTTGTTTTAGATCATGAAAACTGGAAAAAAGTGTATCTTGTATTTGGCTAAATATGGTAACTTGGGGGTTGTCTTATAGGCCAGATATATGCTGAAACTATAAATTTTTTTATGAAAATTTGTACCTAGTCTTATCTGAAGGTCGCCTTATCTGTGGGAATATACTGAAAATATGGTGGGTACATTATGTAGTTAGTATTAGTCTGTAGATACAATTTACTATGCCTGAAACCTAGAGTGGGGGGGGGGGGGGGGGGGTGGCAGCTGATTCCAGGCTCAATGAGGAGAGGATAGCTGGGTACGGCAGTCACAGAAACATAAGGGTGGTTGGGCCAGTCCGACAAGATGAGGTCTGATTAGGCAAGAGGTATGCTCCAAATGCCATCACATTGCCCAAAAAGATGCTTGCTATGGGGGAAGAAGCTAAATTCTGCTATAAAAATGAGTCAGACAGCATTTATGGCCCGAGTTTGGGTGGCACCAAGGCACTTCCAACTCCCACAATGAGGCACGTTTTTCCAGCTTGACCAAGCAGCCAAAAGAAATATTCTACGGTCTTTTCCATAACACGTTTTACATGCTTAATAAATGTTTATTCTGTAGCAACAACCACGGAGAACAGTGTTCACACACTTTGTTCACATAGTCTGTTTTCAAAGGGCCTCCAATGTGAATGGAAACTAAAGAATTCAATTGCTTGCAGAAATAAATGAACACTTTGTATGCTTCCACGTCTGCAGGTGTAAAAGCCAGTGTTTTGAGGAGAAATTGTTCTCTGCTCATGGGAGGGATAGCATTCAGTATAAAATTATCACTATTGGCATTGGTAGCTAATGCCACATGCCTTATTGGCAAATTGGATTCGTCTTGAGGACTCCATATGGACGGTAGGAGGAAAGAGATATTTGTAGCTTTCGTCATTAAGATGCTTCATGAACATATTTCCATAAACAAAGTATAATTCTATATACAAGACTTCAGTGCAGTGGCTTTCAGTCATGACTCAAGTACTGTTTAGCTTGGGTGTCCTTGCATAATACTATCTAGACAAAAAACAGAAATATAGTATGTTAACTTCTAATTGAAAATAAATTCATTAAAAAACATGCTCTATAAGAAAAATTGTGAAAACAACCACATACTTTCAACATTTCATTTGAATGTGGAAAGCCAACCCCATCAAATTCTCCAGTAATGCCATCATTCTTCAGATTGCTGTGAAACTGTCCTGTGCTAGATGGAGCATTTGTACCAACTGTCTTCTTTGGAGTGAATTTATTGGGTTCAGTGTTGTGGTACATGGCTGAATTATAATTGATATTTCCACTGGAGTCAACATTTTTAGTGGTATAATTTGATTTAGGTACTGCAAACAAAATCATAATTTAAAAAAAAAATAGAGTAAAGATGCATGACAAAATATACAACACTATATTTTTTTTAGTAAATATAAGATAGTGAAAATAGAGTAAAGATGCATGACAAAATATACAACACTATATTTTTTTTAGTAAATATAAGATAGTGAAATGATTTTTTAACCTTCAGTGAACCTGATTACAACTGGGGCATTAAATGTTCAACTGCCTACCAATATGGGAAGGCTGTAACAACCCTTCAGCAAAATTATGACTGTTTCCAATTTCAAAATTGTCTAATTAGTCTACATGTTACACAAATGTCAACTGAGTGTTCAATCATTCTTTATATATGTCAGTCCTGCCAAAATTATGAAATAGCTTGACCAACTATTCCAATATCAATATATTTCTCTCTCTCTCTCTCTCTCTCTCTCTCTCTCTCTCTCTCTCTCTCTCTCTCTCTCTCTCTCTCATACAGCACAGCTGAATAATTGAAAATGGTAATTTCGTTTGGGCATCATCACTTTGGGTTAGATTCGTATTTTAGGTGCTTCCATGGTGCAAAGCAATGCAATAAAATTTCACACTCTTTATCTTCAAAACATGAGTAAGGTCATACTCTATGTAAGATTTCATATGGTGCATGGTGATGTTACTTCAGAAATTGACACCATTTGACTGATCACCATGAAATTTGGCAGATATATGCAATTTGTCATACACACACACACACATCATGGAGAGAGTGGAGGAGGGACGGAAGAAAGGGGAGAGAGTGGGGGAGGGGGAGGGATGGAAGAAAGGGGAGAGAGTGGAGGAGGGGGAGGGACGGAAGAAAGGGGAGAGAGTGGGGGAGGGGAGGGACGGAAGAAAGGGGAGAGAGTGGGGGAGGGACGGAAGAAAGGGGAGAGAGTGGGGGAGGGGGAGGAACAGAAGAAAGGGGAGAGAGTGGGGGAGGGGGAGGGACGGAAGAAAGGGGAGAGAGTGGGGGAGGGGGAGGAACAGAAGAAAGGGGAGAGAGTGGGGGAGTGGGAGGGAGAGGAGAGGGGGAGAGGGAACAGAGAGTAGGACGGGGAGAGTGGTCAGAGAGTGGGGGGAGAGGTAGGAGTTGGAGAGGGGGGAGTGGGGCGGAGAGTGGGGCAGAGAGGGGGGAGTGGGAGCGGAGAGTGAGGCAGAGAGGGGGGAGTGGGTGCGGAGAGTGAGGCAGAGGGGGGGAGTGGGTGCGGAGAGTGAGGCAGAGAGGGGGGAGTGGGGGCGGAGAGTGAGGCAGAGAGGGGGGAGTGGGGGCGGAGAGTGAGGCAGAGAGGGGGAGTGGGGGCGGAGTGTGCGGCAGAGAGGGGGGAGTGGGGGCGGAGAGTGAGGCAGAGAGGGGGGAGTGGGGGCGGAGAGTGAGGCAGAGAGGGGGGAGTGGGGGCGGAGAGTGAGGCAGAGAGGGGGGAGTGGGGGCGGAGAGTGAGGCAGAGAGGGGGGAGTGGGGGCGGAGAGTGAGGCAGAGAGGGGGGAGTGGGGGCGGAGAGTGAGGCAGAGAGGGGGGAGTGGGGGCGGAGAGTGAGGCAGAGAGTGAGGCAGAGAGTGAGGCAGAGAGTGAGGCAGAGAGTGAGGCAGAGAGTGAGGCAGAGAGTGAGGCAGAGAGGGGGGAGTGGGGGCGGAGAGTGAGGGCCAGAGACTGGGGGGCCAGAGACTGGGGGGCCAGAGAGTGGGGGGGGCAGAGAGTGGGGGGGCCAGAGAGTGGGGGGGGGGGCCAGAGAGTGAGGGGGCCAGAGAGTGGGGGGGCCAGAGAGTGGGGGGGGCCAGAGAGTGGGGGGGGCCAGAGAGTGGGGGGGGGCAGAGAGTGGGGGGGGGGGCAGAGAGGGAGGGGGGCAGAGAGTGGGGGGGCAGAGAGTGGGGGGGCAGAGAGTGGGGGGGCAGAGAGTGGGGGGGCAGAGAGTGGGGGGGCAGAGAGTGGGGGGGGCAGAGAGTGGGGGGGGCAGAGAGTGGGGGGGGGCAGAGAGTGGGGGGGGCAGAGAGTGGGGGGGCAGAGAGTGGGGGGGGGGCAGAGAGTGGGGGGGGGCAGAGAGTGGGGGGGGCAGAGAGTGGGGGGGGCAGAGAGTGGGGGGGGCAGAGAGTGGGGGGGCAGAGAGTGGGGGGGCAGAGAGTGGGGGGGCAGAGAGTGGGGGGGGCAGAGAGTGGGGGGGCAGAGAGTGGGGGGGGGCAGAGAGTCGGGGGGGCAGAGAGTCGGGGGGGCAGAGAGTCGGGGGGGCAGAGAGTCGGGGGGGCAGAGAGTCGGGGGGGCAGAGAGTCGGGGGGCAGAGAGTCGGGGGGCAGAGAGTCGGGGGGCAGAGAGTCGGGGGGCAGAGAGTCGGGGGCAGAGAGTCGGGGGCAGAGAGTTGGGGGCAGAGAGTCGGGGGCAGAGAGTGGTTGTGAGGGGGTTGGAGAGGAGGGCAGGGAGAGGGCCAATAAGAGAGGCACCAAAATTCATCACTGCACACCATTTTTAACACAGTTTTAAATTACTTATTTAACTTTCCTACCACTTCAATTTCTTCATTCACTGGAAAAGAAAGAACCTGTTGCATTGAAAGTATAACGAATCCATAATTGTTAATTTGTATATTTTGTCAGCTGCACTGGACTCTGCAGCCCACAGAGTTTGTCTTATGTAGCGTTATGCTAAGTTTGGGAATAAGTACACGTTGCACACTGTGCTCCAGAATGTTCTTAATGTTACTTATGTGATTCACAGAACAATTTCTTATGGTATAAGATATTTAGAACTATTAGTAAGATACCTTGCCAATACTGGAATCAGACATTTCAAATCAAGCATTTTATCTCATACCAGCAAAAATCAGTATGCAGAATCATATAGATAACATGACAAACATTCTAAAACACAGTGCGCAATGTGTGCGTATTCCCAAACTCAACACAATGCTACATAAGACAAATAGTTTGCTTGTGTTATGACAACTTTTGGCAGGCAGCACACAGACCTTGTATCTAGGTGGCATTGTAAATGTGCTGCTGGGGTCAGACATTGCATTTCTGCCACAGTTTCTTGGAGCAGACATGCACACTAAGGAAGAAAAGTCAGAAATGCTTCTAGTGTATGGTGAAAGCATAAGAAATGCTGTTAGGACAATAAAGCGATATGGAGAACTGTATCCCGATCGTGAGTGTCCTATGAGCCAGCTTCATGCATGTATTTGCAAGAAAAAACTTGAATCACGATCATCGAACACCATACAGAGGACAAGTCAGAAAACTGCAGCTGGCAAGGTACTTGAAGAGGGCATTCTAGTGTTGGCGCACAAAGATCCTACTGTTTCGTCACAAAATATTGCCACTGAATGTGGTACAAGTCAGAGAAGTGTTCTACACATATTGCACCAGCATAGATTTCACCCATTTCACCTCTCATTACATCAAGCACTCTCAGGTGTGGTTTTCGAACGGTACCAGGAATTTTGCTGGTTTGCAATGCAGCGCCTAAAAGTTGACAACTTTTTTCAACAGGTGCTCTTTCCTGTTGTAGCAACTTTCACCACCCAGGGTAATGTGAATTAGCATAATATGCATTACTGGTTAATGGAGAACCCTCACTGGCTTGTTAAAATGTGGTGCCGCACTGTCGGAAATGTCATTGTGGGGCCATAAATCATTCTGGGTATACTAAACGGCAATAACTATGCACAGTTCCTGCGTAAAGTTCTGCCCATTTTTCTAGAAGAGGTACAACTAACTACGCATCAGTGCATGTGGTTCCAGCATGATTGCTATCCTGCTCACTCTTCCCATGTGGCTACAGAGATGTAAAGTTCCCGGATTGTTGAATAGGATGACATGTTGAAGTAAAGTGTCCCCTCTTGATTTTTTTCTGTGGGGAGCAACCGAACATAAAGTATGTGCTCAAATACTAATCGCACCAGATGATATGAAGCAATATATCATCGAAGCGTGCACAGATATCTCACACAACACCCACGTAACTGTTAACAAATAATTCAAATGTGCCTTGCAGCAGAGGGAAACCATTTTGAGCACATGCTTCAATAAAGTCTTGTATCATGTACAACGTGTATTTTGCATCATTGTGTATATTTGCATTGCGATCAATAGTACATATTTTCAAATAAAAAAACGAATACATATGAAATAATTGTGACCAATAATGGCTCCTCAATTACATTTGTATTTCTGTTACTTAAAATGTAATAACAGCTTGTAGTATTTTAATACTGTATGTTGTCTTCTATTTTGTTATCATAGTTGTCAAATAATATTTGCGCGACATCATCAGCTGATTTTTGCACAAAATATCACAGGATGTATTACTATTGTTGGGTAAATGGGTGGGTTTGTGTAAGGATGGACTCGTGACATTTACCATGTACTCTACACAACAGGAAATGTCGCATTGGACAACACTGCTTCGAAGGACGAATACAATACAAAAACATATCTGTGTCTCAAAAACTGTTCACCAAAAAATTTTTTTGTATAGCTTATGGGACTTAACTAAGGGGTCATCAGTCCCTAAACTTACAAACTATGTATGAACTAGCTAACACTAAGGACGGCACAAATATCCATGCCCGAGGGGATATTCGAGCCCCTGAGCGTAGTGACCGTGCAGACCGTGATGGACGCTCCTCAGACCCCTCAGCCACTGCGGCCGACACTGTTCGCCTCAATATTAAGATATACTCATATTTGAAACCATCTTTTTAAACCCATCATGTAACACTAAAATTTAACATAGGGTTTCATTCAGGAAAAAAATAATGTCTTGGTGGCCTCATATCTCTGTATTAAAAAAAAAAAAAAAAAAAAAAAAAAAAAAAAAAAAAAAAAAAAAAAAACATGAAATGTGATGTATTCAAGTAGCCCCTATCCCTGCAATTCACTGTCCGGCATCTTTGTATCTATTATGGTTGGGGAGATACAAGGGATATTATGACTTAGCTACCTCAATATATAGCGTCATCCAATGTTTCAGAACAACATAAATTATTTGGCAGGAAAATAGTGACTTCAGTGAGCAAACTGTTGGAATTGTGTCCAATGTTTATCAAAATAAACATCAGTCTCAAATGCAGGTGGAGGTTTAATATAATATTACTCACCATATAACAATAAATGCACCTTGAAGAGTTGTGTGTTTGTATTTACATATGAAGACATAGGGGAGGGGGGAGGAAGCTTAATGTCACTATTTACCACTCCAGAGGAAAACGATTTTTAAACTTTGAAACTATTTTGTGTGAACAGTTGTGGTTTACATAAAGTTTGCATATTAGGAGTATTATTTACTGATGTAAACACTCTTAGTCCAAGCACACTATGTGTCGTTCAGCGTACACTTGTTGAATGACACGGCTGTCACGTCGGCCGTTTCACGGGGCCTGCCAGCAGACGGCGCGCAGCTCGCATCAGCTGTTAGGCCGACCGTGCCCTCCTGTGGCTCGGCTGGGAACTACCACGGCCGGGCCCGCGCCTGCCACGGAACCCAATGACGGCGCGCGCGATATGAATGGCCCTTAGGCCATAACATCCCTCCCCCCTTGGGGTGAGGAGCCGGACCCCTAAATGGCGGTGCAGAGGTCTGGCTGCTGGGACTCTTCCACCTCCATCCGATCGTCTGGCGGCTCCATCCACTCCCTAGCCGGAACCACCTCATACGGGCGGAACCCCTTCGAGCGACGAGGGGTTCGCCCACGCAAGCACTGTCTTGCTGCTCCCAGCACTGGCGATGACGGCAGGTCCTCCATTCCTCCCTCCTGTGGCTCCTCCATTGGAAACTCGGGGCCTCTGTCGGCAGGCTGCAAGGTGCCCCCTCTGCCGGCGACCGGAGCTGTCCACTCCTGGTAGCTGGCCGCTGGGACTGCGGCGGGGGAGCGGGCCCCGGACCCCGACGGTGACGGGAAATTCCGTTGCCCCCCCAGCCAATGCCCGCGAAGCAGAAGTCGGGAGAGAACTGTCCCCTGATGTCACCCGCAATGGTGGGGGGCTGGACCTGGATGAGGAGGAAGGGACTGTAGGTGTTTGAGGAGGGTGGCGGACCCGCAGCTGATCATGGTGGCAGGTGAGGACCCCGGTAGGAGAACGGACCTCACAGAGACGTCGGCCACGCTCCCGAACGACCACGGCCGGGACCCAACGAGGTTGGCGGCCGTAGCCTCGAGCCCAGACAGCCGAGCCTGGGGGGAAACGTGACCGAGGACGAAGAAGAGGTGTGGGAGGGCCTGGATGCACGAGGGATAACAGTCCAATGAGGGCGGCCGTGAAGGAGCTCTGAGGGGCTCTGCTGACCTGCCAGAGTGGACCGATAAGATGTCAGGAATCGAAGGAGGGCCTCCTCCACTGAAAGATGTGCCACATACTTGCGCATTTGCGTCTTGAAAGTGCGGACGAACCTCTCCGCTGCCCCATTGGACTGCGGGTGGAAAGGTGGGGCCAGGACATGTTGGATCCCATGGGTAGAACAAAAATCGTGAAAGTGTTGTGAAGTAAACTGTGGCCCATTATCTGTCACCAGTGCGGCCGGGAGACCCTCAATAGAAAATATCTTTAACAGGGAACGTGGACGTCAGGCGAACAACAAATGGGAAGTTGGAGTATGTGTCAAGGATGCAAAGCCAGTAGCTATCTAAGAAGGGCCCCGCAAAATCGACATGGAGTCGTTCCCAAGGTGCAGACGGAGTGGGCCATGGAGAGAGAGATGAGCGTGGAGCCGATTGTTAGGATGCACAAGAAGAGCATCCTGCAATGAGGCGTGTGATGTCCCCATCTATACCCGGCCAATATACATATCGGCGAGCCAGCATCTTCGTGCGAGAGATGCCGCAGTGGTCCCGATGGAGAAGACCGAGAATCTGGTGGCGCAAGGGCCCAGGAACCACCACTCGATGGGAGCCGTCTTCCGTGGACAGAAGTAAATTACCCTCGTAGGTGCTAAGGCGGTGCCGAATAGCATAATAATTGCGGAGAGGGTCTGATGCCCGGCCCGGAGGACGCTCTGACCAGCCTTGCCTCACCCGTTTAAGGACGACCCGGAGGACCGGGTCAGCAGCGGTAGCCTCCGCGATCTGTGAGCTATTGATAGGAAAACCGGAGACTACATCTTTAGCCGACTCGTCAACTGCAAAACACAAAAGCTCTTCAGCATCAAAGACTGGATCAGGGCGTACCAGGAGGCGCGATAGGGCGTCGGCATTGGCGTGATGAGACGTCAAGCAGTACTGTATCTTGTAATGGAAACGAGAGAGGTACAAGGCCCAGCGTTGAAGACGATGAGCTGCCTTGTCCGGAAGAGCCGCTGATGGGTGGAACAAAGACACTAACGGGCGGTGGTCCGTGTAAAGCGTGAACTTTGACCCATATAGATAAAGGTAAAAAATTTTTAAAGCAAAAACGATGGCTAGGGCGTCCTTGTCCACCTGGGAATACCGGCGCTGTGCATCCGTAAGAGTTTTAGATGCAAACGCGAAGGGGTGCTCTGACCCATCGGGAAACTGATGTGCCGGCACCGCCCCCACACCATGCTGGAAGGCGTCCGCTGCCACCACAAGTGGGACCCCCGGGGTGTATGCAGTGAGGCACGGAGCCTCCAGGAGGGCCCTTTTCAGTGACTGAAAAGCTCGCTCGCACGCAGGAGACCAGTGGAACGGGACGCCTTTACGTAGCAGTTGATGCAGGGGGTAAGCCACTGTGGCTGCCTGCGGGAGGAAGCGATGATAATAGGCGATCTTGCCCAGGAATACTTTGAGTTCGTGAACGGAAGGAGGACGGGGAAGATCTGCGACCGCCCGCATGTGCTCGGCCACGGGACGTACCCCCGATCTGGATACCTCGTAGACCAAGTATTCGATAGTCGGTTGGAAGAAAGAAGATTTCTGGAAATTACAGCGAAGGCCAGCCCCCTCCAGAACGGAAAACAATGAACGGAGGTTGGCAATATGGTCAGCAGCTGTGGATCCCGTCACCACAATATCATCCATGTAGTTCACGCAACAGGGACCGGCGCTAGCAACTGCTCCAAAAAACGCTGAAAGATTGCTGGGGCACTGGCCACCCCGAATGGCAATCTCTGATATTGATATAGGCCAAAAGGCATAGAAATCACCAGCGCCTGTCTAAAGGCAACTGGAGATAAGCCTCTGCCAGGTCTATTTTCGAAAAATACTGGCCCCCGGACAACCGATCTATCAATTCCGCTGGGTGAGGCATGGGAAAAGAATCAATGACGGATTGAGAATTTACAGTTTTCTTAAAGTCGCCACATAAACGCAGGGCACCCGAGGGCTTGCGTATGACAACTAGAGGGGAGGCCCATTCGCTTGCTGTGACAGGACGCAAAATACCTTCCGCCGTCACGCGATCTAATTCCGATTTAACAGCGCCACGGAGGGCGATCGGGAGAGGCCGAGCCCGACAGAAGACGGGGCGAGCCGTATTTTTAAGTGTAATAGTGGCACAGTAATAGTAGCACACCCAAGACCCGGCGCAAACAGGGATGAGAATTCCGCGCGAAGCTGCTTGAGACTCTCGTACGGAATTTGATCGGAAACCAAGCAGACAGAATCGGTAATAGAAAAGCCAAAAGCGTGGAAAGCGTCGAGGCCGAAAATGTTCGTAGCCGTTGCACTGTTTACTACCACAAACGACCCCAATAGTGGAATAGGGTGGCCGCCGTAGCCAACCAACGCGCAAGGCGCCGGATTTAAAGTGGGGGAGCCTAAAGCTTGATGAGTTGCAGCACTTAGAAGCGATGTCGTC
Source organism: Locusta migratoria (assembly GCA_026315105.1). NCBI lineage: Eukaryota > Metazoa > Arthropoda > Insecta > Orthoptera > Acrididae > Locusta > Locusta migratoria. Next base: position 362,753,783 of record CM048749.1, read on the forward strand.
GCGCCTGTGTCCACTTGAAGCGTAACCATTTTCCGCAGAATGCGGAGGTCTATAAACAACTTCGGCGGCTGAACGCCGACGGGAACAACCTTATTAATATCCATGGGCGCTGCGCCGAAATCGCGAGGGGGAGAGGTCCTTTTGCGGCCGTTAGCCGAGGAGCGGCACATTCGGGCGAGGTGTCCGAACTTGCCACAACGATTACAGGTGGCCCGCCTGTGCGGGCACGATTCCCGAGAATGGGACACCCCGCACGAAAGACATGACATCGACTCGCTCTCTGAAGCGGGCGACACGCACCACCTTTCCCCCCGCCCATACGACGCAGGCGAGCGCCGCGGCGTCCGAAGGGAGGGAGGGGAGGGAGCCACCGAAGAAACCGGCGCCGCGAATAACGGGGCCGAATCGTCAACTGAGGATACCTCCCCCCACGCGGAAAGTTGATTCCCCACGGCCTCCGAAACTTCAAATGCGCACGCAATACGCAAAACCTCCGCTAATGAGGGATCGTCCGACTGAAGAGCCTGCTTGCGAACGTCCAGGTTAGGAGCAAAACAAACCAAAACATCGCGGACCATAGAGTCCGCATACGAATCACCGTGCGGTTCGGATCGAAACAGACAACGACGGGCTAGACCCTGCAGTTCCGTGGCCGCCGCGCGGTACGACTGACCTGGCTGTTTCCGCGAACAGTAGAAAGATATGCGGGCCGACACCACGTGAGAGTGGCGGCGAAAATACGCCGCAAAAAGAGAATAGATATCCTGAAAGGACAGGGATGCCTGCGTCTGAAGCGGCGCTAAATCGCCCAGCAAACGAAAAAGACGAGGCGAGAACCACGAAACAAAATTAGCTTTTTGCTTACCTTCATCACACACCTGGAAGGCTACAAAGTGTTGGCGTAAACGCTGTTCGTAGTCGGACCAATCCTCGGCAAAGTCGTCAAATGGAGGAAACGGAGGAACGGGCACAGAAGACCGCAACCCGACCTGTTGTGTCACAGCCCTAGTCAATGTGTCAATAGCCGCCGTGAGAGAAGCATTCTGTTGAGCCAAAATTTCCGGTAACGACTGAAGATTCGTCAGCAACGCGCTAAGGTGTTCTGCCATGACTGCGGCAGGAAGACCACGCTATCCGATCCTCGTCGCCACTGAAGTAAACTCTCTTGGTCCAAGCACGCTATGTGTCGTTCAGCGTACACTTGTCGAATGACACGGCTGTCACGTCGGCCGTTTCACGGGGCCTGCCAGCAGACGGCGCGCAGCTCGCGTCAGCTGTTAGGCCGACCGTGCCCTCCTGTGGCACGGCCGGGAACTACCACGGCCGGGTCCGCGCCTGCCACGGAACCCAATGACGGCACGCGCGGTATGAATGGCCCTTAGGCCATAACATCCCTCCACCCTTGGGGTGAGGAGCCGGACCCCTGAACGGCGGTGCAGAGGTCTGGCTGCTGGGACTCTTCCACCTCCATCCAATCGTCTGGCGGCTCCATCCACTCCCTAGCCAGAACCACCTCATACGGGCGGAACCCCTTCGAGCGACGAGGGGTTCGCCCACGCGAGCACTGTCTTGCTGCTCCCAGCACTGGCGATGGCGGCGGGTCCTCCATTCCTCCCTCCTGTGGCTCCTCCATTGGAAACTCGGGGCCTCCGTCGGCAGGCTGCAAGGTGCCCCCTCTGCCGGCGACCGGAGCTGTCCACTCCTGGTAGCTGGCCGCTGGGACTGCGGCGGGAGAGCGGGCCCCGGACCCCGACGGTGACGGGAAATTCCCTTGCCCCCCAGCCAATGCCCGCGAAGCGCAAGTCGGGAGAGAACTGTCCCCTGATGTCACCCGCAACGGTGGGGGGCTGGAGCTGGATGAGGAGGAAGGGACTGTAGGTGTTTGAGGAGGGTGGCGGACCCGCAGCTCATCATGGTGGCGGGTGAGGACCCCGGTAGGAGAACAGACCTCACAGAGACGTCGGCCACGCTACCGAACGACCACATAATAAAAACAACAATGAACACTTTTTTAAACTTAAGCATATTTAGAAGCTGGAAAAACGATGAATGTTTGTGTTTGTTGAAACATTTCATATTCATTGCACTAATTATTTTACATTAATGTGCTTTCTACCTTAAGGAAGTTATAGAATACTCAAATTTAAAGTTCTGAAAATGTAAAACAATTAATGAATATGAAGATCAGACCTAGCTTGATCGTTATGACTTTGCCTTTGTTTGATGAAATGAATTTTTATTAGCCCAGACAAATGCAAATTTTGAGCATTCCTATCAGATAACCCATTAAAATGTTTATAGTAGTCAGCCTTTCACTTACATTAATTTTGTCAAAACATTTAAATCTACTACTCTCACAGTTTTTCCAGTTTCATGTGTGTGGTTTCTCACCTTCTTAGCAGCATCTGATACTCAACCATACTATTAACTATTGTAAAAACGAAAATAATAACACTTTTGCACCAACAAAATAGCACGTCTTTGTCACTATAACTCAGCCAAGAACACTAAACTTAAGCCAAGTGGCTCTTGAACCTATTATCATTTTAAACAAATGAAGTAATAACAATGGAAACAACAATGGAAATACTTTAAACTGATATCCAGCACTGCTAACATTACAAGACGAACATGAAATTCAAACAGATGGAAAACACTCATTGTTATTTTGCAAAACTATGTGACAATCATCATTATTCCCACTTTTTATGATTTCATATTTGTATATAATTGCTGACACTCATTGCTTTTCAAGGAAACAAATACACCAGAAGAAAATATGGACCTGTTTAATAGAAGCATAAACAAAATTTTGAAAAAGAAAAAGTGACATTCATCGTTTTTTTCCATGTCTTCATATCAAAAGTAAGAGATGTAGAGAACAGAAATATAAAACTTCACCAAGAACAAAAAGAAAATTTTATAAAATAAATGGTTAAATAAGAGGGTTGTTTGAGAAGTCCATGCAAAGTCTGAGAAATGGCACCCACCAGTGCGTATTGATGTCACGTTTAGTTAGTAACATCTTTGGAAAGAACACACACCAAGTTTCAGCCATATTGGTCTATTTCTTTGTGTTTCGCATTAGTGTGAGTCAAAGAAGTCAAGAGATTGTCAAAGAATGGACGAAAAAGAATTCCGTGTGGTAATTAAACATTACTTTATGAAAGGGAAAATGCCTCAGGAAACTAAAGAGAATGTTGATAAACATTATGGTGACTCTGCACCTTCGATTATAATAATTTGTAAGTGGTTTCAAAATTTTTGGAGGAGCCATGTGGGCACAAGTTACACTGAATGTTCTGGATGTCCTGTCGAGGTTATGACTCCAAAAATCATTGACAAAATCCATGATATGGTGATGGAAGGCAAGAGTGTGCGGTTGCTAGTGCTGTGGGCATCTCAAATGAACAGGTACATAATATTTTGCAAAAACATTTTAACATGAGAAACCTATCCACAAGATGGGTGCCGCAATTACTCACGCTTGACCACAAACGAAATCGTGTGAAGTGCTGGAACGAGAAGCGGATTGCAGAAACTAATAGCTATTTTGCAGGCTTGGACAATTCCTATTATTCGGAAGGGATCAACAAATTAGAATATCATTGGACGAAATGTGTCTAAAAGGAGATTATCTCAAAAAATAAAACTGGTTTTCCCCAAACATGTTAGTAGTTTTTATTTTTGAGCAGACTTTTCAAATACTCCTTGTAAATTTATATCTACAATTTGGTAAACTTGAGCAATGATTATAGCTTTTGTCATGTCTTCTGTGACATTTGTACCCTTCCACAACCATGTGAAGAACGCAATACCATTGCTACTGAAGCACACGATACCACCAGAATCTCATCTAACAACACCATATATTGTGAAAGTTTGACCTGGGAACAATTTGTAACTTAACAGTGAACTGGACTGTATCAATCAATTACACCCAACCAAGGACATGTTGTTTATACAAGAACTTTTAATTTAATCAGATCCATGAAAACTCTTCTATTAATACTAATTTTTCATGAAAACTGATTTATGTTAGAATTGCATGATAGGATGATAAATAAACACTGATGTGATTCGGAAATTGATTAAAAAACATACAAATTAACTCATATTTTACAATATACCTGAGGTTAATGTGTAAAGTAGTTGAATGAAGTAATTGAAAGATGCTCTAAATAATTATTTGTGTGACAAGCACTAGATACGATCTTTGTATATGTAGTCACCTAAAATCATGAGAGAATAATTTGTAATTGTATATAGAACTGTACACAAAGTGTGACAATGTAAAATAATAATTGTATCACTTATAAAGCTATATATCCACATGCCCTGCAGTACCAGTGACAGGAGAACTGAGTTGATAGTTGAGAGAATTAGTCAATGAGTTAAGAAAGAGAGTTCAGTCAAGGATGCATCAAATGAAGCAGCAAAAGGGAGTAAGACATCTGAAAAATGAGGTTGACAGGAAGTGCAGACTGGCTAAGCAGGACTCGCTTGTGGGGGAATGCAAGATTGTAGAAAATTGTGTATCTAGGGGGAAGATAGATTCCGCCTACAGGAAAATAAGAGCGACATTTCAAGAGAAGAAAAGCAGTGACGTGATTATCAAGAACTCAGATGGAAAACCAGTACTAAGCAAAGAAGAGGAAGCTGCAAGACAGAAAGAATATATAGAAGGCCTATACAAAGGAAATAAACTTGAAGGCAGTATTCTAGAAATGGAAGACAAAGTACACGAAGATGAGATAGGAGATACTACATAGCAAGAAGAATTTGACAGAGCACTAAAAGATTTGAGTTGAAACAAGGCCTCTGGAGTAGATGATGTTCCATCTGAACTGCTATTATTGTTAGGAGAGCCAGTCATAACAAATTGTTCCACCTGGTATGCAAGATGTATGAGATGGGGAAATACCCTCAGACTTCAAGAAGAACATAGAGTTTCCAATTCCAAAGAAAGCAAATGCAGACAAATGAGAAAATTACAGAACTATCAGTTTAATAAGTCGTGCTTGCAAAATACTAATACAAATTATTTACAGAAGAATGGAAAACACTTGGGGAAGATCAATTTGGATTTAATAGAAATGTAGGAGAGTTGAAGAAAGCTTTTGACAATGTCAACTGGAATACACTCTCAAATTCTGAAGGTAGCAGGAGTAAAATATAGAGAGTGAAGAGTTATATTCAATTTGTACAAAAACCAGACCACAATTATTGGAGTCGAAGGGCATGAAAGGGTCACAGTGGTTGGGAATGGAATAAGACAGGGTTGTGCCTTTCCCCAATGTTGTTCAATCTGTACATTGAGCAAGCTGTGAAGGAATGTAAGGAAAAATTTTGATAGGGAGTTGAAGAAGAAGAAATAAAAACATTGCAGTTTGCTGATGAGAGTAATTCCGTCAGAGACAGTAAAGGACCTGGAAGAGCAATTGAATGGAATGGATAGTGTCTTGAAAGGAAGGTATAAGATGAACATTAACAAGAGTAAAACTAGGGTAATGGAATGTAGTGTCAGATTAGGCAATGAGACTACAAAAGTAGTAGATAAGTTTTGTTACTTGGGTAGCAAGATAACTTTTGATGGCCGAAGTAAAGAGGATATAAAATACAGAACAGCTATGGGAAGAAAAGTGTTTCTGAAGAAGCAAAATTTGTTGACATCAAATATTAGTTCAAATGTTAGGAAGTCCTTTCTGAAAGCATTTGTCTGGAGTGTAGCATTGTATGGGAATGAAATGTGGACTATAAGGAGTTCAAACAAAAAGAGGATAGAAACTTTTGAAATGTGGTGCTACAGACAAATGATGAAAATTAGATGGGTAGATCACGTAACTAATGAGGAGGTGCTTAACTGAATCGGGGAGAAAAGGTGTTTCTGGCGTATCCTGACTAAGAGAAGGGATGGACTGGTTGGACACATTCTGAGACATCAAGGAATTGTCAACATAGCATCAGAGGGAAGCGTGTGGGGTAAAAATCATATAGGGAGACCAAGCGAGGAATACAGTAAGCAGATTCAAAAGGATGTAGATTGCAGAACAAAATCTCAGATGAAGAGGCTAGCACAGGACAGGGCAGCTTGGAGAGCTGGTTCAAACCAGTCTGCAGACTGAAGAAAACAACAACTTCATTTCCTCATTGCTTTCTGCCAGGGAAGCAGATTACACCCGAAATGGCTAGAAACTACAGTGGTCAAAACAATTAGGGAATCAGTTGACTGATCTAGGTTCTAGGTTGTCATCGGCAGAATAAACTAAAATGGATCATCTTCTGTTGGTTCTACTGATTGCATACAACAACATTACGGCAACTGAGATAGTGGTAATAACAGAAGGTTGTTGCAGAGGAGCTTAATGTTCACTTATATTTACCAAATGAATTACACAAGCACTGGGGTTCAGATATTGTAATGAGCAGGTAGCGCAATACAACAACGTGACTTACCCAAAGCTATGGCATGGAGAGCCATAGCAAGTTTGGAAGCAGGGCCAAGAAAGAGGGAGGTGACTGCAGCTATAGGAGTCTCCCAAACTGTAATTTCCAGAACCTGGACCAATTTCAGGAAACAGGAATGGTTAAAAGAAGGCAAGGCCAAGACTATCTATGGGTAACGTTAGCAAGAAATGACTATTATCTCTGGTTAACAGCTCATTGAGACGGAAGGCTGAATGCAATTCAGTTGTAAAGCACCCTTCATCCAGCAACTGGATGCACAGTATCAACACAACTAGTCCAAAACCACCTTCGGGAATGTGGCCTCCATGCATGGAGGCCTCTGGTGTGTGTCCCATCCACGGTGGCCAGCAATAAGTAATTTTAAAATTAAAGTTTCTTTTCCAGGTTTTCCAAGGAATAATCATTTTTTTTCCTGGTTCAACATTTATTTACTTGACATAAAAATTTCAAACAAATATTACTCTTTAACAGTTTTTCTACATATCTTCAACTGCTTACCAATCAAAAGTGCTGAATATATGAGTGCATTTGAAGAAAAGCATAATTTTTTTTTCATGAAGAACCCGCAAGTGATCCCCAATGTACACAAAGATCCACAGTTATGTTCCTTAATACATAATTATTGGTATCATTGTATATCCACTAAAAACCCAAAAATTAATGTATAACACTTGAGAAAATTCTTATTTTATTTAAAAGCATTGTTTTTAAATTCAAAAAAGTACATGTATGCTCCTCAACAACTTAAGAAAATCTACTCATGTTCAGGGCCGTATTTAAACAGAAGCAACATGCACAGCTGCACAGGGCGGCAAAATTTTGCCATCGAAATTTTTTTTTAATATTATTTTATTGTTAATTGAAATCATCATTATTATTTGGTGTTTGGATTACAGCAATAAATTTTAAAATTCAGGTTGTTGTGTTAATAGCAGTGGAGTATCTAGAGGGTGATTTTTTTTCCCATCAGTTTGAATCCCAGATGCAAGGGAGGAAGCGTAAAATAAATTACAGCACAGGGGCATCACATACACCAAATAGGGCACTGCACATCATGTTTTGGGCAAATTCATTCTAATCAATAGTGCGTGTAGTCTTAGAATTCCTTCACTTGCCACATTTCTTTCTCACAAACAGAAAATTTACTGTAATATATCAATTTGCTACATTACTGATATGCTATGATATGCTATTCAAATCAAACTAATGGCTTCAGTATGAAATATAAATACAGTGGAACCTCGATTTAACGTTTTTCATAGGATTTTTAAAAAATCGTGTAAAATACAGGAAATAACTTGTTCACACTAAAATCTGCTTATAGGATCATGCTTGCATTTTCGTAGTTTTTATACAATATATTACTCAATACACATCACAGTACTTTTTATTATGTAATAAACGTTATCTGAATTTCAAAGTGTAACACACTATTAACTTCATAGGAAACATGTGACATAATTTTATTCATTATAATCAATGTTTTCATGAAGGCTGTATCTGTGTTTCATTCTTTTGTCAAGTGCAAATATGTGTTGCACCATACTGCTTTTTTGAGGTTATAACAGACTTTCCCCCTTTCCAATGTGTAAAAAAACACATACGCAAACCATCGTTCACACTGTTTATGAAACGTCACAAAAGTAGTTACATAAATATATTCAGTTCACAATGAGAATAAATTCATTCTCAAAACTCATCATAATAAGCATGAAAAACTACATCAACAGTAGATGCGAAGGCTGATGGGAACGATCGTGAATTACAGTCGGCCCATCAGTCACTGCACCATATGGCAACTTAGCATGAACTATGTACTTCAATAAATGCAAAAAATGTCAAACAAATTTACTGCATAACGTTTTTAAACACACCTTGAAGCTAAAAATTGTGCCAGTTTCAATTTATGTCAATTACGTAAGTTTTTAGCTCCTCCAATATGGTTTCATAAAACATAAATTGTTGTAAAAATGTAAATATTTTAATGCAAAACCGGAGCAAATTAAAATTGTGAACTGACAAAAAAATTGTGTAAAAGGCAGAAAAACATAGAATCCAGAACATAAAGGCGGGGTTTCACTGTACGTGAAATTGGAAAAAATATAAAAAATTCAAGGTTTTGAGTAAATTCAAAGTTTTTTATTCAAGGTTTTTTTTCAGATTTCGAAAATCCCAGTTTTCAAGATTTCAAGGTCGCTGGATAGCCTGCATTAAACCCATGACACCGTTAGCCTGTAGAAACTCAGCAGAGGAAAATCAGGATTCGAGTCATAATGACTGATGCTGCGTTCTGTTCATAGATCGTGTTCAGCCAGCTAATTGTTGCTGCCCCAACTGGAGAGAATGTGGAACTTGGAACAATCCTGCTTATTTGCAGGAAACATCACCTTTCATGGTGGTAGACGAATGGTATGAGCAGGAGTCAGAATGGGTGCTTTGACTGTTCAGAGGTATACAGAGGAGATCCTTCAACCTTAGGTTGCACCATTCATTATGACTCCAATCCTGATGTTGCCCTGCCCAGTTTCTGCGGGCTAAACGGTGTCACAGTTTTAATGGGGCACACACCATAGGCCTCCCTGCGTAGAGGCCACAGTCCCGAAGGCTATTTCAAACTGTTTGTGTTGATACTGTGCATCGTGCTGCTGCATGAAGGGTGCTTTACAGCCGAGTTGCATTCAGCATCCTGTATCGACAGGCTGTTAACCAGAGATAATGGCCATCTCTTGTTAATGTTACCCATAGACAACCTTGGCCTTGCCTTTTTTTAACAGTTCCTGTTTTGTCTGAAATTGCGTCCAGGTCCTGGAAATTTCACACTGGGATACTCCAATAGCTGCAGCTGCCTCCCTCTGTCTGTCCCACTTCCAACTTTCCTATGGCACTTCATGCCATAGCTTTGGGTAAGTCACAATGTTGTTGTATTGCACTACCTGCTCACTATGCTATCTGGATCCAACTGCCCATAAACAGAAGTCTACACCAACTCCCTCTGCAACAAATTTCTATCTCAGTTGCCATAATGTTGTTGTCTATTCTCCATAGAACCTACAGAAAGTCGTCAAATCATTTTACTTCATTCTGAAAATAACATGACTTCAGAAACTAGATATCTCAACTGATCCCCTAAATGTTTTGACCAGTTTATTTTACATGTAGATAACAGTGGTACTTCCATACTAGACAAGGTTAGGTATAATAAACTGTATATTGTAAGAAACAAAGACACTATGGTGAAGCCCCATCTCTGAAGACACTTTTTGCTTCTTGTGAATTGTGACTGGAGATAGCTGAGTACTTTATAAGGTATGTGGCATATTCCTTTTTAGATATAAAAGAATGTGCTTCAACAGGTATCATCCATTTCTAAAAAATTCTGGGTTACAGCAGATAACTATAAGAGTCTTCTTTGCTTTCATGATGTCGTAAGTGCCTCAGTTACTTTAAACAAACATTTTCAACAATGGAAGGTGCAGTACACACACACACACACACACACACACACACACACACACACACACACGAGCACACTCATCCACACACGTCAGCCATCTCTGGCCACCCAACACAGTCTGACTACACAGCAAGCAGAAGGGATGGGAGGGGAGGCACGAGTGGGAAGGAGCAGAGGAGGGGGAGAAGTGGAGAGGAAAGATAAGGATGGGGATACAACAAGCAGGGGTGATGTCAGGTGCAAAATGAGATGTTGTTGTTGTTGGTTTTGAGGGGACTAAACAGCTAGGTCATCAGTCCCTTGTTTCTAGCTAAGAGTCCACTGTCAAGAGCGTAAAAAATAAAACAAAGCACCGAAAATAAAAACTCAAAAAAGGGGCAGGCTGACAATGAACAAGTCGCTCACAACACAAAACAAAGACACACAATAGGTAAAACAAAGTCAGGAACTTAACTAAAACTGGACAGCAGAGTACAATGGCTGGCTGATCACAAAGATAAAACAGGATGAGTCAGCCATACTGCACACACTAAAAACTCTTAGGCATTTTACAGAAGGGTCTTAAAAAGTCTTTGAAAGCACTGGTTACGTGGGGGCCTGAAGATATCAGGCTATAGCACCCACCACTAGATACTGTTGTAAAAACCAGCAGTGCGAATAAAACTTAAAAGTGTGTTAGCCATGGAGGCGGCAGCGCCTAAAACTAAGGGTAGCACATCTGGTAGATTAAAAGATTGCCACAAGTTGGCTAATACTGGACAGCCCATCAGTATATGGACTACTGTCAGCACTGCTCCACACCGACACACAGATGGGGTCTCATAGTGAAGGAGATAGGCGTGGGTTAGCCATGTATGTCCTATGCGGAGGCAACAGAGGACAACTGCGTCACGACGTCTGAGATGCAGTGAAGACTTCCAAAGTGCCATGGATGGCTTGACTGTGCAAAGTTTATTCTGCGCACCAATGGTATCCCATTCAGTGCTCCAAACCTCACGTACCTTCCAGGGCAAATACAGCTTCAGGTCTGATCGACATGTTCATTCCCCATTATGCCAATGTGGCCTGGGGTCCGCACAAAGGCCACAGAATAGCTAGATCTGCTGAGAGAGTAAACAGTGTCCTGGATCAACCACACAAATGAGTGGCAAGAGAAACACTGGTCGATTGCCTGCAAGCCACTCAGAGAATCACTACAGATGACGAATGATCACCTGGGGCAGGCACTGAGGTGTTCCAGAGCCCTTACAATGGCAACCAGCTCTGCGGTAAATACACTATATTCGTGGGGTAATGAATGCTGATGACACAATCAACATGGAGACATGCATACCCAACACGGCCATCCGCCATGGAACCATCAGTATAAATTGCTTCAGCGCCACGGAACAAATCAATGAGTTGCAGGAACTGGTAACGAAGTTGTGTTGGAGAAACGCAGTCCTTCAATGCACGGGACAGATCCAGACAAAGCTGCAAACGAGGGGTGGACCAAGGAGAGGTTTGAAAGGAACACTGGAAAGTGGTAGGGAGTGGATAGGATTCGAGGGACGAAAGAAAGCAACAAACACAGACTGAGATTGGATAACCCGACATCGGCCGTCATGGAGGGAAAGGGAGCGCAGCATCTGGAAAGAGGAGCTGGTGGTTCGGGTAGTGTGGTGTGCGAAAAGCCCCGGTCGCCAAACGAACACCACAATGTAAAATCGGATCCAATGCCTGCAGTGCTGAAGGCGTGGCTGAATCAAACTATACAGCCATAGTCTAGGCGTGGCTGAATGAGGGCCTTATAAAATTGCATAAGCGTTTGGCGTGTAGCTCCCCAAACGGTGTGGCTGAGAGAGGGCAGGATGTTGAGTTTTTTTGTGGTTTTAGGGCGCACAACTTCTATGGTCATTAGCGCCCAGTCAAAAACAGATTCGATGTGATCTCAAAAATGGTGACTGTCAGAACATCAAGAAGAGGCTAAAAACGAAAGATAAAAGACAATTAAAAGAGTTATAATAATGGAAAGTCCAGGTTGGAATAAATAATATAGTGAGGACAGTTTACAACTCACCGCAAAGACGTGGCGACGACCTGCGACAGGCACATACAAAAGACACACACATACAACACATTCAGCTATCGGCCATGGCCTTCTTCAGAAAATAGAGCACTCACGCAATCACACAGGCACACAACACAGTCATACAACCATCACCTTCGACTGCCACACTTCGAATCACGCTCTGAGCGTGATTCGAAGTGTGGCAGTCGAAGGTGATGGTTGTATGACTGTGTTGTGTGCCTGTGTGATTGCGTGAGTGCTCTATTTTCTGAAGAAGGCCATGGCCGATAGCTGAATGTGTTGTATGTGTGTGTCTTTTGTATGTGCCTGTCGCAGCTCGTCGCCACGGCTTTGCGGTGAGTTGTAAACTGTCCTCACTATATTAATTAAAAGAGTTAAATATCCTTGGATAAGTTGGCCAAGTTGATAAAACGCAAAACTCTAGCAGCTGCTCGTGTGTCATCAGCTAAAATTTCCTCCAGAGTAGACGGAAAGTGAAGGGCTACACGGAGATGATTAAAAAGTACGCAAGACAGTAAAACATGTCGCACGGTCAGCAGTTCACCGCAGGAGCACAGCGGTGTAGGGTTGGCGGACAGCAAGTGACGGTGGCTGAAACGGCAGTGACCGATCCGCAACCGGGCCAGGACGACCTCCTTCTGCCGAGAGGGGGGTGAGGAGGTCCTCCAAGCGGTCGGGATCGGTTTTACAGTTCGCAATTTGTTGTTGGACATTGAAAACCACGCACTGTGCCATTGCAACACGATACTCCGGCGGAGAGCCCGTTGATCATCGTCAGATGGGACGCAAAAGGTAGCCACGCGAGGTAAAAGAGCTGCGGCCTTGGCCCCTATGTCGGCGGTCTCATTCCCGGGCACACCTACATGGCCAGGGACCCACAGGAAAGAAACGTGACAGCTGTCATCTGCTAGCAACTAGAGGGAGCGTTGGATCCGATACACGAGAAGATGGTTCGACAAAGGGTACTTAAGACTCTGCAGGGCACTAAGGGAGTCCGAACAGATGGCATAGAAAGGTTGGCGGTGGCGGCAGGTGTACAAAACGGCCTGGTGGAGGGCAAAAAGCTCAGCCGTGAAGTTCGAGCACCGGTCAGAGAGCTTGTATTGGAAACGGTTGTCCTCGACGACGAAGGCAGATCCGACACCGGCAGTGCTCTTGGCACCATCAGTGTAAATAAATATGGCGTTATCGAACCGCGAACGGAGTTCGACAAGCCTCGAGCGGTATACCAAACCCGGAGTGCTCTCCTTGGGGAGCGAACTAAGTTCGAGGTGAGTGTGAACCTGGGTCTGATGCCACGTTGGCAATGGGCTTTCGCTCAACCGAAAGGTGGAAGGAAGGGTAAAATCGAGCCGCTGTAGTAGGCGGCGAAACCGAACTCCAGGTGGAAGCAAGGCAATCGCAGACAACTGATATTGGTGATTGAGTGAGTCGTCAAAAAATAATCGGTAAGATGGATGGTTGGGCATCGACCGCAGGCGGCATGCGTACCGAGACAAAAGTATGTCACGCCGAGTGGTCAAGGGTAATACAGCAGCCTCGGCATACAGACTTTCAACAGGGCTAGTATAAAATGCACCGGTCGCAAGACGTAAACCGATGGTGGATAGAGTTGAGACGGCGGAGAATCGACGGCCGTGCAGAAGAGTATACAAGGCTTCCGTAGTCGAGCTTCGACTGAGCAATGGCCTGGTAAAGGTGAAGCAGGACGGTACGATCCGCTCCCCATAACGTGCCACTGAGGACACGAAGGACGTTAAGGGATCGGGCACAACGGGCAGCCAGGTAGGACACGTGTGTGGACCAGCAAAGTTTACGATCCAACATGAGTCCCAAGAATTTCGTAGTCGCCACGAAAGGGAGAGCAACAGGGCCGAGATGCAGAGAAGGTGGAAGAAATTCCTTGTATCTCCAGAAGTTTATACACACACCATTTTCTCAGTAGAGAATCTGAAGCCGTTTGCGATGCTCCAGGAATATAGACGGTCAAGACAGCGTTGAAGAGAACGCTCCAAGAGACACGTCCGCTGGGCGCTACAATAAATTGCGAAATCGTCAACAAAAAGAGATCCGGAGATGTCGGCTGAAAGGCAATCCACGATCGGATTGATTGCAATGGCAAAGAGCGCCACACTCAAGACGGAGCCCTGTGGTGCCCCATTCTTCTGGCAAAAGGTATCTGACAAAACAGAGCCCACCCGTACCCGGAACTTGCGATCCGCCAAAAACACTTGAATGAAAAGAGGAAGGCGGCCCCGAAGGCCCCATCTGTGCAATGTGCGGAGAATGCCCGCTCTCCAACAGGTATCGTATGCCTTCTCCAAGTCGAAGAACACTGCTACTGTTTGACGCTGCCTTAGAAAGTTGTTCATAATGAAGGTCGACAACATAACGAGGTGATCAGCAGCAGAGCGGTGTCGACGAAAACCGCATTGGATATTAGTCAGGAGGCGGCGAGATTCGAGGAGCCAGACCAACCGAGCGTTAACCATGCATTCCATTACCTTACAGACACAGCTCGTCAGAGAAATAGGACGATAGCTGGAACGAAGATGTTTGTCCTTCCCTGGTTTGGGGATGGGGACAACAGTGGCTTTACGCCAACTTGTGGGAACATGACCTTCAGTCCATATGCGATTGTAGGTACTGAGAAGAAAGCACTTGCCCGCAAGAGAGAGGTTCTTCAGCATTTCAATGTGAATGGAATCGGGCCCAGGAGCAGAAGATCGGGAGAGGGTGAGAGCACGGTCTAGCTCCTGCATGGTGAAGGCAACGTTATAATTTTCACGATTAAAAGAGTGGAAAGAAGGCGGCCGGGCCTCCTCTACCTGTTTGCGAGGGAGAAAGGCAGGGTGGTAATGGGCAGAGCTCGAAACCTCCGCAAAGAAATGGCCCAATGTGTTGGAAACGTCAGAGGGGTCCACGAGGACTGCGTTCTCCACGGTCAGGCCAGGAATCGGGGAGTGGACCTTGATGCCGGATAGACGGCGTAGGCCACGCCAAACAAACGTGGAGGGAGTAAAACGGTTAAAAGAACTAGTAAAAGCAGTCCAGCAAGCTTTCTTGCTGTCATTCATGATACGACGACATTGCGCTCTCATACGTTTATAATGTATGCAATTCTCCAAAGTCGGGTGGCGGCGGAAGGTGCGGAAAGCACGGCGCCGGGCTCTAAGCGCGTCGCGGCAGGCTGCAGTCCACCAAGGGACCTGGACACGATGTGGAGAAGAGGAAGTACGAGGTATGGAACGTTCGGCAGCTGTGAGAATAACCTCTGTGAGGTAGTCGACCTGACTGTCACAGGTGGGAAAATCCCAATCGTGAAAAACAGCCATGGAAGAATAAAGCCCCCAGTCGGCTTTAGAAATGTTCCAACTGTGGGGTGAGGAGATGGGGAATGATGCAGAATGTGGATGATACAGGGGAAATGGTCACTAGAGTACGTGTCAGAAAGTGCATACCACTCAAACCGACCGGCAAGCTGAGGAGTGCATATTGCGAGGTCTATATGGGAATAAGTGTGTGTTGTATCTGAAAGGAAGGTCGGTGCACCGGTGTTGAGGCAGACAAGATCGAGGTGTTGGAGAAGGTCCACCAAAAGGGAGCCTCTCGGACAAGGTGCTGGAGAGCCCCATAGGGGGTGGTGGGCATTAAAGTCGCCTATCAACACGAAAGGTGAAGGGAGCTGATCAACAAGGTGTAGCACATCTGCCCTAGTAAGGGCAGATGACAATGGCGAATAAATATTACAGAGGGAAAAGGTAAATGTGGATAGGGTGATGCGGACGGCAACTGCCTGTAGGTGAGTATGCAATGAAATGGGATGGTAATAGACATCGTCTCGAAGGAGCATCAGAACCCCTCCATGAGCTGGGATACCTTCCACGGGTGGTAAGTCGAACCGCACAGAGGTGTAGTGTGGAAAGTCTGCATGATCACGTGGACGCAACTTAGTTTCCTGGAGGCAGACTAGAAGCGGTCAGTGCAATCGAAGGAGTAGTTTTAACTCCTCCCGATTGGAACGAATGCCGCGAATATTCCATTGAAGGAGCACCATGATAAAAATAAGAGAAGAAATAAGGATAAAAACCAACTAGCAAGCGGGGTCACCTCGACGGCCGCTGAGGACCGGATTTCGAGGGAGCACTGCTATCGCTGTCCAGGGGCAAAGGGTCGTAGTCCATAGGTTCGACCGACGCGCCTGCCACCTCCCCGAGTTGATCAGGAGGGGCAGTTTCCACCACCGGTAGAGGGCCGGGTGCCCGGCAGACGGAGCGACCCGGTGAAACAGAAGACGGCCGAGGCCGGCAACTGTTGGACGGCGTGACGGATGGGTCACGCCTCGGCGGGGAAGGAGAGGAACTCTTTTTCTTGTCAGCTCTTCTGGAAGAGTAACAGCGGGAAGAGGCAGTTGACGGTTGGGAAGCCTGAGAACGCAGAAAATCCTCACGGACGGGTTCCTTTTTCAAGGTCCGGGCATCTTGTTTAGGTGCCCGCGGTTTACTAGAGGTTGACGAAGACTGTACCTTAGAAGCAGCAGGAGGAAGTGGGGACGTGAAACGGGCAATCTTCGGGCTGGCGGATCGCACAACTGTGTCAGCGAAAGTGAAGTCACATGTCTGGGTACTGGAATCCTTGGTAGGTCGAGTTGTACTGTATGTACCCGCTGAGAGGACAGTGGGCTTTCGACTCGCCAACAACTTACGAGTGGCAGATGTCGATACCTTCTCCGTAACCCGAATTTGCTGGATTACCTTCTCATCCTTGTATACAGGGCAGTCGCGAGAGGAAGCCGCATGGTCACCGTTGCAGTTTAGGCAGTGAGGGGACGGAGGTGGGCAATCCCCCTCATGGGCGTCCCTACCACAAGTGACACACTTTGCTGCATTTGGGCAATGTTCACGGGTATGGTTGTACCTGTGGCACTGAAAACAGCGCGTTGGGTTAGGTACATAAGGGCGGACGGAGATGACTTCATACCCTGCTTTGACCTTCGACGGGAGGTCAACTCTGGCGAACGTCAAAAAACAGTACGAGTCGGTGTCAATTGGTTATCGACCTTTTTCATTACCCTATGGACGGCTGTCACACTCTGGTCGGACATATACGATTGGATGTCTTCATCAGACAACCCGTCAAGGGATCTCGTGGAGACTACCCCCCGTGACGAGTTGAGTGTGCGATGTGCTTCCACCTTGACAGGAAACGTGTGTAACAGTGTAGTCCGGAGTAGTTTCTGAGCTTGGAAGGCACTTTCCACTTCCAGCAACAATGTGCCATTGCGCTGATGTGAACAGGTTTTAACAGGCCCAGCAATTGCATCTACACCTTTCTGTATAACGAAAGGATTGACAGAATTGAAATCCTTTCCGTCGGTGCGAGAGACAACAAGAAATTTAGGTACATTAGGCAGAACCTTTTTTGGCTGAGACGAATCTAACTTATGTTTCTGGGTCAACGTCACGAAAGAAGAGAAGGAAGTCATCGCGGAAGTGTCCCCCGTGATTACCGGCATCTCCGATGGCGCGCTCCTTCCTAGTGGGGGCCCTCTCCGAGGGCTTACCCACCTTAGGTGATTGTTCACACCTCAGGTCACACCTCCCAGAACTGACGGAGGGACCAATCGGCACGTTCAGAAGGTACCAGCTCGGGTAATCACCCCTCCCTGGGCCTGGCCTTTACCAGGGGGTACGTACGTGCCCTACTTGTCTACCCGGGGCGGGGAATTACGCGTTACCCCGTCACCTGCTACGCATGATAATGCGTGGGTCGGCCTTCAGACACACACAGGGAGGAAAGAGGAAGAATAGAGGAAGTGAAGAGAAAGAAGGAAAGAAGCGTCTCAAACGCCGAGGCGGAGACTAATGAGGAGGAGAAGGAGGCTAGGAGAGTACAAGGAGAGAAAGACAGAAACAAAGGGTAAGAAAGGAAGGAAGGAACGAAGGAAGAAAAACGACAACAAGAGCCACCGTAGCTCACGAAATATGCCCGTCTCCGGGCGAAGGCATAAACCGGGAGGGAAAGTGAAGCAGCCTGGGGCAGAAGAAAGGCTGCTCCGGCTCGGGGCCCCGTGCGCGCCACACACGTACCCACAAAAGAACTGTGGGCCCCCTGGGGGGAGGATGTTGAGGTGTTGCCAGTACTTTTGTTTAAGCTGGCAAAGGTGTGGCTCCCATGTGAGAAGGTCATCGAACAGCATGCCTAAAAAACAGTGTGTCTCTTTGACACACAGCAGGTCATCAGCCAAATATAGTTCGGGTTCCGGGTGTACCGCCTGAAGTCAAAAATGCATCACCCAAGTTTTTGGTGCAGAAAACTGGAAACCATGGGCAAACACTCATGACTGCACCTTCTGAATAGCTATCTGCAACTGCCATTCAGCAACGCCAATGCCGGTGGAACTAAAATACATGCAGAAGTCATCGGCATACAAGGATATTGATACCATTGACCCCACAGCTGCTGCAAGACCATTAATGGCGACTAAAAATAGAGAGAGACTCAGTACGGAACCCTATGGGACACCGTTTTCTTAATAATGAGGTGAGCTGAGCCAAGTATCAACACGAACACGAAAAGAATGCAACACGAAGAAGTTCTGTACGAATACAGAAAGTGGACCCCGTAAGCCCCAGTCGTACAGCTTAGACAGTATATGATGGCGCCAGGTGGTGTCGTACACCTTCCGCAGATCAAAGAAGATGGCAACCACATGTTCGCAGAGAGTAAAAGCTGTACAGATGGCAGACTCCAGCAACACAAGATTGTCGACAGTGAAGTGGCCCTGACGGAATCCACCTTCTTGTGGGGCCAATAGTCCCCAGTCCTAGAGGAAGCCTCCGACTTACCAAATGTTCGAGGAGGTTGCATGGAACGTTGGTGAGGCCGATCGGTCAGTAGCTATCAGCCAACTGCGGATCCGCCCCAGGCTTCATCACTAGAATGACGACGCTATCCCACCATTGGGATGGAAAAACACCCTCAAACCTAAGACGAGTGAGCAGAGCGAGAAGCTAGTGCTTAGAATCTGCTAACAGATGATGGAGGAACTGACTGTGAATACAATTGGGTTCAGGGAAGGTGTCAGGGCAGGCAGCAAGGGCACTTTCGAACTCCCACTCAGTGACAGGGTTGTTGTACATTTCCCGGCGTCGCTTTCTGAAGGATATTTGGCGTCGCTCCATCCGTTATTTAAGGGCACGGAAATCTGCACTATAAGCAGCAGTCGCTGAGCTGTGAGCATAATGGTCTGCCAGCTGTTCTACTATGACGACAGGATCAGTACAGATTGTACTCTGAAAGCGGAGACATGGGATGCCCGCCGGTGGGCAGTGCCTGAAGAGGCGACGAACTTGTGACCACACCCATGAAGGAGAAGCATGGGAACCTATGGAGGCAACGAACTTCTCCTGGGAGTCCCTCTTGCTTTGCTGGATCAGTCACTGGGCATGGAGACGCATGAAGGCAATAAGATGATCTACAGAAGGATGGCATCAGTGGCACTGTAGTGTTCGCCGACGTTCCCTGATGGCTTCAGCAATCTCTAGTGTCCACCAGGGCACCGACTTACAGTGGAGTGACACATGTCTGGTGGGAACAGTTCTCTCGGCTGCAGAAACAATGGCCTCTGTGAACTGTTGCACAAGGACATCAACATCAGCAGGAAGGGGAGAGGAAATCACAGCAGCTGAGGAATCAGCTGGCCTTCAGCCGTATGGAGGGACCAGAGAGGCAGACGGTCGGCAGGCGGACACTGTGGGAGTGACAGGAAGATAGGAAAATGGTTGCTGCCACACAGTTCTTTGTGGACCCTCCAGGTGAGATGTGGAAGAAGGTTAGGGCTGCAGGCAGACAAGTCTATGGCAGAGTACATCCCATGCACTATGCTAAAATGGGTAGGAACACCAGTGTTGAGGAGGCAGATGTTCTGCTGGGTCAATAGTCTCAATGTCTCTACCCCGGGCCGAGGTCTGTGTGCCACCCCACAAAGTGTGGTGGGCGTTGAAATCCCCCAAAAGAAGAAAGGGTAGGGGAAGTTGGGCGACCATGGCAACGAGGTCTACAGGAGAGACAGCATCATCTGGTGGAAGCTAGTCAGAGCAGATGGTAAAATCTCATACTACCTGAAGCCTAACAGCCACTGCCTCTAGAGGTGTTAGAAGAGGCACTGGGGACAGAGGCTAGGATGTAGACACAGACGCCACCAGAAACTCTGTCATATACAGAACAATTTTTAAAATAGCCTTGATAGCCTTGAAGGGCAGGGGTCCTCTCGACAGGGAACTACGTTCCTTGTAGGGCTAGACAGAGCACAGGGAAGTGGCAAAGTAATTGCTGCAGCTCAGCCAGATGGCAGAAAAAACCAACACAATTCCACTGCAGAATTTCTATTGCATTGGGCTGAACAGCCATAATGAATGGCTAAGCAGTTTATTCCGGAGGGGAACCTGCTGGCAACTCCTCAGCATCTGCAGTATCTAGAACCATGCATTCTGACAATCCTAGTATGGCAAGATCCTCGGGGAACGTAAGGATCTCCACCTCATTTTCAGAGGCAGAAGACGTTATGGAGCGTTGCATTACCTTGACCATCTCAGGCAGTGTATCGCCGTCAAAGGCCAGGATGAATGCACTAGTGGCAACCCTATGGTCTTTTGGTCCCCTATAAACACGCCTGACAGAGTGAACACCTCTGCGTTCCAGGTTGGTATGTAACTCTTCGTTGGACTGTGACAATAAGTCTCGATGGTAAATAAGACCTTGGACCATATTAAGCGTCTTGTGGGGTGTGACACTGATGAGAATATCACCCAGCTTGTCGCAGGCCAATAACGCCCTGGACTGGGCTGGGCACGCCGTCTGAATCAAAAAAGCCCAACTTCTCGTTTTTGAGAAAGATGCCACCTCACCACACTTGTCCTCGAGGTGGTCTACGAAGAACTGTGGCTTGGTGGACAAGTAAGTCTCTCTATCGGTCCGGGAAAAGACAAGGTATCACGGCGAGTAAGGCTCAGAATGGTTTAAGGCCCTGCGTTTGTAGTGTAACAAGTGACACTATGTATGTATTTATATATATATATATATATACATATATGTAAAAAATAGATGAAGTACCCTTACCAGGCGAAGGGGCACAGGCAGTGATAGCAACAAATAAACACACACACACACACACACACACACACACACACACACAAACGTAAGCTTTCGCAGCCTAGCTGCTTCGTCAGGCAGAAGGGAAGGAGAGGGAAAAGGAAATGATGAGGGTTTTATGGGAGTGGATAAGGAGTCATTCCAATCCCGGGACAGGAAAGACTTACCTTGGGGGGAGAAAAGGAGGGTAAACAACTTACCCCCAAGGTAAGTCTTTCCTGTCCCGGGATTGGAATGACTCCTTATCCACTCCCATAAAACCCTCATCATTTCCTTTTCCCTCTCCTTCCCTTCTGCCTGACGAAGCAGCTAGGCTGCGAAAGCTTGTGTTTGTGTGTGTGTGTGTGTGTGTGTGTGTGTGTGTGTGTGTGTGTGTGGTGCGTGTGTGTGTGCGCCCGTGTTTATTTGTTGCTATCACTGCCTGTGCCCCTTCGCGTGGTAAGTGTACTTCATCTATTTTTTACGTATATTTTTCCTGTTAGGAATTTTTCCTCTATATATATACATATATATAAATGAAGATAAACTTACCAGGCGAAGGAGCACACGAAGTGATAGTAGCACAAATAAATTAATAAATTCACACAGACAAACGCTAGCTTTCGCAGCCTAGCTGCTTTTTCAGGCAGAAGGGAAGGAGATTTCCTTTTCCCTCTCCTTCCCTTCTGCCTGAAGAAGCAGCTAGGCTGCGAAAGCTAGCGTTTCTGTGTGTGAATTTAATAATTTATTTGTGCTACTATCACTTCCTGTGCGCCTTCGCCTGGTTAGTAATCATCATCTATTTTTCTATATATATTTTCCTGCTAGGAATTTCTCCTCTCTAATATTCATATATATATATATATATATATATATATATATATATATATATATATATATATATATATACGAATATTATAGAGGAAAAATTCCTAACAGGAAAAAAATATATACGTAAAAAATAGATGAAGAACACTTACCAGGCGAAGGGGCACAGGCAGTAATAGCAACAAATAAACACACAGACACACACACACACTCAAAAATGCTAGCTTTCGCAGCCTAGCTGCTTCATCAGGCAGAAGGGAAGGAGAGGGAAAAGGAAATGATGAGGGATTTAAGGAAGGGGGTAAGGAGCCATTCCAATCCCGGGACAGGAAAGACTTACCTTGGGGGAAAAAATGGAAGGTAAATAAATGCACATACAACCACACATTTACACAGACACAAGTACACTTAGGCAGACATACTGTAGAACTGTAGAAAGCAAAGAAGTTTGCTTTCTACAGTTCTACAGTATGTCTGCCTAAGTGTACTTGTGTCTGTGTAAATGTGTGGTTGTATGTGCATTTATTTACCTTCCATTTTTTCCCCCAAGGTAAGTCTTTCCTGTCCCGGGATTGGAATGGCTCCTTACCCCCTTCCTTAAATCCCTCATCATTTCCTTTTCCCTCTCCTTCCCTTCTGCCTGATGAAGCAGCTAGGCTGCGAAAGCTAGCATTTTTGAGTGTGTGTGTGTGTGTCTGTGTGTTTATTTGTTGCTATTACTGCCTGTGCCCCTTCGCCTGGTAAGTGTTCTTCATCTATTTTTTACGTATATATATATATATTTTTAAATGAGGAAGCACACAGTAGGGAAAGGGGCATGAATATGAAGGAAAAGTAGGATATGAGGGAAAGGGGGAGGGGGACTGTGGGGTATGGAATGTAGGATGTTAGGTTATTTGAGGTTGAAGCCAGGATGGTTGCGGGACTGTAGGATGTGCTGTAGGAATAACTCCCACCTCCACAATTCAGAAAAGCTGGTGGAGGAGGGGAGGATCCAGATGGCTCGGGTGGTGAAGCAGCTGTTACAGTCTAAGGTGTTATTCTCCGCTGCATGCTGCACAACAAAATAGTCGCATATTGCTCTTGACCACAGTTTGATAGTGGCTATTCATCCTGATGGAGATCTGGTTAGTTGTCATTCCAATGTAGAATGCAGGGCAGTGATAGCAGCAGAGTTGGTATATTAGGTGGCTGCTTTCACAGGTGGCCCTGCCTCTGAAGGGGTAGGTCAAGCCTGTGATGGAACTGGAATAGGAAGTGCTGAGTGGGTGGATTGGGCAGGTTTTGCATCGGGGTCTTCCACATCCATAAGGATATGATCCCTGTGGTAAGTGATTGGGATTAGGAGTGGCAAAGGGATGGACTAGGATGTTGTGGAGGTTGGGTGGGCGACAGAACACCACTTTAGGAGGGTGTTGGGAGGATCTTAGGTAGGATGTCTCTCATTTCAGGATGTCTCTCCCAGCACTTCCTATTCTAGTCCCATCACAGGCTTGTCCTACCCCATCCTACCAGGCCACGTGTGAACCTGCTGCTTGTACAAGAAACAGGCGATTTCTGCTGCAATTCTTCATCATCTTTATTTTTGTTGCCATTATCACCGGTGTCTCTATCATCAGAACTATCACTGTCCTCTAAAATATTGTGCGACGAAGTACCTGGCTGAAAATCCCCATCATCGTCTTCAATTTCACTCGGAACATCACTCAAAATGGAATCATCCAATAAAAGTTTTACCACTACTTCTGTTAAACCCAAATGAATAAATCTAATATACTATTCTGTGTACTAAAATAAGAAGCAGTATTATTTGTTGATAGATATTAGTGAAAAAATTTAGGGTATCGCATGCTTGTAAAAAAAGCAGGTAGAATCAATGTTGGCACTAATTATGCCTGACCCGCACGATCATGCTATTCAAAATAAAAACATGTCGAAAATGCAACTAATGCTTCGTAAATTTGCTTAGGCACTCTAAATATGTAAACTGAAACATCCTCTGTCTAAAATACTCCAGCAGTGTCATAAAATAATTAAATATAAGAAATTATGTCGTATTTACCTCATGGTTGCATGGTTCTATCTTCTTGTGCAAGTTTATAACAATATGCTTCTCTTCAATGTGAACACTAGTCAACCGCAACAGCTAACAATCACAAGCCAGGAACTTCTCCTAATGTAGCCGCCCAGTGTTAAGCCCCAAAGTTGCATTGTTGAGCAGCAGCATTATTAAAACCAAACTTGCACGATCGTGTGGGTCACGACGAAATGGGCTATGGTCTCGCAACCATCCTGGCCTCAACCTCAGATAACCTAACATTCTACATTCCATGCCCCATAGTCCCCCTCCTCCTCACACCCTACATTTCCTTCAGATTCATGCCCCTTTCCCTACTGTGTGCTTCCTTGTATTAAAAATTTTATATATACCATATATCTTTTTCATACAGCATCTCATTTTCCACCTGACATCATTTCTGCTTGTCCCACCCTTATCTTCCCTCTCCACTTCTCCCCCTCCTCCACTCCTTCCCCCTCCCCCCTCCCATCCCTTCCGATTGTCATGTAGTCAGACTGTGTTAGGCAGCCAGAGATGGCTGACGTGTGGATGAGTGTGCCTGAGTGATTGTGTGGATGAGTGTTCTCTTTTGAAGGTCGCAGCTGAAAATTTAGAATTGTGAGTGTGTTTGAGTGTCTCTTCTTTGTGTCTGTCAGTGGCTAAACAAGCATTTTATTCACTTCAATCGTGAATATCCAAAGAGATTTTTAGTGTTTTGATCTTCATCTTTTCTGGTAGCTACCTCTTGTGTAATATCAGAAGACAAAATTCTGACAATATAACACTACTCCAGGAAGGTGGACTAAGACAGTCTATAAAGCAGAAGAATCTGCTGTGCAAGAGGTAAAATTGACTGCAGCTCTGCTGGTTCACTTAGGTTAGTTCTAGGACAGTCTTACTACTACTGTAATAACAAATAAATGGAACATTCAAGTCAGTTATTTTCTGGACATGCTGCTCTTTTGTTATTTGTGCCCAAGTTACAAAAACTATTGACATTCAGAGTGTATCAATGACACAAATGTATATTACCTTTCACAGTAACTCACTGCTTTTGAAATGTGGAATCATACTCTTTTTCCAATAATATGACGACACACAGTAAAGCAATTCCAGTGTGTTAAACTGTTATAAATAGGGGGAATAGGGGTAGCAGGAATGTCAGCTCATGATCAAGAATTTTTCTGCAGTGGAAAGTTAATCAATAAAAAGTAATGAATATAATCAGAAAGGGCATTGTAAATACCTTTCTGCAGAGGATCTTGGACCTTTATGCTATGAAATTGTGTCTCAAAATTGTCAATACTTTGACTTTCAATATTTTCCTCTTGGGTATCATCATCAATGAACTGTGTTTCATTCACAGTCTTACTAGTTTGTGGAGTGCTCTTCTTAGCTCCTGTCACTGAAAACAAATCATTATTTGCATGGATATTATATTACGTACAAGTCTGCATTAAAATATTATTAAAGTACACTGTAGCTAAATAGCAGCTAGAATAATAGTATTAGAAATTACAGAACATACAAGGCCCACATTAAAATGACTTCTGTGTACAGTGTGTTGTAATGTTGAAGATATAGATGATTTAAGCTTACCACTATCTGGAGCTGATCCCAATGCATAGCTGAAGCTGGTATTCCAAGCAGCATTGTTTGCTGGAGACTTCTGAAATTTTTCATTTCTTGAACTGGATGACACTGGAGTGAAACCATCTGATTCACTATCATTATCATGACTACTGCCAGAAAAGTTTATAGTCCTAGCATTTTCTTTCACTTGAGTTTTGTAATTAGTAGGGGTACCACTACTACTGGCTGAGGTCATTGCTGAACTTGATGCCAGAGGGGTTCTTGAGCTACTGCTAGCACCAACTGCTATAGGGCTTTTCGAGTCTGTGCTCCTGTTAGTTGTTCCAAAAATAGGTTTTTTAAACTTAAAGGCTGTAGAACCAGAAACTGGTTTCTTATTAGATTCAGATTGACCTAGTGATGTATCATGAACTGCAACTGGTGTAGAAGTTTGAGTAGTAGTCCTCACACTCAGTTTAAAGCCTGAAGATTGTGTTGATTGTTTTACAGTTGCCAAAGGTTCTGGTGAGATTAATGAAGAAGAGATTCTCTTGCTACTGGTTTCATTATCCAGTGAAATGACTGTATCACATTTACTAGAAAATGATTTTTTTGGAAAATTGCAGTTGTTGCCAGCACTATTTGAATCTGAAATTTTCTCTGCAGAAGTCTTGACATTATTACTACTCACTGTTAATTGCTTCCTGGCTTCACTGAGTAATGAAACACGGTGACTAACAGACTGTTTCTCAACACTAACAAAACTGTCTTCAAAGTCAGGCATTACTTTATTTTTACCATAAAACTGTTCTTTAAAATCTTCTTTTTGTATACTGCCTTCTTTTGATGACTTAGCAAACAAGTTTCTTTTTTCATTAACTACAGTGCGAGTAACATCGGTTCTCCTCTCTGTTACATTAACCCGATCACCACTCGACGTCTTCACTGGCTTCCCAATTTCTCCATTATGTTTCAGATTATCACTACTGCTTGATCTACTTATGTGCTTGTGTCTATCGGATGGTGAGTCTGAAGGCCTCTTTGTAGCCGTGTGACCCCTGTCTAGTTTTGGACTACTCTTTTTTGGAGTATTCTCTTTGTGCCTATCTTTCGATCTTAGAGGTGAAACCGATGACTGCTTTTCTCGCTTGATAGTTCTTTCACTAGCACTTACTCTTTTTTCAGGAGAATCATCACTCACACTGTTACTTGATCCTTCGCGGATCAGAGCAGCTTTCCTCTTTACCAAGACATCAGCCAACTTCAATTTTGCTTTAACTCGCTGACGTAAGCTCTTTAATTTCAGATAAACTGACTGATTAAACCCAGGCAGTTTATCCAGAATCATTAATGGAATGGCATCGAATGTTGAAAACACCTTTTCCAATATTTTTAGTTGAATATTCAGTAATGAAGCTTTTGTTTCCTTCAGTGTTGTGTAAGATGTCTGTAACATAAAAAGTAAACAAGTAATGAAACAGAAATGTCAATACAGACAAGTATTTGCAATCATAAACACTTCTGTAATATGTTTTAATATTGAATTATGCCTTACTTCCATAGATACAGGTTTAAGAGACTGATGTGACTCAGTCTCTCTCAACCACTTCAGAACTTCTTCATTCATTCCAAGATCAATCTCCATTCCCTCTATTAGTCCTGAAAATAAAGATGCAATATACATACAAAGAAGATGCTATATGAGTATCTATGAGTGATAACTTATCTTTTATCTCAAAATATCACAATGTATTAACAGATTAAGTATTCCTTGCTTTTCACTCTTAGAGTATTTAAATTATCATAACCAATGCTCTTTTATATGAAAGACATTGCTTTAATAGAAATGTTTACCTAAAATTAAAAACATTCAATTTTGATCAATGGTCCTACTACAAGTATTTGTATCAAAAAACATTTTAGCCAGTCTTGCTGTATCAGTTCAAGGTAAGAGTCTGAACTTTCCAGTTACCTGCATCACCTTTTTAAAGAGTAACTGACTGTCTTAACAGTTGCTGTGGTGGCCTCATATAACCCATGGAAGGTTACTGACTGGTTAGTAATGATGTAAATACTGTAACATCTGGTGTCAATGTTGTCCTGGTGGTGTCACTACTCCCATAGTAATGTAGACATCGTAATAAACTAATTTGCTTCATCCATACTCGGAGAACTTGCTCCCATGTATCACTAATGTTGTAACCACTATCACATTTGAAATTCTTCTAACTAATTCTTATTTCTACTGCCTCTTTGATCCATAATCCTAATATGTAAAAGCCGGGGATAGAACTTTTGTTTTGTCAAACAAAATTTTGTGTCTGTCTGTATGGCTGTACTCAGAAATGGCCAATTTTTTTCAGTGCTCAATTTTTAATATGCTGCTGATGTACTGCACAGCAGCTGGCAATGGTACAGATGGACTCACCAACGTATTTTCTTCTGCATTCGCAGAGCATAGTATAAATGCAAGGGATTATGAGGCTGAGTCTGTACCTAATGTCACATAAGAACTCCTTACTATTGTTGGAAGGTCTGGCTATTTTTCTGTGACTGTTTGCAGTACACAGAATGGCCTGGTCACAAATTTCATTATCTTTTTACTCAAACATCAAAGAATGGTAGCTTTCCGTCTCTATATATCTATCTATGTATAAAAAATAGAAATCAAATAACTTACCCAAAGCACAGGCTCATAGATAGACACAAAAATAAAAATAAAAAGACACACAAACATTCAAGCTTTCGCAACCATTGTCCGCTTCATCAGAAAAAGAGGAAGGAAGGAGGGGGGAAAAAAGGAAAGGATGCGGGTTTTTAAGGGAATGAAAGAGGAGTCATTCGAATCCCGAGAGTGGAAGGACTTACCTTAGGGGAAAAAAGGAAAGGTAAACAAGCACAAGCGCGCGCGCACGCACGCACGCACGCACGCACGCACGCACCCACACACGCACACACGCACACACGCACACATGCACACACGCACACACACACACACACACACACGCGCGCGCGCGCGCACGCAAACACACCAAGACAGACATTTGTAGAAAGCAAAGAAGTTGGACAGAAATAACAGCGGCAGAGGCTCTGTCCAGAGAACTGAGGCAAAGATGTTAAAGAATGGTGAGAATCTTTTCTACCAATATATCTATACAGTGGACTGTGTGTTGGGGTGGATCATGTTCATGTGTTCAACAAAGTGTTCAAGAGCTTCTGCAAAGTCATAAATATGTGATCAATAAACTGAGAACCGAATTTTTCTTCCACACCATCCACCGTATCTATTGTAGATTTCTTTAATGGAGTGGAACACGTGGTTTAAAATCTTAGACAATATGATGACAATGAGGTAAGGTTTATCACTAGTCGCATTTTGACCTCTGCCAATCCTACCAGTAAAACATCATCAGAGAAAGGGGGGAGGAGGAGAGAGGGGGGGGATGTTGGAGAGAGGGAGGAGAGGGGGAGGAGGAGAGAGGGGGGAGGGGGAGAGAGAGGGAGGAGAGAGGGGGGAAGAGAGAAAGAGAGAGAGAGAGAGAGAGAGAGAGAGAGAGAGAGAGAGAGAGAGAGAGAGAGGATTATTTTTTTTACTGCAATGTTTTCTAAGTAATTTCTTGTGCCAAGACGACATTTAATCATGCCAATGCACATATTATGCAGGTGAAAACACATGAAGCCGGCCGCAGTGGCCACGGGGACTGAGGCGCTCCAGTCATGGTCTGCACAGCCACTACGGTAGGGGGTTCGAATCCCCCCTCGGGCATGGATATTTGTGCCGTCCTTAGTATAAGGTAGTTCGTAAGTAGTTTGTAAGGTTAGGGACTGATAACCCCGTAGTTTAAGTCCCATAAGCTTAACAAACATTTGAATTGAAAACACATGAAACTGCTGAAGAACAGTAGGATTTCAAAGGAAACCGCAATTGTTGTGTGTAGCTCCGAAATATTTTTAACCCTTTCACTGCTCCGTATGTAAATATACATTAATCGTTTCAGTGTGACTGGATATATTTCGAAATTATTTTTGAGAAGCGTTATTGTAAAATCAAGTTGCATTGTAATTAATTAATTAATTAATTCTATTCCTGCTTTATGGCATATAGTTTATCGTATGTATACTTGTCCGCCCAGTAAATTAATAAAGTTCATAAAGTGAATATTGTTTAAAAATTACGAAAACATTTGTTTTCGTAAATTTTTCCTCCACGATGTAAATTTCAGACTTAATTTCAATTTATTTATTTTTTATATTTTCCTGTACCGTTGTATAAGACAATCTCAGATTTTGGGGCCTTTTTTTATGATTCAGCCATCATCTTATCTGCAGAAATATATGGTAGATAATTGGTGAGAACCCAGTAACCATTCCTGGGATATAAAATGAAGAGCCAAACAAACTGGTACATGTGCCTTATATATGGCCTCCGTGAGCTCGCAGAAGAGCTGCAATACAACATGGCATGGATTTGACTAACATCTGAAATAGTGTTGGAGGGAACTGACCCCATGCATCCTGCAGGAGTGTTTATAAATCTGTAAGAGTACGAGGGTTGAGATTCTTCTGAACAGCACATTGCAAGGCATGTCAGGTATGCTCAATAATGTTAACATCTGTGTAATACAGTGGCCAGCAGAGTTTAAACACATAATAGTGTATCCTGGAGCTGCTCAGAAGCAATTTCGGACATGTGGGATGTTGCATTGTCCTTCTAGAATCTACAGGCCATAAAGCAGGAATAGAATTAACTTTTTCCAATGTCGCTTGTCAAAAATAATTTTTCAATATATCCAGAGCTGCACTGAAATGATTAGTGTATACTTATGTATGGAGAAGTGAAAGAGTTAAAATATTTAGGAGCTATACGCAACAATTGCGGCTTCCTTCGAAACCCTTTATCTTCTGCCCTCGGGCAATTTCGTGTTTTTACCCGCATAATATGTGCATCAGCACAATTAAAATATTGTCTCGGTGAAAGAAATTACTTTTTTCTTAAACTTTGCAGTGCAAAGAAGAAAAAGCTTCTTAACAATCGGATACAACGTAGCACAACATGCACGAAAGTTCAAAAGCAGATCGCAAACACTGCAACAAAGGGTGGAATCCAGTGTACCAATCACGAAAACTATTTATGGCGGCTTCTAGTGGCATTTTTTGGAACTAACATTCACAAAACCTACTTATGGTAGTTTCTAACAGCATTTTTCAGAATTTCCTCTGAATCTATGTCACAAGCATATTTTTAGATCCCGATACTGAAAATAAAGTGTGGCTTGCAATCGGCTAAATAAGGTAACTTGGGGGTCATCTTATAGGCCAGATATATGATTAAACTATAAAATTTTGATGAAAGTCGTCTTCTCTGCAGAAATATGTGGTATAAGCCTTACCACAGGCTGTCAAAATCAATAAATAGCTACGAGGTCATAGTATAAACCAAAATAAGGTAATTAGTCAATACTTGATCACAATGTATTATTAAATGTATTTTCATTTGACGTTGTCTATTGCTGTAATGGCCTAACAACATAAAAAAATCTTTATTAATTATTATTGTAGTGAAGCTCTCTATGCTTCCATAGCTATTTTCTAACTCATTTGTTGAAACATGATGGATCTTTTACATCTCTCATAATTTTTCTAGTCACATATTCGTCTAATGTGTATTGTATAATGCTTTTTAACTTTTTCCACTGATGCTCAAACTGCCAGTGCTGGAAACAAAACTTTTGCGTTGAACTGTCAAGTACTCTTAAATCTTTCTTGATATTTCTTGATATTTCTTTTTACAGCTGTAGTCAGGTATAATGTAGCAGCCTTATGATCAGGTCTAAGATGTCATCTCCACACATCAACTATCTATTTAAATGCTCAATGTAATTTTTTAATAAAGGTCTTGTAACAATTTAAACTCATTCTCTACCACTGCCACCCATCTTTGACATTTATATCTCCCAGTCTACAATAAGTAAGTTAAAATCACCACTTAATACTAGGCATGCCTGCCTAGGTGTGTTTGAGTGTGGATATGTGTGAGTGTGTGTGTATTTGTTTACATTCCTTTTTGTCCCCTAAGGTAAGTCCTTCCACTCCTGGGATTGGAACGAATCATTTTCCACTTCCTTAAAACCCATATCCTTCCCTTTCTCCTCTCCTTCCTTCCTCTTTTTCCTGAGGAAGCTGCCAGTTGTGGCAAAAGTTTGTGTGTGTGTTTGTGTGTGATTTTATTTGTGTCTGTCGATGAACCTGTCCTTTGGGTAAGTCATCCGTTTTCGATTTTATATATATTACGAATATTAAGACGAAAAATTCCTAGCAGGAAAAGTTCTATATAAAAAATAGACGAAAATTACTCACCAGGAGAAGGAGCACAGGTGTGACAGCATCACAAATAAATAAATTAAAAACACAATTTTGTGTGTGTTCTACAAGTTTATTTTTGCTTACTTAACCAGTTTTCGGCTTATTAGGCCATCTTCAGAGTATTTACTGCTGTGGCAAAGAGGTTACATAGTTCAGATACTGTATCTAAACTATGTAACCTCTTTGTCACAGCAGTAAATACTCTGAAGATGGCCTAATAAGCCGAAAACTGGTTAAGTAAGCAAAAATAAACTTGTAGAAGACACACAAAATTGTGTTTTTAATTTATTTGATTATGTTCTACCAAGAAGCGACGGAAGAATCAGTCAAAATAAAATAAATAAATACACACAGACACACAAACGCAAGATTTCGCAACCCAGTTGCTTCTTCAGGCAGAAGGGAAGGAGAGGGAAAAGAAAGTGATGAGGGTTTTAAGGAAGGGGGTAAGGAGAGGCCCGGCTTGTCGATAGACACGAATAAAATCACACACAAACACATATACAAACTTTCGCAACCATTGGTCGCTTCTTCAGGATAAGAGGATAAAAGAGGAGGAGAAAGGGAAAGATATGGGTTTTAAGGAAGTGGAAAAAGAGTCATTCCAATCCCAGGAGTGGAAGGACTTACCTTAGGGGAAAAAAAGAAGGTAAACAAATACACACACGTTCACACATATCCAAACGCAAACACACCTAGACAGACATTTGTAAAAACCAAAGAAGTTGGACAGAGATACCACTTGAGGCAGAGACTCTGTCCACAGAACCGAGGCAAAGATGCTAAAGATGGTGGGCGGGAATTTGAATTTAGCGGAGGTTGAGACCAGGTGGGCAACAGGAGGAGAGAATAAGCTGAAGGGCAAGTTCCCATCTCCGGAGTTCTGAAGGATTGGTGTTGGTGGGAAGTATCCAGATAACCCGGACGGTGTAACACTGTGCCAAGAGGTGCTGGGCATGCACCAAGGCGTGTTTAGCCACAGGGTAATCCTCATTACCAACAAACACTGTCTGCCTGTGACCGTTCATGCGAATGGACAGTTTGTTGCTGGTCATTCCCACATAGAACGCTTCACAGTGCAGGCATGTCAGTTGGTAAATCATGTGGGTGCTATCGCAAGTGGCTCTGCCCTTGATCGTGTACACCTTCCGGGTTACGGGACTGGAGTAAGTGGTGGTGGAAGGGTGCATAGGGAAAATTTTACAACGGGGGCGGTTAAAAGGGTAGGAGCCAGAGTGTAGGGAAGGTGGTTTGGGGATTTCATATGGATGGACTAGGAGGTAACGAAGGTTAGGTGGTCGGCGGAAAGACACTCTCGGTGGAGTGGGAAGGATGTCATGAAGGATGGATCTCATTTCGGGGCAGGATTTAAGGAAGTCGTATCCTTGCTGGAGAGCCGCATTCAGAGTCCGCTCCAGTCCCGGAAAGTATCCGGTGACAAGAGGGGCACTTCTGGGGTTTTTCTTTGAAAGGTTCTGAATTTGGGGGAATGAGGAAGTGGCTCTGGAAATTTGCTTCTGTACCAGATCAGGAAGATAGCCACGGGATGTGAAAGCTGTTATTAGGTTATTGGTGTACTGGTTCAGGGATTTGGGACTGGAGCAGACTCGTTTGCCACGAAGACCTAAGCTGTAGGGAAGGGAACGTTTGATGTGGAATGGTTGGCAGCTGTCATAGTGGAGGTACTGCTGTTTGTTGGTTGGTTTGATGTGGACCGACGTGTGAAGTTGGCCGTTGGACAGATGGAGGTCGACATCAAGGAAAGTGGCATGGGATTTGGAATAGGACCAGGTGAATTTGATGGGACCAAAGGAGTTGAGGTTGAAGAGGAAATTCTGGAGTTCTTCTTCACCCGATCATAAAGATGTCGTCAATGAACCTATACCAAACTTTCGGTTGACAGGCTTGGGTATCCAGGAAGGCTTCCTCTAAGCGTCCCATAAATAAGTTTGCGTACGAGGGAGCCATCCTGGTTCCCATGGCTGTTCCCTTTAGTTGTTGGTATGTTTGGCCCTCAAAAGTGAAGAAGTTGTGGGTTAGGATGAAGCTGGCTAGGGTATTAAGGAAAGATGTTTTAGGTAGGGAAGTGGGTGGTCGGCGTGAAAGGAAATACTCCATCGCAGAGAGGCCCCAGGCATGTTGGATGTTTGTGTACAAGGAAGTGGTATCAATGGTTACAAGGATGGTTTCTGGAGGTAACTGGCTAGGCAAGGATTTCAGGTGATCGAGGAAGTGGTTGGTGTCTTTGATGAAGGATGGGAGACTGCACATGATGGGTTGAAGGTGTTGGTCTATGTAGGCAGAGATTCATTCAGTAGGGGTTTGGTAACCGGCCACAGTGGGGTGGCCGGGATGATTGGGTTTGTGAATCTTGGGGAGTAGGTAGAAGGTGGGTGTGCGGGGTGTCAGTGGGGTCATGAGGTTAATGGAGTCAGGTGCAAGGTTTTGTAGGGGCCTAAGGTTTTGAGGATTCCTTGAAGCTCTGCCTGGACATCAGGGATAGGATTGTCTTGACAAACTTTGTAGGTAGTATTGTCTGAAAGGTGACACAGTCCCTCAGCCACATACTCCCGCCGATCAAGTACCACGGTTGTGGATCCCTTGTCGGCTGGGAGAATGACGATGGAACGGTCAGCTTTCAGATAACGGATGGCTCGGGATTCAGCTGTGGTAATGTTGGGAGTAGGATTAAGGTTTCTTAGGAAAGACTGAGAGGCAAGGTTGGAAGTAAGGAATTCCTGGAAGGTTTGAAGAGGGTGATTTTGAGGAAGAGCGGGTGGGTTTTGCTGTGATGGAGGACGGAACTGTTCCAGGCAAGGTTCTATTTGAGTCATGTCTGGTGGAGTTGGATGATTAGGAGTAGGATCATTTTTCTTCATGGCAAAGCGATATCTCCAGCAAAGGCTACGGGTATAGGATAGTAAATCTCTGACAAGGGCTGTTTGGTTGAATTTGGGAGTAGGGCTAAAGGTGAGGCCTTTGGATAGGACAGAGGTTTCAGTTTGGGAGAGAGGTTTAGAGGAGAGGTTGACTACTGAATTGGGATGTCGTGGTTCTGGATTGTGTGCAGTAGGATTTAGAGGTTTCGGGCGGGGGGGGGGGGGGGGAGTGGAGCTGGAAGTGGGAGATTGAGTAGATGGGAGAAACTGGGTTTCTGTGCAATAAGAGGAGCTTGAGGTTTACTGGAGTGGTTGTTGAGGGAGAGTGTATTGCCTTTCCGGAGGTGGGTGACAAGGAGTTGGGATAGTTTTTTGAGGTGGAGGGTGGCATGTTGTTCCACTCCTGGGATTGGAATGGCTCCTTTTCCACTTCCTTAAAACCCGTATCCTTCCCTTTCTCCTCTCCTTCCTTCCTCTTTTTCCCGAAGAAGCTGCCAGTGGTGGCGAACGCTCGAATGTTTGTGTGTTTTATATTTCTGTCAACGAGCCTGTACTTTAGGTAAGTCAAAAATCTTTATTTTATACATATTTTTCCCACCAGGAAAGTCTCCTTCTATATATATTGCCGTGAGAGACCACGAACACCAACTGCCGGCGTGGCGCAGGGGATAGCGTCATAAACTGCGGTACAGAAGGTCGCCGGTTCAATCCCACCCACCGGCAAAAATTTATTTCTTTGTAATTTACAATTCCAGAAGGTTCTACATCTTTCTTATGTTCACTTGTAAATTCTACTTTTTTCTTATGTTGATTGTTGTTCTAATTTCTGGTAAATTCTGTCTGTGTACAAATAGCAGAGCACTCTGCCTGAGAGGCAGTCAGTGTTGCGTGTATGTTGAGTTCGTAATAAACGTGCTTTCAGTATAAGTGCTGTGTTTAGTTGCCTTCGAAGTCAAGCCTGCTTCCATTTCAACGCGACATTGTTTGGTGGAGGCGCCGGGTACACTGTGCAACAGCTGCATCACCGTGGCTCCGATTAGGCAACGAAAAAGCCGTCGCTTACACGGACTGGAACCGGAATACAAGGGATACACCGAGTACATCCTTCCAAAAGTCTGTACTATCAGAAGAATGATGGAGATGAAACAAGCAATAAGCCAGCTGCACATCAGATAACCGTCGGTGTTCTCTGGAGATGCTGGACAGGACCCCAACAAATGGCTAATAGGGTTCGACCGAGTCACCAAAAACAACAGGTGGGATCATACGATGTGCTTGGCCAACGTTTATTTCTACCTGGATGGAACAGCTCAGCAATGGTTCGAAAACAACGAAGACAAGCTGAATGACTGGGAGACGTTCCAGGAGGAACTTAAGACGACGTTTGGAAACCGACAGCGAAAAGTCCGCTCGGCAGAATAACAACTGAAGAACCGGGCCCAACGACATGGTGAGCCGACACAATCGTACATACAGAGTGTTTTGGCCCTGTGTAACATAGTCAATCCGAACATGACTGAAGCGAACAAAATCACGCACCTGATGAAGGGAATTGCAGAAGATATGTACCAAGCTCTTCTGATAAAAGACGTCGTTACGACAAAAGAGTTCATCAAGTGGTGCCAGCGTATTGAAGAGATGCAACAAAGGAGGGTTGGACGCAAGAAGTATGACCGACTGCCAAATGTAGTCCCTATGGCCGTTGTGGAAGACCAGCAGGACTTGGCTTCTCTCATACGACAAATAGTGAGAGAAGAATTACAACAGTGCATGGCAACCGGGACTATTAGACCGAGTGAGCATCAGATTATGGCCATGGATGTGAGCCCTGTAAGTCACGAGGTAGCCGACACCGCTGAGGACGAGGTATTTCAAACATTAGCTCTTGTCTGCCCCGTCAATCGCACCCGACATGAAGAATGGCGTCGCCTTGCTATGACTTACGCTGCAGCCGCCAAACGGCAGCCCATGAATCGACCGACGCGTCCACAGCCAACTCCCCCGGTAACTATGACGTCCCGCAGAAGAACAGACATCTGGAGGACAGAAGACAACACACCACTGTGTTTCCACTGTGGATGCCCTGGACATGTCGTACGCTACTGCAGAGAGAGGAGGCGAGTATTCCATGATTATTTTGCCACAAGACGTCAGCCGTTGGAGCATTTCTATCCAAGGCAGTCACCTGCTGATGAGTTCAGTCGATCTATGGGAAGAAGCCCATCGCCGTACCCTAGACGAGGTTGCTCCCTGACGCGCCGCAGCCGTTCACCGTCGCCGTACAGAGGTACCAGCCGCTCCCCTAGCCACCGCGCCCAGGAAAACTAAGCGAGGCGACCATCTACGGAGGTGAGGCCGCCGCAGATGAAAATCCTCCATGGACGACAGCCGCCAAGATGTCAGGAAATCTCATCGACGTCATAATCGACGTCCACCCTGTCCGGGCACTTGTTGATTCAGGAGCCTCCTTTTCTGTATTATCGGATAATTACCGCCGCACACTAAAGAAGACAATGTTCTGTGATACGGAAGCAACTATGCTGAAGGTCGCGAATGGAAAGTACGTCCAACCAGCAGGGACTTGTGTCGCAAGAATAACCATCAACAACAGAACGCAGCCGTTTGAATTTGTCGTGTTAACAGAATGTAGTCACAATGTCATCCTTGGATGGGACTTCCGTCAGGCATCCCAAGCTATCATTGACTGTGGAAGATCTGAGCTGCAAATTGACGAAGTTGTTCCGCCGGATGCACATAATACAGAATTTTCTGGGAAGTTATTCGTAGTTGACAATGTGACGATACTGCCGTTGACAATGAGAAGAGTTGCAGTCACAAACACAGATGACTGGTTAAATTGTGAAGTTCTTGTTGATAGTAAAAAGTTTATCAGGCTCACAAAAGAAATTTACATACCAGCGGCTATCATAAGCATTACCGGTGGTGAAGGAGAGATTTGGATCACAAATTGTCATGAGCAGTCACAACTTATCCCCAAGGGAATGTGTATCGGGACAGCTGAACCAATCCAGGACGGTGAGCTCAACGTCATCAATGAAGACCCATGCCCTGCTATTAGTACAGACAACACGCTGGAGGAAACAAACATGGAACTGCCAATAGGGCCTGGACTGACCAAGGAACAACGACAGAGGGTGTTAGGTATACTACGCCAATTTTCGGGTGCATTCACACCTCAGCAGGGGAAAAGTCAGACGAAACGGCCCACGATAAAGCATCGCATCAATACGGGGGACCATCCGCCAATTAGCCAGCGTTCGTATAGAGTGTCGCCAGCTGAAAGACGGATAATTCGAGAGGATGTGGAGAAGATGTTGCGAGATGACATTATTCAACCATCGGAGAGTCCTTGGTCGTCTCCGGTGGTCCTCGTAAAGAAGAAGGATGGCACGTGGCAATTCCGTGTCGACTATCGGCGGCTGAATAGTATCACCAAGAAAGATGTCTACCCATTGCCGCGTATTGATGACACCTTAGACTGTTTGAAAGGAGCTACATACTTCTCAACTATGGACATGCAGACAAGTTACTGGCAAATCGAGGTTGACGAAGCTGACAGGGAGAAGACGGCTTTTATTACACCTGACGGTCTGTATGTATTTAAAGTAATGCCATTTGGATTAAGTAATGCTCCAGCCACATTCGAACGCATGATGGACAACTTGCTTCGACACCTTAAGTGGACGACATGTCTCTGCTATTTAGATGACATTGTCGTTTTCTCGAAAACATTTGAAGAACATCTGAGTCGCCTGTCAACTGTGTTGAAGTGTGTTCAGGCTGCAGGTCTCTGCCTCAATCCAAAGAAGTGCCTCTTTGTCGCCAAAGAGATAAAAATCCTGGGGCACCTAGTCAACGGAGATGGTGTCAGTCCTGATCCAGATAAAGTAAGGGCAGTCACAGAATTTCCAACTCCTCAGCACATTCGTGATGTGAGAAGTTTTCTCGGGCTGTGCTCATACTACCGACGTTTCATAAAAGGATTTTGTAACAAGGCACGTCCATTACAAGAACTTCTGCAGGGAGACGCCAAATTTTACTGGGATGAGACAAAAGAAAGAGCTTTCCGAGCACTTAAGGAGGCTCTAACTTCCACACCAGTGCTAGCCTTGTACGACGAGAATGCAGAAACAGAACTTCACACAGACGCCAGTGGCTATGGGATTGGTGCAGTGCTTGTACAAGTTCAGGAAGGTGCCGAAAAAGTGATAGCCTATGCGTCAAGAATACTCTCAAAGTCCGAGATAAACTACTCTACAACTGCAAAAGAATGTCTCGCGGTTATCTGGGCTATCAACAAGTTCCGGCCGTATTTATTTGGAAAACCATTCACCGTCATAACAGACCACCATTCTTTGTGTTGGCTGACTAGCTTGAAGGATCCATCAGGTCGACTAGCAAGATGGGCACTAAGACTGCAAGAGTATGATGTCACAGTGGCATTCAAGAACGGGCGCAAACACAAGGATGCCGACTGCCTTTCAAGGAATCCATTAGTGGAACACAACAGCATTAATGAAATTTCAGCTCTCACTGAATTAGATGACGTTACAGCTGAACAGAGGGAAGATCCAACACTATTAAAAATGATAGAGGCCTTGGAGAAAGGAGAACCGACCAATGGAGAGTTCCAACTTATAAACGGAACATTGTACAAGAGCAACTACGATCCACTGGGCCCCAAATGGCTACTTGTTATTCCAGCTCATCTCCAGCCAGCTATTCTCAAATATTTCCATGATGCTCCAATATCCGGCCATCTGGGTTTCGTGAAGACCCTAGACAGAATCAGATGCAGGCATTACTGGAAAGGTCTCTACCGATCTGTCAAGCACTATGTGAGTCACTGTAAAGAGTGCCAGCGACGGAAGCATGTGCCGCAATTACCTCCAGGACATCTCGTACCAATTCCACCAGCAGCAGCTCCATTCCACCGAGTTGGGATCGATCTTTTAGGGAGGTTCCCGAAGTCGACAACCGGTAACCGTTGGATAATAGTCTGCACTGACTACCTCACACGCTACGCTGTCACCAAACCTGTGCCGACTGCAGAAGCTCCAGAGATCGCATAATTCCTTGTAGAAGACATTATTTTGAAGCATGGAGCACCATGTGTCATCATATCTGATCATGGAAAAGTATTCCAGTCAAAACTAGTATCAGAGGTAATGTCACGGTGCAACATTGTCCACAGTATGACAACTGCATACCATCCTCAGACAA
The DNA here is from genome assembly GCA_026315105.1 of Locusta migratoria. Lineage (NCBI taxonomy): Eukaryota > Metazoa > Arthropoda > Insecta > Orthoptera > Acrididae > Locusta > Locusta migratoria. Next base: position 362,793,853 of record CM048749.1, read on the forward strand.
ATGGTCTTACAGAACGTTTCAACAAGACGTTAGCCAACATGCTGTCGATGTATGTCGATGTTGAGTAGAAGGATTGGGATACAATTCTGCCAGTCGTGACATTTGCTTACAATACCGCAAGACAGGACACCACAGGCTTCACTTCGTTTTTCCTGCTCCATGGCCGTGAAGCTGAGATGACAATGAATACGCTGTTCCCGTTCCAAACAGACGACACTCAGGATGACTATGTTAAACAGCTCATCACCAGGCTCGAAGAAGCAAGACAGCTGGCTCGCATACGGACACTGGACACCCAGGAGACGGACCGTCAGCGGTATAATGAGAAGCACCAACCTGTTGTGTACAGCCCAGGAGATCTGGTATGGATTTTTACCCCTGTACGGAAGGTTGGAGTGTCAGAAAAGTTATTGAAACGATACTTTGGCCCGTATCGTGTCATACGCCACCTGTCAGACGTCACATACAAAGTTGCGGATTATGAGCCGTCGTCGAAACATCAAAAACGAAGAGACATTGTTCACATCCTGCGCATGAAGCCTTACTACGATCCTGAAGAGCAGGTAGACGACAATGGCTTCTTATTCAAGGACTTTAAGGACGGTAATGTTCCTGATGAAGCTACGACAGGAACGTCTGTCGTAGATAATCGCGGAGAAGGGAAGGATTCTCTTGAACTGTCATACAGAGGACCCATGACATGGTCAGGATCCAGGACATTGCAGCTGGGTCCACAGGGATCATAACAGCGGGTCGCTGTTTCTCCAGGAGAGGGAGCAATGCCGCGAAAGACGACGAACACAGACTGTCGGCGTGGCGCAGGGGATAGCGTCACGGACTGTGGTGCAGAAGGTCGCCGGTTCAATCCCACCCAACGGCAAAAAAATTTCTTTCTTTGTAATTTACAATTCCAGAAGGTTCTACATCTTTCTTATGTTCACCTGTAAATTCTACTTGTTTCTTATGTTAACTGTTCTTCTAATTTCTGGTAAATTCTGTCTGTGTATAAATAGCAGAGCACTCTGCCTGAGAGGCAGTCAGTGCTGCGTGTATGTTGAGTTTGTAATAAACGTGCTTTCAGTATAAGTGCTGTGTGTAGTTGCCTTCGAAGTCAAGCCTACTTCCATTGCAACGTGACAATATTATTTGTGTAATGTATTATGCAGCAGACCTCATAATTGTGTCCGAATGTAACTACTACAAATCAAGGTAACATAGTTATTTTTTTTTTTTTATTACTAATAATCTTACCACAAATAACGTCAGACTTCGCTGAAATTGTAGTCGCTGTGGCTGCTCCTGGTACTGTTTCATCTACTGCACTCACTAATTTACTGCTGTCACCCGGTTCTGATTTTATTATACAACTACCATTAATAGGAGCCAGTATGGTATCCACTTGTTTATCTGATTGAATCTGTAAACTACTGCTAAGCACAGGAGATGTCCCACGAGATTCTTCTGCTTCCTTAACCTATGGAGTGATGTAAAGGAACTAATCTTTTAGTGACATAAAATAATTATGAAGTCATTTCAGACACTATGAAAGTAATATTTTGAAAACAACATAACTGAATTGCTGAACACACCTCATCACAATCTGCAAATAAATCCTCTGAATCAGTGTTAAACTCTGAAATATGAGACTCCATGCTGGAATTAAGGGCACCACCTATGGAAAGAAAAATAAATCCATTAATGAATCCCATTTAGTATCCCAGCTATGGACAAATGAAAAGTACAACTAATACATATAGTTAACATTAAGGTTTTACGTTCTACTATAAAGCTGCAGTTATAGTGCAGCAGCTTAACAAGAGCAGGGCGGCACTGCACTGCGAACAGAACAGCACTGCCAAAACAAACCAGTGGTGGGCAGTGTGCCTGATGACAGTGGTACTGGGAGCAGAGCTGTGCGGAGCTGAGTGGCAGAGAGCAGCAGACAGCGTAGTGAATCAAACACGGTTGTTTCTGATGAGAATACAGTGACCAGAGTGGTCGGCCAACTCTGGCTGTGGTTGGACAACACCAGCAGCTCTTGGCCATTGGAGCAGTGTAAGCTATTGTGCTCAGTACTGTTGCTGGTGCTTTTGTTCCTATTATAGGCTACTATTGAGAAAATGTTGAATCATAGTCTTCATGTACAATAATTAATTTCATTCACGCAAAAAGGTACAGAAGAATTTTTTTAAATTTAGAGACACAAGATTTTGTGGAGAAATAAAAAAAGTAATATCTAGCACCACTGTTTTCTAAGACCAGCAGCTTATGAGGCTTTGATAGCCATGTCTTTCAACACTGGAAGTAACAGTCAGTGAGAAATGATTCTACCCATTTGTCACAGGACTTCAACAGTCATCGTACATATGTACCAAGCTGCCACCTCGTCCCACTATCCCCGAGCACAAAGCAGGCAGTGCTGCAGCAGGTGCACAGTTCTGCTCTGCTCTGCTCTGCTGCACCACTACACTACAATCCCATACTAAAAGATGACTGAAGCCTAATTACCATTAATCCTGCAACTGGTTGCTGTCTTATTTAACCTAATATCAACCGCATTTACTAAGCTGAACAAACTACTCACCATTAAGAATATTAAAATCAATAGTTTTGTGTTCACTTCCACTGCTTCCTTGCTCCAAGTTATTAATAGAAGTACAGTGTGGGGAAGGAGTTTCCTGTTTGAGTGATGTTTGCTCGACACCTCCAATTTTTTCCAAGTCTTAAAAAATAATATATTTTATAGTCAGGGATATATGCAATTGAAAAATTTAAACATATTGATAAGATACAATCAATGAAATCTTAATAACGTATTTTGGTAGTATGTGTATTTCGTTTTATATACTTTGAGGTTTAGAGTTAAGAAAAAGATTATTTGTAAGTGGCTTTTTCCAGAGAACATTTTCAAAAAGATACAAAATGAGTACACTAATATAATATTGAGATTGCTGCATCATTGGAAACTGGATTAAATAAGTACCTACACAACGACATAATGAATAGTACTCTAATAGCTTGTGGTCTGGGTAATGTACAGTGTATGATCAACAATAGTCTTAAGAGTTGTTTTATTACTTACCACTTCTTTCACCACTGAAAATTAATTATTAATTCGAAAATTTCCCAGTGATATGGTTTTCAGTCCAGATCAAACTATAATTCCACCTACAAATGGGCAGTAAACTTAAAGAGTAAAGGTGCGAAAAATAGTTCCCTATCAACCCAACAGTTTCAAGTCTAGAATAATAACAATTACAGAAAAATAAAGATGGTGGTTTTAGTGATTACATGTTCTATGTAATATCCTCCCACTTCAGTTTCCATACAGAGAATATTCATACAACCATGTTAAATTCCATGCCTCTTTATGCCCCCCCCCCTTTCACTATTTGTTTCATAAGTGTAAATTCAGGCACCCTGAAGCAAATTTATTTTGAAGTTCCAGCTACCATACTTGTTCATCCAAGATAGTGCCAGCTGTTTTCTGTAACATACCAGCGTAGCAGCAGTTACATATTCAACTTTTGTGTGTGTGTGTTCACTTCCGCATAAGATTTATGCCTAGACAAACTGACAGGTCTTCTGAATGCCATTTGAATAAGTGCACCCATTCTTCTACTGGTAAATTGTTAGGAAATTACCTCTTTTTTCAGACATGTTTGTCAAGGTAGTATTTCACAAAATATCTAATGTCCAATTTATTTGAAGGTAATCTCCAAAGTGCAATCCTCAGGATACCTTGCTTCAACATTTCTTCTTGATGCTCATTTAACTATGATTGTCCTTCGAACTTATTTGGATGTTTTTTTGCATTTTATTTTGTAAGGTCAACCTTGGGACACCATACAAATCACTTGCTTTTCTTATGTTAATCTGCCACATTGAATATCACAAACTGCTTTGTTCATAAGTTCTCTGTCATAATTGCACCAAACTTGTGAACCTTCCCTGCTTTCATGCATTATCGGTGTTATGCAAAATCACACCACACATTACACAATTTTGTAAAAACCTCCCATTATCAGTTTTACAAGTGATTTACAAATATCAGGCAGCCACATGAAACACAAAATGTGGTTTTATTGTGTGTTATAGCTTCTATAATCTCAATAAATGTTTCATTAATGTAGGTAGTTTATGCCTCAAAAACTGCCCCATATCATAATATTAAAACTCTGTACATTTCATTAGCAGATGCAATAATAATAATAATAATAATAATAATAATAATGAACCCACTAATGAGGGAGAAACTTCCCTGAAATCTGTATGGGTGAATAAAAAACATAAATTGTGTTTGCTCAAGGCAGAAACAACCATCCTTACCATTGGGCCTCAAAATGATTATTTACTAATATGCAAAAATTAAACCAAATCTCTGCCAATTACACCAAGTCATTAAAACGTTATTCATTTTTATTAAAGACTAAAGGAATGTATGGCACCTAGAAATAATTTATATTCTTTACAAAGGAGCCATTCCAGAATTTAGAGTAAAAAAATTAGGGTACTCATTGTAAAACTAAAACTGGATGGCTGGTCAAGGATTTCAACTGCAGCCCTCTTGATAACAAGCACCATTCCTCAAATCCGTTTGGTCCAATTGAATTTTTCTTGCTATGGGAAATATTTTGTGGCATATGTAGCCAAGTGGTTTGCAGCACTAAAATCTTTACAAATATAACAGTTGTACTCAAAAGGTGATATGCCCAGGAAAATTATTTGATTGGATACTGGACATTATCAAATCTGAAATGTATCTGTTAAGCACCATTGTAAAGAACTATGAAGACTGACAAGGGAATGGCCAGACTTGTTATGTCGAAACCTGTGTTACTATTTTTACAACTGTGAGTTAACATTGAAGAATACAGAATATTTATTGGCCTTTCAATATTTTTCATACAATTGGCTTCGTCAGGGTACAGTGTAATTTACATTTATAGCCTACATTACATTTATACATTAAGCATATATCATACATACAAATTCACATATTACAACAAAACAATAACATAATTTAAGAGAAACATATATTTTTACTGTCAGTTTCTAGAAATTCTTCAATTGCGTAGAATTCATTGGATTTTAGCCAAGTTTGTATTGTGTTTTTATATGTGCTCAGTGGCATTGTACGAGCTGCTTCTGGTAGCTTATTGAAGAATTTTAGGCTTAAATACTTATAGTTATTTTGTACTATGGCTAGTCTCGTGGAAGGCAAATCCAGCATACAGTTGTTTCGTGTATTGTGAGAATGAACATTTCTTCTCATGCTGAACTTATCTATGTTTTCTTTAGCATATACTAAGCAGTTATATATATACAAACTAGGAATTGTCATTATTCCAAGCGATTTAAAGTGAGTTCTGCAGGACTCATTATGTGCTAGCCCTAATATACACCTTACTGCTTTTTTTTGCCATCTGAATACACATTTAGCTCCTGATGAGTTTCCCCAGAGCAATGTTCCATATTGCAGATGGGAATGGAAGAAAGCATAGTACGATTGAAGCAATAATTGTTTGCTAATACTGCCCCTCAATTTGTACAATAGGAAAAGTACCCGAGCTAGTTTGCTGCATAGGTAATTGGTGTGTCCTTCCCAAGAGAGTTTTTGATCTATGACCAGTCCAAGCAATTGCACAGTTTTATTTTCATTTTTAGATACCTTCAAGTTAAAGATTATTTCCTCTGTTTTTGTCTGATTTATGCAGAGTTGATTGGCCTGACACCATTGGGTAGTCATTTCTATCATCTCTTTATTTTTATCCAATACACTCTGTAGATTGTCTCCAGTGGTTATAAATGTCATGTCATCTGCATATAATACACTCTTACAGGGTATATAAGTTGGGAATTCATTGACATAAACAATGAAAATGAAGGGTCCAAGAACCGAGCCTTGGGGTATTCCTCTTTTTATTGGGAGGATTGATGATTTCTGATTGTTTGCATAAACAAGCTGTACCCTATTGCTTAGGTAGGATTTGAGTAATTTGAGTGGTTTATCTCCTATTCCATATTATTCCAGCTTTTTGATTATCACATCATGAGACACAGAATCAAATGCTTTGCTTAAATCAATAAGGGTTCCAGAAGTGTATAGCCATTTTTCATATCCTTCATAAACATTATTTACCAGTAATTCAACTGCTTTCACAATTGATAAGTGTGGTCTAAATCCAAATTGTTGTTCATTTAATAATTTATTGCATTCAAAGTACTTGTATATCTGTTTATGCATACAGTTTTCAATTATTTTAGATAAGATTGGTACTATTGAGATGGGTCTGTAGTTACTTGGAAGATTTTTATCTCCTTTTTTATACACAGGTAGTGTGACTGTAAGCTTAAGACATTTAGGGAAGGTTCCTTCATCTAATACTCTGTTTGACAGTGAGAGAAGTGGCATTTGGACTTCCTTCACTATAGCCTTTATGATGAAATTGCTGATACCATAATAATCTTCTGTTTTTGAATAGTTGAGTTTGGTTATTGATTGTTGAATGTCATTTAAGGTGATTGGGGCCCAAGTAAATTTCTCACTTCTTGTTTGTTTAGCATAAGTCAGAGAAGCTTCTATATTGAAATTAGAGTCAATGGGTGGGGTACTGTTGCCATTTACAAAATGTTCATTAAGAATATCACAGTCTATGGGTATACTGTTTTCTTTATTGTTGTTATTAATTTCTCTCTTAATGACATTCCACGCTGCTTTACATTTATTTTTTGAGTTCAAAATGTATTCATTATTTGCATTACATTTGGCGGTTTTTATTTCAGACCTGTAAAGTTTTCTCATATTTATGTAGTTTTCTTTGTCCCTATCACTATTATGAGACTTATCTTTCAGTAGGAGTAATAATATCCTGAGTCTGTTTAGCTGTGGTGTGTACCATTTATTAGTATGTTGGCGCTTATGTGGGGTATTAGTATATCTTCTAGTTACCATGGGGCATGTCTTTTCTACTATGTTCGTAATCTCTGTCAGGAAAATGGAAAAGCATTTATCAACGGTTTCATTGCTATTCATTATTTGGGACCAATCCTTTCCTTGTAACATATTTTTCATATTGCTTACATTGGATTCACCTAGCAATCGATATGTTACTTGCCTTTCTTTGGTAACAGGGGTTGAATTATCTATTTGGAGCCATAGACCTGCGTGATCTGATAAACCTAATTCTACGACATCACATTGCACCGAGTCTCTATGTACATTACTTCTTATGTTATCAAGACAGGCATTAAGTCTAGTTGGCTTTTCATTCAGACAGTAATAATTTAATGACTTCAGAGAGTTAATCATATCTACTACATTTTTTTCTCGTAGCCCTTATATCAATATTAATATCACCTACAATTACAATTTTATGTTGTTTATATTTGGACAAGTGTAATATTAAAGCATTAATTTTTTCTATAAAAACTATTTCATCAGAGCCTGGAGTTCTATAAATTGAGACAATTACAATTTTTTGAGTGTGCAATACTATACCAGCTACTTCTAATGTACCTTCAATGCAAACCATGTTAAGATCTATAACAGAGTATTCCAAGTCTAGGTTGCTTTTTATGTAGATTGAGACTCCGCCACGTACAATATTTTTTCTGCAGTAACTAGTGGTTAGTAAGTAATCTATAGGGACAAACAGGTCTATTTCACAGGCTTTCATCCAGTGTTCATTAACACACAAAACACTGCAGTTGATTCTTTCAAGCCAATACTGAAGTTCATTCATTTTATTTCTAAGGGATTGTACATTTATATGTAGAAGGAGAATTTTGCCATCAATACTAGTGGGTATTTTGTTTTCATTGTGTGCAGTGTGTTCATTTATTTTCGCTACATGTTCTGGATCATCACAATGGTCCAGCTGAATTAATTTGTTACTGTTTCCTATCAACATTGTTTCTACCTTTCCTTTCTTTGTGTCATTGTTTTGTCTAAAAAAGGATGGACATGAGCATGTACAGAGGGACTATCTTTTAGAACAAACTTATTGCGTTCGCGTGTTTCATTTATAACGTTCTTTATTTCCTGACATAGGAATTTTTTCCCGTGATAGTTTAAATGTTGCCCATGTTGTGTGTGTAGATTTCTGTTCAGTCTACTGGCATCTACTATGTTGCATTTGGCATAACTGGAGCATAACTGTTTGATTTTAGCATTGGTCCTACGAATTTCTTTGTTTACACATGAATTATAGTTCAGATCGTGCCTCTGAGGTATCGTCACAACAAGACTGTTTACCGTCTTATTTGCATCTAAGAAGTTTCTCAAACCTGTAATGCACTTTTTAGCTTCATTCTGTGCTACGTCATTTGAACCAGTAATGCAAACAACATAATCACTATTCTTCATTGTAGTCTTGAATTCCGAGACGTCACCAATGATATTCTTCGTTCTCGCGCCGGGTTTAATGATGCCAGTCGTGTTTAAGTCCTTACTCACATCGCCTAAAATACTGGCTAGCTTTCTCCCATGGCTGTCCGCTAGAAAAAGCACATTGCATTTCTCGGCTGGTAGTTTCTTATTGCTTGCGGCTGATTTACGGCATTGCACTTTACCAATCACTGTTTTTGATTTTTCTTCCGAGACACTATTTGAACTGTTTGTGCACTTCCAGCCATTATTTTCACTTTGGTCCGCATGCGAGTTATTTACGCATTTCTGGCCGTTATTTCCACGGGTTATTATGTTTGAACTGTTTACACGAGGTTGCCCGTTATTTTCCATTACCTTACTGTGACCATTTGTCTCAATAAGTTTCGAATTGTTCTTAGTGTTCCGCAACACATTTGAACTCCGTACTTTGCTGTTGCTACTAACTAGTGTTTTTAACTCACGATTCTCGTTTCCGAGTTTTGCAATTTCCTGCAACAGCGTATCGGTAACTTGCTGGAGACTTTTTAATTGTTCATTTAATTTCTCGATTTCTTCTTTACAGTTTTTACATACATCATTTTTCACAATACCGTTTTTCACAGCATAACTATAACTTTTCGTCACACTAATATTACTTCCAAAAATAAAAATAGAAAACAGATGACTTACCAAAAGGAACGGCTCGTCGATAGAAACAAATAAAATAAATAAAATCACACACAAACACACATACAAGCTTTCGCCACCACTGGCAGCTTCTTCAGGAAAAAGAGGAAAAAAGGGGAGGAAAAGGGAAGGATATGGGTTTTAAGGAAGTGGAAAAGGAGTCATTCCAATCCCAGGACAGGAAAGACGTACCTTGGGGGGAAAAAAAGAGGGTAAACAAAAACACACACACCCACACATTTACACAGACGCAAGTACACTTACTTCCCTAAGTGTACTTGCGTCTGTGTAAATGTGTGGGTGTGTGTGTTTTTGTTTACCCTCTTTTTTTCCCCCCAAGGTACGTCTTTCCTGTCCTGGGATTGGAATGACTCCTTTTCCACTTCCTTAAAACCCATATCCTTCCCTTTTCCTCCCCTTTTTTCCTCTTTTTCCTGAAGAAGCTGCCAGTGGTGGCGAAAGCTTGTATGTGTGTTTGTGTGTGATTTTATTTATTTTATTTGTTTCTATCGACGAGCCGTTCCTTTTGGTAAGTCATCTGTTTTCTATTTTTATTTTTGTATATCCCACCGGGAAAGTTTCCCTCTATAATTTTCGTTTCATTAATATTACTTCCACCCGCACTTGTCGCCAGGAAGTCTGTATGCAGGCTGTTAGCTGCTGACATGACCTGGAAGTCTGTAAAAACTTTTATGAAGTATGACATTATTGTCACATGGTTTCTGCACTTACAACTGCCTGTTGTACAACCCTCACTATGTTATACCAACGCCATCTATGGACAAGGAGGTATTAGCTACGTGCTGCTCTCCTACCACAGCAGTGAGAGAGCTGATTCGCCCAGTGAAAGCGATCGTATGATAATTAATAATATGATAATAATAAATTCGTTAACAAATGTAGCTGATATGTTATCTACAACATTCTTTCCAAATAGCTATGAAATAGACACAAATACATACACGGTTTAGAACACGTCAAACTTTTATTTCTTGTAATTACTGCAATGTGAAATATTGATACAATGTTCAAAACATAGGTTTTTTGTGCACCAAGAACATACAAGCAAAGACAACAAATGACAGGCCTGCGAATCACAGATGTTGTTAGACGTCTATAGAAAATACTTTTCTGGTGTTAGGAAAGAATCAGGCCTAATATCAGTATATTTCGAGGTGTGCCAAGCATATTTAATCACATTTTGAAACCGTGGGGAGGAAAACATAATGTATGATTGATTGCAACTTGAGAATATTGTCACGGCAATAGACAGGAAACTGCAGTGATGTGCACACAATAATTTTCTCTGTTAGTTTTCTATAAAATGCCTTCCACTGGCAGAAAAATTCTCTGTCTAACGGTTGAATTATGTTCGTTGTGCCAGATGGAATCTGAAGTATCTCTACTTCTTTGTCAGGGTGAGCTCGAAATACAGCTTTTATTGAATCAGAACTTTTATGACCTGACCACGAATCTAGATGGAGAAGAGATTTGTTCCCGCAGAACGGAAGAAAAGCATGACGCATTATCATTTCCAATTTTTCCAGACTTCGATGCATCTACCACAAGATTGTCTGCGTAGAACATTGTTTGTTTGACACGTGGTCCAAAATGCCCAGTTGGTTCTTGAAGACATACATATAGTTTAGGCAGCAATCAACCATCCAGACTAATTATGGGCATTATAGTGTATGAATGGGTGAGTGCATTTGTGGACTGCACAATTGCCTCAATATGTTTTTTTCCCTTTGAATGACAGTCTTCTTTTCATACGCATTTCTTTTTGAAAATCTGACTGATCTGCATTGTAAATGTAAGATTCACTAAAACCGGCGATATTTTTTGCAGTCATAAGAAAAGCTTCTATCATTTTCATTTGAGTCACTTCATTTTCCGACCTGTTTCTTGATACAAATTTTGTTATTTTTCGTGCCACAATTTTATTTGATCTTTTGAAGCGACTAATCCAACTTCGAGAAGCTGTAAATTCTTTAGCGCCTATCGCGTTGGCAATCTCTAGTGCGCAATCACGCAAAGTTGTGTCGTTGACACTCAATGACTGTCATCTGGCATCGGTAAATTGCTCAAAAAGTCACACGTTTATCTCCATCGCAATTTCCAGTAGACTCTTACGTCGTCCAGCGACTTCCTTTTTCATCTATACAATTCACGTTCAGAACGGACATAGCGACGCCTATTTTGAACAGTACTGACATGTAGGCATTTCTTACCACTTTCATTCAACCAATACTTAACCACTTTTTCTTTGTCTGATAATGTAATTGTAGTTGCTGGTGTTGCTTTCGGAGATAATTTATAATGGTACGTGGCACTATCACTCAAAGAGTCATCATGTGTGCAACTTTCTTCCATTTCTTCACAGTCTGCAATATCGAGTGTTTCAGTCATTTCCAGCCACATGTCTGTGCTATTTACATGCTCGTCTAGAAGTTTAACTACCATGTCGCACATCACATAGTCTTCATGCGTGTTTTCTGTTGATTTCTTCATTTGGCATCTGTGGTATATCTCCATGGCAAGCAGCAAAACATTTATAGGGTTTGCCATCACCTGTGAGGGGAAATTGAATGTTCACCATAAAGTGGCTTTCAGAGTATAGATGTAGATGTACAGAATATCTTTCACATCTCTAACCAGTTTCAGGACGGTATGTTTCGAAATACGTACCAGAAATGAAAAGGAAGTGCATGCCACAGAAACGAATATTCGATTCCCCTTTCCACCAAAACTGTGCAACAATATTCCTCTTAAGTGAACGCCATGATAATACAGCCGCACCTCCTGACCATGTGCACAACGCCCACCATAACAACAGCTCGCGACTCGCCATTTCCAGGGGTGGTCAGCCGTCACCGCAAGCGCCAAGCAGGACAAACAGGTGGCGTCCAGGTCTTGTAAGCAGCTAACATTCTGCATACAGACTTCCTTCAATGTTAACTAACAGTGCTAAAATAATCAATACATGTTTCAGCATGACAAGCCTGACCATTCCCTTATGAGTTGTCAATAGTTTCTAGTGTCATTCACCAGTATTTGCATTTTTTTGTCCAACTCCGTAACTGAGTGGTCAACATGCTATTCGCTTATGCAGTGGAATTTGGTCTGATTCCCAATATTGCCAGGGATTTCTTGATGGGAGGACTGGACTAGTGTACACCCAATCTCATAATGGCAGTTGAGAAGCTACCAGACAGAGGTAACAACGGAGACACAGTGCAGTTGTGTGGTACAATGCCCACATGCTCCTTCATACACATCTGATGATGATTACCAGAGCACAATACGGCTGTCAGTCAACATCTGTGTGGCTTAATCATGTCTTAATTCCATTTTGTCAAAATTTTGTAGTTGTGTTCAAGTTACAAAACAGTGATATACTATGTATACAATCAAGCAGAAGAGTACTATTATCTAAAGACATTAGATATGGCAAACAAAAGTAAATTAAGAAAAAAAGAGACAGGGTGACACAGAAAAATGGGACATTTCCACAATCCAATAAAACTAGAAGGGATGAAGGATAACTCATAGTAATTGAAATCTTAAAATATGGACATTTACAAAGCAGTGTTGTTATTTATCGTCTCAGCTGGGATACTGTGAATTTCATCCCAAATTCTCTGTTTTAACTCATCCAGGGTTCTGGATCGAGTTCTGTATACCTTGCTTTTGAGGTATCCCCATAACAAAAAATCACAGATAAATCTGGCAATCTCAGGGGCTAAGGAATGTTACCAAATTGTAAGATCACACAGTTACTGAAGAATTCTTGCATAGATGCCATTAATTGCCTAGCAGTGGATGATGTCCCCCCATCCTAGTGAAAACATGCTTCTTGAAATATGGAAAGTTGTTCAATGCAGGTGTTGCAAGAGTTCATAACATCTACACACAACTATCAACATTGACAGTTGTTTTTCCCTGTTAATTTGTGCAAAAATACGATGAAACACCACACGACTCTACAAAGATCTCTGGATGAGTTGAAACAGAGAATTCGGGATGAAATTCACAGTATCCCAGCTAAGATGTTGCAGTGGTCAATGAGAAATCTCTACAGCAGATTTCACGAATATATTCCTACAGGAAAATACCATCTAAAGGATGTAATTAAAAAAAGAAGGAAAATAAATAAATAAATTGCAATACATCAATGTTTCATAAATGGCAAATTTTTAAGATTTCAATCACTATGAATTAAATTTCTTTCCTTCATCACTTCTAGTTTTTTTTTGATTGTGGAAATATTTTAATTTATCTGTGTCAAAAGTGGTCTTTAAAAACACATCTGGTGTTTTCAAAGTAGATTTATTTAATAGCTAGTAACTTTCAATTAAAGATATGTACAATGATTAACAAATAAAACTGATAGCACATAATGTGAACTCAAAGATACTATAGTTATAAGAAAAGATGATATTGTTTCCTACCATCTTCATCATCACTTGCAATTATATTTCTGGGTTTTTTCCAACCCCTAGTAATAATGTCATCATCTGGATTTGCTACCAATGTAGAATTTTTCAGATTACATTCTTTGTGTGCCTGCTCCTCTTTAACATCACTACAACTGCTATTCTGAGTCACATTAACTGAAAACATAATTATAAAGGAAACATGTTAATCATATTTTGTTCTACAAAGAAGCAATAGAAGATAACTGCAAGTACAAGTACAGTTTATTTTTATTTGGTTGGTTGGTCTTTGGAATTTTTAAAGGTACTAAACAGCTAGGTCATAAGCCACCTGCTCCTAGCAAAGACATCACAGCAAAAGGCTGAACAAAGAAAAAATATAATGCTCACCCAGAGGAGAACCTCCACAAGGTGTACAGCGCGGCAATGAACACCACAGAGGCAGTGACAACACTAAAGAAGGAAAACACAGAAGGAGTAGAGCAAGTGGTTAACTTGACTAAAATCTTACAGCAGGATGCTGTCGTTGGCTGACTAGTGTTGTGGTCTTCAGTTTGCAGGCTGGTTTGACGCAGCTCTCCATACTAACCTGTCCTATGCAAACCTCTTCATCTGATAGTTAAGAACAGCAACCTACATCTTCTTGAATCCGCTTACTGTATTCATCCCTTGGTCCTTTTACACCACACACAAAGACAAGTTTAAGGAGGAGGAACATGATATGGAAACAAATAGTGGAAGAAGAATGATGGAAAGAGTGAGGAAAGTGAAGTACCATTGATACCCCAACCTCACCAGGTGTTGGATAGAGGGGGAATGAAGATGATGATGATGATGATGATGAGACTTCCTTCTGATGCAAAGTTCACCATTCCTTGATGTTTCAGAATGTGTCCCCCAACCTCTCTCTTCTCTTAGTCAGGATATGCCAAAAACACCTTTTCTCCCCAATTATGTTGAACACCTCCTCAATAGTTATGTGATCTACCCATCTAATCTTCATCATTCACCTGTAGCACCAAATTTCAAAAGCTTCTACATTTTTTTTTTTTGTCTGAAGTCCTTATTGTCCATAATTCACTTCCACACAAACACAATGCTGGCCGACTATAGGATAAACCAGCCACTCTTCACACATTAAAACTCCTCCAGCCAGAAGCAGGACAGACAACACAAAGATGGGGGAACATATTAAAATTGCTGGAGATGAAAGAACCTTACAGATTAGGCTAAGGGATAAAAACCACCTGCAGTGATAAAATGTAAAACACAGTCAGCCACAGAGGCATCATCACCAAGAATTAAAGGAAACACAAGAGGTAGATTGAAAGACTGCTGCAAGGAGCCTAAAAGGGGACAGTCCACCAGGACATGGACAACTTGTCAAATGAGCACCACAGTGAGACTTGGGAAGAAGATCCTCTTGATGAAGCAGATGGCCGTGTGTAATCCTTGTATGGCCAATACATAGGTGGAGGAGGAAAACTGAGTACTACGACAGGCCCTCAGTGACAACATCCAAGCTAGCATAGAGAGCTTAACCACGCAGAGCTCGTTCGGTGCATTCGAGTCAGAACACTCTGATCTCCAGATGCCAGGGACGTTGCGGTGTAACTAAATCCAATCGGAGATCCCTTTCCAGGAGACCAATCTCCAGGGGCCATGAAATGACGGCATGCATAGCCAGCCAATCGATGTGTTCGTTGTTCCTCATGATGCCAATGTGGCTTGGTGTGCAAATGAAAGCCACTGAACAACCAGACTTGCCAAGACTGAAGACACAATCATGAATAGACTGCACCAAAGGATGTTGGCTCAGCAGTTGACTCCATTCCATATACTAAAGGCTCAGAATATAGACTATCAAACGTATGATGTGAGCCATCACCCTGCTTAATTCCAACCTTGTGACATCATCTGGATCTTCACTCCTGTTCATAAGCCTGGACTGCCTGACAAGCTACTTCAGATGTTACTTTGGGCCATAAAAGGTCACAACACAGGTATCCAACATTACAGGTAAAGTTGAAGATTGCACTCCTGACACGAGATGATGAAAGGTTATGAAAACAGCTCCTGTGTTGTGAATGAACCCATACAAGGGTCCAATGCCCTAGGATAAATTCAAAGTTTCATCACGTCTCAAAAAGGTAAAAGGTAACGGGTAACAAAGGTGGTAATGTTGATATAAGTTCAATGAGATCCATTGCAAAAATGAGCAACCACCATTGGGAGCTGCAGCATACAAGGCCGATGACTCGTTCCTGCAGGAAGATATGAACATTGAGGCACTGTTATCCTACGGAGGAAGCTATGTCACAAACGAAGTGCTGGAAGACAACAAACATGTGGAGCAGCATATAAGGTTGCAATTAGTGGATGTTTGAGTTGTTTTTTCATTTCAGAAATGGAGAAATGTTTTCCCAGTGCCATTGTGCCTGTATATTGTTTATTCTTTCTTTCTTTATTATTATTATTATTATTATTATTTACTGAGATAGTAAGGCAAGTACCGTCACTAAGGAAGGTCAGGACTAGCATCGGTGAAGTATATGGTGACAACAGTTTTATGTGAGCGTCATTTTCATAAATATGTACAATCAGGTAATATTACATAAATTTTCTACCAAGATGTGTGGAAGAGGAAAAAGGATTTAGAGGAATGCATACATGTTGGTTCAAAACAGAAGGTTTTGAGATTCGTTGATAAGTTAACTAAAAAAATTATATAGGCAAAAACCACACATGAAAATTTGGCAGGTAGAGGGAGGATCAGAGAATGTACTGTAAATGATAACTCTCATCTTTGTAGTTCAGAACAGCTGGTGGTGGGTTGGAGGATCCAGATGACCTGAGTTGTGTGACTGAAACCAAGCACCACTATTGAAATCACGAACCACCATTGAAATCAAGCACCACCAGTAACCAGCAACAAAAGAACTCCTCCTTGTCACCCAGTAGTACCCTAGACTGGAACTAATAAACTGTATCCTTCATCAAGGTTTTGATTTTCTGTCCCCACGTCCAGAAAAGAGAGACATCCTGTCCAAGATCCTTCCCACCCCTCCTAAAGTGATGTTACATCACCTTTTCAACCACCATATGTCCTAGTCCATCACTATGCCACCCCGAAACCAAGCCCCCTGCTCAACCTAGCACTTTCTATCCAGTCCTGGCACAGGCTTATCCTACCCAATCCAAGGCTAGGCCAACTATGAAAGCAGCCACGTAATTTACCAACAGTGTTATAATCATTCCACAGCTTTCTATATTGGCATGGTAACTAACCAGCTGTGGCACACATGCAGAGGAGCAAATGCTTGATTTCGATGGTTGCTTCACAACCCGGGACATCTGGATCCTTCCACTCACCACCTACTTTTGAACTACACAGATGGGAGTTATCCATACAGTGCATTCTCCAATCCCAAAACTATCCAGGCTTCAACCTACAATAACCCCTTTTTCTTCAGACCCAACAATTCCTTCCCCTCTATCCTACACCTCTCCCATTTCTTGTAGTATTTGTGTGTGTATGTGTGGGGGGGGGGGCAGGGGTTGCGAGTGTGTGCATGTTTGTTTTGCTTTTGTCCCCTCAACTGCCTCCCCACTCCATTACATTCCTAAGCTGCATCTCCTTCCACCAATCTAGTATGTACATGCTCCGTAAGGCATGCTATATCCATCCCCACCACCGTGACGCAACCTTCTATCCCAACCCATCCCCTCACCGCAGAGTGTGATTCAGACTGCAGCAATCGGAGATTATGGTTGTGTGACTGTGAAGTGTGCCTGTGTAATTGTGTGAATGCTCTCTATTCTGAAGAAGGCCAATTGCCAATAGCTTAAGTGTGCGTCTTTTTTTATGTGCCTGTCACAGCTCCTCGTAAATCCCTGTGGTGAGTTGTAAAGTGTCCTTATTACATTAAAGACAATAAATGACAACTTGCATAGACACAGCAACTGCCTGTATGCTTGTTATGAGAGAGATAGGTGAGGAGTGATAGGCAGTTTTTACAAAAATAAGCATTCATCATTTAGCTCTCTTTCCACTATGTTGTCCTTTTCATTTATAAGATAGTAACATAACTGGGGAGTGTAGGATGATGTGAAATTAGTCTCCTAGAGACACAGACATAGCAATCTACCCAAGTCAGTCGATGTAGTTCCTCCACCCAAGTCCTGAACCCTTGCAGGTTCCACTGAAATACGAAGGCCACCTTAATGGTGAGGTTTCTCTTTTCTTTCACCTTTTCATACAGGTGTGATGGGGACACAGTAGTGGAGGGGGGGGGGGAGAGGGCAGGTGGAACTGGGACTGCTACAGAACTTTTATGTACTCATTTTATGTCACTGATAAGCCTATGTGGCATTTTTGTTTTTGTAGTGGAATATACTTAATTTGGGTGAAAGAGTTGTGTACTATGAAACAATTTCCATACGATCTGTCAAAACTGATCATATGGAAGTAAAATAAATCAAACCTAAGGAAACATGCGATCTTGGCTGCCAAAAAATTATAACTCACCTTAAATGTAATAGTGTCAGATTTACTAGCATTTATTCAGTGAAGTAAAATTCTTCAAACTCTATCACCAGAACAACGTTTTGAGACAATTGGAGTTAATGCAGCATTGGAAATAAATAATTATATGCTAGCATTATTGAGACATTAAAAATAATCATTGGAGTTAAATGGGTGCCTTTTTACCTTTATCATTATCTTCTTCATCACTCTGAATTACATTCCTTTGCCTTCCACTTCTGTTAGTTATTACTTGATCACTATCTGCTGGAGATGGCGTAAGACTTTCTTTTTCCCAAGATGTCACCTTTCCTGGATTCTCATTATCTTTTTCACTCCCTGAAGAAACGTAATGATAAATGCAAATTAAATCATTATGAAACATTTATAAAATCACTACATTCTGTAAAGATGGTCAAAAAGGTTAGAGAGACACAACTAAACAAAAAATCTTTGAATTTAGAAACAGAAAAGAACTAGAAAAGTAAACGCACAGCAGAAAAATGAACATGGACAGACATGTAATATGGAACCGGTTGTATTAGGCCTATATTTAATTCAACATTTCTCTGTCACTCTAGTGATAAAAGTTTAGAGTGACTATGACTCTGTCCGTCCCTTTATTGAGTCTGTAAGGAAGAAAGATACCTGTACCCTTATAGTCCACCTTCCCTCTCCTCCTCTGTCTGCATCCATTTCTTCATCTCTCATCTCTATTCACCTCCACCTCCCTCTCTCACAGTGTATTTCTTCCACTCAACTTTCTCCCTCCCACCTTCTCAGTTCACCTCACCCCCCACACCCCCACCCAACTGGGAAAACTTTATATATACAATCATCAAACTGTGGCCAGGAGACAGCTAGACCATGCTGTTGCAGAGCATGCAGCACTGCAAACTGTGACTCACTTCAATTACTGCTACATGGATTGTGCCATATGAATCCTCCCCACAAACACCACCTTTTCTGTATTGCGCAAATGGAAACTCTCCCTACAATACATCCTACAATTCCGCAATCCCCCAGGTCTAAGCCTTTGCTAGTTTCTGCCTCTACCACCCTTCCATTCCTGCCACTGTCTATCCTTACATTCGTCTCCATCCCATGACACATTCCATTCCCTTCTCTTCTCTTCGTTCCACACTGTCTGTCACACAGCACTGACGTAATCCCTCATCCATGCCACGCATCCCCCCTCCCCTCCTGCTTCCCTCTCCTAGCCCTCTCCTTGCCACCTCCTCACTCCCACCATTGGTTTCTCTCACCTAGGCTATGCTGGGCAGTGCAGATCGGCCACAGCAGACGCGGAGATGGCAGTCATGTCTAAGTGTGTGAGTGTGTGTGTGTCCAACCGATGAAAGCCTAAACGGCCGAAAGCTATAATGTTGTTGTCTCTTATTTGTGCCTTTCTGCATATATGGTTTAACTTACAGAAAGCACAGGCTCATTGACTGACACACACAAATACACAAAGGTTAAGCTTTCACAACTGTTAGTTGCTTCATCAGAAAAAGAGGAAGGAAGGAAGGGGGAAAAGGGGAAGGATGCGGGTGTTAAGGGAGTGGGTGAGGAGTCATTCCAATCCCGGAAGCAGAAGCACTTAACTTAGAGGAAAAAAGGACAGGTAAACAAACACCCACAACCACACACATACACATGCAAGCGCACCAAGGCAGACATATGTAAAAAGCAAAGAAGTTGGACAGATGCCAGTCGAGGCAGAGGCTCTGTCCAGAGATCAGAGGCAAAGATGTTGTTGAATGGTGGGCGGGAATTTGAAATTAACGGAGGTTGAGACCAGGTGGGTAATGGGAAGAGAGAATATGCTGAAGGGCAAGTTCCTATCTCCGGAGTTCTGACAGGTTGGTGTCCGGTGGGAAGTATCCAGATAACCCGAACTGTTTAACACTGTGCCAAGATGTGCTGGCCGTGCACCAAGTCACGCTTAGCCACAGGATGATTCTCATTACCAACAATCACTGTCTGCCTGTGTCCATTCATGTGAATGGACAGTTTGTTACTGGTCATTCCCACATAAAAGGCTTCACAGAGAAGGAAATCATGTGAGTGCTATCGCAAGTGGCTATGTCCTTAACCATGTACACCTTCAGGGTTACAGTACTAGAATAAGTGATGGAGGGATGGTGCAGACCTCAATGGGCCTGCTATAACATTTATTTCTTTTTGGATGTTAAAAGGACTCAATGTGGAAAATTTTTTCCCTCTTCTGTATGGGATATCACTACATACCTTGGTGCAGCCAGGAAATTTGTGGAGTCCTTGGTTTTGTTAGTCTCCTTTATACTTTCTCTTATTTAACCCTCAAGTGGCAGCGCTGGGGCAAAAATGTATCACTTTTCTTTAAATGATCACTGTTGTCGCAATAATGGAGATGCTGTATTTCCACTTTAGCTATTACTCAATTAAGACTTAATGATGTCAGTGAAGGTTCCGAGTTTCTAGTTTACGGCTGTGTCCACCCAAAAAGTAGTTTTGTTAGGGAGTGGATCACTGGTAGCAGATTTGCACTGCGCTGCATGTCATGTCAATAGATTTGAAGTGTTTTGTGTTACGTCAATTTTTCCTTGCAGATGGATTTGTGGCAATTTCTAGTAAATATTTATTGTATACACTTTAGCTTACATATTAGAATGCTCAAAAATTTAAATTATTTCATAAATAGAAGTTTCATTCTCCACAAATTGTCCTCTAGTTTCTCAGATTAGCCATCCTGCAGTTTCCAACAATCTCAATTTTAATCCTTTTCAACCCTTACAGAATGCAAAAATGAGTGTTAATCTACTACATAATGTAATCTTCAGGTCTCATAGACGTGGTATGGGTCTAACAGATAAGGAAATAGACTTCTTTCGACAAGTAATGAAGATCTTAGTGATTTTTGTGTAGATTCCTCATCAGATCATGACCAGGATACTATTATTCAAATGTAAATCCTAGTTCCGATCCCGAACAAGATTTTAGACACAATGAATCTGACAATGAAGACGGTACCACTTGGTGGAGTAAAATGCCATAAAAGCAGCACTCCAAAACACTGAAAAAGAATATCATAAAAATCTTCCCTGGTTCAAAAGGGAACGCAAGAGGCATGACGTCCGAGATGCAAGCTGTCTCATTCATGATAGATGATACTGATTGATGAGGTAATTATGTGTACTAATTTCCACATAACACAGAAAAAAGCTGACACTAATTACTCATGAGGCAGGAACTACAGGGAAGTAATGAAAGACGAAATGATAGTATTGCTGGGTCTATTGTACATGATTATTGTCCACTTTCGGAATAATGTTACATTTGTTATATTTATACACTGAAGGTAATTGATATATTAATTCAGATATTAACAAATGTGATATTTCTACCTGAACATTAAAATATTTTTGTCATTACGATCACTTAGTAGCTATATACTAGGTTCGTAACATGGAATACATACTGGTAGCAAATCTACACCGCACTGCTGCTGAAGTTATAATAATTGGTGCTGCCACCCTTTGTGAGGGACTCACCTAGGATTGGCAGTGTGTCCAATGGGCATTCTTTACTGCTGGGGGCCCCCTCAGAAGGAGGTTCACCTACCTTGGATGATTGTCCACATCTCAGTTCACACCTCCCCAACTACAGATTAAGGAACCAATCAGCATTTTGGGAAGGTTACAGCTCAGGCAATCACTTCCTCTGGACGTGGCCTTTAACAAGTGGTACACACGGACCCAACATGTAAACAGAGGACAGACTTACGTGTTACCCAGTCACATTTTACACATGAAATGCAAGAATGGCCTTAGAAATGCACAGGAAAGAGAAATGAGGAAGCAAAGAGAGGCCTCAAATACCGAAGTGAAGTGAAAAAAAAGAAAGGAGGGATAAGAAGGGAAAGATTGAAAAAGGAAATATCATGATTCATCCAAAATATTGTACAAATCTTTGGTTTCCCAAAGACTGTCCCCAAGGAAGTGGAAAAGGATAGTGGGAGGGTGGGCATGTAGCAGGGGAAAGAAGTAGTTTAGCATTATAAGATACTGATTGTTTATTGTAGATATTCCACTGCAACATTCTTTCCGTGCTGGAGATAGTGTGTAGTCCTGTGGGTTGGATACTTTCTCCTAAATGTGTGACATGCGAGATTTTCCCATATTGTGTGGAATTTTCCTGTTACGAGGGAAAATAGAAAATACTGCTTCAAATAGAAACATCAAGACATGTAGGAAGATCATATTATTTATCAAATACAAAAAGGGTGAGATTTCAGAGTAATTAACTGCTCAACACAATAGTTTCGTCTCATACACTGACAGTGTTGAGCAGTTGTGGATAAAGTTCAAATGTACTGTACAATATGTATTAGATAATTATGTGCTGTTGTATCCAATTCAGCACACAACAATTAACATGAGGTGTGGGCTTAATCAAAACACCATTTATTTCCAACAAGTGTGGTAACACAATTTGTAACACAAAGGTTTGTTGGTGGCAGGCAGCAGAGTGAAGTCCATAACAGAATCCTAATCGAGTCGGTTGAAGCGTAGCGTGGCTTCCTTATAGCATAAGGCAATGATCAGCACAAGACTGTCGGATGCGGTCGAGCGTGGTCTTACAAAAGACGGATGGTGTAGGAATATGCCTGCCATAACCGAGTCAGCTGTGGCGTGTCAGCTTGCGATTGGTGCGGCCTCAGTGGAGAGCTACATTGTGAGGTGAGGCCAGCCGCAGTTGCCATGGAGTCGCGGAAGCACTCTATGTGCGCGGGCCACGCTGGCACTGCACATGTGCCGGCGGGAGCAGTGCCCTTTGCAGGCCATGGTGCGGGAAACCTGAGGCAGGCACCTCGGTGCAGGCACTGACGATATTACATGTGCCAAATAAAATTATGAGAGATGGGAAAGAACCACCGTGTTTCAACAACTGATTTAGGAAACTGTTATGAAAGCAAAGAGAATTTCATGTAGTCAAAGTTATGCAGACAAGAGAAAGTTATATGATTCCAAAATTAGCATAAGAGCTGCCATGCGAGAGGTATTCAATGACTTTGAGAGCAATGTTTTGAATACCAGTTTAGCAGAAAATCCACAGAAATTTTGGTCCTACGTCAAATTGGTAAATGGAATGGGGCCAGATATCCAGACACTCTGTGAGCATAATAGTGTTGAAACAGAGAAACACAGAAGGCCAAAATACTAAGTGTCTATTTTGAAAGCTATTGCACTGAGGAATATTGCATTGCAGTACCACTTCTAAACTACTGCAGGAATAAAGCAGTGGATATTGATATAAGCATCAGAGGATAGAATAGCAATTTAAATCATTCAACACAAGAATGGCAAATGGACCTCATGGGATAGCAATTTGAATTTGCACAGAATATGCAAAGGAACTTGCCCCCTTTCAAATAGAAGTGTCCCAAAGCTCTCTAGAGAAATGAAGTGTTCCCAAGGCTAGGAAGAGGATGCAGGTCATTTCTGTTTGCAAGAGGACCATCTATCAGATGCACAAAACTAAAGGCCTTTACCCCTGACATTGGTCAGTTGCAGAATTTGGAAACACATTTTATGTTTGAATATTATTTCATTTCTGGAGACCAGAAATCATCTTTGTTGGAATTAAAACAGTTTTTGAAAGCATCAGTCATGGAAAACACAACTTGTGCTACTCATCTATGATATCCAGAGGGTTAACATGGTAGACATCATATTTCTTGACTTCTGCAAGGGGTTCAACTGACACCATTCCACACAGTCACCTTATGAACAAAGTGCGAGAATATGAAATATCAGGTCAATTGTCTGACTGGATAGAAGCATTTCTAGCTGACAGAACACAACATTTCATTCACAGAGAAGAGAAGTCTTCAGGTGTTAAAGTGGTCTCAGATGTGTCCCAGGGGAGCATTATAGGACGTTTGCTTTTCCTAGTATGTATAAATGACCTCATTGATAACATCTGAAGTTCAATGAGACTTTTCGCAGATGACGCTATAGTTTATCAAGAAATTGCAACCTCAAGAAAGAGTAGTTAAATGCCAAATGATCTGCAGTGTATTAAAACTTGGTGTGGCAAATAGCAATTGAGCCACAACATAAACAAGTGTAAAGTGCTGTGTTTACATAGAAAGAAAGATCCTTTATTATATAACTATATAATAAAGGACACACACTGGAAGCAGTTACTTCCATGAACAATCGGATAGTAGACATAAGGGACGACCATATACCATATTTACTTGCGTAATCTTCACACCCGCACATTTTGCGCACCCTAGTCTTTAAAACCAATTTTCGTACTTTTTAAATCCTCGCGTATTTCGTGCACCCTAATTCTTTAGCATTTTCTAGTTTTAAGTTCATAAAATTTTCTCACGTACAATATTTGTGAAAAGGTAGGGATTGTAGGAGCTGGGGCTAAGTGTTTTCAGGATCCGTTCCCAGTGTGGAACAAGCCATAGTTGCTAATCGTTACGACTGTTTCCAGGCTATGAGTGGACGTAAACATTCCCCCTCCCGCCGACCTCTGGCAAGGCAGCACAGCCAACAGATTTATTTCAGAACCAAATACCGTAGTATATGCAGAGTTTGCCCAGCCTCCTCGAGTGTATGTGCATGTTAATGTGAGCATGTATTAATTAAATGAAACTTTTCCAAAAGCTCTACAAACCTAACTTTAATTTGCGCCAGTCAGCTGCCCATCGTTTTCTGTGTGTAGTGCAAGATCTGGTTTCCTACACAATTTACACTTTCAATGCCACCTACTGTAGCCACGCCGTACTAAAACCTTTGTTTATAATAGCCTTCTTTTGATACGGTAAAAATAAGGCGTGAAAGGAATATTGTTTATGTGAAAGCTATCTTCTTAAGACATGGTAATACATATAACAAAAAATATGTTGAAAGCTACAGTACAATTTCATGCTACTGTAATGCTCCAATACAGTACTTATAAAATTTTTGTGATCTGGGAGAAAAAAAAAAGAACCTTGCAGCCAATTACCATAGGTAGTAATCAGAAATTGACTACTTATACATTACCGTATTTCTCGCTCCTTGTTCATTTTCATTTGTTAAAGGCTATAACTTGGCTTTTGTTTTATCAGTTGCTGATCAGTTTTGGGTAAAATCCTAGTTTATGAGCCCCATCTTCTTGTCATGTAGATGTTGGCAAGGGTGTGAAGCAACCAATCAGGAGTCGCATTCATGCAGCCAATAAAATAGAGCTTTAATGTTTATGGTTTGTAAACAAATCGACGTAGTGAAAATAAAGGCATTACATCAAGATTTGTGTTCTGAAATGGGGATGATAAAACAAATAAAAAATGTGTTCTGCTCTATTCAAAGTGTGTCACTGACGTGCTGTATGCAGCATGCCGAGAAATAGCATGAGTAAACTTTTTTTTTAATTCCCTGTATATTTTGCGTAGCGGGATTTCAAGACAGATTTTTCGTCCAAAAAAGTGCGCAAATTACGCGAGTAAATATGGTAAAATCATGGGTACGACAGATGCCGGACTGAGATACATTGGAAGAATCCTCAGGAAGTGGAATCTGGCATCAAAGGAAATAGATTACGAAACCCACGTGTGGCTCATCAGTGTGGGATCCATACCAGATAGGTTTAATAGAAGACAGAGAAGATCCAACAGAGAGCAGCTAGTTTTGTTATGGACTCATTTAGTAAGCATGAAAGCATAACAGAAATGATTAAGAAACTCCAGTGGTAGACACTGCAAGAGAGGGATTCTGTATTGCGGTAGCCACATTTGTCAAAGTTCCAAGACCAAAAGTTTCACGAAGAGTAAACCAATATATTACTTCCTCCTACGTATATCTCTGCAAAGTGACCACAAAGATAAGATCAGGGCCCACACAGCAACATATAGGCAATTACTTTTCCCACGAATCAAACTTAACTGGAATAGGAGGAAGTGACAATGGTACACAAATACACTCCACCACACATTGTGAGGTGGCTTTTGGAGTATGAATGTAGATAATGACTACTCCAAGTCCAGGTGAGCTACTGGTGGTGGTGAAGCTGGCAAACAGGGCCAGACTTGATTGGTATGTCAGTGCTCCAATCCCCTCATAGTGTTTACCAATAAGAAATGCCACCCATGAGTAGCCACCATTGTAGCCACGAGGGCTTTGCTCCATATGAACGGACCCACACAGCGGAACCTGGGTAACAGCACCCATTGTACTGGGTCTTGGGTGTCATTGACTATGGAACCAGGAGATGGAGAAGTGCTGCCACATTATGATCATTGATAGGGATAATTCTGAGGTGCTTAGAAATAATGTGAAGGCAGCTATAGTTGATGTGTCCACATCTTTCAACATATTTTTTGTTTCAATATTCACACCATCTACTGAGCCTCACCATTGGAGGATGGGTGGAAAGGTGGACTAAATAGGTGTTTTATGCCACTGGCATAGAAAAACTGTTTGAAGTCCATTGCTGTAATCTGGGACCCATTTTGTTGTTGGAATTTTTAAAGGAGACAAAACTGTTAGGTTATCAGTCCCCTGCACACACACACACACACACACACACACACACACACACACACAGAGAGAGAGAGAGAGAGAGAGAGAGAGAGAGAGAGAGAGAGAGAGAGAGAGAGAGAGAGAGAGAGAGAGAGAGAGAGGTAAGGAAGGGATAATGAATAGGTGAGCTCAGCTCTCTCTCTCTCTCTGTCTCTCTCTCTCTGTGTGTGTGTGTGTGTGTGTGTGTGTGTGTGTGTGTGTGTGTGTGCGTCCATCTTTCCCTGTTAATAAAAAATGTTTAGCCAACTCCCGCCTCTCCTACACCCCTCAGCATCATTCATTTCACCCGTCTTCTCTTCTCTTTACTACTTGATCTTTCGTCTTTGGTTATATTTATCCTCTCTGGCTTGACTCAGTACATACATGCAGTATCTCTGACATCCACACTCCCGAAACACCACCTTCATGACCTAGGTCGTGGACCACCTTTACCTTCTGTTCCCATCCTTTCTTCTCTTCTCTCCCACCTGATGAAGGAACTTTGTTCCGAAAGCTACTCCTTTTTGTCCGCTCTTTTCTGTCTCTTCATTTGTGTTACTATTGGCAGTACAGCACAAAGGTAAGTACTGGCCAGCCATTCTATCTCGTTTCAACAATATTTATCATCTCTGAGGAGAATTCTCATAATTAATCGAAAATTGACGATTGGGCAGTTGGCAGATTATAGGACTGCCACAAGGTGGCTAAAAGCGGACTGTCCAATAGAAAGTGGACCACTGTCAACAAAGCACTACAACAGCACTTTGATGGGTCCTTTCAGCGAAGCAGATAGCCATGTGTTAACCACATATGGCCAATATGCAACAAAGAACAACAGAGTCCCAATGAGAGACACTCAGGGAGGACTTCCACACACTTTAGAGTTTAACTGGAGAGTTTAACTGCAGGAAGCTTACTGAGATCACTCGTGTCAGACCATTAAAAATTCTAATGGCCTTCGAGCTTGTGGTTCAACTCCCATCAGAGATTTCTATCCTGGAGACCAATCTCTAAGAGCCGTGACATGGTGGCCTGCTTGGCCAGCTGATCAACACGTTCATTCCCCCTTATGCCAATATGACATCGGGCCCAAATGAAGGTCACAGAACAGCCTGACTTCACTAGGGTGGATACAGAGTCGTCGATAGACTGCCCCAAAGGATGTTTCAGAAAACATGCTGGTCATGTGCTTGCAAGCCATTCAGCAAGTCACTATAGCTGATAAACGACTGCCTGGGACAGGTTCAGAGATGTTCTAGAGGTCTAGAAATAGTGACCACCTATGTGGCGAAATACTACTCCCACTAAACAAGGATAGCTGTTCGACGTGGTCACCATGGAGATAAGCAAACCCAGCATGGCCATCTACTAGGTGTAAATGACTTCTGCACCACTGAACGAACTAAGAAGTGCCTGGAACTGGTGACGGAGAATCGGTGGTGAAACTGAGGCTTTTGAATCGTCGCTGCAAGCGGGAAATGCACCAAGGAAGGGTATGGGAAAGAGTAGTAAGTGGGAGGGAAGGGATTCAAGTGATGAGAGCAGGGAACGGAGACGGACCACAATGGGGAGGCCTGACCTGAGCCATCTTTAAGGAGACGGGAGTGCAGCAGTCAGACATATAAGCCTGCAATTTGAATGGTGTGAATGCAGGCAACTACCTAGAATAGAATGGATTCCCATTCTAGCTATAGGATTTTGGGAAACAGGCATGAAATGCAGAGAAGGATCAGAGCTTCTTGAAACCTCTCCCAACAAACTACTTGTTTATAGGTCACTCAAAATAAAACTTCTAGTGAAGCTAGGAAAACCGAAACAACTAGAGAATAAAGTTGTCAGATTCAAGAACAATATTATGGCATTGCATGAAAAGTACCTTATAGGTGAAAATCACTTTGATAAGGGGCTCCACGTTCTATAGACATATAACCACCACTTTACTCCCCATGAGTTTACGCCCCCCCCCCCCCCCGCTGCTCCATCACATTGTATTGCTAAACAGCATCTCTGTTACCCCAAATACATGCTCCATAAGGCAGTGATACACGTATCCCCCTCCTTGTTCTGCATCATTTGCCTTTCATACTCACTCCAGAGGTTTACTCAGAATACGGTAGCCAGAGCTCACGGTATCAGTGAATTCTGAGTGTGTTCTCTACTGACGAAGGCAGTAGCCAACTATCTAATTCCAGTCTCACAGTACTTTTTCATAAGCTCTTGCGAACATTGGAAACATCAACATTATTCCTCCTGATGGCTACAGCTTGCTTGTTGACTAATACAAAGGAATGAGTATGAGAAGTCTTCTCAACATCAGTGACACAAAGTGATAACAAAACAATATTACCCATCACTCAGTTGTTCAGAATGTGTTTTAAGCACATAAATCCACACTCACCTCGAGAAGTATTGTGCTTCTTCGGAGGTAGTTCAAACTCATCCTGCGACTCCCAATCATCTGATGACAGTTCACTGTTCGGGATATGTGCAGACTCTCTGTGGGTCGTTATATTGAGGTTGCTAATATTTCAAACGTATATTAATATGATGATAACGAAGTCTGTAATCTATCATTATTCTACTACCACAATCTTGAAAGTAAACTAACCTGCTTATGGAATATGGTAAATCTGCATCATCCTTCCTAGGAGCTGGTAGTTCATCACATGAATCTGTTGAAATCTTTTTAGCAAAATAGGTACCTAACGTCGGCTGTGCCCTCTTCTGCTGGTCTGAAGTTATAGAACTCTTCTTTTTGAAAACAAACTTGCTACTCATTGCACAGTATTCATCGGAACATCTGAACTACTTAAGTCGTCCACAACGAAAACCACAACAAAGTTCTCGCAGAAGCAGAGCATGTGAAGTACATACATAAATACTAATTGGTTTTTGGTATGCACAAATGAATATACAATCAGCTGACAACTGTCACACAGTTTCACATATCAAACACGCTGACACAACAGTGTTTCTGTTTTGGAACCATACATTGAATGATAAACATCGTTGACTTTGAGCGCCGAAACCAAAGAGGTTAGGTAATTTCCGAGACTGGTTGTATATCGAAAACATCGATTCTTATCGACATATATCGAAAGACAATGTACATCAAGACAACGATTGTCGCGGCGGGATATATTTACTTCCTCTTCAGCATGAGTGCACAACTTATGTCATTAAAATCAACACAAAGAAATGGAATTTCATTAACTTATATGTATATATATGTTCACATTTGATTAAACGAAGAAAAGCTTAGTTTCAAAATATCGAAGTATATTGCATATTCACTGCACCTCCACAATAGATCTTTTTTTTTTTCTCTCTCTCTCTCTCAAATAAATCTTACCGGATATCTAAGCAATACTGTATCATTCATTCTTTAAAAAAATAAAAGAAAAATAAATAAATAAATATAAAACAAATATTGTTTACCAGGAATGTGTAACCCAAAATATAAAAAAATGGTTAATTACTTAAAAAACATTCTGTTATGTCTTGAGTTATGTCGATATGACGTTTCATGTTCTGCTCATCCTAGTTCTTCCTGTCTGTAACATTAAAATGCTTTTAGAGTCAGAAATAATCAAAATAAGTTCGTGATTCTGGGTTAAGGCCAATTCACACTGTCCTTCACGTTACGTCACGTCACCGTACGTCAGAACATTCCACAATGTATTTATAATGGCGGCGTTCGCACTGTCCGTCACCGGACCGTCACGTCATGTCAACATCACGTCAAGCTTTCTCGCGAAGAATGTTTTGACGGAACGGCCGTCTGCTAACATCGGAAGTTAACCTATTTTCGCCACGCGAATTACATGTTGCGATCGATGATTGCACAGTTTATATGCAAATAAGTCTGATTCATCTTTATTTCGTTGTTATACTTCGTTTTAGGGGTAAATCTCAAATGTTTCATGACGACTTAAATATTTTTGTCAATTGAGTGTCCGCCTAAAATCGAGGTCGGATATGTGAAACCAAACAATGGTTAATGTTACTTGACATTGTAACAGAAAAGACTGAAGCAAACTGTTTATTTGAATAAGATTGAAATTTGATTACACATTTCTCATTAAATAACATTTTAAATGAAAAAGTCAGTTCTAATGAAAGACAAAAATTCAGTTGTTTACGACGGTATTACCAATGTCAGCGGGCAAATCGTAATGGATAAAGTAATCAGGCACTAGTTATGCTCTTATAAGTATTGTTTGATGTTTTCATATGTTTACTTTTTCGCTTGAAAATAGATGTCGATTTTTTTAAATGTTGTTTCAGTTCCCAGTATGTTGGCCAAAAACATACACTGTAAAGTTTTATTTGGCCGTCAATAGCATTTAGCATTGTTGTTCCCTCAATTCTAGTATTAAACTGTGACTTTCTACATAACAGATCGCCACTCATAACCTCACTTTCCACATCGCTTATTGAGATGTGCGAATTGACGTGACAGACAGTATGAATACAACTTGACGTGACGGTGCCGTGACATGACGTTGACGTGACAGACAGTGTGACTTGGGCTTTAAACACTTTCTGATGCCTGCCATGACTGCTATTGTTTCCATTGTGTTAGAAGAGGCTAACAAATATAGCTTATATTGCCAATAGTCTTCACAGGTTTGTTGCCAGATGACGTTGTGCAAATCCCATAATATTTCCTCAGAGCAGCTGTCCGACATCTTGGATCTTACTTGTGGCCAAGTATGACCACAGTCTGTGGTATGACTAACGATATCTGAACATTGAGGCCCCTTTATATAGAACAGGCAAGAGATGAATACGCAGGTGCGCAAATCATGCAAGCATAATAATTTGCTAAGCTCAATTGCTATCTGCAGGATGGCTTATCTGTGTGTGCGCTGTGTTTACAAACACAATGCGACCAGTCGTTAATCGCTGTAACTAAACCAAATTTATGACGAGTTAAGTTATCGAGAAATCTTGACTTTCTCGTCGTGATTTAATAGCAACCAATGCAAGATTCCAGGCTGTATTCAACTGAAATCCTGCATCCGTTTTGATGAGATTGTAACCTTAATGATGGAATCCGGAAAAGATGAGGCCGGGGGCTAAATTTCTGTCTTTTCATAAAACATACAACGTCCTGTACTCAGACTTCTCTAACTGCCATTGGCGTGTATGACGCTGATGTTCATCACAGGGTTCTTGTAATTTGCGACATAGCTGGTCTATGTATGCCAATTAACACTGACAATGGATCTTATACACACCACTTTTCCTCAGGCCAAGATCATCCTTGACCGAACTTAACAAGTTCGTGAGTTTTGCACATGGTCTAAACACATACTTAACGTCATATGTTCCAAGGACTCTTCCAATTCTTGAGGACATGGCACCAAAGTGTGGGTAGAATTTCAAGTGTTGGGTTTCTGTATATTCCTTGAGCTCCAAGGGTGGAACAAGCTTGGGCCTGATCACATTATGTATCTGTCTCTCAGAATAGTTGTTTTGCCTAAACACTGTCTTCAAATGTTGTATCTCACTCTACAGGCTTTCAGAATTAGCTGAAACATGGACGCTACAAAACCAGAGTATGTAACGCATTACCGCATTCTGCAAGAGGATGGCAGCTTGTGGCCTGCAAAAGCACATCTGTTTGCGTTGGTTTCCGGTTGACGTTGCAGGGGCGTAGATAAATTTTTCCTCTGATTGGGGCAGGGGGGGGGGGGGTTTCAAAGACAAATCTATATTGAGGTGCCCTCGCACCACAGCCGAGACGGCTGTGCCTAGTCCCCCCTCCCCCCTCGACCCTGTGCGTGACCCGTACCGTATTCTAGTACCCGTGCCGATACTGTTTACTATGGTAAAAGCTATCTACAGGCTTAACCCTGATGTTAGATTTCGATGGATTTAGTAATTACTTCTGAAACAGGAAGGATACACAATATGTAGTCCTTCTAGCTAGAATGTGACATTGCTTTCTCTCCTCCCACAATAAAAAAGAGAAACGTCGTGGTGACAGATTATTGCGTGGCTCGACTTCTAGGTTTGTTCCGATCGATAAATGTCAGAGTCTTTCCTAGTATAGAAGCCATGACCCAAGTCTGGCCAAATGTAACTTCAATGTTTTTCAAGACACTTAAGGCCAATTCACACTGACCTTCACGTCAACGTCACGTCACGGAACCGTCACGTCAAGTTGTATTCACACTGTCCGTCCGTGTCCGTCACGTCAATTCGTCCATCTCAATACGCAATGTTGAAAGTGAGGTTATAAGTGGCG
Organism: Locusta migratoria; assembly: GCA_026315105.1. Classification (NCBI taxonomy): domain Eukaryota; kingdom Metazoa; phylum Arthropoda; class Insecta; order Orthoptera; family Acrididae; genus Locusta; species Locusta migratoria. Next base: position 362,826,668 of record CM048749.1, read on the forward strand.
ATCTGTTATCTAGAAAGTCATAGTTTAATACTAGAAAGGGGGAACAACAACGCTAAATGTTATTAACGGCCAAATAAAACTTTACAGTGTATGTTTTTGGCCAACTTATTGGGAACTGAAACATTTCAAAACATCGACACCTATTTTCAAGCGATAAAATAAACATATGAAGACATCAAACCATACTTGTAAGAGCATAAATAGCGTCTGTATACTTTAACCATTACGATTTGCTCGCTGACATTGTTAATACTGTCGTAAACAACTGAATTTTGTCTTACATTGGAACTGACATTTTCATTTAAAGTGTTATTTAATGAAAAATGCGTAATCAAATTACAATCTTATTCAAATAAACAGTTTGCTTCAGTCATTTCTGTTACAATGTTACGTAACATAAACCATTTTTTGATTTCAGATATCTGACCTCGATTTTAGGGGGACACTCAATTGACAAAAATATTTAAGTCATCATGAAACATTTGAGATTTACCCCTAAAACGAGGTACAACAACAACACAAAGATGAATAAGACACATTTGCATATAAACAGTGCAATTGTCGACTGCAACATGTAATTCGCGTGACGAAAATAGGTTAACTTCCGATGTTAGCAGACGGCCGTTCCGTCAAAACATTCTTCTCGAGAAAGCTTGACGTACGTTGACGTGACGTGACGGTCCGGTGACGGACAGTGTGAATGCCGCCATTAGAAATACACTGCGGAATGTTCTGACGGACGTTGACGTGACGTGACGTGACGGACAGGGTGAATTGGGCTTTAATCCTTGATCTGCTAATAGCGAGCTAAAAAAAGAAATTGAATCGTTACACACAACTGTGTGAATAAATACATTTGACTGCTCCCAGTCATGGTAATTGGTTATTTTCATTTAAAGTGACTGTTGTAAACGACGAGGTGAAAGGGAAAATGAGAAAACATTGATCACGTGGAGGAAACTCCAGTTCCCCCCCATCTACAACTCTGGTAGTCTCTAATCTGACAACTTGAAACCGCCAGAATTATTTTTCCGCGTAGCGTCTGTCCGCACTCACTGCTGAAACAGCAAACAGGCCTAGTTCAAGTAACCTGAAGTGGGAAAAGTGCTGTTGACACGAAAACAGGTGCCTTTATTTGTAGAACCGTTTACGAGTGGTACCGCGGCTCTCGCCCCAAGTGTATCCTGTAATAAGGCATAATATCAGATATTTGTAGAAACGTGCAAAGTACGTTTGACAAGGTACCCTGGACTGTAGGTGTCATCACTGCTTGTTCAGTCGCAACAATATAAAGTCAGTTACAATAGACGTCTACATTGTAGCTTGTCAAAAGTACTTTTCCGTTTTCTACGAACATCTGATGTTAAGGTCGTATTACACGATACATCTGAAGCGAGAGCCGTAGTACAACTCGAAAACGGTTCTACAATTAAAGGCTCGTTATGATTCATGCCTGTTGCTTGCAAGATGGTTAGTCCGCTGATAGCATGGATACCATGGCTGATAGGCACTCCCGAAAAGCGCTGTCGCTAGACGCTCTTCGTGAAATATCACTGATTAACAAAAGAAAATCCGCTCTAGTCTAGACACTTGTGATGAGTGATACCTCTGATACGTAGAGGAATGGTTACCTTGTGGACAAACAATGTCTGTAGGGAAACGTATTGTTAGTGTGTTCGCGTCCAGTCGTAAAATACGACATTTGGTATCGTATACGACAAATGAACTGCTTTCATTTAATTCGAGGAACTGGGAAGTGTTGACATCAGCGAGCGTCCAACAAGAAAGGGACAGAAAGAAAAAAAATTTTACTGGTCCGGGTTTGGTCTTGACAGCATGTGCGGGTGTAGGACTGGGTTATATGTTTCAAAGAAATCGCCAGGATATGGGAGTTTTACCTTTTCCGTCAGTTTATGCAGCCAAAGTAGATGACAGTTACAAAGGAAAGGGGAAAACGTCTCCGCGATTCATGCATAACTTCATTGCTGATATTGTTGACCAAGTGGCCGCATCGGTTGTGTACATCGAAGTGAAAGATAGAAGGTGCGTTTCTCTGGGTACTTAACTAGCAGTAAATATTTTAAGCATATTACATTTTTGCATATGCTCCAGATAAATAAAATATTTAAACACGATACTCTCAAATATATTCGTTTCAATGTTTCTTTTGTGTAAATTCTGTAACCCTTATAAGTTTCAGGTGGCCAAAACACTTAAGGATTTCATGTTCATTACTTAGGGAACTGCACGTACCTGCAAAACTATGACAATTTATACGTATGTTCACATACACCGCAAACTTGTGTGAAATGAGAATCATTAATATGAGACGCTATCTATACGTAATTTCCACGATTATCATTACGAGTAGATTAAAATTAATTGCTATTGGTTGTAATGAAAATAGCGTATAGTGACATTGTTTGCATTTAATGTTAAATGACCAATATCACATTCATGAAAACTGCCATTCATAACGACCGGTATTGATTTCATTTATAAGTGAATTTGTTCACCATTGTAGTGACATTTTTCGCGTGTAACATTATTTTCTCTATCAATTTGCAGTATTACAATAGTATTTCGTATAATAGCTTTTTATGCCAGTTATGTGTGAAAATTCAGCATTTATTATTATTATAGACTATAAAAACGGCATAATGGTAGACTGGGATACCACCCGTCTGCTTTGATCCATGACGTCATCAATATGTCGGAAAACCAGAATACGGGATATGTCAATACTTATGTATTGTAGATACAAATACCTATTAGAGCATAGATTGATATCTTTACTGGTATTTAAGAAGTAACTATATAGCCTATTTCAGACATGTTAGGGTGAATTGGGGTAAGTGTAACCATGTTTTGGTATAGTTCAACTTTGACACTAAATTGCCAACTTGTTACTGATGATATGATTTTGAAATTTCTCATGCTTAAAGTTTGACCTTTTGACTTTTAAAGAATATACAATTTGTTTTTGGAAGAAAAAAATTATATGGTCAAGTAATTGTTTTCAAAATTTTGTGTTGTGAGGTTACACTTGACCCATGGCTCGGGGCAAGTGTGACCCCGCATTGCGAAAAAGACTTAAGATAGGTGTCCTGATTACCCAATGTTTACTGAATTTGAGGATTTTTAAATTATTAGACTATTCTAAATTTTACTCGAGATATGAACTTTTTTACGCACCCCTCATTGTATATTATGAAACACACAGAAAATGTTAACTAAAAAATTAAGTGTTAGCCTAAATCATAAAACACTTAAGCGGAATGCTTCATAGATGATTTATTTTTGTTTTAGACCAGTAATTTATTAGTTTAAATTCTAAAAAAGGATTATTTTTTCATTACTAGGTAATTTAACAAAAATAATAAAATATCTAATATGAAGAGAAAAGGAAAATTCGCTTTATAAGCTCAGTCACTTTCTATTATTTTTCATGGTAATTAAAATAAAGTTGTTGGAAATTTGTATTTAATGCTAATTTAACTTATTATATTCACACTTAGGCCATAACTATTATTTAGTCACTGAATGTTGTATGAATCAAATGTAACACCACATGTCAGATCTTCCCGTGACACAAAGTAGACTCAGGCAGCACTGAAATGACATCAGAGAATGGAACTCTCATCTCTTCTATCAGGCCAGTACAATGTCATGCCTTGTTTTGTCTTATTTTTGCATCTGAGGAAAATCACTTCTGGATATCCTAAATCACTAATTTTGGTATCCCCCATCCTGGTTACACTTGTCCCAGCCGATTCGTTACACTTGTCCCACATGGGAAAAAGTTGGGGTAAGTGTAACCATTACTAGCATATCAAGCTAGCATAGAGTAAAACAAATCTCATATTTGAAATTATCGTGCAAAAGTTAGTCTGCGACCAAAAAATTGTGCAGTTATCTTTAATAATGCAAAAATTACAGACCACCAAATTCTGAGCATGTCACTCATGGAGTGAAAATGTAGACGTCAATTCACGTCCAAAAATTAATTACTAATTTGTCAGATTTGACAATTTATGGTTAAATATAACAGACAGGAGTAAATTAACATATGTGATAGGTCAGAGGTAAAAATACAGCTTCTTTAAGGCACCATAAGCCATGGTTACACTAACCCTATGGTTACACTTACCCCACTTCACCCTACTATACTTATCTGAATTCTGCTGTTCCAAGCATTTGTTAAAGTATTTATTTCTGTACCTAGCTATAAAACGGACTTCAGGCTTCCTCTTCCTTCTGGGAATGGAATGTTGTTTTCCATGTTTTTTACTGTTTAGTATGTCTCTGCTGATGATGTCATGCTTTAAATCAAACTGATGGTATCTGGTCCTTAAAGTAGGCCTATAGCCAAAATTAGCTACACATAGTAATGATGAAAAAAGTGTGTTAATTAGTTATTCTTAAATCGTAAATCAGGGTCCATCCCTTCTTAGGATGAAATACGTTTGTGCATCAGTATCGTTTGTGGACATATCATTTTAACATCATCTTGTTCACAAAGGATGTGGAGGTAAAGTTTAGAACATTGCCAGCTGCAATGTTTGCAGTGTTTCTGTATCACTCATAATAATAGAATTTTATTCTCTTGTGGCTTTTTTAGCAGAAGACAAGTCAAGAATGCACATATACTACACTACTACTACTCCAGTGTATTTGGGATTAGTTACATAAAATAGGAATTTAAACTACAAACCACATGCTAGAAATCGGTATTTTCAGCTTCAAAATATTCTTCAGAAGAATAAAATGGATGTTTAATACTTGTCTCTTGTGCAATTTTGGGTAAAAGTTTACAAAGGAACGCGTGGGCGAAGATGGTAGAATAGCTTATTTGTGTTGCTAATTGCAACATTACAGTTTCAAATATTGAATTTTAATGAACTTTACCACAACCAGGCCTTTTGCTTTCAACAATTTGTAACCAGATTTTCCTTCCACCCTAACTTCCATCTTTGGCTGTGCTACAGATAAGTCTCTTACCACAACCAGTTTTTCAAATTTTGAGTTTTTTGTCTGCCAGTTGACTGCCATGCTAACAGAGGCACTTCCCACATCATTTAGCCCAATATTGCTTTAAAAATATTTACAGACAATACTGTAAAATATGCTCTTAGTCTATTAAACATCCTCAGTTCAAGGACTAGATGGGACTTACATATGAGATTTTCGAAGACAGATATACTGCCATTCGGCTTTGACAAATATCTCAGTCACAGTCAAGCTCAAATAATTTATTTGCGAATGCAAATTGCTACCCGATGGTGATGTAGAGAAATACATCGACAACCATTCACTACATGGATGTAACAAATTGTTGCAGGTGATGTAAATTGGCTGCATTTATTCAGTAATATCTTCCATTCCTAAGACGCCATTTGTGACTGTGGTATTCCTGTCTCCAAATATGCACTATTTCTAGTATAATTATGACAGGGAGTCTCACGAAAGACTCCTGCCAGGCATCCGCGGATTGTGTGGTACAGCTCCTGGCCACCGCATCCGTCGGCCACGGCAGCGTCCGATTCTCTGACTGTTGTGCCGCGGGTGCATACACTGAGTTAAAGCCTAAAAAAACATTGCCATCTAAGTAACCTAAGCTTACCTTTATTTACAGTAGATGTTCAAAATGATGTCCCTCTACGGAAAGAGTGGCGTGACATCTCTTGAACACATTTTCGAACACTCAACAAATTTCGGCTGCCAAAATCTGGGAAATGACTAGTTGAATCATGTCTTCCAACTCTTTGAGTATATGGGGATTGCTTGCTTACATCTTGTCCTTTAACATTACCCAAAGGTAAAAGTCACAGGGATTTAGATCTGGAGAATGAGGAGGCCATTGCTGCCATAGAAGCATTGGCAATGTGTGGTCTTGCATTGTCCTGCATAAATAACCGTACAGTTTTGCGTTGCGTGAAAGTTCTTGAAAAAATGGGTGTAGGATATTGTTCCCATACCTGTCGGAATTTATTGTTTCGTGAAAAAAGATTGGCCCAGTTATTCGCCTCGCACTAATTGCACACCACACTCCAGTTTTCACATCATGAAGAGGTTGTTGATGTAACTCTTGTGGATTTTCTGAGCTCCAACGTCGATGGTTATGGAAATTTACATAGCCTGACAAATACAGCCATGCTTCATCAGAAAAATAAAGCATCTCAGGATCAACTTCTCCATCGTGCACAGACTGTAACAGCCAGTTACAGTAATGATGTCGAGCAACAGTATTTGAGAGTGTGAGTTGATGCACTACCGTTATTTTGTACGGCTTCAAATTCAGTTTGTGTACTGCTCCATTTGAAGTGCCAAACAGCAAAGCTTTTCCAAGGCCTCCCCTATCTGGTCTAATTTATTTAATTTATTTTCGGTTAGATCACTACCTCCTCTGGACCTTCGTTCATCTAACACTGATCCAGTCTTTTGAAATTTCTTCACTAATCTGCGTATCGAGGCTTCATTGAGAATGTGCATACTGGGAAATTTCCTTCCACATATGATTCTGTTCTTGCATAGTTCAGCATAAGAAACAATTGTTGGTCCTTTGTTTATACCATACTGAAAGGAAAGTCGATAGCAAATTCAAAACAAAACACCCGAAATCTCTGTTACGCGGTACAGAACACGAGCATGGTGTTTCTACCTGACAACAATAGGGCCGGACTCGGCGCTGTTGCCAAAGGTCCCAGAACACAATCGGCAGGCGGAACGGCAGCAGCTAGCAAATGCGCCATGCCACTCACGGATCTCTCCCAGACATCTTTCGTGGACACCCTGTGCAACACTTATCACTACAAAATTAGTTTTCTTTTCTTACAATATTGTAAATGAATAAGTTTACTACAGCCAGGCATTGTAATTTAATGAAAAGAGGATTACAGTGTACTGTTTTATAGGAATCAGTTTTTTATTGTTTGCAAAAGTAAAATGTCTTTTGCATGATGACTGCTACCTTACAACAAAATTCCTTATGATAGGATGTACTTTGGGAGAAAGCTCAATAATCTGATCTTATGTAGTTATTTGGAACGGTTCTTTTTAAATTTCTAATGAAGTAAACAACTCTTAAAAATCTTAACAGATATAGAAAATTTTAATGTGTGATTCCCAGGTGAATTTGCTGTCAATAAGAATGTCTAAAAGTTTAACAGTTTCTAATAATGAGACTGAAGTAAAGTGCTTAGATTGGCATAACTGAAAACCGGGACAACACCTGTCGGCTCTGATCCATGCCAGCATGTCAGAATACCTGTATACGTGATAGTATTAAAATATTTATGTATTGTAGATAATCTGTGGTTACCCTTGTAAATTACAGATAACGACAGATTGTACCATTGATCACAAGTCTCAGCCCAAAAATTCATGCCTTTGGCACTCATTTGCAATGCTTATTCAAATTTGACTGGAGTCATTTTTTATTTAGACCTGAGCAGGTAATATTTTAAGCCTTAATTCGACTTTTGTACCTTGAAGAATGTCTCACTTAGGAACATGATAATCATTCATCACTCACTACCATTAGGATTCAGAGCTGGTTTCAAAGGAGGGAGAATTTTATTCAGTACCTTCTGTTATGGCCTCCAAGGTCTCCTAATTTCAATCACATAGAGCACATATGGGCTAAACTTAAGAAGCTCTGTAGGACAATTTGCCAGACTCCCCTCTGGAAACCATGAATGCCATATAGGATTTGGCTCCTTCATGGTCGAGAATTGCAATGGATTAGGGCTTCTTCGTAGAGTTGTAAATACAAGATGTGTCTGAAAAAGTTCATTGAAAGGTCCCATGTTTTACAAACTCCACTGGCTAGGATGAGATGCCTGCGCATACACATTGAGAGACAGGTCAACAAGTGCTGCCTATTGTGCAAAGCACTGCAGTGAGGTGGTGGTACACAGTGTGACCCAGATAACAGGGTCAGTGTCTGAACTCGTGTCAGTGCAACATGGAGCACAAAATGAAGCAATACATTAATATAAAGTATTGTTTCAAATTAGGCAAAACAGCGATAGAGACCCATAGGATGTTAGTGAAAGTGTATGGTGTTGAAGCAGTGAGTAAAAGGTGCATATAACGACATCCGGTACTTCAGAGAAACCTTTTGGAAAAGGAGCTAAGTACTCTAAAATCACAAGCACATTAATTTATTTACAGATTAGATGTTTTCTTTAAAAGGGAATGGGACAATGGTGGGCATTTGATAGAAGTGCGTAAAGTGATTGATGTGATGACAGAAGCGTTGAATGCCACCACAGCAACTGTCAAGAGTGTCACAAATGATAAAGAGGCTGCCAATTCAGCTGAAAGCCCTGTTATAGTGACATCTTGAAAGTCAAGAAAGAAAATAAGTTATGTCACTGAAATGGACACTTCAATGAAAATACTATCGGGCAACATACGTATGCATAAGACTGTAGCAGCAAGGCGTACCCAACATTTAAAAAGTTAATGGCGTTATTGTCAGACAATGGCAGCTAAATGACAAGCCTTGTTGATTTTTTAAATAATGGCTTTTGGTGAAAAATGTGTACAGGGCGAAAGGTATTAATGGAACATGAGTCGTCGTAGCATGGAGATGTCGTTTCATGTGTGAGTTACTATCAGTGAATCTGGAAAATGTTGTATGGATTGATGGGACATGGGTCAACATGCATCACAGCATGATCCAATGCATGGATAAATGACACGCGCCACGGAACCATAATTGTGCCAACTGGTAAGGGAGGCCAACTGATTACTGTTAATGCTAGTTCTGTGAACAGGTTTGTGTCTGGTGCTATGACGGCGTTTCAGTCCAAAATAAACATTGACTACCATGAGGAAATAAACACTGATAGATTGAAAGGCTGGTTTGTTACTCATTTATTACCAAATGGCAGTCCTGGTATTGTTTCATAATGGGCAACATTCCATACAGTTAAATAAGGCACCAACGGCTGCTGCAAGGAAGAACAAAACAATTGGTCGAGTGGACATGCGAAAAGCAGAACTTCTGGAATTAGTTATACAAAACAAGCTTCAGAAGACAGTATGAAATTGACTCATTAGCAGGGAATCACAGCCACAAAGTTATGTCTTCCACCATACCACCGCCATTTAAATGCCGTCAAACTTGTCTGGGCTCAAATAAAAGCAGATGTCGCGGAGAAAAACAAAACTTTCACATTACGAGAGACAGAGGCTGGTAAAAAGAACTGTCATGCAAATAACGCCGCAAAATTGGAAGAACATTGTGAACGAAGTGTGGGAAGAGAAGAATTGATACAAAATTTTGTCATTTCATTATCAGAAGAAGACAGCCGCAGTGAAAACAGCAAAGCGTGTATCTTCGTGGAATGAGAGGAACAATCAGATGAGAATGGTCTTTGGGTTTTCCATTCTCCTATTCAAAAACTAAAAGCTGTCTTCAATCAACATTTTATCTGTAACATTTGCGCATGAGAAAAATATTTGATCCCAGAAAACATTGCACAGTAAAATACTGCACTGAGCTGTGCAGCATTGTTTTTGTCTCTGTAGCATCAGCTAACACATGGCTGAAGTGTGGGAGGGATAGGTTAGCCACTCCTCTCCCAACTACCCCAGTCTTGAGACAATGAGACTCCTGAATCACACTAGAAACGCGCTTCTAGCTGTCAGAGTTCCTCTTTTGCGGTACCCAGTATAGCTGACATGCGCCCAAACCCCCCTCTCTATCCATCTATTCAGTCCATCGCAACAATGAGTGAAGAGGGGAGTAGAGGGTAAAGATGCCAGGTAAGAGTATAGATGGAATGTTCCGCACTGTGTGATTGATGGGAACATAGTAGGCCACCTGCCTCAAAATTCAGGATCAAAGGAAGAACAGATACACAAAAATTGATTTTATATTCTATGATATAACTTTTGGTTAAATCCTAGTTCGGGTGACATTAGCTTCTCATTGATGTGCAGGTGTTGGTAGTGGTGCAGTGAATGATGGGAATCAAAGGCAGACAATGAGAAGTGTCTCTGAGAGAGCCAATGAGAATTCATCTTTGATACCATGAATGAATATTGTGTAGTGACTGGTTGTTGATGTACTTCTCTAAAATTGCTTCAGATGCCAGACACTACATGGGTTTGACAGTTTTTTTATCCTTTTTGTAGATTTGGAAAACAGCGAGGATGTGGTAGAAAATGCACACATGATGTGGAGGGTCATTATGACCCTATACTTCATTTATATTTTTGAAGTATTTACTGATATTGTTAATGAAAGGGAATTTCATAAAAAAATCACCATTATTTGTACAAATGTCTAATTATTACAATTATAAAAGAAGTCCAAAAATGTATCATCTTTATCAGCATTTTACATTACATATTTTCAAAAACTAACAATAGTAATTATTCTGATGAATTTTTTTAGGTCTTTATAAGATCAACATTGTCAATCGCAAAATCGGTAAAAAATCAGTGTTATAAATTACTAACGATTACTTGCTGTAGCGCATGACTGACAGAATGTAACAATGTGTTTTTGACAAATGTAGGTAGATGATACGAAGCATATTTTTGTTGCAAGACAGACTCCATGATTGAACCTCTGACTGTGCCAGTCTTGCTGCCAAGCTTACTCCAAGTACTTGTCTTATTATATTTTCAGAACTGGTCCAAACTTGTTGCAACGGTGGATTTTTGCACCACTTAGTTCCATTTTTACCAAAATAATATGATTTGGGTACCTGGCTTTCCGACTGCTCGACTCTTTCTAGTAACATTGAACTGTTGGTAGTAGTTTGCAACTCATTTAGTAGTATATTGTCTTCATTGTCACTGCCATCACTTCCATCTTGCTCAATATTCCTACTGTGTCTGCGCTCACTTCTCATTGTCGTCTTCACTGTCTGTTGTTTCCGCCAGCCAACAATGTATACGTTCAGCCTGTTGTTTTTCATTGTCCATTCTGACCAAATAAACCTAGAAAATATTCACTAGAAGTAATAGATCAAAAATGGCATCTGTCGGTTGTGGAAGGGTCATAATTTTACCCTCTTTGTGTTTACACACGTGTACCTCCTTGCACGGGAAGTGTCCGACTGAGTGATGGTGCGCTGAGGGGAGGGGAGTTCCATTGTTACAGCTACTGAGAACTGCAACAATGTGCAACTTCAGAACAAAAAACTCAGCACGAAACAAAATGAGCGGTGTCAAATTGACCCCACCACATCCTCGCCTGGTTAAGAAATCAATGCTACTGACATATGATTCACACTCATTCCATTAATTACAAATTCTGTCACACCTATGTAGTGCCCAATTCTCGATATTCAACGGGCTCTTCGCCGGAGTATCGTGTCGTCAGGGCACAGTGCGTGGCTTTCACTGTACAACAATAAATTGCGAACTGTCAAATTGCGGGAGGTCATCCTGGCCCGGTTGCGGATCGGTCACTGCCGATTCAGCCACCGTCATTTACTAACCGCCGATCCTGCACCGCTGTGCTCCTGCGGTGAATTGCTGACGGTGCGACACGTTTTATTGTCTTGCGTACTTTTTAATCATCTCCGTGTAGCCCTTCACTTTCCGTCTACACTGGAGGAAATTTTAGCTGATGACTCACGAGCAGCTGCTCGAGTTTTGCGTTTTATCAACTTGGCCAACTTATCGAAGGATATTTAACCCTTTTAATTGTCTTTTATCTTTCATTTTTCGCCTCTTCTTGATTTTCTGACAGTCACCAAATTTTTTGAGATCTAGTGAATCTAAGTTCTTGTCTGGACGCTAATGACCGTAGAAGTTGTGCGCCCTAAACCCACAAACAAAAAAAAAAAAGTGTGTGAGAGAGAGAGAGAGAGAGAGAGAGAGAGAGAGAGAGTTCCCCGTTGAGGCGATACTCATCCGTCACACCGTCCAACAGTAACAGGCCCTGGTCATCCTCTGTCTCACGGGGACGCATTACTGTTAGCTGGGCAACCGGCTATTTACTGGCGGAGGATGCTCCTACCGATCAACTCTCACTGATGGAACAAGATTTTCCAACAATGGATTGCGATAGCAGTGCCTCCTCGAAGTCAGGCCGTAAGCGGCCGTCCAGGTGACTCCTCTTTTGCTTCGTTCTTCTCTTTTCTCCCCCTATTCTTATCATGGTGCTTCTTCAGTGGAATAATCGAAGCATTTGCTCCAATCGTGAGGAATTAAAATTACTTCTTTGATTGCACTGTCCGCACATAGTTTGCCTCCAAGAAAGAAAGATAAATCCAGAGGATTGTATAGCCTTCCCTCAATACACCTCTTTTCGTTAAGACCTACCTCCTGTGGATGGTATTCCAGCCCATTGAGGGGTTATGTTGCTTGTTCGGGACAACATCTATACGCCGTCATTGTCTGCCTTAATGAGGGCAGATGTGCTTCCTCCACCTTTTGTTTTGCTTGGCGACTTCAATGCCCACCACTCCCTATGGGGTTCTCCAGCATCTTTCCAAAGAGGCTCCCTTCTAGCGAATCTTTTCAACCATCTCAATTTTGTCTGCCTAAACACCGGTTCACGAACCTTCCTTTCCGACACAACGCACACCTATTCCCACTTGAATCTTGCAATATACACGCCTCAACTTGCGCATCGGTTTGAGTGCTACGCCTTTTCTGATACGTACTCAAGTGACCATTTCCCTTGTGTAATCCACCTACTGCATCATACCCCATCTCCGCGTTCCACCACGTGGAACATCTGCAAAGCTGACTGAGTGCTGTATTCTTCCATGGCAGTTTTCCACGACCAGCCTTTCCCCAGCTGCGACAGTCAAGTGCAGTACCTCACAGAGGTTATTCTCACTGCTGCCATTCCACACCTCGTGCTTCCTCTTCTCCACGCCATGTCCCAGTCCCCTGGTGGACTGCAGCATGCAGGGATGCTATTAGAGCCCAGTGACGTGCTCTATGAACCTTTCAACACCACCCAACGATGGAGAATTGCATCCATTTCAAATGAATGCGAGCTCAACGCCGTCGTGTTATAAAAAAAGCAAAAAACCTGTTGGACTGCCTTCACTAGCTCTTTTAACAAATTCACTCCCTCCTCGGTTGTCTGGGGTAGCCTGCACCATTTATGTGGCACTAAGGTCCACTCCCCAATTTCAGGCCTGACAGTATCGAACACAGTCCTTGTGGTCCCCGTTGATGTATCCAATGCCTTAGGCTGCTCTTTTGCGGAGGTTCAAGCTCTACTCACTACCATCCTGCCTTCATCCCCCACAAACAGGCAGAGGAGGCACGGCCACCTTCTTTCCAATCTTTAAATCATGAAAGTTACACTGACACCTTCACTATGCAGGAACTAGACTGTGCTCTCACCATGTCTCGCTCTTCTGCTCCCAGGCCCGATGCCATTCATATTTAGATGTTGCTAAACCTTTCTCCTACTGGTAAATGTTTCCTTCTCCGCACCTATAATCACATATGGACTGAAGGTCAGGTCCCCACAAGTTGGCATGAAGCCATTGTTGTCCCCATCCCCAAGCCAGGGAAGGACAAACATCTTCCTTCCAGTTTTCGCCCCATTCCTCATACCAGCTGTGTCTCTAAGGTTATGGAACACATGGTTAATACTCGTTTGGTTTGGATCCTTGAATCCCGACACCTCCTTACCAGTCTCCAATGTGGTTTTCGTCAGCATTGCTCTGCTATTGACCACCTCATCACCTTGTTGATCTTTGTTATGTATAACTTTTTGCGAAAGACGTCAGACTGTGGCTGTGTTCTTTGATTTGGAGAAGGCCTATGACACCTGTTGCAGGGCGGGAATTCTCCGCACCATGCATACCTGGGGCTTTCCCAACCATCTCCCCCTTTTTATCCCCGTATTTTTAACGGACCGATGTTTCCGGGTACAAGTGGGCTCTGTTTTGTCAGACCTTTTTTGCCAAGAGAATGGGGTGCCACAGGGCTCTGTTTTGAGTGTAATACTCTTCGCCATAGCAATTAACCCAATTATGGTCTGCCTCCCACCTGACGTTTCTGGTTCCCTCTTTGTGGACGATTTCGGAATCTACTGCAGTGCTCAAAGAATGTGTGTATTGGAACGCTGTCTCCAGCATTGTCTTGACCGTCACTATTCTTGGAGCATCACAAATGGCTTCCGTTTCTCCAATGAGAAACAGTGTGCATCAACTTCTGGCGATACAAAGAGTTCCTTCCACCATCTCTACATGTATGCCCCGTCGCTCTCCCATTCGTGGAGACAATGAAATTCTTAGGACTCATGTTGGATAGGAAACTTTGTTGGTCTCCACACGTGTCTTCTCTGGCTGGTGGATTACGGAAGCATTGTTTACGCATCTGCACAGCCATCCCTCTTGCACCGTCTTAATTCACCATTGGGGGTTACGCCTAGCGATTAGAGCCTTCTGTACCATCCCTATTGAAATCCTCTATGCAGAAGCTGCTGAATCGGTGTGATATCTTACTCTGTCGTTATGCATGCTGGCTGCTGTCAATGCCCAAACACCCATCCTACCCATCATTTTTCAACGACTCCTTTGATCCCCACTATGCGGTGTCTGCATCTGCATCATTGCCTCCCGGAGTTCATTTTCATCGCCTGCTTCAGCAACTCGATTTCACCCTCCCTGACACCCTTCAAATGGATGTGAGCCCAACACCACCGTGGCTTCAGGCACAGGTTCGTGTCCACCTCGAACTCAGCTTGCTTCCAAAGGAGAGTACCCCGGATTCGGTGTATCGCTAAAGGTTTGTTGAAATTCGTTCTCAGCTTGATGATAACATCCTCATCTATACAGATGGCTCTAAGTACACTGATGGTGTCAGATCCGTCTTTGTTATCGGGTTCGGCAGCTTTCAATACAAGCTCATCGACCAATGCTCAAATTTCACAGCTGAGCTGTTTGTTCTCTATCAGGCAGTCCAATATGTTCGCTACCCTTCTTATGTCATCTGCTCAGATTCACTCAGTGCCTCTCAGTGTCTTAGAGACCCGTAACCGGTCCATCCTTTTGTACTCCGACTCCAACGCTCCCTTCAATTGGTAGCTGAAGATGGATTTCGCGTACACGTCCTGTGGGTACCTGGCCACGTTGGTGTGCTGGGGAACGAGGCTGCTGACGCTCTTTACTTCAGACAGCTACTGTTTGTGTCCTGTCAAACGACATTCAAGGGGCTATTTGCAGGTGTATTGTTGCATCATGGCATCGGCTGTGGTCCTTGCTTCAGGACAATAAGCTTAGAACCATAAAACCAATCCCGATAGCTTGGAAGACCTCCTCCCACCCCTCCCAGCAGGAGGAGGTAATCTTGGCTTAGCTGAGAATCGGTCATTGCCAGTTCAGCCACTAACATTTATTAACAGGGGACCCCCACCAGTATGTTCCTGCGGTCACCCGATGACGGTGCACCATGTTTTAATGTTCTTCCCCAATTTTAATCATGTTCGTGTTGCAGTAAATCTGCCGTCTGCTTTGGAGGACATTTTAGCTGATGACGCACGGGCAGCTGCTAGAGTTTTGCGTTTTTTACATATGACTAATTTGTCCAAGGACATTTAATTCCTTCTTATCATATTTTTTATTTCTTGTTTTAGTGCTATTCTGAAATTATCCTCATTGGCACCTTTTTAAACTTGTCTTAATTCAATCTAAGGTAAGAATCGGGCGCTAATGACCACTGCAGTTGAGCACCCTAAAACCACAAAAACAAAACAAAAAACTGCTTGACGTCGTCATATTTTATGTACCCTCAATGACTATCAATTTTTATCAGTTTTTATCCCGCCGCATGTTCCGTGTGAGGGTTGGCTCTTCTTTCAGTTCCCCACAGATCCAGGAGAACAGCATTCCACAGGGTTCTTTGTTACGTGTTACACTCTTCTTAATCGCCAGTAATGGATTGGTGAGCTCTGTTGGGTCTCTTGTCACCCCTGCATTGTACGTAGACGACTTTTGCTTATGGTATAGCTCCCACTGGGTAGCCTCAGCTGAACACCAGCTGCAAGGTGCCATTCGGAGGGCTTCCACATGGGTTCTCTCGCATTTTCAGTTCTCCCCTTCTAAAACTGCCATTGTACTACAGTCCAACCTGACCCAGAACTCTTCTTGGGTACTCAACACATAGAAGTTGTGGCACAGCACTGTTTCTTGGGCCTCCTTTTTGATTAAAAAAAAAAATCCTTGACTTGGCTGCCCCATATTCGGCATCTGAAGATAAGCTGCATGCAGAAACTTAATGCCCTCCGTTTCCTAGCTCACTCATCCTGGGGTGCAGATCGTACAACACTAATTCATATCTACCGGGCTCTGATTCAGTCCCAGATTATGGGTTCCAGGTTTATGGCTCGGCAGCTTTTTCTGCATGAAATTGTTGGACCCTATTCACCATTGTGGCATCCGCTTGATTACGGGTGCCCTCCGTACCAGCCCTGTTAAGTCTCCTTGCTGAAGTGGGAATTGCCCCCCCCCCCTTTCAGACTAGGCGTCCTCAGCTTTTGGTGTCCTATGCCGTTGCCATTCGTAAATTGCCTGGTCATCCCACATATCACATTCTCTTTGAGGGCGACGGTTTTAGAACTCCTGATGCTCACCCTCGGGTGGGTTTACCTGTTGAATTGTGGCTCATTTCCATTTGTAGGGACTTCAACCTCCCTTTCCTTGACTGTATGCGCCATGCTACACCGCGCACACCCCTCCCCTTGGTTGGTGCCTCAGCCGCAAATCAGATTGGATCTCTACCAAGCCCCGAAAGCTTCAGTCTCCCCCATAATCTTCCAGCATTTGTTGAACACAGTACTTGAAGAATTTCAGGGTGCCACGATTTTCTACACTGATGGATCTAAATTTGCTGGTCATACGGGATATACATTTACGTCTCCCATTGGTGTGGAATGCCATTCTCTGCCAGAATTGTGTAGTGTGTTTACGGCAGAATTAACGGCTGTCAGTAGGGCACTTCATTTTATCAAACAGATAGCCCTGGACTGTGTTTTAATCTGTTCTGACTCAATGAGCAGCCTGCAGGCCATAGACCGATGCTACCCTCACATACTTTGGTCATTGATATCCACGATCTCCTCACTGAACTTCGTCACACTGCTTGCTCTGTTGTTTTTCTCTGGGTCTCTAGTCATGTGGGTTTCCTAGGAAATGAACAAGCTGACCAGTTGGCTAGAGAATCCTTAACTCCCTGCCTCTTCCCCTGGGTTATCCCGGCTGCAGATTTGCCGGTGCAGATGAGATCGCTACTCATACAGAACTGGAACACCAACTGGCAGGCTATGCTCCGTCTAATAAACTACGCTCCATCAAGTCGACCACTGCAGCTTGGAGTTCTTCCTTACACCTTTCTCGAAGGAAATCCACTGTCCTTTGCCGTCTCCGCATCAGTCACTCCAGTCTGACTCATGGTTTCCTTTTCCGTAATGAACCTTCCCCACTTTGTGGTTGTGGTGCCATACAATCTGTGGCTCATATCTTAGTGGAATGTCCACTCATCTTGGCGCTCCGTGACAAATACGGAATTCCGCACTCATTGCCCTCAGTTTTTGCGAATGATTCACAGATGGCTGATGAAGTTCTTGGATTTATCCGTGAAAGTGGCTTTTACTCTCGGCTATAAGCTTTTATCTCTGACGCTTGGACAGGATGGGTGGGTTTGTGGCCTTACCTATGAGCAGCAGGATTTGGAGCTCCCCTCCCCTCCACCTGACCACTTCCATTTCTCCTTGTAATTTGGTTTTAATTCACATTTTTAACTGTTTTACATTTTTAAGCTTCTGATCTAGGAGCATACACTGTTCTCCTGTATCTGCTCGTCATCAATAAATGGGGATTCTAGATCTTTCGCGACGTTCCTTGCAGAATCCCGCTTTTTCTATTGGTTTTAGTCCTGTTCTACATGATTTTATCCCCCTTTTAGTTCCTCTTTTTTTACTATTGGTATGGTCTTATCAGACCATACCCTTGCTTGCATTTCATACAGAGGTCATAGGACTGATGACCGAGCTGTTTGGTCCGATCCATCCATCAACCAACCAAGGTAGTGATAAGTAGAAATATGAGCTGTAGCTTCGAATGCAATAAAGATAGGGGAAGGGGTAGTGGAAGAAAGGGGCGTGGCATGGCGTACAATTAGGAATGAGATATGGTTGGGGAGGAGGAGCAGGGACTATTAGGTGTGTGGAGGGTGTAAAGCAACCATTGAAATTGAGCATGTTATGATGGGCTGCATATAGAGTGGTCCACCCTGTTGCACAGCATTTAGCTGAGCATAAAATTCTCGATTTCAGAGGTTGCCCTACTACCCAAGCCATCTGGATCCCCCCTCCACCAGAAGCTCTTCTGAAATGCGCCGTTGGGTGTTGTCCATATAACAGGTACTACAGTCTCTTAACCATCCTGACCTCAATTTATGTCTCTTGCACACTATGCTTAACCCCCTCCCTCCTCCATCCCCTCCACTTCCTATACCTCCTAGAAATTCCCTTTTCAAAGTGTGTGGTTTCTCCACTCCCCCCCCCCCCCCCCACTTTTCCGCCCCCTCTTCTTCCCTGCTTCTCACTTTTTCGGCCTGACCCCACCTTTAGTGCAGTCCATGCTGCATCTCACATTCCCACCTATCAGTGTCTTTATGCTACCCCAGATAGTGCAGAATGTTCTATCCTCACCCATGCCCTGCATTCTTCCTCTCCCTTTTTCATTCACTGTTAATGTGCAAGTTGGACTGTATTGGCCGGAGGTGGTGGTTACGTGTGTACGAGTTGTGCCTGAGGGAATGTATGTATATTCTCTTTGCTGCAGGTCAGGCTCTCTGACCAATGTGCCAGCTTCACCCAAATACTTCTCTTTAAATTATTTTTCAGTTACTTAATATTATCATTTCTATGTGCTTCCATAATTTGATCAAATCTCTTCCTCATGTCACTCCAATGGAACTCTTTCTTGAACAAATGACAGATGACCTCTTCATATACTTTGTTAATCACCAACCATATCTACCTACATACACACATATATAAAAAAATAGATGAAGATTTCTCACTAGGCGAAGGAGCACAGGTGTTATAGTAGCACAAATAAATAGAACACACACACACACACACACACACACACACACACACACAAACGGAAGCTTTCGCAACCGAGTTGCTTCTTCAGGCAGAAGGAAAGGAGAGGGAAAAGGAAATGATGAGGGTTTTAAGGAAGGGGGTAAGGAGCCATTCCAATCCCGGAAGAGGAAAGACTTACCTTGGGGGAAGAAAAGGAAGGTAAACAAAAACACACACACACACACACACACCTCTCCCCTTCTGCCTGAAGAAGCAACTGGGTTGTGAAAGCTTTTGTGTGTGTGTGTGTGTGTGTGTGTGTGTGTGTGTGTGTGTGTGTGTTCTATTTATTTGTGCTACTATCACACCTGTGCTCCTTCGCCTGGTGAGTAATCTTCATCTATTTTTTATATATAATTTTTCCTGCTAGGAATTTTTCGTCTATAATATACATACATACATAAATTCATACATACTGATTTATGATATACAGATGTGTACAAAAATGAGAGGCTGAGTAGGATTTCTTAAAATGTGTGTGTTCTGGTAATACTATTTTATTGATGATTTCCACTCTGTAATTTTTTGCATATGAGCTGGATCATTTTTTAAGAAAATGATACAGTGTTCACTTTAAAAGTGTTAGTATCTTAAAGATGTTGTATTGTTCTTACACAGAGCTTTCTTCCTCAAAGGACTGACTTCTTCAGTGCCCCAGCAGCATCAAATGGCTCGGGTTTTATTGTTAAAGAAGATGGCCTAATCCTCACAAATGCACATGTTGTTATTAATAAACCAAACAGTATTGTCCAAGTAAGTATACTAGAAGATAACATGTTGAAGATGTTGAAAGATTTTCATGGCATTTGTTTGATTTTCAGTTAATTGTGATGTGTTACAGGTCAGACTTCAAGATGGGAAAACCTATAGAGGCATTGTGGAAGATGTTGACGTAAAATCAGATTTGGCCACTGTTCGCATACATTGTGTAAGTGAATTATAGTTTCTGCGCATCTGTGGTAAATATTTTCATTCATCTCCCATCAGTATATGCCATATTCTAATGTTTCTCAACACAGTGGCTCGGTATTACTATAAAAACTAAAAGTAGCTCTAGGCTGTAATATATAGATAAATATTACTTAACTTTGGATAACTCTCGATTATTAGTCTAGTACGAATTAGAAACGAAGGCTAGTACTTATCTTCATGTCGCAATTAATTTGATTAAAAAATAAAACCTGCCCAAATCATAATTAGGTATATATTTTTAATTCTGTATATGTTTGAATTTAACTTGGAACCATGTTGGTGGCCTAGCGTGTTAATGTTAGCAATGGATAAGAATGGCTGTAAATGAGGTGATCAATGATGGAGCAGATACAGACAGCCAATCAGAATTCAGCTAATTTTAATTGTAACATGAGAAAGCAATTGTAAGAAAGTATAGGGTTTAACTTACTAAGCAAAAATGCACTGGTTTGTTGAGACACACACACACACACACACACACACACACACACACACACACACACACACAAAAGCGGAGCTTTTGCAACTGTTGGTTGCTGCTTCAGAAAAAGAGGAAGGAAGGAAAGGGAAAAAGAAAAGGATGGGGTTCTTAAGGGAGTGAGTGAGGAGTCATTCCAATCCCGGGAACAGAAGGACTTGTCTTAGGGGAAAAAGGACAAGTAAACAAAAACACACATCTACACACACATACACCAAGGCAGACATGCAAAATGCAAAGAAGTTGGACAGAGATGCTAATCGAGACAGAGGCTCTGTCCAAAGATCAGAGGCAAAGATGATGTATAATGGAGGGTGGGAATTTGAAATTAACGGAAGTTGAGACCTGTTGTGCAACAGGAAGAGAATGTGCTGAAGGGCAAATTGCCATCTCAGGAGTTCAAAAAGGTTGGTGTCAGTGGGAAGTACCCTGATAACCCGGATGGTGTAACACTGTACCAAGATGTGCTGGCCGTGCACCATGGCATGCTTAGCCACAGGGTGACCGTCATTACCAATAAACACTGTCTGCCCGTGTACGTTCATGCAAATGGACAGTTTGTTGCTGTTCAGTCCAACATAGAAGGCTGCACAGTGCAGACAAGTCAGTTGGTAAATCATGTGGGTGCTGCTGCAAGAGGCTCTGCTCTTACTCGCGTACAACATTCGGGTTACAGGATTGAAATGGTGGTGGGAGGGTGCAAAGGGCAGGTTTTACATTGGGGGCAGTTACATGGGTAGGAGCCGGAGGGTAGGGACGGTGGTTTGTGGATTTCATAGGGAACCACCTTCCCTACCCTCCGGCTCCTACCCATGTAACTGCCCATGTAACGGTGGTTTGTGGATTTCATAGGGAACCACCTTCCCTGCCCTCCGGCTCCTACCCATGTAACTGCCCTCAGTGTAAAACCTGCACTATTCACCCTCCCACCACCACTTATTCCAGTCCAGTAACCTGGAAGTTGCCCATGATTATGGGCAGAGCCACTTGCTACAGCACCCACGTGATTTACCAACTGACATACCTGCACTGTGCAGCCTTCTATGTTGGACTGAACAGCAACAAACTGTCCATTCACATGAACGGACACAGGCAGACAGTGTTTGTTGGTAATGAGGGTCACCCTGTGGCTAAGCATGCCTGAGTGCACAGGCAGCACATCTTGGCACAGTGTTACACCATCCGGGTTATCTGGGTAACTTCCCACAGACACCAACCTTTCTGAACTCCTGAGATTGGAATTTGCCCTTCAGCTATTCTTTCTTCCTGTTGCGCACCAGATCTCAACCTCCGTTAATTTCAAATTCCCACCCACCATTCTACAACATCTTTGCCTCTGATCTCTGGACAGAGCCTCTGTCGCAGCTAGCACCTCTGTCCAATTTCTTTGCAGTTTGCATATGTCTGCCTTTGTGTGTGTGTGTGTGTGTGTGTGTGTGTGTGTGTGTGTGTGTGTGTGTGTGTGTGTCAACGAACCCGTGCCTTTTCGCCTGGTAAGTTAAACATTCTATATTTTTATAAATAATTATAAGAAAGAGTTGATGTTAAAGAATGTTCGATGTGTCCCCAATTTCAGACACTACGATGAATTGTGACATGATTAAGTCATACATAGTGTGGTTGCAGTGTAGTGTGCTAATGTTGACAGCAAAATTTTCTCTTTATGGTGATAATTAATTTGCTGGCTGGACAGGAGTACATACAAGAACCTGTCAGTCATTGAGCAGGAACGGGATTATTTACTTCAGTGTCGTCACAAAGGGTTATTTTCCTCATACCTTTGTCCACTCATTATCACTGTAAAGGGAACATTTTGATGTCAACATTAGCTCTCATGCCATATTGCAACAAAGTATTAAATGTTAAATAACAAAATGAATTCATAGATTCTGTGAAAAAAGTAGCAAATCTCATTAGATACCTTATACTATGAAGCATTTACATAATACCCACCATATTCATCCATTGTCAACATCAACACTCTAGACTGCCAAAACAGTAAGTAAAATTTAACCCTGTATACTGTTTTCATTCCTTAAGAACATCTTCAGATTACAGCTAAGGAATATATAACATTTATAATAGTTTGTGAATCAACCTTCTAACTACATGAGTTACAATTAAAATGCTGTTACACAAATTACATGAGAAGTCAAGTATACAACTGCTGTCTAGTACAGGACTAATATAAATGATTGATTTATTTTTAAAGTAGTGTGTTTTTTAAATGATGAATTTTGGCCACTTTCCGTTCTATACCTTACTTTTTCAACGTTTTTGTCCTCCTTGGGAGTTTGATGTTTCCTTCTAAATTCTTTCTCAGATGTGTGAGAATACTGGGGAAGAGCAACATACCTATAATCAAATGGAAATTACTTGTTACTTGATGTCTGTGACTTGTCGCTACGGCACATAGACTGCCTCTCAGTTCTAGGTGACATCATAATGTGGTGAGCCATTACTTTATTGCTGCTTTGTCTATCACACAGCAGTGTTGACAGTGACTGCCGCAAAAGTGTGACGGGAATACAAAATGTTTTTTGATGGCTATTTAAGTAACAAATGACTGAATATTGGTATATGAAATCCCCCTATGAAAGAATCTACTCTTGTGAACCAACACATTCAACCTACTACCCACAACCTCCCCTCCTAAAGACACCAATCACTTTCTCCACTAACTCTCCACAGTCCCTGTTACTTTACCAAGTGGTACCATGTTCATCACAGTAGATGCCACTTCTCTCTACACCAAAATCCTCAATGCTCAGGGTCTTGCCGCTGTTGAATACTATCTTTTACAATGCCCAACTGACTCAAAGCCCACAATCTCCTTCCTTGTTACCTTGGCATACTATATCCTTGCCCTCAATTATTTCCCCTTTGAAGGTATCAACTATAAACAACTTTGTAGCTCAGTTATGGGCATCCATATGACACCTTCCTATGCCAACCTTTCATGGGCCAACTAGAGGAATGCTTTGACTACCCAGAATCCCTAACCCCCTCCTCTGGTTCAGATTCATTGTTGATATCTTCATAATTAGGTCTGAAGGTTAGGACACACTATCCACATTCCTTCCCAACCTCAACACCACCTCCATTCACTTCACCTGGTCCTACTCAACCCAATGAGCCATTTTCCTCGGCGTTGACTTCCACCTCAAAGATGGCATTATCAGTTCATCCATACACATCAAACCTACCAGCCATCAACAATACCTCCCTTTAGACAGCTGGCACCCATTCTTCGCCAAGTCTTTTCCATACAGCCTAGCCACCTGTGGTTGTCACATCTATAGTGATGAGAATCCCTCCTCCAAATATGCCTAAAACACCTCACTTAGGCCTTCTAATGCAGAAACAGATCGCATGGGCCATGTCTGTCCAGACACCCACCACCTCCCCTACACCTACCGCCCAGCCACTAAATGAGGACCCCTCTTGTGACCAATTACCACACAGAACTGGAGCAGTTAAACCACATTCTCTGCCATGGTTTAGACTACCATTCATCCTGTCCTGAAATGAGAAATCCCTACCCAATATCCACCTATCCCCCCCTCCCTACAGTGGCATTCCACCACCCACCAAGACCATGTAATATCCTTGACCATGCCTATTCCATCCCTGCTCCCCACCTCTTGTCCCATGGCTCACATCCTTGCAATAGACTTAGATGAAAAACCTGTCCTACCCAACATCCCACCACCACCTACTCCAGTCCCTTCACATGCATTTATCATTGCATAAAAGGCAAAGCAACCTGTAAAAGCGGACATGTCATCTACAAACTGAGCTATAGCCCCACTGTGCAGCTTTCTACATGAGCATGACCAGTAACAAGTTGTCTGTACAGATGAATGGCCATCATCAAACTGTGGCCAAAAGACAGCTGGACCATCCCGTTGCAGAGCATGCTGCCCTGCATGATGTGGCTCACTTCAATGACTGCTACACAGTCTGTGCCTTATTCATCCTCCCCACAAACTCCAGATTTTCTTAATTGCACAGATGAGAACTCTCCCTACAATATATCCTATGATCCCACAATCCACCAGGCCGAGCTCTACTTGGGTGGACCTTTAGATCCATAGCTGCTCATGGGAACACCATGAAGCGATCCCGATATGTTGCCGGATGTACAACGGTTTCTCTAAGAGAGGAAGGCCTGATTTAAATGCTGCAACATATGACCCTCACTCGTTTCCTTCCCTGGCCTCCCCATGGAAGGAACGTAGGGCCCGTCAACAAGGTGAAGCTTACGCCCCTAAATACCTGGTCTGTAGCAGGACGGATGGAGAATCGATGAAGCCATTATTTTTTGTGGAGCACCTGGAGGATACATATGGAGAGGTCGAGGGCATGTCTAAATTGAGATCAGGAGCAGTCCTCAAAATGGGCACTCTTTGCCTGTGACAAGCTGGGTGCTGTTCCCATTACAATAACACCTCATAGGAGTTTAAACATAGTCCAAGGCATTATATTTCATAAAGACCTCCTGTTTCAATCTGATGACGAACTAAGAGCAAACCTAGAGCAGCAAGGCGTTCATTTTATCCGGCCTATTTATAGGGGTCCGAAGGAGAACAGGGTTGCCACCAGTGCCTTCATCTTGGCTTTTGAGGGTGATTCATTGTCAGAGGAGGTCAAGGTGATGATCTACTGCTGCGGCGTTAATCCCTACATTCCTCCCCCTATGTATTGTTTCAAGTGCTGGAGGTTTGGGTACATATCTTCCTGGTGTAATGCCAAACCAACTTGCGTGGAATGTGGACATACATCTCATTCTGATGTCCCATGTGACCCTCCTCCGGTCTGCGTCAACTTCAGCTAACATCATGTGCCCTGCTTGCCACATTGCACAGTTTTGCACAAAGAGAGGGAAATCTTGGAATATAAGACCTTGGACAGACTGTCGTACTTGGAGGCTAAACCTAAGTACTTGAAACTCCATCCTGTAAACATGATCACCTCTTATGCTACAGCTGATTCATCGTCGCCATATATGACGCCAAGATCACTAACTGTTCAGCCAATAGTAGTGGGCCAGCAGCTCCTACAGTCTTTACTCCCCCCCCCCCCCCCCCCCCCCCCCCAGATGATTGGGTGCACCTCTTCCTGTGTTGCTCCCAAAACTCCAACTTTGGGAGCAATTCCCTTCCCACCCTCCCTCCCCCCCAAGACATCGATCCCCATCCCTGAGCCAGAGAAGGAGCAGCCTCCTCTGGCTCCTCTCGCAAGGAAGAGGTCGCTTGCATCCCATCCTTCCTCGGCTTCCTCCACTGAAAAAGCGAACCCAAGTGAGTGGCCGACAGTGCCAACGAAAGCTGGTCATAGGGCTTCGAGGTCATCCTCAGTCCCAGAGACTGACTCACCGAAGCCCACCAGATGTGAGAAGCCGAAGGAGCAGCGAGAGACACAAAAGAAGAAAAAGAAAACCAGTGAAAAGAAAGAGACCGCGCTAGTTTCTACACTACCGCCCCATACCTCCGCCTCTAGAGACGAGGTGGAGATTCCAGCGTCCCTTGAGGACCAGAATTTCGATGGTATCTCAGAAACTATGGAGATTGATCCAACAGCCTCAGCAGCAGTGAAAGCAACTGATCCTGAGGTATAAAAGCCGTTCTCAGTACTATATGTCTTCCCAGACCTTCCTCCAGTGGAATTATGGTGGACTCTTCTGACACCTGTCTGAATTACAACTACTTTTAAGCACCACACCTGTTTTCCGCATTGCCCTCCAGGAGACCTGGTTCCCGGCAATGCGGACGCCTGCCCTTCGTGGGTACAGGGGATACTACAAAAGTCGCAGCGTTTATCGCAGGGTATCAGGTGGAGTCTGTGCCTACATCCTTAACTCTGTAGTGAAACCATGCCCCTTCAGACATCTTTAGCAGCTGTGGCTGTCAGAGTTAGAATACCACATGACATAACTATCTGCAGCTTATATCTCCCACCGGATGTGATGTTGTGCCACCAAACATATTAGCTGCCCTGATATCCCAACCCCCACTGCCATTTCTACTATTGGGAGATTTTAATGCCCATAATCCCTTGTGGGGTGGTGCAATAGCCAGTGTCTGTGGCAGAGATGTCGAGAACGTAATATCCCAGCTCGATCTCTGCCGCTTAAACACTGGTGCCCCCACGCACTTTAGTGTGGCACACGGCACTTTCTCGGCTATTGACTTGTCGGTTTGCAGCCCTGGCCTCTTACCATCTGTCAACTGGAGAATGCCCGACGATTTGTGTGGTAGTGACCACTTTCCTATCTTTCTGTCACTACACCATCGTCCTTTACCACTCGGCAGCAGCATCTTCACTGCAGAACTGGTGGCTATATACCGCGCCCTTAAACACATCTGCACCTGGCCTGGGACCTCCTTCCTGATATTTAGTGACTCACTGAGTGGTTTGCAGGCCCTTGATCAGTGTTACCCCCGTCATACATTGGTCAGGGCCTTCCAGGAGTCAATACTGGCTCTTGATGACTCTGGTCGCTCTGTGACATTCATTTGGACCCCGGGCCATGTTGGCATTCTGGGCAACAAGAGCATCGACCAGCTAGCCAAACAGGCTACCACTCGCCGCCCTCTGGTGATTGGCCTCCCAGACGCAGACTTCCACCCGCTGCTTAGCAATAAAATACGAGAACTGTGGAACGCCGAATGGTCTGCTCTGGATGTGCCCAATAAGCTGCGAACGATCAAAACACAACATCTGTCTGGAAGTCCTCGCAGCTGGGGTCCCGTAGGGACTCTGTGGCCCTCTGTTGTCTCCGCATTGGTCACACTCGTCTGACGCATGGTCACCTCCTCCGTCGAGAGGACCCGCCCATGTGCCAATATGTTGTCCCGTTGACAGTGGTCCATTTCCTACTTCAATGTCCCATTTTAGCTCCACTACGGAATTCTTTTAATCTCCCGAACACTCTCTCTTTGGTGCTCAGCGACGATGCCTCTGTGGCTAATATTGTTTTACAATATCTTCGTGCAGGGGGAATTTACCAGTTGTTATGAGTCCTCTGGTTGGTTTTTTTAGATCATTATCTATGTTCCAATTTGACACGTCTTTCGACTACAGCTTTTCTTGTGTAAACTATGTGGTTGGCTTTTCCAATTTTATGCTCATGGTTAGTCAACCACATTCATTGGCTCTGTTATTTTATCCTATTTTAATCTCCTATCTGTTACTGTGTGTCTGGCGTCTTTTGTATCGTCTCTTGTTGACTCTGTCAATATTTGATTGACAGTGAGTTCTTTCATTTTGCACTATTTTAACTCCAGATCAGGCGCATTTATCGATGGTTTAGTTTTTCTGCGTGTCACCTAGCTATGAAATGGGGGACTGATGGCCATAGTAGTCTAGTTCCCCTAAAACCCCCAAAACCAACCAACCCCATAGTCAATGCCCAAGACGCCCCTCTCAGTGGGCTTTAAATAAGGCAAACTGGGATGATTTCCATCCTGCTGCCTCTCTTGCACCTCTCCTAAATGATACGATCGACGTAGTGGTAGAGAATGTCACTAAGAAGATTGTACCTGCTGCTGAGCATGCAATTCCTCGTTCATCCGGATGTCCCTGGAGAAAGACAGTGCCTTGGTGGTTGTCGGAAGTTGCGGAAGCCAGCAGAGACTGTAGGCATGCTCTTCAACCCCTCTAAGCTCATGCTCGGCAGATAATACAGAGGCGCAAACAGGAATGTTGGGAGAGGTACGTCTCCACCATAGGGTCGCATACCTCCCCTCCCCAAGTCTGGACGAAGAGCAGATTCCTTTATGGCTACTAGACCTAGGCAGCAATTACTGGGATCTCTATACATGGAGCTGTCTGTACGGATCATGGTGCCATCTCTGAAGCTTTTGCCGAGCATTATGCTCATGCTGCTGCGTTCCAAAATTATCCACCTGCCTTCCGCAAGTTAAAACAACGGATTGAACACACACCCCGTTCATTTATCACACACCACTCTTGAGGTGTATAATGCTCCGTTTAGTGAGTGGGAGTTTCTCAGTGCCCTTGTGCGCTGCCCTGACACTGCCCAACAGAATCAAATGTTGAAGCATCTATCTGACGCTTCTAAGAGACATGTTCTAGCCTTGTTTAATCGCATCTAAAGTGGAGGTGTCTTCCCGTCACAGTAGAGAGAAAGTACCATCGTTTCAGTGCTAAAACCAGATAAAAAGCCGGTAGATGTGGACAGTTATCAACCAATCAGCCTTACAAATGTCCTCCGTAAACTGCTAGAATGCATGGTGAGCCAGCAATTGTGTTGGGTGCTTGAATCCCAAGGCCTGCTGGCTCCATGCCAAGGTGGTTTCCATCAGGGGTGCTTGGTCTTGGATAACCTGGTCCATCTTCAGGCCGCCATCCAGACAGCTTTTTCTTGACATCAGCATCTGGTTGCCATCTTTTTTGATTTTTCAAAGGCGTACTACACAACCTGGCGACGCCACTTCCTTACCATCCTACATGGCTGGGGACTTTGGGGCTCACTCCCACTATTTAACTCTACGTACCTTCCGTGTACACGTCAGGGCGTTCCATAGCTCCTTACATACCCAGAAGAATGGGGTCCCACAGGGCTCGGTATTAAGTGTCCCCATGTTTTTAGTTGCCATTAATGGCCTAGCAACAGTAGTCGGGTCGTCAGTATCACCTTCATTGTATGCTGACGACCTCTGCATATATTTTAGCTCTTCTAGCATGTGTGTTGCTGAACACCAGCTGCAGGGTGCCACATGCAAGGCGCAGACATGGGCCCTCTCCCGTGGGTTTCAGTTCTCGGCTGCCAAGACATGCTTTATGAACTTCTGTCGGCATCGGACGGTCCACCCACATCCAGAGCCTTATTAATGACCAACTACTCACTGTAGTAGAAACTCACCGTTTCTTAGGACTGGAATTTGATGATCGGCTAAGGTGAATACCACAAATTCGCCAGCTTAAACAGAAGTGCTGGCGGCACCTCAACACCCTCCAGTGCCTTAGCAGTACCACTTGGGGGCGCAGATTGCAGTACTCTGCTGCGTTGTTACAAAGCCCTTGTTCTGTTATGTTTGGACTACGGGAATGTAGTATATGGTTCCGCATTGTCCTCGGTGCTGCAGATTCTGGAGCCTGTCTACCACTGTGGCGTTCGACTCACAACAGGGGCTTTCAAAACAAGCCCTGTGGAGGCTGGGGTGCCTCTTCTGCGAATCGGGCGGCAACAACTGCTGGCAAATTACGCAGCCCACATCTATGGTATGCCTACTCATCCCATCTACCGTCTCCTTTTGCCAAACAGAGTACTTCATATACCAGGATGGCTGCCGAGCTCGGACTTGACGGTTAGTGTCCGCATTTGGTCTCTTCTGAGTGAATTTGAGTCTTTTCCTCTACCATCTTTGTTCAAATTACAATCGCTTACGCCACCATGGTGTTTACCTTGACCTCTACTTCGACCGGACTTGACACAATGCTCCAAACGCTCAGTTCACCCAGAGGCACTTTGCTGGCGATTCCTGTAAATTCTCAATGGGTACCAGGACTCCACAGTAATCTTCACTGATGGCTCGAGTGCAGATGGTTGTGTCGGCTTTGCATATACGCATGCTGAACACAAGGAACTGCGTTCCCTGCTCGTTAGCTGCAGTGTATTCAGTGCTGAGCTGGTAGCCATCCTTCATGCAGCCTATCACATTCATTCCTGCTCTGGGGAGTCTTTCCTTATATACAGTGACTCCCTAAGCAGTCTACAGGCCCTCGATCAGTGCTTCCATCACCATCCCTTGATTGAGGCCATCCAAGAATCCCTATACAACATCGACTGTTGTGGGCGGTCAGTAGTATTTGTCTGGACACCTGGGCACGTTAGGATAGTTGGATATGAGATGGCAGACAGGTTAGTGAAACAGGCTACCCATAAACCAACCTTGGATATAGGTATCCCAGCTTCTGACATCCGTTTGATGTTACATAGTTGTGCTCTTGGTCTGTGGAGTACAAAATGGCATACCCTACAGACACCCAACAAATTGCGCGGAATAAAGGAGGCAACCAACGTGTGTTCCTTTCTGCGGAATCCTCGCAGGGATTCTGTCGCCCTCTGCCGACTCTGCATCGGCCATACTTGGCTTACACATTCTCCGTTGCAAGGATCCTCCTCGCTGTCGATGTGGTGCGCCTTTGACAGTCGCCCACATTTTACTCGAATGCCCAACTTGTTTTCTAAAAGTGTCAGTTTCTGCCTGACAGCCTTTAACTTACATTAAAAGGTCACAAACAATATTGAACTGGCTTTACAAAATTTTGCCTCAGGTTAACCATCTTACTTCATTGTGGTTGCGGGTCTCACTTAACATTAATTCCACCTCTTGTAGCAAAAACTTGAATTTGCCGTGTTTGAGTCTGTTGCTTCAAATAAAATTGATAACAGAAATTGGATGTTCCATCACACAGGACATACCTACTGACTTTACAAAATGCTCCCAATTGCAGATGCAGGATACTATCAATGGTTTCGTAACATCACTAGTATCATATTGAATTTATTCTAGCGATAAAACCTGCATATATGCTACACATATTTTTGACTCCATCAGTTGCGACACATTCCATCGTATAATGTGGAAGATTGTACTTTCTAACAGAAATTTACTGTAGCTCTTTTAAACATGTTGTAGTACTGTGGAAGGAAATCAGCACTTCAGTTCTTCAGTAACTTCGAATTTTGTACTAAAACCTCTAGAAACCACAGAATTACAGCAATATCAGAGATGTTTCAGTGAAGGCTGCTGAGTAGGAAGCTAACTTGCAAGCTTTTTCTTGTAAATTATTTGTTAAATAAGAAGCTATGTTTTCATACTGATGCACCACTGTATTTTCAGAAAGAGAAGCATCTTCGCATTGCTTAGTTTTACTATTCTCTTTTTAGCTTCAGCCAACATACTGCACCAGTACTCTGAACAGGGAACGTACATATATTCCAAATACATAAATCTTAAAACAGCAAAACACTGGAATAAATGAAACAAGATTAACACAGCAAGGAAAAAGATATCACAGTGACCTGGAGCCATGACAATCTATCATCTATGAACTAGTGGAGGGGATTTAGATATTGTTTGAGTGTGGCAATGCTCCCAAGCAACCTCTCAAAGTTAAGTGAGCAGAAATCTCATGCTAAATTACAAAAACTTTTGCTCAAGTGCGGGGTGGATTAAAACCCTTCGCAGACCACATCCAGCCCGTGGGCCATATTTTTGAGACCCCTGCTGTAAAACGTAGAGTATCAGACATCGCTGTGGTCAGGTAAAGATCCTACAAGAATGGGACCATTGACAACTGAAGTGCAACTCTTCAACATATTGCTGTGGATTTCAATGCTGAGCCATCAACAAGTGTCAGCTTGCAAACCATTTAACGAAACATAGTCCATATGGGATTTCGGGGTCAAAGGCCCTCTCCTATACCCTTGCTGACAGCACACTATAAGTTTTACTCCTTGCCTGGTCCCATCAACATTGACATTGGACTGTTCATGACTGAAAACATGTTACCTGAAGAGTCTTGTTTTCAACTGTATCTAGTGGATGGAGATGTATAGGTATGGAGACAACCTCATGAATCCATGGACCTTGCATGTCGGCAAGGGACTTTTCAAGCTGGTGGAAGCTTTGTAATGGGGTGTGTGCAGTTGGAGTGATATGGGACCTCTGATACATCTAGACACGACCCTGACAGGTGACACTTACATAACCATCCTGGCTGATCACCTGCACCCATCCACGTTAATAGCGCATTCCGACAGACTTGGGCAATTCTAGGAGGACAGTGCGACAGCCCCACACATCCAATATTGCTACAGAGTGGCTCCAGGAACACTTCTGAGTTTAAGCACCTCTGCTGGCCATCAAACTCCCCAGACATGAACATTGAGCATATTTGGGATGCCTTGTAACATGCTGTGCAGAAGAGATCTCCACACCTTCGTACTTCTAGGAATTTATGGACAACCTAACTGGATGCGTGATGACAGTTCCCTCCAGTACCTAATTCAGACATTAGTTGAGTCCATGCCAAGTTGTGTTATGGCACTTCAAGTATGCTCGCAGGGCCCTACACAATACTAGGCAGGTGAACCAGTTTCTTTGGCTCTTCAGTGTATGAGATTTGTGTCTGGTGTGTCTGGTTTGAAGCACCAACAATAATCTGCAAACATGTTCACATCTCAGCAAATTTGGTATCACTCCTCCATCACTCTTTTCTATAGGCCTATAAAAACACTCGTCTTGCTCATCACAAAAACTGCCACTGAATGTGAGCTGAAAAATTGCATCGTTGTTAAGCGCCAAGTACCAAGAACCTGGAATTTTTGCAGCTTTTTTGTATTTTGAGCTCCTGTAGTTGACAAAAACTTTTATTTTCTATTTTTGATTTCAGTTCTGTATGGCATTCCGTCCTGCATCCCCTCACTAAATTATGGAGCTTTCAAAAGTTCCCCAATGTGAAGACTGTAAAAAATAACTGCATAAAGTTTGACTTCACTGACATTTGAAAATCTGTTTTAAGACAGAAAAAGCACTTCTTTCTACATTTACTGGTTTTCAACAAATATCATTAAACCAAATTTAATGTTCAGTGGAGGAAGTAGAATTTTTTGGGGATCCAAGAGAGCTTCAGAGTTAACATTATGGAAATTGGTGTCAGGAGCAGGTCTGCCTTGCTTTTGAATTGAACTGTACACAGTGCTTGTCCTCATTACCAATTGTAACTAGCCTCCCAAAAGGAGAAAATTTCAAGTTCTTATTGGCATGGCGATTTTACTGCAATTACAGCAAAAACGATCGGGATGATTCTTGGTCTTTCATTTTGTAACAATGTTGCTTTCAGTCAGAAAGATTACTAGCTTCCAGGTTGCTAGAAGCAAGGTCAGATCAACCACAATTCTTGCTCCTAAAACCGTCCTCAAACAGGAGTGTTTATTCTACAAGTCACATGCCAGACATGCTGTCTATGTAGCTACTGCACGCTCTGAAATGACTTGCTACAGCACACGGAACATGTTGCTCATTGTGATTTGTGACCACAGCATTCGCCAGCACATAGATGAATGAGTTTACAAAGATGGGTGTGCGTAAAATTGTACGGTATCTCTGTTAGTGACCATCGAAAAAGAAACCTGAATACTGTAGCTTTCTAATGTCACAGGTAGAGCTATACATTTACTTGCATATCCAGAAATTGTATTATTTTCCAAGAAACACAAAGGTGGTACATATACCTGAAAGCAGTTGATAATTATAGCGTACTGTATTACCAAATCACTTTTGGCAAAAAATCATAAAAAAACTAACAACAGTGACTTACGTAATCTGTGTCAGCTCCACTTGTCTTGCTCTCTTATATTCCTATGTAGCACGTTGTATATATTCTGAATTCAAAAATTTACTTTAGCATTCCTTTGGGGTAATAGGTTTTTCCTTTTACATTTAACTTGTCCGTACAAGCGGGACAACATGCAGTATTTCAACAATCATCTTCAGATATCTGGAAGTGCCTTGTGATATCACATGTACTTTGCTGACGTGATTGGCGAACAGTTTCAAGAATCGTGTCCTCAGTTGTGGTGTACGTCTAGTCCTTGAATGGGTGCAAATTTTTAACTTTTCCTTTAACTTATTTCGATGCCCATTTTGAAAGTTGAAAGTTACTTCATGACATTTATATAAAACGTATTATTAATTATTTATCTGACATGTAGCTGTATAAAATTACATACTGAAGAACTTCACTATCTTGTTGTTAACTATATCAAGTAGTAGTCATATTTCATTTTTCAGTTGTTCTCAGGACTATTTCCTGAATAATTATTATTTTTCAGAAAAATTTACCAGTGATGCGACTTGGGTCTTCTCGAGAACTGAGACCAGGTGAATGGGTAGTTGCAATTGGTAGTCCTTTGTCGCTTTCGAACACTATCACTGCTGGTGTGATTTCATCAGTGAACAGACCCTCGGAGGAACTAGGTTTGCGAGGTCGTGACATGGAGTACATTCAGACAGATGCTGCAATAACAGTAAGTTGTAAGAGACTCTTACAAGCTCTTGATGCTTTAACTATGTTGCACATACTACGTAACGTTCATTTTTTAAATAATGTAAGATGACCACATTTTATAATTTTATATGACCAGATGATGGTGGCTTATCCCATTGAAACCAGTTGTCATAACATAAATAATTATATTGTCATCTTGGCTTTTTACTTTTTAAGATAAATAATAAAAGATGTTGTTTCTTGTGGTTTATAAATATGCTTGGAATTATAGAATGTGGGAGACTGAGGAAAGCTAATGTCGAAGGGAATACAAAATGCTAAGTCCAGTGAAATCAAATGCATGAGCAAGGAAAAGAAAATTAAAAAAGACGCAAACAGTAGTGTAGCTAGTACATTGGACATACAGTAATCAGTGACAGTCCAAACTTGTAATTTAATTATTATGTAATTTTCATACTACTGTTTTACCATTTTATTAAAGAAATAGATAAAATGCTTTCTAAGATTTTCATCCTGATATTTTCTTGGAAAATCTACAGCATAGGCTTGAGCTACATACACATTATTAGCTATCTTTATAAGGGCCATGAATTCAACCATTGACATGCAGTTTGACAAGT
The DNA here is from genome assembly GCA_026315105.1 of Locusta migratoria. Taxonomy (NCBI): domain Eukaryota; kingdom Metazoa; phylum Arthropoda; class Insecta; order Orthoptera; family Acrididae; genus Locusta; species Locusta migratoria. Next base: position 362,861,877 of record CM048749.1, read on the forward strand.
TTGTGATGTCAGAATGTGGGAAATGCATGTTGTGGTGTCTTTTGAATACTGCAGAGCAATAAGAAACATGTTTTGTATTTTGAATGTATATTGGAATGTGGGATGGGGAAACAGAATTCTTCCATCTATGCCGTGTGTGGCTCAGCAGTAAAGGTTGCGGATTCAGTCCCCAGACAATTCTACGATATTTTTCTGTTGTTTGTCTTATTTCACCTCTGTGTTAATATGAAACATGCTGAGTTGCTCTGTGGTTCAGAATCCACGTTAAACAATAGGTTACCTTATAACTGGCTGGGAAAGTCAATTCAAATGTGTCTAAAGTTGAAAACAATTGACAGCTAAAGGTTGACCATCACAAATAAGGTGACGTGCTGTGTGACCTGTGAATCGGTAGCTGTTGGAGAGAATCGCTCACAAAGGGGGCTGGCACTGTCCCTGTAAGTTACCAGATGTTAAGAGGGAGGAAACTGTGTCCTCAATTACCAGAACCAGAGTTAGGAGCAATTTTTGTGCGTGAGGACTAACTGTACAAATGATGGACTGCAGGGTGTGTTTCTTTACTGAAAGTGTGCTGTAGAATTATAGTGGGCTGCCTGATTGAAACTAATTGATCTTAGAGGTGCCTGTTTTATTTTCTACTATTAGCAAGCAGTCTGTACAGCAATCTGGACAATTCTGGCCTCTGTACATGGCAACAGGGTGTAACTGGGAGTTTGTATGTGAGAGATACATTTGACCTTGATAAATCATGTTGTTCCTGTTGGAGGGTTTGCAATATGTTTGCTTCATGTAATCAAAGATAGCTGTGGCACGTCATGCTGCAACTAGTGATCTCACTATGATGCTTTCATGGGCAGAATACATGTGACGGGTGTGGAAGGTGTCCTCTAACCATGAATTGTCTAGCATCAGCGCTACTGTGCTTACTCCAGGATGTTGATCCAACTGATCGACGACAATGTGAATCAAACTGTTAGCTTAAGAAACCGTGCATCTTGGGTTTGCATGACTGAAACAATGTTTGTGGCTTAATCCTTCCGTATCAGTTAACCAGGAGCAGTAGTGGTCCTGCAACTTTGTGGTGTTGGAGCTCGTCCTGATGTGACCACACACTGTCTCTGGAAATGGTAATTAGTCAACAGCATGTAAATGTCCATATATGAAAGTGCAACCGGGAAGGACAAGGGCAATAACTTCCTGAGTAGGAAGAATGTGTTTGACACTACTCGAGATAAACAATGGCAGCTGCAAACAGCCTTCTGTGCTCTGAAATACTATGAAGTGTTGTTAGAGGTGATGTAAATGTGCATTCTAAATTTCAGTAGCATCATTAAAAGATGGAAGTGCTTGAGAGTGAATGTACCTACTGCCTAGACTGATTGGCTCCCCTGTGCCATACCTGTCTCTTCCAGAATGACTTTGGTAACAATCCTCTTTGCTGCTCTTGCAGTTAAGTGCTTCAGTCATCATTCCATAAAACATATCAATGTAACTTTCCTGATCACTAGTGTTAACAGTGGCGGCAGAATCTCGGAAGCATAGCAAAGATCTAGTTCTAGACTGAAGGTGGAATTGAGTTTGACTAAAGGAACAAATGACATGCTTTCTATGAGAGACATGCAGGATAACACCATGAGATGGATGAGTGAACAATAAGGAAACACATTGTAGAGAGTGAAGTCGGAAACCAAACCAACACAGTAACATAGTTAGATGATGTCAGAGAAGTTATAATATATATCAGTTTTGTTTACAGTGAGCATGAGTTATTGGTTAGAGAATTCATGGAAAAAGCCACAGGTATTCAAATTTGTCAGACCAGGGTACCACAGTTTTCTGTAAATTAAATTTTATTTGTTGTTGTTGTGGTCTTTAGTCTGGGGACCGGTTTGATGCAGATCTCCACCCTGAGCAAGCCTCTTCATCTCCTCATAAGACCTGCAATCTACATCAATTTGACTCTGCTTACTGTATTCATCTCTTGATCTCCCTCTGCGATTTTTACCCTGCACACGTCCCTCCATTGCTAAATTCACAATTCCTTGATGTCTAAGAATGTGTCTTACCAATTGATCTCTTCTTTTAGTCAAGGTATGCCAGAAATTCCTTTTCTCCCCAATTCTGTTCAGTACCTCTTCATTAGTTACGTGATCCTCCCACCTAATCTTCAACATTTTTCTGTAGCATTTCAAAAGCCTCTATCCTCTTCCTGTCCGCACTGTTTATCGACCATGCTTCACTCGCATACAAAACAACACACTACACCAATGCCTTCAGAAAGGACTTCCTTACACTTCAATTAATATTCAATGTTAACAAATTTCTCTTTTTCAAAAACACTTTTCTTCCCATTGGCATTCTGCATTTTATACATTCTGTACTGCAACCATCGGAAGTTATTTTACTGCCCAAGTAACAAAATTCATCTACCACCTTTATCGTTTCATTACTTAATCTAATTCCTTCAGCATCATCTGATTTTCTTAGACTGCACTCCATTACCCTTGTTTTGCTCTTCTTTATGTTCATTTTATAAGCATCTTTCAACACATTGTCCATTCCTTTAGACTCCTCTTCCAGGTCTTTTGTTGTCTCTGACAGAATTACTATCTCATTGACAAAACACAATGTTTTCATTTCTTCACCCTGAACTTTTTAATTCCTTCTCCAAATTTCTTCTTGCTTTCATTTATAGCTTGCTCAATGTACAAACTGAATAGCATTGGAGAAAGGCTACAACCCTGTCTTACTCCCTTCTCAACCTCTGCATCCCTTTCATGCCCTTCAACTCTGATAACCGTTGTCTGGTTTTTGTACAAGTTGTAAATAACCTTACGCTCCCTGTATTTTACTCCTGCTTGCTTCAGAACTTGAGTTTATTCCAATCAACATTGTCAAAAGCCTTCTCCAAATCTACAAAAGCTAGAAATGTAGGCTTGCCTTTCCTTAATCTGTCTTCTAAGATAAGCCGTAAAGTATTGCCTCCCGTGTTCCTACATTTCTCCTGGATCCAAACTGATCTTCCCTGAGGTCAGCTTCTACTAGCTTTTCTATCCTTCTGTAAATAATTCATGTTAAAATTTTGCAATCATGACATATTAAACTGATGGTTCTGCAATTTTCACACCTATCTGCACCTGCTTTCTTCAGAATGGTGATTATTACATTTTTCTTGGAGTCCAAAGATATGTCGCCTGTCTCGTACATCGTACGCAGCAGGTGAAATAGTTTTGTCATGGCTGGTTCTCCCACAGACTTAAGTTGTTCTGAGGGTATGTCATCTACTTCAGGGGTCTTGTTTCGACTTAGGTCTTTCAGGGCTCTGTCAAAGTCTTCTCTCAGTATAGTATCTTATATATCCTCTTCCCTTATTGGCTGTAAGTTCATTTCCTTTGTAGAGTCTCTCTCTCTCTCTCTCTCTCTCTCTCTCTCTCTCTCTCTCTCTCTCTCTCTCTCTCTCTCTCTCTTTAAGCAGTTACATATCTTTGATTAGTTTATTTAGTAGGACTTTGTGCATCAAAGTAAAGGCACAGAAATAGATATTGTGCCCTATGAACTAAAGTTTCCTCAGTCCATTACTCCAAATGTCTTTTATCTAGACCAGAATACTTAATAAGGACTTGCATCTAAAAGCTGATCCTCTGACAAACTTAAACAACCTCGTCCTCTAGCCTTCTAGAGACCAAAGTTATTGGTTATTATGTTGTGACTGTGCAGATACATGTGAGTGAAAATGGGAGAGTGGTTGTAACAGAGTAAATGTACATTCAGGTCATTGTTGGAGAGGTGCTAATCTGTCACATGTTGTGGATATTTCTGAAAGCCACTAACTTTGTTTCTTCACAGATATTCCCCATTCACCGTTTTGGATACTTTAGGTCACTGAGTTGTTAATATGTGAAGGATGAATGTGTAATGCTGGTGATTGGAGGAAACTAAGAACTATTTGTTGTTGTAAAGAACACACATTTAAACTGTTTTTAAGGAATGCCCTTCTTTAATTTGTATTGAAGGGCATACACTGTGTGCCTTATTTTTTGGGCTTTCCATGTAGACACTGTCTGCAATAGGTCAAATTATTATTTTCTTTCTATTTTCACTGCCATTGCCTTCTTATTCCTTGTGTCGCGTAACTGCTTTTTGTCACCAGAGGCACCCTCATCATTGGGCTCATACTTTTTGTCACTATTGGAATATATTACTTCAGACATGTTGTATAAATATAGAAGCACTTTAATTTTGTTTCATATTATTTATAGAGAATAACTTTGTGATATATTGCTGCAAGTATATTATTTTTTGTTGATTTTTTTATAGTCATTGTAAGTCTAATGGATTGAAAAATGTTTCAGTTTGGGAATTCTGGAGGTCCACTAGTTAACTTAGATGGAGAAGTTATTGGCATAAATTCCATGAAAGTCACAGCTGGTATTTCATTTGCAATACCTATCGACTATGCCAAGGAGTTTCTAAAGAAGAGTGAGGAAAGAAGAAAGTCAGGTTTGTTGTTTCTGTAACTGATTCCCCCCCCCCCCCCAATATTTTCAGAATAGAATGTAAATAATAATTTTGGTTATTGTTCTAATTATAAAAAGGAGTGGCAAGTTGTAAGGAATTCATATACATCATTGATGAATACGGCTGCTTTCCTTGTGGGGAAGGGGGTGGGAGACTGAGTGTTATTGACTTAAATTAGTGATACATTCTAAAAACATAACTACAGTACTAATATATAAAATGATTCTTTCGTATCATATATTTAATTCAATAATCTGTAGGTTAAGTATGAAGTACGTAGGCTCAGCCTAAGTTATTTATATTAAAGAATAAAACTTTGAGAATGAATAAAATAATTATATTGCAAGCAGTATCTTACATCTACAGCAGGCTAATATGTCTCTTGATACCTTCACACAATCTTAAAGTGTATCCTGACTAGAGGCCGTCAAATGTGGCCTGGATCCTGCTTGTTCCCGCCAGCGAGAGTGCCTGGTGAGATCACCACACCCAGGAGCCGGCCAGGCAGACTAAGAAAATTGTCTTCAAATGATTCAGCAAAATGTTCATAGAAACGTTGTTCCTCTCAGGCAGGTTCCTAAAAGCAACTTAGTTCATTGTTACTTTAATCTCAGACGTGAAGGTACCGCGTCTGTGTGGGACACTCGATATACAACTTGTAGAAATTTTCAGCAATCAGCCGTAAAAATATTTATTTATTGGCAGATCCAAATTTCGACCACTTTGTGGTCTTTATCAATGCTTAAAAATGATTAAAATTCTTAAAACATCTCATCCTCCATGTTGGAGGCTGCGTTCGTAGTGATTTGCCAATAAATAAATATTTTTATGACTGATTGCTAAAAAATTCTACAAGTCAAATACAGTTGTTGAGCACAAGTTCCACCATGGAATCAAGCCTGATATACAACTATTTTCACCTTGTGGTACCACATTTTCCAAAATCAACAAAACAAAAATTTTCAAAAAGATATATATTATGTATTAGGTGTAGATGGAACTATAAATATAAGTGTTTTGGGCTTCTTCATCTTCAACTAAAAGCTGTTAATTGTAACGTCAGAAAATTTTATTTCAGTCCATTAACAGCAGAGTTGCAGTTTACATTAATTTGTTTTTATCTTCTAGTTCCAAACACGAAATATATATTCCATATGGTAAAAAAAACAGATGTATGCCACTCATAAAGTCGAGTTGATCTGATGTAAAACCATAGCATATCGTTGTCCATTGGAATCGGTCGCCACCCAAGAAAATTTGTTCATAATTGTTTTCTGGTTATGGATCATTAACACATCACGAGGGACCATCAAACGTAGCCAGCAATTCAAATTTTTCGGCACTGAAGTGCTTCACGCTACACTCAACACAGGCTGAGTTCGTAGGCTCGGAATCGCTGCACGACACTGCTCAGATAACTTGCAATTACTTGTGAAAGAGGGTAGACATCAGTGTGACTACCATTTCAAAAACTTTTTTGTTCTTTTAGCTCAATTTCACCCTCCTTAATATATGGTCTAAAATGCAGAGAACAGTAAGCTGCCCGCTATCTAACTTTTTCAATACAAGATTTGTAAATAAAGTGCACATACTTGACAAATAGTGTTATTTGAAAAAGACTGTCACGAATTACGAAAGGGTGAATGTTTCATTCGAAACGTAAGATATTTCACTACAATGTATCCAAAAAACAGATTTTTTAACCGCATACTTTCATCAAAATCGAGTGATGTGCGTTACAGAACTAAAAAAACTCGGGCGAAATGAAAAGTAGACTTTTTATTTTTTCACAGGCAAGGCAAAGCTTGTAAGGAAAAAAATAATTTAATAAAATGATGGAGTGTGGTCTTGTATACTGTGAACAGTTTTTACAACATGAAAATAAAAAAAAAAGTATTTTTGCCCCTTTTTCGTCTCGGCATGCAGTGTGAACACGCAGCCGGCGGTGTGCGCCAACTAGGTTGAGGCAGCTCAGCTCGGCCTGGTGGGCACGACATGAACCCAGGAGCACTGTGATTCGCCCCATCCCAAAGCGTCTTTCTCTCGACAGTGTGACATCACCCCCCCCCCCCCCTCTACCCGCCGTCAGCCATTGTGAGTGAACCATGACCGCGGTGGGAAGCGAGCGGGAGTGGCAGCTGTTTTGACCGGCTTTAATCCTGAGCCATCTTATCCTTTAATTTTGATATCAACTTGTTCATTTGCTGAATTACCTTACTACACTGGCACTGGGAACTGAAATGCACAGTGCACATTCTGCGAGTGTCCAAAGTGCTTGGTGCTCTATGTCTGTTCTTAACACAAAAGATGCTACATGAGAAGATGAAAATTCTGATTTACTTTGGCAACATACCCAAAAAGAACTGCAATAACAGTGTCAATGTCCAAAAATTAAAGCTCAGTCCCTTACAGTCATTATCACAAAATTCTTTAAATGCTTTAAAACTTTCGAAATATGCACTGAGTGCAATCACTTTTACAACTTTATCATTAAAACATTGCTCAGTTTGATGAGGGAAAACGTGAGACAAAATGCTGAGTTATTTCACAATCAGATTTGTCAACAAACTTCTAACACTTAACCTCACTGTGCAGTTTGATACTTCAACTGCAAATTCACTGGCATTGGCAATAATGGTAACAAAAAAGGCAATGATATGAAGCTTTGCAGACCGTTATCAGTTATTAAATTACACAAGCCCAGACGATAATTTAATCTGTACATTGTTTTAACTTTTTGTGTTTTACACAAATACAGGTAACAATCTTACCAGGGAAGTACTTTTCAATTTCCAAGGGAAAGGGGGGGAGGGGTGGGGGTGGAAAGACTGCTTCCCCTCATGGGAAATGTATATATCACTATATACATTGACAAAAACAAAGTATTGCATAGAAATAAGAAAGTGAAATATGGCAGATGCAGTTCAGCTGACAATCGAGGAAGTTCAGTTTTCTGCTCAGCCTACTTATTTATTAGCCCAGGAAAGCCCAGCTTGAAGGAGACAGTTTCTTTACCTTTGATAAGGAGTCAGTACTTCTTAGCACATGTCTCTGAAATGAAGAAAGGATTTAAGACAATTCAGCCACCTGCTTTCTGTAGTCATGTGACTTGGCACTGAAGAACCCCATTTGGAAGATTTCACAGCAAGGTAAAACACAAGAACCAACATATACTATATATACAATTGTGCCCCTGGACATATTCTAAAAATAAACAAATTGCAAATGTTAATCTACAAAGGTAAAACATGACATCAAGAACAATAATGAGCTACAAAATTTAGTTCAGAGTCATTGCACTCTGCATTCATGTTCTTGTCTGATGTATCAAAACTACAAAGTGCAACTGAAAAGTTCAGTGAATGGTCCTACATTTTACAAATCGTGCTGGCGACGATGAGGTGCTTGTGCACACACATTGAAGGACATATAAACAAGTGCCCCCTACATGCAAATACTGCAGTGTAGCGGAGGTACATGCTATGATCCAGCTTATAGGATCAGTGTGAGAACTCGTGTCATTGCACTATGGAGCACAAATGAAGCAATGCGTTAACATCAAGTTTTGTTTCCAAACTAGGCAAACCGGCAATGGGGACCCAGGGAATGTTAGTGCAAGTGTACGGTGTTGAAGCAGTAAGTAAAAAGTGTGTGTTTCAGTGGTTGCAGAGATCTAACAATGCGTGACCTCAGTGCTTCAAGCAGTTCCACAAGAAACATTTGCTGACATTTGCATGTCAGTCAATAATTGAGCTCTTACAATGGGGAATATTATGTATAATAGAAATATTGTCATGAATAAAAAATATCAAATAACTATCACTTAGTGATATATGGTGAAAATGAGCCCCATAACTAGCAAAATCAAATCTGACAGTATGCGGCCAGGATCCACTCACTGAGGCGGTCAAGCCGTGGCTCCTATTCACAACTTCACATGCTGCACTCTCATCGTCCATTGTCAAAGGTCTTGTGAGAGGAGAAGCATGTATGATGCAAGCAAGCCTTCATTTCGCCTATTCACCTTTCCTTTATACATCTCAAACCACTCCATAAACAAAATTCTGATGCCTTAATGTCTGTCGATCTTGATGACCAGTCAGTTACCATGAACAGTCCAATGATTAGTGTAAGTGTTGTTGCACAATGACCTGGGTGTAAAGAGCCCTATGGTGTCTGCAACCGCACCTCATTTCCCTTGGATACCAAGTATTAAACAGTGAAAACGAACCTAAGATCTGTGCTAGCAGGTAATAAAATCTTGTTGTAGCCACTTATTTATGTCTTGAGTAAAAATTAATAATAAAATGATGTCAACCTATGCTGTGCCTCCAAACTTTTTGAACTCCACAAGGCAATCTGATGTCTTCTCCAATTATATATTAAACTTGTGAGTGAAAACAATAAATAAATAATTTTACACAAAACATAAGTTTTGTATATTTTTCACTTTGCTTTTTATTGGCCGTTATTACAAAGCCAAGTGGAATATATGTATCTGCTTCTACTTAACTTCCAACATTAACAGAGCAACAGCAATAATTGAAACAGAAGATAATACACAAGGAGTTTATACACAAAGACAGATCTTCACAGTAACTACTGCATTGATAGGCTGCTTGTATGCAAATTAATGCCTTGATGAACTCAAGTCGATCCAGAAGGAAAATGTAGTTTATTTTTGTAACCCTACAGTGTGATTACAGTGTTTCCTCAAGTTTGGAATAAGTGCATTACCGATGACAAAAGAGAACAGTTCATATGGTAAATGGCTACATCAGACTTGATCAGTGAGTACAACCATATCAAAATTTGTGGCAACACTTTCACCTCATTAATGCGTATGATAAAGTTATAGCCAACACCCTATCATACCAGTGAGACATATCATATACAACCTTGGGTTTTAATACCTGTAAACTGTATACAGTGTAGGATATTGACAAAAAGTGTAAAACATGTAGGGATTTGACTGGAAGCACTAGATATTGACATATTGTCAAAGGGAGCGGAGAGATTTGCTGTGCAAGTAGTTTTTGGCCATAGTGCCTGCCTGCAAAAACTTAAAAAAATTGAAATACATTCATCCAAGTATTTATGCGTCCACATCTGCTAAACACACAAATAAATCCTGGTACACACAACCCTTTGTGACTAGAAAGAAGCTGTGTGGGGTTAAGAACGATCTATCTCCCAGTGAGGTGGGGCCGATTTAGGATGGAAGGTTGGAAGAAGAGGACTTGGATAGAAAGTGGGAAAGAGGTTACAGACGGTGGGGAGGGGGATAGGAACAGAGGAGATTGATTAGTTGGGGAGGAGAGGGGAGAGAGACTGAAGAGGTAGGTAGAGGGGGGATGCTTAAGGGGGATGATTGAGGCAGACATGTGTATATGTGACTTACACATGCATAGGTGAAGTAAGCTAGTAAGTTGTTGAACTTTCCAAATCAATTTGTATGTTATTTCCTAAACTATTTGGTTTATTAATTTTTCTTATTTATGTTTTTCTTTGTATTTTATTCCTTACTAAAACTTTTTAATTTTTGTAATTGCATGGGCATGAGATTGACATGACACTTTTCATGTCTATTATTGTCCCTTTTACATTCTTGTTGTTGGTACAACACTTAGTCACCACATCAAATCCAGATTCTGTTTCCCCCCCCCCCCCCCCCCCCCCTTACTCAGTTCAGTCATGCACAGTGGAATGTTTATATTTCAGGTGCACCTACAGGAGTATCAACAAAAAGACGTTATATGGGTATAACAATGCTCACACTAACTCCGGATATTATATATGAGCTTCAAAGTCGAAATCGTCCAATTCCTCCTGATGTGACACACGGTGTACTTGTCTGGAAGGTGGTGGTTGGATCACCTGCATACAGGTTTGTCTCTACAATCAGAATTATTTTTAATGAGCCCAGGGAAAATTATATGACATTTATTTACAAAAAAATGTAACAGAACTATTGAGTACCTGCTGGCAAATACTTTGTAACCCTCATAATGTAACACAGAACTTTCATTCTCCATGGTTACAACCGTATTGCACCCAAGGTCTGAGGCGAAACAATAACAAAAGAAAAAAACGAGATCAGTTTACATTGTCGTCAACATACACCCCTTAATCGAGTTTGATATTTTCGCTCAAAGAAGGGTTGAATTTACTTTTGTTATATTACAGTTAACTGTGCAATGTCAAATTAAGTAAAATTATGCAATATATTTTAAGGAATTTGCAGAGGTAAAAACATACTGTGTAGGTGTTTTGTGTGGTTGATTTGATCTCGTACATGGCAGCATATGAAATTGAGGAAATACCAAAATTTTATTTAAAAAATTTAGCACAACAATGTCTCATTGCATTTCTGAAACATTGCTTTCATTTCTGGTGGTTGAATCCATACGGTTTGCCCACTTTTGTCCAAGCAGATTTGGCAGCTGATAGGAAATTTTATCAATCCATTTTAAGAAAACTGACAATGACAGTGGAAGAGATAGATTGAAGAAAGTGTGAATTGTAGAGAAAGGAGACACTGGAAGAGAGACATGCATAGGCAGTGGCAGTGAAAGGGAGATGTTGTGGATGATAACTTCATTACATTGAGGGCTTAGTAAATGGATGTAGCACATTGTGTTAAAAGCATGTGAATATATTTGCAAGTTAAGATTTTGGTTAGGAAACTGTAATGATGACATTGGCAGCTGGTTCCGCACTTTTCTGTGAGGGAACTTTAAAGAGGAACACAATTTCCATTTTTTGCTTCTGCAGACTCCTTTTCAGTTGTATGTATTATGTTCACTACTGTCTCAATTACTAAGAATTTGAAGGTTTGTTTTGCCTGTATCTGTAAAAGAAGTTTCAAGAAATAGTGATGTTATTATCATCTTGTGACAGTATTCTAGATTTTAAATACAAATTTATTATTATTATTATTATTACAGGATTAATTAATACAAAGATTAATTAATAACAACATCTTGTCGTATTCCTGTAATCCTCCGCCAAGCCTCTTTATCCAGCGCTTCTTTCTTGTCGATGCTGCGATGTTCCATCACTCCATTTATCTGGTCTGTCCAAGAGCGTCGTGGTCTTCCGTGCTTACGCCTGCCGGGTGGTTTACATTCGTAAACTTTCTTAGGCCGCCGATGATCTGGCATTCTCATCATATGTCTGTACCATCTCAGTGATTTTCTTTAGAGTCTGTCTATCACTGTATCATTTGCCTTCACTCTAGCTCTTACTTCATCATTAGTTTTTCTTTCAATTCTTGATATTCTGGCACTCCTACGCAAATAGTCCATTTCCACAGCTATTAGTCTTCTTTTGAGATCCACGTTTAATATCCATAGTTCTGATCCATAGCATAGCACTGATTCAACCATTATCTTACCTACTCTTTTCTTATTGTTGTTGGAAATATTCTTATCCCACCAAAAAGAATTCAAACACCCTAACATCTTTCTGCTTTGCTTTATTCGGTATTTTACTTCTGTGTGGCCCAATCCATTTTTATCAATATATGCCCCGAGATATTTAAATTTCTCTACCTGTCTCATAACTGCTTTGTCATTGATGTTTACTTCAAATTTAGCATCACTATTCACCACCAGATACTCTGTTTTTGTTAGACTCATTTGTAGCCCCCAGTTGTTGTATTTGTAATGTAATTGTTGTATCATGAACTCAAGGTCATAATTATATTGTGCTATAATGGCTTGATCGTCAGCAAAACTTAATGAAAATATCTGTACATTGTTGACTGTGATTCCCATTCCTCTGCAGCTGTTCTTCCAATTTCGGAGAGCCACTTCTACACATAAATTGAATAAGATGGGTGACATGCTGCAACCTTGTCTTAAACCTTTAGTGACATTGATAGGTTCTGATAACTTTGAACCTCGTTTAATCTGTACCACATTATTTCTGTACTTTTCAATAATAATTTTTAAAAGGTGATCATCCATACCTATATCTTTCATGGCTTCCCACAGCTTATATCTAGGGACTGTATCATAAGCTTTTGCTAAATCTACAAAGGCAATGTGTAGCTCCTTCCCTATTGCTATAAATTTCTCCATTAGTTGTTGTAAAATAAATAGGTTATCTGTACATGATCTGTTCTGCCTGAAGCCGCTCTGGTCTTTCCCAATATGGTGGCCCACATTTTGTCTAATTTTTTCAAACATTATCTTGCCAAATAAGTGGCTCATTGTACAGTTGACACTAATGCCTCTATAGCAGTTTGGGCCTTTTCTATTCCCTTTTTTGAAAATAGAAACCATATACGACTTTTTCCATTCTGAGGGAATTTCAACCCTTGTACAACAGTTGTTCATCAGGCAGGCTATTCGCTTCTTCAGATATCTTCCTCCAGCCTTCAATAATTCAACAGAAATGTTTCTTGGACCAGGTGATCGACCATTCTTCATTTTATTTAATGCACAATTCACTTCCTCTGTTGTAATGTATATAGTTATATCATTTACTTCCATCTCCTCTTCATTTCCAAATACAAATTTGATACAGGTAAATTACTGAATAGTTCAAAAGGTATTTAAAATCTTCCATACTAGAACGAACATAGGCAGTAAACCTGCTATTAAGGTCATGCTTCTTGTAATCATGGATTATAATTAGTAACTTAAGTTTAAAGTTAAAGCTGAACCATTTGTAAAAATTCTGATTTTCATAATTGATTTCACTGATATGGTTATTGCTGTATGAATGTTCGTGTTATAATTTACACTCTAACACTTTCTATGTGTTCATTCTACCATATTGTTCTTTTTTATGTTGGCAGTGGTGGTCTTATGCCTGGTGATATAGTGACACACATCAATGGGAATCAAGTTTCTTCTGCGACAAATATTTATCAAGCACTTGAAAGTAATTCTCAATTGGAAATGATAGTTGTGCGTGGTTTCCAGAAATTTAAGGTCACAGTTGTACCTGAAGATCCATGAAATAGAGGAGTAAAGCATTTAAAGCTATGCCTGATATATATTTGATGCCAGTTGAAGTGTGAATGTCATGTGAAATGAAAACATCAAATATAGTAATTTATTGTTTGTATCCAGTACATTCAAATATATTTTACAGGAATAAAAGATATTTGTTAATATGTAAGAATGTTTGTTCTGATTATTTTAGCCAGTACTAAGCCCCACGTATAATCCTGATTATTATGTGTAATATGCCAGCTGTGTAGGTTAATTGCAACTGTAGTTTGTTTCACTTCTGGGTATATGACCACTTTGTACCCAATAATTCTACCAAGGTTTCGAGTGCTATTGCAGGCATTTATCAGGGTGACTATTCGTGACTTATGACTGTTGCTTTCTATTTGTTTTTAAAAAATGGATGGGTGTTTTGGCACACTGTCAGGATCAAGAGTGAGGTATAATAATATTGCTGAGCAATCTGAGTGGACTTCTTTATTGTTAGTGATCAGTGAATGCAGTGATGCCATATTATGTGTGTAATGACCTAAAATTTGGTAAAGTTTCCTGTTACCTACATTGTGAACAACACAACTAACAAAGTCAGTCTGCTGACCTGCAGTTAATGGCAGTCAAGAGGTTGTCATCCTGTAACCCTTCTCATGGACCACATTGAATGGTCGCTATGCTATCTTGACAGGCAGCCTAATTTTATGCTTAGTGATGAGTGGCTGTCTAATTAAAACCTGAGCTTGTTTAAATTGCCTGTATCTGTGAGACTTATCAACGATTTCTTTGACTGCTGGTTTAGTAAGCTGACAAAGCTGAATGCACCGCTTATTTTCCCACTTCCAGTCAAGCTTGATGCTCAAAATATGTGTATAATATTAAAAATTATTAACAAGATTCATAATAAGGAATGCATTGCTGAAATGCCCTCCTTCTCTCTCCATTTGATGTCAAAATTTAGAATTGATTGACAAATTAACCTCAGTTGATAATGTTTTTCAAGTTTTCACATAGCAAAAGGTATGTGTGTACTTATATTAATGTAATTCCTATAAGGTTTTCATTAGTTCTGTAGCATAACATAAATTAACTTTAGAGGAAATTAGGTGGGTAGGTATTATACCTAGTGCAGGCGGTACTTTTGTGGTTATTGTAATGCATAAATTTAATGTGACTAAAACAACTGGCATCACAGGCACCATAGTCATTTTCAAATTAAAAGAAGAAGAAGAAGAAGAAGATAAATGAAGATACTCTGAAACCTACACTATCCTCTAGTCTTACAACTCAACCTTCACACATTACAGCCCATGGGAGAAAGATAATATATCACTGAATTGGATGCTAAGCAGACTGGAAAGGTGCTGTCACATCACATGCTTCATTTGTTTTGTTGAGCTATGCTCTGGTTATTTTAGTGTTTCTCGGATTCATACACCATCGAAGACATACAATTAGCACCAATAAGGGAGGCTGGAACACTTGTGCCCCCTAACCTTCCATCACACATCTTGAATCCAGCAGAAATAAACTTGGTTTTCTCGAATTAAATATGTTGCCCAATGTTTTCAGCATGTTCTTTGAGAATCTCCCCAATTATTTGATAGCTGTCATTCTGCTGTCTACTAGTATTTTTTAAGAAGACCATGCAAATGATCTTTAAGTTGTCTTTCACTTTTCCAAGTTTAATAGGTTTGTAGTAGTTATGGTTTATAAGTTTTTTTTCTCCCATTCTCTAATGACTTTGTGGCAGCGATAATAGATTTTTCACCATGAACAAACATTTTTCCATGTTCTAACTGCTTTGACCAGTCGCTTCCCGGCTTCAGCCATCTCGTAAACTCGGTCTGCACTGAGTCTTTGTAGTGTCGAGACAATAAATTTCAGTTTGGATTATAATTGGGTTTTATTGGGGCTACAACCCCACTGAAATCCCATACTGGTGACCCTGCACAAAGTTTTCGAGAGTCACAGGGTGTTTGTTTGTGAAACTCGCACTTCTGCGCTGGTATGTCCTTGTTAAATACGGCCACCAGTGGTATGACGGTTACAACGACCATGACTTCACTGGTTTGCCTGCCAATGAATGCTGCCACAGCTTCACAATCAACACCATCTCTCGCACTCTCACCTCCTTGTGCTCAGATATCTACGCCTAAAGTTTCCCAAGCCTTTTCGCCAGATATTCTCAGCTCATCGCCAAACAATAGCACGAGTTTTCAGACAGTGGACTCTGGTTATATAACACCGAGCGCTTCGCGAATTGTGCCTTGCATGAACAGTTTCAGTGCCTAGAACAGTTTCGCTTATGTATATTCGTGGCAAAATTCTATCATGACTTTTGCCGGACTTGGTGATTCAAATTTGAACACTGGCCCCACCGCCGCACCACTTGTGTATCCTTCCGCGTCTCCCGCGCCGGTTTCCAGTTTGAATAGTGGTGGGCATGCACAGAACTATTTTGTGCCTCCGGCTTTCAGTGCTTGTGCAAGTGGACACGTTTGTGACTCTCCTGAGAGTGCCAATTACAGTGCGGGACCTTTTATTGTACACAAGGTCCAACCCGCGAACAATTCTGTGTTTGTGCCACGTGTTCAACAATCCGAAGTGTTCCCTACCAGTATTCATATTGGCGAACAGACCCTCCGTTGAGCAATTTTTCGTGCCTGAACAGTGCGCGTAATGACTTTTTGTTCAATGTACAGCCATGAACGGCATCCACACACTTCACTTCCGCACCGCGGCCACCTACGCTGTCTACTTCTGCATGCATGGCTTGTACATAGTGTTTTCACACCGTTCCTGAGTGTTTCTACCGCACTGGTCGCCGCCTTCGCACCCACAGTGCCGCTCGCGTGTGATCTCGTGCAACAACAAACAGTGCCGCTCTGGCGTGCCGACTCACCGTGTGCTGTCTGGTCCCTCAAGTTGCCAGCTTCTCACACGAGAATTCACGGACATGGTTTGCGTTGGTGGAACATTTGTTTGCGATTCGTGGTATCACTAGTGATGCTTAACGCTATGCACATGTTTTGTCAGGCCTCCAAGATCATCTCGACCTCCTCGGCAATGCGATTCTCAACCCACCAAAGGGCAACCTATACACCGCAAAATGGATCCTCCTTGAAAGGCTCTCACGACCTGCTGAAGAGGTCATACAAGATTTCATCATCTCGGTGAAATTGAATGAGAAGTTGCCGTCAGATTTGTAGCAATTGCTGAGGTCTCAGATCGACCCCTCCATTATTCCTGATACTGCACTCTGGCCCCTGTGGCTTCTAAAAATGGCAGTAGAGCTGCGGTTGCAACTCTTGCCTTGGTCTGGAGATGCCTTGGATGAGCGCCTACGCCTTGCGGATGCAGCGCATCAATCAACTGCTGTCTTCGAGAGGTCAACCACCAACCCACAAGGTCATCACGCCACTCGTAACTGCCGACACCTCGCCGCCAGTGGACCACCCGCAACAGCAGCAGAGTAATGGCAGCTATTGCTACTACCATGCCTGTTTTGGTACTGCCGCATGACAGTGCGGTATGCTGTGCTCACACCCAAACGAGACGCGTGGGGGGGATGTAGGCGCCTCCCTCCGCCCGGCTGATTATAAGTGCCAGCCCGTGCTGCATTCTGTGTGCCGTTCACCGAAGCAAAGTGGTCGACTTTATCTTTGGGACTGTGTCACAGACAAGTGTTATTTAGTCAACAAGGGTGCAGATGTGTCTGTCTTATCAGTTTCTGTGGCCACAGGACCCTTATGTTCACATCAGCCGCTCCTTTGAGCAGCCAATAACACTTATCTCAAGTGATTAGGTTCTGTCGAGCATACTGTGCATTTAAACTCTAATTGTGCTCTTAAATGGACTTTCTTCGTCGCCAAGATCAGCGAACCTATAATTGGTATCGATTTCTTATCTCACCACAAACTCTCTCCGGACGTAGTACGCCGCACAGTATTTTGTCATGACACAAATTCACATCTTCCGTGTGCCTCATTGGATCGCATTTCTGCCAAATCAAACACTCATGTTGAACTTATCAGTGAGTGCTTAAAAACTGTTGCTGAGTTAAGTGATGTTGTCTCCAAGTGGCGTGATGAACTGAAACAGGTAGCCCACCTCCGCTCCAAGCAGTTGGAGTTGTCTCGCCGCATCGCTGACACGGAGAATCAACTAGCCGCAGCACTGCAGGCGGTAAAGACACTATGTGCTCTGTCAGCAGTGAATACACAGCAGGTTAGTGACAATGTCTCCAATTCGAGTGCCGTGTCACCCTCCCTCCCCCCTTCCCCATAGGGTTCGCTTTGCTAAAAATATATCTGTCATTCCGTCCATTACACTCGTGGATGTTTGTAAACAAAACTTGCTTCCCATGCCAACACTGCGTACTTGTTCTGCTGTGCCGCGCCGCCGGTGGCCACTACAGACACTATTTTGCCTACCCCCTCTCCACTGGCAGAGCACATGACTTGCCCCGCCAGTGCGCAGCCGCACACACCGGTTGCAGGCAACAGAACTGTCTCGACCTGCCTCTTGATCCGCCATCTTGTGCACCAACCACTGTGCTGCCCTCTCGTCCGCCAGGAGTACTTCTTGCACTGCTCGGCAACCTTCGTTTGACTCGAATATTTCCGAGCCACAGCCTCACAGCGCCTTGCCAGCTGGTACCCACTCCCTGCCCCGCGTGACTTAGTTTCGCCACGTGCAGGTAATCAAAAACAATCCGGCGCTCCAGCTCGAGTCTCTGTTGTCACGAATGGGACAGTGCGTAGACTTAGACTTACTGAGGGTCCCCTGATTTCTAGCAAGCCTCGATGCCTCTGCCCAGAAAGACTCACAGCGGTTAAACAGCAGATTGCCGAACTATTGGACACTGGTATTATTGAACCTTCTGCCAGCAACTGGTCATCGCCTATACACCTTGTTGATAAAAAGGACGGCTGATGGCGTGTGTGTGGCGACTACCGTAGGCTTAATGCTAGGACGATTATGGAAAATTATCCCATACCGAACATTGCAGACTACCCTCAAGTTCTGTCAGGTGCAAAAGTGTTTTCTGTGGTAGACTGCAAACGTGCTTATCACCAGGTTCCCATGGCCCCAGAGGACGTTGAAGAAACTGCCATTACGACTCCAATTGGTTTGTTTCAGTACCGCTTTATGTCATTCGGGTTAAAGAATGCTACTCAAACTTGGCACCACTTTATTAACGAAGTACTTTTTGAACTCAAATTTTGTTATGCATACCTTGTTGACATTTTAGTTTTTAGTTCATCTGTCAAGGAGAATAAGAAACATGTGCAACTACTTTTAGACAGACTCACGGCAGTCGGCATTCCCCTTAATGACTCAAAGCAACAATTATAGCAAACGCATGTGCTCTTTCTCGAATTTACTGTCTTTTCCAAAGGCATCTCACCGCCTGCTGGCGATGTGAATCAAATTAGACAACTCCCGCCCCCATCCACGTTCAAAGACCAGGTTTTTAGGAACCATTAACTATTACCAATGTCACCTGCCCAGTGCGGCTGAGTTACAAGCACCGCTCACAGACTCTTTGGCCGGCAAACAAACTTCGGGCTCTCGCCCTGTTTCCTGGACAAATGAAATGACTGCCGTATTTGACACGCTTAAGGACTTACTTGCCAATGCACAGACGATAGCACATCCTCATCCCGATGCCCAAATTTTCATAACAACCGATGAAAGTGACACTGCCATCGGCGCTGTTCTTAGTCAGACCATATACGGCAGTACTTCGCCTCTACATTTCTTTTCAAAAACGCTCCCGTCGCTTCCAGTACTTTGACTATATCTCCCAATTTACCACAGACGTCCCCTACATAAAAGGCATGGACAACATTGTAGCAGACTTCCTTTCCTGCATTGATTCCATTTCTTCCCTCATTGATATGTCCAACCTGCCTGAGGTACAGGTCTCCGACCCGGCCATAGCTGAACTTCTAACTGACATGAGCCCTTCGCTCAAACTCAATCGTACCACCTTCCCCAATGTCTCAAGAGAAGTGTGGGGCGACAAGTCGACCGGCAAACTCCGCCCGATACTCCCCCGCTGTCTCCAGCGCGAGACATTCAATGCCCTCCACAGCCTCGCCCACCCGGGCATCAAGGCCTCTGTCAAGTTAGTATCCGAAGATTTGTCTGGCGGGACATGAAGCGCAACTGCCAGCCCTGGCCGCACACTTGTGTCCCATGCCAGCACAATAAGGTGTCTCCACATACTTCTCCCCCACTCTGCGCGTTTTCGCTCCCCAAAGGCAGGTTCAAGCACATACACATTGACGTAATTGGTCCTCTCGCACCCGATGAGGGTTTTCGCTATGTTCTCTCTGCCATAGATCGAACCACTCGGTGGGACGAGGCGACTCCGCTTGTCAATATCACTGCTGAGTCTGTAGCACGAGCCTTTCTTTCTTCATGGATCGCCCACTTTGACTGCCCTACAATTGTCACTACGGATCAAGGTCGTCAATTTGAATCAGCCCTTTTCGAGAACCTATGGAGACTTTGTGGCATACGCCACATTCATACCACCGCCTACCACCCACAAAGCAACGGGCTGGTAGAGCGGTGCCATCGCACTCTCAAGACTGCCTCGCCGCCGTCTGCCCCCCGCCAGCTCCACAGAGCTACTTGTCCCCCCCCCCCCCCCCCCGTTGGCTCAACGACTTCGTCTCTGGCAGCACCATCACCACCACCACCACCACTCACCGTCGTCCCCAGGTGCTGTCTCTGCTGCCGGCGGAGTCCATCGAGCTTACGGTAACTTGACTGCCTCGAGTGCTATAGGATGATGTCGCAGCTCACCCCCCCCCCCCCTCGCAACAAGAGTACTCCGTACTGCAGGAGGGGGGAGGCTGTGTGGTGGCGATAATCGATTTTTCACCATGAACAAACATTTCTCCATATTCTAACTGCTTTGACCAGCCGCTTCCCGGCTGCAGCCATCTTGTAAACTCAGTGTGCTCTGAGTCTTTGTAGTGTCGAGATAATAAAATTCAGTTTGGATTATAATTGGGTTTTTATTGGGGCTACAACCCCGCTGAAATCCCATAACTTTATCAAGGTTGAAGAGCAGTGGTGGTAATCCGTCGCCTTGTCACTTGCCGGCCTTTATCTTGAAAGGCTTTGATACGCCACAATAAATTTCATCAGTAAGAGTTTGTTTGATGAGAAATACAGTTTTGAGTCAAGTATATGATCTTCTAGGACACTGAAGAGGGGCTGTTTTTGGAAGCAAACGTTTTATGGAATGTACCTAAGGATCTTTCCTGCCAATGTTTTGTAAAAGTCTTATTTGTTATCGCCTCTGAAGTCTCCTTCGATGAACTGCATCGTGCTTCATGTGTCTCTATATTGTTTGTCGGGTTAATTTTGCAACTTCTTGCCTTTCTGTAAGGCTCTATTTCGTCCTTATTGTTTCTTCATATGCAGAATTCCACCATGGAGGTTTCGTATTTTCCTTGCTGCACTTGTGACCAACACGGTGCATTATACATATAATCATAAAAACGGCAGAGTGTTTAAACAAAGTTATATTCTGAAAAAAAATGGTGGGAGGGAGGGAAGAAAAGTAAATGGGTCCCAAAATGTGACTTGTCAAGGTGCACAGAAATTCCTTTAAATATGTCCTGAATACAGCTTTCAAAGTGAGTGTGATATTTTTAGTCCATCTCCAATCATATAAAAAAAGCACATTCAACCACATAAAAAAGTGAAGGCACTAACTCAGGGCCACGTAACTATTAATTTTTCATCAATCAGCTTATAAAAATTTTCTACCCAGTTAGCTACTGGAAGTAAATTTTCAGTTTGTTTGTGTTATCAATGAAGAAGGCAGATTGGTAAGCCAGCACATTAAACAATTTGCATCCTTTCTTTAACTGTACTGTAGGTGTGTAATATCTCTGTCACTTGAATTACTGTGAGTGATACAAATCATTTAATTCTTTATTTAAATTCTTCTTAAGTGAAATGGCATTAAACATTTCTAAGCCAGGAAAATTTATTTAATGAGATATAAAGGTATTTCTGTTACACTCATTCCATAATATTGATTCTGACAAGGGAACTATAATAAGATATACTGAAACCTACCCTGAAAGTTTTTATGCAGCAAGAAGACTATGAAAGAAATGCACTGTCAAAATTTTAGCTGCTAACAAGCACTGTAAGGATAAAAAAAAAAAGCTGAAAATTGCCAAATTTGTAGTATGCCAGCCAGCCATAGAAATTTATGCTCCTAATGGCGCTGTAGCAACTGCGCACGCACAATTAGATGCACATGCACTCACACACACACACACACACACACACACACTAGTGTCCCTGACACTACAGTTACTATCCTCTCAAATTAGCCACACAATTATCAGTTGCTTTTTGCAGTATTGGTAAGTATTGACAATAAAGATAAGCTGAATTAATATTTATCGTGCTTTCATAAGGCATGCTTGCTAATAGAATCTTTTTTTAGTAATATGGAATACAGTTAACGTTCTCAATTTAGCAGATATCAAATATGAAGGGCGTGGTTTCCAAACGAAATCATCTACCGAACTTGTGAGGACCTACATATGTGTCATTGTTGATTGATTTCTATGACATTCATTCTAATGATACCAGCATTACGTTTGAAATCATGGAAACGTTAGAAGAAATAGAAAATACCTGTGACAATTCCAGGAATTGTGGTTCTGCCGACATCATTTGTGCCATTAACAGTTTTGAAAAAGAATACCTTCCAAACTTAAAACAAACACATACTGCAAAAGCTTTCAGTGTGAATGAAAGGCTGTGAAATGGATCAACGGAGGGAAGAAATGCTTGAAGTGAAGCAAAGAGCAAAGGCATTTTCATTTTGTAAAAGCTGAGCATGAAATTTATAAATTGAAGAAAGAATTACATGAAGTAAGAAATATGTCCCAAAGGGAAACTCAAAAACTTCTGAAAGAAAAACTGTTTAAAAGATTTAGAACTGCTCGTGAGGGGCAGTTACCGGTGGAGATCTACGAGACTGGGCCCTCCGCATTGCATCTGCTATGAACATTGGTAATTGCCATCGATTGTAGTTGGATTGTGGAAACAGTAAAAATGCAGCATTTGTGCTGCCGTAAAAATTGTTTTCCATGTCCCTACGACACTCATCCTGGCTCCTGTGAGACCACAATTGAGTGCCAAATATCAAGTATTTGATTTTTCATTTTCTCTCAAAAACTTTAATTTGTAATATTTTCTTAATTTAAACAAACTTTTATACAATATTGTTAATTAAGAATTTATATTTCCAATTAAAACTGGAATTGTGTGTGTTATCAGAAACAAGACGACATGCATTAAAAATATTACTACATGTGTTAATTATCAAATACCCGGTGATCAAAAAATCAGTATAAATTTGAAAACTTAATAAATCACAGAATAATGTAGATAGAGAGGGAAAAATTGACATACATGCTTGAAATGACATGGGGTTTTATTAAAACAAAGTATTTCTAGATGTGTGAAAGATCTCTTGCGCGCATCGTTTGGTGATGACCATGTGCTCAGCTGCCATTTTCGTCATGCTTTCCCAGGTCCCCAGACCTCAGTCTGTGCAATTATTGGCTTTGGGGTTACCTGAAGTCGCAAATGTATCGTGATCGACTGACATCTCTAGGGATACTGAAAGACAACATCCAACGGCAAAGCCTCAGCATAACTCCGGACATTCTTTACAGTGCTGTAAACAACATTATTCCTAGACTACAACTATTGTTGAGAAATGATGGTGACCATATTGAGTATTTTCTGTAAAGAATATCTTTGCTTTGTCGTAATTCGTTATGCTAATTATTGCTTTTCTGATCAGATGAAGCGCCATCTGTCAGACATGTTTTGAACAAACCCCATTTCATTCCAAGCATGTGTGTCAATTTTTACCTCTTTATCTACATTATTCCGTGATTTATTAATTTTTCAAATTTATAGTGACTTTTTGATCACCCGGTATTTTATGAATATCATATTTAAATAATGTAAATATTTCAACTGAACAAAATAAACGAAAAAAATTGATTAAACAAAAAGAACGAAATCGAAATAACTCTAGCGCAGGCATGAATTTGTGTTTTGTCCCTAGTGTAAGCTAGTTGAAATAGTTTGTAAGTCTGGGGACTGATGACCATAGCAGTTTGGTCCAATAGGCTTACACATTTCTAGCACTGAGTGTCTCGAGCCTTTTACATATTACAAACCCAGTCACGAAGCTAAACACCCCCGACTTCACCACAATGATTTTTGTGATAATGTGCTTAAGTTTGTCTACTACAATACCTTGGAGCTTCAATTACAATTTTCTCCCTTAACTTTTGAAAATGGAAACAAACACATTTCTTGTCACTCTTTAACAATGATACACGCACATGTTTCATTACGGAGCAAAAAGCAGAGTCAGCTGTTTACGTATAAACTCCATAACAATCATAGCAGTACTGTTTACAGACTCTGCGATAATACACGATTTTTAAAATAAAAACTAAGCCAAACATCAGTAGTCAATGATGCGGTTCCTAAGCAAATGTTGATATTAAATAAATTAATTGGATTACATTTCCAAATTAAATTCCAGATGGCATCTAAGGAAACTTCAGATCATTATATATGGCAGGGACTTTGAAATTTTGGCACAAATCAACCATACTTTTTCGTGAATTCCAATTTTATCCAGTTGTTTAAACAACCTGGCTGGAGATGCTACTTGTAAACAATTAAATGTACAAGATGGCAGAATTTCCGTCTTCTTCTGAGGGCAAGTGTGATGTCACCACTACAGAGTCAGTGCTGAGCAGCCCACACACGATTTTTAATAGAGGGGGGGGGGGGAGATCAGAAAGCTAATTTACCTAGTGTGACTACATATAAATAATTAAGGAAAACTAGTCTTCTACGGGATACAAAAACCATCTCCAAAGTTTCGTGAAATTTCTAATTTATTTCAGCAAGCTTTTAAATTTTTCTTAAATACTTATCTTGTCCTGACTGTTATGAACACAATACACTAAACCCAACCATATTCTATCAAACAGTTCTCAAGTAATGATATTTCACACATGCAGGAATTGATTTTTATATAAGTAAATAGCCTACTAGCTTTTAGTCTTCTCTATATCATAAAGCTTAGTTTTCCTGAATATTTGTATATAGTCACACTAGGAAAATTAGCTTTCCAATCCCCCGCCTCCCCCCCCCCTCCCTAATAAAAATCCATTGTGTGGGCCTGATCATTGTTATTAAATTTCTCTTGGTATGCTACCAATGGACTGATTACTTAGCTGTTTAGTCCCTTCAAAATAACATCATCATCTGCTATAAGCAGCTCTTTGATAGATCATTTCGCACCATGGCACCTCAACACAGACTGTGTGTTGTGCTGACATCACACATGCCCTCAGAATACGATGGAAATTCTGCCGTCTTGTATATTTGTTTACAAATTGCATCTCCTGCCAGCTTGGTTGTTTATTTAATTGTTTAAACAATTGGATAAAATTGCAATGCATGCAAAATTTTGGATGATTTGTACCAAAATTTCAAGGTCCCGCCATATGTAATGATCCAATAATCCACCTAGATGCTATCTTGAATTTATTTTGCAAATGTAATCCAATTAATTAATTTGATATTAACATTTGCTTAGGAATCACATCATTCACTGCTGATGGTTTACATAATGATAGTTTAGCTAGGTGGTTTGCGCTTATTGTTTTATAACACAGAGTGATCTCAGACGAGCCAGAGTGAACTACAGTTTCCTCAGTCCATTAGCAATTTGAGATGAATAGTACTGATTTAAAGTCAAGTTAATGGATCTGTCACAAGAAATAGACACACAAGTTATCAGATGCACTGGAAATAATGTACGAAACTTCTACCAGACATCATTGCTGAATGCTGCTATGATGCAGAACAGCATGTCATCAAAGTAGAGGAGTAAATGTGGTGCTTGTCGATTGCCTTGTTGTCAGTTTAACAGATGCCAGTTTGAGTACTGAAATGTATTCTTTGGATTCATATACGAGTTCAGATATTACCAGATTATTAATATTTAACTCTGTGGTGAAATCCATGGCTCACATGGCCGGCCGCGGTGGCCGAGGTGACTGAGGTGCTCCAGTCACGGTCAGCACGGCCACTACGGTCGGGGGTTCGAATCCCCCCTCGGGCATGGATATTTGTGCCGTCCTAGTTCGTAAGTAGTTCATAAGTAGTTTGTAAGTTTAGGGACTGATGACCCCGTAGTTAAGTCCCATAAGCTTAACAAACATTTGAACATTTTGAACATGGCTCACATGAACTCTGGCATTCTTACCGAATTCCGCAACTTGGCCGTAACGACCCTGGCAGCCAGTACATGAACTCCACAACCAACCTGCAGACTCAAGTTTTTGTTTTGCCATCAGTAAGCCACATACAACAAGTGTAGCAAGTTTTATTACATTTTACTTCAAAATGTACAAAATTATAAATTACGTATGACTGTACAAAACAAAATTTCTAAACTGAAAGAAAGGTGATGAAATAAAATGTATAATAACAAGCTTCAGTTACTAATACTTCTATTGACATAATACTTTAACTTAAAAAGAACCGTTTACATTTTGTAAGAAAGACATCGGAAAAATGCAGAGTCACTTTCATCATATTGCAATTGCAGATTTTTTCTAGTTAAATATTTCTCTTTTTCATCATCCATTTTTGGTAACAAACCACTCCTATTTTATCAAATTTAAGAGTGTGTTTATACTGTTCTCAGGGTCATCACAAAAAAATAAAGGTTGGGGTGAGTAGATTCAAAGAATTAAAATGAGAATGAAAGCTCTCAAATGTGTTGGTAGTTTTCAAGAGCACAGAGCACTTGTGTGTACAAACAAAAGGTGGGATGCCGCTCATGCAGCCATACCTGCTTCATCGAACAAAGGCAAGCACCCCTGGTGGACCACAGAATGTGATGAAGCTATAGAGGAAAGACGCAGAGCCTGGATCAAGTGGAATCAGCGCAAAGATGAGGCCAACCATCAGGCATTTATGGCGCAAAGAAAAACAACAGCGTGTATCATCCGAAAAACCAAGAGGAACTATAACAGGTCTCAAATACAAAAGGCAGAAGAAGACTTCAAGAAAAACAATTCCAGAGATCTCTATAAAGGAATCAAGAAACAGACTACTTCATACACAGCCCCAACCCTACATCTCAGAGGGCCTGATGGGAAGCTCCCAATAAATAACAATGACTGCACAAACACCTTTGCAGAATACTTTCAGAAACTCCTCAATGCAGAACAACCTAAAGAGAGACTTGCTTTCACCGAGCCCGCTGTCAGGAACCAGGACTCTGTACCACCCAACAGGGAAGAAATAGAGAAGATAATCTAAGACCTTAAGAACAACAAGGCCCCAGGTGAAGATGGTATAGTTGCAGAAATGTGGAAGAATGTAGATGACCAGTCCATACAGAGTATCACCCAGATCATTGAGGACATTTGGAGAACAGAGGTATTGCCAGAGGTATGGACCTCAGCTGTGATCCATCCATTACACAAGAAAGGAAGAAAGACTGACATAAACAATTACAGAGGCATCTCCTTGTTACTTATAACCTACAAGATCTTCTCTAAAGCCTTGCAGACTAGAGTCACCAAACAGCTAGATTCCCAACTAGGCGAATACCAGGCTGGTTTCCGGGTGAGTAGGTCCTGCACAGAGCAGATTCAAAACCTCAAAACAATCCTCTCATATAGAAGCCGAGGTGGACATCCCTGGGTAGCCATTATGGTAGATTTCGAAAACGCATACGACTCAATAGATCGACCAACCCTCTTCTCCACCTTGTGGGAACTAGGCCTAGATGAGAAGACTACCAGACTGGTCCAGGCTACCATGAATAACACCACCTCCAAAGTCAAGTTTAGGGGTGAACTCTCAGCGAGCTTTCCCATCCAGACGGGAGTCAGGCAGGGAGATGGCCTCTCGTGCATCCTCTTCAACTGTGTTCTGGAAAAAATCATCAGAGAATGGACTTCCACATTGTCACCAGAAGCCGGACTGAAGCTTGGCTACAAGAAAGATAGCCTCATTGTACCATGTCTAGCCTTTGCTAATGATCTCACCCTATTGTCCAACAGCATGGAGGAGGCTGCTCATCAATTACAGCGCCTCTACAATGTTGCAGTAAAAACCGGCTTGAAAATCAACATACAGAAGACGGAATTCATCACCAATATCAAGCAGGCTTCCTCTACAATCCCACTAGGACACAATAATATCTGTAAAGTTCCTGCAGTCAAGTACTTGGGAGAATGGATTTCAGCAAGTGAGAGCGAAACCTTGGCCATAGGCGCCAGGTGCACCAAGTTAGAGAGAGCCTATCATTAATGTAAGAATATCTATACCTCCAAGTACCTATCCAAGAACTTAAAACTGAAGCACTACAACTCAGTAGTAAGACCCTCTGCACTCTATGCCTCCGAGTGCCTCTTGATGATTGGAAAGGATCCACTCTGGACACTAGAACTTAAAGAGAGGAAGATCCTGAGGAGAATATTAGGACCCATAAGAGAGGAAGACGGTACTTATAGAATAAGGCACAATAACGAACTGTATGAACACCAGGAAGACAGAGTCACACGTATGAGGAAAAGGCGACTGACCTTCTACGGGCACATCACTCGCCTGAATCACTCAAGGCTAACCAAGAAGATCCTCACAGTGACAAGCAGGGGAAAGGCGTCCAAAGCTAAGTGGTTCATCTCTGTTAGATCAGACTTAGAGGAATTGCAGATCCCATTACAGATAACCGAGAACCGAACTCAATACCGTCAGGCCATTCTACATGGAGTCTTCCCACTATCTCTCACAAGCAAGAAGTGTACAGGCACCACCAGACCTAAATGGACGGATGAGAGGAAGCAGGCTCACAGCCAGAAGATGAAGGCGTACTGGGCCAAGAAAAAGCAGAAGACCCTGGCTAAGAGTTAAGACGAGCCTTGTGGTCCCCAGTAGGCCGAAAAAAACTAATATATATATATATATATATATATATATATATATATATATATATGGTGCAGTGCTTAGTACACTGGACTCGTATTCAGCAGAAGGATGCCTCCAGGCATCCAGATTTATGTTTCCCATGATTTTCATAAATTGTTACAGGTAATGCCGGGTTCTTTTGAAAGGACACATTCAATTTCCTTCCCGTTCCTCATCGTCATCAAAACAATTTGAGCTTTATGCACATCTCTAATGACCAAAACGTTGGAAAGTTAAATTCTTATCTTCCTTCTTTCATGTTTAATCCACAAAGAACTGGCTGGTTAAGTCAATTCAAACGTCGGCGGAAAGCAACAATGTTAACACATCCAACAGGGCCATGCCTAGTAAATTGCCAGTAAAGCACTGTGATGTTCAAATAAATCTTTCGATTGTTGACTGCTTTACCCTTCAAACCATATTGCTGGAGTTTTACCATGTATTATTTCAGTTTATTTAAAAATTAAGTGATGTTCAAAACTCTCCTGTCTTCTCTTTTTATGTCCTCAACTGTTCATATCACTGCAGGTTAGTAGGCTCAGCTGCCTGTTCATTGCTGTCTAAGTCAAGTGAACCATTTGTTGTTCTCCCGTATTATCGCAGAGTAACTCACTGCATAAAACGTATCGTCTTTGCCGTACTTGACTATACTCGAGACAGTTCCTTCCACTCTGCGTGAAACAAAATCCAATGTCATTCCAGCAAACGTGTAAGAATACACAGTATGTGTTTGAATCAGGATTATAATTAACTTACGCTGGACGTCATACGACTGAATGCAACATGTTAATATTCTGAGTTTTAAGAATTTTTTAAAATTTCTTTTTATTTTTATTTTATTTTATTTGTGTTTATGGAAACCAAGCGAGGTGACACAGTAGTTTGCGCACCCTACTCACATCTGAGGATGGCACGGCCATTAAAACCCGCCTCTGGCCATGTAAATTTATGTTTTCCTCGATTTTCCTAAATAGCAACAGATGTCCTGCCAGGTTGGCTCTTTTCAAAGGTCATGGCCGATTTCCTTAGCCAGTAATAACGATAACAATGCGAGTTCGTGCTCCGTCTCTAATGGCCACACACTGATCGAGGTGGTAACACACTGGTCTCGTATTCCGGAGGACGGCGGTTTCAAACCCACCTCCGACCATTCTGATTTTAGGTTTCCGTGATTTCCCTAAATCTTTCCAGGCAAATGTCAGTATGGTTCCTTTCAAAAGGCATGGCGTATTTCCTTACCCATCCCGACAAAAACTATCCGAGAGTGTGTAACGTCTCTAATTAGCAAGATGTTGAGATGTTAAAGCTTAATCTTCCTTATAATTACTACGTTTTCCCTGGGACTTAAAACTCACGCTTCTTTTCATATTTTTAATAAACAGACTATCACGTAATGACAAGTATTGGGCCCTCCCGTGGCTTCGGTTCTTGCGGTATTCTTCAATCGAGCAGCTGTTATCTATTTCATATTTACTTAAGTGGTAAGAGAGAGAGAGAGGGGGGGGGCGTTGCTAACTGTTCCGCTTAATACTACCCGTTCACATCAACTTGATGTTGGTTTTATGCCCCCTTCATTGCGGAGGGAATAAGCCGGAGTTGTATTATTTCTCCAGTGTTCTGTACGTTGAGCAAACTGTGAAAGAAATTAAGAAGATATTTGGAAACGAACTAAAGTTCAAATAGAAGAAATAAAAATTTCGCGGTTTGATGATGCTCCAATTCTGTTGGGAACAGCAAAGGGCCTTGTAGAGCGGTGAAACAAAATGGCTAGAGTCCTGGAAGGAGAGTAAGATGATTAGATTAGAAAACGACGCAGTAAAAGTATTGTATGGGTTTTGACAGTAAACCAACTCTGGATAGCTGAAGCAGAGTAAATATGAAATGCTGAATGGCTACGGGAAGAAAAGCATATGTGAAAAAGAGAAATTTGTTGACATCGAATATTAATTTAAATGTTAGCAAGTCTGTTCTGAAGGCATATTTTTAGATTGTAGCCTTCTACGGGACTGAAAGGTGGACTATAAGCAGTTGAGACAAGAAGAGCATAGCAGCTTTTAAAATTTGGTGCTTCAGAAGAATGATGGTTAGATGGGTAGATCGCCTAACTAATGACGCGGTTCTGAACAGACGGGGAAAAAAGAAGTTTGTGTTTGTAGCCCGGGTATGGGATTGCAGCCCCCCATGCACCTTCCAAACTCATACTATTTTTCCCCCTTTTTTTTTAAAGAGGGAAATGACCTCTTGATCTAATGTTATACCAAATACGATTTTCAAGACCTCTCTCTCTCTCTCTCTCTCTCTCTCTCTCTCTCTAAGTGGAAAACAGGTGTGCAGTTATCTAGGATTCATTTACTCTAGAAATTTAGATACAGCACAGTGCTATGAAATTGCTATGAGGTCGTTTCCTCAAATCAAATGTTCAAATGTTTGTAGAGCTTAGGGGACTTCACTACGGGATCATCAGTCCCTATACTTACAAACAGTGGCGTAGCTATCATAGGGCTAGGCGGGGCAGTGCCCCGGGGCCCCCGACATCAAGGGGCCCCTCGGCCTCCGTGGGCAAAGATCGGAAAAAGTTACAGTAGAGCGTAGTTTTTTTTATTTTATTTTTTACCTTCCCATCCTACCGTCCATCAAATCCCCCTCCCGTAAAACTAAGCTTCCCACAGTAACTCCACTGGGCCACAGGGTGACAGAACATTGTTCCTAGTGGGGCCTGCTGACAGTCGCTGAGTACAACAATCGGCACACTCCAGTCGGCAGAAGTAGCTGCAGCATCACAGCTGTTCACAGCAACAGCTGCGCCTCCCAAGTGTTGCGGCGTGCCGCTCGGCGCAATGTGAAGGATCGCACGACGCCAAATACTGTATAAATACATTTACTGTACAGTACTTCTTATTGGCGAGTAGAAGTGTACAGTTCGATTATACGAATAATCGGTTTTCCGAACATCCATGCTCTCCCAATTACACTTCGGATAATCGACGTTCTAGCTGAATGAAGGATTTTCGACTTTTAACTGTTTGAACACTGCCAACAAACTTCAAACGCACGAAATAAAATCCAAAAATTATTCCCATCTCAGAATATAAACATAAAAAGGTATTGCTTGTCCGCTAAGACGTGCTGAATTACTAGCAGTGTGTGACAACACTGTTCATGGTTTGATTCGCGGCAGGGGGCCATATTTTCGTGGTCGAGTAAAACTTCATTGTTCATTTTTACTAGCTTCTGCCTGCGACTTCATTCACCTATTATGGAGCAACTTCGAAAACTATTCCATGGCAGTTTTATCTGTATGTCCTACCCAGATCCAACTCTATCCCTCTATAAAATTTGACCCAAATCCACCCACTAGTTTCCGCTGAAAGCATAATTAACTTTCACAGTTATAATTATATTAGAGTGTACGATTAAATATTTAGGTTTGCCTTATTATGTCTTCCACTAAGCGGTAAGGACCTGATGAAGTAGTATTGCATCTGTATAGTTCATATGCGCCGATTACGGGTATGCTCGCTCGCTCAGGCATACCCCACTGAAAATTTTGGTATTACTTTTTACTTTACGTTATATTTCTTCATTGCAATTACATTTGACTCTCTCATTCCATTGATGGGCGGCTGGCTTTTGTAATACACCGCTGTAAAAAGATTATCTAAAACAAACAAGTAATTGAAATCGTAGGCATTAAAATTCATGTTGACATGTGAGTAAAGTGATCATTTCCTAAATAGTCGGAATGTTAATGGAATGCTGCTTGTAAGTTCAATATCGTAAACTGAAGGCGGTAAACTTTAATTGTTGTATTAAATAACTAGAAATGAAGTGGGTTTGGTACGATACGATGAAAATGTTTATACTGTTAATTTATTCTATTAGAAGTCAATTGTCTTCAAGGAATCTTGTTAGTGTAAGTCATGACATTTTTCATCCTGCTTACTGGATTGGTGTGTGATGTAACAATGAGTTGTGAACCTATTGGTATCGACAGACATGGTATGACAGCAGAAGTGGTTATGGACTATTTTCGTAATACTGTGTAGAAAATAAATCTGCAGAAGAAAGAAGGCAGAAAGATCATCCGGTGTTAGTTTTTGCGATAATGAACACAGTATTCACAATACAGGCACATCATTATCTGATATGCATGTCTCAGAAGACGAAAACTCTGAAAATGATATCTGTACTTACTACAACGGGGAAACAGATTCAAATGGTTGTTAAACCCACCCAGTAGTTCTAAAATGTGAAATTGAAATTAATGGCTGTTAATTTCTTTACTGTATATTAAAAAAACACTTTTCTCCTTTCAGAGATTAACATGGTCCTAAATTAACACCAGCTGAAGCAAAAAAGAAGAAATACTACTAAAATAAAACAAAATTATTACTTTACCTTTGTACCTGGAATTGGAAAAATATAATTTTTAAGAAATACCTGTCGGGGGAGGGGGAGGCTGCAGGCCGGCAACCACCTCCCCCCCCCCCCTATTGGAAACGGCACCGAGCATACCACAAGATTTTCAAAAGTTGGCGCTTGTGCTATAGTTTTAGTTTAGAGAGGGCCCCAATGTCGTTTTTGCCCCGGGGCCCTTGGTGACATAGCTACGCTACTGCTTACAAACTACTTATGAACTAGCTAATACTAAAGACGGCACAAATATCCATGCCCGAGGGGGGATTCGAACCCCCGGCCGTAGTGGCCATGCAGACCGTGACTGGCGCGCCGCAGACAGCTCGGCCACTGCGGCCGGCGTCGTTTCCAGCCCCCTCCCCAGACCAAAATCCTGAGTTCGCTATTGTTTTTGGCATATTTTGGTTAAAAAAAAAGAGATCGATTGATAGGACACATTCTGAGACATCAAGGAATCGTCATTTCTCTAATTATTTTAATATCAATCACAGTAGCTTTTATTCAAACCAGTTCTTTGCGACTAATTTCGGACTTTAGCTGTCCATTTTCAAACTTGGCCCCAATCGTAAGCCTGATGGCATCAGTAAACCAGTCCCATACATACCACATAATTTTCATTCATGATTTTCAGCCGCGGTGGAATGGATCCAAAGCGCCTTATTGCGGAGCATGCGGTTGCTCCCGGCGGAGGTTCGATTCCTCCCTCGGGCGTGGGTATGTGTGTGTTGTCATTAGGTTAATTTGTTTGTAAACCTAGGGATTGATAACCGGAGTACTTCCACAGATTTACATTTGAACAATATGTTTTGGTGAAGAGTATTGACGCTCCGATCGAACGCAGCATATTGGGTATATGTTGGAAGTTCAAAAAAAGGAATCATCATTTTAGTATTTGCGGGAAATGTAGAGGGAGATTAAAAGACTAGTACAGTAAGCAGGGTCAAAAGGATGTGGTATTCAGAGAGGATGAGGCTTTCGCGGGTTATAGTAGTGTGGAAGTAGCATGGCACCCAGTCTTCGGTCTGAAGTAGGGATGGCGGTTATTGCTGAAACATCCGGTTTTCAGTTATACCGGTTCTTTTCATCTCCAGTTTAACCGCACTGTAAAAATTACTCGAGATAACCGGTTTTTTAAATACCGTAACCGTTTTTCGGTTTTTTATTGCTATATTTCCAGTAGAGTTTGACTGAAACATATTTTGCGGCCGAAACAGAAACCGTAATCGAATTTTCGGTTCTTCTAGTTTCGGCCGAGACCGAAACTTACGAAATTTAGGTAAATTTACGTTATACGAAAAATCACTAGTCTTTCCATATTTGCCGGCCGCGGTGGCCGAAGGAACTGCGGCGCGCCAGTCACGGTCTGCACGGCTACTAAGGTCGGGGTTCAAATCCCCCTCGGGCATGGATATTTGTGCCGTCCTTAGTATTAGCTAGTTCGTAACTAGTTTGTAAGTTTAGGGACTGATGACCCCTTAGTTAAGTTCCATAAGCTCTATAAACATTTGAACATTTCTTTCCATATTTTGCAAGATCCCCTCCCAATACTACGCCTTCTTGAGTGTGTGTAAGCCTAGCCAGGAGTCCGTAGAAGACGATATACGGAGCGTACAGATTTACTGGCCTAGTATTTCCATCCGGCAGTTGCGAATATTGAGCCAACCACTCCGTAAGTTGTACTTGTGAGCCAGCGCATACGAATATGTCGTTATATACGTTACAGTCAGTAAATGAACTTCAATCAGTGATGCAGAAGTATTTCGAAAATAAAGTCACAGTTCGACTAACAGTATGATTGTTGTCAGTGTAAATTTACGCAAATTGATCTAGGAAAGCTGTGTACCACATGATCAAAGAATGTTCAAATGGGTGTGAGTTCCTATGAGACCTAACTGCTTAGGTCATCGATCTCTAGACTTAAAAACTACTTAATCTAACTTAAACTAACTTACGCTAAACACAACATACACACCCATGACCGAGGGAGGAGGGAGGACTCGAACCTCCGAATGGAGCAGCCGCGCAGTGCGTAACATGTAGCCTCAGACCGCACGCCTACCTCGCGAGGCACCACATGATCAATGTTACCTAAACCCATATTGGTTATTAAAAAAGCCCCTCGCTTTCAAGGAATCACATTAATAAAACTTGTTAGCATAACAATATGATAAGTTGATAATACATTAAAAGTTATTATTCTAAGCTTACATATAGGTACATGACTCGAATTTACCCTCTCTTCCAAGAAACATTTTGGATGCTTTCTCCTTAAACAACACAGCATGTTTGTAGTACTTCCACCCGTTTTCAGCTTTTTAAAGCTAATGGAGCATTGTACCTCACTGCTACCGTACTTCGTGAAGTACTTTCACACTCGGGATGGTGCCATTTAAGACACAACCGATGCCTGGCGACAACAGCAAGAACTGCCGCATGACCAGACGGAATCAAGTCTTGTACACTGCCTGTGAACGCGCGTCGTCTAATAGGCCACGCCACACGGCAACAGGTGCATCGATGGCTCAATAGCTGCACCAGTTCTTAAGTTCTTATGCCACGCGTTTGTTGCGCGTTTAAGGCATTGTTCTTAAATGATCACTGATCGCTTTTCTTAGTTACTACGATGACCTAATATTTCACAGTAGTGAAAATTTTAGGAATAGCCCTAAATATTAGGGTCTACTAGTTTTAATTTTTTAAAATTATTTACAAAAAAGCACATTTTGAACCACTACTACAGGAAGTAGTCGTGCTTTTTTTTACCCGGTTCTTGGCAATAACTAAAAAAACCGGTTACAACGACACCAAGTAAATACCGAAAAAACCGGTTATTCAAAAATAAAATATCGGTTTTAACCGGTCGGGTTTTCCCATCCCTAGTCTGAAGGCGACAACTACAACATAGTGTTACAGTTTTAATGGTCAGAACAGTATACTGGTCGCACGGCTGTTATGTACTGGTGGGAATCTCTTGCAAAGTACATTGACAGAAGGTGCACATCCTCTCAAGTTCTTTAAAAGATCCATATCGTTCCCTGCGTAAAGCTCAGTTTGTCATTAGGCGAATCTTCGGATTTTCCTGCCGGGCAAATTTTGTATGCAGCCGTAAAACTTTTAGCACCGCTTTAAGAGGCAAGTCGGCGGGCTTTTTACGGCCGGCGAGGGGAGCGGAAACGTCTCGATTCGCAGCAGGGGACGCCGCCGCCCGCACAGAAACTTTTTTACGCGCCCACCGGAGCGAGGAAGCGAACCCGCCGGGACAGAAAAAGTTAGCCGGTTAATAGAGTCTCGGGAGTAGAACCAAGATGGCGTAGTGTCCACGCTGTTGTCGGTATTACTAAACGCCTTTGCAGGTTGCGCAATGATGAGTGACACAGAAGACAATTCAAATTCAAATTTTTGTTAAGCTTATGGGACTTAACTACGGGGTCATCAGTCCCTAAACTTACAAACTACTTATGAACTACTTACTAACTAGGACGGCACAAATATCCATGCCCGAAGGGGGATTCGAACCCCGACCGTAGTGGCCGTGCCGACCGTGACTGGAGCGCCTCAGTCACCTCGGCCACAGCGGCCGGCACACACAGAAGACACACACTAATACAAAAAAGCACAGGCATAGCCGGGATCTACATCTACATCTACATCTACATGGGATACTCTGCAAATCACATTTAAGTGCCTGGCAGAGGGTTCATCGAACCACAATTATACTATTTATCTCCCATTCCATTCTCGAATAGCGCGCGGGAAGAAGGAACACCTGAATCTCTCTGTTCGAGCTCTGATTTCTCTTATTTTATTCTGATGATCATTTCTACCTATGTAAGTGGGAGTCAACAATATATTTTCGCATTCGGAGGAGAATGTTGGCGATTGGAGTTTCGCAAGTAACCCACGCCTCAGCGATAAGCGCCGTTGTTGTAATGATTCCCATCCCAGATCCTGTATCATTTCCGTAACGCTGTCTCCCCTGTATCGCGACAATACGAAACGAGCTGCCCTTCTTTGGACTCTTTCATGTCCTCCGTCAAACCCACCTGATAAGGATCCCACACTGGGCTGCAATACTCCAAACATGGACGGACAAGCGCAGTGTATGCAGTTTCTTTAGTAGTTCTGTTGCATCTTTTAAGGATTCTGCCAATAAAACGCAGTCTCTGGTTCGCCTTTCCCACGATATTATCTACGTGTTCTTTCCAGTTTAAGTCTGAAGTAATAGTGATTCCTAGGTATTTTGTGGAATTTACGGCGTTCACATTTGATTGATTTATGTTGTAAACAAAGTTTAACGGATTTCTTTTCGTACTCATGTGGACGACTTCACACTTCTCATTATTTAGAGTCAATTGCCAATTTTTACACCATACTGATATCTTATTCAGATCGTTCTGCAGTTGGTTTTGATCTTCAGATGATTTTACTAGACGGTAAATGACGGCGTCATCTGCAAACAACCTAAGAGAGCTACTTAGATTTTCCCCTAAATCGTTTATGTAAATAAGGAATAGCAGAGGACCAATAACACTACCTTGTGGAACGCCCGATATCACCTCTGTTTTAGTCGATGCCTTACCATAGATTACTACGAACTGTGTCCTCTCTGACAAGAAATCCCCTATCCAGTTGCAAATTTGGGGCAATTTGATTAAAAGCCGTTTGTGAGGTACGGTGTCAGAAGCTTTCTGGAAATCAAGAAATACGGAATCGATTTGCGAACCTTTGTCGATAGCACCCATCACTTCGTGTGAAT
Source organism: Locusta migratoria (assembly GCA_026315105.1). NCBI lineage: Eukaryota > Metazoa > Arthropoda > Insecta > Orthoptera > Acrididae > Locusta > Locusta migratoria. Next base: position 362,899,605 of record CM048749.1, read on the forward strand.
ATAGAGCTAGTTGTGTTTCGCATGAACGATATTTTCTAAATCCGTGTTGACCTTGGGTCAATAGATCGTTCTGTTCGAGATAATTCATAATATTTGAATACAGGATATGTTCCAAAACCCTGCTGCAAATTGACGTCAATGAAATAGGCCTGTAGTTTAGTGGGTTACTCCTACTGCCTTTCTTGAATATAGGTGTGACCTGTGCAACTTTCCAATCTTTTGATACAGATCCTTCTATGAGAGAGCGGTTGTATATGACTGTTAAGTAAGGAGCTATCGCTTCAGCATAATCAGATAGAAATCTAATGGGTATACAATCCGGACCAGAAGACTTGTTCTTATTAAGTGATTTTAGTTGCTGCACTACTCCGATGATATCTACTTCTATGTTACTCATTACGGCATCTGTTCGTAATTCGAAACCTGGAATATTGGTTTCGTCTTCTTTAGTGAATGAGTTTCTAAAAGCTAAGTTTAGTAACTCTGCTTTAGTAGCGCTGTCATCGGCAGGATCGCCATTACTATCACGTAGTGAAGGTATTGTTTGTGACTTTCCCCGAGTATATTTAACATATGACCAAAATCTCTTTGGGTTTTCAGTCAAATTACGAGAAAGAGTTTCGTTGTGATAAATGTTGTAGGCATCTCGCATTGAAATCCTCGCTAAATTTCGAGCTTCTGAGTACAATCGCAAATCCTGGGGATTTCGTGTTCGTTTAAATTTAGTATGCTAAATTTAGTTTGCTTTTGCAACAGTGTCCTAACCTGTTTTGTGTACCAAGGGGGATCGCCTCCTTCTTTTATTAATTTATTAGGTATAAAACTTTCAATTGCTGTCGATACCACTTCTTTGAATTTGAGCCACATCTGGTCTACACCTACGTTTAGTGTTAGAAACGAGTGGAAGCTGTCTTTCAAGAAGCAATGTATTTTGTTTCTATCTGCTTTCCTGAACAAATATACTTTGCGTTTATTTTTGGTAACTTTGGGACTTTCGATATTCAATTTTGCTACTACAGCTCTGTGTTCACTAATACCTGTATCCGTTTTGATGCTCATTATGAGCTCAGGATTATTTGTTGCTAAGAGATCAAGTGTGTTTTCACATCCATTTACAATTCTAGTTGGCTCATGAACTAATTGTTCGAAGTAATTCGCAGAGAATGCGTTGAGTACAATTTCGGACGATGTTTTATGCCTACCTCCTGATTTGAAAATATAATTTCGCCAACAAATCGAGGGTAAATTAAAATCACCACCTACTATCATCGTGTGAGTCGGGTACGTTTTTGTAATTAGACTCAGGTTTTCTTTGAACCTTTCTGCTATTGTATCGTCAGAGTCGGGAGGCCGGTAAAAGGAACCGATTATTAACTTCTTACGATTTTCGGGTACAACCTCTACCCATAATAGCTCGCACGAACTATCAACTTCAACTTCGCTACATGAAATACTACTTTTGACGGCGACAAACACGCCCCCACCTATTTTGTTTAATCTATCCTTTCTGAATACCGTTAGATCTTTTGAAAATACTTCTTCTGAACTTATTTCCGGCTTGAGCCAACTTTCGCTGCCTATAATGATGTGTGTTTCGGTGCTTTCTATTAACGCTTGCAGTTCTGGAACTTTCCCGACACAGCTACGACAATTTACAACTGTTATACCGATAGTTTCCGGATCTACATTTCTCCTGTGATCCACCTGAACCCTTTGAGATTGCCCATTTACTATTTCCCCGAAGCTCTTTATCCTAAAAAACCGCCCAGTCCACGCCACACAGCCCCCGCTACCCGTGTAGCCGCTTCCTGCGTGTAGTGGATATGATTTCGGGAGGGAATTTCATTGAATGGACATTGTAATAACGCGTACACTTAATAGAACTGCAAACGGCACTGATACTGTAAATGTCATATATCATTCCAAAGGTCTATACTAGCGAGGCACCAGGGTATAGATACAAAAGTAGTAAACTTCTTAAAATCGACCTATTCTCCAAAATAGGAGCAAGGCAAATATTATCACAAAGATAGGACAATTCGCATCGAAACACGGATGGCAATCAGAAAGGAAGTGCGTGAAGCTTGATCTGAGAAGCACTCAATTTTTTACGGTACGTGTTATCTTCCAATGACAAAAAAAAAAAAAAAAAAATAAAAAAAAAAAATAAAAATAAAAAAAAATTAAAAAAAAAATAAAAAACTATACAAGTACTCTTTGACTAGAAAGGAACATAGAGTCGCCGCAGTGGAGTCAGAGAGCGATCTCCGACTGGAGTTCCATAGAAAGATCCGTAGCCTGTGAGATTACGAGTGGGCTAACTCTGCTCACACCAATAAGCTTCGTGCAGTGAAGCTCTCTACGGTCGCATGGAAGTCCTCACTGCGGTCGTCTCGTAGGGAATCTGTTGTTCTCTGTCGCCTGCGAATCGGCCACACCTGGCTGACGCATGGCCACCTTCTTCGGCGGGAGGACGCACCACAGTGTGACTGTGGCGCCCCCTTGACAGTGGTCCATATTCTGGTGGATTGTCCACTTTTAGTTGCCTTGCGACAATCTTTTAATCTGCCAGTTGCGCTTTCTTTTATGCTAGGAGACGATGCTGCTATGGTTGAACGTGTTTTAGATTTTATTCGCGCAGCTGGTTTTTACCATGTGATTTAATAGTGGTGTGTTTTCTTCTTCGTTTTTACTTGTATCCTTTCCTCATATTTCCCAGTGATTTTTACTCTTTGACCTGTTAATGCATTTCCTTAGGAACACCTAACACAATGTTTTATCTCTCAGAACGGAACAAGGGACTGATAACCGTTGCTGTTTAGTCCCTTCTAAAATCCAACAACAACAACCTTATAATGACAGTGAAATGAAGCCGCCCCCAGGGGGCTCACGGTTCTTTCGTGAGTACGTGCGTGGCGAGCACGGGGCCCCGAGCTAATGTAGTCTTCCTTCCTTCTTTACTTCCCGGATTGCATTTCCTTTCCCCCTCCCCTCCTTTCCTATCCTCACTCCTTCCCCTACCCACCGGGGGACTGATAACCTCAGTAGTTTAGTCCCTCTATCCCAAACAAACAACCCAACCCAAATGAAGCCGACACCCAACTAACACCCAACACCCAACTAACATGGCGACTGCAGATCATGACTGGTCCTATACCAGTGCCGGCCACAGCAGCGAGCACAGTGTGCTTGAGTGTTTAGAGTAGTGCCCGAGTTCTATGTACTTTGGCGCAGGTCTCATAGTTTACACTACAGAGGTCACGAAAGTGCGGAAGTGATAAACCATTCTACGTTATTATTTTTATCCAATTATTTCACATTTTCGTATTGATATTTAATATAGCCTACGTTGATCCCAGAATTATAACGAAGAAATTGAAACAAACCACATCACGATACGCTCTGCAGTTCTCGAGTTAAAGAAGTTTAAAGATTACCTGTGCAAAGCTGGGGCAGGGCAGCTAGTTAGTAATAAAATAAAGTATTAGGTCATAATTATTTAATATGAAACATTGCATCCCAAATTAAAAAATGTTTATCGTAATTGGTCACAAAGTACAAGGTGAGTGGGCACAGTGAGGATGGGCACAGTGACTGATTGCCACAGTGAGCTCAAATATAATCTGGAGTTAGTACTGTGTGTTACGAAGTCGTGATGCTCAACGCATTATTGGTGAACGTATATCTTCCATGCAGTACACTGTTGTCAGTATTATCTGCTTACAAAGAATTTAACATTTTGCAATTTCTAATCGTTCCTAGTAGTTGATTTCGAAGAAATTAACTTATATACAATGGGCACTATCTGTTCTGAAAATTTGAAAACTATTTACAAAATATTCCAGAATTGTAAGTAATAGTACACCTGCAATGAAACAGTTAAAAAAAAGCACGAGTTGTGGAAAACGTATACTTGAGCTATATTTTGATTCATAATTAGCGTTTCTCCTACACTGCATTTAATGAATGAATTACAGTGTTGTAGACAAATAAAAAACGGTGTAGTAACGACAGATTCGAGGCCTATGATGTAAGCGTGATTTTTCACACAGCGTGCATGTCCAGTCAGTGAGCCCAAATGGAAATCAGTATAGACAAAAGCCAAATATAAAACTGAACACTGGAAGTACCGTCTATAGCATTGTAATTTATTCATAAAAACGAAATGTGATAAAAACACTATTTCTGAATAAAAATATAACTCACACATGTATCTGTCTGGATTCTACTTCCTTTCTTTTGACTTATCTACAACCACAAGCGACACAAACGTCATCATTGTCTATTTATTGAAGTAATCCATCTTTCGACACTTATGTTTTAAAGGACATAAGATTAAAAACAACACGACCTATACTTACTGAGTTGCTAACACAACTATAATAGACAGTCACGATTTTCACAGATCAAAACCACTACAGTTGTCTATCCAGTGTTAATAATGGAGATCACTGAGTGGGCAACAGAATCAGTACTCCCTGGTCGGCAAGCTCGCTGGAAGTAACGAGTAGAATTTGAAAGGTTGCCACCGCTCTATTCTATCCAAATTTGTGAGAAAACTAGGGGAGCCATAAAAAATTTGTTTAAAATAAAAAGTTAATTATCTATAACTTTCTCGCTAACTAAAATTTCCTGCTACAAAACAAAAAAAGTGGCAGGCGACTAACTTTTTCATGTCGTAATTTTAATTTCATATAAAAGTAATAGTTTAAATTATTATTTTTGTACAAATACAATACGTATTTTACTCGCTAAGGACACTGTTGCATTCCGTCAGTATTTACCTGCCTGCGTGTAAAATTTGGTAATTTTTTTTCTATCCTAAGGGGTTCAAATGACATTGTAACAAAGGCGAGCGTCATTTATCGGCCCAACTCCGTTTCTACACCCATCCAAAATGGCTGCCATGGAGTCACTGCCTGTACACTGCTCTCTATGGTATTCTGTGCTCGCTGGGTGGAGTGGCCGAGCGTTCTAAGAGGCCTTGCTGTGGAGCACACGATTTCTCCCTGGGGTATATGTGTGTGGGTTGTCCTTAGGTTAATTTAACTTACTTTGAGTAGTTTGTAAGTGTAGGGAGTGATGTCCACAACAATTATTGCAATAGATTTACAAACATTTGAACCTAGAGTCATTTATGTAGGAGCATCAACAAAAATGTTGCTGACTGACATTCTAATATATGACTGACATTGTAATTACAGATAGTAAAACTGCTATTATTTAAGTAGTTTTCACCATAACTGTTAATTCATTTAAGCCACTGTGAGACAAAGCGGTCAATTTCTCCATTCTCAAATGTTTGCAGTCAGCTACAGGGCCATGGTGTTTTTTGTTTTTTTAACATGGTGAGCACCTCTTCGCCAGAAACATACCGATGGTCAGGAATGTCTCTTTTCAGGGCCCCAAAATATGGGAGTCGCATGGGGAGGAATTGGGACTGTATGGAGTAGTCTTATGTAGTTCGCGTCGAACTAGTTCGGAAGGCGCTGCCACAGGCGAACTACGCGAACTAGTTCCCAGTTCTCTCGCCTCTTAGTTTGTATGCTCCTTTTCCGAAGACTGACGGGGAACAGCGAGAGCGAGCAGAATCTTGTGATTCCCTTGTACCAGTTACCGTCATTTCCAGCTGAGTCAATTATTTATATAAAAAAAGGTATTTTTATTCATCAAAAGAAACTCATTTAGTATATTTTATGGCAAATGATTCTTGAATGACCTAATAAATAAATAAATAACTGGTCTAATTGCCCAATAATACGAGTAACAGCACACGCTTGGGCAACACTGATCATTAAAAAAGCTACCATAACAAAAGAAAGAGCGCTTACAGCAGCTGTGGCAAAAGCCAAAAAGAGCAGTGGCGGCGCTAGGCGTCGGCGACCGCCGACGGGGGCCTCGCAAAACATTGTTAAATTTATTTTATATTATTTGTTATGATAAACGTCGCTTTTCGACTGCTAGGTTGTATAGCGATGACCTACATCTTGCTTAACCTAAGGACGAACACAACATCCGTTTGAAAATAATCCAACAAAACACAATAACGACAGCCCAGCTCAGTTTCAACAATGCAGGTAGACAACAATGCAGCGACGCCAGGCTGTTAGCACACGCTGTGCATTTGACAACGTGCATCGTCACCCCAGCACGAGTGCTGACAACTGTTACCAGCCGCGGCGGATTAGCCGCGCGTACTGGAGCGCCGCGTTGTGGTGCGCGCGGCCGTCCACCGTCGGGGGTTCGAATCCCCCCTCGGGCATGGATGTTTGTGTCGTCTTTAGTATAAGTTAGTTCATAAGTAGTTTGTAAGTTTAGGGGCTGATGACCCCGCAGTTAAGTCCCTTAAGCTTTACAAACATTTGAACATTTTTTTGACTGTTACCAATCAGTTAAGGGAACACCTGTCGTGAATCTGCGCATGCGCAATAAACGACAGTGACGAAATTACAAAATACACTATCAAGAGATTCACACGTAGAACACTTCCGTCTACGTTTCTTGTCGTTACTGAATGAAAAATTGGTTGTTTATTGTAAGTTATTACGTTTATTTCGATACATTTATCACACTGTTGGGATTGATTTCATATTTGTAAGCTAAGTCAGTATTAAGATACATTTCTTAGTATATTTATTTGTCTGTAAAGCATAATTTATTTTACTGTCGTAAATGTTATATATGTGCTACGGTCTGATTAAAATTACTTGATAGTTGAACCAATGGTGGACTGCCCGTTTGAGGCTTGGGGCGGCTTAGATAACAAACTGAGGCCTCACAGCGGTAAACGCCACATCGGCTACTATCTTCGTTTCTTGTATTAACAAGTATATAGTTGTAGGGCAATATGGTTCAAACTGACTTCCCTCGTTACATTTTCTCTGTTGTTCGGTTTTATTATTTATGTCTTGCGATGAAGCCGCTACATAGCGAGCATAGGCGCTGGCTGTTACCGGTACTAGACAGAGATTCATGTGCAATGGGCGTGTCCAGCAGAAAATATTGGAGATCATGCTGTTGGTAAAAATCATTGATTAAATGTAGATTTCTCTATGTGTAAATTTTGATAAAGTAATTGTAGAATGTAATACTATAGCTGAAAATTAATAAATCTGAGGCAAGCTCTTCGTTGCACTTACGTAGTATTTTTATATTGTACTTTTAGTACATCTGTGTGCATAGCACGGGCTTCAAAAACATTGGATCAAATTCTTGATGTAGAATTGGTAGTTATTCTACACTGTTCCATGTATCTGTTTATGAAACTTGTTGTTTCTGAAAATGTACCTTCAGGGACGATAGATAAGAAAAACGAGAGACGGATTAGGGAATCACAAAAGTATAGGTATAACTTGGTTAAAGATAGATCGATATTATCAACTACTTAGCCTCACACAGACCGGCATTTTGAAGTCATCGAGAATCTCTTAACCTGAATGATACTGGAAACAATGAAATTTTGTAGACCTATTTAAACAGTTATCCAAATATGATCTAACACTAAAAGAGCACTTGTAACGAATTAATGAAAGGCAACTTTCTCAGCATCATCTGAGGCACGTGCTCCAAGATGAATTAATTTAATTACTGTCAAAATCTGTCATTAACGAAATTGTAAAAAGGGTCAAACAAGCTCAATATTATGCCTTCATGCTCGACTGCACCAGAGATGCAAGCCGTGTGGCACAAATGTCAATAATATTAAGATTTTGCAATTCATCAGCTCGAGAGATAGAGGAACACTTTATTGGGTTTATTGCCGTTGCAGAAACAATGGGAGAGCATTTAACAAATGCAGTTTTAAAAGAACTAGAAAATAATGATCTAGATAAAAAATTCTGTCGAGGACAGGGATATGATAACGCCCCAACATGGTTGGCATTAATAAATGTGTAGAATATGTGACTTTAAAAGGAAAATAATACCACAGAAAGAAACGAATGTTCGATTACGAACAAATTGATGAACCAATACAATCTGCAGAAATGCAGTAAATAGTTATTTTTTTAACACAATAATAGATGCTGTAACAGTCGACAGTGAATGTTGATTCAAAGCGCTCGAAGAGTGTTCTGAGCGATTTGGTTCTATTTATGATATCAATTGTTTGAAATCTCTAGGACCTTCTCAAGAATTGTAATGATTTCGCTATGGTACTCCGAGAAGGCGAAAGTAGTGACATACAGCCTTTAGAACTTTACGAGGAACTCCAATCCACTAGACTCAATCAAAGACGCAAAACAACTTCCTCAGTACATTTTAGAAAACAATTTGGAAGAAGTATATTTAAATGTTTACAGATTACGCACTGAAACGTGGCCCCTGAGCGGAGAATGTTGGGAACTGAAGCTCGCATTCAGCTCGTAGTGCAATGGCTGTTAGAACAAACCCCGCCTCTTTCTCCCAGTGCCGCCAGCTTACGTCGTATAGCTTACAGGTTTTAAAAGAAACACCATGTAAAATGTTTCAAAATGTTCAAATGTTTGTATAGTTTATGGGACTTAACTACGGGGTAATCAGTCTTCACACTTACAAACTACTTATGAACTAACTAATACTAAGGACGGCACAAATATCCATGCCCGAGGGGGATTCGAACCTCCAGCTGTAGTGGCCGTGCAGACCGTGACTGGAGCGCCTCAGTCCCCTCGGCCACCGCAGCCGGCAAACACCATGTAAGGGGTTATAGGGGTCACAGATGGAACACGAAATTATCACTTTAATGTTTGAGTAATAGAAAACTGGAACGCATATCAACGAAATATTAACATTTTTAAGGGACCGAGTGTAGCAACGCCTTCTCTTTTTACTGTCGTAACTTAATAACAATCGGAATTAACATTTTCCATACCACTTTCAAGGACAGCCTTCCTTTTTCTAAAAGAAGTCGTAGGGGTATGTGGACTTATTTTACAAATAACAAAGTGGAAGATTATGTATTGTTGATTAGTGCTTGGTATTGATTATTGACCATGTCTCCGATGTAAAATACTGTTACGAGGTAAGGTTGGTAGAGTGCATAAACATTCAGTAGACACACGAACTCAGCCGACTTCCGCCTATCAGAGAGGGGCCACGAAAAACTGCATGACCTGTATATAACAATCAGAATCATGCTCACAGTTCCAGTCAGTACAGCTTCGGCCGAGAGAAGCTTCTCAAAGTTAAAATTGATTAAGACTTACTTCAGAAGCACAATGAGCCAAGAAAGACTATCTGCGTAGTCAGTACTATCAACTGAAGCCAAAATAGGGGCTAGTATTAAGTATGATGTGATCTTAAAAAAAAAAAAATTAAGTAAGGCGAAAAGCCGAAAAGTGTATTAATTTGTGTTTATTGGAATTTTTATCATTTCATTAATAATTGTATATTATAATAATACTATTTTAGTACAATGATTACTGGTGTATAATTTAGCTCATTTTATTTAACGTTTTCTTCCTTACTGAAAAAAATGATAGGGGCCTCGCAAAGACGAGTTCCCCGACGCCCAGTTTTCGTCTAGCGCCGCCACTGAAAAAGACCTAACGAGTAACCGTCTGTCTCAGGAATGGGAGCTGGCGAACTAAAAAGAGGGACCTACTTCGGACGGAGCTACCAACTAAATAAAATGAGAGCTACCAGTCGCGAACTATTATACCACGCAGTTTTAATCTGCCAGGAAGTTTCATATCAGGGCACACTCCGCTGAAGTGCGAAAATTTCATTCTATTCTGTAGATATTTATCTGGAAACAGTTTCCCCATATTGAAGATCTTTTTACATGTTATAAAGATACACTCGAAAAGCAAGTGCCCACTGCAACGAGAGACTGCGTTCGGGCTGCTATGAAACTTACCATCTGATTTAAAATAAGCTACTCGGCGAAAACAATCTGAGTATTACATATCCCACAGTTTGGTATCTTTGACCGATAAAGAGATGATCAACCCAGCCCAGCAGAGTGCAGCACTGGCCACATGGGCTACTTATAATTCCGAAGATGACCTACATCAGGTCGAAACCGGTTAATTGAAACTGTTAATTTCTGCGATCAAGACTGTTTTTTGTAATATTGATCGTACCAAATAGATCGCTGTTTTTTTCCCCTCTAACAATGTTGTCAAAATTAAAAAGTACTTAAGGTTTTGCAACATATTTTAAAGGGTTGCAGTGGTAAAAACACCTTGCGTGTAGTTTGCCTATGGTTGATTTTACGCCAATAAAAAGCAGCGTAAGATATCCAGAGGATATATCGAAAATTTATTTTTACAGCAATATCTCATTCTCGAAATACTGGTTTCGCATCCTGAAGGCAAACACGCACAAATTGCTCTCATCCGTCCAAGCGTACTTATTATTCCACTTCCAGAAACTATTCTGTAAAGAATTTTGGAGAGTGTTCAGGGTTATATCTCCTCTCGATAAATGGCAATATATTTTCGTTATTCGTATAGAGATATGTCGAAGCATATGAGGAACTAGCTGAAAACCCGGTGATGCCTGGATATTTATTTACTCCACACTTTTCTCCTCTGTCTTTGTCCATTTGTCCATTTCTTCTTTTTCCATCGCTTTGTTCATCTTAACCCCCCCCCCCCCCCCCACCTTTCTGGGTCCATCTCTTCACTCTGCCCTCTATCCGTCACCTTGCCTGTCTCTGTCTGTTAAACTTCGCTCAGTTTATCTCCTTCTCTTCCTCTTTTTCCTGCACCTTCTCCCGCTTGCGCAGGGTAGGCGTGGTTGACTGTGGAATTGGCATGAGATTAATTTTAAGGGGTGCCGGATGTCATCTACTCTTCCGTTTCCTATGAGAAAGCAGATTTATCTATCAACTTTAGTGGTGAACAGTTTAACAGTATAAAATGTATTGCAATGTACCCTCTGCCATGCACCATACCTTAGCTCACTGAAGGTCAGGTGTTCAAAATTTCATCAAGATCGGAATAAAGATGTAGATTTTGGAAACGTCCGCAAGTAAAGTACCCTCCGCTATTCGCCATACGAAATTTTATGCAGGCAATGACCTTCCTCTTGTTTGAAGGTCAAGTGTGCAAAATTTCATCAAGAGAGGAGCAAACCTGGATTTTGTCGAAGTTCGTAAGTAAAATACCCTCCGCCGTACACCATACGAAATTTTATACAGACAGTGACCGTCTTGCAAAGAATAAGTGTGCAAAATTTCATCAAGATGAAAATAAAACTTTAGATTTTACGAGGTCCATATGGAAAGTATCTTCCATCACGTACGCGTCGTATCTCCTGAACCACGTGTCAAATCAAATCTTTGTAGAGCTTATGGGACTTAACTACGGGGTTATCAGTCTCTAAACTTACAAACTACTTATGATCTACCTAATACTAAGGACGGCACAAATAACCACGCCCGAGGAGGGATTCGAACCCCCGACCGTGCAGATCGTGACTGACGCGCCTCAGTCCCCTCGGCCACCGCGGCCGGCTGAACCACGTCTCCTAGATGGTTCTTACCACTGCTGCAATTTTTACCTCACGGTAAGGAATATGTGCACCAAATTTGCTTGATATCGTTCCGGTGGCTTAGGAGTGAGGAGATGTGCAACATTGTCACGTAATGTAGCAGTTTTTCCGCATTCCATTGTTTATGACGTCATATCTCCTTAAGTATGTGTTTATGTGATCCTTACACCCAATGTGAACGTCCTTTTGGTTTGAAGTTCAAATATGCAAAATTTCATCAAAATCGAAGCGAAACTGTGGATTTTGTCGAAGTCCTCAAGTGAATTACCATATTTTACCACTTGATATTTTATATAGATATTGATCTTTGACTTGATTTGAAGTTTAATGGCCCCTTCACACGCTCCGATTTATCGTCCAACCAACAAGCTTTCCTACGAACCAACCAATTCGTAGTAGCATACACACGTTCCGACCAACTGCACGCAGTGCCTTCTTGTTCTGGTGACTATTTGTCGAACTGTTTCTGTTTTCGCGTGTTCGCTGTGCAAACGATCGTAGACAAGAAGTTGGTCAGGTACCGCTACAAACGCATAATTTGTCGGGTGAAGCGACGGGGGAATCGGAGATCGGGCGGTCAGGCACAACCAACCGGCCGACAAGGAAAGTTGGTCGGGTAGCGCCTAAAACCGCCCAATTCATCGGGTGACCAACGAATTGGTCCAATAAATCGCATCGTGGGTAGGGCCCTTAACTGTGCAAAGTTTGATCGAGACCGATATAGGCCTAAAACTTTAGATTTGTCAAGGCCCTTAAGTATCCTCTACCGTGCACCACACGCTTCATATCTCTTGAATAATTGTATCAGATTCTTACCTCTACATCAATAGTAAACTCATGGAAAGGAATATGTGCTCAGATTTGGTTAAAATCGGTCCAGTAGTTTACAAGGGGATGTGCAACATTGTCGCGTGTTGCAGCGTTTTTCGCGCATCTCAACGTTAATGTCGTCACATCTCCTGAAGTATGAGCTGTACGTAATACTTACACCCATAGTGACTTTCCTCTTGGTTTGAAGGTGGTGTGCCCAATATTTCATCAAGATTGGAACAAAACTGTAGATTTGTATGCAATAAAAACACACAAACACGCGACTGTATGTAAAACTAGCTGAAAATTTGACGTTGTCGGATATGTATTTATTCCATTCTTATGTCCGTTCATCTCCTTCTTAAGCCTCCGTCCATAGCTTTTTCTCCCACTCTGTCCATGTCCCCTGTATTTGTAGTGCATTTCAGCCTTTAGTTTCGCTTTCATGTAGCTCACTCAGTCCTTATGACGTCTTTTTTCCTCAATAATGTGACAGACAATAATGTAATTCTCCACAGGCGTAGAGCAGAATATTTGGAAACTGAAACTGAATGTTTTATGCAAATATGGTAATGAAGACATTGCAAATTAAAGCCTCTAGTGTCATTGTTTATGACGTCATACTTCCTGAACAATGTGTCGTAAATGGCTCTTACCCCTACAGCAATTATTACCTCACGGTGAGAAATGCATGCACCAAGTTTGGTTGAAATCGTTGTGGTCGTTTAGATGTTCAACATTCTCGCGTAATGCAACAATTTTTCGCATTCCATTGTTTATGACGTCATAATCTCCCCTTAACGTGAAACTTATACCCAAGGCGACCTTCTTTTTTGGCTTGAAGGTCGCGTATGCAAACTTTCATGAAGATTGGAACAAAGCTGTAGATTTGTTTGCAGTACAAACGAGCACTTGGGCACTCTATATTATACAGGATGTCCCACTCAACTGTTTCACCCCAGATATCTCTGAAACTACAAGAGATATTGAAAAATGACTTTTGCGATCATGAACGTACGGCAGGGGCTTATGAAAGTAGGTACCATGAGACACTCTAAAACTCGAAGAAATATTATTTTCAACACAGAACTTATGTTTTTTATTTTTTTTTAATGGATACCCCTTATTATTTCTTAAGCAATCGATAGAATGAAAAACCACAAAAAGAATGGCGTTGGTTGCATCGCGATGCGTCAATTACGTCCGGAGAAACTGCGAAGTTGACGTTTGAAACACAAACACATGAGGGCGGTGCTAGCGCGTGTCCGAGACTCAACCGTGAGCCTCGGACATGCGCTAGCACCGCGCCTCATTTATTTCAATTTCGCTTCGCAGTTTCTCCGAATGTAATTGACGCATCGCGATGCAACCGACGCCATTCTTTTTGTGATTTTACATCTTATCGATTGCTTAAGAAATAATATGGGGCATCCATTTAAAAAGAAACATAAGTTTTGTGTTGAAAATGATATTTCTTCACGTTTTAGAGTGTTTCATAGTACCTACTTTCAAAAGCCCCCTGCCGTACGTTCATGACCGTAAAAGTCGTTTTTCAATATCTCTAGTAGTTTCAGAGATATCTGGGATGAAACAGTTGAGTGGGACACCCTAGAAGAAGATGAAATGTTTACACATCTACAATAGACTTGCGTTCTGGAGGCCGGCGGTTCAATTCCGCCTCCGGGCATTCAGATTTGCGTTTTACCTTATTTCCATAAATCATACCAGGTACATTTCCGGATGGTTTTTGTTCAAAGAGCCCGTTGATTTCCTTCTTCATCTTTATCAAACCAATTCAATTTTGAACCCCGTCTCTAATGACCACGTTGTTGACGAGACGTAAATTCTAATGTACTTCCCTTCTTTTCTTTCTTTATAGATTTATAGAATTTGTGTTTTATAAGCAGCACACCCTGCTCTAGCAAGGATGAGAAGGGAACCAGCTCAAAATTGCTCCTGTCGGAACACAAAGAAGGCAAATATATTCATGTTTAAAAGACTGTCAGAAAAATGGGAAACAAATTGTTTCAATCCCAATTCCAGTACCATCATGAAAAATTGTTACGTGTGAACATATTCGCAGTTTTTTTTTTTTTTTTTTTTTTTTTTTTTTTTTTTTTTTTTTACCTGAAAGAGAATAGAAAACAGTAGCGGACTGACGGTGGAAAAGACGAGAGATAGTGGCAGTGGGAAAGAGCAGGCAGTAATGGTCAGGGACAGTGGCAGACACCTCTAGCTGTCCTCGAAAGGCATGTGCGTGGATTAGAAACCTGGTCAAGCACAAAAATATGAATAATTTCATTGTAAGTTCTAGAAAGTGCACACTGGACTACTAGTGAAAAATTTTAACGTATCTTCATGTGTTGTCAACAATAACGACTGATGTCGTTATTTCCAGTCAACCACGCACACGTTCCATTACTATCGAGTCAACAATTGAGACATAACGTCTATTCGCGGGAAGAAAGCAACGGCGGTAGGTGAGGGGTTCAGTTCCCGGTCACGAAAAAAACCCTCATTTAACAATCGGATTAGGTCTAGGCTATGGCTAAGCCATGTCTCCATTATCCTTTCTTCCAGAAGTGCTTGTCCTGGAAGGTTCACAGGAAAACTTGTGTGAAGTCTGGAAGGTAGGTGGCTAGGTACTGGCGGAAGAGCCGGCCGCGGTGGCCGAGGGGATTGAGGCGCTCCAGTCACGGTCCGCACGGCCACTACGGTAGGGGGTTCGAATCCCCCCTCGGGCATGGATATTTGTGCCGTCCTTAGTTGTAAGTAGATCATAAGTAGTTTGTAAGTTTAGGGACTGATAACCTCGTAGTTAAGTCCCATAGACTCTACAAACATTTGAACATTTGATTTGAACTGGCGGAAGAAAGGCTGTGAGGACGGGTCATGATGTGTGCCACGGTAGCTCAGTCGGTAGAGCGCTTGCCCACCCACGAAAGGAAAAGGTCCCAGGTTTGAATCCCGGTCCGACATACAGTTTTAATCTGTCAGGAAGTTTCAATCCGATGAGATACTGGGTTCGTATCTCCGTCACAGAACGGCACATAATTGCACTTTGTTACTTGTGAATGGAGGTATGTAACGTCTTTCGAGGTTTGTTAACACTGACATAAAAATGTTGATTGATTTCCAGGTTGAGTAAAACAAAATGAAAGAAAGAAAGAAAAAGGAGTCATTGATTCAATTCATATTTGCGAACTGATATTTGTGAAAACTGATGTTTCACACATTTTTGACGATCTTAGTCGTAATCGAGTCTCCAAGAGGCCCAAAAGATTTGCGTGGTTACATAATGGCTGTAGGTGCTGGGTTTCTCTGCAGAACAAGAACAAAATAGTTTGATATCTTTCCAAGTCCAAACATGTGCATGAATATTTGTTAAATCATGGGTACAGAAAATTAGCTGTGATACGTTGTTAATATTGAAGTTTCCACAAAACGTTTGCTGCTGTTAAATACATTCTTTTTAAATGATTAGTTAAACAACCGGCATATGCAAAATCACCTGCCACAGGAACGACGTTTCGCTATGAGAAAATCTTTCAGAGATAAAAAATATTTCGAATTGCTACAGACCTTTAGAGATGTTATAATGTTGTAAATCATAACAACATTTAATTTTATTTAAGGATTACTGAATTATTTACGTGACAGATTTAATGAGTGTGAGAATGCTTTTGAAACATGTTTGTAAAGCTTGTGGGACTTAACTGCGGGGTCATCAGTGCCTAAACTTACAAACTATTAATGAACTAACTTATACTAAAGACAGCACAATCATCCATGCCCGAGGAGAGATTCGAACACCTGACGGGGAACGGCCTCACGCATCGGAGCATAGCGCCTCAATGCACTCGGCCGCTCCGCCGCGGCAATGCTTTAGAAATGGAACTTATAGCACATAAGTTGAAAAATGGAAATGAGCGTATGGCTTTCTTTGGCTGGGAGATCCCTTGCGGGATTGTTCGGTCGCCTGAGTGTAAGTCTTTTTATTTGATGCCGCGTGGGCGACTTACGTGCCAATGATGATGATTAGTACAACACACAACAGGCAACATGCAGTCCCATGCCGGGAATCGAACCCGGGCCTCCTGCGTGGTAGTCAGCGAGGCTACCGCTGAGCTACGGAGGCAGACACATAAGTTGAGATTAAGAACAGTGTCATGTTGAAAAACTTGGTTACTTTAATTTACCATATCGTGATGTTAATTTACATCTGAAATGATTGCCATGAAGAGCACTGTGCTCTTGTGATATCTATTTTGTATAGTGAATAATATTGTACCGCGAAGCGATTAGAGCACCAGCAAAAGGGGGGGGGGGATGGGCACGATAGTACATTCTATAAGACAATCCCAGAAACCGAAGTTAGACTTGGTACATAATTCGACAAAAGCGAGAATTACCATCAGTCCTTATCATGGCTCTATTTTGCGGAATATGACAAGTTATAATCAATACGCGATCCATACGGTGATAATCTGAAAACACTGAACAGACTTCTGATCAGTATAGCAAAAACTACGCTTTCACGCGGATAAATACGGCAAATATCGTAGAGAATCTCACGCAGTCAAGCGATTTGTAAATGGTGGTTAACAGCTTTCTTTTCATCTTAAGGCAACAGGTTTCGAAGTTATACTCTTATTACAGCTGTAGTAGACTTAAAAAACACCACAAATAATATTCACTACAGCTGCATGTGAGGTTCTACATCTACATGGGATACTCTGCAAATCACATTTAACTGCCTGGCAGAGGTTTCATCGAACCACCTTTATACTATTTATCTCCCATTCCACACTCTAATAGCTCGCGGGAAGAAAAAACATCTGAATCTCTCCGTTCGAGCTCTGATTTCTCGTATTTTATTCTGCTGATCATTTCTAGCTATGTAGATGTGAGTCAACAAAATATTTTCGCATTCGGACGAGAATGTTGGTGATTTGAGTTTGGTAAAGTAGACCACGCCGCAGCGATAAGCGCCGTTGTTGTAATCATTCCCATCCCAGGTCCTGTATCATTTCCGTGCCGCTGTCTCCTCTGTATCGTGACACAATACAAAACGAGCTGCCCTTCTCTGAACTCTTTCAATGTCCTCCACCAAACCCACCTCATACGGATCCCGCACTGGGCAGCAATACTCCAAAAAAGGACGGACAAGCGTAGTGTATGCAGTCTCTTTAGTAGTTCTGTTGCATCTTTTAAGGGTTCTGCCAATAAAACGCAGTCTCTGGTTCGCCTTTCCCACGACATTATCTACGTGTTCTTTCCAGTTTAAGTCTGAAGTAATAGTAATTCCTAGATATTTTGTGGAGTATACGGCCTTCACGTTTGACTGATTTATCTTGTAAACAAAGTTTAACGGATTTCTTTTCGTACTCATGTGGACGACTTCATACTACGCATTATTTAGAGTCAATTGCCAATTTTTACACCATACTGATATCTTATTCAGATCGTTCTGCAGTTGGTTTTGATCTTCAGATGATTTTACTAGATGGTAAATGACGGTGTCATCTGCAAACAACCTAAGAGAGCTACTTAGATTTTCTCCCAAATCGTTTATGTAAATAAGGAACAGCAGAGGACCAATGACACTACCTTGTGGAACGCCCGATATCACATCTGTTTTAGTCGATGCCTTACCATCGATTACTATAAACTGTGTCCTCTCTGACAGGAAATCTGCTACCCAGTCAACAACAGAAGAGTACAGAATACTTGTAAATGAAATAATACGATGGAAACGGGTAAAAATGTCGTCTTCAAAAAGTATAGTACTAAAACTAAACTCCGTCCTGCAGGCCACTAAAGGCACAGCAGGTACCTACCGGCCTCCGTGTCATCCTCCGCCCGTTGCATGAACGGATGCGCTGTTGAGGGGGTCGTGGTCAGCGCTCCACACTCCCGACCGTTGTGTCGACTTTTCTTGACCGGAGTCGCTACTTCTCAATCAGTTAACTCTTCAAAAATTCAAATGTTCAAATGTTGGTAGAGCTTATGGGACTTAACTATGAGGTCATCATTCCCTAAACTTACAAACTACATATGAACTAGCTAACACTAAGAACTAGCTAACACTAAGAACGGCACAAATATCCATGCCCGAAGGGGGATTCGAACCCCCGACCGTAGTGGCTGTGCAGACCGTGACTGGCGCGCCGCAGTCCCCTCGGCCGCCGCGGCCGGCATTAACTCCTCAATTGGCCTTACAAGGACTGAGTGCACCCCAGCTGCCAAGAGCTCTAGCAGCCGCGCAGGATGACCCATCCAAGTGCTATCCAAGCCCGACAATGCTCAACATCGGCGATATAGCGGGAGTAAGTATATCCACTGCTCACGACCATCGTCCTAAAAAGTATAATACCGTATTTACAAAAGTAAATGCACTTATCGTCATCCAGCCAAGGCGCCGAGAACCAACTACCGAAAGTAACACAGTGGCTACCGCTCATAGAAGATTTAACGTCGAAGTAAGTAGAGGTAGAACACTGACAGAATGGAAAGAAATCATACAAATATTCACGTAAGGAAATTACTGTTCAAAATGTTCAAATGTTTGTAATTCTATCGGACCAAACTGCGTGGTCATCAGTCCGTAGCTTACAAACTACTTAAACTAACCTAACCTAAGGACAACACACACACACCCATGCCCCAGGGAGGACTCGAACCTCCACGGCGAGCAACCGCGCGCTCCGCAGCGAGACGCTTTAGACCGCTCGGCTACTCCACCGCGGCGGAAATTACTGAAAAACTAAGTTAGTATGGTCGGATCTGAGCCGGCATCCTTCCGAAATTCGAATTCATTTTGTAACCTCATGAGGTTAGCACCTAGATGAGTAAGACATAGTTGACGTCAGATTGAAGTAATTCAGTTTGATTGTGGCAAAGTTGGTCAGTTAAAACTAGGTTTTTTTTAAATTAAGAATACAAAATTTACATATTTCGCTGCGACATTGCTAGCATGATGTATGTGTAATGTTTTCATTAGCAACCAAAAATACCTATTACATTAGTGTGGTGTCTGTTCTTTCGGACTTCTGAACAGACACCACACCTGCTTCACAGCCATATTGCATTTGCAAATGATTGATAAAGGAGAGGAAGATAGAAGGATTAGGAACGAAAGGATTGGCAGTGATTGCTTTTAACGCAGTGAAATGAAATAATGGCGACAAGTGAAAACGTGAGCCGGGCCGGGAATCGAACCCAGGTCTCCCGCTTCGGGACAGTGCTCGCCTCCCGTCCGTCTCAAATTCCCACAAGTCGCACACTATGGCTGTAGCGCCCCTATCGTTCATGCCCTCTTGCACTCGTCACTGCGATGAAGTAATTGAAGCCAACCCCGTCTTCCCGTGTAAATACTAATGATATTGCTGTATTGCTGTGGTTTCTATTCGTACGATAATCCGCAATGGCGAGTGTAAAAGGGCATGAACGATAGGGGTGCTACAGCCATAGCCTGTGAGTTGTGGGAATACGAGACGGACGGGAGGCGAGCTCGGGTAGCCAAGTGGTTAAGGCGACTGCTGCTCCGAACCGGGAGACCCGGGAATGCCCTAAAAGCAGCCGCTGTCAATCCTTTCCTTTCTGATCCTTCTTTATAAATCATTTGCAAAAAGAAAAAAAAAAAAAAAAAAAGAAAAAAAATCTGATTCGTTGATACTTAACCGAAGTTTTAGTATAAATATTTGTTTCCGTGAAAAAAATCGAGAATGATATTATTGACATTGAATTTAAGTCTCTTTTTATTTCCGGCCGCGGTGGCCGAGGAGACTGAGGCGCTTCAGTCACGCTCTGCACGGCCACTACGGTCGGGGGTTCGAATCCCTCCTCGGGCATGGATATTTGTGCCGTCTTTAGTATAAGGTAGTTCGTAAGTAGTTTGTAAGTTTAGGGACTGATGACCCTGTCGTTAAGTCCCATAAGCTTAACAAACATTTGAACATTTGATTTTCTTTTTTATTCGAAGCGCATGGAAGGTGGCGTCCTTAGTACAGATCTGTGGTGTGAACCTGGAATGATTTTACAAGTGCCTGGCTCATTACTTTAGCATGATCATCATCATAACAAAACTTACCAACTACTTTTATTGTAATGGGAATCTGCATAAGCAGAGGAGCCGAGACAGCTGGTTTCAAATTCCTTTACTGACCGGTTTTGGCAATTCTACGTAACCTTGGTTTCCTTCACGGGTTGTCCGATGTGCAGATTAAATAACATTGGCGAATGGCTACAACACTATATTTTACCTCTACTACCTTCAGAATTTTAGAGTGTATGCCAGTAAAAAGTGTCTAAATCTTTCTTCAAATTTACAAACGCTATATATGTGCGTTTGCCTTTCCTTAACCTGTCTTCTAAGTTAAATTGTAGTGTCATAGGATCTGATGACCACAACAGTTAAGTTCCATAGATTTGCAGACATATTCATTAATAATGCCAGTATAACTTTTGAAAACTGTTTTCCTCTAAAAGTAACTCAAATTAAAAAGTAGTCTATAATAAAACCATGGATTACACAAGGAATACAGATTTCATGTAAGACCAAAAAGAACATTTATCTATCAGCTAAGAGTAGTTCCAAAGATGATGACTTAGCTAAATATAAGGAATACTGTAAATTTAAAAAAAGTAATTCAGACATCTAAACAAATGCACTATGAGAAAAAAACTTTGAAAAGATTCACAACATCCATTTCAGAACATGTAAGACATTCCCATCCGGTATATGTATAAAGTATGAAGAAGAGAAATAGAAGAGGTTGACAGTATAAAATTCCTGGGATTACAGCTTGATAATAAATTCATTTGGGAGGAGCACACCACAGAACTGCAGAAATGACTTAACAAAACTGTATTTGCAATACAAGTGGTATCAGACATAGGTGACATAACAATAAAAAAGCTTGCATACTTTGCTTACTTTCATTCCATAATGTCATATGGTATAATATGTTAGGGTAACTCTTCAAGTCAAGCAAGAGTATGTGCTGGAGTCCAAACACGTGTAATACGTATTATTTGTTGTGTAAAATCATGGACATCCTGCAGAAGCGTCTTCATAGAACTGGGTATATTAACTACTGCCTCTCAGTATATTTATTTTTTACTGAAATTTGTCATAAATAACATATCCCTTTTCCCAACGAACAGCTCAGGTCATATTAGTATTATTACATTATCAACTTGTAAAAGAGAGAGAGAGAGAGAGAGAAGAAAAAAAGGACATGTTCCACAATTCAAACGATGCAAGTGAGCTGTTTCTGTAGATATGCTAAACACTCTTTTGATATATACAAAGTATAAAATAAGATCAAGTAAGAAGAACTTGAAGGAACGACGACCATTGCACACAAAAGACTTAGATTTGATTGAACTGAAAGCTTCCATTGGGTTGTTATATTTATTAGGATGTATGTCGGGACATGAAGATGTTGCGGCGCTATTTGCATCGGATGGTACTGGTAGGGACATATTCCGCGCAACTATAAGTTTGATGATCAGTCCACTAGAGCAGAAAGAAAAATTTACAATAAACTAGCAGCCCTTAGTGAAACATGGAATCCATTTGTTGCTAACTACAAGTCTTAGTATACACCAAGTGAAAACGTCACTATTGATGACATGTTGTTTCCCTTTCATAGACGGTGCACTTTTAAAATGTACATGCCGAAAAAACCAGGAAAATACGGTATAAAAATAATTTGTATGTGTGACTTGGTACCCATTTTATGTGTAATGCTTTTATATACACAGGTAAGGAACAATGGAATGATGCACTATCTGCTCCCACCAATGATAAGCTGAAACTTATTACTTCCATCCAAGGTTCGAATCACACTTTTTCTGTTGATTGGTTTATGTCGGTGGAGTGATCTGCAAAACCTACTAGAAAATCCTCTGACTGTGTTAGGTACTCTAAAAACGAATAAACCAAAGCTGCCCCCAGAATTTAAGTCTAATCGGAAACGTCAAGTAGGTTCAACAATCTTTGGTCATAATGATAAGATGACAAATTGTTCGTATATTCCTATAAACAATTGGGAAGTTGTGTTATTATCAACAATGCATCATGATAAAGAAATAAAAAAAGAAAGTGGAAACCAGACCTGATAAATGACTACAACAATGCTAAAGGTAGATTTGTCAGCTTAGATCAACTTTGCGATCACTACTCAGTATCTAGAGGCACAAGGAGATGGCTAGTGGTAATATTTTATGCCATTTTGAACATTTATGATAAAAATTGCGTAAATGTTTTAAGGTGTAGTGAAAATTCCACAGAAACAAACCGTACAGAACCTCTAATGCAGCTTGGGAAATCTCTAATTCGCCCACATATGAAACATTGGAATCTGAAGCATTTTCCTCAAGATCTACAATCCATCATACGCAAACTCTCAGGGATACAAGCTTTTCAACGTGGCCTCAGCGAAGAGCCACTAAGAAAATCCAGATGTGAATCATGTCCAAGGCAATCAGACAGAAAAACTAAAACATGGTGTGAAAAGTGTGGTGTGTTCATTTATGGGGAACATACCCATTTCGTATGTGACAAATGCAAATAACTGTATGTCACCAGATACTACACTGTATTTTGGCCCACTTTAGGTTACGGTAGTAACACTAAAAGAGGGCCTTTGCAAACGTTTTTTGACAGCTAGAAATTTAAATGAAAATAACGGCTTAACCATGCATCTGACACAAAAATTGAATAAACCAAATTTGTAGAGGAGAAAATTCTCCACAACTTTGCTCTCTTATGTTTTTTCATATCTCGTATCGTTTCAGATATTTACAAAAATAACGGCGATTTTGGGATGTATGTATGTCTGTCTGCCCATAAGGTTTTCCCTGTTTTCAAGACGAGCAGTTCAACCGATCAGCACCAAATTTTGCACACATAATTGAAGGCCGCCAGAGACCAGAACCTCCCTTTTTCAAATTTTTCGGACAACAAAATACGGTAGTAATACAAAAAAAAAAACGTTTGTAATATAATTGTAATTGCAACCGAACCGTTCATCTGACACGAAGGTTAAATAACCTAATTGGTAGAGGGGAAAATTCTCTACAACTTCGCTCTACTATGGTTTTTTTCATATCTTGCATCGTTGCAGAGATATTTGCAAATTTTAACGATGTCTGTCAGGCTGTAACATGTTCCCACTTTTTAGGTCGAACCTTTCAACCGATCGGCACCAAATTTTGCAGAAATAATTGTTGGCTACCAGAGACCAGAACCTCGCTTTTTTTAAATATTTTGGACAAGAAATACATTAGTAATACAAAAAAGCCGTTTGTAATGTAATTTTAATTGCAAATAAACTGTTCATCTGACACGAAAATTGAATAAACGAATTTGTGGAGGAGAAAACTCTCGACAACTTTGTTCCCTTATGTTTTTTTCATATCTCGTATCGTTTGAGAGATATTTCCAAAAATAACTGAGTTTTGACACCCTCCATTAAATTAACGAAAACCAGCCTTCCGCAGATGTCACGTGAATTCCTCGGCTACAACTGTCTCTGGCATATGCCATCTTGTGTTGCGTATTTGATGCTTTTCTTATTGTTACTTACACGTTGCCATTTCAAAGCAATGGTGCACTGAAGAATTAACTAAAAGACGTCGTTCTTCGTATGATAAATTATAATCTATTGTCTACAAATGCCATATTAGCATCAGTTAATAACGGCCATCAATAATAAGAGATTAAAGAACGCAATTCCTGTTATCTGTAGCGTAGTGGGCAATGTGTTGGACTATGACGCTGAAGGTCAGTGGTTCGAAACCCGCCAGTGCCTAAAATTGTTTTTCCTACAAGGGTTTAGGACACTCTTATTAATTAATTTTTTATTATTTACATTGTTATTTTGGTCCAAAGTGTTCGCAAAAACTTATAAAACTACAAATCTAAAGTGGGCCGTAAAACACGTCAGTGCGATTTTTTTCTTAGTATTATTGTTTTTAATTGTATTTATTGAATTTGTCACTGTCAGACGATACAAACTGAAAATTGAAATGAAAATGGCATAATTCCTACTGATAAGTTATTTGATAATTAAATATGTGCATATTAAGGTAACCTGAAAACACCAGCATAGTTCAGGATTAATAATAGATAAACCAGGCACGTGTGTATCTCTCGCAGGTGGTGAGGCAAACAAGTCTGGATCTGTCTGGAATCCCCCCCCCACGCCAAGCAAAGATGGTGTTTACAGGTATGTAATGTCTTTGTCCACATACATCAGGACGTTGTGCAGCTGTCAGCATCTCGTGGTTGTATAATAGCGCTGCTCTGAGAGAAAATGAAGCCTCCGACTGCTGTCTGTGTTCATGTACAGGAATCTCCCAATAATTGGCGCTACGCATCTGGACTAGTCATTCCCATCATTCATGCGCTGTGCAGGGTATCAGGCAAGTCCGGTAGACAACAGTGCTCTCTCAACCGCTTATGCGTCGATACATGGGAAGGGGTCTACACTCTTGGTGCTCGCCGTGGCTATGGACAACCGAGCACAGCGCTGCTGCTGTGGCGTCCTCTCAGGTCTGGAGGATGGGGAGGTCATTCCAAGCCAATGTCAAGTGCAGACTGAGAAAATGTGATGGAAAGGAAGGGATGGGGTGGTAGGCGATGGGAGAAACAGAACATGTGTTTAACTCATTTCAATGTAGGCATAGGACAGAGTTTCTGGTTGTATGTATGTCGGCTAGTACCAGGAGCTATAAAGTTTGTAAAATAATTAGATGAGTTTCCAAAATTGTATACACATGTTTCATATTAATTTGATATGAAAATTAGGAAAAAATAACAATCAGGGGCAGAGGTGATGTCAGTGGCAGATGTCCCAGGATGAGCTAGTCTGGACGTGATGGCTTGGGGGGGGGGCAGTCATTCTCCAAGTGAGCACTTGTTGGGGCAGTGGGTCAGGCCAGTGTGGATCTGTCAGAACTTAACATAAGGGCAACTATGCATTTATTGGAGGTGGGCACGTCTATAGCTTATGGGGGTTTTCCACCCTGTGATCTGTGTCATATTGGATTTTGTGGGAGGCCCCAATCTGCTGCCCATGTGGATTTTGAGATAACTACTGAAGGCTGTTTGCAAGCTGGTAATTGCTGCATAATGGTGTGGGTTGCTCTTATATGGAGTGTACTGGGTCCTCTAATCTAACTGAAATTATCACTGACTGATATGGCTGCTACTGGCAACCATTAATGGACTTCACATTCTGAAACAAAGATGTAATTTTTATAGATGACAATGCACCAAGTCACCATCCATAATTGGTTGCGATTTGTTTAAAAAATTAAAGTCAATGATTTTGCCATGCAGATCGCCCAACATGTATGCAATAATATCGAAAAGTGCGCTTGTGCTCAGAGAACTGTACTGGCAACACTTTCACAATTATAGTTGGATGCACAGACAGCATGGCTCAGTATCCCTGTTATTCAATTCCATCGATTTGTTAAGCCGATTCCACATCGATCTGCTCCACTTGGGAGACCGAGAGGAGGGATTATTAACTGATATGTGTTCACATACATATTTCAAAAGTAATCACTCACTTTTTTGGCTGTCTTCTTTGGTTCTGTTCAGATATAATCTTTGGTGTGTCCCAATCTTGATAACCACTGTTTATAAACTTGGATAGTAACATAAAATATAATAATTTGAGTCTATAATGGAGATTCTGCCAGCCCACCACAATATTGCAATAAAATAAGACGTTTCGGCTTGCTGGGCAATATGAAATATTTATTTTACAAAAATTCATATATCAATTTTGTTCCCATGATGGAACATAATCATTACAGATTGCAAGTCATGATGACTTATGTACTCTGCATAAAACATTTAATGGTCAGATCCATAAAATAACTAAAATGGTCTTCTTGGTTCATGTCAGCATTTTAAAATTTTAAATTTGTGATGTGTACCAGGAACACTGGTTTAGTTATTTGATGAATCTGACCATTAAATGTTTTGAGCAGAGTACATGAGTCATCATGGCTTGCAATCTGTTCTGATGATGTTCCATCATGGGAACGAAATTGATATGTGCATTTTTGTAAAATAAATAGGTCATATCAACCAACAAGCTGAAAGGTCTTATTTTATTTGCAATACTTGGAGGTTACAATAATTGACTGTTAAAATAAATACCTCAATAATACCTGTATTGCTTCAACAAAAGTATGTTTCACGTTAAGATGAAAGGAACATAAAGAGTGGCAGGCACTTATAAACACTCCAAAATAGATTCTAGAAATCCACTTCTATAAAGCTGGTAAAGCCAGGTTTACATATGGAACGAAATTTACGTCACTTATCTGCCATTTGTCTTACGTCATGGAAGTTGCTTGTGAAAATTTGACAAATTCCAGTGACACCACTTTTCTACTTTCCTCAAAGTAAAAGTCGTTTTAACCGAGGCTAATGAGAAACACAGGCTGTGGTGTGCACATCATGTCACATAAGCAAGGTAGTCCTGAGCCGGCACAATCACTAGCTGATTGGCCAGCCACTGGGACACAGCCCATTGTCTCATAGTGGCCAGCCACTCAGATAGCGATCACGCCGGCTTAGGACTAACTTGCTTATGTGACATGATGTATGCGCCGTGGCCTGTCTTTCTTGTTGGCCTTGGTTTTGACTATGTGACGACAATATGCTTAGAATCAAAACAAACTGCTGCCATCTTGATTTCAAGGCACTTGAAACTAAAGCTTTTTTGATGTTTCGTGTATTTATGCTTACATACCAGGAAAAAATTTTTAACTGCACATCACATTAAAGACCTCTATAAAATACATCGTTTATAGTATGGTTTGTTGCACTGCAGTGACAGGGTAGTTCGACTTTATAATATAGTCCCAAAATTTTTTTGAGCACATAATGTTTAATTTATATTGTCCTATACGATATTTTTCTAATTTGGTGTTTACCTAAGATTTATGTGTGAATAAGCAAGTGTTAAAAAGTGATTACTGAAAGGTAATTTGTAGTTACTTAAGTCTACAAATAGTGAAAATTAATGCAGTGCTGGCAGTGTGTTTAGATTGTAGTGTTGACATTTTCAATTCTGTTAAAAACTTGTCAATTGGTTTTCAGAAAGGGTAACAAAGTTTCTGATAGCAGTATAATTTCAGATTGATGTATCTCTTTATAAAGGAGATGAACTATATTACAGTGTATTTTGATGCTATTGTACAAGCATAAATGTAAAATGCGGTTGAGATAAACATTTCGTTATATTTGACAGATGTGGGGTGTAAGAGATGTTAGCTTTGAAATAAGTCTCAAAGACATTGTAAATATCATCCAACACATCTTATTAGAATACACACTGTGTTCCTTAAAACAATTGTATAAATTTGACAGAGAGATGACAGATAATTGCCAGATGTTACATATCAAAGTGTCACTTGCAGTACTGTATCACTTGAAAAAGTATTGCATCTCTAACGTATTGGACTTTTTAACAGGGCTCTAGACACATATCTACAGTTAACTGAAATTTATTCTGCCACCTGAAATTGGTTCAAGAATGCAATTTCCTTTATGAGTGCTAATTTGTTTGCACACATTTTGATGCTCCAGTGTTATTTCTGTGCAAAGCCCACTTCCAAATACAACATTTATGCTTTTTTGTACAGGATTCCAAGCTCGATTCTAATGCAATAACCCAAATGATAACTGCAGTGTCTGAATAACCTCAGTTGATGCCCTATTGAAAGGCATGTAACTAGAATAATGACTGGAGTGTGAGGAAAAGACAGCTCGCTGTGTCACTGCCATATCATGTCACTTGCTGTGGCATCATTTAACTTATATGTAGACCTGTAAACAGTATACTGAATATGAATCTTGTCTAGTTAAAGAAAGAGAAACAGTGATTTTGCTGACTACATCAACAACTGCAACTGCTGTTTCCTGGACGCCATATTTGACTGGACTAGGAAATCCATATCAGGCCGTAACGCCAATTCACACTAGCCATCACGTCGTCATCACTGCCACTGTCACGTCCAAACACTGCCATGTCAAGCTATATTCATACTGTCTATCACATCAATTCGTTTAACCCAATATTCGGCGGTAAAAGTGAGGATATGAGTTATCATCCACGACGTAAAAAGTCGGCATGTAGTATCGGAATTCAGGAACTAAGACTGCTAAGTTTTATTAGTGGTCAATATGATGCATGTATTAATCAACTTAAAGTGGTAAAGGGCAAAGAAGTGAAATCATATTTTCAAAAGATCGACGTTTATTTCCAAGCGAAAATATATACTATGTTTGGTTGTGTGGCCATCTTCTGCAGCAGC
Source organism: Locusta migratoria (assembly GCA_026315105.1). NCBI lineage: Eukaryota > Metazoa > Arthropoda > Insecta > Orthoptera > Acrididae > Locusta > Locusta migratoria. The sequence goes on from CM048749.1 coordinate 362,928,246, forward strand.
TATATATACATGCAAACACATCAAACAGTATTTATAAGGGAACATATAGAGTATGTTTCCCTTATTCTTTAAGTTTTTCCTCTTTACTTAATTAATAACATCAGAAACAACTGAGTTTTACTCGTTTGTTGGAGCTACTTTCTTCACTTAAAATGCTGTTTGATGAAAATTGCTTCATCATCTTATATTCTCTTTTATATACAGTATAGCTGTCGGCCTTTTTTGTTTATCTATTCTGAAACGTAAACTATTTTTCTTTCTTTGCTTTTGGAAGATCACTTGATCGAAAAAATATTCAATCCATCATGGAACACAAAGTATAATTATAAAATAATGATTAAGAAGAAAAAATTACTTGTAATCTGTATAATCATGTGCTTCCGCATGAGTGAACAGCAGACGACCGTTCTATCGTAACTTTCTTCATGAGAAACGTTAACGTGACGTGGCGTGATGTTGTGGTGACGGAGAGTATGAATGCCACCATTGGAAATGCATCTGGGAATGTTTTGACTGGAGTGACCTGACTAATACTGTGAATTGGCATTTAACATGCAATCATGACAGCAACAAAAGGTTTACGAAATTCGGTTTTCGTATTCAGGAAGATGCTTCGCATATTAAAGGCTAATTCACACTGTCCGTCATGGCACTGTCACGTCAAGTTGTATTCAACACTGTCTGTCCGTCACGTCAATTCGTCCATCTCAATACACAATGTTGAAAGTGAGGTTATGAGTGGCGAAATGTTATGTAGAAAGTCATGGTTCAATACTAGAATTAAGGGAACAACAACACTAAATGTTATTGATGACCAAAGAAAACTTTACAGTGTATGTTTTTCGCCAACTTACTGGGAACTGAAACAACATTTCAAAACATTTTCAAGCGAAAAACTAAACATATAAAACATCAAACAATACTTATAAGAGCAAAAAAAGCGCATGCTTACTTTATCCAGTACGATTTGCCCACTGACATTGTTAATACCATCGTAAATAACTGAATTTTTGTCTTTCATTAGAACTGACTTTCTCATTTAAAATGTTATTTAATGAAAAATGCGTAATCAAATTACAATCTTATTAAAATAAACAGTTTGTTTCAGTCTTTTCTGTTACAATGTTACGTAACATAAACCATTTTTTGGTTTCAGATATCCGACCTCGATTTTAGGGGGACACTCAATTGACAAAAATATTTAAGTCGTCATGAAACATTTGAGATTCACCCCTAAAATGAGGTCTAACAAAAAAATAAAGATGAATAAGACACATTTTCATATAAACAGTGCAATCGTCGACTGCAACATGTAATTCGCGTGACGAAAATAGGTTAACTTCCGATATTAGCAGACGGCCGTTCCGTCAAAATGTTCTTCTCGAGAAAGCTTGACGTAACATTGACGTAACGTTAACGTGACGTGACAGTCCGTGACGGACAGTGTGAATGGCGCCATTCGAAATACATTGTGGAATGTTCTGACGGACAGTGTGAATTAGCCTTAACAGCATGATTCATATTCCTATGACCTAGAGTGCTCTGACCAAGGAGGTTAAAATAGGGGGAGATGGTGTTACGTATGTCGTGTGTAGCGATTGGCTGAAGCCAGGGGGCGTGGCAGTCCGCCATCTGGGGGTGATCAAAACAAACGTTTCTCCATTAAAATCCTGTATGTGATTTGCCCTCTATATATAAACCCGCCAAGTTGACATTCACATTTAAGTACGTATTTAGTTACAACATACTTTCGTTGAGAGAGCCACATAATCAGGCAGTTGGGAACTAAACATATGATGCGAAATTTTATTATTTAAGTATGATCTACATCTCGGCAGTAATAGCTCAAACTTGCAGTTTGTTCTTAAAGCCACAGAATTGATAGTCATATCTGAGTAAGTACGAAAATACAGCACACTTTTGTAGACAAGTCCACCTTATCATAAAGTTAGCAAATTAATTTTTATGCGAAAATTCACTCTTTAAACATGGGCAACATCATGGCAGTAGGAGGTCACAGTACATTATTTTTACGATAATTTCACTACAAAAAATCAGTGACTTCCATAATGTCAGCGTTTAAATAGTGCTTTTTAGTCCTAAGAACTAAAATTCACATGAAAAATTTTACCTCCTTAAAACACTGTCGTTTGCTCTGTCATTAAAGCCACTGACTTCACATGGATATTTGTAGAGTATATACCAATAAACAAAATACATTTGTGGAGGAATATTTATAAGCATACAGGTAACTATTTGCTGAGGCGAAATTTCACTCATTATATACTGACTGCATTGTGTCAAAACATTCGATTATTATATGTCAATTAGCTGTATTACTTCATAGTAACAGAACTATCCGATCACTTATTGACCTAAGGTACAATTAACCTTTCCTGCAAACACAAAAACTTACACCTTACCTTCATACATCTTTTTTCCATCTTCATAAACCATCTGAGTGATAGATACTTGGTTTTTTTTATTTTTTTTATTTTTTTTTTATTTTTGGATATGTTAGAATACATACAATGCTTGATTTTAAGTCGCACAGCACCAAACATAATGTAGGTATTGATACTTTTGCAAATGATATATCTAAGAGCAAGATTAAAACAGTAGTTGATACAGGGCAACGACAACGAATATTGAATAGCGAAAAAAGGGTATGTTTACTTGTGAGCAGTATCAAAAGAGGCACAACTCCTCAAAATTTCTTTAGCTTCCTTTCCTAACTATAACAAACTTTACAGAAGAAAAGCTTGAAACAAGAAACCATTGGTAAGTTTCCGAGTAGGCCTAAGTGTTCACTCTGTGTGAAGAGAAAAAGTTTAGTGTAGCAACATATGATCGAAAAATTTGATGAAAGGTTTTTGTTTTATTCCAGAGGATGGTGAAGATTTCTGATAAATAGGTTCGTTTGACAGACAGACACCAGAAGCAGCTAGGGGAAAAGCAAATCAGAATACGACTGCCATAGCTATAAACAGTGCCTATGTACAATGTTGTAGGATTCATCTTTAAATAGATTTGTTGTCATTTTTTTATAAATTAATTGAAGTCAGGTGTGTTATGACTTGAGTAAGCACTAATTATCAGCACAAGAAGCTGATTATGAGGACTGAAACTATAACTGTAACTAATACCGTACCTATATTTGGTAAGTGCATGGTACAGAATATTTGCTTCCTTTGATGGCATAGGCTATCATACCAGTATATTTCAGCAGAAAATTCCATGTTTAACAAAATGACTTGAAGTGTTCTGTGTGGAGTTATATTTAAGAGTTGGTTACTTTTTGTGATTCCAATATACCCTTCAGTAATGGAGAGAATTTATTAACCTAGTTGTTATGGGCCACTTGTAGCAAACCATCTATCATTTGGAGGTGAGGTTTACCTCAACAAGGTAACCACATATCTAAATACCCACAAGTTTCTCCTCCCCAAACTAATACCTCCTCTAAATCTTGGTCTTCCCTACAGCCTAATCAATGTAAAGATTAAAGACGAGAGAGGCTAAGAACCCTGTCTCATTCCCTTTGCAATGACTACTTTCCTGTCACAGTTGTCAATTATTATTATGTTCTGCTTGTTTTATAACAGTTCAACTTTATCTACAATTCATAACAAATACTTTAGTCTGAATCCACTCCCTGGAAATCTTTTACAGTTTAAAATTTGAAACACCTGTCTTACCTTTATATAACCAATGTGAAAACTTCCAGGTCTTTTCCATATATACAACCTTTTTATGATTATTTATGTTGATTCTGAAACACCTGTCTTACCTTTAAATAACCAGTCAGAAACCTTCCAGTGTCTCCAGGTCTTTTCCATGAATACAACCTTTTTATGATTCTTAATGACATGTTAGCTATGATTTAATTCTGTTATGTGCAAAATTGTACCATATGAGTATATAAGTATATGGTATAAGGGTGAACAGAAAAATAAATAAATAAAATCATTTTACTTTTATTACCTGCTCTTTTTAAAACAGCAGATCCCATAGCTAAGTAAATGTTTTACAGGAAATATTTACAGGCAAAAATACTTTATAGGAAGGATATAGAAGCAGCCAAAAAGAACTTTATCTATAATGGTGTATATGTGACCTTTCTGAAATTTGCACAGACAATCCCAGCAAGTGTGTGATAAATCTAGATCACTGCAAACCCACATTCATGTGTTTAGTAGTGATGACAATATGGTTTCCACTGTCTAGTAACTGTTAAGAAAAACAAAGAACAGAATACAGACATGTCAAGCAGTCAACACTCCAAAACGTGTGACATTTTACGAGCAGTGATTATTACAAAGTTCAGCCTACTAATTACTGAAATACAGTCCCTGGAACAGGTAAAATTTTGAGAAACAATATCACACAATTTATGCCAAAACCACGGTACACTTTGAATGGGTTCTTTGACAGTGAAACAGCAAACTGGACTGCTTAAACTGTGCATTGGTATATGAAATTAAAAAAAAAATGTTCTAAACCTTGCAACGCTGACAGTCTATCAAGTCATGACTGGTGAAAGAGGTAGCTATGATAATAATCCGTACAATCAATGATGAAATCTGTAAAAAGAAGTTTGAACAATCGGGAGCAGACTTAAATGATTAAGTTATTTACAACACAATATCCAATACTTATTTCACTCCACAAAGGTAACATGTAGCATAATTTTATCATAATTCAGAGAACAACTTGGAGTGGTAGTGTCATTCTCAAAATGACACAATAGAAATTACAATACAACAATATATGAACAGTTCAAATAAGACAGCACATAAAAATTAAAACAGTTCACAAAAATTACACATCTTTGCACATTTAAAAACAGTTTGAAAAAAATTATTATTGATAAATGTTAATGTAAGCAACAAATGGCACTGAAGATTGATTTGATTAACAACTGAGATAAACTGATGTTATACAATGAGAAATATTTAATGGTGCTAACCACAAAACTTTTACAGTAGGTCTTATGGCAATTTTATTTATGCAGTCTCATGGCAGTCACAAATGAAACTAATTTTACACCAGTTTCTTGTTCTTCAGTATACACTACAAAACTGTAGCTAATTAAAATGGAGAACATGACAAAATAAGGCAACAAGTGTATAAAAAGGGGAGAATAGGACTGGAGAAAAGAAATTTGTAAAGAGGTGATGATAGGAGAAAGTGGCAAATAAACAGGAAGAAAATAAATCAACAAAATGTGTTTACATAAAACAAAATATTCCTGGAATGCAACCCAGTTTGTCTTATCTACTTTTAACTCCAATAATATGTTATTGGCCTTGAAAAATAATTAGTTTTGTATATTGAGATCTAATTTTGTTCTTATGGGCAAAGTCATTTTGCGTTCTTACACCATGGGCCATTCTCGACTGTAAGTATCTTCTAGCAATGGCTTTTAAAAGTAAAACTAGATGATTGTCCAGAGGCAGTTGGTCTTTCATGTGAGTACTCAAGTTCAGGAATAATGGCTTATTTATGCACATACTCAGAACTTCATTTACCAGGACATCAATTGTATTCTTTGGACAAATATATTTTCCACCCTTATTGCTGTACCGGAAAACTTGCTCTGCAGTAATACACACTTCAACAACATCATCTGCAGGCATAATAAGTGCCCCACGGCTCTTTTTCTGTATCAGGGAGAAAGAAGGATGGGTACCACCACCTCTCAGAGCTGTGGCACAGATTTCACACTTAATTTTCTCCTCCAAATATTTAACTACAAACCCAGCTATGTATACTGCAACACACACAGAAACATGAGAGAGACTATCACTACTTGGGATGTAGTCATGGTCATTGGTGTCATTATAGCCACACTCTGCTGAAAGCAGGCACTTCCTGTTTGTTGTTAAATTTATACACTCCACAGGTGTTAATGTGCTCGGGACCGTAAGGATAGGTACATAATCAAGTTCAGTACAGTTCCCTTTCTGAGAGTCTCTCAGCTCATGCTGTACAAGGATTTTTTTATATGCTGACATAAAGTGCCTGGCAGTTGGATTATTATTCCATTCTCCACGAAACCTTATTATGCCAAACATAACTTCTAAATGGTCTTGCGAGCATTTGTACATTGGCAAAAATTTAAGTACAGGTGTACATCCCTCACCTTGTATTAGTTTGGCGTAAAGATGCTGTAAACTTGCAATACAAACTATAAATCCAATGAACCCTGTTCTTCTGTTTGACAGAATGACTAGTTCATTGGTAGCTTTCAATTTTAGCATAAGCAAATATTGCCTTGCTTCAGTAAGGAAGTTTTTTACTTCTTCATAATTTGCAGCATTAATTGGTTTTTTTCCATCCACTTTGGGCCATGCTCCTTGAATTCAGTATATCAAAAAGGCGATTCATTATTCTTATAAATCTAACTGTAGCACTACAACCAAAACAACCTGGTATACCTAGGGAAGATGCTACCTCTACAGCATCAGCAACTGAATCACTAAACAACTGAGTTGCTAATGACACTTTCATTTTGTTTTTCACCCAATTAATATGAGGTGCCCATAATTTATTTGCTAAATGGACACCCTCACTTTCCTGGAGTCTGTGTAAAGCTTCAATGTACCTCCACGCAATTATACCACCATCACAATCAATCAGTTCTTTTTTGTCACCTAAAGTGTTTCGCACTAACTTTAGCATATGCGGGGGATCAAGGAAAAGGGACACAGAGTTGTGATTATCAGAAACAAAAGTTGTGCATAAATTTGACGTGTCAATACAACAACCGAGAGACGAAGCCATGGCAATATTTGATGCAGCGCCATCACATGTCAAAGATACAACTTTGACACCTGAAGACTCTGCCAGAGCAATGCAGTTCGTTACTAAATTGGCCCTTTGGGCTCCACTCATACCTGCAACTAAAAAATACCCAACAGGCAGTTTCCAGCTGCCATTTATGCCCACAAGCATAAAAACCACTGCCTCTTTAGCAACTGGCAAACTATCCGATTCAACAGTGGAACCTACGTCAACATAACCATAATATTTATTTCCATCAAATTCAATGTGCTGCCTGATTGTCACGTCATCCATTAGAAGACTACACAGGAGAGGATACTCTGAACTGCTGGAGTCAATTTTGTTTTCAATATACTAAATGCCTCACTCGTGAAGCCCGGTGCTGCATTCACAGTTTCATACCATTTACACATTGTCCGAGGATGCGGCAAGCATGTATCAAATGTTGTCCTCACATAATTATATGCTTTTGGTGAATAATAATTTAATGTTAAGGCAAAGGACCTTAAGGTTGAGTCATATTTTCTAGAAAGAGGAGAACCTGTGTTCTTTGCAATTTGATGTGACAGTAACTGTTCACTCACTCCTTACACACTCTTCAAAACAGAAACACATTCATCATCTACATAATTCTTCTTCTGTAAGGACTTTATAACATTTGTCAAGTTAGCATTTCTCTTCTTTAGGCGACGGTTTGCTTGCTGAAGAACCTTTATCTTCTTCCGGTACTGTCTATTTGCTTCACATACAGTGTCCAATTTCCTCTTGATTTGGACAATAGGGTCAACATGTGGTGTGTCTGGATTCAGTGGAACTTCTTTTGGTAACACTAAAAACAAAGAGGTTCATAAAATTTAAAAGTTATCAACATGTTACATATTTTTTAATAAATTAAAATAATCAGAATTGAACAGCAAATTTTTATCACCACCGCCACTTTCAGGAGTAATGGTTATGGAAAAGAAATAAATGCCCCCCTCCCCCACATGCCTACATGACTAGCAGGTATACTGTACAGTATTCTTGTGACACTACCATACAAATTCAGTCATAAAAAGAGAGGAGAAAAATCCCATTCACTAGTTGTTTTACAGTCAGTGTAAAACTTACCCTCTTGGGAACTTGAAGACTGTTCCTCATGATTTTCACTTTGGTTTGCAGATACAATGACTTCCTGTCCTGATTTCTGTAAAACACGTCTCTCTTTTGTAACCTGAAACATTACAAACATTGCTCAAGAATGCAACAATATTCAAAATGCTATAATAAAGTACTATGGTCTAAAACTGTAATAATTTTGAGATAGGCCTACAACAGAGTTAGGTGTGACAGCAAAAACAATTCACCATATGTTTGGAGGAGATGACCAATTCTCATAGGGACAGATCTGAAATTGCAACTACTGAAATATTACCACAAAATAAACAACTTCTTCTATATACCTATTGTGAGCAACAAATCAAATTAGAATCAGCCAACACAGATAACAGGTTCCCGGCAGAATCTTTCACTACCTGACATTTTCTGAAGACATGAACAGCAATACAACTGCACATAAGATTAAATGGATTTTCATAAGAAATAAAACAAACCATGCTGAACAAAGTTTGTACCATAGCCTGTGATCTCGGTTATTTCGAAAGGTGAAAATATGGATTTGAGTTGGCTTAGTCAATCGATGTAAATGCCACAAAGTACAGTTTGTGGTAACAGATTAGTCTGTAGTTTAGCCAAATGATTACATTCACTACATGAAGTAGTCACAAAAATGACATGATAAATTACATGACAAGCACAAACACAAAATGTATACACACACATTCTCAAGTAGGCCTACAGGTCAATTACATTTTAATTCATTTCTTCAATTTCCTATGCATTCTCAAATGCCTTTGTGAACTACTCTTCCATTTCGTGTGCACATAGTGTATATATAGAGTGCAGAACACTATTCACTTACCTTCCCTATGAAACTAAAAAAAGTCCAACACTATACATACAGGGCTACACAAAACACACTGATCATTTATACACTAAAAAAATCATACGTTTAAAACATTCAATGATTTCTTGCGAGTAGCATTATGGAACACTGGGTTGTCTGAAACGTAAACAAACGGAAATAAGTCACGGATGGCTGATGTGAAACTAGAAATGCCAACAAGGAAACGTAATAAAAATTATGTGGCATGAAAAGTAATCGTGCACTTAAAACACTACAAACATTTGTGAAACATTAGAGCAACTTACATTCTGCATGTATGCGGAAAAAGACGAGAATATGCAAGGAACAGCGCCGTCTCTGATGCGAACACACGATTTCGACGTTCGATCTATGTCAGATTCCCTGAAATGGTCTGAACATATTCTGCTATATTCTGTTGGTTCATAGTCTTTTCGTTGCAATGCCTTGACCCATATGTTCTTCTTTGCGCTGTCCTTCAGAAACCTATGTACATAAAATTTTTAAGGTGGTGAATGAAATCACACTCCATATTTAAACCAGAAATATTGTAGTTTAGCTATTGCATTTACCTGTGAAAAGTAGCATTTGACTTCCCACTTCTGTTTGTGCACCCATAGGCAGCACAAGTAACCATTTTCTTCACAAAATAACGTTACTATTTCGGAGAATAACAGCAACATACACAACACAAACCACAATGTTTTGATCACCGTAACATGGCGGACGGCTGGCTTCACGTTTATTGCGTTAAGGCATCTCCCCCTATTTTAACCTCCATGGCTCTGACATAGTATTATACCAGAGATCGTATTTGAACGTGCGATGTAACATATCTTTCGTTATGAAGGAGTCGTATTTGAACGTGCGGTGTAGCATATCTTTCGTTACGAAGTCTCAGAAAAGGCGGGAGCATAGAGGTCGCGGGTGTCGCCAACAGAGCTCTAGCGCTGGCAATGTCGCCAGTCAGGTGGCAGCAGCGGCTTGCGGAGGTATTGGTGTGTCACGTGTCGACTGCGGCTGTGTGGCGCAGCGGACGAAAACAGGGCCGCGTGTGACAGGCGCACGTGCTAGGTCGCGCGTACAGAACAAGTGCACCTTAACGGTCACGCTTCCGCTTGGCGACATACAGCATTACTGAGATCTTTTGCATGTTACCAAATATCTTTCGCTTGTGTCGTCAAATTGTGTTTCACAAATTGTCTTATTGTAGCCTATGTCCTTCCTTTGATAAATTCTCCTAACGGATGCCTTTCACTCGCATGTTAGGAAGAAGATCTTAAGTCTTTATCATAAACTATGAGTTTTCGGCTTTGTTGTTGTAACATATTTGAACCATTTTTTTTCTTTTTGCATTTCTGAAGAACAGCAGAATTGCAGGACGTTACAGGTCGAACGTATGAATTACCTCCTTACGCAACAATGCAGATTTACGCCGCGGCGTAATAGCCGTGCGCACTAGGGCGCCGTGTTGCGGTGCGCGCGGCATTCCGCCGTCGGGGTTTCGAGTTCTCCCTCGGGCATGGGTGTGTGTGTTGTACTTCGGTTAGTTTAACTTAGTTTAAGTAGTTTGTAAGCTAGGGACTAATAAGCTAGCAGTTAAGTCCCATTGATTTACAGACATATGAACATTCCAGATTTACATAAGAAGTAAGCAAAAGTTACTTACGTAGGGAAAAGCGTAGAACTCGCTTATAGCTTATCTGCAGTGTGCTTAACAGATGTGCTTGGTCTGGTTAATGTTCATTTATAGAGAAAAATCATGTGGAGTATATTTTCGTTTGAGTTTTTTCAGCTACTTATTCTCTTTTGGGCCTTGTTCCTTTAACTCTACACTCTTTTTTTACTTGGCAGTTGGCAGCGTAGGTTGCTGGTTCATATTGTTCACGAGTAAGTGATCTGTTCTTCATCAGAACTTCTCCACCTTCATTTTAAGTACTGTAATAGTTTGAAATGGTCTTAATGCCCTTAATAATGCGTTTCGCCTGTCGGCATTGCTGCCGTATTCATCTTATACATTATGACCCCCATAGTGACGTATGCCAACATGTTATGCAATATAATACGTATGGTCATGCTGTTTTAACAGACGCACCAAAATAATGAATCGAAAACCTTTAACCAAATAATAATGCCCAAACGGACGTGTACCCCCACGCCTTACTGGACACAATTCAGGCGAGATATTGATTTTTTTTTATCGGCGTTCAGTACCTATTCAACAGGAACATTGTCTCTCTCTCTCTCTCTCTCTCCTTATCCCCCTCTTTTTTTATTTTTAGAAAGTACACTGTGCATGTAACGTACTTTTCTCTAAAGGAACTATCGAATGTTATTATACAATTTTTTGTAATTAATAACCAGACAGATAAAAATACAGGAACATTAACTTTTTTTACACGCTATAACTTACCGCATTCTTTTATTTACGAAATGTTGGAAGACGTGTTTAAGGGGAAAACTCTTCAATTTTGTCATTACTGCTTTATTATACTGCAAATTTTGCAATTAGTCACACTATCACTTTCGAAATGTATATTTTGTTGCCAGAGGCAACAGTTCTTTGGGGGCACAGTGGTTCAGCAGGTAACGTGGATACGGTTGTGGAGATAATGGTTGATTTCTCGGCGAGGTAGGAAATTTTGGTATACAGTGAACATGTTCATTTACGTAAAAGTTAATATGTTTCATTGTAAATTATTAACGTAATATGCTGTTAACACCGCTCGTTATCCAAGCCTTGTAATCATTAGGCCATTAGAGAAGATCAATTTTTATTATTGTTTTTATAACTTTTTCTTACTTCAAATTTTACCTTACGTTGTATTTTTTGTAAAACTTTGTAAAAGAGATGCTCTTATAATTCAGGGGAGTCCTCAACGCTTTCTGCTCAGAATTTACAGCGATGCCTATACATTTTCGGTACGCATTCTGTTCCTTAATTACGTCATTATTTGCCTGCCTTTTCAAGCGATAAATGCAGTGCCAGTTTCAGAAGGCGTAATTACGTTTACGTAACAATTTCGAGCCGTTCTCATTTCTGTGCATGATTTTGAATTAATCAGTTTCATCTTCTGCCTTGCGTTGTACAACACATTGTTTTGCGCGTGACGTAATTGTGCACAGACCATAGAGTAGAAATACCTCTGGAGTGAGCATTCAGATGCGCAGAACACATTTTGTGTCGTCAACATCTATTGCCGTTAAGGTCACGTGATCTCGGGACGACGTATGTTTGTCTGTAATGGGAATGACCTAAAGAGTGACGGTTCGATAACAGTGGTTTATGTGAATGCTACTTTTCGGTAGCTGTGACATTTAGTTGTGATTTGTCACTGGTAAATAAGAAGTTTGCGAATTCACAGCTTATTCTTTTAAAACTTTACCAATTACGATTTCTCCAATTTCTGCGAATTCTACGATGAATCACCTTCTACGCTACTTCAAGGTGACTCACATTTTCACGTAGCAACTGGCAGGTCACTGGCGAATATATATGCTAACTGTCAATTTTATTTACAACCTTGGGCGTAGTGTGCCGATGTTGGCAACAACCACGAATGGTCTTTGAATACTCAATCACATAGAATAAGAGGGAGTCATTTTTCGTGTTGGCCGTGAAATAAATAATTAATGATGTTCCTGCACTATGATCAACAGATTCTTGTATGTACTCATGTGTGGCCAGCAAATTTATTATCCTCGTAAAGTTAACATTTTGTTGCCAACTTTACCACGCTAAGTGGCCGAGGCCATAAGTAAAATTTATCAGTATCTCTGTTAAGGTAAACTGTGTCAGTGTCAGTGATATGTTCTTGCCTGTAAAGTGTGAAAATTGAAAATTTGAACAGTATATTGTTAAAGTCATTAACCGATTTGAAAGGTTGAAAAGTTCGTTCTCTTGTCAAAGTCATTCTATATTTTGCAGTTTTCTATCGTTATTAATAAGGCAGGGACTATTTACTTTACAGCTGCTAATATGCAAATGAAAGAAGTGCTACAAAGGAACCATCGAGTTCAAAATTTACATATGAATGGCAGTACTGAAAAAAAAAAAAAAAAATCAGTTTTATGAATGGACTACTGTTACACATTTGGTAAAGTGTGTCCGACTATGTCATGACCATAGGCTATGCTATACATCAATATGATCAATCTCTTGCTACAAACTTGATTCGACATTCAGATTCGCTGTCTTCAGAAATTCTCAAATGAGTTATCCCGTATCGACGTCATATAATGCAACACAGCCAAAATTCCAGGGTGTTTCAAAATGACTTGGTAGTAAACCTTGGCCTTCAATAGGTCTGGAAAACTTACGGATGGAATTGATTCTTCATTACTTTTTTGGTTTTTTGTGGATTGGTTTATTTTCTTTTTTAGGAAGCTGGCACGCAAATTTGCTTGCTGGTAACACTATTTACATTGTGCAATCTATGTGCAGTCCCTCAATAATTAAGATGAAATCTCAAGTAAGAGAAAATCAAACAAACGGGCTACAAAAATATTTCTGTTAACACTTATAACAACATATGTAATTCACCTCTGTTATTATGAATAAACAAATGGATCACCCGCAACATAACCTTTGAACTTAAGCAAAAGACTAATTCACAATGACCGTCATGTTAAGTTGTACGTTACGTTACGTCAACTTGCTTATCTCCGTACCGACCAATGTAAGTGAAGCTATAACTACTATCAATGATAAAATATGTTAAGTATAGTGTCAGATCTGAGAAAATAACAACGATGAAATTATTTAATGACCATAGTAAAGGTCGTGATCTTGATCAGTTGTATGTGGTAAGTACTGAGAAGGAAAACGTCATTTCATGAATTTTCTGGCGAAACCATTGACCAATATTCAAACACATAAAAAAAAAAAAAAAAACCTCAGCTTTGTTTACCTCAGTGAGTATTCATTTTTAAATATCTGAGTATTCATTTTTAAATATCTGAGATGCCGACATTGCTTCTGGAACAAAAACTCGATGGAAAAAAAAATACAATTCGTAATGTTACATCACAGTCATAAATTGAAAATTAAGAAACAACAAAAGCACAAAATCAACTACAGAGCGCGGCGGAAATAAATTTGCATGTCACCAGAAGACGATGTTGTTAAAATTTTGCTACCGAGAAACCCTAACATGACATGACACGATACTTAGTGTGAATTAACGAACAGCGTTGTCCCAAGATCACGTGATAACTCCAGTTTAATGTTGAGCACATGCGCAGAATGCAATGCTCACTCCAGAGATATTTCTACTTTATGGCACAGACACGGTCAACTTCTGTAGCAACTTTGCTCGCAAAAGTGTTGCCGTCAACAATGCTGCAATGTAGCAACAAGAAACTAATACTGCGGTATGGACCTGAAATATTACTCATAAAGCAGACTGTTGCCGAAATGTGGCCTAGGAGTGAAGGTGGAAAATATTTCTTATGGCCGGACCACGTGCATCTCTGTCCTGCCTGTAAATACCCCACTCTCTCTTTGCTGCCTTTTCCACACTGACGGCGCTGAACCACAGTCACAGACAAACCACAGTCTATCACAGACAGTCGCAAAACTATCTAGGAAAAAAATTCCAGCTGAAGCGATACTAGCGCTCCAAGCGGCCAGTAGGGAATAACAGTGGAATGGCATGATGCAAACTGAGAAGCCGTTTTTAATGCTGTAACTTTCATATTTCCTGGTCACTGAACGTTGTTGTGAACTTTCTAATATAATTACTAAAACCTCATTAAAGTAGTGTCACTGCTTCTGTTAGTGGCAGTCTATAATTTAACAAACTGTCAGTGCAGTGTAATTGATACAGTTCACAATACCGGAGTCATATTAATATCGTCTGAAACCTTATGAAAGCAGAAATGAATTGCAACCTGATGTGCTGAAGTATATAAAAGGAACTGATTCTGATTATGTTAGCATTCTCGAGGCGTACTGACATGATGTTCCACAAGTTTTGTTTTAGCGAATTTCAGACTTGTAATATTTTGTAAAGTACCCACGATTTTGACATTGTAGGGGACTAGATTCTACATCGTTGTTTAAACCATCTTTTCACCTCATCCTTGCTTCTGTGCCATTCGTGTACGATACCTATCATAATTTTTAGCTACTTGGCAGGTATCAAACTGAATATCTTCAAGAGTGTGACGTGGTAACATTAACAGCTTATATATGGACATATTTATTTGTAGCTACACATTCACTTTATCAAACTAGTAGGTAACCGACAAAATATGTTAGTATACTGGATTATCATTTTTGTGGAGCTGAGGTACGAATCTAATGCAGTCATGCATACATTACTTTTATTCAGCAGTAATATTATGAAATAGTGGACAAGTATTTGCGATTCTCATTAACAGCAGAAGTTTGGATGTGAATGAATTGTTAAAGATTTATTTCTGTGCCTAAAAGTATAACTAACCACAGTAAACGAACACCTGTTATTCATAACGTTATTCTGTTACTTCTGTGCATCCTTTGCAAATGAGAGATTTACGAATTATATTTTTGACGGTTGCGACAATTTATAGCGCCACAAAAGCTCGTAAATACGAAGTTATTTTTAAAATGCTGCTTCAGTCCAAATACACATTCATCACTCAATCGCTTCGCGGTGTGATTTTACGACCCGGCCGCTTGGCAGCGCTGCAATCGCGAAGTTGCAGAAAATCACTGGCAGTTTCGCGACTCTTTATGTTCGACTCCGTTTGAACTGTCAATTGACGCAATTCGAACGATTCGAGCAATTGGTGCGTACCTAGAGACACGAGATTTATTTGTGGTCTACAAGAATGTAGGAGACACAGAAATTTGGTACCGTAACTTCTCACAACTATATACCACTTTTGACATATTTTAATGCATAACAAATTGTATAATTTCCGAAAGCCACAATTTTTATATAGATAGTAGTTGATGTAAGAAATTAAATTACTGTGAGAGTTGGAGACAACACTGTCAATGTGTTGGTGAAACTTCATGCCAAAAAGTGATACAGTGTTGTATGGCAAGTTCCCAACTGTAGTCCACTATGATTTTTATGCTGTATCAATGATGCAGTTGCTCTAACTATTTATTTCACTACTTTTTACATTATGACGATGTAGAAAGTATTTTAATGAAAAATGAAGTCACAATATAAAGGACATACCTTCTCAAAAGTCTCCAACAACAGCTGGCACAAAAACAGTCTACGCCTTTACACCCCACTTGTCTCTTAGCTCTGGGATACTGTACAAATCCCTTTTCGAAGAGACCTTCACTGTCATACTAATTTTACACACAATACCTGACATTTCGAACGTTAAAATATACTTTACAATTCGCCGTTTGCAAAAATTCCCACTTCTCTCCCTACAGCTAACTGTGGTACATGATTTATGTATATGCATAACACCACCATGCCATTATCCCCACCCCGCGCCCCTCATTCCACATTATCACATCATGACCCATCACCCACCTGAGGCACGAACACTACTGTTGCATCAACAAACTTCATTACATAGTCTCCATTTTCTTATGTGTTCTAATAATAGGTATGATCGTCATCTGATACAAATGCTGCTTTATCCTCATCACCACTACTGGTCACCGTCTTCTTGGGAATCTGAAAATTAAAATCCATCCGGAATGTGGACCATAGATTTGCTCAAGTTCACACGTTTTAATTTTATTGCACATTTCTGATGTATAACGTCAGCAGATAAGCACCAAGCTAAATATAATATAAATATATTAAAAGGCAGATAAATAAAATTCAAAAGAGTTATCTCCTAACTTGCTCTCAGTACGAAAGAAAGTTGGACGACTGAAAGCCAATTCACACTGTCCGTCACGTCACGTCACGTCACCGTCCGTCAGAACATTCCGCAATGTATTTCTAATGGCGACATTCACACTGTCCGTCTCCGGACCGTCACGTCACGTCAAGCTTTCTCGAGAAGAATGTTTTGACGGAACGGCCGTCTGCTAACATCGGAAGTTAACCTATTTTCGTTACGCGAATTACAGTCGACGATTGCACTGTTTACATGCAAACGTGTCTTATATATCTTTATTTTGTTCTTATACTTCGTTTTAGGGACAAACCTTCATGACGACTTACAAATTTTTGTCAATTGAGTGTCCCCCTAAAATCGAGGTATCTGAAACAAAAAAAATGGTTTGTTACGTAACATTGTAACAGAAAAGACTGAAGTAAACTGTTTATTTGAAAAAGATTGTAATTTGATTACGCATTTTTCATTAAATAACATTTTAAATGAAAAAGTCAGTTCTAATGAAAGACAAAAATTAAGTTGTTTGCGACTGTATTAACAATGTCATCGGGAAAATCGTAATGGATAAAGTAAACAGGTGCTATTTATGCTCTAAGTATTGTTTGATGTTTTAATATGTTTTTTTTTCACTTGAAAATAGATGTCGTTTTGAAATGTTGTTGTTCCCAGTAAGTTGGACAAAAACATACACTGTAAAGTTTTCTTTGGCCGTGAATAACATTTAGCGTTGTTTCCAGAATGAAATTTTCACTCTGCAGCGGAGTGTGCGCTAATATGAAACTTCCTGGCAGATTAAAATTGTGTGCCGGAACCGGGACTCGAACCTGGGACCTTTGCCTTTCCGGCACACAATTTTAATCTGCCAGAAAGTTTCTTTAGCGTTGTTGTTCCCTCAATTCTAGTATTACTCTAAGACTTTCTACATAACAGATCGCCACTCATAACCTCACTTTCAACATCGCGTATTGAGATGGGCGAATTGACGTGAAGGACACTGACGGACAGTGTGAATACGACTTGACGTGACGGATCCGTGACGTGACGTGACGTTGACGTGAAGGACAGTGTGAATCGGCCTTAAATTGGAAATGAGCCTCTTCACGTCTTCGCTGTGGCTACTGCGACGCTATACCGTGCGCGACCTTGCAGCTAATCATCCTGCCAGTGGACGGCAAAGTCCCCCAGTGTTTCGAGAGCGATGGGAGCGCTCGGCTGTCACTAAACGGTACTGTGTACAGTCTTCGAAACCAATTTGGACCATAGTTGTGCTTAAGGACAATAGTTATGGGAATGTGCGGTACATATATCTGTGGCCTGAGCTACAGAACATATAGTGATAAGAGGGTTTCCAGGAAAAAGGGACGAATATTAAAGTGCCATAGAATATACAAAATTAATTGAAAATGTAACTTTCTTTTACAAAGACATTACGTTACTTCTTCCATTCCGCCTCCGTAGTCCAGTGGACAGCGTGGTTGGTTGCCACGCAGGGGGCCCGGGTTCGATTCCCGGTCGGGTAGGAGATTTTCTCCGCTCGGGGACTGGGTGTTGTGTCGTCCTCATCATCATTCCATCATCATTGACATGCAAGTCGCCGAAGTGGCGTCAGATAAAGAGACTTGCACCAGGCAGGCTGAACACGACCCCAGTTGGGGTCTAACGGTCATAAATGCCACACGATCATCATCATCACTTCTTCCATTTATGTACGAAAAATTATATCCCCCATACCACCATTCAAGTTATCGCATTGCGATCACTGAAGTTACGAAAACGCGTTCACAAACATAAGCCGAGATGCCGTTAATAACCCTTTTATTTTCATCCTTCAACTGGTGTACTGTTGTGGTCAGTACACGTGCCGAGGTGGAGTGGCCGAGCGTTCGAAGGGCTGTTCTATAAGAGCGCTAAAATCGCTCCGTTGACAACGCCGCGTTAACGTCGTTTGACTAGAGCACTGGCTCTACAATGATGTAAGCTATACGAGCGTTTTCGACGTCGGAGTTTCCCTTTCAGACCCACGCTGAGCGATAGCAACGCGGCCAGCGTTGTAAAAGCGCGGTGTCAGCAACGAAGGTACCCTGCTATACAAGGCGTTAGTAACGCGCAAACACTGAGTGTCAGTCGAGTTGTTGTTTTTATTCTGGAAGAGATAGCTACTCTGATTTGAGTCTGTTGTAGAAATTTTACTTCTTGTAAATACTTGAATCACCCTCGCGACCATACGCACCGACATCAATAGCTGTGAAGTACTTAGCGTCACTTATAGCCTATAACACAAGGGAAATATATTGTTTGTAGTAGAAACACTTAGAACGATATTTTGGCGGCATTTCAAACGAATATGTTTACCATTCTCCGCCCGAACGCAGTTAACATAATTAGTAAACTCTTCATACTCATGCGCCTTCTTAAGCCACATTTCCTTGCTTGGAGTTGGTATCTCTTGGGAACTTTTTTTTTTCTTTTTCTATTTTGCTGCTGCTAGACATTATGACCCGCCATCTTCGTACATTAAATGGGTCGTATTACTCTTATCCGTCTCCCCTGGATATCCAATGTTTTCTGGGTGTGGCGTTTCCGTGTCCCACCACGTGGAGGTGGACCAGTTACTCCTCATTTACATGTATTACATTGCAGCTGTTATACTTTATTGAAAATATTGATAATACAGAATGGATACAAAAATTATTGATAAAGTGAGAAAAGTATGTAATAGATAAAGTGACACATTTGTTTCCACTACTAATTAATTCTCATTCAGTGTTTAATTTCTGTGGTTTCCATTCATTTACATAAAGTGGTATCTCATTTTTTCTTATAACATTATCGTTATTACTGATTTAAGGTGCGCACAATACCACCAGTCTTTATCATACGGATTAACAGGTTCAATAGCTATTACAAACATGAGAAACAGGTGTTTTTATAACCAAGAATATTAGTGTTACATCCTTATAAAATTAAAACTGTTAGTGTTGATATACTATACACATTCAAAAGACAACTTAAAGTAGATGTTACAAGAATACAATACACTGATAATTTGTCATATGGTAATACTCATTGTGCGATTTTTGTAATATGGTATATTATGAGTCAGAGGCAATGAAGTAAGAGTTTAATATTATAATAATATAATAATAATAATAATAATAATAATAATAATAAAACGTTGTCATATGCTAGAATTCATTATAAGGTTCTATGGTAAGATACTTTGAGGTTAGATGCATTGATATAAAACATTAGATATAATAATTTGGGATATAGTAAAAGTCAAAATACAATTATGTAATATGATAGATTTTATAAGCCATAGGAAGTGAAATAAGAATATAAGATAATACATTGTCATATATAATAATGTAATACGATAGATTATATAAACCAGAGGCAGTGAAATAATGATTTAACGTATGTTGGCATATACTAAAATTCATTTTTAAAATTTCATATGATATGATACATTCAAGTCAAAGATAGTAATGTAGAGCATTAAAGTTTTAAATGTGATAATGCATTGTTGACTGCTGTGTTCCATTAGTGAAGTTCAATAAGCATGTAAATATAAAGCACGGACCAAGGTCTATAAACAAAAACATGGCAAGGTAATGATGCCAAAGCCATGTTTTAAAAGAAACTCTGTAATCATGGGCTTGAACAGGAGAGAGATTAGACTCATGGTTGGATTGCTGACAGGCTATGGGAATTTCAAAAGATACCTACATACAATGGGAATAACAGAAGAGGACCCTAAATGTAGGATCTGTGATGATGGTGATGAAACTGCATCACATCTAATCTTCGAATGCATTGCATTGGAAAGCAAAGGGCACAGAACATTTGGGACAACCAGATCCGAAGAAATAGTGTCTAATAAAGAACTGGTAAATGGACTCCTTGCACCGTTGAAGGGCATTGGTTGGCTTTACTAGATATACAGGGAGCGATACCGCACAATAAACTTAGTTTCGGTGCGGGCAATGGCGGGTTGGACCAAAACTGTTTTGGCTTCCCTGACAAAATCAGTCAGTCAATCAAATATAAAGCACACATATGTAGGTTTTAGTTCGTTTGTACTATGTTATTAGTAAGTTTATTGTAAAATAATAAGATTACGATTTTGAAGTAGGATGTGATTGTGGACAGTACCGCCTCTATCATAGGGGCACAAGGGGCACAGGTCCAGGGCCCCCAGCCCGATGGGGGTCCCGAGAGACTTGTTCCTTTCTCCTAGGCAATGACTTTTTTTAAGTGAATTTTTGTCGCACTTAGTCATTATAAAGACCCAGAAATTGTCTCGAAACGTGTCATTTATGGTGTGGCAAGTGCCTTGGTTGCTGTCAGTGTGCAAAATCGTAGTTATTATTGCGGGTTTTAGCTTCAGAACAACCGACGACACTGTGTAGTAGATCTTGTGGCAGTCTGTTTCAGATATAACTTGGCGGAACATTGTATCCAATAGCGGCCTTCACAAACGCCACACGGGCGTGGCAGCGGGTACGCGCTTACGTCACGAGACGTCAGCGCAGACAGCCCCAGTAGCGCCGCAGACTGTAATGGAGGGTCCAGCAATCACACAGTGCTGTACACTAGAGACGGACAAACCCGTTCATTTTTGGAACCCGGTTCACTGATGATCGTTTCTTTTTTGAAACCGTCCCTTTCGTCTAGTTTACCGTTCCTTTTTTATCCAGTTGTAAATGTCTACAATTTTCATAATAGTAGGTGTTGCAAACAAGTAGCATTGGCTCTGTACTCATCAATGACCGAGCGAGGTGGCGCAGTGGTAACACGCTGGACTCGTATTCGGAAGGATGGTGGTTCAAATCCACCTCCGGCCATCCAGATTTAGGTTTTCCGTGATTTCCCTTAATCACTCCAGGCGAATGCCGGGATGGTTCCTTTCAAAGGGCACGGCCGATTTCCTTCCCCATCCTTACCCAAATATCCGAGCGTGAGCTCCGTCTCTAATGACTACGCTGTCGATGGGACGTTAAACCCTAAGCTTCCTTCCTGTACTCACCAACTCCGTTTTACACATTTTACAAACGTTTTTTCGTAAACTACTCATCTCTACAGTGTACAGAGCAGTGGCATTTGATGGTAGAGCGAGATATGGCAACTAGGAGTCTCTTTGTAACGGGCGAACTCAATATATTGTAGTATAGTAGTTTCCAATATTCAAACATGCCAAAATGAACAGTTCATGAAAAAATGAAAGATGATTCTTTCCATGCAAAGTAATTGATGAAGTGCAAAAGAAATCCGAGTGAGAAACGCAAAGGGCCTCATAATCTAATACTGTACCGTAACTACTATCTTTGCCAATGAACCACACATAAGATCCAATGCTTTGAAAACCGGGCCAAAAGGTAAGAAAGGAAGGATTTCAGATGTGGAATAATGCCTAAATACTTGCTTTCGACAAAAGCATGCAGCTAACAAACCTATTTCGAGCGCAGTTCTGAAAGTTTCATTTTACCATTATCTCACTTGCACGTTTATTTTAGCATCTCCTACAAAAACGTATAAACGAGGTTTCACTGCATATCATTGTGATTTCCGGGTCACATTAAAAATTATGAGTATTTAGCCAAAATGGCATTTCATTTTTCCCTTTATATATTATTACTGTTTTTCACACCGAACGTCAACAACAACGGAGTCTCTTGGCAAGTTTTGTGTCAGTTTCTGTTGTAGGCATCTGATATATAATTTGTTACGTCGATGTGTAACAGTTATATGAGTGTACCTCAATCAGGTAATAAAAGATAAAGCGATTGACTTTAAAAAATTGCAGCATTCGTCTCTTCACGGTAATCTTCCCTTTTATGCCGTGCTATGTATGACAGTTTCTAATTTTTTAAATTTTTTTATTTGGCTTCAGATAGAGCCCATTTAATCAGATACAAATCTTTAACATGTGGAAGCAGCAACACATGAACTTCGAAAACTAGAATTGTCTGAAACATACTGATGCGGGCTCCCCTTAGAACAAAGTAATGGATTCGCCCTGCGCCTAGGACGACAACGCGCAACGGCGTCCACCATGAAGAAACCGATGGACTCGCCCAGTGCTTAGAACAGCACTGCGCAACGGCCAATGCATCCAGTCCTAGTGAATTTGGCACTGTTGGAGTTTCTCCCTTATGAAGGAATAGTTTGTTATCAGGGTGCTTCGAAGTGCCATTTGATTGTAAGTAATTTACTCGATTCACTCTGTTTACTTGGCAGCCACTGCGGCCTGCCGAAGTCAACTATTGGAGGAGCATATTGAAAGAAATTGTTGCAGATCTGAATGTTTTGCTTCCAGGGGACTAGGGTTTAACGGAGAAAATGATATTTTGGGGTCTGAAAACGGTGGGAATTATTTGGGATGCTTTGAATTAATACGCGAATTTGACACTTTTCTTGCTGGTCATATACGGAAGTATGGCAATCGTGGCAAAGGGAGCACATCATATTTGTCTGCAGATACATGCAACGAATTTATTAATGTAATAGGACAGAAAGTGTTAACGACGATTGTCAACGAATTAAAAGCAGCCAAGTACTATTCAATTCCTCGCCAATCTCTCTCATGTTGCCGGCCGCGGTGGCCACTGTGACTGAGGCGCTCCAGTCACGGTCTGCACGGCCACTACGGTCGGGGGTTCGAATCCCCCCTAGGGCATGGATATTTGTGCCGTCCTTAGTATAAGGTACTTCGTAAGTAGTTTGTAAGTTTAGGGACTGATGACCCATAAGCTTAACAAACATTTGAACTCTCCCATGTTGACCAGCTAACTTTCCTCGTTCGGTGCGTAAAACATGGCCAGCCTGTTGAGAGATTTTTGCAATTTCTGCCTATGGAGGAGAATAGAAGTATAGAGAATACTATTATGAAGTTTTTGGATAGCTTTGACATTTCAATAAAAGATTGACGCGAACAGAGCTATGATAAAGCAGCAAATATGGCTAGGAAGTATTCAGGTCTTCAGACAAGAATAAAAGACAAATGTGAATTTGATATTTTTGTACCATTTGCCACACATTCACTAAATTTAGTAGGTGTTCAGACGGCTGCATGTGTTTCTGAAACAGTAGCATACTTCCAATTTGTCCAAAAATTGTTCCACTTTTTTTTTTTTTTTTTTTTTTTTATTTTTTTTGCTTCGAACAATCTATGTAAAGTTTTGAAAGAATATTTAGGTGCAAATAAAGTTCTGAAGTCCCTCTCTGAAACCGAATGGTCTGTTCGTGCTGACGCTCTTAACGCTTTGCATAATAGCTACAATGATATTTTTGAAGCTTTAAAGTCAATTAGTAGCCAGTGGAAACAAGACATGAAGCTTTGCGAGAAAATGGAAGAATTCGAGGCCATTCTTTTAACGGAAATATGGGATGAACTTTTGAGAACTATCAACAATAAAAATGTAACTTTACAAAGCAGTACCGTCATAATAGACGTTGCAACTAAACTTTTTGCAACTATTTCCGATTTCATCAGTTCTGCATGCAGTAGATTCCATCCGTATGAATCTTCAGCCAAAGAGAAAAATCAAGGTGCTGACTAGAAGGGTAATTCCTTAAGGACGAGAATTTGCAGCTAGCATATTTTTTCTGAAGCTTTGTCAGAGACTGTCCAGCTGAGTGCCAAAGAAATATTTCGTACTGGTTTTTGTAGCCTATAATTGACACATTGGATTCTAATTTGAAACGACGTTTCCTTTCTCGGTTAAAACAAATCGATTCTGAACAGTTGAGAAACAGGAGCAAAGAATTTGCAGAATTTTATCATGCAGACGTTAATGTTGATGAGCTCATATCACCATGTTTTCATTTAAAACAATGTTTGAAAAACATTCCAAATGAATCTCCAGAGCTAAGTATATTATCCTTACATTCTTTAATAAAAGCAGATAAAAGAAACCTTTCCGAATGTAGAAATTGCTACCCGGATTTTTTTTTTTTGTCTAATGGCAACCAATTGCAGTGGAGAGCGTTCATTTTCCCAGTTATAGAGAATCAAAAATGAATTACGAACGACTATGCTACAGGAACGACTTACTGATTTGTCAGTCATATGCATAGAAAGTAACGTCTTTCAACAGTTACACTTTGAAGACATAATAGATTTTGCATTTCAGAAATCCCGAAAGAAACCTTTAATTAGCAACATAGGCTTAAGTCCAATTTGCAAAACAGTAATCACTATTATTTTATTTTCTTATTTCTAACGATAAAAACTAATAAATTCACTAAACAAATGTACAACATTCTGATGAGTTCATTCAAAGGAAAATTCTGTTTTGTTGTAGGGTCCTCTAATCTGTGTACCAGTTATTTGCATAGAAAGAGACCTACTTCAAAAATTGTGTACATTGTATTCTGGAAATCTTTAAAGAAATCATTAATTTTAATGAAAGACTAATTTGAGGAACTAATAATTAGTATTTGGTTTGTAATATTTTAACCAATCAAGTCACTAAATGAATGTACACCAGTCTGACGCATTCATTTGGGTTCTTTAAGGGCCCCAAAGCAATGAGTGTCCAGGGGCCCCTGCATGGCTTAAGACGGCCCTGATTGTGGAGCTAGTAGCAGCAGTGGCGGACTAAGGCTGTTGGAGGCCCGGGTCGGCGGCGAAACAAAATGAGGCCTTCCCGTCCTCTTGCAAGTACATGTATTACTATAAAAAAGAATTAGAGGCCCCTCCCAGGACGAGAGGCACGGGACAATCTAAAAAAAAAAAAAAATAGCTTTCTAAATTTGGAGGCTCCAGCAAAACGAGATGCCAATGCCAAACACGTTAGTAATAATAGAACTTGCTTTAGAGGTATTTCGAGGCCCCGCCCCCCCAAGACCGGAGGCCCGGGGTGGTCCGCCCCCTCCGCCTTCCCCCCCTTAGTCCGCCATTGAGTAGCAGACATCATAGATCTTCTTGGTCGCTCTCCGCGTCAGTGGAGCCGGAAGACTCCACGTTGCTGTCGTCTGTGATGTGTGGCCGCTCTGGAGCTCGCCTTGCAACGTTGTGTCGGACCGCTCGATGATAATCTGCCTGCAGGAATCTTGAAATGCTGTCTGCTGTCTCATTCAACATTTGCCACCTTTGTGAGTCTCTTATTGACTCATACAGGTTTATGTTACTGTCCTGAAGTTGCCTCACTTAGTTATATTTATTGCAGAAAATAACTGTTTGTTCAGGTGTCTCCACCTGTCCACATTCACATGTATCTATCTGTCTATCGAAGATTCCACTTTTTTAGATTTGTTGGGTAGGGGCCACATCCAGTAAGGACTTGGATCCACATAGTTCATTTGGAGGTGTTCTTTGATGTTGGGAGAGAGAGAGTGGACACGCCTGGCTTTGTCAGTGGAATCCCAATCGCGTTCTCATACTTCTACCCACCACTGTTTGAGATCTTTCTTGTTGCGTACATCCTCCTCGGTTATTTCCCTTACCATTTCGTTCTGTCCCAGTCGGAGCTAGTAAGCCGTGGCTCGGTACCTTACAGCAATGTCTATGGGAAAGGTGCCCAGTGCGACACAGAGTGCCTCTACTGACGTTGACGTAAAAGCTACTGACAGACGTAGAAGCACACTCCGCTGGCCTCTGCCGATTATTTTTATATTGGTAGACAGCTTGAGTCGGTGTACCATGAGCTTCCTCCAAAGCTGGCAGTTGACTCATAGACTGCGTAATAATATGTTCTTATCATTTTGATGGGCATTCTAAATTTATCTGTGTTTATTCTTGCTAATTTGTGTAATACAGTGGCTGCTTTCTCTGTTATTAATTTAATATGGTCGTTGAAGCCTAGTCGCTCGACAATATATACTCACAGGTACCTCGAGATTTTCTCTCTAGCTATTCTGCTTCCCCTGAGTCGTATGACACGGTCTCTTGTCCTTGACAATTGTCCTTTGACTAGTATATATAATGTTTTATTTTCTGCTATAGATAACTTGGCACCATTGGTCCATTTTGTTTGAAATATTACTTGTCTTGCCTTCTATCGTGGCTTTTGAGTTTGCAGATATCACAACCATTAAGTCATCTGCAAGCAACAATGCCATCAGTAATGCCAACATTCTACATGATGTTTAATAGCGTCTCAATGATTCAGTCCCAAAACACAGGTCCTAAGATGGACCCTTGAGGGCAGGCTTTTAGTAATTTTCTTAAGCACTTTTCTGTTTCCGCCTCGCAACTGTGCCACTGTCTCTACAGAAATCTCTGAGGGTGTGATACTGGGACCTGAAGCTCTTTGAGACGTGTAAATAGTGCAGGCCACCATACGTTATCAAAGACACCTTGTATATCAATTAAAAGTGCCACTGCATATTTTGTTTCAGTGTCCTTAAATATTTGCAATGAACGATTGATAGCATCGTCCATTTACCTATTTTTCCTGAAGCCGAACTGTTGTTGGTTCATGCCTTGAACTTCGTATGTGCCTGCAATCGATCTCAGAGCAGGCGCTCTTGGACCTTAGCGAGCGTGTTCAAAAGACATATTGGTCGATATGATTTTCGATCCGAAGGGTCTTTATCGTTCGAATTCTTAATAATGACGGTGTCTGCTATCTTCCATCCCATGGGTACTCTCCCTTGGTTTAGTGCTTCATTTAAGATGTTAGTTAATTCAAAACAGCCCTCAAAAGTTCTGCGTTCAGTTAACGATTCAACAATTAGAAATTTCAGGGAAAATCTTCAGCAACACTGGGATGAGGTGTATAAGGAAGCTGAGGCTAATTTAAAATATAACTTATTTCATGATACATTTGTAAAAGTATTTGAAATTGTATCCCTAAGAAAATAGTTACATATAATGATAAGAAACCATGCAGTAAACCATGGTTTAGTATCGGAATAAGAATATCTTGTAACCGCAAAAGGGAACTGTATCTAACAGCAAGAAGGAGTAATGACTCAGAAACAGCCAAATGTTATAAAAACTACTGTGCTACATTAAGAAAAGTTATTAAAAGTCTAGAAGCATGTTCATCATGTCTGAGATTAGTACCTCTGATAACAAAATTAAAACAATTTGGAATATTATTACCAGGGAGACAGGGCAACCAAGAGCACAGGGAGACAGCATTACCATCAAAGTGAATGAAAAGTTTATAACTAAAAAACCAGAAGTTGAAAACATTTTTAATAAATATTTTTAAATGTTGTGGAGAAAATAGGATCTAAATGTTCATTATAAGAAGCTAGGCAGTTAATGGAACAGGCCATACCCACACAATTTGATACAATAGAAATTCCACCCACCTCTTCTTCTTAAATTAAGAAAATAATAAACTCTCTCAAGAGTGAAAGCTCACATGGAATTGATGGTATTTCCAGCAGGGTAATAAAAGCTTGTTTTCAAGAAATAAGTAGGATTCTTAGCCACATATGTAATAGTTCTCTGAAGCAGAGTGTTTTTTCTGATAGATTGAAATATGATA
Organism: Locusta migratoria; assembly: GCA_026315105.1. Taxonomy (NCBI): domain Eukaryota; kingdom Metazoa; phylum Arthropoda; class Insecta; order Orthoptera; family Acrididae; genus Locusta; species Locusta migratoria. Next base: position 362,956,248 of record CM048749.1, read on the forward strand.
TTGTTAAACCACTGCACAAAAAAGGGGATAATGTATTCGCGCTTTCTCGTCGTCAGTAAGTTCCTATTATCGTTCTGGCGTGGGTTGCTTATTGGCAATATGAGGAAGGTGCAAGTGGCTGGTAAGGGCGCTGGCTGAGACACGATGTACTCCAAACAGAACACACTTTTATTTTGCACAGAAATTCTTCCATAGTGGAAACAAAAGAACATAACAGCACTTGAAAACAGTAACAAAAATCAAACTTGGTACAATTTCCTGTTCATGTCTAACTGAACATTCAATAGTAGACAAGATCTCCGTGACTTGAGTATATACAATAAAACTTAAAACAGTCTGCAGCGGGCCACACACTAATACAGACAACCTTTCCTGTAGTCCACTCTTCCAGGGCACGTCTACCACACAACTAACTTTTCACTTCACATAGCTAACGTCGGTTGGCGGTGGCGCTGCGAACTTCAGGAGGGCATGGCGGCCACCTTGCGATCTCATTGGGGGCCGCTGGCAGCGACCGTCTCTTTCTTCTTCTTCCGTTGTGTGGTGTCAACCTTGCCTTGGTGGTTAGGACACCATAGGGGACACGTCTGATGTCAACAACTACCGCCCAATCTTACTTCTGAGAGCCTTATCCAAAATTATTGAAAAAGTAATGTATTCTAGAGTAGTTTCACACATAGGTAAAAATAAAGTTCTAACAAAGTCAGTTTGGTTTTCAGAAAGGCCTTTCTACAGAAAATGCTATATATAATTTCACCAATGAAATATCGAATGCTCTGAATAACCGAACATCTCATGTTGGGATTTTTGTGATCTCTCCAAGGCTTTTGATTGTGTAAATCATGGAATTCTTGTAGATAAAGTATTGTGGCATGAATGGGACAGTGTACAAATGGTTTAAATCATGCCTAACAGGAAGAGTGCAGAAAGTTGACATAAGTAATTCACATAATAGGCAAAAACGATCTGATTCCTCAAACTGGGGAGCAATAAAAAATGGGGTGCCACAAGGTTCTGTCTTGGGCCCTTTGCTGTTCTTAATATATATTAATGACTTGCCATTCTATATTCAAGAAGTGGTCTTAGTTTTTTGGTTCCCTCAAATGATACGCTTGGGATCGTTCCCACTTTCTCTAATAGTTTTCTACAGTCCTCTTCCGTTGCTGTCTCAACTATAATAACTGTTGGCGTAGTTCTGATTGATTTTACCCTCAGTTTTTCACGTTCGGGGTCAAGTTCTCTAGTCAGTGTATCTCTAACTTCTTTTGTTGTCTGATTTGTAGTTCACCTGATAAAAAATGTGGTTGCTGGTTCCTCTTTAGCTTCTTCTATTTTTGATACTATTTTGTTCTGTTTCCAGCGTCCTGTCGCTTTTTCTAATGCAAAGGTCTATGGATTATTTGCTCTTGTTCTTTGTAGTTCTTTATTATTATTTTGCAAGCTTCGAATTTCGTCTTCTAATATTTTTATTCTCCCTTTTGCATCTGGTACCGAGTTTTCCTACAAGACCTTCACTTGTTGTCGAAGCCTTTCATTTTCTTCTCTTAAAATATCGATTTGTCCTTCTAGTCTTGCTTTGTGAAGATCTTCGTCAGATTGAGCTTTCTGGAATGCTTTGGTTACTGTGAACACTTCTAATTCATGTCTTAATCGAGTGTTCTCTGTGTTCTGGACATTTATTTCCCCTTCTAATCTGGTATGTGTCAATACCAAATGCCAAATTTCACTTCTAAGAGATTCGGAAATTTGTGAACTCCACTTCTTGTGTTTAAGTTCTGTACTTCCTCCGCGAGTGCCACTTTTCGGGCGTTTGCTGCACGTCTTGGGGTTTCGTCGCCAGTCATCATCTTATTATCAGTTTCATCTTATTAGCTGTTACTTTTGTTCATGTTCCTTTTTTCACCCCCTCCGGTGTCAATTTTCGTTTGGTCACATTTTGACTTTCTTCCTTGAGTGTGGACCCACTTCGCCGGCATCTGTTGGCATCCACTGTGTTATTTTAACAAACTGAACGGAGATCAAGTACTTAGTAATGAGCAAAATTCACTTGTCTCAATGTAATTACCAGTCTCTTTTTAGGTTCTACACATTTTTTCATCACGGTGTCGTTCTTCTTTGTGTGTTCACAGATGGCATTAACCAGATCGTCAAAAGAAGGAACCGACATTGGATAATAATGAAAGTGTTGCTGAAACATTAAATGAAACTGTTCTGTTTATAGTTTACTTGCAAGCACCGGGTGTGTACCCCAACGTCTCGCCTTTCTCTTATTATTACACTCTTGATACATTTGTAATATATACAGTGTGAATCACCTAACACTTGCACCGCAAAAATTGCGGAAACGGAAAGTGCGATTGATGTGTGGTTTCCACACAATTGATTGGTAGTCAGGGGCTCGTATTTTTAGTTATTTTGATTGACACTTTTATCACATTTAGTTTGGCAACTACAAACGTTCAACGTTTCTGGGAAGGAGGCTGGGATAGCGTAGCTGACTGGCCGAGTGGCTAGCCACTGGGGCACGGCCTACTGTCTCATGACTAGCAGCCAGTCAGCTACGCTGTCGTAGCCTCCGCCTCAAAACTTTGAATGGATGTAGCTGCCAAACCAGTTGTGATAAAAATGTCATTCAGCTGGTGTTAAAAATTCCAGGGCATGGTAGAAACAACCATTGTACCATTTGAAAAATTGTATGTTTGCATAAAAAATACACTTTTTAGGTATTTTTACAATCTGTTTATTGGCTAACAATACGAATACTTGACTATTTTTTGTTGTTGTTGTTGTTGTTGTTTAGAGGGGACTAGACTGCACGGTCATCAGTCCCCTGTTGCAAGCACATCAATCGCACTTTCCGTTTCCGCAATATTTGCGGTGCAAGTGTGAGATTCAACATGTTCAAATGTTTGTATAGCTTATGGGACTCAACTACGGTGTCATCAGTCCTTAAACTCACAAACTACTTATGAACTACTTAACACTAAGGACGGCACAAATATCCATGACCGAGGGGGGATTCGAACCCCCGACGGTAGTGGCCGTGCAGACCGTGACTGACGCTCCTCTGTCCCTTCGGCCACTGCGGCCGGCAAGTGTTAGGTGATTAACCCTGTATAGACCGCCACAGCCTAATTGACTAGTATCCATTTTGAAACTGAGATGTAAAATCAACTCCAACCCCCCAAATGTGTGTAATATGCACCCAACGCTAGCGTCTTGTTATTACGCCTAGGGACTGATAACCGCAGCAGTTAAGTCCCTTACATTTACAAACGTTTTTGAGTTCACGTATACACTTATGTTTCACAAACCACACAAAAAATGTCAAAGCATAAGATCGCAAGATCTGTCGGGCCGTTTCTGGTTGCCACGCAAAGAGATACTGAAAAACCAATGAGGAAGCATGCCCAGAACCCACACCACACGGTCCGCAGTCACGCGCGGATTTTCATTAACCCAAATTCTGTATTTTGCTAAAAAAAAAAAAAAAAAAAAAAAAGAGTAAATAAATAAATAAATAAAAAAATGTAAATGTTTGTTAAGCTTATGGGACTTAACTACGGGGTCATCAGTCCCTAAACTTACAAACTACTTATGAACTACTTACGAACTAGGACGCTGACCGTGACTGGAGCGCCTCAGTACCCTCGACCACCGCGGCCGGCCTGTATTTTGCCTACCGGCATACCCACTGAGGAGGAAGTGCGCCTCATCTGGGGAAATTTTTATTTTTGTAAAATTCTCGTTCTCCGCTTGTCGAGCCAAGATTCCTTGAGCAAATCTATGCCTGTTTCCATGATCTGCGGACTAGATCTCTTTGTATAAGCTAAATCTTGTACGCATGCATTTTCAGACCTTTTTCAAATATTTCATACATTGACTTCGATGATAAATTAAATTGCTGAGCTTGTCGGTGATCCTATTTTCTGCGGCTTACGGTCACACTGCTACGCACGCCAGCGTTTTATTGTATTTCAGCAGAACGGGCTCAAACTTTCGGATCAACTTCCGGAAATATTATGGATCCCAGACGTCCTGCTTCTAGCTCCGATTTTGAAAGCCGTGTCCCATAGGCAGGAGCATATGTGTGTCATGGGACCGCTTTTTAATGTTACTCTTCTATTAATTTCTTAGGGAGGAAGCGTAGGGTATAACGTCCCTTCGACAACGTGGTCATTAGAGATGGAGCTCACGCTCGGAGTTTTGGGTAAGGATGGGGTAGGAAATCGGCCGTGCCCTTTCAAAGGAACCACCCCGGCATTTGCCTGGAGTGATTTAAGATGGTCGGAGATTGATTTGAGCCACCGTCCGCCCGAATGCGAGTTCAGTGTGTTACCACTGCGCCACCTCGCTCGGTTTAACTTCTTATTTTGCTCTCTGTCTTCATTAGCTGAGTATGGTTTAGTATAGCTTCCTGGTGGGAATTTGAGAAATTTCAATCGAAAAGATGACAACTCTTTTCCTAGTCAGCTGTGTTAGCACATGCAAGACATCGCGCCAATTTTCTGATGATGTCAACAGTCTGCTGTAACTAATTAAATCGCAGTAACAATACTGTAGCACCATACTTGAGCAGTATTGCATTACGCATGTTCATAATCGAAATATAGCAAATTTCTCGGAGAAAATCCTCTCATTAAATTATAATCTGAAGGAAAGTTTTGAGTCTATGACCCATTATTCCTATGACACGTACATGTTTCAATATTTTAAACAGGAAGAAGTATCATTAGAGTAGCATTACAAAATGCAACCGGTACGATTCTGATTTTGTATTCCTGGAGCCATGGCTGCTGTAGAGCGTATGTTCTCTCTGCTGAATGCAGTCTGTACAAAAGAGAGAAATCGCATGGACTTTGACACGCTAAAAACTGTAATTAAAACATTTCAGCGAATATATGTCTGAGGATTTTTTACTTCCTTTTAAAAAATCGTAAAATTTTGACACTGATTGATGGATCTGCAAAAAACAGTTTACAAAACCCAGCAGAGGCGGCAATGTAACCTTGTAACAGTGGAGCGATTGGAAATACCATAAAGGCATCATAATGGGGGTACAAATTGTAATTTCTTTATTATTGAAGTGTACCGTTTTTTATTATAATAAAAATCTGGGATCCATAGGAAACATGATTCGGTAGGAGCAGCATTACGTCCAAGTCTCTCACGCGATTCACGAGTGTTTGCGGTCGGTCTTGCACTGTTTTCGTAATAATCCTTTTATCACTGGGATACGTTACTCAGTTGTTATCTGCCCCTTGACGAAAATAAACATCAAACGACAATTCTCACCGCACAGGCTGTCAAGCTACTAATGGAAAAGTTCGCAGATAACAAACATAAATAACCACGGCTGCCAAAATTCAAATTCGTCCCTATTTCCCGGGCACCCTATATACACGGAGGAAAACGGAACATTATGGTTTTAACTTCCCGTGGTCACTGGAGACGGGTAAAAGTGATGGGTTACCGGTATGCCCGGATACAGACTGCAGTAGCATCATGCACACGAGATACATAACGGCGGAGCAATGGCGCAATTTGTTATTAATGAGCTAAGGCAGCGTGGCGGACGGAAAAGTATCGTCATTGAATGACTGCAGTAGGGTGCAAGATGACTTACCTAATATTTGTAGTTAGTCTGAGGAATGGTAGCTAGCATTATAGAAAAAAGTAAGGTGATGCAGACGAGTAGGAGAAACAATCCTGTAACTTTCGAATACAACATTAGTAGTGTGCTATTTGGCACGGTTGCATCTATGTCTAGGCGTAAAGCGATATGAAATGGAACGATCATGTAAGGAGAGTCGTGAGGAAGACGTATGGACGAATTATTGGGAGAATTTTGGTAATATGTGGTCCATCTGTAAACGAGACGGTGTATAAAACGCTTGTGCAACCCCTTCTTGAGTACTGCTCAGGTGTTTGGAATTCCCACCAGATCAGTTTAAAACACGTAATTCAGAGGTTGGCTGCTAGGTTTGTTACTGGTAGGTTCGATCAGTGCTATATTGTTTCAGAGATGCTTCGGAAACTGCTGTGAGAATAGCTGGAGGAAAGGCGTCGTTCTTTTCGAGAAACACAATTGAGGAGGAAATGTGGTGGGACGAAATTGAAATATTACTGCAGAACGACTTTACTGCCTTTAACTTACATTTCGCGCAAGAACAACAAAGAGAAATTAGGGCTCGTACAGAGGCATACAGGCAATTTTTACCTCCTCGTTCTGTTTGGGAGTTGAACAGGAAAGGTAATTGTAGCAGTATGAGGTGCCCTCTGCTACGCATCTTACGGTGAATTTCGGCGTGTGTGTATGTGTGTTTTGTGTGTGTGTGTGTGTGTGTGTGTGTGTGTGTGTGTGTGTGCGCGCGTGTGTGTGTGTAGATGTTGTTGCAGACGCTTTGCCTTTTCGTGCGGTCACATAAATTTAGTTTTCTCTGGACGTTTACTCCTAGATATTTTGCAGTTACCGTTTGCAGTGATTTTTTCTTAGGTGTGCTTCACTTATTTATACAGAGTGCGTTGCATTTATCTAAATTCAAAAGCCAAATGCCAGTTCCTGCACCAAGCATCCAATCCTCAGTATTCTTCCTACAAACACCGCTAAAGTCATCTTACAGCCGTTTCATCCGTGGACAGCTTTACGAGTATAGTGCTTCAGAACAGGTGGCTGATATTGAAGTTGAAAACATGGCATCTCAAGGGAGGATGGAAGAAAGAGTAGGGTTAATGTCCCGTCGACAGCATGGTAATTTGAGACGGAGCTCACTCTCAGATAATTTTTGCTTGGGATAAGGAAAGCCACGGAGGCCTTTGAAAGCAATCATCCAAATATTTGCCTGGAGTGATTTAGGAAAATCGCGGAAAACCTAAATAAGGATGGCTGGAGGTTGGTTTGAACCGCCGACCTCCCGAATGCGAGTTCACTGTGTTACCAGCGCCACCTCGCTCAGTCATCACATCTCAAGGAAACAGCGACGCCGAGGGAGAATAATTACTACCTCAAAGTACCCTCTTTGTATGACATTGTAGAGAAGTGGTTTCCCAAATTTTTTTTGTAATGAGATTCACAATATTTCTGGAAAAACTTTCACGGCCCACATATATGGTCTCCTTCTCCCAATCGTCGTTTCCGCATCTCCTCTTGAATACTGTTAATCCACTTTTTTCGTGGTCTTGCTTCCTTTTCTGTTTGTGGTAGAATGAAACTCCATGTTTGTAATGGTATCCTTCATACTATATGTCTCAAGTGTCCATACGATTTCAGTTTATCAATTTTATCCATGGTGTTGGTTGTAGATGTCGTCCTTCCTCTATTTCATTCCTCATGTGATCAAATAACGTTAGGCTGCAGCATATTCTCAGTGTGACATCTTTGTTACAAGCAGTTTCCGTTGTCTATTTTTATCTGTGACCCAAGCCTCTGACCCGTACGTCATGACTAGTTCTATTATTGCCGTAAATGTGTCCTTCTTTATCTGTTGTGACAATTTGTTATTCTACATTATCGATTGAAGAGTCTTAATCACGTTTATTTTCTCTTCCCTATCTTCTTCCTTATGCCCTTCCCATCCCTTTCATCTTCACTAAATATAAGTCCTAGATATTCAAATTCACTTACTTTTTTTTTTATCTTCCCTCTCTTCAGGTCTTGTCCCTTACTTCCCATTACCGTATACTTCGTTTTCTCAGTATTAACTTTCAAACCCCATTTTCCATATTCTTCAATTAACTTCTCAAGCATGTAAGTCATAACCTTCTGATCTTCTGCTATTACTATATGGTTATCTGCAAAGAGAATAGTATGAAAATGCCTGTCTCCAATATATGTGGTGAGGGGAACAAAATAATATTATTGTCCAATACTAAATTATTAATACAAATTAAATAGGCCTAGTAAATTCAGTGAGATTTGTGACTTCGCCGAGTAGAAGTGTTAATTAATCCTTCTTCATTTGGATTTAAGTTTGTCGATTGTAGGGGTAAATTAGTTTTCCACGAAAAGTATGTTTCTTAAATTTGTTCCTAGAAAACTAGAAAATGTACGCTCGCATAAAAAAGTGGTTGTGAATCGCGTTAATTCCTCCAGAACTGATTTTTGATTCAAATGAAATTGGGCTTGAGTCCTTAAAGATAGTTCTCAAAATGTCAATTCCGTCAGGTACTCTTGTTCAATGCTGACTGTTTTAGTAGTGTAAGATTGGTCTCTACACACGGATTTATTTTAAGTCTTGTATAAAATAAAACAAACCGTTATTAAAAGATGTATACACAAACTAAACAACAAGCAAATAATGCACGATCGTAGAGTCAGAGAAAGACTCAATCATTTAACTCATCGACGTTTGTCACAAGTGGAAGGGGACACGGCATTGCCGTACCTCAATAACTAACGAATCCTATGGCTGTGCTGTTTTCATATCGCCCTGAATAGGTTATTAGCTACATTAGTTTCTTATTTGAATGGGTTTTAGAGACAACTCTTCAGTTTTAAAACCTTCTTTAAATTCAAACTTTTTCAGCCGGTTGTTTATTTGTAAACTAAACTGAGTACTACACAGGCCTCGAGGGCCCAACGGCTACCGACCGGCTGCCCTGTCATCCTCCACCCAAAGGCGTCACCGCATGCAGTATGGATGGGTTGGTCAGCGCCCCGCGTTGCGTCTGTTTTCGTGACCGGATCCGTTACTTCTCAATCAAGTAGCTCCTTAATTGGCCTCACAAGGACTGAGTGCAGCCCGATTTCCAACAGCGCTCGGCAGACCTGGATGATTAGCCATCCGTGTTTTAGCCAAGCCGTAGCCTACGGGATATAGAGCCCGCGACAACTGACAGGTAGCATGCGTGACATCATGAACTGGGTGCTGAGCCACGGAGTAAACCCAGGCTTCCAGTGCGGCATTTATGTGTTCAGTCACAGAGTAACATATACAGAGGAGCAGCCCCCCCCCCTAAACCACTGTCCTACGCTCCCCTGATAGTTCCGTAAGATGCTAGCAGATGTCAGGCCGTTCCCTGGCTTAGGGTGCCTCTCGCACATCAGAGGGTAGCATGAAGGGGAAGGTGAGTGGAGAGCTCGTGCCGCCTGCCACAAGGCCACGGCTGTGTCCGGCTTGTTTGGCGTTTGAGGGGAGGTGGTGGTGGGGGCAGCCGCTACCTGCCGCCAGCTCTGGCCAGTTTAAAGGGCTGCTTCTGACCTCAGCGCCATCATGGGACATCTTACGGAACTGCTGGAAACCCTGGAGGTTTCCTTTCTGTATATATTTGTCTGTGGTTCAGTCAAGGCCTACGTGCCATAGGCTACGTTTCAGTAAGCTTTTGGCGACAGTGTGATTACCATCGTCTGCATTTGAGTATTCTTCAGTTGAATTTGAATGAAGATTTGTGTATCTTCATATTAGGAAACAGTCCACATGCTGGCAGGGATATTAGGTAATTCAAACAGTCTTTGCTTAATCGTGAGTAGTATGGGTGTCTTGCTGCAATCGTGGGTAGTATGAGTGTCTTTCTTCAGAAACGGATACATCGGTCTGTTCCTTGTTGTGGTTGTTTGAAATGTGGCGTACTTGCTGTGTACCAGGGGGCACTGTAAATCACAGGACGAACCAGGAAAGAAATATTTCAGTATTTTCGTCTCCAAAAGACGCAAACGTTCGGGATAAGTGATTGCGAACCATTCATCAGCAAGCATGTCCGGAAACAATGTCTGGAAACAATTCTTTAGTTTGCGCTAAGCATTGCGCCGGAAATCACATAATTACTGAAGATGAAATGAGGAGATCAGATGGTTCTGTCCTGACAGTTCGTAGGACGATTCCCAAGTTGACAACAGATGCTGTTCCCTCTTTCTTTCCTGGTCAACCATACTACATGTTTGTGAATCTTTCTGTTGAAAGAAAACCGCCAGATGAACGAGCAAAAGAGATCGCGTGCCGGGAAAAAAGAAATGTTGGTCCAAGGTGCGAACAGGGCGAGATTACAACTATGCTAGTTTCACGAACAGAGTAAAATACCTGCGTTTAAAGCGACGTTTCAAATAAGATCACCACGAATTTCGTCTCATTTTACAGACTTTGTGTGAAAGACATCGACATCGCATTTATTTTGCGTTCTGTAAAACTTTGGAGAGATTTTAGTGTAGAAATACGTCTGAATAGCTGTAAGTGACACATTACTTTACATCAGGTATTCTACATTAGAGAATTTGCTGTGTCATATGAGTAGCTTTCAGAATGGTGACAGTGTGGGTATGAAGGTCAAATTGGACACTATTTGCTCCACAATGGATCCGTGCATTAGCGACTTAAAAAGCGATGGTGATCAGTTAATTTTGTTAGGAAGCCACAGTTTGTGCCAACTGACATAAAACTCGTATTGTCACTATTACGTCAAGTTCCAGAATTGCATATTTCTAATATTAATTTCCCTTTCTCAGTACCTCTATTCCTGTTGTGTAATCTGCGTGGAATGTACAATGCATGACAGTGTAGACGTTTGCAACACAGTTACTTAGTAGAAATAGCACAGTGAGCTGTTAGCCCCGTCGCGCTTGTCTCTGTGCGTAACACTCACATCGTGACGTCACTGGAGGTTGTCGCAGGCCTCCTTCCACGTAGGCCTCGGCCAAGCCCGATAGTGCTTAACTTCGGTGATCTAACGGAAACAGGTGTATCCACTGCGGCACGGGCGTTGGCGTAGTTTATATCAGTTGGGTATTTTAGATAACCATTTTTGTTTTCGTAAAACGTAAAACAAATTCCCATATATACTTGTTTGATAGGCTTTGTAAACGTTGTTCGTGCATAGTCATACTCACATTAGGGAAGGATAGATAGCGCGTCAGTCATTCTTAGCTTTCTCTGTAGTTAATTGCGGAAGTTACCTCTGTAGTTTCTGAAGATAATTGCGGAGAAACTACAAGACGTAAGAGAATGACCATATATCAGTGGGTAGAGTACCTAGTCACATTTGTAAAACTCGCACGGTAGGTGCACAATATTGACTTGGTTTGTAAAATGACGAACGTCAGTACGTGCTTGCTGTTGGTTGACGTGGTGTGTCCGGGAAAGCCGCCATCCCGCTTTGTAAATCTGGCAACTGTGTTGCCTATCTGCAGGCGCCGACTAAGTCTTTACGACAACATGGAGAAGAGGGTTAGCAATGAATCCTGAGAATAGCAGCAACTATATGTGCAATCTAAATTTTAAGAATCCTGCAAATCATTGGCAGACTTTCCTTCACCACTGTCAATGATGCATACCAATAACACGAAGCAAAATCCGACTGGCTCTTTGACAACCTATCATGTGGCACACAGTCAAAGGGTTGTCTTCTGGCGACCCACCTGAACAGATAATTTGGGAACCACTGATATAGAGGGTTCGCATACATGAGTCAGATCCAGCTAGCTTTGAAATTGGGAACTCCCTATGTGTTTAAAAGAGTAGAGAGTGTCGAAGAGCTATTAGGTAGAGTAAACGCACCAAAGACTGTCAGAACATTGTTTATCTACTGCGACAATGTCTGTCAGGGCGGCACACAAGCACGGTACTCTTAGAAAAACATTAGAGCTTACAAAGCAACTCAGTGACATAGATCGTAGGGCACTGAGGAGAATTTCCTCAAGGGATTTTCAAACTGCTACTGCAGGGTCAATAAGCGTTTTGCATAACAATTTTCCGGAGCTACGTTTTGGATTGAAGCGCAAGCGTTAACTGAACCGTTACTGCCAGATGGCATTTGTCCATACATCTAAATAAAGTAAAAATAGACCAGCACAAATCTCCCCTGAAAATACCGGTTGATCAAAAAGTCAGTATAAATTTGAAAACTTAATAAATCACGGGTTAATGTAGACAGAGAGGTAAAAATTGAAACACATGGTTGGAATGACATGGGGTTTTATGCAGGATGGCGCTCCACCCCATAGATGCGTGAAAGATCTCTTGCGCGCGTCGTTTGGTGATGATCGTGTGCTCAGCCGCCACTTTCGTCATGCTTGACCTCCCAGGTCCCCAGACCTCAGTCCGTGCGATTATTGGCTTTGGGGTTACCTGAAGTCGCAAGTGTATCGTGATCGACCGACATCTCTAGGGATGCTGAAGGACAACATCCGACGCCAATGCATCACCATAACTCCGGACATGCTTTACAGCCGGCCGCGGTGGCCGAGAGGACTGAGGCGCTCCAGTCACGGTCTGCACGGCCACTACGGGCGGGGGTTCGAATCCCCCCTCGGGCATGGATATTTGTGCCGTCTTTAGTCTTAGGTAGTTCATAAGTAGTTTGTAAGCTTAGGGACTTATGACCCCGTAGTTAAGTCCCATAAGCTTAGCAAACATTTGAACATGCTTTACAGTCCTGTTCACAACATTATTCCTCGACTACAGCTATTATTGAGGAATGATGGTGAACATATTGAGCGTTTTCTGAATAGAATATCATCTTTGCTTTTCTTAGTTTGTTGTGCTAATTATTGCTTTTCTGATCAGATGAAGCGCCATGTGTAGGAAATTTTTTGGACTTTTTTTTTGTTACAATAAAACCCCATGTCATTTCAAGCATTGTGTGTCAATTTTTACCTCTCTATCTACATTATTCCTTGATTTATTAAGTTTTCAAATTTATACTGACTTTTTGATCACCCGGTATACAAGCTGTACCTCCAGCAACAGGAAATCTGTCATACGATCCAATGTGTACATCAACTATTACCATGCCTCAATTGACATAAATACAAAGAGAACGTTAAGACTTCCTAGCACTGAATATAGAAGTCGATGTGTGATATAGCCGTGTTAGAGTAGCCGTGCGCTCTAAGGCGCCTTGCTGCTGAGTACGCGGCTGTTCCCCGTCGAAGGTTCGAGTCCTCCCTCAGGCATAAGTGTGTGTGTTGTCCTTAGAGTAAGTTAAAGTAGTTTGTAAGTCTAGGGACCGATGACCAACGCAGTTTGGTCCCATAGCTTTACAAAAGTTTTAATTTTGATAAGCAGTAGTTTCACTGAAGTGACGTAGTGATGGGACACTGATATGCAAAGCTGCAGATGACGGTAGTATTTCGTACACAAAGTATAATAGGGTAATGAATTGGGAGAGCCATCATTCTCACTCCAATGGTTCATGTGGAACGGTTTCCGACGTGGTTAACAGTCGTATGAAGGCAACTGACAAACTCTGAAAGTGGAGTAGTTAGTTGCAGCTAGAAGCATGGGGCATTACATTTTGCACATCGTTAGGTGATTCAATATTCCCATACCCACAGTCATAAGAGTGTGCTGGCAATGCCGAATTTCATTACCTCTTGTCACGGACAAAGCAATTGCCGACGGTCTGCTCTGTTTATGCTTTTCTACCCAACTCGCGTACGTGAACAAGGGTTTGGAAAGTAGAAGGTGGGGTACAGGTAGAAGTAAAGTTATGAGGGCGGACCGAGAAGCATGCCGTGTTTAGCGCTTGCCCGCGAAAGGCAAAAGTCTCAGGTTCGAATCCCGGTTCCAGCGTACAATTTTAATCTGCCAGGAAGTTTCAAGGGTTTGATCTTTGCTGGTAATTAAAAACAAATCAAGGAATCGTCTGAGCCTTATATACTTGCAGAGTTGAGCAACAGTATCAAGCTGAGTTTTACAGAACATCAGCTGAAGATCAAGCTAAAAAATCCTATTAATGCAAACCTAATTTAATTTCTATTAAAATGCTGTAGCTTCTATTGCAGTAGTGCTGTCAATGCATATTACTTTTGAGCTTAACAGATATGTTAACATTTTTGTTTAGTATTTGTTTTTAGATCTATCTTTCTTAAACTTTGTGGTTCCTGCTCACAACAAAGAAAGCAAAATGGCTCCTGACCAGAAGACGTTAGGAGCCACTGTTTTAAATAAAAAGTAGCTGAAAACCCAGCACTGCCCGGGTATTTATCTATTTATTCCTGCCATTTTCACGTATATATTCATTTGTATAAGTGCTGTATGTCTGTAAAATCTCTTGGGAATACAATTAGTAGTAAGGAAGTAATAGATTAAAAGTTGATGCATGATGGGGCGGTTTTTCATGAACGTTGCCGTTTATTTGCTCATATCTTATCAAGTACGTGTCGTACTGTGACACAATTTAGAAGGTACACTCAACTACATGCATGTATACTGTTTGCTACAATTTGTAGTGTAGAAATTATAAATTGTAACGTCATACCAAATGCCGTAGTTTTACTCCATAAACAGCGGATAAGTAGTAAGCGAGAAACTTTTTTCCTTTCATCATTTTGCTATGGTTGTCAGCGGGAAAAATTTTAATAAAGATTTGAAATTATGATTAAAGTTTGTTGCAAGTCGCTAGGTACTCTCATTCTCATATAGCATATTTATAAAGTCTCGCCGCATTATGTGGCAGTTTTCTGCGATTCCTATTGTGTATGACGTCATATCTTCTGAACCATGTGTCGTATGTGCTTCTTAACCCTGCAGAAATTGTCACCTCACGGTAAGGAATGTGTGTACCAAATTTGGTTGAAATCGGTCCAGTGGTTTAGGCGAGAATGAGCAGCATTGTCGCTAATTGCAGCAATTTTTTCGCGAATCTCATTGTTTATGACGTCATATCTCGTGAACTCTGTATCGTACGTGATTGTTACACTTACAGCGACCGTCCACATGTATTGAAGCCTACGTGTACAAAATTTAAAAAAGATTGGATCAAAACTGCAGGTTTGTATACAATACATACATACGGACACTCTACTTTTCATATTAGATGCAGAATTTTTCTGCAGCTATATGGACAAAGATATAAGGAAAAGAGTAAAAAAAAATGTTTCATATGGACATTATCCACATTCAGTGTGTTTTAAGAAGTTGTAGTACAGGCGAAAATTCCATATGACACGTGTTGAATTATTATTGAGTACAGAGCTACAGCTGTTAGTATGTAACACCCCCACCCCCCCCCCCCCCCCAAAAAAAAAAAAAAAAAAAAAAGCCTTAAAGCAAAGGCAAATGAGGACGATGACAGTTGATTTTACCGGCCTCGGTGGCCGAGGGGACTGAGGCGCTTCAGTCACGGTCTGCACGGCCACTACGGTCGGGGGTTCGAATCCCCCCTAGGGCATGGATATTTGGGCCGTCCTTAGTTGTAGGTAGTTCATAAGTAGTTTGTAAGTTTAGGGACTGATGACCCCGTAGTTAAGTCCCTTAAGCTTAACAAACATTTGAACATTTTTTGATAGTTGATTTTAACAAATTCCGCAACCTACTTCAGTGCACTTTTGACTTCCTAACACCACGTGTAACTCTTTTTTGGGGGTCGTCTTTGAGTTTTTTTTATGGGGGCTGAACTTTTCATAATCAGAACGAGCAAATCGATTTCTTTTTTATTTATAGTCTTCGCCTTTAAACCATACCCACAGGCAGAAATCCGAAGGGGTAAGCTCTGGGGACTTTGGTGGCCAAGAAACGTACCCCAATCTACCGATCCATATTACGGGGAATGTTAGGTTTGGATGATGCCCCACCTGATGGCTGAAATGTGCAGGAGCCTCGTTATGCAGGAAGAACGTACACATTCTTATAGCCAAAGGAATCTCTTTCACTAACAATAGAAGCACATGTTCAAGAAAGTGTACACAACGGATCCTGTGATAAGGTGAGGTAGCCGGCCGCGGTGGCCGAGGGGACTGAGGCGCTTCAGCCACGGTCTGCACGGCCACTACTGTCGGGGTTTCGAATCCCCCCTCGGGCATGGATATTTGTGCCGTCCTTAGTTGCAGCTAGTTCATAAGTAGTTTGTAAGTTTAGGGACTGATGACCCCGTAGTTAAGTCCCATAGATTATATATATATATATATATATATAAAGAAAAAAAAAAAAAAAAAAAAGGTGAGGTAATACGACAGGCCCAGTCATCTGATTGTCTATCAAACCACAGCACACATTTGGAGAAAAGCGTTCTTGAAAATGAGTCCACACAATAGCATGTTTGTTTTCTTCGGGCCACTTATGTGAATTTCGAATGTTATTTATGTCGTCTCGATTGAAAGGGGCTAAAAGTGGGATTACTTGGAGGTTTTCATTTATTCAACCAGAAAATTCCACTCGTCTATCCTCATCTTCTACTCGAAAGCGTTGAATGAGCTGAAAATGACACGGATAAGATCCCGTGCATACGTAATGTCCGTCATTCTGTTGTATGTGGAGATACGTGCAGAAGTTGGTACAATCACAACGCAACAAATCGTGCTATGCTAGATGCTAGAGGTAGTCCGGAGGCGCAGTAATCGTATTCGTTCAGGCGCTTCTGTTATTCTGATAACCGTTTATTCTCAATGTGAAAGTTAAAGCACGTTCTTGGCGGTAGAATGTCAGTGTTATGCAGTGCCGTATATCTCCGATCGGAGGGCACCGCTGTATAAATCGTATTACAATTGTGTGTAAATGAGACACTGCTCCCACTGACTTCTGTTTACATACGATTACAACATACGCCCTTCATTATTCGACTGTGGGTCTACGAAATCCGTGAAATTCACACTGTGACCTTAAGAAATGGGGCAATGTTAACACTCTGGACTGGTGATGGGGAGGAAAGATTCCAATTCATCCACACACATTTAAGTATTGATGTCCCAAAAGAACAGACACTTTATCAATAATTGTTATTTCCTGCTGGGGCACAAATACGATTTCAATGCGGACGCATAAATACGCTCGGACCATAGCGGGAATCCAGTATAGGCTGTGAGCAAGAGGAGCAGGGGTCGAGAATTTGACTTGGAAGCGATAGGTTAGTTGGTCGGACCTCCGACGGGGAGTTACCGCACTGTCCACATCAAGGCGCCTTAGAACGCTCGGTCACTTCACCTCGGCCTTCTTATTAAAATTTTAAAGCTTATAACAATATAATTTTGTTACATAGGTACTTACATTTGTGAACTGTTTATGCAACTGAATCCACCAGCCTTCCATTTTTAGAGTGATAATGAAAAAAACCCATAAATATCACTCTCAGCGTTATAATGGGTGATTGAAATGTCACTCTCATTGTTGCTATTGTCCCGGCCCAACGTGGAAAATCCGGGTTCGAATCCCGGTCCAGCACAAATTTTCAACTTCCGTTTCAATAGTTTGAATTGGACACACATTTACGTTTTCCCTAATTTCTCTGTCCAGTTCTGGGATTGTTCCTCTCAGACAGCGCGGCTAGTTCCCTTGCCAATCCGTGCTTGTGTTCAGTCATTAGGATATCTTCGTCGTCGGGGCGTTGAACCCTGATCTTCTTTTTACAGAAGTACAAACTATTACACGTCGTCTGAATTATTGTTTTTATCCGACAATATGTAGCCGGAATATGCATCTACACTACTGGCCATTAAAATTGCTACACCAAGAAGAAATGCAGGTGATAAACGGGTATTCACTGGACATATATATTATACTAGAACTGACATGTGATAATATTTTCACGCAATTTGGGTGCATAGTTACTGAGATATCAGAACCCAGAACAACCGCCTGGCCGTAATAACGGCCTTGATACGCCTGGGCATTGTGTCAAACAGAGCTTGTACAGGTACAGGTACAGATGCCCAAGCAGCTTCAACACGAAACCACAGTTCATCAACAGTAGTGACTGGCGTATTGTGACGAGCCAGTTGTTCGGCCACCATTGACCATACGTTTTCAATTGGTGAGAGATCAGGAGAATGTGCTGGCCAGGGCAGCAGTCGAACATTTTCCGTATCCAGAAAGGCCCGTACAGGACCTGCAACAGGCGGTCGTGTATTATCCTGCTGAAATGCAGGGTTTCGCAGGGATCGAATGAAGGGTAGAACTCGGGTCGTAACACATCTGAAATGTAACGGCGACTGTTCAAAATGCCGTTGATGAGTACAAGAGGTGGCTGAGACGTGTAACCAATGGCACGCCATACCATCATGCCGAGTGATACGCCAGTATGACGTTGACGAATACACACTTCCAATGTACGTTCACTGCGATGTCGTCAAACTCGGATGCGACCATCATGATGCTATAAACAGAACCTGGATTCATTCGAAATAATGACGTTTTGCCATTCGTGCGCCCAAATTCGTCGCTGTATACACCATCGCTGGCGGTCCTGTCTGTGATGCAGCTTCAAGGGTAACCACAGCCATTATCTCCGAGCTGATATCCATGCTGCTGCAAACGTCGTAGAACTGTTCGTGCAGATGGTTGTTGTCTTGCAAACGTCCCCATCTGTTGACTCAGGGATCGAGACGTGGCTGCACGATGCGATTTTAATGACCAGGAGTGTACATATACATCTAAACTTCGCAAGGCACTCCATGATTGCGTGGTTAAGGGTACTTTGTGCACCAGTGTCACCCTTATACTCTGTTTAACGTAACTTTAAGATGGACTTAAGAGGACCGGAGCGGAGTTGCCAAGGTCCACAGGGAACTCTTGCGATATCTCACGTTTTATTCAACTCGCTCAAACTTGCAAATCACTCACGGTATAAATATGAAAGTAGAATCAACGTATTCTACAAAAGCTGTACTATATTATCAATTGAGTTTCATTTGTAGTAACAAATTACTAAGACGACACATCGACTTATTATGAAAGAGCATATTCTGATGATGCTACCGAATTTTCAGCATGCGGGGAACTCTTTTGTTATTGAAGACGTTAGGTGAGCACATAAAGCGAGTGAAATCTGCAAAATACATAATATTTTCATCAGCTGCTAACCGGATCTCCGTCAGTTTTCTAGCGCCAGATAGTTTCGTTTGAACATGACGCACAATAGTGCACTCTTGCGTCAGTTACAAAGCGGTCGCCCTTGTGGTTTCGCCACGAGTAACGGAACACTAGATCTGTAATTTATCTGTTATTAATTTCTCTGATCCTTTTATTTCTAATTAACAAAGTAAAAAAGGTATACGTATGTCGCAACGAGAAAACGCCCCGAAATAATAATAGTGAAAGCAGAAAATCTTTACTGCAGTATAATTCCTTATAAAAAAAAAGTTTGTAAATCTATGCGACTGAACTACTTTGGTCATCAGTCCCTAGGCTTACAAACTGCATAAACTAACCTAAGGACAACTCACAACCGCGGCGGAGTGGCCGACCGCATTGGGGCGCTATGCTCCGATGGGCGAGGCCGTTCCCCGTCGGGGGTTCGAATCCTCCGTCGGGCATGGATATTTGTGTTGTCTTTAGAATAAAGTAGTTTATAAGTAATTTATAAGTTTAGGGATTGATGACCCTTCAGTTAATTCCCATAAGCTTAACAAACATTTAATTTTGATTGACAACACACACCGATGTCCGAAGGAAGACTCGGACCTCCGACGGGGATTTACCGCGCTCTCCACATCAAGGCGGCTTAGAACACTCCGCCACTTCACCTCGGCCTTCTTATAAAAATTTTAAAGCTTATAACAATATAATTTTGTTACATAGGTACTTAATTTTTAAACTGTTTATGCAGCTGAATCCACCAGCCTTCCATTTTTTGGAATAATGATGAAAAAACCCCACTAATCACTCTCAGCGTTATAATGGGTGATTGAAATGTCACTCTCATTGTTGCTATTGTTATTTAATGCAATAATCAATTCCTCTACTCAATTTTCCAGGACAGCTTCATCCTGCCATGCTCTTTCCATAATATTCTACGTATGTGTGACTGCATTTTTCCAATCTTCAGAGGTGACGTTCCTAACAGTTTCACTTGCGAATGTTTCGACTGCAGACTGTTATTCCTGGCAACGTAACCATTTATTCGGGCCCATATTAACTCTTTTGGGTTAAAATAGCAGTGGTGAGGTGGTAGCCTAAGCCCGTATATTTTTGCCAGTTCGTCGAATTCGTACCTTTCGCCGGGACGAAACTACAACAACTCGTTCGTTCGACGAAATGTCAGTTTCAGATGTGCCGTGTCGGGCTTCAGGATCCGAACGTCGTCAAAGCGTCAACGAAAATAAAAAAAAAGTAATTCCTTATGTTGATTTTCACACTATTATTCAAATTTCAGTGTCAGATTCTTGCACAGAGAGAAGAAGTGTTCGATTTGACTATCACCCTTTTATAAAACTCACTTTAGATAAAATATTTCAAAGTTCTCTTGCAACATAAATGATCTGTCCAAATTAACATTCCGTAGCTATGTATGTTGTTTGTAATACAGATATTATAAGTTGCTCTCATTCGTAATCGATCGTATCGATTTTCTGAAATATTGTTTATTCTCAAGAGTCTTCTTCCCGCGTCGGAAGGTTAACTTTCACTAATATAATATCTGCTCTCAAAATTGTAAAAAAATCACGACGATGTATAATATTTCAAATAATATCAGTGTGAATATATCCTGCAAATTTTGTAGAAGGTCGAAAGAATAATCAACACACTATTAATGTTCAAGTCGTTATAACATTTTTATTGCTCTCACAATAAACAGGTCATCACTTGGCAAGAGCTAAACAAAGACTTATTTGATTCATTTCAATTTTACAAATCATCTCGGTTAATAATGTAAATAGAAATAAATATTTTAGGCGGCAACCGCAGAGACCAGCATCTTCCTGCCTCGTGGCCGTCGACCCGCGACTTGAAGTGGCCTGATATTTACTCCTTGAGCTAGGCGGTGAAGATGTTGCTCTTGTATGTTGAATCGCCGTCACAGCGCATGAAACATAAGAAACACTCAAAACTTTTTTAAGAACCACGCAACATAAAATATTAACTTTTGAAATCATTAATCAACATAAACATAAGTATAATAACCTGCGAAACTGAGGTAGTAGCGGAGAAAATTATCCGTCCCACTACAACCTGAGGAACTGTGGTTTACGGAGATATATTTTTTTTTCCATTAGCTCCACCTCTTTAATGTCAGCACTTACATCAACGTTGTGCCAGCCGTCCCTCCTTTCTCTTTGCCGTAGTAGGAGACTTGTCAACAATGAATGAATTATAAGGGACATTATCTTGAACAATTGTTGACGGTTTCCCCAGATTCGGTATTAGTGATTCTAGGAACCACTTTGTAGATATGATGTGGTAAATTTCTTCGTGGAAATCTGTTGTCTTCTTTGATTAAAAAAAGTAGGAGACTGTTTGGATCAAAACCATTTATGCTTAGGGTTGCCAGATCTCCGGGCGCCGCCCGGAGTGCCCGGGTTTGGAATGAATACTCCGGGTCTACGGGCCAATGACTCTCATCTCCGGACTTGCGTGTAACCTTTTTCTTAACGCTTTTTAAGTACTATGCTCATGTAGCGACGATCTACATCGAACTTACGTAACTTAAACTAAGGACGAACACAACATCCATGCCCTAGGGGGGGATTCGAACCTCTGGCGGGAGAAGTTCTTCTTGGTGGCGCGCGGAGCCGCAAGCGGCAACACTTGGAAGGCGCAGCTGTTGATGTGGGCAGCTTTGATGCTGCCGCCTCTTCTGCTGCCACGCCGACTGAAGTGTGCCGAATGTCGATCGACAGCAACTGGCGGCCTGGCCGGTCAGTTGCGACATGTGAAGGCCACCCCTAGCAGTGTTCCACCAGGAGGGGGGGATACTTGCTGGGAGGGAGGAAATGATTAGTTTTTAGAATTCACGTGTAATCCTGGTTGGGGGGAGGGAGTTGGTCGCAGTTGGGGGGGGGGGGAGTTGAGTCATTGGCCAAGGGGGAGGGGGGGCACGTCGTCTCCGGGCCTGCCTCGAGTTCAGTCTGGCAACCCTATTTATGCTACCTGCATAAAGAAGAGTGAGCTGACACCGTTGCCCGAAGGCATTGCCATTATACCTTTATTTGTGTCGTCCGTCCAGACCACAACACTTCGTCGATTTCCTGCTCAGTTAAAAAAGGCATCGCCATGCAGCTTTGGCTCCAACAAAGCTTTCGGCTATAGAAATGCCCATAGTGAAAGCTTAGGTTACACTGGCGACTACTTTGAAGGTCAGTAAGAGGTGCAAACATGTAAAGCTTTTGTATCGGTTGTGAATAAATACTTGCCACAATTTAAGTTTCAACTATCGTATTCAATGCTGCAGCAGTTCTGTCGATTACCTAGTTCACGGAGAGCAACGGGCCACCATTACATTTCTACTCTTAAAGTAAGCACATAACGCGCAAACCATTTCCGTCGTTTGCCCTCGTACGGCAATCCCCTGGCCAAGGCGACGACGTCAAACTTTTCCACTGATAACTTTCGATGAATTTTCTGTAGACATTGTTCACTATCACCACAAAAAGCAGTAACTAATAAAATAATCTCTTACAACCGTCAAAGCAAACACAGTCACAGCGTGGAACGATCACTAACGGCAGTGACTGACTGAAAATGTAACACACTGCAAGCCGGAAGTACGGTGGTGGTGGTGGTGGTGGGTCTAAGGTTTGGCGACTTAGACCAATATTACATTGTAAAAGATCTTTTATCAAAGCTCTTTGGTCAAATCTTTGACAGTATACTAGGGCATCTTTTATAAAAGATATCTGATAAAAGTTATAGCTAGGACATTAAACCTACAAATTCACGCCAAAGTGTATTTGTTGCGTGGCTACTGACAGAGTGATCGTTGAAAAGTATGAAGTGTACGGAGTATTTCGTAATGCAAAGCACATTGAAAAAATATCCGATTAGAATCGTAAAAAGGAAAAGCTACTTGGCGTCAGTTGTAGTCAATGTGACTCATTTTGGATGGTGAAGAAATTAAATAGACCAAAGGGTACACGGAGTTGCATAAGTCAAATAAATGTTTTTATTTGTACTCTAAACTAACCTCGTAATTCCTTCTTAAGTGATTTACATTTTGGTTCACGTTTGTGTGTAATAGTACATGAAATGTTAGGACTGCGGTCAAGGATTCGTGTATGTTACTGCTTGCTGTTGCTGTAAATAGGACGATCTTCAGCAGAAACGGAATTTATGATCTACTAGCTGCAAATACCCGGGTTTAAAGTAAGTTTTTCTGTCGTAATTTTGTGAACGTGTACCAAACTTCACGTTATTTGGTTTCTGGATCTTGAGCTATACGGGAACAGACAAACAGACAACAAATGCGTCTTATATGTATAGAGATTGTAATCGAAGTCTGTAAGTAAAGTACTCTCCCCCATGTACCGAACGAAATTTTATGGACAGTAACCTTCATCTTGTTTGCAAGGTCAAGTGTACAAAATTTCATCAAGATCGGTGCAAAACTGTGGATTTTGGCGAAATCCCTAAGAACACTCCACCATGCACTGAACGAAATTTTATGTAGACTGTGCCCTTCCTCTTGTTTTGAAGGTCAATTGTGCAAAATTTCATCAAGGTCAGTGCAAAGATATAGATTTACACGGACACATTGAAAACGCACTTTCAATTTTTCTCAAATTTTCCAGTTGGTTAAAAAAAATGGAACGAAACCAGTTTAAGAACCTTCCCCATTAATTTTGTGTACGTGCACCAAATTACACGGTATTTGGTTGTCTGGATCTTGAGTTATAAGAGAACAGACAGACAACAAATGCGTCTTATAATTGTAGAGACATAATGAAACACTGCTCCGTAATTTTTCTTGCTGTGGACGATGTATTGCGATATTTAACCACAAGTGCAGGTATTTATACGGATATTTCATGTTTCCGAAAATCAGGAAAACTAAATGTCAGGCTGAAGTAAACTATATAAAGTCTTCTGCAGCTCATACGGCGCAAAAATGCACATGCAAGCATAACATGAAAAAAGTACTAAAATATTCTGTCTTCTTGTATATGATAAATTCTCTGACAAGAGTTTATTCAAAATGGCATACGTAGATATTTCAGTGTTTTGTTATGTACACATTGACACAGTTTTAGGGTTTGCTACTATGCGCGAGGCCGCGCCCCATCGGGGTTCGAATCCCCCTTCGGGCATAGATGTTTGTGCTGTCTTTAGTATAAGGTAGTCCATAAGTAGTTTGTAAGTTTAGGGACTTATGATGCCGCAGTTAAGTCCCTTAAGCTTAACAAATATTTGAACATTTAGGGCTTCCTGAAACATAGTTATGATTAAGTATTTATAAATATGTGAGCGAATTGACATGTCTGGTCACCCGTTCTTAAACTATTTTCTTGATGTCCTGACGGTATAGCTCATGAAGTACATTTGTGCGAGCACTTTTTATCGTTTCCTCCCGCTATCTACGATTTTATCTATAATTGTTTTCATTTTATGTTCTTTTCAAGAAATGCACTCGTGAGAAACAATACATTAAATGCTATAATACAAACGATTAACTATTTTCCAGTCGTTTCCGAGGAAGTGTAATGTGCTTCAGTGAAGTAGTTTGGTCAAAGATGTTAGATAAAATCTTTGTGAAAGATCTTTTAAAGTGTAATACTGGCCTTAGTTATGGTGGATAAGCGTCCGTTTGGCATCTGCTCTCTCCAATTTCATCTTCATGGTCTATTTAGTCCAAACATTAGGGAGAAGCGAATGCAAAAAATAATTCCTGAAAACAAAAGAAACTGAGATAAAAAATTTAATTTTAAATAGAATATCTATTGGCCTGTCGTGATCATCCTCTTTAAGACCTTAAATATGCAGATGTCTGACTGCAGAATTATAGGAACACATCAGTTCATTGTATCACTGGAGTATTACCTCACTGATTTCTTATGGGATTGTGTGTACGCCTGGATCACTACATCAACATTTTCCTGGTGAATATATCTTCCCTCCACTATGTTACTTCTTCAAATTTACCCCGTCCTTCGACTTAAAACTTGTCTCTGATTCTTTTAATTGTTCCCTTGTTGTTAGGGGTGTTCAAAATTCAACTGTTCAACGTCGTCTACCTCACTCACATACTCATTTTTCCAGTAACACTTCAGCACCCAACTCCGTTGATCCACCCAAAGAACTGAAATTTCATGGAGTGGCTATAAGTACGCCATGTCTGAAGGAACCTGAATGCCATGTTTTGGGGTAAAAGGTGTTAATATTACAGAGCATTAAAAGTTGCGACAATATAAAAAAAATAATGGCATTATAAATTTAAATAACACACCACGTGCTAATGAGTACTTCATAAGAGTATAAATCTCCAACATCGTAGAAAGTTCACTTTCTAAACTCTGGTCGTAAGGGTTTACACCTTTTTTTTTTTTTTTTTTTTTTTTTTTTTTTTTTTTTTTTTTTTTTTTTTTTTTTTTTTTTTTGTAAATGTTGTGGAAAATTAAAGACCATTGGGATTGTTCTGAACAAGAGACGTTTCACAATTCGTGCTGTACATATATTTGCTTGAAGTGATTTGAGTGATGTAGTAGAAAAAAAATTGTCTCTTAGATATTTGCTACCCATCTCTTTGTTAGATTCTTATCTTCGAAAGGAAACCTGTAATTATTACAAAGTTAATTGCTTTCCTGTACTTAATTGAAGAGTAATTAAAATTGCGAGAGGGCCTTATAATCCTTAATAATCTTTATAACATTTGTATAAAAGTAATATTTAGCATTTTGTCACTTCATTTAGTCCACTTAAAAACTGAACACCCTTAGGAAAGTTTAATTTATAGTTTGGTAAACAAACTGCAGTGCAAAATAAGTCTTCTTTCCTAACATTTTTCCCATTACTGGGGGACTGCTTTGCAGCGCAAAATAAATATTTCAGTAAGTAAAGCGTGTCAATTTCCACACTAACAAATCAGACTTGTTACTCTCTGTGATTTCACCGATGTTAACATGGCGGCCGAATTTACTTTGGTTGCCGCAAGGAGCGTTGCAGTTCGTGTGTTAGCCGGTCTATGAACGCCATGTACTTTTACACTCTTGATACAAAAGAAAGCGCTATTATGTTTTTCACTACAAAACTCATCGCAGGGTGTTTTTTTTATATATCGCTGATTACGAATCTTATGGTAAAAATTGTCTAAACAAAATGGCGGACCTAATTTAGCAACGTGATACATGAAAATCCACAATAATTTATTAATAGTAGCGTATGTATAGTATTTAGACACTAATAATTAATACACTGCCATTGTGATTTCTTTATTATAACAAAATAACAGAATATTTGTCGAAAATATATCGGAAAAAATTATTCACACACATTGTAACTCAGTAATATAATAAAACAATCTTCAAAGTCAGTGACAGCAAACAAATAAAAAATGTAATAGTATAATCAACGATAGAAGTAATTAGGGCCGGCGCAAGCCCAAGTGCCGCCCCGTGCGAGTTGCTAAATTGCCGCCCCCCCTCCCCCGTTTTTTAAAAAAAATTTCAACAAAACGTTTGTGCTATTTTATTTAAACAAATCTGTAGGAAATCTCAGCAATCAATCGCATTTTTTTTCTGTTCAGATCTTCCTAGGCCAGTCTCAAAGCTTTTAATATGTGCTTACATCTAAACCGTCATGTTGACAGCTACGTTTGAATTATAATTCAACGAGTTTCAAGAAGTTTCCGTTGTCAGTCTGAAAGAGTGTATTTGTATTTCCTCTCAAAGGCAGACATTGCCGACTCAGGAAATGAATTATTGCTATTAAGCGCCCCAGTATATTTTTCCAATGTTCGCTTTCAGTATTCAGAAGCCTTTGATGATGGGCGTCGTCAGTTCGTGACTTTTTCATCCCCTCAGAAAACGTGATCCACTTTTTATGTGAATTCAAATGATCGGTAGACTTCCCGTGACTTTTGAGATACGAAGAAAGATGCCGCCAGTCGGTTATACCGTTCTTTGCAATTTTTACTGTAGATGACGAAAAAAGTTTGCAACAAAAGCAGAACACAGCATCCTTGCTCTTTGAGTACACCAACCAATGTCTATCTGCTTTTTCTAAATTCTTCAAAGAATAGCTGTAGTGGACAGGGCTGAAACGCCGGTTGTCCGCGTTTTTAAGACATTCTTAAGCTTCCTTAATGCGATCGGGACGACCTCGCATGACCAACGTCGTTCGAATGCAGTCGGTAATTATTTCCGGCCATCTTCCGGGTTCTGAGTCAACTGTCTCTTCCAGTTTAGGCTCGCCTTCAGTCCCTTCTCGGTGGTGACTACCTCGGCTGATGTTTCTCCGGTTTTTTTCCGAATCAGGTCGCCTAATTTCAGTTCTGCCTGATGTTTCAATCTCGGAGCTATCGTCGCAAAGCACGTCTTGAGTACAGGCGAGGTCTGTTGAACATGTTGTGGATGACCCCCCGTCAGCATTGTTACTGTATGGGGTGGTTGCAGTACTGTGTTCGTCAACTTTCTGGACATGTCCTGAAGATAAAGATGTAGCTGCAGTACCTCCACCAATTTCTGTACTTTCAGGATCTATTTTTCCACCCTCGCCGCTGCTAGGTCGTTCTCTCTTTGGCTTGAAATATCGTTGTAGTGCATGCTTTTGCTTCTTATCGTCATCTTCCTTCAGCGCCAGTCTTTTTCTACCGTCGGACATGTTTCGATCCAGCCTGTGAAGAACGATTACGTGAAACTAACTGTTGATGTCAGTGTTCATTTGGCTTTCATCGTCCCTGATTTGCCAATTTCTTAAAGAAAAAACTAAAGGAAATTGGCAAGGAGGCTTTTTAATACCGCACAAAAACTTAAATTTAAAATTCTACTCTAACTACTAGTTAGTTCCGTTTGACTTCAACCTGTTTTTGTTGCAGAAAAATACACGCACAGGCGAATGCTGAAAAAATATATTAACGTTCTAACAAGTCATAGTCTTACGATTTGCACTTTCGTGGCTGCACGAACAGTAGTAAGCTATAAACCTTTTCCCTTTCATAATTTTGTTGGGATTCTCAATGAGATAAAGTTTGACTAGGTGTTTTCATTCACAGTAGTGGATGAATCAATTCTTATCACACGCAGCATGATGGGCTTTTTTGTGACGCTTACTGTTTATTACTTCACGTCTCCTGACATATGTATTGTAATATTACGTGTAATATTACTGTGTAATGGGGCACGTTAAAGAAATAAATAAATATGTATTGTAGATGGTTTTTACCCTCATAGGAATTGTGTCCTGAAGGCAAAAATGTGTACAAAATTCTGTTAAAATCGGTCCATTACTTTACTGGGCCAACTACCGAACGAATTCTGCAGTTTTCGTTGTAGAGAACGCAACAATACCCATTGTCTGGAAAGGCGAAGTGGTGACGCGGCAGTGACAGGAACTAGGTCACGTGATGAGGTACAGCGAGGCTACGGTTAAACTAGCGCCCAAGAAGAAGACGCAAGAAGCTCACAATGTGACCGATGATATGGATAAATGTATTATCAGGCAGCAATTTCTATGGCATTTCGAAAAATTGAAAGGAATAAGAAAATTGCGAAAACTGCACAGCTTTTGTCAAACAGAAATTACATTCAAAGCTAGCAAGGAAACCCTTAGAAGCGATGTTCTGTCTATGGATTTTCGTTTTAGAAGGTGTCAAAATTAACGTTTTGTTTTGTGCGGACGAGAGGGCAATCCGCATTTTTGCTAAGAGAACACACTTTCTCAAGGTGTTCATCAGAATCAAAGCGACCAGTAGTTTACTTAGATGAAACATGGATTCACCTGCATTATACTGTAAATAAATGTTGGCAAAGTGACAGTGGGCGAGTAATATTGTCAAACAAAAGAGCCGGTCAGAGGTTGATTGTTGTTCATGCAAGCGGAGACAGGTGTTTCACGGTTCAAAAACCAAAACGTCAGACTATCACTCAGAAACAGATAGCAAAAATTTTCAAAATTACGTCGAAACGCAACTTATGTCAGGCTTACTAGCAATATCTTTATCCCTTGTAATTACTCGCAGTGTATTTAGCCATTCGGAATACTTCTAGCCATTGGAGGTGTTTGACATGTTTCACTGTAGTAATGTTCAACCAATTTTTTCCGTAATACGGGAAGAATAAAACACTCGGAAACTGCCATTGAAGGGCTTAGCAAAGTCGCTTCAGGCTAAACATGTAACCGCAGTATCGAAGATTGCATTTGAATTTCCAAATTGCATTTCGAGTTCTGGAAAATTAGCTGTGCGTAAACGCTCGGCGCGTAACAGGCAGGCAGCTCTCCACTCATAAGAACACTGGTGTGCAAGGTAGCTAGACAATTTGGCGTGTACCAAAGACCTTATAAGGGCGTGTACGCCAGACTGCTTCCCCTTCTCTGTTCCTCCTGCTTACACACGAAGGCGCTGCCACAGTGGCGAGCAAGAAATCAGTCCTCCTCCCTCCCCTGGTACAACAGGGGTGGCTGGCAGGTAGTCGAGGCGCCATGGCACAGTTCCCGAAGCGCTCCCTACGAGGTTTGGTATCGAATCCCCTGTTGGGAATGTATGTTGAGTTAAAAAAAAAATTGTGGGTCGGCAGATTTGCCGCCCCTCGGAAAGTGCCGCCCCGTGCGGCCGCACGTTTCGCACGTGCCTTGCGCCGGCCCTGGAAGTAATAAGTGTAGCTTAGTTCCGTAGCCTACCGCGCCGCGTGCTGTATCGACCATGTTGTGCTACGAAATGTCGGCCGCACGGGCACCTGTAAAGTTACATTATATAAGAGAAATGGCAGATTTTGGCTTCTGATTCTAGTCAGTTCCATCAGATAATTAATGAATCTATAGTCTGAGAGTTGAAATTCCACAGTTTATTGCGATATATGCTATGCACTAGTTGAAAATGCAAGTTCGGCAAAGTATGGTCGTTTTGCACAGGTATCGGTCCGCACGGCCGCTACGACCTGGGGTTCGAATCCCCCCTCGGGCATGGATATTTGTGCCGTCCTTAGTATTAGTTAGTTCATAAGTAGTTTGTCAGTTTAGGGACTGATGACCCCGTTGTTAAGTCCCATAAGCTATACAAACATTTGAATTTGAATTCAAAATCCTTTTCAGTAGCAGGAACCAGGCTCTGGAACAATCTACCTCAGTATATCAGAGAACTGAATAGCACTGCCAGCTTAAAACGACAGTTAATGGATTATCTACTAAAGCAGTAATTACGCCAGTCTTTATTACCCTACGATCCAGGTACGACACATCCATTCCTCCTCCCAGATATTCTCAGAGTGCCATTGCTCCCGCCAGGTACAGCTTTCTTAACTTCATTCTGTCAGAATTCGCCATGCCTTAACCAGTCTCGATATATTCAAAAGTACATCTTGTATCTGATAATATCAATGTTGTTACTTCTATTATTACGCCAGCAGCAGCAAGAAGGTGTCTCAGTGGTACTGCTAGTATTAATCGTTATTTACATCCTTTTACATGTAATCAAGCTGTATAAATTATGTTATTAATTGTTTATCTGTAAAAATCATTGTTATGTTACAGGTAACTCACATGTAAAGAAATACTGTATGTGTAAAACTCTGGTCCGATGTAAGAGAGGGCCTGATGGCCCTAATCTGATCAGGCTAAATAAACAAATAAATAAAATAAAAATAAATAAAAATATGTACTCACAATCAGAGAGTAAATCTGCCTCGCTTTCACGGCGCCACGTGTGCTATCGAAGCTCACTTTTGAACTGACGTAACTCAACAGGTATCAAATGTGGCGACCTGTGCTTCTGGAATGAGATGCACTAATCCGTCCCCAACCCAACCCACCAGTCAAAATTCCGAGAATCGAAAACTCATTTTTCGGGGTTTTGGCCACGTTTTGGGGATTCCGTCCCACTGTGCGCCGCGGCGGAGCGGCAGATCTCCTTGAGGCTTACAAACTGCGTAAACTAACGTAAGGACAACACACAGCCGCGGCGGAGTGGCCGACCGCATTGAGGCGCTATGCTCCTATGCGCGAGGCCGTTCCCCGTCGGGGGCTCGAATCCCCCCCTCGGGCATGGATGTTTGAACTATCTTTAGTATAAGGTAGTTCCTAAATAGTTTGTAAGTTTAGGGACTGATGACCCCGCAGTTAAGTCCCATAAGCTATACAAACATTTGAACATTTTTGAACATACGCCACTAGAACAGAACAAGGCGGATGTGACGGTGGTGCACAAAATACCCTCCGCCACAACCCGTAAGGTGCACTGCGGAGTGCACATGCAGACGATGAAGCTGGTATGGAAACCTCGGCGCGCAAGTTCTTTTCCCATATTTTTCCCCCATAAAAACCCGGATTTTTATTTAAGCGGCTACGTCCGAATTTTAACTCTTGAACTTTTCCTAAATGCTGATTTTGAATATATCGTTTAAAAGCAACTCCTTTTGAGAACTGGCAAGATTCATAAAAACTGAAAGACTGCCAGGTTGCCGATCACCCTTTAGTTTTTGGATACTGGTGATTCGCACAGAACTTTTCAGAAGTTTTCATTGATAAGACTCAGGCGTTTGCAACTCTTCCATGGAAGGACTCAAGGAAAAACATTAATGTCCTTAAAAATAATAATCCAATGTATATGTTAATATTTTATTGTGGTTCACCAGTATAGTGAGAGAACCGTGAATTTCATAGGTGTTTAATATCTACGACAAGAATTATGGGACATGAAAATTTATGTATACAAAAACCACCGTAGTGAAATAACATTCTTTCGTTGTCACTGTGCTGATGTGAGGAAGAGGTGCAAAGACGGACTGACGTTCAGAGGGAGAGACAAATGTAGACGTGGCCCAGTCGCGGGAAATATTCTGCACCCTTTATAGACAGCACCAGCTACACTTTGGAAATACGTTGGAAACAGAATGCTCCACCAGTATAGCTGTGTATTACAGTCACATTGAAGTAATACTGACAGCATCGCTGTTACGGCCACACGCTTTCGTACAATGTGGCATGGGAACGGCATCACGGCATTGTCCTTGTTTAAGAGAGGACTGGGGTTCAAATCCCCGCCAGACAGTTTGTTCACGTTTTCTCATATTTTACCGAAATCGACTGAATGAATGGGATGCTTCGTTTTCACTTTAATTTGGAACAACTTTTTCAAATTTTGTTTTTTTCTGCCTGTGTTGTACCCTAGTAATCTGATAAACGTTTTTGAAATCGTATAAAACGTGAGTCTTGATCTCTGATTTCTAAATATGTGGATAGATAACAATTTAGCCAACTTAGTTACATATTCAGATATTAATAATAATAATAAAGGTAGCTGAGAAAATCGGACAACTTTGCCAACTTTGTTAAAATAAGTGAAAACGTTTAAAAAATTATAGGAGAAGTTCATACCCTTGAAAACAATTTACACGCTAGTATTAAATACTTTCACACTCATACAAAGAAAGTTAAGCTGAAAGCAGCACAGAAACATCCAAATCTTCCAATTTAAAAATTAAGAGAAAAGTTTGACATTTTCATATTAAAAGAAAAATGTGTCTCAGTTTTGATTGTAAGGAGGATTAATTATGTGAACAATGTCTTTTACCTTTATTTCAAAGATATTACCGCCGCAAGACTACTTTGGTTAGTTTATTAGAACACTATTATTTTTTTAGGCCGTATAACTTTCAAGTGTCTTACTGAAGTTTAAAATTGCCTGATACGCCTGAATCAATGCGGTATGGTTTAGTTTTATAGATCCAGTTGTCAATTTATAAAAACTAGTATTGCCTGTGGTCGAAAATCGACCAATTGTTTTTACAATAGTCACTGGGAGTAAAATTTTACGAATCATGTCAGCGGCATCACGTGATTATGTTGGCAACATCAACAACACGATAGAAAACCTTTGCCCATTTGTTCGAACCACATAGAATGAATCGATTAGAGTATCGTACAGACCATGAATTAAACAAATAATGCTGTTCCTGCTTTATGGTTGACAGGTTCATGTATGTACCTCGTCCGCTCAGTAAAAATAATTGCCCTCGTAAAGCGAAGATTGCCGACCGCGGTGGCCGAGGAGACTGAGGCGCTCCAGTCACGGTGTGCACGGCCACTACGCTCGGGGGTTCGAATCCCCCCTCGGGCATGGATATTTGTGCCGTCCTTAGTCTTAGGTAGTTCATAAGTAGTTTGTAAGCTTAGGGACTGATGACCCCGTAGTTAAGTCCCATAAGTTCTACAAACATTTGAACATTTGATTTGAAAGCGAAGATTCCACAAGAAAACATTAGCGTTGTCAAGCGATAGGCTAAAATGAAGACTCACAGGATTCTCACTATTCAACATCTGTTGCCAACATTATCATAGGAGGCCGTTGGGATATTTGGTAAAATTTAACCGGCACTGGGAGGTATGAAACGGTATCTTTTACGTGTTAAGGAAAATACCTGACACAATAAGAACAAATAAAAACGGAAGTATATACTTCTCATGCCATTTTCGAATTATATAACTTTCATTAGCCTAATATTTGAAATGGAACTACAATTTCGGTGTTCGTATATTTATACTACGCCAAGAAATAATGTTATTTCGATACTGCGATATTCAGAATTCCAGGGCTGACAACATGTCGACTTCGTTGTTCTAGCAGAGCACCGCTAGATGCCTCTTACGGCGCATCATCCTTTATATCGGCATTCATCTGAAAGCATCCATTTCCTTTAACACTCTTAATCACTGCGAAAAAGAAGCATTTGAACGGCACAAGAAAGTGAGTTTGAAGCACTCCATGTTTCGATATTCACTTATTTTAATACGTTATTTTAATACTGCAGATGCGCTGCATTACAGCGTCTTTGGTCGAGGCGAATAGCCAATCAGTGAGCTGATTGTTGGAGAATGTAGAACTTGATCCAAGCTGTAGATAGGAAAATTTCCACTTCCTTTTACCACTTTTAATGGCTAAATGCACACATAATATTTATATTCGTGAAATCTACGACAAACAATCTTTCGAGGTATGTAACTTTCATTGGCCTTCTTGTACGAAAAAATTAGTAATCAGTACCACAATTTTCGTGTTAGCGTATTTATATAATGATAATCAAAACTTGAAAAAACATCGTGTTGCTGCATTAAGGCGGCTACAGACGACCTGATCTGTCGGCACGACAGCGGACCCGACCAAGTCAGGAGCGGCGTCCACACGTCCTGACGCAGAACCCAATTCTGTCAGTCGGCAGCTGGCGTCTGTCGAGAAAACACACACAAGCACGCGTCATGCCACCTATACTGTCGAAACAACAGAGACTTGGCATTGCTCTGGTAGCATTGTCAGGTACTCCTCGTGTAAGAAAGAGAAAGATATGGGCCAAAAAATGGTTACTGAAACGTAAACAGTTTAATCATATGACGTTATTAAGAGGATTAGAGAGCGACGATTTTCGCAATTATCTGAGAATGGACTACGACAGTTTCATTACATTGCTACATTTGGTGACTCCATTGATTTTTAAGAGGAACAGTGCCATGAGAGAAGCGGTTACTGTTGCAGAAAGACTGGTTGCCACTTTAAGGTTTTTGGCTACAGGAAGAGACTACGCAGATCTTAAATACAGCACTGCAATCTCTCCACAGCTACTTTCAGAAATAATCCCTGAAACGTGCGAAGCCATATGCAAAGTTCTGAGAAACTACATAAGGTAAATAAAACACTTTTTGACAATATAGAGCCGGCCGCGGTGGCCGAGGTGACTGAGGCGCTCCAGTCACGGTCAGCACGGCCACTACGGTCGGGGGTTCGAATCCCTCGTCGGGCATGGATATTTGTGCCGTCCTAGTTCGTAAGTAGTTCATACGTAGTTTGTAAGTTTAGGGACTGATAACCCCCTAGTTAAGTCCCATAAGCTTAACAAACATTTGAACATTTGACAATATAGATTATTTATTTTGAATTTATGCCAAACGGTGTTTTACTGTGTACTATTATTGTTAAATAGAATTAACTCATTCGCACTGAAAGCATTGTTTTCCAATTCTTCTCCTTGGGCTGCACTCTGTGAAGCAGAATTGTGTACCGGTATGCTTGAAATAATGAGGGGAACTGGAGAACTACTGCCGGAACAGCTCTGTTATTCCCTGACGACGAAGTTGACGGTGAGGGCACGGGAGTAGTATCAGTTAAATTCGTTAAAGACGATTGCACAGTCAGCTTTCCCAGTTTTCCATAAAAAAATATCAGAAATCAGTTTTTCCGCTATGCATCGTTAAACATCGTTCAGTTCCTGTAGCCGTAGGCCAATAGGCTGCCCATATGTCTCAGCTGCATTTTCTTGCGCTGAAAGTAATGACTCTATTAATCTGTCCTGTTTACTCATCATCTCTGCGGCACGTCTGTTCCTGGATGTAATGCGGCGTGTTTCTTTCACTTGTGTTTCAGATATCTTCAACAGAAAATGGTTGGTTAAGAACAGCAAAGGATTTCAAAACATTATGGCAATTCAACAATTCCATCGGCGCTTTGGACGGCAAACACGTGTTAATAAAGAAACCACCAGGAGCGGGATCGCTGTTTGATAACTACGAAGGAACATTCAGCGTCGTTTTATTTGTCGTTGACAACGCAAAATGTGAATTTATATACGTTCATACAGGTGTAAATGGAAGTATTTCTAATGGTGGAGTACTGAAGGAAACGGGATTCTATCAAAAGTTAGAATCAGGAACATTAAATCTACCCTCTCCAGTACTGTTGCCTGGCACTACTGTTTCAGCTCCATATGTATTCCTCGGCGACCGTGCGTTTGCTGTGAGTAAACATCTGTTGAAACCATATCTGCAGAAGAACTTAACGCACGAGAAGAGGAATTTGAATTACAAATTATCACGTGCCAGACGAGTAGTGGAGAATGTGTTTGTAATTTTGTCATCACGTTTCCGAACATTATGGATTATGCTGGATATTAAAAACATAGATAAGGTTGTCTTAGCGTGCTGTTTTCTGCATAATTATTTGCGAAAGACCTCTAGTACATATATTACCAATAACTGTATGCCGGCCGCGATGGCCGAGGTGACTGAGGCGCTCCAGTCACGGTCAGCACGGCCACTACGGTCAGGGGTTCGAATCCCCCCTCGGGCATGGATATTTGTGCCGTCCTAGTTCGTAAGTAGTTCATAAGTAGTTTGTAAGTTTAGGGACTGATGACCCCGTAGTTAAGTCCCATAAGCTTAACAAACATTTGGACATTTTGAATAACTGTATAGACTACTAGCTGAAAACCCGGCTTTGCCCG
This sequence comes from Locusta migratoria, assembly GCA_026315105.1. Taxonomy (NCBI): domain Eukaryota; kingdom Metazoa; phylum Arthropoda; class Insecta; order Orthoptera; family Acrididae; genus Locusta; species Locusta migratoria. The sequence goes on from CM048749.1 coordinate 362,992,240, forward strand.
GGTATTTATTTATTTATTTATTCCTGCTTTGAGTTAGTACTTTTACTATCCTTTCTCTCTCTGTCCATTTCCTTTTTTCTAAAAACATGCTATATTTATCGGAGAGTAAATAAGAAATAAGGCTGTCTCGCATAATCTACAAAATTATAAGCATCGAAACAAAGAAACATAGTAATCAAAACACAAATGGCACATAAAATGCGTACGATCTCATATTTATTGATTTATATGTTGTACAATTATATTATTTTGCAGGTATGTATTCATTTGTATGAGTGCTGTATGTCTGTATTAAAAGAAATTTATTTTTTACTGCTTTATTTATTTATTCTTATATTTCCTGATTCGTATGCTTATCCTTACAGAGAAAGAGCTGAAAACATTGTAGCACGCATAGACCAAAGATATGGTCTGTGGCATCACGTTTCGCAGTATGTAACCTCCTTGCTTTAGAGTCGCAAACGTCATCGCAGGCCTTCAGTCTGATATTTTTTTTTTTTTTTTTTTTTTTTTTTTTTTTTTTTTTTATAATTTGACGACTTTCAACCACCATATCTTCCACTCCGTTATAGCTATCGGCATGGAACTGCTATGGTGTACAACGGGAGACATCGGACAACAATTACACATCGACCATTCGTTTGCGTTATGTAGTTTTCACTGCAGAGCGAAATATTAACACACACACACACAGAATTTTATATACACTGATTACTTTGCACCCCAATATACTCCACCCTTTTATCATAATCAACACTCAAGCAACAATGCAACCAATAAAACAATTTTCAAATAACAAATATAATTTTCAAAGAGTAATTATTGTTCCGCATTTCGCGTTATATTCTTCAAATTACTAAGTATCTATCAGATCGCTATAAAACCGTGCCTAAAACCTTCCTCAGGTATAAATTAGCAATTGTACAAATGTTTAAGTGTCTGCGTCTTGTCGTTCGGACATGATAAGCGTAAACCAAACAGACATTCACATTAATATATATAGATAAATAGCTATCCGATCGCCATAAAACCGTGCCTAAAGCCTTCCCCGGGTAGACATTAGTAACTGTACAAATTTTTAGCTCTTTATGTCTTGTGGTTCAGACGTGATAAACGTACACCGAGCAGACATTCACATTTCTAGATATAGATAAATAGCTATCCGATCGCCATAAAACCGTGCCTAAAGCCTTCCCCGGGTAGACATTAGTAACTGTACAAATTTTTAGCTTTTTATGTCTTGTGGTTCAGACGTGATAAACATACACCGAACAGACATTGACATTTATAAATATAGATGAAGATATCGATAATGGAACACTCCGGGAAGGGGACTGGCGACAGCAAAATTCACTACTAGATCTTGGTCGAAATAGCCAAAAGCAATAAACAGAAGAGGGAAAATATGTTAGAGATATCTTTACGGAATACTTCAATAATGAGGACAGTATGCGATTTCAAGAAAAAAATGTTCAAATGTTTATATAGTCTATGGGACTTAACTACGGGGTCATCAGTCCCTAAACTTACAAACTACTTATGAACTACTTACGAACTAGGACGGCACAAATATCCATGCCCGACCGTAGCGGCCGTGCAGACCGTGACTGGAGCGCCATAGTCCCATCGCCCACCGCGGCCGGCTGCGATTTCAAGAGAGAATGGTAAATGTATTAGGTGATACTTAGGTCATGTTATCAGCTTGAAATCATTACATACCTCATGCTCGTCAGCTTCAAGAGTGCCAATAGTGTCCATTCCACTTCTGACAACAGTATCTTTCTCCTTCAGGAAAGTTAGGTATTCAAAATACCACAAAGACGGTGCATACATGTCATTCGTTCCCACCTCAGAATGTTTACTTTCTTGTACCTGCAAATTCACATAGAATTTCCAATTACTGTAATGATTATTACTTATGCAAATAAACGTGTGTGCTACTTAATACCTGTTTACGTACCTCCTGTGTGCTACTTAATACCTGTTTACGTACCTACTTCCACTATCTTTTGTATGCAGTTCATATTCTCGATCTTCTTTTTTGCTGCTGTTATGGTTGCGTCAGGTTCTACTGTTTTAGTTTCTCTACAAGAATTTCTAGTGCCTGATTCCTCGCATCCTTATTGCAATACTGCTTATCAGATGTATCCAATAGGCATTTGAAGTTATTTTAGAGTTCTAAAAACTCAATGATTACCTCTCGCTCAGTAGTAACAGTGGCCATTGTAGAGCAACTAAGTGCGACCTACACACGATGAAATCCACAGCACAACTGACGAACATTTTCATACGACAGCGCTACGGACGGTCTGATTTGATCAGGCAGTCGGGCGGTCGGGTGGCGCGGCCACCTGACAAGGACCCGACGAGACCTGCCAGCCGACACCGCTACACACGGCCTGACAACGCGTCTCATCTGACCAAATCCGACCGACAGCCTGACCAAAGCACATCGTCTGTAGGCCGCTTTAATGTGCAGGACCTAAACGTGTTTTCAGTGTTTGTTTCTTTTTATACATTGACAACTAGTTCTATAAAACCAAATTATGATGTGACGATGTCATGCAGTCCACGCTAACAGACAATTTTAAACTGCACTATTAGACTTGAAAATGGCTGCATAGCCGAAATCATGATTGTTTATTAATAAATTAATCAAAACAGTCAAAAGGCGTAAATTTATTTTTCATATTATTAGGGAATAAAACAGGCAGAAAAATGAAGTTGTCCCAGCTTATGGTGCTTTCTTTGCACGCCAAGACCTGCTTCAGCCCCGTGCTTCTCCCACCAGAGCTTGATCTCCGTCACTAATGACCTCGTCGACGGCGGGCCGTTAAATCCTAATCGTCCTTCCTTCAGTAATGGGTTCATGGACTTAACGAACTAGATTAGGAGAGTGCGATGCAGCTCCCCCCCCCCCTCCCCCCCCCACCGCTCGTCAACCTCACTTTCTGCCCATTTCTACTCTCGCGAAGATTCGATGCTACTAACTGTACTGCTGATGTAGTTTTCAGTCCGAATGTTGGTTTTATGTAACCCTATACGGAGTATACTGCACAAGCCTCATAGCCGCGTGGAAGTAGCTAATTGGTCTGGAGCGCACGTTATGGATCGCGCGGCCTCCCGCGTCGGAGGGTTGAATCCTCCCTCGGGCATGGATGTGTGTTGTCCGTAGGTTAGTGTAAGTAGTTTATAAGACTAGGGATTGATGACCAACGTAGTTTGTGGTCCCATAGGATTACAAACATATGAACAGTTTTGAACAAGCCTCATAATCTATGGATTGGTACTGCCACCCTCATCCATTTAATCGTATTAATTGCCCCATCAGAAATTTTACACGTTACACATCCCTCCCCCCTTCCCATGGCCAAAACTAACAATTCCTCAATCTTCAGGATGCGTCCTATCAATCCATCCATTCATTTAATCGAGCCATAAATTTCCTCCCCATATTCGATTACTTATTCAACCTACCACCCCCCTCCACCCTTAGTCCGCCACTACCCACATATCTTTTCATATGTGTTAAAACGAAGAGTATAAACGTCATTTACCCTCAAAATCGTGACACATTTGCTAAAAAGTCCGAAGATATGTGGCAAGTAACAATACCAATGTTATTGTTGTGCCCGTGTTAAAAAGAAGATTGGGTTTAGAAATAATTCCAGTCGGTCTGGAACCCACTACTTCGACAGCGTAACGCGATGCCGCTAACCAAACGGCTATTATTGATAGGTGGAGAACATTGTTATTCATGACCGGATCTTCTGAAGGCTTTTACAGTTGATATGTGTTTAATTTATAGTTATATTTTACCAAATATAATGTGTTTTTTGATGAATTCTCAATGCGCCAAAAACAAATATGAAGGGCGGATGTTGCCTAAATGAAGGCTTTGCCCATGCACAAGGCGATGTGCACAGTAGCTCCATTGCCTTTGCTTTGGGACTATTCGTGTGTAGCTGCCAGAGCGCGAGTAGCCACGAGCTGGTGTCTCTACCAGCTCCAACGCCAATGTTAAAGCGTCATTTTCCCTCGCCCCTCCCTGTCGCAGGAGCGATTCTGACTCCAAGGGGTTCAGAAGAGAATTTGAACTTCAGCCGCGCATGAGTATTGCAACGCTGTGCCTCTGCCGCCTATATTAAGCGGCCGCGCTACGACTCGTATACTTACTGTTTCCACGATGTGAAACGTTTCTCATGCTATAAAAATACTTTGAATGTGCATATAAAATGATCTGATAGAAGAACGAAACGAAGAGTGATAGTTAAAAAACACTTTCTATTTATTTATTTACTTTTTTTTCATGACGAGCTTTTATCCGCGGGTTCACTGAACCACGGAATACATAGGACGCGCCGCCACTGCTGTTACACAATACAGATAGTTTTAAATATACTGCAGAGCTTAGCGTGTGTCATCTATCAATGCTGCAGTATATTTTCTGTGGCTGGGCCAGGTTTTCCGGCTCGTTCCGGCGCCTCCCAAGTATTTTTTAAACAATTAGCAGTTTACTATGTGCTCGAGTCTCTAAGAGTAGATGAGTAACATGCCTTCAAAGTCTGTATCTAAACAATGTTACGTCTTTGAGAAAACAGTAAAGTCTGAAGATGGCATTCTAAGATGGATACTGGTTAACGAATTAAAAGAAACTTGTGGAACATACAAAAAAACTTATCAATTTACTAGCTTATATGCCCGTGCTTCGCAACGGTTGATAAACAGGGACATGTGTATATCATGTTTTTTTAGTGTTCCGGACCTAGGTCAGCAAAAAATGAATCCTTGTTGGATTTCTCTGTCAATAAACTCAGTTCTTCTAGACAAGATGTCCAATTTAAGTAGAAGTCATCGTCGAAAACAATGAATGTTCATAAAGGTTTCCATACAAAAAGTGAAATTAATTTAAGTCCGTACTCCGGAATGATGAAAATTAATGTTATGTTGTGTTCATAAAGACTGCGGTGTGTAATTGTCTGTTTGGCGTAAACTTCTGAAAACACTTCCATCGTTGAGATGAGAAATAGTAATAATAATAACAGCGCCATGTATTGGTTCCATGGTGTAGGACTAAACTCTTTATCTCTCATAGTAAGTGTATGCTGAAGTATTAGAATGTTTCAGTGTTGCACTGGGGACAATGTAGTTATTCTGTATGCAGTGCTTCATATTACCGAAAAGTCGACGAATACTGAAAGAGTTCACGTCAGTTTAAATAAGACGTCATGGTGATGTCAGTGTGCGATAAAGTAAGTCAGGGTAATCGTTGAAGGAATGGCGTCAGCTGATCGTCTGTATACAACTTTCCATTAAATATGGTATTTCCAGTGAATTTTCTTGACCACTCTTTCAGCTAATAGATGTCCTCACGTCCTGCAGTGATTACTTCGTAAAGCACGAAGTTGAAATCGATATTGCGTAATTGAACTATATATTCAGAAATATTCAGAAATCAGATTATAAGTCAAAGAACAATTGTCTCTGCAAAAGAAGACATCTTTCTCTATCTTAATGTAGTCCGCACCAAAAGTAAGTAATTACAAATTTTAATCACAGTATTGTGCGAACAATTAGTAATTATTACGAAAGCGGGGAGGTTTCTGACGAGTTTGTCGCTCGCGTGTGTCTGTTATCTCTAGTGGCAGGCACAGAGCAGAAATATCTTTGGACTGAACATTCAGATGCGCAGAACAAATTTTCTGTCCTCACCTGATATGGGGAAAAATCTATTAATCGATGACTTTATCTTGGCCCTTTTTTTTTCTTCGGTTAAGACTTATGACTATGTGTAATTGGTCCTTTTAGCGACGCTTCCACAACTTTCTTGTTGCTTCTGTAACACTTTTATTTAGATATTATTTCATGTTACGTGGTTGCTCTGCTAAAAGGAGGTGGGCTTCTTTGCAGCCAATGCGGTACAAACCAATCGTAGGAGCAAATAAATATGTGGAAAGAGTGGATTTGTTTGTTGAGAAGATGCACAGAATCCAAAGCTCACTCTACAGATATTTCTACTCTATGTATCATTTAGTGGTTATACCCGTCGAAAAATGCACTTTTTTTCTTTACATGACATTGCAAAGCAGATAGGATGTAGCCAGGAAGAAATAAAACTGTCCTACCTGGGCTAAACTTTACTTGCAGTGGTGGCGGTTTAGTTTGCTATCGTTGACAACGAACTATTCGCTCTAGGAGGATGATTAATTTACTGACCATAACAGCATAAATTATTTATTTCATCTTGAACATAAAGAATTATTCCCCTTATGCTACGTGACTGATTTTTGAAACAGCAGTCAACGGTCGTTGCCAACATCAGCGCACAATGTCGCCGCCATAAGTAAAATTGTACCCCGCCTTGTAGTGTATTACACTACAGTTATGAGAATGAAAAGAAAAAGCAGCAACCCATAATTAGTTATTTGGTGTACTATGTAACTAACGTCTCTTCACTTTGTCCTTTCCTGTACTATGGCGTTTTCGAGGCATTCTTAAACAGAATGCACTCAAAATGAGGATACACCAAAATCGGAAATGGAACTACATAAATTCCATTTTCCTTGCAAAGAATTCTTATGTAAATTAGAGCATTGATAGACACGAAGGAATGTCGTTATGTTATAAATTCAAATGTCCCCTGTCAAAAGAATCATAGACGTCGTTAAGCTGTGAATATACAAAGTGTAGTCAGCAACTCGCTACTCAATGTTTGTTTGTATTTGCAAAATGTTCAAACGTTTGTATAGCCTATGGGACTTAACTACGGGGTCATCAGTCCCTAAACTTACAAACTACTTACGAACTAGGACGGCACAAATATCCATGCCCGAGGGGGGATTCGAACCCCCGACCGTAGTGGCCGTGCAGACCGTGACTGGAGCGGCTCAGTCTCCTCGGCCATCGCGGCCGGCTTATATTTGCATAGATAAGATTGCGGCTCTTAATTCAAAATCAATGAGGTCGTATTTTGAACTTCTGTCACTGAGGGAATAAGCACAACACGATCATGTATTGTTTCTTTGCAGGACTACAAAACCAACAGCACCTTTAGTGGTTCGTTGCTGTTCTATGGCATAACCATCGAAAAGAAATAAAAAATTAAAAAATGCAGCAGCACCAACTATTATTTCTTTGGTGCACTACGTAACTAACACGACCTCTATTTGTCATGTACTGTACTAGACCGTTTTTTTTCTTTTTTTAAAGAATGCTTTGTAAATGAAAACATCGATAGACGCGAAGGAAGCACTTTTTTCTTTCCATGGCATTGCAAGGCATGCGGGATACAGATAGTAAAAAAATTTTTTTTGTTGTACCTGGGTTAAATTATACTTTCAGTGGCAGCGGTTTAGTATGTTAACGTTGGCAACAAAATATTTGCTTTAGGGGGATCATTAATTTACTGATCGGAACAACCATTAATTATTTATTTCATTATCAACACTAAGAATCATTTCCCTCATTGTAGGCTATGTGACTGATTTTTCAAAAAGGATTGAACGGCCGTTACCAACATCAATACAGTACACCGCTGCCGTAAGGAAAATCATAGCCCTTGTTTCCATGTATTACACTTTAGTTATGAGAATACATAATGCAGCATCGCCATCTATTAGTTATTTGTATACTATGTCAGTAACAGCGCCTCTATCGGGTCTTTGCTATACTACGCTGCATTTCATGCATGGCATACACCAGAAACTACAAATTACGATATCTTTTCTTCGATTTTGATGAAATGAAGCTTATATGTTGCCCCAAGATACTCTCAGTTGGCCTATGAAACCCTATGAAAGTTCGTGTAGTAATTTTGTAGATTTGCTGCTTCACACCACAGCATAGCAAACATATAAATTTTCAAATTACGATATCTTTCCTTGCTTTGACCCGATTTTGATAAAACTAAGCCTATGTTACTCTCCAAAATATTCTCAATTTACCTGTGGTAACCCATGAAAGTTCGTGTAGTACTTTTGGAGATTACCTTCAACAAACAGACATACACGATGGCTTTTAAGCAAATGATTAAATTATGATGTCTTTATTTTCTCTGATCCGATTTTAATTATTGAAGCCTTTATGTAACCGCACGATATGCTCAAGTTAAGTGTGAAAACTCCATGAAAATTCGTCAAGTAGTTTAGGAGATAGACATGTTCTAAGAGACAGACAGACATGACGGTAGTCGATAAAATATTTCAAATTCCGATGTTCTTTTTTCCGTGATCCGATTTCTTTAAAACGAAGTGTATATGTTGTCCACAGTTACGCTCAAGTTACCTGTGAAAATCCCATGCAAATTCGTGAAGTAGTTTTGGAGATAATAGGTTTTCAATAGTTGAAAACACTTAAATTTACGATATCTTTTTTTCCGCGATCCGGTTTTGATAAAATTATGCCTATATGTTGACCCAAACTTTTCTCGTGTTTCCTGTGAAAACCGCATGAAGATTCGTCCAGTAGTTTTGAAGATTGAAGGGAACAGCATTCTACATTTACAGATTTATTATTATGGCCGAGTGCACCAACCTCGGTCAAAAGTTAATCGCGGTCAAATCGGTATTTAACCGTGGTCAACTCAAGTTTCTGGTGCACCGACACCGATTAAAGTTAAACGAGGGAGTTGATCGCGGTTAAATTTGATCGCGGCTGACGCCCGGTTTTGTCGAGATGACCAGGGTTATACTGGCAGTATCAAGATGGCGGCGCGTTTTGAAGTTTTAGACAGAATTGACAAAGAATTATTTTACCTCGATCATTTAAATCGGGATCAAAACCGGAACGTAGTGATTGTGAAAAGGGGGTCTCTTTTGAAGATTACAGTGACAAAAAGTTCGAAGAAAGATTTTGTTTGTCCAAAGAAAGTGTGGTGGTTGTTAAACCAAATCAATGACATGTTAGAATTTCCTACCGATAGAAATAACCCTATTTCGCCTATGAACAGACTGTTGATTACGTTAAGAGCATTTGCAACTGGTGCATATAACATACTTATTGGTGACAACTGTAACATATATCGCGACGACACATTGCCAGGAATAGCAGTTCGCCGCGCCATAATTAATGAATATTTCCAGTAAGGTAACTATCAAATTCAGAAAAAGTTTTGAATCAAAAATGACGATGTTCCGTAGCTATAATCGTAAAGCTTTCGTGTTATTAAAACATGTTATCTGTATATTTCTGTTACCAGGTGAACATGCGGTGCATGGGAAAATGCGCTGTAAACAACATTGGCATTTGTGTTGATTTGTTCGAAACAATAAATCATAATTTGTGTAATTATATACATCTGTCTTAGGGTGTTTTTTTAATAATTATTTCTCTTTGCAATATAACTGGATTCGGTAAAATTTTACGACGCTTCTCGCTGGGCTCCAGTGCTTATGTTGGCGACAGATGAACAATGAAGTGTAGAATTGCGTTAATATTTTTCACAAGCTGCAGAGTAAATGTTATTGCTGCTCGTTTCACTCGCAGCAAAATTAATGGTGTACCTGCTCTATCGTTGAAAGGTTCTTGTATGTACCCTTGTCCGTTCAGAAGAAAATAATTTTCGTTTTAATTGAAGTTGTCACGAAAAAATATTTATTGGTCATCTTAGTTCCCGTCATTACCATTGGTGCCAACATAACCACTGCAGCCCGGCGAGAAGCGTCGTACAATTTTACGGTATTTACAATCTTGTACATACAAATCACGTGGTACTGTCGTCATTCACCAAAGATAGTCGAGAATACACATGTAGGTAAGCTCAACTAACACCTTTGCATCACTTGGGTGCCTTCCATTGCGCTACACGGATTTGATCACGATCAAATGTACGATTGGCTGACGACGGTTTGCTGACCGGTGATTAACTTTGGTGCACCGCAGAGACGTTTTAACCGCGGTTAACTTTTGACCGTGTTCTCGGAACCCTTGATTATCGTGCTTTTTGACCGAGGTTGGTGCACTCGGCCATTAGTATAGAAGATATAGATTTAACCATTCTTTCACATCCTCTGTCGTTTCTGACAGAGCTGCAATACCATCGTCAAACGTTGTTTCTTCTCCCTAAACCTGAATTCCATTATCAAGCGTCTCCTTGATTTTTCTTGCTGCTTGTTCATTGTGCAGTCAGAACAACAGTCGGGGTGGGCTTAGACCCGAACAACTTATTCGCCGCTTCTATTTTCGTGTTCTTAGGGTCTTATATGCAACCGCAAATCAAGGAAAATGGAATTAGCGTACAAAATCACCTAAAACCGATATAATAAAAGATCAGAATGGTTCCAGGTAAATATTAAATATTACGCAACAGTAATAAAACCGGAAGTTCTGTATGGATCTGAAAGCCTACCACTGAATAAAAAAGGACAACAAGAAGAACTAGGAAATAAAGAAAGGAAAATACTCAGAAAAATTTTAGGACCACAAAACAACAAGGATAACTGGATGAAAAGAAGAAATGCAGATTTATACAGAAACATAGAAACCTTCAGACACAATAAGGAAGAGGCGATTAAAGTTTTTCGAGCACATTTATAGAACGAATGACAATAGGTTGTCAAAGAAAATTTTCATTTCTAAATTGAAGAACACCACGGGGTGGCTGGAAGAGACAAAAAGGGATTTGAGGAAGCTTAACGTCACACAAGACACCATACAAGACAGGGAAAATTTCAGGCTATAGATCAATACTGCAAAAATTCCCATACAACAACAAAAACTACAGCCTAGGAGGATGATGTCAACTGAACAAAGAAAGGCCACCAGCCAACGCATGAAGAAGTTCTAGGAAGATAAGAAGGAAAAAAAAAACCATAGTCTTAGGTTCTAGGCTGTCTATAATTGGCCATATTCTGTAATAATAATAATAATAATAATAATAATAATAATAATAGGGCCGCAGTCAGGTTTCTATACAAGATGAAAAAAATCTAGCCTTCCATGTATTTTCAGCGAGGCTCCTTCAGAATTTCAACGAGTGTAGTCCAGTTAACGTTTTCAAAATACGCCCCAATTAAAAGTGCTATAAACACTAAGAATAGGAAACAAAAGGTATTTTATGAGTTTTCTTCCTTTCTATGTTGACCCCAATGGTGGCGCACCTTGAAGAGATAAGAGACGTACTCTTTTATGCCAGCTTACTCTCGGATGCAGTGCAGAGCTTGATACGGAAGCCACGCGCACAGCTCTGGTGGCCTAAATGCACGCTGCTTAGAGCGGGCGCTGCTGCAGCGCGACGCTAGAGTCGCACACACTAATTAGGCCAGTGAACACACCGCGCGCCTCGAGGTACTCACTGAAACAAGCACGCTGTTCATGTTGACACTACCTTTCTACTCCTATAACACACTCGTGCAAATTACGATACTACTGTACAAGTATACTGATACGTTGTTTTCTCACGTTGGTTTGCTCAAAATACGGGGAAAAATTACGGTAAATGGTACCTAAAATTTTTGGCCGTCTGCTAAAATTTCCCTATTACTCTATCTGGGATCATACATGACCCCAATCAATATACACTTAATTGTTTATCCTAATCACTCTCTAATCAGCGTACTGAGGTTTACTATTGTTTGATTTTTTTAGACACATATTACAGCCAGTGTAATGGTATTTACATAAGAAGAATGATATTAAATTTGACAGAGTAATTACCTTTCTGAACTTAAAATATTACTCTAAGTCAGCATTTGTTTCACTCATAAATATTTCACAATGGCTTTAGATTTACAGAAAATTTGATGAAAGACTCAACACAGGGACGGATGTAGGATTTTTTTTTCTTTTTTCATTTTTTTTTCAGGGATGGATTTGTGTAATTGGTTAAATAATCAGAACTAAGGGGCCATCTATAATTTATGTCACACGTTAAGGGGGTGATCAACAAAGTATGACATTGTGTGAAAGGGGTTTTCATTTCTTACTGTACTATTCTTCTGTAAATTAGTAAAAGTATTTCGGATTTCGGTATAGGTGGGGTGGGGGGTGGGGGGGGGTATATCCCCCTTACTTTCCTCCCCTGCGTCCGCCACTGACTCAACGGAAAACACAATTCAAAAACTTTAATCGAAATCTGTACCATAGCTGTCTCCACAGATTTTTAACGTACTAATTATTTCACAATATTTCTTGCAAAAAAAAATTGTTACCCTTTCTGCAAATTAGACTGTGTTTTGAGTCCTTTGATCAGGAGCAAATATAGTATCTGCCTCGCTTTCTTTTCTAATTGTAGGGTGTTTCGTCTAGATGTCCATTGCCTAGCAGGTCATTAAATCCACACTGTTTGATACTACTAACAATTGATTCTTCCCTGTGGTAAACTCACACAACGTTCCACTTGCGTCTTTGCCATTTTTAGCGAACGTCATTAGAAACAGACGTCTCTCTATTTTCTCAATAGCAACACAGAAACGTCTGTAGACAATGAGTGCAGTTAAATAGACAAGAACATAAAATATTGCCGATGACTAACGTTTTGCACCGTTTCTCGGAGTACAGTAAGAGCTCATTTGATCAAGTGTATCGATAACTGATTTTGTTGAGTTGTAATACAACACTACTTCTGCTTTTCTTTTCAATTTGTAGTTTTAAATAACAGCTCAATTCAGTGACACCAACTCAACATACCTAAGAAAGAGACTGATGGTTGATAATCTATACATTCTATGAATATTACGTATAATCTATCTAGGGTCATATTCGATCCACCACAATAGTTTTTGTTAGTTAGTGATATAAATATTGCATCCATCGCTCAAAAAAAAAATTGTTAGATCTGCAATCCTGTGTGACAAGTCATAAGATTCTAGATTTTTACGAAAAACGGAAATATTGTATAACTTCTTGATTGTTGGACCCGCAGTGAAGTAAATGTCTCTAAAGGACATAGTATTAAGATGTCCAGATCACTGCTATAATTAATATTTTTATTTATTACACAACAGCTATTTCAGCAGTTCGCCATTTTCAACTGCCTGCGATTATGTAAGAATAACATAAATAACTTTTTGTGTATTGTAAATGACGAGTTAAACACGTAAAAATTTTCTACTTACAGCTATGGTGGTCTAGCGTCATATATAGCATTTGGCATAACTGTTATTATATAATCATACTTTATAGCAGTATGTTACTTGCATTTAGCTGCTGTACTTTTTGCAGTCTGAGATGTTAATTAGATTTTAATTTTATTTTAAATGTAATAGTTTACCAAAGATGTTTTACAATGTAAATAACTATGATATCAGAGATGTTTAATAGCTCAGAGGGTTATTTTTTAGCTATTTATAATAGCTATCGTTGGTTTGTTGTTATGTACTAAGCCTTTTTCGTCGATGAAGTTAACTAAATAATTATTATGTTTAAAATCCGTGTGTTCGTTAAGCACTTTGTGTGGATAATTTTTAGTGTGAATATATATCTCGACCTCTTCCAAAATATTCATTATTGGTCCCTTTGAAACTTTACGTGAAATAGTCAGTGCACTCTCGATGTTTTGAGTTAAATGGTTTTGCATTTCTAAGGTGTATATAAAAACTTGACAGGCTGTTTTCGCTTATTCTGATGTGTCCGTGAAATCGTGTGACGAAATTACGTCCCGTCTGACCCACATAAAAGCTATTGCAGTTGTTACACGTGATTTTGTAGATTCCTGAAGCCTGGTATGGAGAATTTCGGGCAGTTGCTAAATGTAGTTTTGTTAATTTTGGTGTAAATTTTACCCAAATATATTATGCGTATGTATTTAATTTTAGTACGGATTCTGTCTTCTCTAACAAGTGGATGTGTTTGTGCACTTTGTCTTCTTTTGGTGTTAGGTGTTTGTTATATAACTGTGTGATAATTGTAGGATCAAAGTTGGTTTTGTACGCTATGTACTAAAGAATTTCAAGTACAGCAGCTAAATGCAAATAACATACTGCTATAAAGTATGATTATATAATAACAGTTATGCCAGATGTTATATATGACGCTCTAAGTAGAATATATGATTCTGTAAGTAGAATATTTTTACGTGTCTAACTCGTCATTTACAATACACGCAGGCACTTGAAAATGTCGAACTGCTGAAACAGATGTTGTGTAATAAATAAAAATATTAATTATAGCAGTGATCTGGACCTCTTAAGTATGTCCTTTAGAAATATTGTATGATCCATAGTAAGGACGCTTGGGGTCACCTATGACCCCAGACAGAGTCCTAGGTTAAAAAGAGTTAAATAATGGAAGCAGTATACACTACGGTGACAAAAGTCGTGTGATACCTCTCTAAATGCGGTATCGGACCACCTTTCTCCCGGTAAAGTGTAGCAACATCATCAAGTCGTTGGAATGTTAAATGAAGACGCAGCTGCAGTTGTATATGTACACTATGTGATCAAAAGTATCCTGACACACCCAAAAACATACGCTTTTCATATTAGGTGCATTGTATTGCCACCTACTGCCAGGTACTTCATATCAGCGACGTCAGTAGTCATTAGACATCGTGAGAGATTGTAATGGGGCGCTCCGCGGAACTCACGGACTTCGAATGTGGTCAGGTGGTTGGGTGTCACTTGTGTCAGAAGTCTGTACGTGGGTTTTACACACTCCCAAACATCCCTAGGTCTATCGTTTCTAACATGATAGTGAAGTGGAAACATGAAGGGACACGTACAGCGTACAAGCCGACCTCGTCTGTTAACTGAGAGAAACCGCCGAAAGTTGAAGAGGGTCGTACAGTATAATATGCAGACATGCATCCAGAGCATCACACAGTAATTCCAAACTGCATCAGGATTCACTCCAAGTACAATGACAGGTGCGAGGTGATAAGATTTGGATTTCATGGCCGAGTGGCTTTCCGTAAGCCACACATCAAGCAGGTGTGTGTCAAACAACACATCGCTTGGTGTAAGGAGCTTAAGATTGGACGATTGAATAGTGCAAAAACGTTGTTTGGAGTGACGAATTACGCTACACAATGTGGCGATCCGATGGCAGACTGTGGGTATGGCGAATGCCTGATGAACGTCACCTGCCAGCATTTGTAGTGCCAACAGTAAAATTCGGAGGCTGTGGTGTTAAGGTGTGGTAGTGTTTTTCACGGAGGTAGCTAGCACACCTAGTTGGTTTACGTGGCTCTATCACAGCAAGGGCTTATATTGTTATCTTGAATCCCACTGTTGAAGAACAAGTCGGGGATGGCGATTACATCTTCCAACACGATCGAGCACCCGTTCTTAATGCACGGCCAGTGGGGGAGTGGTTACACGATAATAACATCCCTGTAATGGACTGGCCTGCATAGAGCCTGTCTTTAACCCTGCAGAACACCTTTGGGACGTCTCGAAACGCCGACTTCGTGCCAGGACTCAACGACCTACATCGATACTTCCTCTGAGTGTAGCATTCCGTGAAGAGTAGGCTGCCATTCCAGACTCAACCTTCCAGCACCTGCGAGACGGAAAGCTATCATCAAGGCTAAGGCTGGGCCACCACTATATTGAATTCCAAAATTACCGATGGAGGGTGTCACCAATTTCTGTCATTTTCAGCATGGTGTCCGGATACTTTTGATCGCATAGTCAACTTCATTAAAACACTCCCGGATTCGTTGCGCTATAATTACATCCTCATTTGGATACCTTAAAACAACCGCAGGTAAAACTTCTCCCTTCATTCCAGATTTCATTGTACAGGAACCAAGTTGTTAGTTGGTATGTTTGCACCTCCCAGTCAACGCATGGATTCGATCTGCTTCTTGTTCAATGAACATCTTTTGAGCGAAATCTTGGGAATCGTGACATTATTTTCAATCAACAGCATGTTGTTAGTTTAAAATGTTCAACCGTGTATGTACCTATGAAACTATGATGTTGCGAAACCGTAAGTGCTACATATATATTATAAAACGAATCTTCGGATTGTTGACTGCTTTAAAAAATGTTGAAATGTTTGTTAAGCTTAAGGGACTTAACTGCCGGTTCATCAGTCCCTAAACTTACAAACTGCTTATGTGCTACCTTATACTAAAGATGTCACAAACATCCATGCCAGAGGGGGGATTCGAACCCCCGACGGGGAACGGCCTCGCGCATCGGAGCATAGCTCCTCAATACGATTGACCACTCCGCCGCGGCTTGACTGCTATATATATATATATATATATATATATATATATATATATATATATATATATATCGGTGTGTTTATTTAATGTGAAGTTTTATAGCTGTGAAAGTCCGACACATAAAGTTTGTGCTCATGTTGTTGGAAGTCCTCAGACGTATTTTTAAAGTACTAAAATGAACACAGGCAAAGATGACTGGAAATTCCTACGGGAGAGGAAAAAAATGGCAATGTTAAAATTCCCGAAAAACATTGCCGTTGACAGTTTGAAATTAATTCGTTTGACAGACTTTTAACTATTAAACTATTAAAACCCTGTCAAACGAATTAATTTCAAACTGTCAACGGTCACCTGTTGCCACAAAGTTTTTTCTAAAACTGCAAATAGCCGCAAAAGTAATGAAAATATTGAACATGCTGTGTTAAACACTACGTAATAATAACAGTAATAATTATTAAACTGATCTATTGGCATAAACCTCATAAAGTTGCACACAAAACAGGAGACAAAAGAATGAGAGATTTACTAAAAAGCATCACAGATTACAATTCGTTATGTAACAGTAATCGCTATGCAAACTAGACGTATAAATCTAGTTTCTGAGCATGGTCGCATTTTATAAAGACGACCGTGCTCTCAGCAATGAATCGCAGCGTGTCTGCATATTCACATGTTTTGTACATGATTTTACGGTACCCGCCACGTTGGTCAACGAATTTCCGTCAGACTGTATGGCACACAGAACTGCCTGCTTGGTTCTTGTTTTGAACTTTATGTCAAAATGTATTGTAATAGGCTGATGTGGGAGCGGAATTGAAACTTATTTTCTTTCCGTTTTCTAGTGTCATTTCGAAGCAGCAATGTTGTAATTTTGCAAGAAACGAAATATTGAGCTTCTATGTCTGGCACGATCATATAGCTGAAGTTCAAGTAGTGTAGAGATCTATATTTTTTAACGGAAGTAAAGATGTTATTTGACATCAGCTGCACAATTCAGAGTATTATATCGTTCTTAATATAAAGTGCAAAACTATATTAACATTATTCATGTTTGCATAACCATTCAATTCCACGTTATTCTCGCTCAGTATGTCATTAGGGTTGTTGAATTAAATCTCTTTTGAACATACTTTATTGGTTGTCTACAAGACAACGTTATATGCCGACCCCATGAAGACACGGAATATAGGAAAAAGAAAGAAAAGGTTAGTGATCAACAATTAATAGTCGAACAAAGCACAGTTGATGTGATTTCAATAAGAAACTCGGAAACGTCTCTACGGAGAACATAAATACTTTGTAGGGAAATTACTACAATTGACTATAGTAGGTAATCCGTCTTATGCTGGCTGCAATTAAAGACATTTGTTTTGCACCAGACGCGTTTCGCTTATTATTTTAAAAGCATCTTCTGTGGTCTGTAAATGATACAAAGGTTTGTACTGTTTGTTTTGTATACATAGATTAAAAACAGTATTTTTTAAAAACTTTTGCAAGTTAGGCTTATGTGTTTTTAAATTGATATTCAATCTGCTGAACGTGTTGTCTCTTTTTTACTCCTCACTGTTATTTCTTCAGAGATGTAAAGAAGAGACAACAACACCGTGAATAGACAAATATCAATTTAAAACAAATAGGCCTAACGTGCACAAAGTAATACTGTTTTTTAATCTATGTATACAAAACAAACTGTGAAAACCTTTGTATCATTTACAGACCACATAAGATGCTTTTAAAATAAAAAGCGAAACGCGTCTGGTGCAAAACAAATGTCTTAGTTGCAGTCAGCATAAGCTATTATGTCAATTTTAATAGCTGCTGCAGAAGATGGCCGCACAACCAAACATAGTGCTGTAATTGAATTTTAGCTTTGGAAGTTAAAGTGCGTTTTTCTGTAAATGTACAATGCTGCTCAAAACTTTTTGGAACATAGCTTTTCACCTAAATACATGAAAACAAACTGCAGTTTCCTTTGATTTAGACGCGTCACACCGGCAAAAGTTGCATTCAAGACGCAAATCCGCTCCAAGAAGTTGGGCTCTATAAGCTTGTTGATAAGATTACTTCCATCAGTCAGAGCAAGTTACGTTCGTGCGAACTCTCGTTTATTTCTGTAGAGCATAAGCCGTTGACAACATAAGCCTGGTATTACTGCGTGTAACTCAGACATCACGTTTGATAATTAGTAACTACAACTTTCTGAGAAAAAGCGAGTACTGAGTGGGGCGCTCCGTCGTTGTTGCACTGGGAGGAGCGTGGATCGAAGATGACACCAGCGCCTCCTCAGCTTTTTATTCTATTCTTCTTTATGTCAAACTTGGTCAGAAGCCAGTGTAGTGTAACGGCTGTTGATTTGAAAGATAAGAAAACCCCACTACTTAAAATCTTCTCACCTTTTGGTTAAATGCATCTTGTTTTTCCTTTGCAGGTCCATCACATTTATAGATAAGGAAATTCTACCAAATAATAAAAACTTCATTAGTTAACTGGTCTTTTATAAACGTTTAATGTACACCACCACTTGATAACACAGCCTGTTTGCTATACAGCACATTTCAAAATGAAAGCTAGTGAACGACGTTGTTTATTACAAAAAAAAAAAAAAAAAAAAAAGATCAATTACCGGGTGATAAAAAGTCAGTATAAATTTGAAAACTTAATAAATCACGGAATAATGTAGATAGAGAGGTAAAAATTGACACACATGCTTGGAATGGCATGGGGTTTGTGCTCAGCCGCCACTTTCGTCATGCTTGGCTTCCCAGGTCCCCAGACCTCAGTCCTTGCGATTATTGGCTTTGGGGTTACCTGAAGTCGAAAGTATATCGTGATCGACCGACATCTCTGGGGATGCTGAAAGACAATATCCGACGCCAATGCCTCACCATAACACCGGACATGCTTTCCAGTGCTGTTCACAACATTATTCCTCGACTACAGCTATTGTTGAGGAATGATGGTGAACATATTGAGCATTTCCTGTAAAGAATATCGTCTTTGCTTTGTCTTAATTTATTATGCTGATTATTGTTTTACTGATAAGATGACGCGCCACCTGTCGGACTTTTTTGAATTTGTTTTTGTTTGGTTCTAATAAGTCCCATGTCATTCCAAGCATGTGTGTCAATTTTTACCTACACCACACCAGCATGCTTTGTATCTGAACATCCTTTTAGATTTCTCGTTCATCCACTCGCGCCTACTTTTGATAGGTGTTAACGGTCCTTCAGTTTCTCCTAGACTGCGCAACAAAATTGAATGAACACTTTTTCGATATTTTGGGCAATTGCGATTGGGCTGAAAGATGCCCACAACGTTCCTCTGTAATAGTGCAAAATTATGGTGCCCGGCCATCTCGAGCTCGGCAACGCTTCCCACAACATGGGATATCGCCAAATGACAGAAAAAAAGAACAAAAAAGAAACGGTGCTGCCGGTCGCGGTGGCCGAGGGGACTGAGGCGCTCAAGTCACGGTCTGCACGGCCACTACGGTCGGGGGTTCGAATCCCCCCTCGGGCATGGATATTTGTGCCGTCCTAGTTCGTAAGTAGTTCATAAGTAGTTTGTAAGTTTAGGGACTGATGACCCCGTAGTTAAGTCCCATAGACTATACAAACATTTGCCAGACCCGAGTTCCCTCTAAAGCTGCCTAACATTGCTCGGTTGCTGGCGCGAGTGCGTGAAGATGGGTCTGTTCACTTCGCACCATTACAATAGAGTTATCAGTGTTGAAGTCTGCTTGGACAAAATTAGGGAGAGAAAAAAAGAAATATTTCACAAGAACTTCCCTCGAGAAGAGTTCCGGCTGCAGTTCGGATCATTTCACTGTTTCGAAACATATGGATCATCTGAGTCTAGTGAGTCGACTCACTGTTTCGGGACACGAAACATCTGGCGTGCTGCAGAGACGTGCGCCGCGCTACCTTCCCTGATTCACGTGAACCGCGACAGCTGCAGGGCCCCGTAGTGAGGAGTCGACTCACTGCTTCGACACTCACATTTGACGTGCCGCAGCCCTGCGTCCTGCCTGCTACCTCCGCTGATTCACGTGAGCCGAGAAAGCTGCAGTAGGGCAATATAGCAAATACGAAACATCTATGGAATATCAACATGGTTTTAATACGTTATTCACTAGACTTAATTGAACGGCACAGGATTTGTTTGCTACTACGATTTTACAATCCATAATTAAGTTTAAGAAAAGCAATAAAGATCATGGCTATGTCTGTGTGCATCCAGAAATGAATAACTTTTCTAACCAATCAATATAAACAAAATATTTAAGATTTTTTCCTAAGACATATTTAATGTAATCAACAGATATTACTACAATTATTAACACAAGAAAACACATTTCACAATTTACGTGACGAAACGACATATAGGTATTATAATAATCAGATTCATCTTCAGTCAGTCAAATAAAAGAGAATCAGTTACAGTTTCTTTAAATTGAAATGAGAAAACGTTATTTTTTGACATCTTACTAAGAATGCGGTTTCGTCTCACTGAAATTAATTGCTCTTGCTTCGATAAGATGCATTCACCTGGCACAGATGTAGCAACAACGCATAACAACGCCTAGTTCAAGCGAAACTACCTCAAAACACCGAAGGACTTCACAACTTTTTTCGGTGGTATCCCAGTTTGCAAACCTCAGTTGAAGGGTATCGGTAGCATAATTCAAATTCTCGCGTGGCGCGTTAGGGCAACAACTTCAAATCCGTTGCACGCCTGGGCGCTGTGTCGAACTCATCCAGGAGACTGACAGCAAAACGCATGTTAACGGTATCTGGCGTCCGATACATGAATCACAAGATTCGTTGTTTCGAAACAGTGCCGATTCAAGTTTCGACTCAGTCGAACAGTTTGCTGACTCGATTCACTGAGTCGAAACATCAACGCAGTAGCCAACTCTGGTTTAGACTAACTACTGGAATTTGCAATATGTTTGCAACTGAATATATGTGTGAAACTGTTTTTCTTTCTCTTACCTTTTGTTTTTCCTTTTTTTCTAAAATGAAATTAACGAAATTGAAGGACAGCAGTGATCTTGCTGACGTTCACGTGACTGGAGCAATGCAGGTGATGACCAGCCATCTCGCTCCAACAATCGAGATGCTAATAAAAACATTTAAACAGAATTAGTGATGAAAACACCCGTTTCTTTCTTCTCCGTAAGTATCAGGTCAATTCTGAACTCAAAACTTCTCGGTAATACTAGGAGGGTGGTTTGATAAGTCTGGTAAATTTGTATGAAAGAGCGGAAAATTTTCGGAACTTGCACTGTTGTTGGTAAGCCTGATATTTCTGCGGATTTTACAGCAAGTTTCGAACGGCAGCTGTTATTAGTTGATTGTTGGCTGCCAGCTGAAGTGATAACTGCGTAGTTAGGACCTGGGAATGGAGAAAGACGAATTTCGTGCGGTCATTAAACATTTTCATTTGAAGGGTTGGACAGCTGCACAGATAAAATCCGAGTTGGATGAGGTCCATGTGTGTTCTGCACCAACATTGAAGACCATTTACTTTTCGACCAATGAGTTTAAACGTGGTCAGAGAAGCACGGAAGATGGAGCACGCTCCGGCTCGTTGAAGTCACCATACAGGAAACTATCGATAAGGTGCATGATATGGTAATGGAAGATCGAAGATTAAAAGTTCTCGAGATGGCTTACATTGTAGGTATCTCAACTGAACGAGTGCATTACATCCTCCACGAAAAACTGGCCATGAAGAAGCTCTATGCGCGATGGGTGCCGCGCATGCTCACTTTGGAGCAAAAACGGAAACGAAAGAACATTGGATCTCACGTTGGTCAGGCGCAATCCACAAGTCGGTTTGCGCAGATTCATAACTGCGGAAGAAACCTGGATCCACCATTACACTCCAGAGACCGAACAGCAGTCCAAAGAATGGACCAAAGAAGGCGAAGACTGTTTTGGAAAGGTCGTGGCCACTGCTAGATTATTCGGAAAAAGGCAGAACCATAACTGGACTCTATTATGCTGCTCTGCTGGATCGTTTGAAACAGGAACTGACTGAAAAACGTCCAATATTGGCAAGGAAGAAAGTGCTGTTTTATCAGGACAAAAGTGCAGCCCACACAGCAGCTATGCAAAGGTAAAAGTGCACGACATCAAATTCGAATTGGTTCCTCGTCCACCCTATTCACCAGACTTGGCTCCGAGTGATTTCTTCTTATTCCCAAACTTGAAAATTTGACCTTTAATGATATACTTCATCAAATACTATGTAAATGTTATATTTTATCTTAAGTATTCATTGCATTGTCATACAGTAGTAATTATGATAGGGGAAAGAATACTTATACTGCTGGCGCGCCAGCTGTCGATCGTGTATTATCGTCAGTCTTCGGCGCTATTCGCGAGAAGACTGCGTCCACATTGGGCTTGCACGGTGGCAGAAGTTCTCTCACTGCCCGAAGGCAGCTCTCGCGCTCACCTTTAATATACGGCATTGAAATCATGTGATTTTCTTGTGTGTGGCCGAGAACAACACTCCAGGCAGATCGCAGCTTAGAATCGACGACAAAGGCCTCAGGAGCTGGTCTAAAACGACAGTCCACATTGTGATGGGCAACAGGACGACATTCCCCGACATCCTTTCACACTACCGACACTTCTTCCCCACCATAGAAAAATTAACCCGTCTTTAAGGATTATTTTTGAAAACATTTTTGTATCCTTTGGAAAAACAGCCCTCTTTTGGTTAAAAATTTATTTTAATAACAGTGTAGAGCCCAAAAGTTTTATTTATTTTCTACTAGTTTCGATCCATGGGTGGATCGTCTTCAGGACATGTGGCTCCACAGATGGTGCGGAAAGGATCAGGAGCATCTGGAAAACGCCTTGTAGTGAGCCACATGTCCTGAAGATGATCCATCCATGGATCGAAACTAATAGGAAATAAATAAAATAGGAAAATAAATAAATAATTTGTGCTCTAGGCTTATTTTAAAATAAAAAAAATCAATCTATCAATTTGTTGTTAACGGTCAATGGTACCGCAGATCAAGGGATTACAAATTTTGTCTCTGTCTACTCTATCACAGAGTAGGTAAAACATTAGTACCGTACATTATTACTATTCCTTATTACCAATTTCAGTATTGTTTTGTAGATAAAAATTTTTTAAAATTTTTTTGAAATGTTGCCATGTAAATTTTCTTCTTTGTCAGATATCTGAAGATGTTCTAACCTGGCGAAACGCGTCATTAAATAAAAACTTTTGCAATCAAGGCATTATTTTATTCAAGAATGTAATCACACTTGTCTTTATGGGCTCTGAAAAGACACGATGTCGGAGGCTGTCAGAGTATCATCTTCGTTAAACGAAACTGAGATAATCTTTGCTGAAGATGAAATTTCTTTATTAGAAAAAGGATTAAAGTACAATGTCAAACTTAACTTACATGACCATATTGTTATAGAAACTCTTGTTGTTGACCTTAACTGGTTAAGATAGCATAAAAGTTGAAAAATCACAGCAGACCAGAATAGCACATGATTTTTATAATATTATCAGCAACAATGCAGATCATTCTCAAAATTTGTTAATTATGACAAAATTAGTCTTATGTAATAAAAGAATCTATGAAACATTAAAGTCAGTCGGCTAGACCAAACTACCCATCCGATTGCCTTCGTTTTTTGTTTTAAACGAAAGGTATTCGTACACAGATTTGCCATCAAGTATAATTTACATAACTCTCGCCTTTCTTTTTCTGCACTCAAAATAGATTTCTTTCTGTATATTTCTTTGCTGTAAACTTAAGTCAGTCGGTCAGGACGTTCTCCCCGACAGATTTCCTTCATTTTTGCTTTAAACGAAAGGTAGTCATTCTCAGATTTGTCATCAATTATCAGAATTAACTTAAGTCTCTCCATTCTTTATATTTATTCCCATGCGGTATCCTTCTGTCCTTGCATTTATTATTGTAATCGGTTTGTTTTTCGATATATTCGGTTCTAATTAAGGTACGCAATTCTTTTTGACCTAACAACATTCAGCTTTTAAACACTTGCACTAATTGATTCTGAAGAAAGCTATGCGTGAACATTCAACTTTCCTTCCGTTTTTTCCCAACATTTTTGTCATTCCACTATCGGTGCGAAGTATTCGCACGGGTACTCTAGTTAATACTATCAATGTAAAAGAGAAAATGATTCTGGGCTCTGCAAAGACACGATGTCGGAGGCTGTCAAAGTATCATCTTCGTAAAACAATATATGGAGCAAACACCATAAACAGTCATTCTGTTTATGAGACATGTGTTGCTCTAAAGCCGAATCGTTTCGTAAGTCTTGGACACCAACATACATGCCATTTATCATGCAGTCATCAGAATCTGATATACTTCGTGGGCAATAGTTAACATGTGTCACATTGCTTTGTTGCGTCGACAAAATTGTTTCAAGCGTAGAATAATTACACAGGTTTTCTTTTCCTGTTGGTACGAGGACAATAAAAAAAGAAACACCTCCGTTTTTGGTAGTACCTTGTGACAATCTATTACAGCACGATAAAAGAAATATTGGAACGAGGACGGCGGCAAACGTAAACAACCAATAAGGACAGCCGCATCGTGTTGTTGCTGTTCGCTCGAATGTGAGCCTTGATAACGTCCTTGGCATTATCTTCCAAAGAAAGCCTGATCCTTTAAATAGCCGGGGTATTTGATATCTGATAACAGCCGACAGCTACACGTTTGTGCAAGGTCAGTCCCACATGTAAGACTGCGAACAGCTGGCGCAAAGCGATACACAACGCCTGTGACTTACAGACTTCGCACCGCGGCTATTGACGAGTTTTCCATCAGCATAATACTATTTGATAGTTCTTTTATACGTCTTTATTTTACGGAACTATAGAAAGGACTATATCGTTACTCGTCCTGGACCTGTACCACATACTTTCGAATTGGCCAGTAGCGAAAGAAATCATGCTTCGTTATTTAGGGCAAAAACCATGGGTCCCACTCCGATTTCTTCCTGTGTCGTACAATGGTGAAGTTTTTTTTGCGGGTATCATCAGTATTGTTTGTGGATACTACCCTGAAAGTAGATAGCGAACAGATTTAGTAATAAGGAAGTAATAAATTAATACATTCTGAAAATTGGTAAAGTTCTAAGACATGAGTTACGAACATTTAGTAAGCGATAAACTGTTCTCACTTCATTATTTCCTGGTACTGTAAGAACAGTAGTTTGGGAAAGGTTTGATATTATTTTTCAAGTTTGTTGGAATTCACTAAGAAGGAGATCATATGGCTGTCATACTTTTGTAACTTTTTATACTTGTGGCACGTGAAGTTCAGAACTCAAATAGCGATCAGCCGAAGCTTTCGACAAACTCTCAAAAATTCTCGATAAAATCGATTTTGAAGTTTTTCATTGGCAAGTATTTCAAGAGTTGGCGTGACTGATACGGTAGCATTCTACATTGTCAATCAAATAACCGTAAGATCGGTGGTTTGAATTGCGGCACACATTTCTTTTTTCCTATTATGTTCAAATATACCATTTAAATATAAAAATACTGAAATATATGGTACTAACATATTTCAAATTTTAATTTTTCTCCTTAATGTTCCATATTTTATTAAAGGTTTTAGAAATTATTATTTCAGTTAAAAAACATATCACTTTTTTCGTACTATACTGACAAATCAAATACTTTCTATCCGGTCTAATCCCAGAAGTTATACTACTTTATGAGTAAATTATTATGAGCGCATTTTAAATTTATGAATTATGTAAATAATTATTTGAAAACTGGAAGACAAATTTTTGTATTCCCTGAAAGATCGGCAACCTGGAACTCGTACCATGTCATCGATTGAACTAATTGGTTCAAATGTTTGTAAATCTATCGGACCAAACTGCGTGGTCATCAGTCCGTAGCTTACAAACAACTTAAACCTAGGTAAGCTAACCTACGGACAACACACACACACACACACACACACACACACACACACACACACATGCCCCAGGGAGGACTCGAACCCTCACGGCGAGCAACCGTGCGCTCCGCAGCGAGACGCTTTAGACCGTTCGGCTACTCCACCGCGGCGAACTAATTGGTAACGTAGACAGTGTGCGTATATTGATATTAATTTACAGTTCATGCTACCGCTACAAACAGCTTCTGATTATAGAATATATCAATGAATTTTTACAACAGACGGCTTCAGGCCCAAACTGGTGAGGAGACGGCGCGACTACTACGAGTTGGAGACTAAAATCCAAAGCAGTGCAACGACACGGGTAGCACCGATGGAAGACATTCCGTACAGCGCCTTCAATGGGATACACATGGCCACAGTTTTCTGGAACAAGGGTGGAATGGTCTTGATTCCCTGACTGCAACCAGGGCTCACCATTAAAGGCAGCGGCGTATATGGAGACGTTGGTGACTGCATCGTGGAATTCAAAAGAAATGGCCGAAAATGGAGGAAAGAGCACTCTTGCAGCGCGACATCGCTCATTCCCACACGAGCCGGGCAACCACATCTGCCACTGCTGAAATGGATTCCACGTAATGCAACACCCACAGTGTCTTCTTGACTTAGCCCCTTATGATTACTATCTGTTCGGGACTACATTTAAAAACCTCGAGGAAGCGCATCATTTTCGCAGACGTCCAGAAACAATGAGTTGTTATGGTCTTCAGTCCGGAGACTGGTTTGATGCAGCTCTCCACCCTACTCTATCCTGAGCAAGTCTTTTCATCTCCTCATAAGAACGGCAACCCACATCCACTTGAATCTGCTTACTATACGTGTCTCTTGGTCTCCCTCTGCGATTTTTACCCCACACACTTCCCTCCAATGCTAAATTTACGATTCCCCGATGTCTAAGAATGTGTCCTACCAAGCGATCCCTTATTTTAGTCAGGGTATGCCAAAAATTCTTTTCCTCACCAATTCTGTTCAGTACTTCTTCATTGGTTATGCGATCTACCCACCTAATCTTCAGCATTCTTCTGTAACACCACATTTAAAAAGCCTCTATTCTCTTACTGTCCACACTGCTTATCGTCCATGTTTCACTCCCGTACAAGGCAACACTCCACACAAATGCCTTCAGAAAAGACTTCCTTACACTTACATTAATATTCGATGTTAGCAAATTTCTCTTTTTCAAAAATGCTTTTCTTCCCATTCCCATTCTGCACTTTATATCCTCTGTACTGCGACCATCACATGTTATTTTACTACCCAAGTAACAAAACTCATCTACCACCTTCATTGTTTCGTTCCCTAATCTAATTCCTTCAACATCGCCTGATTTTCTAAGACCGCATTCCATTATTTTTGTTTTGCTCTTGTTAATGTTCATTTTATACCTTTCTTCAACACACTGTCCATTCCATTCAACTGCTCTTCCAGGTCCTTTGCTGTTTCTGACAGAATTACAATGTCATCAGCAAAACGCAATGTTTTTATTTCTTCCCCCTGAACTTTAATCCCTATTCCAAATTTTTCCTTGTTTTCCTTCACCGCCTGCTCGATGTACAAATGGAATAACATCGGAGAAAGGCTACAACCCTGTCTTACTCCCTTCCCAACTAATGCTCCCCTTTCATGCCCTTCGAGTCTAATAACTGCAGTCTGGCTTTTGTACACGTTATAAATAACTCTCCTTTCCCTATATTTTACCCCTGCTGACTTCAGAATTTGAAAGAGTGTATTCCAGTCAACATTGTCAAATGCTTTCTCCAAATCTACAAAAGCTAAAAATGTAGGTTTGCCTTTCCTTAATCTATCTTCTAAGATAAGACGTAAAGTGAGTATTGCCTCCCGGGTTCCTATGTTCCTCCTGAATCCAAACTGATCTTCCTCGAGGTCAGCTTCTACCAGCTTTTCCATTCTCCTGTAGATAATTCGTGTTAAAATTTTGCAACCATGACTTATCAAACTGATGGTTCTGTAATTTTCACACCTGTCTGCGCCTGATTTCTTTGGAAAGGGGATTATTACATTTTTCTTAAAGTCGGAGGGTATTTCGCCTGTTTCATAAATCCTACACACTAGTTCAAATAGTCTTGTCATGGCTGGCTCTCCCAGAGACTTTAGTAGCTCTGAGTGTATGTCATCTACTCCTGGGGCCTTGTTCCGACCTAGGTCTTTCAAGGCTCTGTCAAATTCATCTCTCAGTATAGCATCTCCTATTTCATCTTGATCTACTTCCTCTTCTCTTGCTACAACATCGTCTCTAAGATCATTTCCTTTGTAGAGCTGTTCTATGTATTCTTTCCACCTTTCAGCTTTCCCTTCTTTGCTGAGAACTGGTTTCCCATCCGAGTTCTTGATATTCGTAGAATTGCTTTTCTTATCCCCAAATGTCTCTCTCATTTTCCTGTAGGCGGTATCTACTTTTCCCCTTCTTATACATTCTTCTACAGATTTGCATTTGGCTTCTAGCCACTCCTGCTAAGCCATTTTGCACTTCCTGTCAATCTCATTTTTTAGTCGTCTGTACTCCATTTTGCCTGTTTCATTTACTGCGTTTTTATATTTTATCCTTTCATCAATTAAATTTAGTATTTCCTGTGATATCCAAGGATTTTTTGTAGGGCTTGCCTTTCTACCTATTTTGTCCTCTGCTGCCTTCACTATTTCATCTCTCAATGCTACCCATTCCTCTTCTACTGTTTTATTTCCCCCTGTTTCTGTCAATTGTTGCCTAAATCTCCCTCTGAAATTCTCCAGAACTTCACTTTACTTCAATTTATCTAAGTCCCATCTCCTTATTTTCCTACCTTTCTGCAGTTTTTTCAGTTTCAGCCTACAGTTCATGACTAACAAGTCATGGTCAGAGTCTATATCTGCCCCTGGGTACGTCTTGCAGTTTATAACCTGGTTACCATTATAAAATCTATATGATACCTTCCGGTGTCTCCTGGTCTCTTCCATGTATACAACCTTCTTTCGTGATTCTTAAACCACGTGTTTGTTACGATTAAATAATGTTCCGTGCAAAATTCTACCAGGCGACTTCCTCTTTCATTCCTCCTGCCCAGTCCATATTCAGCTACTATTTTTCCTTCTCTTCCTTTTCCTACTACCGAATTCCAGTCTCCCATCACAATTAAGTTTTCCTCTTCCTTAACTGTCTGAATAATTTCCTTTAGCTCCTCATATATTTCTTCGATCTCCTCATCATCGGCAGAGCTAGTTGGCGTATAAACCTGTACTACTGTTGTCGTCGTTGGCTTCGTATCTATCTTGACAATGATAATGCGATCACTGTGCTGCTCATAGTAGTTTACCCGCATTCCTTTTTTCTTATTCATTATCAGTCCTACTCCTGTGATACCCCCAATTGATTTTGTATTTATAATCCTGTACTCACCTGACCAGAAATCCTTTTAATCCTGCCACCGAACTTCACTAATCCCCACTATATCTAACTTCAACCTATCCATTTCCCTTTTTAAATTTTCTAATTTTCCTACCCGATTAAGGGATCTAACATTCCACGCTCCGATCCGTAGAATGCCAGTATTGTCTTTCCTGATGACAACATCCTCCTGAGTAGCCCCCGCCCGGAGATCCGAATGGGGGACTATTTTACCTCCGGAATATTTTACCCGAGAGGATGCCATCATCATATGTTCATACAGTAGAGCTGCATGTCCTCGGGAAAAATAACGGCTGTAGTTTCCCCTTGCTTTCAGCCGTTCGCAGTAGCTGTGTGGCAAAGCCACCTTAGTTGATGTTACAAGGCCAGCTCAGTCAATCATCCAGACTGTTGCCCCTGTAACTACTGAAAAGGCTGCTGCCCCTCTTCTGGAACCACACGTTTGTCCGGCCTCTCCACAGATACCCCTCCGCTGTGGTTGCACCTACGGTACGGCTATCTGCATCGTTGTGGCACGAAAGCCACCCCACCTCGGCAATGTCTGTGGTTCATGGAAACAATGAGAGCTCAAGTTAAAAAAAATAATAAATAATAATAATAATAATAATAAAAGAAATAAAGAGAGAGAGCGAAATGTTTCGAGGACTGCCTACAAAACGTAATACATCAGTGACGAAACTGTGTACCACTTGTTACAATGTAATGGAGATAATTATGAGAAAGTGTCTGTATATGCCAAGTTCTTACTCAGAGAGAGAGAGAGAGAGAGAGAGAGAGAGAGAGAGAGATCGAACTACTATGGCCATCAGTTCGTAGACTTAAAAACTATATACAAGGAGTCCTTCCGGTGCGTCAAGAGCGTCCACTCATATAAGTTTTAAGGAGGACTATCTAAAACATTCCGAGAAAAACGGCTCTAAAGTTGAAGGCCAACTTATAAGTATGTCATATCCTAGACAATGAGGTTTAAACAGCAGTATGACAAAACAGCTCAGGTAGTAACGTGCCTGTCTTTTATGCAGATGATTTGGGTTCGATACTACCTCCAGGTAACACATTGTTTTCATTATTTGTTTTAAAAACTGTAACAATTTTAAATCAAATTTATTATATCAAATGTTATCAATTACGTCTTAAGAACTTTATTTACGTAATGACGACTGCACCTCATTAAAATTTTTATTACAATATTTTCTTCTTAATAGGTCTAATAATTCTAAAGGCATTTTAAAATTAATGTAGGTAGATTAAACCGTTAAATACTATTGTCGTTACAATTTTATTGCAAAATTATGTGTTATTGTAAGCTGTGAAGAGACAATTATTTTTTTACTTTTTAGTGCATATTAATTTGTTTTGGATTTTTTGACGTCTTCTTTTTATTAAAATTTTTGTTTATACCTCTTACAACTCACACATTCAATTAGTTTGCTAATGAAATTTTCAGAAGGTCTCGGAACACAATTGCAATGGTCGCAACAGAATCCATACTCAGTCCGTTTTTGCATTTGTAATTTAAACTTTGATCTTTACTTAAAATGATTAACATATACATAATTGTCAAGTTTACCGTTTCCACTGTGCTATTCTGTTGCTATTCAGTCACTGTTAGAAATTGTCTGTCATTCCGTGATCCCATTTATATTCAGTATCATATTCGTGTTAAACATTGGTCTATACACTATTTAATTAATGAACTACTTGAAGGTCATTTTAACGAATTCTACTTTAAGCTACAACCGGACTTGTCATTCAATCAGATGTGAATAGTTAAGCGCACGAACAGAGACATATATTGCAATCAGTCGATGCCAGGCTGATTAATCAGCACTCAGATGTAGTTTCCGATATAATTTTATTTTTATTTATTTACTTTTTGATACATATATGTTTCAAAGTCTACAATGTAATCAATTTAGCCAAATGTTTATACAACTCACACAGAACTGTAACATGTAAAACAATTTCTGAAATTAAAGGCAAAACCCCACGAAGATGGCACTTATTGTGCCATAACATGTTGGATAATAAAAAAATTCAAAGGTTGCTTGCATAATCCGGTTTTCCTCTCCAGTTTGTCTTAGGAATCACGGAAATAAGAACATCTGCAGCATCCACAAGGTGATCATTATGTACGATACTTCGTCACTTTCGTCCGTGCTGTGAGAGGACAGTTCCAGTGGGAAGGGGTAGGGCATGGGGGCAAATCGATCATTGTGGCGCAGTGGTAACACTCTGCGTTTGGGAGGACAATGGTTCAAATCCACCTCCGACCATCCTGATTTAGGTTTTCCGTTCAAGTTCAAGTGTTTGTAATCCTAAGGGACCAAACTTCTGTCCATAGACTTACAAACTACTTAAACTAACCTTTACTAAGGACAATACACATACCCATGCCCGAGGGAGGATTCGAAACTCCGACTCGAAAGGCCGCGTGATCCGTAATGTGTTGCTCCAGACCACACGTCCATTCCCACGCGACTACGTTTTCCGTGATTTCCAAAATGTTCAAATGTTTGTTAAGCTTATGGGACTTAACTACGGGGTCATCAGTCCCTAAACTTACAAACTACTTATGAACTACTTACGAACTAGGACGGCACAAATATCCATGCCCGAGGGGGGATTCGAACCCCCGACCGTAGTGGCCGTGCTGACCGTGACTGGAGCGCCTCAGTCACCTCGGCCACCGCGGCCGGCCCGTGATTTCCCTTAATCACACCAGGCAAATGCCGGGATGGGTACTTTGAAAGGGCACGTCCGATTTCCTTCCTCGTCCTTAAAAAAAAACAATCTGCGCGTGACTCCGCCCCTAAGGACCACGCTGCGATTGAGCGTTAAGCCCTAATCACCCTTCCATGGGGGCGCCGGATTACAGTGTTTCCCGGGGCACCTATGTTCTTCATCCATCCCTGACTCCAGCACTAGCATCACCACCACCTCGACCACCGCAACAAGAACAACAGCAACACCAGGAAATAGTCAGTCATCAAAATGTCTCCTTGCTGGGACGTCCGCAGGTTGCGCGAAAGCGGCCATACACGAAACAACATGCTTAATCGTTTGTATGATAAACATATTCAAGCATGAAGCTTACACGAGCTGCTTGATGCCTGATATAATTTAGATTGTGCATGCATGCTAGAGAGTGTGTCCCAAGAACAAGAAGGCTTATACAAACATGTGTAGATGATTGATTTATGTTTTTTTGGGCCGCGGTGGAGTAGCCGAGCGGTCTAAAGCGTCTCCCTGCGGAGCGCGCGGTTGCTCGCCGTGGAGGCTCGAGTCCTCCCTGGGGCATGGGTGTGTCTGGTTGTCCTTAGGTTAGTTTACCTAGGTTTAAGTAGTTTGTAAGCTACGGACTGATGACCACGCAGTTTGGTCCGATAGATTTACAAACATATGAACATTTTTTGTGTTTTGGTAATGTTAATTTAAATTCTGGATGAATATTCTACTGTCATGTAGTGCAAGTCAACAAATATAATATTTACATACATGTGGCGTCTATCCCGAAAGAACAGAGGTCACTACTGATCCTGCAGTTGTTATTGTTTTCATATTCACAGAATATATAACATCAACTGCGAATGGGCAAAGCTGAAAATGTGTACCCAGCCGGGATTCGAACCCGGGTCTCCTGATTTCTAGACACGCCTCCCGTCAGACACAAATTTGCAGTCTTACCCTGTCCACAGGAATAGACGCTACATGTATGTATATAATATGCCAGCGACAGGCAATGATCCTTTCATTAGTGGGGAGGGGTGGGCAAGTTTGGAGCCCTTACTCTTACGGAAATTAGTACATAGTGACTACGAGTTTGAGTACTGTGGGCAGGGTAAGGCTGCACATTTGTGTCTGACGGGAGGCGTGCTTAGGTAGTCCTTGCAGGTGTGGTGATCACTGTGTCCCCAGTGGTGTAGGGGTCAGCGCAACTGCCTAGAAAACAGGAGACCCGGCTTCAAATCCCGGCTGGTACACATTTTCAGCTTTGCCCATTCGCAGTTGAATTCATATATTCTCTGAACATGAAAATATTACATGGAAAAAAGGAAGAAAAACAACTATTTCAATTATCAAAATAGAAGGCTTTGGAAAGCCACTGAATGTGTGATTCGCGATTTAAATAATGAAACACTACACTACCTCAGTAATATTCTTTTCCGCGTTTAGTACGATGCGTTCCGATAATTTATTGTGACTGTCAGCTATTAATTACTTACAAAACCATTTCGTGAAAGGGGTCCACCTCTCTTGCATTATTGTGTTTTTAGGTTGCACAATAATTAGAAAATAGGACGCTTTTTACATACTAATAACAGAACTTGTATTTTTGTTTGTCCTCATACAAATACCGGTATTGTGGCTCCTTCCTTACGCAGGAAAGCAAAAGAATTATTGTGTGCGATTTTTCGAATGCATTCATTAACATCAAAAAGAGGAGTACAGTGCAACAAATGTTTGTAAATCTATCGGACCAAACTGAGTGGTCATCAGTCCGTAACAGTGCAAGAGAGACAGAACGACACACTTACAGACATAATGCGAAAACAATTTAAAACCATGCTGATTTTATGTCGACCGTGACTGTATCTAAATAATTAAAACGTTGCTTGAAATTATCATGCGAATCATTGAAGTAAATAATTGCACTTGAAATGTTAATCAAGTAGAAATACGAAAATACTACAGTGTTTCACCAACTTAAGTAATGAAAAACAGCAGCATATAGAAATACACTGCTCAAACAATTAGAGGATCAGGTGAGATATCATACAAAATATACATACAGTAACGTATTTTATTCAGACATTGCTCACAGTTGCAATTTGTATGTGATACATTAAGATATTTTGCTGTCTGAACTCTTTACTTGAGGTTTACATCGCGCTTACTTAGACCGCATTGGGCTACCATAATAGTGAAAACGCCATACTCGTTGACCTCTAATATGGTGTGTGATCACCTCGAATTGCCAGTACAGTAGCACACCTGTGTGGCGTGGACAGTATGAGGTTATCAGTCAGCTCTTGGGGGATATGTGGCCATTCTTCCGGGAGTGCAATATCCAGCTCTACAACCGTTGTGGGAGGAGCTGGTCTGGCTGCAATGCGTCTGCTAAGTGCGGCCCAGACATGCTCAAGCAGCTCCGTTATCGTCCACCAGAAAGAACCCATCTCCTATGACACCAGCGTAGGGCACAACAAAAGGTCGGAAGATCCCATCTCCAGCCATTCTGAACGACACAGAGGTCCGTAGGTCCGCCAGTACTGACTCCTATACACCCCACCACCATGATAGGGTGATATTTCCTGCAAATAAGCAGGATGTTCCGAGTTATGTTCACTACTGATGAGGAATCGATGATTGTCCGGCTGAACACAAAATCTTGACTCATTTGTGAACAGCGGCGCCATTAGGTACGACTCATATCCTTATACCAGCTGAAAAATGCTCCTGCCGGAGCACAGAAAAGGTGAATATGTTCTCTGACACAAAAGTGTGGAACCAGCTGCCTCAATCCTCAACAAAAATTTTGGCATGCGGACATATACGCGCACTTTTAGCGCATAACTTCGTAAATACTTTTGCCCAGTTAAACCGTCATAGTCAGTGTCTATATAAGTCTCTGTCCGTTAGTTTGCTGTCTCACCCACTGCCGCTTTCTGTCTGTGTCAAACTTTCAATGTCTTCATCCATTTCCATCGCGATTCCTCACCGCTGTCTGTTACTGCCACTTTCATCGTCTCTCTGCCCCACTGACGTTGTCCCATTCACTTCCTGTCCTGTTGCCAGTATCCTTTCTTTCTAACTTAGAGTCGGCTTTCATTGTCTCCAATCACGATTGTCTCCTTTACACATATGTCCATGAGGATGATTTGCTTGGGGTTTGACCTGTAGACCGGAAAACCTTAGCACTGTGCTGGGGATGGGAACAATTGGACAAATTGTATCGTGCTATAGTATTGGAGAGCCGCACGCTCATGTTTTATGTATGGTCTCCATTCGTCTGAGTTTCCCACTGATTTCTCTATTGCTCCAATTGCTACTATCTGCACCTGTCTTAGTTTGTTGTTGCCACTGTTCCTGACTTCCGACATCTCGTTTCGCTTCCCACTGCTGTTTTCAGGCATATGCCTTTCTCCTGAACTGACACTTTCTCTGTTCCATCATATATGGCTCTCTCTGTTTGTTGCCACTGTCTCTGTCCTACTTACATTCAGTCGAAAAAAGCGCGAATATGTTCGCATGCCAAAATTTTTGGTGAGGAAGACGGAATGAGGATTGAGGCAGCTGGTTCCACACTTTTGTGTCAGAGAACATATTCACTTTTTCTGTGCTCCGACAGGAGCTTTTTTCAGGTGGTTTCCGTCTTTTTCCTGTTACATCAGAGTGTACTGCTTATATAACATGAAATCAATGGTGAGTAAAATTTGGATAGTATTTTATATACCTTGATACATTTGTACAAATATCATACCAAATTGACTATGTAGTAGTTTACTTCCTAAAAAGAGCTTCACATTCAGATGATTGCTAAAAGCGCTTAACTATTTCAAAGAACATTGTTAAACACTATCAATATCGTTCCATTAAAGCATGTAAATATTTTCGAGTCCAGCTGAGAATTTAGTTTTATATATGATGTTGCTATTTCACGATAATTCAAGTCGTTCACGTTGATCCAACCATTACGATGACGAATTTTACATGTCCAGTGGCCTGAAAGATTTACGATGATTTGTAACTTTTATAAATGTTATCGGTGAATAAACGGCGACTAGAATCACAGGTTCGTGACCTCCAAACCAAGAACACTTGTTCTACGTTTGCTACGTTAGTTAAAACCATAATTATACGTCAGACCAGATATTACATTCATATTTGTCAGGAATTTGTGCAGTATCTTGGAATCTATAGATGTCGATAATGGATATTATTATCGGAAAAACTTTCAAAGCTCTCCGGAATCATAATATTAGAACGCATAGTAAAAATTTCGACGATTTGCAATGAATAGAAGTGTAGATTTGCTAATGCAAGCAGTTGGATCTTTTGATACAAAAAATTATGATTTTTGTAGCGTATCGCGATAACGAATACATATTTTCAAAAACGGGAACTAATTTTCCAGATAAACACCTAAACAACATACGCGTAACATTTTAGTCATTTCCTATTCCTTAAGATACGTTACCTCACAAGCAGAAATACCGTTTTCGAACTTATTACTGTCGCGTGCTATCATTCACGTACCTATGTCTCAAGAACCTCATAAGATATCATTCTGCTCTAAACTTTAAATAAAATTTCGATATGTTATCTACATTTCATACGCAGCTATGTGTAACCTAAAATCAACCATACGACAAGTCTACGCAATGTATTTTTACCTCTGCAAACTCTTTAAAATATATTGCAGTAGTTCACTAAACCGGATGCTGCATATTAACTGTAAAGTAAACGAAAACAAAAATCACCCCTTCATCGACTGAAGATTTCCATCATTAAGATGTAAAAAAATCAATTTTTTTCGGCGAGTACCTATTTTCAAATCGGTTGGTAAGTTTCAGCTGTCCTAACGCCATCTTTCAGCACAATACACACTTTTTCTAGCAAAATATCGCAGGTTTTTCGGCCGTATCTTGCTAACGGACTAAGATGTACAAAAACTAAAAAATGCCATTTATAGATAAATGTCTATAGGATGTATTGTAAATATTTCAACAATTTTCGATGGTTAGTTATTTAGATATTTGCGATTCACGGTGCTAAAACGGATAAAAATCGGGTTTTGTGATTTTGTGCAAAACTATAATAAGTTTCAACCTCTGGATCTCGGTAACAGATAACGATATCGAAAAAATTTAAAATCGGCCTCGAGAATATCATCATACGAACATATGGTAAAAATTTCGAAGATTTGCAATGAATAGAAAGTATCGAAATGACCATCCCCACAATTAGTTTTTTTTTGTTACCCAAAATTTTTTTTTTTTTTTTTTTTTTTTTTTTTTTTTTTTTTTTTGAGATTTTTTCAGGTACCGTCCATGAATGAATGGTGCTTTTATAAGCCGTTTGGATGGGCTCCTGGAAGTGTGTAACTTTGAAAAATTTGAAGATGTACTGTATGATAGATACCCATTCTTATAATATGTACACAAATGATCACTAGGCCAAGATCTATCCGGAACACTTTACCACTTCATTCTGAGATGAATGAATTTCAAATATGGGCCCCGAAAGAATCGCAAATTCGTACGCGCCGTTTGCGAACATATTAATAACGCGCACTACCGTGCACGGTATGATTTCGCAGCCCACTTTCTGCGGGCTAAACGGTGTCGTGGTTCTACTGGGACATACACCGTATGCCTCCGCGCGTAGAGGTCACATTCACGAAGGCCATTTCGGACTGTTTGTGGTGATATTGCGCGTCTTGTTGCTGCGTGGATTGTGTGTTACAGCCAGAGCTGGACACCGTTAGTCAAAAATTTTGATTCATTAACCATTACTAAAAATTTAACTTCGTTAAACGTTAAAGCGTTACTTTATGGACAATTTAACGGAATTAACGTTCATCGTTAATCGTTAACTCGTAACAATACTGTGCATCCGCGAAAATTCTCGTTTAGTCTCCAAATTTATATATTTACGGTTTTTGTATTCTTGAAGTGAGCAAGATATAAAAAAGTTTTGGTTGGGCAGTTTTAAGTATGACTTGGACTAGAAATAAAAACTAGTGTTACTCAGACACTCTATCCTGGCACTCGGCGGCAAGCGCAAAAAATAATAAAAAAATATAATAAAAAAAAAAAAAATAGAATAAATAAATAAATAAAATAAACGAAAATCGAGGACTAGAAACATACCAAGTAAAGTTGCAAAACCGTCTTCGCTAGAGTCGTTCGCTTTGGCGTAAAAGTGTTATGTTCTGTGTGAGATGATTATTCTTCTTGTACATAAGGAAGATTTTGTCATTTTTTTTATGCTTGCGGCCGTCCACCAGGACATAGTGTCCCATTAATACATAAAGCTTAGTTGGTAACAATAATAATTGAGCAATAAAATAAAATATACGGTAGACACAAAATACGTAATTTCACTGAATATCATTTGACATAAGGTACATATTGCCTTTAAGAAACATTAACATATTAAAATCCTTGTCTGACTGTTAGGTGTATTTGGGAGTCAAAATATTTTTCTCTGTAGGAAAAAGACGTTCCACTGCAGCACTTGAAGATGTAGTCGTAATATATTTTATAAAAGTATCTATTAAAATATTTTCCCCAAGAAATACCGCGTCGTTAAATGAATATTTTGATTTCATGTCCAGCCACATTTTCATTAGACTCTGTGCTTTACTTGTTAAACATATTTGGCCTGTGGTCTCCTTAGACTGAATGGCAAAATTTGAAAAAAAAAAAAATTTCACAGAAGGTACGTTACATCTGGTGTAAAATATTTATTTAACTGCGGTCAGTATAATTTTGGGAAACTAATATAATTAAAATTATTCGCTAATTTCCTGATTAGGTGCGTCAGCCATATCTCGATTCTCGCAGTCTCCATTATCGATTGTTTCGTGGTATGCAATTTAAATTTGTCCCTGTCAGCTATAACAAAGTTCAATGATAAAATTGTAATGAAAATTAACTTTTCCTGCCTTCCTGTCCCCATTCGCCACTAATACCTACGGCGAGCAGATACTCCACAAGTTAGAACATTAAAAATACTTATTTATTTAGTACGTCGTCGCTGAACGTACTATTAATCAGCAGGGACATAAGACAAACATTTAATTTCGTTGAAACGTTCTCGTTGAAACGCCATTGTTATCGCTGATGGAGACAAGAAATCGATACAAAAATAACGGATTAACGGACTTACGCCAAGTTAACGGAAGTTAAAGAGTCCGTTAATTTTTTTGAATTAATTTAAAAATTAATCCGTTACTCAAAACGATTAACGGATTAACGGTCTTGTGCCCAGCTCTGGTTGCAGCTGAGTTGCACTCAGCCTACTGTCGCGACGGATTGTTAACCGGAGATAACGGTCGTCTGTTGCATAGAGTAATAGAAGAGATCATTTCTCCATTGAGAGAATAAGTTATGCTTACTACCAATCCTGCAAATGCGTACGGAACTGTGTATGCAGTTAGTGTATAAAATTACAATTTTGAATAAGCAATGACCGTGAGATGCAGGTTCGATTTTCTGAAGGGTTCGTTCCTATCTGTTTCGTCAGATCCACTTACGTTAAGCGAAGGACGTTAATTAAGTAATATAGATTTAGTTCTGCATTGCTGGTTATCATTCTCTTCATGTCTATAATACATCGAATGTCCTGCTAACCACTGAATAATCTCTTCAAAAGCTACACATTCCAATATGGATGACTCTAACAATCACTTCACAGCTGACCAAAATTACATGCCCCCTTTCTCACTTCGAACTTTTCTTTACATGGAGAATAGTATTTAGCGGAGCTGGTTTGATTTACACGGAAGTTCTATAACTCGGTGAACTAATACTATTGGGGCGGCACATTACGTTTTGATAGGAACATTACATAAATTTTGTTATGAACAGAATAATAGTTAGTTGAAGTAATTCAAATAAAAAATTTAAGCATAAATAATTGCGATGTTGCGGGTACATTATAGTCCGAATACATTATATATTGCGCGTCCTCTTGATGCCTGGAGGGTGCGTTGTAGCTGAGTTGCACACAGTGTCCTCTCTCGACAGGCTGTTAACCAGAGGTAACGGCCATCTCTTGCTGCTATTACTAATGGACGACCTTGGCCTTGCGTTCTTTTAACGATTCCTGCTGTCTGAAATATCGTCCAGCTCCTGGAAATTACACTTTGGGACTCTCCAATAGCTGCAGCCACCTCACTCTGTGTGTTTCCCGTTTCCAACCTTCCTACGGCTATCCATGCGTTAGCTTCGGGTACGCCACGTTGTTCTTACACTGCACTACCTGCTCACCACACTATCTGAACCCAACTGCTTGTGTAATATCTTTGGTAGAGTACACACAACCCAACACGAACTCACTGTGCAGGAAGTTTCTGTTGTTACCACTATCTACACGACTGACCATTAAAATTGCTACACCAAGAAGAAATGCAGATGATAAACGGGTATTCATTGGACACATGTATTATACTAGAACTGTCATGTGATTACATTTTCACGCAATTTGGGTGCATAGATCCTGAGTAATCAGTACCCAGAACAACCACCTCTGGCCGTAATAACGGCCTTGATACGCCTGGACATTGAGCAAACGGTGCTTGGATGGCGTGTACAGGTACAGATGCCCTTGCAGCTTCAACACGATACCACAGTTCATCAAGAGTAGTGACTGCCGTACTGTGATAAGCCAGTTGCTCGGTCGCCATTGACCAGACGTTTTCAGTTGGTGAGAGATGTGGAGAATGAGCTGGCCGGGGCAGCAGTCGAAAATTTTTCGTACCCAGGAAGGCTCGTACAGAACCTGCAACATGCGGTAGTGCATTAACC
Source organism: Locusta migratoria (assembly GCA_026315105.1). Taxonomy (NCBI): domain Eukaryota; kingdom Metazoa; phylum Arthropoda; class Insecta; order Orthoptera; family Acrididae; genus Locusta; species Locusta migratoria. The sequence continues at coordinate 363,033,279 of CM048749.1, forward strand.
AGCTGAAATGTAGGGTTTCGCAGGGATCGAATGAAGGGTAGTGCCACGCGTCGTAACACATCTGAAATGTAACGGTCACTGTTCAAAGTACAGTCGATGCGAACAAGACGTTACCGAGACGTGTAACCAATGGCACCCCATACCATCACGCCGGGTGATACGCCAGTATGGCGATGATGAATACACGCTTCCAAATGTGTGTTCACCGCGATGTCGCCGAACACGGATGCGACCATCATGATGCTGTAAACAGAACCTGGATTCATCCGAAAAAATGACGTTTTGCCATTCGTGCACCGAGGTTCGTCGTTGCGTACACCATCGCTGGTGCTCTTGTCTGTGATGCAGCGTCAAGGGTAACTGCAGCCATGGTGCCTGAGCTGATAGTACATGCTGCTGCAAAAGTCGTCGAACTGTTCGTGCAGATGGTTGTTGTCTTGCAAACGTCCCCATCTGTTGACTCAGGGATCGAGACGTGGCAGCACGATCCGTTACAGCCATGTGGATAATATGCGTGTCATCTCGACTGCTAGTGATACGAGTCCGTTGGTATCCTGCACGACGTTCCGTATTGCCCATTTGAACCCACCGATTCCATATTCTGTTAACAGTCATTGGATCGCGACGAAAGCCAGCAGCAATGTGGCGATATGATAAACCGCAATCGCGATGGGCTACAAACCGGCTTTTATCAAAGTCGTAATCGTGATGGTACGCATTTCTCTCCTTACACGAGGCATCACAACAACGTTTCACCCGGCAATGCCGGTCAACTGCTGTTTGTATATGAGAAATCGATTGGAAACATTCCTAATGTCAGCACGTTGTAGGTGTCGCCACCGGCGCCAACATTGTGTGAATGCTCTGAAAAGCTAATCATTTGCATAACGAAGCATCTTCTTCCTATCGGTTAAATTTCGTGTTTGTAGCACGTCGCCGCGGTGGAGTAGCCGAGCGGTCTAAAGCGCCTCGCTGCGGAGCGCGGGGTTGCTCGCCGTGGAGGTTCGAGTCCTCTCTGGGGCATAGGTGTGTGTGTTTGTTTGTTTTAAAGTTCAAATGTTTGCAGAGTCTATGGGACTTAACTACGGGGTCATCAGTCCCTAAACTTACAAACTACTTATGAACTACTTACAACTAAGGACGGCACAAATATCAATGCCCGAGGGGGATTCGAACCCCCGACCGTAGTGGCCGTGCAGACCGTGACTGGAGCGCCTCAGTCCCCTCGGCCACCGCGGCCGGCATGTGTGTGTTTGTCCTTAGGTTAGTTTACCTATGTTTGAGTAGTTTGTAAGCTGCGGACTGATGACCACGTAGTTTGGTCCGATAGATTTACAAACATCTGAATCTGTAGCACCTCATCTTCGTGGTGTAGCAATCTTAATGGCCAGAATTGTAGGTTGCCGTAATGTTATTGTCTTCATTCCTTGGAAGCGACAGAAAGACGTCTAACTATTTTAATTCATTCTGCCGATGGCAGTACTTGAGAACCATATATCTAAACTAATCCCCTAAGGTTTTTTGACCAGTATATTAATTTCGGTTCTTCAAACATTCTGTCTAAGGTGCCTCGCTGCGGAGCGCGTGGTGGTTGCTCGCCTTCGGAGGTTCGAGTCCTCCCTAGGGCATGGGTGTGTGTTTGTTGTCCTTACGAAGTTTGAGCTCATTTGCTGGTAAACAGACCAATGGTTAAACAAGCGTGTGAGAGCGCGAGGAATTTACGGATGCTTGTGGAAGTCTTGCTGTGAAGCTGGCAGTTGCGTGTGTGGCCGCCTTTGCAGAATGTGGATTTACAGTCGTCCCAGAATTGGGCACTTCTGGTGCGAGTGCCCGAGGTTCGGCGCGGCGGCGAGACGAGGCAGTGGAAACCTGAAAGCGGCCTACGCGGAAGTCTGTCCGGGCCGGCGCGGCGCGGCCTGACACGGTTGTAGCGCCGTCTGGTAACCCAGTTACGCCGCCGCCGCCGCCAGCAGAGCGTAAACACGGCGGTTTCTCCTGGCCGTGGGGCGCGCGCGGGGGACCGCTACAGGCGCAGACAGTGCCGCCGCCGCCGCCCAAACCTGTTGCCGAGGCGCGGCGTCCGGAAACTGATACCCGGCACTGGGCCAGCCGCGCGCGGTAAAAGCCTCGGTGCCTACTGCGTGAGGGGAGCTCTAACGGGAAGCGGCCTGCCCGCGCGCAAGAGGCCGCTCACGAGTGCTCCGGGAGGGAGAACACCGAGTCAGAAAATGTTCATATGCACTACGTTTACATGTAACTCATCTTCAAATGTTCAAATGTTTGTATAGTCTATGGGACTTAACTACGGGGTCATCAGTCCCTAAACTTACAAACTACTTAGGAACTACGTACGAACTAGGACGGCACAAATATCCATGCCCGAGGGGGGATTCGAACCCCCGACCGTAGTGGCCGTGCAGACCGTAACTGCAGCGCCTTAGTCCCCTCGGCCACCGCGGCCGGCTAACTCACCTTCCGGAAGACGAAAACCGATTTTCGTAAACAGTTTTTTTCCCTCTCGTGTTTACATGGCACAGCTTTGAATCGGATTTCCTAATCCACTTAAGATGGCGGCTGAAAAACAGCTGATTCAGTCCACGATTTAGTCAGCGTAATCGCTATTTTTCTTTCAAATTTTCAAATGTTTGTAGAGCTTATGGGACTTGACTGCGGGGTTGTCAGTCCCTAAACTTACAAACTACTTATGAACTTACTAAGACTACGGACGGCACAAATATCCATGCCCGAGGGGGGATTCGAATCCCCGATCGCAGCGGCCGTGCAGACCGTGACTGGCACGCCGCAGACCGCACGACCACTGCGACCGGCTATTTTTCTCTACTTAAATGCACAGATTCATGCTCACTTTAATATCAATACTTTTATTTCACATTAGAAAATATCACTCTGTCCATATGTGCCGAAAATTCTTACAAAAAAAAAAAAAAAAAAAAAAAAAAAAAAAAAAAAAAAAAAAAAAAAAAAAAATAATTTACATGACCAACCAAAAGCGGAATTGGGAAATCGGTTTACGAAATCCGGTTTTGGAAGCCAATGTAAACGGGATGATGTTTCTAAGTCTATGGGACTTAACTTCTCTGGTCATCAGTCCCTAGGCTTACAAACTACTTAAACTAAACTAATCTATGGACAAGATAAACACCCTCCCACGAGGGAGGACTCGAACCTCCGATGGCGGGCGGCGACGCGCTCCGCAACAGGGCGCCGTATACCGTCTTTTTGGCCCATTTTAGGTTACGGTAGTAACAATAACGAATTAACCGTTTATCTGATACGAAAATTGAATAACCCAATTTGTAGAGGGGAAAATTCGCTACAACTTTACTCTCTTATGATTTTTTCATATCTCGTTTCCTTTCAGAGAAATTTGCAAAAATATCGGTGATTTTGGGATGTCTGTCTGTCTGTCCGTAACGTGTTCCCACTTTTTAAGCCGAACCGTTCAACCGATCTGCACCAAATTTTGCAGACATAATTGTAGGCCGACAGAGACCAGAACCTCCCCTTTTCAAATTTTTCGAACAAAAATACGTTAGTTACACCCAAAAACACCGTTTGTAATGTAATTGTAATTGCAAACGAACCGTTCATCTGACACAAAAAAATCGCACTGACGTGAATTATGGCCCACTTTAGATTTGTAGTTTTAAAAGTTTTTGCAAACATTTTGGACCAAAATAATAATCTAAATAATAAAAAATTAATTAATAAGTGTCTGAAACCCTTTTAAGAAAAAACAATTTTAGGTACTGGCGGGTTCCGAACCACTTGCCTTCAGCGTCACAATCCAACGCATTGCCCACTACGCTACAGATAACAATTGGAAGTTATGTTTCTTAATCTCATATTATTAATGGCCTTTGATAACTGAAGTTAGCCGGCCGCGGTGGCCGAGGAGACTGAGGCGCTTCAGTCACGGTCTGCACGGCCACTACGGTCGGGGGTTCGAAGCCCCCCTCGGGCATGGATATTTGTGCCGTCCTAGTTCGTAAGTAGTTCATAAGTAGTTTGTAAGTTTAGGGACTGATGACCCCGTAGTTAAGTCCCGTAGACTATACAAACATTTGAACATTTGAACTGAAGTTAACATGGCATTTGTGGACACTAGATTATCATTTATCGTACGAAGAACGACGTGTTTTTGTTAATTCTTCAGTGCGCCATAGCTTTGAAATGACAACGTGTAAGTTACAATAAAAAAATCATCAAATACGCAACGCAAGATGGCGTACGGCACGGAGAGTTCTGGGCGAGGAATGTCACGTGACATCTGCGAAAGGCTGGTTTTCGTTAATTCAAACTGCCTTTTTTTTGGTACTACTAACGTATTTCTTGTCCGAAATATTTCAAAAAGCGAGGTTCTGGTCTCTGTAAAATTTGGTGCCGATCAGTTGAACGGTTCGACTTAAACAGTGGGAACACGTTACAGCCGGACAGACAACGTCAAATCGCCGTTATTTTTGCAAATATCTCTGCAACGTTGCAAGATATGAAAAAAAACCATGATAGAGCGAAGTTGTAGAAAATTTTCCCCTCTACCAATCAGGTTATTCAATTTTCGTATCAGATGAACGGTTCGTTTGCAATTACAATTATATTACAAACGGCGTTTTTTGGTATTACTGCGTATTTTTTGTCAGAAAAATTTGAAAAAAGGAGGTTCTGGTCTCTGGCGGCCTACAATCATGTCTGTAAAATTTGGTGCTGATCGGTTGAACGGTTCGTCTTAAAAACAGGGAACACGTTACGGACAGACAGACATACATCTCAAAATCGCCGTTATTTTTGCAAATATCTTTGAAACGCTACGAGATATGAAAAAAAAACATAACAGAGCAAAGTTGTAGAGAATTTTCTCCTCTACAAATTCGGTTATTCAATTTTCATGTCAGATGAATAGTTAAGCTGTTATTATCATTTAAATTTCGAGCTGTCAAAAGACGATCGCAAAGGCCCACTTTTAGTGTTACTAACGTAACCTAAAGTGGGCCAAAATGTTCATCTCTTTTGTATCCCATCCTCGTCGCCAATTTTGTATTCCAGCCTCGTCGCCGCTTTTGTGTCTCGTTTCCGTCGTAGGTGTCGGCGGCCGAGTAGAAAGACCGACACAGGAATAAAGGATGCACGCTTGTGCAGGTAGGAGGTGACCAGCCAGTGGGACAGCAGAAACTAGAAACACTAGAGTAAATTAGAACCAGATATATATTTCTTAGAAACTTAGTAATACTTAACTTTTACATAGCTCAGTACTGCAGAATGCTGATACATAGTTGAGATAGAAGCCTGCCTATTGACGATTCCTAGTGCCTATCCGATAGCCAAGTCTTCACTGGTGCCTATCTGATTCCGAAGTGCTAACTGGTTCCTTTCTCAGTCCCAAGTGAACGATGTCGTTTAGTGGTGGCCACGAGCGGGGTTGTAGCAGACGGCGCTCGTGGCTGACGTCGTAAGAACGCCGCGCCGTGCGTGCATGGCGGCGCGCGGCGAAAGTAGGTGGCGCGCACTTTAGACTTGTGCTACACCACAATCTCTACCTACAGAGTGTCCAGAAAAGGACTCCCTGATTTCAAAATTAAATATCTCTAAAACAAAGATCGATAGAGGAATGCAGTAAACTGCATTTTTATTGTGAAAGTTGTAAGAAGTTTATACAGCAGTTTGAAATAATAGTTATAAAAGCTGCTAACAGATGGCGCTGTAATCGCCATACGTAATGCCTAGAATAAATAGTGATTCGAAGCCCAGAGCGATCAGAAACGTGAAAGGTTAGCGTACCCAAGAAAGAGATTAAAACCATGTACTCCATTGAACAATGCGTTTTTTCTGGTGCTAGAGTACCACAGGTTAGAAGAGAGTCCTACGGCAACAAGGCGAAGTTTTCAAGCACGATTTAATGTTCCAAAAGGACCCGATGCGAAAACCATTCGTACGCTCTTCGCAAAATTTCAACGAACAGGCAGCGTAACTGATGATCTAATAGGACATCTTGGCCGCAAGCAAACCGCAGTTACGCCTGAAAATATCGCCACAGTTTCTGGAATTATTCAGCGAAATCCAATGTCATCCGTCCGCAGAATTGCATCTGAGACTGGTTTGAAGCGTTCCAGCACGCTGAAAATACTGAGAAAGAGCCTACACATGTTTCCATTCAAAAATCAAACGCACCACGCCATACCCGTACGAGCTGTGCAACAAAGGTTTACCTTTGCTAATCAGATGCAAACTGTGGTGTCGCACAAGTCCAAAGTGCGTGCCACCTACTTTCGCCGCGCGCCGCCATGCACGCACGGCGCGGCGTTCTTACGACGTCAGCCACGAGCGCCCTCTGTTACAACTCCGCTCGTGGCCACCACTGAACGACATCGTTCACTTGGGACTGAGATAGGAACCAGTTAACACTTCGGAATCAGATAGGCACCAGTGAAGACTTGGCCATCGGATAGGCACTAGGCAGGCCTCTAGCTCAACTATGTATCAGCCTTCTGCAGTACTGAGCTATGTAAAAGTTAAGTATTGTATAAATTCTGTGCAATATATATCTCGTTCTAATTTACTCTAGTGTTTCTAGTTTCTGCTGTCCCACTGGCTGCTCACCTTCGTACCTGCACAAGCGTGCTTCCTTTATTCCTGTGTCGGTACTTTTCTACTCGGCCACCGACACCTACTACGGAAACGAGACACAAAAGCGGCGACGAGGCTGGGACACAAAACAAACAATGACTGATAGTGAAGGATTTGATGTTGGCTGCATCTGGTTTACAGATGAAGCACACTTTCACCTGAATGGATACGTGAATAAGCAGAACTGGCGATTTTGGGGTTCCGAAAAGCCATATTGGTGTGAAGCGAAACCCCTGTATCCTCCCTCCTAAAATTACTTTGTGGGCTGCAGTATGCAGCAGAGGCATTATTGGCCCTTTTTTCATCCGAGAAACGGTCACTGGTGCACGTTACGTTGCAATTTTGGAACAATTTATCGCCACACAGCAAGCGTTAGAGGATCGACCAGGTACTGAATGGTTTATGCAAGATGGAGCCCGACCACATCGGACTAAACAAGTGTTTCGCTTTCTTGAGGAGCACTTCGGGAATTGAGTCATTGCTTTGGAATATTCCAAATTTACTGGTGCAGGCATGGATTGGCCTCCATATTCGCCGGATTTGACTCCCTGTGACTTTTTTTTTTTTTTTTTTTTTTTTTTTTTTTTTTTTTTTTTTTTTTTGTGGGGCACAGTGAAAGACATGGTCTACCCGAAGCATCCCGCCATGCTGGACGAGCTTGAATCGGCGATCTCTGTGGCATGTGAATCCATTTTGGTTGAGACACTACGAAATGTGATGGCGAATTTCATTCTTCGTTTGCGCCACCTCTGTAGTGCCAATGGTGAACATTTTGAAAACATTGTGATATGATTGTGTGCAAAGAGTGTTTTCATACTATTATTTCACTTATGTATGCTGATATGAGCTGTACAGCGCCATTTGTTAGCAGCTTTTGTAACTATTATTTCAAACTGCTGTATAAACTTCTTACAGCTTTCACAATAAACATAACGTTTACTGCATTCCTCTATCGATCTTTGTTTTCGAGATATTTAATTTTGAAATCAGGGAGCCCTTTTCTGGACACCCTGTATATAAAAGCGAAAGGATACTCATTCAGACACTCACTCACTGACTAAACACGAAATCTCGAAAACTACTTCACGTATGAAGCTGAAATTTGGCAGCAATGTACTTCATCCGTAGAAGACGTCAGCTAAGAAATGATTTTGCGATAGGGTCGATAGTTCAGGAGATATGACGTCATAAACAATGAAAACTTCCCCGTATTGCGGCACGTGATAGTGTGACTTTATCAGTCCACTATTTGAGAAGGAGAGGACTTAGCGACTTGCAACAAACTTCAAACATAATTTCAAACCTTTAGGGAAGTTTTTCTCACTGACAACCCCAGCAAAATGATGACAGGAGAAAAGTTTGTCGCTTACTACTTTTTCGGCGTTCATGAAGTAAAATTACGGCATTAGGCATGACGTTTCAATATTTTACTCGTAAACTATTAATTGTATTCGCGAAAAATATTACAGACAGTATACACACATACCACTGAACGTACGTTCGAAATTTTATCATAGTACGACACACAGTTCATGAGATATGGTGCAATAAACAATTACGTTAATGAAAAACCGCCACATCACGCATAACGTTTTGATTTGTTACGTCTTTCCTACTAACTCTATTCGCGACGTATTTTGCAAACGTTTTACATATGCACCACTGGATATACCTTCGAAATAATATCGTATTAGGCCTACGACATATAGTTCAGGTGCTGTGACGTCAAAGACATTGAAATACATGAAACTTCACTCTAAAATGCACGAGGCTGTAGTTTACGTCGTCTTTACTACCAAATCAAGTTACAACAGATTTCGCAGGCAGTTTCCAATATTCCTCTGTACGAACCTGGTAAATAATGTCTTTGTAGGACCCATAATTCAGAGATATCTCTCTGACGAAACACGAAATCTCTAAAACTACTGCACCTATGAAGCTGAAATTTTCCGGTATGTAGTTTAAAGATAGAATATGGTAGCTAAGAAAGTATTTACGATAGGACGTAATGAAGGTGCATGGCGGGGGATACTTTTCCTACAGACTGACGAAATCTACAGTTTCATTCCGACCTTTACGAAACTTTGCACGCTTGATCTTCAAAGGGATGGTCACTGTCTACCTAAAGTTTCATACGGTGCATAGGGAAGAGTATCTTGTAAGATAGAAACGGATCCCTAAGTATGTTGATAGCCCCATAACTTGAGGACGGCTCGACCGATTTCACAGATCCTTTTTTTTTTTTTTTTTTTTTTTTTTTTTTTTTTTTTTTTTTTTTTTTTTTTTTTTGTCGTTTTCGTTATTCTCAGAACACAAGTTGTATGAAATAAAAATGGAAAATTTGAGAACAACAAAGGTCGTTTTTCAATGTGACTCTGTGTTTTTATTGCATACAAATCTGTAGTTTTGTTCCGATATTTATGAAATTTTGCACACTTCACCATAAAAACAAGAGGAACGTCACTGTCTTTATAAAATTTAGTTCGGTGCACGGTGGAGGGTACTTGACATACGAAATTTGACAAATGAATAGGCTTTCTCAGATCTTGATGAATTGTTGCACACACGACACTTTTACCAAGAAGAAGGTCACAAGATACATACATGTTCGTATGGTACATGACAGAGAGTGCCTTGCAAAAAACATTGCCGAGAAAGGGAAAGGTGGAAACGAACAGAGACATGGGAAAGAAAGATATGAATGCAGATAGAGGAGGGAAGGGGAGGTGGACTACGAGAGTGTAGAATAAATAAACACCCAGGCAACGCCGGGTTTACAGCTAGTATGTTTATAAATCTATGGGACTTCACTGGTCATCGGTCCCTAGGCTTACAAACTACTTAAACTAAACTAATGTCCATACATTAGTTTAGACGAGACATCCACGAGGGAGGACTCGAACCTCCGACAGCGATCAACGGCGCGCTCCGCAGCAAGGCGCCTTATACAGATTATTAATTTTGACAACATTGTCATAGGAGAAACAGCGATCTATTTGGTATGATCAATATACAACAAACAGTCTTGATCGCAGAAATTAACAATTTCAATTACCCGGTTTCAATCTGATGTAGGTCATCTTCGGAATTACAAAACGCCCATGTGGCCAGTGCTGCACTCGGCTGGGCTGGGCTGTCCTGGGCTGTTCTGCTGCCAGTAGGTAACTGTTTCTTTAGTTTAATAGTGTATTGCTATTTTGTATTTATTTCACGTGGTGCAAGTTAAGACGGTGCAGTACCCATATCGAGTAGGGACGGAGAGCATCGAGTTGTTAAAAACCGGAACTGTGAAGAAATTAATAGATCCATAACTACTTAGTTATGCTAGCGAGCAGTTTCCACTTTTAGTTTTTAATTTTTATTTTTTACAAAAAAAAAAAAAAAAAAAAAAAATATCCCTAGTGTAGTAAACGAGTTACATAGTTATCATTAACTAATATTTTTATCTGAAATAAAAAAAATGGAAAGTTGATGATAAACTCAATCACACATTTGGCAGAGTTTAGTCTTGGTGCTAATGACACTTTTTATATGTAAATCGTCTACTACACCAATTTATTTTTTATTAAAAAAATCTGAAAAATGCACACTGACACACGCACGCACACACACACAGATATATACATATGAAAGTTTGCTCGAAAATTGTAGGTCCCGGTGATGCACTGCGATGCTGGAGGTCTGTGTTCAAACCTTCCTCAGTCTATGTATCTTTCCTTTTTTTCATAAAATTGGCAATTGTACGTTCGGTCATGGACATGTCCGTTCTCTTTCTGTCGCCTTGTAATTCATGTTGTAAGCATATATTACCGTCACAAGTAAGTGTGCTGATAGAGTAGACGAGACCTATCGCAGTGGAAACAATAAATAATAAACATAATCAACTTCCCTCTCTGAAATTCTAGGACATGTTCTGATTAGCTTGGATGTGTACAGAATTCAATGGCGAACATGTCATAAACTTCACAAAAGTTAAAACAATTGTTTTGATGGCGCACAGAAAAAGTGTTTGGTTGTGTAACTGTTGCGTTCATCTCTTGCACTTACGTGACAAACTGTTATGTTTTAATTACTGGGTATGAGGTCCGCCTAATATGCAAAACACTGTTTTTGTTAAGCACCCAAACTAGGTTCAACACCTCTGTGCCATCATCTGTGGGCTTTCAATTTATTTCATGCTGTGAAAATAAATTACATTTATTTTACTATTGTGCTAGTTGTAAATTTAGGCATAAAAAGTCGTCAGTCTTATTTTGGTTTTTTACCTTATTTTGCATTTTGTGGTCATGTGAGACCCTTTTTACATAATTATGAAGTGGTAGCGTTGTCATCTGCAACCAAAATTATCTCTTTTAACAACTTGTGAGGTTTTAAACCGCTACGTATGGTGCGAAAACGTAATTTTGGCATGTGGGGATATTTCTAACGACTGTTTACTATCTATTACTTACGGTTTCTTTTGTCATATATTTCTTCTTTCGCACTGTTTTACATAGCACGCATGTAATACACATATTTTGCGGACTTTTTTTTAAATCAGTAAGTAATAGATAGTAAACAGACGATAGAAATATCCCCACATGCCAAAATTACGTATTCGCACCAAAAGTAGCGGTTTAAAACCTCACAAGTGGTTAAAAGAGATAATTTTGGTTGCAGATGACAACGCTACCACTTCATAATTATGTAAAAAGGGTCCCACATGACCACAAAATGTAAAATAAGGTAAAAAACCAAAATAAGACTGACGACTTTTTTAGGCCTAAATTTACAACTAGCACAATAGTAAAATAAATGTAATTTGTTTTCACAGCATGAAATAAATTGAAAGCCCACTGATGATGGCACAGAGGTGCTGAAACTAGTTTGGGTGCTTAATAAAAACAGTGTTTTGCATATCAGGCGGACCTCATACCCAGTAATTTTTACTGCAAACACGGAAAAATAAGAGCTGCAAATCAAGAAAATGATGAATATGTTATGTTTTAATTGTTTCTTTGGGAGTGCCCACACTCATACGAACGCATTAATCGCGCAAGGCGGCATATCTCACTCACTCGGTAGGCGTACAAGTACGCCGATTAGTGATTCCTATCCTATGACGCACACACTGTCACAAATATGGTGTATGATCAGATGCGTTTTCCAGTGGAAGACGGGGCTGCCATCTTGTAATCACATGTTCGTCGCTCCCTTTCAACAGCCACTACCTTTCCACTGGTAACAAGACACTTGTGCGGTACGCACTATACACCGCAACACATACACAAAATTGAATACAATGAACAGACATACCAAAAACCGGACGGACAGTTAATAATTTGTGAAAAACAAAAAATAAAAATATACAGCACGGCGGAGTGTTGATCGCGCATCTCCAACCTTGTAGTCCAACATCACGACCACAAAACCAAGATCACATGGCTTCTCCATGTTGCCGATCATGCCCTTGAACATCTCAATGTTTAGATTTTTCTTCTATTTCGACAGTCCCTCTCAACTTCTTCTTGTTTTCATGTTCGATCCGTGTTCACTTTTTGAGGGTCCACCAACTGCACCAACTTGACACTGAGTTTTCCTTGTCAGGGAGTTTTCCTTGTCAGTTTGCAAACAATAAAGAACTTGCTCTTCCCCTTCTAGCGGCCGTGTACCGAAGGCCTCCAAAGGAGCGAAGCGTTCCTATGGATTGTAAAAAAAAAAGCGCTGGTCATTCCCGTTCACAAGAAGAGTCGTCGATCAGATGCGTAAAACTGTAGTCCTATATCTCTGACGTCGGTCAGTTGCGGAATTGTGGAAAATGTTTTATATTCGAGTGTCATATTTGGGAATCTCCTTTGTAAGAATCAACATGGTATTAGAAAGTAATGATCATGTGAAACATAGCTCACGTTATACATCCACGAAATCCTGAGGGCAGTAGATTCAGGATCCCAGATGCTGTGTTTCATGACTTTCGCAGGGCATTCGATACCGTCCTGAAACGTCTCCTGATGATCACAGTGAGAGCATATGATCTATCAGACCATGTACGTGACTGGACAGAAGCGTTTCTAGCTAATAGAACGTAGCATGTCATTCTCAAGGGAAAAATGAAATGATCGTATGGCATTTTTGGCCGGGAGATCCCGTCTGGGATTGTTCGGCCGCCTAACGCAAGTCTACATCTACATGAGATACTCTGCAAATCACATTTAAGTGCCTGGCAGAGGGTTCATCGAACCACTTTATACTATTTACCTCCCATTCCATTCTCGAATAGCGCGCGGGAAGAAAGAACACCCCAATCTCTCCGTTCGAGCTCTGATTTCTAGTATTTTATTCTGGTGATCATTTCTACTTATGTAAGTGGGAGTCAACAATATATTTTCGCATTCGGAGGAGAATGTTGGCTATTGAAGTTTCGTAAGTAGCCCCCGCCTCAGTAATAAACGCCGTTGTTGTAATGATTCCCAACCCAAATCCTGAATCATTTCCGTAACGCTGTCTCTGTATAGCGACAATACAAAACGAACTGCCCTTCTTTGGACTCTTTCGATGTCCTCCGTCAAACCCACCTGACAAGGATCCCACACTGGGCAGCAATACTACAAAAAAGTACGGACAAGCGTAGTGTATGCAGTCTCTTTAGTAGTTCTGTTGCCAAGGTGTCTGCCAATAAAACGCAGTCTCTGGTTCGCCTTTCCCACGACATTATCTACGTGTTCTTTCCAGTTTACGTCTGAAGTAATAGTAATTCATAGGTATTTAGTGGAGTTTACGGCCTTACCTTTTGACTGATTTATCTTGAAAACAAAGTTTAACGGATTTCTTTTCGTACGCATGTGGACTACTTCACACTTCTTATTATTTAGAGTCAATTGTCAATTTTTACACCATAGTGATATATTATTTAGACCGTTCTGCAGTTGGTTTTGATCTTCAGATGATTTTGCTAGACGGTAAATGACAGCGTCGTCTGCAAACAACCTAAGAGAGCTGCTTAGATTTTTTCCAAATCGTTTTTGTAAAGAGGGAACAGCAGAGGACCAATAACACTACCCTGTGGAACGCCCGATATCACCTCTGTTTTAGTATATGCCTTACTATCGATTAGTACAAACTGTGTCCTCTCTGACAGGAAATCCCCTATCCAATTGCAAATTTGGGGCGATATACCATAACCACGCAATTTGATTGAAAGCCGTTTGTGAGGTACAGTGCCAAAAGAAATCAAGAAATACGGAATCAATGTGAGAACCCTTGTCGATAGCACTCATCACTTCGTGTCTATAAGGAGCTAGTTGTTTCGCAAGAACATTTTCTAAATCCGTGTTGACCTTGGGTCAATAGATCATTCTGCTGCAAATTGACGCCAATTTAACTGAGTTTCATATCTATGATGATACAAATGATGATGACAACACACAACACCCAATCCCTGCGGGAATCGAATCCAGACCCCCTACGTCGTAGTCAACGACACTGCTATCTTTGCTACGGGGGCGAACATTCTCAAAGGACAGAGAGGTCTTCAGACGTTACAGTAATTTCAGTATTTCAGTATATATATCGGAAGTTCATTGAGGCTACAGTTTACTGAGAAGTCGCATCACTGGAAAAAAGGAAGCGAAATGTAGGGATGATCTGGAACGTATCGAATGTGTCCTACCAACCTATCCCTTCTTTTAGTCAAGGTATGCCAGAAATTTCTTTCCTCCCCAATTCTGTTCAGTACCTTCTCATTAGTTACGCGATCCACCCACATAATCTTCAGCATTCTTCTGTAGCACCACATTTCAAAAGCCTCAATCCTCTTCCTGTCCGCACTATTTATCGTCCATATTTCACTCCCATACAAGACACTCCATACAAATGCCTTCAGAAAGGACTCTCTTAGGCTTAAATCAATATTCGATGTTAACAGATTTCTCTTTTTCAAGAACGCTTTTCTATCCATTGCCATTCTGAATTTTATATCCTCTGTACTGTGACCATCATTTGTTATTTTACTGTTAACCTCTACTGAAATAAAAGTCATTGCCAACTGTGAATGCTGTTACTTGTTGCCTAGCCCAGTCCTACCACTTGACAGTATATTAAGCAGACAAAGGGTTTGCAACACCATCGCATTGATAAGAGTAAACGATCTCCCAAGACGGCTGGATGGAACATAAACTTTCGTTGCGTACTTGCACTGAATACAAAATTCTTTTTATAATACAGTGAACATACACAGTTCAGATGCAGGCCTGTGACTCGTCAATTTTGTATTTCGGTAGTTTTCAGCTTACGTATGCAGGCAAGGAGGACTGTCCGCCCATGCACTCCTAGATGTAAAAATTACGATGCCTGTTCTTTTGGACATTTCTAAAAGTAAAGACGTCGCTACGTGATGCTGCGGCTGTTCTAAATACCCCAACTAAATCATTCCTTAATTGTACTCCACCTTGTAGAGGACTGCTGCTTCTTTCAGTGCTAGCGCACACGACGTCTAGACTCCTGGCGGGAATGCATCTTTACTGCGACCCATGGAGCACAGTGGTCAAAGTATGAGGACGTATGAGAAACTGGGTCAGACGGGATACGAGCTTCAATACTCCAAGCAGGGGTGTGAAGCCTGTGTGACTGCGTGGTGCAAGGGCTAGCACAACTGCCTAGTAAGCAGGAGACCCGGGTTCAACTCTCGACCCGGTAAAAATTTTCATATGTCCGTGTTATTCGATTACAACACCTACCTTTAATGCGGCACCACACATGTGGTATTTGGCGAATACCGAGCAACGAACACCGAGCAAGATTGCTCGTTGTTGCATTCAGCGAATATTCGCGTAACGGCGAGCATGTTGTACCACACATGCACTTCCTGCCGAACAGCGAGCATATAAGGAAACAACGAATATTCGTGAACCTACAGTAACGTAGCATTTTGAGCTCCTGGTACTATACACACTTTTCGTATCTCTTGTAATCGGATTGTTTTTCTGCTTATCGGCTGATCAGATACAGAAGGTCAGTGATACGGAAACTTATGTTTTGTGTGCATCTGCTTTTCTGGTCTGGCTTACAGCAGTCTACTATTAAAATAAAAAAATAAATAAACCGAGAAAACGACGGTAGTGAATTGTGTCAATAAACCAAAGCAGAAAAACGTAAGTTTAGTGAAGTAACCACAACTGTAAACAAATATTTACGGTTTATTTTGTGTAGTGGTGAAGATAGTCAATGTCTTGATTTCGTACTTGACAATAAAAGATGGTTATTGTTACGTAGTGAGTTCACCATGGACTTTGATACAATATATTTTATTTTTTACAAAATACAGTTCTTACGTGAGTGTATCAAGAATTGCCACCCATCAGAAAATGTAAAGTGACTTTTTATCACAGATTTTAAAACAAAAAATAATCTTCTTCTATAATGTCTACAAAATTTGTTATGTCATTCACGACGCTTGGGGACATAAATAAATAGCATTACCCCATACACGTTTACTATGGCGAAGTAATAAGAAAAATTCGGCAAAAGATACTAAAAAGCCGATAGGCCTATACGAAACTTACGAATAAAATTCTAATTATAACTGTCTACATTCCCAAGTGCAATATTTTTATCACAGAATAAGCTACTAAAAGACTTTAGGTATAACGTAATCCCAAATTGAATTACATATGTTCACAAATGCATAGAGACGCCCACTTTCCACGAGCTCTAGTTTGATTTGATTTTTCCAGGGAAGCCAAAACAGTCTTGGTCTAACCCGCCACTGCCCACACCGAAACTAAGTTTATTGTGCGGTATCGCTCCCTGTATATCTAGTAAAGCCAACTAATGCCCTTGAACAGTGCAAGGAGTCCATTTACCAGTTCTTTATTAGACACAATTTCTTCGGGTCTGGTTGTCCCAAATGTTCTGTGCCTTTTACTCTCCAATGCAATGCATTCGAAGATTAGATGTGATGCAGTTTCATCACCGTCATCACAGATCCTACATTTAGGGCCCTCTTCTGTTATTCCCATTGTATGTAGGTGTTTTTTGAAACCCCATGGCCTGTCAGCAATCCAACCATGAGTCTAATCTCTCTCCTGTTCAGGCCCAGGATTGCAGAGCTTCTTTTAAAACATGGCTTTGGCATCATTACTTTGCCATGTTTTTGTTGATGGACTTTGGTCCAATATTCTACGTGCTGTCTTCTGAGCCAGTTACGTAGCTCCAATTTGATCATTGCCTTGGTGATTGTCAGGACAGGTTCCGGTCCAATAAATGGAGTCTCTGCCCCCATCATGGCTAATCTGTCGGCATGTTCGTTGCCACTGATCCCCGAGTGGCCAGGGACCCACAATAGGTTGACTCTATTGCTTTCCCCTAGCTCCACAAGAACCCTGTGACTTTCTGCAACAATTTTAGACCTTGTTGCAGGAGCTGCCAGTGATCTCAGGGCTGCCTGGCTGTCTGAATAGATATAGATGCTACGATCATTGTAGCACCTACAGAAATTCTCCTCCACACATGCCCTGATGGCAGTGATTTCGGCCTGGAATACTGAGGCCAGTTTCCCTAGAGAGATGACGCCCTCCAGTCTTGGCTGCACCCCGTATACCCCGGCCCCAACGCTTTGGTCTGATTTTGACCCGTCAGTGAACCAGACAATATCCCCCGTACGGTGTCGAATTATTTTCTCCCACTGCTCCCTACTTCCAATTGTTATATTGAAAGGCTTGTTGAAGCAGTATGGGGTTATAATATAGTCGGCTGGCATTTCCCCAACCTTTCCTGTATTTACCTCACTCACTATTTTAGTGTGTGAAACTGGATATCCCAAAGAGTTCCAGTTGTTACCAGTTTTGAGTCTGTATGCACCAGCTGCTGCCTCCATTCCACGAGCTCTTCCAACAACACGATTGTCTGGATGAGGAACAAAAACACCCGTTGCCGAATGTTCGCCTCCTTTGATGTGTGTAGAAATACCGACACGCGGCGGAAACGGCGATCACTGGTCGACTGGTGCTCGGCAAGCATCGCTGCTCGCCACTCGCCAACTAGCGAGCAGTTACTCGGTATTCGGCAAACGCCGCACGTGTGGTGCCGCCTTTAGGTGAGACAAAAACAAAAAGAACAAAAACGGCTCCTTGATGTCGCTGGTTTCTGTCGGCGCCAGAACATGGCCTGGTTTGGCCCGTTCTGCAGGCGCCCATTGTCTGCTCCACTCCCACGTCCCAGCCGGCGACACACGCTGATCTGAACGATTTCTCTGCGCCCGGCCTTGATTTAACTGTCCCTACTCACTCGCTTCGCTACATTGCACACTCTCTACCTAAATACGTTTCCTAACCATCCATTCCAGACAGGCAGTGTTGAACCGAAAAATATGTCTGTGCAGAGTTGGTGCATTTTCTACAATGGAATTGTTTACTCCCTTTTACATACAAAAAGACGTTTTAAGAGGAGTCAATATTTCATCATTGTCATTGTTACCTGTAGGCTAAACTTCCAGTCTTTTTAGCTTCACTTAAAGTCTTCTTCCGTTCTTTTAATATAGGGATTTATTCCACATTGCTTCCACTAGCTTTTATCGCTTGGATTTGCCATAGGCCCCGAAATTCCTTGTGGGAAGCAAAAAGTGATATCATCCTTACTTGTGTCTTACACATACTACCTACTGAAACTCTTTGTTTTACTACATAATTTTTGTATCCCATCCTCGTCGCCACTTTTGTGTCTCGTTTCCGTCGGTTGTCTTGGGTATCGGTGGCCGAGTAGAAAGAGACCGACACAGGAATAAAGGATGCGCGCTTGTGCGGTATGGAGGTGACCAGCCAGTGGAACAGCAGAAACTAGAAACACTAGAGTAAATTAGAACGAGATATAGAACTTAACTTTTACATAGTTCTTGACTACAGAATGCTGATACATAGATTAGATAGAGGCCTGCCTACTGATGATTCCTAGTGCCTATCCGATAGCCAAGTCTTAACTGGTGCCTATCTGATTCCCAAGTGAACGATGCAGTCGTGGCCACGAGCGGAGTTACAGCAGAGGGCGATCGTGGCTGACGTGCGTGCATGGAGGCGCGCGGCGAAAGTACGTGGTGCGCACTTCATACTTGTGCGACACCACAATAATAAGGTGAAATCTAGTTTAGATGTTGTTGTTGTCTTCAGTCCGGAGACTGGTTTGATGCAGCTCTCCACCCTACTCTATCCTGAGCAAGCCTCTTCATCTCCTCATAAGCACGGCACCTTACAGCCATTTGAATCTGCTTACTGTATTCATCTCTTGGTCTCCCTCTGCGATTTTTACCCCAAACACTTCCCTCCACTTCACGATTCCTTGATGTCTAAGGATGTGTCCTACCAATCGATCCCTTTTTTTAGTCAAGGTATGCCAGAAATTATGTTTCTCCCCAATTCTGTCCAGTACCTTCTCATTAGTTACGCGATGCACCCACCTAATCTTCAGCATTATTCTGTAGCACCATATTTGAAAAGCATCTATCCTCTTCCTGTTCACACTGTTTATCGCCAATGTTTCACTCCCATTTAAGGCAACACTCCACACAAATATCTACAGAAAGGACTTCCTTACGCGTAAGTAAGTATTCGATCTTAACAAATTTCTCTTTATCAAAAATTCTCATGCTATTCTGCATTTTATATCCTCTGTACTGCGCTCGTCATATGTTATTTTACTGTCCAAGTAACAAAACTCATCTACCGCCCTTATTGTTTCGTTACCTAATCTAATTGCTCCAGCATCGCCTGATTTTCTGACACTACATTCCATTACCCTTGTTTTACTCTTGTTATTGTTCATCTTATACGCACCTTTCAACACACCGTCCATTTCGTTCAACTGCTCTTCCAGGTCCTTTGCTGTCTCTGACAGAATTACAATGTCATCAGCAAAACGCAAGGTTTTTATTTCTTCGCCCTTCTCCAAATTTCTCCTTGCTTTCCTTTACAGCTTGCTCAATCTACAAATTGAATAACATTGGGGAAAGGCTACAACACTACCTTATACCCTTCCCAACCTCTGCATCCCTTTCAAGCCCTTCAACTCTGATAACTGTTGTCTGGATTTTGTGCAAGTTGTAAATAACCTTCCGTTCCCTATATTTTACTCCAGCTGATTTCAGAATCTGAAAAAGTGTATTCCAATCAACATTGTCAAGGGCTATCTCCAAATCCACAAAAGCTAGAATTGTAGGTTTGCCTTTCTTTAAACTATCTTCTAAGATAAGCCGTAAAGTGAGGATTGACTAATATGTTCCTACATTTCTTCTGAGTCCAAACTGATCTTCCCCAAGGTCAGCATCTATCAGCCTTTTCATCCTTCTGTAAATAATTCGTGTTAGTATTTTGCAATCATGAATTATTAAACTGATGGTTCTGTAATTTTCACACCTTTCTTGGTAATGGGGATTATTACATTCTTAAAGTTCAAGGGTATTTCGCCTGTCTCATACATCTTATACACCAGGTTAAATAGTTTTTTTATGGCTGTTTCTCCCAGAGACGTCAGTAGCTCTGAGGGAATGTCATGGACTCTAGAGGCCTTGTTTCGACTTAGGTCTTTCAGTGCTCTGTCATATTCATCCCTCAGTATAGTATATCCTATTTCATCTTCATCTGCTTCTTCTCCCCTTTCTACAAAATTGTCTCTAAGTTCATTTCCTTTATAGAGGCCCTCTATTTATTCTTTCCACCTTTAGCTTTCCCTTCTCTGCTGAGAACTGGTTTTCCATCTGAGTTCTTGTTATTCATAGAGGTGTTTTTTTTTAATCTCCAAATGTCTCTTTTATTTTCCTATAGGTGATATCTATTTTTCCTCTATTTATACATTTTTCTATAGCCTTGCATTTGGTTTCTAGTCACTCCTGCTTAGCCATTTTGCACTTTCTGTCAATCTCATCTTAATCGTCTGTACTCTATTTTGCCTGTTTCATTTACTGGATTTTTATATTTTCTCCTATCGTCGATTAAGTTTAGTATTTCCTGTGATATCCAAGGATTTTTGTAGGTCTTGCTTTTCTACCTATTTTGTCCTCTGCTGCCTTTACTATTTCATCTTTCAATGCTACCCATTCCTCTTCTACTGTTTTATTTATCCCTGTTTCTGTCAATTATTGCCTAATGCTCCCTTTGAAATTCTCAAGAACTTCAGGTTCCTTCAATTTATCCAGGTCCCATCTCCTTATTTTCATACCTTTCTGCAGTTTTTTCAGTTTCAGCCTGCAATTAATGACCAATAAAATATGGTCAGAGTCTATATCTGTCCCTGGGTATGTCTCACAGTTTAAAACCTGGTTCCTAAATCTTTGTCTAACCATTATAAAATCTATCTGGTACCTTCCGGTGTCTCCTGGTCTCTTTCACGTGTATAACCTTCTTTCGTGATTCTTAAACCAGGTGTTTGTTATAACTAAATTGCGTTCTATGCCCAATTCTACCAGGCAGCTTCCTCTTTCATTTCTTTTGCCCAGTTCATATTCACCTACATCTTCTTTTCCATTCCTTTTCCTACTACGAATTCCACTCTCCCATAACAACTAAGTTTTCCTCTCCCTGAATTCTCTGAATAATTTCCTTTAGCTCCTCATAAATTTCTTGGATTTCCTCATGATCGGCAGAGCTAGTTGGCATCTTGACTGCAATAATGCGATCACTGTGTTGCTCATAGTAGGTTACCCGCATTCCTATTTTCTTATTCATTGTCAAACTTACTCCTGCAATACCCCCAACTGATTTTATATTTATAATCCTGTATTCACCTACCAGAAATCCTGTTCCTCTTTCCACCGAACTTCAATAATCCCCACTATGTCTAACTTTAACCTAACAATTTCTCTTTTTAAATTTTCTAATCTCCCTACCGGATTAAGGGATCTAACATTCCCCTCTCCTATCCGTAGAATGCCAGCGTGGTTTTTTCTGATGACCACATCCACTGAACTCAGTAGTAACACGTGCGGCCTCTGCCGTCACAACATAGGCAAGGCGAAGCGCCTTTAAACATGTACTTTAACAGTCAAGGAAACGCTTAGTTTTTTCCATTATAGTCTACAGGAAAAGCCACAGAATTGATACGTCAGTTGGAGCACCACTACATTAGCACGGTGAGCATACATAACAACATGATCACCCAAATTTCTTTCTATAATCGTCACGTTCGCTTAAGGGAAACTACCGAGAGCGAGGTTCCCGATTATTGATAGATGTGCACTATACGAGGCTAGTCCAATCAGATCACCATGCCCTCTCACCGTCCTTGCAAACCGTCTCTGCTACTTGCGTGCCCGTCTTCAACTACTGACACACGTGCTGGTCAACCCCTCTGGCTCGGTCGACCGCCAAAGTTTACGCGCAACTCACAATCGAGATATCGAAATGAGCCAAAATGGCTCAACCTTACCCACTTAAACTGTGCACCACCGCTCACGAAAAATATGGGCCAAGAGGGATATGAATAATAATAGAACGTCCTAATTTCCCCTGTTGATCTGCGTTACCCTGGAAACTTTCCCGGTGGCGATGTTTCGTACCGAGAGACTGGCTGCCGCGGCGGAGTGACCGAGCGCATTGAGGCGCTATGCTCCAATGCGCGATGCCGTTCCCCATCGGGAATTCGAATCCTCCCTCGGACATGGATGTTTGTGTTGTCTTTAGTATTTGATAGTTCATAAGTAGTTTGTAAGTTTAGAGCCTGTTGACCCCTCAGTTAAGTCTCATAAGCTTAATAAACATTTGAACTTTTGAGACACTGAATAGGTTCAGCACCTCAGTGACCTGCCAACGGCCCTCAAAATTAGCAGACAGCCGCGCGTTACCCTGACCGTGGCCGCGAAAGTTCGAGCGACCACCAACCTTCTTCACACTACATGCACGACGGCCCTTGTTATAGTGCTATTGCCTGTCTCAGTGTGCGAGCTCTATATCAATTCCAGCTCTCTTCCAGTTCTGCTGGATGACCTCAGGTGTGATTTTGTCCGGCAAAAGATCATTAAGCGACCACAAATTAGCCAGTCGGGAATTCAAGGCGTAATTCAACAGCAAGGAGGAGGGTGTTGTCTTAAGAACTTCGCGAGAAGACGAATTCAAGTTCAGGCACGGAATAGCAACATCCCACTTAAGTTGAGATTCTGCATGAAAGATGATCAATGCAGATTTGAGATTATGATTGATCCTGTCGGCTGAGGATAGTACGGTATAGTGGCGAAATGTTTGGTCGCATTCTTAAAACAGGAATATTTTAATTGCTTGAATAGAAAGGCAGAGTCATTATCACTAAGCAATGACATTGGAGGGCGGAAGGTGGCGAAAATCCTCGACATATTGCGAATGTTTAAGGCTGTTGTAACTACCCTGCTCGGGACCAGCTATACAAACCTGGTAAAGGCAATGTAATGGTTCCCATTATTTGTGCTTGGGAGTGGACCTTCAAAACATTTTGTCCATGTGTTATTTCCTCGCGCTGATTGACGTAAACCTTGTCTAGAATTGGGGTTGGGCTCAGTGATCTTACATTATCACCTTCCCCCACTAATTTTCGCACATATTTATACATTGTGGGCCCTGTCAGATGCTTTTTAATTTTCATAACGGTCTTATTGACACCCAAGTACCCACCAACAACGGACCTATGAAAATACTTAAAGATGGCGGGAATTAGTTCTTCGGGTAGACAGATCTTAGCGCCGTCTCGTCCATCTCTCGTTAGTAAACGAGAAGATGCCTTTAACGTCCAGTTAAATTTGCTCGTTAAGTGCCTTGCGTTTGTCATTGCCAGATACACCCCTCGTTTGCTAACCTGGAGTAAATGAGAAGGTACGATATATTTCGACTATGTTGGCAATAGAAACAAATGAAGGTGCCGTCTGAATAAACAGCTGTTCGCCATATTTGACTATCAGGAAAGAGGTTAGCAGAACTCATTGAAATAAAAAAATAAAATAAAATAAAATAAAATAAAATAAAAAAAAGAAAGAAACAGAGAGAGAGAGAGAGACGAGGCTACGACATGGAAGGAAAAGGAAGTGATATTGTGACAAATGAATTCAACGCTGTCCATCGAACATGTAGGACAGCAAAAGTGCTTAGGGACTAGTACGATAACATACTGCCAAGTGCGTAGTACCTTAGTGCAAGCAATATCTTGCACATAGGCGAAAGTGCACTGTTTCTCTAAATCAAAGGAAGAAATCACATTTTAGGTCTTACACTAGGCGCAAAAAGTATAGGTAAATATTGATTTATAATGTATTCTGTTTTCTATTACGACAGATAACTTACAAAATACCTAACTATCTGTTGGACTCTTCAGATTTTCATGCAGCTTTTACAAAGTGGCTTTTCGAAGACGAAATCGCGTAACAATTCTGCATCATCCCAGCTTTCAAAATGATTTGGACGAACATAAATACGTCTAGGACGCCTTATAGGGGCAATGAGCTCCAGATCGTCCAAAATATTATTCCAGCCATTTTCATCATACCGATTCTCACTTAACTAGTCGTTACCCGTAAGTTTGTATTTTGATATCACAACAATAATTTTAAGGTTATGTCAATATATCAAACTCATCTAATCGCTACTGACATGGATGGGGCGATAAAAAACGCTGCTTTCCACAGTAGGTTTTCATATCTCTCGTGCTTCTGTTATTTTGTTCGATAAATGGGTCTTTATCAAGTGAATATATTGCGGCATTTTAGCGCTTTGGAATCCAGCCAATTTCATACAGATTCTCACTTAACTGGTGGTTAGCCATGTAACGAGCAGACTTCTACTCGTTACCATTACGGCCAGTTTGAGGTCGCTTAACGTCAGGTTAACTCATAACGAAAGATTGACAAACGCAATTCTCCACTAACGACAAATTAAAACCTTAACTGGAACTTAACGAGACATTGACAAACCGGCCCTTAAAGGACTTGTCGCTCTTGGTCTTATAACATTCGTAGCCCAGAACCTGTTCCTATACACGAAGCCTTTGTTTGATCCCTTGAATCAATGGATCATGGCTCTGTTTGTCCTTCAGGTTGGCAAAAAGCTCAGGCACTTCAATCAACACAATCAAAACCCACTCGGAATCCTTTAAGTCCTGACCCAACTACTGTTCGGTCTCGTGCTCTTGGAACATGCGGCTAAAGGGCGTCGGCCACCTGATGGTGAGCACCTCGAGTGTGCCTGACAGAAAAATAAAAGGCAGAAATACGCACAGCCCATCTCGCAATGCGTTCGGTCTTGCTGGGTCTGGCGGGCATCCAACTTAGAGCCTGATTGTCGGGCTCGAGAATAAAGTGCCGGTGCTCCAAGTAAAACGTATTTTGTCCGTACCAACATGGCCGTGAGGGCTTCCCACTCAACCACTGAGTATTTGAGTTTCACGGTCGACATGGGCCTTCATGCATAGGCCACAGGACGAAGCTCAGCATGGTCTTATGGCAAGCGTCGTATTTTTGTTACACAAATAAAAATAAATTGTTTAAATACAGGTACTTCATAAGACTGAGAATGACTTATTTCTACATCTACATCTACATTGATACTCTGCAAATCACATTCAAGTGCCTGGCAGAGGGTTCATCAACCACTTTCATAACTTTTCTCTACCGTTCCAACCTCTAATAGCGCGCGGGAAGAAAGACCACCTAGATCGTTCCGTTTTCGATCTGATTTCTCTTATTTTATTGGGATGGTCATGTCTCCCTAAGTAGGTGGGTTCTAGCAAAATATTTTCACATTCAGAACTAAAAGTCGGTGATTGAAACTTCGCAAACAGATCACGCCGCAATGAATAACGTCTTTCTTTTAATGATTTCCACCCCAATTCGTGCAACATTTCCGTGACGCTTCCCCCCCCCCCCCCGTAACGTGATAAAACAAAACTAGCTGCACTTCTCTGAACCTTCTCAATGTCTTCCGTCAGTCCCACCTGGTGAGGGTCCCACAAGGGGCAACAGTACTCCAGGAGAGGACGCACAAGTATGATGTAGGCAGTCTCTTTGGTGCAGCTAAATTCAAATGTTCAAATGTTTGTAGAGTCTATGGGACTTAACTACGGGGTCATCAGTCCCTAAACTTACAAACTACTTATGAACTACTTACAACTAAGGACGGCCCAAATATCCCTGCCCGAGGGGGGATTCGAACCCCCGACCGTAGTGGCCGTGCAGACCGTGACTGGAGCGCCTCAGTCCCCTCGGCCACCGCGGCCGGCTTGGTGGAGCTGGTGCATCTTCGAAGCGTTCTGCCGATGAAACGTAACCTTTGGTTCGCCTTCCCCACAATATTTTCTATGTGTTCTTTCCAGTCAAAGTTGTTCGTAATTGTAACTCCTAGGTATTTGGTAGAATCTACAACCTTAAGGTTTGACTGATTTATCACGTAATTGAAGTTCAGCGGATTTCTTTTAGTGGTCATGTGTATTACTTCACACTTTTCTTTACTTAGTGTCAATTGCCAATTTTTGGACCTTGTAGAAATTTTGTCTAAATCGCTTTGCAGTTGCTTTTGATCCTCTGTTGACTTCACTAACCGATAAACGACAGCATCATCCGCGAACAGTCTAAGGGAGCTATTCAGATTGTCTCCTAAATCGTTTATAAACACGAGGAAGAGTAGTGGACCTATAACGCTTCCCTGTGGAACGCCAGATATCACTTCTGTTTTACTGTTTTCAACTAGTCAGTTCAGTGTATTTATCCGCAGTGTAAATCGGCCACTCAATTGCTTTTGTTTTGTTTTGATCGTACTCGCGGTTGGTAATACTACACTTCAGTTGCTCAGTGACCGCCGGCCAGTGCACACGTGACCAGCAGCTGCTCTACATTGTACGATAACCGGCTTCTTAATAGAAGCGACTTATTTTCATTTCGTGTGTGCTTTCTTTTACAGTTCTTACATCTTTAGTGTTCTCGCGTGTTTCTTTATTAAGAATCGCGTTTAGTTGTCAGTTCAGTTGTTATTTTGATTTATTACCTCGCGTATATATTTTTCAGATTCGCCGGTAATAAACAATTTAGTGTTAGGTTCATAGTTTTCGAAGCTCACTGTTTATCAAACTACTCAAATAATGCAGTGTTAGTCATTTATTTAAGTTTATACCAGAGGAAAATACGCTGAGGTCACAAACTTCACTCTTCATTTCCTACATATACAAACACAAATTATCGGCCTATACTAAAAGACGTCAAAACCGTCTCGTTCTTTCAAACATTGCCATCCGACTAATTGTAATACGAGAGCCTGCTATAGTACGTATCTTGTTATCGGCGATCTCACAAACAGAAATTTATTATCAAGAGTTTGGATTCACCTTCTAATGTCGTGTCGGACCTTCTTTCCTTCGATGAAGTATATTAAGTCGAGGTGGCATGGACTCAGCCAGTCGCTGGAAGTCCCCTGCAGGAATATTGAGCCACGCTGCCTGTATAATCGACCATAACTGCGTAAGTGCTGCAGGTGCAGGATTTTGTGTGCGAAATGACCTCTCGATTATTGCCCATAAATGTTCGATGGCATTTATGTCAGACGACCTCCGTGACCATATCATTCAGTGGAAAGTGAAAAAAGCGCATTATGTCGGACGTTTACTTTTTACTGTTTTTTATTCTAATTTTTTTACTTATCAAGTTTTTTTAAAGTGTCATTGTTTAAATTCTTTATGATAATAAATAAAAGATGTTTATTTTTCAATATTTAGAGTGCAATATAGCAGATTAAATTAGATTAGTTACAATACGTATTATTTACACAGTATACAGCTTGGCCGGCCGCGGTGGCCGAGGGGACTGAGGCGCTTGAGTGACGGTCTGCACGGCCACTACGGTCGGGGGTTCGAATCCCCCCTCGGGCATGGATATTTGTGCCGTCCTAGTTCGTAAGTAGTTCATAAGTAGTTTGTAAGCTTAGGGACTGATGACCCCGTAGTTAAGTCCCATAAGATTTACAAACATTTGAACATTTTTGATTTTATACAGCTTGTCATTTTTTTCTATCTACAATTTTTATTAGTAACTAGCGCACCCGGCAATGCTTCACAATTGCTAAATATGCATGGAATTGGATATACGTTCTACACTACTTCCCTTAATCTCTCTTTCCACTAGTTTCTCCATCTCTGTGTCTATTTATTACCTTCCTCTTTGTTCCTATTGGGCTTCTCACTCTCTTAACTAACAGAAAATGCGGCCTTGCTAAGGTACTTAATTATTTCAAGTATTCACTCTATCCTTGTACTCTCCCTCCTCTCTCTGTTCATTTCTTCCTCCTATCTACCTCTGCCTTCTCCCCCTCCTCCTCCTCCGCCAAGTTCTCCTCCTCTTCCTATCTCCCCAGCTCTATCCAACCATCCATTCCGCAGTATTACCTCCTTCGCTGTCTGTCAATAGGCTCCTGTCCGCTCTGATAATCTCCCACCACTGTATATAAAAAATAACATGTATCTGCAAATTTCACTGTTATCGGTTTGATCGTGTCGAAGTCTGGAGTAATGTACCCTTCACCATGCTCCGTACGAAATCGAATGTAGGCACGAACTTCCTCGTGTTTTGAAGCTCAGGTGTGTAAAATTTTATCAAGATCGGAATATAACTGAAGATTGGTGTCGGAGTCTGTACCTTCCGCCATGCAGCGTACGATCTGTTGAGAACACATTCCTCTTGTTTTGAAGGTCAAATATAAAAAAATGTTATTGCAGTCGGATGTACGAAATGGCAGCTCATAAAATGCAAGTCTGATCCGAGATGGCATTAAGCATAAAAATTAAAAGAAAATCAGTTTTTAGGATTTTTCAGCTATTACTTTCGGTTTTGCAATCTTTTCCAAACCATCCCTGTATTAAGTCGAACAAAAATACATAAATAAAAATTATTCTGATTGGTCAAGCTATTTCTGAATTTTACCGACACTAATGCACAGCAATTTATTTATATGTGTATGTGTATATAGATAATGTGTAAAAAGTCTTCGCTAGTATAAGACAGTTTTCAGACATTATATTTTACGAAACGTTTGTAAGTTGCGTACCAGAATCCAAACTCTCGATAATAGATTTCTGTGTGTGAGGTCGCCAACAACAACATACGTACTGTCACAGGCTCCAGGATTGTAATTAGTCGGATGGCAATGTTTGAAAGAACGGGACGGTTTTGACGTCTTTTAGTATAGTCCGATAATTTGTGTTTGTTTATGTAGGAAATGACGAGTGACTTTTTTGCGCGACTGTCTACAAACGGTATTTCTGTATATTTGCTGTGATGTTCATAGGTGAAAGTTGTTAACGTAACATATGAGATGAGATTATAAAATGCACTATGTGATCAAAAATATCCGGACACACCCCAAAACATTTGTTTATCATATTAGGTGCATTGTGCTGCCACCAACTGTAAGGTACTCCATATCTGCGACGTCAGTTGTCATTAGACATCGTGAGAGAGCACAATAGGGCACTCTGCAGAACTAGCGGACTTCGTATTTCGTCAGTTGATTGTGTCAGAAATCTGTATGAGAGATTTCCACACTCCTAAACATCTCTAGGTCCACTGTTTCTGATGTGATAGTGAAGTAGAAACGTGGAGGGACACGTACAACACGAAAGCGTAGAGGTCCGACAGAGACCCCCGATAGTTGGAGAGGGAATCACAGTATAATAGGCAGGCATCTATCCAGACCGTCACACAGGAATTTCAAACTGCAACAGGATCCACTCTAAGTACTATGACTAGTCTTGTGTAGTTCGCGAACGAACTAGTTCGGAAGAGCGCTCCCACAGACGAACTACGTGAAGTAGTTCGCAGATCTCTCGCCTCTTAGTTCGTCCGCTCCTTTTCCGAAGATTGGCGGGTAACAGCGAGAGGACGCGAGAGCGCGCAGAATCGCGTGATTCCCTTCTGCCAGTTGTCATTTCGAGCTGATATGCAGCAAAAGCCAAAACCAGCAGACGAACTAAAAAGAGCGAACTACTTCGCGGCCGAGCTGCGAACTAAAAGGTGAGCTACCGGTCGCGAACTAAAATATACGCGATAGGTCGCGAACTAAAAGATACGTGATAGGTCGCGAACTAAAAGATGCGTGATAGGTCGCGAATAAAATATGCGCGATACGTCGCGAACTAAAATATGCTCGATAGGTCGTAAACAGAATTAAAACTCACGTGTTTGTCTTCTGCTGATGAGAGCCATTTCGAGGTTAGTGTCTGCCTCCTAGATTACATAGTTCAGTGCTACAAAATTTCTGCTGTGAAGTATTCTGCACTCTGCAATATCTGACTAATAAATTCGATAATGCCAAGATATAGAGATAACTCTAAACTTAAACGCGAGAAATTATCCACAAACTGTTTCTTTTGGTTTGCGTGATATCTTTAGCGGCTCAAGCAGCAAGCGCATGAAGCAGCTAGGTGGGGGAACTTCTCCCTCCACCTGCATGCGCAGACCACGCCGCTCAGCCGTCACTGGGAGCGGACGAACTAAAAGAAGTAGCTAGTTCGCGGCAGAGCCGCGAACTAAAGTGAGCGCTCCAGATCGCGAACTATTATGTGCAAGTCTAACTATGACAGGCGGGAGGTGAGAAAACTTGGATTTCATGGTCGAGCGGCTACCCATAAGCCATACATCACGCAGGTCAGTTCCAAACGACGCCTCTCTTGGTGTAAGGAGAGTGAATATTGGATGAATGAACAGTGTAAAAAACTTTGTGTGGATTGACGAATCACGATACACTACGTGGCGATCCGACGGCAGGTTATTTGTATGGCCAACGCCCAGTGAACGTCATCTTCCAGCGTGTGTATTGTCAACAGTAAAATTCGGAGGCGGTGGTGTGGTGGTATGGTGATACTTCTCATTGAGGGGCTTGCAGCCCTTGTTGTTTTACGTGGGACTATCACAGCACAGGCCTACATTAATGTTATAAGTGTGACTTTCCTGTAATGGACTGGCCTGCACAGACACCTGACTTGAATCCTATAGTACACCTTTGGGATGTTTTGGACCGCCGACTTTGTGCCAGCCGGCCGCAGTGGCTAAGCGGTCTGCGGCGCGCCAGTCACAGTCTGCACGGCCGCTACGGCCGGGGGTTCGAATCCCCCCTCGGGCTTGGCTGTTTGTGCCGTCTTTAGTGTAAGTAGTTTGTAAGTTTAGGGACTGATGACCCCGCAGTTAAGTCCCTTAAGCTTAACAAACATTTCTACAGTTTTGAACTTCGTGCCAGGCCTCAAAGACCTACATCGACACCTCAGAGCAGCACTCCGTGAAGAATGGGCTACCATTCCCCAAGAAGCCTTCCAGCACCTGATTGAACGTATATCTGCGAACGTATGATCAAGGCTAAGGGTGGGTCAGAATCATATTGAATTCCAGCATTACCGACGGAGAGCGTCACGAACTTGTAAGTAGTTTTCAGCCATTTGTCCGGATCTTTTTCATCACATATTGTACAAGCAAAGTAGAAAGCCTTGATCTGCATAATGGTATTGGTAACGCCAGGAAGTCGTATTGGAATAGCACACTTTCTGAAGGCTGGACTAGACTTCAGTTTCTTACTAGTGAGTGTGCATTGAATATGAAATCGAGAAGACATTCTGGGATACCAATGTGATGACATCACCAGCTTGTCATAACGTTAATTTATTGAAACAATAGCTGAACAATTACTGACAGGCGAGTTAGCACTTTAGTTCCGACTTCGTTAACTCTCCAAGGTTTTTATTTATTGGAATTACTAATAACATTCCGTTGCTCTCCTAACGCAAATAATTTGGCCTAAAAGTAATTAAATTAGGGAAAATGCAAGACTCAAAAGATGGTCGTAAGTAAATGGAGAAATAAATCATATAAATGGAACACGAAGTTACTTAGGATCATACGAGAGAGAACACAATAGAGTGAAGTCTTTCACGACCGGTTGACATTGTAGATATTATATCTTCTGGGTTGTAAGGCCGTGTCCTTGGAATCTTGCTGCTTCCTGACGTTTCGTCCGATGCTGCGTCCGACTTCTTCGGAGGTAGTCAGTCTTGCCGACTGACGGGTCGGGGTTCTGAGAACTTCTTAAATACCGTCTAAAAGGAGGCGTGGCTAAGATCCAAGTGATAAGCAGAGATGATCCTTGTCAAAGATAAAGCTATACAATCGAACCACGTCAAAGATAAAAACAGTCATCGATTCTGCAGAGCAACAGTCCATATATCGTTGAGTTTCATAGTCCCTTCTTTTCGATTGATATTATCATTAAAAAAAAGGTAAAGCAGTCAACAATCCGAAGATTGGTTTGAACACCATAGTGCTTTACTAGGCTTGGTCCTGTTTGGAGGTGGTATGCCGTTGCCTTCCTCCGACCTTCGAACTGACTTACCCAGCCAGTTATAGGGGGACCTACCGTTTAATGAGGGTTCCCAACCACGGTGCTACTCGGTATTTTTCACATGAGCAATACTGCCAGAGGTGAAAGACGTGGAAAGTGACAGATAAACATCCTAGGACGAGGCGGGGATCGAACCCGCGACCTTTGGATTTGTAGTCTGGCACTCTACCACTGTGCTACCGGAGCCTTATATATTATCATTATGTTTATATATTTCAATCGCTTCTCTAAACAACCTTGCATCGTAATTCGTCATGGAAGATAAAATTTCTGTCTCAGAGAATTTTACTATATGATTTCCCGATTCTAAATTCCAATCATCACCCACAACAAAAGAGAGATGTGATTAAAAGTCTTGCAGACAGAGCCAAAAGAATTTGCACAGCAAAACATCTGGACCATGAGCTACAAGATCTGAAGCAGGCCATTAAGAAGAATGGTTATTCTGAGAAATAAATAAATAGAATTTTACGATCAAATAACAGTAGCCCGAAGGACAAGGAAACAACACAACGATGGAGCAATGCGGTTTCTCTCCCCTTTGTTGATAAGGTAACGGATCAGATTGGGAAGATTCTACGAAAACGTAACATCAGACCGGTTTTTAAACCAACAAAGAAGATATCCCAAGCCCACAGATCAGTAAAACATAAACGTTCTCCTTTATCAGCAAGTGGGGTTTATAAAATTCCATGCTCCTGTGGTGAAGTTTACGTTGGAACCACTAAGAGAAGTGTAAACATGCGTCTAAAGGAGCACAAAAGTCTATGCCGACTTCGAAAAACTGAAAAATCGGCTGTGGCGGAACACTGCTTACAATCGGGAAATCATATAGTAAAATTCTCTGAGACAGAAATTTTATCTTCCATGACGAATTACTATCCAAGGTTGTATAGAGAAGCGATTGAAATATATAAACATAATGATAATTTCAATCGAAAAGAAGAGACTATGAAACTCAACGATATATGGACTGTGACTCTGCAGAATCGATTACTGTTTTTATCTTTGACATGGTTCGATTATATAGCTTTATCTTTGACAAGGATCATCTCTGCTTATCACGTGGATGTTAGCCACGCCCCCTTTTAGACGGTATTTAAGAAACTCTCAGACTCCCTCCGGGACCGCCTTCAACGCTACGTGGGCTGTCCGGTGGCGCCTCAAGTTCAATGGCGCGAAGACGCCGTTTCTCATCGCCACTCGTCGCGTCGTTCCAGCTGCCTTACCGCCTCTGCGCGTCGGTGGAAGTCCGGTTCCCTGGCGCCCCACTACTCAATACCTCGGCGTCACCCTATATCGCCGACTAACATGGAGACACCACATCCTTTCCATGCGCCGCAAGGCTCTCTCCCACCTCCTCAAACTCTATCCTCTCCTAAATCCCTCTTCCCGCCTCCCTCCCCATGTTGGCGTCACACTTTACAAGTCCGTCATCCTCCCCATCCTAGTGTATGCCGCCGTCGTCTGGGGTTATGCTGCAGAAATGCAACTGAAGTCACTACAAACTGTTCAGAACCGTGCCCTCAGGCTTGCCCTTCATCTCCCAAGAGATTTTCCTTCGCCGGCCGTGGTGACCGAGGGGACTGAGGCGCTCCAGTCACGGTCTGCACGGCCGCTACGGTCGGGGGTTCGAATGCCCCCTCGGGCATGGATATTTTTGTCGTCCTTAGTATCAGCTAGTTTGTAAGTTTAGGGATTGATGACCCCGTAGTTAAGTCCCATAAGCTATACAACGGGACTACATTACCCGCACTGCCCACGCCTTTTACGACAAGGCAGGTCGCTCTCAGAACCGACTCATCCGAGCTCTGGGACATAAAATCCAGCGCAAGGCCACCACACATTGGCCGCACCTCCTACTACGGTAGGACTATCCTTCTTCATCCCATGCAATGGAGGCTTTCACGATCGGATGTCATAGTTGGTGGTAGAACTTCCGGGTAATAAGGCCGTGGTCCATAAAACTGTTCAGTTTCGTCCAGAGCTGCGCTGGACATCCTGCGTTGAGTCAGTCGGCAAGTCTCAATGCAAGTAAGAAGACCTCTGAGGATGTCCGGCGCAGCTCTGGACGAAACGTTAGGTGAAACTGAAAAGTTTTATGGACCACGGCGTTGAGTCAGTCGGCAAGACTCAACGCAAGTAAGAAGACCTCTGAGGATGTCCGGCGCAGCTCTGGACGAAACGTTAGGTGAAACTGATAAGTTTTATGGACCACGGCCTTATAACCCGGAAGTTCTACCACCAACTTCTTCATCCCACCCATCGAAAACCGTGAAGCCAATCACCTGTGAAGCCCAATTCCCCTCACCCCCTGATCTGGGTGGAAAAGCAAACAATTGCTGGACCTCCATTGACACTCGAGGGTTGGCTTTCTCTCCCTCGCTCCGTTCGATCCGAGCCGACCCGTCAGTCGGCAAGACTCGACAGACGGACTACCTCCGAAGAAGTCCGACGCAGCATCGGACGAAACGTCAGGAAGCAGCAAGAGTCCAAGAACACGGCCTTACAACACAGAAGATATAATACCTACAGAGAACACAATAGCTTGTTTATCACAGACGTCTAAGAGTTCTAGCCTGTGCTGTTGTCAGAGTGGGGAAGGAAATCAGTCATCATTTGTCTCAAATCCAATTACGGAAACTTTTATCCATTGTGTTGGAACCTGCGACTGTTTCTTGAAATAGGTTTCAGAAATTACTGCAACCAGTCGCCTTTTGTTTCTTCTTACTGAAGATTTATTTACACCATTACCGGTTTCAAGCTGCCTAGCAGCTCATCATCAGATGGTATACATTTATTGCAAATTACATTTGTATCTGTGGCAGGGCAGAAAACGAGAAAAAAGTAAACACTAATTTTGGTATGCTATACTGAATAATTACATTATAAGTCTGTCTTCAAGACATTACTTACAGTTATGCGCTCCATATTTAATTTGTCCATATTTGGTCCGCTTTTGCATAGGATTTCACTACAGCAACTCCCAAGACTTTGAAGTGGTAAAATTAACAAACACTTCACACACATTGCGACTTTACAGCCACTACCACAACTTTCAGCTTGTAAACAAACCAAAGGGTATGTTTATACCACAAGATAAGAACTATGTGAAACCAAAGAGCCGGTCGCGGTAGCCGAGGGGACTGAGGCGCTTCAGTCACGGTCTGCACGGCCACAATGGTCGGGGGTTCGAATCATCCCTCGGGCATGGATATTTGTGCCATCCTAGTTCGTAAGTAGTTCATAAGTAGTTTGTAAGTTTAGGGACTGATGACCCAGTAGTCAAGTCCCATAAGCTGTACCAACATTTGAACATTTTTTTTGAAACCAAAGACTGACTGTGATATAAACATACTCTTTGGTTTGTTTACAAGCTGAAAGTTGTGGTAGTGGCTGTAAAGTCGTAATGTGTGTGAAGTGTTTGTTAATTTTACCACTTCAAAGTCGTGGGAGTTGCTGTAGTGAAATCCTATGCAAAAGCGGACCAAATATGGACAAATTAAATGTGAAGCGCATAACTGTAAGTAATGTCTTGAAGACAGACTTATATTGTAATTATTCAGTATAGCATACCAAACTTAGTGTTTACTTTTTTCTCGTTTTCTGCCCTGCCATAGATACAAATGTAATTTGCAATAAATGTATACCATCTGATGATGAGCTGCTAGGCAGCTTGAAACCAGTAAAGGTTTAAATAAATCTTCATTAAGAAGAAACAAAAGGAGACTGGTTGCAGTAATTTCTGAAACCAATTAGGGAAACTACGGGAAATGTAAATCTGGGTGGCTGGCCCTGAATTTTAGCTTCAGTCGTAGAGAACAAGTGTTAGCTGTCGCGGCGCGCCACATGGGTCGGTATTCCCACGGAACAGGACACTGCGTGGCCGGGAAAGCCACCGGTGGTCTGCTCGACGGCAGCCAGACTGGGGAATTCGTTCCGCGGCCGACGAGTGACGCAACAGCCAGCGCGCGCCACGCCGCTGTCCTGCTTTCCTCGCCAGTGTCCTCTCACTGAATCGCACGCGAATCTCCAGGAATCGTACTGTACACCACCGTATTTCTTGATTTCCAGAAAGCTTTTGTAGGCTTTTGTAGGCAATCCTTGAAACATTTCGCTCTTTCTCTTTATTTCTTTTATTTATTTTATTATTATTATAATTTATAATTTTTTTTAGGCTTTTGAAATATGGTGCTACAGAAGAATGCTGAAGATTAGGTGGGTGGATCGCGTAACTAATGAGGAGGTACTGAACAGAATTGGGGAGAAAAGAAATTTCTGGCATACCTTGACTAAAAGAAGGGATAGATTGGTGGGACACATTCTTAGACATCAAGGAATTGTGAATTTAGCATTAGAGGGAAGTGTGTGGGGTAAAAATCGCAGAGGAAGACCAAGAGATGGATACAGTAAGCAGATTCAGACAGATGTAGGTTGCCGTTCTTATGTATAGATGAAGAGGGTTGCTCAGGATAGGGTATTGTGGAGAGTTGCATCAAACCAGTCTCTGGACTGAAGACCACAACAACAACAACAACATAATTTTTTTTTTACTTGAGCTCTCCTTTTTTCAGGACGCCTGCGAAAATGATGCGCCTCCCCGAGGTTTTTAAATGTAGTCCCGAACAGATAGTAATCAGAAGGGGCTGAGTCAAGAAGACACTATGGGTGTTGCATTACGTGGAACCCCTTGTCAGCAATGGTAGACGTGGTTGTCCAGCTCGTGTGGGAATGAGCGATGTCGCGCTGCAAGAGTACTCTTTCCTCCATTTTTTCTGGCCATTTCTTTTGAATTCCACGATGCAGTCACCAACGTCTCCATATACGCCGCTGCCGTTCATGGTAGTCCCTGGTAACAGTCAGGCAATCAGGATCATTCCACCCTTGTTCCAGAAAACTGTGGCCATGTGTATCCCATTTAATGCGCTGTACGCAACGTCTTCAGCCGGAGCTGCCTGTATGCTTCCTCTGCTTTGGGTTTTAGTCTCCAACTCTTGGTAGTCGCGCCGTCTCCTCACCAGACACGACTATGGACCTTAAGCCGTCGTTTTGTAAAAATTCATTGATATATTCTATAATCAGAAGCTGTTTGTGGCGCTAGCATGAACTGTAAATTACTACAGGCCTATTTCATTGACGACAATTTGCAGCAGGATTTTGGAACATATCCTGTATTCAAACATTATGAATTATCTCGAACAGAATGATCTATTGATCCAAGATCAACACGGATTTAGAAAATATCGTTCATGCGAAACACAACTAGCTCTTTACTTATACAAACTGATGAGTGCTGTCGACAAGGGTTCTCAAATTGATTCCGTATTTCTTGATTTCCAGAAGGCTTTTGACACCGTACCTCACAAATGGCTTTTAATCAAATTGCGTGGTTATGGTATATAGCCCCAAATTTGCCATTGGATAGGAGATTTCTTGTCAGACAGGACACAGCTCGTAGTAATCGATGGTAAGGCATCGACTAAAACATAGGTGATATCGGGCGTTCCACAGGGTAGTGTTATTGGTCCTCTGCTGTTCCTTATTTACATAAACGATTTATGGCAAAATCTAAGTAGCTCTCTTAGGTTGTTTGCAGATGACGCCGTCATTTACCGTCTAGTAAAATCATCTGAAGATCAAATCCAACTGCAGAACGAGCTGAATATCACTGTGGTGTAGAAATTGGCAATTGACTCTAAATAATTGGAAGTGTGAAGTGGTCCACATGAGTGGAAAGAACACGTAGATAATATCGTGGGAAAGGCGAACCAAAGACTGCGTTTTATTGGCAGAACTCTTAACACATGCAACAGAACTACAAAATAAACTGCATACACTACGCTTGTACGTCCAATTTTGGAGTATTGCAGCCCAGTGTGGGATCCTTATCAGGTGGATTTGACGGAGGACATCGAAAGAGTCCAAAGAAGGGCAGCTCGTTTCGTATTGTCACGATACAGGGGAGACAGCGTTACGGAAATGATACAGGATCTGGGATGAGAATCATTACAACAACGGCGCTTATCGCTGCGGCGAGGGCTACGAAACTCCAATCGCCAAGATTCTCCTCCGAATGCGAAAATATATTGTTGACTCCCACTTACATAGGTAGAAATGATCGTTGTTGTTGTTGTGGTCTTCATTCCGCAGACTGGTTTGATGCAGCTCTCCACGCTACCCTGTACTCTGCAAGTCTCTTCATCTGAGAATACGTTCGACAACCTACATCCTTTTGAATCTGCTTACGATATTCGTCCCTCGGTCTCCCTCTATGATCTTTACCCCACACGCTTCCTTCTAATGCTAAGTTGACAATTCTTTGATGTCTCAGAATGTGTCCAACCAATCTATCCCTTCTCTTAGTCAGGATATCCCAGAGACTCCTTTTCTCCCCAATTCGGTTAAGCACTGTAAGATTACCGCCCATTAGAAATATTGGTAATTAATAGCATTTGTAATTAAACAGTATGAAGTTCACCGCAGACAATGACCATGCCAATGCACTAAATGTTACACAATTTTAATCTTAATAATTATGGTAGCAATGTACGTTGGGTGACAACATTTATAGTTAGGCCATAAGTAGAAATTCTCCACATTGAGATTTGCTGTGTGCTTTAAGCTGACGGGAGGCCAGCGAGCAGGCCGACGTTGGTGGCTTGTTCCAACTTAGGATTTTCCAGTTCGTTTCCGGTGAGGGGAGAGAGGGACAATGGCGAGTGCCAGGCACAGTGCAATGCACAAATATTGTAATACTACTGGCATTTGAAGTAATACGATGCAGTTAGGAACCTTTAAGGCCCTCATTACAAAATAGCCTGTTGATAAATAAACAATACATTAGCTGATATCGTCACATCTGGCGTAATATGTTTAATTGACAATGAAAAGTAATAAATTATCAATGAATACAAGACAGTTACACAACTAGCATGGCAATGTTTGTTTATAGAAATAATATATTAACTATTTCTCATTTTATTTTCAATTAATCTTGTGTATTTTACCTTGAAATATTCAGTTAAATCACTTATCTGTGACATAAGAAATTGCACAATTATGATAAATAGTACAAAGTATGTTTATACCAATATAAAAACCTAAGAAGACAATTTATTTAATGTGTAGTGTAATTATCTTGATTTTAAGGAAAGTGTTAGAAATGTATTGGCTGAGCGCTGTACGTTGGCAAATCAGTTAGAACAGCTCACATGGGGAAGTTGATGACGTAGGGGAAAAAACCCCAGCAGTTGAGCTTTTGGCGCGTGCGAGGGCAGGAAGTGGGGACTCGGGAGCACGTGGAGTAGCTGGCCGGGCGGCGTCGCTCGGCGATCAGTCGGCATGTGGATCTCGAGGTGGTGACTTTACATTTGTCTGTGGCAATCGCCACGTGTGTTTGCTTGTCGTAGACTGTACCAAGTTAAATCGAGTGCTACTGTGTGTTTGTGCATCACATTGAATTAAAGTGACTGTGATTTGTTAATGTAACACGTGTCGTCGCATAGGCATGAACATAAACGGTACTTGAGACAGCCACATGGTGTGAAAACAATTTGCGACAAATATTAATTTTGTCTGGGGGCTCACGAGCTATAACTTTATTTGATAAATGTGTCGACGTACAGACGTATCAGCCACAGGGTTCAAATATTGTGAAATAAACAACATAAAGTGAACTTTCACGTGTTTTCAAAAATAGTAGTTAGTACACCCTTTTCTCTCATGAACTTGATTTTATTATGAATTTGTTTTGTTAATCATATGCAGGGAAGGAAAGCTGCGAACGTGTGATATCATCCCCTAGAAAACGAGTCAAACAGTCGCAATCACAGTTCCAGTGTTTTGCTTGTTTAGGAATTTGGTTCGCAGCTGGTGGTTGTGAGTTTTAAAAATTAATCTTTCCCTATTTTAAACTCTCACCCCGACCTTCACGCTCGCATTCCTCCTCATTAGTTACGTGATCTACCCATCTAATTTTCATCATTCGTCTGTAGCACCACATTTCAAAAGCTCCTATCATCTTTTTTATCTGATCTCCTTATCGTCCACGTTTCACTCCCATACAATGTTACACTCCAGACAAATGCTTTCAGAAAGGACTTCCTAACATTTAAATTAATATTGTATGTCAGCAAATTTCGCTTCTTCGTAAACGATTTTCTTCCCATAGCCATTCTGCATTTATATCTTCTTTACTTCGGACATCAGACGTTATCTTGCTGCCTAAATAACAAAATTCATCTACTACTTTTATTGTCTCATTACCTAATCTAATTCATTCAGCATCGCATAATTTTCTGACATTGCATTCCATTACCTTCGATTTACTCATGTTAATGTTCGGCCACTACGGTCGGGGGTTCGAATCCCCCCTCGGGCATGGATATTTGTGCCGTCCTAGTTCGTAAGTAGTTCATAAGTAGTTTGTAAGTTTAGGGACTGATGACCCCGTAGTT
Organism: Locusta migratoria; assembly: GCA_026315105.1. Classification (NCBI taxonomy): domain Eukaryota; kingdom Metazoa; phylum Arthropoda; class Insecta; order Orthoptera; family Acrididae; genus Locusta; species Locusta migratoria. The sequence goes on from CM048749.1 coordinate 363,073,720, forward strand.
AAGTCCCATAAGCTTAACAAACATTTGAACATTTGTTAATGTTCATCTTATATCTTCCTTTCAAGACACTGTCCATTCCATTCAGTTGCTCTTCCAGATCTTTTGCAGTCTATGACAGACTTATTATGTCATCGCAAATGATCATCATAATAAAATACGAGAAATCAGTGATAAAACCGAGAGATTCAGGTGTTCTTTCTTCCCGCGCGCTATTCGAGAATGGAATAAGAAGTAAATAGTATAGAAGTAGTTGGATGAACTCTCTGCCAGGCACTTAATTGTGATCTGCAGACTGTAGATGTAGATGTAGATCTAGCGATCTCTATCATACATGGTAGAAGCCCGCCTCCGTAGTTCAGTGGACAGCGTGCCACATTACCAGGCAGAGAGCCTGAATTCGATTCCCGGTCGGTTTGGGGATCTTCTCAACTCGGGGACTGGGTGTTGTGTCGTCCTCATCATCATTTTATCATCATCGACGTGCAAGTCGCCCATGTGACGTCACTTGAAGACTTGCACCAGGCAAGCCGAACACGATTCCACTTGGGGTCTAACGGCCAGAAATGCCACAGGAAATCATCATCATGGTGGACGAAGGGGCCGACTAAAGGGAATGTGGCCTACAGTAACTTACAGGTTCAAAATTTAAATATTACACACTTCATGCAACCCAGGACGGTTTCTGTGAAAACCACGGAAAACCATGACTTTGGTGTAAATTAAGTACCAATTGTGCGATGAACACTTCTGTGATTTGTATTCTTTGTAAATCATCGAAGTTTTACCACATGTTATTAATATGATATTCCCGAAGAACAAAAAAATGTTCAAATGTTTGTAGAACTTATGGGACTTAACTACGGGGTCATCAGTCCATAAGCTTACAAACTACTTATGAACTAGCTAAGACTAAGGACGGCACAAATATCCATGCCCAAGGAGGGATTCGAACCCCCGACAGTAGTGGCCGTGCAGACCGTGACTGAAGCGCCTCAGTCCCCTCGCCCACCGTTGCCGGCTTCCCGAAGAACGTTTTGAAATTTTTGTGATATATTTATCCGTTAGAGAGATCCAGAGGTTCAAAATTATATGACTTCTGCAAAAAATAAACTTACAAAAACAGATCTTCGCACTGTTCACCGAAAATCTTTAAATAAGTAACCACAGCATAGGGCTCAAATGTAAACTGTGTAGGTGTATTATAAGCATTTAGCTAGAAGTGCCAATTTTGGAAAGTCTTTATCTGTTATTACAGATGTTCGGTTACCAGAACTGCTGTTGTGGGTAGGAGCACTCATGTCAAATCGACGAAATTGTTACCATATTTTCTTAAGATGACGATTCGAGAACCTTGAAATCCATATCGCTATCTAGATCCAGATGTTCAGTGTTACTGTACTGGTCTCTTTCGCTGCTATAGACGTTGTCTGTGCATTTCGAGTTGTGCGGGGCTTTGATGGTTGTTCTGAGTGTCTGTCAAGATAAGGGACTTACCAGCCACTACGAATTCTTATCATCTGAGTTTAAGAAATCTAGTGAACCAAAAAAATTATTAGCACATCTTACAGTTTGATGTCTCCGCTCAATGAAGGGTTGAATTTATTTGCATTAACTTATATGTCACAGTTGCTGTGCTCCATAAAATTGAGTAAAGTATTGTACAAATTTTAAAGAGTTTTCAGAGGTAAAAACACATTGAGTATGTTTGGTGTTACATCATATAAAGCAGCATTTGAAATGTCAAAGAGATATTTAAATTTTATTTAACATTGAGACAACAATGACATCTCATATCGTTTTTGGGTTATTGCATTTTATATCCAACGAACTAGCCTGCGCAGTGGGCCGAGTTCTGTCCATGAGAACTTGGCGGCCGTTATGAAACGATTTTCTATTTTCAGAAACGAATTCCGTGAGAAATGGAACATTTACATTTATGCTTACATAAAAAACGTGGATTCTCCAAATCGCAAATCTGTGAAAGTTTTTGATCGAATGCTTTGAAATTTTGACATAACCTTTCAATGGGATACGGGCGTGTTTCTAAGGACCTAATTCTGTAACATATGTCACATATGCATTTATTTAAATTTAATAATGGAGAAACGTTGTTACAAGAAATAGCAAAAGTTACAATATACAGGATGAATCACCTAAAACTTGCACCGCAAATATTATGGAAACGGAAAGTGCGATTGATGTGCGGTTTTCACAGAAGGAATTGGTAGTCAGGGGCTCGTATTTTTAGCCAACAAACAGATTGTAATATTACTTACAAAGTGTATTTTTATGCAAACATACAGTTTTTTAATGGAGTAATGGTTGTTTCTATCATGCACTGGAATTTTTGACACCTGCTGTGTACAAAGAATTTTGAAGGACATTTTTATCACGTTTAGTTTGGCAGCTACAATCGTTCAAAGTTTCGGTGACGGAGACTGCGATATCGTAGCTGACTGGCCGAGTGGCTATCCCCTGGGGCACAGCTCACTGTCTCATGACCACCAGCCAGTCAGCTAAGCTGTCGTAGCCTCCGCCCCCAAAACTTTGAATAGTTGTAGCTGCCAAACTAAACGTGATAAAAATGTTCTTCAAAATTCTTTGTACACAGCTGGTGTCAAAAATTCCAGTTCGTGATAGAAACAACTATTGTTCCATTTGAAAACTTGTATGTTTGCATAAAAATACACTTTCTAGGTATTTCTGAAATCTGTTTATTGGCTAACAATACGAGTCCTTGACTACCAATCCATTCTGTGAAAACCGCACATCAATCGCACTTTCCGTTTTCGCAATATTTGCGGTGCAAGTGTTAGATGATTCACCCTGCATAGAGTTTAATATCATATATATATATATATATATATATATATATATATATATATATATATATATATATATATATATATATATACCCTCCTGTATTAGAACCCAAAGTCGTGTCAAAATTTTAGTCAAGAATTTTCGGAGATGAACGATTTTGAACATACGAGTATCTACATTTTTATTTATACAGTTGCATAAGAAAAATAAATCATCATAATAGTAATGATCTATAGAACTCCTTTTCTTCAAAAGGAAAAGAGGGAAACAAGATGACAAATGCTGCTGTCAGAACAAAAGGAAAAAAATTAACATGTTATACTTTTCTGTTTAAAGGACTCTGACAGGGAAGTGGGGAATCAGCTACATCAGTCCACATTCCTGCTCAAAATTTTGGCATGCGAACGTTTCAACACTTTTAGAGCAGAAAGAGAGTATCAGAGAGACAATGACGTTGAAAGAGAGAGTAGAAAATACCGGTGGGAGAGAAAGAGAGAGCAGGTGATTATGGTGGGAGAGAGACAGTGGCAATAACTGAGATGAGTATAGAAGTAGAGGTGCAATGTTCTTTATCTTTTTAGTCAAATATAGTGTTGTCTCCTTCAAAGGAGTCCCCTCTGATTGCACAATCTTTTTCCAGCGCTTCTGCCATTGACGGTAACATATCTGGAACTCAATTTCTGTAATATCCTCCAAGACCCTCGTCACAGCTTTTTGGACATCTTGTCTCGTTTGAAAATGGTATCCCTTGACCACCGCTTTGACTCTTGGAAATAGAAAAAAGAGTCGCAGGGAGCGATATCTGGTGAATAAGGTGGCTGTGGTAGAACTAAAATTTGTTTTGGGGTTAAAAATTACTGCACTTGCAAGGCAGTATGGGATGGCGCATTATCGTGATGCAGAATACAGTTATCAGCAATGTTGGCACCGATACGAAGAATGCTTTCACGAAGTCTTTCTAAAATTTCTTGCTTGTAATATTGGTTAACTGTTTGTCCAGGACGCACCCACTCCTTATGAACAATTCCCTTGGAATCAAAGAAGCACACAAGCATGCATTTCACTTTTGACTTTGACATGGGTGCTTTCTCGGTCTTGGGGATCCCTTTGACCACCATTGCGAACTTTGGCGTTTTGTCTCTGGATCGTACTGAAAAAACGAACTTTCGTTACTAGTGATAAAATGGCTCAACAATTCTGGATTGATTTCCGTTTTCTCTAACAGATCGGCTGCCACATTTTTCCGTGTTGTGGTGTGAGATTTTTGGGGACCATTTTTGCACAAATCTTTGTCATACCAATATCTTCAGTTATTATTAGACGAACCGTTTCTTGACTGATGTTCAGTTCTTTTGCATTCATTTTCACTGACAATCTTTAATCAGATTGTACGAGTTCCCACACCCTGGCCAAGTTGACATCCGGCCATGACGTTGATGATCGTCCACTGTGGTCTTCATCTTCAACATTCGTTCTGCCTTCACTAAACATTTTATGCCAATGAAAACTTGAGCTCCTCTCCAAAAACCTTCTGAAGCTTACCGTAAGCTGTCGTCGCGTTTTCACCCAATTTAACGCAGAAAAAAATTTTATACCGTTGCGCAATATTATACAGTTCCATTTCCATGTCGAGAGACACGAACACGTATTAAGTAACTCGTTACAGCACAACTCACGGCTGAGCAGTTGCATCGATGTGCCGCTTGGACTAGAAGCAGCTTATAGACCAAATTCAAAGATATTGTGCCTATGCAAGCCTGCAGGGTTGCCACATTTTGCAAAGAAAATCCGTCTCATTACTTTGCCGCACCCCGTATATATGAGTGTGAGAGGGAGGCACTAAGCATGAAGGCTTAATTACAAGGAGAGGCTGGGTAAAAAGTGTTTTGCGTGTTCTGTGCCAAAGGAGAGCGAATACGTTATCATGTCAAAAATTCTGGCAAGTAGAATGAGGAGTGAGGCAGTTGGCTCCCTATTTTTAAACACGAACTATTCACCTGTTTTGTGCTGGTTATATACTATCCGACAAAAAGTCAACCACCCACAACGTATGGTCAGATCACAACGTAACTTTGTACACACACACACAAGCATATAAACCACATACACACACCACCACTACCACCACCACCACAGGTTCAGACAGAACGACAATCAGAGTGTAATACTGTTGTTCGTTTATCAATAATGAAAGGAGCAGCATTAGCCGTAAAATCTTTTGCTTTATTTAGGCAAATCGATTTCGGTTTTCCAAGAAACCATCTTCAGTGCTGTTAGCAAGTTCAAAACAGCATATTAGTAAAATGTATAGTGACATTTACGTCTAACAAATCTATTGTTATGGATGTCATAACAATGGATGACAATGGATTTGTTAGACGCAAATGTCACTATACATTTTACTAATATGCAGTTTTGAACTTCCTGACAGCACTGAAGATGGTTTCTTGGAAAACCGAAATCGATTTGCCTAAATAAAGCAAAAGATTTTACGGCTAATGCTGCTTCTTTCATTATTGATAAAAGTGAATTTGTGGCCGTTGAGTACACCCATCCAGATAATGGAATCCAATTGTTACCAGGTATGATATGATGTAGAATGTGCGTGAACAGTGGCAGACGACGTGCGATTATTACAGATACCTGTTTTCCGCAAATCTGGAAATGGCGGAATTTTTGCGGAACTATTTGCTTTAAAGCGAAATGGCGAAATAATCTACAAAATTGTGCCGTATCACGCCATTTGATTTTAACAGCCGAAATTCGACTGGAGTTATGACAAACAAATGCGTATATAGATATAAAAATGGCGAATCATCTTGGTTCCCAGATCTCCTGGACAGTGACACTGAATGTGAGTATTGCATCAAGAAAACAGTTCCTTAGACTGGCTATAGATGTCACTCGACCCGCACAAAGATATAAACAACTACCGATGAGTAGTGCCTATGTGACCGAATTGGTAAGAGGGCTGATCAGTTCCAGTCATAACATAAGGAAGTACAGTGCTTGTGTTGTTGGTAGTTCTGCCATGCCTAGAAGGTTAAATCCTATGATGATCGTATCCGCATTGTCAGGAGTTACCCTCATCAAGGGAAGTATCCAGTCGTCTCGTGCTGAACAGAAGTGGTGTACTTCGGGCGTAGAGGAGGTACAGGCTTTGGCCGCCCAAGTGTTACCACAGCAGCTAATGGCCGCTACTTATGGATTTCAGCTTCGAGGAACCCTGAGAGGAATTCCACCATGCTGTGTAACGATTTTCGTACAACCACAGGACATCATGTTTCGTCTCAAACTGTATGACAGGCAACTTTACTCCTGACGTCCATGGTAAAGTCCAACTTTAACATCTAGACACCACGCAGGACGGTACAGATGAGCCCAACAGCATGCTGAATGGACTCCTCAGAATTGGCATCAAGTGCTATTGACGGATGAGACTCGCATCTGCCTTCAACCGGACAATCATCGGAGATGTTATGGGAGGCTGTCTGGTCAGCTTGAATGATTTAGTCACACCGTCCAGCGAGTGCAGGAAGGTGGTGGTTCCTTGATGGCATTATGTGCGGCCATCGTACACCACTTGTGGTCGTAGAAGGCAGTCAAACGGCTATACGGTACAGGGATGACATCCGCACCGTATAGTGCAACCATATCGGCAGCAGTTCGGTGAGGCATTCGTCTTAGTGGGCACACATCTTGTGAAAGTTGTGAATGCTTTCCTTCATGATAACGGCATCGCAAGATTTGAATGGCCAGTTTGTTCTGCAGACATGAACCCTATCGAACATTTATGGAATACATTGAAAAAGGCTGTTTCTGGACGATAGGCCCCACCAACCATTCTGAGAGATCTACGTCGAATCGTCGTTGAGGAGTGGCACAATCTGGGCAAACAGTTCTTTGATGATCTATTGGACAGTATACCACGACGAATATGGGTATGCATCAGTGCAACAAGATATGTTACCTGGTATTAAGTGTTCTGGTGTATGCTGCAATCTGGAACACAAATTCAAAATGTCTACATTATTGACGTACAACTAGTAAATTTTTGTTTTCAAGAGCAACAACGACAACTGAAATGTTGTTCTTGTATATCTTTGTTCCATTTTTATGTAAAGGATCTCGAACCCGTAGAATCGTGGTGATGCAGCCCCCAATCTGAATTGCTTATGTCTTCCTTTGAACAGATCTGGTGGGGATCCCAAGCACTCGAGCAGTACTCGCGAACGGGTCGTATAAGCTTTCTGTACGTAATCTCCTTTATAGATGGATCATACCTTCCAAAAATTCTCCCAATAAACCGACGTATAGCATCCGATTTCCCACTATTGCCCTTACAAGCCCATTGCATACCATATCACTCTGCAACGTTACACAGCCACATTTAATGCACGCGACTGTGTCAAGCAGGTCACTACTAATGCTGTATTTGAAAAATATGGGATTGCTTTTACTACTCATTTCAAATGTTCAAATGTGTGTGAGGTCTTATGCGACCAAAATTCGTGATTATCAGCCGCTAGACGTACGCACTAATTACTTGACTAACTTGAACTAACTTACTTCAAGGAGAACACAAACACCCAAGCCCGAGGGAGGATTCGAATCCCCGACCGTAGCGGCAGTGCCAACTGTTACTGGCGCGCCGCAGACCGCTCGGCCACTGCGGCCGGCACTACTTATTTCCACAACATTACATTTATCTGTCTTTAGAAGCAGCAGCTATTCCGCGCACCCACGAGATATTTTGTCTTGCATCATACTACTGTAACTTAATAACGACACCTTCAGACAGCTGGAAAGGCTAATTACTTTGTCCATTACATAATTTATGTATTTAAAAAATAATAACGTTTCTAATACAATTTCCTGGGGTACTCTTGATGGTACCCTTGTCCTGTTTGACGAACACTCGCCGTCGCGACAACTTACTGGGTTCTATTACTTAACAAGGTTCCAGCCAGTCACATATTTGGGAACCCGAATGAAACTTTCACTCTGCAGCGCAGTGTTCGCTGATATGAAACTTCCTGGCAGATTAAAATTGCGTTCAGGAACCGGGATTCGAACTTGGGACCATTGCCTTCCGCGGGTAAGCGCATTACCGACTGAGCTATCCCGGCACAGTTGCGAGGATGGACGGCGTGCCGGGATCGCTGAGTCGATAGAGGGCTTGCCCGCGAAAGGCATAGGTCCGAAGTTCGAATCCCGGTTCCTGAACGCAATTTTAATCTGCCAGGAAGTTTTATATCAGGGCACACTGCGCTGCAGGGTGAAAGTTTAATTCCGCAAACATCCCTTAGGCTGTGGCTAAACCATGCCACCACCACATACTTTCTTCCAGGAGTGATATTTGCAAGTTTCGTACGAGAACTTCTGTGAAGTTTGGAAAGTAGAAGGCGAGGTACTGGCAGGGGTAAGGTTGTAAGAACGGACCGTGAAGCGTGCCGGATAGCTCAGTCAGTAGAGCGCTTGCCCGCGAAAGCCAAAGGTCCCATGCTTGAACCGGTTTCTGCACACAATTTTAATCTGCTAGGAAGTTTCATATGGGAACCTATTCAATATCCTTGTACCTTCGTTAGCCGTCTGCAGTGTGGCAACGTGTCTAACGCCTTTAGAAAATTAAGGAATATGCAGTCTCCCCGTTGCCCTTCATCCATGATTCACAAGATATCAGGCGAGAAAAAGGCAAGCTGAATTTTACCCAGCGATGTTTCCTAAAGCCGTGATGTTTCATGGACAATACCTTTTCCACTCGAGGAAATTTACTATATTCGAATTAATAAAAATATTCAAATGTTTGTTAAGCTTAAGGGACTTAACTGCGGGATCATCAGTCCCTAAACTTACAAAATACTTATGAACTACCTTACACTAAGGACGGCACAAATATCCATGCCCGAGGGGGGATTCGAACGCCCGACCGTAGTGGCCGTGCAGACCGTGACTGGAGCGCCTCAGTCCCTTCGGCCACCGCGGCCGGCAGCTAGTGAAGTATGTCAGTTAATATAAAATACAATGACCCTAAGGCTATCATGATAAAAATGCCTTAGGTAGAAACTAACTCATAGCTGCTACGTGTTATGAAAAATTACATTTTCTATCTTTCTTTGGCCCTTTTCCCGCACATGTAGGGAAATGTGTAACCCAAATGTCTGTGTATAGTGTTATAAGTGTGCGAAAGTGTAAAGTGTTACGAGATGTTTGCGAACCGTGTAACTGAGGCGGGACTTGGGGACCAGCCCGGTATTCACCTAGCGGGAGTGGAAAACCGCCTAAAAACCACATCCAGTCTGGCCGGCACTCCAACCCCATTCGTTAATCTGCCGGGCGGATTCGAACCGGGGCCCGTATGCCTTCCGTTCTCGGAAAGCGGTGCGTTAGACCACACGGCTAACCGAGCGAGTTTTTCTGAAAAATTACATACTATTTACTAAACAGTTCACACATGCAATAATTGGTATTCCTGCAACAAAACAGCGGGAAAAGGTGTAAGTTGTTTAGAACGTATTATCAGTTGTATTTTCATTCAGAACTAGTGTTTCTATGATACTGAATTTAATGAAAAACTTGGACTGCTGTAGGCCTATACAGATTAATATGTGTGTAAAAATAACACATTCGAAGCGTCTGACATGAGCATCATTTTACATACAGCAAGCATATCCATTCAGCTAGCTCAGACGGAAATCAGCATCAACTAGAGGCAAATATATAACTGAACACAAGAAGTGCCCACCATACCAATGCAATTATTCATTATATTGAATTTTGTGGAAACACTAGTTCTGAATAAAGGCATAATTCACCTATGGAACTCAATTCCATTTCGTTGTAGTTCTCTACAACCGTTAGCTGCGCAGTTCTTTTCCTTTATAAATTTATAAAAGTCATCAGTCGTTCATAACTTATTTCCAAAGGACGCAAAGCACAAACCAACAACACAAGCTATACTTACACAGTTGTCAGCTAACACTAATAGACCATCACGATTTTCACAGATCCAAAACTCTACAATTGTGTATACTGTTTGAAGTGAGATTACTGGTCAAACGTTATTGTCGGAATCACAGCACCTGCGGCCTGTAACACAGTGTTCATTGACCCAGCAGGCAGCGTTCATCGAGTCAGGACTGAGTGTTACGCTACGCAGAACATAGACCACGCCTTGAAACAGTGCTACGCAGTGTCTAAAGACTTGTTTACGAAATGAGACACAGAAATTATCGCGGATAGTCAACAGGACTTAGAAGAATTAACGCAGATGTCTAGACTTTATCAGTTTGTTTACTTTTCAACGACCAATGTTGAGTATTCATTTTTTTGTAATAAATTTCACATGTTACCAAATTTCTGACATCTTTCTTTTCCATACCAGTAACATCCACATAACAACTTCTCCTCGGTGCAGTACATTTAGTTGGTGTCGAATACCTTTTACTTATGGACGGAAGTATTTGCACACAGTTAGCGATGTTAGCACCTGTTAGTTCCATTTAGCACATGTCTGCAGGAAGCGTCAAGCATACAAACAAACCTTTCATCTCGTTTGTCAGCTCATCTAATGGCAGTGACAGGACTGTTCGCCAAACATTGTGGCCGATGCACCTGAAAAACCGATTCTACAATCGTTCACTGCTCTTTCACCAAATTCACTGGCATACGTCAAAGAGGCAAATCTTTAATTTGATCTTAATACAAACTTCCTCGCATTTCTAATGTTTTCATCTCAGCTACCTTGTAAATTATACAGCAGGAGTGGTATTCGTATTGATCAGCAACATAGGTAAAAAGAGTTACTTTGTACTGCTGAGTGTTACATTATTGTCATCGTAAACATTTGCAGTACACCAGCTTCAACAAGTATTCATGCTAACTTCATAATTAGATGACGAAGACCAATGACAATGAACTGATAATTCTGTGTATAAAGTAAGGTGATAATCTAATAATTACGGAAACTGGATCATGATATTATGGGAAAGAACAGAAAACAGAGCTAAGGAGAATATGAAGAAGTAGAAATGAGAGAGGAGAAAGACTAATTTAGTTCTGTATTGTGCCGTCCTTAGGATAAGCTAGTTGATAAGTAGTTTGTAAGTTTAGGGACTGATGACCCCGTAGTTAAGTCCCTTAAGCTCAACAAACATTTGAACATTTGAACTTCACTAGTTCGTGCCTATTTGATTGCCGTCCTATCTCCCGCCCTCCCATCCTTGCTGTGCCATTGGTCACCGTTATAGATATATGCCTCTAATTGTGGTATCTGCTTATAGTAACATTTAGTAACCACATTTTCTCCATTTTACCTTAAAAATTTTTGAAGTACTTGTGGCAACTTAGTTTTGTTGCTTTTATGGTTTTTCTTTATATGGTACCTAATTTTACATTCTTTATCATTTACACTAATGCCAATTGGCGACACCTTTCTTTTACTCGGACGGTGATGTCTGCTACTTTGCTTCAGTTTAGTTAAATGGGGCCATGCCGTTGTACAATTGTACGAAACTTTACCCCATGTTTTAGGTATGTACTTGTCTCATTTATAGTGTATTGTGTCATCCTCATTTATTAATTCTCTTTTTGTAACACTATGCAAATTGATGCTTATAAAATTGCAGATTATGACGTTGACGAGTTCGAAACGCGTAAATAAATAACAGCCACATCACCACATGTGGCCTTTGTATTTGTAAAGCTTTGTTTAATAACGAGAGCATTTTTTATTCTTACCTGACGGTCTCCATCGGTTTATCGGCAACGCATAATACTGAAGTTTATCATTATGATGTGGAGGCGATCGGATCTATAAAGTTAGTCCACATAACAACAGCCAATATCGCTAGTTCTTCTTTTTAAACTGCCATAATCGGATATGTTTTAACATACTATATGTTGAGAGTAACAGTATTGGCTATTGTTTTGTGTTGTAACAAAACATGAAACTGACTTTATTCTTCATGAGCAATCCCTCATAAAGTTTCTGATAACACAATACATTTCATACAATTTTATATATCAGTCAACCGGTTGCATAGTTTTAAGGTACTTGACCTAGGTTTCGTTGTCGCCAGGGAAAACTTCATCAGAAGAATAAAAAACAGTTACCTAAAAATGATAATAACAGAATAACGGCTAGGCACCTTCGCTAGTTACAAAAATCTTTGAAGAGAAAACCAATAAAATAATCACCACTTTAGGTTCCAGTCAAATCTCTAACGAGAAAAAGTTCTTTTCAATACCGTTTTTAGGTAATGCATCATACAGGATTCAGCGTCTGTTATCTAAGAAATATGGATGCAAAGTTGCTTTCTCCACAAATAATAATTTACAATAAACCTAATTCATAATTTAAAACTTTAAACGAATCCTTACGTAGCTCAGGCGTGTACAAAATTGCCTGTGGCACATGCTAAGCATTTTATATTGGACAGACAGGCAGAGCCTTTAACGTAAGCTACAAAGAACACTTGTTAGGGAAAAAAAGGTACTAATGTCCATAACTCAACTTTTGCAGAACATCTGTTGATCACAGGACATAATCTTAAAAGTTTAAATGAAATGACGATTCTACATAAAGAAAAGAAAGGATGAAAACTTGACATCTTAGAACAATTAGAAACATTTAGGCACCTGCCTAATAAAGATATATTGAATGAACAATTGCAATTGAAACATAAAAATTTCTTTAACGCTTTCAAGCCGGTGCTCACGTTAAAGCGATGCTTGTATTCCGAGTTTTTTCCCTCATCCACTTCAATAACATTGCATTTGTTCTTTAATTGGTTGTACTTCACTCACTTAAATTCGTTATTTCTGCTATACCGTGATCTTGTCAGTTTTTTGTAAAATGGTTTTGTATGCACAATTGCTTATACTACTTCGCTATTAATGTACGTCTTTTGTAAGTACGTATGCTTTGCATACTTCTGACGACTTTCTCTCACATTTTCTCCTACTTAGAATTTTCAGTTAATCCTGGAATATAATATTGTAAACAATTTTTGTCTAACCTTTCACAAATGTTAACTATTATGTCCGTAATTATGTATCATGAGTACTGCCCGCGTGACTTGTGGCCCCCATGTGGCACGCCCTATTACACGTTTACGAGGCTACCTGTTTGATGCCTCGTAGACAGTTCCTTCATGCCCTTCACACCACACCGATTTTATTTGCATGGCAAAAATGCTAGTTTTTTTTATTGTAATCGACTTGAGCAATTCTGCTCCTAATATTTTTGACGTCATTTGTTTCATGTTAAGTACTGTTCAGCCTGTGTAAAAATCTTTCCTTATATATGATATTTATTCTGTTATTATCATTTTTAGGTAACTGTTTTTTATTCTTCTGATGAAGTTGTCCCTAGCGAGAACGAAACCTAGGTCAAGTTGACTGATATATAAAATTGTTGAATATATATAATTGGATTATGGTTGCTGTTAACCAACCATGGTCAACGCTGTAGATTTCATACACTTTGAATGAAGACAGAGGAACGTAAGTTTCCCGAACAATATCCCTTAGGAAGAAGTTTGGAGCATGGCTACTGCTGACGCTGACATGACGTAAGTTAAAGCCGTGCCGGATCAATGTAGGAGAGAAAGGGAAAACGTGATTGGGAGGACGTCAGCAGGGGGCGTTGTGTGGCTTCATTGCATAGCCGGGATTCGCGACCTTCACTTCTGCGAGGGCAAACTGTTGTCTCCTGTAGCGAACGCCCGTAAGTGCAGAACTGACTGGAACGCCTCTCTCCAGGCCTCCATCAGTCGCACAGCTGAAAGGGAAAGCAAATGAGAAATTCAAAGCGGGAGAAATGAAGAGGAGCATTCAGAGACTCCTAAAGGAGAGAGATTTATCTTCTTGGAATGCTTAAGACTGAACTAGCTGATATTTATATTATTTACGTTGCCAATTCATCAATCTGAACTTCGCTCGAAAATAGAATGGAAAGGAAGGAAGCTTTGTCATAAGATGCGGATCATTTGAAGATTACGAATAGGAAACTCGTTGAAGTGTTGCCTCAAGACAGCATTGGCTCTCTGCTGTTACCTGAGAAGATTTCATCAGGACCGTGGTTTGAAGATTCTTGCCGTTTCACTTGTTTTTAATCTCACACAACCTATCAGGAATGCTTGACATTAATGTTTGATATGTTTTCTCGTGGCAAGTACAGTGTTACAAACATTCAGTGATGATGGGGAAATGTATGTCAGTTTGAGATGAGGTACCTTCTACATGCACTTATATACTCCGCACTCCACCGTAAGGTGCGTAGCAGAAGAAAAGATCGAGTCCAAAGCTATAAGCGAAAATCTTTTTGGTTGTCAGCGGAGAAAATGTACAGGTACTATTTTGCTACGATTGTAGCAACCTCCACCCGATCACAGTGCAATCAGCGTTCAAATTTTACACGTTGAAACAGCTTTGGCAATTCTCCTGCAGGTATTATCGATACTGATTTGAACGATCTTCTTGCACCTGAAAACTTGAATCACTCCAGAAGACAACTGAACATCGATCCCCCTCAAGAGAGTAAATTATTTACACACTTGTAGGATAGAAGGGGGCCGGCCGCGTTGGCCGAGGTGACTAAGGCGCTCCAGTCACGGTCAGCACGGCCACTACGGTCGGGGGTTCGAATCCCCCCTCGGGCATGGATATTTGTGCCGTCCTAGTTAGTAAGTAGTTCATAAGTAGTTTGTAAGTTTAGGGACTGATGACCCCGTAGTTAAGTCCCATAAGCTTAACAAACATTTGAACATTTTTGATAGAAGGGGCTTAGAGCTTACCCGTCAATTGAGTATTCGTGAACACCTGTATCATAAATTCGATGAAAAGTTGATAAGAAGAGGCGACCTTGTTCCGTGGCTAGTGTGTTCGCCTGATCTTATCCCCACTTTATTTCTTTTTTGTGGTGGGGACATGTGACAAGTCTTTTGTAGGAGACGCCTGTCAACATTGAAGAGGGTCTCCTAGGAAGATTGTTACGTGCCTGCCACACTGTTACAACGAACACCAGGATATTACATAGGGTTCGGCACAACATTGTGACAATGAGGGACGCCATTTCGAACAACTGTTGTAAATGTGCCAGCAGCAGTTTGTGATACTTGCGCAGGTATGCAGAATTCACTATTACTGGACCGCAGACTTAGGAATTTCATTGTGACATCATCGTAATTGGAATCCCCTAAGATGATTATATATTACTGCGCTGCAAGAACGAGAAATGTTAGGAACTAGTTTGAATTTTACTATTTAGTTCTTAGGGATTTATGTGCACGAGCTAGTGATGCCCCTTTAGAGGATCTCTGAAGTTGGGCAGGTAAAAGCGAAATTACTACTGCGTAATAGGAAGCAAATGAAAGGATTGAAAATTAAGTCCAAATCACGTTCACTAATTCATAAAGAACTGATATCGTTGCCTACCTGCTGAGTCATAACACTCGTTCTCGACGCTCATTTATTCCATCCATTGGTGCACATGATGGCCGTCAGATGACTAGTCGACGTGAGGACTCAAGCCATATCAGTACTATGTAGTTGTATACTGTAAATGATAAAGTGGAACAGTTTACTGACACTGTTTCGACTCCGATTCTGCGTCAAAGGATTACACCTGAACAGTTGATTTTCAGGATGAAATGTTTGATTTTATCGCCTGTTGCCCCTCGCGCAAATCTCCCAGTCCGGGTGGCCTGCCAGAGGAATTTTATATACATTTTTGGAATCTCTTCCATAATAAACGATATTTTGCGGGAAGGCGGTGTTCCTGTGAGATTCAAGGAGAAGAGAATTGTTCTCATAAGCAATAAATATGGACTTTCAACGGTATCAGATTTCCGTCATTTCATGCTACTCAATTTTGACTGTTGCACGAGCTGTGAAGAGCAGATTATCATCCCTTTTCCTTATAGTTGAGCTGAAGTACGATGATCCATGGTGCTTGCACCAATCGACTTTGAGCGCCGGATGCGGCAGCTGAGCATTGGATAAGTCGAACGTGAACTTTGCTCTGCGCATGTGCTCGTCCGGCTGCGCTGTGCACTTTTGCCAGATATGTCACACAACAGTGACCATTACCTACACTGCCCGGCAGCGAACTAACTACTTGGCAACATGGTTGCATTCCGTTTCCGCGACGCGGGCGGTCTCCCAGCCCAGTAGGTGGAGCCAGGGATCATCGTGTTTCGGCCCGACTATAGTTGTGTGACTGCTAAACACCAATGTTGCCTTCCTAGCCGTACGATCCTGATCCCAGTGACAAAATACGGGGACGTGATATCGGTAGCAGCTGTCACGTCTGTTCATTGTCCTTAGTTTTCCTGCGTTTTTCAAGGGCATTTGATCGCGTCAGCATGCACGTCTTCATCATCTCTTGCAGATTGTTGGATTTACTATAGCTGGCGTCAAGTAAGAAGGCGCCCCTCTGCCTCGCCTACCGCATCCGGCTCCCGTCCCCCACGCGGATCCTGTATGACCTGATCCCGTTTCCCCACCTCCTCGAATATCTCCAGCGTATCCGTATCCTCTATACCACCCGTAAAATTGACTCCCGCAACCCCCTGGTCCACCCCATCCTTACCAACCCTGGGCCTCTGCCACGCCTCTACCGCGTTATACCCCTTTCCCTTCATCTCCACACCCTCCATGTCCTCTCCCAGGGTAATTTCCGCCGCCTCCCCCTTCCTGATGACGTCCTCCGTTCCGACATCTACCCGTCCTACCAGCTCTGATCCCCCACCCATAGATAAAGTGCCCCCTCTCCTCCCTCCCCTTCCGCTCCCCCGCTTGGCTACCCCCTTCCCTGCCCTGGAGTCCCTACGGCTCTTCCCTGCCGCCCCCCTTTTCTTCACCGCCGGTTTTTTTCCCCTCTCCCCCACGCTTTGCTCCGCCCCCCTTTTTATCGGGGTCCTGGACCGACAGTTTTACAAGTGCTACGTCAAGTGTTGTGTGTTGTGCTACAGTGAAGTGTGTGTTTTTTAACTGCGTCCACCGCAACCAGACAAGTGTCGCACCGTGTATTTTACTTAGTGTCTCCGTGTACTCGCCGTCCTGTGTTCTTGTCGTCCAACATGTGCTTTTTACGTCACCGTGGCTCCTCGTTTTTAACTGACTACATCCGGTTTTTGTTCACCTGTCAACTGTTTGTACCTCCAATTGTCGCCATGTATGTGTCATTGTTCCTCCATTGATTTTTCGCCTGCCATGTATTTTAAATTTTCATCTCATCAATGTCTTTTATTCTCTCGGCTGAAGAGCAGCCTCTGGAGCTGCTGCCAGCCTACTGGTGTAATCGCTGGTGTGGAAATACAACAAAGAAAAAAAAAAAAAAAAAAAAAAAAGAAGAAGAAGGCGCTTCCGTGCATAGAGCTCGAGTGATAGGAAAGCCTGGAGGGGAGGAGCTACTGCCGAATGCCAACAGTGGAGCCTGATAGATAAACGTTGTCATTGCTCGTGGCCAATCCCGCAGCTAGAGAATGCATATTACTGGCTGCAAGTGCGGGTATGGAGGGGGATGCGCAGAACGGTTGAAAACTGGACCGCCTTCCTACGTGACACGGACTATATGCCTGCACTATCTGTTGTTTCTTTCTAACTTAAATGCGATTTTCCTATTCCATCAAAGGATGACATTATATGCGAGTGTTGGAGAATATTAAACGGTAATTCTATAGGAAATAATCACGATTCGGATGTTGGGGCCCTTAGTTTGAATGCTGCGTGAGGATAAGACGGAACTTGGGTATATTTTCGACTGTACCATTCGATGCAGTCTTTAAGGAGCAGGGTTTCATTTCCTCTTCTCCGTCATCCCTGAAATTAGGTAACAGCGTCACACACTCATACCGCTCCTTCTCTAATGACCACGTCGATGGGACGTTACACCCTAATTTTCGAGAGGACAGTGGCGCAGATGTCGACAGGACGTTAAACATTAATCCTCCTTCCTTCTCTCAATAATATTCCTTCCTTTGTATCCCGTCGGTCTCCTGAGCTTAACAACTTTCTTGGGATGCGAGGCTCGGAAAAATGACTTTAATCGAGTCTCCCGCCCGCGTTTGAAAGTATAATACGCGTTTTTTATCACTTCTTTTCCAGTACCTGAGTGAGTCCATATATCCGGCCATGCAAGACTGTACTACGGATTGAAGCTGCAACTATTTCCACACAAATTACAATATTTCATATCGAATAAAAATGAGAAAATTAGCGTCCTATTTCTACATCTATATCTACATAAATATTGCACTAATCGCATTTAAGAGCATGACAGAGGATTCATCAAACCTCTTTTATGATATTTCTCTGCCGTTCCATTCTCTAATAGCACGCACGGAAAAGTAACACCTAAATCTTTCCGTTTTCCATCTGATTTCTTTTATTGTAATGTGATGTACATGTCCCCCAATGGATGTATGTGGTAACAAAATACCTTTGCTTAATGCTTTCAGAAGATAAATCATTAATAGTTTTTACATGTGACGTTTGCCGTAAAAGGAAACAGACTTCATAAAGTTATCTTAGAAGGTGTTGGGGGTGGGAGGCTAGTACATTTTGAATCCAAATTACTAGTTCTTATATAATTGGTCGTACGTGCTGCTAATTACAGCAATTCTTGAGTACAGTAAAGTGAAAGCAAAAATATATTTTTACTGTCCTGAATATAGAACAAAATATGTCATATAACAACCGCACTTTTGTCTTCTTGCCGAAATCTACTACATTTTGTAACTTCCTTCAGTACTGCAAAGAAGAAGACTGACTCACTTCAAAGCTTCCTAGCATTTGGTGATGGGAATATAGTTCCTGAATAGAAAACAATGCACCTTGTATAATTACATTTATTTGTATTCAAACATTGTCAAGGTTGGTACATCGATTACGTACTTTATCAGTTGACAGTTCTGGGGCGTGAACATATAGTGAACATCAAATAGTTCATCAGATATCAATGTTGGGGTCACTGTGAGGATGACTAACATTATGCAACGTAGTCACGAAAGAAAACTCTCCTGACTGTGTGATGAGGGAACGATATAGCAAAAAGCATCACCTAGTGCAAGTAAACGGAAAGAAGTGTGGGCTGTGATCGACAAAGCGAGTTAATACGTCGTTACGGCGGAGCTTGCCGATGGGATAGGAGCAGAGCAGCGACATCGGCCACATTGTGTCGATGGCTCGTCTTCAATTTCCGGCGTGCAAATAAGATAGCACAGAGTGGCAATCCTCGTTCAGGACTCAGGACGCAAATTACTTTCCTGCTTGAGCAAACAGCCAAAAACCACTGGAAATGCAATAAAAGTCCAAGCGGAGATAGGTAGATAGATAGATAGAGAGAGAGAGAGATTGAGAGAGAGAGTTAATGTATAGGGTCTCTCACTTAAACTTCTCACCCCTATTATCTCTGGAATAACAACAGTAAAAGATTATCAAAAAGTAACAACTTCCTGATGTTCTGTCAAGCAGCGACGGTAAATTCAATTAATTTTTTAGTAGAAAAGGACCTTCACAATCATACACTTACGGCTGAAGCTTGTGAAGATATATACTATGAGACATTCTAAGACGTAAATAAATATTATTTCCAACAGAAACTTATTTTTTTAAATAGATACCCCATATTATTTGTTACGCAATAACTAACACGAAAACTCACAAAAACAATGGCGTTAGTTCCATTCGCAATATGCCAATTACTTCCAGAGATATTGAGAAGTTGACGCTTCAAATGCGTGAAGCGCGCAGCTATCGCACATTTAGACACTCAATTTTGAACCCGCAATCGTGCAGTAGCTGTGCGTTTCGTGTATTTCAAGTGTCATCTTCACTTCTCTGTATCTCGGGATGAGACTGAGATGTTGCAATGTAACCAAAGCCATTCTTTTTGCGATTTTCTATGCTACTGGCTGCATAAGAAATAATATGGGGTATTTATTAAAAAACATAAGTTTTCTTTAAATTAATTTTTGCTTATCTCTTGGAATGTCACATAGTATTTACTTTCATAAGTACCTGCCACAAGTTCATGTCTGTCGTTGTTCCAGGGATTTATGGGCTGAAAGACTTAAGTGGGGCATCCTGTATATGCACGGAAGAGACAAAGAAACAGGCCAACTGTCTAATATTGTGTAGAGGCCCCACACGATGTGCCATGGACTAGACTATTGTCTGAGGTACTGATGAAGGGAAATGACACCATGCATCCTGAAGAGCTGTCCATAAATCTTTAAGAGTACGAGGGGGGGGGGGGGGGGA
The DNA here is from genome assembly GCA_026315105.1 of Locusta migratoria. Lineage (NCBI taxonomy): Eukaryota > Metazoa > Arthropoda > Insecta > Orthoptera > Acrididae > Locusta > Locusta migratoria. The sequence continues at coordinate 363,093,811 of CM048749.1, forward strand.
GAGATCTCTTCTGAACAGCTCGTTGCAAGGCATCCCTGGCTTTATTTACAGTTTCCTGTAACTTTGTTTCGTCGTGAACTTTCACGATCTGTACCTTGAAATTGTTTACAGACCTATTTAGTTCAGTAAGAATTTCTTCCTGCTTCGTATTTACAGTTTTAATTTCGTCATCAATTCTGGCGAATATTCTTGCGAATATTTTCCGCTTTTTCTTTCAGTTTCTTACTTAGTGATTCTTCTATTGTTTCGATGCTTTTAGTGACATAGCCACTCACATGTTCGTCTATGTCCTCTCTATATTTTTTAAAGTCACTCGTCATTAATTTCTTTACATTTTCTAATTTACTATCATATTTACAATCCATCTATTCAGATAACAGTCTCATCTGTTCACCCATTTTGGCATCAAGAGAGTTTATTCTATCATTCAGACTACTGTCTAACGAATCGATCCTCTCATTCCAGGCCTGATTCGATTGTTTCAGTGACTGAATTGATAAATCAATTTTGCGCTGTTAACTATTGTTTAATGACTGAATAGACGCCTCGATTTTCTCATTCGTCTGCTTCGACCTACTTTCTAGATCATTGTTCATTGAGTTAATTGCCTGTAATACCGTCCTCAAATCAAGCTCTTCCGACTTGTACACTTGATTCGATACAGATTCTAGTTTCATTTTTAGCTCCGCCTTGTCTTTGTTAGTCTCCTCCTCAAACATGTCGTTTGAATCCTGATAATCGTCTACAACTTCCTGTTTCGTCGTCTCACTATTTATAGTTTCGTCTTTTACTGGAGAACTTGTCTCTTTGTAAACATTTGATTCATCGCTAAATATTGCTGAATCAAAGGTTTCACTTTGTTGTTGCTTCGTCGACTTCATTTGTCGACTCAAGCGAAGCATTCTTGTCTACAATCTGTTCCATGATTTTTGTTACAAATTCCTTAAAATGTAACACCCGGGACAAAACTGTAACTGAATGAACAATTTTGACTAGGTGAAAATTAATACGGTCGCCAGCTCGTTGTACGAGCAACAAGTTGAAATTGATGGAAATTTTGTACGCAGTAGCAATAATTACTGATTGGCTAATTAGGAAACAAAACGGACACAGACTGCAGATTGAGCGAGCACAGCCACGATGCCAAGAAACAGAGCAATGAAGAACCACTAAATTCAACTCACTTACACAATAGCAAACAATCAATGAAAATTATTCTAATGAACTGGAAAGTTATCGTAATAAAATTTTGCATGCACAACTTCTACATAATAAATGAAACCATCACCGTAATGCTTGCGATGATATTTAACTGTACTTTGATCATCAATAATAATGCAGATTGTCGTAATTGTATTTTGTCCATAATGACTGAATGGTTACGCAAACGTACTGATTAAAAATTAATCAGTTTACTCTTTCTGCAAAAACTTGATTTAAATATTGCTTCTAATATATAGTTTCCTAACATTAACTATTGTTCATTATGTTAATAACACACTTGCTTATGAAGCAGCACCTAATAATTACTCAATTAAACTGCACGTTATAAACCATAAACTGAACTTTGCAAGGTAACTTTTTAGCACTCTCAGACTGAACAATTAAATCACAATTAATAACTACTATTTTCTGTCATTCATCTGTTACTCAATGCACTCGTTATTAATAAATGGCAATTGTTAACAATTTAACTTTGCAAACGTTATGCTGGTGCAGATTATCTTTTACTTATTTAAATTCTTTAAGGTTTCTTTGATTTTAATCAATTCTTATGGTTCATATTGAGCCTCGGAAGATTAAAAGTAGCGGAAAAGGAACCTGCTTGGTAGTGCCTCGGGTTAATAACTTTGTTGACGCCAAATAATTGCCACCTGGTTCACTATTGACTTTCAGCAAAACTAAACGTTGGCTTAGCTCTACATTGCTGAATTACTGAAGACGGGAAATTGCTGAGATTTTACTTTGCAGCGACGTTGCGGCGTAGCTGGCAATTGTTGCTGGTACTTCATAATTTTGGCAAGAATGGTATCTTTTTGGCGACGAAATATTATTTGCATTAGGCACACAGCGTTTCTCTTGACAATATTCCTCTTGATGCTGTGGCGTTGTGCCCATGCAAATTATTTTGCCAATGACCACTTGCTCAGACTGCTGCATGTACCAACACGAATTAGAATGCCACGCTACTATGGCCTGCTGCTGTCCAACTTTGCTACCATTCACTTCGAAAGCTCATCACCGACTCTCTTCTCTCGCGGCTGGCGCCACACAATGCGCTCAGCGATAATAATGTCCTACACAAAGATGATACTAACGTTTACCTCGCTAAGCCAACGTGTCTACTACAACACATTACAATATTCTCTTCTTCTGTACAGTACATAATCATTTTAACATTTGTGCTTCACAAGAAATCCTTCACATAGAATAATCATTCCATTTGTACACAATGCACATATAATAAACAAGTTACACATATTTTTCATATTATTCATCGTAACTGCGTTTACATACGCCATCAGCGGCGCCGGTCAAGGTGTTGTTGCGTTACACATTGTCCTGCTGGAACTGCCCAAGTTCGTCGGTATGTTCAATGGACATGAATGGACGCAGGTGACGAACCAGGATGCGTGCTCACGTATCACCTGTCAAAGTAGTTTCTAGACCTATCAGGGGCCCCATATCACCCCAACTGCACACGCCCTACAACATTCAGAGCCTCCACCAGATTGAGAATTCCCCTGCTGACACGCAGGTTCCATGGATTCCAGGCCTGTACACGTCCATCCACTGGATACAATTGGAAACGAGATCCGTCACAGCGGGCAACATGTCTCCAGTCATCAACAGTCCAATGTCGGTTCTGACGAGCCTAGGCGTGTCGAGCAATCAGAAAGGGTACCGATGGCGTTTCGTTGAATGTTTCGCATGAAGACACTTGTTGATAACCAAGAATTGAAATCCGCAGCAATTTGCGAAAGGGTTGTATATCTGTCACGTAGTGAACGATTCTATTCAGGTGGAGGTCCCGTTTTTGCAGTATCTTTTTCCGACCACAGCGAAGTCGGAGATTTTGATGTTTTACCGGACTCCCGTTATTCAGGGCGCAGTCGTGAAATGCTTGTATGGTAAAATCCTGACTTCATTACTACTTTGTAGTTGTTGTGTCTTATCTCTCGTGCTCCGACTAGAACATCACGTGCAAACTCAATTTAATCGTGATAATCTTCGATTGTAGCAGCAGTAACAGTGAAACACGTCCACTGATTGATACATTAACCTAAAGTGTTTCTGAAATATTAATGCTATCTATCTGTGTGTTAATTATTTCAGTATTTTATCAGTGATCAATGCCCCATGTTTATGTATGTTTCCCCATATTTATATATGTTTCCACCCGTGTGACTGAAGTTGTACGTTCAAGTGTGCTCTTAATAATGACTGCCGCGCAATGGCTTACAGTCGCCGCCTCGCGATCAAGGCCTCGTTTTGCTGTAGTTAAGAACGCATGGCTTCGTTTGCGCTAACGTCTGTTGGTGGGCCAGAGACAAGCTTACTTGGCGAGATGGCGAGGGGGCCGTGTTCTTAGTGTCGTACCAACCTAATCTTAGACGAAAGAGGTGACAGAAGACCTCTCTGGGAGCGGCTGAAGAGGGAATTGTCTTGGCCAGGTAACAAGTGTTGGTATACACTAGTTTCTGAACGCACTATGAGTCGCTTTTAGCGCGCTCTACATCCGGTGTGTGGTGGGAGAGATTTTTCCGAGGCCTTAGAGCTTCAGTCTTAACTCTTCAGCAGCCCGCAGTGGCCGAGCGGTGTGCGGCGCCAGTCACAGTCTGCACGGCCGCTACGGTTGGGGGTTCGAATCCCCCCTTGGGCATGTATGTTTGTGTCGTCTTTAGTATAAGGTAGTTCATAAGTAGTTTGTAACTTACATTTCCAGATCTCAACTGCCCGAGATCTTGCTAATTTTAATAACAGGCTACTTTCAACAGGTCTAATGATGCACAAGACACCTGTTTTATATAGGTGTTGCCGACCGCAGTGTCGTCCTCTGAGTGTTTACATATCGCTGTGTTTGCATAGGCATGTGTATACCAGTGTCTTTGGCTCTTCAGTGTAAATAAATACTAAGCAGATTCCTCGTACCGATCCATCGAGTATGGAGCCAAAGCGTATCCATCCGTGTCGTTCTTCTTAATGTTCTAACGTACCGGCACATAACCGACGCCTAAATATTCTATTGAGATGTTCTCATAATTGCTATAGTAGTACGCCTTACTGCTTGCAAATTATGATGTCCAAACGAACTACTATAGTCGGGCAGAAACAGGACGATCCATGGCTCCGCCTACTGGACTGGGAGACCGCCCTGGCCGCGGAAACGGGATGCAACCGCGTTGCCAAGTCGTTAGTTCGCTGCTGGACAGTATAGCTACCGGTTGCTGTTGTGTGACAGAACTGGCAAAAGTGCACAGCGCAGTCGGACGCGCGCATGCAGAGAGCAACGTTCCCGTTTGCCTTACTCCAACGGTCTGCTGCCGCAGCCGGTGCTCAAAGCCGATTGGCGCAAGCACCAGAGATAATTGTATTTCGGCTCGACAGTAAAATTGTCTAAAGCAGAGGTCAGTAAGTAATCTTGGGTGTAGCCGGATACTTTCGAAAATTTTTATCGGGGCCCAGAAGTAAAACCACATATTTCTTATCAATTTTTTATTTTAATTTTCAGTCTTAAAATAATACGAAATACAAAACATGTGAAATAAAAATGTATAATAATCTAGTAAAACTTATGATATTTGCTATTTATTTATTTATTTCTATTTTCACTAACAAAAAGTATTAAATAAAATCAGTCAAACTTATATTGAAAAATCCAGTATCAGGTCATCATTAAACATACTATTTTTTGTTTATTTTTCACTAAAAAAGGTTTGAAATACAATGAACTGTGAATATTTGTCTTTAAAAAAATCAGCGCAAGAAATTACATTTGCGGTGTCGAGCCAGTTTCTTAAAGTTAGATTCACACGCAGAGCAGCTTAAGCGAATATTCAAGGTGGGCGGCCGTTAATCTTGAGCGATACTTATTTAAATGACATCTGACACATGTGGGAGGCCAAAGATAGTAGCTAGGTAGACGGCTAATGTTTTGTAATTTTCTTATTTTTCCGAGACATGTTCACTCCACAATTCGTCAGGGGGTTCATTTTTATATGTTTTCAAGGAAAAGTCAACCTGCAAGCCTATTATCTGCATTTGGAGTAAAGGCTTTGAAAGGTGGAACAACTTCGCAGTCACATCCGTCCGTTCTGCTGCTGCAAAATCCTCAAAAGTTGATTTTTTAAGAGTACAAGAATGGTGTTTAAATGGATATGCCCTGACAGTCTAAATAGAAGTTTCAGAGACTGTAAGAGTATGAAGCCTATTTATAGAATACTCTTGGTCATTAGATAAAGTTCTTGTGCTGCATTCGTGTGTACAGGGCTTTTATTGCGAATCACCGGCCATCTTTCTCCGTTTTGCAGCCACTCGTCAGTTTACCCTTCAGCGTTAAACATCATGACAATTATTTATTTAATCTACCTATAGCAATCATTAAGGGTTCTAATCATTCAGCAGTTAATTGTAAAAATCTAGGAAAATTATAAAGGTGGCTCTCATAGGAATTGTTTATCTACAGAAAAAAGTATTTTTAATATAATTTTAGTATGTAACTCATACTTTCAAAATATTTTTGGTGGTCCAGTTTTTGGCCTTCTGCGGTCCGAACTTGGACCACGGTCCGCCAGTTGCCGACCGCTGGCCTAAAGTCTAAAATAAAAACGAATATTGTGGCCTCAACTTGTCATTTACAGACGTTTGAAGCTGTTTGATATGTGGGTGTTGGACTGTTTAATGAGTTTCCTGGTATAATAAAAGGGGGAGCTTTCACCAGACGAGCGAGAAGCATAGCAGCAGAAAAACAGCATGGCGTCTCCTCTGCCTCTTAGGATAGTCAAAGTAACTTCCAGTAGTGGAACGTACTCGCAGCTACGTCAGAACTCGTCCTAGCGCTCCTAAATACCCCGGCTGAATCGTCCGCCATGTTTTCCCCGACATGGTTGGAATCGCGCTCCACTACCAGCGTAGAGGCGCATGCCCTGCCATCTGTCACAAACAATTTTACGAAAACTAATTGCTAGAAATATTAAATTTTTTCGCTACTTAAATCTTTATATGTCAGAATTGTGACGAAATGCTCATCATTTCGTTAATAGTCATAGTTAATAAGAGATTGGCTTCGAAATAAGAGACTGTGCTACGTTAGGAAAAGTTTGCAGTGAAAAATAGAGGCTGCTACGATATTCCGTTTGGTGCATGCTGCACCATATGTTGATGCGGATGAAACTTTCCTATTAGATTGAATTTTATTTTCGACTTAGGAGGAGATCTTTACCTTTCACTCATACCGCTAAACTTTATTTTATTTAGCGCACTCATTTCCGATGGCGATAAGGCCAGAATGAACCATTGCGTATCTCATACACGATTATAGGTATCAAAATGATATTTTGACAAATGATAATATGCAAAGAGGGGAGTACTTTGCCACACGGTTACTATCGCAAAACTTCATTAACTGTCGCGTTATTCAAGGAAATATATATTTGTAGAATGAAAAAGAGTAAAGTTATTGATTTATTATTCGATTTGCAGATATTCCTTCGTCACTAACAAATATTTATTTCTTTGCTTCTTGTCCAATGTGTTTCAGAGCCACTACTTCCGTTTCCAAAACCTAATAGGAGTTACTTTTCCTTCAGTTTAACGCCTAGAGAATACTTGAAAATAATAGATAACAAGGATCTCTTCACTAGCTAACGAACTGACTTGTTCTCATTTCCTCACATAATAAAGCACTCTGTATTGAGATATTTAGAATATCGTTTTTATATAACTGAAAAATTGAAATTGCATATTACATAGAGACAAAGCACTTTTGTAGTTTGCAACTATTAAATTTAATGGGTTAAAAGACGTCAGTACCAGTATTTTCAAGTATGGATGTTATGCAGTAACAACATGTGCCTAATTATTAGGAACTATAATACGGAAAACGTGTTACTACTAGACGGGCGGGCGGATCTCAGTGCGTCATATTTAACTGACATTATCTCAAGTTATACATTTCTCACAGAGTTGCTGTTTCGAGAGTATGAAAATTTGATGTATTTTGAACATTTGATTCGCTTAACACGTTTGCTACCGTTCACGCTCTGGCGCGTGTAAACGTTACTTGAGTCAGGTGCCGCTTACGCTGTGGCGCTTGGTGCGACCTGGCATCCTATTATGGGTTGTTGTCAACTGGCATCGTCTAATAAAGCTGTATACTCTGGTAGGCACTCAGGGAAGAGTATAAGTGATATGCACACGTACGTGGTTCCAGATTTCCGCGTTTGCATTACCGGCTACGAGCCACACACGCTTCTCATGATGTCATGATAGATTTATGTACTGTTTATATTGTTCATTTGTTGTTTTCACAAAAATACAAATGCAAATAAAAAACCATATAAAAAACTGAAAACTAGAACCAGAACATTCAATGGCTCAAAACTATGAAAATATACTGTCAAAATACGATCACGCGCCAGAGCGTGAAGTGGCATCTAGCATCATCGCGCCAGAGCGTGAACGGCAGCGAACGTGTTAATGTGTTCACCTAACTTCAACAGAAAAAAAGTTCCGCGCATGTCGAAAATTCCGTACCGTCGACATAAAGTGCAAATTCGTAAACTATCAGTATATGCTGTTTATAAATTATTGCCATAAATAAAACTAAAATGAAAAATTAGTGTAGTTCTTAACGAAGACACTGATGAAAGTTCCACGTTCATACAGTGAGTAATTTGCGAGTGTGAGCGAGTTGAATGAAACGCGAGATAACGCGTGAGCTCGTCCGGAACGTGGCAACGCCTACAGCTTGGGGAAAAAATGGCGGACAGTTCAGCTCGGGTTTATAGGAGCCTTAACTCGTCCAGTTCGCGACTATTGCGCATTCGCTCCGGAATCAGGGCCTGGCGCGCGCCTTGTTAGTGGTATCGGCCGCGGGGAAACGTAAACAGGAGGCCCAATTGAGCGTCGCGACAGTCCGGCGACCACGTGTGCGGTCATCAGAGCCAATTGGCGGCGCCGGCGACGGCTATGAAAGCGCGTGCGTTCCTCCCAGGAGGTAATCCAGCGAGCCGTCTGCGTCCAGGCTGGACGCTTGCTACCGCTCATGCCGACTCCTCTCTGGTGGCCATGGTCTGACAGAATGTACAACAATGGACTGTAGGTTGTGCTCAGAGTGTCTGCTAGATGCCTAGGCAGGGCTTGGGAAAAATAATATGATCACCTGATTAGACGCAGTGTGGCACAGCGGTAGAATGCCAGACTATGAATCCAAAGGTCGTAGGTTCGATCCCCGTTACATCCTCGAATTCTTATCATGTCATTTGCCACTTCTTTCACCTCTTGCAATGTTGCTGCTGTGAAAAATATCGAGTAGCACCATGGTTCGGAACCCACGTTAAACTGAAGGTCCCCCTGTAACTGGCTGGGTAAGTCAGTTTCATGGGCCGGCCGCGGTGGCCGAGGAGACTGAGGCGCTTCAGTCACGGTCTGCACGGCCACTACGGTCGGGGGTTCGAATCCCCCCTCGGGCATGGATATTTGTGCCGTCCTAGTTCGTAAGTAGTTCATAAGTAGTTTGTAAGTTTAGGGACTGATGACCCTATAGTTAAGTCCCATAAGCTTTACAAACATTTGAACATTTTCAGTTTCATGGTCGGAGGAAGGCATACCACCTCCAAACAGGACCGTGCTTAGTAAAGCGCTGTGGTGTTCAAACCAATCTTCGGATTGTTGACTCCTTAATATAGAGCCAATATTTATTAATTAGTAAGGACTTGGGCCTCCATTGGCTTTGAGAACAGCTGCATCTCTTCAGGAAATTCATAGTCGACACGCAGAAATTGTCCCCAGCCAATGAGAAGTCTCTATGCTGTCAGCCAGTGAGATGCTCAAATACTGTTCGTTGCGGATTTTGTACCGCCTATTTTCTATTTATACAAGTTTGTCATCCTTCGAGGTGATCTGTTCAATTAATTTATAACGTAAAACAGCGAAGATCGCTACTTACCTTTGTTAAGATCACTGGTTTCGGCAGATTAAACTGCCATCATCTGATCTTTCATTTCATACAACACATAACAAAGGAAACTTTAAAAACGTACTTCTTATTGATGGATGTCACAATACAAATAAAGTATCAAACTCCTCATGCTTTAACGTGATGTGGTCACACTAAAGTTAAAAAATAAAATTGAATATCGCTTACCAGTCTGGGATCCGTACAGGACTTCGTTGATAGAGAAGTTGAGGCTCATTTAGTATGCGCGAAACTGCCACGATGGTGATCACCAAATGGGTCACAGGCGTTGCAAGACAGACATTCTGCATGGCAGTATGGGGCTTCTGTCATAGTTCCAAGAGCGTATGCGTCTCGAACAGTTTATCTCGCTAAAATGCGATGATAAAATTAGGGAGATTAAGAGACTTTCTGCTGAAAATTGACTAATCAAAGTGCGTGCGCAATTTGCGCCTGCATGTAAATCAGCCGCCAGCGACATAGCGAGTGCGTCTATACCGTCAATGATCAATAGTTTGTGTTGAGTGTGGAGTTCTAAATTTACGAGTTACTTTATTATGCGCATGCGCAGAAGGAAGGAACAGCAATGGTGTCTGTTAACATCGGAAGTTAACCTAACGCCTTGTTGGAATGGCCGAGTGCTCTAAGACGGCTTGCTGCGCGGTTGCTCTCCGTCGGAGACTCGGGATCTCTCTCGGGCATGGTTGTGTGTGTTATCCTTGAGGTATGTTTCAGTTGGTTTAAGTGGTTTGGAAGCCTAGGGACTGATAACTGCAGTAGTTAAGTCCCATAGATTTACAAAAATTTGAACATTTGATTTAGTTAACCTATCGTGTCGAGCTCACTCAAATTATAGAATGCTTTCTCATCTTCTTAAATATTATTTTGTTGTTTGCTTTGTGTTCTCATCACACCTAAAAAGGCAGCGGTGGATTGGCCGCGCGCTGGACCTAGCTGCGGAGCGCGCGGTTGTTCCCTGTCGCCGGCCGCAGTGGCCGAGGTGACTGAGGCGCTCCAGTCACGGTCAGCACGGCCACTACGGTCGGGGGTTCGAATCCCCCCTCGGGCATGTATATTTGTGCCGTCCTAGTTCGTAAGTAGTTCATAAGTAGTTTGTAAGTTTAGGGACTGATGACCCTGTAGTTAAGTCCCATAAGCTTAACAAACATTTGAACATTTGTTCCCTGTCGGAGATTCGAGTTCTCCCTCGGGCATGGGTGTGTGTGTGTGTGTTGTCCTCAGGTTAGTTGAAGTAGTTTGTAAGCCTAGGGACAGACAACCTTAGTAGTTAAGTCCCATACATTTACAAACATTTGAACATTTTCGAACATGGAAAAGGTTTCAGCAGAGCCTGGTATTCTTTTCCTACAAGCGTTCTCGTAAAAGAAATGAAATACCTAGAAACAGAAAGGTATTTACGATTTACAGGGAAAAAGCCTACACTATGCTTAAATACGAATGTAAATATACGAACGTGTTTTAATGGAAATTATTTCAACAGTGAAATAATCAGAATTATTATAAGACAAAATTGTTTTCGACTTAATTTGATAGTTAGCAAGAGAACAAGATATGAAAACTAAAATAAGAGGCGCTTATTACTGCCTTTTCGATATTGTTTCATGTGCAAGTAAAATTTTCTTCAGCAAATAGATGTATAAGTTCTGAAATATTTGGACGGCACTTATCGTATTTTTTCCGGCCTGAATAGTTACAGAATTTGCCACATAGTATTTGACGAAAATATCAACTATGTATTACCCTTTCGTGATAAAAAAAACCTCAATATCATTTCCTGCCCCGACGTAAAAAGTGCTTCACTTCATCATTCTGGTGCGAAAGTACAAAGCAGACGACTCTACAATTTTTGTTCTAATTTCTAAATGGAAACGACCACTCGATACAGGCGAGACGCAGTAGGGGAATAGCATGTTAGAGGCGCTGCAGTAGACACACTCGTCTCGAGTAGTCAGCCGAGACAAGAAAATAATGCAGTCTTTGGTTCGCCTTTCCCACGACATTATCTACCTGTTCTTTCCAGTTTAAGTCTGAAGTAATAGTAATTCCTAGGTATTTTGTGGAGTTTACGGCCTTCACTTTTGATTGATTTATCTTGTAAACAAAGTTTAACGGATTTCTTTTCGTACTCATGTGGACGACTTCACACTTCTCATTATTTAGACTCAATTGCCAATTTTTACACCACAGTGATATCTTATTCAGATCGTTCTGCAGTTGGTTTTTGATCTTCAGACGATTTTACTAGACGGTAAATGACGGTGTCATCTGCAAACAACCTAAGAGAGCTACTTAGATTTTCCCTTAAATCGTTTATGTAAATAAGGAACAGCAGAGGAGCAATAACAGTACACTGTGGAACGCCGGGTATCACCTCTGTATTAGTCGATGCCTTACCATCGATTACTACGACCTCTGTCCTCTCTGATAGGAAATCCCCTATTCAGTCGCAAATTTGGGGCAATATACCATAACCACGCAATTTGATTAAAAGGCTTTGTGAGGTACGGTGTCAAAAGCCTTCTGGAAATCAAGAAATACGGAATCGATTTGTGAACCTTTGTCGATAGCATCCATCACTTCGTGTGAGTAAAGAACTAGTCGTGTTTCGCATGAACGATATTTTTTAAATCCGTGTTGACCTTGGGTCAAGAGATAAATGGTCAGTACTGTCTTGGGATACCCTATTCCACGCCTGTTCCATCTGTTCTTCAAGAGTTGAAGTTTGATGAGTCGCCCGTCTCAATTGTCATCATATCCCAGATCATGCTGGCCAGGCACGTTGCAGAGCACGTTGAGTTTCATGAGAGATGTATAACGATAATTATCCTGTAGGAACAACACATCACCTTCCTGATCAAAGAATGGCAAAACAAGGGGTCTGCACGTACCGAGCGCTGGTCAGCGTCCCCTCCTTATACAACAAAGGCGCACGAGAGTTGTACCAGAGTCGAACATTAGAGTCACGAAACTCCCAGGGATTTTTTGCAACTTCGCTACTGCAGCGCTGTCAAGCGGCTGAGACGTAAAAACATATCCCGAAACGATTGAGTAATGAATGTGTATTTGGAGTGAAGCAGTACATTCAAAATACCTTCGTATTTACGAGCTTTTGTGACGCTACAAATTGTAGCAACTATCAATATTTTAATTCAGAAATCTGTCATTTAAAAAGGATGCTCAGAAATAAGAGGATAATGTTACAAATAACAAGTGTTCATTTACGGTGGTTAGGCATAGAAGTAAATCTTTAACAATTCATTCACGTCCAAACTTCTGCTTTTAATCAGAATCACAAATACTTGACCACTATTTCATGATATGACTGCTGTATAAAAGTAATGTCTGAATGCTTTCAATAGTAGTTAACTCTTTCAGTAGAGCCTGCTTAGTTTCGCACTTCACTTTCACAAAAATTATAAGCCCATATAGCAACATATTTTGCTGATTACCTACTAGTTTCACAAAGTGAATGCGCAGCTACAAATAAATAATATGTCGATATATAAACTGTTAATAGTAGCACATTATAATCTTGAAGATATTCAGTTTGATACCTACCAAGTAGCTAAAGGATAAATATGTAGTCATTCCGTGACAAGACGTAATAAAGTTGAACAACAATTCGTCAACTGCTACTAACATTTCTCCATTGCATGCGGTATATTATGAAAAACGGATGTGTATTGTAATAGAGGAGAATAAGAACGTTATTACATGTATCCAATTCTGAATATCAAGTCGCATTTTCCACACTATTTCATAGTAAGAACTGAAGACTAGAATCTCACGCTGGTTTCATTCATAGGCGGCAGACTTCTACAACGCCGGAATATAAAAGTTGATCCCAGCATAAGACAATTCTCTTTTTGACTATATCGATGAATAGCTCAAACATTGCTGTACCTGTTGCAAATACGGATTTTAGTGTACGTACATTGTATTTGTTTTAGAAAATAGGGAATTTTACTTCCTGGTTGCACCTCGAAGGTGTTCAACCGTCCCACATTTTCTGGGATGTCCCACATTTTAAGGTAGTTTGTAAATGTTCCGCGCGGGACGATATTTGTCCGGCAATTGTTTTGTTTTATATCTGAACATAGATTCGTGTTATTGTTATCGGTATGAATTTTCAAGTGCAAGTGCAATGAGCTGAGAATGAGTTTCTAGGTTGGTATGAATGGGCACTGAAATATCTCGTCTCAAGATTTGATTTTCCAGATGAGAACATACTGTTTAATATACGTATTTTGTCTCTGAGGAAATAGATCGACTTCAATATTGTCCTGAAAGTTGTTCTTGATTTACAATTACAAATTAAACATGGTATTGACGAATTATATTCATAATTTTTTGTTGAAATAGTCTAATAACATTGCTGCAGCGAACAAATGTGTAGGAAATTCTTGTTTAAAATGAGGGATGGTTATTTTAAACTTGGTACCCCAAGAAAAGAAAAATAATAGTAATTTTTTAAACGTGGTACAATTCATGTTTTCTGTTCCTCTATCAAATGCCTTTGCAGAAGGAACCTTTAGCCGGGAGAAAATTGCATGATCATACCTTAGGAACAGACTTGATAATAATTAAATCAGAAATACAGAAAAAATAAATTTTGGAGTGATTTGTATAGATTTCTATAATGCTGTACTGAAATTTTATCTTATTCGCTGATGTTAAGGTTTTTTTCTATTCTTATAAGGAGGTTGAAACTTACAAGAAGTGCTTTTCATGCCACAAACATGTATTTTTTTTAAAACAAATGTAATAACATTTAGGTTATGAAATGTCCTGCACGCCTACTTATATTATTATTTCAGCATTTTTTGTATGTTTTCATTTAGAGCAGTATTTTCAATTTGTGGGCCGTGAACCCCGCGGGGTTGCTTAGTCTTGCTCGGGGATCGCCGTCACAGGTGGAAGTACTTCCACTATCAGGAGATAGATATCAGAGATATCAGATATCAGAAATATCAGATATATAGATATCAGAGATGGGAGATCAGTAACACAAAAACGCATGTCTAATTTATCTAATATTAAAATTACGGAGTTGCTTGTGTAACATTGATTATTAATTAAATAGCTCATAAATTGTTTTACAATACAATGAGTTAATGATGAAAACCCGCAAAATCTGAGAACAGATTTCAAGTACTAATCGATAGGTAAAAGAACATAATACAATAAGTAATTCTGAAAAAATCGAAAAACGAAACAATCTACTTCGTTACGAATTGTCTGTACAGTTGGACCTTCCTTAACCCACTCATTCCCAGTTTTGTACCTGGGCAAAATCGTATTAAAAGTTGATTTATATCGAATTTTGTGCAGCAATCCTTAAAGTTGCATTTTTGTTGATGAACAACATCTTTCTAGTATGACATTTTGGTACGGCGTGTAGCCACTTCTGAGGCATTAATCTCCCCGTCTTGGAGGTTGTGTTGCGTTGCCGTCTGTACGTGGCTGAGAGTGTGAGCGTGAGTGTGTTTAATTTTATTTCATTCCAGTAGTGAATTATATTGTCTTTGGTGCTGTGGCGAAGATAACGCTAGCATTACTGGTATGGCAGTGTTAACTATCAACAAAAGAACATCCAAGTAATAAAATGCCTCGATACAAACGCCTGTGTTGTGCATGAAATACATGACATAAAAAAATCAGTAGTTCGACCAAAAATTTTAAAACGCATATATAGATGTTTACTGCACTGTATTAACACAGAAAACACTGAATTTTAATTTTTCAAAAGCAAAAGTGAAGGCCGTAAACTCCACAAAATACCTAGGAATTATTATTACTTCAGACTTAAACTGGAAAGGGCACGTAGATAATGTCGTGGGAAAGGCGAACCAGAGACTGCGTTTTATTGGCAGAAACCTTAGAAGATACAACAGAACTACAAAAGAAATTGCATACACTACGCTTGTCCGTCCATTTTTGAAGTATTGCTGCCCAGTGTGGGATCCTTATCAGGTGGGTTTGACGGAGGAAATCGAAAGAGTCCAAAGAAGGGCAGCTCGTTTCGTATTGTCACGATACAGGGGAGACAGCGTTACGGAAATGATACAGGATCTGGGATGGGAATCATTACAACAACGGCGCTTATCGCTGCGGCGTGGGCTCATTACGAAACTCCAATCGCCAACATTCTCCTCCGAATGCGAAAATATGTTGTTGACTCCCACTTACATAGGTAGAAATGATCATCAGAATAAAATACGAGAAATCAGAGCTCGAACGGAGAGATTGAGGTGTTCATTCTTCCCGTGCGCTATTCGAGAATGGAATGGGAGGTAAATAGTATAGAAGTGGTTCGATAAACTCTCTGCCAGGCACTTAAATGTGATTTGCAGAGTATCCCATGTAGATATAGATGTGGGACTGAAAGGGTTAATGAGCATAATTCGCTTCTGAGTTTTGCCTAAAATGCAAAACACTGTTTAAGCAATGAATATTTTTCTGTCGGAAATCTTGTAAAAATAGGATAATGTGCTCCATTGCGAAAAATAGACAAAACAAACTTCGCCCAACAGATTAAAAGAAAGCTGTAGCGAAAGATGACATTTGTTTCTTTCGAGATAACACAGTTTTGTTACTGTTCGTGAGAAAGGGGGTGGGTTAGTCAGTATATTTTTACTTGGAAGGGGTTCGCATTTTCGTAAAAATTTGAAAAACATTGATTTAGAGGAAGGGAATGGTGAAAAATGCACAAAAAACATCAGGAAAATATACCAGATGATAAAAAATTGAGTATAAATTTGAAAACTTAATACATCACGGAATAATGTAGATAGAGAGATAAAAATTGATACACATGCTTGGAATGACATGGGGTTTTATTAGAACAAAAAAAGTTCAAAAAAATGTCCGACAGATGGTGCTGGACAGCAAAACGTCAGTGGCTGCTACCGTGACGGGAGAGAGGTACACCGATATGTTACAAAATCGCTTCATCCCCAGCCTGGCTGATAAACACCTGCTGGAACGTACGATTTTTATGCAGGATGGCGCTCCACCCCATATTGCTAGACGCGTGAAAGATCTCTTGCGCGCGTCGTTTTCCTCAGTTCGTGCGATGATTGGCTTTGGTGTTACCTGAAGTCGCAAGTGTATCGTGATCGATCGACATCTCTATATATCTAGTTGTTGGAGTAAACACGCAAGATTTTAGGTAGTTGTAGAAAAATATCTAGAGTATATGCTGTCAGGTTTTATAATTTTTGTGAATTATTTCAATCTGCGTATTGCATTTAATTTAAGTGCGGGCAGTTTTTGCCCCCCCCCTCCCCCCCTTAGACATCGGTGAGAAAACTTTTCTCATTAAAATATTTCTCAGTACGACAGATAGAAATGCAGTTTCTGACTTTTGGTACCGCTGTATTAAGTTCCCATTGTTTTGAAATAAATCTCCATTGCTGTTAGAGCAGTTCTACATTACTCGCAGGTCTAATTAAATTTCTCGTCAGTATCAGAATTACTGCAACTGTTCAAGCTGTTGACTTTTATTCAAGAGGAAGACTAAAAATATAAAAGGGAAAAAGGACAAGATGACAAAAGTGTCTATTGTTTGTTGCAGGTGTTCCAAGTATGTGTGTTCCACTCATTCTACAAAAACAATCATATACACAAATTGTAAAATTGAAAGTGAAAGTGAGTAAGAAGGAAAACCTCAATTGTAATTTTTACTTTGATTTTCTGTTTTCGTATTTGTGGTTTGGTATTGTACGTTCTTTATGATTTCTTAATACTAGTCTGATGTATATCTAAGTGTTAGTTTCATGATAAAAATATAATAACATTTCTCATATTCATTACTTTATTTGTTGTGTTTGCATCTGTTATAATGTTCCTGATAACTATGGAAAGTGTGTTTTGCAACCTAATAAAGAAATTCCTAGTTCATTAAATAATAAAAAAATAAATAAACAAACAAAAATAAATTGTTAAAAAGTGAAAAGAACGTGAGGGCAATTTTTGCCCCCATCCTTAGACATCCATGTGACATATCCGAGCTTAGTGGTGCTAGGGCTAGGGATGCTGAAAGACAACATTCGACGTCGATGCCTGACCATAACTCCGAACATGCTTTACAGTGCTGTTAACAGCATTAGAATAAAATAAAATAAAATAAAATAAATGTTTGTAAATCTATCGGACCAAATTGCGTGGTCATCAGTCCGTAGCTTACAAACTACTTAAGCCTAGGTAAACTAACCTAAGGACAACACACACACCCATGCCCCAGGGAGGACTCGAACCTCCACGGCGAGCAACCGCGCGCTTCTCAGCGAGACGCTTTAGACCGCTCGGCCACTCCACCGCGGCGTTAACGACGTTATTCCTCGCTTACAGCTACTGTTGAGGAATGATGGTGAACATGTTGAGCATTTCCTGTAAAGAACATCGTATTTGCTTTGTCTTAATTTGTTATGCTAATTATTGTTTTTATGATCAGATGAAGCGCCATCTGTCCCCATGTCATTCCAAGCATGTGTGCCAATTTTTACCTCTCTATCTACATTATTCCGTGATTTATTAAGTTTTCAAATTTATACTGACTTTTTGATCACCCGGTATTTATCTATGTTATACATTAGTGAGAGTAGTTTTGGACGACAATGGGGAAACTGGGACTGGCAACACAATGGTATTGAAACTTTTACAATTTTTGTATTTTTAACACTACAGCTAAAATGCAGTAGTCTCCGAAAATTGTGGAATGTCATCCTTTTATGACCGTCTTGTCCCTTAAGGCCCCCCACACACGAGCGACGAATCGCTGCAATTCGTCGAATGCGATATCGCTGGAATCCGTTGCTCGCCTGCCCCTCGCCACACACGAGCGATTTGTCATGCAATTTCTACGAGTGTTACGAAGGCATATGTGTTGGCAAATTCTGGAATGGAAAAGGCTCTTCTACTTTTAACAGCAGTTACAGTTGATTTGTGCATCCTGACGAGAATATTTTAAATAAAAAAAAAAATTAAAAATTAGAAACGGGAACTGCAATTGTTTTGAATCCGTTTTCCTAGAAAGTTCTGGTTTTGTTACACTTTTAGTGCCGCCAAGTGGATTGTATACATCTTTCTAATGTAAAAATGCATTTTGTTTTTTCGTTTATTACTCCTCAAATCCTTTTTATTGGTACATCTTATAGTTTAAGTTTAAGTAACTACGCTACACAATTCGTTTTTCAGTCTCGATGTGTCTACAGAATGTTGTAAATAGCCGTACTACTGACTACCATGACTATAAATTGTGAAAAAGGAAGCTAGTTCGTATGAAACGATTATGGTCTTCACTACAGCTTTGTTGATTTGCCCTGAACAATTAAATACCCTTTTAATATTATGATACCTATTAATCATTCTGTGTCGAAGTTAAAAATTTTAATAAAACCTGCATTTGTTTAATAAATAAATCAAAATCATCAGATGGAACTCAACTTTTTCTTGGCTAATACTATGAACCAGTGGCGTAACTAGGACTTTTTTTTTGGGGGGGGGGGCATAGATCTGCTTGACATGCAAAATTATAGTCAGTTTCCAGACAAACTACCATCTACCAATCCTGTTGAAGAAACCAATTCACTCCCATCCAATGAAAGCTTATGGTAAAACACCCCAAGTTTCCAATCTTTACCTTTACCAGATTGCTGTTATACAATTTTTTTTTTAATTTTTTTTATTTTTTTAATTTTTTTTTTTTTTTAGCTTTCAGGGGGAGGGTTCTATCTCCCTCATCCCCCCACCTCCCAAAGTTACGCCACTGCTATGAACGTTCTACCAAGTCGAGTGCTATGAGCACAAGCTTCAAAACGCTGATCACTGCAGAAATTCTAGGGTGCACTTTGTATTACTTCTTAATATAAGTGAAAACGCATTGCGCAGAGAGTTCGTGATCCTCGAATAATTATTCATTGTAACGTGAAGTTTTAGGTTTCAGAAATTACTGCAACCAGTCGTCTTTTGTTTCTTCTTAATGAAGATTTATTTAAACCATTACCGGTTTCAAGCTGCCTAGCAGCTCATCATCAGGTGATATACATTTATTGCAAATTACGTTTGTATAGTTATGCGCTTCACATTTAATTTGTCCATATTTGGTCCGCTTATGGATAGGATTTCACTACACTTCCTTTCCATCAACACACCACAGCAATTCCCACTCAAAGTTGTGGTAATGGCTGTAAAGTCGTAATGTGTGCGAAGTTTTTGTTAATTTTACCACTTAAAAGTCGTGGGAGTTGCTGTGGTGTGTTGATGGAAAGGAAGTGTAGTGAAATCCTATCCATAAGCGGACAAAATATGGACAAATTAAATGTGAAGCGCATAACTATACAAATGTAATTTGCAATAAATGTATACCATCTGATGATGAGCTGCTAGGCAGCTTGAAACCGGTAATGGTTTAAATAAATCTTCATTAAGAAGAAACAAAAAAGGCGACTGGCTGCAGTAATTTCTGAAACCTATTTCAAGAAACAGTCGCAGGTTCCAACACAATGGATAAAAGTTTTACGTGAAGTTATTATTGAGCGTGGAAAAGCGAAACTAATCACAAAACATGGTTGATAACTAAAGAAAGGAGTCACAGGCATACTAGCACACATTGCTGCTAGAAGCATCCAGACAGCCATATTGCACCCACAAATCGCATGCGATCTGCCAGATTGCCTGGGATTTCCATGCGATCAGCGTTTTGTCCAGACACGTGCGATCTATGAAGCGATCGGTCGGCCATGCGACGGATTGCTGCGATCCGTCGCTCGTGTGTGGGGCCCTTTATTGCCTTATCCAACAGCTGGTCGCACTACCTCGTCCTCAAGTGGCGGCTATGTGGCGTGAGAACAGAATCGAAGCCTCGTTGCGGGCGGCAGATTGTGATGCGGCCCGTGGCGGGCTGGGCGTTTGCACCTGGCGGAAGGGCCGACGCATTCAGCGGCCGACGACCTTTGCTCCGGGCCAGCGCGCCCAGCCTCGCTGCGTCCACAATGGGAGGGCACTGAGCGCCGGGCTGGCTGTTCTGACCCCACACCAGGGGACGCCCTGCAAGGGTTAAAGCTCTGTATAGGGAAAGTATGGCCAGCCTGCTAGCGTCGGCCATACTGGGCCTATTCCGCTGGTGCTTACACACCGACCGCTACCACGTTCCCAGCGCTTAACAATACTTATCAACCGATTTTGAGAAAAATATTCAATGGAAAAATTTATTTTTTTCACATATTATAGTGTGATATATACGCTCGATAATGATCTCAATTTCTATTCATTATTACTTATAGTTTCCACGCTACATTAAATTAAGTAAACTACTGTGCAAAATTTTGAAGAGTTTGCAGAGGAAAAATCGCATTGCGTAGACTTTTCGTATGGTTTATTGTAGCTCATACAATGCTGCGGACGAAATGTAGGTAAGATATCGAAATTTTATTTAAGGTTCAGAGCAGAACGATAACTCTTTTCATTCTCGAGATACAGCGTGTTATATCCGACGGACAGATGCGGGAACTTCGCGTAGTTTTGTCCATGCGAACGTGGCTGCTCTACGGAATACTTATCGTCCGATTTTATGAAAACTGGTTTGTGGCTCCAGATCTAAAGAGTTCACCTATAAATTCGGACTGACCTGTACCGTAGCAAAATATTTCAATAGACCGCGAACATGTCGTCATCGGAGCATAGTGTAAATTAAGAAAACAATTTGAGATCATGGAAAAGTCTTTGAGTATTATCTTGTTTATTATGTACTTATATCTTACATGAACTACGAAAAATGCAAGGAGATACCCACTACATGTCTTTTACCAGAAACAGAAATTAAATGTCTTTACAACGCCAATTACATTTGAATGTCTAATATTTGTCTTGTTTCAGTTCTCTGTTTTCTGTAATGATACACATGAAAACGAATGAGAAAAGCTTGTTTATGGAACGGTATGTTAATTTCATATCTAAACGAGAATCTAGTTCACTCACTAATATGTAAAAAGTGTATTTTAGACAACTACCTGTAGACAAAATCAACAACGCATGAATAATTTAACCTCACGACATTGTGCAGGAATTTTCTTTACAAATTTATTAAAGTTAAAAATATATAGGTATCTGCTGCTTAATTTATTTGTCAGCGAATCTTTAATCTATTAATTTACATATGAATTAAAATCATCACAACACAAGAACCGAAGTGCTTCTGGACTTCTAGTTTTCTCTGACGACTTTCATCATCCAGACTTCATCTTCCTGTATTTCTGATACCTAATGAAAGTACTATAATGTTTACCTCCCCTCTACGCTTCTTAAAAACACCCAAAAGTACAACACTGTGGCATTATCAAACCGAAACATACGAATATTCACAAGGTTACTCATCGGAGCCAAGCAACGTATAGGACCAATATGGCGAAAAGAAGCATGTGACTGGATTTCAGCCAATCAAGAGCTGCAGACGGCGGCACGCAGCGCGGAAAAGGATGGCCATACTTTCCATATACAGAGCTTTAGCAAGGGTCAGGCGGCGAAGAGTTGTCGTGCACTGGCCAGCTTGTACCAACCTATTAACAAACTACTCTACATTAGGGTGACCAGACATCCCGTATTTCTACATCTACATACATACTCCGCAATTCACCGTAAGGTGCGTGCCGGAGCGTACACTGTACCACTACTAGGCATTTCCTTTCCTATTCCACTCCCAAATAGAACGAGGAAAAAAAGAATGCCTATATGCCTCCGTACGAGCCCTAATTTCTTTGTCATCTTTACGCGAAATGTAAGTAGACGGCATCAAGATCGTACTACACTCAGCTTCAAATTCCGGCCCTCTAAATATACTCAACAGAAATTCATGAAAAGAACGTCGTCTTTCCTCCAGCGATCCCCAATTGAGTTGCCGGAGCATTTCCGTGACACTCGCGGATCGGTCGAACCTACCAGTAACAAACCTAGCTGCTCGCCTCTGAACTGCCTCTATGTCTTCATTTAAACTGATCTGCTGCGGGTCCCAAACACTTGAGCAATATTCAAGACGTGATCGCACAAGCGTTTTATACGCGGTCTCCTTTACAGGTGAAGTACATCTTCCCAAAATTCTCCCAATAAACCGAAGTCGGCTGTCCGCCTTACTCACAACTGTCCTTACATGTTCGTTTCATTTCATATCGCTCTGCAATGTTACGCCTAGATATTTGAACGACGTGACAGCATGAAGAAGCTCACTGCTAATGCTGTATTAGAACGTTATGGGATTGTTTTTCCTACTCATGCACTTCACCTTACATTTTTCTACAATGAGAGCTAGCTGCTTTAGAAATTTTGTCTAAGTCATCCTGTATGCTATTACAGACGACACCCTCCCATACACCACAGCATCATCAGCAAACAGCCGCAAATTACAACTTACTCTGTCCATCAGATCATTTATATAGATAGAAAATAATAGCGGTCCTATCACACTCCCCTGGGGCACGCCTAACGATACATTCGTCTCTGATTAACACTCGATGTCGAGAACAACGTACTGCGTTCTATTACTTAGGAAGTCTTCCAACTACTCACAAATCTCTGAACCTATTCCATAAGCTCGTATCTTCGTTAGCAGTCTGCAGTGTGGCACCGCGTCGGACGCCTTTTTGAAGTCGAGA
Source organism: Locusta migratoria (assembly GCA_026315105.1). Taxonomy (NCBI): domain Eukaryota; kingdom Metazoa; phylum Arthropoda; class Insecta; order Orthoptera; family Acrididae; genus Locusta; species Locusta migratoria. The sequence goes on from CM048749.1 coordinate 363,116,656, forward strand.
AAAACACAATCCACCTGTTGCCCTTCATCCATGGCTCGCAAGATGTCATGAGAGAAAAGGGCAAGCTGAGTTTCACACGAACGATGATTCCTAAACCCGTGCTGATTCATAGAAAGAAGCTTTTCAGTTTCAAGGAAATTTACTATATTCGAACTGAGAATATACACCAAAATTCTACATGAAACTGAAGTCAACGATATTGGCCTGTAATTGTGTGGGTCAGTTCTCTTTCCTTTCTTATAAACGGGAGTCACCTGCGCTTTTTTCCAGTCACTACGAAACTTCGCGCTGAATTAAAGATTCGCGATAAATGCAAGCTAAGTAGGGGGCCAATGCCGCAGAATAGTCTTTGTAAAACCGAACTGGTATTCCATCCGGACCAGTAGACTTTTTCGTATTTAGCTCTCTCAGCTGCTTCTCTACACCGGAAATACCTATTACTATGTCAAATGTTCAAATGTTTGTAGAACTTATGGGACTTAACTACGGGGTCATCAGTTTCTAAGCTTACAAACTACTTATGAACTAGCTAAGACTAAGGACGGCACAAATATCCATGCCCGAGGGGGGATTCGAACCCCCGACTGTAATGGCCGTGCAGACCGTGACTGGAGCGCCTCAGTCCCCTCGGCCACCGCGGCCGGCTATTACTATGTCCCCCATTTCGAAATTAGTACGTTGATCAAATGATGGTACATTTGTGCGGTCCTCCTGCGTGAAAGATTTCTTAAAGGTTAAATTTACAACTTCAGCTTTCCGTTCGCTTTCTTCTATTGTCCCGGAATGATCAACGAGTGACTGGACAGTGGGCTTTGACCCGCTTATCGATTTTATATAGGACCAGAATTTTTTCGGGTTCTCGGAAAGATCTTTTGGAAAGGTATGGCTGTGGTAATTATTGTATGCTTAGCGCATCGATCTTTTTATAGACGCACGAATCTCTACTAAGTTTTGACTTTTGCATTTTTTTTTTTTTTTTTTTTTTTTTTTTTTTTTTTTTTTTTTTAAATCGAGAGTTCAACAGTCTATGCTTTCTCAGCAGCTTTCTAACTTTATTATTATACCACGGTGGATCTTTTCCATCCTTAATCGTCTTTACTGGCACATATTTCTCTAACCCTTTATTTATAATGCACTTAATTTTAGTCCACAATTCCTCTATAGCCATAGTCCATCGTTCCTTATTTAGCCGAAGTGTCCCATTGTCTCGACAAAATAAATACGGGACGTATTTTGTGTCGTTTTTCGTTAACCGACCCGTAATTTTGACACTTTGTGTCTTTAAGTATCATATACCACAATAAAACGGAATATTAAAGCCAAAGGATAAAGAAAAGTACACTTCTGATCAAAGAAAAGTGTACAAGCGCCGATTTATAAAGTTCTTTGATTGGTAGGTACTATGTAATGCTTTCACATTGCGATAAGTTGTGCATTGGTTATTGCTTGAGGACATAAAATTTAGGATGTCGTCTAAATCATTAAGTATCACCGGTTGGGGTGCTTTCTCACACAAATACGAAAAGGAATTAAGGCGCGATTTATTTCCGAAATTACAACAGGAAAGCGAGCAACTATTTTCAGATTGAACAGAAGTATTTTTTCGGTCGACAGTGGATGTCGACAGCGAGTTTGTAACTCACACTAACAAGGAAAGTACATGGGCTCGAACAAACATATCTGTATGAACGTTTGGTTACAGTATCTCTACGAACACTTCAATGTGCTGGTGAGTGTCGTTTTTATGCAAAACTCTGCAATGATGCTCTAGATAGCTCTGTAGATGTAATTGTAGACGCCATACGCAGTGCAGATGTCTTAACTATAACTTATGCAATAATCATCGTACCTATTCTCTAGCGTATTGTCATTAAAAGCCGTGATGATAGTTGCAACTTTAAGCTTCTTCTCGGGAGACTGTTGGTATTCACTGCCACTGCTTCCATCGCCTCTTCCCGCACTTACCGTAGAACTTGCAATGAGTTGTTTCGTCATTATCAGACCTATTATCATCATTATGTGTTAGTGTATCTAACTTATGCTCATATTTCTGTACCATAACAGATACGAGAAAGCATGCGAATGATTCATCTTCTACACAAATACCATCTTCACGAAGAAGGGTTCTTCGTAACTTCATCTCAATCAATCACAATACATCAGCAGGATTGATTACCAATCGCCGCCCCATCTGACGCTTCACCACACAAATAACGTCACAAAACGCAAGTTCGGAGGCACACTGCACCGTCCCTAGTGGCGAACCGACAGGTCAAAGACACGCAGAGTTTTGCAGATGCGGGAGTATCACTAGTGCAATAACGGATCTTTACACTATCTCTCATACGATTTTGGTGTAAATGTGTTTGTTTGAGCCCAAGTACTTTCCTTGTAAGTAGCTCTTCAGAGCAAAACTTCGTCATAAAGCATGATGTCTTTTCTTGCAAAACGTGCGAATAATGTCTCATAAATTAAGAAATAAGCATCTTGCTGAGAACGAAGGCTTCCTTGCTTTCCATGCGAGTTACTGGAGAGCACTAAATGAACAATGTTAGAAATGTGTGTGCAGCTGTAAAGCATGAATTTATAAATACTGCCTCCGTGAAAAATATTTCTTTCAAATTATTTCAGCCGCGGTGGAGTAGCCGAGCGGTCTAATGCACCTCGCTGGTCACCCTACTCTACATCCAAATCTACATACACACTCCGCAAGCCACTGTACGGTGTGTTGCAGACCACACATGGTAGTAGCACATGTCACTTCCTTTCCTCATGTCATCATCAGTTTTCTGCTATATTAGCAGGTCTTTGGACCTCCATTTTCTACGATCATTGCTTCCTTCTTACAAGGGGACCACGTCGGTATCGGATTTCAGAATTTCTTTATAAGGTACGTGAACCAAATAAGGCCCACCTAACGTTTAGAAATTTCATATGCAGTATGTGTAAGTGATGATATTCCGAGATCGTACGTGCAACGTCCTACAACTAAATTCAATACAAAAATAAATTAAAATGGAAAGTTTATGTAATTAATATCACCACTTTAAAGAAAATATTTAACCCCTGCAAGTGGGCCATGTTAGGAGACTGTTCCTAATACGACCCGTAGCCACATCTAGTTCATATTAACATTCTGAGGCACGTAAATAGGAGGAAAACTGTTGCAATACACTGAAAGAGTTGTAATGCAATTTTATTTTCGACGTAAGTGGAATGAGATGATACATAGAATTTTATATTTAAATTTTTTACAAACGCTTCATACAGTACTGTTGGTCACTTAATTACTTGTTATTACATCTACATGGGATACTCTGCAAATGACATTTAAGTGCCTACTGTTTATCTCCCAATCCATTCTCGAATAGCGCGCGGGAAGAAAGAACACCTGAATCACTTCGTTCGAGCTTGATTTTATGCTGATGGTCATTTCTACCTATGTAAGTGGGAGTCAACAATATATTTTTGCATTCTGTGGAGAATGTTGGCGAAGAGTGTTTCGTAAGTAGCCCACGCCGCAGCGATAAGCGCCGTTGTTGTAATGATTCCCATCCCAGATCCTGTATCATTTCCTTAACGCTGTCTCCCCAGTATCGTGACAATACGAAACGAGCTGCCCTTATTTGGACACTTTCGATGTCTTCCGTCAAACCCACCTGATAAGGATCCCACACTGGGCAGCAATACTACAAAAATGGACGGACAAGCGTAGTGTAAGCAGTTTCTTTAGTAGTTCTGTTGCATCTTTTAAGTGTTCTACCAATGAAACGCAGTCTCTGGTTCGCCTTTCCCACGACATTATCTACGTGTCCTTTCCAGTCTAAGTCTGAAGTAATAGTAATTCCATGGTATTTTGTGGAGTTTACGGCCTTCACTTTTGAGTGATTTATCTTAACTCTTAAGATTATTAAATTTAATCAGCAACCAACATTGTTTTGACAGCAGTAAGTTTCCTCGTCGTAAGTTAATGGGAACATAAGTATAATAATTACATTTTCTATGATAAGCGTTATTGGGAACAACCTTTTTAAAACTCGTGTGTGTTTATTGTTTAAAAAGAAACTTTTTTTGGGAAGATTATGCCACTATCATAACACAGCACAATTTTCTGTACACATATACATATTTACCAGCACAAATGTTTGATGACAGAAGCAATTGCATTAGATGAAACGTACTGTGAAAAATAAGAAGGAGCCCTCCTACGTTGAACGCCGTAGCACAACTGAAAGTAAAATGGCCGGCACGAGAGCTGGTGCGAAAGTAGTAGTTGCTTTGGCCACTAGCTGTCACAGGCTACCATTACCAACGACATTTAGCGCGGTTTTCAAACTTTCTGTGCTAGAAAATGAGAGTGGGCCTTATTAGAAACCGGGCCTTATTTCGTACCTTATTTATGGTACGTGAAGGACTTTAATGACAATCATCCAAAGCCATTCGACGCAACTCTCAAAAATTCTCAAGAATGCCGGGCGCCGTGGCTCAGCGCGCCCGGTCAAGGGGTGAACGCTCTCTATAATAATAATAATAATAATAATAAAGAGCGCAGGCAAAAACACATCCAACAACAATGAATAAACTTGATCAGCGTTCTACTATTACAACCATGGGCTCGGTGGTTCGAATCTCGCTGGAAGAAAAATTGTTTTCGTTGTTTTCGAATTCAGTTATATAAAACATTTTGGGCTCTCTAATTCCAAGTGTAGTTTTTGTTTGTGTGTATGTGTGTAGACGAGCTGAACATTTTATTGTCACCTAGGACGATAGTTGAGTACTTAAACTGTTTGGAAAACCGTTAGTAATCACGCAGATGACTTTCCAAAAACAGCGGCGTGACTCTAAACAAACTAAACAATTAAAGAATACCGTCGTCAACTATTAGTGAAGCCACTACTCTAAAAATGTAACTTATGTTTTGTGATTAAATCCATTATTATTAACAACCTTTCATAAAATATAGAAAATTACGAATAAACGAAAATATGTGTATTTTTCGTAAAACTTACCATTAGATATTAAAATTGTGAAGTATTCGAGCACAACGATAAATAAATAAAATCCGTCACACCAGGATTCGCACAACCGATCCTATGGTTGTAAGGCTCGAACGCTACCAACTGAGCTACACCGACAGATACTGCAATTCTTTCTGCGGAAGGCACACGGAACTGTCGCGTCCGGCTGATGAAGCCCTCTAGCTTTACGCAACTAAGAGTCTAATCACAATTTCATATTGACAAAAGTTTAATTTAAAGCATACTAATCACACTTTGCTACATACTGTTGGACGACACATCAACTGGAAGGCAAAGGACATGGCATCTAGGGATGAGTCAAGTTAACTACGGTAACAGTTCTGCTTTTATTTCTGCGACAGCCTTAAAATATAGATGAATGACACAAATTGAATAGATTTGAGGAAGAGAGAGTTGAAATATAAAGAATTTTAAGTAACAACTTCGGATGAACAAAACAATTTAGATGAGTTTAATTTCGAGATACCTATATTGTAAATTTAAAAGATTAGCTAAACGACATAACTAAAGAAATTGGCCATAAGCATAAAACTTCGCCGGCCGCGGTGGCCGAGGAGACTAAGGCGCTCCAGTCACGGTCTGCCCGGCCACAACGGTCGGGGGTTCGAATCCCCCCTCGGGCATGGATATTTGTGCCGTCCTAGTTCGTAAGTAGTTCATAAGTAGTTTGTAAGTTTAGGGACTGATGACCCCGTAGTTAAGTCCCATAAGCTTAACAAACATTTGAACATTTGAACATAAAACTTCGTTCAAGTCGTCAAGTGTTCGAAATACCCATTGTCTGCTGCAATACACATCTGCAAACGCTAGTGCAGGGACTTCTGGATAGCCCGAAGAGATATTTTCGATATCGTTTCACAGACTGCGACAATGCGACGTTTTAAATCCTTTTGGGTCATCGGAACTTGTGTATAGACTTCATCTCTGAGCTACCCCAGAGGAAAAAAGTGGCGTCGAATGTGCAGACCATCTGATAACGCCCTCACGTTCTATCCAGCGAACGAGAACAATTTGGGTAATCCACTTCCTAGCCGGGTACCCATCGTGCTGGTACCACATACACATGCGTATTTCAAGTGGTACACCTCTAGGAGAGTCGGTAGCACTTCAATAAGAAACTGTGCACATCTACTAAGTGTTACGGTTTCTTCAATCCCAAATATAGTCAAAATTCGCTGCATCAAACTTCAAGTCACTCCAGACAGCTCCATAGAATCCTCTGTGGTGCGTCGCCCATCTTCTTTATAATTGCACAATTTTTTTCATGTGTCTGAGCCGTGGAAGAACTAACAGTACGAGGATTAATTATTGTTGATGTTTTAGCCAAGAAAATAATATCAGCAATAATTCAACCACGCCGTGAAAGCCTATATTCAATGATTAGAACGAGGTTTCCCGCAACTGACGTCCACCATTTTTGCATCTGTGCAACCACTCAATCGCTCGAGTTTTCCCTGTAGCATTGTCCATGTACGCCGTTTGCAACATTGCAAACGTTAATGCTTCATTTGTTTGGATGCCATCTCACAACTGTATAAACTATCGCACTAAAGTTCCGCTCCAGTTGTCACAATGTAAAAATGTCCGAACGACATGTTTCGGGCCTACATTAGCCCATTCTCTAAACAGAAGAAAGCACAAGGAAAATGTAAATTAAAACGAAAACACTAAAACCTTAAATACGATCCATGTCAATATAATAAGGTATGGTCGTCCTAGACTGGCTTACCTTGAATTCTAAAACATATCTGCCCTAAGGCAACGTCAAGCGTAAAATATTTGCGGCATATGCACAATATCAACAGATAAACATTCCTCACAGTATAATATGTTGCTAGTTGGAGGCACAGTTGTGGACTGCTAACTATCTGCTCTCCTATATCAGAGATAGTCCAAACGCTACCCACTACCAAAGATAAACCTACCATATTGCTACTATCGAAAGTAAACTCGTCTAAAACCACAATTTAAAATGTATCCAAAAAACTTCTAACGGTAAATCATCTTGATAAACAGTGAAACTTCCCCTCGCATTTGGTCCCTTTTGGTTGGGGTTGGCTGATTTACTGTTAGAAGTAGCGTTTGGAGTATCTCTGATATAGCAGAGCAGATAGTTAGCATACTTTGTTGTATTGACATGGATCGTATTTAAGGTTTTAGTGTTTTCGTTTTAATTTACGTTTTCCTTGTGCTTTCTTCTTTTTAGAACTTGAGAATGGGCTAATGTAGGCCCGAAACATGTCGTTCGGACATTTTTACATTGTGACAACTGGAGCTGAAACTTTGGTGTGATGGTTAATGCTTCACTTCTCCAAAGGAGAATTTCACTGCTACACTATGTTCCCGAAAATCAGCCATTGCGAAAACGATTAGGCTATCACATAATACACTTACCACTATAAACTTCGCCGGAACTAGTCCTGACTTTCAGCGACTGCAAGCGACTTACTGACAAGAATGTCTGCTCTAGGCAGTACAACATATATACGCGTATTTCAAGTGATGCTTCCTCTAGGAGCGTCGGTAGCACTTCGGTCAAAAATTGTGCATATCTGTTACCTGTTATGGTTTCTTCAATCACGTAAGGACCAATTAGGGCCCAAATAGTCTCCAGTTACCACACACGAAACGTTCACATTACACTGCCTCTGATGTTTAACCTGCCTCGGTCAGTGCGGATTCTCAGCGGTCCAATATTGCATATTTCTTACAGTCAACTTTCCATGATTTGTGAATGTTGCTTCATAGGAAAAAAAAAAAAAAAAAAAATAAAATAAAATAAAATAAAATAAAATAAAAATAAATTCTTCGAAGAAGGAACCTACTGTCATGATGTCGTATCAGAAACGAAGAACGGAATTTCACGCGTCTTTTACAATATCGCCGCTTAATCTGGTGAAGTGATACATGATAATGATAGAATCTCTTTGCACAACGCTGAAGTGACTTATTCCGGAGACTCTCGGGCATGGGTGTTTGTGTTGTCCTTAGCATAAGTTACTTTAAGTTAGTGTAAGTAGTTTGTAAGCCTAGGAACTGCTGACCAACGTAGTTGAGTCCCTTAGATTTACAAACATTTGAACATTTTTATTCCGGAGGCACTCGCAACTTCTATGGTACTAACATTTGGAATGTGAACGAAAGCTGCCAGAACATCTATTTCGCTCGCACCGCTTAACCTCTGTATAGTACTTCAGTGTCATTCCAATAACAAATTGTTGCGCATTCACAGAATTGTCAATCTTGTTGGACACTATCTATGAGGATACCTTCGTGGGTACAATTCAACCGTTTTCTATGCGTTTCTTCTGCAGCTCCATATAGAGGTAGAATATCTCATTTCTCTTGGTTTGAGTAACTTTCTTTTTCCCTAACTACCCAGAAATCGTCACACGTGAACTATGCAGAATAAAAACTCGTTATCCTCTCTGGCCCTTTCATAGCGGCATCGCGGCGGTGCAACGGTGTTTTCTCCTCATCCGACTGGATGCATTTCTTATAAGGCAGCAATCGGCTTGAAGTTTAAAACAGATAAATCCTGAGTTATAAATATTGTAATTTCTCCGAAATACCGTTCAATTCGCCTCTTTGAGATCGGCGATACTAGCACCAGAAATTCCTACACATCCATTTAAAAAAAAAAAAAAAAAAAAAAAAAAAAAAAAAAAAAAAAAAAAAAAAATAAAAAAAAAAAAAAAAAAAAGGAGAGAGAGAGAGAAAGAGGAAAAAAAGAGAGAGAGAGAAAAAGAGGAAAAAAACGAAGTTGATACCGATATCTTTGTAATTCATATAGTTACGTCAAGAGGCTATAAGTCATTTAGTGAGTACTTTCTTAAAATTCATCTTGGCGAAAACTCAATTGTGATGTCTTAAACGGTTCCGGAAATATTTGAGGTGAACAGCTTAGCGGAATCACCCTGCTTTTTTACCACTGATAGACGATGTCCCGGCACATGTGAGGTGCAGCTTGTAGTTCCAACGCGGCGAGGCGACTGCTCTTTACGGACTGGCTGTAGGTACGCACTGAAACATGACACTACCGCGACCATTGACTGGGAGCGGTGGACCGGTTCGCTGGTCCACAACCTAACCGGATTTATCAAGCTTTGATTTCCATCTGTGTGGAGCCATAAAATCTCTCATGTTGCACGTTCCTCTGCTGCCTGGAGTGCTTTTCGACGAAAGAGTCGTTTCCGCAGCTGCTATAACGAGGGGACCTCGCCGTGAGCTCTAGCGTGTACGGCCGTCAGTGCTTCGTCAGTGTCAGCCATGCGTGTTGTCTGATGGTGCTATAGTCGAGCTTCTGTTGTATCACTAAGGCTGCATTCATTATCGACTTAGACGTTTCCACACCATACTTAGCTAACGAACTATTTTGACAATACAACGTTTTGTTTGTTAATAAAGTAGATCTTGTTCTCAGCACGTAACGTTACATATAACAATCACTACTAAGGTTGACTAAACTTTCATCTTTAATTAATTAACGGATACGTAATTGTAGCATTTGTCAGACAAAATGTTGTATTGTCAAAATAGTTCATTAGCTGGGGTGCAAACCAAGTAATGCCAAGTGTAAATGTGTTAAATGCGTAAAAATGACTGACAATCTATGACAGTAACTGATACCGACAAAAGGATCTATTCTGGTGTGGAAACGTCTAACTCGATAATTGCGTAATTAACTAATTATCTACAGTACAGATCAAAGTTTAGTTTAATAAATGCCAAAAAGTAACTAAATAAGGATTCGATTGTTAGCTTAACAACAATTATTGTGTGTACCGACACCTTCAGAAAATATGAGCTGCCGGCCGCGGTGGCCGAGGGGACTGAGGCGCTCCAGTCACGGTCTGCACGGCCACTACGGTCGGGGGTTCGAATCCCCCCTCGAGCATGGATATTTGTGCCGTCCTTAGTATTAGCTAGTTCATAAGTAGTTTCTAAGTTTAGGGACAGATGACCCCGTAGTTAAGTCCCAAAGCTATACAAACATTTGAACATTTTGAAATATGAACTAATTTTAATAAACAAACTAATTATTGTTTTGTCAGCAAGTGGTGTAATTAATATTTGTATGAAAAGGCGCGTCACAAGATAGACAAGAAATGCTGGTAGCTACCTGATAAACTACTGGGTTACGACTTCTACAACTGAATGTTAATGACATAACAAAGATGAATATTAAGCAGGTGGTATAATTAGTTTGGCTCGATTGACAAGAAATATTGATAGCCTGATAAACTAGTTGTCTACGGTTAAAGAAGAGTAAGAGCATTACAAATTGAGGTACTGAGTATGTGCAAATTTTTAACAGAAACTCAAAAATTTGCTTCCCTAATTGTAATCCTAATCTTTATATATAAAAATGAATGTTTGTCTGTATGTCCTCTATGTGTTCATAACCAATCATTCGATTGCAGTGAAACTTTGGTGAAATGTTCAGCGTACGCCCACGAAGGTTTCTCACCCAAAAACAAAAGAGCACTATAGCCTACATGGCTCAGGAGATATGACGTCATAAACAATGAGAGGCCACCACGTGAAAATACTCAGATTCATGCGTCATTATTGGAAAATGGGAGTAGTTAGGGACCTGCAACGAAGTTTGCATCTAATTTTGGACGTTTATGAAGCGTTTTGTAACCGACCCCCCACTCCCCTCACACACACACACACACACACACACACACACACACACACACACACACACACAAAATGATGAAACGAAAAGAAGTCTACCGCTCAGAACAGTTTCACTATAGATGCCATAAAACTTTCGTATCAGGCATGACGTTCTGTGAAATAAAGTTAGCATTACAGATTTGCGTGTTACTATTTATTTTTGTGCGCAAGTCTCCCTTAATTCCTTGCATCCAAAATTAAACAATCTGCTTTCTTAATCTCTATCTATATAAAAGCGTAAGGAGACTCACTCACTGACTAAACACTATATCTCGAAAACTACTTCACCTATGAAGCTGAAATTTGACAGGAATGTAGTTTATACGTAGAAAACGTCAGCTATGAAAGTATTTTGTGATAGGTGCCTGGTGGAGCGTACTTCTTCTACTGACTCACGAAATCAACAGTTTCAAAAATGTTCAAATGTTTGTACAGCTTATGGGACTTAACTACGGGGTCATCAGTCCCTAAACTTACAAACTACTTATGAACTACTTACGAACTAGGACGGCACAAATATCCATGCCCGAGGGGGGATTCGAACCCCCGACCGTAGTGGCCGTGCTGACCGTGACTGGAGCACCTCAGTCACCTCGGCCACCGCGGCCGGCCAACAGTTTCATTCCGATCTTCACGAAATTTCGCATGTTTGACCTTTAAAACAATAGGAGGTAACTGTCTACCTTAGTTTCGTACGGTGCATGGGGGAGGGTACTTTGCAACATAAAAATGGATTCCTAAATAACTTAGTCGCGCCATGACTTGAGAACGGGTCGACCGATTTCACAGATCCTTTTTTTTCCTTTGTTTTCGTCTCAGAACAAGGGTTGTATGAAATAAATCTGGAATATTTGATAACAACAAACTGCGTTCTTCAATGTGACCCTACGTTTCTATTGCATAGAAATCTGTAGTTTTGTTCCGATATTGATGAAATTTTGCACACTTTACCTTAAAAATAAGAGGAATGTCACTGTCTGTATAAAATTTCGTTCGGTGCATGGTGGAGGGTACTTACGGAATTTTACAAAATGCATAGTTTTGCTCCAGTCTTAATGAATATTTGCACAGATGACCTTTAAACCAAGAGGAAGTTCACGGGGTACATAAATCTTTGTATGGTACATGACAGAGGGTGCCTTGCAGAAAATGTGAGAGAGGGAAAGGTGGAAACGAACAGAAAGAGGTGGATGCAGAGAGATGGGGAAAAGTGGATGTGGACAACGCCGGGTTTGCAGCTAGTCATAAGTAAATTTAAGTTCACTCACCTCTTATCTGTAGACGTGCTCATCACGAAATGTAGTCCATCAATGTAGGAAGTATAGGAGCTTATTAAACACTCGCTCGGACAATACCTGAATATTGCTCATCAGTATGGGGTCAGTACCAGATAGAGTTGATTTTCTTAAGACATAGAAGAGTTCCAAAGGAGAGCAGCACGCTTTGTTACAGGTTAATTAATAAGCGCGAAGGCGGCACGAACTTTATCGGCGCATTGGGAGACGCTGCAAGAGAGAAGTCCTGCATCAGAGAATTGGCCTCTGTCAAACTTCCGAGAGCGTTAATTTTCTCGAACAGGCAGCCGGTATATTGCTTTCTCCTATATATACCTCGCGAAAATACCACGAGGATAAAATTAAAGTGATTACAGCCATACGGACGCATAACGATTTTTTTTTTCGGCCAACTGTACGTGACCGTGTTATACTACTCGTATCAAGGGAAACTCCCCATCGCAACGCCTTCGATTTAGTGACGAGATTGACCAAAGTACAATCCATCATAAACACAGTCGAAACATGGAAACAGGAAGAAGTACAAACAAACAGAAGAAGAAAGAGGAAAACAGAAACAATCAACAGTCCTAAATAGAGATATGTAACATCGAACGCTTTAGAAAGACAGAGGAGTTTCTGTCTGTTGTCTCCGTCTTGCACTCAAGTTCAATTATTTTTTTCGCGTAATTGTAAACTTTCTATTCTGTCATTGCGTGTCTGTTCGCTGTATTCAGTTGTGTTCAGCTGAATGACCTTTTGCCACACTGACGTGTAAGGACGGAACCTATAGTTTGTTGTACACAAGTATCCGTGGTATGACTACTGCGTTCCGTTTCCCAGGTTTTAACTCCTTAATTCCTTTGTTGTAACACAGATCACTAACAGTTTATTTGTTGTTTTCATATCTGTAAGAGGTCCCCTTCCTTACAAAATGTTGACAACTTTGTTACATACTCCGGCTAACCAAACTTTCAAAATCGACCAGAAAAACATGTATGAGCAACATCTTTCTCTTTATTACTTTCCTTAAATCTAACAGAATGAACCGAACATCGGCTGAGTTGGCAACACTGCAGTTTCAAGAGTACTAAGATGAGCCCTCAGTTCTAACCATACAAATTCCAGTTACCATGAAAAAGTGTCCCCCAGATCTTTTGACGCGCAGAATAGTTGCGCTAATAAAAACCCATGTCATTGCAGCACATATGCCTATGTCAATGTTCACTTCTCTACCTACTTTTCTCGACTGGAGTTAAATTCTTTAATTACTTCTTCTACCTAACATTATTCCGTGAAGTGCTGACTCTGCTAATGTTAATGGATTTTTTGGTCAGCCAGTTCATCCATCCTTGGAATCAACAATCCGGATGGTTTTTAAGCGTTACATCTACATCTACATGGGATACTCTGCCAATCACATTTAAGTGCCTGGCACAGGGTTCATCGAACCACCATTATACTATTTATCACCCATTCCATTCTCGAATAGCGCGCGGGAAGAAAGAACACCTGAATCTCTCCGTTCGAGTTCTGATTTCCCGTATTTTATTCTGATGGTCATTTCTGCCTGTGTAAGTGGGAGTCAACAATATATTTTCGCATTCGGAGGAGAATGTTGGCGATTAGTGTTTCGTAAGTAGCCCACGACGCAGCGATAAGCACCGTTGATGTAATGATTCCCATCCCAGATCCTGTATCATTTCCGTAACGCTGTCACCCATGTTTTGTGACAATACGAAACGAGCTGCCCTTCTCTAGACTCTTTTGGTGTCCTCCGTCAAACCCACCTGATAAGGATCAAATGTTCAAATGTTTGTAAAGCTTATGGGACTTAACTACGGGGTCATCAGTCCCTAAACTTACAAACTACTTATGAGCTACTTACGAACTAGGACGGCACAAATATCCATGCCCGAGGGGGGATTCGAACCCCCGACCGTAGTGGCCGTGCAGACCGTGACTGAAGCGCCTCAGTCTCCTCGGCCACTGCGGCCGGCTGATAAGGATCCCACGTTGGGCAGCAATAATCCAAAATGGACTGACAAGCGTAGTGTATGCAGTTTCTTTTGTAGTTCTGTTGCATCTTTTAATGGTTCTGTCAATAAAACGCAGTCTCTGGTTCGCCTATCACACGACATTATCTACGTGTTCTTTCCAGTTTAAGTCTGAAGTAATAGTAATTCCTACGTATATTGTAGAGTTTACAGCCTTCACTTTTGATTGATTTATCTTGTAAACAAAGTTTAACGGATTTCTTTTCGTACTCATGTGGACGACTTCACACTTCTCATTATTTAGAGTCAATTGCCAATTTCTACACCATACTGATATCTTATTCAGATCGTTCTGCAGTTGGTTTTGATCTTCAGATGATTTCACTAAAGGTAAATAACGGCGTCATTTACAAACAACCCAAGGGAGCTACTTAGATATTCCCCTAAATCGTTTATGTAAATAAGGAACAGCAGAGGACCAATAACACTACCCTGTGGAACGCCCGATATCACCTCTGTTTTAGTCGATGCTTTACCATCGATTACTACGAACTGTGTCCTCTCTGGCAGGAAATCCCCTATCCAATCGCAAATTTGGGGCGATATACCATAACCACGTATTTTGATTAAAAGCCGTTTGTGAGGTACGGTGTCAAAAGCCTTCTGGAAATCAAGAAATACGGAATAGATTTGCGAACCCTTGTCGATAGCACCGATCACTGCGTGTGAATAAAGAGGTAGTTGTATTTCGCATGAACGATATTTTCTAAATCCGTGTTGACCTTGGGTCAATAGATCAGTCTGCTCGAGATAATTCATAATATTTGAATATAGATTATGTTCCAAAATCCTGCTGCATATTGGCGTCAATGAAATAGGCCTTTAGTTTAGTGGGTTACTCCCACTGCCTTTCCTGAATATAGGTGTGACCTGTGCAACTTTCCAATCTTTTGGTACAGATTCTTCTATGAGAGAGCGATTGTATATGCCTGTTAAGTAAGGAGCTATCGCTTCAGCATAATCAGATAGAAATCTAATGGGTATACAGTCCGGACCAGAAGACTTGTTCTTGTTAAGTGTTTTTAGTTGCTCCACTACTCCGATGATATCTACTTCTACGTTACTCATTACGGCCTCTTTTCGTAATTCGTAATCGGGAATATTGGTTTCGTCTTCTTTGGTGAATGAGTTTCTAAAAGCTATGTATAGTAACTCTGTTTTAGTAGCGCAGTCATCGGCAGGATCGCCATTACTATCACGTAGTGAGGGTATTGTTTGTGTTTTGCCCCTAGTATATTTAACATATGAGCAAAATCACTTTGGGTTTTCAGTCAAATTTCGAGAAAGAGTTTCGTTGTGATAAGTATTGTAGGCATCTCGCATTGAGATACTCGCTAAAAATCGAGATTCTGTGTAGGATCGCCAACTATATATCGAAACTTGTAACATGCTGGTTCCAGGAATTCCGACATTAATTTTTATGATGCCTCTCCATTGTTTAATTTTAAGTACTCTTTGTTGTGTATTTTTACAGTCACAATTGTAATTCTTTGTTCTAATCTATTTTGGAGTTTTTTTTACAATGTTATGTTAACTGGCAGTGGTAGATTCGTTGACTTCAGCTCTTGTGCCTGCTGTGATGACTAGTAAGATCTGACGGAACTTCCCAGACTGTGACAGAGCTATTGTTGTTAAGCAAATTTCAAATTGCTAAAACATTTGAAACTTCTTATTGTAAAAATTCTTAAAAGTTGGATTTGTTGGTAAAATGTGGACTTTTTTCAGTGGCGGACAAGTTGCTGAATAAAACTTGTACCTGTGGAGATTTACCGACAAATTCAACTTTTTAGAGAATGACTTTCCAAAAGCTATTGACTCATGTGACTGGCAATCAATTTATATCAATTGTGGTGGCTCACAATTTTAGTAGCCTGCTAATAAAAATAATCTTGTTTTTCACCTTCTTTCTTATTTTTGGTATATATGCCATGTTAAGTGTATACCGCCACCATTTTATTTAATAAAGTATATAACATCTCTGACAAAATTTTTAGACTTGACATCTGTAATGATATGTGATAACTAAATTTTACCACTTTAAGTTACCCCTATCTTTTAAATGTTTTGTATGTTTAATGAACGATTGGCCCTAATTTTAGCTCTGATACATGTTCCTATTGTCTCTGCATATTCAAACCCAAGATAGAGAATCAGATTTAATAAAAACTGACTTAGTTCTGTAACTGCTTAGTTTAAATACGTTAGATCACACATGATTCAACCACAATGTGCTCCTATGATGATACGAGATATCCTATTGGCGATTTATGTTTTTGATGAATGGTTCAGCCCGCGTTCATGAATGTTGTGTTAATTTTATACTGTAATTCTCTTGTAAAGTATTTGATATCTATCCCGTTTTCAGGTTGTCTCATTTCGCTTGTTTACAACTTTGAAAATGACTGAAAAGTCGAAACCAGTCACCACATTAAAGTTTTATAATTTTTCTGCGGTCTAGCCTTTAATGAATTTTAACAATAAAAAATTTTGAAAATTTTAAACAATTTATAAAAGATCGTCTTCTCCACCTCTTACAATGTCAGAATTCATTAATTTCAGATTGTTCTGCGGAACATATTTTGAAATAAAGTGTTTTTAAGTAGTGTACTGCATGACCAAATAGAGAACAAATGTGGTCATACTCAAACAGCCATTGTGAAAACGATGATCATACAAAACACTTGGCACTATAAACTCCGCCGGAACTAATCCTGACTTTCAGCGACTGCACTCCATTTATTGATAAGAATGCAAAACGCATCACTGAAAACATTCTGACCGTCACAAACTTTGTTCGGTTTCTATAGGGTTCCCTCTCGTAAATAATTTGAGCTCCTAAGTCAATGAAGGCAAATGATATAGTGAAATACGTTATAGCGAGAGCTCTGCAGGCACTTTGTCTTTCACACAGTTATCTTCTGCAATCCTAGCGTTACAGGGGCAGGACAAAATAATATAAGCACCTAACATAGACACAGTGTTTATTTACTAGTAACGAGTTGGCCCAACATCAGCTTAGAGGACAGCTGCAGCTCGTAAAGTGATTTTAGAGTTTCCAACATAATGTCAACTATTCTTGTAGTAAACTATCCGCCAGGTACTTCAGCGATGTTGGCGCTATAAATTGGATCCTCACTGTCTGCTCTAAAACTCCCCAAACGGTTCAGTTATGTTGAGATAGCGATTTTGCTGAAGGATTACAAACTACTTAAACTAACTTATGCTAAGGACAACACAAACACCCATACTCGAGGGAGGTCTCGATAATTTGGAAGAAGCGTTGCACATCGGCTTCACGGCCTACTGTCGACATGTATCGAACACGCGTGCATCGCAGTGTCTTCTATCGAACACACGAATGTCGCTGTGTTGTAGGAGACTTATGTTGGTAATGACGCAGACAGAAACGAAAAAAGGTATTCTCACAGGAATTTAAACTGTTCTCTTAGGTTTCTGCCTAACCATATGCTTTAAAATGATAACATATTCGTAGAAAATAGTAAAGTACTGTTGTCAATCGGAATAGACATCTACAGTCTAGCTTGTCGAAAATACTTCGTAGTTTCCTACGAATATCTCATATTAGGCTGGAGTAAACTATTTTTGACAAGCTAGAATGTAGACGTATATTCCGATTGACTGCAGTAGTTTACTATTTTCTACGAACATGTCATCATTTTAAAATGATTATAATGGATTTACTTAGGCAGGAATACAAGAGTACAGCTTAAATTCTTGTGAGGAAATAAGCAAAAAAACGGTAAAGCACTTTTCACAAGCTACACTTTACATGTCTATTTCGACTGACAGCAGTACTTAATTATTTTCTAGGAATATGTCATAATTTTAAAGGATGTGGTTACGCAGGAACCCAAGAGTACAGCTTAAATTCTTGTGAGAAAAAAATATCTTCAAACGATTGTCTTGTTTCGTTTCTGCCTGCGTCATTACTAAAATTAGTCTCCTACGACACAACGACGTTCGTTTGTTCGATACACGACAATGCGATTCTCGCGTGTTTGACACATATCGACAGTAGGCCGTCAATGCGATGTGCAACGCTTCTTCTAACTTAACGATGACTCTAACCTCCGACGGCGAGCAACCGCGCGCTCCACAGCAAGGCGCCTTAGAACGCTCGGCCACTCCACCGCAGCGGTGACATATTCATTCGCAGTTATCCGACCAGTGAGTAACGATAGAGACATTGAAGACTACGATATAGATGCCTAAATCATGACAAAACGTCTCCCATTTTTTACTGAAGGAAGCAGGTATGGCTTGTGGTATGCTGTTTTTGGGTATTCGATACATTAACCATATTATCTGTACGAAGCGATGTAAAAGATTATTCATAGGAACTTACCTCTTCCCGTACTTCGAGTCATCAAGTACACCAGGTTTTATGATCGTGGCACCTCTTCCTTCGCAATTTCCTTTATTTAGTGTATAGGTACTGCCGCCCTTCGGTGAATGTTTACGCTCCAGCCGTGCTGTTTCTATGGAAACGGTATTACTCAAGTGAGTGTTGAGTTGTGCAGTCGCTTTTGCAGTGGCAGTTTCATGTTATTTGTTCACAACAATACTTTTAATGCTCGTCGGTCGTTGTTAGGTAACTGCGGCTTCCGCCTGCTACTCCTCTTTGCTCCTTATTTTGCGTACGCTGTCATTACGGAGGATACTGTAGCTAGAGAAACGTTCGACAGTAGCCACGATGAATTGACCGAGCGTACTAACGCGCCTTGCTGCGGAGCACGCATTTATTCGCCGTCGGAGGTTCGAGTCCTCCCTCGGGCATGGGTGTGCGTGTTATCCTTACTGCAAGTTATTTTAAGAAGTTTGTTGGCCTAGGGTCTGATGACCTTTGCAGTTTGGTCCGATAGAATTACAAACAGCGGAACAGTTAAACAGTGCAGTAGTGTCGGTAATTTATAAGAAAGCCATCGAAGTAACCGCGCATCTATCGACATATCGAAAGTGCTATTACTGATCCGGCGACAGTTACGCCATGTGTTAGTCCATAATACAATACCAATACAAGAATATAGTATACTTACATTATTCCTGAGTGGCGTTTTCGTCAGGAACGAAGCCATTTGATGTGTAAGCCATCGGCAATAACCTCAAACCATGTGTTTCTTTTTATCGTTGTTTTCTTCCCTTATTTCTTGCAAACCAACAGAAAAGGAATTTCCTTATCTGTCGATTTAACTCCTACGATAAAGGCCTCCATCAGCGGCACGGCCTAATGTAATTAAGTGACGTGGTGCGGCAGTATTGGCAACAGTCGCTGTGGATGCCGGGATGAATGGCGGCACACGATGTTTACAAGATGTGAAAATGAGTGTGTTAATATCACGTTTCAATTATTTTGTTTTCGAAATAAATCACAGTATTCGAATGCAGAACATCGCACACTACAAAACTACGTTTCTCCATATGCACTGTCTTTCTGTTCAAATGTAACACTTTGTTGTTACGTAAATCGAAATATGTGTGTCCCGTCTCTCAAATGATACGAATTACTATATTTTTTTCAATGTTCATAATTTGGTAGAACGCTAGCAATAATTTAATCTGTACCACGTCTGTTACTATCATGACATGTTCGTAAAAATCATAACACTAGCTCACAACAGTTTCAGCTGTACCCTTCGGTTCCTGCCTAACCACATCTGTTACAATCATGACACGTTCGTAAAAATCAAATGTTGTTCAAATATTTGTTAAGCTTAAGGGACTTAACTGCGAGGTCATCACTCCTAAACTAATCAGTCCTAATTTATAAGATAGCTTTCCATCGAAATAACCACGCACCTATAGATATATCGATCGTGCGCGACGGTCGATGATGACATCGCGCGAATTTTGAGAGCCGGCCGCGGTGGCCGAGGAGACTGAGGCGCTCCAGTCACGGTCTGCACGGCCACTACGGTCGGGGGTTCGAATCCCCCCTCTGGCATGGATATTTGTGCCGTCTTTAGTATAAGGTAGTTGATAAGTAGTTTGTAAGTTTAGGGACTGATAACCCAGTAGTTAAGTCCCATAAGCTTAACAAACATTTGAACATTTTTTGAATTTTGAGATGTTTACTTGTGATACACGGGACTTATTTACTCAGTCTGTGTTATTGAGTGTAACTGAAGGTATGACGTGTTTACTAGTGTCATTGATATGAGTTCGAGTTATTCAATTTTGGCGGTGAACGTTCAATGTGGAAGAGTTTAATTTCTTGTTTGTCGACGATGGACAAAAGTGTGGAATTGTGTAGAAAGTACGGTTTATTACCTGATATTTAGAGGTTGTGGAAATCACTAAAAGGAACCATTAAGAGAAAAGGACGTCCTACAGGCAGAGACCAATTACATTTTTTTCAGTACATTTACTTTCATAATTTGAAACTGCGAGGAAAGACGGACGCTCCAGATGCTCTGCCAATATTTTTGTAGGATATCCTCAAAATATACCCTGGATATGGAATAACCGGCTATTGCCGATAGGTTACATATCAAATGGCTTCATTCTTTATGAAACCGCCGCACAGGAATAATGTAAGTACACTACATACTTGTATTTTTACTGTAACATTAGTTAATGACTTAACACATGCCGTAACTCTCGCCGGAACACTAATCGCACGTTCGATATATCGATAGGTGAAGGCTATTTCGATGGGAAGCTTTCTTGTAAATTACGAAGTGTGGACTCCCCTTTTCACTCCACTCTCCTCCCCAACCCCCCCCCCCTCCCACAGCCCCATCATGCTGCCGAGTTGCCGTTGCGACAGTAGTGAACGTTTGCCGTTTGATACCACTTCATTTGCGTAAAATGTACCGCATAGAATAAATTTACGAATCATAATATTGTAGACTGGATTTATAAAATAAATAAATGATGTATTGAAAGGAGAACTGCTGCACATAGCCTAGTAGTAACTGCGTACGTCACATACAAGGCAGTCTTAAGACTGCTACATTCCTTTGTGAACTGGGTACATATCTAGAATTAAATCGAACTCTTGAATAAAAGATTGTCTTGGTTGCAAAAACTTTTATTGAAATGACGCGTTTCGCCCGGTGAGAGCATCTTCAGATTTCTTATCTGATGTCCCTGTGCCATATGCTCTAACCGGGCGAAACGCGTCATTTCAATAAAAGTTTTTGCAACCAAGACTATTTTTATTCAAGAGTTCGACTTAAACCGGTTGCTGTACCACACCACGCAGAAATGGAATGTGAAGGTTTTTATTTAGAATTATGTCTCAGCAAGGAATGAGAGACTTGAATGAAGTATGTGATGTGTGGCAGAATTGTTCGTAGCACGTTAAAAAACTGATATATCAGTGTGGGACATGGAAACGAAAAGAGTTTAGTTACTAGCGTCAACAGGAGGAGCAGCAGTTAACCTGATTCCACGCCAGCGAGCACAGAATAACATAGAGAGGCTATACCGCCTACATCAGTGTACAAGCAGTGAAGCCCGGCAGCCATCTTGGTTGGGTGTAGAAAAGGAGTTGGGGCGACAAATGCGTAGTTCTTCAAGTGGCGCTCGCCTTAGTTACATTGTCATTTGAACCTCTTCGGATAGGTGTATACAGAAGGAATGCAACAGTGCTCTTAGCAAGTACAGTATGTACTGTGTTTTATAAAAATAATAATTGAAATATATATATGAAATAAAAATTGTTACATGAAAAAGTTAGTTTTTTTATTTTGTGGTCAGGAAATTTTCGTCTGCGAGAAAGTTGTAGGTAATGAAATGAACTTTTCTCTTCATTTAAACTACTTTTGTAGAGTTCCCCTGGTTTTCTCACAAATTTGGATACAATAGAGCGGTGGAACATTCAAATTCTATTCATTACTTTCAGCGAGCTTGCCCACCAGCGAGAACAGATTCTGTTGTCCACTCACCTTACATTTTATGACCAATATTGATAAACATTTATAATTTGGGATACAATTTTCGTTATCCAATAATTACGACTTAACACTTTTTATTTATTGTATTACTAACTGGCTGAGCCACTTCCGCTTTCCACGGCTAATCTTTAACTACTTTAACTTGAGAACTGCAAAACGTATCGTGATGCGGTTTCTTTCATTTTCTTCGGTACAATCCTGTGTTCAACGTAGGCTATATTAAATGTCAATACCAAAATGAGAAATAATTGAAATAAGAATAATAACGTAGAATGGTTTACCATTTCCGCACTTTCGTGACCGTTGTAGCTTAAACTATGAGGCCTGCGACAAAGAACATAGTATAGAATACTGGAACTCACGACGATTAAAAAAAAAAAAAAAAAAAAAAAAAAAAAAACACGAGATCATATGTCTAACTTTTACAGATCTCCCAATCACTATATCTGCAGTCTGAAGCCATCTGCCGCCAGCGCTTTAGAAAAGAAAAATGATAAAGTGTGGTGCATTCGTAAAAGTTAGACACATACTGTCGCGGTTATTTTTTTTTTTTTTTTTATTTGTAGATGTTAGTGAGCTCTGCAAGTTTATACTTCTGCACACTGGCCTAGCTTTTATAGTTTAGGCTCCAGAACTGACTAAAGTGCAGAAGCGGTAAACGATTCTACGCTACGATTCTTATTTCAACTTTTATTCATACGTTAAATATAGCCTAAAATTGTCCCAGGGGTCTAAAGAAGAAATTAAAAGAAACCGCATGACGATACGTTCGGTACTCGTCGAGTTATAAAAGGTTAAAGGGGAAAGAGGTTCTATTTTATACAGTAGTATGACTTGCTATCCCTAGCTGAAATTTGTAATTATTTAAGGCAAAAATAGATTGTCAAAAAGGAACGCCTTAAAATGTATAAAAAATGAATTAACAGACAGCGAACTGAATGAACTACCCTGTGCTCGAAGCTGTCGCCGGGTGGCACTCGGCCGCCATGTTGGTTGGGTATCGCGCTCTCAGCCGGCTTCATTTCACTGTCATTGTAAGGCCTCTCTATGTTATTCTGTGCTCGCTGTGTCACGCCTGTGTTGGAAATAAGTAAAGACCTGGTCCGAAAACATTAGTGAGAGGTTTTATTCATTTGTTCCCTTTCTTCTTCAATTTCAACTAAAGCGCTTGTGACGCAGAGAGCAGGAAAGAATGAGTGCGTAATTGTTTTTGTAACTACAGATACATTAAAATCTGTAGTTATGGAAGTTAATTCGAAAACAGTTTAATTTATGAAATTTATTTATCAAAACAATAATTCCAAAATCTCGACGTTCTGATATATATATATAGAACTTATGGGACCCAACTACGGGGTCACCAGTCCCTAAACTTACAAACTACTTATGAACTACTTACTAACTAGGACGGCACAAATATCCATGCCCGAGGGGGGATTCGAACCCCCGACCGTAGTGGCCTTGCAGACCGTGACTGGAGCGCCTCAGTCTCCTCGGCCACCGCGGCCGGCACGTTCTGATTCTCCCCCCCCCCCCCCCCCCCCAGATATTTCTCTTTTCTCATCGGGCAAATCCAAAAGAATAATCGAACACCTTCCTATTACATCAGATGTAGCCAAAGTCGCGAGTTACAACGAATTGAGATGCGCGTCTTTTTTCAAGATTAGAAAAAGCAATGAAATTGCGTCTGATCGGCTTTGAATCGATCTGCGAACTGCCATTACCAGCTCTGACTTTTTCACTCGTAAAGAAAGCAACAATGCCTAGAATGGTTCTTCTAAATAATAAAGACAACGATTTAAAAATAGCTTTCATGGTCAGCGACCACATAAACACCTCGATAACTACTTTCGAAACAGAGAAACGAATTGTCACAGAATTCCCCTCGGCTCCTCTGCCACGCCTTGTCCGATCAGAGTAAATATTCCTCATTTCCGATGTTTCAAGAACGCGAAGCGCCTTGCTGTTGAGAAACCTCGCCTCATGTTTGTTCCGCCCCTGATGAACAGGTGATCATAGCGTGCACTACGCATCTATGGGGCGGCCCAGCGTCTGGCATTGTTTACCCGTACTGTCTCGGTTAGGCGAAATGAATACCTGTGTTTATGTTTTGCGTATGTATGGGGACTCGAATTCCAGCTTGCCAGTTACTTAACGGACGTTATTTTGCGATTGTTTAAAGCAGGCATGGCCAAACACCGATCCGCGGGCGCGGGCGGCCTTTGCCGCGCCCTGCTCCGCGTATTGTGCGCAGCGGTGTGTGGGGCAGAGTGGCGAGCAGCAAGAGGAAGAACGCCGCTACAGGCAGGCAGGGCAAAACTGAATTTTATGCGTTACGTAATATCTCTGATGTTTTGAGCTTGAGGTGTCGAAAATTATCCTTTCTCTTTAAGGAATACAATAAAGCTTTCTAAATATGTTGAACAGCTTCATGCAAATTGTTTTGTTTTTCAAAAAAAGATATGTATATGCTTTGGTATACCATCCTCGTCGCCACTTTTGTGTCTCGTTTCCGTCGTAGGTGTCGGCGGCCGAGTGGAATGAGACCGACACAGGAATAAAGATAGCACGCTGGTGCAGGTACGGAGGGGAGCAGCCAGAAACTAGAAACACTAGAGTAAATTAGAACGAGATATATATTGCACAGAATTTATACAATACTTAACTTTTACATAGTTCAGTACGGCAGAATGCTGATACATAGTTGAGGCCTGCCTAGTGCCTATCCGATAGCCAAGTCTTTACTGGTGCCTATCTAATTCCGAAGTCTTTACTGGTTCCTATCTCAGTCCCAAGTGAACGATGTCGTTCAGTGGTGGCCACGAGCGGAGTTGCAGCAGAGGGCGCTCGTGGCTGTCGTCGTAAGAACGCCGCGCCGTGCGTGCATGGCGGCGCGCGGCGAAAGTAGGTGGTGCGCACTTTGTACTTGTGCGACACCACATATGCTAATCACATGAATACTGCGTAATGTGCTTACTTCATTAAAGAATAAAGTTGTTGCTTTGGAGAATGAAAAAAGGCAGGAAATATACAGGGTGTCCCACTCAACTGTTTCACACCAGATATGTCTGAAACTACAAGAGATATTGAAAAACCACTTTCACAGTCATGAACGTACGGCAGGGGCTTATGAAAGTAGGTTCTAGGAGACACTCTAAAACGTGAATAAATATTATTTTAAACACGAGCTTATGTTTTTTTAATGGATAAGCAATATTATTTCTTAAGCAATCGATAGAAAGAAAAATCACAAAAAGAATGGCGTTGGTTGCATCGCGATGCGTCTCTCTTCAGCCTCGGACACGCGCTAGCACCGCGCCTCGTGTGTTTCAAACGTCAGCTTCGCTTCCCAGTTTCTCCGGATGCAATTGACGCATCGCGATGCAACCAACGCCATTCTTTTTGTGATTTTTCATTCTATCGATTGCTTAAGAAATAATATGGGGTATCCATTAAAAAAACATAAGCTCGTGTTGAAAATAATATTTATTCAGAGCGTCTCGTAGTACCTACTTTCATAAGCCCCTGCCGTACGTTCATGACCGTGAAAGTGGTTTTTCAATATCTCTTGTAGTTTCAGACATATCTGGTGTGAAACAGTTGAGTGGGACACCCTGTATGTTAATGCTAAAATACCGATTATAAAAGTGCTCTACCACATTGCCATCTCCACTTAGTAGCCTCACTGTGTTGCAAAAAATGCCTGCCTTGTTTCCCTCTTGCAGCGTTAGGCATATAGCGGTCTCACTCCCACACCTCCTGCAGGCATTGCAGTGGTGGGGGAAGTAGTGTGCCCGTCAAAACGGCTCGGGCCCGAAGTGTGCTAGCATCTTTTCAGAGGAACTGGGGGAAAATGCACCAAAAACCAATCTTTTTTTGTTAGTTTATATTTGTGTTTTAACAACAAAAAGATTTACTCGTAAGAATGAGACACTATAGTCCTTATATAAAATTATTTTTAAAATAGCATATTTATGATACTAGTCCATTTAAGAAACATGTATATTTCAGAAGAAGCGTACTGTATATATGACGAGTGTGAATGTACAATACTAATAGAATCAAATTTGGGTCACAAAATTACAAAGTTTTTCTTCGATTCATGTTTTGGATATTTTCTAAAGCTTCGCGTAGTGAGTCTGCCATACAAACACTAATTGCTACCTAAAAAGTAAATGGCTTGCTTGTTTTCCATTCTTCGGCCACATTACAGAGCTGCGCTTCCTCTATTACTTGGTTCACGTTGGATCTGACCGCGGGACAGTCCAGCGCAGAGCAGTGCTGTGCGGTCTCACTCTTTCCGCAGCTCTCTCTCTTGCTCCGTTGCCGACACTAGCGACAGACGGTCGCGGCCGGGGCGGTGAACTACAGTGTACACCGACCGCAGGGCGCGGGCGCGCCCGCCGGGCGGAAATGTTGGCCATGCCTGGTTTAGAGTTTCAGCCAAAATGGTCAGCTATTGGAGGGCCTCCCTATCTCATCTTCGACAATTAGATTCAGAGAATTTGCTTCAAAAAGTCCTGGTCCTGCGAGGACTCCACATCTCCAAACTGTAGCGTGGTCTTAGGCGCCTTGTCACGGATTGCGCGGTCGCTCCCGCCGGAAGTTCGACTCCTCCGTCGGGCATGGATCTGTTTGTGTGCGTGTTGTCCTTAGGATAAGCAGTGGTGGACTAAGGCTTTCGGAGGCTTGGGGCGGCGGCAAAACAAAATGAGGCCCCCCCGTCCACTTGGAAATACATGTAATACTATTAAATAATAATAATATTAATAATTTTCAAATTTTGAGACCCCCCCCAGGACGCGAGGCACGGGACAGTAAAATTGGCTTTCCAGATTTTGAGGCCCCAGAACGAGAGGCCAAGGGAACACAAAAAAAGAAGAAAAAAAATTTCGAGGTATTTGGAGGCCTCCTAAGAGGAGAGGCTTGGGGTGGTCCGCCCTCAGCCCTCGCTTAGGATAAGTTTAAATAATGTGTAAGTCTAGGAATTGATGACCTCATTACTTAAGACCCTTAGTTTGAAATAAATAAAATAAAAATAAGTTGGTTTCGATATTTGGAGGCCCCCTAGGACGAGAGGCTTGGGACGGTCCTACCGCCCCCCCCCCCCCCATTAGCCAGCACCTTGTAATATTTCTGGCTTAAAGAGCCATCATATTAAGTTCGAAGTATTGCTTCAGTGCAGCCGCTTAGTACCAGTAGGCGACAGATGGTAAAAGCTGGTGAGAACCAGGACAGGTGGTACAATAGGTCGGGTTCTCATGGGAAAGAGCACTGGTAAAACTCCCCCAATTCTAGGGAAGTCCCCGAGCGGCAAGCACTGGACGCCGATTGGCTGTAGCACTGGCGGTCACGCGCCAAAACGCATTCATATTTTTATTAATATTTAATAAACAAATAATATATTCAAAGTCAAACTCAATTTAGAAATACCCGTCAAAGCCAAGCTATGTCCTGAGTAGGTAAAACAGATTAAGAATCGCTAAAAATATAAACAAAACAGTTAATATAAGACGGACGATGCACAGCGGTTTGCGCGCCAAATTGCGGAACGAAGGCAGCCTTGCATCGAGCCGTCACTCTTCAGTTCAGAGCAGGCACTCGGAAGAATAACCTGTGACTTCAGTACGCGCACTCGTTGGAGTAACATGCATACGTAGGCGGTCATAAGACACTGTTTAACCATCTTAGAGCAAGGGAAAAGACTTTATATTTAATTTCATTTAAAACAATCTGTGTCAAGTTGATGTTATTATGCAGTTTGCTAGTTTTCTGCCTTCTTTAAATAAACTAGTTGGCATCCCACAAGAAAGTATTATTCAGTAACTAGATCAGTTCCTTCCAATAGTATAATAATTTCAGCCTCAATCAAGAACTCCGACCTGCGTGCTATCATCTGCATGGGGACGACATCTATAGAAGACGTCAGGTTGGTGAACTTTTAAGAGTTTGTACTCTTCACACAGTGCAGTGGGGAGTAACTACAACCCTTGCTTACACTGTCATTGCGGTACAAACGCAAACTGTTGTGCTTCATCCATGGCAAGGTGGAGGAGGAAAGAAAATGATATAGGAGCGGTTAACATACGCCCTGTAGACATTTTTTCCTGTTGTAACCTCCTACAGAGAAGGCCTCACAACAGGCCGTGCTACGTCTTACTGACCAAGCCGCGGCCGGCAGCTGAATGGCTGTCCGCTGGGGCACGCCCCCTGCGTCGTAGCGGGCAGACAGTAAGCTGGCGGAGCAGACTTTGTAGTCAATGATGCTACCGCTAGGAAATTTATTCAAGTTACAACACCTCCGATTTTGGCCCACTTTAGGTTACGGTAGTAACAGTAAAAGTGGACCTTTGCGATCGTCTTTTGACAGCTCGAAATTTAAATGAAAATAACGGCTGAACTACTCACCTGACACGAAAATTGAATAACCTAATTTGTAGAGGAGAAAATTCTCTATGACTTTGTTCTCTTATGTTTTTTATTCATATCTCGAAGAGTTTCAAAGATATTTGCAAAAATAACGGCGATTTTGGGATGTCTGTCTGTCTGTCTATCCGTCTGTCTGTCTGTCTGCCCGTAACGTGTTCCCTGTTTTTAAGAAGAACTGTTCAACCGATCAGCAACAAATTTTACAGACATGATTGTAGGCCGCCATAGACCAGAACCTCCGTTTTTCAAATTTTTCGGACAAAAATACGGTAGTAAAACTAAAAAAAAGCCCTTTGTAATGTAATTGTAATAGCAAACGACACGTTCATCTGATACGAAAATTGAATAACCTAATCGGTAGAGGAGAAAATTCTCTACAACTTACCTCCCTTATGTTTTTTTTTTCATATATCGTATCGTTTGAGACATATTTGCAAAAATAACGGAGATTTGACATCCTTCATTGAATTAACGAAAACCAGCCGTTAGCAGATGTCACGTGACATTCCTCGCGCAGAACTCTCTGTGGCATACGCCATC
Organism: Locusta migratoria; assembly: GCA_026315105.1. Classification (NCBI taxonomy): domain Eukaryota; kingdom Metazoa; phylum Arthropoda; class Insecta; order Orthoptera; family Acrididae; genus Locusta; species Locusta migratoria. Next base: position 363,145,599 of record CM048749.1, read on the forward strand.
TTGCGCGTATTTGATGATTTTCTTATTGTAACTTACGCGTCGTCATTTCAAAGCAATGGCGCACTGAAGAATTAACAAAAACAAATCGTTCTTCGTACGATAAATCATAATCTAGTGTCTACAAATGCCATATTAGCATCAGTTAACAACGGCCATCGATAGTATGAGATTATAGGACTTATCTTCTGATTGATAACCGTAGCGTTATTGCAAAATAGTGGTGTACAGTACATCATAACGGAAGAGCAAAATATGAGTCTAATTGCGGAAATCAGTTCTGAGGAATTATTAGAGATTATACAAAGTACACCAACCAAAAAGTCGCCTGGTCCTGATAGACTTCCTATTGAGTTTTACAATACTTATTGGCATATAATTGGAGATAAATTCACTGAGGTAGTAAATGATATATTGAAAGGAGCGAAGATGCCCTCAGAATTTAAAGACAGTATCACTGTGCTGCTTCCTAAAGGAAGAAATACAAAATGTAAAGATCTTTCCAAAATGAGACCGATATGCCTTATGAATTCAGATTACAAAATTGTTGCTCGGGCACTGAAAGGCAGATTGCGACCAATTTTTAAACAGATAATTGGAAGTCATCAGACGTGTTTCACTGGTCGAAATATTTTCAAAAGAATTAGCGAATACCGCGATATAATAGCTATCTTTTCCACAATAACAGCAAAAGCAGGATTGATTTTTATAGACTTTTCAAAAGCGTTTGACAGGGTGAATCACCAGTATTTATTTACGCTCCTGCTAGAAATGGGGTTGAATGAAAATTGTGTGATAGTTTTAGCCAACGTTGTGAAAGGAATTCAAACAAAAGTTTGTATAAATGGACACCGTACTCAAGTTATTAACATTAATAAGGGCGTTCCACAAGGCAGTCCATTATCAATGTTACTTTTTATAGTTGCTCAAGAACCGTTTCTGCGAACTCTTAATAATACATTAGAGGGAATTAAAATATCAGGAATCAGCAGGGTGTCAAATGCTTATGCAGATGATGTCGGAGTTGTCATACGAAGTGCAGAAGATATTCAACGGCTAACAGACATTGTACAACTCTATTGTGGTGCAACAGGCGCAAAAATAAATGAAATGAAAAGTTCATTTTCAAATTTAAATGGTTTCACAAATGTCCCTTTAGGATGGGCGAAGTCGGTAGATCACCATACAGCATTAGGCGTGACATTCTACAGCTGTCCACTAAAAACGAATACTTACAATTGGAGAAAAATATCAAATCAAATTAAAGGAGCCGTAATGCTTAATCAAACCAGGGATCTGAACCTTCTGCAGAAGGTCAAACACTGTAATTCTGTCCAAGGCAGTATATGTGGCGCAAGTTCTACCAATTTCTAAGCCAATTGCAAAGACTATAATGAGTCATGTTTGTCGGTACCTATGGCACGGTCAAATATTCAGAGTGGGTGCAAATGTAGCTACACTAAAACCTGCTGAAGGTGGACTCGGTCTTACTGATATACATTGCAAAAATATGGCTTTATATATTAAAAGGACGATCCAACTAATTGATAATCACCAGAACAGTATCACGTCGAGATTTTTAAAATTCTTAATGATGCCACCCATAAATATTAAGAAGATAAATTATAAACTGAAACACATTAGAGAATTTTATCTTGAGTTAAGCTACCTTCAGTGCTCTGTGGAAGAGAAAAACAGAAGAAATAGTAAATACATCATTGATGCACTACACCCACCACGCTGTCGAAACAGAATGGAAATAAAGTACCCCGGAAAAAATTGGAAATATATATTTCGTAACATCAATAATAAAGTCCTTACTACTGATATTAAAACGACTTGGTATCGAGTTATTAATAATTTAGTATCCACAAATCAGAAACTGCACTCAGTTGGTCGATGCGTCACCAACATCTGTCAAGAATGTAATGATATTGATACATTGAACCATCGATTCGTTTGTAACGGCTATCAGGACATATTGATTGCAGTGAAGAAGCAGACTGCATTTCTCAAGCGAAGCGAGGGAAGAGAAATTCCCTTGAATAACATCTTTTACCCAGAAGAAGTATATTTTCCAGAATAAAAAAATAACGCTATACTATGGCTATTAGGCATTTACGTACATTACGTAATAACAAAGAAAGAGAATGACTGTATACAGGAATACGAAGAATTTATAAAGGGCGAATTCTATTAACTATACAGATGGGAGGATCATAAAAAGAAATTTGGCAACATGTTAAAAATTTTGCTCCACGAACATAAAATAACATAAAGATCTAAACTGAAGTCGGCTAGCCTGATTGTGGCTTCAGTGCCAAAGTACGGGATTGCTGCTGAGGGTGAAGTACGGTGGGGACTTCGTGTGTCCCGTGGCCGCTACGGTAGCCGTGAAGGCCTCAGCAGAACCCTGAAACAGCGTTGTAAGCTACAATTAGGCGCACATCACTACTTTGATGAATGCGTTCGATATAAGAATATTAATATGAGACAAAGAAAATAAGAATTAAGATAGGTCAAGAGAAATTGAAATATGTGGAAATGTATGAATAAAAAATAATAATAATAATAAAAAATAAATAAATAAAAAGTGGTTAAGCCGTTGCAATGATTTTCGTAGGTGCTCTGCAAGTGTGGGCCATGAAGAAAAACCAAATATGGACAATCTTTGCGACAAACTGAAGCGAAAGTAATTCTTGTTACCAAGAAGGAAACAAGTGAAGAAGAGTACATGGTTCTAAAAAAAAAAATGTTCAAATGTTTGTATAGTTTATGGGACTTAACTACGGGGTCATCAGTCCCTAAACTTACAAACTACTTATCAACTAGCTTACACTAAGGACGGCACAAATATCCATGCCCGAGGGGGGATTCGAACCCTTGACCGTAGTGGCCGTGTAGACCGTGACTGACGCGCCTCAGTCTGATCGGCCACCGCGGCCGGCGAGTGCATGGTTCTTGTGTGTCAGCTGTTAACATAAAAGTTATGAAATCATTGTAATGATTAATGTAATTCAAATGTTTAATAAATGTATATAAAAAAAGTAGCGTAGTGGGCAAGGCGTTAGACTGTGATGCCAATGGCAAAGGTCGTTGGTTCGGAACCCGTCACTACCTAATTTTTTTTTTCCTAAAAGGGTTTCAGACACTCTTATTAAGTAATTTTTTATTATTTAGATTATTATTTTGGTCGAAAATGTTTGCAAAAACTTACAAAACTATAAATCTAAAGTGGGCCGTAAAACACGTCGGTGCGATTTTTTCCCCAAGACAGTTAAAGACAGCAGCAGTATACGGCACATAGTACTCTAGGCCGGGCCGTCGATGGCGGTTGTGTGGTTTTAACAGCTGGGCACTGACCGACGCTCGCTCGCCGCGCCGCCTGACACCTCGAAAGGCGAGGAGGCGTGGGGGCGGCGGGGGCGGCGGCCTGCAGGGGGCGCCGCCCTCCGGGGCTTCCGGCCGCTCGATAGCCGCGCCGCCCCCGCAGCGGCAGCCGAGAGGCGTGGCCGCCTCCAGAGGGCCTCCGCACACCGCCGCACACCTCGCGGTTCCCGCTGCATGGGGGATGTTTCCTGACCTGGTGTTTGTTTGTATGCACGTTACTATATATTCGTATATCTGTATGCAAACATACAAGTTGTAAGATACCTGCTATGGCAAGGTTGTTGTTGTTGTTGTGCTCTTCAGTCCGGAGACTGGTTTGATGCAGCTCTCCACAATACCCTATCCTGAGCAAGCCTCTTCATCTCCACATAAGAACGACAACCTACATCTGTCTGAATCTCCTTACTGTATCCATCTCTTGGTCTTCCCCGGCGATTTTTCCCCATACACTTCCCTCCAACGCTAAATTCACAATTCCTTGATGTCTAAGAACATGTCCTACCAATCTATCCCTTCTTTTAGTCAAGGTATGCCAGAAATTTCTTTTCTCCCCAATTCTGTTCAGTACCTCCTCATTAGTTACGCGATCCACCCACCTAATCTTCAGCATTCTTCTGTAGCACCATATTTCAAAAGCCTCTATCCTCTTCCTGTCCGCACTGTTTATCGTCCATGTCTCACTCCCATACAAGGCAACACTCCATACATATGCCTTCAGAAAGGACTTCCTTAGGCTTAAATCAATATTCGATGTTAACAAATTTCTCTTTTTCAAGAACACTTTTCTACCCATTGCCATTCTGCATTTTATATCCTCTGTACTGCGACCATCATTTGTTATTTTACTGCCCAAGTAACAAAACTCATCTAGCTCCTTTATTGCTTCGTTTCCCAATCTAATTCCTTCAGCATCACCGGATTTTCTTACACTGCACTCCAGTACCCTAGTTTTGCTCTTGTTAATGTTCATCTTATATGCATCTTTCAGCACACTGTCCATTCCGTTCAATTTCTCTTCCATGTCCTTTGCTGTATCTGACATAATTACTATGTCGTCGGCAAAACGCAATGTTTTTAATTCTTCACCCTGAACTTTAATTCCTTCTTCAAATTTCTCCTTGCTTTCCTTTATAGCTTGCTCAATGTACAAATTGAACAACATTGGGGAAAGACTACAACCCTGTCTTACTCCCTTTCCAACCACTGCATCCCTTTCATGCCCTTCAACGATGACAACCGCTGTCTGGTTTTTGTACAAGTTGTAAATAACCTTACGCTCCCTATATTTTACTCCTGCTTGCTTCAGAACTTGAAAGAGTTTACTCCAATCAACATTGTCAAAAGCCTTCTCCAAATCTACAAAAGCTAGAAATGTAGGTTTGCCTTTTCTTAATCTATCTTCTAGGATAAGCCGTAAAGTGAGTATTGCCTCCCGAGTTCCTACATTTCTCCTGAACCCAAACTGATCTTCCCCGAGGTCAGCTTCCACCAGTTTTTCCATCCTTCTGTATATAATTCGTGTTAATATTTTGCAACCATGACTTATTAAACTGATGGTTCTGTAGTTTTCACACCTGTCTGGACCTGTTTTCTTTGGAATGGGTATTATAACATTTTTATTAAAGTCTGAGGGTACTTAGCCTGTATATGCCTGTATATGCAAACGTACAAGTTGTAAGATACCTGCTATGGCAAGGTATACATTTCATATTCAAATGTACTGCGAATTTGAGACCAGTGTCAAGCTACTCAGGCACGGGTCGTTTATCTTTGGTTGCAGGCTTATTTTTCGATGGCAGTAATATCGATATTGGAGACGGTGATAGTATTGTTGCCGGGAAGTAGGGTTGTGATTATTTAGAGTGCAGACTTTGCTAGGCGCGCGGAAGAGATGTCAGAAGTGTGGGGACCGTGGTTGTGTGCAGTTGTCGTTCCGGCGGGATAGCCGAGGATATGAGATTTTGAGACATGAATGCTGAGCCAAGCTGTTTGTTTAAGATATGGAGACGAAAGGAATAGATGACGTTGGAGAAACGATCTTTTGAAGTTTAAAGTTTGTCATGATATACTTGGCATGTTTCTATGGCACAACTTCGCATTGTTAGGCTGAACTGATGGTAACAGTAACGGTCGAGAAAGATCTTGCTGTTAGCTTGTGGTCTCACGATTAATGCTAGGGACCCCTTTTTGTATTAGGAAAAGTATTTATTGTAATAGTTTCGTATTGAGATTGCGTTTTTTTAATGAAATGGGAATTTCATGGGTAGTGTCCTTGAAATATGGTATTGTTGTAACATTGTTTGTGTAAATTGACTTAAATTTATTAAAAAATGTTCAAATGTTTGTATAGTCTATGGGACTTAACTACGGGGTCATCAGTCCCTAAACTTACAAACTACTTATGAACTACTTACGAACTAGGACGGCACAAATATTCATGCCCGAGGGGGCATTCGAACCCCCGACCGTAGTGACCGTGCAGACCGTGACTGGAGCGCCTTAGTCCCCTCGGCCTCCGCGGCCGGCGAAATTTATTCACAGTAAAGAAATGTTTATCTTTGTTTAAAAATAATTTTGTAGGCAGATTAAATATCTGAGTTAAATCTTTCAGAGAAAATTTTATCTCAGATATTTAATTGCCTACAAAATTATTTTTAAACAATTAGTAGTTTGTGTGTCATTGTAATAAACATTACGCAGTCAGATACGTTTCGCAATACCTTTACATTCACATAGAATACAGTTAAAAAAATACGCAATCAGATTAACGTAACGTTGTGCAAAGGCTTTCAGGTAGAACACGTTCAAACACATTCAGTTACATTTCATTCAAGCAGCGTCAGTCAGTAACATTTCTTAGATCATATGGTAAAACACATAACTTTCGCAGCAGACGTAAATTTTGTATGAGAGAAGGACAAGTAGAAACTTTCACAGTTAATGGCCCATATTCAAGTCAAAAACCCTGTAAATCTGTTTTAATATTGGCTAGTAATTATTGCCTGTGATAGCATGTAGCGTATTTAAAGTGTGAAAGTTGTTACACATTCGCTATTCAAAATATCATTCTGGTCTACTGCCGGAATCAACATATTTAATTTTAGTTTCTGTTCACTTTGTCAAAGTACGTAAGTTCGTACAGTCACACCTATGATCTGTTCTTTCAATGTTTTAGTCAAGTGTTCATTACACTATTAATTGCCTTTTAGTAAAATTAAGATGTCTTGAATTGAAAACAACATGAAACGTAATATTCACTGATGTATGTCTTTCTTTAAAGAAAATGCCAAGCACTGCTTTTTATGTACGTGAAAATCTATTTTACAAACATATTTCACACTCCAGTCAGAAAACATTACAGATATTGCCCACAGAAGATTCCTATTATTCTTATAACACACGTAATGGTCCGTCCACGTACCTCAGTCTTTAGTCTGTACTTACTCATTTACTACGTTAAATATTATTATTTATTAAGTGCCCTGAAATAAAATGTATTACTGCAGTTCAGGTATTTTTATTTCACTCAAGATAGCGTTTGAGAATGCGGTACTTCTTTGTTTTTTTCTTAAAAAAAATTGCCGATTGTTCTTTTACTGTTGGCTAAGAGATATTCTGAAAAATACTCAGATACATGATAAGTCTAAATACGAAAGGCGTCACAGTTAAATATTCTTCTATTTTGACTAGTAAGCAAACATCACTACACTTTTACACAGGATACAGACCTCTGCTACCCTCCATTAATACCAGAATGTTGCACTTATCGATTATATATATATACAGCTCTTTTTTTTCAAATCTGGCCATACCACTCCAAGGACTAAGCCAGAATAATAAAAATAATTACTTTTATTACCATTAGTTTTCTACGAAAAATAAATACGTACAATATCGCTGCATCATGGAATTTCTTATAGCAACACCATTTCTTTGCCTTAGGCATGGATATATTTTTCTGCAAAACATCAGCAGATTGCAATTCCAATGTCGTTTCTAATTAAAAGAGTATTAAGCCTTCAGGTGGGACATTACAGTAGGGAGAGGTGGCCGTGAGTGATATCGCTGCTGAGAGGCCAGGACGATATGTTTTTACCAAACTTGGCGAGCTTTGTATGTGTGTGAATAGCTACTGTGTGCGTTTCTGCACTACTGAGTGTGTTAAATGATCCTGACAGCGATTTCGCTGTACAATTTTTTACATGTTATGATACGAAAGGTACTACTGCACTTCTCAGTACTTCTGTCGGTTCTGTTTATGTAAATTAAACTACTGGCCATTAAAATTGCTACACCTAGAAGAAATACAGATGATAAACGGGCACTCATTGGACAGATATATTATACTAGAACTGACATGTGATTATATTCTCACGCAGTTTGGGTGCATAGACCCTGAGAAATCAGTACCCAGAACAACCACCTCTGGACGTAATAACGGCCTTGATACGCCCGAGAATTGAGTCAAACAGAGTTTGGATGGCCCTTACAGGTACAGATGCCCACGCAGCTTCAACGCGATACCACAGTTCATCAAGAGTAGTGACTGGCGTATTGTGACGAGCCAGTTGCTCGGCCACCATTGACCAGACGTTTTCAGTTAGTGAGAGATCTGGAGAATGTGCTGGCCAGGGCAGCAATCGAACATTTTCTGTATCCGGAAAGGTCCGTACAGGACCTACAACATGAGGTCGTGCATTATATTGCTGAAATGTAGAGTTTCGAAGGGATCGAATGAAGGGTAGGGCCACAGGTCGTAATACGTCTGAAATGTAACGGCCGTCGATACGAACAAGAGGTGACAGAGACATGTAACCAATGGCACCCCATACCATCACGCCGGGTGATAAGCCAGTATGGCGATGACGAATACACGCTTCCAATGTGCGTTTACCGCGATGTCGCCAAACATGGATGCGACCATCATGATGCTGTAAAAGGAACCTGGATTTATCCGAAAAAATGACGTTTTGCCGTTCGTGCACCCAGCTTCGTCATTGCATACACCATCGAAGGCGCTTCTGTCTGTGATGCGTCACGGGTAACCACAGCCATGGTTCAAATCTTCAAATGTCTGTAGAGCTTATGGGACTTAACTACGGGGTCATCAGTCCCTAAACTTACAAACTACTTATGAAGTAACTAATACTAAGGACGGCACAAATATCCATGCCCGAGGGGGGATTAGAACCCCCGACCGTAGTGGCCGTGCAGAACGTGACTGGCGCGCCTCAGACGGCGCAGCCACCGCGGCCGGCAGCAGCCATGGTCTCCGAGCTGATAGTCCATGCTGTTGCAAACGTCGTCGAACTGTTCATGCACATGGTTGTTGTCTTGCAAACGTCCCCATCCGTTGACTCAGGGATCGAGACGTGGCTACACGATCCGTCACAGCCATGCATATAAGATAAGATGCCTGTCATCTCGACTGCTGGTGATACGAGGCCGTTGGGATGCAGCACGGCGTCCCGTATTGCCGTCCGGAAGCCACCGATTCCATATTCTACTAACAGTCATTGGATCGCGACCAACGCGAGCAGCAATGTCGCGATACGATAAACCGCAATCGCGATAGGCTACAATCCTGCCTTTATCAAAGTCGGAAACGTAATGGTACGCATTTCTCCTCCTTACACGAGGAATCACAATAACGTTTCACCAGGCAACGCCGGTCAACTGCTGTTTGTGTATGAGAAATCGGTTGGAAACTTTCCTCATGTCAGCACGTTGTAGGTGTCGCCACCGGCGCCAACCTTGTGTGAATGCTCTGAGAAGCTAATCTTTTGCATATCACAGCATCTTCGTGTCGGTTAAATTTCGCATCTGTAGCTGTCATCTTCGTGGTGTAGCAATTTTAATGACCAGTCCAACCTTAATCGACTTTACAGGCACATATTTCTCTAACCCTTTATTTACAGTACTTTTAAATTTAGTCCACAGTTCCTCTACATCTATTGTGCCGTAAATAAACGATGTCCATTCATTTTCTAAAGGCGATCGTAACAATTGCTTATCGGCTCTTCCTAACAAAAACACGCTCCTAGCCTTTTTGATTGGTTTATGAAGTTTGGTCATCATCGACACTATTACGATATCATGATTGTTACATTTTCAATTTGTAATCAGCTCCAGTTGAAATCAATTACGGGTATATTTTATTCTTATTTTTAAATACTCGCTTTAGAAATAATTTCTCCCTCTAATATTATATTATATTTCATTATAGTTGTGGTTTGATCTAGACTGCTCTGTTACATGAATTAATAATTACTCGTAAGATCAATGTTATTCCATAATGTTGTCAAAAAGTATTTGTCTTTGGTTACCTCGCAAATGAAAATAAATAAATAAATGAATAAAAATAAATCAAGCAGACAACTGTCCGTGCGTACTGGAGCGCCGTGCTGCGGTGCGCGCGGCCGTTCGCCGTCGTGGGTTTGTGTTCCTCCGCGGGCATGGGCGTGTGTGTTGTCCTTTGGTTAGTTTACCTTAGTTTACGTAGTTTGTAAGCTAAGGACTAATAACCATGCAGCTGAATCCGACAGATTTACAAACATTATAAGGAAGAATATAAAAATGGTACCATACTTTTTTTGTCACAATAATTCAGACTATTTCCTTATGTTTATAGGTAATTACGCACTCTAAAAACGACACATATACATTTATAAACAGCAAACTATTTGCGACAAGGCAGAATTTAAATATAACTGGCAGGCCACTAGTTTCAGTTGCAGTTAATGACGTTTTTTTCTTGGGTTCCTACCTACATATATACTTGTAAATCTCCATATATTCTGAAATAGACGGATAGCAACGTCTTTGTGAGAACGAAGGCAGTATATATCATTCGTATCTGATTCAGTCACAACTCTTTAAGCGGTCCTGATATGTTCCCCCATAACTACATTCTCAAAACGTAGTCGCAAAAAATTGCGGAATACTGTGTAACAGACTTCTAACGCATTAATATTATTTTCCCAGGAAGTGTTATGAAAGTGAAAAGACGAAAGAAAGTCGGGGTGGAGTTACCGAGCGTTCTAAGACACCTTGCTCCAGAGCGCGCTGTTGCTCACCGTCTGAGGTTCGCGTCCTCCCTGGGGCATGTGAGTGTCTGTGTGTTGTTCTTAGAACATTTTAAGGGGAGTCGGATAGTTATTTGGTTCACAATTATTGCACTTTTTTACGCATACATTTGGGTTTAAACTGATAACGAATTTATTGATTTATGTTGAGTGGTTTCATAAACTCAATCTTCTTTTTTACTCGCTAGTGACTACTTGTTATAGTACAGCGGTTTGAAAGCTTATTTGGTAACACTGATGAAATACTTCAGACTGAGGGGGTGAAATTTCCTTAAATGCGTTGTGAGACTAATTTATATATATATATATATATATATATATATATATATATATATATAGTTATCATAACATATAAGTGATATAGGAAGCACCCAAAGGATGCTCCAAAGCCACAGTCGCTTCTTAGAAAAAACTTTTTAATATACTTCTATCTACTAGTAGCTACTATTAATGCACTATTAGTTTCTGTCCTTTACGGCGCCACTTTCAAGTTTAATGTGGGTAAAGCTTGTAATATTTTTTGTAACCTTGAGAATGACACCATAGTGCGCTAGTAGTACGTTCGTAGTTAGAAGTATATTAATTCGACAATGGAAGACGATTTTACCTGGTGATGTCAGGAGCAGAAAGCATCTGCACTAGTTGCAGGATATTCATTTATTTCCGAGTGCTGTCAACGTTACTCTGCCACAAGGTGCTGCCACTAGACACGAAATATGACTGCACACTTTGTACCGGTAACGTTTCCCACATTGCGACGCTGCCTTCCGCTCACTGCTCCTCGCCTCCCGGCAGCCATAGTACACGCCTCTTGCCGCTGCTAACAGCCAGCGCATGAATTGTTTACTTACCATCGACAAACAATTCTGTATCCGGCGTAGCTGTTTCTTTATCAGACAATGCACTGAACAACAATCGAACAGCCAGTAAACTTAATACGTCGCGCTTAGTTGGATATTGCCTCAAAACTAGGGTTACCAGACGTCCTCTTTTACCCGGACATGTCCTCTTTTTTGGACCCTACAAATGGGCCGGCCGGGTTTTTAGGACAATGGGAAAATGTCCTCTTCTTTGCGTTGTGCAACTGTTTCAATCTGAAAATGCGTAAATACAACTCTCTGAAGTGTCACAATCACTAAATCTAGATAATTTAACCGTTTTTCAAACAATGTATTTTTTGTTCTAGAATTCTCTCTGCTCTACGCCGGCGCTGCTCTCAGGTAAAGCTACTTTAGAACAATTGGAATAAATGGCGTGGCAATTGTCGCAGAATAGTAGCTGCGAGGCAGCCAACTAAGAACAAGGTCTGCAACAACGCAAGATACACCGGCTTCTAGGAATTTCACGTTAGAAGAGCTTAACTGGGGTTACAATACGTCTTCTTTTTCCCGGACACGTAGTCTTTTTGAAGCAAGAAAATGTGCCCGGTAGGAATTTATAAAATTCTACAAAATGTTCTTTGTGTGTGTGTGTGTGTTCCGAAAAGAAAATTCATTTGTGTGTCATTGGCGACAACGCATTCGTTCGTACTGCAAGTCCAAACTGTTGCAACTATCACGCGCATTGTCAGAGAGAAATTGCCGTTCACAATTTCATGGGTCTGACAGTTGCAAACGATTCGAAATTTCTCTGCGACGGAACCCAATTGTCTATCATTCTGTGTTCTGCCTTATGTTCTTTGGCGTTGCTTTTGATATACTTTGTGGTTTAGGTTAAAGCTGTATTGTGTGTTCGAGATCGTAGGTAGGCTTTTGCTTCAAAATAAATTAAAAACTTAAAAATAAATACAATATGCCGAAAAGAAAGTCAGTGTTGAAAGATGAGCTCTTGGAGAAATGCAAATCATTGAAGGGAGGAAGAAACGAACATGAAGTGGAATGTTTGATTTGCCCTATTGGAACGTACATACTCGTTGTAAACAAAGCTAAGTCGTAGAAGTATGAATGTTTAATACTGGATAATAAATATAGTTGGTTCAAAAGTGAAAAAGACAAGAATGAGACAATTGTCTCTAGTGATGATGAATAAACTGTCAAGGTTCGTAATATTTTGTTTTACAATAGGCACACAAGGTTACTGATTTAGTTTGTAGTAGTTTTACGTGGTTTATTAATTAATTTGTAAATTACAGTATGTTAACAATAAAGTGTCCTCTTTTTTATATGAATTGTCCTCTTTTTTTATGACGAAGACATGGTAACCCTTCTCAAAACCTAAAATCAGATTTCCTGTGTCGAGTTGTACTGAATCAATTTCTTCTTCGTGTTTTGTAAAGGTACTACGCAAAACGTGATGAGTTTTTAGACAGTTTTCCCGATCAACAAAATTACACTTGACTGTGTTTCTAGAAGAATTTCTACTAGCATGAAAAGCCTTTGTATCTGATGTGCAGAAAAATGCCATCGAAATTTCTAATTTGCTCCAATAACTGGAAAATCGAAAAGAGTAGCTTAAAAAAACTGTTTATAATGCGTGGCAGTACTATTTCTTAGTGTCTGGGAAAAGAATCCAGAGTGACAAACTGATTACCGAAAACACCTGAAAGCACCAGCCTGAACTCAGGCCTAGAATTTCACAATTTTTTCACATCAACCCTTTAACTTTATTTATTTATGAATAAAACGTACGTAATATTTCATTTATCTCCCCAGCAACAACAAAACAATAAACGACTTCTATTTAGTTTGGAATATTCCTCCCTTAAAATTTAATTTGTATTGGTAAATAATTGCAATAATAATAATAATATTACTTAAAAATGATAAAAGGTAGCTCCTGAGAAAATAATGTTCCGCGAAAAGAAAGTTTAGAACCAAAGCAAATGAAGTTTTAAACAGATCTTAAATTTTTATATGAAAACTAGGGCGCTAAAATTACGGCGGGAGAATATTTCAAATTAATGGCCGGATTGCATATCACTGTTATAAAAAATGTGCCTGTAAAAAATTTCTGCAACTTAATAAATGAGGTAAATTGCATGGAAATATTTAATTTTAGCAATCTGACTAAAATCCTGTCTGATTAAATAGAAGACTGGCTCACCACGTATACATTGCACAGAAATTACTGTTGGAACGCACTCGTAAAACAACAAATTTATCTTATGTCCACGGCTAGCTAAAAATTACAGTACTTAAATTTTGATTAACTGGCGTATATCTCAGGGAGGTTTGGTGCAGAACAAAAGATTCTAAGATTATCATGAAGTATTGTGCATCGTTCCAACACTTAATTTCGCACACTGCAAGAAAATGGCGGCCGTACAATAAGGAATAATGAGGTGGCTTTAATAAAAATATTGAGAAGTGCAAATTTTCTTTAAATGAAATTAGCGGTTTATATTTTCAAATTGCTAAACACACACTTACAATTATTTCTTACATGCAATCTGTGCACGAAAAGAATTTATGATTCTGATAAATTTAACAAAGAGCAATGCGCTATTTCGTCCGAAACCTACCAATGCTAGACCAAGAAGAGGGAGGAATACACACTGCTGCTCCTTCTTATATAGTAAAACATATGATAAGCGTAAATGTAGATATAGTAATGTGCTTGTTAACGTTATACTCTCTTTGTCTTTGTCTTAGCGATTTATAATAATTTGCATGAAATAAATATAGAATAGTCGTAACAAATGCAAGGGATTAATTTAACGGAATAAATAATTGAATAAATATTGAAATAAGTCCAGGCGGCCCATGAAACGTTATAAGTTTTATCGTAAATTACTGACAAAAAAGGAGCAAGAAACAATTAAAAGGAAGCATAATACAAAAAGTCTCCCCCCCCCCCTCTCTCTCTCTCTTTTTTTTTTTTTTTTTTTTTTTGTCAGGCTGGTCAGTCTGTCTGCGGGTGGGGGGGGGGGGGCACGTGCCCTTGAAATCAGCTGCCAATCATGAAAACAGCTATCAGTTTACTTTGATGTTTTCAGTTCTCTGTTTTGTGGTGATTGAAAGTGAAGTTTGTTTACGATATTCGTATTTCAGTGTTTAAATGTCAGCAAATAAGTTGATATTATGTAAAAATTGCGCGAATTCAAAACAAGAAAAGAAAATGTGAGTTAAATGGGGGAGATGTAACTACAAACAGTGTTTTCATCCTAGTGAATCTGAAGTGCAAGTTCATTTTAAAAGTTAGCCTGGGCCTAGTACAAGTACTGAAGCGCCTTGTGCTTCCAAAAAGACCACTTTTTCTAAGAAGCTAACCCGTAACTTGGCTAAATATGAGATATACGGAAAAGAAGAAGGTTGCTATGATACTGTTAATATCAACAGTTTAGGTAGCCTAGTTAGGCAAATTATGGTGTGCGTCTCTACAGGAACCAGGACAGGCTTACAAATACCGATAGTAATAAATGCAGTAACTGTTCTTTTGAAGTGTTCACTACTGATTCTCCATGATTACCAGACTCTAAACATTCAGAAGCGAATGTTCGATTAGCTTACGCATTCCGATGTATTGGAAAAGGTGAAGCGGCGAAAACTTTCTGCGGTGTAATAAACTTGCCGACTCCGCCAGCTTTCAAATATTACGATAAGATAAAAATGAATTGCTGTTCGTTAGTCTCGCTAAAACTCGAGAACGGGTGAACCGATTTGGCTAATTTTAGTCTTGAAATATTCATGTAAGTCCAAGGAAGGTTTAAACGGTGATAAAATATGGTAAAGTTGTCCGGAAAAGAGAAAAATAGGGATAAACTGAAATAGCTTTTCCTGTGATCTCTCAATGCCGTTTGTCCAATTGCAATAAAATTTTGTACATTTCATGTTGAAAGCAAGTGGAAGATCAGAATCAAATAAAAATTTGTAAAAGTCGCCCAGAAAGTAGAAAAATTTAGGAAAAACTGAAAGCTATTTTTTCTATGAATAAAAATGAATTGACACATGGTTGTAAGAGTATCACTTGAGTACAGTTTGACAGGACAAGGTTTGTATGGAATAAATTTTTCGGGAAATCTACCGGAAAATTGGAAAATTTGAGAAAAACTGAAAGTGCGTTTTTCAATGTGTTTTTGATTGAATTAAGCACCTCTCGCACGACGGAGAGAGGTAATTTGTTTGTTCATTATGGCCTTGGAAAAGTTTTCAGTAAAAATAAAAATAAAAATAGGAACAGTTGAAAAGAAAAGTAGCAAAATTGGAACCAAGTTCCTTTTTCAATGTGTTTCTAAATGTACTCAACACTATAAGTTGAAAAACATTCATCCGATTGCGATAAAATTTTCATCATTTGGCGTTCAATGCAAGATGAACATTCTTATGAACTGAAAATTTGGGAAAGTTACCTGGAAATATTTAAAAATTCGCGAGAAATTGAAAGAGCTTTTTTCAATGGGATATCAATATCATTCATCTGATTGCGATAAAATTTTGCACATTCTACGTTCAAAGTGAGAAGAATGTTAGAGTGAAGTAAAGATTTAGATTAGTTGGCCAAAAACTAGGAAATTTTGTGGAAAACTGAAAGAACTCCCAAAGAAGGAAAGCAATATCATTCGTACGATTGTGATGAAATTTTGTACATATGACGTTCAAAACAAGAGTACGTACATATTAGCAATTGCGAATCATTGCCTGGTCGACTAGATGACCCGGTGAACTTCGTAAAGAGTTACTTCTATGCCTAAAAGTATAACAAACCACTGCAAATGAACACTTGTTATTCGTAACATTATTCTTTTCTTCTGAACATCCTTTGAAAATGAGAGATTTCCGAATTGTGTTGTTGTTGTGCTTGTCTTCAGTCCAGAGACTGGTTTGATGCAGCTCTCCACCCTACTCTATCCTGAGCAAGCCTTTTCATCTCCTCATAAGAACGGCAACCCACATCCACTTGAATCTGCTTACTATACGCGTCTCTTGGTCTCCCTCTGCGATTTTTACCCCACACACTTCCCTCCAACGCTAAATTCACAATTCCTTGATGTCTAAGAATGTGTCCTACCAATCTATCCCTTCTTTTAGTCAAGGTATGCCAGAAATTTCTTTTCTCCCCAATTCGGTTCAGTACCTCCTCATTAGTTACGCGATCCACCCACCTAATCTTCAGCATTCTTCTGTAGCACCACATTTCAAAAGCCTCAATCCTTTTCCTGTCCACACTGCTTATCGTCCATGTTTCACTCCCATACAAGGCAACACTCCATACAAATGCCTTCAGAAAGGACTTCCTTAGGCTTAAATCAATATTCGATGTTAACAAATTTCTCTTTTTCAAAAACGCCTTTCTACCCATTGCCATTCTGCATTTTATATCCTCTGTACTGCGACCATCATTTGTTATTTTACTGCCCAAGTAACAAAACTCATCTACCTCCTTTATTGCTTCGTTACCTAATCTAATTCCTTCAGCATCACCTGATTTTCTTACACTGCACTCCATTACCCCAGTTTTACTCTTGTTAATGTTCATCTTATATGCACCTTTCAGCACACTGTCCATTCCGTTCAATTGCTCTTCCAGGTCCTTAGCTGTATCTGACAGAATTACTATGTCGTCGGCAAAACGCAATGTTTTTAATTCTTCACCCTGAACTTTAATTCCTTCTCCAAATTTCTCCTTGCTTTCCTTTATAGCTTGCTCAATGTACAAATTGAACAACATTGGGGAAAGGCTACAACCCTCTCTTACTCCCTTTCCAACCACTGCATCCCTTTCATTCCCTTCAACGATGACAACCGCTGTCTGGTTTTTGTACAAGTTGTAAATAACTTTACGCTCCCTATATTTTACTCCTGCTTGCTTCAGAACTTGAAAGAGTTTATTCCAATCAAATCAAATTTCCGAATTACATTTTTGATAGTTGCTACAGTTTATAGCGTCCCAAAAGATCCTAAACACGAAGTATTTTGATTGTGGTGCTTCACTCCAAATACACATTAATTACTCAATCGCTTCACGGAATGTTTTTACGACCCAGCCGCTTGGCAGCGCTGCAGTCACGAGATTGCAAAATTTCCGTGTGAGTTTTATGACTTTTATGTTCGACTCTAATTACACTTACAAACATGAAGAAACATTTTCGTTTACTGATATAATCGTAGCATCTTCCGAATAGCCGCTAAGTACGAGAGAATAGTAACAGCTAACTGAATAATTTGGAGCTATACCATGTTAAAAATAGGAAGTGTTCATTGTAGTGGTTAATTATACTTAAGAAGAAACATTTTCGTCTACTACTACAATCGTAGCATCTTCCGAACAGCTAAGAAACCTTGTTCCTTTCATTCCTCACTCCGAGTGGAGCGGGCTGTTACAAACATGAAGAAACATTTTCGTTTACTGATATAATCGTAGCATCTTCCGAATAGCCGCTAAGTATGAGAGAATAGTAACAGCTAACTGAATAATTTGGAGCTATACCATGTTAAAAATAGGAAGTGTTCATTGTAGTGGTTAATTATACTTAAGAAGAAACATTTTCGTCTACTACTACAATCGTAGCATCTTCCGAACAGCTAAGAAACCTTGTTCCTTTCATTCCTCACTCCGAGTGGAGCGGGCTGTTTGTGATTCAGCCCATGTAATTCAACTGCATTACTGCTGTATAGAAACAATGTCTGAACGTTTTCGACTGCAAGTAACTGCAACTACTTCAGTAGAGACTACTTACATTTCATTCCTGCATTTTTGAATAACAGAACGTCTTGATTGCAAATATTTTTTATTACAATGACGCGATTCGCCCGGTTACGGCATCTTTAGATATCCGAGAAAGAAGAAAATATTGATACAGAACTAACAATATTTACATGACATTATTTCGAAAATTTTTAGCTACAAGCCATCCTGAAACTGTTTTAAGAAATTATGATAAAGTACGGTTCTAATGTTTTATATACCCTGTGGTGGAGGGTGTTTAAATTAAAATGCGGTTATAAGGTATCATACAGAGACAATAATATGTAACCATTAATATCCGGTAACACTGACCGTTGAAAACAGATTGATACATTGGATACATTGTTTAACTGAATGGATATTGCAAGATCTACCTTGTATGATGTCCCTGCACCTTAGGTCGTCAACATATTAATACGACTTGCGTCGGTAGAGGTACAAGTACTGCCTGAGGCAGCATTCAAATTAGTGCTACGAGTAACCGCCAATAAAGCTAAGTGTCCAAAACACTGTAGGTGTTGGGTCGGTCGGATAACAGTTGTTAATTTAAAATATGGACACCATTTACATGTTGTTGTTGTTGTTGTGGTCTTCGGTCCGCAGACTGGTTTGATGCAGCTCTCCAGGATACCCTGTCCTGTGCAAGTCTCTTCATCTGAGAATACGTATGGCAACCTACATCCTTTTGAATCTGCTTGCTATATTCGTCCCTCGGTCTCCCTCAACGATTTTTACCCCAAACGCTTCCTTCTAATGCTAAGTTGACAATTCCTTGATGTCTCAGAATGTGACCCACCAATCTATCGCTTCTCTTAGTAAGAATATGCCATAAACTCCTTTTCTCCCCGATTCGGTTAAGTACCTCCCCATTAGTTACGTGATCTAACCATCTAATTTTCATCATTCGTCTCTAGCACCACATTACAAAAGCTTCTATCATTTTTTTATCTGAACTCCTTATCGTCTACGTTTCACTGCCATACAATGCTACCCTCCAGACAAGTGCTTTCAGAAAGTACTTCATAACATATAAATTAATATTAATTAAAATTAATATTATTAATATTAATTAAGTTTCACTTCTTTAGAAAAGATTTTTTCCCATAGACATTCTGCATTTTATGTCTTCTTTACTTCGGCCATCAGAAGTTACCTTGCTACCCAAATAACAATATTCATCTACTACTTTTATTGTCTGATTACCTAATCTAATTCCTTCAGCATCGCCTGATTTTCTAACATAGTATTCCATTGCCTTCGTTTTATTCTTGTTAATGTTCATCTTATATCTTCCATTCAAAACACTGTCCATCCCATTCAATTGTTCTTCCAGATCTTTTGCGGTCTCTGACAGAATTACTGTATCATCAGCAAACCGCAATGTTTTTATTTCTCCTCCCTGCACTTTAAAGCCCTCTGTAAATTTCTCCTTCCATTCCTTCACTGCCTGCTCAATGTACAGATTGAACAACATTGGGGAAAGGCTACAACCCTGTCTCACTCCCTTCCCAACCTCTGCGTCCCTTTCTTGCCCTGTCTGGTTTTTGTATAGGTTGAATATAACTCTTCGCTTCCTATATTTTACCACTGATACCTTCAGAATTTGGAAGAGTGTATTCCAGTCGACATTGTCAAAAGCTTTCTCCAAATCGACAAACGCTAAAAACGTAGGTTTCCCTTTCCTTAACCTATCTTTTAAGATAATTCGTAAAGTGAGTATTGCCTCCCGTGTTCCTACATTTCTCCTACATCCAAACTGATCTTCCCCGAGGTCGGAGGCCACAAGTCTTTCCATTCGTCTGTAAATAATTCGTGTTAGTATTTTGCACCCATGACTTATTAAACTGATAGTTCTGTAATTTTCACACTTGTCTGCAATTGCTTTCTTTGGAATTGGAATTATGATATTCTTCTTGAAGTCGAGTATTTCCCCTGTCTCGTACATCTTGCGTATCAGGTGATACAATTTTTTCACGACTGGCTCTCCTAAGGACATCAGCAGTTCAGACGGAATATCATCTACTCCAAGGGCCTTGTTTCGACTCAGCTCCTTCAGCGCTCTGTCAAATTCTTCTCGCAGTATCGTATCTCCTATCTCATCTTCCTCCACTTCGTCTTCCATTTCTAGAATACTGCCTTAAAGTTTATTTCCTTTGTATAGGCTCTCTATGTCCTCTATATATTCCACAGTTCAGCTTTCCCCTCTTTGCTTAGTACTGGTTTTCCGTCTGAGTTCTTGATATTCATACAGGTGCTTTTGTTGTCTCCAAACATCTCTTTTATTTTCCTGTAGGCGGTATCTATCTTTCCCCTAGTTATGTATTCTTCTACGGTTCTGCATTTGTCCTCTAGCCACTCCTGCTTAGCCAGTCTGCACTTCCTGTCAATCTCATTTTTCAGACGTTTGTACTCCCTTTTTCAGTTTCACTTGCTGAATTTTTATATTTTCTCCTCTCATCAATTAAGTTCAGTATATCCTGTGTTATCCAGGGATTTCTATTAGGCATTGTCCTTCTGCCTATATGATCCTCTGCAGCCTTCACTACCCTATCTCTCAGAGCTACCCATTCTTCTTCTACCGTATTTCTTTCTCCCGTTTCAGCCATTCCTTGTCTAATGCTCCCTCTGAAACTCTCAGCCACTTCTGGTTCCTCAATTTATCCAGGTTCCATCTCCTAACCTTTCTAGCTTTCTGCAATCTCTTAAGTTTTAATCTACAGTTCAAAACCAATAAATTATGGTCAGAGTCTATGTCTGCCCCTGGATATGTCTTATAGTTTAAAGCCTGGTTTCTGAATCTATTCCTTACCATTATAAACTCAATCTGGTACTTTCCAGAGCCTCCTGATCTCTTCCACCTGTACAGCCTCCTTTCATGATGATTAAACCAAGTGTTGGTGATCATTAAATTGTGCTCCACGCAAAATTCTACCAAGCGATCTCCACTTTCATTCCTTTTTCCCAGTCCATATTCACCTACTACATTTCCTTCTTTTCCCTTTCCTACTACTGAGTTACAGTCCCCCATCACAATCAAGTTTTCATCTCCCTTAACTTTCTGAATGATTTCTTTTATCTCGTCATACATGTTTTCTATATCTTCATCATCGGCCGTGCTAGTTGGCATATAAACTTGCGCTACTGTGGTGGGTGTTTGCTTCGTGTCTATCTTTACTACGATAATGCGTTCACTATGCTGTTCATAGTAACTTACCCGCATTCCTATTTTTTTATTCATTATTACACCTACTCCTGCGTTACCAACTGATTTTGTTTTGATAACCCTGTACTCACCTGACCAGAAATCCTGTTCATCCTGCCACCGAACTTCACTAATCCCTACCATATCTAACTTTAACCTATCCATTTCTCTTTTCAAATTTTCTAGCTTATCTACGCGATTAAGGGTTAGTACATTCCACGCTCCGACCCGTAGAATGCCTGTTTTGTTTTTCTTGATGACGACATCCTCCTGAGTAGTCCCGGCTCGGAGATCCGAATGGGAGACTATTTTACCTCCGGAATATTGCCGCGAGACACGACGAACACAAACTGCCGGAGTGGCGCAGGAGATAGCGTGACGGACGGCGGAGCAGAAGGTCGCCGGTTCAATCCCGCCCACCGGCAAAAATTTATTTCTTTGTAATTTACAATTCCAGAAGGTTCTACATCTTTCTTATGTTCACTTGTAAATTCTACTTGTTGCTTATGTTAACTGTTCTTCTAATTCCTGGTAAATTCTGTCTGTGTATAAATAGCAGAGCACTCTGCCTGAGAGGCAGTCAGTGCTGCGTGTATGTTGAGTTGGTAATAAACGTGCTTTCAGTATAAGTGCTGTGTTTAGTTGCCTTCGAAGTCAAGCCTACTTCCATTGCAACGTGACATTGTTTGGTGGAGGCGCCGGGTACACTGTGCAACAGCTGCATCACCGTGGCTCCGATTAGGCAACGTAAAAGCCGTCGCTTACACGGACTGGAACCGGAATACAAGGGAAACACCGATTAGATCCTTCCAAAAGTCCGTATTATCAGAAGAACGATGGAGACGAAACCAGCAATAAGCCAGCTGCACATCAGACACCCGTCGCTGTTCTCGGGAGATGCTGGACAGGAACCCAACAAATGGCTAAAAGGGTTCGACCGAGTCGCCAAGTACAACAGGTGGGATCATACTATGTGCTTGGCCAACGTTTATTTCTACCTGGATGGAACAGCCCAGCAATGGTTCGAAAACAAGGAAGACAAGTTGAATGACTGGGAGACGTTCCAGGAGGAACTTAAGAAGACGTTTGGAGACCGCCAGCGACAAATCCGCTCGGCGGGAGAACAACTGAAGAACCGGGCCCAACGACATGGTGAGCCGACACAATCGTACATACAGAGTGTTTTGGCGCTGTGTAACGTAGTCAATCCGAACATGACTGAAGCGGACAAAATCACGCACCTGATGAAGGGAATTGCAGAAGATATGTACCAAGCTCTTCTGATAAAAGACGTTGCTACGACAGAAGAGTTCATCAAGTGGTGCCAGCGTATTGAAGAGATGCCACAAAGGAGGGTTGGAAGCAAGAAGTATGACAGACTCCCAAATGTAGTCCCTATGGCCGTTGTGGAAGACCAGCAGGACTTGGCTTCTCTCATACGACAAATCGTGAGAGAAGAATTACAACAGTGCATGGCAGCCGGGACTTTTAGACCGAGCGAGCATCAGATTATGGCCATGGATGTGAGCCCTGTAAGTCACGATGTAGCCGACGCCGCTGAGGACGAGGTATTTCAAACATTAGCTCCTGTCTGCCCCGTCAATCGCACCCGACGTGAAGAATGGCGTCGCCCTGCTATGACTTACGCTGCAGCCGCCAAACGGCAGCCCATGAACCGACCGACGCGACCACAGCCAACTCCCCCGGTAACTATGACGCCCCGCAGAAGAACAGACGTCTGGAGGGCAGAAGACAACACACCACTGTATTTCCACTGTGGACGCCCTGGACATGTCGTACGCTACTGCAGAGAGAGGAGGCGAGTATTCGATGATTATTTTGCCGCAAGACGTCAGCCGTTGGAGCAGTTCTATCCAAGGCAGTCACCTGCTGATGAGTTCAGTCGACCTATGGGAAGAAGCCCATCGCCGTACCCTAGACGAGGTCGCTCCCCGACGCGCCGCAGCCGTTCACCGTCGCCGTACAGAGATACCAGCCGCTCTCCTAGCCGCCGCGCCCAGGAAAACTAAGCGAGGCGACCATCTAGGAGGTGAGGCCGCCGCAGGTGAAAATCCTCCATGGACGACAGTCGGCAAGATGTCGGGAAATCTCATCGACGTCATAATCGACGGCCACCCTGTCCGGGCACTTGTTGATTCAGGAGCCTCTTTTTCTGTATTATTGGATAATTACCGCCGCACACTAAAGAAGACAATGTTCTGTGATACGGGAGCAACTGTGCTGAAGGTTGCGAATGGAAAGTACGTCCATCCAGCAGGAACTTGTGTCGCAAGAATAACCATCAACAACAGGACGCAGCCGTTTGAATTTGTCGTGTTAACAGAATGTAGTCACAATGTGATCCTCGGATGGGACTTCCTTCAGGCATCCCAAGCTATCATTGACTGTGGAAGATCTGAGCTGCAAATTGAAGAAGTTGTTCCGCCAGATACACATAATACAGAATTTTCTGGGAAGTTATTCGTCGTTGACAATGAGAAGAGGTGCAGTCACAAACACAGATGACTGGTTAAACTGTGAAGTTCTTGTTGATAGTAAAAAGTTTATGAGGCTCACAAAATAAATTTACATACCAGCGGCTATCATAAGCATTACCGGTGGTCAAGGAGAGATTTGGATCACAAAAATTGTCACGAGCAGTCACAACTTATCCCCAAGGGAATGTGTATCGGTACAGCTGAACCAATGCAGGACGGTGAGCTCAACGTCATCAATGAAGACCCATGCCCTGCTATTAGTACAGACAACACGCTGGAGGAAACAAACGTGGAACTGCTAATAGGGCCTGGACTGACCAAGGAACAACGCCAGCGGGTGTTAGGTATACTACGCCAATTTTCGGGTGCATTCACACCTCAGCAGGGGAAAAGTCAGACGAAACGGCCCACGATAAAGCACCGTATTAATACTGGGGACCATCCGCCAATTAGCCAGCGTTCGTATAGAGTGTCGCCAGCTGAAAGACTGATAATTCGGCAGGAAGTGGAGAAGATGTTGCGAGATGACATTATTCAACCTTCGGAGAGTCCTTGGTCGTCTCCGGTGGTCCTCGTAAAGAAGAAGGATGGCACGTGGCGATTCTGTGTCGACTATCGGCGGCTGAACAGTATCACAAAGAAAGATGTCTACCCCTTGCCGCGTATTGATGACACCTTAGACTGCTTGAAAGGAGCTACATACTTCTCAACTATGGACATGCAGACAGGTTACTGGTAAATCGAGGTTGACGAAGCTGACAGGGAGAAGACGGCTTTTATTACACCTGACGGTCTCTATGAATTTAAAGTAATGCCATTTGGATTATGTAATGCTCCAGCCACATTCGAACGTATGATGGACAACTTGCTTCGACACCTTAAGTGGACGACGTGTCTCTGTTATTTAGATGACATTTTCGTTTTCTGGAAAACATTTGAAGAACATCTGAGTCGCCTGTCAACTGTGTTGAAGTGTGTTCAGGCAACAGGTCTCCGCCTCAATCCCAAGAAGTGCCTCTTCGTCGCCAAAGAGATAAAAATCCTGGGCCATCTAGTCAACGGAGATGGTGTCCGTCCTGATCCAGATAAAGTAAGAGCTGTCACGGAATTTCCAACTCCTCATCACATTCGTGATGTGAGAAGTTTTCTTGGGCTGTGCTCATACTACCGACGTTTCATAAAAGGATTTTGTAACAAGGCACGTCCATTACAAGAACTTCTGCAGGAAGACGCCAAATTTTACTGGGATGAGACAAAATAAAGAGCTTTCCGAGCACTTAAGGAGGCTCTAACTTCCGCACCAGTGCTAGCCTTGTACGACGAGAATGCAGAAATGGAACTTCACACAGACGCCACTGGCTATGGGATTGGTGCAGTGCTTGTACAAGTTCAGGAAGGTGCCGAAAAAGTGATAGCCTATGCGTCAAGAGTACTCTCAAAGTCCGAGATAAACTACTCTACAACTGAAAAAGAATGTCTCGCGGTTATCTGGGCTATCAACAAGTTCCGGCCGTATTTATTCGGCAAACCATTCACCGTCGTGACAGACCACCATTCTTTGTGTTGGCTGACTAGCTTGAAGGCTCCATCAGGTCGACTAGCAAGATGGGCACTAAGACTCCAAGAGTACGATGTCACAGTGGTATTCAAGAACGGGCGCAAACACAAGGATGCCGACTGCCTTTCAAGTAATCCATTAGTGGAACACAACAGCATTAATGAAATTTCAGCTCTCACTGAATTAGATGACGTTACAGCTGAACAGAGGGAAGATCCAACACTATTAAAAATGATAGAGGCCTTGGAGAAAGGAGAACCGACCAATGGAGAGTTCCAACTTATAAACGGAACATTGTACAAGAGCAACTACGATCCACTGGGCCCCAAATGGCTACTTGTTGTTCCAGCTCATCTCCAGCCAGCTATTCTCAAATATTTCCATGATGCTCCAATATCCGGCCATCCGGGATTCGTGAAGACCCTAGATAGAATCAGACGCAGGTATTACTGGAAAGGTCTTTACCGATCTGTCAAGCACTATGAGAGTCACTGTAAAGAGTGCCAGCGACAGAAGCATGTGCCGCAATTACCTACAGGACATCTCGTACCGACGGCAGCAGCTCCATTCCATCGAGTTGGGATTGATCTTTTAGGGAGGTTTCAAAAGTCGACAACCGTAACCGTTGGATAATAGTCTGCACTGACTACCTCACACGCTACGCTGTCACCAAACCTGTGCCGACTGCAGAAGCTCCAGAGATCGCAAAATTCCTTGTAGAAGATATTATTTTGAAAGATGGAGCACCACGTGTCATGATATCTGATCGTGGAAAGGTATTACAGTCAAAACTAGTATCAGAGGTAATGTCACGGTGCAACATTGTCCACAGAATGACAACTGCATACCATCCTCAGACAAATGGTCTTACGGAACGTTTTAACAAAACGTTAGCCGACATGCTGTCGATGTACGTCGATGTTGAGCAGAAGGATTGGGATACAATTCTGCCAGTCGTGACATTTGCTTACAATACCGCAAGACAAGACACCACAGGCTTCACTCCGTTTTCCCTGCTCCATGGCCGTGAAGCTGAGACGACAATGGATACACTGTTCCCGTTCCAACCAGACGACACTCAGGATGACTATGTTCAACAGCTCATCACCAGGGTCGAAGAAGCAAGACAGCTGGCTCGCATACGGACACTGGACGCCCAGGAGAAGGACCGTCAGCGGTATAACGACAAGCACCGACCTGTTGTGTACAGCTCAGGGGATCTGGTATGGATTTTTACCCCTGTACGGAAGGTTGGACTGTCAGAAAAGTTATTGAAGCGATACTTAGGTCCGTATCGTGTCATACGCCGCCTGTCAGACGTCACATACGAAGTTGAGGATTATGAGCCGTCGTCGAAACGTCAAAAACGAAGAGACATTGTTCACGTCCTGCGCATGAAGCCTTACTACGATCCTGAAGAGCGGGTAGATGACAATGGCTTCTTGTTCAAGGACTGTAAGGACGGTAATGTACCTGATGAAGCCACGACAGGAACGTGTCGTCGATAATCGCGGAGAAGGGAAGGATTCTCTTGAACTGTCATACAGAGGACCCATGACACGGTCAAGATCCAGGACATTGCAGCTGGCTCCACAGGGATCATAACAGCGGGTCGCTGTTTCTCCAGGAGAGGGAGCAATGCCGCGAAAGACGACGAACACAAACTGCCGGCGTGGCGCAGGGGATAGCGTCACGGACGGCGGAGCAGAAGGTCGCCGGTTCAATCCCGCCCACCGGCAAAAATTTATCTCTTTGTAATTTACAATTCCAGAAAGTACCACATCTTTCTTATGTTCACTTGTAAATTCTACTTGTTGCTTATGTTAACTGTTCTTCTAATTTCTGGTAAATTCTGTCTTTGTATAAATAGCAGAGCACTCTGCCTGAGAGGCAGTCAGTGCTGCGTGTATGTTGAGTTGGTAATAAACGTGCTTTCAGTATAAGTGCTGTGTTTAGTTGCCTTCGAAGTCAAGCCTACTTCCATTGCAACGTGATAATATTGTACCCAAGAAGACGCCATCATCATATAGTCATACAGTAGAGCTGCATGTCCTCGGGAGAAGTAACGATTGTAGTTTTCCCTTGCTATCAGCCGTTCGCAGTAACTGCTTGGCAAAGCCATGTTAGCTGATGTTACGAGGCCAGCTCAGTCAATCATCCAGACTATTGCCCCTGTAACTACTGAAAAGGCTGCTGGCCCTCTTCAGGATCCACACGTTTGTCTGGCCTTTCCACAGATACCCCTCCACTGTGGTTGCACCTATGGTACGGCTATCTGCATCGTTGAGGCACGCAAGCCACCCCACCTCGCCAATATCTGTGGTTCATGGGGGTGGACCATTTATATAAAATACCAATATCACATGAATGCAGTTTTTAAGAATGCCCAGTTATATTACAGAATATTACTTAAAAATTTCCATAAAAGTGTCGAAAAAGGTTTGGTCTTTTGAGGTCAACTGATCGTTAAGAAGTCTCGGGTGTTTAAAATAAACCCGCTTATAAATCTCAAATTCTTCCAGGATGTTTAACTTCCGTCCTTTTTGGGCATAATGCAAAATGTCTAAATTATCTATGGTGGGAGCTTGATGGCCAGAAGACTTTAAATGCTCTCCAAAAGGAGAGTATTTCTTTATTTGCCCCTTTTTTTGTTAAGAAATGTTCACTGAAACATGTTTTGAATGCCCTCCCTGTCTGTCGCACATACTCATCTGAATAGTCTACACATTTAAGCTTATAAACGCCTGAAGCTGCGTGTGGCTGTATGATAGGTTGCTCGTTGTGTGGCAGAATTTGTTGTATATTTGCTCCACGAGAAAAGACAATTTTTACGTTGGTACTACGGAACAATTTGGCTATATTATAGGTGAAAGGTCCTAGGAATTGGAACGCAGTAGGTATTTTTTCGTCAGCTAATTGCGCGTTCTAGGTATGCCTCTGCTCTTCTGTAAGCCTGACACGCTCCCTATACAGCTGGTGGACCACGGATGGGCTGTAGCCTAACCATTTTTCTGGCAATATAGCAGAGGGTATTAAGCTCATTATTTATTGATTCATCGGAAAGAGGGAGCTCGAAAATACGTGTTATAGGAGATCTGAAAAAGCATAACTTATAGTTTCTAGGATGACAAGATGTCGAGTGAATTATTGAAGCGCTCGTTGTTGGCTTCCAAAAAATGTTGAACTGTATTTTATTTTCCACCAACTGTAGAGACATGGCAAGATAATTTAAAATTCCCTATACATCAAATTCAAATGTTCAAATGTTTGTAAAGCTTATGGGACTTAACTACGGGGTCATCAGTCCCTAAACTTACAAACCACTTACGAACTAGCTAATCCTAAGGACGGCACAAATATCCATGCCCGAGGGGGGATTCGAACCCCCGACCGTAGTGGACGTGCAGACCGTGACTGAAGCGCCTCAGTCTCCTCGGCCACCGCGGCCGGCCCCTATACATCCATTGATTCATATGTGTAGGATAGTTTTGGATGTAGGCTGTTAAATTCATTAACCAGGGAGGTTATATCAGCTTCGCTGCCTCGAAAAATAATTAAAATATCATCAAAATATCTCCTATAAAACAGAATCTTGTTGCATAACATAGATTTCTTTTCCGAAGTATTTGCATTCAATATGGTTGACGAAAACGTCTGCTACAAAAAATGTTCAAATGTTTGTAGAACTTATGGGACTTAACTACGGGGTCATCAGTCCCTAAGCTTACAAACTACTTATGAACTAGCTAAGACTAGGGACGGCACAAATATCCATGCCCGAGGGGGGATTCGAACCCCCGACCGTAGTGGCCGTGAAGACCGTGACTGGAGCGCCTCAGTCCCCTCGGCCACCGCGGCCGGCGCGTCTGCTACAAGCTCGATAAACAACTCCCCATTGCCAAACCATCTTTTTTTTTTTTTTTGCTTATATATCTTATTCTCAAAAGAAAAATAATTATGGGCTGTGAGTAATTCCAGCAACTTTGTAATTTCATTCACTTCGTCTGGGATTAAATTTCCTGTACGGTTTAGATTACTCTGGATAATTTTGACAGTTTCCTGAAGGGGTAGATTGGTATATAAATTTCTGATATCCAATGAGAGGAGTTGGCTGCCCTCTGGGAACCATTGATCCTGAAGTAATTCGACAATGTGCTGCCGATTGCGTACCGTGCCTCTGCATTTTTACTCAAATTATTAAAAGACAAGTTGTCGTTAGATAGTAGCTTCTCTGTACGCAATCGGCAGGTGGAAGGTTCGCATCAAATAAAAATTTGTAAAAGTCGCCCAGAAAGTAGGAAAATTTAGGAAAAACTGAAAGCTATTTTTTTCTATGAATAAAAATCAATTGCCGCGTGCTTGTAAGAGCATCACTTGAGTACGGTTTGTATGGAATAAATTTTTCGGGAAATCTACCAAAAAATTAGGAAATTTGAGAAAAATTTAAAGTGCGTTTTTCAATGTGTTTTTGATAGAATTCAGCACTATAACTGACTATTCGCACAACGGAGAGGGGTAATTCTTTTTTTGTTTCTTCATTATGGTCTTGGAAAAGTTTTCAGAAAAAAAAATAGGAACAGTTAAGAAGGAAAGTCGCAAAATTCGAACCAAATTCTTTCTAAATGTACTCAACACTAAGCTGAGAACCGTTCATCCGATTGCGATAAAACTTTCATCATTTGGCGTTCAATGAAAGATTAAAGTTCTTATGAACTAAAAATTTGGGAAAGTTACCTGGAAAATTTGAAAAATAGCGAGAAACTAAAAGAATTTTTTTCAATGTGATATCAATATCATTCATCTGACTGAGATAAAATTTTGCATATTCGACGTTCACATAAAAATTTGGAAAAGTATCCCAGAAAATTGGAAAATTGAGAAAAAAAAATCAAGGAGATTTTTCTATGCAATATCAGTACTATTCATCTGATTGCGATAAAATTTTGCACTTTCGACGTTCAAAGCGAGAAGATAGTTTGAGTGAAGTAAAAGTATTGAATAGTTGGCCAAAAAATAGGAAATTTTGTGAAAAACTAAAAAAACTCTTTTCTTTGGGAAAGCAATAACATTCGTATGATTGTGATATATTTTTCACATATTTGACGGTCAATGGAAGAGTACTTACATATTAGCAATTGCGATTCATTGCCGAGTCGACTAGATGACTAGATGACCCGGTGAACTTCGTATCACTTACCTCTTAATACATATTAATTTAAATCATATGTATTTTAAACACAGTAGATTTATAAAGGCTTCATCAGATAGTCTTAAGTGTCGGCTCGATATTGGGCGGAAAGATTGGGCAAATCACGCACAGATGTCCAGGATAATGTTCATGTCACAATCGTGGAAGTTCAGGGAAGGCTTAAACGGTGATAAAATTTGGAAAAGTTGTGAGGAAAATTTAGATTTAAAATATGTAAAATAATGACAAATACTTCTGTTGTTCTTCCGTTCTATTCACTGTTTCCAAAAGGGACAATGCATTTTTATTAGTTAATTATAACTTCTGAAAAATAGTTAAGAAGTCAAAGAGTAAATAGCTTTTCCATAGAGTAATTATTGTTCGATATTTCGCTTTATATACTTCAAATCAAAAAATTTCTTGAATTACACACTTTCTAAAGTATCTTATACAGTATTTCAGCGCTCAAGTTATCTCCACAAACAGATTTCATCACAATAGGTTCAGTGGTTTATGTAATGATATACAGACATATCGTTTCAGTCGTTGTCGAGTTTTAGCGAGACCAATGAACAGCAATTCATTTTTATCTTTGACAGTTCATACACGAGTTCAGGTTGTGTGAAACGAGCTTGACTCTTTCAAAGTATATTTCTGAACGCACTCTACACAACAAGCAAGTCATTATTTTACATGTTTTAAATCTAAATTTTCCTCGCAATTTTTCCATATTTTATCAGCGTTTACACCTTCCATGAACTTCCACGAATGTGGCATGAACATTATCCTGGACATGTGTGCGTGATTTGCGCTCTCTTTTCCCCCCACTATCTGATCAAGCTTTTATAAAGCTACTGGGTTTAAAATACATATGATTTAAATCAATATGGTTTATATTATGAGGTAAGTGATATGACGTTCAGGGGTCATCTAGTATTACAATAAGATGCTTCGAGATGCTGCAAAAGAGAGTATGAAGGCTGCTGTTGAAGAAAGTGTCGGTGAAAATGATGGTAATATGGACTTGACAGCAATATTTGACGGATCGTGGCAACGCAGGGGCTACATTTCACTCAGTAGAATTGTATCTGCAATAGCAGAAAACACAGGCAAGGTAAATTATGTTAATTATGTTATCCATGTATTGCAGATGCAAAAATAGAATGACCAACAATCATGATGCTGATTGCCTAGGTAACTACTCTGGAGTAAGTGGAGGAATGGAGTAAAAGGAGTTGTGGAAAAGTTCCAAGAATCGCTGCCGAAATACAGAGTGTCGTACAAGTATTATTTAGGAGACGGGGACAGTGCTTCCTACCCTGAGGTTTGTGAGGCCAAACCACGTGGTTCCGACTTCTCTATTGAGAAATTGGAATGTTGCGGTCACGGCAGAAGCGGATGGGCAGTCGCCTCAGGAAATTGAAACAGAAACTTGGGAAAACAAAACTTTCCGACAGCAAAATCATCGGGATCGTGGTCGCCATACTGGTGAGGCTATAAATCAAATACAACTATATTATGGCCTTGCTATAAGAAGGAATGCTACAAAAACTCTAAAGAACACGAAGGCAGCGGTCTGGGCAGCATTTTTTCATTTGGCAGCTACCAACGAAGACACATCTGGACACGGACTATGCCCAAATGGTGAAAGACGACCGTCTGTTGTCTTACATATATTTTTTGTATAATTCTGTGAAGTTATAATTTATTTAATGTCGTTAGATTATCATTTTCTTAAAACTTGAACCCCACTCTTTTCAAGGCTTGAGGAATAGCATTTTTATTTCGTGTGTTAAAATATTAGTTAATATTGCTAGGTTTTTCTTATTTTGTTATGTTAATTATTTATTATTATATTAATCAATGTGGCATAAGTACGGCTTCTCTGCTACCCCACTGTCCCTGTGAGAATGTGCAGTTGTTGTACTTTTAAGTGTGTGCGAGAATATATGGCTGCTTGAATGTGGGAAGTGATAGCTCACTTTGCATCGTTCTCTCTGGCTCAGAGTCGATAGCTGCTGAGGTTACCAAAGAGGTTTCTACACCCTTTGGTTACAGTCTAGTTAGCGAGTCTTCCCTCCATCGTAATTATCGCTGTCCGTACCCACCACCGCTGTTTTCTTGGATTTTCCGGCTTCTGGTGGCTTCCCACGTCTGGTAGCGCTTTCCTGCCTCATGACCGATGCATTGTCATTCTGCTCCGGTCATCTGGTGAGGTAAGGTTGGTTCTGCTCTTGCTTCTGGTGATAGTAGCATTTCGTTGACTAGCACGTTTAACTTAGATTCGTGAACTAGGAATCACTTTTTTTTATTATTATTTTCTTCGATCGTGTGCAGAAATGTGTTCTCGTTTTTTAATTCAGTGATTTCCAATAGATAAACATGGTGTGTGTGATTCTAGTTGCAGTTTGATAACGGCCTGATATGTTAAAACCTTTTGTGATCATGTGGCGGTGTATGAACTCTGTATAAATGCTTTCTAGTTTTGTGGGGCCCGATTTCTAATAGGTGATATGTTCATTTTTGTGCAGTGCATGTGTAAATCTTCTCATCGTTTCCTTCCGTGAGTGATATGTGTTCCACGTGGTTGGTTCATAGAACAAAGCCTTCAGCTTCCACTCTTGTTTGTTCCATAACCATCAGACAAGTAACTATGCGGGTATCCTTCTGATTTCCACTAATATTTTGCGATCTTCTCTCCGTACCTATTTTAATTTTGCTGTTTCTTCTCCTACTGGAAGTACGCGCTCTGTCTTTGTCAGTAATTCTCTCTGAGGCTTGTACAACCTCCTTCAATAGCTTCTTTATGTAATTGTAAACGTTTCTATGGGTTGCATGCTGTAGTTAATTCTTAATTTTATTTTTCCAACCTTGTAATTATTTCACTTTTGTGGTTGTTCTGAGACTGGACTTCATCTGTCTCTGTAATCGCCCCCTATCGCATGTAGCTGTATTTCATTCGCTTCCTTATATAATTCTAAACATTTCTATGGGTTGCATGCTGTAGTTATTTTTCGGGGCCGGCCGCGGTGGCCGAGGGGACTGAGGCGCTTCAGTCACGGTCTGCACGGCCGCTACGGTTGGGGGTTCGAATCCCCCCTTGGGCGTGGATATTTGTGCCGTCCTAGTTCGTAAGTAGTTCACAAGTAGTTTGTAAGTTTAGGGACTGATGACCCCGTAGCTAAGTCCCATAAGCTTTACAAACATTTGAACATTTTTGAACATTTTACGGAATCTGAATTTACTCAATTTTATCGGTTTTCGGAACCACATGGGTCCGAGTTCCGACTTCCGGGGTTTGCAGCTAGTCGCCTGAGTTCACGCCACTTCTCATATAAAACCAGTACCTAGATCGATTGCTAACAGACTGCAACTTAATAATCTACCGTGATTTTGTATAATGAATCCGATTTTCAACTACTTCACTTTCAGTGGAGTGCGTTCATGTAACGAAGCCCTGTGTCGCGTTAGTGTGTTTGCTCGCGGTCCAATTCAGATGTAATTTAACTTCGCTATACACACGCATCATCTCAAAATAGGAACGACAGACCAGAGCCAGCTTCAAAGTGTTTTTGTATATTGTGTTTTGTGCTACCTCCGACTTGCTGAATTTCGCATACGATAGCGGCGCCTGCTTCCGCCTCGTCTCAGCACGCTGATTTTGGTGAGTTTCATTAACTTCCTTTTATTGAAGTAATTTGAAACGAGTCAGTTTTCAATTTGTCCAGGGAACAAGGCTTTGTAACAGGGAGTAACCAATAGTTCACGCGGATCTTATTTGCTAATTTTAGTGATAAAACAAGGCTCTTGTTACGTATAAGTGCCTACGTGGCGGAACGCAAAATACATCAGAGTCGTTCAACGATGTAGTATGGTCGCGGCTACCAAAAACAACTTTTATTTTGACGACTACATTTCAGTTGGGAGTGTACGAAGCTATTACAAGTTTCAATGAAGGAAATTTAGCAAAGTGTAACTTCTGAGTCATCTAGGCACATCTCCAGGCAAGAACGCTCAAGGTTTTGAAGAAGGACGACGAACTTCGGACTAAAAAAGCGGATAAAGCTGTCAAATAAAGTGAGAAAAAGTGTCGCCAGGCCACACAGCAAGCAATAAGAAAGATTGAGGACCAGTTTGAAGAACCAGAAGATGCAGATAGACCTTCTTATGAAGCTGGAATGTACTAAAGTAAGAATAAAATCTTTGTGTAATACTCTTATCTTTATTTGCGTTTCCCAGACAACTGTGTTTTTCAATGGTTAGGAAAATTGTTCTTAACTACTATTAATGTTATCAACATGATTTTTTAAAAAAAATGTTCCTTATTTACGATCCAAAAGTTAACAAAGTTTCAGCCGACCAGTTGCATAAAAATGGTTTACATACATAAACCTTGACCTGGGTTTCGGCAAAAGTAATTTTGCCTTCTTCAGAAGTATTACCTAATAAAATATAATACACAAATCATATGAATAATGGTAAAATACAAAAGTGTCTCTAAAATAAATAAGAAATTAAAATTACAGCATTAGATGAGAATGTACTTGCATTTAACTCACATTAAAATAGTTGTTAAATAAAATTTTGATATTCCTTATTTGTTAGTTGTTGGTTTAAACTGAGGAAATATGAATATCTCTTAAATAACTATGGTATAAATTTAATTAAAGTAAAAAAACTGCCGGTTTTATGGCTAATTAAAAAAATAATTTTTAAATATAAGTTTTTATCATTTTTAAGACTTATCAGTTTAAAATTATCCCTTTTAGACCTGATTTTTTTTCTCTGTCAAGGAAATTATTTTTAATGCTAAAATACTCTTAAGTTAAATTTTCAATGATTTTAGAAGCAAGATTTACTCAATTATGTGCACCCATTTTCATTCTACAACACTGTGTATACTAAAAAACAGGGCTTTTTTAAAGAACTAGATTAATTAATTTTGTAGTACCAACTTTCAGTTATACAGTGGAATACAAGTAACTCACAATTTCCGTGTTCTTTGAAGTTCGCAAACTGCTGCGCAGTGCAACACCCGCTTCTTAATATTTTTATAGTGATCTTCTGCAGGTGGCAGTAATTGTGCATGATGAAATGATTGAACAATCATGTGTCGTATACAGGTCCTTTCCATTGATAAAAACGCTTCTGAACCATCTTAGACACCATAGAAGTTACGTACACATTTGTAGCCAGTGGGTCCGAAAGGGTTAAG
The DNA here is from genome assembly GCA_026315105.1 of Locusta migratoria. Lineage (NCBI taxonomy): Eukaryota > Metazoa > Arthropoda > Insecta > Orthoptera > Acrididae > Locusta > Locusta migratoria. The sequence goes on from CM048749.1 coordinate 363,181,355, forward strand.
ATGTAAGGAACACAACAACAAAAATCATGATAATATGTCAATTGGTTAGGGAGAAAAATGTTCCTAAACTCATATAATTTAACATGGCCGAAATATAAACATCCGACTCCCCTTAAGTTAGTTTAAGTATTTTGTAAGTCCAAACCATAGTAGTTTGGTCCAAACATTTGAAAATTTCGAAAAAAAAAAAAAAAAAAATAGTTCTCGCAGGACCCGAACCTAAAATTTTCCATTGGTCTAAGTGAGACCTAATCTTTCTAACCACAAGCCCACAACACAGTACCGCGTTCTAATTCATATATGATCTGTCTATGGCTTTCGTCGTTATTATTTCAGTAACAAATATTCATTCTTCATTGATATTTAATGAACCTAGTGAAGTGTCTGTGATAAATCTTCAATGTACTATCGTCTTAAAATAGTGTATTGTCATTATTTATATTTCAATTGTCGTCTGGAAAGCAGAGACCAAAGTAATCACTGCTACGACTGACCATAGATAAAGTACGTCGAACGTGCGGCCGTCTACTTCCGGCACTCTCGGTTTCTAGCATCTACTCAGGCGATGTGTTGATGTTGACAAAGATACTCGGGTCGGTCGTTTGCTGCCACTCCCATTAACGCCAAATATCCATAACGAATGCGTTCGACGTACGTTACACATACAGTTGATCCGTTACTTCACGCAGTTTGCTTGTCTGACAGCTCTATGCATACGTCGCTGCTTTCGCCCATTAAGTACAGGTAGTCGGACACTGCACAGTCCTTGGTGAGGCGAAATGCCTGAATTCTGATATTTTTGGCACACGTTTGACACTGTGGATCTCGGGATATTGAATTCTCTAATGATTCCTTAAATGCAACGTCCCACGCTTCTAGCTGCAATGGCCTTTCCACGTCCAAACTCTGTTAATTTTCGGTGTACGTCCATGGTCACGACGGAAATCTTTCCACTTGAATCACCCGAGTACAAAATGCGCCACCCTTTCATACCTCGTATACGCGCCACTACCGCCATCTGTACCTGTGCATATCGATATCTCATGGACTCTTATCTCCTTGGTGTGCACGTCACACACTGGACTCGCATTCGGGAGGACGGTGGTTCAAATTCATCTTCGGCCATCCAGAGTTAGGTTATCCGTGATTTCCCTAAATCACTCCAGGCAAATGCCAGGAAGGTTCCTTTCAAAGGGCAGGACCGGTATCCTTACTCAAACTCCGTCTCTAATGACCAGGCTGTCGACGGGACGTTGAACCCTAAGCTTCCTTCCTTCCTTCTTCGGCATACACGAGAGCTACTGAGGACTGTCTTGGCTATTCCGCAAAAAAATTCCACACGTTTTTCAGCAGACAGTTTTTGTAAACGTAGTAGTAAACCAATCGACATTCTGTTTTTATACTACTTTTAGAACAGGCTCATAGCTATTTATTGTAGAAATGAAACAGAATGAAGAAAGTACTAGTGCGCCTAGAGTACAGCAAGGAAAGACATCTAATCAGCATCTGGATACGCTGTATCTTAGGAAACTACATCTACAGAAATTTAATTCTGACTTTCACAAATGAGCATATCATTTAATTTTCTGTGTGTGTACGTATAACCTTAACTAGTGGAAGTATCGCACATGTGTGATTGTGCCGGCCGCGGTGGCAGAGGGGACTGAGGCGCTCCAGTCACGGTCTGCACGGCCACTACGGTCGGGGGTTCCAATCACCCCTTGGGCATGAATATTTGTGACGTCCAAAAAAATCAAATGTTTGTACAGCTTATGGGGCCCAACTACGGGGTCATCAGTCCCTAAACTTACAAACTACTTATCAACTAGCTTATCCTTAGGACGGCACAAATATCCAAACCCGAGGGGGGATTCGAACCCCCGACCGTAGTGGCCGTGCAGACCGTGACTGAAGCGCCTCAGTCCCCTCGGCCACCGCGGCCGGCTGTGCCGTCCTTAGTCGTAGCTAGTTCGTAAGTAGTTTGTAAGCTTAGGGACTGATGACCCCGTAGTTAAGTCCCATAAGGTAAAAAACATGTTTGATTGTGATTGCAGTGTATTATTTCAGCTTGCTAGGAATGCGACCTAGAGTGAAAGCAGTGATGTCGGCCGCTGCCAGTGAGAACCTACTGTGGGAGTCGTTTTGCATACTCGCGGTCGCAGTATTGTGCCGAGCTGAGAAAGATAATAGAGACCGAGAGGACGGGCAAAGGGACGACAGAAGTGCATAAACCGAGCTGCTCATCCAAGGCCAAAGAGAAAGACAGGCCGCGGCGCAAACGTCATGTCACGTAAAGCCGTCGGCACACGGAGCGTGTATCTGAACGAGTGTGGCCAATGTGGCGAGTTTCTGACGTCACAGCGTGTGAACCGAGGCCTACGAGAAAGACAGACCCCAGCACAGACGTCATGCCCCGTAGGAAAGGTTGTTCCGAGCCGGCGCGATCGCTAGCTTAGTGGCTGCCCGCTATGACGCAGTGGGCAGTGCCCCAGCGGGCGGTCAATAGGCCTAGGAGTGAAACGCGCCTTGGCACGGCTTTCCCAACGTGTCTGGCAGTATCAAGCATGCCAGATATTCCCAACGTGCGTCTGAACGATCACCAACAAGGTGGGAGAACGTCACTGACGTGACACCAGGTGGCTATCCAGGGAGGGGGCAGGTTCTTTTCGGTAGAGAGATGAATATGCAATATTGGCAGTCGTGTTTTATGGGTTTTAGGTTTGTAACTTAGGTCTTATGAATGTATGACATTTCAAAGCAAGTAAAAGTAACTGAGTATATTGAGAATATCTCGACAACCGGTCATTAGAGGTACTATTTGTTGTAATAAATGACTGGAAACTTCTTACACGTGGTTAAAAGATTTCCATATTAAAATCAATCTGCCGTTTCAAGGCAAGGCACGAATTATACATCGTCGATGATACTCGGGTATGTTAGTGGCTGTAGCGTAGGCGGCAAAGTCGTGGACTAGAAAAAGGTCGGTGTCCCATGGCGCTGGTTGAAGGCACCGCGTAAGTAAACATTTTTTCTTCTTTTATTCGGGTTTCCTGATAGACCCAAAATCTTTCCTATAAATTTCATAGAAGTATACTGCATAATATTTGATGTTATATAAACATAAGTGCGAATCCTCTGAAAAGTGAATATGTTGGAGAGTTTGCACCTTACATAGAGTAAAATACGCACTTTATTGTTTCACGTATTGCATTTCACACATTCTGAACTTTCTTCTACTGAATAGTGACACTGACCGTGGAAGAATGACGGTTAAGTTTTACTAAAAAGCGAGACTATTGCAATAGTGTTTGCATCATATGAAGGCCTTTTCTAATTTTATATCGTACATTTTGTCATGAAACCTGCACTTATTGACATAACATGCAACTTTTATAAGAGTCATGTTGTTAGATATGTTGTTGTTACTTTTTGTAGGCCTATATCACAGAACATAACGAACATATGAACAAGCGCGGAAATAAGCGATTTAACTGAGGTAAAGCAGGAATTCCACTCTCTTTATTTCGTAAACAGTGTGATTCCAGAACCTGATGCCGCCCACAACTGCCGCAGGACAGCGCAGTGTCTTTAAAGTTCGAGAAAGTTAATTGTTTGAGAGTGAGTACGTAAGTCTCTTTTTGCCTTCTCTCTAGCCTCGGCCCTGTTACCAAGACACTTCGAGCCAATGTTTCTATTTCTGATAGAAAAAAAAGCACTACAAGTAAGGGGCCATATTGCTTCATACCTCGTCAGGGTTGGAAGACGAAAGTTTATTGTCACTAACCTGATATCGTCTTTCGCTGCTACTGTCCCACGCGCAGAAGCAACACTATGGTCATAGATACGTTGCTTCTTGATGTGAGGGTCAAATAGTAGTGTAATATGGCTAGGTTTTAACAATAACGAATGTCACACGAAATTTCGGGATTCCAGTGGCTTTTAATCTTTTATTAATGATTCACTGTTCCTTTACAGAAAACCAACCGTAAAATAGAAATTCACTAACGTTTAACAATCTTATATTACATTACACGCGATTGACATAGATGTTATCAGTCTGAGGGCCCTAGCTCGACTGACTGCGGGAAGAGTATCACTCCGCGCCGGTGGCTGCATTTTGGCGCCAAAGGAACATTCTGTCATCTTTCTTCTAAATTAACACTTGAATAAGGTTTTAAGTCACAGAAACATAGCTGTACAAAAGATAATTACATAATACAAATATATTTAAATAAATTGCGGTATATTATATTATTTTATAAATACGCTAACACGAAAATTGTGGTACAGATTACTAATTTATTCGTACAAGAAGCCAATGAAAGTTACATAATTCGAAAGATTGTTTGTCATAGATTTCACGAATATAAATATTATGTGTGCATTTAGCCATTAAAGTGGTAAAAGGAAGTAGAAATTTTCCTATCTACAGCTTGGATCAAGTTCTACATTCTCCAACAATCATCTCACTGATTGGCTATTCGCCGCGACCAAACACGCTGTAATGCAGCACATCTGCAGTATTAAAATAAGTGAATATCGAAACATGGAGTGCTCCAAACTCACTTTTTTGTGCCTTTCAAATGCTTCATTTTCGCAGTGATTAAGAGTGGTTAAAGGAAATGGATGTTTTCATATGAATGCCGACATAAATGATGATGCGCCGGGCGAGGCATGTAGCGGTGCACGGGTGGAACTACGAAGTCGACATGTTGTCAGCTCTGGAATTCTGAATATCGCAGTATCGAAATAACATTATTTCTTGCCATTGTATAAATATACGAATACCGAAATTGTAGTTCCATTTCAAATATTAGGCTAATGAAAGTTATATTATAATTCGAAAATGGCATGAGAAATATATACTTCGGTTTTTATTTGTTGTTATTATGTCAGGCATTTTCCTTAACACGTAAAAGATACCGTTTCATACCTCCCAGTGCCGGTTAAATTTTACCAAATATCCCAGCGGCCTCTTATGATAATGTTGGCAACAGATGCTGAATAGTGAGAATCCTGTGAGTCTTCATTTTAGCCAATCGCTTGACAACGTTGAAGTTTTCTCATGGAATCTTCGCTTTGCGAGTGTAATTATTTTTACTGAGCGGACGAGGGTACATACAAGAAACTGTCAACAATAAAGCAGGAACAACATTATTTGTTTACTTCATGGTCTGTACGATACACTAATCGAGTCATGTGGTTCAAACAAATAGGCAAAGATTTTCTATCGCGTTGTTGATGTTGCCAACATAATCACGTGAGGTCGCCGACATGATACGTAAAATTTTACCCCCAGTGACCATTGTAAACACAAGTGGTCGATTTTCGACCATAGGCAATACTAGTATTAATAAAAGAGCTGGATTGTTCCGGCGGACTAAGACTAACAGCAAGAGCCAATCAGATTTATACGGAAATATGGGCGGAGTTTTCCCAACGGATGCTTGTTCACAACCATATGCTCTATGATTTACTCGCGCCTCGTATTATGTAATGCTCTTCCCAACATAGTAAAAGGTATCTTACGTATTACAATATGAAAGAACAAATAAATGACTACAAATCAGCCCCGTCGCAAGTTCTTTGGAAAGGACAGCCAGATCGCTACCAAACGTTGTATATCGATAGAGTATCAACCACAACTTCGATATAATTCATGTCATGTGCTGTCGTCCAGGATAACGTGAGTAAACTATAATAACGAGTAACATTTGTCCTATGTAATACAGGAAAAGCGTAACTGTTAGAGCTTATTGTGTTGAGTTCCTGTAGGCAAGTTGCTAGAGCGTTAGTCTGTTGGGAATTGTTATATGGGGCAACGTGTTCTTGACATGTAAAAGAACTGTTCGGATTTTAGAACTGTGTGTTATCGGTTGTTCGCTTTTTCTTCGTTTGCTTGAAAGCAGTACTAATAGTAATAATAGTAACCACAATAACAATAATAATAGTAATAATGAAAATAATAAACATAATTAAAGTAATAATACTAGTAATAATGAAAAAATAATAAGTACACAACGTTCAGGCATGAAAACAAACTCCACCAGACGCATAACGTAGTTCATTCAGAAGCGAAGGTTTCACAATAATGGTTGTGTTCACAGAAGTGTGTGAAGAAAATTACTTTCGTGCACCAAGCACATTATTGATGACTATCATTTCTGAGCATCTGACATGTAGATTGCAGAATGGAAGCTTGTGTTGTAAACAGAACTGTGTCGATGTTTCAAAGGATCTGGGTTCATCAATCAGTTTAGCCAGTATTCAGCCATGAAGATGAGAATTACAGAAACTCAGAGAACATAACTGATTGTATGTGAGCGACTGTAGCTTAAGAAGGTTATTCGGTTGTGGAAAACAGATCTCTTCGGAAGAATTCCGAGCAGCATCGAAGATTTTGTGAACAGTATGCTTGTACATTCTGAAAAAAAATGAAGATCAAGCGGTTGCCACATGGAAGTGGCAATTCTTTTTGTAATTACGTTCGTGTTTCTTAATTATGTGAAACTGCGAACAGGTTTGCTACTTTGAAACAAACGAAGCAAAACAAACAACAGATCGCGCACTGCTATAAAATCCGAACAGTCAGAAACGCCCCATATAACAATTGCCAACGTAGTGCAGTAAAAATAGACGCTGTATTTCACGAGAACGATACTTTCTCAATCAGTGTTGACTATGGGTTGAAAGGTCGTTCTGTTCGAGGCTCTTTATAATACCGATGAAATTGCATGACAAGTGGAAACAGAACAATAAATTATTGATAGATCTGAAGCATTGAATTAAAATTTGTGGTGTGGCTGGGAATCGAACCCGGACCGCCATGCTTACTAGGCAGACGTCTTAACTGTTAGACTACCACACCACTAACGATTAAGGCGCCTTGGAATAGTCTATGTACGATTTCCCTCCACAACACAAACTTTAATTCAGCTTCTTTGTTCCAAAGATAATTGTCACTACTGCCAAAGCTCTCCATGCAGCGGAATAGCACCTCCGCAATGGACATGGTGGAACAACCCTGTTACGGTGATATAAATATCAATTAATACAAATAAAGAATCCCAGAGACGGATTTACGTCTCAAATATGTCAAAGACATTATTGATAGATCTGAAGCATTGAATTAAAATTTGTGGTGGGGCGGGAATCGAACCCGGACCTCCATGCTTACTAGGGAAATCGTACATAGACTATTCCAAGGCGCCTTAATCGTTAGTGGTGTGGTAGTCTAACGGTTCGCCGGGCGCCGTGGCTCAGCGCGCCCGGTCAGAGGGCTGAACGTCCTCTGTAATAAAAAAGCTGAGCCAAATGATCAACGAACGACAAAGAACGAACAATGAAAACGACCGCAAAGCATAGATCTACCTGATGAACAAAAAAAAAAAAAAAAAAAAAAAAAAAAAAAAAAAAAAAAAAAAAAACGGTTAAGACGTCTGCCTAGTAAGCATGGAGGTCTGGGTTCGATTCCCAGCCGCACCACAAATTTTAATTCAATGCTTCAGATCTATCAATTATGTCTTTGACATATTTGAGACGTAAATCCGTCTCTGGGATTCTTTATTTGTATTAATTGATATTTAGAACAATAAATGCTTAATAAATACGAACGCAGTCCTCTCACAAGATTTAATAAAAGCCTAAAAGATCTGCAATGAATTACGAGTCTTCTTACTGTCTGCCTCACAGGTTAAAAAAGTGCAATGTAAATCTTGATGGGACGATCAAGCTTTGTCATGTTGCGGGCAGTCAGACTGCTGGGCGTTGGATTTTGGTTTGTAAGCCCTCCTTCGCTACTACAAAGAGGTGCGTCTGATCGTGCGGCAGTGGCGACCGCCCTTGTCGATATTTCTCGTAGTTCAGAATCTTTGTGTTGTGGTCTAAAGATGGGCACATTCAACCCATTTCCTTTCACATCTACGTGACTACTTAAGTACGTGACAAAGTGTTCAATCTGCCATTTCAGATTATTTCTCCAGCTTTCCACTCTCCAGTAGTGCGCGGGAAAATAACAAACCAGTATTTCTGTTTGAGCCCTCTCTTATTTTGTTATAGTGATAAATACGTCCCCTGTAGGGTTTCGCCAATACGAGCGCAAATTTGATATCAAATTGATTGACTGTTACTTAAAATGATCACTAAATCTGACTGGAGGGGGGGGGGATGGCGAAATGTCGGTCAGTGTGTGCTGCACTACTTGACGGAAAGTTTGTGACAGCAGAAGTCGTGTGTAACTTCGATTACAAATTATACTGCGTTGCAGAGGATAGCAATTGTTTATAAAATTGGATTTGTTTATAAAACTTTAACTGTAGTTCATAAGTTCAATACTTAGATCCCAAAGATAACAATTAAACAACAAAGCTCAAAGAAAGGGACTTCAATTAAATAAAATACAATTGTCATGACATGGGGAGGATCTTTAATGGCCTGCATTAATGTAACATAAATGATCAAGCAAGAGACCAGGTAAACTTAAGGACAGAGTAGACCAACTTAAAACCATCACTTTCAATCCAGCTCGAGCCATATTTGAAACTAGAGTTACAGTTGACCAATACCCAAAACACAGGCTTGCAACAGGAAAATAAAACTAAGATTAAAACAGAATCACTATTTATCTGATAAACTTGGGCGTGATATAAAAAGTATATTACAGGCAAACAACAATTCTTGAAGTCGGTAAGCACTTCAATAATATTGTAAAAGTAAAAACATAATGGTCAATTAAGAAAAGGAAAATCTGAAAACCTGGAGGGCTTAGTGACACATTTGAAAGAATTAGTTTACAATAATGAATGTTATTGATGATAAAGGTTAAATATTGACCAAATTTACAGCAATTTTTAAAAATACAAATGACAAGGGATTTAACATTGTGCTTTACTAGACACAGATTACAGTAACTTGTGATAATTTGAAATTAGCGAAATCTTAACACAGCACTGAAATTTAAACAGGTAGGTATAATGTTCTATTAGCTCTGGACTGGCTTTTTTGTTCTTGCCCTGCAAAAGTAAGCAAGATAGCACACTGGCAAGGGCCAAAGAAGTTCTGATCTTGTCCAGAGGGCCGCAATGGATGACAAAGAGATAACACAGTTAAATCTACCAAAACTTCACAACATAAACCAGCCCATTCAAAAACAACACTAAATGGTGAAATGGACCAAGACGAAATACCAATGATATGGAGAGAGAAAACCTGGTAACTACAACCGTTCGAGTACAGGTAACTCGGACGGAGGGAATAATTCCGAACCGCAAAATCTACGTCCATGCCTGAGGAACAGCAACCAGAACGCGAAAGGGCCTGACGCAACCGCAAACAAACCACTCATTAAACGCACAACAGAATCAATTACGTTGCATACGCAATGCAAAATGACAACCACTGGCACAACAGTGACGCAGAAAACAGCAGGTGGACTCGAACTTATGTCTCCAAATGGCCAGAGAGATTCGCCGACATTCCTCACACCAAACCGCCAATTAGCTGGCCCATAGGTCATATGGTCCAACGTGTCTAGGCGCCGACTCAGGCAGGAGGAGGAAGCGTCGTTCAGGACAGCCCAACTGCCACTGGCCAACACCACCTAGAGACAAGGCCTTACCACAGAATAAGGAGTATACAGAAAGGAAACTCCCGCTGCAGTCTGTGCTCCAAAATTTAGTGCGCATGCGCGGAATCGGCCATCTTGAAAAGCAGTAAACGCGTGGTCACTCCCTACTCTGTGGCATGGTAATGCGCCGTCTTTTTTTGTTAATTGTGAATTTTAACAGCCTGAATCGCATAAAAGTAAACAAGTATTTGGTGCAGTGAAAAGAAAGAACTGTGTGTCAGTAGTTGGAGCTGTTCCGCTTTTATTATGAGCAGCAATAAAAGAAAAGGCGGCCGATGGTGTTCAGCACCTAATTGCCGGAATAATTCTAATACAAATAAGGATATACGTTTCTTCACCTTCCCGAAAGATGCTGAGCAGTAAGTGAACGTCGGTATATGTGCATTGAAAGTTAAATGTTATCAGTTTCGAATGAGAGCAATGTGTGCATAATTATTAAAAGTAGCCTCGCTTCTTCTCTTGACGATAACTCTCGCTGTTGCTATTGCTGCAGCAGTTCAACAGCATCGAAATGTTGAAGTACATTTATATTTTATAAGTTTAACGTTGCAGGAAATAATATGAAATGAATGACAACGAATAGTGCGTAAGTAGGCAGGTAAAATTTTACTTACGGCGTTGGAGGCGTGGCGTGCTAATGTTGGCAACGAATGCTCTTCTGATAATCAAACAAATAGATTAAAGGGAATAATTATTTATGCTCTTTCTGCTCTGTGGTTGACAGATTCCTCTATATGCCCTTCTCCGATCAGTAAATTAATAATACTCCTAAAGCAAATACAACTTTTATATATGCCCCGATGTCATTAGATCTGTGTAATCACGTTGTACTGCTAAGTCTGACTCAATATTTTGTGCGAATTTATTCGTGTCAAATAAAACCTGGCAGTTGTAAAGTCACTTTCTTGTTTGTAACTAATTTCCCAAACATAACTTCGCGTTATTTGGGATTTTTCTAGAGATAAGCAGCAAATAAAACGATCATCGATTCCACCGTACATTTTCATAGTTGTATTAAAATTTAGGCCTATTTTTTCGTTGGATTACAATTAGGTGCAAGAAGATGGCGCAAAATAGATGAGAGCATAATGAAAAGCCGTTTCCTTTCGTAAAAGTCGGGGATATTAGCTGCACTTCGTAAAAAGTCTATTTCTAGCCAAAGTACTAAGTGGGTATAGTTCCGCGTTTACTGCTTTTCAATATGGCGTCGAGCGCAACGCTTGGTAACATTCAGATCAAAGGCGCCGCCCCCAGCTTTCCCTTATGTATGCTCCCTATTCTGTGGCCTTACAACAGGCCTCGTAGCGGCCAGCCAGTAAGCTGGCGGCCACGGCCTGGTCAGCCTGACGTAGCACGGCCTGCTGTAAGGCCTTGTCTCTAGGTGAAGTTGCACTGGCCCACGAGGGCAGACCAAGGCACCAACAGTTCCGTAAGCGGCCGACTGCAAACAGCGGGCAAATTGAAGAGCGCCTCGGCGGCCATTATGGTGGCAAACATCCGCGCGAACTTTAAATGTGCGTAAGACTCTTTTCATTAGAGTGTGTATTCATTCGAGTTAAGTCGCGAAAACTATGTCTCATTTAAATGTATAACTACAAAACAGCTTCTGACTCTTCGATTATACAACTATCGGTTGTGTGTAAATTTATTACACATACGGTGTAGGAATCGGTCAACAGCGTTTCTTCTTCCTAAGTTCCGAATTATGAAATTTAGTCTTTAGTGTTCTAAGTACAGCATACGAACGGAATTTATCTTCAGACACGATTTTTTTGGCGCTTTCTCAGTATATTCTACGATAGTGAAACTTTTGTACAAACATTAATTTCGTAAGAGTTTCATAGCACTTAATGTATTTTCTTGACTACCTGCTATATTCTCCAATATTTAGATTTTTATATCATCAAAAAATTAATCAAGCCTTCCTGAAACAGCTAATGTTAAAAATCGACCGTGAAAATGAAATATCCCAGCAGATACATAGCTGTAAAATAGCGTGTTACCTTGTGAATACAACAGCCAGCCACTACCAAATTCTTTTAAGTTCACGAAGTATCCCATAACGTTTTCTTAACTAAATGCGCCGGCCGCGGTGGCCGAGGGGATTGAGGCGCTTCAGTCACGGTCTGCACGGCCACTACGGTCGGGGGTTCGAATCCCCCCTCGGGCATGAATATTTGTGCCGTCCTAGTTCGTAAGTAGTTCATAAGTAGTTTGTAAGTTTAGGGACTGATGACCCCGTAGTTAAGTCCCATAAGCTGTACAAACATTTGAACATTTAACTAAATGCATCTAACATTAGTGTTAGGTTATCTAGTACGAATATTAACATTTTTAATGCTGTAAGCCAGTGCCTTACAGTAGCGTGAACTGCTCAAAAGTCAATAACTATCGTCATAGGATTCAACTTCACAATGTGCATCCAGTGTGGCTATGTGTCATTCATATACGGAATATACACACTTCTGCAAACCTATATGCAAAGCAGAAGACCTTTAAATTCTTTGTTACATGTTGCTAATATTAATTTCATGAACAAAAATTCAAACTGCAGTGTGCCAACTGATCTCGTGCTCGAATAGTTACTTTACACAATCATAAAATGAAACTTTTTGAACTTCCTGTCCACCAGTACTGCCTAAAATACCTCGTTTTTAAGAGCTAACAGCCTGTTGTTTATATCATTCAGAATCCTTTATTGTCTTCACTGAGAGCCTGTTCAGCAAGAGTAGCTATCTCTGATCACAAGTAGTAGGGCTACTAGTATTCCTGAGATATACCGGGTGATCAAGAAGTCAGTATAAATTTGAAAACTTAATAAATCACGGAATAATGTAGCTAATGACACATATGCTTGGAATGATATTGGGTTTTATTAGAACCAAAATAAATAAATAATAAAAAAAATGACGGAGTAAAAACATCCGTGAGAGTCGCAGCAGATGACAAGTTCTCAGTTCTAAAATCCATCTACGTCAGAGGTTTTATCCCCGATTAATCTGGTGTTGAATGTTTCGGTAACAGTGTACGCACCGGTGCTGTAAATACTGTTGTTTAAACAAGACTGGCGTTCAACTGAATCTTCCGATCGGAACTGATAGTGCCTCACCACAACTCTGGACATGCTGTTACAGTGCTGTTCACAACATTATTCCTCGACTACAGCTATTGTTGAGGAATGATGGTGAACATATTGAGCATTTCCTGTAAAGAACATCATCTTTGTTTTGTCTTAATTTGTTATGCTAATTATTGCTTTTCTGACGGACATTTTTTGAACTTTTTTTTCTTTTGGTTCTAATAAAACCCCATGTCAATTTTTACCTCTCTATCCGCATTGTTCCGTGATTTATTAAGTTTTCAAATTTATACTGACTTTTTTTATCACCTGCTATGAATAGGAAGACAGTATTCGTTCTTTTCATTCCTTCCTAACATTGATTTGTGCAGTTAAACGCTGAGCAACTCTTCACCATCCTGCTTTATGTATACTGCAGCAGTCAAACTCTACAGACGTGACTACCACCTGACTATATATAACGTAGTAGGTATATAATACACGATTTATCTTCTAACAGCACTTGTATTTATCTGACACTTGGCACTATCATGGCGGCCGGCCGAAGGTTCAAATTATCCCGCAACAGCAGCGCCGTTAGGGAGTCTAGTTATTTTTATAAGGTCTTTGGAGCAGACACCGTCGCGAGTGACGGAGAGAGCTGCTAGCGCAGCCGAGTCCAGTTACGACGCTAGTGACCACAGTTACGGCGGACAATAAGGACCGAGGCCGGCCAATGGCTAAAATGTCAGTGAGTTAGCTTTAAGCCATATATTAATACCCATGAAAATATCGTTAGCAGACATTTCTAGAACTGTGCTCGACATATTATTTATTGCAAAACTTGCATCATCTGCAAACAAAGCAAACTCTGCTTCTGGAAGTGTAATTGGTGAGGTGTCATTAATGCCCACAAGGAAAAACTATGCCCCTGAGATTGATACTTGTGGGACACTACGTGTAATTTCTTCCCAGTCAGAGGATGACTAATTCTTAATTCACTAATTCACCTTACACGCTTTTGGACTCTGGAAACTGTTTTTGACTTGAAGAGTTACCCCAATATATTATACTATACAATATATTATTGGGTTCGTTCAAAGAGCTGCGGGGCTGCAACCGCGCATGCGCAGTACGGAAATTCGTGTTCAAAGAGCAATCCTGCAGCTTGCTGCAGCCTACCGGCTGTTCAAGGATGCTCCCGGCTGCAGTGTCCTGCAGCTTCTTAGCTGCATGCAAGGCTAATAAATATAAGGTTAGGCAGTAAGCGCTCTGCTCTGCCATTGGCTGGCGCTGTGACGTCACTGTGGGACTGCGGGCTACCAAACGGCCTGCACTGATTCAGTCCGCTATGGCTCGGAATGTGCATTTATATCAAGTTTTTGACGAAAGATATTGTTTGTACCTTATATACAAAGTGCTAATCTGCTGTAAAATATTGCAGTTAAGACTGTTGGGTCATATTCTATCGTAGATTTACGCGTTACATATGATTAACATTATCATGTCACAAACATATTCACAATATCTATAATACGAACTGCTGACTTTAAAATAACAGGAATGTTTGAAACACTTTTTTCGGCGGAATATCAAGCAATTCCGACTGTAGATCCCTTACGTAATCAGTGTCTTTGAAATGCTGTGAGTGTATTCGAGAATGTGCAGCTTTTTCAGTGTCCTTCCTGTAGCATTTGGAGAGCCACACTTTCTTTAACGTTTCGTCTCGATGAAATATATGAAACTATTTCAATTCCCTTTGTGTTCCGCCTGTGGGAATTACAACCCGTCATAGCACAGCCTGGCACTGTATAAATAATAACAGAAGTATTTCTAAAAATTACAGCAGAAACGATAGCACGCGCAACAAGCACTCGGGAAATCAATAGACTTTCCGCTATAAACTTTTTACTTACAAACTATGAAGCGAAAAAACTATTTAACCCTTTAATTCCCAGTGTTGTTCCTCGACAACAACGTATTAAAAGCTGATTTATACCGTATTTTGTACATCAGTCCTTAAAGTCGCACTATTGTTGATGAACAACATGCTTCTAGCGCGCATTTTGCCTCTTGGTACGGCGTGTAGCCACTTCTGAGGCATTAATCTGTCCGTCTTGGAGGTTGTGTTGCGTCTGTACGTGGCTGAGAGTGTGAGCATGAGTGTGGTTCCTTTCATTTTATTCCAGCAGTAAATTGTCTTGTCTTTGGTGCTGTGGCAAAGATTATTGATCTGACAATGTCAACAATCAAGAAAATAACGTCCCAAGTAACAAATTACCTCGATACAGACGTCTGTGTTATGCATGAAATACATGACATAAGAAAACAATAGTTCCATCAAAAATTTTAAAACACGTATTTTGAAGTTTAGTGCACTTTATTAATACAGAAACACTGAATTTTAATTTTTCCAGCGCTTGTGGGAATGAAAGGTTTAAGCAAATACAGCAGAAATGGTAATACACACGTTCACGAGTTAGAAACCAACACTGCGTATTGATGTTAGACTGTGGTTTTGCTGCCAGATGTCCCACAGCGACGTCATGTGCAGAACATTGAAAACGCGTTTCCTACTGCGCATCGCTTACTGCGCCCCCATGGGCTGCACGAGCTGCAGGGAAAATTTCCTCCTGCAGCTTGACTGACGTCATCGGTACCGCGCATGCGCGGCAGTGCCTGCTTTGTTGCTGCAGGAAGCTGCAGTCCTGCAGCTCTTTGAACGAACCTGTTGTGTGTTCCGGCACAGACAAATATACTCTGTGGTTCCGGCCAACTGCAACGAAAGTAGTAGCAAATGCACTCAACAGATGGCAGGCAGTATAACACTCATGAAAATATTTCTCAGGACGTATAATGTGTATTCAATTGTGATATTGTCCAGGTTCTTAAATATTGTTTTCTCCTTGGTTTTCGATGACGTGTATTGGATTGTCACCTTCAACTGTAGATGTTCGAACATTGTGATGTTATCGTAATTCTTTAAAAGTGTATTTCAAAGAATAATAGTTTCTTTGGCGATTTCGATTGTTTATAGCATTCGAACGTTTGCTTTTAGTGCTGGTGACTTTGCTGGTTAGATTTCACTGATTCAATCTTTCTCTGGTGATTTCGTTGGTTTGTAATACTTCGTTCGTTTCTTTCCCTGTTATATTTATTGTTTTTTTTTTTTTTTTCATTCGTTTAGTTCGTATTTATAGGATCAGGATAGTTTCTTTACTCGTTACATTTGTTGTTTCTTTTGTTGGTTCGCTTAGCATTTGTAGGATCTCAACCGTTCGTTTCTCCGTTAGAATTCTTTTTTATTTCGTTACTTTTCTCCGTTAGAGCTGTTAAGGGTGCCATCCCACAAGTTGGAGCTGAAGGTGGGTGTGCCTGTTTTATTGTTGCGTAACTTGGATGCACCACGATTATGCAATGGCACCAGGTTACGCATCACGGACCTGAGAAGGAATATCGTGCAAGCCACCATCATCACCGGTGGGGCCAAGGGAGAGACTGCAATAATACCACAAATTCCCATAATCCCAACAAACTTTCCATTCCAGTTTAAACGGTTACAGTTCTCACTGAAAGTGGCCTTCTCGATTACTATAAACAAGAGTCAAGGACAAACATTAAAAGTGGCAGGTATTCATTCGGCCACCCCATGTTTCTCGCACGGCTGCTCCCGTGTATCGAGAGCTAGAAATCTCTACGTATACTCGGAGAGCAAGAAGTCTCGAAACGTCGTTTACAGGGACGTATTGCAATAGATTTTTGGCTCTCCATCCGTTCCAAGATAATTATATATTCCGTGCTAACAATGTCGTAAACAGTCATGTAGTTATTTATGCCCTTTCTTGGAACTGTAATGTCTGACTATTGAACCGCGGGTAACACCGCGGGGAGCAGCTAGTACTATATAATATAATATTTAATAATATATATAGTAATTATAATACGCTTAATTCACTAGTCCCTTTCACTGATACCCTTTGTTTCCTGTTAACGAGGAATGGCTTGAACCATTCTGCAGCATTGCCCGTGACATCATAGAATCATAATTTACTTGAAAAGATGTTGTTATTTACACAGTCAAAATGCCTTTGATAAATCACAGAAAATACCTGCTGCTTATAATTTATTATCTACTGAATTAAGTACATTCTAACTGTAGGTGTAAATAGCCATCTAGATATCGGAACACTTCAAATTCCAAACCGTGTTCTGTGTGTTCTGGACAATATGTTATTTGTGGTCAAGTGGTTGAAAAGCTGCTTGTACATTACCTTTTCTAAAATTTTTGAGAATTCAGGTGAAAGTGAAATCAGTCTTTAGTTTGACTATTTTTATCCCCATTCTTGAATAGACGTATAATAAAAAATTCAAATGATTGTAGACCTAGCGGACAAACTGCTCTTGTGATCGGTTATTTTAGGCTGAGCTCAATGTTAGGTATGCGTCAGCACATCAATATACGAGAAAGAAATTGCAACATTGACCAAGTCTCGATCTCATTATCTTAAGTTCACCCACAACTTGCTTGAACAACCTCCAGGCAAGGATCTGAGGTAAATCTATTTCCCGTACCTAATATACTTTTATCTACCAATGCTTCATCCGCATAAGACCACCTCCACTCTCATCCCCATTAACGGGGTGAAATCTGGATGTCGCAACTAAAGAGAACTGCCTGTCTCACGTGTCAGAGGTCGGTAAGATATATCAACCATTCTGTTATCGCATACGCTGATGCATACAATCATATCTCGATGTCTACAATGCAGAAAACCCAATATAAAGTCTTACTTGGGGAATACCAGATGTCACTTCTGTCTTGCTCGAATAAATTACTTCGGACTTTGGTGTTTCAGACAGGAAATTACTGATCCAGTAGGACAACTGCGACGATACGCCGTAGACAAGAAATTTGATCATAAGTCGCTCGCGAGCAATAGCGTCAAAAGACTTCTGGAAGTTTAAAAATATGGAATAAATTTGAGATACCCTGTCGATTGCAGTTATTACTTAATAATAAAGATCTAGTTATGTTGCGCAACAACGATATTTTCTAACCCCAGAATGATTACATACCAATAGATGGTTTTCTTCAAGATGATTTGAAATGTTCGAATACGTTGTATGCATCATAATTCCAATGCAGATCGACGACAATGATATTGGTCTGTGATTCAGTGGAATGCTCCTATTTCCTTTCTTGGATAATGATGTTGCGTGTCCAACTTTCCAGTCTTTAGACATAGATTTTTCATAAAGCGAACGGTTGTATACGAACCTATTATATGAACGTATTCTGCAAGGAACCTGATTGGAATATAATATGGGCTGGAAGACTTTCCCTTATTAGCTTATATGAATGGCTATGGAAACACCTACGATAATTATTTCTTTGTTACTCATACTATTAGCTAGTATTTTTTTAAATTTTGGAATATTTATTTCGTCGTCTTTAGTGAACGAATTTTTTTTAATCCTTCTGGATTGTGGTGAGCTCAATTGCGCTGCTTTTACATTATTTAAAATGACGTAGACTTTCACATCATGGAGAATTAGGTTTATTTTAGTGAAACATTTTACTGTCTTATTTGGATTAGGAATGTTAGAACTTTGATGAATTTTTCTGCCTCTTCGGAATACCTGGGGATCTGTTTATAATTTTATCATCCAAGGATTAAGTAGTTTTTCTCAGTGCCCTTCCACTAGTTTCGCTGTGATTCATAATTTTTAATAATGATAATACTAATAATAATTTCGTATGGCTCAAGAGCCTGGTGCAAGTCTTTCATTTCGGTGAAAGGAGACGCACAGTTTAATGTGGAATCCGAACGACGTGTCATTTATGGCAACTCCTCAAATCGTAGAGATATGATCGACCTTCGAATCCGTGACCTCGGTTTCCAGTCCAACGCTTTTGTCAGATTTTTTTTCTTCTGGCAAATCAATTCTTTGCGGGCGTTGGATAGTGTTTGTTCGCTGTTTATCGATGAAATCTTTGCTGAGTCATTTTTAATTATTTATTTGTTTAATTACAGAAGGCAGCCAGCCGAAACCGAATGCGCTGAGCTATCGCGCCGATAAACCACTGAGCCAATAATAATATTTCGTAATTTTCTTTTTTCTGCCGTAACTGGTGAGGATATAAAACACATGGTCTGTTCACTTGGATTTATCCACGAAGAGTGTTATCATCTGTATGAACTTGAGACTTCACAAATGAATTATCCTTCTTTCTAGTATTTGTTTAATCTTTCCTTCATATGTGTTCATTCATTCAAGAAATATGTTCTCGAAACCTTCCACATTAATTTTATCAATTTTTAAAGATTTTCGTCTATAATTAGTGAAACTTCTATAAACGTGCCAGTGGAAACGGGGTCACCGAGATAATCCCTTATACTTCATAAACTGAGGGTTTATTAGGTAGAGTACAGTTGTCAATAGCAGAAAATGATTTGTTTTTGAGTCATATGGCTTGCCTGAATTTCTCTGTTCCCTCAGTCTTTCCATCTAATAGTAGCACTTGCATCCTGCGGCCTCAGTTGTTTGCTGACTGTATTCTAATCTTTGTCTTCCGTTACAGTTTGTATCCCATACAGCATCCCCTACTGCCATGATGGTTATTCTCTGATGTCGTAACACATGTTATATCACCGTCCGGGAATGGCCGTCGGTTCTAGGAGCTATGTAAGGATCTGTGCGCCGCTTCCGTCGGAGGTTCGATTCCTCCATCGGGCATGGGTGTGTGTATTGTTCTTAGTTGAAGTAGCAGATTTGAAATAAGGCATCAATTTGAGATACCCTGTTGGTAACTAAGGTAAACTAACATAAGGGCAACACAAACACCCATGCCCGAGGGGGGACTCGAACCTCCGACGGCGATCGGCCGCGCGCACCGCAGCACGACACCCCAGTACGCACGGCTTATTCACGGCAGCTCATATCATGTGTAAAGAATGGTGAATAAAACAATAATTACCCAAGTAAAGGTGCTTGAGATAAGAATTGTATAATTTAATTTCAATGATCTTTAATGTAGCAGTAACTGAAGTATCTAATAGGCGACTGGGTTCTGTTTCGAAGTCTTTATCCGTTGCGCAATTCAAAATAAATTCTGTCATGTTGTTGTAGAGGTTTATGTGGAAACCCTACAATAAACTTTGGGTCATTTATTAATACGTTAGATGCACAAATATCCTACAGATACTGAACCTGGACGACTGATAGATACATCAAATATTGTAGTGTAACCATTTACACTACATATCTGCCAGTATCCATGCCAGATGACCAAACGATAATTAACAGGTGAGAGGTCAAATACTGCCCCAGATCTCTTTTCTGTTTAGGTATTGGGCAGCCTGTCAGTAGCAAGTGGCAGTGATTGTATTTGAATCATAGAAATTGCATGGACAATATATATGGAAGAGAAATCACGATGGAATCTTAATATTATAAGTTCTATGTTAAGTTGATTGGCTTTTATCATTACTGTTGTTCTTGATGTAGAAGTTCATACTAAGACACGGATGTATTAAGTGTCACACTGTATTTGTGGGAAATAAATCCCACTGTTTTCCATTCAACTGAACGTGTGGGCTACAGTTATTTAGTAGTTAATGCCTACAGATGAAGAAGCAGTTTTCTCCCTTTTTATATACCATTTTAGCAAAGGAGAAGAAGTCTGACTACACCATGAAGAAGAGTACATCAAAGTATGGAGGAACAGCATAGCTGGTCCTCTAATAAATGAACTATTGTCTGGGAACTACATTTAAAGAATTCTAAAGAAATTATGTAGTGGGCCTCAAGGAAACAAGAACACGGTCACACTACAATATTTACTATCCATTTACCCACTATTGAGAGAGGAAAGAAAAAGCTGAAAGAAAAACAGAGTGTAAAGTTCTTCTTACAGGGTAGTCCCCGTCGGGGGTTCGAATGCCCCCTCGGGCATGGATGTCTTTGTTATAAGTTAGTTCATAAGTAGTTTGTTAGTTCAGGGACTGATGACCCCGCAGTTAAGTCCATTAAGCTTCACAAACATTAACATTACAGGATAGTAGTAGAAGCAAAAACAGGTGACCACTCTTTTCAATTTTCCAATTCAGTCAAGATTTATTGTTGTAACAGTGCATATGGTAACATGCAAAGTTTTCTTTTACAAGATCACCAGGTCAAGCGGTACTGAGGTGTCACGTGCGATCCATGCTGAAACACCCGAATTAGAAGTAGATGGTGTGGCCTCAACGGCTGTGCTCCACTGGAGACATGTCTGGAGATGTTGCTGCAGTCTTGCTATCTTCCTGTTGCAAGAATAGCAACACACCGTGTCGTACAACACTCTGCACTTACCGAGCGCCGATTAGCGTTCACTCTACAAATACCAAAGGTGAGCGTGAGTTATAGCTAGAGGATATCCGCAGTATTTCTAACTTTGCGGATAACTGTGACCGATGCGGATATAAGCGCGTTATATGCGGATAAATCGCGAGGTATCTGCCCAGTAAGTCTGTCGAAATGTTAGCTGAAAACGTCAAGTCTGTGGACATTTTTGGAATCCTTGCAGGGTCCAGGTAGAGCGGAAGCCTGTTGTCCTCATCCCCTGGTCACAGCTGACGTACCTGTCTGTACCCGAGGAACCTGCGCCTAATCCGTTTACGCGACCGTGTCTTATCTGGGTGGCTAACCGGCCCACTTCCCACTAGAGGTGCCATGCCAAATTTCCGCTGCCTTCAGTTAGTGTTTTTTAGTGACCGAGTGACAACGTATATCATAGTGAATACAGTAACAGTTCTTCCTTAAAATGAACACGACAACAATCGACACTATTTCGTGCATAGTGAAAAGAGGTGATTTAACATTAGTGAAGGAAAACAAATTTAAATCGTCAATTTGGAAAACAAAAATGGATACGAATGTGATGGAAAGGAAAAGATAAAAGCTATAGAGCCCTATTTTGAGTGTAAAAAGTATATTCTTACACAGAACACAAAAGAGGAACTTTAAATTTGCTGAAACATTCGTGTGAGACAAGAAAAAGTAGCAACATTAAAGACAAATACAAAAGTTCTTGAAGTTCTGCCAAATATAAATAAATCCGCGACCGAAAAACTTATCAATCTTGTCAGGAAAGACATCTTACCGTTCGAAGTTGGGTGTGGATCTCGGTTTCTCGAGGCGGCGCAGTTTCTTGTCCAGAAATGAATTACAGTGAAAGTAACGTACTTAGGAAGGTACATAACGTTAGATTGAATAGGCTGGCCGTAGCTGTAGTCGACATTGTCTCTTTTTGCTGACAGTTACCAGTTAGAAGTAGACGGCAGTTTTAACAATTGAAATGACATGCTTTGCTTTGTGTCACATAACCTCTTGTGCGTTAATATGGGGAAAATAAAGTGTCCCTTTTGTAACACTCCGAAAGAACCATTTCTTTTTTTTAATGTAAACACAGTAAAATCTCCTATGCCAATCAGTTTTAACCACTGAAATTTAAGAAGATACCTGTATTTAACAGATGACGTAGTGTTCCGACCACACGGGCTCGAAGCGCTACCGTGTGTGTCCGGAGCGCCAATGTTTTCCTATTTGGAATAGCCTGGAGTAGGTATAGAACAGTTACTGTGATTTGAGAAGTCAAAAGTGGTTAATTTACCGCAAAAATGACACTCTGACAATAATTATATCGTTACTTGCCATGGTTTTAAACTCTATCTATTACTATTACCCATTCAATACTTTAATATTTGCGGATGCGGATAACGAACTTCTACATCTACATCTACATAGATACTCTGCAAATCACATTTAAGTGCCTGGCAGAGGGTTCATTAACCACTTTCTTAACTTTTCTCTACCGTTCCATTCTCTAATAGCGCGCGGGAAGAAAGGATACCTAAATCGTTCCGTTTTCGATCTGATTTCTCTTATTTTATTGGGATGGTCATGTCTCCCTAAGTAGGTGGGTGCTAGCAAAATATTTTCACATTCAGAAGTAAAAGTCGGTGATTGAAACTTCGCAAACAGATCACGCCGCAATGAATAACGTCTTTCTTTTAATGATTTCCACTCCAATTCGTGCAACATTTCCGTGACGCTTTCTCCTCCGTAACGTGATAAAACAAAACGAGCTGCCCTTCTCTGAACCTTCTCAATATCTTCCGTCAGTCCCACCTGGTGAGAGGCAACAGTACTCCAGGAGAGGACGCACAAGTGTGATGTAGGCAGTCTCTTTGGTGGAGCTGGTGCATCTTCGAAGCGTTCTGCCAATGAAACGTAACCTTTGATTTGCCTTCCCCACAATATTTTCTATGTGTTCTCTCCAGTCAAAGTTGTTGGTAATTGTAACTCCTAGGTATTTGGTAGAATTTACGACCTTAAGGTTAGACTGATTTATCGGATAATTGAAGTTCAGCGGATTTCTTTTAGTGGTCATGTGTATTACTTCACACTTTTCTTTATTTAGTGTCAATTGCCAATTTTCGCACCAAGTAGAAATTTTGTCTAAATCGCTTTGCAGTTGCTTTTGATCCTCTGTTGACTTCACTAACCGATAAACGACAGCATCATCCGCGAACAGTCTAAGGGAGCTATTCAGATTGTCTCCTAAATCATTTATAAACACGAGGAAGAGTAGGGGACCTATAACGCTTCCCTGTGGAACGCCAGATATCACTTCTGTTTTACTCGATGACTTACCGTCAATTACAACGAACTGTGTCCTTTCTGATAGGAAATCGTGAATCCAATCGCACAATTGGAAAGATATTCCATAAGCACGCAATTTCATTAGAAGCCGCTTGTGGTGTACAGTATCAAAAGCCTTCCGGAAATCCAGAAATATGGAATCGATTTGAGATCCCTTGTTGATGGCACTTAACACTTCATGTGAATAAAGGACAAGCTGTGTTTCGCAAGAGCGATACTTTCTGAATCCGTGTTGACTATTGGTTAATAGGTCGTTCTCTTCGAGGTAGTTCGTAATTGCGGATGCGGATAAAGTGTCGCGGATGCGCATGCGGTTGTGGATATGGGCCTTGCGGATGGGTTGCGGATGGGGATAACACTTTTCTTATCCGCGCAGACCTCTAGTTATAGCAGTCCACACTATAAGGCCTGGGGAGGGGCCAGTGTGTTTTGGACGAATGCACTCTACGAGACTGCGCTGCTCAGATCTACCTCCTACATGTCATGGAGTGAGCTTAGCGTACTGGGCATGTTCTCAACATCTGGCCGGGATAGTCACGCGGTATTGGGACGACGCTGTTGGGTTACGTATTCTAATAGTATCGAAACTTTAATATTGAACGTGTTTGACTTCTTTTACACACATTTCTGGATGTTAGAAAGAGATTGGTTTGAACACCACAGTTCTGTACAAGGCGTGCTTCTATTCGGATATGGTATTCCGTCCTTTGAACTGATGAATACAACTTAACGTAGATTCCGCATCACAATGTAGAAAGGCATTTTTCACATAATCGATATTGTTTACAGACACCGAAGAAGTGGCATGTAACGATTGAAAATTCTAGGTTTAAGCGGAGACCGAACCCACGACGTCTGAACTGAGAGTTTAACGTTCAACCGTTAAGACTCGGCGCTATGCTGGTCAATCAGCTATGGAGCAGTATTATTCTTGTGCATGTACGAGCCAGGTGGTCTTGTAAAAGTAGTACGGACTGTAGGAATTCAAAGGTTGAAAAATTTTGATACAAAATTTTGGCCGCTTTTTTACGACAAAAGTATTTTATAACTCTAAAGCTTGTCTGAGTGAATTGTTATTATGTGTATACACATTCGTCCGATTTTGAACGGCACATAAAATTTATAAATGTTTGTAAATCTATCGGACCAAACTGCGTGGTCATCAGTCCGTAGCTTACAAACTACTTAAACCTAGGTAAACTAACCTAAGGACAACACACACACCCATGCCCCAGGGAGGACTCGAACCTCCACGGCGAGCAACCGCGCGCTCCGCAGCGAGACGCTTTAGACCGCTCGGCTACTCCACCGCGGCTAAAATTTATACACGACATATTAATTTCCTACGTTTCACGCAGGTTCTCAAAGTCTTCTGTGGTTCTAGGTACTTACGTTTGAGTCAGTTTCCTACATTTTTATTTTAGTTTTCCGAAAGATGAAAAGGAAAAATATGGTTCCAAAAGATAAAAAAGGAAGTTACTCCGTATTAAGTATTCAAAAGGGTACTCTAAACATTTTTCAGGAGAGTGTTTTGATAGGAAGAGGTTCGGAAATGCGTGGTTGAAGCGTGATTCTGTGGAAACACATTTTTTTTTTTTTTTTTTTTTTTTTTTTTTTTTTTTTTTTTACAGTATCTATTGCCGAAGGTGTCATCAATAAAATCGCCGACAAAAAGAAACTATCAAGTGCCGGTATGTGTTGCTATTACCATATTTGTAATTTTCATTTTTTTTTCAAAGCAAACAGGAAAAACGTAAATAATGTGGTATCTCAGCTACGAGACTAGAAAGCATAATACTCTAACTTCGTCCAAGGTATCACATTTTTAAGACGTCTATAAATATGTAGACCAAGTTTTATGATACTTCAGAAGGTATAGTGTGTGTAACTAGCGAAGTAACAACGTATGAAATACACAAGGAGACCACATGGATGTCGGGTTTTAGACTGTTTTGATATTTATGCTATGTAAAGTTCAGAACTCAAATAACAATCAGCCACAGGTAATCGACGCAACTCTTAAAAAATTCTCGAGAAAATCGACCTTGAAGTGAGCTGCAGCATCTGTCAGTGTAGCTCAGGTGATACCGGGCGCCGTGGCTTAGCGCGCCCGGTCAGGGGACTAAAGGCTCTCTGTAATAAAAAAAGCTGAGCCGAATATTCAACGACCGCGGTTCATAGATCTACCACAAGGAAAATAAATAAATAAAAATAAATAAATCCTGTCGTTACATATTTTTTACTTTTTTTCATAGCGTTCGAATACTTACACAATTTTAACATCTAATGCTAATTTTTACGCAAAGTGCACCTATTATTGTTTATTCGTAATTTTCTGTATTTTATAGAAGGGTGTTAATGATGATGTTTCAATCAAAAAAACATGCTACATTATTGGCTTTACCATTGGTTGACGAGGTAGTCTTTGATTGTTCAGTTTGTCAAGAGCTACGACGCAGTTTTTGAAAAGTCATCACGAGGGTTCGAATCCCCCCTCGGGCATTAATGTTTGCATGTTTGTAGAGTCTATGGGACTTAACTACGGGGTGATCAGTCCCTAAACTTACAAACTACTTATTAACTAGCTAATACTAAGGACGGCACAAATATCCATGCCCGAGGGGGGATTCGAACCCCGACTGTAGTGGCCGTGCAGACCGTGAATGGCGCGCCTCAGTCCCCTCGGCCACCGCGGCCGGCCATTTAATGTTTGTGTCGTCTTTAGTATAAGGTAGTTCATAAGTAGTTTGTCAGTTTAGGGACTGATAACCCCGCAGTTAAGTCCTTTAAGCTTCACAAACATTTGAAATGTTCAAATGTTTGTAAATCTATCGTAGCAAACTGCGTGGTCATCAAAATGTTCAAATGTTTGTAAAGTCTATGGGACTCAACTACGGGGTCATCAATCCCTAAACTTACAAACTACTTATGAACTACCTAAGACTAAGGACGGCACAAATATCCATGCCCGAGGGGGGATTCGAACCCCCGACCGTAGTGGCCGTGCAGACCGTGACCACCGCGGCCGGCGCGTGGTCATCAGTCCGTAGCTTACAAACTACTTAAACCTAGGTAAACTAACCTAAGGACACACACATACCCATGCCTCAGGGAGGACTCCAACCTCCACGGCGAGCAACCGCGCGTTCCGCAGCGAGACGCTTTAGTCCTCTCGGCTACTCCACCGCGGCAAACATTTGAACATTTTGAACACATACACATAAACAAAAACTGACACAACATGTGGAATTAGAGATCCCAAAATATTTTATATATATGAATTCGAATAATAATAATAATAATATGCCACAGCGGCATTCGAACTACCAACTTTATGGTTGAGATACCACTAAGCAACCGACTTAGCTACCGCGACAGTTGATACAATCGTTGGTACTTACGTCTACTTTGTAAAACTTCAGTATCGACTTCCTCGGCGCGAGATGTTATGATTTTATTCTGACGGTATGTGGTTATTGTATAACAAAGCGCCGGCCGCGGTGGCCGAGGAGACTGAGGCGCTCCAGTCACTGTCTGCAAGGCCACTACGGTCGGGGGTTCGAATCCCCCCTCGGGCATGGATATTTGTGCCGTCCTTAGTATAAGGTAGTTCATAAGTAGTTTGTAAGTTTAGAGACTGATTTTTGTGTCCCAACTTCGTCGCCGCTTTTGTGTCCCAGCCTCGTCGTAGGTGTTGGTGGCCGAGTGGAATGAGCCCAACACAGGAACAAAAATAGCACGCTGGTGCAGGTACGGAGGGGAGCAGCCAGAAACTATAAACACTAGAGTAAATTAGAAAGAGATATATATTGCACAGAATGTAACAATACTTAACTTTTACATAGTACTGCAGAATGTTGATACATAGTTGTTAGAGGCCTGCCTAGTGCCTGTACGATAGCAAAGTCTTCACTGGTGCCTATCTGATTACGAAGGTCCTAACTGGTTGCTATCTCAGTCCCAAGTGGCAAGTGACGATGTCGTTCAGTGGTGGCCACGAGCGGAGTTGTCGCAGAGGGCGCTCGTGGCTGTCGTCGTGAGAACGCCGCGCCGTGCGTGCATGGCGGCGCGCGGCGAAAGTAAGTGGCGCGCACTTTGTACTTGTGCGACACCACACCCCTCCCCCCCAAACCGCCGCGCCGTCGTGGCGTAGGGCTGAGGGCCACGGCGACGGCACTGGGAGGAGGGCCTGGGCGGGGGCGTTACTGGTGGGACGGGCGTCGTATCTGAGGCTGGGATCGAGACGCCGTCCGCGCCCCGGTATACACCTTGCGATCCGCTGGAAAACCCGTGAAAACCAGCGGAAGGGCGCCCGCCCCCGCCCAGTGGGAGCAGGTCATCTTCTTCTGAGGTGCGTGGCCCAGGCGGCGGCGGCACGCACGGTCCCGGAGTCCCTCTCGGTGACGCTGTCATCTGCGGCGGCGACAGCGGCGGCGTCGCGTCGATCTCCATCGGGACGATCTCGTAGTGCGGGGACGCTGGACCCGTTGACGAACGATGTGTTTGTGCTCCCTGGCGGTGAACTGGGTCTGGAATCAAGAAACCGGAGACAGGATCGCGCGGCCTGTGCAAGCGCAATTGGTTTGCGTGGCGCCGCAGCTCCGACCCTGTGGAAGAACGTACAACATACATATTGCGACCGAGCACGCGCTGAATGGTGCCCGGCATCCATAGTTTCTTGTTGTTTCCAGCAACACCCTGTACAGCACCGGCGTGGAAACCTGAAAACGCGTAGCGCCATACGAACCGACTCGGTGCGTGGGAGGCTGCAGCAGGTGAAGGAGAGTGCGGTGACGGCGGCCGTGTAGCAGCTCGGCAGGAGACGGGCCGTCACGTGTCATGCACCGATACGTAGACAGGAAAATTTGAAGAGCTTGCTGCCTGGAGTGCTGACCTTTCATCTTCTCCATGTGAGACTTGAATGTTCGAACGAAACGTTCTGCTTCACCATTGGACTGAGGGTGAAAAGGTGCGGTGGTGATATGCTGAATGCCATTCACGCGACAAAACTGTTGAAATTCCGCACTAACAAACTGAGGTCCATTGTCACTGACGATAGTTTCAGGCAAACCTTCGATGCAAAACACTGATGTTAAGGCACTGATTGTACTAGACGCCGTCGTTGAGTTCATGGCAATCACAAAAGGAAACTTGCTGAAAGCGTCTACAACGATTAACCAGCGCGTACTCCAGAAAGGTCCGGCAAAGTCAATGTGTAAACGTTGCCATGGTCCCTTGGGGCGTGGCCAGTCTGAGAAACGTTGCGGAGGAGCCGCCTGATGCTCCGCACAAACAGCACACTGTGACATCATGTTCTCTATCTGAGCGTCCATACCAACCCAGGTACAATGACGTCTGGCCAATTGCTTTGTCCTAACAATACCCCAATGTCCTTGATGCAGGAGGCGTAACACTTCACGTTGCAGGGAACGAGGAACAATCACTCTTGCTTGGTCGTTGTCGGTATGCAACAACAGTAATAGATAATGCATGACGTTGTGAAAATAACGTCGAACCAGAGGCCGATCAATGTCTTTGGCTCTGGCAGGCCACCCTGAGCGAACAAAACGTGCTACCACACTTAGGTCTGCATCCGCAGCTGTTTCCTGTGCAACCCGACGAGAGTTCAAAGGAAAGTCTGCGACAGCGGAAGCATCTCTGGAGTCTATCTGACAACATGCCATTTCCGAAGAATCAAACGACACATCCTGGCCAACCGGAAGTTGGGAAAGTATGTCCGCGTTGGCGTGTTTAGTGGTAGGTCGGTACAAAATCTCATACTGATAATTTGACAATATCAAGGACCATCTCTGAAGCTTTTGTGCCGTTCGTGGCGGAATTGGCTTTGTGGGTGAGAACAACGACGTGAGAGGCTTGTGGTCTGTCAACAAATAGAATTTCCTGCCATAGAGATAATGATGAAACTTTGTGACGCCGTAAATTATTGCTAAGGCCTCCTTTTCTATCTGACTGTAATTCTGTTGCGTTGGCGTCAGAAGCTTGGACGCAAAGGCAATAGGTCGATCGTGACATCCAATACGATGCGATAGAACTGCACCCAGACCGTACGACGAGGCGTCAACTGCTAACACTACAGGCTTCTGTGGGTCAAAGGGAATCAAACATGCATCACTGAGTAGTGCAGACTTTAATTTGTCAAAGGCAACCTGACAATCTTTAGACCATACAAAAGGAACATTCTTCCTACGTAAGTGATGCAGTGGAGCTGCAATCTGAGAGGCATTGGGAATAAATCTGAAATAATAGTTAAGCTTTCCCATCACTGCTTGCAATTCATGCACATTCTTAGGAGGAGGCAAGTCTTTGATTGCTCGAAGATGTGACTGTAAGGGATGGATTCCTTGGGCATTAATCACATGGCCTAGGTACTCTATTTCAGTTTGAAAAAACGAACACTTTGCTTTATTGCAACGTAGACCTGCTGCAGTCAAAACTTTGAAAAGGCACTCCAGGTTTGCTAAATGTTCTTCAACTGTACGTCCGGATACCACAATATCATCTAAATATTTCGAGCAACACGGTACAGAAACTGTCAGCTGTTCCAAAAAGCGCTGGAAAATAGCGGGAGCGGAAGAACTGCCAAAGGGTAGGCGTTGAAATTGAAAAAGGCCCATGTGAGTATTAATGACGAAAAACTTTTTCGACTCGTCATCAAGTGGAATCTGTAAGTATGCCTCTGCTAAATCAATCTTGGAAAAGAAGCGAGACTGTCCTAATTTGTCCATCAGTTCCTCAGGTCTGGGCAGGGGATAAGTGTCGACAATTGTTTGACTGTTCACTGTTGATTTGAAGTCCGCACAGAGACGAAGTTTTCCTGACGGCTTGGGTATAATTACTATAGGCGAGGCCCACTGACTCGCAGAAACAGGAGAAATCACCCCACTATCTTGCCAACGTTTAAGTTCTTCCGCAACTGTATCACGCATTGCGATAGGCACTGGTCTAGCTTTACGAAATTTTGGAACTGCAGATTCTTTTAAAGTTACATGTGCCACGAAGTCTTTTGCACAACCTAGTTCCGGCGAAAACAAGTCACTATATTTGTCACACAATGCATTGATTTTATCCTGAGGCACTATTGACGAAATTTGAAGCACATCTCTTTGAATTGATAAACCAAACAAGTCAAAAGCATCTAGTCCAAAAATGTTCTGTGTCGATTTGGCCTGAAGAACTACAAAAGCAACTGTTTTTGTTACACCTTGAAAAGAGGCAGGCAGGCTACATGTTCCTAGCACGGGAATATTTTGACCTGTATAAGCTGTTAACACTTGCTGTGACGGCGACAATTTTGTCGAACCCAGAAGTTCATAAGTATCTTTATTTATTAATGTGACAGCGGAACCAGTATCAAGCTGAAATTGCACCGTGTTATTTTCTATGAAGAGAGTCACAAACAGTTTTTGCTTGCGGCTCTCGACAGGTGCGCGAATGTGGGCAACGTCTGCTACGGTTAGTTTACTGCGCTTGCGCGGGCCGCGTAGTGAAGTAAGCGGCGCAGACTCGGCACGCAGCGGATTAACAACACTGTCACTAGATGGCACTACCGCCGGATCGGCGTCCGCGCAATGCGAGGCTACTACAGAGTCACTAACTACTGCACTACTCTTTTGAGTAGCTACTTGATGTCTACTGTCACTAGCTTCACAGTACTGGGCACTATTACAAGGAGCAGTTGCAGAAGGCACTATTTTCACTACAGGATTGCACTGTACATAATCATTTTGCTTGTCCCGAACCCTTTTCCGTTGCACTGTTTTACGCGCTCGTCGGCGCTTGCTACGTGGTGCACTATATAGTTTTGCCATAGGCACAGAACTACTTTCTTGAAATTGAGATCCAAGGAAAGCACTGTTCAATTCCACAGCCCGTATAACATTTACAGAATGAACTGTTCTCGCACTTTGTGAAGCACTGTTTCTAACGTTACTGTTCTTTTAGTTTTTAATTTGCATACACACAGACTGTACATGTCCCGATTTGCCACATTGATAACAGGTTGCGTTGCGACTTGGGCACTGTGCACGTTTGTGGCGAGATACACACTGGGGGCAAGACTTACGTACATTTTTCTGAAATGAGCGTTGGCGCCCGTTATTCAAATCACTGTTTCTAACACGACGGGGCAACCTTTGTGTCGCACTTTTACACTGGCTACTGTTCACTGTTCAGTACGGCCTGTACTATTGTAAGAATCACTAGTGCTACCCTGAGAACTACGGCTAGGAAAGCGTCCGTTACGGCGCACTGAAATTACACTGTGGCTTTGCATTTCTACATCTGCTAAGTCAAAAGTATCATGCGCTTCTATAAGCTGCAGTACACTGTCTAATGAGGGGTCAGACTGTTTCAGAATTGCTGCTCTAATTCTGGGGTCCTGAATATTCTGCGTAATCGCATCCCTGAACATCACGTCACTATACGAAAGTCCACAAGAGCAAGTAAATTTACATTGGCGGGTTAAGCCCTTCAATTCCGTAATCCACTCTTGGTGTGACTGCTGCGGTAATTTTTTAAGTCTGAAAAATCGGTATCGTGCTGCGGCTACCAGAACTTTTCTCTCATAATGAGCATTCAGTGCATCTACAATTTGTTCAAAGTCTACATCACGAGGAGATGCGAGAGGGAAAAGTTTTTGCAATAGTACGAAGGTCTGGGGGCCCACAATCGATAAGAAAAGGTTCTTCACTCTCTGACCTGTAATTTGATGAGCCGCGACGAGTTCTTGAAACTGTGCGAAATAGTCGCTCCATTCTTCCTCACGTTCGTTGTACTGGCGAAATGTAGGAAGCGGTGCAGCGGCAGGTGTGGGCTGCTGATGTGACGGCTGTTGTTGTTGGTGAGCAGCCTGTGCCGTCAACTGCGACACGGCCTGCAGTAGTTAAGTGATTTGCACCGTCTGTAACTGAATAATTTCCATTAAGTTTGGGTTCGGGGTAGTGGCCATGCTGACCGATTAGGCGCCGCGCATACAAGTAAATTATAACAAAACTTAAATGCAATATGAAAGAGGACGCTCTGCAACAAAAAAGTACACAAACACGTAACAAAATATCTTTCCCCAAAATTGATATAATAAGGGTGGGTGGGCGGGAGCAATTTTTGCATGCTCCGACTGCTGCTGACTGGCTGCTGTAAGCGGGCTGGTCCAAGGTTCTATCCCATCCTCGTCGCCACTTTTGAGTCCCAACTTCGTCGCCGCTTTTGTGTCCCAGCCTCGTCGTAGGTGTTGGTGGCCTAGTGAAATGAGCCCAACACAGGAACAAAAATAGCACGCTGGTGCAGGTACGGAGGGGAGCAGTCAGAAACTATAAACACTAGAGTAAATTAGAAAGAGATATATATTGCACAGAATGTAACAATACTTAACTTTTACATAGTACTGCAGAATGTTGATACATAGTTGTTAGAGGCCTGCCTAGTGCCTGTACGATAGCAAAGTCTTCACTGGTGCCTATCTGATTACGAAGGTCCTAACTGGTTGCTATCTCAGTCCCAAGTGGCAAGTGACGATGTTGTTCAGTGGTGGCCACGAGCGCAGTTGTCGCAGAGGGCGCTCGTGGCTGTCGTCGTGAGAACGCCGCGCCGTGCGTGCATGGCGGCGCGCGGCGAAAGTAAGTGGCGCGCACTTTGTACTTGTGCGACACCACACTGATGACCCCGTAGTTAAGTCCCATAAGCTTTACAAACATTTGAACATTTATAAAAAAGCAGGAAAATTTGTTTCGTATGTTTCAGTTCGACACGAGAACGTAACAGAAGAAAAGACCAGTGGCGGCCGGTGCTTCAGATGACTGGGGGTTCGCTTGTTTCAGAGCCGGAACTTGACAGTGGACAGTGGCGCCACTATCCCCTCCCCCCCTCCCCGCTCGGCACGACTGTGTTTCGTGCTACCCCTTCACCCTCTCGGCGTCGCTCCCCGGCACTCCCCCCTGCCCCCCCCCCAGCTCTTTTAGATATTTTTTCGTTGAAAGATCTGCAGAATGTCTTACCTCGGCTTGTTTGCGCTTGCTTCAACTTGAGTTGAGGCGTCGACCTACCAAGATTCTTTCATTTACTCCTCGTCCAGTCCTAAAGCTGAGTAATTTGCTTCTAAAAGATACCGAACGTTGTTCATTTCTTTATAATAAACACGAAGAACATAGGAATATGCCCATGAACACTAGAAAACA
The DNA here is from genome assembly GCA_026315105.1 of Locusta migratoria. Classification (NCBI taxonomy): domain Eukaryota; kingdom Metazoa; phylum Arthropoda; class Insecta; order Orthoptera; family Acrididae; genus Locusta; species Locusta migratoria. Next base: position 363,214,938 of record CM048749.1, read on the forward strand.
GTAAGTAACTGTGGTGTCGCACAAGAAAGAAGTGCGCGCCACGTACTTACGCCGCGCGCCTCCATGCACGCACGGCGCGCCGTTCTTACGACGTCAGCCACGAACGCCCTCTGCTGCAACTCCGCTCGTGGCCACGACTGCTGCATCGGCCACTTGAGAATCAGATAGGCACCATTTAAGACTTCTGAATCAGATAGGCACCAGTTAAGACTTGGATATGGGATAGGCACTAGGAATCATCAGTAGGCAGGCCTCTATCTAATCTATGTATCAGCATTCTGCAGTCAAGAACTATGTAAAAGTTAAGTATCACTAAGTCTCTAAGAAATATATATCTCGTTCTAATTTACTCTAGTGTTTCTAGTTTCTGCTGTCCCACTGGCTGGTCACCCCCGTACCTGCACACGCGTGCATCCTTTATTCCTGTGTCGGTCTCTTTCTACCGGCCACCGACACCTACGACAAGCGGCGGACGAGACACAAAAGCGGTGACGAGGCCGGGACACAAAAGTAACTGATCACTGTTAAATGTCTGTAACAAAATGAATCTGTTACTATGAAGGGACAAGCTACCTTCGGCTCATGTGACACTGTAGGCCTATGCAGTACCCCCTTCTAACCTTACGCATGTGCAAAGGCTGCCTCCCCCACATCTTTTAAAACAGTTAAATATTTCGAAAAACTTACGGGTATGCAGCCAGGTATGAAATTCGAGGTTGGCCATTTTCAAGACGAAGCTACAGTGAGGAAGCAATGTTCAACTATCTTTAAAACCTCGGTTTTCAATGGGTCAACAGGAAAGACAACACACATTGAGCAAGCAGGCACACAGCGCCGACACATGGGTTCGGATTAGTTTTGTCCCTCTGTTTTTTGACAAGTGAGAGCGCAGGATCCCAAACGGAATTTAAGCATAATACCTCCATCTTTATTCATAAGGTTGTCACCTAGTTTTATTTCTATCGCTTTCTTGATAATACAGTCCCAGTAGTTGGAAAAGCATGTCAGAATTTCAGTTTTGTTGTATTCCATAGGGTGACCTGTGTCAAGACAGTGTTCGGCCACAGCAGATTTGTTTGGCTGTTGTAAGCGTGTGTGACGTTTGTGCTGAATACAACGGTCCTCAACAGTCCTAATAGTTTGACCAACATATGACATGCCACAGCTACATGGGAGACAGTGGTACCCGCCTTTCGCAAACCGAGATCATCCTTAACGGATCCCAACAGTGCCTTAATTTTAGAAGGTGTACGAAACACACATTTTACATTGTTAAACATTTGTTACAACGAAGAGTATAAATGTCATTTACCGTCCAAATCTCGACCCATTTGCAAAAACGCTCGAAATACACTTAGCGCTATACGGCCTGTAGCGCGCCGTCCCAATCCCACGTGACCTGAGTGCACAAGTAACAATACAAAAGTCATTGTTGTTCCCGTATCTGTTAGAAAGCAGATTAGGTTTTAAAAAAAGTTACTTCCAGTCAGTCTCGAACCCACTATCTCCGACAGCGAAGAGCGATACCGCTATTCTTGCTAAGTGGAGAGTAGTGACTTCATTATTTTTCATGATCACATCTTCTGACCGAGCGAATTGACTCAGTGGTAACACACTGGACTCGCATTCGGAAGAACGGTGGTTCAAATCCACCTCCGGCCATCCAGATTTACTTTTTCCGTGATTTCCCTAAATCACTCCAGGCAAATGCCGTGATGGTTCGTTTGAAAGGGCACGGTCGATTTCCTTCCCTATCCTTACCCAAACACTCCGAGCTTAACCTCCGTCTCTAATGACCACGCCGTCGACGGGACGTTAAACTCCAAGCTTCCTTCCTTATTCCAGCTTCTGAAGGCTTTTACAGTTGATACGTCAAATTTATAGTTATATTTTACCAAATTTGACGTGTTTCTGATGAATCTTCAATGCGCCAGCTTCGGGATTATTCGTGCGTAACCGCCAGAGCTCGAGTAGCCAGGAGCTGGCGTCTCTACCAGCTCCAAAGCCAATGTTAAAAGCGGCGTTTCCCCTCACCCCACCCTGCCGCGGGAGCGACCGTATTTTGCCTCCAGGGGTCTAGAAGAGAATTTGAACCTCAGCCGCGCATGCGCATTACAACGCCGCGGTCACTGCCTCCTATATTAGGCGGCCGCGCTACGACTTGTATACGTCCTGTCTCCGCGACGTAAAACGTTTCTCATGCGATAAAAATACTTGGAATGTGCATATAAAATGATCTGATACAAGTATGAAACGAAGAATGATAGTTTAAAAACACCTTCCCTCTAAAATGAAAGGTGAAACGCGTCTGGGAGAAATAAAATCAGTTGCAGCAAACAAAAGGTATTTGTTTCACATTCAAAAACTAAGAATTTCGGCGCTTGCTGCGGAAGATGGCCACACAAACAAACTTGTTATTTTATTTACTAACCTTTTTTTTCATGTCGAGTTTTTTCCGGAGGTTCACTGAACCATTGAACACATAGGACGCGCCACAACTGGAAAAGACACAAGCAACTGATATTCAAAAGTCTGTAGAATCAGCCAGCAGGGGTAAATCTGTAACGCCGGTCTGAAGGAGAGGAATTTCCGTTAAGAAGTCAGGGGCGCATTCCGCCAGAGAGGTTTCAGGAGAAACGCTCGTGCCCCGGTCGATTGATGTCAATCACTACATTTAAAGAAGGTCTCCTGAATTCGGATTTCCGTGAACCGATTTCCTAATAGAGCTCCCGTAAACACTTCAATATCGATTCCAGATATGCGGGTGAGGTTGCTGGTTTACAGCTTCCACCGTCGAATTTCGCTGCACGCAAACACATCGTCTCGTTTTAACACGTTTAGGACGTCGCTTTCGTTTCTCGCTTTGTATTCAGTACAGATTTCACAATTATTTTCAAACTAACTTCCTGATGAGCTAGTGACTTGAAACTTTCAACATAACCCAGAACTGGATGGCTGTGCAGTATTACACTCGTTCTCTAGTCTGGTGTGTGGTGGAGATTAGTTTGTGTAACACCGTGATTTCCGCCTTTCTCTTGTTCCAGTTGCGGACGTTTAGCCGTAAGAAAGACTGATGATTATCCTCGTGAGCTCGAATCTAACTCGTACCTTCGCGCTCTATTAGCGAGATGTAACTAGGTGTAGCAATATACGAAGCATGCCCACAAAGTAAGTTCCGTTCAGTTATATAAACCAAACATTTACAGACACAGAAAAAAATATGTATTGTACAAAAATCTGCAACTGTTAAACTACTTTTCTACATAGCTTCCGAAATTTTATAGGCACTTGTCATGGCACAAGTTTTTGTATGCCTTCTCCAACATGTTTGTTCAAATGTTTAAGCTTAAGGGGTTTAACTGCGAGGTCATCAGTCCCTAAACTTACAAACTACTTATGAACTACCATATACTTAAGACGACACAAACTTCCATGCCCGAGGGGCGATACGAACCTCCGACGGGGAACGGCCTCGCGCATCGGAGCATAGCAGCAACGGTGTCCGAGCTGATAGTCCATGCTGCTGCAAACGTCATCGAACTGTTCGTGCAGATTGTTGTTGTCTTGGAAACGTCCCCATCTGTTGATTCAGGAATCGAAACTTGGCTACACGATCCGTTACAGCCTGTCATCTCGACTGCTGGTGATACGAGGTCGTTGGGATCTCAAATATTCAAATGTTTGTATAGCTTATGGGACTTAACTACGGGGTCATCAGTCCATAAACTTACAAACTACTTATGAACTAATACTAAGGACGGCACAAATATCCATTCCCGACGTGGATTCGAACCCCCGACCGTAGTGGCCGTGCAGACTGTGACTGGAGCGCCTCAGTCCCCTAGGTCACCGCGGCCGGCCGTTGGGATCTGGCACGGCGTTCCATATTGCTAACAGTCATTGGATCGCGACCAACGCGAGTAGCAGTGGCGTAACTACGGGGGGGGGGGGGGATGAGGGGCATAGAATCCCCCCAAGAACCCCCTCCCCCCAATAAAAAAGCAAGAAAGAAAGAAATTGTATAACAGCAATCTGGTAAAGATTGGAAACTCGGGGTGTTTTACCATAAGCTTTCATTGGATGGGAGTGAATTAATCTTCAACGGGAGTGGTAGATGGTAGTCTGTCTGGAAACTGACTACAATTTAGCTCGTCAAGCAGATCTATTCCCCCCCCCCCCAAAGCCAAGTCCTAGTTACGCCACTGGCGAGTAGCAATGTCGCGATACGACAAACCGCAATCGCGATAGGCTACAATCCCACCTTTATCAAAGTCGGAAACGTGATGGTACGCATTTCTCCTCCTTACACGAGGCATCACAACAACGTTTCACCGGGCAAAGCCGGTTAACTGCTGTTTGTGTATGAGAAATCGGTTGGAAACTTTCCTCGTGTCAGCACGTCGTAGGTGTCGCCACCGGCAACAACCTTGTGTGAATGCTTTGAAAAGCTAATCATTTGCATATCACAAGATCTTCTTCCTGTCGGTTAAATTTCGCGTCTGTAGCACTTCACATTCGTGGTGTAGCAATTTTAATGGCTAGGAGTGTACTTAAACTAACTTACACTAAGGACAACACACACACTCGTGCCCGAGAGAGCACTCGAACCTCTGGTGGAAGCGACCTCCCAGTCGGTAGCATTAGCTGTTAAAGCACGCCGCCATTGCGCGTGGCCTACGCTAGTTTTTACGTATAAAGCATTGTGTGCGTGTGTATGTTGGTTTGCGTGTACGTTTTGTATACAAATCTTTACTTCTGTTCCACTCTTTATGAAATTTTGCACACGTAAGCTTCATCCATGAGAAATGTAAGGATCACGAACAACACACAGTTCACGAAATATGTCGTCATATACAATGAAATGCGCGAAAATCTGCAGCATCAAACGACAATCCTTCACATTTCCTCCTAAGCCACTTGACAGATTTCAACCAAATTTCGTGCACATATTCAATGCACGACGTGTGTTTCAGGAGATATAACGTCATAAACAGTAACGTTCATGGGAAACCGACCCATAGAGCATCAAGTTTAAACCTATTATTTCTTTATTACTAAATGCATTCGCAACAGATTTTACCGACATACAGCACTTATAAAAACGAATAAATTACCTACAAAATTATACAGTTGTACAACATATAATTCAATAGATATGAGATCATATATTCTGCGATAGGTAAAAATCTTGCATTCATGCACCACATTTCTTATCTACTGCTAAGACACTCCTGTATTCCTGTCAACTTAAGTAAATTCCCTAAAGCTGACGGTGTTGTTGACAACTTTGAACTCTGAAGCGCACATGGCTGTAGGCGAAAGCAGTACACTTCTATAGAAAAAGGAAGATAATGAAACAGTGTACATGCAACGAGCACCCATTATTTCATACAGGTCTGCCATTTCGCTTCAAGAGACTGCAGTTAGTAGTGTTTCTTGCATTTTCTATTACGATTAATAGTCACAGGGCAATCTATTAAATACTGCTGAGAGGATTTGACATCTCCATGTTTCTCACACGGAACACTTTAGTTCGGTTACTCAGGGGTGTACTCACCAAAGAATTTATTCATCTTACATCATGGACAAGTAAAAGGAAATATTGTCTATTATCAAGTATTGAATTAAATGAATGCTACTTATCATTTGTATTTTGAATACAAACTTTCTTTGTTTGGATATTGCACTTATAGGACAGCCTCATTTCTTATATATTGTCCGATAATATAATATGTTATTAGAAAAAAGAAGATGGAGAGACAGAGAGAAAGAGAGAGAGAGAGAGAGAGAGAGAGACAGTGATAGAGAGAGACAGACAGAGAGAGACAGAGACAGAGAGAAAGAGAGAAGGAATATGAAAAGTAGTGACTCAAGGCTTTAATAAATAAGTAAATACCCGCGCAACGCCGGGTTTCCAGCTAGTTATTTTATATATAAAGCCATTGCAGAAAACAACTGATAAATGATCTGACACATTAATTTTTCCTTGAAGTTTCACCTTTCTAGTCGGAGGTTGGACTCCTTCCTCGGGCATGGGTGTGTGTGATGTCGTTAGTATAAATGGAGTAGTTTCTAAATCTACGGACGAATGATTAGAGTAGTTTGGTCCCTTAGAACTACAAACATTTGGACTTTTTTGAATTCTAGTCCCTTTGCAGCTTTGTGTATTGCGAGAGAAATATTAGAATATGTACTTGAAACTGTTATCGGTGGACCATGGTTAATTCTCCGTAATGTTTCATTATTCAATCAGTCACCAGCTTTGCGAATTACGACATTCCGTACTGCACTAGATTAATGGTTTGTGGGTAACAATACGTCCATGAATAATGAGTCATATCTATGCTCAAATGCAAATACAGTCACTACTGTTCGTAGAAATCTGCCAAGTCGTAACATAAAATCGCTGTTGCACATTTTACAGTTTACACAATTTAGTCTATTACGGGTAATCACACCTTGGTGGTTACTGGAAATGGCGCTCATAGCCATACGCGAGTACGAAATCTCTCAACCGAAACGTCTGAGGTCTCAGAGAAGATTGATACGGACGTCTCTGGACTCACAGCACCATGGTAAGGGAGATGGTTAGGAGCATCTGTCAGAGAAAGCCAGGTGTCCACTGGCCGATGAGGATGACGTAACAATGATGGAGCAATGATTAAAGCCTACCACCAAACACACTCATTATAAACGTTAACTTAAAAAAAATTGTTCGTAAGCCTAAGGAACCATATTGCTAGGTTCTCACTGGGATATGGGTGTGTGTGTGTGTTGTCCTTACAATAGGTTCAAGTTTCTTTAAGTATATTGTAAGTTTTTTGGTCCCATACCAATACAAACATTTGAACAAACTGCAAGGGTCAACGGTCCTAGACTTATAAACTACGCAAACTAACTTTTGCTAAAGACAACACATAAGTCCTTGCCCGAGGGAGGACTCGAACCTCCGACGGGAGCAGCCGCGCAATCCGTTGCATACCACCTTAGACCTCTAGACCATTTCACGCGGTAAACGTTCAGTGAGATGGCCTTTTGACAGCTAATTTACAGTCCAACACGTACAGTATATCGACTCTTACAGTGAAACTACTGTACAAATCAATATTGGAGGAAAGGAGATGTGTTTCCATAATTCTGAATACCAGTACAGACAGACAGATCGTGCATAAAGTCCGGGAACACGTTCAATTATTTATTGCACGACAATAAAACATTGTGCAGATATCATACATATTTTGAAGAGAAACCCTGAAGGTTTTTTTACCCTCCATGTAGACAATCAGAGCGTAGTTTGGTGATTTGCTGATAGCGCTAGTCGCAAACATGGCGCGTTCAGGTGCTATACCATACCGGCCATGGAACGTACTCTGTCGACAGGCAATACTCATGGCACAGTCGTGTACCGGACAACACACTCTTGATGGAAGTCCAGTGACAGTGTCTCGGCAAAGAAGAATGGCCCGTACAGTTTTCGACTTGACACCTTTATGGAATCACGCGCAAATTCAATGTATTTGTGTTTGTACCCCAATTCGACAATGATAACAGTGGCTTCGTCGCTAAAAATTAAGCGGTCAACAATGCCATCCCCATCCTCATTCAATTATTGCAGCTGCAACAGAACTTTGTCGCCGTCATTGAGTTTTTGCACTAGTTCCAATTTGAATGGTTTCATAGACAGCTTCTGTTGCAGGACTTTTCACACTGTCCCTGGAGCCATTTCGAGTTCACGGGATGCACGACGCATCGGTTTCTGTGGACTCGTGAATGTCTCTCGTAAGGCTAGTCTACACGACGACACTAGGTTGCGACACTCGTTTCAGGAAATGAATTGCACGCAACTGGTTTCGTGTGTGTTTGTAGACACGGCGCCAATAGTATACACTTCAGTTTCGTTGTTTTGTGAGTGCCATAGTCGCCGTAGAATGGAAGTTTTGGTATCTGTAAGAGTTGTGGCGGACCTAATTTTTCTCTGTGTGAAGTCACTGCATAAGACTAAACAAAAAAATAATAAAAAACGTGTTTGGGTTTGTGACTGGATTAAAAAAAGACGTCAGCTCGGTTGCTTAGCGACCTTGCTGAAAGAAATTGTAATTGTAATTGAAGACCCTAGAAGCTATTTTAATCAACTTAGAATGTCACCACAACAGTTTACGTTTCTTTTAAACATAGTAATGCAATAAAGAAACAAGATACAGTTATGCGTGAAGCATTGTTACCAGAACTGAAATTACAAATTGCATTACGTTTCTTGTCAAGTAGATATTCGTCTCTGCAGTACCTGTACCGTGTTTCGAAATCCACAATTGCCATAGTTCGTTTGTACAACTATTTGGAATTGAATGAATTTTAGTCTGCAATTCACTAATCGTCAACCCATCAATATTTAATTCACGAAGAGCTTCAAGTGCACTAACTCGCGCTGCTTAAAATCGCACATCTATTCATCGCATATATGTTCAAAACCCGAATTATTTCTTCCGTTCCCCCTGTTCTGTATTGGTTATAAACTAACCTAAAAACACGCGCAATCAGTTTCACCAAAGTTGCAAGGCGCCGAAACTGTTAAGTTGCGCGAACGCCTGCCGCGCATGCGCAATGGCCAGTAACGCAGTTTCATGAAACGTAGTGTCGTCGTGTAAACTAGCCTGTACTCGCTCCACATTCACTTCACTCGCGCTGGGACTTCCGCTTCTCTTTGCCGGGCACAAGCCACCCGTCGTAACGAATTTATTGTACCAGTGGTAAATGGCCTTCCTTGTTGGCGGCTTCTTACGTTACTTGATCCTAAACATCCGTTGAACAGCTGTAGCACACTTGTTTTTGTCGGACTCCAACACAGAGAAAGCTCGCTCCGAGCTGAATTCGCCATGTTCGCGACTAGCGCTGACTATCGGCAAATTACCTAACTACGCTGTTGCGATATATACGAGGAAAAAAAAAGAAACTTTCAGGGCTTCTCTCAAAATGACATATGTATGATATCTGTAAATGTTTGGTTCTTGTGCAATAAATAATTGGGAGTGTTCCCAGATTTTATGTACACCCTGTACTGTCAAATAAGCACAGATTGATTCAAAGGAATGTATATGTGAAGATACGAACATATATTACTAATTGTATTTGCGACACATTTTACAAACCGCATGCACTGATATCACTGAATGTAAATTGCAACTCCTACTATAGTACGACACATACTTTGTGAGGTACGAGTTTTAAAAAAAAGTTTATGAAAAACTGCCCCATCATTGATGTCGTTTTATTTCGTCTTTACTATTATATTTGTATTGATATTGGGGCCAACGAGTTTTCATGTTGGCCTATGATTGGGCAACGTAAAAACGCATCAACAGTCCGAATTTCGCTACACACAGAAATGAAATGAACAATGAGGCGGAAGGCGATGGACGGAATTGGGAGATGAAATATATAGGGTGGTCCATTGAGTGACCGGGCCAAATATCTCACGAAACAAGCATCAAACGAAAAAACTACAAATAACAAAACTTTTCAAGCTTGAAGGGGGAAAACACATGGCGCTATGGTTGCTCCGCTAGATGGTGCTGCCGTAGGTCAAACGGACATGAACTGCATTTGTTGAAATAGGTGCCCCTACTTTTTTATTACATATTCGTCTACTACGTAATTAAATATGAATGTTTTATTTGGAACACTTTTGTCGCTTTGTGATAGATGTCGCTGTAATAGTCACAAACGTGGTAATCATGTAACATTTCGGCAGTGCGGACGGTATTTGCTTCGTGATAAAGTACTGCCGGCCGCGGTGGCCGAGGGGACTGAGGCGCTTCAGTCACGGTCTGCACGGCCACTACGGTCGGGGGTTCGAATCCCCCCTCGGGCATGGATATTTGTGCCGTCCTTAGCTGTAGCTAGTTCATAGGTAGTTTGTAAGATTAGGGACTGATGACCCCGTAGTTAAGTCCCTTAAGCTCCACAAACATTTGAACATTTGATAAAGTACACGTGTTAAAATAGACCGTTTGCCAATTGCAGAATAGGTCGATATGGTATTTACTTATGACTATTGTGATCCAAATGCCCAACGGTCCTGTGCTATGTACGTTGATCGTTATCCTGGAAGACATCATCCAAGAGTCAGGACCTTTCGTCGGATAGTTTCGTTATTAAAAGAGACAAGAAGTGTTCAGCCACAAGTGATCAAATGTTCAAATGTTTGTAAATCTATCGGACCAAACTGCGTGGTCATCAGTTCGTAGCTTACAAACTACTTAAACCTAGGTAAACTAACCTAAGGACAAACACACACACCCATGCCCCAGGAAGGACTCGAACCTCCACGGCGAGCAACCGCGCGATCCGCAGCGAGACGCTTTAGACCGCTCGGCTACTCCACCGCGGCAGCCACAAGTGAAACGTCAACCACAAACTGCAACAAATGATGATGCCCAAGTAAGTGTTTTAGCTGCAGTTGCGGCTAATCCGCACATCAGTAGCAGATAAATTGAGCGAGTATCGGAAATCTCAAAAACGTCAGTATTGAGAAATTTACATCGACAATAATTTCAAGCGTACCATATTTCTGTGCACCAGGATTTGCATGGCGAAGACTTTGAACATCGTGTACAGTTTTGCCACTGGGCACAAAATAAATTACTGGACGATAACAGATTTTTTCACGCGTTCTGTTTAGAGACAAAGCGTCATTCACAAACAGAGGTAACGTAAGCCGGCATAATATGCACTATTGGGCAACGGAAAATTCACGATGGCTTCGACAAGTGAAACATCAGCGACCTTGGCGGGTTAATGTGTGGGGCATTATGGGAGGAAGGATAATTGGCCCCTATTTTATTGATGGCAATCTAAATGGTGTAATTTATGCTGACTTCTTACGTAATGTTCAATCAAACGTTCAAATGTTTGTAGAGTTTATGGGACTTAACTACGGGGTCATCAGTCCCTAAACTTACAAACTACTTATGAACTAGCTAAGACTACAGACGGCACAAATATCCATACCCGAGGGGGGGATTCGAATCCCCGACCGTAGTGGCCGTGCAGACCGTGACTGAAGCGCCTCAGTCCCCTCGGCCACCGCGGCCGGCACGTAATGTTCTACCAAGATGTTTCACTGCATGACAGATGGCGATGTACTTTAAACATGATGGAAGTCCAGCACATGGCTCACGTATAGTTGAAGCGGTCTTAAATGGAATATTTAATGACAGGTGGATTGGTCGTAGAAGCACCATACCATGGCCCGCACGTTCACCGGATCTTACATCCCCGGATTTCTTTCTGTCGGGAAAATTGAAGGATATTTGTTATCGTGACTCACCGACAACGCATTGCATTGTCAATGCGTGTGAGAATATTACTGAAGGCGAACTGTACGCTGTTGAGAGGAATTTCGTTACGCGTATTGCCAAATGCATTGAAGTTGAAGGATATCATTTTGAGGATTTATTGAAGTCATGAAGTAATTAAAGGTAATCACGTAATAACAGCATGCGTTCTCATAATGTATGATAATTTCACAAAAGTACATGTATCACATTAGAACAACCGAAATAAAATTCAAATGTACTTACATTCTCTGTTTTAATTTTAAAAACCTACCTGTTACCCACTGTTCGTCTAAAATTGTGAGCAATATGTTTGTCAATATTACAGCGACATCTATCACAAAGCGACAAATGTGTTCCAAATAAAACATTCATATTTATTTACGTACAAAACGAATATGTAATAAAAATTGGGTACCTATTTTTAAAAAATGCAGTTGATATTCGTTTGACTTATGGCAGCGCCATCTAGCGGGCCAATCATAGCGCAGTCTGTTTCCCCCTTCAAGCTAGAAAAGTGGTAGAGCGCTTATCCGTGAAATATAAAGGTCCCAGCTTCGAGTCCCGGTTCCGGCTCACAGTTTTAATCTGCCAGGAAGTTTCATATTAGCGCACATTCCGCTGCAGAGTGGAAGTTTCATTCTGGAAGGAGTGCTATGTTGCTATTTTGTTGCATAGATTTTTTTACACCGCATTGCCGTGGATTGATAAAATCGGCCACAGTATCCAAAGAAAGTAAAGTGAAGGCTATAGAGATTGAAGAAATCATAATATAATAATACTAGCTTATTTCCCGCTGCTTCGCACGAATGGTCTGAATTGGTTGTTTTTATTTGTAAAAATAAATTTTCATAGATTTAGCTTTAAAAATGCTTTCCTAATCAAGTATTTTGATACAACTTGCCACTCCCTTTGCACCATTGATGGCAGAATTCAGAACATCCCGCAACACTTTTTTTTATTCTAACCATTGTTAAAAATCCAAATTGTCGCATTTCTAGATCAAAATAGTCTTAGTAGCACCCTTAGAAGATTTTCTCTTATTTCACCCGCTTGATGGTTGTTTCCAAAAATATCGAAACACGTAGTTTTAAAACTTCAATAGAAAATCTAAATCCAATGTTTTGTATTTCTTGCTTCAAAATTGCCTCAATAGCAACGTATTTTCTGAAAACCCTTCATCCCTTATTTCACCCCCTTAGGGATGGGAATTGCGAAAAATCTCTGATGCCTACAGTCTAAGATAAACATCAACTACAAATTTCAAGTTGCATCGTCTGTAGATTCACTTTCCAGCGCCGTTTTAGAAATGGATCGAGAACTCGAAATTTCTTTCTTACGCTTTGGCATCTTTTTTGATAGTTTTACTTTTCAAAATGCAATATTCACTTATTTTTATTTGTACGCTGGTTCAAATGTTTGTTAAGCTTAAGGGACTTAACTGCCGTGTCATCAGTCCCTAAACTTACAAACTACTTATGAACTACCTTATACTAAAGAAGACACAAACATCAATGCCCGAGGGGCGATTCGAATTATAGGCACAAACACCGTACTTTTTTATTGAATCACGTCCACTGATTGTGTGGTCGTATTTCATTTTGATTTATTCTTTAACCTAAAGTGTTTCTGCACCATTGATGTTATCTATCTGCGTGTTAATTATTTTATTATTTTTATCAATGATCAATGCCCCATGTTTATACATGTTTGCCTCATATTTATATCTATCTCAACTGCCCGAGATCTTGCTTATTTTAATAACAGGCTAATTTCATTATATATTAAGATTATGCGCTTTTTTAGGAAGGGGAATTTTTTACTAAAATGTTACTCGACTGAAATAAAAGTTATGCTGAAAGAAAACATTTTCAATACCGCTGAAAACAATAGAGATAATTTGGTCACTAATGCTTAGGAGCATTTCCATTACTTAGTTGAATAAAACTGCCATTAGTTTTTGAAGAGCTCACATCTGGCTTCGGCAGGCAGTGGCGTCTGACCTGGAGCACTTGTGTTATGTGAGGCTCGCCGAAGAACCGTTACGAAACGGCTCGGAATGAGATGGGCCTCCGTGGCCCGCCTTTCGTAACAGTCCCTGCACTACCGAAGGACTCCTTCTGACAAGACACTCCTGCCTTCGACAGCAGCATCTATTCTGGCCGTCTGTCAAGCTATTCCAAGTCGTAACCACACTGTCATGAAAACAACCTGTTAATATTGTGCCATTCTTTATCCTTTTGATGCCTCTTATTTATTTTATTTCTGAGACTATTCTTATTTAAAATATTCCTAATCTATGTATCAGAAGACGAAGAAATTAAGGTCTGAATTCCACTATTACCGTTGTATACACTTTGGTGACAAAACTCATGCGATATTGATTTTCTTATACGTCAATGATCACAGTGTTTAATCATTCTACAACCGGTTTCGGCGAGCGATTTCTATCTTCAGATCTGCAGCAGAAAACGAATAAATAATAATAATAATAATAATAATAATAATAATAATAATAATGATAATTAGAGACCGATTATGCCTTTCAGCGTTCAGTATGGAGCATAGTACCTCTAGTAAAATTCCTCCGTGATCCCCTATTCAATGCTAACATTGATGCCTCGTCTGATGTTGTGCCTTTTACTTCAAAGTCATTCTGCACCGAATCTAAGTACTTTCTTCTTTTTCTACCTTGACTCCTCTTACCCTCCGCTGCGGAGCTCATGAGTCTTTTAGGAAACCTTGCTTCTCCCATGCGTGTAACGTGCTCCCACCATCTAAGTCTGTTCGCTCTAACTGCTTCATCTTTGGTGTTCATTCCAAGTTTTTCTTTGATTTCCTCATTATGGACACCCTCCTGCTATTGTTCCCATCTATTAGTCCCTGCAATCATTCTTGCTACTTTCATATCTGTAACCTCTACCTTACGAATAAGGTAACCTCTATCCACCCAACTTTCACTCCCATACAACAAAGTTGGTCGAAAGATAGAGCGGTGCACTGCTAACTTAGTCTTGGTACTGACTTCATTCTTGCAGAAGAGAGTAGCCGGCCGCGGTGGCCGAGGAGACTGAGGCGCTCCAGTCACGGTCTCCACGGCCACTACGGTCGGGGGTTCGAATCCCCCCTCGGGCATGGATATTTGTGCCGTCCTAGTTCATAAGTAGTTTGTAAGTTTAGGGACTGATGACCCCGTAGTTAAGTCCCATAGACTATACAAACATTTGAACATTTGAGAAGAGAGTAGATCTTAACTGATCACTCACTGCATTAGCTTTGCTGCACCTCGATCCCAGTTCTTTCACTATGTTGCCATCCTGTGAGCAAATACATCCCAGGTACTTGAAACTATCTACCTGTTCTAGCTTTGTTCCTCCTATTTGGCACTAAATCTGTTTAAATCTCTTTCCCACAGACATTACTTTCGTTTTGGAGCTGCTGATCTTCATATCATAATTCTTGCACCTCTCATCGAGCTCTAAAATATTAGTTTGCAACCTTTCAATCGAGTCTACCATTACAACTAAGTCATCTGCATATGCGAGACTGCTTATTTTGTTTTGACCTATTTTAATCCCGCCCTGCCAGTCTAGTGTTTTCGGCATATGATCCATGAATAGTATGAACAACAGTCGTGACAGGTTACAGCCTTGTCTTACCCCTGAAACTACCCTGAACCATGAGCTTAATTTGCCATCTACTCTAACTGCTGCCTGACAGTCTACGTGACGCCCTTTAATTGCCTGCAGAAGTTTGCCTCCTATACCATAATCTTGTAGAACTGACAGTAGTTTCCTCCTGGGAACACGGTCATAAGCCTTTTCTAGATCTATGAAACGTAGATACAATTCCCTGTTCCACTCATAGCACTTTTCCATTACCTGCCGTAAGCTAGAGATCTAGTGCTGACAGCCTCTAAGAGGCCTAAACCCACACTGATTTTCATCTAACTTGTCCTCAATTAATACTCGCACTCTCCTTTCAACAATACCTGAGAATAAATAAATGAAAAGTAAAAACAGACACACTGGAAGATTAAATCGCTAGATCCCGTAACTAATGAGAAAGTACTGAACAGAATTGGGTGGGTGGGGGCGGGGGGGGGGGGAGAAATTTCTAGCATACCTTGATTAAAAGAAGGTAGTGATTGGTGGAACATATTCTGAGACATCAAGGTATCGTCAGTTTAGAATTGGAGGGGCGTGTGTGGGGTAAAAATCGCAGAGGGAGACCAAGGGACGAATACAATTAGCAAGTTCAAAAACATGTAGGTTGCCGTTGTAGTGGGACAAGGACCTACACCTCATCACGAGCCAGTTTATAAGCTCAGTTTGTCAGCTAAGCGTTAACTTCGGTTATTTATTTGATTAAAGGTCCTGTAATCGTGTTATTACTTTATGTAAATTGTTTATTTAAAAGTTTGTGTTTGTTTCTTCTGTTTTATCTCTCTTCGATAGCGTCACAACGCGCTCAGCAGAGTCCTCTACGCCGGAACCAAAGATGTGATTGCTGGCTATCAACCGTCGCGAGTCGACGGCCATGCGGCGTAAGTAGAAACTGCAGCCCGCTGTTGTGTCGTGATCGAAGAAGACATATATTTGAAAAATAATTGAATTTCTCTTTGTAATAAGTTATGGGATAAAAATTCCTTGAAAAAATGTTGTGGGTTATCACTGTCATGTCAAGCTATATGGATCGTTTTGTATTAATAAATGTGTACGCTTGTTGAATTTATTAAGACGTGTGAATGCTTATTTAAGTATGTACTCAGGTTAGATTGAACTAATTTTGATTTAAGGCAGTTATAGCCATGATTAGCATCTTCCCGAAATTTTTCTGGAACATTAATTGACTTTAGTGGAACTTTACGTTTGTGTGAACCAAGGAGTATTCTAACCTCCTTGGTGTGGACTATAACAGAGATTGATAGTTATAAGAATTCATTTAGATATTATCGTTGGTTGTTTAAAAAAGAAGGGTAACCAACTTTAGAAACTCTTGCAGTAAAACTTATAGATTTTTTTGTGTGTGTGTTAGTTGGCGGCCAAAATCGGAAGCGAAGTCTATCCACGGTTAAACGAAGCTTAAGTTTGTTGAACTGACATAAACAATTTTTATGCTGCTATATTGAAACCTTTAAACTACTTTAAAGTAAAGATAGTTGACAGTTTTCAGGCAGCCTCATATTGAACGACAATCAGTGCTTTGCCGTCGTCCCACTACACCATTCTTATTCAGTTGTGAAGAGGCTTGCACAGGACAAGGTAGCGCGAAGAGCTGCATCAAACCAGACGTTGGACTGAAGACCACAATAACAACTGTGTCATTTGCATGCATTACTTTGTATTGTACTTCGACATTTTAATAGACAGAAACAAATTAACAATTTCTCCATCCTTTAGGAGTGAAATTATTCGTAATTCAATACCGTCGTTCCATCATTACATTTTGAATTAACAGTACCAAAACCTCTCTCTTCAAAGTAATTATAATAGCACAAAACACACATGCTGCTTAGCTGAAAGGCCTTATATTAATGCTCAAAGTACAGATGCGGGATTTCGAGTAAATGATTGATACAAAGTGGAAGAGAACTATCAATCTACACACGTAAGTAAATCAACGTTTTTATACTAAAAATCACTTTCTCATTCAAGCATTCCAATACAAAAAGCCAAACTAATTACGTTTCCTCATAATTATATGAATATTCAGTGTCATAACCAAGCTATCGCAAAGCATATTTTAACATAGGCTTATACTTTGCTTCAGAAAGTTGATTTCAGATTACAGAGTGAAGTATGAGATGAAACAAAAATCTTGTGTCCTTTTCACTTCGATTTAACCGCTTCATAGAAATACCACATTTGTACTGTCAAGATTAACGTAGGGTGTATCTGAAATAAATGTAGAAAATGAGAGACGCGGTGGACTGGATAGGATTCCATGTCCGGAAATGTCACCCAGAGATTCTATGAGCACTTCTTTGACACTGTGAAACAAATGTCTTCTACTGTAAGCTCTGTGCTTTCCACATTTATTTAGAGCCCATGTTTACTTCAGTCTTTTCTTGTTTTGCTCCATACCACCTGTTTCCAAACATGGGAACTAAAGAACTTGAAACGAAAGAGTTTTGTTTCACATTGTCCACGTTTCCGGACATCGGTTTCTTATCTACCAGTGCTCACATTTTCTACATTCATTTCAGATACAACCTGTGTGGTGATTTAGTCATGGGAAAGTGGTAGCATATGAGAGACAGTCTTCAATACTTTTCTACACAGTGTATATCACACACTAAGGGCTTCCTACAAAAATATATAACAAGGAACAATGCAACGATATAACAAGGTCCAGAGACCCTATTATTAGACCTTCACATCTCCCACGCCCCTGTGATCAGCCTCAAGGGGGATGATCAGTTGAATGGGGCCAGTAAGTCAGCTGCCCTCAGCAGTCCGGACTCTTCCATCTCGTCCTTCCAAAAGTTCTCCAATCCGCTCACGTTTCCTCGTGTGACGTGGGCGAGTGTCTTCAATGAGTAGAGCCACGTCTCCAATTCCTGGTGTGGTAGAATTCTACTTCTGACGCACTTCATGAAAGCTCCGAAGTGTCATCAGGTAGTCGGTCTCCCATTACCATAAATCGAGTATCACTTTTTGACTGTGGCGATAATCATAGTCCTTTTGCAAGTTGTTTGTGGTCATGAGTTGCTGGCCGGTTGGGAGAGTGGTCAACCTTTCTCCAAACAGGAAATGTTATGGAGTCATTGTGGCGAAGAGGTCGTCCTTATCCTACACTACAACTTTTATACCGATCCGGTATGGTGATAAGGAGATGAGACCGTCCTTGAACTTTCTTTAGGCAGCATTTTACTGTACTTATATTAAAAGGTTGAGTCAGACGTGATGGTGGCTTCCGCTCATATGGTGCAGTCTTGAACAGTCGTCTTCTCCTCAAAGTGTCCTCCAGTTGGCCGAAGAAATGTCCATTTGAGTATTCACACGCAAGAATTCCGGAGTTTCAGCATCATGTCACGGGATAGTGGTAGCATTCGAGATTGAGAGTAACACAGTGTTTATTTATCAACACAGAGTCAGACTAAATGCTTACTACAAAGATATTACAAAAAGGAACAGAGATATGACAAGGTAGAGACACCATTATGAGTCTTCCTCACCCGGTATATGAACTATCAGGTGTGTAGGAAATATGTGTTTTGAGGTATTATAATTACTTTAAGCAGAAGATTTGGGGAACTGTTGATGGACTATGTAACGATAGACCGACGTCATCAAAGCTATACATAGGTATTAAAAAAACATATGGATGCACAGGGTGTGGACAAAATAATATTAACAGCTAACATAGACACGGTAATTATATATTAGTAATGAGTTCGCCCACAATTACCTCTAAGAACAGCTGCAAATCTTCGACGAATAAATTCGGAACTTGTCTTTATAGTTTCCAACTGAATGTTGTTCATTCTTGTACCAAAACTTCCGCGAATTACTTCTGTGAAGCTGGATCTGTAAATTTGCTCCTCACTTTCTGATCTCAAACTCCCTATAACGGTTCAGTTACATTCAGACCTGCGATTCTGCTGTCGAGGGGAGATGTATGGTAGTTTTCTGATGCTACACAAAGCGCGCCTGAACATTTTTGGCCGTGTGTGTGGGTACATTTTCATTTTGGAATATGGCGGTGTTTGTTAACAATAGGATGGTGAAATATTGATTGACAGTTACCAGAGTAGTTTCCGCATTGAGAGAAACGTATAAATACCACGATATAGGTGTCCACATCTTGCCGGAATCCACCTCTTCCCCATTCTTGTCTGAAGGAAGAACGCATGCCAACTCGTAAGCATCTTTTGGTGTTTCGATACCTAAACCCGTTTGTTTTTAGGAAGTATTGTAAACGACGTTTCATCGATTACACATACTTCCAGTCATCAAGGGTCCAGATGTTACGATTGTGGGACCGCTTCCTGTGCACCTTTGCGTTGTCCTCCGTTACTAAGGGTTTAGCAACTGCAGCTCTTCCAGGAATGTTAAACTAGATCAGTACTACTGTTCTTGAAACAGTATTACTCAAGTGAGTGTCGACTTTTTCAGTCGCTTTTGCAGTGGTAGTTTTATGTTGGCTGGCCAGAAGTGTTCTGAATGCCACACTGCTTGTCTTACTCTATCTCTCCACCAAGATATCTCCTTACATCGTTTTCTGTTGCTTGTACTTCAGCATACCGCTGCTGCCAATTCGGCCATTGCGCTTTTGAACTGCAGCCATTATTCTACTCTTTGTTGTTGTTGTGGTCTACAGTCCGCAGACTGGGTTGGTGCAGCTCTCATTGCAAGCCTCTTTATCTGAGAATACGTATGGCAACCTTCATCCTTTTTGAGAATACGTATGGCAATCTTCATCCTTTTGAATCTACTTACTGTATTCGTCCCTCGGTCTCCCTCTGCGATTTTTACCCCACACACTTCCTTTTAACGCTAAGTTGATGATTCCTTGATGTTTCAGAATGTGTCCCACCAACGTATCCTTTCTCTTAGCCAGGAACTCCTTTTCTCCCCAATTTTGTTGAGCACCTCATCAGTTACGTGATCTACCCATCTAATCTTCATCATTCGTCTGTAGCACCACATTTCGAAAGCTTCTGTTATCTTTTAGTCTGAATTCCTTTTCGTCCACGTTTCACTCTCATACAACGCAACACTTCAGACAATGCTTTCAGAAAGGACTTGCTAACATTTAAAGTAATATTGGATGTCAAAAAATTTCGCTTCTTCAGAAATGCTTTTCTTCCCATAGCCATTCTGCATTTTATATCTTCTTTACTTCGGCCATCAGAAGTTATCTTGGACTCAAATAACAAAACTCATCTACTACTTTTACTGTCTCATTACCTAATGTAATTCCTTCAGCATCGCCTGATTTTTTGACACTACATTCCATTACCCTCGTGTTACTCTTGTTCATGTTCATCTTATACCTTCGTTTCAAGACACTGTCCATTCCATTTAACTGCTCTTCCAGGTCTTTTACTGTCTCTGACAGAATTACTATGTCGTCAGCAAACCACAAGGTTTCTATTCCCTCTCCCTGAACTTTAACTCTCTCTCCAAACTTCTCCTTCATTTTTTCATAGCTTGCTCAGTGTACAGATTGAACAACATTGGGGAAAGACTACAACCCTGTCTTACTCCCTTCCCAACCTCTGCGACACTTTCCTGTTTCTCGACTCTAATAATTACTGTCTGGTTTTTGTACAACTTTAATATAGATCTTCGCTTCTTGTATTTTACCCCTGCTACCTTCAGAATCTGAAAGATTGTATTCGAGTCAACATTGTCAAAAGCTTTCTCCAGATCCACAAATGCTAAAAACATAGGTTTGCCTTTCCTTAATCTATCTTATAAGTTAAGTCGTAATGTGAGTATTGCCTCGCGTGTTTCTACATTTCTCCTAAATCCAAACTGATCTTCCCCAAGGTCGCATTCCATCAGTTTATCCATTCGTCAGTAAATAATTCGTGTGAGTATTTTGCAACCATGACTTATTAAACTGATAGTTCTGTATTTTTACATTTGCCTGCACTTGTTTTCTTCGGAATTGGAATCATCTTCTTGAAATCTGAGGGTATTTCCCGTGTCTTATACAACTTGCATACCAGGTGGGAAAATTTCTTGATGACGGTCTCTCTTAACGATGATAGCAGTTCAGATGGAACTTCATCTACTCCAGGGGCCTTGTTTCCACTCAAATCTTTTAGCACTCTGTTAAATTCGTCTCGCAGTATCTCCTATCTCATCTTCCTCTACTTTGCTTCCATTTATAGAGTACCGCCTTCAAGTTTATTTCCTTTGTGCTGTCCCTCTATATATTCCTTCCACCTTTCAGCTTTCGCTTCTTCGCTTAGTACTGGTTTTCCAGCAGAAATCTTGATATTTATACCGCTGCTCTTCTTGTCTCTAAATGTCTCTTTTATTTTCCTGTAGGCTGTATCTACCTTTCCCCTAGTTATACATTCTTCTACGGTCTTGCATTTCTCCTCAAGCCACTCCCGCTTAGCCAGTCTGCACTTCCTGTCAACCTCATTTTCCAGACGTCTGTACTCCCTTTTCCCTTTTTCCTGCTTCACTTGACGCATTTTTATATTTTCTCCTTTCATCAATGAAGTTCCTGTGTTATCCGAAGATTTCTTTTAGGCCTTGCCCTTCTGCCTATATGATCCTCTGCTGCCTTCATTACTTTATCTCTCAGACCCACCCATTGTTCTTCTACTGTATTACTTTCCTCAGTTTCAGCCAGTCCTTGCCTAATGCTCCTTCTGAAACTCTCAACCATCTCTGGTTCCTTCTATCTGTCCAGGTTCCATCTCCTAACTTTTTACCTTCTTGCAGTCTCTTAAATTTTAATCTACAGTTCATAACCAATAAGCTATGGTCAGAGTCTATATCTGCCCCTGCTTTTGAATTATCTGTTAGCAACTTTTATTTACTTCTGGAATTCTTCCTTGATTTCCTTTTCCTTTAAATTCCAAACTTTGATTCTTCTTTTCCGGTACTCCGACCTCTTACGCTCGTGGAAGCCCAGATATTTTGCCCCATTCAACCTGTATGGTAGCACGTATGACGCTATTAATTAATTGAGAATTTGTGTTGACGCTCTCTTTCCTGAATTTCTTGGGGATTTACAATTGCCCATACATGCTGGTTACGGCTCTCCCTATAATCACATACGTATTCGGACCCATGTTTTTTTATTTTTCTTCTCTTGGTGAGGTCTACAATGTCTCAAAGTATTGGATGTTGTTTTTTTGGAACATGCTGTATTACTGTTTTACTGTTTGACACATAGTTCAGGATGTATGACGTCATAAGGAGTAAACTGCATGAAAACGGAACAAATGAAGAGAGAGTACGATAGAGAGCGACGCACGAGGAGGGATAAAAAAGTTGGTATGTCATAAGAAAGGAATGGATACAAACGCCGGCAACGCCAGGAACTGACGCTGGTGACGTACAATTACCCTCCTATGCTATTGACATCTTGTTACTTTGTTCCTCTACATTAAAATGACATGTAGTAGAAGTAGAATTGCAACGTCCTGTGTGGAAATGAATCGACACAGAACTCTGCTGCTTTATTTTTATTTATTTATTTATTTACTAATGTTAGTTACCGTCGTATTTATTCCTTTCTTATGTCTGTGCATCTCCGTATTTCCTTTCTGTCCATTGCCACCTTCTTCGTAATAAATTTTACTTTCGTTTTTATGCAGCCTCACTCTTATATCTCGTGATATGTGTCCAACAATAAAGTAATTCTCCATGTCCATAAAGTGGATTATTGGAAAACTGTTGCGGAATGTGTTGCGAATAGAGTTGGTAATAAGGACGTAATAAATTACAACCTCATGTGTGATGGGTGGAATTCCATGTGTTTCAATATTTTTACGTCATTTCTCCCGAAATATGTGTCGTAAAAGATATGATTTCGAAGATACATTCAGTGGTAGTGGAAGGAACCCTATATTCGGATACTTTTTAAAAAATTTAAGATTACGAATGAAGTATCTGTCTTTAAGTTGTGGAAAATGAGATTTACTATTACTAGATAATATTTAAATACTACCTTTCCCAAAAATCTTGTAAATATTTAATCATTCAGTAACAGCACGACGAAGAATTAAAACTTGTAATATTTACGCCTGAAAAACGTGGTTTCTAATTTCGGGTTTTCGGTGTTCCTAATTCCGGATTGGAAATAAACTCTCAAATGTAATGGATCAATTACGTAGCCTTTTTTTAATGGGAAACATTTCATACTTGTACACTTCAACACTTATAAAGCACTCTGTAATTTATTACTATAATTTGGTGTGAATAAAAGTGGTAGATGAATTTTGTTATTTGGGTAGCAAAATAACTTCTGATGGTCGAAGTAGAGAAGATATAAAATGCAGAATGGCTATGGGAAGAAAAGCATTTCTAAAGCAGCGAAACTTGTTAACATCTAGTATTAATTTAAATGTTAGAAAGTCATTTCTGAAAGCATTTGTCTGGAGTGTAGCATTGTATGGGTGTGAAACGTGGGCGATAAGGAGTTCAGATAGAAAGAAGATTGAAGCTTTTGAAATGTGGTGCTACAGACGAATGATGAAAATTAGATGGGTAGATCACATAACTAATGAGGAGGTGCTTAACCGAATTGGGGTGAAAATAAGTTCCTGGCATATCCTGAAGGGATAGACACATTCTGAGACATCAAGGAATTGTCAAGTTAGCATTAGAAGGAAGGTGGGGTACAAATCGTAGAGGGAGACCGAGGGACGAATACAGTAAGCAGATTCAGAAGGATGTAGATTGTCGAACTTATTCTCAGATGAAGAGACTCGTGCAGGACAGAGTAGCGTGGAGAGCTGCATCATACCAGTCTGCGCACTGAAGTCCACAACAACAACAACAATTTGGCGTGACAGCGCGCAGTATCATCTTCTATTTGTGCCGGGAGTACAGGTTTTCTGCCAGTGCTCTGATGGAGAACTTCATTTATATCTTGTCATTTGAACTTCTGTACATACTTTTTTTAAAGTTGACTGAGGTACGCTGAAGTTTTTGGAACCTTTGATGTAGCCCATTTTCTTCTTCTGAACAGCTTCCACGGCTTTCCGCACAGCTTCCTGGTCCCACAAACGTCGCTTTCGCGGAGGCATTTGAAATAAAATTCAGAACATATGTTTGTGTAAACTGACGCCAAATTTTCCGGACGCAGAGGATACCGTGGTCACGGGTACGGTTCTTCTAGGGCTGATGTTTGTCCACTGTAGGTCGAGCTCATCTCTACGAGTTTACGAAAGTACGTCCCGGAGGTAAATTAAATTGGTCCCAATCCCCCGGTTCCGACCAAGCTTTTCGGGAGGTTTTCCTTGGTTGTAAGGCATATGCCGGAACTGGTAAGCCCCTCCCACTTATTCCCAATTGGGATCCCCCTTTGCCCTACTATCAGCTTGTCTGATAATTGACTGAATAGAACCGCGACTCTTTATGGGCGGGTTCTCACAGCCCGATCCATTCCTCGGAGTGGAGAATGAAAAGAATAAGGTTCTGTTTTTTTTTTGACGCCAAATTTCGGGAAGCCGAATAGAGCACCTTGGTAGTACACGTAATTAGGAACCATACCTTACTTTTATTTACGCATAACCGAACTCTTAAGTGATGTACGACTCTGAAGCAGAATTTGGGCTAAGAGCTCATCACAGGTGTCAGTTGTACCACAGGGAGCGGATTTTTCATGCAAGTACCCGCGTAGCGTGAAGCGTAAAATGGTCTTGCAGCGCATGTCAAACATATTCTTTAGCCATATGTATCACCAGAAGTTGCCTTCTCCTAATTTGAGAAGGAAGAAAACTGTAGTAATCTTTTCCCCAGTAAATCGCGTAGCGATGTAGCCCATGCGTTGTCTGCTACGCAGCTTTACTCCTGTGATACTGGCGCCGAGGTGTACAGCGATGGCTTGCGCCGGCTGACCTTTTCGTGCAGAACAGGTATCGAGCGGGGATAGGCGGGCCTCCAAATGGTGAATTGTGCTCAGCACGAGGCCTTCCATACTGCCTGCATGCCGTCTTCATGGACTTTCTTCCCTGTCTTTGTCTTCTAATGATATTAGGAACTTAACAAACGGAATCACAATGCTAATACACTCATGATTGTAACGACAGATGGAAAACAACCCACATCTTCATTTCTCCAGGAAAACAAATTAATTTGTTGACGTCGTGTATAATAAACAACGGCCCATCCGGCTTACTGAAAGATACTGTCCTACGATGAACATTAACAAGAGCAAAACTAGGGTAATGGAGTGTAGTCTAAGAAAATCAGGTGATTCTGAAGAAATTGGATTAGATAACGAAACAATAAAGGAGGTAGATGAGTTTAGTTACTTGGGCAGTAAAATAACAAATGATGGTCGTAGTACAAAGAATGTAAAATGCAGAATGGCAATGGGTAGAAAAGCGTTCTTGAAAAAGAGAAATTTGTTAACATCGAATATTGGTTTAAGCCTAAGGAAGTCCTTTCTGAAGGCATTTGTGTGGAGTGTTGCCTGGTATAGGACTGAAACATGGACGATAAACAGTGCGGACAGGAAGAGGATAGAGGCTTTTGAAATGTGGTGCTACAGAAGAATGCTGAAGATTAGATGGGTGGATCGCGTAACTAATGAGGAGGCACTGAACAGAATTGGAGAGAAAAGGAATTTCTGGCATACCTTGACTAAAAGAAGGGATCAATTGGTAGGATACATTCTTAGACATCAAGGAATTGTGAATTTAGCGTTGCAGGGAAGTGTGTGGGGTAAAAACCGCAGAGGAAGACTAAGAGATGAATACAGTAAGCAGATTCAGACAGATGTAGGTTGCCGTTCTTATGTGGAATTGAAGAGGCTTGCTCAGGATAGGGTATTGTGGAGAGCTGCATCAAACCAGTCTCCGGACTGAAGACCACAACAACAACAACTGTCAAAAGGATTTGGTTATTTCTCTGTGAATCTTCATATTTTCACGGCGTATATCTTGTTCCATAAAATTACGGGAATTCAGCCGGAACCACATATTTCCTCTGCTGATATTTCGGCTGCAAACCGTCCAGTCATAGTTGGAGCGAGTTTGAAGACTGTCGGCAAAGCGCTCCCGTCCAGCTTATAAGCTGTGGGACGAGCCAGTGTGCATGCTTCCTGGGAAGTCATCGTCACAGACGTACCACGCCGTCGGCAGTTGTAGTGCCCTGTAAGTAGCGTATATAAAGGGTGTTACAAAAAGGTACGGCCAAACTTTCAGGAAACATTCCTCACACACAAAGAAAGAAAATAAGTTATGTGGACATGTGTCCAGAAACGCTTAATTTCCATGTTAGAGCCCATTTTATTACTTCTCTTCAAATCACATTAATCATGGAATGGAAACACACAGCAACAGAACGTACCAGCGTGACTTCAAACATTTTGTTACAGGAAATGTTCAAAATGTCCTCCGTTAGCGAGGATACATGCATCCACCCTCCGTCGCATGGAATCCCTGATGCGCTGTTGCAGCCCTGGAGAATGGCGTATTGTATCACAGACGTCCACAATACGAGCACGAAGAGTCTCTACATTTGGTACCGGGGTTGCGTAGACAAGAGTTTTCAAATGCCCCCATAAGTCAAGAGGGTTGAGATCAGGAGAATGTGGAGGCCATGGAATTGGTCCGCCTCTACCAATCCATCGGTCACTGAAGCTGTTGTTGAGAAACGTACGAACACGTCGACTGAAATGTGCAGGAGCTCCATCGTGCATGAACCACATGTTTTGTCGTACTTGTAAAGGCACATGTTCTAGCGGTACAGGTAGAGTAACCCGTATGGAATCATGATTACGTGCTCCAGTGAGCGTAGGTGGAAGAACATGAGGCCCAATCAAGACATCACCAACAATTCCTGCCCAAACGTTCACAGAAAATCTGTGTTGATCACGTGATTGCACTATTGCGTGCGGATTCTCGTCAGCTCACACGAGCTGATTGTGAAAATTTACAATTTTATTTCAATTTACATTTAAAGAGAAATACTAAAATGAGCTCTAACATGGAACGTAAGCATTTCGGAACACATGTCCACATAACATATTTTCTTTCTTTGTATGTGAGGAATGTGTCCTGAAAGTTTGGCCGTACCTTCTTGTAACACCCTGCATAATAACACACTGTGGTTGATACCGATGGTGCCGCGGTGGGGTAGCCGAGCGGTCTAAAGCACCTCGCTGCGGAGCGCGCGGTTGCTCGCCGTGGAGGTTCGAGTCCTCCCTGGGGCATGGGCGTGTGTGTTTCTCCGTAGGTTAGTTTCAAAATGTTTGTAGAGTCTATGGGACTTAACTACGGGGTCATCAGTCCCTAAGCTTACAAACTACTTATGAACAAGACTAAAGACGGCACAAATATCCATGCCCGAGGGGGGATTCGAACCCCCGACCGTAGTGGCTGTGCTGACCGTGACTGGAGCGCCTCAGTCACCTCGGCCACCGCGGCCGGCCTTCTTATATAATAGATCCCATTCCGTTATATTCAATGACGAGTGTTCATCAGAGACAAGGATGTTGTCTGAGGTGCCCCTCGTAAGTGAGATAGGACCGCTATTTTTTTTTTTTTTTTTTTTTTTTTTTTTTTTTTTTTTTTTTTGTCTACATAAATATCACGGGAATGGTGAGTGGCACTCTGATGATATCGTGGTGTACGGGAAAGTATCCTCAAAGAGCGACTCTAGTAGGAAATAAAATGGCTTATTATAGGTGAAATATGTAACACTATGCATACGGGTTCCAAAAACAATCCCGTAATGTTCGAATATAGTATTACTGGTGTGCTGCTTGATACACTCGTCCATTAAATATCTAGGAGTAATGTTGCAGAACGATATGAAACGGAGCGAGAGCATGTAAGGGCGATTGTGGTGAACTTGCATGGTCGACTTCAGTTTATTGGGAGAATTTTTGGGAAGACGTAGCTCGTCTGTACAGGAGACCGCCTATTTTTTGCGGCTAATTCTTCAGTCCTGTTCAAATGGTTTGGTTTTCCAAAAGGACGGTTTAAATAGTGAAAATCAGAGAGCTGCTAGATTCATTAATGGTTGGTTCGATCAACAAGTGAGTGTTACGGAGATGGGTTTGGACTTCAAGCGGGTGGACTGTGTTCTTTCCGAGGAATACTGAGGAAAGTTCTTTCCGAGGAAGACTATTGAGGAAATGTAGAGTGCTGACAGTTGACACTGAATGCAGAACGATTCTACTGCTAGAAAATTACATTTCGCATAAGGACTACAAAGACGAGAGAGAAGGTCTTAGAAGTCATAAGGAGACAGGTATGCAGTTCTTTTTCCTGTCTCTATATATTGGAGTAGAACAGGAAAGGCAATAACTATTAATGTTAAGAGGTAATATCAATTACGCTTCGTGTTGTGGCTTGCAAAATATAGAAACGTAGTTATTCAGTTTTCTCCAAAGGGTTCATTGATCCTTCGGGTGTTATTAGACGAAGCTGATTGGATAAAATAAGCAACATTAACAACGCAAGGGAGTTTATTTTATTTTATTTATTTATTTTTTACAATTACTGATATGGTATCTTTTCTTTTGGACATGTCTGAAAAAACATATCATATCAATAATTGTATGTATGCCCCTATAAGCAATCGACAATTTCTGTTCAGGGGCACAAATACGCTCGATTCCTGGCCGGAATCCGGTATACGCTGCGAGCAACAGATACTAATTGGCAGGGCGCACTACGACCATAGTGTGATATATAAAAGTTGACAAATTGTGTAGGAGGGGAAGCGTGCCTGGATAGCATAACTGGGTTGACTTCAGACAGTAATTCGACAGGATCAATCACAAATGTCAGTGGTGATGCGGAATATGAGATTCCCAGACAGTATCGTGGAGGTAAAAATGCGCTTGTTCCGAAATGCGACGTCTAGGATTCTGTACAGCGGCCGACCAACACCACCAACCGCGATACACGGTCAGTACGGTAAGGATGCCCTCTCTCAACAAGCATGTACGCTCTTGCAATGGTATCGCTGCTATGTGGTTTCCGCGAACGCCTCTCCGGGATGACCTTCGACGACCATACCTTCTGTTGCACAACCTATCGGCCGACGACCTAGTCACCCTCTTGAGAATGGCGAAGTCGGACAAGTCGCACTGTCGTTAGTGGAGTCCTACGGCGCTGCGTCAGGCAGAGTCCTCAACGTTCACGAATCAAGAACAAGACGTGGGCAGTCTGAAGTAGGAGACACTCCCCTGTCAGTCCACGACACGATATGATGCTTGGGCATTAGGTTCGTTCGAGTGGCACTCCAAACGATCAGAAACAGTTTGAGGCATTCGAGTCGCTCTTTCTGAGGAGATCTGACTGACCAATGAGGTGTTCGAATGGCAGAGTTGATAGTTTGAAATCGTATATTTAAGTAAGCAGATTTTCGTAAAACCGTTCTCTGACTTCAAAGCGTTTAACAAACTTGCTCCAAAAGACAAATCTGCACATTTTCGAAGAGAGTATAGTTTTTCTGTTCACACAGTGTAAAATATATGTAATAAACTGAGTTTTGTATATTAGACGGGCATTCTTTCTACTTATGTGGCCATCTAATACAGTACATCCTCTTTTTATTACAACCATACAGATTGTAAATGAAAGTTATGGATATTTTCATAAAATACGAATTTAAAGGTGAATGCATATGTTTTTACAGATTGGATTGTGATATATTCGCCTGAAAATGAAGTCAAAATAGTCCTACTGAGATTTTCTGTGCTATCTGTTAATGAAGTGATTGACACATGAGAATAAAGTGTTGGGCAGTATTTCCTTCACAACAGGCATTGGCACTGATAAATTATTATAACCAACATGTAGATTTATATGTCCCACTATAGCGTCTGACAATTACTGCTTCCGTCTGTTTCTTCTTGTGGTTATTATAGAAATCTATTAGTGCCAATGCGGGCGTTCCTACACTAAATGTGTAACTTCTGGGAAAATCGTGTTAGATGATAATTCTTGCACAACACCTGCAAATTTTTGTATTTTTTGTATATAAATTTGTATATGTTTCATTTTTAAAATTTTATTGCAACTCATAATAATGGGACAAAAAGCATATGAAGTTGTATGTTACCGAAAATTTGTATGTGGTTTTGTCAGGTTGAATTTGCTACATTATTTATAAATGGGGGAAATATTGCCGCGAGAAACCACAAACACCAACTGCCGGCGTGGCGCAGGGGATAGCGTCACGGACTGCGGAGCAGAGGGTCGCCGTTTCAATCCCGCCCACCGGCAAAAATTTATTTCTTTGTAATTTACAATTCCAGAAGGTTCTACATATTTCTTATGTTCACTTGTAAATTCTACTTGTTTCTTATGTTACCTGTTCTTCTAATTTCTTGTAAATTCTGTCTGTGTATAAATAGCAGAGCACTCTGCCTGAGAGGCAGTCAGTGCTGCGTGTATGTTGAGTTCGTAATAAACGTGCTTTCAGTATAAGTGCTGTGTTTACTTGCCTTCGAAGTCAAGCCTACTTCCATTGCAACGTGACATTGTTTGGTGGAGGCGCCGGGTACACTGTGCAACAGCTGCATCACCGTGGCTCCGATTAGGCAACGTAAAAGCCGTCGCTTACACGGACTGGAACCGGAATACAAGGGATACACCGAGTAGATCCTTCCAAAAAGTCCGTATTATCAGAAGAACGATGGAGACGAAACCAGCAATAAGTCAGCTGCACATCAGACACCCGTCGCTGTTCTCGGGAGATGCTGGACGGGACCCCAACAAATGGCTAAAAGGGTTCGACCGAGTCGCCAAGTACAACAGGTGGGATCATACGATGTGCTTGGCCAACGTTTATTTCTACCTGGATGGAACAGCCCAGCAATGGTTCGAAAACAAGGAAGACAAGTTGAATGACTGGGAGACGTTCCAGGAGGAACTTAAGAAGACGTTTGGAGACCGCCAGCGACAAATCCGCTCGGCGGAAGAACAACTGAAGAACCGGGCCCAACGACGTGGTGAGCCCACACAATCGTACATACAGAGTGTTTTGGCCCTGTGTAACGTAGTCAATCCGAACATGACTGAGGCGGACAAAATCACGCACCTGATGAAGGGAATTGCAGAAGATATGTACCAAGCTCTTCTGATAAAAGACGTCGCTACGACAGAAGAGTTCATCGAGTGGTGCCAGCGTATTGAAGAGATGCAACAAAGGAGGGTTGGACGCAAGAAGTATGACAGACTCTCAAATGTAGTCCCTATGGCAGTTGTGGAAGACCAGCATGACTTGGCTTCTCTCATACGACAAATCGTGAGAGAAGAATTACAACAGTGCATGGCAGCCGGGACTATTAGACAAAGCGAGCATCAGATTATGGCCTTGGATGTGAGCCCTGTAAGTCACGAGATAGCCGACGCCGCTGAGGATGAGGTATTTCAAACATTAGCTCCTGTATGCCCCGTCAGTCGCACCCGACGTGATGAATGGCGTCGCCCTGCTATGACTTACTCTGCAGCCGCCAAACGGCAGCCCATGAACCGACCGACGCGACCTCAGCCAACTCCCCCGGTAACTATGACGCCCCGCAGAAGAACAGACGTCTGGAGGACAGAAGACAACACACCACTGTGTTTCCACTGTGGACGCCCTGGACATGTACGCTACTGCAGAGAGAGGAGGCGAGTATTCGATGATTATTTTGCCGCAAGACGTCAGCCATCGGAGCAGTTCTATCCAAGACTGATGAGTTCAGTCGACCTATGGGAAGAAGCCCATCGCCGTACCCTAGACGAGGTCGCTCCCCGACGCGCCGCAGCCGTTCACCGTCGCCGTACAGAGGTACCAGCCGCTCCCCTAGCCGCCGCGCCTAGGAAAACTAAGCGAGGCGACCATCTACGGAGGTGAGGCCGCCGCAGATGAAAATCCTCCATGGACGACAGTCGCCAAGATGTCGGGAAATCTCATCGACGTCATTATCGACGGCCAACCTGTCCGGGCACTTGTTGATTCAGGAGCGTCTTTTCCTGTATTGTCGGATAATTACCGCCGCACACTAAAGAAGACAATGTTCTGTTATACGGGGGCAACTGTGCTGAAGATCGCGAATGGAAAGTACGTCTATCCAGCAGGAACTTGTGTCACAAGAATAACCTTCAACAACAGGACGCAGCCGTTTGAATTTGTCGTGTTAACAGAATGTAGTCACAATGTCATCCTCGGATGGGACTTCCTTCAGGCATCCCAAGCTATCATTGACTGTGGAAGATCTGAGCTGCAAATTGAAGAAGTTGTTCCGCCAGATACACATAATACAGAATTTTCTGGGAAGTTATTCGTCGTTGACAATGAGAAGAGGTGCAGTCACAAACACAGATGACTGGTTAAACTGTGAAGTTCTTGTTGATAGTAAAAAGTTTATCAGGCTCACAAAAGAAATTTACATACCAGCGGCTATCATAAGCATTACCGGTGGTCAAGGAGAGATTTGGATCACAAAAATTGTCACGAGCAGTCACAACTTATCCCCAAGGGAATGTGTATCGGTACAGCTGAACCAATCCAGGACGGTGAGCTCAACGTCATCAATGAAGACCCATGCCCTGCTATTAGTACAGACAACACGCTGGAGGAAACAAACGTGGAACTGCTAATAGGGCCTGGACTGACCAAGGAACAACGCCAGCGGGTGTTAGGTATACTACGCCAATTTTCGGGTGCATTCACACCTCAGCAGGGGAAAAGTCAGACGAAACGGCCCACGATAAAGCACCGTATCAATACTGGGGACCATCCGCCAATTAGCCAGCGTTCGTATAGAGTGTCGCCAGCTGAAAGACGGATAATTCGGCAGGAAGTGGAGAAGATGTTGCGAGATGACATTATTCAACCTTCGGAGAGTCCTTGGTCGTCTCCGGTGGTCCTCGTAAAGAAGAAGGATGGCACGTGGCGATTCTGTGTCGACTATCGGCGGCTGAACAGTATCACAAAGAAAGATGTCTACCCATTGCCGCGTATTGATGACACCTTAGACTGCTTGAAAGGAGCTACATACTTCTCAACTATGGACATGAAGACAGGTTACTGGCAAATCGAGGTTGACGAAGCTGACAGGGAGAAGACGGCTTTTATTACACCTGGCGGTCTCTATGAATTTAAAGTAATGCCATTTGGATTATGTAATGCTCCAGCCACATTCGAACGCATGATGGACAACTTGCTTCGACACCTTAAGTGGACGACGTGTGTCTGCTATTTAGATGACATTGTCGTTTACTCGAAAACATTTGAAGAACATCTGAGTCGCCTGTCAACTGTGTTGAAGTGTGTTCAGGCTGCAGGTCTCCGCCTCAATCCAAAGAAGTGCCTCTTCGTCGCCAAAGAGATAAAACTCCTGGGGCACCTAGTCAACGAAGATGGTGTCCGTCCTGATTCAGATAAAGTAAGGGCAGTCACAGAGCTTCCAACTCCTCAGCACATTCGTGATGTGAGAAGTTTTCTCGGGTTGTGCTCATACTACCGACGTTTCATAAAAGGATTTTGTAACAAGACACGTCCATTAAAAGAACTTCTGCAGGGAGACGCCAAATTTTACTGGGATGAGACAAAAGAAAGAGCTTTCCGAGCACTTACGGAGGCTCTAACTTCCGCACCAGTGCTAGCCTTGTACGACGAGAATGCAGAAACGGAACTTCACACAGACGCCAGTGGCTATGGGATTGGTGCAGTGCTTGTACAAGTTCAGGAAGGTGCCGAAAAAGTGATAGCCTATGCGTCAAGAGTACTCTCAAAGTCCGAGATAAACTACTCTACAACTGAAAAAGAATGTCTCGCGGTTATCTGGGCTATCAACAAGTTCCGGCCGTATTTATTCGGCAAACCATTCACCGTTGTGACAGACCACCATTCTTTGTGTTGGCTGACTAGCTTGAAGGATCCATCAGGTCGACTAGCAAGATGGGCACTAAGACTCCAAGAGTACGATGTCACAGTGGTATTCAAGAACGGGCGCAAACACAAGGATGCCGACTGCCTTTCGAGGAATCCATTAGTGGAACACAACAGCATTAATGAAATTTCAGCTCTCACTGAATTAGATGACGTTACAGCTGAACAGAGGGAAGATCCAACGCTATTAAAAATGATAGAGGCCTTGGAGAAAGGAGAACCGACCAATGGAGAGTTCCAACTTATAAACGGAACATTGTACAAGAGCAACTACGATCCACTGGGCCCCATATGGCTACTTGTTGTTCCAGCTCATCTCCAGCCAGCTATTCTCAAATATTTCCATGATGCTCCAATATCCAGTCATCTGGGATTCGTGAAGACCCTAGACAGAATCAGACGCAGGTATTACTGGAAAGGTCTCTACCGTACTGTCAAGCACTATGTGAGTCACTGTAAAGAGTGCCAGCGACGGAAGCAGGTGCCGCAATTACCTCCAGGACATCTCGTACCGATTCCGCCGGCAGCAGCTCCATTCCACCGAGTCGGGATCGATCTTTTAGGGAGGTTCCCGAAGTCGACAACCGGTAACCGTTGGATAATAGTCTGCACTGACTACCTCACACGCTACGCTGTCACCAATCCTGTGCCGATTGCAGAAGCTCCAGAGATCGCAAAATTCCTTGTAGAAGACATTATTTTGAAGCATGGAGCACCACGTGTCATGATATCTGATCGTGGAAAAGTATTCCAGTCAAAACTAGTATCAGAGGTAATGTCACGGTGCAACATTGTCCACAGAATGACAACTGCATACCATCCTCAGACAAATGGTCTTACGGAACGTTTTAACAAAACGTTAGCCGACATCCTGTCGATGTACGTCGATGTTGAGCAGAAGGATTGGGATATAATTCTGCCAGTCGTGACATTTGCTTACAATACCGCAAGACAAGACACCACAGGCTTCACTCCGTTTTTCCTGCTCCATGGCCGTGAAGCTGAGACGACAATGGATACACTGTTCCCGTTCCAACCGGACGACACTCAGGATGACTATGTTAAACAGCTCATCACCAGGGTCGAAGAAGCAAGACAGCTGGCTCGCATACGGACACTGGACGCCCAGGAGAAGGACCGTCAGCGGTATAACGACAAGCACCGACCTGTTGTGTACAGCCCAGGAGATTTGGTATGGATTTTTACCCCTGTACGGAATGTTGGACTGTAAGAAAAGTTATTGAAGCGATACTTTGGTCCGTATCGTGTCATACGCCGCCTGTCAGACGTCACATACGAAGTTGAGGATTATGAGCCGTCGTCGAAACGTCAAAACCAAGAGACATTGTTCACGTCCTGCGCATGAAGCCTTACTACGATCCTGAAGAGCAGGTAGACGACAATGGCTTCTTGTTCAAGGACTTTAAGGACGGTAATGTTCCTGGTGAAGCTACGACAGGAACGTCTGTCGTCGATAATCGCGGAGAAGGGAAGGATCCTCTTGAACAGTCATACAGAGGACCCATGGCACGGTCAAGATCCAGGACATTGCAGCTGGCTCCACATGGATCATAACAGCGGGTCGCTGTTTCTCCAGGAGAGGGAGCAATGCCGCGAGAGACGCCGAACACCAACTGCCGGCGTGGCGCAGGGGATAGCGTCACGGACTGCGGAGCGGAAGGTCGCCGTTTCAATCCCGCCCACCGGTAAAAATTTATTTCTTTGTAATTTACAATTCCAGAAGGTTCTACATATTTCTTATGTTCACTTGTAAATTCTACTTGTGTCTTATGTTGCCTGTTCTTCTAATTTCTTGTAAATTCTGTCTGTCTATAAATAGCAGAGCACTCTGCCTGAGAGGCAGTCAGTGCTGCGTGTATGTTGAGTTCGTAATATACGTGCTTTCAGTATAAGTGCTGTGTTTAGTTGCCTTCGAAGTCAAGCCTACTTCCATTGCAACGTGACAATATTAATGAGACAAATGATTCATAATGTAAGGTTCAGTACGAAGAATTTAACAAATTATCTGCATGGTTTAAAGTTGGTTAATGGGTACGGTGAATAAGTCAAACACGTTGGGCGAATGCCGAAGAAAGCAAAGGTGCCAACTAGCGCTATGGGTGGCCAAACTGCGAAACAGGTGAAATAAGCGTTTGAATTGGCTTCGGAGTTGGAAACTATCGAAAAGCGCGCGTGCGCAGTGAAGACCTTCCAAATCGTCAGTAACTATCAGCGTTTGGGCCACTCGAACGAACCTATTGATTTCACAGCCAACCTGCGACGTTCTGTGGGGCTTAACGCCGGCCGCAGTGGCCGAGTGGTCTGCGGCGTGCCAGTCACTGTCTGCACGACCGTTGCGGTCGAGGGTTCGAATCCCCCGTCGGGAATGGATGTTTGTGCCGTCTTTAGTATAAGCTAGTTCATAAGTAGTTTGTAGGTTTAGGGACTGATCACCCTGCAGTTAAGTCCCATAAGCTCAACAAACATTTGAACATTTGAAATAGGCGCTTAACAGTTGGAGCCTTTTACTCCGCATCAGCGCTGAACCTGCTGCAACGCACCCGCTACGCTAATGCTTATGTAGCGTCGCAGATTCCGCACGTGGCGCAGACCTTTCCCATAACATCGACAATGTCCAGATGTATGTTGGCCGCATTAGGGTCATTTGTGAGTCAAGGCAAGTTATTTATAATTAGCTATGAGTCGCTTACCTTTCCAAAGAGCATGGGGGACTGATGACCTCTGCAGTTTTGTCCTTTTAAAATACAACAAAAAAACCAGCCTCCCAAAGAGCAAAGGAGAACTCATTCTCTGTCATGTACAGCATCAAGCTATGACTCTCTTTCTAAGCACGCCTACCTACATGTGGCGACGTACTCCGACTTGCTGCTCTAGCCTACTGTTGGTGGCGATAAAATTACCGGTAGTTACCTATTCTATTTTGTACTGGGAGTTTGTGGGACACTTTTACCTCTTCGTTTGGCATTACCTGTCTGGAGGTTGCAATATACACTTACGGACTGGATTGGGAACAGCCATTTACAAATTGCGGCCCTGTACTGTGTATCACTCCCATCCATTCCTTTGAGAGCAGTTCTTGTACTGTGTTTTGCGGGGTTAATAAGAACACCGAAAATTGACTGGTGTGTCCGTAAATCTAACGAACTCTGGGACGCTTGCGGTCTTAAGGGTTTGTTGATTGCGCTTGCATGGTGAGTGTGGAGATATTATGATCGATGTATGCGGGCGTTTGGTTGCGATATAAGTGTTTGTGAACATTACGTTGCAAGTACGCAGTTGTACTGTAACAAAAAAGTGTAGACACATCATGTTCTTTTAACGATAAGATGTTGCAGTGTGTAGGTTAGCATTCTAGGCATCTTCGTTTGCGGCACTAGTAATTAAATAAATAAATCCGAGTTCGGATTAGTGGAATGATAAAAGAGATCACAAGAAAGGAACTTGGAGTATGAATTGTTGGGTAAAGTGCTGGTCGCTCTTGTTCTACAGAATTGAAAATCTGTGTTGCATTGGGGAGGTAAAGTACTACCTAGTTCCGTGGTTGTTGTATTGTCGAATAAGGGTGTTGTTAGGTTAGTGCTTTTGAGAAAAAATGTTTTAATGTAGACGATCGGCAAAGGGTAAATTATTTCACGCATTTTTTATTGTGACTGTCCGTTGTACAATAGGGTTTAAACGTCTGCTCGATTATTGGTATTTGACCTGCTGTAAAGAATTGTTTGCATTGTAACAGGATAGAGAGATTCCTTAGATGGGTATACGCAGGAGGTAGAATTAAACTACCCGAATTCTTGGAAATATCAGAAGGCATATAAAACCATAACAGGAAGACCGAACAACTTATCTGTCGAAGTACTGGATGGGGGACTGCGATACATCGATCTAAGGAACTGTTGGTACGTTTCGAACAGAATTATGGCTATTGTAACAGGGTATAAGAGGGAGTACTAAATTTCGGAACTTGATAGTTTTAAGAGCAATCGCAAAGTGAGACTGGTATGATTCGTACGAGAGAGAGAGAGAGAGAGAGAGAGAGAGAGAGAGACAGAGACAGAGAGAGAGAGGGTTGTCGTTAGATGGCTCTTGTATGTGAAAGCATGTTTGTTTTGAGGAGGGGAAGCTGACGCTGACTGCTATTGACAGGCTGGGCCCAGCTCCATCGTAGCGTGTTTAAATAAATGCAATGCGCGCTATACTCGTGAAGGTGGCGTGTGTGCAGAGGTCTTGCATAGAAGGTTTTGTTCATTTGGATATGTAGCTCAGATGTTTTGGAGAGAGAATGCTTAAAACGTTATGACATTTTGTTTAAACATTTAGCATATGTTTGTTTTATGTAGCCTGGCGAGAGGGAACTGTGTGCGTATGTGTTACTCCTCGGTCTGCTTCTGAAGCGGGTGTTAACGGTGCTTGCAGATGTATATTTAGACGCATTCCTAACAGCTTGGTGCTGGTGTAACGGTGGCTGACTGACAGAGGGGCTTTCGCTATGTTCGATAAAATGCCTTGTGTGTAAGCTGCAGTGTTGGAAATCTTTAGTTTTTATGCAGACATTGTGATAGATGTCTTTGCCGATTTTCGTTATTTCCACCAGTAAATTCGATTTTTTTTATAAACAATATGTCGTCTTCTACTGCTGCTGTTGTTGTGTTACCGAAAGAGTTTTTGAAATACAAGTTTGTAGCGTTTGTTACCGTTACATTCCGTCTATTATCTAATGCTCGATATTAACACTTTAGTCGTCTGTTGTAGACATAGTTTAAACGAATAGATACATTTATTTTGCTTATAGATCTAAGGTTGCTGTCGAGTTCTAAAACGGACAATTTTTTCCTTTTGAGTAGTCCCAAATGTTTGACTCTGGTTAGAATTGTTTTTGAATTATCTGGACATCGAAAGAGTATTGGTTAAGATGGATACACAAGTTTATGGCGTACGTTACCGTTACATCCCATTAATTATCTAACCTGCGCTATCATTAAACTCGTATGTCGGCTGCTGTATATGTAGTCTATGCGAAGAGCTTGGAAAGAGAGTGCTTAAAATAATAAAACGTTATGATATTTTGTTTAGATATTTAGCATCGGAATAATTGGCTCCTTTTTTCCATTGTTGGTGTATAAGTAATAACTTTTGTAAAAAAATTCTAGGGGCGCGGTTTCGAGTCCTGGACGGGATGCCCCGGGGCGGCAATTTTTAGGGGTCTCCGTGGGGAAGAGGGCGGGGGCGAGTCGTGGTGGCTGCCGTTAAATTACTGTTAAATTGATATACAAATTTAATGCATAATGTTCTAATTGTTAATGCATAAATTACATTGAAATGCAAAAAATAATAGCGAGGGGTGGTGGATGGTCTGGGGGCGGAGTTGGGGGCGGCACTTGCACAAGTATGCACTTGTGGAGGTGGACATGTTCGATGTTATTCCAGGTAATTGTACTGTCCGAAGTAATCAATAATTAGATCCTTTTTTCCCAATGTTGGTGTACGTATATAAATAATAACTTCAGTATTTTATTTTATTGTTTTTGGAGGGGGGCGGGTTAGAGTCCCGGACCGGGTCGCGCGGGAGGCGGCAAACTTTAGGGCTGTCAATGGGGTGGAGATGGGGGCGGTAGCGGGGGCGGGAAGGGGGCTTTGCTCACGCAAGTGCTTACTTGTGGAGGCAGTTGCCGTGTTACTGATAAAAACATAGGTTGTTACAGTTAAATTGATAGGCAAATTTAATTAAATTAATTGGGGATGGTGGGTGTGAGGCGTCAGTCTAGTGGGGATGGAGGGATGGTGGGATAACGGTATTTGGATGACGTCATCGACAGAGTAACGGTACATCGGCGGTTGGCCAAGTGGCCGAGGGTGGAGGAGGGGACCTTGGTTCGATGACACTAACGTCGACAGGCGAATCTCGTTGATCTCGTACTCCTATCATTATACTACTTGTAACCCTGCCAGTCTACTGTTTTCAACATATGATCCATAACTAGTATGAACGACAGTGCTGACAGGTTATACCCTTGTCTCACCCCTGAAACCATGAACCTAATTTGCGGCTACTCTAATTACAGCCTGACTACCTAACGACCTTTAATTGACTGCATAAATTTGTCTCCTATTCCATAATCTTCTAGAAGTGACAATAGCTTCCTCCTAGGAACACGGTCAACTATTTATTCACAACCGATACAAAAGCGTTACATGTTTGTACCTGTTACTGTCCTTTAAAGTAGTCACCAGCGTTGTGAAGAAGCCGTTGCCAGCGATTTGGACGGCCTAGTATACCGCTAGCAGAGCCTGTTCTGTTGATTGTGCGAATGGAGCGGTCTACTGCCTGTCGAATCTCTGGATCAGTTCTGAAGCGAATGCCGTGAAGTGGTTCCTTCATCTTCAGAATGAAATTACAGTCACAAGGACTTAGGTCCAGAGAGTATGCTGGATGGTAAAATACTTACCAATTCCATGGACTGAACAGAGCAGCTTGCGCTGTACGCGCCCGCGCATTGTCGTGCAAACTGATGGGGGAGTTGCGCAGAAAGTGTTGCCGATTCTTTCGCAAAGCGATGCTCCAAAAACGAAGAGTAATACTGTGCATTGACGGTTGCAGTGGAGAAACGTAATGCGTTAGGTTTAACACCATCATAGTCGTAGACGAGAATCACCACAACTTTCACCACATTGGGGTTTGACGCACTTTCGACTTTCGCGGCGACCCATAATGACATACATTCGTTGGATAGGCGTTTCAGTGAAGACTCGTACGATGTGTCCCATGTCTCATCGAGTGTTACGATACGGCGCAAAAAAGCCTCTACTTTGCGCTCGTAGCGATCCAAGTGCGTCTGAGCTGCGTCTTAAAGCACCCATTTCCGCAAAAAAAAAAAAAAAAAAAAAAAAAAAAAAAAAAAAAAAAAAAAGTTCAAATGTTTATAGAGCTTAAGGGACTTAACTACGGGGTCATCAGTCCCTAAACATACAAACTACGTATGAACTAGCTAATACTAAGAACGGCACAAATATCCATGCCCGAGGGGGGATTCGAAGCCCCGACCGTAGTGGCCGTGGAGAACGTGAGTGGCGCGCTGCAGACCGCTCGATCACCACGGCCGACCCCATTTCTGCGTTTACGTCAATTCATGTAGAACACATTCTGATGCAATTTTTCGCATGCCAAGGCACATTCAGTCTTGAGCCAATACCGTTGTTCCTGTTTGTTTCGAAAACGTAGTGACGCTGTTACGTTAGACCGCTTGGTCACAAGTGACTCTCACTCGATTGTGCCTCCGGCAATGACGTGGGACGCGCTAGTCGGTTGTAAGGTAGGTATGTCAACAACGTGTGCTTCAATGATAGTAGTACATTACATTGCATAGTGCCTCCACAGCAGTGTTACCACTATTTAAGTTCCAGTCCTCATATATGTGTGTAAAACAGTTTAGAGAGCAAATATCAACATATAATACAATTCTTAGAGACAACATTGTCTCATTATACCAAAGGTATTAAACATAAGGAGAGGCAATGAATTAAAATTTATGTTGTGGCCGGGATTCGAAGCCAGGACCTCCTACTTACTAGGTAGGTGCTTCAGACCACTTTTTTTTTTTTTTTTTTTTTTTTTTTTCTTCGGGTCTCCTTCCTCCCCTTCAACCCGTCCTTCCGCTCGCCATTTGGTGCCTTCTCGGCCCGGCTTCTATGCCTTTAAACAAAATATTTCTTTGAGGATAAAACGATGTTGTCACTTCTGCGTAGCTACACACTACTGTTAATGTCCATTTCTGCATTATTATTGTCTCTTCTAACGCCAAGAAAAATCAGTTCGAATTGAACGAATAAAAACTTGAAAGTGAAAAAATCATCATAAAATAAAAATTTGCAGGCACAGAAATTAGCTATAAGGAACTGAATATGCTTTCTTAGCTTGTGACGCAAAAAAAAAAAAAAAAAAAAAAAACTTAGAGATCTTCAGACACACATGTAATCTATACCATTCTGGGACGTATTAGCTGCATAAAAAAACATAAATGCCTTCTTCGGCGATCAAATAATTCCGGAAAACTTCACCTGGAATGGCAAAATGCATAATGACAATAACTGAAATTCTTCTGTGTAAATTACTGTTGAGTAAATTTCTCTTCTTTAATGTTCTGTTTGTAATTACATTATCGTTTTAATCAAGAAATTAGCGTAATGTTCCTTGTACTTTTTCTTTTTTCGGATCATGTCATGGTGCATTGTCAGGTAACGTATGAAATCTTCCTTTCTCTTTGATTCGGTACTGAAGATAAAGTACACTGTATGTCCCAGTATCCAGTTTACCGCGTTCCTCTTTGTCCGTGGGAATGAGATTTTATCAGGATGGAGGGCATCCGCTGGCGATATTGCGTGTGGCGAGGTTCTCGTGATAAGTGCCAGTTTTTGCCTCGCATACTCCCATATTCCTGCGTTTATACTGCACACGAATCTGTGTTCATCACTGTCGACTAATTGACATGTCGGACACAAGGGAGAGTCTTGTAGGTGTATCTTATGGAGGCGGGACATCGTCGGGGTTTTTCTGTTGACCGTCATATACCACGTGCACCGCACTTGGGAAGGTAAGTCAGGGCTGTGGATGTTTTCCCACGTTGTTTTCCAATCGTGGTTCGGGAGTTTCCTTTCTATCATATTTCGAAGTTTATTTTTCATCAACGCCTGGTATACTTCCTTCACTTTTATCATATTTCGTTCTGGGACTTTTGTTCGTATGTAACTGTATTCGAGTAGGAAATACTTTAAGTGCTGCAAAGCGTGTGACAGATGACTTACATCGATGGGCGGTCGTAGGTCTGCTGGCACAGTTTCTTCCAACAGGTGGGAAGTCAGACCGTTGGTGGACAGTTTCCATTGCTTGTATGTTTGACATACATATAGTGCTTGCGCCTTCTTGTACACATCGACGAGATTCAGGCCACCTAGTAGCGTCGGAAGAGTCAATGTGTCGTATTTAATTTTGAAAATATGTGCGCGACATACAAAATGCCCAAGCGCTGCAAGCATTCTATGCGCTATGTCGCGTGGTATTGGCAGGATTTGAGCCACATAGTTGACCTTGGAAGTGATATATGTATTCGCCAGTGCAACTTTTTGCAACTCATCCAACTTCCTGACACTGTGCTGTTGTACAGACGCTCGAATCTTAGCCAATAACTGTTTATAATTTGCGGCAATGATTTCTCGAATTGTCTTCCTAAAATCGACACCGAGACATTGCATCTTGGACACCTCTTGCAAACGGGGATGATTAGTCAAACCTATGCCTTTTCCTATGTTCATTACACCCGATTTTTGCCAGTTAACTAATGCACCAGATGCCTTTTCATATGTCATGATGATCTGCAGGGCGGTGTGGACTTCATTTGCGTTGGTGATCAGGAAGCCAACGTCATCAGCATAAGCCCGACACGCTAACTTCTGTCCATGTATCTGCAGTCCGTTTAACTGCGCCGTCAATGTTGTTAGTAGAGGTTCTATGGCGATTGCAAAGAGAGATGCTGACATCGGGCAACCTTGTCTTACGGAGCTTCTTATGGGAATCATGCCACCTGGCCGTCCATTGACAATCACTCGTGATGTGCTATTCTGTAACAGGTTTTGTATTACAGCGAGGAAATGCACGGGAAAACCCAGCGACCGCATAACTTTAAACAAATACCGGTGGTTGACTCTGTCGAATGCTTTATCAAAGTCCAAGCTGACCATTGCACATTCAATCCTGCATGCTTCCGCCACTGATATTAGGTCGCGGTAGTCCACTAGCGTCTGATAAATGGACCTATCTCTGCCGACACTGGTTTAATATGGACCGGTGACCTTATTCATTACGTTCCTCATCCTTTTTGCAAGAATACGTGCAAAAGGTTTGTAATCACTATTTAATAGAGTAACCGGTCTCAGATTGGCGATAGTTTTACTATTTGCACGTTTTGGAACTAATACCACCAGCCCCTCACTGAACTCTT
Source organism: Locusta migratoria (assembly GCA_026315105.1). Lineage (NCBI taxonomy): Eukaryota > Metazoa > Arthropoda > Insecta > Orthoptera > Acrididae > Locusta > Locusta migratoria. The sequence goes on from CM048749.1 coordinate 363,258,828, forward strand.
GCGGGATATTAAGATCAGGTGTCATCAATTCATTGCATATCTCTGTCAGTTTCGTCTTCATGTGTGTCCAAAAGGTTTGATAAAACTCTACAGGGAGTCCGTCACATCCGGGCGATTTGTTCTTTGGACTGTGAAACAGCGCATCTTCCAGCTCGTCTTCAGTCACTTGTGTTATTAGTTCGTCTGAGTCCTGAGGGGTAAGTCTGCCAGTTAAATTATTTGCTAATTCTTGAAATGCGTTGTCATCGATCATTTTCTCAGACATCAACTCCGCGTAAGCAGTTTGAATCGCATGTCTAATGTCATTTTGGTGAGTTAAACGCGTACCGTCCCCAGTTTGCAGTTCCGTCAGTATCTTGGTTTTACCTCGTTTACTCTCACGTGTCAGGTGATATATTGATGTCGCTTCATGTCGTATTGAGTCCTGGATTCGGGATCTGACTTTTAATCCTTCCAACTGTTTCTTTTTAAGGAGAAGTAGTTTGGCTTTCACTTTCTTAATTTGGGCGTAGTTTTCAATGACTGTGTCATCCAGTTTGTACAGTTCTCGTAAACTGGAATAATGAAATTCAATGGTTCGTTTAAGCCACCAGTTCTTGTCTCGTGAGTACTGTAACATGGCTTTCCGTAATTTTGGTTTGGCACATTGTAACCACCATTTAATAGCCGAATCATATGTTCGAAACTTGGTGAGACTTTCATTCCACGCATGTGTGAAGGCCTCATGACAACCTTGATCATCTAAGTGTGACACATTAAGTTTCCAGGGTCCCTTACTGCGGTACGTACCCTGTTTATGTAAGTTTATGGTACAGATATACGCGGCTTGGTCTGTGAAGATAGTTGGCCAGACCTCACATTGCAGAATTCGTTGTTTTAGATTATCTGATACATATATTCTGTCTAGCCTACTTGCGGAATGATTTGTGACGTACGTGAATCCAGGCGTTGCTCCATACTTATGCTCGCAAGTGTCGATTAAAAATAAGTCCTTGACTATCCGTTCTAACTCCACAGATTTGTTAAAATTTGGTGTCTGATCTTTCGGGTGCAAAACACAGTTAAAATCTCCCGCCAAGATAAGCTGGTCATACATTGTTGTAAATAAAGGAAGAATCTCTTCCGTATAAAATTCCGCTCTGCGACGGCTGTTACTGGATCCTGAGGGAGCATATACATTAATTATTCTAACTTGTTAACTGTTGCTGCAATCCCTCTGTGATTGACTAGCATTTCGATGTTATATGTCACAATTCCTTCTCTTAATAGGATGGCGGTACCCAAATCCGCACCAGTACCTGGGTTGGCAAGGACATTGTACCCAAATATTCGTTCTAAATTAATGTCTGCAACCTCCTGAAGTAATAGAATATCTATATCTGCGGAATACAAAAAATCTTGAATGTGTTGTAACCGGATGGAGCTACGACACTTATTGATATTTAATGTGGCAATTTTGTAGGCTTGACGATCACACATGTATGAATATGAGATGTGAAAGATCTACAGATTAATAAAAATCAGAGTCAGCGTCTTTCTCCGCGTCCGTGGTTTCCATGGCCGAGGTATCTGTAACAGCAGGATCCGTGATAACTGCGTGTCTTACGTTACCAGCACCCTCCGAAGCATCTTCCAGAGCGGTGTCCTTGTCTACATCTTCTATCTCGTCTGACCAGTCCACGCCGGTGTCAAACTGAGTCGATACTGTCTTGCGTGGGTCCTGCTCATGTGACTTCTGCGCCGATTCATCAATTTGTTTGGGAGATGCCTTGTCAACTACTACCTTGTCAGTGTCGTCTTTTAACGGCACGGCAAGTCCTACTTGTTTATGTGATGGAGGCTGATTCTGTCTAACTGCAACAACGGGTTGCTTTCCGGTAATTTTGTCCTTAACTTGTGTCGCTTTTTCACGCAGTGGAGCTGACTTCTCCGCAGCCCCTTCTTGCGCCAATCTGCGTTTCTTACGTCTGCGAGGTGACTTAGCAGATTCATTGTCCCGCCTAGTCTCCGAAATCGCGGGCTGACTTTCTGGTGTTTGTCTGTCAGCTGTTTCCTCCACCCCCATATTCTCTGTACGTACTGCGGTGTCCTCCGTTGTCTGTGTGGGCGACTGCTGCAGTACTTCAGATTCTGGTGCCTTTTCTGTCGTACTTTCCGAAATTTCCATTGGAATTCCTAAGTCGTTCGCGACGACATCGCTGGGCAAGTTATCTAAACAAACGTCACTAGCCGGTGGCGCAGTCAGTTGACCACGCGCCACTGCTACATACGTTTTTGGCAAAATCGTCATTTCTGAAGTCTTAACAGTTTCACCGGTTGGTAGCTGTGCAATGCGTCGTTGAATGCACTCAGCACGCACGTGACCTGGCTTGTTACAAAGTGCGCAGGTCTTTGGTTGGCCGTCATACATAACGATGCCTCTAAACCCGCAGACGTTTATATAAGACGGTATGTGTCGACAGAGCTCTACTTTTAACTGCCTTACACCATTCAGCACGGGAAGTTTATGTGCGGGAGACCACCTCTCGGCAACATTGCTGAGAACTCTACCATAGGGAGCAATGACGGCGTCTATTTCACCGGCAGGTACCTCAAACGGCAACTCAAAAATTCTAATGGTTCTAACTCCAAAACCGACATGGTCGACAGTAACGTTGCCTATATTGCCATCTCTGTGGTTAAATTTCAAGGAACCACCTTTGTCTAGAACGACCTTCTCGCATAGTTCGGAAGATGTCAGCTTAACGAAAATCATACTATTTACAATCGACATGTGGTATCCAATGATGTCCTCTAATCGTATGTTTGCAACAGCAATCAACCAATCTTCAAACTCAAAAGACGTTGGTCGGGAAAATTTTCGTTCGAAAGTGAACTTCAGAGTGTCTCTTCTACTAATTTGATCCATTATAACCTTTCCATGTCACCGCAACTTCACAAGAAAGCAAGCGCTGGCATAAGCGAGCAGACTTACCCCTGCAGGAAGTAAACAAACCGCTGCCGCAGCGAAGCACCGCACGAGCTGCGTACACCGCCGCTGCCGCTAGCAGACTACACCCACTCAGCTAACACAACATTGTATCAAAAGCAACTACACGGACTGTCTTAAAGCACGTCTCCCTCCACACCATATACTTTAATTCTGCTTCATGTTCCCTGTGAAATGTGTGGAGGGAAACGTGGTTTAAGACAGTCCGTGTAGTTGCTTTGGCTACAATGTTGTGTTAGCTGAGGGGTCAGCCGGGCGCCGTGGCTCAGCGCGCCCGGTCAGAGGGCTGAACGGCCTCTGTAATAAAAAAAGCTGAGCCAAGAACAACTCGAACAAAAACGAACAAACTTGATCAACGTCCGCAACGAACAGAACTACACATAGAGCAAAAAAAAAAAAAAAAAAAAAAAAAAAAAAAAAGGGGTCTGAAGCACCTACCTAGTATGTAGGAGGTCCTGTGTTCGAATCCCGCCCACAACATAAATTTTAATTCAATGCCTCTCCTTATGTTTAATACCTAAGTTTAGAGGGCAATGGTTTTTATTTGTATAAACTAGTTTCGGTCATTTTTGGGGACCATCTTCAGGATTGCAACTCTGACATGTATCATAGTTACATTGAAAGGGCCTTCAAGCAACATAGATTAGTGCCAACATTGACTTAAGCTAATTAGGAGAAATAAAATAAAACGATGTTATACCCTTTGGTGTCGTGGGGCTGGACAGATGCTTGGGAGCCTTCCAGTGCGTCACTGCTGGTTGGAGCAAGGTTTAATGCTCTTAAATAGCTGAGGCTCCGCCCCTTTGCCAACTCGACCCAGCCAATGAAAAGACTACATAGATAAACTTAGCCAAAAAATATGGAATTATAATTAACTATACATTTCTTTGTCATTGTCTGAGATAAAATAATTATGTCCATCTTTCTGATATGTAAAATGAAGATTAAAACATATTAAATACTGACGTAAATTGCACCGGAATCTTATCGATATTTTCAGAGATATTCTATAAGTGATTTTGCTGTAATGTATGCAAATTTACTGCCATTAAAAGATTAAATATAAAACTTATTTCAAATTCATGGAAAAGAACTCAAGATAGCTTACTTTGCGTTACAAAACTATTACGTTCATTTCTCATTGAAATGTGTGTAAAGCTATAGTTTTCTTGGTAATATTTAAAGATCGGTTGGTTTTACTAGTTAACTTTTTACAACGCTATTGTAATCAAATTAAGGCAAACAGAATCATGTTTTAAAGTCCTTAGTCTTTTGTACAATGCTTTCGGTTGTAATTTTCGTTTAAATAAACATACTGTACTATGACATTATAAAACATTAGGATTGACATGTCAAATATATAACGAGTTACAGTTCAAATGGCGTCACGAAACGACAGCGATGTATAATGAAACATATAACTGTTAGTTAATAGTAAAAAGGTAAAATTAAGGTTTTGTAGTGAAGTTAAGGATAAACACAACCATCTTAAATCTGTTGTGCAGTGCCTTAGGTGGTCACTTTTGTTTAAAAACATGTATTGCAATTCTGTGAAAGATGTAAATTGAAAATGGCGTTGAAGAATGATAATAATGTATAAATGAAGTTCATAGTTTTGTATCCCAGCCTCGTCGCCACTTTTGTGTCTCGTTACCCCCGGTTGTCCTGGGTGTCGGTGGCCGAGCGGAATCTGTAAGTATGTCTCTGCTAAATCAATCTTGGAAAATAAGCGAGACTGTCCTAATTTGTCCATAAGTTCCTTGGGTCTGGGCAGGTGGTAAGTATCTACAATTGTTTGACTGTTCACTGTTGATTTGAAGTCCGCACAGAGACGACGTTTTCCTGACGGCTTGGTTATAATTACTAAAGGCGAGGCCCAATGACTCGCAGAAACAGGAGAAATCACCCCACTATCTTGCCAACGTTTACGTTCTTCAGCAACTTTATCACGAATTGCGATAGGCACTGGTCTAGCTTTACGAAATTTTGGCACTGCAGATTCTCTTAAAGTGACATGTGCGACGAAGTCTTTTGTACACCCTAGTTCCGGCGAAAACAAGTCACTATATTTTTCACACAATGCATTGATTTTGTCCTGAGGCACTACTGACGAAATTTGAAGCACATCTCTTTGAATTGATAAGCCAAACAAGTCAAATGCATCTAGTCCAAAAATGTTCTGTGTAGATTTGGCCTGAAGAACAACAAAAGCAACTGTTTTTGTTACACCCTGAAAAGAGGCGGGCAGGCTACACGTTCCTAGCACGGGAATATACGCTGTGAGCACTTGTTGAGACGGCGACAATTTTGGCGAACCCAAAAGTTCATAAGTGTCTTTATTAATTAATGTGACAGCGGAACCAGTGTCGAGCTGAAATTGCACAGTCTTATTTTCAATAGAAAGAGTCACAAAAAGTTTTTGCTTGTGGTGCTCGACAGGTGCGCGAATGTGGGCAACGTCTGCCACAGTTTGTTTGCTGCACTTGCGCATGCGCGGGCAGCGTGAGATAGGAAGCGGCGCAGAATCGGCACATAGATTAATATCACTGTCACTAGATGGCACTACCGCCGGATCGGCGTCCGCGCAATGCGAGGCTACCCCAGATTCACTAACTGCTGCACTAAACCTTTGAGTAGCTACATCAAGTCTACTGTAACGAGCTACACAGTACTGGGCACTATTACAATGAGCAGTTGCAGAAGGCACTAGTTGCACTACAGGATTGCACTGTACATAGTCATTTTGCTTATCCCAAACCCGTTTCCGTTGCACAGTATTTTGTTCTAACAGGTTGAGGCGAATCCTTTTAGGGCAGTATTTGAAGTCTGTAAGTTGTTTTCAATCGTTCCTTGGCAATGTTTGTTTTCAATTATGTGTTGCCTAAAATAAAAACTAAAAAATTAAAAAAGTCATTGCACTCTAGACTGTTTTTATATATAAATTTAAATATAAATCTGCTGTTTATCCCAAAAGTGAAACAAAAATGTTTCCAAAAATATGTGGTTATGTATATATGCCCATGGGGAGTTGCTAGTCTCCCATCGGGCACCTCCCCAGGTGCTGGATAGGGCAATGCTCACCAGCACCTACTGTCTTGTAGTTAGGTATTGTATTACCAAAGGCTAAAGGAAGAAAACCTCGATCAAAAATTACCTGGCCCTCCAGGTTGGGGGTTAATGCAACAGGCCAACTCCCCTTTCATCGGAAAAAACCTTACCAGTTAAAAAGCCTATGAGATTACAGCAGGATGCATGTAATAGAAGACCAAGAAGGCTACGTAAACGGACTGTCTTAATTGGTGTATGGAATGTACAAGGGTTACAAAATAAAGTAGGAGAATTGATTAAAGAAATGGAAGCTAGAAATCAAGACATTGTTATACTCCCAGAAACGAAGAAAAAGGGACATGGCATTGAAAGAATAGGACCATATAGTTTTCTATAGTGGTGTTCCAAAAAATCAAAGAGCAAAACGTGGAAGATCGATATTGATGAAAAACAAATTCAACGGAATGGTCACAAACTGGGAACCTATAGATGGAAATCTGATTAAAATTAACATTAATATTCAGGAACACAAAATTACTCTTATAGGAGTAAATGGAATAAGCGAAGATGAACCAATTCGTAAGAAAGATGAATTTTATATTAGATTAAATGGAGTCATAGAGGATATTGGAAAAACAAGGGAGGTTATCATTGCAGGGGACTTCAACAGTAGAACATGAAGAAAAATTGGAAATAAAATTATAGGACCATTTGAAGAAAATGTGGTGAATGATAATGGTAATAGACTTATTGATATTTGTGAACAAAATTCATTAAAAATACTAATAATCAATTATCAACATAAAGACATTCATAAATATACATGGCATAAAGATACACTGAATCAAAAATCAATAATAGATTATTTTATAATTAAACAGCAAACAAGGATAAAAATACAAGAGCATATATAGGGGTCACTCTTAGTGATCATTATTTAGTAAATTCCAAATTTTTATTTCCCTTCAGAGGTAAAAATAGTGAAGAAAATCAAAATTGTAATACAGAAGATTTACAAACAGAAATAAAAATTACTAAATATAATTTAAATAGTTTTGATAATAAAAGCACAGTATTTTTATATCAGAAGAGACTAGATGAAAAACTGATAATACAGAAGATTAGTATCAGCACATCATAAGTAAACTACATGTATCTGCCGAAGAAGCATTAGGAGAAACAGATGAAAAACATACCAACCATTCATAATATTACTGGGATGAAGAAATAAAAAAAGAAGTGGAATTAAAGAAAGAAAAGTATTTAAAATGGTTAAACACCTGAAATGTTCAAGATAAAATAGAACTTAATGCACAACCAGCCAAAATCCGGAAGAAGGTAGCAGAAACAAAAAATAAACCTTGGGAAAAATCATGTCAAAAAATAGAATCCTATATTGGTGGAAAAAGGAACACAAAAGCAAGGAAAACAATAACAAATCTAAGAAAGAATTCTAAAGAAAAAACACATATTAACTATATTACTCATCACACTTGGGAAATATATTTTCATACTCTATTATCAGAAAACAGAGAAGAATTCTTTGGAAACCCTGAATATAATGAAATTACAAATGAACTACCAGATAATTGCATTCATTTGAAATAGAGACAGTTAAAATTGCAATAAAATCTATAAAGAATGGAAGGGCTACAGGTATTGGAGATATTCCTGCAGAATTATTGAAATTTGGAACAGAAAAATTAATTGAACTGTTAAGAAACCTTTTAGAAAGATACTGAAATCGGGGAAGATGTATCAAATGATTTGAAAGTAGGATATATTTCAGTGATACATAAAAAAGAAAGGAAAGATGATTGTAAAAATTATAGGGGAATTACAGTGACCAATACCTTCAGTAGATAATAGAGAAGAATTATTAAGTACTTCTTAGAACAAGAATAAAAAGAAAAGGAGGCTGAAGAACAAGCAGGTTTTAGAGCTGGAAGATCAACAATATTGATCAAATTTTTTGTCTACAACAAATAATGGAGAAAAAAATAGTTCGAGCACAACCTGTACATTTGGTATTCGTAGATACAGAAAAAGCTTATGATAGCGTGCCTTTACCCAATCTATGGAAAGCTTTACTGTCAATAGGAATTAATCCAACAATAATAAAACAATTCAAAATTTATATAAAAATTCTATTTCAAAAATAAGAATTGGTAAATTGCTATCATCTAGATTCCAAGTCACAAAAGGATTATGTCAAGGATGTAGCATGTCACCTACATTGTATAAAATATATACAGAGGTAACCTTACAGAATCGGAAGGAAAAATGTCAAACTATGGGAATACCAATAAATGACAAAACAATATACTCATTACAATTTGCAGATGACCAACTGATTATAGTCCAAGACTATGAGGACATAGAGTATACGACCAGGAAACTGATTCAGGAATACAAAAACCAGGTCTAAATGTCAACATGAATAAAACGAAATACATGGCAATTGGTGGAATAAATGAAAACTTAATATTAGAAGAAGGGATGCGAACAATAACAACTACGGAGGAATATAAATACTTAGGAGTGAAAATTACAAATGATGGGAAACAGGAAAAAAAAATTAGATCAAGAATAAATGCAGGAAAGACGACAAATTCTTTGTTGAATGGAATTCTCTGGGACAGACACATAACTACAGATAACAAAATAAGGATATATAAAACAATAGTTTGGAGCATTATTATATTTGGTTCGGAAGTGTGGACAAAAAAAAAAAAATGGCAACTGAAATCAAAATTATTAGCCACAGAAATGGATTTCTGGAGACGTTCAGCAAGAGTATCAAGAAGAGAAAGAATAAGAAATGAAGTAATCAGAGAAAAAATGAAATGTAAAAATTGAATTACTGAATTCATCGAGCACAAGCATCTAAAATGGTATGGACATGTCCGAAGAATGGGACGAGAAAGGCTTCCAAAATGGATACTCGACTGGACACGGAACGGAAGAAGAAAAAAGGGAGGAGTTCCTACCACATGGATGCAGGAAGTCCAGTCAGCAATGAGGAAGAACAACATTCATGAGGACTTATGGGTGAACAGAGAAGATTGGAGAACAATAATTACTGACATTGTAAAACCAGAATAATAATAAAAGCAGTTCTATGCCGAATTTTAAATGATACTCTTCGAGTAACCATATACAGAAAATGTTGTTGCAGGTCCCACAAAGTTTTGTGTAGTGCAAGTGCTGGCGGACAGGAATGTGAGGCATAGCGCCGAGTGGAGCGTTTTCCGGTAGGTATACGGTGATGGAGAGAGAGAGAGAGAGAGAGAGAGAGAGAGAGAGAGCGGATCGGGGATGTGGGGCTGGCATAGCAGGGCAGAGGAGGGGGGGGGGGGGACGCCCCGTGGCGGATGCTGGCGCTGGTGGTGCATTAAAGGTGACGGCCGCTTCGGCAGCGCTGGGAGCGAGTGGAGGCGAAGCCGGCAGCTGTCTGTGCCACCTGCCGTACCGTGCGTGCATTCCTCCGCGCCGACGTCCAGCTGACCGCTACCCGTCCCACACTTCCTTCCCAACGTCACAGGCGATACTCGGCAGCGCTTGCTTAAGGGGAGCTAGAACGAAAAATATTTCTCTTTCACATTTTCATACAGTAGAACCTTTCAAACTCGATTCCCGAAAACTCGACATTCCGTAAAACTCGACAGGGCTGGTGAATTAACGTAAAGGTTTCCATCAGTACATAGGCTGACCGAGAGCGCTAGAGACTCAGACGAGGTTACTGGGTTTTCCAAGGTCGTTCAACGCACCCTTCACGTGCCCAGCTGGGGCGGGCTATTGTTTGCACACGTTCCGGGATATCTGTGGTGATGTCAATGAATGGATGGATCTCGACGGAGCATCAGAACCATTAGGAGAAGATGAAATCATCGCAGCTGTCAAAGGGCGTGACGTACAAGGGGACGATTCGGAAGAAGAAGAAGAAGAGGAAGAAAAGTTAGCCACAGTGAGGCTGTGAAATTTATTGAAGGGATATTGCAGTACTTAGAGCAGCAAAATGCGACTGGAATGGAGATTCTGTTCCTCAGGCGACTCCGTGATCAAGCTGCAAGATGCCGTGTGGAGACAGAAAAGCAGTCTTCAATCACAGGGGTTTTCAAACGACTTCAGTAAGTTTTCTTTTACACTTTTCTTCTAGTGTTCAGAAAACTTCCCATAACTAACTGTGATGGACTTTTTACAAGGAGCATAAAAAACTTCAGTAATAATTGTAATGAACACTGTATTTTCAGATTCTACTAGGCCTTTTGTCTCAAAATTATTTTTGATTTTTTGATTATAAGTTATAAATGTTGATATGAATATATAATTGTATATAATAAATCAATAAATGTACAATTTTAATACTCTAAATAAGCGATTTTATTCAACTCCTAGTTATTTTTATTTAAGTTCCCTAAAACTCGACAACCTCAAAACTCGACAATCTTTAAGTCCACATTGTGTCGAGTTTGAGAGGTTCTACTGTACTTGTATCTAATATTGGCTGAAAACCCGGCGTTGCCGGTATTTATTTATTTATTCCTGCCATTATCAGGTATATATTCATTTTTATAAGGGATGTATGTCTGTAAAAGCACTTTGGAATGCAATTAGTAGTTAAGAAGTAATACAGTAAAACTTGTTACTTGATGGGGCGGTTTTTCATGAACGTTACTGTTTATGTGTTCATATCTCATGAACTATGTGTCCTATTGGGATACGATTTAGAAGGTACACTCAACTATATGCTTGTATACAGTGTGTAAGACTTACTCCATGAACAGCGGAACGTTACTGTTTACGTGCTCATATCTCATGAACTACGTGTCGGAATGTGTTACAATTTAGAAGCTACATTCAACTATATATGTGTATACTGTATGTAAAATTTCCTGTCGCTACAATTTGTAGTGTAGAAATTATAAATTGTCATACCGAGAGCTGTAGTTTTACTCCATAAACAGCGGAAAAGTAGCAAGCGAGAAACTTATTTCCTTTCATCGTGGTTGACAGCGAGAAAAAGTTTAATAAAGGTTTGAAATTATGCTTAAAATTTGTTGCAAGTCGCTAAGTACTGTCATTCTCATAAAGTGTACTTCGAAAGTCTCGCCGCATTATATGGCATTTTTTGCGATTTCAATTGGTTATGACGTAATATCTTTTGAACCATGTGCCGTATGTGATTCTTAACCATGCAGCAATTGTTACATCACGGTAAGGAATGTGTGTACCAAATTTGGTTGCAATCGGTCCAGTGGTTTAAGAGAAAATGAGCAGCATTGTCGCGTAATGCAGCAGTTTTTCGCGCACCTCATTGTTTATGACGTCATATCTCGTGAACTATGTTTCATACGTGATTCTTACACTTACGGCGAACGTCCTCATGGATTGAAGCTTACGTTTGCTAAATTTCATAAAGATTGGAACAAAACTGAAGATTTGTATGCAACACGTACAAACATACGGCCACTGCATTATATATTAGAAGATATAAAGCATAGTGTCCGTATGTTTGTGTGTTTGTATGTACATGTTGCATACAAATCTATAGTTTTGATCGAATCTGTTCAGATTTTGTACGCGTAAGCTTCAGTCCATGAGGACGGTCGCCGTAAGTGTAAGAATCACGTACGATACATAGTTCCCGAGATATGACGTCATAATCAATGAGATGCGCGATAAACTGCTGCATTTAGCGACAATGCTGCGCATTTTCTCCTAAACCACTGGACCGATTTCAACCAAATTTGGTACACATATTTCTTACTTGAGATAACATCTTCTGCAGGAGTACGAACCACATACGACACATGGTTCAAGACATATAAATCCATAAACCATAGGAGTTGCAAGAAACTGCCATAATGCGACGTGACTTTACGAATACACTATATGAGAATGAGAGTACTTAGCGACTTGCAACAAACTTTAAACATAATTTCAAACCTTTATTGCACTTTTTCTCGCCGGCAACCATAGTAGAATGATGAAAGGAAAAAAGTTTCTCGCTTACTGCTTTTCCGCTGCTTATGGAGTAAAACTACGGCATTCGGTATGACGTTACAATTTATAATTTCTACACCACAAATTGTAGCCGCAGGAAATTTTATAAGCAATGTACACACGTATCGTTGAATGTGCCTCCGAAATTGTAGCACAGTGCGACCTGTAGTTCATGAGGTATGAGCACATACAGCAGTAACGTTCATAGAAAACCCCCCTATCACGTACCAGGTAGTAATCTATTACTTCTTTAATACCAATTGTATTCCCAAGAAATTTTACAGACATGCAGCACTTATACAAATGAATACATACCTGAAAAATTATACAATTGTACCACATATAACTGAATAAATATGAGGTCGTGCGAATTTTATATGTCATTTGTGTTTTGACTTCTATCTTTCTTTGTTTGGATAATGCGCTTCTAATTTTGTACATTATACAAGACAGCGTTATTTCTGATATGTTCTCCGATAAAGATAACATATTTTTAGAAAAAAGAAGATGGACAGAGAGAGAAGGGTAGGAGGAGAACTAACTCCAGGCAGGAATAAATAAATAAATACCCGGGCAACGCCGGGTTTTCAGCTAGTCTAACATATAAAGCAGTGTCCGTATGTGTGTATGTATGTGTTGCATACAAATCTATAGTTTTGTTCCAATCTTTATGAAATTTTGTACACGTAAGCTTCAATCCATGAGGACGGTCACCGTAAGTGTAAGAATCACGTACGAAACATAGTTCACGAGATATGACGTCATAAACAATGAGATGCGCGATAAACTGCTGCATTTAGCGACAATGCTGCTCATTTTCTCCTAAACCACTGGAGCGATTTCAACCAAATATGGTACACACATTTCTTACGTGAGGCAACAATTGCTGCGGGGTTAAGAATCACATACGACACAAGATCAGAAGACATGACGTCATAAACAATGCGGCAAGACATATATCGAGCCGATGATGCGCACTGTCCAGGAACGCATTGTGGAACACCAGCGTCATACTCGCCTCCTCAAGCCCACCAAGTCCGCAATCGTCGAACCTTGTATTTCCACAGGTCATTCAATGAACTATAATGAGACGCAAATTGTGACCCACACATGAAACCTTTGGAGCTCGATTATCATTGAAGCTGTGGAAATAAGACTGTCTGAGACTCTTATTAATCGAGACAGCGGTTTCCAAATGAATCCTTCTTGGAATCCTGTCATCGAAAAACTTCGTAGTCAGCGTAGTTCCCTGCAACTGAATGACGATGGTAATCGATCTGATATCGAAGCGGCAAGCCTCCACAACGGAGGACGCTCGGAGCAGCGTACGTAGTTATAGTGAACGCGCACGCTAAGTACGCGCATGCGCAATGGCGGCTGAATTGGTCATAAATTGCAGAGCTCAGCGCTTCTTCGCCAGTATTTCGGCGGTATTTACCTGAAGATGGCCAGAAGTCTCTGCGCCGAAATATCGTGGCAGGAAGTTACGGACATCCGGCAGTGATAGTGCTTACTCCCAAGAAATGATTGAAATATAACAGCTTGTAAGTTTCACAATCACACAATTTTCCCCGTTCTCTGTCAAAAATATGTTTTTGACGTTTCTTTAAGTTTTCGATATGTATCCCATCAAATCGTTTATGTCCAAGCAAATCTGAGCATGTCCTGGAATTTCGGAGAGTGACGTTGATTGTATGATTGGACTAACCTGTTTCGTATCCGTTTATTTATTATTTTCATTTCTGTGAGAGGTCTATAAAGTATATCGTCTGCACTCACTTTTCATCGTGCTTACTTGCGACAGTACTACATTCTTATAGAGTATGAGTCATGTGGTAAGAATAGACACTGCACAGAACAGTTAAGGGATCAGGTGAGTTACACAATATACACATATACATACGTACAATATACATACGGCAACGTATTTTATTTCGAATTTTTTTGCAACTGTAATTTGTGTGTGATACAGTATGATACTTTGCTTGTGGTTTACATGGCGTTTGGTTAGAGGGAGGCACCATGAGGCTACCATACTAATGAAGTCATTCTCGTTGCCCTCTATTATGGTGTATGATCACAGTTGCACACCTGCGGACATGGACAGTATAAGGTTATCATCAATTCTTGCGGGTTATTTGGCCATTCTTACGTGCAATATCCAGCTCAGCAATCATTGTGGGAGGTACTAGTCTAGCTGAAATGCTCCTCCTAAGTGCATCGCAGACTTCCTCAATCGGGTTTAACTCCAGTGAACAAGATGGTGAGTCCATTCGTTCAATTTCCTCAGCTTCAAGCATGTTGTCCACCAGTGCAGCTCTGTGGGTACTAGCGTTATCGTCCACCAGAAGGAACCCGTCTCCTATGGCACCAGTATAGGGCACAACAAAAGATCGAAGCAACTATTCTCTACATATCTGCGCAGACAAAGCGCAATTCTGACCGACACAAAGGTCCGTACGTCCTCCAATACTGACTCCTGCCCACAACATGCGTGCACCACCTTAATATGGTGATGTTTTCTGTACATAATCACTAATCAGGATAGTTCCGAGTTTCGCGTTCTCTTCAGATGAGGAAACGACGATTGTCCGGCTGAACACAAAATGTTGACTCATCTGTGAACACAATCCGGCGGCTTCGTTACGACCCCAATGCTGATGTTTCTTTGTTCAGCTTCTGCGGGATAAATGGTGTCGTGGTTTTAATGGTACACACGCGATAGGCCTCCATGCATAGAGGCCACATTCCCGAAGGCGATTTCGGACTGTGTGTTGATATTTCGCGTCCTGTTGCTGCCTGGAGGGTGCGTTGCAAGAGAGCTGCATTCAGTCTGCTGTCTCTACGGGCTATTAACTGGGATAACAGTCATCTCTTGCTGATGTTACCCATGGACGACCTTGAACATGTCTTCTTTTAACGGTACCCTGTTATCTGAAATCGCATTCAAGTCCTGGAAATTTCACTATGGGACACTCCAATAACTGCAGCCACTTCTATCTGTCCCTCTTCCAACCTTCCTATGGCTGTCGTTGCCGTAATTTCAGGTAAGTCACGTTGTTGTTGCATTGCGCTACTTGCTCACTACACTACTGAACCCAACGGCTTGTGTAATTCGTTTGATAGAGTAAACACAAGTAAGCACCAACCCCCTTTGCAGCAACTTTCTGTTATATATCGGTTGCCGTAATGTTGTTGCCTCCACTCTGTAAAACCAACAGAAAGATGTCTAACCATTTTAGTTCATTCTGCCGATGACAAACTTGTATATCTTAGCTGATTCTCTATTTGTTTGGACCAGTGTATATGCGGTTGGCGATTTTGGACAGTTTCAACCACCCGCCAACTTGAGCACTAGTTGTACGTAAACAAAAATAGTGAAAACCTTTGTAAAAATAGTTTCGCGTAGCAGTATGCTCAGTTATGCGAGTTCTGTAGGCAGCACTTGCAACTACAGCTGAAATATTAGCCGCGGTTGACGGTTACGGAGAGATTATAATATCTCTTAGCACGTTCCAGGACGATGTCGATAATTTGCTGCCTACATCGAAACGTCACCATCGACGACCGTAATAGTCGACCCAACATATCAACAGATCTGAACGCAGCTCGCGTGCAGGAGCTGATTCAGGAAGCAGGAGCGTCACGTTACAGCAGAGGGCAGTAGCAGGCGAAACACTTGGTGTGGAGCTCCACATCAGCCATCATGTTACCTAGTTATCTGCGGCAAATATTTGTTCTGATTTATATTTGTTCTGTCTTCTTTAATCTTTTCAGCCTATGTGGCTTCGTAGAGAAACCACCGTAATATTTTCGGTTTGGCCGGCCGCGGTGGCCGAGGGGACTAAGGCGCTCCAGTCACGGTCTGAATCCCCCCCTCGGGCATGGATATTTGTGCTGTCCTAGTTCGTAAGTAGTTCATAAGTAGTTTGTAAGTTTAGGGACTGATGACCCCGTAGTTAAGTCCCATAGACTATACAAACATTTGATTTTTATTTTCGCTTCGTGCTTATTGGAAGCGTTGTTTCTCGCTGAGTACACCTTGTCGTCGTTAATCTGTGCAGCAGTTTAGCTACAAAACGGTAACTACGGTATATACATAACGTTTTACTACAGTATAAAAACATTGCGTTTTGCTGATGACATTGTAATTCTGTCAGAGACAGCAAAGGACCTGGAAGAGCACTTGAATGGAATGGACAGTGTGTTGAAGAGAGCGTACAAAATGAACATTGTTGTTGTTGTTGTGGTCTTCAGTCCGGAGACTGGTTTGATGCAGCTCTCCACAATACCCTATCCTGAGCAAGCCTCTTCATCTCCACATAAGAACGACAACCTACATCTGTCTGAATCTGCTTACTGTATCCATCTCTTGGTCTTCCCCTGCGATTTTTTCCCCACACACTTCCCTCCAACGCTAAATTAACAATGCCTTGATGTCTAAGAAGGTGTCCTACCAATCTATCCCTTCTTTTAGTCAAGGTATGCCAGAAATTCCTTTTCTCCCCAATTCTGTTCAGTACCTCCTCATTAGTTACGCGATCCACCCACCTAATCTTCAGCATCCTTCTGTAGCACCATATTTCAAAAGCCTCAATCCTCTTCCTGTCCGCACTGTTTATCGTCCATGTCTCACTCCCATACAAGGCAACACTCCATACAAATGCCTTCAGTAAGGACTTCCTTAGGCCTAAATCAATATTCGATGTTAACAAATTTCTCTTTTTCAAAAACGCTTTTCTACCCATTGCCATTCTGCATTTTATATCCTCTGTACTGCGCCCATCATTTGTTATTTTACTGCCCAAGTAACAAAACTCATCTACCTCCTTTATTGCTTCGTTTCCCAATCTAATTCCTTCAGCATCACCTGATTTTCTTACACTGCACTCCATTACCCTAGTTTTGCTCTTGTTAATGTTCATCTTGTATGCACCTTTCTGCACATTCTCCATTCCATTCAATTGCTCTTCCAGGTCCTTTGCTGTATCTGACAGAATTACTATGTCATCGGCAAAACGCAATGTTTTTAATTCTTCCCCCTGAACTTTTATTCCTTCACCAAATTTCTCCTTGCTTTCCTTTATAGCTTGTTCAATGTACAAATTGAATAACATTGGAGAAAGGCTACAACCCTGTCTCACTCCCTTCCCAACCACTGCATCCCTTTCATGCCCTTCAACTCTGACAACCGCTGTCTGGTTTTTGTACAAGTTGTAAATAACCTTACGCTCCCTATAATTTACTCCTGCTTTTTTCAGAACTTTAAAGAGTTTATTCCAATCAACATTGTCAAAAGCCTTCTCCAAATCTACAAAAGCTAGAAATGTAGATTTGTCTTTTCTTAATCTATCTTCTAGGATAAGCCGTAAAGTGAGTATTGCGTCCCGTGTTCCTACATTTCTCCTGAACCCAAACTGATCTTCCCCGAGGTCGGCTTCTACCAGCTTTTCCATCCTTCTGTATATAATTCGCGTTAATATTTTGCAGCCATGACTTATTAAACTGATGGTTCTGTAGTTTTCACACCTGTCTGCACCTGCTTTCTTAGGGATGGGGATTATAACATTTTTCTTAAAGTCTGAGGGTACTTCACCTGTCTCATACATCTTACACACCAGGTGAAACAATTTTGTCATGGCTGGTTCTCCCAGAGACTTCAGAAGCTCTGAGGGAATATCATCTATTCCAGGGGCCTTGTTTCGACTTAGGTCTTTCAGGGCTCTGTCAAATTCTTCTCTCAGTACAGTATCTCCTATTTCATCTTCATCTACATCCTCTTCCCTTCCTACAATATTGTCTCGAAGTTGATTTCCTTTGTAGAGCCCCTCTATATATTCTTTCCACCTTTCAGCTTTCCCTTCTTTGCTGAGAACTGGTTTTCCATCAGTGTCCTTGATATTTATAGAGCTGTTTTTCTTATCTCCAAATGTTTCTTTTATTTTCCTGTAGGCTGTATCTATTTTTCCCCTATTTATACATTCTTCCACATCCTTGCATTTTCCTTCTAGCCACTCCTGCTTAGCCATTTTGCACTTCCTGACAATCTCATTTCTTAGTCGTCTGTACTCCATTTTGCCTGTTTCATTTACTGCATTTTTATATTTTCTCCTTTCATCGATTAAATTTAGTATCTCCTGTGATATCCAAGGATTTTTTGTAGGTCTTTCCTTCCTACCTATTTTGTCCTCTGCTACCTTCACTATTTCATCTCTCAATTTTACCCATTCCTCCTCTACTGTTTTATTTCCCCCCGTTTCTGTCAATTGTTGCCTAAAGCTCCCTCTGAAATTTTTAAGAACCTCAGGTTCCTTCAATTTATCCAGGTCCCATCTCCTTATTTTCCTACCTTTTTGTAGTTTCTTTAGTTTCAGCCTACAGTTCATAACCAACAAGTTATGGTCAGAGTCTATATCTGCCCCTGGGTATGTCTTACACTGTAGAACCTGATTCCGAAATCTATGTCTTACAATTATAAAATCTATCTGATATCTTCCGGTGTCTCCTGGTCTCTTCCACGTATACAACCTTCTTTTGTGATTCTTGAACCAGGTGTTTGTTATAACTAAATTATGTTCTGTGCAAAATTCTACCAGGCGGCTTCCTCTTTCATTCCTTTTGCCCAGACCATATTCACCTACTATCTTCCCTTCACTTCCTTGTCCTACTACCGAATTCCAGTCTCCCATAACAATTAAATTTTCCTCTCCCTTAATTGTCTGAATAATTTCCTTTAGCTCCTCATATATTTCTTCGATTTCCTCATCATCGGCAGAGCTAGTTGGCATATAAACCTGTACTACTGTTGTCGGTGTTGGCTTCGTATCTATCTTGACAATGATAATGCGATCACTGTGCTGGTCATAGTAGTTTACCCGCATTCCTATTTTCTTATTCATTATCAATCCTACTCCCGTGATACCCCCAACTGATTTTGTATTTATAATCCTGTACTCACCTGACCAGAAATCCTGTTCATCCTGCCACCGAACTTCACTAATCCCCACTATATCTAACTTCAACCTATCCATTTCCCTTTTTAAATTTTCTAATTTTCCTACTCGATTAAGGGATCTAACATTCCACGCTCCGACCCGTAGAATGCCAGTATTGTCTTTCCTGATGATCACATCCTCCTGAGTAGTCCCCGCCCGGAGATCCGAATGGGGGACTATTTTACCTCCGGAATATTTTACCCGAGAGGATGCCATCATCATATGTTCATACAGTAGAGCTGCATGTCCTCGGGAAAGGTAACGGCTGTAGTTTCCCCTTGCTTTCAGCCGTTCGCAGTAGCTGTGTGGCAAAGCCACATTAGCTGATGTTACAAGGCCAGCTCAGTCAATCATCCAGACTGTTGCCCCTGTAACTACTGAAGAGGCTGCTGCCCCTCTTCAGGAACCACACGTTTGTCTGGCCTCTCCACAGATACCCCTCCGCTGTGGTTGCACCTACGGTACGGCTATCTGTATCGTTGAGGCACGCAAGCCACCCCACCTCGGCAATGTCTGTGGTTCATGGGAGTGGAAATGAACATTGTTTTGCTCTTGTTAAATGAACATTAACAAGAGCAAAACAAAAATAATGGAATGCGGTCTTAGAAAATCAGACGATGCTGAAGGAATTAGATTAGGTAACGAAACAATGAAGGTGGTAGATGAGTTTTGTTACTTGGGTAGTAAAATAACATGCGATGGTCGCAGTACAGTGGATATAAAATGCAGAATGGCAATGGGAAGGAAAGCATTTTTGAAAAAGAGTAATTTGCTAACATCGAATATTAATTTAAGTGTAAGGAAGTCTTTTCTGAAGGCATTTATGTGGAATGTTGCCTTGTACGGGAGTGAAACATGTACGATAAGCAGTGCAGACAGGAAGAGAATAGAGGCTTTTGAAATTTGGTGCTATAGAAGAATGCTGAAGATTAGGTGGGTAGATCGCATAACTAATGAAGAGGTACTGAATAGAATTGGTGAGAAAAGGAATCTTTGGCATACCCTGACTAAAAGACATCGAGAAATCATAAATTTAGCATTGGAGGGAACTGTGTGGGGATAAAAATCGCAGAGGGAGACCACGATACGCGTATAGTAAGCAGATTCAAGTAGATGTGGGTTGCCGTTCTTATGAGGAGATGAAAAGGCTTGCTCAGGATAGAGTAGGGTGGAGAGCTGCATCAAACCAGTCTCCGCACTGAAGACCATAACACAACAACACACTTACGTATATGTTAGTGGTTTCAGTGGCGCAAAACAATTTTGATTTTTGGGTTATGTATGTAGTGAATCTTCGAAATCGGAACACATTACCGAATAACTTTATAAATCGATTTACTTATTTCACTCTTCCATAAAATTTTGTTTTCTAAGTTATTCGGATGTTCTCTCCATGACATTAACAAGTAGAAGCGACAGTGATTGGTACCAGTGTACACTATTTACTTCTAACAATTATATTACTTGCCAGATGTGGAGAGCAGGTAGTGAACATATTTCTGCCCTTGAGGCTATGATATAAGAGGAACTTCGAAGTGGGTATCAGTTTGAAGATTCTCTACAATACTTCAATTCTGACTCTGCTGAAGAATTGACGACACCGGTGAATGGACGTACAAAGTCTGTTGATGTGATGTAAAGTTGGAAATCACAATGGGAGGCCACGACGTTTGGAACGCGGATTTGCTGCAAACTTCGTACACTCGTAGTACTCCACGAGGACAACCAAATGTGTAAGCAGTAGCGCGTACTTCTCAAGTGTTTTTGAGAAAATGCAAGATAATTTCGCTTGTTCGTCAAATATGTACCATATACACCTGTGCGTGACCGTTTATGTCACGACGTTTCGGTAGCCGAGTGGTACTGAGCCAAATATACAACGAACAAACAAGAACTATCTGAAACAACGACCGCAAAACTTAGATCCAGCGACCAACAACCAACGTGTACGGGGCTCGGACGCTAACGACTTTTTTTCCAGCTAGATCTATGCTCTGCTGTCATTCGTTTGGTTCGTTCTTGATTGTTCGTTGGATATTTGGCTCATCTTTTTAATTACAGAGGGCGTATAGCCCACTGACCGGGCGCGCTGAGCCACAGCGCCTGGCAACGACACGGCTGTCGCCGTGACAGAAACGGCCACGCGCAGGTACATATGATACATATTTGTCGACTGACCGAAATTATCTTGCGATTTTCTCAATAATGCTTGAGAAGTACGCGCTACTGCTTACACATTTGATTGTCCTCATGGAGTACTACGAGTGTACGGAGTTTGCAGTAAATCCGCGTTCCAAACGTCGTGGACTCCCCTTGTAAGTAGTTTCGCTCCTGCTTAGCAGCAAGCTGACCGAATTTACAAATGGCTCAACAATCATAATTATTTCAATTCTGAGTCAGTTTTCCCAACTATCAACTCCAACTAATCAAATGTTTGTATAGCTTACGGGACTTAACTACGGGGTCATCAGTCCCTAAACTTACAAACTACTTATGAACTAACTAATACTAAGGACGGCACAAATATCCATGCCCGAGGGGGGATTCGAACTCCCGACCGTAGTGACCGTGCAGACCGTGACTGGAGCGCTTCAGTCCCCTCGGCCACCGCGGCCGGCGTCCAACTAATATTCCAGGTAATACAAACATTCAGGTGCAATTGTTTCTATTTTCATTCCAAAAAAATGTTTGTAAATCTATCGGACCAAACTACGTGATCATCAGTCCGTAGCTTACTAACTACTTAAACTAAGGTAAACTAACCTAAGGACAAAACACACACACACACACACACACACACACACACACATACACACACACACACACACACATGCCCCAGGGAGGACTCGAACCTCCGACGGCGAGCAACCGCACGCTCTGCAGCGAGGGGCTTTAGACCGCTCGGCTACTCCACCGCGGCCTGCTTTCATTCCAAATGGATTTGACTGATGGACTATTATTTCAAACCAATATTTATGCTACTCGTTTAGCCAGGGATACGCGCCAACTACAGCAAACGAAATTAAGTTTATTTTGTCATGATATTTCTGTTTTGAATTACATTACTGATTTGAATGAAATGTTCATTTGGGATAAGTAAAAATGAATAAAAATATGGCAGCTTTTATGTGCGGGTCTGTTTAAGGTGGTATTGCGACAATGGTTTCACGTCGAAACCACCTCTTCATGTCATTATGACAAATAATAATTGAAAATAAACGTTCTATTCCAGTTTCCCTAATGTAATTCTACAAGAAAAACATAATTTAGTGTCAATTTTAAACAATAAAATAATTCGTTGCTCAAAGTGTTATAGACCATGAGATTCAAGTCTGTCATACAGATGGATCATGATGTTAATTAGCATTGCTCAATTTTACACGTTTATTGTCCACAACATAAAATGTTTCAATCATCAGTATTTGTTAATTCATCAGTATCGAATGTATTTTACTTTCATAATTAAAAAAAAGGTATAATGACTTTTATTGGAATATAAAACTAATCATGATGTTTTTGGATGATTACATTGCCTTTTGGCAAATTTTTACCGAATCGACCATCATGATTTGAGAATGGTTCAGAGACGTGCCGAAACTAGTAATCACAATAAATACAAATTGCTATGAAGAGCCGCGCGGGAGTAGCCGAGCGATCTGGAGCGCCACGCCTCCCGCGTCGGAGGTTCGAGTCCTCCATCGGGCATGAATGTGTGTGTGTTTATTTAAATTTAGTTTAGTAGTTTGTAAGTCTAGGGACTGATGACCAACTTAGTTCGGTCCCATAGAATTACAAACAATTAAACATTTTTCTTGCTATCAACACGTTAGATTTATAATTTGATCAGTTGAAAAATAACGTATTCAGTTTTTAATTATACAATCAAAATATAAAATCAGAACAATAGGACACAAATGTAACCTGTTTCCTCAACAAAACTTATCCATCAATACGTTGCTTGCAGTGGCCATTTTGAGCAGCAGCTGAATTGTATTTCACTGTAAGGTTTTAAAATAAACGCCTTTTGCTACTGCAACTGAAGGGTTTTATTTTTATATTTTTAATCACCCATACGCGTTTCGCCTTTCTCTCAAGGCATCATCAGTGGGTGTCCTGAAATATTTACATCTTTTTGTTTGCACATATAGGTTAAGTCTCTTACATATCTACAAAACATTTCATTTCAGATTTAAAACAGTTCGTTTTTTGGTATAAAATGGTGTACTTACAGCACTTGTTACTCCACTTCAGTCTTATTCTGGCAACCAGGTCGAAAGGTTACACTGTTTTTCGAAACACATTGCAGTTCTCTGGTTCTGCTGTCACCTGCTGCCATACTGTGTCTACTGCTGTTTGTTTTGTAGTGTTGCCAACCTTAGCTTATTTGAAATTCAACTGTTTCATTGAAAATGTGTTGAAGGTATCTTGTGTGTGTGTGTGTGTGTGTGTGTGTGTGTGTGTGTGTGTGCGCATGAGTGTGTGTGGGTGTGTGTGTGTGTGTGTGGGTGGGTGTGTGGGTTTTTTTTTTTTTTTTTTCCCTCTCTGTTTGAGTGTGTGTGTATGTGTGTGTGTGTGGTGGGGGGGGGGGGGTTGTGACTATGTGTTGGGGTTTGTGTCTACCATATGGTCAATCAGTGAGAACAGTGATTGATTGGTCAGGTTTATTTGGTCATTTAGTAGTATCTTTTTTTCAGCTTTTGTTTTATATATGTGATAATTTTCTTGTAATGTTAGGAGATGTTTTTCATTATTTATTCTAATTA
This sequence comes from Locusta migratoria, assembly GCA_026315105.1. Lineage (NCBI taxonomy): Eukaryota > Metazoa > Arthropoda > Insecta > Orthoptera > Acrididae > Locusta > Locusta migratoria. Next base: position 363,282,629 of record CM048749.1, read on the forward strand.
CCTTCATGTCTTTTTCTATTGTGGTGGGTTTGTGGTTATATGCTATTAGATGTTCTGCAAAAGTGGAGTGGTTTGTTCCGTATTTCCATGCCCTGATGTGTTCCTTGTATCGGGTATCGAATGTTCTGCTGGTTTGTCCTATATATCTTCCATCACATGAGTTGCATTGTAGTTGGTATATTCCAGCTCTTTGGTAGATATCTGTGTCTGTTTTGATTTTTGGGATATATTTTTGGACTGGGTTATCTGTTTTGAGAGCTATTTTTATGCCTTGTCTTTTGAAAATATTTATTATTTTGTGTGTTAATTTGTGTTTGTATGTCATTGTGTACCATCTTGAATTTTCTTTTTTGCTTTCATGTGTTTCTAGTACTGCAGTTTGTGTTGTGTGTGTTTGTGTGCTGCTTTGCTGTGTTGTTGTCTGGGTGTCTGTACGTTTGGTGGTTTTTGCCCGTATTTGTTTTTTAATTTTTTTGATTTTTTTGTTTAATTTTTCTACTATATTACCATCGTATCCATTGTTTGTTGCTATTTGTGTGATGATGTCTAGTTCCTTTTGGTAATTTTCTTTGTTGAGTGGTACTGTGTTGAGTCTGTGGAGCATGTATCTGATTGCTGATTGTTTTTGTGCATGTGGGTGATTGGAGGTCTGGTGTATAATTGTATCAGTTGTTGTCGGTTTACGGTAAATGTCAAAGGTATGCTTGTTGTTTTCCTTTTTGATGGTTATATCCAAGAAGTTTATTTGGTTGTTATGTTCTTTTTCTATTGTGAATTTTATTTTTTTGTGTATAGTGTTTAAATCTGTATGGAGCTGGTCTATTCTTTCCGGAGGTTCATCAATTAGGCAGAGGATGTCATCCATGTACCTTATCCAGTAGAGTATTTTATAGTTTTTTGTGGTTACTTTTTTAAAAATCATACTTTCTACATGGTTCATGAAAATATTGGCTAGGGTACCTGACACTGGTGATCCCATGGGTAAGCCTTCTTCTTGCAGGTAATATTCATTATTAAATTGAAAATAGTTTTGTTCGGTTATCAATTTTAGCAATGAGTATATCTCTTTTATGTGTTCATCTGGTAGTTGACTGTTTTCTTTTAGATTTTGTTCTATGATAGTTATTGTTTCATCTACTGGTATGTTAGTGTACATATTTTCTATGTCAAAGGAAAGAAGGGTAGCTGAGTCTGGGATTCTTGTATCTTTTATGAGTCGTATTAAGTGTGAGGTGTTGTTTATGGTTTTGTCATCTTTCATTTGATAGGTTTCTGATAGTACTTTCATCATGTGTCTTGCAAGTTTATAAGTGGGAGCATTTTTGAAATTCACAATGGGCCGTAAGGGGATATTTGGTTTATGTACTTTTGGTTGGCATCGGAGGGTTGGTGCTGTGGGGTTATTCTGAATTAATTTTCTTTTTTCTGTGTCATCCAATGTGTAGTCTATATCTTTTAAGGTGTTTTTTACTTTTGTCTGAAATCTGTTTGTTGGGTCTGATTTTAATTTTTTAACATTACTTTGAGAGATGAGATCATTTGTTTTCTCAATGTACTGTTGTTTGTCCATCAAAACGACTGTGCCTCCCTTGTCTGCTTTGGAAATGATGACGTTTTCCTCTTGGAGTTTTCTCTTTAGGTTTTTGAGTGTTATGGAATCGGGACTTTTTTTGTTTTTGTTGTTCTGTTGTTTCATGTCTGTTATGATTTTATGTATTTCGTTTTTTATAAGTTCCCTCGCTAACCCAGTGTTTACATTGTTGTTTTCATTTCTTTCTTCACGTTTTAAAACAGCTTCTGATTGTATTATCAGGTCTTCTATGTATTCTTCATCTATGTTTGTGTTAATATTGTACTTCAATCCTTTTTCTAACAGTTCTTTTTCATTTTCATTTAGTTGTGTCTTTGTGAGGTTCATTAGTCTTGGGTAAAATTGATGTGTGTGTCTTGGTTGTTTATGGTTATCATTTTTGTGGAGTGTTTGTTGTCTTATGAGCTGTGTCATCTTCTTCTTGTGTTTTTCCGCAATTTCTTTTACAGCAGTGTCTGTGTAGCTTTCGACCTTGTTGACCAGATCTGAGAAAACAGCTGCATTGTTAATGTTATTTGCTAGCTGTACATGTGTGTTGAATAATTTTCGAGATAAAGTTTGTTTCTTTGAGTATAAGGCTTTGATTTCGGATTTTAACCATACTTTTTGTGCTGTTTGCTTGGCTTTCTGAGCACTAGACGAACTGTTTTTAATCTTTACATTGATGTAGTTAGGTACAAGGTTATTAGACTGACAAAATTTGTTAAATTTTAAATGCTCTATGGTTCTATGGATGTTGAGATGTAATCTTCTGAATCTGTGATAGAGGCCAACTGGGAATGCCTGGCATGGCTTGTTTAATACGTTGCTTGCAGTGGCCATTATGAGCAGCAGCTGAAAAAAAAAAAAAAAAAAAAAAAAAAAACACACACATGCACACACACCCACCCACCCACACACACTCATGCGCACACACACACACACACACACACACACACACACACACACAAAGATACCTTCAACACATTTTCAATGAAACAGTTGAATTTCAAATAAGCTAAGGTTGGCAACACTACAAAACAAACAGCAGTAGACACAGTATGGCAGCAGGTGACAGCAGAACCAGAGAACTGCAATGTGTTTCGAAAAACAGTGTAACCTTTCGACCTGGTTGCCAGAATAAGACTGAAGTGGAGTAACAAGTGCTGTAAGTACACCATTTTATACCAAAAAACGAACTGTTTTAAATCTGAAATGAAATGTTTTGTAGATATGTAAGAGACTTAACCTATATGTGCAAACAAAAAGATGTAAATATTTCAGGACACCCACTGATGATGCCTTGAGAGAAAGGCGAAACGCGTGTGGGTGATTAAAAATATAAAAATAAAACCCTTCAGTTGCAGTAACAAAAGGCGTTTATTTTAAAACCTTACAGTGAAATACTTATCCATCAACGTGGACTTGCACCAAGTAAATATAGTTGTGGCTACCTTACCTTGGTCGAGTGAATAGTCGCATTATACCACACGTCTACCTTTTTTTTTGTTCTTGTGGGTCAGATTATTCTAAAACTTAGGCCTACGTTACTCACGTAGCAGCAGAGAAAAGTCATGTGCCTTGAAACTACTGTTTCATATATTCAAATGTTTGTTAAGCTTAAGGGACTTCAGTCATCAGTCCCTAAACTTACAAACTACTTATGAACCACCTACAACTAAGGACGGCACAAATATCCAAGCCCGAGGGGGGATTCGAGCCCCCGACCGTAGTGGCCGTGCAGTCCGTGACTGAAGCGCCTCAGTCCCCTCGGCCACCGCGGCCGGCAAATACTGTTTCTTAGGATAAACTTGGTGCATGTAAGATGAACATTAACAAAAGCAAATCTAGGGTAATGGAGTGCAGTGTAAGAAAATCCGGTGATGCTGAAGGAATTAGATTGGGAAACGAAGCAATAAAGGAGGTAGATGAGTTTTGTTACTTGGGCAGTAAAATAACAAATGATGGTCGCAGTACAGAGGATATAAAATGCAGAATGGCAATGGGTAGAAAAGCGTTCTTGAAAAAGATAAATTTGTTAACATCGAATATTGATTTAAACCTAAGGAAGTCCTTTCTGAAGGCATTTGTATGGAGTGTTGCCTTGTATGGGAGTGAGACATGGACGATAAACAGTGTGGACAGGAAGAGGATTGAGGCTTTTGAAATATGGTGTTACAGAAGAATGCTGAAGATTAGGTGGGTGGATCGCGTAACTAATGAGGAGGTACTGAACAGAATTGGGGAGAAAAGAAATTTCTGGCATACCTTGACTAAAAGAAGGGATAGATTGGTAGGACACATTCTTAGACATCAAGGAATTGTGAATTTAGCGTTGGAGGGAAGTGTATGGGGAAAAAATCGCAGGGGAAGACCAAGAGATGGATACAGTAAGCAGATTCAGACAGATGTAGGTTGTCGCTCTTATGTGGAGATGAAGAGGCTTGCTCAGCATAGGGTATTGTGGAGAGCTGCATCAAACCAGTCTCCGGACTGATGACCACAACAACAACAACAGGATAAACTTGGTGAAAGGGTGTCTTCTGTAGCCACATGTATGAGATGGCTGTCATTGTGAATGAAAGTTTGGACAGCTTTGCGCTCGACTTCCCGTTCGAGCTGCGCCCTTCCGCCCGCCAGAAAATTGAAATCCCAGGGGGTGGCCGCCCTAAGAGCAATTGAGCTCGCGGTAGTCATGACGCCCACCGCCTCCGCCTCCGTCTCCGCCACCGCCGGCGCCGGATATTAAGTGAGCCTGCACTTGCATCGATTGCTGCCGCCGCGATTGATCGTCGTCATAACGACGGCCGCTTGACGTTGGACGCCTTGCGTCATCCTACGTCAGCCGCGCTGACGGAACGATTTTCTGCCGGGCGCTTCTCCCAAGCACCGTCATTCTACGTCGCGGCACTGTACTGTACTCTAACAACGCATGCGTGCTTTTAATACTGCAACAGGTTTTCTGTATAAACGAGTTAGAATTATTGTTGCCACTGAAATAGCATTTATTTATTTATTTTTGTCACTGGCCCTAGTAATTTAGCTAGGGATTTGAATACTTACAGGTGTCTAATAAGTCATGGATGCAAAGTACTGACACGAAATATTTACAGACGAATGGAAAAACTTGTGGAATCCAACCTCGGGGAAGATCAGTTTGGATTTAGGAGAAATGTAGGAACACGCGAGGCAATATTCAAATTACGACTTATCTTAGAAGATAGGCCAAGGAAAATGTTCAAATGTTTGTAGAACTTATGGGACTTAACTACGGGGTCATCAGTCCCTAAGCTTACAAACTACTTATGAACTAGCTAAGACTAAGGACGGCACAAATATCCATGCCCGAGGGGGGATTCGAACCCCCGACCGTAGTGGCCGTGTAGACCGTGACTGAAGCGTCTCAGTCTCCTCGGCCACCGCGGCCGGCAGGCTAAGGAAAGGGAAACCTACGTTTTTAGCGTTTGTCGATTTGGAGAAAGCTTTTGACAATGTTGACTAAAATACACTCTTCCAAATTCTGAAGGCATCAGGGGTGAAATATTGGGACCGAAGAGTTATATACAACCTATACAAAAACCAGACAGCAGTTATTACAGTCGAAGGGCAAGAAAGGGACGCAGAGGTTGGGAAGGAAGTGAGGCAGGGTTGTAGCCTTTCCCCAATGTTGTTCAATCTGTACATTGAGCAGGCAGTGAAGGAATGGAAGGAGAAATTTGGAGAGGGTATTAAAGTTCAGGAAGAAGAAATAATAACTTTGCGGTTTGCGGATGACATGGTAATTCTGTCAGAGACCGCAAAAGATCTGGAAGAGCAATTGAATGGGATGGACAGTGTCTTGAAAGGAAGATATAAGATGAACATTAACAAGAGTAAAACGAAGGTAATGGAATGCAATGTCAGAAAATCAGGCGATGCTGAAGGAATTAGATTAGGTAATGAGTCAATAAAAGTGGTCGATGAATTTTGTTATTTGGGTAGCACGATAACTTCTGATGGCCGAAGTAAAGAAGATATAAAATGCAGAATGGCTATGGGAAGAAAAGCGTTCCTAAAGAAGCGAAACTTGTTAACATCCAATATTAATTTAAATGTTAGGAAGTCCTTTCTGAAAGCATTTGTCTGGAGTGTAGCATTGTATTGGAGTGAAACGTGGACGATAAGGAGTTCAGATAAATAGATGATAGAAGCCTTTGAAATGTGGTGCTACTGACGAATTATGAAAATTAGATGGGCATATCACGTAACTAATGAGGTGCTTAACCGAATCGGGGAGAAAAGGAGTTTCTGGCATATCCTGGCTAAGAGAAGGGATAGATGGTTGGACACGTTCTGAGACATCAAAGAATTGTCAATTTAGCATTAGCAGGAAGCGTTTGGAGTAAAAATCGTAGAGGGAGACCGAGGGACGAATATAATAAGCAGATTCAAAAGGATGTAGGTTGCCGAATGTATTCTCAGATGAAGAGACTTGCACAGGACAGGGTAGCGTGGAGAGCTGCATCAAACCAGTCTGCGGACTTAAGACCACAACAGCAACAGCGGTTAACTGGGAAAGTATCTCAGTTCCAAGTGCTAAAATCTAGGGCTGCTCAAACGACATTCGCGTTCGAACGGACTGGAGATTTCCCGACACGACTCAGCGTTCGGTACAGATCTTGTTCGAACAATCACGTGACAATTTGACTCGTGTGGTGCCAGTGCAGAGGAGAAAAGGATACACAAGAAACTACGAATTAGCGATGCGTCTGCTTAAAATTAGACCATTACACGAAACAGCGGGGGAAATAGCATTATATCGTGCTTCCCTACATCTACATACATACTCCGCAATCCACCGTAAGGTGCGTGGCGGAGGATACATTGTACCACTACTAGGCATTTCCTTTCCTATTCCACTCCCAATCATAACGAGGAAAAAAGGAATGCCTGTATGCCTGTATGCCTCCGTACAAGCCTAATTTCTTTTATCTTTGTGATCGTTACGCGAAATGTAAGTAGGCGGCAGCAAGATCATACTACACTCAGCCTCAAATTCCGGCCCTCTAAATTTCCTCAACATAAATTCACGAAAAGAACGTCGTCTTGCATCCAGCGATCCCCAACTGAGTTGCCGGAGCATTTTCGTGACACTCGCGCATGGGTCGCACCCAGCAGTAACAAACCTAGCTGTTCGCCTCTGAACTGTTTCTATGTTTTCCTTTAAACAGATCTGCCGCGGATTTTAAACACATGAGCAATACTCAAGACGTAGTCGTACAAGCGTCTTATACGCGGTATCAAAAAAAAAAAAAAAAAAAAAAAAAAAAAAAAAAAAAAAAAAAAAAAAAAAATCTGTAAATCTATCGGACCAAACTGCGTAGTCATCAGTCCGTAGCTTACAAACTACTTAAACCTAGGTAAACTAACCTACGGACAAACACACACACCCATGCCCCAGGGAGGACTCGAACCTCCACGGCGAGCAACCGCGCGCTCCGCAGCAAGACGCTTTAGACCGCCTTTTCTTTTTTTTTTACCCTATACTAATGAAAGATTAAACTGAGGGAAAGGATAAGACCTAGAAAAAGAAAAAAATGTGTTATTTTATTGCATTCTTTTTTTTCTGTTTGTTAATAAAGGACCGAACTCACGCGCCATTCTGCCGAGATGGCCGTTGCTGCACAAAAGATCAGTTGATCGACAGTTTTTAAGAATTTTGTTCTTTTTTATGTATGTTACATTTTATGTTAATGTATATTACATTAGAACTAAATGAACTCTTTCATGTCAGTAAAGAATATAAAATAGTAAATAAGTAAACACAAAAGAGTGAAACTGAAGGTACCCTTCTGGTATTAAAATGATGACTATTCAAAGTATCTGAAAGCAAAGTTTTTCTTGTCCCAATTCTTCATAGCGAGGACCCGAGTACGTCTTCTCGTATTATTACCAAGATCCGTGTTCTGTTCTAATTGCGAATCAGTGATCATTGCCTCATCTTCTCTTATCCGGGACCCTCCAGCTATGAGGGAGATCATTGAATATACTGACTAAAAAATTAGCAAAATTCTGTCGATATCTATAAAAGTACTGCAATTTATCGTGTCTTTCCTGTAAGAAGATCCAAAAATCAAGGACATCTTTCGGACCGTCACGAAAGAGATAATACACGGACTGTCCTTTTATCCAGTTTATTGCCTGTGTCTTTGATTGGGTAAAGTACGTTTGATCCGGTTGTAGGAGCATTTTAGGCTCGATCATGTGTGGTGGCACTCTGAGATAAAAGGCAAGTATCTTCCGGATTAGAAGCCACACGTCCGCTGAAGACCCGCATTCCAGGCGATGGTTATCTGTGTCAGGCACACGACATCGCACGCACATAGGAGACTCGGCCAGTGCAATGTCGTGCAATCTGCTCCTTGTCGGATATTTTTCGTTGACGACGAGGTACCAGGTGGCAAGTATCTCCGTCGTGTATCTCTGTCGTGTTTTTGGTGAATCGCTCGCCACACCTTTGGCCACGTCACTTCTGGGTGTCTTCTCTCTATGCTATTCTGATGATGATTCTTCATCAGCAGGTTGTACACATCTCGTGCTGTCGATGTCCTGTTGCTGGGAAGTTCCGTGTGTATATAGCTGTATTCCAGAAAAAAATGTTTGGATGTGGGAGAGCGTAGGCGCGATGTGCCCGAGTGCGGGCGGCGGCATGCAGGACGTAGGGGCGAGTTCGTCAATGAGGTGCCCAGTGAAACTGTGCTGACGATGGGTCCATATCTTGAGCATGGTCTTGACATAGAGGGCCGTTGCTCGCGCGCGGACGTTGATAAAACCCAATCCTCCACTACAAGGGGGGAGGGTTGCATACAGTACCTTGAAGAGAAGTCCATGAGTCACAAAATATCCAAATGTCGCCTGTATTCGCTGTGCCACCACTGGAGCCATCGGTAGGATTTGCGCCATGTGAGGTATTCGCGATGCAATGTAGGTATTAATGAAAGAGACCTTTTGCACCATATCCAATGCTCTGAGAAGGTGTACACGGACGGTGACGCGGAGAACTTGTAGTAGGCGTTTGTAATTAAGCGTCGAACGTTTTTCGTAAAGGTGACGCCCAAACACCGCAATGTATCTGTCATCTGCAAAGGGCTTTCAGTTCCCTCCGGTAGCCCTCTGCCTATTTCCATGGCAAGTTCATTTTGCTGCCAGCTGCGTCCCCATATCGTTCGATCCATCTCAATGCCGACCGGATCTCTTCTTCTGAGCGACCGATGAAAACGAGATCATCCGCGTAAGCTCGGAATTGAAAGGTAGTTCCTCGTAAAGTGATCCCTGTTAGTCGTTGTTTCAGCCCACAGATGAGTGTCGCTATTGCATAGAGGATCATTGAGAGGGGGCAGCCTTGTCGTACCGAACGTAAGATAGGAATCTGACCTTCAACTCGTCCGTTCACAATCACCTTAGAAGTGTCATCATGGAGAAGATGCATGATCACTTCGGTGAATGCAGCCGGGAAAGCCATTCGATCCATTACAGCTTTCAAGAAAGAATTTCTCACATTGTCAAAAGCACAGTTGAAGTCTATGGAGACTAGTGCACTACGCAGCCGACGCTCCGAAGCAATGGCAATCACATCGCGATAGTCACTAAGGGTCGTCTGGATATTGCTATCTCCTCCCAAAGACGTTTGTTCATGTGAAATAACCTGGCGTATTATGCGCTTAATCCGTAGCGCCAAGATTCTGGTGAAGATCTTGAAGTCACTGTACAGGAGTGTGATTGGCCGATAATGTTCAGTTCGAGTACGTCCAGATGGTTTCGGTACAGGAATGATGATGCCCTCCATGAAATTCGGCAGTATGGGAATTGCTGATGATAGTATTTCGTTGTACATGTCTTTCCATCGTGAGGCCATTACATCCCTGAATGTCCTGTAGAATTCTAATGGAAAACCATCAGGCCCTGGTGATTTATTAATTTTCCCTGTAGCAAGGGATATCTTCTAAAAGTGATTCTGACGCCGCAGCATCAAGTGTGTTGGTGATGGTGTGGGTGACGTCAGCTAAAGCCTCTTCATCATGTTGCACGTCCCGATATAGTTGATGATACTGGTCGACAAAGGCACGTGCTATGGCCGCTTGTGTCGTCACTCTAGAGCCATCTGGTAGGTCTAGTGTATGTATCAGTGTTCGTCGTTTTTGAAGTCGTTCAGAAATAATGTGATACATATCTTGGCATCTCGTTCGCACCACGACACCTTCAAGTTTGTGGCGGACGAGGGTGAAAATCTGCGCTTTGGCGCGACTAATCTCTGCTTGGCGATCTGGGGATGGTGGGAGTGCAGTAAGTTCTCGAAGGAGTGTGTAGTAAAAGTCCGTTGTTTGTTGATGCCAGAGCGATCTTTCCTTACCATAACGTATTAGCGCACGTCTCAAGGCCGGTTTGACGCAGTCAAGCCACCATTGAATCGTTGACGGATACCTCCGTAACCGACGCTCACATTATGTCCAGGTACTCTCTATTAATTGTCGACACTCTTGATCTTGTAGGAGTGCCACATTTAGTTTCCATGTTCCCCGACTTCTCCACACGGTTTTTCTCCGTAAATGAACCGCACAAATGTATGCGCTGTGGTCCGAGAAGGCCGTGGGCCAGGTCTCCGCTTGTACAGTCGCTGTCACGAGGTCGGAGGAGACGTAGATGCGGTCGAGTCTGCTGGCTGAGTGGCTGGTCACGTAAGTGAAACCAGGGCGGTCACCATGTATCACCTCCCAAGTATCAGCAAGACGTAGGTGTTGTACCAAAAGGCGTAATTCGGGGCATGGAGTGTAGTTGGGTTGTTGGTCTTTCGTAGAGAGTACGCTGTTGAAGTCTCCGCCTAGGATGAGGTTATTGTAACGTCCCAAAAAGAGAGGCGTAATCTCTTCTGCATAAAACTGTGACCGTTCTCGTCTTTTATCTGTCTCAGAAGGGGCGTAGACGTTAATAACTCGTGTTCCCTGCATGTCGAAGGCAAGTCCTCGCGCCGACGGTAAGTTCATTACATTGGTGACCTCTATACCATCTCGAACGAGCGCAGCCGTTCCGCTGCCTCTCGCATCAGCAGGGGTAACATAAGCAGTGTATCCGTAAAAGTCTGGTAGAGCGTCCACTCGAACTTCTTGCATTAACGCAACATCTACGTCAGCCGCTCTGAGCATATCACGTAGTAGTTGAATTTTAACACGTGAACTGATCATGTTAAGATTGATGGAAGCCATTCTGTAAGTATGCCGTTGGTCTGCAATTAGTGGGACTCTCATTACTACTCGGGGAAGCGGCGTAGTCGCAGCAGAAGAACGACCACGTCAAGTCGCTCCCTCACTGCGCCAAACGTTTTGGATGTCGTGTGTGGCCGAGGCGGCAGTTGACGCTGCATCCTCGGCAGAAGACCCAGGGTCAATATCGTCTGCCCATGCCATCGGATGAGTGCTTGCGTCTTCCGAGGCCTTTTCTTGCGGCTGCAGTGGCCCTTCGCTGTACTCGAGGCGCCGTTCATCGTGTTGATCGTCAGGCGTCCCCTGCACACTTTGTGTGTGCGGAACTGTGTCGGGACCTGTCGTAAAGGACATGGCACAATTCGTCGTTGAATCATTGGTCACCAGGTCAGTGTGGTAGGGAGAGGCCTCGTTGTCTTGTGATGGTGTCGATGCCTCATCGGATGAAGAATTCTTTCGCTTCTTATGCCTCTTTGGAGACCGCTGTTTCCGAGAATGTGTTTCCGTGTCAGACGACGGGATTGAGTTTCGCCGATCAGGTACAAAGGCGCCCGTTGGCACTACCAACTGATCCACTTCCATTTTGTCATAGTTCTTCTCTTCGACTGTTTCCTGCACCGGTAGAGCGGGAGGGGGGACCATGTTGGTTGTCAGTCGTTCCTCCTCTTCTCGTCCTGACACCGTCATTTGTGAAAGATCCTGCGGTAGTTCAGGCTCGTGGCTCTGTCCGGTGTCTGCTCGTACTGCCGCTACATATGTAAGAGGCAGGATTGTCGATGTGGTAGCAGGCAGTGGATCCGTAGACGGAAGCTGGGCAATCCTTCGTTGTAGACAGAGCGGATATGGCCTTCTTTGCCACAACCCGAATAGGTTTCGGTTGTCCGTCATATATGACGATGGCTCTGCATCCTGCAATGTTAAGGTAGGATGGCACATGTTTAGTGAGTTCAATGCGTACCTGTTGGACTCCATTTAGCACCGGGTATGTGGAAAATTGTGTCCAATTCTCTGCAACGTGGCTGAGGACTTTTCCATATGGCCTGAGAGCAATCTCTACTTTTTCTGCCGGCAGTTCGAAAGGGAGTTCGAATATGCGAATCGTTCGGAGACCGAGACCCGCATGATCCACATTCACTGGGCCAATATTACCGTCACTGTGTCGAAATTTAGATCTGTCTTTCGCTCGATCTAATATCACGTTACATGCAGCATCATTTAATAGTTTAACGTAAACCACGCTGCTCACGATGAAGAGGTGGATTCCAATAAGGTCGGTACAAGGGATCTTTACATCTTCTCTAAGAAATCGTTCCACTTCTAGCGCTTTCGGTCGTGCATATTCGGTCGAGAAGGTGAATTTCAGTGTCGATTTCCTGTACGAGTTGGCCATGATAATCGAAAATCACTTACTCGCACTAAAGCTGTTTAAGCACGTAAACACCGCGAAGCGCACGCTGCGGCGGGACGTAAACAGGTCCCTCCTCACCGCGTCGCTGCCCGACGCAGACTTCCGGACCGCTCGGCTACTCCACCACGGCATACACGGTCTCCTTTACAGGTGAAGTACATCTTCCCAAAATTCTCCCAATAAACCGAAGTCGACTGTCCGCCTTACTCACAACTGTCCTTACATGTTCGTTCCATTTCATATCGCTCTGCAATGTTACGCCTAGATATTTGAACGACGCAACTGCATCAAGAAGCTCATTATTAATGCTGTATTTGAACATTGTGGGATTGGTTTTCCTACTCATGCGCATCACCTTACATTTTTCTACATTGAGAGCTAGCTGCCATTCTTCGCACCAACTAGAAATTTTGTCTAAGTCAATTAAAGACGAAGCCCTCCCATACGCCACACCATCATCAGCAAAAACAGCAAATTAGAAGTTACTCTGTCCATCAGATCATTTATATGAATAGAAAATAATAGCGGCCCTATCACACTCTCCTGGGGCACGCCTGACGATACACTCGTCTCAGATGAACACTCGCCGTCGAGAACAACGTACTGCGTTCTATTACTTACCAAGTCTTCCAGTCAGTTAAAAATCTCTGAATCTATTCCATATGCAACAATTGTACAATAAAGGAGCCCAACAAGTTGCACTTTGTATTAGACACTTTGTATTAGTTGGGCAACTTGTTGGGCTGCTTTATTCTACAATTATTGTAAATTTAGGACGGATGCTGCAACTTTGACAAGATACGTTTAAAATCGTCTATTCCATATGATCGTATCTTCGTTAGCAGTCTGCAGTGTGGCAACGCGTCAAACGCCTTTTTGAAATCGAGAAAATACAATCTGCCTGTAGGCCTTCATCCATGGCTCGCAAGATGTCATGTGAGAAAAGGGCAAGCTGAGTTTCACATGAACGACGTTTCCTAGACTCGTACTGATTCGTGGAAAGAAGCTTTTTTGTCTCAAGGAAATTTACTATATTCTAACTGAGAATATGCTCGAAAATTCTACAGGAAACTGATGTCAACGAAATTGGCCTGTAATTATGTGGATCAGTTCTCTTTCCTTTCTTATAAACAGGAGTCACCTGCGCTTCTTACCAATCACTAGGAAGTTTGTGATGAATTAAAGATTCGCTATCAATGCAAGCTAATAATGGGCAAATGCCGCAGAATACTCTTTGTAAAATCGAACTGGTATTCCATCCGGACCACGAGATTATTATTATTATTATTACTTTTATTTTATTTTTTTTATTTTTTTTTATTTATTTAGCTCTCTCAGCTGCTTTTCTACATCGGAAATACCTATTACTATATCCTAAATTTCGGAGTTACTACGTTAGTCAATTGATAGTACATTTGTGGGGTCCTCTTGTGTGAAAGATTTCTTAAAGGTTAAATTTAGAACTTCAGCTTTCCGTTTGCTTTCTTCTCTTAGTACCCCGGGAATGATCAACGAGTGACTGGATTGTGGGCTTTGACCCGTTAATCGATTTTACATTGGACCAGAATATGTTTGGGTTCTCGCAAAGATCTTTTGGTAAGGTAAGGCTGTTGTAATTATTGTATGCTTTGCGCATCGACCTTTTTATAGACGCACGAATCTCTACTAACTTTTGCCTGCCATCATTATTTACGTATTCTTTTTTGAACGGAGAGTGCGACAGCCTTTGCTTTCTCAGCAGCTTTCTAACATTATTATTATACCACGGTGGATCTTTTCCATCCTTAATCGACTTTACAGGCACATATTTCTCTAACCATTTATTTACAATGCACTTAAATTTAGTCCACAATTCCTCTACATCCATTGTGCCAGAACTAAACGATGTCCATCTGTTTTCTAAGTGTAATCCTAACAATTGCTTATCGGCTCTTTCTAACAAAACCACTCTCCTAGCTTTCGTTATTGGTTTATGACCTTTGGTCACCACTGACGCTATGACAATATCATGACGGTCTCTACACAGACATCGTTAATAAGGTAAGTCCTCTTCGTAGCTATAAGGTCTAAAATATTTCCATTGCGTGTGTGTTGCCGGTTTAACTGCTCAAGATAGTTTTCGGGGATGTGTCCAAAAGTAGCTTGCAAGTCTGCTTGTCAGTACCACCTGAAATGTAACTAGAGAGGTCTCAATCTATACCCTTAAGGTCGAAGTCTGCCCCGGCTAATACTGCATGGCCCGCATACTACGCACTACTTGGCGTAGACTTTCTTTAAATGATTCTAAAACTGCTACAGCATATATCTGCATAAGATCGTATTGTGATTCTACCAATTTGCAATAAGATTTCTCATACAACACCGTTATGTATGGATATATAAACGTTTCTGTTGATATTTAAAGGTTGGCAGGCAAAGACCAAAGTATTGTTCTCCAAAAAAATATTATTTGACTGAAACTAGTACAATATTTTATTTGCTTCATGATTTTTTTTTCTTTATTGGGCTTTTCAAACGCCGACATGGGCAGCTGACAGCAGCATCATATGCTGACACGGTGAACGATTGGTCTGTTTAAAAACCACCACGGTGGCTAAAAACATGTTAGGTTGACAAAGTCACGATACAATACGGAGATGGAGACGGAGGCACAATTAAAACAATACAGGCGATCCTTGTTCTGCCGGGTGCGGCGGTCGCAACATGAAAAAATAAAGGTGGCGTAGACGATGCACTTCACAACACAGACGAATAACTTTTGAAAAACGCTGAATGATTTAATCTCTGCCACATATTATAATAATAACTTAAAACGTTACCAGATTTTAATTATATTCAAAACAACATTTTGATTAAATAAGAAGAAAGTTACCAAAAATTAAATGCTAATTAAACGAGAACGAATGTATGACAGCACAACCTTATACTTCGTGTATAATTTATACCACAGATGCTGATCATCTGCATGCCTAAAGTCGCAGCATTGTATAGCAGACAGATTAAATTGCCCCTCTTTTGACAGATATTAATTGTGTAAAAGGAATTTTTTGTATTGTTTATGGGACTTAACTACGGGGTCGTCAGTCCCTAAACTTACAAACTACTTATGAACTACTTACGAACTAGGACGGCACAAATATCCATGCCCGAGGGGGGATTCGAACCCCCGACCGTAGTGGCCGTGCAGACCGTGACTGGAGCGCCTCAGTCTCCTCGGCCACCGGGGCCGGCTAAAACGAATTGTTAGTTTCGACGTTTTGGATCTAATTTTCGAGTTTGTATTTTATTGAAATAAGTACCCCTACAGGCTATCAGTGCTTTTTAATACTCGTATTAATGATATTTAGCTTCGATTTCGTTTCTCTAACTTAATTGTTTCGCAAAATCTTAGGCTTTAAATTGACGTTCTTAGCCATATTGTGCAACTGGGGAAATGACGCCATGGTGGGGTATTTAGGCACAATGAAGTGTAATACAGATGCATACATTTTGTGAAATGGGCACTTGCAGAATGTAGAAAACGCAGTAGTTTTTAAGTGCCAAAAACTATATTTCTGACTTTTGCAGTGTCTTAAGTCTAAATTATAAAATCTTCTTTCATTCCAATTGTACATCGACAAATACTTGAAGCCTTCTAAATGTCTAATACAGTAGAGTGATAAGTATAAATTAGAACAGTTGTAATACTTATATACTACTACTCATTCATTGTGTAGCTTTATCCTTGATTTTCAAATGTATGGCGTCATTATCTCGGAAACCAGGGTACTGGCGCCACTGCGTATACTTTCACAATATATTTTTAACAATAAAACTTAACAAAATACATAGCTGAAAAAATCAGCTGGCGATGCTGTGGTATTATTCTGTACGAAAAAAAAAACCACACTTTTAATAGGGCCTAAGGTAAAAAATCTGGTTTCCCTTAAGGCGGCGCCATCCCCCTGGTCTCCCCTATATGATATTTGTCTGAACGCTTTCGATTTTTTACGATTGCTGACAACTTATGACTTGAGCCACATGTGGTAGTGCGGAAGGTATTTTTGATTTACTAATCCCTACAGCGATTAATTTTGTTCTGAAAATTGGCCTTATTCTGTATGTCATGTTCAAATAATTTACGGGAATATATATGGGCAACGTCTTCGACAACAGCCAGTTATTCGGGAGGTGAACGCCCGTCATTTTCAAGTAATAACAGAAAAGACTCCTCTTCAAATCTACAATCTTTTTCAATAACAGTTCATTCTTTTATCAACTACGCAAAAAAAATTTCGAAATCCATAGAAAAAATCGCACGGACGTGTTTTATGGCCCACTTTAATTTGTAGTTTTATAAGTTTTTGCAAACATTTTGGACCAAAATAATAATGTAAATAATAATTAATTAATTAATAAGAGTGTCTGAAACCGTTTTAGGAAAAAAAAAATAGGTAGTGGCGGGTTTCGAACCACCGACCGTTCGCGTCACAGTCCAGCACCTTGCTCGCTACGATACGGCTATAAATTAAAGCAGGTTTTCTTTAATGTCATACTATTGATGGGCGTTGTTGACTGATGTTAATATGGCATTTGTAGACGTTAGATTATCATTTATCGTACGAAGAACGATGTGTTTTTGTTAATTCCTCAGTGTGCCGTTGCTTTGAAATGGCAACGTGTAAGTTACAATAAGAAAATCATCAAATACGCGAAGAATTCACGTGACATCTCCGAACGGCTGGTTTTCGTTAATTCAATGGAGGGTGTCAAACCTCCGTTATTTTTGCAAATATGTCTCAAACATAAGGGGGATAAGTTGTAGAGAATTTTCTCCTCTACCAATTTGGTTATTCAATTTTCGTGTTAGATGAACGGTTCGTTTGCAATTACAATTATATTACAAACGGCTTTTTTTGGTTTTACTACCGTATTTTTTGTCCGAAAAATTTGAAAAAGGGAGGTTCTGGTCTCTGGCGGCCTACAATCATGTCTGTCATGCTGATCGGTTGAACGGTTCGTCTTAAAAACAGGGAACACGTTACGGACAGACAGACAGACACATTCCAAAATCGCTGTTATTTTTGCAAATATCTTTGAAACGCTACGAGATATGAAAAAAACATAAGAGAGCAAAGTTATAGAGAATTTTCTCCTCTACAAATCCGGTTATTCAATTTTTGTGTCGGATGAATAGTTAAGCCGTTATTTTCATTTAAATGTCGAGCTGTCTAAAGACGATCGTGAAGACCCACTTTTAGTGTTACTACCGTAACCTAAAGTAGGCCAAAATTGTAAGTTTGTTCAAAAAATGTTCAAATGTTTGCATAGCTTATGGGACTTAACTACGGGGTCATCAGTCCCTAAACTTACAAATTACTTATGAATTAGCTAACACTATGGACGGCACAAATATCCATGCCCGAGGGGGGATTCGAACCTCCGACCGTAGTGGTCGTGCAAACAGTGACTGGCGCGCTTCAGTTTTGAAACCACAAACACTATACACCAATATGTTACTGGAAGAGCTGCAGCTGTTCTCAAAGCCTTACTAACAAATAAACGTTGTTTCTATGTTAGGTGTTTATGTTATTTTGGCCACACCTGTATATTGGACTCATATCAGGTCGAGCAAACAGCAGATACCGAAAGTATAAGAGTTGCGGCTCCTTACAGGTCAACACGAAGTGCGTGCGGCAAGATAAGGTAATGACGTCATTATGTAAATTCTGCGCGAATACTTTATGTAAATACTGGTATCTCTGTTTGCTTAGTAATAACCTCATACTCCACTACTTTTCCGTTGTAATGACTACGACGTCGACGGAACGTTAAACAATAATCTTCCTTCTTCCTTCTCAGGTTTCCGAATATACGAGTAAATTTAGAGAATACCAAAGCTTCCTACAGATAATAAATGTAAGAACATGTTATAGATTATTTGTGGTTTCTTTTCGCCATTCTGCTGCATCATAATTAAATCCCAAGGATATCTCTGGAGACACCGTAACAACACAGTATAATATAAACAGTAACGACACTCACTGCTGTGAAATTTGTTACCAACTGACAATTGCAACGACAGTAGCGCTCCTAGTGGTGGACAAGGTACCCTAAGAGAAATGTTTGTTTGTAATTACTTTTCTATGTAATTAACCAAATTGTTTCTGTAATTTTTGTATTCCAAACATTAGTAAAATATCGAGAGTTATCTATATCTACATGGGATACTCTGCAAATCACATTTAAGTGCCTGGCAGAGGGTTCATCGAACCACCGTTATACTATTTTATCTCCCATTCCATTCTCGAATAGCGCGCGGGAAGAAAGAATACCTGAATATCGCCGTTCGAGCTCTGATTTCTCGTATTTTACTCTGATTGTCATTTCTACCTATGTAAGTGGGAGCCAACAATATATTTTCGTATTCGGAGGAGAATGTTGGCGATTGGAGTTTCGTAAGTAGCCTAAGGCGCAGTGATAAGCGCCGTTGTTGTATTGATTCCCATCCCAGATCCTGTATCATTTCCGTAACGCTATCACCCCTGAATCGTCACAATACGAAACGAGCTGCCCTTCTTTGGACTCTTTCGATGTCCTCCGTCAAACCCACCTGATAAGGATCCCACACTGGGCAGCAATACTTCAAAAATGGACGGACAAGCTTAGGGTATGCAGTTTCTTTAGTAGTTCTGTTACATCTTTTAAGGGCTCTGCCAATAAAACACTGTCTCTCGTTCGCCTTTTCCTCGAAATTATCTACGTGTTCTTCCCAATTTAAGTCTGAAGTAATAGTTATTCCCAGGTATTTTGTGGAGTTTACGGCCTTCACTTCTGATTGATTTATCTTGTAAATAAAGTTTTAACGGATATCTTTTTGGACTCATGTGGACAACTTAATACTTCTCAATATTTAGAGTCAATTGCCAATTTTTACACCATAGTGATATCTTATTTAGATCGTTCTGCAGTTGGTTTTGATCTTCAGATGATTTTACTAGGCGGTAAATGACGGCGTCATCTGCAAACAACCTAAGACTGCTACTTAGATTTTCCCTAAATCGTTTATGTAAATAAGGAACAGCTGAGGACCAATAACATTATCCTGTGAAACGCCCGATATAACCTCTGTTTTAGTTGGTGCTTTACCATCGATTACTACGAACTGTGTCCTCTCTGACAGGAAATCCCCTATCCAATCACAAATTTGGGGCGATATACCATAACCACGCAATTTGATTAAAAGCTGTTTGTGAGGTACGGTGTCAAAAGCCTTCTGGAAATCAAGCAGTACGTAATTAATTTGGAAACACTTGTCGATAGCATCCAACACTTCGTGTGAGTAAAGAGCTAGTTGTGTTTCGCATCTATGATATTTTCTAAATCCGTGTTGACCTTGGGCCAATATATCATTCTGTTCGAAATAATTCATAATATTTGAATACAGGATATGTTCCAAAACCCTGCTGCAAATTGACGTCAATGAAATAGGCCTGTAGTTTAGTGGGTTACTCCTACTGCTTTTCCTGAATATAGGTGTGACCTGTGAAACTTTCCAATCTTTTGGTACAGATCCTTCCATGAGAGAGCGGTTGTATATGGCTGTTAAGTAACGAGCTATAGCTTCAGCATAATCAGATAGAAATGTAACGGGTATACAGTCCAGATCAGAAGACTTGTTCTTGTTAAGTGATTTTAGTTGCTTCACTACTCCGATGATATCTACTTCTGTGTTACTCATTACGGCCTCTGTTCGGAATATTGGTTTCGTCTTCTTTGGTGAATGAGTTTCTAAAAGCTACGTTTAGTCACTCTGCTTTAGTAGCGCTGCATCGGCAGGATCGACATTACAATCACGTAGTGAGTATATTACATAATATTATTTTTAATTCAACTTTTTAATATTGGATCATAGTAGTTTTCAGCTGGTAACGAATTTTCATACTGTATTATTTTTACTCAACTAATAATAATAACATTTTATTACTGCGTCATAGTAATTTGCTGCTAGTTGAGGGTTTTCAGTGTGCTTTGGAAATCCAGAGTGTATGAGAATCCTTGCAATATTAAGGAGTGATGCATCAGCTTTCACGGTTTCGTACTCGTACACGACAACACGTCGCCACAAATTACACACTGAGATTTATTATTCATGACAGCAAACACATACTGATACTTGTAGTCATAAAGTCTTTTCTTTCAGTTTTGATTTTTTTCCGCTACTGCAACTTTCTACATCTGCGTCTACATGGGATACTCCGCAAATCACATTTAAGTGCCTGGCAGAGGGTTCATCGAACCACCGTTATACTATTTTATCTTCCATTCCATTCTCTAATAGTTCGCGGGAAAAAAGAACACCTGAATCTCTCCGTTCGAGCTCTGATTTCTCGTATTTTATTCTGATGATTATTTATACCTATGTAAGTTGGAGTCAACAATATATTTTCGCATTCGGAGGAGAATGTTGGCGATTGGAGTTTCGTAAGTAGCCTAAGGCGCAGTGATAAGCGCCGTTGTTGTATTGATTCCCATCCCAGATCCTGTATCATTTCCGTAACGCTATCCACCTGAATCTAGACAATAAGCAACGAGCTGCCCTTTTTGGACTCTTTCGATGTCCTTCGTCAAACCCACCTGATAAGGATCCCACACTGGACAGCAATACTCCATAAATGGACACACAAGCGTAGTGTATGCAGTTTCTTTTGTAGTTCTGTTGCATCTTTTAAGGGTTCTGCCAATAAAACGCAGTCTTTGGTTCGCTTTTCCCACGACATTATCTACGTGTTCTTTCCAATTTAAGTCTGAAGTAATGGTAATTCCTAGGTTTTTTATGGAGTTTACGGCCTTCACTTTTGATTTATCTTATAAACAAAGTCTAACGGATTTCTTTTCGTACTCACGTGGACGAGTTCACACTTCTCATTATGTAGAGTCAATTGCCAATTTTTACATCATAGTGGTATCTCATTTAGATCGTTCTGCAGTTGGATTTGATCTTCAGATTATTTTACTTGACGGTAAATGACGACGTCATGTGCAAACAACCTAAGACAGCTACTTAGATTTTCCCTAAATCGTTTATGTAAATAAGGAACAGTATAGGACCAATAACATTATCCTCTGGAACTCCCAATAACCTCTGTTTTAGTTGATGCCTTACCATCGATTACTACGAACTGTGCCGCGGTGGAGTAGCCGAGCGGTGTAAAGCGTCTCGCTGCGGAGCGCGCGGTTGCTCGCCGTGGAGGTTCGAGTCCTCCCTGGGGCATGGGTGTGTGTGTGTGTGTATGTGTGTGTGTTGTTCTTAGGTTAGTTTCAAATGTTCAAATGTCTGTAAATCTATCGGACCAAACTGCGTGGTCATCAGTCCGTAGCTTACAAACTACTTAAACCTAGGTAAACTAACCTACGGACAAACACACACACCCATGCCCCAGGGAGGACTCGAACCTCCACGGTCAGCAACCGCGCGCTCCGCAGCGAGCTGCTTTAGACCGCTCGGCTACTCCACCGCGGCTAGTTTAGTTTACCTAGGTTTAAGTAGTTTGTAAGCTACGGACTGATGACCACGCAGTTTGGTCCGATAGATTTACAAACATTTGGACATTTGAACTACGAACTGTGTACTCTCTGACAGGAAATCCCCAAGCTAGTCGGAAATTTGAGGCGATATACCATTTGATTAAAAGCCGTGAGTGGTTGCGAAGGTGTTAGATACGTCTCAGAAAGAAAAGTAAATACTTTGGCTTTGGAATCACTCACATAGCTCTATGACGGACGTAGGGGGTCGCCGTACATTTTTACTCTGAAAGGGGGTCACGGGTTTGAAAAGGCTGTAAAACACTGATCTATAGGGAATACGAAGAGCCATTGGGAGGCCAGAGAGAGTAGCCAGCGACGGCACATTTGAGTGTGTGGCGCCGCCTTGACAGGGGATCGACCGTGGCCTTTTATTTCCCAGCCAGCGAGAAGGCAGCGTCGCCTTGCCTGGCGTTGCCTCGCGTTGCCTCGCCCGTCGCGCCTGACCTTGCCTCTGACTCTCCACTTGTCGAGCGTCGCCCGCGGCACAGCTGTTTCTGGACCCCGCCGCAGTACCGCTGGCGGCGCCACGCTCGACTCTGCGGACCCGTCAAAAGACGACTGACCCTGTTTTCGTCGTTTAATATAGCGTCCGCGTACATTTTTACAACTTCTGAGATTCTTCATCATGACATAAATCCGCTAACACAAAAATTGTGGTACATATAACTAATTTATTCGTACAAGAAGGTCAATGAAAGTTACTAATTCGAAAGATTGTTTGTCGTAGATTTCACGAATATAAATATTATGTGTGCATTTAGCCATTAAAAGCGCTAAAAGGAAGTCTGCAGTATTAAAATAAGTGAATATCGAAACATGGAATGCTCCCAACTCACTTTTTTGTGCCGTTCAAATGCTTCCTTTTCGCAGTGATTAATGGTTAAAGCAAATGGAAGTTTTCATATGAATGCCGATATAAAGGATGATGCGCCGGGAGAGGCATCTAGCGGTCCTCGGGTGGGACTACGAAGTCGACATGTTGTCAGCTCTGGAATTCTGAAAATCGCAGTATCGAAATAACATTATTTCTTGGCGTTGGATAAATCTACGACCACCGAAATTGTAGTTCCATTTCAAATATTAGGCTAATGAAAGTTATATTATAATTCGAAAATGGCATGAGAAGTATATACTTCCGTTTTTATTTGTTGTTATTGTGTCAGGCATTTTCCTTAACACGTAAAAGATACCGTTTCATACCTCCCAATGGCGGTTAAATTTTACCAAATATCCCAGCGGCCTCCTATGATAATGTTGTCAACAGATGCTGAATAGTGAGAATCCTGTGAGTCTTCATTTTAGCCAATCGCTTGACAACGCTCACGTTTTCTCATGGAATCTTCGCTTTACGAGGGCAATTATTTTTACTGAGCGGACGAGGGTACGTATAAGAAACTGTCAACCATAAAGCAGGAACATTATTTGTTTACTTCATGGTCTGTACGACACAGTAATCGAGTCATTCTATGTGGTTCAAACAAATGGGCAAAGATTTTCTATCGTGTTGTTGATGTTGCCAACATAATCACGTGAGGCCGCCGACATGATACGTAAAATTTTACCCCCAGTGACCATTGTAAACACAATTGGTCGATTTCGACCACAGGCAATACTAGTCTGCATAAATACTCTGCAACACACATCCAACCGGTTTTATGATACTTCTCTACCGTTACATTCTCTAATACCGCGCGGGAAAGAGAAACACCCTAAATCTTTTCGTTTTTCGTCTGATTTCTCTTATTTTACAGTGATGATCATTTCTCCCTATGTAGGGCGCTAACAAAATATGTTCGTAATCGCAACAGAAAGTTGGTGAAAAATTTTTCTCAAATCTCAGTTCGGCGAATAACGCCTTTCTTTTAATGATTTCCACTCTCACCCCTACGCAATAATACAAAACGAGCTGGCCTACACTGAACTTTCTCTAAATCGTCCGTCACTGGCACTTGGTGAGGATCCCACAATGGGCAGCAATACTCCAAAATCGAACGCACAAATGTTTGTGTAGGCTGTTCGTTTAGTAGAACTGTTGCACCTTCTAAGTGCTCTGCCAATGAAACGTAGCCTCTCGTTCGCCTTCCCTACAATATTTTTTATGTGTTCCTTCCAATTCAAGTTGTTCGTAACTGTCATTCTCAGGTATTAAGCTCAATTTAGATTTGAATGGTTTATCGTATAAATGAAGTTCAACGCGTTTCTTTTAGTGCTCATACGGATGACTTCACATTTTTCATTGTTTAGGGTCAGTTGCCAATTTTTGCACCATGCAGATATCTAAAACATTTTGTAGTTGCTCTTGACCTTCGGGTGATTTACTAATAGATAATAGACAGCATCATTTGCGAACAGTCTAAGAGGGCTAGTCACAGTCTCCAGCCGCGGCGTATTAGCCGCGCGTACTGGAGCGCCGTTTTGCGCTGCACGCGGCTGTCCGCCGTCGGGGGTTCGAATCCCCCCTCGGGCATGGATGTTTGTGTAGTCTTTAGTATAAGGTAGTTCATAAGTAGTTTGTAAGTTTAGGGACTGATGACCCCGCAGTTAAGTCCCTTAAGCTTTACAAACATTTGAACACTGTCTCCTAAATCAGATAGAGCGACGTTTAAGTTTTTGGCACTAATATTTTTTGACATTTTTTTTCCGCGTAGTATCATCAATAGAACTTATACATATTACTTCGGTTACTAAATTACTTCATTAGTTATTTACTTTCGATCGATATACTTGTGAATCGAAATATCGAGTTATATGTTCCTTGAAATCGATGTTCCGATCTATTTAACCGTGGTTCCTCTTTTTTGCATTATCACTTAACACATTGTTTTTGTGCCATACACAGCGACTAAGGTTATTTGTATAATCATCCAGATAAGCCTATTTAAATAATCTATTGCTTTCCCAGCAAATCATCACACTGGCTAATTTACAAATATGAAATAGAAACATTTAAACCTCCCGGCTGTTTCAGGTCACTGAATTAGCCTACATCGAATGGCAAAGTTGCGCCTGGCTGGGACACGAACCCGGATTACCCGCTTTGGACCAACAGTCGCCTTAACCTATTGGGGTATCCGGACACGTTCCCCGACCTGCCCAAAATCCCAGCTTATTGCACACTACCATTGTAGAGACCATGTCCGTTATTTCCACTTGCACGCAGATTTATCTGTATTCCTGCAAGAGTTGTTGCCATGGTCTCCAACATCAACCCTTGCAGGTATACAGATAAACCTGCAAGGGATCCGACATATTTGTGTATCTGTGCATAAATGGTCGTTTGCTTATTCGAGGTATATATACAATTACAGATAATATCAATGATTTTCATTTAATTCCTTTTCATTGTGGCCATAACGTGGAATACGTCTTTTAGTGACAGTATTATATTATTAATTTAGCCTAAGACAAAGAAATATATTTTGTAAGATAAGTCTGTCATAGGTAAAGTTATGTCTTTATTTTAGTCATGTTGTAAGACCACCGTTATTTGTAAAATTAATTCTAGCTGAAAGGAACCAGTTAAAAGCTTACTTTAAACATATACTTCTGGCCATAAAGACCAGTTAAAGGATTCGCGTGAACTACGGACTACTTCCTGCAACAGAATCTTGCTCCCCGGCCCCAACTTTAGAACTGACTCAAAATTTATTTTAGCAGCAGGAAGACAAAGAGACGGTGGCCGACACACGTCGTAGATCACGAGAATTACACACAATCATTACTATACAAGTCACCGCGAACTACACCGTTTCATGAAGGGGGCTAAGAGAACATTTATGGCGCAACGGAATTAAAATACGATAATCTGCATCTGAATTTGTTCCCAGCACTGGTGAAAAACAACATTAAATAAAAAAGGGAGGATATTCATAAACTAATATTCATAAGTAGGATAAAATTTCACTGACAGTAAATTATTTATTCAGTTCAAACCTGCGCAAATGGAGGAACCAATTTTGTTAACCAATAAAAATGCATCCCATTGATAATTAACCTAAAGTAATCTGAACTGAACATCGTCGGGGGAGGGATTTACAATTAACAAGCATTCAGCCCCTCACACGCGCGAAGCAAAGCGAACCTCACCCAACTCAGCGTGCTGATACGAAGCAGAAGCAGGCGCCACTATCGTAGGTGAAATTCAGCGAACCAGGATGTACCACACAACACGAGGAAAATAGACATCAAAGGTGGTTCTGGACTGTCGTTATTTACTTGAGATGGTACGCGATAATAGCCAGATTAATTTCCATTTAAATCACACCGAGAGCATGCAAACTTACTGAGACACACGGCACGTGTCTGCTACATTAAAAAAAAAAAAAAAAAAAAAAAAAAAAAAAGTTTTTAGAACTTATGGGACTTAACTACGGGGTCATCACTCCCTAAGCTTACAAACTACTTACGAACTACCTAAGACTAATGACGGCACAAATATCCATGCCCGAGGGGGGATTCGAACCCCCGACCGTAGTGGCCGTGCAGACCGTGACTGGAGTGCCTCAGTCCCCTCGGCCACCGCGGCCGGCGCTACATCACATATTCGCACCCCACTGAAGGTGAAGTGCTTAAAGATCGTATTCATTTCAACAAAAATCAACGGAATCATAGATCAAGAAGCAAGAACACACAATAGTAAGGCACTGGTGTGTGAGCAGTGGCGAGAACTCAAGTGACTAGCTATATACAAATGAAGTCGGAGTTCGGAGCCACATGGTTCCGAAAACCAGTGAAAAATACAAAAATTCAATTCCGAAAAATAAAGAAAAATAGCTACGGCATGCAACCCTTAGAAATGCGTAGGATGTTATAAGGAAGCTAATAAAGGAGGTAGTACCAGGCTAGAAGAGAAGTTACTGACAGAGTCTGAATGCAAAATACAAGTATGGAAACGAAACAGCAATTTAAAATAGACGGAGAGGAGATCGCGATGTACTAATGGAAATCAGAAAGATACATGCATAATTTCCTGCCTGAAGGGCATAGAAACAGACACAGGAATAGCTGAAGGCTGTGTTCAAAGAACACACCACGTGGGGTATATATCACTCGCTGAAGGAGGAAACGGAAAAGAATGTTTCACATACACTACACGAGATAAAAAAATATCCCGCTCATTAGTCGCGTCCCATAAAGATAGAAAGAAACTAAACAGAGTTCGTACACTGCCAGCTGGTCTCACAAAGGTTACCGATACCCGGCCGTTATCAAACCGAATTCGTTGCATATTCACCGCGTTTACCTAGGTAAAATTACCGACATGAAATCGAATACACTTCCGTACATGATCGGAGAAACTTATTCCGAAAAATGAACCTAAGTTCTGAAGGCTAACTTGAACTAACCAGACAACTAATCGCTACGACCTCAAGGGAGGAAAGAAAATCAGAACGTCTTATCAGGTCGACGCACAGCCACAGAGTGAAGAGACCGCCAGGGAATCGCCCGCCACCACCGGAATTCGGTAAAAACCCAAAAAACCGAGGTGGTGGGGACAGCCTAGACTCGCACGTCCTACCGAGGCTCACTACCGGGCATTGCCAACCCAACTTGTAACCAAAGAGTGCAGGAACCTCTTTGGTAGCATCAAAAGCAGAAGTTGGTAACGACTACCTATCGACACGAAGCCAGAGAGACATGAAAATTATCATACATACATTCAGACTGTCATGCTAGAAGATTCTCATACATGCACGTACAGAATGAAGCACGTACTCATTCTCACAGGGACAGTGGCGTCACAGAGAAACCGCTCATATTGTCACATTCATAGACACAATGATAAATTATTAACATAACAAAATCCCAGCAATATTAACACATTATTACAGAAACTAACATTTAAAAACATGAAATGAGATGCTATTCCTCTTGCCTCCCAGCGAAAGGGGTTCTCGTTTAGAAAAAGAAAAAAAATAGTCTAGTGAACTTGGATAAATTACAAATTTAAAAACCTAGGGAAGACGGCAAACAATGTATTTTTTAAATTTTTGTGTCAACAAAAGTACTCTTAAGAATGATTAGGTCCAAAAGAAAGTATATGTGTGTAGACATATGTTTTTAGCTGCTGTTCGGAAGATGCTACGATTATACCGTTGTTGTTGTAGTTGTGATCTTCAGTCTGCAGACTAGTTTGATGCAGCTCTCCACGCTATCCTTTTGAATCTGCTTACTGTATTCGTCCCTCGGTCTCCATCAACGATTTTTACCCCACACACTTCCTTCTAATGCTAAGTTGACAATTGCTTGCTGTCTCAAAATGCGTTCTACCAATCTATCCCTTCTCTTAGTCACGATACGCCAGAAATTACTTTTCTCCCCAATTCGGTTAAGCACCTCCTCATTAGTCACGTGATCTACCCATCCAATCTTCATTACTTCGAACATCAGAAGTCATCTTGCTACCCAAATAACAAAACTCACCTTCTACTTTTATTGCCTCAGTAGCTAATCTAATTCCATCAGCATCGCCTGATTTTCTGACATTCCATTCCATTACCTTACCTTTTACTCTTATTAATGTTCATCTTATATCGTCCTATCAAGACACTGTCTATTCCATTCAATTGGTCTTCCAGATTGTATGCAGTCTCTGACAAAATTACTATGTCTTCAGCAAACTGGAAAGTTTGTATTCCTTCTCCCTGAACTTTAATTACCCGTCCAAATTTCTCCTTGCATTCCATCACTGCTTGCTCAACGTACAGATTGAACAACAATGGAGAAAGGCTACAACCCTGTCTTACTCCCTTCTCAACCTCTGCATCCCTTTCGTGCCTTTCGAATCGAGTAACCGCTGTCTGGTTTTTGTGTAAGTTGAATATAACTCTTCGCTCCCTTCGTTACCTTCAGAATTTGAAAGAGTTTATTTCCATAGACATTGCCAAAAGCTTTCTCCAAATCTACAAATGCTAAAAACGTAGGTATGCCTTTCCTTAGCCTATCTTCTAAGGTAAGTGGAAATGTATTGCCTGCCGTGTTCCTACATTTTTTCTAAATCCAAACTGATCTTCCACGAGGTCAGATTCCACAAGTTTTTCCATTCTTCTGTAAATAATTCGTATTAGTATTTTGCAACCATGACTTATTAAACTGATAGTTCTGTTATTTCCATAATTGTCTACATCTTGATGTCGCAGGTTATTTCCCCTATCTCATACATCTTGCCAGGTGGAACAATTTTTTCACAACTGGCTCTCCTAACGGTATCAGCAGTTCAGACGGAATATCATTTACTCCAGGCGCCTTGTTTCGACTCAAGTCTTTCAGCGCCCTGTCAAATTCTTCTCGCAGTATCATATCTGGCCGCGGTGGAGTAGCCGAGCGGTCTAAAGCGCCTCGCTGCGGAGCGCGCGGTTGCTCGCCGTTGGAGGTTCGAGTGTTCCCTGGGGAATGGGTGTGTGAATTGTCCTTAGGTTAGTTTACCTCAGTTTGGTCCGATAGATTTACAAACATTTGAACATTTTAGTATCATATCTCCTCCCTCGTCTTCCTCCACTTCGTCTTCCATTTCTAGAATACTGCCTTCAAATTTATTTCATTTGTATAGGTTCTCTATATATTGCTTCCACAGTTCAGCTTTCCCCTCTTTGCTTAGTACTAGTTTTCCGTCTGACATATGTCTGCATTATTGTAATTTTTTTCTTATGTAATAGTTTTATTGTTGTTGTTGTTGTAGTCTTCAGTCCAGAGACTGATTTGATGCCGCTTTAGACACTAGCCTGCCCTGAGCAAGCCTCTTCATCTCCTCGTAACAACAGCAAACAACATCCATTTGAATCTACTTACTCTCTCTGCGACTTTTTCCCCAACCACTTGCCTCCAATGCCAAATTAATGATTCTTTGATGTCTATGTCCTACCAATCGATCCCTTCTATTAGTTGAGGTATGCCAGAAATTCCTTTTCTCCTCAATTCTGTTCAGTACATCTTCATTAGTTACCCAATTACCCACCTAATATTCGTCATTCTTTTGTAGCACCACATTTCAAAAGCCTCTAACATCTTTCTATCCGAACTATTTATTTTGCAAGTTTCTCTCCAGTGCAAGACAACATTCCACAGAAATGCCTTCAGAAAAGACGTCCTTACATTTAAACTAATATTTCATATTAGTTCAAAAATGTTCAAATGTTTGTAGAACTTATGGGACTTAACTACGGGGTTATCAGTCCCTAAGCTTACAAACTACTTATGAACTACTTAACACTAAGGACGGCACAAATATCCATGCCCGAGAGGGGATTCGAACCCCCGACCGTAGTGGCCGTGCAGACCGTGACTGGAGCGCCTCAGTCCCCTCGGCCACCGCGGCCGGCTTCATATTAGTAAATTCCTCTTTATCAAAAACGCTTTTTTTCCATTGCCATTCTGCATTTTACATCCTATGTACTGCGACTTTCGTATATTATTTTACTGCCCACATAACAAAACTCATCTTCCACCTTTATTGTTTCATTACCTAATCTAATTACTCCAGCGTCGCCTGATTTTCTTACACTGCATTCCATTACCTTTGTTTTGCTCTTGTTAATGTTCACCTTATCCGCTCCCTTCAACACGCTGTCAATTACATTTAATTGCTCTTCCAGGTCCTTTGCTGTCTCTGAAAAAATTACTTCATTAGCAAAACGCAATGTTTTTATTTCTTCGCCCTTCTCCAAATTTTTCCTTGCTTACCTTCACAGCTTACTCTATGTACAAATTGAATAACCTGGAAGAAAGGCTTCAACCCTGTCTTACTCCATTCCTAACCAATGCTTCCCTTTCATGCCCTTCGATTCTGATAACTGCTGTCTGGCTTTTGCATGAGTTGTAAATTACCCTCCTTTCCCTGTATTTTAGCCCGGCTGACTTCAGAATTTGAAAGAGTGTATTCCAATCAACATTTTCAATAGCTTTCTGCAAATCTACAAAAGCTAGAAATGTAGAGTTGCCTTTCCTTAATCCATCTTCTAAGGCAAGTCCTAAAGTGAGTATTGCCTCCCGTGTTCCTACATTTCTCCCGAACCCAAACTGTTCTTCCCCGAGGTCGGCTTCTCCCAGCTTTTCCACCCTTATCTAAATAATTCGTGTTAAAATTTTTCAATTATGACTTATTACACTTATGGTTCTTTAATTTTCACACATGTCTGCCCTGATTTCTTTGGAATGCTCATTATCACATTTTTCTTAAAGTTTGAGGGTATTTCGCCTGTCTCATACATCTTACAAACTATGTGAAACAGTTTAGTCATGTCTGGCTCTCCCAGAGACTTCAGTAGCTCTGAGGGAATGTCATCTACTCCAAGGGCCTTGTTCCGACTTAGGTCTTTCAGATCTCTGTCAAATCCATCTCTCAGTATAGTATCTCCTATTTCATATCTCTCTACTTCATTATTATTGTACTTCACGCACCAGTTGTCAATAATAAAATATATATGTCAACACGACATGTTTCGGGACGTCATTATCCCATTATCAAGTTCTGTAAAACAGGGAAACGTAGAATAATAAGGGCATTATATACAAACGACTCTACCGTAAATATTCCAATGAACCGTAACCTCCTACCTACCATAAAACTCATTTGCTGCCAGGAAGCATCGTTAAACACAACAGCTGTGCATATATATGGTCAAAAATAAAAATTTGCGCAATACCACATGTTTCTCAGATGGCAGCAAGTTGTGCCCTAAAGGACAGCTGATCCAACTTCAGAAATTGTCCATACGCTTAATCGCTGTCATTGGTGGCCAAAGATATATTCTAGTCAAGATACCTATTATTTATTCATAAAATCAGTCACGAAATTAAAGGTTTTGTAACGGAACTACGCTATACATTTTTCAGTGACGTTAAAAGTAAGAAGTCGATATTTAATACATGCACACTCATCAGTGTTTCTCAAGAAGGAGGTTGCTAAAATGTGCCCAGTAGTGGTTTTTAGATAGTTCTGTCTTTTCGTTGAGCATGCTGCTGGAATCCTCTCTCAACGCACAAAAGATCTCAATTTCTTCGAGATTTGGTAACAACCAACCTTTGTCCTCATAGTGCCTCATACTCCCTCTACTTCCTCTTTGCTTCCTGCAATATTGCCTCCAAAGTCATTTCCTTTGTAGAGTCCCTCTATGTACTCTTTCGGCTTTCCTTTCTATGCTGAGAACTGGTTTTCGTTTCGATTTCTTGATATTTATTCAGCTGCTTTTCTTGTTTCCAAATGTCCTTTTATTTTCCTGTAGGCGGTATCTATTTTTCCCCTATTCTTCTATAGACTTGTTTTTGCCTTCTAGTCACTCCTGCTTAGCCATTTTGTACTTCCTGTCAATCTGATTTCTTAGTTGTCTGTACTCGATTTTAAATAGATTTAACGAATGAAAAGTGT
This sequence comes from Locusta migratoria, assembly GCA_026315105.1. NCBI lineage: Eukaryota > Metazoa > Arthropoda > Insecta > Orthoptera > Acrididae > Locusta > Locusta migratoria. The sequence goes on from CM048749.1 coordinate 363,314,773, forward strand.
CCGCAATTTTCACTCTAAAATGTAGCAAGTATCCTTTCTTCTATTTCAAAATATGGTGACACCATGCCCTTCAGGTAGGTGCAATCCTGTGGGTGTCAGCAGCTGAACTGTTTTGTATCCTCGTCTCGGGATGCTGCTCTGTGTACGGAAAATTCTGGAAGTCGGCCTTGTCTAGCTGCGATTGTGAGCAAGGTGTGCAACTGAAAGAAGCGATTGGTTCACATACAATAGCACCAAAAAGTATTGACACACATGCGTATTTATCGTTGCTGGTTACAAACGTCGCACCTTCCGGTACATAGCACATGTACGTGCTACCTCACATACCAGAGTGCCTAATATGAACAAAGAAATGCAATGTTAAGGGCGAACATGTATCTCCTCTGCACACACAAAGTACTGGCACAGAGCGTGGCTTCTCGGTATATTGCTGGGTGTTCAGGTACCGGAACGCCATCTGCTGACGCAATAGACACTGCGTGTTGTTGACGGCCAAGTCGCTAGTATGTTGTTGCATTCCGCGATAGTGATCAGCATGGTGCCGACGAAGAAGGAACATTCAGTGGCGTTGCTTCAGAGAGTGGTACTGCTCCATTCACTAAGGAGAAACCATCGACAAATCGGAACAGAGGTGTCTGTTAGCTACACCATGGTACACAATTCATAAATATAAACAGACTGGAACAATAGTGATTCAGTGTCGTCCTGGACGTCCAAAAGTGCTTACATCCCGAGAGCGTCGCCGCACCATCGCACTTGCTCGGTAGGAACCTGCTACAAGTGCAGCAACTATTGCTGAGGTTGTTCAGACAACGTCGAACAAGACCGTTACTTTTCAAACTGTACGAGTTGTGTTTAATGAGGCTCTCATGCATGGACGTTCGCCCAGGAAAAAGCCATACATACAGGAGGTTAAGCGGCAGAAACGACTGCAATTTGCCAAGGACTACATCAACAAGCCGATGGAGTTTTGGAGCACTGTGATATTTAGCGACGAACTGAAGTTCAGTGTGTTCGGATTTGATGCAAGAAAAAGTTTGGCGCAAGCCGAATACGCACTTCGACATCATACACATCCATCCCACAGTCAAACACGGTGGGGGCGGTATTATGATCTGGGGCTCTATGGCGGCGTTGGAAAGCTAGCTCTAATCCACGATACAATGGAGTATGAGATACATCGACGTGTTGCGAGGTAATTTACGCAATTTCATTTATAATTCATTAATATCCGTGGCCAAAAGACAATAAGACAATAATTATGAAATGTGCAGGGCACCTGCGTAAAACCCCGCCCACTGTAATTTGATTTCTTGTCCGATCCACTTGAATGAGTGCATAGATTCTGTACGTGAGGCGTAATATGCCTTACTTATGTAGATAATTACCACAATAAGTGTTATCAGTGTCAAGAATGCATTTACAGAAACCTTATCCTCAGGACCCAGATTTTCAGTGTCTATATCTTTGTTTACTTTTTTAATATGTTGAATTGATGTGGCTCGCGTTAATTACAGTACCCATTTATTGAGCACCTGCGTTTAGATTCATTACAATCAACATATTTTCCGATGCCTTTCATTTCAACATTACATTACATTAATTTTTCATGGTCATTGTACTTCAGTAACAGTAACAGTTGCTATCGAAGTTCCGCCATATCTATTCGGAATTCCTTGCAGCTTTGGCTTGGGTCATTTCCAGTCAGGTATTTAATAATATTAACAGTTCATTCAATTTACTTTCAATTAAAGAAAGAAAATCATTGTATCGTTCAGAAATAACAATTTCTCAAAGATTAATATTCCAAATACTGTGAACTGTCTCAGAATATTTCAGTACAGGTTTTACGTAAGAATATTAACTCCCGACCATTTTGCATCAAGATCATTTCAATTCAGTGCTTACCTTACCTGAAAAGATATTCAGAATATTTTGGCATTTACAGTCAAGACTTTTCCGTAATACTGATAACTCTGAATATCTAGAAAGTTCAAATGTAACAATCTTTGACGATATTAACTTATACAACTGAAATTAATTTTTGTTACTGGAGTAGAAAGACTTTTCAATGTAATACTGAATCTATATTTCTTATCATAAAAGAACGAGTATATGTTGGAGGCAAGAATGGTGTGTTGCCTTTAGGTTAGTTTGAAGTTTAGAGGCCAATGACCTTCAAATTACAAACATTTGACATTTTGCTGCGACAGGGTATGGAATTACATCAGTTTATGACAGACTGTGATTAGAACGCAGGTCTCCTGTTCGCTAGGCAAATTATCGTAGGTAAATTGAGCGTGTATAGTAGCAACATAAATGGGCTATTCCATCAAAATCTAATCACGGGAAAAAGATAATCGCAGTGGCGTGTTTTACACCCCACTTTAGGATTTCCTGTAGTTTTATGTTTTTTTACAAGTATTTTGGACAAAAAAGGTATAAATAACCAAATACAGCGAACCGACTCTACAACTCAAAGACAACAAGAGGGATGGTTGCAAAATATTAGCGTAATATTTCAGAAATTTTCTCAACTGTGAAGAACCCATAGAAAAAAACTGACTTTAGTACTGCAATAACAACAAAACCTATCTCTTAACCACTCACTATGAAGGAACTACAGAGTCATTTCGAATCTCAAAAACTATAAGGCTTCGGGAGAAAATCAAATGACAGCAGAAGTGTGGAAAAATGTCAAAAAAAATGCCACAGACTCTTTCCAAAATATCTTTGAAGAAATTTGAATAAATGAAAGAATCCCACGTGAATTGTAAACTGTCGCGGTGGAGTAGCCGAGCGGTCTAAAGCACATCGCTGCGGAGCGCGCGGTTGCTCGCCGTGGAGATTCGAGTCCTCCCTGGGGCATGGGTGTGTGTGTGTGTGTTTGTCCGTAGGTTAGTTTACCTAGGTTTAAGTAGTTTTGTAAGCTACGGACTGATGACCACGCAGTTTGGTCCGATAGATTTACAGACATTTTTGAATTGTAAACTGCGACATCCATCCGCTCCATAAAAAGGGTCCAAAACAGACCCAAAACAGCTACAGATGTATCTCATCCCTAGACGGGATGTACAAGATATTCTCTAAAGTCCTACTAAACAGAGCAGGACCCCAATAGGCCATCAGCTTGGAAAACACCAAGCAGGTTTCGTGAAAGGGAGATCATGCGCCGAATAAATTTTAAACCTGAAAACATACGGCCTATCAAAAATAAGGAGCAAAATCATATGTTATTGCTTTCAAAAAGCATATGACTCAATAGATATGGAATCCTTAAAGAATTTAGACATTGAAACCACAAACCTAATCATAGAAACCATTACTTACTCCAAAGTCAAACTCACGAGACAGCTCTCTGATCCTTCAGAGATGAAAACCGCTGTATGGCAAGGAGGTGGACTCTCCCCACTACTGTTTAACTACGCTCTAGAAAATGTGTTCAGAGAATTGAAGATCCATAGGGTAATACGACTGGGAACAAAACACAAAGGCATAAAAGTCAATTTCCTAGACTTTGTAAATGATATGGCCCAAGGCACTACAAACGGAGACCTCGAAATAAGCGAAAGAACATACCCTTGAACTACAAAAGCAAGCAGAAAAAATACGCCTCAAAATCTCCTTAGAAAAATCAAAGATAATGGCAAACATAAAAAAAACCTACAAAATATCTTAAAGCTGGAGAACAAAAAGTAGAGATTGTCCGTGGTTCGGAACCCACGTTAAACAGTAGGTCTCCCTATAACTGCCTGGTTAGTTCGAAGGTCGGAGGAAGGCAACGGCATACCACCTCCAAACAGGACCATGCCTTGTAAAGCACTGTGGTGTTCAAACTAATCTTCGGATTTAAGAACCTAATTTAAGAACCAAAACATTGAAAAGATTTTCAAACAAAATTACTCGATAATAAATTTGAACTACGTTTACCTGACAATTTTTTCGATACACACATACAGCCGAGTAGGGCCAGGGCCAACCTTCAGGGGCGCGCGATTATGCCGCTAGAGGAGGTTCTGGTCGCTGGCGGCTAACAAACACGTCTCAATAATTTGGTGCCGATCAGAAAAGTGGAAACACGTTAGACAGACATACAGACAGTGTCACATCGTCGGCATTCTTGCAAATATCTCTGAAATGGTGCGAGATATGGAAAAAATAGAAGAGAGCAAAGTTGCAGAGAATTTTCTCCACAACCAAAGGCTTTATTTGCAGTTAAATTTCGAGCTGCCAAAAGACAATTGCAAACGACCACTTTTAGTGAAGCTAACCTAATGTGGGCCAATAATGCAGTTAAAAATTATAGAAGTGTACACTGATTAGCAGTAAGAAGTAGTACACCAAGTTGCTGTTAATTTCGTAGTACATCTAAGGGCCCCTTCAGACATGGGCACTTAGTACAAGCTTCCTTAGGGTTTATTTTAGTTAGTTTCGGAAGACAAAGTTCCTCACTGCTTCTTCCCGCAAATCCCCTAAACCTCCACAACCTTACGGATGTTGATGCGTTGGGCCGGCCGCGGTGGCCGAGGAGACTGAGGCGCTTCAGTCACGGTCTGCACGGCCACTACGGTCGGGGGTTCGAATCCCCCCCTAGTTCGTAAGTAGTTCATAAATAGTTTGTAAGTTTAGGGACTGATGACCCCGTAGTTAAGTCTCATAAGCTTTACAAACATTTGAACATTTTTGTTGATGCGTAGCAGTATTTGTACCGTCCTGCACGAGGTGCCGTAGTTGCTATCCAAAACTTTGTGGAAAGCATAGAGTTCTGACTAACCTGTTGTCTTCTATATGTGTGTTCCCAGCGCAGAAGACGGCACACAGGTCGTTGGTTCTTCTTCATCATACGAGTGAGGTTAGAATAAGTTCGGTAAGATGGAAGTACAAGAAGCGACTCGCGAGATATTCAGTTGTCAGGGATTCCATTTATTTCGTCTAGTTCCAAAATGATAGTAATTAATAAACTCCTTAACATGAGGATTACTTCCTATATAAGAAACTATTGTCAATATTACACGGCCAATGATACCCGTAGTTCATAGTGAGACCTCGAGTGTTAACAGAACTGCTAAACTTTACTCATGACCGGCGTGTATAGTGGTCAGCTCGAGACTGAAATTGCAGCGCGTTGCGTGAGGGCACCTGACGCTCTATTTAGCGCCAAAACATGGCCTTCGAGCGCCTTTTACAATATATTGTAATATTGAAATGAACAACATAACAGAATGTGGTAGGTAGCATTTCTTTTACATCTGTATAAAAAAAGTAGGCAGCATAGTAGTAAATTTTATAAAAACTTATGTATTGCAGGCATAACACCTGAAGATGACTATTAAGTCGAAATAAGCTTATCGTGTAAATAATAGGAATTAAAATATACAGTGTTGAAATTATATAATTGTTATATTCTCTGTGCAAATAATGTAAGCATGTTACATCTCTGTAGAGCTGTCAAGTAAATGTCAAAATCTGTAACTTAAAGATCTTGCATGACAGCACAATATTATTAGTTACGTAATATTTATATATATGCGCCTCGGTTGCACAGTGGTAGAGTGCCAGACTACAAATCCAAAGGTCGCGGGTTCGATCCCCGCCAGGTCCTAGGATTTTTATCTGTCACTTTCCACTTCTTTCACCTCTGGCAGTATTGCTCATGTGAAAAATACCGAGTAGCACTGTAGGTCCCCCTATAACTGGCTGGGTAAGTCAGTTCCAAGGTCGGAGGAAGGCAACGGCATACCACCTCCAAACAGGACCATGCTTAGTAAAGCACTGTGGTGTTCAAACCAATCTTAGGATTGTTGACTGCTTTATATATATATATATTATTATTATTATTTCTTCTTCTGATATATATATATATATATATATATATATATATATATATATATATATATATATATATATATATATATATCTCAGAAGAAGAAATAATAATAAAATATATCACGTCACAATAATATTGAAATGAACAACATAACAGAATGTGGTAGGTAGTATTTCTTTTACATCTGTATAAAAAAAGTAGGCAGCATAGTAGTAAATTTTATAAGAACTTATGTATTGCAGGCATAACACCCGAAGATGACTATTAAGTCGAAATAAGCTTATCGTGTAAATAATAGGAATTAAAATATACAGTGTTGAAATTATATAATTGTTATTATTAGTGGCCACAGCCACTGAACGGTGGCGCTGCTGCCGGTCTCGACCAACACCACCTTTAGACAAGGCCTTACAACTGGCCGTGCCTACGTCACACCAAGAGGTCGCGAACGCAAGCTGACTGGCCGGCCGCTACGACGCGGCGGGCGTGGCCCAGCGGTCAGCCAGTGAGTTAGAGGCCGTGGCCTCTTGGTGTGGCGTAGGCACGGCCAGTGGTAAGGCCTTGTCTACTAGGTAGTGTTGTCTCGACGCAAGTGGCGACCACAAGTGGCTCCACTCGTGTCTATGCCAGGTAGCGGTCAGACGTGAGACACAGCCGCGATACTATTTGAACGCGCGAGTGCAGCGCTGCTCAAGAGTCGCGGGCCGCTCTGTTCCTGTTGTGTAGCGACTGCAGTCAAGGGGAAGCTGTTGGTTGTGCGCTGTTGCAGACAATAGCAAATATCTTGTTGTTGTTGGATTTTTGAAGGGACTAAACAGCAACGGTTATCAGTCCCTTGTTCCGTTCTGAGAGATAAAACATTGTGTTAGGCGTTCCTAAGGAAATGCATTAACAGGTCAAAGAGTAAAAATCACTGGTAAATATGAGGAAAGGATACAAGTAAAAACGAAGAAGAAAACACATCACCATTAAATCACATGATAAAAACCAGCTGCGCGAATAAAACCTAAAACACGTTCAACCATAGCAGTATCGTCTCCTAGCATAAAAGAAAGCGCAACTGGCAGATTAAAAGATTGTCACAAGGCAACTAAAAGTGGACAGTCCACCAGAATGTGGACCACTGTCAAGGGGGCGCCACAGTCACACTGTGGTGCTCCTCCCGCCAAAGAAGGTGGCCATGCGTCAGCGATGTGTGGCCGATTCGTAGGCGACAGAGAACAACAGATTCCCTACGAGACGACCGCAGTGAGGACTTCCATGCGACCGTAGAGAGCTTCACTGCACGAAGCTTGTTGGGGTAAGAGCCCACTCGTAATCCCACAGGCTATGGATCTTCCGATGGAACTCCAGTCGGAGATCGCTCTCTGGAAGACGAATAGCCAATGGACTGGAGGAAGTAGCCTGCTTAGCCAGCTGATCCACACGTTCGTTGCCAGGATTGCCGATGTGGCCTGGGGTCCAAACAAAGACCACTGAGCGACCAGACCGAACACGCTTGGAAACAGACTCCTGTATGGATAGCACTAAAGGGTGTTTCGGGAAACATTTGCCGAGGGCTTGCAAGCCACTCAGGGAGTCAGAACAGATGACCAGAGACTCCCCAGGACATGCTCTGAGATGTTCAAGTGTCCGATAGATGGCAACCAATTCCGCATCTACATCCATACTCCGCAAGCCACCTGACGTCGTGTTGCGGAGGGTACCTTGAGTACTACTATCGGTTCTCTCTCCTATTCCAGTCTCGTTAGCGGAAAGAACGATTGACAGTATGCCTCTGTGTGGCCTCTAATCTCTCTGATTTTATCCTCATGATCTCGTCGCGAGATATACGTAGGAGGGAGGTAGTATACTGCTAGACTCCTCGGTAATGGTATGTTCTCGAAACTTCGACAAAAGTCTGTACCGAGCTACAGAGCATATCTCTTGCAGAGTCTTCCACTGGATTTTATCAATAATTTCCGTAACGCTTTCACGATTACTAAATGATCCTGTAACGAAGCGCGCTGCTCTCCGTTGGATCTTTTCTACTTTTTCTATCAACCCCACCTGGTACGGATCCCACACTGGTGAGCAGTATTCAACCAGTGGGCGGTAAAGTGTACTGCAACCTACTTCCTTTGTTTTTGGACTACATTTCCTTAGGATGCTTCCAATGAATCTCATTCTGGCATCTGCTTTACCGACTATTAATTTAATATGGTCATTCCAATTTAAATCACTTCTAATGCATACTCCCAGATAATTTATGGAATTAACTGCTTCCAGTTGCTGACCTGTTGTAGTGTAGCTAAACGATAAAGGATCTTTCATTCTACGTATTCGTAGCATATTGCACTTGTCTACATTGAGATCCAGTTGCCACTCCCTGCACCATGCGTCAATTCGATGCAGATCCTCTTGCATTTCAATACAATTTTCCATTGTTTCAACCTCTCTATATACTACAGCATCATCCGAAAAAAGTGTCAGTGAGCTTCCGATGTTATCCGCGAGGTCATTTGTATGTACTGTGAACAGCAACGGGCCCACGGAACTCCCCTGTGGCACACCTGAATCCCTCTTACTGCGGAAGACTTCTCTCCATTGAGAATGACCTGCTGCGTTCTGTTATCTAGGAACTCCTCAATCCAATCACATAATTGGCCTGATAGACCATATGCTCTTCCTTTGTTCATTAAACGACTGTGGGGAACTGTATCAAACGCCTCGCGGAAGTCAAGAAACACGGCATCTCCCTGAGAACCCGTGTCTATGGCCCTCTATCTCTCGTGGACAAATAACGCAAGCTGGGTCACACGATCGCCTTTTCCGAAACCCATGCTGATTCCTACACAGCAGATTTCTAGTCTCCAGACAAGTTATTACACTCGAACATAATACATGCTCCAGAATTATACAACTGACCGACGTTAGAGATATATGCCTACAGTTCTGCAGATCCATTCGACGTCCCTTCTTGAAAACGGGGATAACCTGCGCCATTTTCCAATCTTGTGGAACGCTACGCTCTTCTAGAGACCTACGGAACACCACTGCAAGAAGCGGATTCCTCTGTGTAAAATCTAATTGTTATCCCATAAGGTCCTGCGGTCTTTCCTCTTCTGAGTGTTTTATCACTGAAATGGAAAAGTGGCCTGCTAAATTGGATATAAAGCACGAAGATTATAGGAAGGAAGACGGCAAAGAGAAATGCTTGGGAGTCTGTGTTAGGGAAATTCGAAGAAAATTTCAATAACATGTCCACAGTAGAGAAAAATGTAATTGGTAAGTAAATTAATGTTTATTTCCACCAGTAGTACTGTAAATACTTTACAAATCCAAGTATCACAGCTTCATATCACTCATGATTTTTAAATTGAAGCACATTTAAATCTTTTCCATTTGCCACGGAACTGCCCCTTCATTTATGAAGTAATCAATAAATGCTGTTTGGATGCATTTAGTAGAGTTTCCAGGTAGAGAGTTGTCTACTGCTATGTCATCCTCTGGTCCAGGAACACAAACTGTGTCCTCAAACTAGTACCCATCTCTTTCTCTGACCAAGTTATGCAAAACACATCAAGTTTTTATTACAGTTTCAGCCAAATCTTGTTGGACATTTAATGGTCGATGAAACGTTCTCCACTTATTGCTCATTATACTAAAACTGCATTCGATATCTCTTCTGGCTCTCGATAATCGGTAGTTGAACACTTTTTTCAACAGTCAAAAAAGGTCTCAGAAGACATTGACAGAGACCAAATCCCTCATCTCCTAAAAGCACATACGGGCTCGCATCAGGCCTTGGGTGTGAAAGACATTTTGGTGTCGGTAACTAGATTTTGTTGCTTTTCAACATTTTGTTAAGTCTGCAATTCTTGAACACTGTCGAATCAGCAGATTTTGCTGCTGCTGCTACATCAATGTAAAGAAATTTATAATTGTAATCGGATGCAGCGAGTAGAAGAATGGAAAAATAATATTTGTAACTGAAATTCAATGATACACTTATTTCAGGCTTTATTACTCGTATATGCTTCCCGTCTATAGCTGCTAAACAGTGAGGAAAGTTGGCTTTTTCTTCAAATTCTCCAGCACTGTCTTCCAAATGTTGTGAGATTACAACGGGAAAGCAGTTCGATTACCACGCCGACCAAATAGCTCCACAAACGTCGCGCAATATCTCACATATTGTTGATAACCCAATGCGGTAGTCGATGTGCAGGTCGCTCATGCTGCAGGGAGAGCCAAGGTACCTGAATGGAAACGTCTGTGAGTGTTTCAAAATGTGCAGTCTATTACACATTATTTTTATACCTTTGTTATTTTCAGATATTTTATTAAACGGCACCTACAGTATAAGATCAACACTGTCTCCAATTTACAAGCGTCTACCCTTACGGATCTGGCTGGGCGATAATGTTAGTGAATGAATCAGTCAGGGCGCTGTCTTTTATGTAGGTACAAGTGGCGTGACATCTATGCTGAACATAAATTAAGCCCTATGTGTTTCTTTTACAGCTGCTAATTACCAACGAAAATGGAAAAGTCTACGTGATTCATACAGAAGGGAAAGAGGAAGCAGGAAAAAGATGTTACATCAGGTTCTGCAGCAAAATACAGGAGGCAGTATATATTTTATCAACAGTTAAGAGTTTCGAAAAATACTTCAACAGAAACAGTCTGCCATTATTGACGAGGAAGGGAACGAGGAAGGAGGTATGGACAAAATGACGTACAATGAGAAACCACGGGTGTGAAGAAGACAAGAAGAAATAGAGTGGGGGAAAATGAAGAGCTGCTAAAGATCCTTAAGGCAAAGTATTTGCATCAAGAGAAGGAAGCATATGATGATGATAAATTGCGTAATGACTTAAAGACAGTTCGTAAATACAGCATTAGTAGTGAGCTTCTTGATGCAGTCGCGTTGTTCAAATATTTAGGCGTAACATTGCAGGGCGATATGAAATGGAACGAGCATGTAAGGATAGTGGTGAGGAAGGCGAACAGCCGACTTTATTGCGATGATTTTGGGAAGATGTACTTCATATGTAAAGGAGACCGCGTATAAAACGCTTGTACGAACACGTCTTGACTATTGCTCAAGTGTTTGGGACCTGCAGCAGATCAGTTCAAAGGAAGACATAGAAGCAGTTCAGAGGCGAGCAGCTAGGTTTGTTATTGGTAGGTTCGACCAATGCGCGAGAGTCACGGAAATGCTCCGGCAACTCAATTGGGGATCGCTGGAGGAAAGGCGACGTTCATTTCGTGAATTTCTATTGAGGAAATTTAGAGGGCCGGAATTTGAAACTGAGTGTAGTACGATCTAGCTGCCCCCTACTTACATTTCGCGTTGTGATCACAAAGACGAGATAAGAGAAATTGAGGCTCATACGGAGGCATATTGGCATTCTTTTCTTCCTCGTTCTATTTGGGAGTGGAGTAGGAAAGGAAACGCCTATTGCCACGCACCTTACGGTGGACTGCGGAGTATGTATTTAGATGTAGATGCTGTCTGTAAAAAGTCAAATATTTGGCGTGCTCTCTTTGGCGAAACAATCTGCCTATGCTCATGTGGCTATTTCTACACGTCCGCAGTTTTACACCCAACAACAATTTGGGCATCCAAGACCAGTTCACCATCAACAATCACCTGTGCAGTTTAACTACCAACAAACGGTGTTCGATCGGGGTCACTGCGTCGCCATACGAGGACAGACTTTGTACACAAAACGAAGAGAACTCATTTCCAGTAGTTGACAATTCTTAGGAGATTCCTTACTTTCCTGTTTTTCAGTATCCTTTGCTTTCATTTATTTCGAGGACTGCTTGACTTTCCTCATGCCTTTCTGGCAGGGGTTTCTTTTCATTCTTGTTTAGGAGCAGTTTCGCCCCATTGTCAGAACTTTAGCTTACCCTGTTTTGCAGGATTTCTTGCATTTCCCTTCTTGTCTTAACTAGGGCAACATATCTGGGGATGACGTAAGAGACGTCTTTCGTTTGAGGGATTGTAGTTTTTCCCCTTTATCGGAATATTCTCTATTTTCACATGCGTGTAATGGCTTATTGTGGTCCACAGGGTGCCAAAATCATGACCATACAATTTTACCTCCTCACATGTTGTGAGAATTTCATTTATTCCTTTGTGTTTCTGATTGTGATTTGTCTTGGAGAATCATGCACTTTTACAAAATAACTTTATTCTCCCTTATTGCGCCGGAGGGTGTCTTTAATTTGCAATCCTATTTTTACGTTCTCTATTCAAGACGGAATAGTCCCTTATTTCCATAAAATCTTTCGAGACATTTAATATGTTTTAGTTCCTCAAGCTTCTATTTCGTTCACCAAAGCAATGACTTGCATACCTTCTCTATTGGCGGGAGCAAAAAAAGAAAAAAAATCGCCGTGTCCTTTAGAGTCCTGATGGAACGACATCTGTAGCCAGTGATGCATGAGAATTAGCAAGCGATGTTTCGACTACACTATTATCTTAAGCATTTTTTGAAGATGTACCTTGGCTATTTTATTAATATTTATTTGAATACGTAAAATGGCGTATCTTGGCTATTTTCTTTGCATTTAATAAATAGTGAGAAATAACAAATTTTAAATGTTCATTTTTTACTTACCTCAATGTCAAGGCTAGTCTCTTCTGGAGGAATGGCTGTCTCATAGCGGTGTATTTTCTTCGAATCACGTTGCTGATTCCATCCAATAGTTCATGAAATAAATGTTTCGACATACGAAAAAAGAAGAAAATTTTGCATCATATTCTTGCCATTCATCATACAATGTGTGAAAAAGTCCGCGACTGCTTCTTCTTCTTCTGTTTTTGTGTTTATTCTTCTTCCGAATAAGAATCATAGTCACAAAAGCGCTGCGTGACAACCACTGAGTGGAGCTACAAAGTGGCCGTGTCTGAAGCCACCCTAATAACCAAAAGATGACGCTCTTATGACTTTTAGCTTACAGTCAATGACGTATTTTCAGAAGCTGACGTCAGTGACAGAATTAGCTGTCATTATCTTATCTCTGCGAATACAAAATAAGACTGAATTTATCTGATTAAGACACACGGATTATCTGATTTCTCATTTCTCTTAGCGAAATTTCTTCCTAGTTTAGAAAGGTCCTGTTTACACTGTATTTGACTCCTTAGCTAGGAATAACTTCAAATGTTTATGTTCAAATGTTTGTATAGCTTATGGGACTTAACTACGGGGTCATCAGTCCATAAACTTACAAACTACTTATGAACTAGCTAATCCTAAGGACGGCACAAATATCCAGGCCCGAGGGGGGATTCGAACCCCCGACCGTAGTTACCGTGCAGACCGTGACTGGAGCGCCTCAGTCCCCTCGGCCACCGCGGCCGGCACGGAATAACGAACTGATTGAATACGTGATCCTATAAGGGTTCCGTTTTTACCGATGGAGGTACTGAATCTTTAAAAAATGACCGAATGCAAATAACCTTCCTTAACTTACGTTGCGAAGTTGTAAAGTAATTAAACGTTTGTAGCGGTTTTATTCCCTTCCTTAGGAACTGTGTTCGGGGATTACCAGCGTTCTCCTGAGTGAAATTATACTGTCATTGTCAGTACTTCGGCTTTTTCTGTGTACACTTTATTCTCAAACTTGTCCACCGACTTAAAACGACACAGTCGCCTTGCGAATGCTGCCTCACAATGCTAGTTCCCAGAACCAAACTTTCTCGTCTTCTCTCTACAAAATGTCTCAACTTTTTCCCTCTTCAACACACGCCATTTTTTGCTCCACTCCTAAAACGTCATTCTTTCGCTAATTGGAAACACTGCTGTTATCTGGTCGCTTTCAACATTTTCTGTTTCCGAGACGAGCCAAAAACCGATCCACAGTCCAGTTGTATTTTGCAAAATACAACTCGGCTAATACGTATGGTCCACATCGACAGTCAATTTCAGTGCCCCTTTTCCTCATCAATCTCCGACAGAGTGACGTGGCTTACAGTTAGTGTCTAAGAGACGTACGGGGTTCAAATATCTTCAGCCTATTCTTGTTTATGTTTTTAACTATTTTCCTACATCGGTTGAGGCTAATGTCTGATAGCCATATTCAAATGTGACTGGGTTATTACAGTATATGAAATCACGATTTTTTTTCTGTGTATAGCTGATACGTGGTCTGCTAATATAAAATAGTTCATTGTATTTATATTTTCTGTAGATAATATTAAGCTACAAGTTTGAAAATATTATTTCTTACATAATCTGCGATAGGTATCTGAAAAGTGCCCTTGGTTTCACTGTAAAGAAAATATTCGAACTGACGAAGCAAATTTAATTAGATAAATGTACTACAGATGTGTGTTGTTATTTCTGTACAGAATAAACAGACAGACTGAAGAATTAACCACATCTCCAAGTCAGTGCATACATTTCCCTTAATAGTAAAGCAAACCTACTATAGTTGTGAACTGCAACGATCACACAACTTGTGCTACCTTTAACGTGTGATCTGGAAATCGCGCAAACCATTTTATAAAATCTGAGGCAATTTATTAGACAACTGAGACACTTTGAAATGCCATATTACCCAATTTTTCCGTTATTATCTGTATCGATTCGTGGCCGAATACATACACACAACCACTTCTGTAATCATCAGACGTATTCATCCTGCACTCTTAAACAAATGACATCACTGAAATACATCTTCACTCGTCGCATTAGGTCCGTACATAGCTAAAGTTCCGCGACGAATGTCAGCAGCAAAAAGGATTTGTTGTTTTTTCGTTGTTGTTAGTTTGGACATTTTTACTAAAATTATTTTTTCATTTTGTAAGATGTTAACTTTTATCGCTTGATTTGAGCGGCTACTGCAGGTAAACCAATATTTACGACACTTTGTTGGTTATCGTAGCTCCAAGTGTAGCCTCGTAACTGCTGTATGAGTGTATGTAGTGGACGTCCTTAGCATACTGTTGCAAACAAAAGTTACTTTGGGGATAGCCCTCATACTACACTGCTATTATGCATAAAATAAATAAATAAGAAAATAAAAGAAGCCTGATTAGCAGCGAGCTAAAAGAAAAATTAAAGGAAATAAAAAACACAGTAACAATACTTTCAACATGGGTTCGCCGCAGCAACGGTTAGGAAAATGGAAAATTAATAGTACAACAGTAACTTACATCTAAATTCCACCCCACCCCCTTCCCAAAACTGTCCTGAGCTCAAAGTGTGGGAAGCTTCGTCCGAAACCTTGACCATGGGTAGTAAAGGTCAAACTGATCGATTTGAAAAAAGAGAGCGCAAGATATTACGAAAAATCCTAGGCAATTTGTTCAAATGTTTGTAAATCTGACTTAACTAAGTGTGCCGCGGTGGAGCGGCCAAGCGCATTGAGGCTATGATGTACCAGTTGTTGACAGCTCCGACGCTTCCTAGCACAGCCGCTAGGAACGCGACCACACAGCTGGGAGACGAGGTAAATAGTCCGTGCCGAGGTGCTGTTACGATTTGTCAAAAAAGGTTTCTCCGGACTAACCTCTTCAGCTCATGGCACGCATGGCTCCCCACGGACAGACAAGAGTCCCATCCAGAACAACTTCGATGCACATGCCGGGTCCGGTCACAAACGGCCCCTTAATAAAAATCACTCCACCCTGGCGATGCCATGCGTCGTATCCAACTCATGCCTGATCCTCTCTCCAACTGCCAGTCAGAAGACAATTTACGCGCGATAGATCAAACAGCGCCACGAGCGGTGCAAGCACAGAGAGATGGATGGTACTTGCGCAGTAATTAAATCAAGGACAGGGTCAGTCGAAGAAACAGGAGTCGGGACGACTCAGAAACAGACGAAATGTTGCAATATTTCTAATTCACAAATTGATCAGTTTTCTTTCACGCTTCTATCAACCAAGCCGCATGATTAAATTAAAAATTACTAATAGCTTGAAACATTGATTTTCAGTGGAAACTGTTGTGTGGTGAAAATGAAACGTGTCTTCGTATTTTTTGTAGGAACACGTCAGGCACGTATTTTTCACAATGTAACATTGTACTGCGGTCCTCTGTTGTTTCATGGTCATGGAATAAAATCGTATGCCTTGGTAAATTGTACTCGTTCGTGAAACCCTTACCACACACATCACACAAAGGTTGATACGATATTGCTCATTCGTCCCGAACAAAAGCACAGCGAATGATCACATAAAAAAAAAAAAAAAAAAAAAAAAAAAACAGGACACAATATGCGCCGAACAACATTTGAGCATCTCATTGGCTGACAGCATACCAAGTTTCCATTGGCCGCAGATAATTTCTACGTGTCGAAATACGGACTCAAACCCAACACACTATTGTTGTTGTGGACAACTCAGACAAATAAGTCACACACAAAATGTTTGAAAAAGCGTAATGGAAAGTATAGAAGAGACCCCCCCCCCCCCCCCGAAAAAAAGATAAAAAAAGTTATTCAGAGAAAATAATTTTTTATTTAATTCCGATAATAGGGGGTGGCAAATTTGTGGTTCGCACCGGGTGGCAGAAATTCATGTCTCGGCACAGGGTGATTCGTGCGCGGTAGCTCTAATGCTGTTTTCGTGACGCGGTAGTTGATTCGCGTGTAAACGTGGTGCGCAGTCTGGTGTCTGGGAGGGACGCAGCAATAGCAAGCAGCAGCAGCAGCAGCTGCAGCAGCCTCAGCCGCAGCTGTAGCCGGCTTGTCCAGCCGCCCCTACTACTACGTCACGGCGCGGCGCATTATACCGCTGCAGACACCTGCCCGCCACAGGGATCTCGGCCAGGCCCTCCCAAAATGCCGCTGCATCATGCAGGCAGGGGGGGGGGGAGCGCTGCTACAGTCCGTTCAATATAAACGCGGTCCACACATACAGTCGCCACACTCACTAGCGGTGGGTAGCCGTCGCAAGAGTAATGTTTGTTTACGACTATTACTCGTTCACTTTTATTTATTTACTAGCTTAAACCCGCGGCTCCGCTTGCGTGTTGGTTGATTATGATAGATAAGCTATCTTTCAGTAGTGTGCTATGAGACTGGTTTTGAAGGATGAAATGAAATACAATACCTTTTTTTAGAAACAAATATTTTAATCAACATTCGAATAAAAAAATAAAATTATGTGAAGTGCTTAATGATTAACAATAAATAATACATGCATACATACATACAAATTCGGTGATATACATCTCAGTAAATTAGCTTACTAGGCCTATTTTCATTCACTGCTTTCAAATGGGATCATATTCTGTGGCAATTCAATATTTAGTAAAAAAGTATTCATTGCACAAAAGCGTGTAACCAGAATAATTGCTGGAGCCCACCCAAGAGCATCCTGCAGACATTTATTTAGGGATCTAGGGATACTCACTGTAGCTTCCAATATATATATTCACTCATGAAATTTGTTATTAACAATCCGACCCAATTCAAAAGTAATAGCAGTGTGCATAGCTACAACACTAGGAGAAAGGCTGATATTCACTATTCAAGGTTAAATCTAGCTTTGGCTCAGAAAGGGGTGAATTATGCTGCCACAAAAGTCTTTGGTCACTTACCAAGTAGCATCAAAAGTCTGACAGATAGCCACCCAGTATTTAAAAAGAAATTAAAGGAATTTCTGAATGGCAACTCCTTCTACAATGTAGATGAATTTTTAGATAAAACTTAAAAAAAAAATAAAAAAAAAATCCTTAAAATATTGATTGTCAAGTATAGACAACATTTTCTAAACTGACACGTTCCACATCATTATGAAATGTATATATGATCTATGGAACAAGTATTAATCTAATCTAATTCCTTATAGCGTGTGTTGCAATATCTCAACACGTATGGTGAGAGTAATGTCCAAATTCATTTTAGGGCATTCTAGTAAACTACGTTATAGACGAACTGGAAACTGAAGTCTTTTGAAATGAAATGGCATATCTGAAGGGATTAAAGGAAATTCAACAATAATGATTGTAATAATATCACAGATCCATCAATTGATGTAATGCGCGAAACCTCAAATCGATTTTTTAAAAAGATATGTATTAAAAGAAATTTCTTTTTTATTGCTTTATTTATTTATTCTTATATTTCCTTACAGAGAAAGAGCTGAAGACATTGTAGCACGCATAGACCAGAGATATGGTTTGTGGCATCACGTTTCGCTGTATGGAACCTCCTTGCTATTGAGTCGAAAACGTCGTCGCTGGCCTTCAGTCCGAATTTTTTTACAATTTGACAACTTTCAACCACTATATCTTCCACCCCCTTATAGCTATCGGCATGGAACTGCTACGGTGTACAACAGGAGACTTCGGACAACAATTTCACAAAGACCATTCGTTTGCGTTATTTAGTTTTCGCTGTAGAGCGAAATATTAACACACACACACGTAGAATTTTATATACACCTATAGCTTTCCATCCCAGTATACTCCACCCTTTTATCATTATCAACCCTCAAGCAACAATGCAACCAATAAAACCACATTAAAAGAGTAAATATAATTTTCAAAGAGTCATTATTGTTTCGCATTTCGCGTTATATTCTTCAAATTACTACAATATCTATCAGATCGCTATAAAATCATGCCTAAAACCTTCCTCAGTTATAAATTAGTAACTAAAAATATTCAAGTCACTGCGGCTTGTCGTTCGGACGTGATAAGCGTACATCGAACAGATATATATATATATATATATATATATATATATATATATATATATATATATATATATATATATATAGGTATCCGACCGCCATAAAACCGTGCCTAAAGCCTTCCCTGCGTAGACATTAGTAACTGTACAAATTTTTATCTCTTTATGTCTTGTGGTTCAGACGTGATAAACGTACACCGAACAGACATTCACATTTTTAGATATAGATTTTCGTTACAGCCATCTACGGGTTCCGTTTACACAACTTCCCTCACTTTCTAAAGTTCTCTTGCTTCCTCTTTCGCCAGTACTCCTTCATCCGTTTGCTCACTCGTGCACATTCTTCTGCTGAAAGTATTCTGTTCTTCCTCGTTTTCTCCTCGAAGAAATCCTTCACCTACGCAACCTTTTTCCTAAAGATCTGCCAATTTACAATTTCTTCTGTTGTGATCCTGCATTTTTCTAGGTTCCTGTGCACTTCTTTCAGCCATGGAACTCGTGTCTTTCTGTTCTCCTGGAAGAGAAGAAGTTGGCGAGTCTCTCTGATCCCATTCTTTTAATAAGTCCATTGAAATGCCGTCTTCTTTTCTTCACTGTGGTGGTGGTATTTTCAAATGTGATAAAGTTCTTGATTTGGTATTAGGTGGAACGCAAAAAAATTGATATTTTTCTGGGCCCCAGAATCTTCCTTAGGAATTTCCTTTCTTTCTTTTCCAAGTCTCAAAGTCCCTTCCTGGCTATTGTCTCAGATGCATATAAACATTCAGGTTGTGACGTCTGTAGTGTCGGAATTTGTCCTGGTATGAGAGTGATTTAGATTTGTATGTGTTCTGACACAATCTGAATGGTATTTCCATTTTTCTTGCCCGTTCTTCAATTGCTGCCTTTTCATTGTTGTTTGAAGTCAAAATCTCTCCTAGGTACTTGAACCTCTGAAGTATTTTGATGTCACCAAACTTGGTCCTCATTATTTAGGGTTACCAAATCACCCGGTTTATCCGGGTTCCACCCGGTTTTTAATACTCTATTTTAACCCCCGGTTGAAAATTCCTAAAACTGAAGAAACCCCCGAAATTTTAATTTCTATGTCAAGTTGTGAAGGTGAAAGAAAATACAGTGTTGGAAGTGTAATCTGTCCTGAGTGTGTAGTATGCAACACAAGACTAAAAGTTATTGTGTTCATAAAATATATGAATGTTTTTATTCTAACGATTATTTTAGCAAATGAATGCTGCAGAAAGAAGATTAGGGTTTAAAGTCCCAGCGACTTCGTTTTCATGAGAGAGAAAGCACATCATTTTTTTTCTGTCAGTGATGGGTTAGGAACCATCCCGGTGTTTGCCTGGAGTGATTCAGGGAAATCACATGGATGAGGCAGTAGGACGTATTGACTCTATTCTAGGATGAACTCTTAAGGAACGATTTGATCGGGAAAGTGTAAAAAATGCTGCATCCGATTTGAGAAATAGAAATATTGTTGTGAATGTTTTTGGTGGAGTGGACGGCCTAAACGTTTTTGTGTTTGTAAGAAGGCAAGTCGGAAACCGCATCAACATTTATAGAGAAAACTCTATCTAGCAGACGGTGTGACTTCATGAACAATAGTTCTGGAGATGAATCTTCATTACTTTTGAAAACTGTGCAGCACGTTTTTTACAATCCCTGTTGACAGCACAGCTGTGAAAATAGTATTTTCCTCCTTAAGTGTACATTGGACATCTACATCTACATAGACACTCTGTAAATCACATTTAAGTGCCTGGCAGAGGGTTCATTAACCACTTTCATAACTTTTCTCTACCGTTTCATTCTCTTATAGCGCGCGGGAAGAAAGAACACCTAAATCGTTCCTTTTTCGATCTCATTCCTCTTATTTTATTGGGATGGTCATGTCTCCCTAAGTAGGTGGGTGCTAGCAAAATATTTTCACATTCAGAAGTAAAAGTCGGTGATTGAAACTTAGCAAACAGATCACGCCGCAATGAATTACGTAATTTTTTTAATGATATTCACCCCAATTCGTGCAACATATCCGTGACGCTCCCCCCCCCTCCCCGCAAAACGAGATGCCCTTTTCTGAAGCCTCTCAATGTCTTCCGTCAGTCCCACCTGGTGAGGGTCCCACAATGGGCAACAGTACTCCAGGAGAGGACGCACAAGTGTGATGTAGGCAGTCTCTTTGTTGGAGCTGGTGCATCTTCGAAGCGTTCTGCCAATGAAACATAATCTTTGGTTCGTCTTCCTCACAATATTTTTTGTGTGTTCTCTCCAGTCTAAGTTGTTCGTAATTGTAACTCCTAGGTATTTGGTAGAATTAACGACCTTAAGGTTTGACTGATTTATCGTGTTATTGAAGTTCCGCGGATTTCTTTTAGTAGTCATGTGTATTACTTCACACTTTTCTGTATTTAGTGTCAATTGCAAATTTTCGCACCATGTGGAAATTTTGTCTAAACCGCGTTGCAATTGCTTTTGATCCTCTGTTGACTTCACTAACCGATAAACGACAGCATCATCCGCGAACAGTCAGATTATCTCCTAAATCGTTTATAAACACAAGGAAAAGTAAGGGACCTATAACGCTTCCCTGGGGAACGCCAGATGTCATTTCTGTTTTACTCGGTGACTTACCGTCAATTACGAAAGAAATAGACTTTCTGTACAGTGTGTAAAGAATTTGTTGATCGTCAGTTATAGCTATTAATATCACATTGGTTCAAAATATTTGTTAACATCAGATTCGAGAATGAGTTACGTAAGAAGGTTCGAGGAAGCGACAAGTATGCTTTTGTGGAAAATTGAACCATTTCGTTTCACATAAATATTGTTTGTAATACCCCAGGTTTTTTTTTTTTTTTTCATTTGGATATGTGGTAACCCTATCATTGTCCACATTGGATCAGTGGCATTTTAGTTCATATATTGTGTCTTCTCAAAAGATATTTGCAATCCTGCCTTCACTGCTGTTTCCTTTATTCACTTTATCATACGATCACTTTACAGTTTCAGAAGGTAGACCGCGGTACTAAACTCTGTTAACGGCCAGATGGGGACAAAGGCGACCGAATATACTGGACAATACACGATCTACACACGTGGCTCGGCATTTAACAGTCACGTTGTTGTCATAGTGCGGTTGCTGAAATGGTAGGCATCGTGAAAAAATATACGTAATCAAAGATTACGGTCAGATAGAAAAGTTGTAATAAATAATCTCGTTCAGTTCCGCGGAGAAAAAAAAAAAAAATAACGAAAGGCGTAGCCAATACCGTTAGAAGGAGCTGAGGAGAGAGCAGGAACAGTTGCAGCAGCAGCAGTAGAAGAGAGTGTAGGGACAGAGCTTACTATTGTGGGGATACAGGGGGGGGGGGGGGGGGGGGAATAAACATACATTCTGTGGTACGATATATTTTCGTTTCAAAACGTCGATCCTCCCAATGGGGATCTCCTCTTCTTAGTTATTAGACGTGCACCAAACATTCTTACTGTAGAATAATGCAACGGTTCCCAAGCTATGGGCCGCGGGCAATCTGGCACTGGGCCGCGAACGCTTGTCGAGAGTCGAAGACGAGATAAAAATTATCGGTAGGTTCAGGGGTTTCACTCGTCAGTTGCCAAGGTCACCGAGTAAAAAAATGAAATAAGATTTAAATGTCCTATAGACGCAGTATCAAAGTCATTAGATCAGTCGCTCCCTTGGTTCCGCGGACACATTGCAACATACATAGGCTCTTGCAGTGAAAGGTTTGGACCAATATCTCAAAAACCACTCTTGACGATACAGTAAAAATGTTCAATTTTATTAAACCAAGGTCTTTAAATTCGAGTGTGTAGTGTTTTGTGACATGAAATGGGGAGTGAACACAAAGAATTTCTACTTCACTCCGAATTTCGGTGGTCGTCGAGAGCTATTGTCAAGTATTGTCAAGATTGTTTGAACTCCGTGACGAACTAAGGATTTTTCTTATGTTTGAAGATTGTGCTGGAAAACTTCCAAGTTCCCACTTACACCGTGTGACCAAAGAATCCTTATTGAGCAGTTAATTTCACTTATTACCTCACTCGTGCACCACTCATCGATCAACCTTCCGCATGCTACCCTCCCATAGGGTTTGTCAAATATTGAACAAGTTCTAGTGGTAGGCCAAAAAATTACAAAACATGCAAATAGTACACGGTGACAAAAAGTTTGGGTACCCCTGCTGACGAGACACTATAGCGGTGTGTATTTTCATGTTTCTTTCAGGAACTACTTTCCTAAAACTTAGAGTGAAATCCTTTGCATAAAAAATCCCTTTGAAGTGGATTACTTTAAAAAATTGAAAATTACATCAGGTGAAGCAGACTTGATAACTAAAGTTTCATGTGACTAGGCTTTATTTTATTTATTTATTTTTTCGAACAACGCCACTGGTCCCATTCTGGATAAGGGTTCTGCAAGACTATCTAGCAATTGCCAAAATTGCTCTGAAAAACTCAATGGCCTTTTCGACAACCGGTTTATGTTAATGAGCCTTTTCAACTTTACCCTTTTTGAAAAATAAGTAAATAAATAAATAACGACTAGACAATGTAGAGAGTTTTAATCCAAATATTAACTGTCCTGTAAGTGTCAAACATTATAAAGTATTCCACTGAGTTTTTTTTTTAACATTGCCTACTTGATTTTAGGTTTTCGTATACTTGTTGTAAGTAAGTGAATATAATAAAAGTATTATATATATAGTGTGTGTGGGGGTTGCCACGCGCGTGCGCACACTTATATTTGTGAGTAGGTTATTTTTACTTTGTATTTAATTACTGGGCCTCCCAGATGTTTTTATGCAATAGGTGTGCCGCAGAGCAAAAAAGGTTGGGAACAGCTGGAATAATGTATTAACAGCAAAAGAATCTTATATATTAAAAGAATCTACGGAAACTAAAGTCAATCGGCCGGACCAGTCTACCCCGCCGATTTCCTTAATTTTTGTTTTAAACGAAAGGTATTCATCCACAGATTTGTCATCTAGTATTAGAATTTACATAACCCTCGCCTTCCTTTTTCTGTACTTAAACGCGACTTCCTTCTGTATATTTCTTATGGGTATGTCCTTGCTGTAAACTAAAATCAGTCGGTCAGGGCGTTCTATACGACTGATTTACTTCATTTTTGCTTCAAACGAAAGGTATCCATTCGCAGATTTGTTATCTAATATCAGAATTAAGTCTTTCCATCCTTTATTTTTATTCAAACGCGGTATCCTTTTGTCCTTGCATTGAATATTTTAATCGATCTGTTTTAAGATATCTCCAGTTCTAATTAAGGTACGCAGTTATTTTTTATCTAACAACACACAGCAGATCAAGCTCTTTCATTTGTGATTTGAAACACTTGCATTGATTGATTCTCAAGAAAGCTAAGCCTGAACATTCAACTTTACTTCCGTTTACATCCTGAGCGTTAAATCCTGAGCTCCCTTCCTTCCTCCATTTTTCCCAACATTTCTGTCATTCCACTAACGGTGCGAAGTATTCGCACGGATCCTCTAGTAATGTATTAACAGCAAATGCATTTTATCAGCTACTCGCCCAACTCACAGTTCTAATTTAATTTCGTACGCTATACTGTGGAAGAATCTATTAATAGGCTCAGTATGCCTATTGTACAGTCACGTTATTGTGCAGTGTGGCACCGTATTCTTAGTGTCTGCTGAAATCGATAGACATCGCGCAAAAAATTATTAATCAAAGAATACATTGAGAAGGAAAGGTTAAAATACTGTTGCTCAGTTTCCATCGACTAATCATAAATGATAGCTCATCAGGGGGAATGTCCTACCTACCCCACTGTATGATATATGCTTTCAAAACGTCGATCTTGCCAGCTACACACCAAACTCGCCGGCTGCGGTGGCCAAGCGGTCTGAAGCGCGCCAGTCACGTTCTGCACGGCCACTACGGTCGGGGGTTCGGATCCCCCCTCGGGCATGGATATTTGTGCCGTCCTTAGTGTTAGTTAGTTCATAAGTAGTTTGTAAGCTTAGGGACTGATGACCCCGTAGTTAAGCTCCATAAGTTCTACAAACATTTGAACATTTGAACACACCATACTCAAGATATATTTATTCACAAAAGAACAGTTTTATCTTAATTTCAAACTATTTTCTGTATAACATTTAAGCTAGATCAGCAACATAACAGAACTAAAATAGGCATCGCAACACGTCTACAACAGCAGCAAAACGCACTGAAGTTGACAGTGGACTCTTTGATCATCTGCTGGGAGGAAAATTACATAATTAACCTAACCATAATAGTATTTTAATTTACAGTCATCTGTACCTTACCCGTTCCTAGTGGTTTTGATCTGTTCCCCACAAGCGGTTAAGAAAAGGACATATGTTTATTAGAAGTTTTTTCTTCAGAATCACGAAATATCGCCCCTTAAAGCATGTACCTTTGCTCGTTACTCACCTTCTATATATAAAGGATGAAGAAAAAATCGGTCAAGAAATTTTAACCCTGGGTAGCTTATGCGAGTGGAAATCAAAATTAAGATGTAGGACGAAACGCGCCATTTTTAACTACGAAAACTTGGCCCCACGCGGTCAGATTTGCGTTGTCCACGGCATCCGGCAACAGGGCAGATTCTTAGCTAAGCAATTGCGTATAATAATTTCTGTTTCATATTACATATTTTTATTACTATTAATTGCTGTTGTAATGTAGCTAACGGTCGCGACATTTTTTCCGAAAATTTGTGAGTTTTACTACAAGAAATTGCGAACCACTCATTTATAGACTATGTATTTCGCTGAATATTTGTATGTTTCTAATGAATTTTGTTTTATCAGCTGACATTTTGTGATCAGTTCTATTCGCTATTTACATGAATAAAAGCTTCTATTTGATTTTCCGAAATCATACCAAAATCTTCTTCAAAGGAAAAAAAAGCGTGTTACCTTCATTCCATTTCTTCGAGTTTCCAGAATTATTGGATCAGTTTTATGATCTATTTAGTTACGAAATCCATATCCTTACCATTTCTTATTAGACGCCGATGAACAGTAAATGTCTAAAACATCAAATACTTCCATAAAATCAAATAATTTTTCATGTTTGTTAGTAAATATTCCGCGACGAATTATTGACTTTAAATATTAAAATGTTCAAATGTTTGTTAAGCTTATGGGACTTAACTGCGGGGTCATCAGTCCCTAAACTTACAAACTACCTATGAACTAGCTTCTATGAAAGACAGCTCAAACATCCATGCCCAAGAGGGGATTCGAACCCCTGACGGGGAGCGACCTTGCGCATCGTAGCATAGCGCCCCAATGCGCTCGGCCGCTCCGCCGCGGTTATTGATTGTACGTGAATATTCTGTTTAGTGCATTACCTTCCCTTGACATATTTTAATTATTTTCATTAAAGTTAGAACTGCGGCAACATAACCGCTGCCAGTCGAGTTTCCGTAAGGGGGAATCTAAGTATTGCAGTTTAATAGTTTTATCGTAGCAGACCTATATTTGGGCTAGTGACTAGGCATTATAAGTGCTGAAGAGTAAAGTCAGAAACCATACTATTAGTAGGTTACAAATCATCTTCGTCTGGTGATAAGACAACAAATGAACAGAATAAGCAATCAGGAAGTGGTGGTCAAGAAACTACCACTGCCAACAATTCAAGACTCTTATCAGAAACAGAAATTACGTCAGCTGTCACGGGACATTTTAGAAGCGTCGCTACGTAAGATAAAGCCGCAAGCTAATGTTAATGTCCCTCGCAATCAAGGGAAGTCAAAGCTCGGAAAAGGTGAGACAACTGTGGAAAAACGTGCCTTACAAGACTGTGAGGACAAAATCACTGAAAGCACGTTGTGGTGAACTTCAACAAAAACAATCTTCTAATGACAGAAGCGGGAAATCCTAGTATTCGATACAGTTCAGCATCTTGTGTACTTTTAACAGAATATTATCTCTTCTCCATTATTACTGTGAAAACTACCAGAAGTGCAATTAAAAACAGAACCCAGACTATCAGAACAGTCAGAAAGTCACAAGAAAATGACACGCTCTTATTCTATCACTACCATAATATGAACAAACGTCGGAATTGAAAATTGTCGTACTAAAGGAATTTCTATACGAATCTGCGACAGATATTTCTCTGCTGCAAGAAGTTCTCATGTTGTATTTGACGTTTCATCGATATGTCATATGACTAAATGATTCTCACGAAACAAGGATCGGTTGAGACTGCCAGTACCAGATGTAGGAGTAATGGAATCTGGAAGAGGAATCGGGCTGAAAACATGTAGGCCTAACGTAACTGTCATTAACTTGTACGCTCATACTGTGTTGGCAAAGCACAATTTTTTAAAAAACGACTTGATAGAGGCCTACTTATTGAGAACACAATCCAAGTAAACTCATTCATACCGGGTAATCAAAAAGTCAGTATAAATTTTAATACTTAATAAATCGCGGAATAATGTAGATAGAGAGGTAAAAATTAACACACATGCTTGGAATGACATGGGGTTTTATTAGAACAAAAAATGTTCAAAACATTGTCCGACAGATGGAGCTTCATCTGATCAGAAAAGCAATAATTTGCATAGCAAAGATGATGTTCTTTACAGAAAATGCTCAATATGTTCACCATCATTCCTCAACAATAGCTGTAGTCGAGGAATAATGTTGTGAACAGCACTGTAAGGCATGTCCGGAGTTATGGTGAGGCATTTGCGTCGGATGTTGTCTTTCAGCATCCCTAGAGATGTCGGTCGATCACGATACACTTACGACGTCAGGTAACCTCAAAGCTAATAATCGCACAGTCTGAGGTCTAGGGACCTGGGAGGCCAAGCATGACGAAAGTGGCGGCTGAGCACACGATCACCACCAAACGACGCGCGCAAGAGATCTTTCACGCATCTAGCGATTATTATTTTTTTTGTTCTAATTAAACCCCATGTCATTCCAAGCATGTGTGTCAATTTTTACCTCTTTATCTACATTATTCCATGATAAATTAATTTTAAATTTCATTCTGACTTTTTGATCACTCGGTACGTGGTGGAGATTTTTTTTTAGTTGAGTTTTAAATAGTAAAGATCAGATCCCCAATTTTTTTTTCTACTGAACTTAAAAATCAAGTTACTAGCTTGAACATAATCGATGCATGGGAAATGAAACATCAAGATTTCGTCGAGTTTATTTACGTTACTGCATACTCACGTTGCAGAATTGTCAGACTTAATATTTCCAAAAATCTTGAACGGCCCTGCCAGAAGTGGAAACAATTACCTCGTACATTTCGGATCATCATAGGGTAAATCCGGGAGAGGTGGCCATGATGTTTTTAAACATAAGCCACCATCACACTCGTAATACATAAGGACGACCTAAAACATTTAATAAATTGCATTTTTTACTTCATAAAAAGCGAAAGTCAACTTTGTTTACAAAGATATGCTAAATTTTATACTAAGAACATTTAAGAAAATGTGTCAGGGTTAGATGGAAAGACATGTAAACGACAGATGGCCATCGCTCTAAAGACTTTAAAACCAAAGAGAAAATTATTAAAAACAACTTATAACACAAGTTGTTATTGACTCCTTTCATGTAAAAAATATTTTATGGAGATATTAACGTCGTTAAATTACAGATTATAAACCACTGTACAATTCTTGATTGCTTTTACATTTTTATTAATCGTTGAAAAATACTAGTTAAAATAGAAGATAACAAGAAATAACTCAGTTATTCATTTAGTTTACTTTAGAGCTAAGCTTAATTTATAAACAAGAAGTTCTACTGCATAGGTTTAGTTTTTGTTTCTAAAATGGCATTGCCATAGCTGTGTATGCTCTGCAGGATCCGTGGAACCAACACTTACATCTGATACTTTCAATGCAGTAAGAAGTTTTCTTTGTTTGCGAGTAGTCTTCTCGCATAGACGTAGTTCTAACTCACTCTTCGTCATCAAGACCGTCACTTGATTTGTCTTTGTATTGGACGTCATGTTGAGCGGTGACCAGCTTTTGCTTCTACTATTACTCTGTAAAATGAGGTTTTCGCTCTTTGTTTTCCTTTCTTGTTCTTCTTTTTTCCAGTAATGGGTGACTTAGATAATAAATATTTCATTGATCGCCTAGGTTCGATATATGTAGGGTTTTTGTGCTTCTAACGTATCAATAAATTACCCAAAGTTTATTGTAGGGTTTCCACATCAACCTCTGCACCAACACGACAGACTTTATTTTGAATTGCGCAACGGATAACGACTTCGAACCGGAATTCAGTCGCCCTTCAGATACTTTATTTACTGTTACTTTAATTATCACTGAAATTAAATTATAAAATTCTTATCTCAACCACATTTAATCGGATAGTTATTCTTCCCTTCACTATTCGTTACACATGATATGACGGTTACTGGATTGTTCAATTAAGAGAAAGGGACTGCTGTTAGGACATATTTGAACATTTACTCTCACTAGGAGATTAGTTTAACATCTCTAAATAAATAAATAAATAAATAAAATAAATAAAAAAACACCAACTGAGAACATTCTTCGATTACTTCTAATCCTGTTTGGTCTCCTAAATCCTTCCCTTAATTTCTCCACTTTTACATATTGGGTAGTATGAATGTGGGCTGGGGGCGAAAGGGACACTGATCGTACACACTCACAACCTGTTTTGTTTCAATCTCGATAGCACGCTGCGTTTACTTCCCCATTCATATAAATTACGAGGTGTTACGAGAGTAGACGGAGAGCAGTAACATCACTAGGAATGCGCGTGAACTCAGTAAAAATGCATTGTATTAGTTAAACAATCAAGTAGATGAAAACATTGAACAGTGAACAACGATCCTTAATGAAGTATAAACGGACAAAAATATTTCACTAATGCTAATAAAAAAAAATAAAAAAATTATTAATCGTAACGAACTTTATCCCACTGCCAAATGCAGCCTGGATCAGCACCCATATTTTACACAAAGACAAGTTCATCATTTTCAAAGAGCCGAAAAATAAAATCATAGTATTTGAAGAAGTACACGTTTTTCAGTTTTTCACGTGAAAACCCCGTGAATTAATTAATTTTACTGAATATTCACTTACTTTAACTAAGTGGCGCCAACTTTCCCCAAACAAAAGGCACACAAAAGAAATCCACTTACCTTTACACAATCCTCACCATATTTACAGAATAAACTCGGCCACATTGTTTTATAACATTATCCCCTTAGTTTCCCACTAAACGTTTTCATAAACAGACGTAGACCAGAAGGATACTTTGTCTCGTGGCTGTCTCAAAATTGAAACACCAAGTCCCCACATTATTTATCTGAAATAGCTAATGTTCCCCAGGAAGTCATCACACCCCGACAGCAAATGATTATCTTATCCAATCTGTTCAAAATAAATACAAAGTTAACACAAATCTCACCCATTCTTCACCTTTACCTCATAGCTACTGATACTTATATCCTCTTCAGTCAGCGTTCATATCCACCCAGCCGAAAATGGCCGATCCATTGCTCAAGCGTCTTTCTCCTTCAACTTACCTAGCAAACGCGCTTTCATTGGCCAACGCTAACTCGGGTCACGTACCAACTTGTTTACTCCTCTGTGACTGCCTGCTATCGACTTACACCTCCCAAATTCAAAGGAAACTCTCCGCAGATCCTCGCAAAAACAAGAAGTTGGTAAACACCCAGATGCATGCACTATCTCTGAGTAGCCGATACTAACGCTCTCATGTCACCACGAATCTCTCCACATGCGCACACACACACACACACACACACACACACACACACACACACACACGCACACAAGGATAGGGAAATGGATTCTGTGGAGCCTGGCTCCCTTTTATTTATTTATTATGCTTTTCTGTTCCATAGGACCCATTTTAGGAGTGAGACTCCATCGTCATAGAACAAGTCAATACATGAATTTTTACACAAGAATGATAGTAGAATATTTTTAAGTCCTATGCACATGACAACCTTAAGACTAAGTAAAAAGAATCAATAAAGAGAAAAAAATGAATTAGCTTAATTGTTTAACTTTTCTAGGAGTTCCTCGACAGAATAAAAGGAGGAAGCCATGAGGTAACTCTTCAATTTAGATTTGAAAGCGTGTGGGTTAGTGCTAACATTCTTTATTTCTTGTGGCAGCTTATTGAAAATGGATGCTGCAGAATACTGTACACCTTTCTGCACAATTGTCAAGGTGGTGTGATGCAAATGTAGATTCGACTTCTGTCTAGTATTCATCGAGTGTGAGCTACTAACTCCTGGGAATAAGCTAATATTATTAACAACAAACGACATTAAGGAAAAAAACGTATTGTGACGCCAGTGTCAAAATTCCCAAACTACTGAAAAGGGGTCGACGTAACGTTCGTGAACTTACACAACATATTGCTCGAACCGCCCGTTTTTGAGCCAGAAATATCCTTTGTGCATCAGGCAAGTTACCTCAAAAATAATGCCGTACGTCATAAGTAAGTGAAAGTAAGCGTAATAGGCTACTTTTCATGCTGAAAAATCACATATTTCAGATATTGTTCTAATGGTAAATATAGCGGAATTTAGTTTTGGAACAAGATCCTGAACATGGGCTTTCCACGACAGCTTACTGTC
Source organism: Locusta migratoria (assembly GCA_026315105.1). Taxonomy (NCBI): domain Eukaryota; kingdom Metazoa; phylum Arthropoda; class Insecta; order Orthoptera; family Acrididae; genus Locusta; species Locusta migratoria. Next base: position 363,345,893 of record CM048749.1, read on the forward strand.
TATATGAATACCTAGAAATTTAAACTGTTCAGTCTGACTTATAATATGTCCGTTATGTGTAATCAGTATGTCAGCTTTCGTCAAATTATGTTTTAGAAATTGTAAAAACTGAGTTTTACTGTGATTTAACATCAACTTGTTTTCTACAAGCCATGAACTTATCTCTTGAACTGCATTATTTGATACTGTGTCAATATTACGAGCAACATCCTTCACTACCAAGCTGGTATCATCAGCAAGCAAAAATATTTTACAGTCACCTGTTATACTCGAAGGCATATCATTTATATAAATAAGAAACAGCAACGGTCCCAAAACAGACCCCTTGTTTTTCTTGTTATTACACAGGTAGTTTGCAACAAGCATTCCAGTTTCCACATCACTGGCTTCACGAACTTCAACATTGTGAATGAATACACAAACTGCGTAAATCTGATTACAAACAGCACTGTAATTAAATGACATTATCGGTGAAACTGATTGTCAACTGTAAAAAGTAGGAAAGGGTACCAATGGTAGCATTTCAATGTGACGAGTCTGAACAAAATAACGATGCCGTCAATATTTAATATGTAAGACGTTTATAGGGTGGTTATCCACCCTGATGATGGTAGGGCCGTTTCTTCCGATCGGCCGGGAGAAATGTCCATAGCCCGTAATCAAACAGGGCAGTGCTTTAGTTGGACTGGTACGGGGCGGTATGGCGTACCGCCTAAAATTCAAACTCGCTATTAACGTACCGGCTAAAATTATTTCTTAAATCTGTAAAAAATAGCCCAACTTTAAATTGTCGAACGGATTTCGGAAAGAAAAATGGGAAAGTTTTTGGTTCGTTCGAGTTGTGATCATAACCGTCGAAGCGTTCAAATGTACACTTTCGCAAAATTCCAATGGAATCTGACTGGCGGGAAAATGTTCGAATTAGCCAATGGAGAGTTCCGACTAGTCTGAACCGAGACAGAGGAAATGCTTCTTACCGACTCCAAAGCGTTTAAGAACCTTGCTCCAAAGAGATAAGCCACTACATACGCAACGTCTTTTGTATGCAGTATCGTTGTCTATTCGTTGAGAAAAGCACGTGCGAAATTCCGCCAATTCTTTTAAAAATTTAAGGGACAGTACATGGTAACACTTTGACTTAATTTTCATTGATTGAATGAAGAAAAATTGCACGAGTTACGTGTGTTTTCATGCTTAGCACGACACGTTTTGAGAACGACTCAGTGTCAACATAAAATATTACCGTAAATATTAACTTAACAGTCTTTTTCGCACTGTAGTTAGTTTAAAGATTATAAAATAGTGTGTCGTAGCACTCGCAGGAACTAAAGTAGAAGCGAATTTTAATCTGTTTGACCAATGCTTTTTCAACTGGCTGGATGTGAAATGTTCAACTGTTGATAACGCTGCCAGTTTTGCTTCTTACGGCGGTAAACGCTTGGTTCCGGCAATATAACAAAGTTTTTTGGTGTTCAGCTAGTATATTCTAGTACAATCTTTAGGATTACATTTCATTACCAAATATCATTAATACAGAATTAGTGTAGATGATGCTACCACCCGTCGGTTTTGACCAGCCACGTGTAGGCACCAGTGGGAAGTGGCGTTCAGGCTGCCATCTTTGAGACATTGCATTCAGGTAACCATCGAGAGACATCACGACTTTGTTTTAAAACGAGGCGTAAATATCGAAACAATTGACGCCACACAGTCACCACAGTGAATGTTTTTAATTTTTTTTAATTGCTCAGGTAAACCATCATCTTACAATCAGTAACAATAAACTAGTTTTAATTCCCTGCAGCAACAAGCACTCTTATTGTCTTCTCGAATGCCACTCCTGATTAGTTACAATAAGATGTCGTTCTCCAACGTCGATGGGTGATATCCCCATCTAATCTAAACCCTTGAATACAATAAAAATTAGTTTCAAAATTTTCCGCCGAGCAGAGTACCGCCTAATTTTTTTTTTTTTTTTTTCAAACTAACGCCCTGAAATAGGGTACACGCAAACTCCATCAATACTCACGTACCGGTATGCAATTAGACCTAAATAACTTTTTATATGTAAAGTTCCGTTTTTATTCACAACATAAGTTATGTTTAAATCAAAATGTTATGACATAGTTTCAAGGTTTACTGAACACAAATACCGTGAAAATTGCTTACTTTTAATTAATATACAGACTTATGCGGAAGAGAAACCATCTCTGACGTTACGTGCTCACTACCAACTGACGACAGCGGAAGAATTGCAAGCATTGGTCATCTTTCCCGTATAGCCATATATCCCTATTGTGTTGGTTTACATCAGTTTAAAAACAGAGCCAACACGCAATTTTACGAACCAACGGAATTTTAGTATCTCGTTGCTACAAGACAGTGAAGTAGAAGAACGGATAAAAAATGTCAATATGATTACGTGCATTTAAATGATATACAATGACTCGTGGACGAAACATGGCGATATTGAAGCTCAGGAGGTTAACATGTTAATGTAGTAACCCGCAAGCAAGAGAATTTAAAAATACTGTTAAGTTTTACTATTCGGTGATAGGAAATCTATATGTTCCAAGACATCCGGTTCGTGAGACGAAGTAATTTCACGCCACCCACAAGTTTTCGAATCGCCTGAATCTATTGGGTGTCAGTTATCCGAAGCTAAGCGTGTTGTAGTCGAGATTCATCTGCCATTTGAGTTTCAGTATCTTCGGTAGTAGTTTGGATAATTATTCTTCCTGAATAGGTTTCCTTCTTCCTTGACTCAGCCAATCATTTGTTGATGTTAATATATAGTCAACGTAACTTCGTGTTGTTAATTGTCAATAAGTTTTTTCTTTTAACTGGTGCATACAGGATCTCATTTTATTTCAAAGTTTGTGTAAAGTTTCGTTAGACTTGTTATGTGACAGGGTTAAATGTTAATGGTAATAAAAAATTAATAATGGTATATCTTCTTTCAACTTCCCAATCATTCAAAGTTTTGGAGGGGCAGACAGATGTTGGTTAATACAAGGGTGTACCGAGTAAATTACGTATTCATCTACGATACCTCTCAATGTGATACTGATTAGGAATTTATTAAATAAAAGTGGGGCCAATAAAAATTTATTTCCGAGATTTTATAAACACGATGGTGGCCCAAAAGTAATTATAAAAAATTATCAGGATATCTGCAATTAAAGAATCAATTCAAAATATTTCATCAAGTGGGGATTTAAATACTGAGTACTGTCATAGTCAACAAAAATCGTACACATAGCAGTAATTTTCACTGACAGCATATAGCTTACAACCCCTGATTATTTTATGGCGCAAGTACCTCCCTCTGTGACGGCGACCAACCGAGCAATACTTGCGCATATACCCTGACATCAGTATGTGATATGATCACCATGCACATGTACAGAGGCCACACAACGGGTTGGCATATTCTGGATCAGGTGGTCGAGGAGCTGCTGGTTTGTAGCCTCTCATTCTTGCACCACTGTCTGTCAGAGCTCCTGAAGTGTCCTAGGCGTTGGAAGGCTTGCAGCGATTCGTCAACCGAGAGCATCCCAGACGTGCTCGATATCTTCGCCTGATATCTTCTGTTTCAAGGTACTCTTCTATGGCAGCTAGGTGGGGCCGTGCGTTATCATCCATCAGGAGGAAGGTGGGACCCACTGCACCCCTGAAAAGTAGGATATACTGGTGCAAAATGGTCCAAATACACCTGACCTGTTACAGTTCCTCTGTCAAATACATACAGGGGTGTACGTGCACTAATCATAATCCCAACCCACACCATCAAACCACTACCTTCCTTTTGAAGGACATTACGGGGTTGCTATCTGGTTCCTGGTTCACGCCAGATAAAAACCTGGCGAGAATCACTGTTCAGACTATGCCTGGACTTGTCCGTGTACATAACTTAGGACCACTGTTCCAATGATCATGTACTGTGTTTTTGACACTAGTATTTACAGGCTCTCCTGTGAAAAGGAGCCAGTGGAATGCACCTCGCAGGTCTCCAGGCGAATAAACCATGTCTGTTCTGTTCAGTCTGTGTGTCTGAAGACAACTGTTCCAGTGGCTGCAGCAAGGTCTCGTGCGAGGCTACCTGCAGTACTCCGTGGCCTTGAGCGGGCACTGATGGTGATATGTCGGTCTTCTTGTGGTGTTGTACACTGTGCACGTCCCATACCATAGCAACTGGACACGTTTCCTGTCTGCTGGAATCGCCATAATACCGAGATCACACTTTGTGGAACACAACATCTACATAGATACTCTGCAAATCACATTCAAGAGCCTGGCAGAGGGTTCATTAACCACTTTAATTACTTTTCTCTACCGTTCCATTCTCTAATCGCGCGCGGGAAGAAAGAACACCTAAATCGTTCCGTTTTCGATCTGATTTCTCTTATTTTATTGGGATGGTCATGTCTCCCTAAGTAGGTCGGTGCTAACGAAATATATCCACATTCAGAAATAAAAGTCGGTGATTGAAACTTCACAAACAGATCACGCCGCAATGAATAACGTCTTTCTTTTAATGATTTTCACCCCAATTCGTGCAACATTTCCGTGACGCTTTCCCCCCCGTAACGTGATAGAACAAAACGAGCTGCTCTTCTCTGAACCTTCTCAATGTCTTCCGTCAGTCCCACCTGGTGAGGGTCCCACAAGGGGCAACAGTACTCCAGGAGAGGACGCACAAGTGTGATGTAGCCAGTCTCTTTGGTGGAGCTGGTGCATCTTCGAAGCGTTCGGCCGGTGAAAGTAACCTTTGGTTCGCCTTCCCCACAATATTTTCTGTGTGTTCCCTCCGTTCAAAGGTTTGACTGATTTATCGCGTAACTGAAGTTCAGCGGATTTCTTTTAGTGGTCATGTGTATTACTTCACACTTTTCTTTATTTAGTGTCAATTGCCAATTTTCGCACCACGCAGAAATTTTGTCTAAATCGCTTTGCAGTTGGTTTTGATCCTCTGTTGACTTCACTAACCGATAAACGACAGCATCATCCGCGAACAGTCTAGCGCCTATTGGTTGTTGGGGTTTGAGTCGTTAAGTAAAATATTACGTGAAAGCTTCGAATCGGGGAGATATGGAGGATAAATGGTGGATATGATTTTAAATATTGTTTAAATAATTTTGAATAACGCCAATAAATGGGGAATGTTGGAGGCAACTACATCATAAAAAGATGACGGAGATTACCTTCAACGTTACCATACATCTTTTTGATTATATCAGCACAGGAATCTGTAAATTCAAATTATAATGATTAAATGTAATGCCACACAGAGTTCAGGGCGAGGAATGTCACGTGACATCTCCGAACGGCTGGTTTCAAACGTTTGTAAAGCTTATGGGACTTAACTACGAGGTCACCAGTCCCTAAACTTACAGACTACTTATGAACTAGCTAATACTAAGGACGGCACAGATATCCATGTCCGAGGGGGGATTCGAACCACCGACTGTAGTGGCCGTGCTGACCGTGACTGGCGCGCCTCAGAACGCTTGGCCACCGCGGCCGGCACGCCTGGTTTTCGTAAAAACAATTGACGTTGTCAAATCGCCGTTATTTTTGCAAATATCTCTGCAACGATGTAAGATATTGAAAAACATAGGAGAGCGAAGTTGTAGAAAATGTTCTCTACAAATTCGATTATTCAATTTTTGTGTCAAATGAATGGTTCGTTTGCAATTACAATTACATTACGAATGGCTTTTTTTAGTGTTACTAACGTATTTTTTGTCCGAAAAATTTGAAAAAGGGAGGACTGTAAATGTCTATGTAAACTATGTCTATAAAATTTGGTGCTGATCGCTTGAACGGTTCGACTTAAAAACTGGGAATACGTCACGGACAGACAGACAGAAGGACAGACAGACAGACAGACATCGTAAAATCGCCGATAATTTTGCAAATATCTGTGGAACGATGCCAGATATGAAAAAAAAAGAAAAAAAATGTAAGAGTGCAAAGTTGTAGAGAAATGTTTCCTCTACAAATTCATGTATTGAGTTTCAGTGTCAGATGAACGTTTAAGGCGCTATTTTCATTTAAAGTTCGAGCTGTCAAAAGGCGATCGCAAAGGCCCACTTTTAGTGTTACTACCGTAACCTAAAGTGGGCCAATACGGTATAAATCAGAAATTCTCCAGCGAAACTTGCAAAACTAGCTCTCCCGGAAGAAAGGATATGGTGAAGACATGGCTTAGCCACAGCCTAAGGGATGTTTCCAGAATGAAACTTTTCACTCTGCAGCGGAGTGTGCGCTGATATGAAACTTCCCAGGTTCGAGTCCCGGTTCCGGCACACAATTTTAATCTGCCAGGAAGTTTAATAATCTGAATGTTTAGCGGAAAGTCCAACCATACATTACCGAGGTACATGTTTGTTTCAATTTTGTGACGATGTTTTTCGTGACACTTTGAAAACTGCTTATAAAAGGGAAAGAGGCAGCCTTGAAGTTCAATTATCATGGAAAATTGTTGACGAGGTGTTTATATGGGAGACTGAAAATGGACTTGTATTTATTGATAAGAGGAAGCCTGGTAGACCATTACAAAATGGGCAATAAGTCCAAAAGAAGAATGAAGCAGCATCTCCTGTACCCGTTAATGATTACGGTATGGCAGATACGACAATATGTTGTCACTTGACAGATTACGGGCCAGTTCTGTCATCAGGGATGCTTGACTGTGAAATGTGGAAATCATGGAACTGTTCTGTACTTTGCACCAAAAACGACTTGTTTTCACACGTTTCACAAGAAGTGGTCCAAAATAGAATAACTTCTACAGTGATAAGAACAACACTGTAATATTGATACTGTACCACCGCGCGAAGTTTTTGGCCAATGTTACTTACAAACAAAAAACTATATTAAAAGAAAATCATCATCATCTTCATCATCATTAGAGACTGATTATATGTTTCAGCTTTCAGTCTGAAGCATGAACCCCCATTCAATGCTACCATTGATGCTTCGTCTGATGTTATGCCTTTTACTTCAAAATCATTCTGCACCAAATCTAAGTACTTTCTTCTTGGTCTACCTCGACTCCTCTTACCCTCCGCTGCCGAGCTCATGAGTCTCTTAGGTAACCTTGCTTCTCCCATGCGTGTAACATGACCCCACCATCTCAGTCTGTTTGCTCTAACTGTTTCATCTTTGGTGTTCATTGCCGGCTGCGGTGGCCGAGGGGATTGAGGCGCTCCAGTTACGGTCTGCACGGCCACTGCGGTCGGGGGTTCGAATCCTCCCTCGGGCATGGATATTTGTGCCGTCCTTAGTCTTAGGTAGTTCATAAGTAGTTTGTAAGATTAGGGACTGATGACCCCGTAGTTAAGTCCCATAAGTTCTACAAACATTTGAACTTTTTTTTGTGTTCATTCCCAGTTTTTCTTTGATTTTCTCATTATGGACACCCTCCTGCCATTGTTTCCATCTATTAGTACCTGCAATCATTCTTGCTACTTTCATATCTTTAACCTCTACCTTATGAATAATGTAACCTGTATCCACCCAATTTTCACTCCCATACAACAAAGTTGGTCGAAAGATAGAGCGGTGCACCGCTAACTTAGTCTTGGTACTTCCTTCCTTCTTGCAGAAGAGGGAGAAAACGTATAAATCTGTTCACATGGCCCTACACATTTAATTTAAGTAACATAATACTTTTTCTTCTCGTGATTTCTGTGTGTGTCCTATAAAGGGTCAATGATGGACGATCCCTAAGAGAGAGAGTTTTATATAAGGAACTCATTGTTCAATGGGGCGATCTATAATTGTTTAATAATGATTTTGCATAAAAAATATGAAAAATACGATCTTTACTAAGAGAGAGTTTTGTTGTGGCAACTGATAAAGCTAGTCTACACGACGACACTAGGTTGCGACACTCATTTCAGGAAATGAATTGCGCGCAACTGGTTTCGTGTATGTCTGTAGACACGGCGCCAATACTATACACTTCAGATTCGTTGTTTTGTGTGTGCCGTAGTCGCCGTAGAATGAGTTTTGGTATCTGTAAGAGTTGTGGCGGAGCTATTGCTTCTCTGTGTGAAATCACTGCATAAGACTAAACATAAAAAAGAATTACAAACGCGTTTGGGTTTGTGACTGGATTAAAAAAAGACGTCAGCTCGGTTGATTAGCGACCTTGCTGAAATAAATTGTAATTGTAATCGAAGACCCTAGAAGTTATTTTAATCAACTTAGAATGTCACCAGAGCAGTTTACGTTTCTTTTTAACAGAGTTAGTAATGCAATAAAGAAAGAAGATACTGTTATGCGTGAAACATTGTTACCAGAACAAATTGCATTACGTTTCTTGTCAAGTAGATATTCGTCTCTGCAGTACCTGTACCGTGTTTCGAAATCCACAATTGCCATAGTTCGTTTGTATAAGTATTCGGAACTGAATGAATTTTAAGACTAGTCTACACGACGAAACTAGGTTGCGAAACTCATTGCAAGAAATGAATTGCGTGCAACTGGTTTCGTGTATGTCTGTAGACATGGCGCCAATATCACACACTTCATTTTCGTTGTTTTGTGTAGTCGCCGTAAAATGAAAGTTTTAGTAGCTGTAAGAGGTGTGGCGAATCTATTGCTTGTCTATTTGAAGTCGCTGCATAAGACTAAACATAAAAAGAATAAGAAACGTGTTTGGGTTCGTGAATGGATTTAAAAAAAGACGTCAGCTCTGTTGCTCAGCGACCTTACTGAAGGAAATTGTGATTAAAGACCCTAGAAGTTACTTTAATCAACTTTGAATGTCACCACAGAAGTTCACGTTCCTTATAAACAGAGTTAGTAATTCAATAAAGAAACAAGTTACCGTTATGCGTGAAGCATTGTCACTAGAACTGAATTGCATTACGTTTCTTGTCAAGTAGATATTCGTCTCTGCAGTACTTCTACCGTGTTCCGAAATTCACAGTTGCCATACTTCGTTTGTATAGGTATTTTGAATGGGATGTATTTTAGTCTGCAATTCACTAATCGTCAACAGATCAACATTTAATTTCACAAATAATTGCGAGAAGAGCAGTAACACGCCGTTAAAATCGCACAAACACCTACGCAACGCATACATGTTCAAAAACCGAATTATTTCCTCTGTCCCCCCCTGTACATTGTATTTTGTTCTGTATTGGTCATAACCTAACTTAAAAACAGGCGCAATCAGTTTCGCCAAAGTTGGAAGGTGCCGAAACTCTTTAGTTTCGCCAACGAGTTGCACGAACGCCTGCCGCGCATGCGCAGTGGCTAGCAGCTCAGTTTCACGAAACTTAGTGTCGTCGTGTAGACTTGCCTTTAGTCTGCAATTCAGTAATCGTCAATCCATCAATATTTAATTCATGAATAATTGCTTCAACAGCACTAACACGCCGCTGCTTAAAATCGCACAAACACCGATTCATCGCAAATTTGTTCAAAATCCGAATTATTTCTTCCGTTCCCCCCCCTTTATGTTGTGTTTTGTTCTGTATTGGTTATAAACTAGCCTAAAACCACGTGCCATCGGTTTCACCAAAGTTTAGTTTCGGCCAACGAGTTGCGCGAACGTCTGCAGCGGATGCGCAATGGCCAGTAGCGCAGTTTCATGAAACGTAGTGTCGTCGTGTAAACTAGCCTTTAAGCGCATGTCGCACTGCCGTCCGGGCTACATTCGGAGCTTCTGTAAGAGGTTATCAACCCTTGTGGAACCCCGCGCAGTCTCACACAGGGCCGAGCGCTGCGTAGCGCGAGACGCTCTGGAGCTGCCTAGCAACATGGCGGCGGCAAGCTTCCGGTAACAGGCGGCGCGGTCTCCGAATGAGAGGGAAACTGCCAGCTAGCCGCGGTGTCGCAACTGGCGCCGTCGCCTACCGGAGCGGAAACTGGCGTGCCAGCGCGCTCTCTCTCTCGCCACTGCGACAGTGCCTCCGTCAGCGCCTCGATGTGCAGTCTAAACACTGAGGCGTCTGAAGTGATTGGATAGCGGCATACACAAATCGAGATGGCGTTAGAGTCGTTTACACAAAGTACAAAAGGGCGGTGCGTCGTACTACGGTAATCTATATAAATGTGAATGTCTGTTCGGTGTATTTTTATCACGTCTGAACTACAAGACATAAAAAGCTCAACATTTGTACAGTCACTAATGTCTACCCGAGGAAGGCTTTAGGCACGGTTTTATGGCGATCGGATAAAGATTTTTGACTTACCTAAAGTACAGGATCGTCCGTAGAAACATAAAACACACATAAAAACACACAAACATTCTCAAGCTTTCGCCACCATTGGCAGCTTCTTCGGGAAAAAGAGGAAGGAAGGAGAGGAGAAAGGGAAGGATACGGGTTTTAAGGAAGTGGAAAAGGAGTCATTCCAATCCCAGGAGTGGAAGGACTTACCTTAGGGGACAAAAAGGAAGGTAAATAAATACACACACACTCATATGTCTGCCTAGGTGTGTTTGCATGTGGATATGTGTGTGTGTGTGTATTTGTTTACCTTCTTTTTTGTCCCCCAAGACAAAATGTCTGCCTAGGTGTGTTTGCATGTGGATATGTGTGTGTGTGTGTGTGTGTGTGTGTGTGTGTGTGTGTGTGTATGTTTACCTTCTTTTTTGTCCCCTAAGACAAAATGTCTGCCTAGGTGTGTTTGCATGTGGATATGTGTGTGTGTGTATTTGTTTACCTTCTTTTTTGTCCCCTAAGACAAAATGTCTCCCTAGGTGTGTTTGCATGTGGATATGTGTGTGTGTGTATTTGTTTACCTTCTTTTTTGTCCCCTAAGACAAAATGTCTGCCTAGGTGTGTTTGCATGTGGATATGTGTGTGTGTGTATTTGTTTACCTTCTTTTTTGTCCCCTAAGACAAAATATCTGCCTAGGTGTGTTTGCATGTGGATATGTGTGTGTGTGTATTTGTTTACCTTCTTTTTTGTCCCCTAAGACAAAATGTCTGCCTAGGTGTGATTGCGTGTGGATATGTGTGTGTGTGTATTTGTTTACCTTCCTTTTTGTCCCCTAAGGTAAGTCCTTCCACTCCTGGGATTGGAATGACTCCTTTTCCACTTCCTTAAAACCCGTATCCTTCCCTTTCTCCTCTCCTTCCTTCCTCTTTTTCCCGAAGAAGCTGCCAGTGGTGGCGAAAGCTTGAGAATGTTTGTGTGTTTTTATGTGTGTTTTATGTTTCTATCGACGATCCTGTACTTTAAGTAAGTCAAAAATCTTTACTTTATACGTATTTTTCCCACCAGGAAAGTCTCCTTCTATTATATATACTTTCAGCAATCACCTTTCATTAAGGACAACGCACGTAATGGTACAGAGCAGCGGTGCCGCGGTGGAGTAGCCGAGCGGTCTAAACCGTGTCGCTGCGGAGCGCGCGGTTGCTCGTCGTGGAGGTTCTCCTCCCTGGAGCATGGGTGTGTCTGTTGTCCTTAGGTTAGTTTACCTAGGTTTAAGTAGTTTGTAAGTTACTGACCGATGACCAGGCAGTTTGGTCCGATAGATTTACAAACAAACATTTGAATTTGAGAGCAGCGGCTCTTGCGTAGAGGTGTCAGTGCTGACACAACCAACACTGACAACGACACCTTCCGGGCTCGGAAATTCTGTTTGGGACGAGACTTCGCATGTTGACGTCAAGACTGTCCACTCGTAGAAATTTAAGGCGCTCTATCCAGGCAATTCCACGGAAAAGGGCTGTAGAGTTTAAGGGAAACTCATACAATGATAGCTTTTTTTGTGTCCCAGCCTTGTCGCCGCTTTTGTGTCTCGTTTCCGTCGTAGGTGTCGGTGGCCGAGTAGAAAGGCCGACACAGGAATAAGGATGCACGCTTGTGCAGGTAGGAGGTGACCAGCCAGCGGGACAGCAGAAACTAGAAACACTAGAGTAAATTAGAACGAGATATATATCTCTTAGAGACTTAGTAATACTTAACTTTTATATAGCTCAGTACTGCAGAAAGCTGATACATAGTTGAGCTAGAGGCCTGCCTAGTGCCTGTCCGATAGCCAAGTCTTCACTGGTGCCACCTGATTCCGAAGTGTTGACTGGTTCCTATCTCAGTCCCAAGTGAACGATGTCGTTCAGTGGTGGCCACGAGCGGAGTTGTAGCAGAGGGCGCTCGTGGCTGACGTCGTAAGAACGCCGCGCCGTGCGTGCATGGCGGCGCGCGGCGAAAGTAGGTGGCGCGCACTTCATATTTGTGCGACACCACAGCTTTAAAGCATTAAGGGCCGTATTCCTCAACGTAAGCGTGAAACGCGTGGGGAACTCCGCTCCTCACTCGCCCAATGCAAACATACGAGACGGTTTTCCTAGGCTGCGGGACACGGCACGCCGCTGCGGGCTCTACCTGCGGAAAACGCTTGCGTGCTCCGAGAGCAGTCTGTCCCGCACGCCGCAGCAACGTGCTAGGCTGGAGGAGCTCTTCTCAGCTCGTCCACGGTCCCGCAGCAAACAAAACAACACTCGTAACATCTTACTACAGGAACTTGTGAAAGAAAGACGTTAAAGCCGACAGACCTTTTCGAAATTTTTCGACAAGCTAGTGGCACTTGAAATTGACGAAACTGACTTATTCTTCAAAACCATAGCAGCAACAGTAAAAAAATTTAGACCCGACCTTATATGCAGAGCCAAAAAGCAAATTTGGAATATCGTGATGTATTTGGAAACCATGAACCAAAGAGATCAAGGATATGGCAACAGCGCGACATATCAGAACGAAAACTGCAGCGCAACATCGTCACGCTGCCCTCCTGCTTCTGTCTCAAGTGTTGTCCTGGAGCAACACCCTACAATGTTATTTATTATATTACACATATATAGTGATTAAGCCATGTCACACAAATTGAATTTTAATTTACAAAACGTAACTTGTTTCAATGAACTCTGTCATCATTATCAAACGTAAGCAAACATTACATTAAACACAAACTGAGAAAATAATTAAATTATGAAAATGTGTAGTAAATGTAACCAGGCCACACCTTTACATAATTTAATTATTTTCTCAGTTTGTGTTTAATGCAATTTTTGCTTACGTTTGATAATGATAACAGAGTTCATTGAAACAAGTTACGTTTTGTAAATTAAAATTCAATTTGTGTGGCATGGCTTAACCACTATATATATGTGGAATATAATAAATAATTAATCAGTCACACACTCCTTACTACAATCTCATATAATATAACCCTACAATGTGACAATGTCACCAATGCAGACATCGGTAACTACAATAAGTGAAACTTGTCCTGTATTTTATATTTTGTACAATTGTTAATTTTCTTCTGATGGAATAAATTATATTTCATTCAAACTACATAATCAATATTTTTGTGCTGTTCTCAGGCCCATTCCCCATCTTACGAAATAGTAAAAATTAAATGTGTATGCATTTTATTTAGTGCGGAAAGAAAACAATCCAGTATGATTCAATAAGTCCAGTGCTTTCATATGTAGCACACGTTCGACAATTCAGCATTTAGACCATTGGAACAGCAGTAGACATAACAATAGTTCCAATAAAGTCAACACTTCAGTGTGCAGAAAAGAAATTCATCAAATGGTCTACTGGAATACTGGTAAAGTAGTATATAATGTGACAATAGATAGCATGTCACATTGTCTACCAATTCACATTTCTTCTGGTGTGATTGGTCTCGCCACTCGGTTGCAGGAATCGCTTTTCAGTTTGTCTTCAACTAATGGCAGAAGATATTGAAACGGATTAGTGGTGACTCTAAAATATTCTTCAAACTTGTCCACATCTTCGAGCAAATGCTTTTTTATTGATATGTATGTTCCTTCTTCTTCACGATGTAAAAACATTTGCCTCACTGCTTTGCGCTTCCTGAGAACAATCTTGAATAATAAGCAATCTTACGTCTCTTCCGTAGCTTCCATGTACTTTGGTAGTGCCAAAGCGAAAAGCTTTTCACACCGAGCACTGCGCTGCATGTTGGTCCTTGGCTGTCCTCGCTACTACTGCCACGCCACATTGACCCACGCCTAGCAAACTGTGCCTCGCAGCGAGCTGAACTCCAACAGCGCCAGTAAACCGCACAATGCGTCTCTCGTCTAGGGCAAACGGTAGCACCCAACGCCTTCCAACAAATTACAAAATTAAATTCAAACCTGTCCAAAACTTTTTCTCCCTTACACCCCCACAAAAAAATGTAAAGTGAAAAAGTATGTCGTTTACTACATTTCGGAAACTCTGCGATACTTTGAGGGTATGATTGGTAACAGGCCTCGAAGTCAGAGTGTCTTAACATTTTCCCTAAACTTGCATGTAGTGCATTTCATTCCACTCTCTTGCACCAGCTGCACTCTTTTACCGTCACGAGTTCCTAACGACGTCACCTTACGATGTCCAACTGCATCGTCTGCAACAAACTCGCATTGTTACACACTTTATCCGTTAAGATTTTTTCATGTATTTTGTGTTTAAGAGTGAAAACTGACACGAATGTATGTTCGCGGTAAAGCAAGCAAGAGTCTGCAAATAGCTCTTTCTGGGAACGAGATGTCTGCCTGACGACTGCGAATTGATGGTTACAGATCACTCAATATACCAGTACAAAATGTGGCCCTACTTAGTGGAAAAGCGTGTTTTAAATGTAAACTATTCGATGAAGTCATCATTTAGTCCTACTGAAACACTCTTGTGATCCATATTACTGTTTACTGTACACTCTTATTTGTTACAGGTGGTGCTCAACACGTCGCACAGTGGTCTGAATTAGAACAAATGACCAAAAATGAAAATTTCGAGAGTAAGCGAATAGGCTGACTACCGTAGAATCTTGTAGTAGAGGCTTTGGTGCATGTTACTCTGAAACGAAAGTTGGATATCTATGATATCTGAGACGCTATGTCAGCTAAAAGTTTCTGTTCTCAGGATAGCGTTAACATCCGATATTCCACCATTACTGAAAGTGCGTGTAACGTTTTGCTAGAGTGCCATATTGAAAGACGACCGTCTGTCGTCTTCCATATATTTTTTTGTATATTTCTGTAAAGTGATAATTTATTTAATGTCACTAGATTATCATTTTGTTAAAACTTGAACCCCACGCTTTTCAAGGCTTGAAGAATAGCATTTTTATTTCATATTTTAAAATATTAGTTAATATTACTGGGTTTTCTTATTTTGTTATGTTAATAATTTATTGTTATATTAATTAATGTGGCATAAATGTGACTTCTCCGCTACGCCACGTCCCTGTGAGAATGTGTACTTGTCTTACTTTTAAGTGGATGTGCGAGAATCTATGGCTGTCTGAATGTGGAAAGTGATAGCTCACTTTGCATCGTTCTCTCTGGTTCAGAGTCGATAGCTGCTGAGGCTACCAAAGAGGTTTCTACACCCTTTGGTTAAAGTTCAGTCGTTGAGCCTACACTAGGGCGAGTCTCTTCGTCCCCACCATCGCTGATCTTGGTTTTTCCGGCTTCCGGTGGCTTCGCGCGCTTGTGGCCGCTCGGTCTGGTCATTCTATACTGGGCGAGGTAAGGTTGATTCTTCTCTTGTGTCCACGAGATGGTAGCATTTCATTTGTCTAGCACGTCTAACTTAGATTCGTGAACGTAGAATCGTTTTTTTGGAATATTTTCTCCGATCGTTTGCGGAAATGTGTTCTCGTTTTTCAGTTCAGTGATTTCCAATAGATAAACGCGGTGTGTGTGATTCTAGTTGCAGTTTGATAACGGCTTGGTATGTTAAAACCTTTTGAGATCATGTGGCGGTGTATGAACTCTGTGTAAATACTTTCTAGCTTTGTGGGGCCTGATTTCTAATAGGTGATATGTTCACTTTTGTACAGTGCATGTAAAAATCTTCTCATCGTTTCCTTCCATGAGTGATATGTGTTCCACGTGGTTGGTTGATAGAACAAAGCCTTCAGCTTCCACTCTCGTACCATGCCCATCAGGCAAGCAACTATGCGGGTATCCTTCTGATTTTCACTAATATTTCGCGATCTTCTCTCCCCGCCCATTTTAATTTTGCCGTTTCTTCTCTGACTCGTAGTACGCACTCTGTAATTCTCTCTGAGCCTTGTACAACCTCCTTCGACAGCTTCCTTATGTAATTCTAAACATTTCTGTGGGTTGCGTGCTGAAATTCTTATTTTTATTTCTCCGACTTTGTAATTATTTCATTTTTGCGGTTTATCTGAGATCCGTCTCTGTAATCACCCCCTATCGCGTGTAGCTGTATTTCCTGAGCTTCCTTATGTAATTCTAAGCATTTATATAGGTTGCATGCTGTAGTTAATTTTCTTTATTTTTCGAAAATTGAATTTATTCAATTTCATCGGTTTTCGGAACCACGTGGGTCCGAGCTCCGACTTCCTGGGTTTGCACCTAGTCGCCTGAATTCACGCCACTTCTCATATAAAACCAGTACCTAGATTGATTCCTAACAGACTGCAACTTAAGAATTCACCGTGATTTTGTATAATGAATGCGATTCGTTCATGTAACGTAGCCGTGTGTCGTCGTTATCGTGTTTGCTCGCGGTCCAATTCAGATGTAATTCAACTTGACTATACACCCGCACCATCTCAAAATAGGCACGACAGACCAGAGCTAGCTTCGAAATGTTTTTGTGTAGTGTGTTTTGTACTACCTCCGACTTGCTGAATTTCGCCTACGATAGCGGCGCCTGCTTCCGCCTCTTCTCAGCACGCTGTTTTTGGTGAGTTTCGCTGTGGCATTGCGTGTGTGTGAGCGAATGAGTGTTGTTTGTGAATCCTACCCCCCCCCCTCCACCCCCTTCAATAGTGTTAAATCATGTATAATTTAGGCTGGGCACCGTCCGCATTACTCCATGTAAGAGATGCATTTTTATTGTATTAATAAAATTGGTTACCCATTTTACTTGTTTTATATCTGAATAAACAAGTTTAAGTTCAACATAATCCGTAAGTTGCCTATAAATTGTAGTTTTAGAGCACCTTGCCTCTTTTATTTAATATTGTTCTTCACAAGTGCTGAGAACAAAATTCAGATGCAATTTTTCTTATGCCTAAATTACGTTGCGCCATAAATGTTTTCTTAGCCACCTTTGTCAGATAGCTTTAATTGTGGCGGCTTGCTTATTAATGTCTGTGTGTAATAACGTGTTACCTGCTATGTATATTGACCACTGTAGTATTAACTTCCTGTTATTGAAGTAATTTGAAACGAGTCAGTTCTCAGTTTGGGCCAGGGAACAAGGCTTTGTAGCAGGGAGTAACCAGTAGTTCACATGGACCTCATTTGCTAATATTAGTGATAAAACAAGGCTCTTGTTTCGTTCAAATGTTCAAATGTTTGTAAATCTATCGGACCAAACTGCGTGGTCATCAGTCCGTAGCTTACAAACTACTTAAACCTAGGTAAACTAACCTAAGGACAAACACACACACCCATGCCCCAGGGAGGACTCGAACCTCCACGGCAAGCAACCGAGCGCTCCGCAGCGAGACGCTTTAGACCGCTCGGCTACTCCACCGCGGCTCTTGTTTCGTACACTGGTCGACTTTTAATATTTAATTTCTATTTCATAGATGGTACTAAGCTAGGTATGCTGAATATTGGTGTATATAATGTCTTCATTAATTTGTACTTCTTTATGTTGTAAATTAACGCCTAATATGTCTACAAATTGATTAACCTTGAAGATGTTTTCACCGAAAATTAACAAAAAAAAGTTATGCATTTAACTTTATTTTGGAATTTACGACAAGTGGCATATAGTTTATGATGTTTTGTAATAGGAAAGAAGATTTTGCCTCTGTACTTTCGTGGTTAAAATAAACGACCCCGAGCACGCTGGGCAACTGATAGGCTGAGGTCGACCGCTACAATCACTGTTACCTTCCTTTTTATAACTATATTAAACCTTGATCATTTGTGTAACTAACAGTTGGAATGAAGGTTGGTACTGTGGAAACGCGTAATAGTTGCCGATCTGGAGTGCTGCACTCCAGCGAGTATTGTTTGATGTAGTTGAAGGAAAATTATCTAAATTTAAGTATGTGCGTATTAGAAATTCAATTAAAAATCACAGTGCTCTTATTTGTACCTCTTAGGAAAAAGTCGGTGTTTCCCATCAGATACACAAATAACTGAGACCCGTACTGAAGCTAGTGTACCGGCGCTTTCGAATCGCACATCAGAAAGAATTTTACATGTTCTGATAGTTCTTCAGGGCACAGTGAATTTAAACAATGGTTTACTGATGCAAGTGATTCGGACGCTAAAGTTTTTATAACTTCATTCTTACCACTGCAACTAATATCGACTGATTTTTTATTTCAAAAAGAAGTGGTCATATAGGGAAAAAATGCTGCACCTCCATCTCCTCATTTTTGTAGACCTATAACGCTACAGTTTTACATGAAAATGTAGATTCCTTTTTAAACGAGAAGAAATATACTAACGACCAAATGGCGTCTCTACTTCCTTTTCAGACCGTTTGGGTGGGAAATAATAATAAATTCTGAAATGATTTCAACACTGATAGATGGAAAGGACTTTAACACTATTAAGGGAAAAGTCAAAAAAATTTAATCATTTCAATTTTGTTCAAACAATAACGATAAATGATTCTTATTTGTTATTAGTGAAACACACAAGATAACTGTGAGCTATTCTGCATATTTATTGGTTTACGAACCGGTTTTCGGCTGTTAAGCCATCATCAGGTAAACATTACAAGGTTAAGTTTCAAAGATCTTAACTTGCTAGCTATATAACTTTGAAAGGAGACTAGTGCTTTGGTTTATAACTAACCTGCGGGAAATTATTACAGTTCAAGTTGTGATGTAAATTCCTGACATTAATAAAATATGTGAAAATATAATAAATTATGACGTTATCCCTAGAAATATAAAGTGAAACAATAGAAATTGTCTGAAAATATTGATCAAAACGTATATTATCTTAAACAGGTCTAATGTCTATAAACATGGAAACGTAGTGAATTAACGTTAAAATTTTTTAACTTGTAAAATGAAACTTGACCAAAAAATTATCTTAAACGGGTTCAATGTAAATCTGTAAATATAAGTTAATTTTTTTAATCGGTTAAATTAAACTATGGGTACTACTAAAATGAGATATTACAGTTTATATCGCATAAGCAGCCAAAACAGTTATGATTACTCAAGAATTTTATAACTAGTAAAATACGACATCACATTTTATATCTGGTAAGCAGCCAAACAGTTGCGATTACACAAGGCTTTTATAACATGGCTATGAAACAGTAGTCGAGGTAGGAGACAAGTGGATAGGAGGTGGTAGTTTACATTGTCTGCACAGGGTTATGATTAGGTTCTGTAGACAGACCCTGTGCAAATATTCTGTCATGAACCTACGGAACACTCAGTGAATAAGATCCTTGGCCTGTGGGATTCCAAGTGGGCTAACTCTGCTCAACCCAACAAGCTTCGTGCAGTGAAGCTACCTACGGTCGCATGGAAGTCCTCACTGCGGTCGTCTCGTAGGGAATCTGTTGTTCTCTGTCGCCTACGAATCGGCCACACCTGGCTGACGCATGGCCACCTTCTTCGGCGGGAGGACGCACCACACTGGACTGTGGCACCCCCTTGACAGTGGTCCACTTTCTGGTGGACTGTCCACTTTTAGTTGCCTTGCGACAATCTTTTAATCTGCCAGATGCGCTTTCTTTTATGCTAAGAGACGATGCCGCTATGGTTGAACGTGTTTTAGATTTTATTCGCGCAGCTGGTTTTTATCATGTGCTTTAATGGTGGTGTGTTTTCTTCTTCGTTTTTACTTGTATCCTTTCCTCATATTTACCAGTGATTTTTACTCTCTTTGACTTGTTAACGCATTTCCTTAGGAACGCGTAACACAATGTTTTATCTCTCAGACCGGAACAAGGGACTGATAACTGTTGCTGTTTAGTCCCTGCAAAAATCCAACAACAATAAGATTCTTATTTGCATGCGGATTATCAGTCTTACGCGAGGAAGATTCGTTGCTTTGAGTATTTGATTCACATCGCATATAAACCAGGAAGTAAAAAACTAAAGTCTCGATCACAAAAAAAAGAAAAAAAAAAGCATTTTGAGATTTTGAGAAAAGAATTAAAAAGGAGTTTCAAAAGGAGCTAGAGCTATTGACAGAAAATCTAGTTTTTTACTGTTTTGAATAAAACAATCCTGGGTATTATGCCGCGTAATTTTTTAAAGCAGCAAATGAATTGCCTACGTTTCGACCACTGTGCAGTGATTCTCTTGAGGGCGGTTAACTGTTGGATACTGCTGAATGTATACCCTTATATACTGTGAATTTTTCGGTTATCTAATACAGAGTCATGCATCTAAGATGGAGATTGGCTGGCAGTAGCGTATCAGCAGGCTCGTACGTTTGCTACCCAGTGAGTGATTGGTAGGAAAATCTTATGTCTGATTGGAAGGCAACAGCCAATCAGCAACTAGCATCCCAGAACCTGGGTCAAGTGGAGCCGCTGGCTGGCGCACACACGCGGGCTGCTGGGCAGGGATTGCCGGCAGCCACGTCGAAAGTAACTTGTAGCACAGACAAATATATACAGACGGGAAACCTCCGTAAGGGCCTGGTCCTACGCTCAGGGGTGCGGGTAGGGAGGTTTCCCAGCAGTTCCGTAAGATGTCCCATGATGGCGCTGCGGTCAGAAGCAGCCCTTTAAACTGGCCAGAGCAGGTGGCAGGTAGCGGCTGTCCCCACCATCACCTCCCCTCAGACGCCAGCAAGCTGGACACAGCCGTGGCCTCGTGGCAGGCGGCACGAGCTCTCCCCTCAGCCTCCCCTCCATGCTACCCCCTGACGTGCGAGAAGCACCCTAAGCCAGGGAACGACCTGACACCTGCTAGCATCTTACGGAACTACGGGGGGAGCGTAGGACAGTGGTTTAGGGAGGCTTCTCCTCTGTATATGTTACTCTGTGACAACACACACACCCATGCTCCAGGGAGGACTCGAACCTCCACGGCGAGCATCCGCGCGCTTCGCAGCGAGACGCTTTAGACCGCTCGGCTATTCCACCGCTGCGGAACAATTTCTTTCTTCAACTTAAAAGTTAATATCAATGAGATACTGAGATATGTTAAGCTATTAACTCTTGGTATTAATAACACTTTCCATATTTACTCTAGAATGGGGCATATATTCATAAAAAACACCTTGAAACTAACCGGTAGCATTAGTAAGTAGTTGTGGATCTCATTCCCTCAAAGCTATATTTCCAAGCATTCAATACTATCTCTTTCGTTATGTAAAATGGATTAGGCTTGAATCCTTATTGAAAATGTTCAAAGAAGAATCAGGTGATAGTTCCATCAGTGCCGTGGAGATTCTGCGGCAGCCCTATAATCAATATGTTTGAAAATTACGATGCAGAGTCGCGATATTGGGAGGTGCCGCTATTTGGTTCCTATGTGAGTTAGCGTCATGGAGTGAAAAGTTTTTGGTCTAGTCAGGAGCAGTCCCTATTTCTATAGACAGTGGTTTAGGAAGGGCTGCTTCTCTGTATATGTTACTCTGTGCTTGTAGCCATCCTCCCTATTCACATTGTTAGGTCGTTTCATTATTTCGATGGCTTCTCTGATTTTGCGTTGTGGCATCCACGGTTCCCGAGCAAGTGCGCGAGGTTCTCGGAAGTTAATAGTACCGCCGCATTTCTTCTGGTGTTCTGCCACAGCTGACCTGTTGGCTTGTCCCAATAGTATGTAACGTTCATGTTCAGAAACGGGGGTGTTGATGGGTCTCCCGGTTTCACCAACATAAAGTTCACCGTATCTCTGTGTAAGCTCAACACTTCATGCAAATAAAACTGTAAACATTCACAAAAAGTCAACTGTTAAAAATGTTTATAAATCGGGATAAAAGTAACAGGTTCTTCTATTCATTCTGCACTCATAAATGTTCTTCAGAAAAAAAAAAAAACTTTCATTTAAACACCAATAGTATATAAATCAAAATTATCTTCCTTTTTTAGTCCAGATTACAATTTTAAATTCACTTCGTTTGAAGCAGATATTACCTCCTTTACAAAATCGAGAATAGTTTTCTTATTTAATATTGACATCAGGTAACCGCTTACAGCATTGGCGCGTCACCCATTTGACTAACGTAAAATATTCATTGCTAGTTTAGCTTACGTATACTGACGAAAAACATCTCCCACTTATTCACTGGTTCTATCAGTTCAGCATATAAAGTTCATAACATCACAATGTTTGCTGTACCAGTGTATATAATACAATTTACGACATAAAACGTGACGTCATGTGACACAGTAAATCTCAGGGTTTTAGCATATTACGCTTCATATAATACCTATAAATAATTATTTGTGTTAAATTCAGTAATTCCAAGTATTTTGTGAATACAATTACTCTTAATAATAAAAAAAATGTTAATGTAAGTTGACGACCGGAAAACACATGATCGTCAACAGCCATTTCTTCTTAAGAATCTTTGAAATACATCGACTATAATAATAAACAAAATACAACATGGGCCGGGTCCGACCTTAAGTGGAATTTTATACTAAATTTTATGACTCATTCGACCTGAAATATGCATCCATAACAATATCGGTTGCACAGTGGTAGAGTGTCAGACTACAAATCCAAAGGTCCCGGGTTCGATCCCCGCCAGGTCCTAGGATTTTTATCTGTCACTTTCCACTTCTTTCACCTCCGGCAGTGTTGCTCGTGTGAAAAATACCGAGTAGCACCGTGGTTCGGAACCCACGTTAAACTGTAGGTCCCCCTATAACTGGCTGGGTAAGTCAGTTCGAAAGGCAACGGCATACCACCTCCAAACAGGACCATGCCTAGTAAAGCACTGTGGTGTTCAAACCAATCTTCGGATTGATGACTGCTTTACCTTTTTTTACCTAACAATAATAAGGTGAGATGGAGTACATTCCGTTCTTAAAGTACAAAACAAGTGACTAGTTAAAAATTTGAAAACAATTGTGTATCGCCACACCGAGAAACGACAGTACGCTGCGTAGATCTCTGTCCGAATGAATCACTGCTATCATCCGGTAGGTCCTTTTTCTGCCAAGACTGGACATGGAGTACCTTCCGCGCACTCTTTCGCTCATCTCCTCCCTCTCATACACACACTCCCCACCAAATCTGTCCCTCGGCCGCTTCCTTATTGGCCGAACGCTGTCACTTCCAAAATAGTATACATCTTAACACGAGACATATCTTTAAGTAAAAACTGACCATCTGAAACAACTTTCTTACTAACATAACATTGATGTGTTGGCTCAGCTTTTTTATTACACAGGGCGTTCAGCCCCCTGACCGGGCGCGCTGAGCCACGGCGCCCGGACCACCGAGCCCGACTGATATCTAATCGTAATACTCTTAATTAAGATATATTTAATTTAAAATTGTCACTATAAGGTTTATCGAACGCGTCACGTAGCGTATGGGCAGAGTCTAACGCAAGTGTCACGAAACTCTCAGAGATTTTTTCACATCGCAACTGTAGCTTTCCTAAACGATTAAGTAATTTACTTGGACTAGACTTTCAAAATGCGGCCGTATTTCGGAGTTTATTCTGGAGCTATAAATTGTACGAGCTATCAAAAATACACACCGGAAATCCTTACTTTTCATTTTTCAAAGACCGCTGGGAAGTAAGATAAAAATGTTAAAAATAATAAGTGTTCATTGGTAGTGGTTACTTATACATCAGTCTATCACAGACAGTCCCGAAACTCTCCAGGAAAATATTGCAACTGAAGCGATACTAGCGCTCCAAGCGGCCAGTAGGGAGTAACCGAGGAATGGCGTGATATAAACTGAGAAGTTGCTATTTTTAATGCTGTTGCTTTCATATTTCCTAGTCACTGAACGTTGCTGTGAACTTTCTAATACAAATATGAAAACATCATTAAAATAATATCACTGCTTCTGTTAATGGCAGTTTATAATAACGAATTGTCAGTGTAGTGTAATTCATACAGTTCACAATACCTGAGTCGTAATCAAATGGTCCGAAAACTTTTTGAAAGCAGAAATAAATCGCAACCTGATGTGCTCGAGAATAAAGTAACTGATTATGTTCGCGTGCTCGGTAGGTACTGACATGTTGCATGAATTTTGTTTTAGCGGATTTCGGACAGTGTAACATTTTCACAACTATACACTTTTTTTACGTTTTAGGAGACTAGACTCTACATCGCCTTTAAACCTCCTTTTCACCTTGTCCTTGCTTCTGTGCCTTTCGCGTATCTATCATAATTTTTTTTCGCTACTTGATAGGTATCAAACTGAATATCTTCAAGGAGGTGACGTGGTAATATTAACAGGTTATATATGGACATATTATTTATTTGTTGCTAAAGTGCACCTCGGTTGCACAGTGGTAGAGTGACAGATTATGAATCTGAAGGTCGCGGGTTTAATCCTCGTCAGGTTCTAGGATTTTTATCTTTCACTTTCCACTTCTTTCACCTCTGCAAGTATTTCTCATGTGAAAAATACCAAGTAGCACCGTGATTCTAAACCCACGTTAAACTGTAGGTCCCCCTATAAGTTGCTGGGTAAGTCAGTTCGGCGGTAGCCAACGGCATACCACCTCCAAACAGGGCACTAGTAAAGCACTGTGGTGTTCAAACCAACCTTCGGATTGTTAACTGCTTTACCTTTTTCTTATCCATTCACTTTATCAAATTAGTAGGTAACCGCCAAAATATGTTGATATACAGGCTTATAATTTTTGTGAAACTGAGTTACAAATCTAAGCAGGCTCTATGTAAACAGTTAACTGCTATTTAGAAGCATTCAGACATTACTTTTATACAGCAGTAATATTATGAAATATTGGTAAAGTATTTGTTATTCTGATTAAGTGCAGATGTTTGGAAGTGGATGAAGTAAAGATTTACTTCTATGCCTAAAGGTATAACAAACCACGGTAAATGAACACTTGTTATTCGTAACATTCTCTTCTTCTGAACATCCTTTGCAAATGAGAGATTTCAGAATGCATTTTTGATAGTTGCTACAATTTATAACGTCGCAAAAGATCCTAAATAAGAAGTATTTTGATTATGCTGCTTCACTCCAAGTACACATTTATTACTGAATCGTTTCGCGGTTTGTTTTTACGACCCAGCCGCATGGCAGCGCTGTAGTCGCGAGATTGCAAAAATTCACTGGGTTTCATGACTCTTATGTTCGACTCTGATTATACTTACGAACATGAAGTAACATTTTCGTTTACTGATATATTCGTGACATCTTCCGAACAGCATCTAAGTATAAGAGAATCGTAACAGCTATACCATGTTAAAAATAGGAAGTATCCATTATAGCAGTTATATTAGAGAAGAAACATTTTTCGTTTACTGCATCTTCCGAACAATATCTAAAAATGAGAAAATTTTAACGGCTACACAACAGCTCCATGATACTGCTGCTGTATAAAAATAATGTCTGAACGTTTTCGACTGCAAGTAGCTGCAACTACTTCAATAGAGACTACTTACATTTCATTCCATTCCATGATGGTGGTGGCGGCTGGTGCAGCAACAGTGCTGTCTAATTAATTAGCAGTCTCTGTTGCAGCAGACTGCGAATTATTTATTTAAGAGACTACTTAGGTCCGTACTTAAATTTAGTGAAAATTGCGGGTCAATTAACTTTTTTCCGCGTCTTCTAAAGCATTGCTGTTCTTGCATATGTGTCCAAAATCATCAAAAGTACAATAATTTCGCAACTTTGTTCTTACGATATGACCAGGATCATCAGAATAAAAAACAGTTTCCAATTTTCCAATTTTACATATAAACCGTATGTAGAATTACGGTAAGTACTGTCGTTCCTTATCGAGAGTAAAATGAAGATATTTTAAATGCGAAAAGAAACTCTGTTGAATGTGACTAAACCGCTGATGGAAGAAGCTATACTTTATACAATGTATTAATTATGTAATATTTACTTTAATCGATATCGGTTTGCGTTTGAAAAGATTGACGTGTAAGAATTTTATTCATATTACGTACAGCCCGTCAACAATTAAAAGTATTGTAATAAATGTCATAAATTTCAAAAGTCAAAGAATACTTTTCCAAGGAGTCTTCAAGCGTCTTAGAAGCTGTAAGAGAAACATCGATGCTCAACTGTTGCATGTTTCGAGTTATATACTTAAAATCAACAAATATCTTGACACGGTTTCTAAAGTAGCGTATGTTCTTCTTGAGCGTTCAAGCTATACCCAATTCCGTCAAAATCGGTTAAGCGGTTTAATTGTGAAAGAGCGCCAGACAGAGCTCCTTTCGCATTTATATTATTAGTACCGAAATATTTATATTATTAGTTTGAGTAACTAAACGCGAAATTGAAAATAATATAATACAATGACAGTTTGGTATCTTGCAGGGAGGCAAGAAAAACAGGTACATATTAAGCACAGAATCACACTCTAAAATAGTGAGTTAGGTAAATATAGGAAAGGTTGGGGAAATGCCAGCCGACTATATTATAACCCCATACTGCTTCAACAAGCCTTTCAATATAACAATTGGAAGTAGAGAGCAGTGGGAGAAAATAGTTCGACACCGTACGGAGGATATTGTCTGGTTCACTGACAGGTCAAAATCAGACCAAGGCGTTGGGGCCGGGGTATACTGGGTGCAGCCAAGACTGGAGGGCGTCATCTCTCTAGGGAAACGGGCCTCAGTATTCCAGGCCGAAATCACTGCCATCAGGGCGGGTGTGGAGGAGAATTTGCGTAGGTGCTACAAAGATCGTAGCATCTATATCTATTCAGACAGGCAGGCAGTTCTGAGATCACTGACAGCTCCTGCAACAAGGTCTAAAATTGTTGCAGAATGTCGCAGGGTTCTGGTGGAGCTAGGGGAAAGCAATAGAGTAAACCTATTGTGGATCCCTGGTCACTCGGGTCAGTGGCAACGAACATGCCGACAGATTAGCCAGGATGGGGGCAGAGACTCAATTTATTGGACCGGAACCTGTCCTGACAATCACCAACGCAGTGATAAAATTGGAGCTACGTAACTGGCTCAGAAGACAGCACGTAGAATATTGGACCAAAGTCCATCAACAAAAACAAGGCAAGGTAATGATGCCAAAGCCATGTTTTAAAAGAAGCTCTACAATCCTGGGTCTGAACAGGAGAGAGATTAGACTCATGGTTGGATTGCTGACAGGCCATGGAAATTTCAAAAAAACACCTACATACAATGGGAATAACAGAAGAGGACCCTAAATGTAGGATCTGTGATGACGGTGAAGAAACTGCATCACATCTAATCTTCGAATGCATTGCATTGGAGAGTAAAAGGCACAGAACATTTGGGACAACCAGACCCGAAGAAATTGTGTCTAATAAAGAACTGGTAAAGGGACTTGCACTGTTCAACGGCATTGGTTGGCTTTACTAGATATACAGGGAGCGTTACAGCACAATAAACTTAGTTTCGGTGCGGGCAGTGGCGGGTTGGACCAAGACTGTTTTGGGTTCCTTGAAAAAAATCAAATCAAATCAATCAAGCACAGAAGCGAGGACAAGGCTAATGTAAACATAATTTTCATCTTGAAGAACTAATTTATTATAACTTAATTTCTTCTGCACTATTTACAATGGTCGCTACTTCGAAGGTGGTTGCAGAAGTCCGTCGGAGCAGCCAGAGTGGTTCCATGGCGCCAAACGGTCTTTGGTGACTTCTTACATAGCAGGCTGCTTCTTCTTCTTCGGAGATTTCCAGGAGGCTATCGTTTGCTCGGTGGATGCGAGGCAGACAGGCGAGTCTCCTGGCTGTTCCCTAATAGACGATCGCCGGTCAATTGCGAGTCGGCGTAGGAGTACTTCGCTGCAACAGCTGCGACCTCTGTAACAGAAGGTCCACATTAGGCTCGAGAATACTCCGTTTATTTACAGTCGCGTGTTTGTCACAGTACAACGCTTGCTAGCGACTGAATCGGCTAACCCTCCGAGCTTGAGTTCGTGGCGTACTGCCAGCTTTTTAGGGGTAAGCTGACAGCACACAAGCGGAAGGGTACTTTATGAGAAAATATAATATCTGTTCTACCAAAATGTAAAAATAGTGTCTGGTTTTGAATATGCGTCCGAAATCAGCAATAAATGTGAACATGGAAACATGTGGCGTGCACGGCATTTGATTTTGTATTTATACACGTATGTTCACCTGACCAGAAATCCTGTCCTTTCTACCTAACTTCATTAATCACATCTAACATCAATCCGTATTTTTAACTCTTCTAACCTCCCTAAACAATGTAACATTTATTGATACGATATGTAGAACGCCTGAACTGTTTTCCCTGACGACGTTTCAAAATGTTCAAATGGTACCTAACTGCAGTGAGGACTCGAACCTCCGACGTAGAACGGCCGCGCGCACTGTACCAAGGCGCCTCAGCGCGCACGCCTATTCCTCCGCGGCTATTCCTACCCTGAGATCCGACTGGAGAGTATCTTACCTCTGGAATATTTTACCCAAGAGTTCGCCATCCTCATATATTCATACGTAAGCTGCGTGTCCTCGTGAAAAGTAATGATTGTAATTTTCCCTTTCTTTCAGCCGTTCGCAGTAACTGTATGGCAAAGCCATGTTAGCTGATGGAGCAGGGCCTGCTCAGTCATGCGACTAGGGAGAGCTCTATATTACTAAAAATTTCCGGGCTATTAGGGATTTATTGTTGAAACCAAAGTTTCCTCCCTAACTGCGGGGGACATTTTCAAGGGGGATCGTGACACTTTTGAATGTCCGATGCACACCCTGGCTCGCTGCTGACTGAAGCCGAACCCCGTTTACGACGGCTCGCGCACAGAAGTGTGATGTCAGATGTTTTTGATATGCGCGCGCAATTCGTCGTTACCGATTACCGTCGTCCGTTAATATCGTCCCATGGTTGAAGACTGTTACATTTCTTCTTCAACAACGGAATTCAGATTTCATTTACTTTCACGCCCTCCTCCATCCTATTGAAATAATTGGGGTGTTTTACAATTTCTATAGCCTCTCTGTACAGTATTTCGTGTTATCCATTTGTGGCTGCTAAAACCTGGAACTTATCAAATTGAATAAGGTGGTCCCCTGGTTGAAAAACATGTTCAGCAACAGCTAATCTGTCAATCTCTCCCCTTCCACAGTTCTCCTTGTGCTCTTCTAGTCTTTTTTGACTGTTCGTTTTGTGGTACCCACGTATACGACTCCACAGTTACACTGAATCCTATAAATTCCTGCTTTTTTTTTTTTTTTGCAGCGGTTTGCGAGCATCCTTTGCCGTTTCAGGTGATCCTGTGTCTTCCGAGTAGGTTTGTAAATAACGGCAACACTCCGATTCGCCAAAATTTTACCGATGCGGTCGGTGACGTCCTTAATAAAAGGCAAGAAGACTTTGGATTTCACAGGAACCTTTTCATCGTTTTTGAATTTACGTGTCGGTCTCAACGCTCTCCTTATCTCTGTGGACGAATAGCCATTTTTAAGTGAAGCATTACTCAGGTGTTTCAATTCCGCGTCGAGTATTTCCGGTTCGCAGATCTTCCGTGCTCTGTCCGCCAACGTCTTTATAATGTCCCGCTTTTGGTGTGGGTGGTGGTTTGAATCCCGGTGTAGACAACGGTCTGAATGTGTGGGCTTCCGATAAACGGTATGGCCCAATCTGCCATTCCCCTTTTTGAAAACTGACACGTCAAGAAAATTCAATTTTACGTCTGCCTTCTTCTAACTGAATTCTAGAATTAATCCCATTGAGGTGCCGAAGAAAACGATCTAATTCCTCTCTAGTATGTCTCCACACAACAAACGTATCGTCTAGCGGATCCAAGTAGCAGGTTTTTTTGTTTGCTGTTTTCAATGCCTGTTCCTCGAATTTTTCCATATATAAATTTGCTATAACCGGGTTTAAAGTGCTCCCCATAACTACACCATCTGTTTGTTCATAGAAATGTAGTAGTAGTAGTAGTAGTAGTCGTGAAGTATTATTTGAACAGATCAATGTCGGGTGGAAAGAGGAGACTCAGCTGTTGCAGCACCTCATTGATTGGAACGGTTTCAACAATAAATCCATAAGACCACGGCATAATAGCCCGGAATTTTTTAGTAATATTCACCTTTCGGCCGTGAAAGTTTGCCATCTAATAGTTAGTACACAGCATAGCAAAACGATTGTGTATTCTACAACCTCTGACAATACAGTTCGGTGAATGGAGTCAGAACGGTCGATCAGGCAACACGGGCGAATCACAACACTGCACCTGCGTTGCGGCCAGTGTTGACAACCGACATCCAGTGTAGTTCATTTGAGCATCGTGTGTGCTCCGTGTTAGACCTTTTGGACGAAGTGCTTGTTTAATGTTTTGGGCGTGAACTGATGAAGGATCAATTAAAAGTTTTAAGATCAGCAAGACACCCAAAGAAAAGCGAGCGACGGTGGTACGTGATGCTGGGGATCAAGCGATTTCCATGAAGTGTGTGTACGAGTGGTTCCCCCGTTTTCGAGGATGCCGGGAAAGTCTGACAGTCCTCATAGCGGACGACCGGCGACCGCCGTCAGTGACGAAAATATTGAGAAAGAGAGGACATGAATGACGAACGATCGTCGATTAAATGTACGCATGATAGCGGATTTAATGGAGATTAACTGTGAATCCATGCGACAAGTCCTTACCGAGAAGTTAGGGAAGAGGAAACTGCCATCTTCTGCCACATCATTTGACTGATGATCAGAAACAGGCACGTTTAGAGGCTTCACAAGACATTGTCGAAACGGCGGATGAGGCACAATTTCTTGAATCGTATTGCCACTGAAGATGAAACCTACTGTCTCTAGTAAGGCCGTGAAACGAAACGGCGAAGCTTGGTATGTCGTTCTCCATCACCTCGTCAGAAGAAGATCAGAGCGGAAAAATCACGCATCAAAACGATGGTCATCGCCATTTTGGATGTCAAAGCATTATCCACGGCCGGCCGCGGTGGTCGAGGGGACTGAGGCGCTCCAGTCACGGTCTGCACGGCCACTACGGTCGAGGGTTCGAATTCCCCCTCGGGCATGGATATTTGTGCCGTCCTTAGTCTTAGCTAGTTCATAAGTAGTTTGTAAGCTTAGGGACTGATGACCCCGTAGTTAAGTCCCATAAGTTCTACAAACATTTGAACATTTGAACATTATCCACGTGGAATTTCTACCTGAGGGAAAAACGTTGATCGCTGCAAGGTACGTTGAAATTTTGACCCATTTCATGCAACGTGTACGCAGGGTCCTGGTATTTTGGTCACAACAACGTTCGCCCACACGCAGCCAATATTATCAAACACTTCCGGGCAAAAAAGGGAGTGGTGGAACCAGAACATCCATCATATTTGCTGGATATCAATCTTCGAGACCTCTTCCTATTCTCTTGACACATACTGGTTTTCAAAGAAAAGAGATTTGACGATATTCCTGACAACGAAAGAAACGAGACGAGTCTCTTGAACGCCATCCAAAAGGAAGACTTTGTGCAAATTGTGCAGGCCATGTATCACAGAGGCCAGCGGGGTATAATTATGGGAGGTGTCTGTTTTGTGCCGCGGTGGAATGGCCGAACGCCGTGAGGATAGTCAACACCTATCTATTGTCCAAGGCATACTATGTGGCTCAGATTTTCCCGATTCCAAAAGTACAGGCAAATAAAGTAATGCAGTTAGCAGCCACGTACGTGTGGAGAGGAAACATTTTTAAGTTCACACCCGGAACTTTAACAAAACCAAGATTGAATGGAGGACTCGCACTCACTGATATTCATAGGAAGGCAACTTCATTATACCTTAGACGAACAGAAAGATTAATACATGGCAACCACAGTAATATTACAGAAAAACTCTTTAAAATACTACAGCCAAAGAGCATGAATCCGCCGATAGATATCAGCAATCATAACTTCCGTCTGAAACATATCAGTCTGTTTTACCTGGAGTGTAGTTAATTAAAAGAAAGTCGTGTACCATCTACGACTTTAACTACAACCCAAACCCTACAGATATGGCAACAGAAAGATATGCCAAACAGTATTATGCTAAAGTTTCCACATAGAAACTGGTTGACAGTGTGGAAAAACATCAGCCTTAAAATCCACACGTCAGAGGTTGCGTCCACCTGGTACAAAGTCGTCAACCAGACGATAGCAACGAACGAAAAGCTATATCGCATCGGAAAAAGTGATACAGACAAGTGCAGAAAATGTGGACTACTGGACACCATAATCCATAGATTCACTTGTAGCGGACATATCGATAACTGGAAGTGGGTGAGGAAACGAATAGCATACTATCAAGAACCTCCGAAACTAGTTACACTTCAGAAATTATGATGTGGCCGGAAAGAAGTTATTACCCGAAAACAAAGAACAATACAATTATGTGGCTTCTCGGTAATTATGTAAACTATATATTCCACGGACCTGCAGAAGACAATCCCATAAGTTTTCAATCGTACATGAACACTGCGAGATGGAGAATCATACGCACTATTGATGAGAGAAAACAGTTTAGCAACATGCTAAATATAGCTTTTGAAAAGGCTGGAATAGGATAAACTTTATTGTCTTGGAACTGCAATTACTGCTACAGTCGCCATTTAAAGAAGCAACAGTTTCACTTACATTTTAAAGAAGAACCTTTTGTTTCTGTTTTGCACTGGATATTGCCGTTTATTTCTAGATTTTTTTAAACAGTTGTTTTTAACAAAAAAAAGCGCATTGAGGCTTAACAAACATTTGAACTTTTTAAAAGAAATTTTTATTTATTCATTTTTACGATTTCGATGGCCAGTAAGATAACTGTAGTTCTTAGTTCACCTACGTTAATGTTACAGATCTATTCACCGAACTTTGTGATGCTATGTCATACATACATACATAAATATTACAATATGTTTCAGATGAACAGGATAAAGAAAAAAGAGGCTGTGAGCGAAATGCAGAAATACCGTAGTTCGTAGCGTCGCAGGCGGTGGTGGACAATTACAAGCGGGCATGATTCGTGTCTGCATACATCGAAATATTTTTATTTTTTTCCCTTTTTGTTAATGTTTCTGTGTTTTTTTTTATATAATGTACGTATAATATCCAATATTCATTGTTATTTCTTTTTAAAACGACGTATTAGCGTGGTGGTTAGCGTCACTAGGTATGGAGGAAAAGAGATGTAAATAACAGGTTTGAACAGATTTGTATCTACACTATCCCAGGTATTTTTAACGATTTGAGTTAGTAACGGTTCATGTAACCTGTTTGTATATTTAATATCCGGTATTCGACGTCATTTATTAGATACAAGAACGAAATATGTACACGAGAGAATTTGTTGCTAGAGCACAGGAACCAATAAATTTGATGACAGTACCCTACGTCACTAGGTTTTCCCCACGGTGTTAGAATTCTGTTGCAGCTCAGTACAGTGGTGAAATAGTTCAGTTTCACAATGCAAAGAGAACATGGCTAGCGCTTGGTTGCGGAAACAGGTGCTGTGAAGGAGGAACAGTGTAAAATGTAAACTTTCACGGCCGGAATGGTCAAAATTACTAAAAATTTCCGGGCTGTTATGCCGTGGTCTAGTGGATTTATTATTAAAACCCAACGTTTCGTCCCCGACTGCGGAGAACATTCTCAAGGGGGATCGTGGCACTTTTGGATGTCCGATTCACGCCTTGGCGCGCTACTGACTGAGCCAGGGCGTGAATCGGACATCCAAAAGTGCCACGATCCCCCTTGAGAATGTTCTCCGCAGTCGGGAACGAAACTTTGGGTTGTAATAATAAATCTACTAGACCACGGCATAACTGCCCGGAAATTTTTTAGTAATTTTAAGGAGGAACAGTGTCTACTTACAATACTAGAACCAAAAATTATCACAACAAACGTTGTCGAGCTGAGATGTTATCCCGCGTGTATGATCAAGTAAACTGTATCAGGAAGAACCTATTATCTCCGAAGGAATGCCAAGGTAAACATTTGAATATGCAGAATATATACAACGTGGAAAATCTAATATACAAAGCAGTGTGTCCGTATGTTTGTACGTGTTGCATACAAATCTACAGTTTTGATCCAATCTTTCTAACATTTTATACAAGTAAGCTTCAATCCACGAGAACGGTCGCCGTAAGTGTAAGAATCACATACGATATATAGTTCACGAGATATGACGTCATAAACAATGTCATGCGCGAAAAACTGCTGCATTTTGCGACAATGCTGCTCATTTTCTCCTAAACCATTGGACCGATTTCAACAAAATTTGCTACACACATTCCTTACCATGAGGTAACAATTGATGCATGGTTAAGAATCACATACGGCACATGTTTCAAAAGATATTACGTCATAACCAATAGAAATCACAAAAAATGCCATATAATGCGGCGAGACTTTCGAAATACACTGTATGAGAATGACAGTACTTAGCGACTTGCAACAAACTTTAAACATAATTTCAAACCTTTATTAAACTTTTTCTCGCTGGCAACCATAGTAACATGATGAAAGAAAAAAAATTTCTCGCTTACTACTCTTACGCTGTATATGGAGTAAAACTACGGCTCTCGGTATGACGTTACAATTTATAATTTGAACACTACAAATTGTAGCGACAGGAAATTTTACAGACAGCATACACATATGTAGTTCAATGTGTCTACTAAATTGTATCACAGCATGACACGTAGTTCATGAGATATGAGCACAAAACAGTAAAGTTTCGCTGTTCATGAACTAAAACTACGGCATTTGGTTTGATGTTATAATTTATAATTTCTATACTACAAATTGTAGCCGTAGGAAATTTTACAGACACTATACACACGTATAGTTGAGTGTACCTGCTAAATTGTATCACAGTCCGCCACGTAGTTTATGAGATATGAGCACATAAAGAGTAAAGTTCATGGAAAACCGCCCCATTACACACCAAGTTTTTAATCTATTACTTCTTTACTACTAACTGTATTCCCAAGAGATTTTATAGACTTAAGCCCTTATACAAATGAATATATACCTGAAAAATGGCAGGAATAAATAAATAAATACTCGGGCAACGCCGGGTTTTCAGCTAGTGGGAATATAAGAGCAAGACAAGTGGAGCTGGTGCAAATAATGTATTTCACTGCTGATAATTTTTTTAATGGTTTTTTGACAAAGGTGATTTGGTCGTACAATTTGTTATCATTGAAAACTGCTTTCAAATAAATATACCGTCTCCATATTTCTTGGAAAAAAAAAATAAAATAAAAATTTCAAAGAGTATTGCATTCCACGTGCAAGCATAAGAAAGCTACAGTTTTAGTTTATTATTATTTTCGACGATCGCTAACAGAGATACCGTATAATTTTACGCACATCCATCTTTGTAAACACAATGATTTACGCGCCAGGCCGCAACGGGCACTGGGAAGCGCTGCGGTCGCAAAGCAGATCACGATGAGCAGCACATTCCGTGGGATGTAGCCGGTCGTTAAAAAGTGTGCTGTAGCCAGTTAGATAGCACGTCTGGCCTGCGCCACGTTCGGACAACAAGACTCGAGTAAGGACGGCTTAAGAAGCGCTGACACAGTGTGAAAGAACGTAGCGTACAGTATAGTGTAAGGCCCATGAGCGTGCGCGCCTTTAAGAACGGCCTACACGGAGCCCGGGGGCCGCGGCGCAGCATTCGAGAGCTGCCGGCCGCAGATAACGGGGCTTGTTGTGTCCACAGAGCATAGAAGCACAGACAAATAGAAGGCAGCAGAGGTACCTCCCTCGTGGCTAGGGACCGGCAGGCGTGTGCTCAGCCGGCTCAACCTCTGAGTACCAACCGTGCCTGGCGCACCATCCACGCCGGCTGAGGTGGCCTAGGGGTCTGAGGCGCTCCAGTCACGGTCTGCACGGCCACTGCGGTCGGTGGTTCGAATCCCCCCTCGGGCACGGATATTTGTGCCGTCCTTAGTCTTAGCTAGTTCATGAGTAGTTTGTAAGCTTAGGGACTGATGACCCCGTAGTTAAGTCCCGAAAGTTCTACAAATATTTGAACATTTGCACCATCCACCTCGTTCTTGTTTTCTCTACTTCTGCTTGTTTACTTTCTACTTTATCTCACCTTTCTATCAAATTTGCTTAACCCTGTGGGCCACACCACCAGGCTCCAACGTCTGGGCCACACCATAGGCCTCAGAGGCCCACACGATATATAATAATGAAAAACTCTTTAAGAAATTCAATGTCATGATAAGGATGAGGGTATAATACATTAAATAACCTTGAATAACACAAAAGAAATATATATTTCCTAAAGAAACCAAAAAGCAAAATA
This sequence comes from Locusta migratoria, assembly GCA_026315105.1. Lineage (NCBI taxonomy): Eukaryota > Metazoa > Arthropoda > Insecta > Orthoptera > Acrididae > Locusta > Locusta migratoria. Next base: position 363,382,241 of record CM048749.1, read on the forward strand.
ACCAAACTCTCATAAATTAAACAATAGTAGTCTAAACTTCATATAACGCAAAAAATCCATCATATTCGAAAACCACCTACAATTAATAATATTTAAAACATTGGTAGCACAAAATTCAGCGGAAGTTTCTCATTTTTTACCGGTACAACTTGGACTTTTTTTTTTTTTTTTTTTTTTTTTTTTTTTTTTTTTTTTTTGTGATGACCATACACTCGCAACTTACAGAAATCACACTGCTGTTTTGATTTCCTTTGTTTTTTTGCAGTCACAAAACTTACAATAAGTTATTTTGGGAATAGCTCCTTGCTCACGAACTGCCTCTGCAGGTGGTCATGTTTAGGCATCTGTAAATACTGTCCCGTGGATCACGGGGAATTGGTGTGTCAAGCCTAGCATTCATCCAAGGTGCTGTAAGGTGTTCAGAAAGGGTCAACATAATCGGGACAATGGTTTTCTTTGATCGTTGTGTCTCCCTTTCCCTTGGTTTTTGTAAAGTTATGGACGTCTCGGGGGCATAGTTGTTTACCTGAACGGGTCGGAAGGAGCGGAAGTGTTGTGCACTGTACACTGGCTCAGAGACGATTAACTAGAGGAGGCTTACATGCGAGTCACGTCCCCTGCAGCTGTGTTAGAGCGGGATTAGACAGGTCTGAGTGAGCATCGGGGCCTCAGAGGCCTATGGTGTGGCCGGCAGGGTTAATATTAGTTAGTTGAGAAGTTAATTACGTAAATGTGTCGATAAATCCGTATATATTACAAAAGGGGATATAAATTTGTGTTTGTGTATTTTCCACATTTCCTCCTAAACTATTGAACCGATCTCAATCAAACTTAGTCGGCATGTTCCTTACTGAAGACAACAATCACCGTGTGGGTAAAATCCACCTACCTTCCAAGGGGGTGAGTGTGGGGTTGAAAAAGTAGAGTAGCTCGTGACGCGTGGGTAACCACACTTTATTCATACACTATTTTGAGAACGATCACACTTAGCGACTTGTAAGAGACTTTACACACAATTTCAAACATTCACCAAAGCTTGCGTCGCCGACAAGTTTTACAAAATGATGAGAGAAAAAGTGTATGGCTTGTTTACCACTTTTCATGCAGTAAAAATACGGAAATAATTTACAAATTTTAAATTCTACGCTATTAACTGAATTCGGTAGTTATTTTTACAGATATTATGCACATATGCTACTGAATGTACTTTGGAAATTATATGAAAGTGTGACTCGTTCGTAGTTCAAGAGACGTTAAGTCATAAACAACGAGATTCTTGAAAAACTACCGCATCTTACGACGCATGAGTAATTAGATTTAATTTATCCAATACTTCAGAATGACAGCACTTAGCGAGGTACAATAAACATAGCTCGTATCTGAAAACCTTTAGGAAACGAAAAAAAATGTTTGTACAGCTTATGGAACGTAACTACGGGGTCATCAGTCCCTAAACTTACAAACTACTTTTGAACTACTTACGAACTAGGACGGCACAAATATCAATGCCCGAGGGGGGATTCGAACCCCCGACCGTAGTGGCCGTGCAGACCGTGACTGGAGCGCCTGAGTCCCATCGGCCACTGCGGCCGGCTTTAGGAAACGTTTTCTTGCTGTCATCCCCTGCAAATCATGAACTGAAAGACGTTCCTCTCTTACTAAGTTTCCACTGTTCATCCACTAAGACTACTGCATTTGGCTTGTCATTCAAATTTATTACGTCTGGATTAATATTTGTATTTGTTAAGGTTTTTCAGACAGTATTCACACGCATTACTGAACATACCTTCGAAATTACAACTTAACGTCCTGTCGACAGCTAAGACAGAAAGGTGTTTCTGAAATACTGTTCAATCACCGTGCTCTGTTTGAATAAAATTTTTCTTTCTAAAATTCCTTTAAGATATCTTCTAAACTAGCCACTTTAAGCTGTAGTCTCTTACGTTTAAGTGTTATATTCCTCAATTTTTTTTCATTGTTTTCCTTGGGTTATTTGAAATTCTGTAGCTGTTTCCAAGTTTTTGGAATTTTGCGCGCATTGGCGGCGAAATCGGCGAGAGAACATGCTTTAGAACTCTTCTTACTTTTGAAGTCGACGTTGATGGTTGTGTGATGGCTGTCCCGCAAACATCGATGGAACCGCATCCTTCTTTAAATATTTTCTAAACGGAGACTTCTGTCAAAATGATCTTCTCTGAAATAGGCACTGCAAAGACGGCTGTGATTTGTAGGTTTCCAGTTATTCCTCATTATTGCTCGAATCCATTTCTGTCGCTGTTCTTAATCTCGAGGAAAACGGTGAAAAGTTATTTTTATTCCCAGTAAAGCGTTTGTTTTCTTTTTCCTGTTGTTACAGCCATACGCCATACACTGACTCATGTTGAAGCTGGGAAATGTCGACGCACGATAATATCTGCATCAGATAGACTTACGTTTTATCTGTAAACTCTAACTCGTACAGACAACGAAACGCACTAGACGGGTTACCGCTTCACGTGAAAGGAAAGTACTAATGAATGGAAGCGCAGCGGGAAATAAGTTGCGGGCCCAGGCGTAGCTTACGGGATATCTCCAGTCGCTGGCACTCAGGGGGGAAGGGGGGGGGGGAAGCTTGACACACCATGCGCGCCCGAAGGCAGGCAGCTCTACTACCTTCTATGCTCTGTGTCCTGGCTTGTCCACAATCAACCACCAGGCAAGATACCACGACACTGCCCATTGCCCAACTGGCGGTTTTGGTACACGTCAAATCGTATGGCATGTTTGGCCTGGATAACCCATCTGCCGGCCGCGGTGGCCGAGGAGACTAAGGCGCTCCAGTCACGGCCTGCGCAGCCACTACGGTCGGGGGTTCGAATCCCCCCTCGGGCATGGATATTTGTGCCGTCCTAGTTCGTAAGTAGTTTGTAGGTTTAGGGACTGATGACCCCGTAGTTAAGTCCCATAGACTATACAAACATTTGAACATTTTTGAATATCCCATCTGGGATTGTTCTGTCACCTAATGTCAGTCTTTTTCAGGGACGCTGCGTGAGCGCCTTGCATGTCGATGATAATTAAAATGATGATGAGGACCACACACGACATTTATTTCCCTGCTGGGAATCGAACCGTGGCCAAATGCTTGGTAATTAGCGACGCTGTCAACTATTTGTTTTATTTTATTTTTGATCGGTCCTTTGCGGACATTGGTTCACTTTGTTCTATCTTGATCGATGCATCGTCGACTCAGTTTTTTTTTCTTCCAAAAAAATTGTGGAGCAGCCCTCTGATCGACTGAGCTACGAAGATAGAGGCTTTGGTACAGAACCAATAGGAGACCAAAGTACTTGTGAAGGCCGGTGTCTGCCACACCCAGCTCGGCAATTATTAAGCTACAAGTAGTAACTATGTATGCGATTGTAAGCTTTCCTGGCGTGTAATCCTGATGAAGATCTCTCAGGTCTCCAGCCAGATCGCGACGTTTCGGGAAGTGTCATACTAACCACCTTCAAGCGAAGATTTATTTTCACAGTAGTATTTTTTTTATTTAAAAGAAAACGCCTTCTGCTGCTGCAAATGAAGTGTTTTTATTTTTTACAATTCACCCATACGCGTTACTCCTTTTTCACAAGGCATCATCAGTGAGTGTCCTGAAATATTTACATGTTTCTGTTTAGACATATAGGTTACAATTTTACATATGTACAAAACATTTTATTTATGATTCAAAACAGTTCCTTTTTTGGTATAAAATGGTGTACTTACAGGACTTGCTACTCCATATCTCCTTCTTTCTGGCAACCAGGTCGAAAAGTTGCACTGTTTTTCGAAAAACCATCTACTGCCATAACTGTGTACACTGTAACTTGTTTTGTAAGTATTGCTATCATTTCTCGGCTTATTTGTAATTCAACTGTTTTCCTGCAGTGTGTTGAAGGTATCTTTGTGTGTGTCTGTGTGCTGGCGCGCGCCTGCCTGTCCGAATGTGCATGTGTGTATGTTTGTGTGTGTGTTTTATTTGTTCATCCCCATTCTTTTAAGTCTGTATCTTCTTTGTGCGTGTGTGTGTGTGTGTTTTATTTGTTCATCCCCATTTTTTATGTGTGTGTGTGTGTGTGTGTGTGTGTGTGTGTGTGTGTGTGTGTGTGTGGAGAGAGGGATTTTGGGTTTCGGATTATGTGTTGGGATTTGTGTCTATCATATGGTGAAACAGTGAAAACTATGATCCGTCAAGTTTATTTCGTCATTTAGTAGCAATTTTTCTCAGCTTTTGTTTTATATATATATGATAATTTTCTTGTAATGTTAGGAGGCGTTTTTCATTATTTATTCTAACTATTTTCATGTCTTTTTCTATTATGATGGGATCGTGGTTATATTCTTTCTTATGTTCTCCAAAAGTGGATTGGCTTGACCCATATTTCCATGCCCTGATAATTTCTTTGTATTGGGTGTCAAATGTTCTGCTGGTTTGTGCTACATACCCTCCTTCACATGAGTTACATTGTAGTTGGTATATTCCAGCTCTTTGGTAGTTATCTGCGTCTTTTTTTTATTTTTGGAATATATTTTTATATTTGGTTGTCTGTTTTGAAAGCTGTTTTATGCCTTGTATTTTGAAAATATTTGTTATTTTATGTGTTAGTATGTCATTGTGTACGATCTTGAATTTTATTTTTATTTTCATGTGTTCTTTGTTCTGTCATTTGTTTTGTGTGTTTTTGTGTGCTGCTTTGCTGTGTTGTTGTCTGTGGGTCTGCATCTTTGGTGTTTTTTGCCAGTATCTTTTTTTTTAATTTTTTGTTTAATTTTGCAACTAGATTACTATTGTATCCACTGTTTGTTGCTATTTATGTGATGATTCTAGTTCCTAGACATCATGTCTAGTTCCTAAATGCAGGCCTTTGGCTGTCTTGTTTCTGTTGTAAGAAGTAAGGTCTGGGAAGTGGTATTTTCAGCAATCTCTTGACACTGTGGATCACGGAATATTGAATTCTCTGAAGATATCTGAAATAGGGGATCCTGTGCGTCTTGCTCCAACTAGCATTCTGTGTTCGGAACTTTGTTAATTTCATACTGTGAGTAAGCTTATAATATGTGTTGCTGTGCCAGGGAGGGGGGGGGCGGAGGGGAGCATCACTATAGTTTGCATCGTGTAGGAAGGTGCTGCCGCGCATAGAGGCAGAGCGATAAGAGAAGCATAGTGGTGAGGAGCTACGGCCAAGCGCCAATAGTTGAGCCTGAAGGAGAAACGTCGCATAACTCGCGGCCAGCCATGCGCCTAAGGCATGAATACTATTGGCTGTCAGTGTGGTAATGAAGGGGGATGCGCAGAACGGCTGAAAACTGGGCCGCTCTCCTACGTGACGCCGACTATAGTTATATTGGCATCTCCGCTCGTCCTAGCGCCATCACCAATGCTATTCCGGAAACGCATGGATCCATACGATCTGAAATATGCAGTCCACGCCAGGAGTGAAGGAGTCATTTTGTTACAATCATGTACAGAGTATGTAGTTTCAATATAAGTTCTTTCAAATCACCAGAAACCTATTGGGTAGCTCCTAGCTACCGCTTGATTGTGCAGGTTAAGAACTTATACTATTCCTCCATTATTAACTATTAACTTACTAACCGCTCGATAACCTATTGGGGAGTTCCTGGCTACCGCTTGATTGTGCTGGTTGAGTACTTACACTGTTCCTGGATTATTAACTAGTTCGTGTTTTGTTTCCTAGCCATATGTGTTCCTATATCTGTTTCGGCGGTTTACATGTTGTTGCTCGTCGTTTTTAATCCTCAGTGTCTCGCTGTCTGAGCTAGTCCGGTCATCTAGTGGTCTCTGTCCTATGTATTTTATTCACCGGGTTTGAGACAAGTTCAAATGTTTGTTAAGCATAAGGGATTTAACTGCGGTGTCGTCAATCCCTAAACTTACAAAACTACTTATGAACTACCTTATACTAAAGACGACACAAACATCCATGCCCAAGGGGAGATTCGAACCCCCGATGGGGAACGGCCTCGCGCATCGGAGCATAGCGCCTCAATGCGCTTGGCCACTCTACCGCGGCAGACCAGTCTATTTTGCGATCGTTGGGCCTTTCCGTAAAACTGCCGTGCAATCATTTTTATCCTATCTTTGATCAGCGGCGATCCGGTTGTTTCATGGAGCTCTTTGGTTGGGAAATCCCTCTGTAGATGAGTTGCCAACTTTAGTTTCCTACCTTGTAGGCCTTGCAGCTTTCTGAAATGCGTGTTTGCCGCATTTCCCCACGCAACCGCTGTACTCCAGCACTGGCCTAATGTGCGCCAGGTGTAACGTGATGCCGTAGCGTCTGGGCAGTGTAGATTCCGGTTTTGTGAGCGGGTAAAGAGCGTTAAGACTTCCTATAGCTTTGGCTCCAACTTCCTTGATGTGCGGCTTCCAGGTTTGGTTGTTGTCCAGTGTTACGCCAAGGTATTCCAGTTCGAGTCCATGGAATTTGTTCCCCCATTACTCGTGGGATCCCCTTTTTAGTAAAGATTATTGACTGACTTTTTTTGGCATTATATTTTAGTCTCCACTTTGTTGCCCAGGTAATGAGCGCGACGCATGCCCTTTGTAGTCGATGTCGCATGGTTTCAGCGTAGGGTCGTGGGTTCGAAACCCGGTAGGACCTCGGATTTTTTCACTCTGCACTTTAACCTATCCTCCACCTCTCAACGATGTGAGGAGTCACCAGAAACGACACGTGGTTCGGATTCCACGTTAAGCTGTAGGTCCCCTTTCCCTGGTTGGGTAACTGGGGTAGGATAGGGACATGGAAGTCGCCGAAGTGGAGTCTAATTGAAAGAATTGCACCAGGCCAATGAGTCACACGAAATTATTATTATGAGCGCTGGTACTCCTTGTATAGAGGGCGGTGTCATCCGCCTGTAAGGCTAGGTTACTCTCTCCACATTTGGGTCTGCCGTGCAGAGGGAGTTGAGTATGGGGCCTAATACGGATCCCTGTGGCACCCCTGTTCTTATGGGCCTTGCTGTTGATATGCCCTCCACAGCAAGCACGTTGAAGGTTCTGTCCTTCAAGTAGAACATGCGACGTCGGTGCCCCCAGTACAAACAGTCAGGCCCTCATGCCACACACTGTCGTTGCCCTGTATACGTCTAAGAGCACAGCATCTGCATACTCCTGATTCTCCAGGACACCCATCGCGTCCTCCACTAAGCTTAGCAGCTGTTGTTGTGTACTACTGCTGCTCCGAAATCCGAACAGTTCATATGTTCCGCCAGCCTCTTGCTGCGTTGGCCTCCCTGTTCTCCCAATCTCTCGCCTATCGGAAACGTGGATCGATAATTACGAAACGACCTGCCAGGTATACAACACCCGCTGTTACGTCACATCAACTCTGGCAGTATGTGTAACCAAGGGTGGATTGCTCTACCCTAACAACACGTCCAGAGCCACTTTGATTAAATGTCTAGTCGTGTAGCAGCGGCACCACTCAATACTCACTTCCTTATTTCTCATATGGCGCTGTATTTTCACTTACATGAGCTTTGTTCAACATTTTACCTCGCAGATATATTTGGCTATCTCCGGTCCTCCTTTGCGTAGCTTTTGAGTGCCCAATTATATTTGTTGTTGTGGTCTTCAGTCCGGCGACTGCTTTCATGCAGCAACCGTACTCTATCCTGAGCAAGCCTCTCCATCTCCTCATAAGAACGGCAACTCACATAAATATCGTTCTGCTTATTGTATTCGTCACTTGGTCTCTCTCTGCGATTCTTCCCCCACAGACTTTCCTCCAAAGCTAAATTTCCGCTTCCTTGATGTCTAAGAATGTGGCCACGGTGGAGGCGCTATGCTACGATGTGCGAGGACGATCCCCGTCGGGGGTTAGAATCCACCCTCGGACATAGATGTTTGTGCTGTCTTTAGTATAAAGAATATAGTAAATATAATATCCAGCATTGGTCATTTTTTATTATTGTTTTTGCAAATCGATTTCGATCACATAATGATTATCTTCAATGCACCAGTCATCGTAATATCAACTATGCAACTTTAGTATAAGTTAGTTCATAAGTAGTTTGTATGTTTAGGGACTGATGATCACGCAGTTAAGTCCCATAAGCTTTACAAACATTTCACCATTTTATCTAAGAATGTGTCCTACCAATCGAGCCCTTCTTTTAGTCAACTTATCCCAAAATTCCTTTCTCCCCAATTATTTTCAGTACCTCTTCTTTACTTACGCGAACTACCCAGCTAATCTTCAACATTCTTCTGTAGCACCACATTTCAAAAACATTTCAAATGCCTTCACAAAAGGCTTCCTTACACTTAAATTAATATTCGATGTTAGCAAATTTCTCTTTTTCGAAAACGCTTTTCTTTACGTTGCCATTCTGGTTTCATTTCCTCTGTACTGCGACCATCATATATTACTTTACTGCCCAAGTAACAAAACTCATCTACCACCATTATTGTTCCGTTACCTAATTCCTTCAGAATCGCCTGATTTTCTGAGTGCTTCCATTATCTGTTTTTATTACACAATGGTGCTGGCCAATAGTCATTTAGCGAAATAAGTTATACGGACCACATAACGGCCTTGAGTTAGTCCGAGCCATTGTGTAACCTCACCGCCAGGATGTGCATTAACTACTACAAACTACACTACTGTCTGTTTTTATGCACTTACATATTTAACATCCAAAATGACCTCCAATGATTAAAAACAATTCTGCTGTTGTGGTTTTAAGTCCTGGGGTTGGTTTGATGTAACTGTCCACCCAGCTGTATCCCGTGCAAGCCTCTTCTTATGAACGACTTACTGTGTTCTTCTCTTGGTCTCCCTCTGCGATTTTTACCCCACTCATTTCTATTCCTTGATGCCTAAGAATGTGTCCTACCAATCAGCTTCTTTTAGTCAAGGTATTCTAGAAATTTGCAGCGGTAGAGTGGCCGAGCGTTTTAAGGCACCTTGCTGCAGAGCGAGCAGTAACTCTCAGTCGGAGGTTCGAGTTCTCCCTCATGCATATGTGTGTGTGTGTGTGTGTGTGTGTGTGTGTGTGTGTGTGTGTGTTGTCATTAGGTTAGTTTAAGTTAGTTTAAGTAGTTTGTAAGTCTAGGGACTCATGACCATAGTGGTTTGCTCCAATAGGTTTACAAACATTTCTAGAAATTCCTCACCTTTCCAATTTCCTACAGTACCTCCTACGAACCACAGACATTGCCAAGGTGGGGTGGCTTCCGTGCCTCAGTGATACAAATAGCCTTACCGTAGGTGCAACCATAGCGGAGGCGTATCTGTGGAGAGGCCAGACGAACATGTGCTTCCTCAAGAGGGGCAGCAGCCATTTCAGTGGTTACAGAGACAACAGTCTAGATGATTGACTAAGCTGGCCTTGTCACATCAGATAATGTGGCTTTGCCATGCATTACTGCGAACGGCTGAAAGCAAGGGGAAACTACAGCCGTTATTTTCCGGAGGACATGCAGTTCTACTGTATGAATAAATGATGATGGCATCCTCTCGAGTAAAATATTCCGGAGGTAAAATAGTCTCCCATACGGATCTCCGAACGGGGACTACTCAGGAGGATCTGATCATCAGGAAAAACAACACTGACATTCTAAGGATCGGAGCGTGGAATGTCAGATCCCTTAATCGGCCAGGGAAGTTAGAAAATTTAAAAAGAGAACTGGATAGGTTGAAGTTAGATATAGTGGGGAATAGTGCAGTTCGGTGGAAAGAGGAACAGGAGGATTTCTAGTCAGATGAGTACAGGATTATAAATACAAAATCAGTTGGGGGTATTAGAGGAGCAGGTCTGATAATGAATAAGAAAATAGGCACACAGGTAAACTACTATGAGCAACGCAGTGATCGCTTTATCGTAGTCAAGATAGACGCGAAGCCAACACCGACCGCAGTAGTACAGGTTTACATGCTAACCAGCTCTGCCGGTGATGAGGAGATCGAAGAAATGTTCAAATGTTCAAATGTTTGTAAAGCTTATGGGACTTAACTACGGGGTCATCAGTTCCTAAACTTACAACTACTTATGAACTACTTACGAACTAGGATGGCACAAATATCCATGCCCGAGGGGGGATTCGAACCCCCGACCGTAGTGACTGTGCAGACCGTGACTGAAGCGCCTCAGTCCCCTCGGCCACCGCGGCCGGCATCGAAGAAATGTATGAGGAAGTAAAGGAAATTATACAGACAAGTAAGGGAGACTGGAATTTGGTAGTAGTAAAAGAAAGGGTAAGGAAGATAGTAGGTGAAGATGGAGTGGGCAATTTTCACACCTGCCTCTTCTGTTCATTGTCACGGGATTAATGCTCTACTTTTACGAGGGCACTCCGCGATTCTGCTATGATTACAATATCATTGATACTGTGCGATGCGTATCCGAGTATTTGTGTTATTGCTAGGTCCTAAGGTGTACCTTTGCATCGGATGGAGCCGCTGCGCAGTTAGGGAGTCTTCAAATGGGTACATCTCTGATAAGCGCCTCCGGGGCTACAAAACAAGTCGTTATCATCTATTATCTTCGTCACTTCGAGGCAGCTGTAGCGGATAAACTGGACGTCGTTGGAGGGGGACACAGCTGCAACATGTGTTGTTCAAATCGAAACACGTGTCATTGGAGAACAATGGATTAAGATAAAGTGCATGGTTTACCAGCATCCCGAGCTTTATACTTAACGGAATACAATACTGATCGCTCGGGAACGCTGTTCAAGGTGTGTAGATGATGTGGTACTCTATCGTTATCTAAACCCATGAGAATCGGTTATAAGTATGGTGTCCGAAAGATTAGACACTATATAGCTGAGACTATAAATATGCCTGTACTACAGGACCGTTGAGGGGGGGGGGGGGGTAGATATCAGACAATAAAAACTGTAAACAGTGATATTTATACTAACTGGTAAAGCATTACTAGGTAAAATCTGGAAGAGACAACATTTTTCGCCTGGTAGATTTTTCTTAAATCGGATGCTAAGTTTCAGAGCGGCCGGAACGTAGTCTATCGCCGGAATTGCCAGCTTTGGAACCCGAACATCATGGTTTCCCGGCGTTTCTTGAAACGAATAAAGTTTTTGAAAAAAGGGAAAGTGGCGTTTCTAGATACAAAATATACTGTTAAAGTTTGAGTCATTTCCTATGGTTAGGCATTTAGATATTAGTGATCCAGGCTGAAAAAACGCCTGTAGTCCGGTTTTGTAATTTTGTGCGTATGCACATTAACGTTGAACCTCTGGATCTTGGTAACGGATAAATATATCAACAAAATTTTAAAAGATGGTTGAGCATATCGTAAGAACATACAGTAAAAAATTTCAACGATTCCAATATGGTTGAGCATATCGTAAGAACATACAGTAAAAAATTTCAACGATTCCAATAAATGAAGTGTGTAGAACTTGCCATCCCCACAATTCTTACCCAAAAATAATGCTTTTTTACTTTAGTCGACTTAATCCACTTGCGAGAGTCAGCAAATGCAGTAATATTTGCAATGATTTATTTTTTATTTTGCATTTACAATGGCATCACACAGTTCGTTTTTCATCATCCTGATCTCTAATCCCTTCTCAAAAGTTCTCAATCCTTTCCTTTCCTTCACAGCTTGCTCATTGTTCAGATTGAATAACATTGGGGAAAGGCTACAAACCAGTCTTACCCCCTTCCCAAACAATACTTCCCTTTCATGCTCTTCGATTCTTGTAACTGGTTTCTGGTTCCCTCTGTTTAGATCCATGCAAAAAATAAATAAACTACTTGCAACTGTTGACTGATAATCAGGCAATAAATAATTTCAAATAATGGTTTTTCCTGATTTCCTCAGGAATCACCACTGAAAAATAGTGTTTTTATTAGCCTCCTGTCTGAAAACCCGGTGTTGGTCGGGTATTTATCAATTCCAGTTATCAATTACTCCATGTACTCCTACCTTGTCTACCATTGTCTCCTCCTTCTCTTCTACCCCTATCTCCTCCTCTTCCTTCTCGTCGTCCTCCTCCTTCTTCTTTCTATCTACGCATCCATCCCCGGCCTCGTGTCATTACTTCCCACCTCTCTCTCTCTCTTTTCATATACTCCCTCATCTGTACATGAAAAATTACATATGTGCCAAATTTCATGGTGATCGGTCGCACGAAATCTGAAGTGAGGTATTCTCCGCCATGCACCTTACAAAATCTTATGCAGACGGTGATGTTAGTCTTGTTTTGAAAGTCGAAAATATAAAATTTCATCAGGATGGGAATAAAAATATGGATTGGTGTCGAAGGATGTGCACCATAAGGCAATGGCACCATAAGGCCATGCACTATATGAAGTCCTACGTAGTGACCATCCACTTTATTTGCAGGTCAGGTGTGCAAAATTTCATCAAGATCGGAAGAAAACTGTACAGTTGTGTCGGAATATACTGCTCAGTATCCTCTCCCATAAATCATACGTATTATTTCTGTACGCAGTGCCGTTCCTTTTGTTTTGATGGTTAATCGTGTGAAATTCAGTCGCAACCGGATGGACTGTATGACTGCGCACGAAATACTTAAACAAACATGTCGCGGCCGTTTCTCTACGCGTCTCAGTGTTTATGACGTCATATCTCCTAAACTATAAATCGAACAATGAAATAATTTTGTAGATAAATTCATTGACATAAATGGACACTGTTTGTAAAACGTGTTGCTAATACTTTTAGTAGCAAAGAAGTAATAACTTTAAACGTCATTGTAATGTGGCAGTTTTTCAGACATATCAGTGTTCATGACATATCTTCTGAACTATGTGTCTTACCGGGTAAGCAAATGTTGACAAAGTTTCATCGCAATCGGATGAAAGACACGGAAGTGCATAAAATACGAACAAAAATTTATTTTATGTACTACATACGGAACACACGTAACGCACAAAAACCAACCGATTTGATCAATTTGCTTTGGCTCAGGAAGTGTGTAATATTTACAGGGTTGGGGAGTAGGACGGCCCGGCTAGCTCAGTCGGTAGAGCATGAGACTCTTAATCTCAGGGTCGTGGGTTCGAGCCCTACGCTGGGCGACGTACAATTTTGCCGCGCGGGAGTAGCCGAGCGGTCTAGGGCGCCAAGTTACGTTTCGCGCGGCCTCCCGCGTTGGAGGTTCGAATCCTCCCTCGGGCATGGATGTGTGTGTTGTCCTTAGGTTAGTTTAACTTAGTTTAAGTAGTTTGCAAGTCTAGGGACTGATGACCAACGTAGTTTGGTTCCATAGAATTACAATTGAACATTTGTTGGGAAGTAACGCGTTACTTTTAAAGTCGTTACTAGTAACATTTACTTTTCAAAGGTAACGGATGATGACGATGTTATTATTCGCATAAAGCAACTTTAACTAAGTTACTTTTATCGGTTAACGATTTAAGGGAAGTATCGCTCCTTTTTTGTCGCAAGTAGCGCATTTTTTTTTTTTTTTTTTTTTTTTTTTTTTTAACGAATCTCAAGACTGCAAAATAACAGTCTTTGATCTTAAGAAGAGAAAAATGAAACAATATTTGTTTCTAAATTAAATCTTGACAACAACATACGTTATAAGCGTATGTATTATAAATTTCAGTATTTTTATAACATTAAATAGTGCTTATTCATTCACAATATTTTTATTTTATAATTATGTACAACAACGAGCATATAACAATTACCTGATGCATCACACGTAAACAGCGTGCAGTCTCCTATCGACATGGAGAAGGCTTATGCTGAAGTTTTCGAATTTTTGACGTTGGATGCAAAAATTATTCCTTTCGCTGCAAACGGTATGTTGATGGGAAAACAATTAAAAGCAGTCGAAACTCCTCAGCGAACTTAAGAATTCATGTACAGGTTAATTCATAGCTTGCTTTTGGTGTTAAGACACATTTACAATGAGTTTAAAAAAAGTTCTGCGACGTTATTCGCTACTAGTTTTGACCTAGGGTATTGATTTTCATAACACGCTTCCAACACAAATGCTATTTTTCGTGGCTGTGTCGGCAAAAAAACAATGTTCGTTGCTTGCTTGCTACCACTAAATGCTTCTATGCAGCGGATTGTGTTCGATTCTGCTCTGTCTGTCTATTGAGTTACATGTTGTCTTTCCGTGTGTTCTTTATGAAGGGACGAAGCAACATTTACCAACTGATCATCTAACAATAAGCAGAGGAGTGCCTGTTGTTAGATGTCATAAAAATATTGAAAATAAACATGAATCCCTACAGAAAATGGCTGTATTGTAGATAAAACTTTCGTGTCCTAGCCTCGTCGCCACTTTTGTGTCCCAGCCTCGTCGCCGCTTTTGTGTCTCGTTTCCGTCGTAGGTGTCGGTGGCCGAGTAGAAAAGTACCGACACAGGAATAAAGGATACACGCTTGTGCAGGTACGAAGGTGAGCAGCCAGTGGGACAGCAGAAACTAGAAACACTAGAGTAAATTAGAACGAGATATATATTTCACAGAGACTTAGTAATACTTTTACATAGCTCAGTACTGCAGAATGCTGATACATAGTTGAGCTAGAGGCCTGCCTAGTGCCTATCCGATAGCCAAGTCTTCACTGGTGCCTATCTGATTCCGAAGTGCTAACTGGTTCCTATCTCAGTCCCAAGTGAACGAAGTCGTTCAGTGGTGGCCACGAGCGGAGTTGTAGCAGAGGGCGCTCGTGGCTGTCGTCGTAAGAACGCCGCGCCGTGCGAGCATGGCGGCGCGCGGCGAAAGTAGGTGGCGCGCACTTTGGACTTGTGCGACACCACAAAAACAATTCAGTCTCTCATTTCTCAACACCACAACAATAACAATAGGATTCGGTTTCTTAATGTGGAAAACGGTTCATCAAGTTATGTTAGTTGGCGGCCTATGAAATAGCAATGACAATATTTTGTTTTACAGCGCTTTTTATGAAGCAGAAATGAATGTATTTAGGAAGCAGCAGTGTATACTAAACGGGGACGTGAAAAAGGAATCGTCAGCAGGAGATTCCTTGTCACATTCATCAGTAGCGTGAGTGACTTTGAGGCTGAAGAAGTTTCCTTTATCGAAAAATAGCTTAACGCCCGCTGCTTCGCATGTGTAGCCTGGTTGGTCTGCACCAGTTGTTTCTCCCTCTTAATATAAATTTTCATAGATATAACTTAAGTACTATCATAATGAAATGTTGTGATACTACTTGTAGGCGCGGTAGAATGGCCATGCGTATTGAGGCGCCATGCTGCAGTGCACACTGATGTTCGCCGTCGAGGGTCGATTTGCCCCTCGGGCATAGGTGGTTGTCCTTAGCATAAGTGCTCACTCGACCTGTGTGGACGTGCTCCAAAATTTTATAATGTGAGATTGTTTTTAAATTTTAATTTTTAATGTATTGACATGGAGTCAGCCACATTTTAACAACTTTTTTAATGTGAGCCTTATTGTATCCTTCTGAAGAAGGCAAAATTAATTTTGCCGAAACCTAGCTAAAGGTTTATAGATGTAAACCATTTTATGCAACTGGTCGGCTGAAACGGTGTTGACTTTTGGATTGTGTTCCACCGTTGCTGAATTGCAGCCATGTTTAAAATTTTGAAGTTAGTTTAAGTTAGTTTCATTAGTTTGTAAGCCTTAGGGACTGATGACCCCCGATCTTAAGATTTACAAATATTTGAACATTTAATGTTACTACTAGTAACCCCCTATGGCACCCCTTAATAGTTGAATTTCGAAAAATACCCCAACATGTGTCTTTTAAATTCCAAAAAAAGTAAGCAAATATAATTTTTTGTAATTCTGGGTTCTAAATTGGCTTAGTAGAGAGGTATTTTTTAAAAAAATGTTTCATCCCTTATTTCACTCCTTAAATGATTAATTTTCTGAAAATACCGAAACTTGTATCTTTTTAATTCTGAGCAATAAAACATATACCAATGTATGTGGTTGTAGCTTCAAAATTGGCTTAATAGCAAAAAAAATTCGATAAACATCCCCTCTCCAATTTAACCCCCTTGATGAATTTCCAAAAATATCGAAACATGTGTTTTTTAAATTCTAACCAACAATATAAATACCAACTTTTGTAGCTCTAGCTTCAAAATTGTCTTGACAATTGTGTGTTTTCTAAAAGCATTTTTGATCCCCTATTTTACCCCCTTAGTTGTTGAATTTCCAAAAATACCGAAACTCGTGTCTTTTTAATCCTGCCCAAGAGTCCATATCCTAAGTTTGAAATTTGAGTTAACAGCAACATATATTTGAAAATCAATTTTTGCATCCCATATTTCACCCTCTTATCGGTCGAATTTCCAAAAGTACCGAAACACGTATCTTTTAAAACCGAATCCTGAATCCAAATCCGAAAATTTGTAGTTCTAACTTCTAAATAGCAACAGATTTTCGAGAAACATCCCCTCTTCAATTTAACCCCCTTGATGATTGAATTTCCAAAAATACCAAAACACGTATTTTTTAAAATTCTAACGAACAATACAAATACCAATTTTTGCAGCTCTAGCTTCAAAATTGTCTTGACAACAATGTCTTTTCGAAAAGAATTTTACTCCCCTATTTTACCCCCTTAGTTGTTGAATTTTCAAAAATACCGAACTCGTGTGTTTTAAATCCTGATCAAGAGTCCATATCATATGTTTCGTAGTTATAGTTTGAAATTTGAGTTAACAGCAACATATTTTTAAAAATCAATTTTTGCATTCCTTATTTCACCCCCGTATTGGTCGAATTTCCAAAAATACTGAAACACGTGTCTTCTAAATTCGAACCTCGAATCTAAATCCGAAAATTTGTAGATTTTGATTAATGTTAAAACATAAATAAATATACGATCAATTATGTGTTTCAGTACTATTAATATAACTGAATTACATTGAAATAAGCCTTCACCCAAAGCTTCATAAACTGCGGGGACAGTAATTAGATAGGGCTGGCTTAGAAATGTGTAATAAATATACAAAGGTTTCTAGGCACTTCCTGTTGAAAATGAGCAAACGTTGCTTCTAAGATGCACTGAGATATAAGATTCAGTGGACAGTTTATATAATAATCCATTAATTATGTGTTATTAATAATAATGTATGTTTTGAAGTATTTAATTATTGATTGACACGTGTGAGGTTCATTACGGACTTACAAATGAATTATATTACAAGTTTTAAAAGTAGCTGTAAAAGTAACTGTAAAAATTACTGTAAAGACACTTGTAACTATTACAGTTACTTTCGTTGTATAGTAACAATAACTGTAACGAAATTACCTTTCGGGGAAGTAATTTTAACTGTAACTTGGTTACTTTAAAAAAGTAACTTTCACAACCCTGATTATGTTTAGATTTTAACACTGCACGCTAGGATAGCTACAGTATATCAATTCTTCTGTTACGTATTAAAATGATCACTAGGTCGAAGCCTATCAAAAACACTTCATATATCTGTGTTCAATAGACCTCAAAGTCGCATTTTCGCACGCGGAGCTTTCAAACGCTTTAATACCGTGCATGTAATGATTCTAAACTACTTGCCCTGGCTAGATGCGTTGTCACGGGTGTTCGGTTCCTGGCTGAGACACGCTGTTTCGTGCTGCTGCGTGTAGCATAAGCAGTCCACCTCGCCGCCACTGCAGAATGCAGGGTTGCGGACCGCCACGCCCGCACTATTGCAGCACTCAACTGCAACACCACACAGGTGAGTGGCCAACAAATTCCTTAGCCAGCTGCTGTCGTCTCTTGAAGACCGTGCCGCAATATTGCACATGCGTAAAGCCCCCGTCTGTACGACCCTTCCTTCTATCAGTGAATGTTTCAGGCATGGCCTCTGTATCTGCCATCTCTACGAAATTAATCGGCACAGTATTGCGTGTCATGAATGGCTGCATTGTTTGCCAGCCATAGATCCTTGAGGATGCACTTACCTATAGTACTAAAACACTATCCCAGGGTACGGTCCCCACCTGTATGCTCCCTATCCAACCTTTTCCAGGCAAATAAAATAATAATAATAATAATAAAAACGTTTGATTTTCAGATATTCCCGTAATTATTGATCAATTACAAAAAATTATTGCTGTCTTCTAATACGCTTTTCTTCGCAGTTCTAATATAGCAAATTTCCTCGAGAAGGAAAGCCTTTTGTTCACGCATCAGGACGGCTTTAGGAAGCATCAATCGTGCAAAACTCACCTTGCACTTTTCTCATGGCACCTCGCGAGCTGTGGTTGAAGGGCAACAGGCAGACTGCATATTTCTCAATTTTCGAAAGGCGTTTGACACGGTACCGCACTACAGACTACTAACGAAGGTACGAGCATATGGATTACGTAAGCAAATTTGTGAGTGACTAGTACTTAAGTCGTAGAAAATCAAATGTTTGTGTAGCTTATGGGACTTAACAAACGGGGTCATCAGTCCCTAAACTTACAAACTACTTACGAACTAGCTAACACTAAGGACGGCACAAATATCCATGCCCGAGGGGGGATGCGAACCCCCGACCGCAGTGGCCGTGCAGACCGTGACTGACGCGCCTCAGGTGGATCTTACCCCCACAGCAATTGTTGCTAGTCGTTAATTAAAGTGTGTACCGAATTTGTTTGATTCAGTAGTTTAGGAGGAAATATGGAACATTTACATATACACAATATGTGTATTTGTAACGTTGAGAAGATGGCAAGTTGTTGTAATATATGTCCTTCATTCTCGTCGCACCCTGTGGCCTCGGCACAGAGGGTCCTATAGGAATGAGGAAGATACCATTTGCGTCTCTGCACGTTGGCCGTCCTCCGTGACGATTTCCTTGGTGAGCGTATGCTTGCGGTGCCACCTCTCTTCTATGATATCCAGCGAAGGTCGTTCGCCGTAGATTTCGTCAAACATCGTCGTTTTTACACGTAAGCCAATTAAGTGTGCCGCGCTGATGCGTAGCAAAGGAGCTCTGATGCGTTGCACACAACGAGCTTACATTTCATAGAGTGACTAACACAGCGCTCTTTGTGGCAACTTCTGTAAACTCGGCCATATTTTTGGTGGTCAGTACACTTGAGAGGAGTATGTCTATCGTATGTTGTTGTTGAAATTTTTGTGGTGTATTTAGTTTATATTGTATTTAGTGTGTATTACATAAACAATTTTTGCTGATGAAATATGCCTAAAGTGTGTTCAGCATTTAAATGCACAAGTGATAAAACGACAAATACTACGTCCAAGAACATCAAATGTTTTGCCTTGTTTGATCTCAGTCTGTCTATACTCAAACAAATTTCCTGACTGATGACACTTAGCTGCCCCAAGAGTGAAGTTTCTGATGACCTATCCTGCAATTCCCTTGAATTACACGCCATAAAAAATGCTCAGTTTTTTACCTAGTGTGGTTTGAGATATTTATTCTTCTGTGGTTGACGAAACCACACTTTTGAGTGTCTACACATTCTTTAAAAGTATTTTCATTTGTTGTTGACAATATCTGATCGAGCCTGGATGACATGCAACCAGTGGAAAGTGCGGAAGCAGTAGTGGCAGCCAGAATTTTTCACTTGTATTTGTCTGTGTTCTTTGCAACAAATATGTACTTATTTAAGTGACAACAACGTAAGTTGTTAATGGTACGTTGTTTTGGTGTGGAATTCTTTTGTGGCAGCTGATCTAAGCGCATTTTTATTGCAATATTATATTGTCACTTTCGTCTTTGTTATCAAATTTGAGGTACCAAACGTTACTTGTTTCACCATGGCAACAAGGAAACTTGGTATGATTTTGTGACAGATGACCTAGGCGCACTTTTGACTGTAGTATTTTGTTGTCACTTTCGTCTTTGTATGCAAATTTCGTCCATCAAAGTTCACAACTAAACACTTTATCAGCAATTTTACAAGTTTGTAGACTTAATAGGTTTAGTAAACACAAGATAAATGTATACTACACTTTATGAAAGCAGTTGTTACAACAGATGCAAATCCATTGTTCGTCATAACAAGTACTACTCACGTACGTTTCGCAGCTCGTTTAGACCATGTACTTGCATTGCAGTGTAATAAATTCCGAACTGAATCTACACAAATATTTTCACAGCGACACTTTCGTCGTTATTGCAAACCGCATCTAACTGTTCGAAATGGAACTGTAATACTGACAGGTTCATTACCACATTTATAGAAAATTTAATATCAGGTTCGTCAATTCGAAGGTTCGAAAAAGGCTAACGGAACTTGATGCACATCCGAATTCAATAGTCAATCTTTATTTATAACGTGGAACTATAAATAGGTACGATTCAAATCAAATGTTTGTATAGCTTATGGGACTTAACTAAGGGGTCATCAGTCCCTAAACTTACAAACTACTTATGAACTAACTAAGACTAAGGACGGCACAAATATCCATGCCCGAGGGAGGATTCGAACCATAGTGGCCGTGCAGACCGTGACTGGAGAGCCCCAGTCCCCTCGGCCATCGCTAGGTACAATTCTCGAGTGGGTGTGGCATACGAGCTGTCAGCCGATACCCCAAATAACATGGCGGACGCCAATTCAATTTGCCTCAAACATGGCGGAGCTATCGCCACTCTATGAAATTTAAGCTCATTGGTTGCACAGCTTTGGCGGTCTGGGGACGTTGGCTGTTTGGCCAGTTCTCTTAAAGCAGTGTAATAAATTCCGAACTGTTCACTTCCATAAGAAGGTTTGGCGTAAGCCAGGTTTGAAACATCGAATCTGCCACATCGGGGTGGAATAATACGTATGCATTCTCTGTTGGCATCGGTGCCATGTTTCCTCAACCTCGCGGTGACAAGCCATCTTTTGAGAAGGGCGACTATTACGCCCAGTTTGTTGTGGATGTGTTATTATGTCGTAAGTATATGCTTGGCAAATAGCGAAGGCCGTAAGACATATTTCAGCTCCGACCATCGTTGTACGAAGGCCGCGCGAAACGTACATCCTATCTGTCTTGACTGCTGAGGTGTATCGGTCTGCATGTCGTAAATTGCAGGTAAGTTGCAGTGGCAGGTCACGTGTTAGTACTTGAAGTGTCGGGCACGATACAAAGTGCGGTAGTTGGTCATCAAGTTGCATCACACAGTTTACATCACCACCGAAGATGCAGTGATCAATATTGCCCTGGAACAGCGACGTCACCTCCACGGAATAGAAGGCTTTTCCTTCTCGTCGCTTCGATGAGCCAGAAGGCGCTTAGACGTTCATCTTATGGCCCGCATCGACCGCGAAACCAATGCCGCGTGCTGGCTGTAGATAGGACACGTCCGTAGCCGTGATTCCAAGAAGGATGACTGTACCACCACTGTGGTGTCGCACAAGTACAAAGTGCGCGCCACCTGCTTTCGCCGTGCGCCGCCATGCACGCACGGCGCGGCGTTCTTACGACGACAGCCACGAGCGCCCTCTGCCACAACGCCGCTCGTGGCCACCACTGAACGACATCGGGCACTTGGGACTGAGATAGCAACCAGTTAGGACCTTCGTAATCAGATAGGCACCAGTGAAGACTTGGCTATCACTTAGGCACTAGGCAGGACTCTAGCTCAACTATGTATCAACATTCTGCAGTACTATATAAAAGTTAAGTATTGTACAAATTCTGTTCAATATATATCTCGTTCTAATTTACTCTAGTGTTTCTAGTTCTGGCTGCTCCCCTCCGTACCTGCACCAGCGTGCTATCTTTATTTCTGTGTCGGTCTCATTCCACTCGGCCACCGACACCTACAACGGAACGAGACACAAAAGCGGCGACTGGGACACAAAAACCACCACATTCGTTAGTCGAGAAGTCGTACACGTCATACCCCCAGAAATACAGATTTAGTCCTAGCTTGACCTCTTGAAGAGAAGGACCTGCAACAGGTAACAAAGTAGTCCATTAGAACCCTGCAATGTGGGCGTGAATTATCTTTGACTAGGTAGCCGCGCACTTCGAAGGGATGTTCGAAAACCCGCACCGTTCGAACACTGAGTCCTACAAGATCAATCGTCTCCACGATCAAGTTCTCATTGGAATGGCAACAGTGGAATACTTCACAGGAACGGTGCAGAAGTCTGTAATAGGCCGATTCGTGAACCAGTTTGATATACACCGTGCTGAAAACGGTGGATAGATCATTATCTTTCATTCAGTTCTTGTGCGTCTTTGCGTAGAAACCGTTCAGTTTCGTGTGCATTGGACGGGTCTGTTAGATTGTGATGAGAACCCGATTTCGAACGTAACCTTCCGGCAAGAAAGAGCCATCTCGTTACGGGATCGATCGATGAGCACCACTGTGCAAGCTTCAAGCGCGAGTAAAGAAACATTACTTACAGTCCAAGCGTTGAGGAGTAGCGATTGCAAAACGTATTACCTCAAAACAGAAAATATGAGTGTTAGAGGTTGCAGCGACAAGTATAACGTAACCATCACAAATAATACTAAACAATTGAGATGTTTCATGTAAAATACTGTTCGTAATATTACAGAATTATCAAAATACAATAAACGTTAAAATATGAATTAAAGGAATCAAATATTTTCCGTGCTAGTTTGATTGTAAGGCGGTGATGACAATAACATCCGTGTTTATCTCAAAAACTACATCAGAGTACATACAAATGGACTGGACGCATGGCTAGAAAAACAAGCATTAGAGATTTGTCAAGCCGGGCCGTTTGGAATCAGTTTTCGGATCTTGCCCTCGCCAGTTCTCTCCACTCTGCAACTGATGCGCTAACAACTCGCTATTTTACTGTTTGTATTGCTCAGTTGATAACACAAGAAAAAATTAACCTTTTCCTTGTGTATCCTTTCCTTGTATTCATTACTAACCTACGGCAGTAGTAGAGCATGTGAATTTGGGGGGGGGGGGGGGATGCCAATTATCTAATTCCTGTCTCCGAGTAAGAACGACATAAGAACTGCATGCCCTGTACATCACTCTTGCCAATGCGCAAGGGATCTGTTAACGCCTAACCTGATGATAAATGGCCGTGGGTTGATATTTCTTCTACATAAATATTAAAATTGAAAATTTTACAACCACCCCCACAAGAATATTCCAAAATAAGGTCAGCAAATGAGTTCTACTTGAATCATAACAATCTCTAGAGTTTTATTATTTATTTACTGAAGGCAGAAAAATATTAACCTGGCAAAAGGGAGTTTTTTTACACCCTGATCATACCCGCGAGTATATTTCGTTATCTTTTTGATGCTGATGTAGAGCAGCGATAGTCACCGAAATAGGAAGTCGGTTCAGAGTGGCGTCTAACAAGGAGACCACATGGGTATCGAATTTTAGAATTTTTTGATACTTATGGTACTTGAAGTTCAGAACTCAATTGACAATCAGTCAAAACTATTCGACCCAACTCTTAAAAATTATCGAGGATATCGACTTTGAAGTTTTGCAAGTACATGTAAGTAGCAATAATTAAAGTAATTGCAGCATGTATCGGTGCAGCTCAGGTGGTAGCGTTGTGGCCTTACAACTTGTGATATTCCTGGCCTGTGGCCACTTCATATTTCTGGCCGCTGGCCGTTTCTTTGCTAACATCGTACGTGTCTTAAACGCGGAAGAACGACAGCAGTGCAGCATATGTTGAAATGTGGGGTGGGGAGCAGTAGCATATGCACACTAGGTGCTGGTTCCCGTGGGAAAGCCCGCCTATATTACTGGTGCTCTCCTCGCATTGGCTGCTGCATTTCACGTCACGTGATTTCTTTTGAAATTACTTTTGTTTATTATAAACTAAATATTAATTATTAAGAGCTGAGAATTTGTAATAAATATCTCTCAAGGACAGGCTAGGTTTTGACAATTTAAAAAGTTTAAGGTGCCTTCTCTTATTGTAACAAGAGAAGAGCGATTTTGCAGAAGGCGCGCGACGGCCCTGTTTCGGCGCGAAATAGAGCGTCAGGTGCCCTCTTGCAACGCGCCGCAGTTTCAGTCTCGAGCTGACCACTCTACGTGCCGGACCGCTCCGGTCATGAGTTAAGATTTTTGTAATAGTGATAACAGTCGAGGTCTCAACATGAACTATGGGCAGCATAGGCCGTATCATATTAACAATATTTGCTCAGTTTTTTAAATTATTTATTTAATAAATGGCATCCCTGACAATTAAAAATCTCGAGAGTCGCTTATTATGCTTCCATCATAAATAACTTTAGCCTCGCTTGTATGCTGTAGAAGAACCAACGACCTGTGTGCTGTCTTCTGCGCTGGGGACACAACTATAGAAGACAACAGGTTAGTCAGAACTCTATGCTTTCCATAACGACATGGACAGCAACTACGGCACCTCGTGCGTACTGTAGGGCGGTACAAACGCACACTGCTACGCAACAGCATCCGCAAGGTTGCGGAGGTTTTAGGGGACTTGTGGGAGGAAGCAGTACTAACTTCTCCGTCCGCAAATAAACCCTAGGAAGCTTGTAAACTGTATGGTCGGTGGTTCGATTCCTGCTGAGAAAGATTTTTCATTTCTTTTTGTTGTGTTCGAATAGTTACACAATCTTAACATCTAATGGACATTTTTACGAAAAATGCACGTGCTATTGTATGTTCGTAATTTTCTATATTTTATAAGCAATTGAAAATAATGATAGTTTCAAATAATAATAATAATAATAATAATAATAATTTTTTACAATATTTGCTCCACTTTAGTGATGACGAAATCTTTGACTGTTCAGCCTTTGAAGAGCTACGACGTTGGTTTTGAAAAGTCACCTCCATAGTTCCTATGGATTTCCAAGCAGCTAACCTACTCAACCATCATTTTAGGTAACGACAAGGTGTTCAGCTCGTCTATATACATATAAACCAAAACTGACACAATACATGAAATTAGAGATACCAAAATGTTTTACATAACTGAATACGAAAACGAAAAAAGAAAACTATCGTAGCGGGATTCAAACCCTCGTCTCTATGGTTGTGACTCCAGAACTTCAAAGTCGATTTTCTCCTGAATTTTTTAGATTTGCGGCGAATAGCTTTAGCTGATTTTTATTTTAGTTCTGAACTTCACGTACCGTAAATAAAAAGAAATTCTAAAATCCAACATCTATGTGGTCTCCTTTTAAATTGCACTAGGGATGGTGCGTCGTCCTAGAGAAGAGACACGCCCGTCACCTTTGTCGACAGCACCGAGTCCTCTTCGCTTCGACCGCTTTTCACGTTCTCTCGCATCATCCACGTGGTGTTCGCGCGCAAAAATAGCAAACGGTCAATTCGTTTTGTCGTTGCAAAAGTTAGACCAATCATGTACGTTCTTTTATATTACCCAAATGTCCCACCAAAGCATATATGGCCAGGTGAAAATCTTACCGCCTCTTGAATATGGCACCAAACTGCCCTCAGGTCAAGCCAATACAGAACATCCCTGACAGTCGTATTTAGAGGCTTTGCTTAACAGACGCCAACTTCGCAGGGCTCATTGAGGCACTATGCTCCGATGCGAGAGACCGTTCCCCGTCGGGGGTTCGAATCCCCCCTCGGGCATGGATGTTTGTGTTGTCTTTAGTATAAGGAAGTTTATAAGTAGTTTGTAAGTTTAGGGACTGATGACCCCGCAGTTAAGTCCCGTAAGCTTGAAAAACATTTTGAACAACTTCGCAGGGCAGTGAACTCGAAGTTCATGGCCATGCCAGACGTCAGAGATTCGCGAGACCCGCTAACGTACGTCTTAGCAAGACATATTGCTTTCGGCCGTCCCAAACCACTTCTCACTCCACATCCATCCTTTGTCTGCAAGACTCGAGCCTCCTCTGGCATACAGAAATTCAATACATTGCTCCCTGGCACGCACAAAGCACTTCTCGGCTGTCCTTCCCGAGAAGGCGAGCATCCACCGATTCGCATTGATTCCCAGCGCATTCACTTCGACTGACGAAGTGCTTTGCTGGCTGTCTCACAATGTTTCGTACGTACTCCTCTTGATGATTACTAACTACATGTCGGTACTCAGTGGCGTAACTATGATTTGGCTTTGGGGGGGGGGGAGGGGGGAATAGATCTGCTTGATGAACAAAATATTAGTCAGTTTCCAGCAGACTACCATCTACCACTCCAGTTGAAGATTAATTCTCTCCCATCCAATGAAAGCTTATGGTAAAACACCCCGAGTTTCCAATCTTTACCTTTACCAGATTGCCTTTTTTTTCTTTTTTTTTTTTAGGGTTCTGGGGGTGGGGGTTCTATCCCCCTCATCCCCCCCCCCCATAATTACGCCACTGTCGGTACTGTCACAATCGTATGTACACTGAAACTCATGCCATTAGGTTAACAAAATAATAAATCGAAATTAAACCCAAGTTCCTATCACCAGTATATCTATTACCCTCCCCCGAGAACTATTTCTCATTTATATCGTCTCAATAAAGTGGAAAAGTAAATAGAGGGCAAGACTTTGAAAATTGTACGTGATGTTTGAAATTAAATCTATCGTTTAATCAGACAACATTCAAAACCTGAGCTGATACTAGTTGGAGTCCAAATTGTTGTCATATATTGATGTTTAACAGTCAAGATCACTTAGTCGCCAAATAACTTCTTCAAAATTTAACTGAACACGTACATTGTTCATTAACACAGTAATTTGGTTTAATTATGGCCCTGATATTGATGTATATACTGTTAAATGAGAAACACTGCACTAAACTGATTAAGTGTGCAACAGATCTTTTAACAAAGCAACTGTGACATGTAACCTGCATACTCAAAAAATTACTGCGAGAAAGATATTAAAAACACAAACCACTTTCTTAATGTTCGACTACGAGAATTTTATACAGATCACCTGATTATCAAAGCTCAGTGTCACACCCAATTAACTGTAATTTTGCATAACAACCATTTACTACGTTACCAAAACAGAAATCTGTTCAACAAGATTACCAAAATCAATACTGCACTTTAAATCCACAAATAACTAATTATCGAATAAAGAAAGTAGGTTAATCTTCTAACTAGGTAAATGAAACAGGAAAGAAAAGTCAACTTTGTTACTTATTATTAATAATCACCATTACATTACCTAAATAATACAACCTTTTCATAATTACATGAAATGCTATTACCTTCATTCCGGAGGTGGTACTATCTTTTCACAACTATATGAAATGCAATATATTCCAAATACAATCAAACCAACGTGCTGGCACTGCAGCCTCTGCTCTTCATCGGAGCCACATACACAACGCAACTGCTCTCTAAGCGAGCTGAACCACAAGTCTGACTCTGTCTCTCTGCACGAGCGACAATCCTATGCGATACATAATCTTTGCCAAAGATGAAACTTCACAGATTTATGTACACATATCGATACATACAGTAGATGCAATATTATACATGTTCTTGCAAGCAAGTTACTGGACACAAAACAGGAGGCACAATATTAGACATTTTCTTACCGATTCAGCAATATACGAGGCGCGTCCAGAAAGTAAGTTCCGTTTGGTTATATAAAGCGAACGGGTACAGATACAGAAAAAATATCGATTGTACAAAAATCTACAACTGTTACAGTACTTTTCTACATAGCTTCCGAAATTTTATAGGCAATTGTCATAGCATGGCACAAGCTTTTGTGTGCCTTTTTCATAGATTGTTGCCGCCTGTGTATTCAACCATGTGGTAACAGCTCTTTATCATCGTTGAAGTGTTGTCCACCAAGGACAGATTTTAGCTGTAAGAAGAGGATTGCTGTCAAAATATTTTTTTGTTTCACGATAATGCCTGACCTCACACACCGAAAGTGACCAAACAATTCTTACGGAAATTTGAATGGGATCTGTTTGATCATCCTCCATACAGCTCGGACCTAGCGACTTTCATCTCTTCTTACACCTAAAATGTGTCCTTGGTGGTCAACACTTCAACGATGATAAAGAGCTGTTACCACATGGTTGAATACACAGGCGGCAACCTTCTGTGAAGGATGCATGCAAAAACTTGTGGCACGCTATGACAAGTGCCTACAAAATTTCGGCAGTTATGTGGAAAAATAGTTTAAGAGATATAGAATTTTGTGTAATAAAAATTTCTTCTGTATCTGTGTACCGTATCATTTTATTACCAAACGGAACCTACTTTCTGGATGCGCCTCGTACATTTTCTCTGGACACCTTTCAACTTTTACCTTCTAACCTCGTTCAAGCACATTGACATACAATGTTAATTAGCCCCACTAGAACTTTTTTAAAAGTGTTATCGCATCCAGAAAGTCCTAGGAAAACTTCTTTTCTAAATAGCGCAAAATGTCAGCAGTTTATGTTCATGGGTATTTATTGTCTTGTTTAGTTCCGCGGAATGACCCTTCATCTACTGTTGGTTAGTTTTAGAAGCGCCTTGTGTAATAAACAATGGGACCGGACCAGCAGCCAAGTGCGACAGTCAGATAAGAAACCAAAACATGCGCACCAAGGTAGCCAGACATTGGCGGCTGGCCTTGGACAGCTGATAACGGCCGCGGTCGGCGCCACCGACCCCGACAGGCGGTCGGTCGACTCTGGCGCGTTTGGCGGCTTCAGGACATCTGGACACCTACGACAAGGAGCGGGGTGTCGTGCTCCGGCCTGAAGGCGAGCAGCCAGCGATTCGATTCGCTTTGATTCCCAGCCCATTCACTTTGCCTGATCAGGACTCCAATTGAAATTACTTTGTGATCGACACTTGACGAAGTGGCAGGGATAGTAGGAGGTTCCTAACCTATAAGCGAACGGCAGGTGTGCACAAGAGTAAAAAAATCGGCCGGCCGCGGTGGCCGAGGGGACTGAGGCGCTTCAGTCACGGTCTGCACGGCCACTACGGTCGGGGGTTCGAATCCCCCCTCGGGCATGGATATTTGTGCCGTCCTAGTTCGTAAGTAGTTCATAAGTAATTTGTAAGTTTAGGGACTGATGACCCCATAGTTAAGTCCCTTCAGTTGTACAAACACACATAAAAAAATCGCATTGACGTGTTTTACGGCCCACTTTAGATTTGTAGTTTTATAAGTTTTTGCAAACATTGTGGACCAAAATAATGACCTAAATAATAATAAATTAATTAATTAATAAGAGTGTCTGAAACCCCTTTAGGAAAAAAATAGGTAGTTGCGGGTTTCGAACCACCACATGTCACAGTCCAGTACCTTGACCACTACGCTACGGCTATAAATCGAAACAGAAGTTCTTTAATCTCATACTATTGATGGCCGTTGTTAACTAATGTTAATATGGCATTTGTAGACATTAGATTATCATTTATCGTACGAAGAACGATGTGTTTTTGTTAATTCCTCAGTGTGCCGTTGCTTTGAAACGATAACGTGTAAGTTACAATAAGAAAATCATCAAATACACGAGGAATGTCACGTGACATATCCGAACGGCTGGTTTTCGTTAATTCAATGGAGGCTGTAAAATCTCCGTTATTTTTGCAAATATGTCTCAAATGATACGAGATAAGTTGTAGAGAATTTTCTCCTCTACCAATTAGGTTATTCAATTTTCGTGTCAGATGAACGGTTCCTTTGCAATTACAATTATATTACAAACTGCTTTTTTTGGTTTTACTACCGTATTTTTTGTCCGAAAAATTTGAAAAGGCGAGGTTCTGGTCTCTGGCGGCCTACAATCATGTCTGTAAGGTAAAGGTGGTCCACGACCTAGGTCATGAAGGTCATGACCTAGGTCGTGGACCACCTTTACCTTCTGTTCCCATCCTTTCTTCTTCTCTTCTCTCCCACCTGATGAAGGAACTTTGTTCCGAAAGCTAGTCCTTTTTGTCCCCTCTTTTCTGTTTCTTCATTTGTGTTACTATCGGCGGTACAGCACAAAGGTAAGTACTGGCCAGCCATTCAATCTCGTTTCAACAATATTTATATATATATATATTTTGTGCAGCTACTGCTTGTCCTGACCGCGTCCCCCGAACAACGCTTTGGACCCCCGTGGGAATCGCGATCTGCCTCTTTGTACATATTACGCAATTCACCTTAAGGTGCGTGGCGGAGGGTACTAAGTACTACTAGTTTCTCGTTTTCTTGTTCCACTCCCATACAGAACGAGGAAAAAACGAATGCTTGTATTCATCTGTAAGAGCCCCAATCTCTCTGATCTTTGTGGTCTTTACGAGAAATGTAGATTGGTGGCAGTAGAATCGTTGTGCAGTCCGCTTCAAATTCTGCTCATCTAAATTTCTTCAGCAATGTTTCTCAAAAGGAACGTCGCCTTTCTTGCAGGGACTCCCATTTGAGTTCCCAAAGCAGGTAAAAAAAAAAAAAAAAAAAAAAAATGTGAAAAAATGTTCAAATGTTTGTAAAGCTTATGGGACTTAACTACGGGGTCATCAGTCCCTAAACTTACAAACTACTTATCAACTACTTACGAACTAGGACGGCACAAATATCCATGCCCGAAGGGGGATTCGAACCCCCGACGGTAGTGGCCGTGCTGACCGTGACTGGAGCGCCTCAGTCACCTCGGCCACCGCGGCCGGCCGTAATGTGATAGAAACACAATAAAATGTTATTCTGGGGTGAATCAATAGAAAACCGAGTCGTCGATGGTATTGTTTGTGATAAGTTGGTGATGACTATGGTTGAGTCTTTTGAGGTCATCTCCGAATAACTCGAGCGAGGTGGCACTGTGGTAAGATGACTCACATTCAGGAGGGCGGTGGTTCAAATCCGCCTCTGGCCACCCAGGCAAATACCGAGGTGGTTGCTTTGAATTGGCGCGGTCGATTTTCTTCCCAATTCTTACTCAAAAATCCGAGCGTGGGGTCCGTCTCTAATAACCACGCGAGAGATGGGATGTTGAACTTCCCTCCTTCTTCCCTTCGAGTAACTATCGTGAGGGAATTCAAATGTTCAAATGTTTGTATAGCTTATGGAACTTAACTATGGGGTCATCAGTCCCTAAACTTACAAACTACTTATGAACTAGCTAATCCTAAGGACGGCACAAATATCCATGCTCGAGGGGGGATTCGAACCGCCGACCGTAGTGGCCGTGCAGACCCGGACTGGAGCGCCTAAGTCCTCTCGGGCACCGCGGCCGGCTGAGGGAATTCGGAGGAATCTAGTAACACAGCTGATGGATAGATAGGAGACGTGGGTGTCGGAGGTGATGTTTATTAGGGCATATAACCTAATTGTGATTTATTTCGTATTTAGTTTCTCATCATCACTGCCTGACGTGTGATTCGAAGCTGGCGCTTCCTGCAAACTTCTGGAGAGACCTGTATTGCGATTAGTTGCTCATGTCGTCTTTCATGCTCGGAAGTCAACAGCGGCGGGCCCTGTCACAGAGCCCTCCTTTGCTGCAGCCTGCTTACAGCGACCACTGCCACCTGTTGAACCAACTCGCCTGAAATTACGTGGCAGTTACCTGCTCTTTCAGCTCGATCGTTTCCTCGTATTCAGTCACTCGCAACCAAGCTACACTGTGTAAAAGTCACTACTGACAAGAAGTAACTGAAGAAATGCCGTAACTACCTTTATTTCGTCGAGATAATATTCTTCTTTTGTGTGTTCATTTGTCAGGTTCCACTTTAAGCGGTAAAAAAAAAAAAAAAAAAAAAAAAAAAAAAAAAAAAAAAAAAAAAAAAAAAAAAAAAAAAAGAGAGAGAGAGAGAGAGAAAAGGAAAAAATAAGAAAGGGGTCGCTTCGATATAGCTCCGGGAACCAGGGGTGAGTCAGACCCACGTGCCTCAGTACTCAAACCATTTGACATGCGAACATATTCGCGCTTTTTTAACACAGAACACGGTAAATCCTTTTACCCAGTGTCGTAGCGTAACGAAATGGCGCCGGCCGCGGTGGCCGAGGTGACTGAGGAGCTCCAGTCACGGTCAGCACAGCCACTACGGTCGGGGGTTCGAATCCCCCCTCGGGCATGGATATTTGTGCCGTCTTTAGTCTTAGCTAGTTCATAAGTAGTTTGTAAGCTTAGGGACTGATGACCCCGTAGTTAAGTCCCATAAGTTGTACAAACATTTGAAAATTTTTTGAAACGAAATGGCCCCATCCCCCGGGGGCTCACTGTTCTTTCGTGAGTACGTGCGTGGCGAGCACGCGTCCCCGAGCTAACGCAGTCTTTCTTCCTTCTTTCCTCCCTGGACTGCATTTCCTTCCCCTTCTTTCCTATCCTCACTCCTTCCCTTTCCCACCGAGGGACTGATCACTTATGCAGTTTAATCTCACTGTCCCAAATCACCAACCAACCAACCAATGAAATCGTCCTGCATAGCATTTCCCTTCCACCGCCGTTGTCTACAGATGTCTCTCTCCTAATGTCTGCTTTTCTCACGTTGGCAATTTCAATGTCTCTCCCACTGCGCTGTCTTCAGTTACCGCTGTCTCCTCCCAACTTGTTCTTGCTCGTGGTTTACATTTACTCTTTCATTCCACTGCCTCTTCTCTCTTTTGCCCCCACTGCACTGCTACTGCCTCTATCCATTTCTTTTTAATACTTTTTCTTTATTGCCAACTCTCTGTCTCCATCTCTCACCATGACACCCATTTTCGTTCTTTCCCACTGCACTTCTTTCGTCGACTACCATTCTCTCCTAGTCTCTTTCCGTACAAAAAAGCGCGAATTTTTTCATGCAAATATTTGTGGCGAGGAAGGCAGAGTAAGGATTGAGGCAGCCGGTTCCACACTTTACTGACAGTTGCTAAACAGGAACATTTTTGCCTTTTTTGCCTTATCGCAGGGGATTTTTCAACTGGTTTCATTATTTTCTCTGTTACGCTAGCGTGTTGATTAACGTGCTACGACACATTTATACACTGCGTATGACGAACTATAGCCACTTAGTACTTTGGCTGGAAATAGACTTCTTACGAACTTCAGCTAACCTTACCGACTTCTAAGAAAGGAAATGGCTTTTCATTATGCTCTCCTCTATTTTGTGCCACGTTCTTTCACCTAATTGTACTCCAACGAAAAAAAAGTAGGCCTAAATTTTAATACAACTACGAAAATGTACGATGGACTCAATGATCGTTTTATTTGGTACTTATCTCCAGAAAAATCCCAAGTAACGCGAAGTTATGGTTGGGAAATTAGTTATAAACAAGAAAGTGAATTTACAACTACCAGGTTTTATTTGACATGAATAAATTTGCACAAAATATTGAGTCAGACTTAGCAGTACAACGTGATTACACAGAAGTAATGACGTCTGGGCATATATAAAACTGTTAAATTACACATAAATGAAGGACAGGTAGCGGAAACATAAAACTACATAACAAATTTACTTTGTACTTGTCATATTGTGGCACACATTGTATCAGTTATAGCAAAGGAAAACGTTTTCATCATTTTCCTCTTAGTATTCCTTGTCAATATGCATTCACTAGAACATTACACACCATTTGTACCTCACAGATGGGTCACTTTTATCACTTTGAAATTTTTTTCAATTTTGATTTTATATTTCAAGTGTCTGTGAACTTCATGCAATAGAAAATTCTCAATCTGACAAAAAGTTTTACTAAATATTGGAGGATATATATTTAAGTAAATCAGCTCTCTTTGAATTCACAGTCCGTTTCTTAGCACTGGAAATAAATATTGCCTTCAAAACATACCTATATGTTATATTTTACTTATGGCAGTGATGTAGTTGTGTTTCAAACTTGGAAAAGTTGTATTTGCTTTAGGTGGATAATTAATTTACTGATCGGAGAAGGGCATATAGAAAAATCTGTCAACCATAGAGCAGGAACAGCATAAAATAATTATCCCCTTCATCTGTTTGTTTGAGTATCCGAAGAACATTCGTTGCCAACATTAGCACACTACGCCTCCATTGCCGTAAGTAAAATTTTACCTGCCTAAGCAGCGTAGAACAAGGGGAGGAGGCAGGATGAGTGTCATCAATTTGACTGGTTCAGTTTTACTTACGGCAGTGGAGGAGTAATTTTTTAATGTTGGCAACATAATGTTCGTTTTAAGAGGACAATTACTTTACCGACCAGAGAAAGGTAGATACAAGAAACTGCCAAACATAGAGCAAGAACAGCAAGATTATTCCCCTTATTCCATTTGTTTGAATATCGTAACAAGGGGAGGTCGGCAGTCGGGACCCGCCGATTTCGCCCTAGTTACGTGTGTAGAAGGAGGTGGATCTCCACATAACGTGCCTGAAATATTTCGCCTGAGTGGGCCTTAGGAAAGGAGGATATGCTCTCGAAAGTTTTTCTGATAGCACTGTACATGTTATTCAGCGCTCTTTTCGTGAATAAACGGCGTAGCGCAATGGACAATAAATAAATAAATAGGAAGCTCCTGGGGTTGATCCCACGGCGCCTGTTTCGCAAGTAATTCGGTTGACCATGACGCTACGCCGTTAGTCACGAACAGACAGCTAAAGAAGATGTACAGTACTAATGGAAAAACTTTCTAGAGCATATTCTCCTTTCCTAAGGCCCACTCAGGCGAAATATTTCATGCACGTTATAGGGAGACCAATCTCCTTCTACACACGCAGTTTGTGCGAAATCGGCGGGTCCCGATTGCCGACCTCCCCATGTAAGAGGATCAACGGTCGTTAAAATTAGCACGCTAAGCCTCCGTTGCCGTTTGCAAAATTTTACCGTTTGCATCAAATTATGTGAACGTGAGCAGGTAGATGAGCCTTAAAAATTCCTGAAATATCTCGCCTATGTGGGCAACCGGAAAAGGGAACACACGCGCAAAATGTTGAAGTCCCGCTACTTACTCACTATTCCTTGTCTTTCATTTTATTTTATTCCCTGCGACGTTAAACTTATAATTACAAAATATAAATGTACTTCAACATTTCGATGCTTTTGAACTGCTACAGTAACAGCGAGAGTTATCGTCAAGAGAAGAAGCAAGGCTACTTTTAATAATCATGCACACATTGCTCTCATTCGAAACTGATAACATTTAACTTTTACCACAGATATAGCGACGTTCACTAACCGTTCAACATCTTTTGGGAAGTTGAAGAAGCTTATATCCTTATTTGTATGAGAATTATTGCGGCAATTAGGTGCTGAACACCATCGGCCGCCTTTACTTTTACTGCTGCTCGTAATAAAAACGGAACAGCTCCACCTACTGACACACAGTTCTTTCTTTTCATTGCACCAAATACTTGTTTATTTTATGCGATTCGAGCAACTAAAATACACAATTAACAAACAAAGACGGCGCATTACCACGCCACAGAGTAGGGAGTGACCACGCGTTTACTGCTTTTCAAGATGGCCGATTCGGCGCATGCGCATTAAATTTTGGACTACAGACTGCAGCGGGAGTTTCCTTTCTGTATACTCCTTATTCTGTGACAATGATATTATAAGTATTTCGTATCGGTACGAAGTTTACTTAGACAGACGTGGCCACACTGTGAGAATTCGCCCAGTGCGTATGAAACCAATTTATCGAGAACGCAATGAGATAAGGTTTTCACTGAAATGGCCCCATCAGAGCTTGTTGCAGCATATCAAGGACGGTCCAAGTGTGATAGATTATGGAGCAACGCCATATCTAATACAAAATTTGAAATATATTTACTTTTTTTAAATTTTGCCCATTATTGTCAGTGATACGTCCGTGACTGTTGTAGTTCAGTAAAATAAAATGAACTCGCCTTCAGTCCCAAAATTGTGTTTTATTGTATACAATGCATTTCAAGCCCTGAGGGCTCAACATCAAGTGTGTTTATGATTTATTATACGTGTTTAAGGGCCTGGGCTTATTAAAAAGTGGTGTACAAATATGTCTGGTGCAGTATGATAATTGTCTGTGCTGAAGTGCATTTGTACGAATAAATAATCACCAACCTACAAATGTACTCCATGACAGACAATTACCATACTGCACCAGACGTATTTGTGCACCACTTTTTAATAAACCCAGATCTTTAAACATGTACAGTAAATCATAGGGCACCTGAGACCTCAGGACGTGAAATGCGTTGTGTACAATAAAACAAAATTTTTCTGACTGAAGGCCCTTTTTACTTTTCACTGATGAAGTGGTCCGAAGAAAACCCAAATGCCATTGTGCAGACACATTTTTGAGAAAGGTTCTCTGTAAATGTGTGGCGTCGTTTGTTAGACAATCAGTTGTTTGGGCTTCTTATCGCACTGCATCGTCTTACAGGAAGCCTCACGTACGTTCTTGAAAATGAGATTGCAGCACTGTTGTTGTTAAGCTTAAGGGACTTAACTGCGGGTTCATCAGGCCCTAAATTTACAAACTACTTATGAACTACCTTATACTAACGATGACACAAACATCCATGCCCGAAGGAGGATTCGAAATCCCGACCGTAGCGGCCATGCAGACCGTGACTGGCGCGCCGCAGACAGCTCGGCCACCGCTGCCGCTTGCAGCACTATTGGAAAAGATTTCTTGCGCTACAAGATCTGATATTCTAGCAGAATGGCGGGGCTCCTGCACATTGAGCCGTCAGGTGACACATCACCTTAACCTAACGTTTCCCGAAAGATGATTCGGCTGCCAAAGTTCCCAGATCTTACCCCCTTGGACTTTTGCCTGAGGAGATGGTTGATAGGCGAAGTCTACAGAGAAACGGTAAACACAAAAACCGATTTGATCGATCAGGTTACGATTAGTGCAGACCTCTCAATAGAACGCAAAGACGCCAAAAGAGTTAGACGTGGGGTTGATATTTTTTTTCTTTTTAGAAAACCTCTGGAAATTTTTTTATTTTATTTTTATTTTTAAATTGACAAGATTTTTTTCTTTTAATTTTTTTTGTCCTCCTCATGGTCAGGAAAATTTTACTAAAAAAAAAAGGGGGGGCTTACGTGCCACCGCAACTTTTGCTCTAAGAACAAAAATAATAACTGTACCTCTTCAGGCTTTGGCTTCTGTCTATACCTACCCCAAATCAAATTAACCTAGATACACTAAGGGATAGAAGGAAAATATGGGGAATGAGAAGGAGGTATTTGCAATTATTTATTTATTTATTTTAATATATTTGTTACTTATTGAAGTTTTCTATGTCTTGTTCTCCCTCTGTGCAGTTCTTCACACGCCTTCAGTGGGGAACATCCAAACTCGTCTTCCCAGTAATTTTTGTAGAGGTACCGTTTTCAGTTCGTTCAGGACTCGTATCAGGCTATCAAGGGAAGTCAAAAGTGCATTCAAGTTGGTGGCTAATTTTTGAAAATTGACTTTGAATGTCCTCATTTGCTTTTACTTGAAGTTTGTTTGGGTTACATACTACCAGATGTATTTCTGCACTCAGTAAAAGTGTGACACACGAACCGCGGTGGAGTAGACGAGAGGTCTAAACAGCCTCGCTGCGGAGCGCTCGGTTTTTCGCCGTGGGACGTACGAGTCCTCCCTGTGGCATACGTGTGTGTGTTGTCCTGAGGTTAGTTACAGTAAGTAGTTTGTAAGCCTAGGGACTAATAACCAACGCAGTCGAGTCCCATACATTTACAAGCATTTGAACACTTTTAATGACACACGTTTTATGCCTTTTTTCTTTTTCTTTTCTTTTCTTTTTCGATTTCAGTGCGTCTGTATTAGCATCTCCTGAAATACTGACTACTCCTGCGGAAACATCCCGTACATTCGGGAAAGAAGGCGGTGCTTGTCAGTGTTCGGTGGCTCACTTGGCCACGCGGGAATGGCCGTGCGGTTTAAGGCGCCTTGTCACCGACTACGCGGCCACTCCCCGCCGGAGGTTCGAGTTCTCCCTAGGACTCGGGTGTGTTTGTTGTTCCTAACATAAGTTTAAGTTAATAAGTCGTCGCACGCTCATCGCCTGGACATCAACAGCAAGACGACTAGGTCTGAGGATGGTTACCAGAGATCGAAACCGGTCACCTTATCTAATAAATTGTTAAATTTTTCGAACTTGACTGTTATTTTCAAAATAAGTTTTAAGTATTAAAATGAAGTAGTGGCGTTGAGTTAACACGTATGCCGCGGCCGGGATTCGAACCCGGGACCTTCTGCTTACAGGCAGACGCTATACATTTTCCCACCTCTATGGTTAGTTCTGTTCGTTGCGTTCGTTGATTCTGTTTGTTCATTGTTGTTCGTCATGTTATTGGTTCAGCTTTTTTATTAGAGAGAGCGTTCAACTCAGCATAAAAACGTATTTATACTGGAACATGTGGCAGAGTTGAAATTTATGTAATAGAGGGCGACGTGCCTTAAGACGGTCCGTGCAGTCACTGTATTCATTAAGCCTCGGTGGCCTAGGGCTTATGGCTTCTGCATATTAAATAGGATACCCCAAGTTCGAATCCCGGCCGCGGTATTAACTTTAACTCAATGCCTCTACTTCAGTTTAATAACTTTAATAGATGTTGTTCTTGTAGTCTTCAGCCCAGAGACTGGTTTGATGTAGCACTCCACCCTACTTTATCCTGAGCAAGCCTCTTCATCTCGTCATAAGAACGGCAACCCACATCCATTTGAATCTGCTTACTGTATTCGTCTCTTGGTCTCCCTCTGCCATTTTTTCCCGCACACTTCCCTCCAACGTTAAATTCACAACTCCTTGATGTCTACGAATGTGTCCTACCACTCGATCCCTTCTTTTAGTCAAGGTATGCCAGAAATTCCTTTTCTCCCCAATTCTGTTCAGTACCTCCTCATTCCTTACGCGATCCACCCACCTAATCTTCAGCATTCTTCTGTAACACCACATTTCAGAAGTCTCTATCCTCTTCCTGTCCACACTGTTTATCGTTCATGTTTCACATCCATACAAGGCCACACTCCACAGAAATGCCTTCAGAAAGGACTTAGGCTTAAATAAATATTCGATGTTAACAAATTTCTCGCTTTCAAAAACGCTTTTCTTCCCATTGCCATTCTGTGTTTTATATCCTTTGTACTGCGACTATCGTGTGTTATTTTACTGCCCAAGTAACAAAACTCATCTACCATCTTTCATGTTTCGTTACCTAATCTAATTCCTTCAGCATCGCATGCTTTCCTTACACTGCACTCTATTACCCCCGTTTTACTCTTGTTAATGTTAATCTCATTTAAGCACCTTTCAGCACACTGTCCATCCCGTTCAACTACTCTTCCAGGTCCTTTGCTGTCACTGACAAAATTACAATGTCATTGGCAAAACGCAATGATTTCATTTCTTCACCCTGAACCTTAATTCCTTCTTCAAAATTCTCATTGCTTTCCTTCATAGCTTTCTTAATGTACAAATTGAATAAAATTGGAGAAAGGCTACAACCCTGTCTTACTCCCTTCCGAACCTCTGCATCCCTTTCATGCTCTTCAACTCTGATAAGTGCTGTCTGGTTTTTGTACAAGTTGTTCCCTTTATTTTACTCCTGCTGATTTCAAAATTTGAAAGAGTCTATTCCAATCAACATTGTCAAAAACTTTTTCCAAAGCTACAAAAGCTAGAAATGTAGGTTTGCCTTTCCTTAATCTATCTTCTAAGATAAGCCGTAAAGTGAGGATTGTCTCTCGTGTTCCTACATTTCTCCTGAATCCAAACTGATCTTCCACGAGGTCGGCTTCTACTAGCTTTTTCATCCTTCTGTAAGTAACTCGTGTTAAAAGATACCGAGACAAGATATGTCTCTGGCTCACATCGTTTGTTTGATATTTATTTGGCAGGCGTACAACCGAAATATCGCGCATTGCAGACCGCGGCGACTGGCTGCAACCACGAAGGCAGTATCAAATATTACGCAGCAAAAGATTTTCGTTTGACAGATCTGCAAAAATAGTAAGTTAAGAATACGCTACTTTAATGTAGCTTATCGTTTTGCCTTTATTTCACACTTTGCCCTTTTTGTCATTAGTTCAGCAGGGATATATCTCATTCCCTGCTCTTCTCGAATCTGTTCCCTCCATGTTATCGATTATATGCACGTGGTGTAGACGAGCTGTTTATGTGTCACCCACGGCATGAGCCGCGAGATAAGAAGACGTAAGAGTTGCACACGTGTGTCGTGAACGCCCAGACTGATCTGATTGCAGTTCTCTGTCAAATACTGCATAATCTCTCTCTCTCTCTCTCTCTCTCTCTCTCTGTGTGTGTGTGTGTGTGTGTGTGTGTGTGTGTGTGTATGTGTGTGTGTTCGCACAGGTTAGCAGTCTCGACTCGCTCTCTGGAGGACAACGCTTCAAACGCGGATGCGAACATCAAGGTTCAGGATTCCTGTCCTTTCCCTAAATCGCTCTAGCCCAGTCGTTCATTTTTGTCATGAGGCCCACAATTTTTATGGACAAATGTTCGCGGAGCGAAACAGCGGCTACACAGCTAATAACAGTAATATAAAATTACATTTAATATGAAACTGAAGTTATTATTAAATGTAGAAATGTTTGGCTGAGCAAGAATTTTGAAAATCACTGAAGCAATATTATTAAAGAAAAGAAACCCATTTTTACCAGTAATAAATTTATTTATAAAATATAAATATTGTTATGTGCGCAAATGCTATACTGAGTGAGAATTTTGAATATGATGAAGGAATCATTATTAAAGAATAGAACCGTATTTTGATCAGTAATACTTTTATTAATAAAAATAATTGGTAAACGCAATGAGATTTGTGGCTTTGCTTTATCATGGTAGTACTGATACTTTCTGTAACCGGTCAGAAATTTGTTACTTCTAGGCGTTAATCGTTTTAAAAGCATACATTATTTATTTATTTATCAAAAAAAGTGTTTATTAAAATTTATTTATTAAAATATTTATTAAAAATAAATGGTCGTGTAAGTGAGTATTTCTCAATTCCATTACTGCATTAGAAACTATTTTTAAGCCGGTACACTTTTTTTTGATCCAGCATAGAATTACCCTTGAGGGTTTAAAGAAATATTTTCAAGGATTACTTGCACGATACTTCCGGTACGTAGTCTTCCTTACATGCTGATGAGTTTTAGCTTACGAACAGATTTCTTATTGATAACATTTCATCAAGATATCTCGGAAAATAATTCCTAAAACAAGAACAAATTTCTAGTGATATACCTGCATAAATCATAAAATTTTCAGTTTGTAAAAATCTTAAGGTCAAAACATCAACCTCGAATCATCATTTTAAACAACTAAAAGGTAGGATGTATGAGGGGTGTTCAAATGAAAAGGTACGAAATGACATTGCGGTTATAATTGCAGTCCTTATTGAAAAGGTAATCACCAGAGTCCTGAGCACAACTATCCCACTGTTTAAGGAGCCTAAGGTTTCCGTGATCCCACAATTCCTGTGTGTTGTGACAAGAATCTATCCTGTACTGTGTCCTTCGAGTCGTCGTCAGAGTTGAAGCGATTTCCTTTCAGATATTTTAGCGGACCAGACAGATGGAAGCCACAGGTAGACATGTCCGGAGTGTAGGGCGGATGCTCAAGCTTCTCTCACTTGAACTTGGCCGATACACTTTATGTGACCCTGGAGACGCGTGGACGTGGGTTCACTCCCTCCTCCAGCAGCCCAGGCCGTCTTTTCTTGATGGACTTATCTCAAAGTACACGTCACTGTTAATGGTTTTTTCCGTGTTCGAGGAATTCGATGAGTGTCTGCCCCCGGACGTCGGAACAGACGGGGAACATCACTTTGCCTGCTGAGGGCGAAGCCTTGATTTTTGTTACTTTATTTTATTTTATTTATTTATTTTTTTATGGGGGTGGTGACGACGCATACTTCGCATCTCTAGATGTCGCACAACTTTATCCCAAAGCGGCATATTCAAATTTCAGTTGTTTTGGTTGCTAAGACGTTTCGTATCTTTTCATGTGAACACCTCTCGTAATAACAAGTTTGTCTGGGTGGCCTTCTTGTTCATCAAGCGCCGAAATTCTTCGTTTTTGAAAGTGAAAAAAACTCCTTGTGTTTACTGCAATTGATTTCATTTCTCCAAGATGCGTTTTGCTTTTTATTTTAAAAGCATCTTCAGTGGAATCTACAAGTTCATAACAGCGTGTTTCACAAAAAAATGTTCAAATGTTTGTAGAACTTAGGGGACTTAACTACGGGGTCATCAGTCCCTAAGCTTACAAACTAATTATGAACTAGCTAAGACTAAGGACGGCACAAATATCCATGCCCGAGGGGGGATTCGAACCCCCGACCATAGTGGCCGTGCAGACTGTGACTGGAGCGCCTCAGTCCCCTCTGTGTTGTGAGCATCTTCCCCCAACCTTTTTCTCACGCTGAGAACATAAGCAGCTGAAGTATACTCTCCGATTCGCTTTATTCATGCGAACCTGAGTATGTTCTCACAGTATAAATTAGATACTCCGTTTTATTCACGCAGTTATTTGTTGCGGCGAGATCTATTTGCGAAATTTATTTTACCAACTTTCTCTTCAGAATGGGAACATATATTGTTAACGCCCACTACATAGGGATACATGACCATCATAAGAAAATAATAGAAATCACATCGAAAACAGAAAGTTTTAGGTGTTCCTTTTCCCGCCAGCTGTTAGAGAGTGGAACTATAGAGAAATACAAGTGGTTCAATGAACTCTCTGCCATGCACTTCAATGTGATTTGCAGAATATCCATGTAGTTGCAGATAGATGTGGATGAGGCAGGGGTTCGGCCGATTTCCGCACTGCCACCACCAAAACACGCGTGTACATCAGACAGGGATGTTAGAGACACAGCCCATCTGTTCCAAGAGTCTTGAAAACGGAGAACTCAAATGACCTTAGTTTTTTATCGACTATTAGTAACGGTTCTCTCTACCACTGCACTGCAGCTAGAAAGGGAACAAGTTCTTTCAAGCATAGAGAATCCGTGTTCAAACATAGAGAACCGTGAAACTTCATGACAAAATTGTGTGCCGAAATCGGGACTCGATCCTGGGACCTTTCCCTTTCGCGGGCAAGCGCTCTACCACTGAGCTACCCCGACACGACTCACGGGTGCCGCCCCACAACTTCAATTCTGCCAGTACCTCGCCTCCTACTTTCCAAACTTCAC
This sequence comes from Locusta migratoria, assembly GCA_026315105.1. NCBI lineage: Eukaryota > Metazoa > Arthropoda > Insecta > Orthoptera > Acrididae > Locusta > Locusta migratoria. The sequence goes on from CM048749.1 coordinate 363,425,149, forward strand.
ACTTTGTCGAGGTGCACCGCAGTCGCATGAAGAAAACTGTCCACAACCCCATCTATAAAAGGTGTCAGTACATCTTCCATTGCTTGTCCGGACTCTGTTCTACTTTACCCAGTTCTTTCTGGGTACCTCTGAACCTGAGGATAGATTTGCTCCAATGAAAGCACATACAAGGTATGGTTCAGCAAATTCATTCCACTGTGTGCGCCATTATGTCATGAAGTGGAAAGTTCTTTACTATAAGTGACTCTGCATTTCTCATTGCTAGTTGTCGAGATTCGAGTCAATTACTCGGAGTGCTCCTTGCATTTGATGAAAGGGCAGTTTGTTGTTGCCAGTAATTTTATTATACTCCCGCAGAAGAGCGTCAGTCCTTCTAAGTTGTGGTGGGACTATTCCCGAAAGATCAGGTATCCACCGCAATTGTGTTGACTTAATTGTTCCTGTGATGCGTCTTTTAGTATGAATGAACTGAACACATCGACTTTTCTGATGTGATGACTGTTCAACCAAATGAGAACACAATGCTCAGTGCATGAATAAAGGGATAGAACACTATTTCGTAGAGTCGAATCTGTAGCCGCCCTCGTTATTCCACACAGCTTGTGAATTATACTGTTCCGTGTTCTGAGTTTTCCTGCGACGTTGCTTAGATGCTTCTTGTAACAAAGAGTACGATTTAAAGTTACTGCAAAATATTTTGTGAAATGGCTCTGCTTTAGACGTCGATCAGCTTAGATGGAAGCAGGAAACCTCAGTCTTGTTGCGTCTGGGTATCAATCTCCATTTCATGAAATAATTATTAAGAGCTATCAAATCGTTAGTTAGGGAGTGCTCAATATTTTCAAAGCTTTTGTTGGAAAAGGCGATAGCTATATCGTCAGCATAACAAAATTTGTTGCTTCTTGTATCTGGCATGTCGAATATATACAGATTAAAAAGTATAGGAGGCAGTACTGAACCTTGCGGAAGTAAATTATTCAACTTGTTTCTTCGTTCAGCACCACTTGAAACTTTTTGTCGCACACCATGTTATTTATCATTCTTGCAGTGATTTGACAAAGAATCGCTCTTAGTAACTAAAAAGAACGCCTTCTCTCCAAACAGTGTCAGTAAGGTCTACAAACGCTATTCCTGTCTTCATCTTGTGTTGAAAACATGCTTGGTCGCAGTAACTACGACTGGCTCTAAAGCCATCCTGGGTTATTGGCACCTGGTTTAGGATAGGTTCGCTTATTCTATTGTAAATTAGCCTCTTTAGTAACTTATAACAGCAACTGAGCAAGGTGGGTTGGTCGCCTGGTTTACCAGATTTCAGTATTGATATTATTTTAGTCCTCTTGAATTCTTGTGGAAGATGTCCTGTTTGCAGAAGCCATAAGAAGTGTGAAGTCGTCCAAGTGTGTACGAAAAGAAATCCGACTTTGTTCACAAGATAAATCAATCAAATCATAAACTCCACTAAATACTTAGGAATTACTATTACATCCGACTTAAACTGGAATGAACACGTGAATAATGTTGTAGGAAAGGCGAACCAGAGACTGCGCTTTATTGGCAGATGCAACAGGTCTACTAAAGAGACTTCATACACCACGCTTGTCCGTCCTCATTTGGAGCATTGCTGCCCAGAGTGGGATCCTTATCAAGTGGGTTTGACGAAAACCATCGAAAAACTCCAAAGAAGGGCAGCCCGTTTTGTATTGTCACGATACAGACGAGACAGCGTCACGAAAATGATACATAATTTGGGATGGGAATAATTACAAAGGCGTTTATCGCTACGGCGTAGGCTACTTACGAAACTCCAATCGCCAACATTCTCCTCCGAATGTAAAGATGTATTGTTGACTCCCACCAACATAGAAGTGATCATCAGAATAAAATACAAGAATCAGAGCTTTCTTCCCGCGCGCTATTCGAGAATGGAATGGTAGATGAATAGTATAAAGGTGTTTCGATGAACCCTGTGGTAGGCACTTAAATGTGATTTGCAGGCTATTTCAAGTAGATGTAAATATACAGAGTGTTTCACTAAGAGTATTTGCATCTGTAACCTATAAAATAATAGGTGACGGGCAATTTTAATGCGGTAGGTCAAAACAAGAAATGTTACACTTTCTGCGGAGCTATGAACATAGTTCTTTGTATCATTTTCCAAAGAGTTACAGCACAGATATAAATAGGACAATAGTTTTTTCTATCGTGCATTGGAATCGTTAAAACCAGCTGCGTCCAAATCAATTGAAACTGCATTCCTATCACTGTTAGTTTGGGAGCTACAACCCTTCAACGTTTCAGGGGCAGATACAACACGCTGTACATAATACATGGTTAGGTTGCATTGGAATCGTTAAAACAAGCTGCGTCCAAATCAATTTAAACTGCATTCCTATCACTGTTAGTTTGGGAGCTACAACCCTTCAACGTTTCAGGGGCAGATACCACACGCTGTACATAATACATGGTTGTGTGGTGGGTGATGGATGTTATGGCGGTGGGAAGTTGATTTACATGAGATGTTCAAATGTGTGTCCATGTTCCTCAATGCATAATGCAATGTGCCGTCGAAAGGATCTGCGGACGAGATGTAACATTGTCGGTGTGACGGAGTGACATGCGTCCTCGATGCGCCGTTTTAGATCATCTGGGGATGTGGGCTCAGTGACATAAAAACGATCCTTTAGAAATCCCTACAAAAAGAAATCTACTGGTGTTAAATTGGGCGACCTTGCGGGCCTTGAATGAGGACCATAGCGCCCCAACCATCTTCCTACAGACCTGTTGTTTAGTTCTTCCACAACGGCACGCGCAGAATGGGTTCTGTGACCATCGTGCTGCATCCACATAGAGACTCTCGTGTGTAGACACAGATGTTCAAGGAGACCACCCAAACTGTCGGCTATGAAAGGGCGATATAACTCACCTGTCAATGTACCTGGGATGTAGTGCGGACCGATGATTTCATCCCCAAGGATTCCACACCACAAGATAATAGACCACCTACGTTGACGGTCGACAGCTCGTACCCATCGAGGATTGTCTGCGGCCAAGTAGTGCATGTCATGGCGATTCACTGTACCATAATTTGTGAACGTGGACTCATCAGAGAACATAACACTTCGTAAAGACTCCAGCGTGAAATTACGCATGGCCCACTCACAGAATGTCACTCTTGCACGGAAATCGTTCCCATGCAGCTCCTGGGTCAGTGACAGGTGGTATGGGTGAAACCTGTGGCCGTGTACTATACGCCACACAGATGTGAGACTGACACCAGCGACTGCAGCAACGGCTCGTAAGCTGACATGAGGATCGTGGTGTAGTGCAGCTAAAACAAACACCTCCGTCTCCTCACTTCTTGCAGGTCTTCGTCTGTTACTGCGGCGCATTACCAATCTGCCTGTTTCCTGAAGCTTCTCGCTCCGTGACACCGGCGACGTTAGAACTCGGCCGCGCCACATTTAGAAGGCGCATTGAATTATGCGCAGCGTTTGTGGTAGCTGCCCCTGAAACTTAGAAGGGTTGTAACCCCCAAACTAACAGTGATAGGAATGTAGTTTAAATTGATTTGGACGCAGCTGGTTTCAACTAATCCAATGCACGATAGAAAAACTATTGTTCCATTTAAAAAAATATATCTTTGTGCTCTTTGGAAAATGATACAATAAACTATGTTCATAGCTTCGCAGAAAGTGTAACATTTCTTGTGTTGACCTACCACATTAAAACTTCCCGTCACCTATTATTTTATAAGTTACAGAGGCAAACACACTTAGTGAAACACCTTGTATATGTAAGGAAAAGCGACAGCTATTTGCTTGTTTTGGAGCCTGCAAGGATGATGAATTCTGGTAGGTCTCCCTCGAAACAAGGACCCTTGCCTGTTTTCATATCTGATATGGCTTCATTGATATCTTCAATAGAGAAGGGTCTTGATTACATTGTTTGCCTCGATGCATTTTTCTTTAGCGTTGTCATTTCTTTTCTTGCGCATTTGGTATGCCCCTTGTCAACAGGCGCCCTTGACATTTTCACAATGTGGCTGGCAATTTTATCTGGAGTGACGTTCAATGCCGCTCGTGTGGATGTATTACTTGCGCCTAGTTTTCTGAGAAGCCTCCATGCTTTGCGACTAGTTCTGAAAATTCATTTCTGAGACTGGTTTTTTCCCCCATTTACGTCTTCGTGTGTTATTTAAGCTTGACATGAGTTCGTTTCAAGAAAGTCGTTATACAAATAGTCGCATTTCTCGTTCCATCCTGGAATATATTCCCCCCTGTACCCTCTAGGGACATGCAACAGATCAACATAGAAAATCTCCAAGACCGCAACGAGTGCCGGAGTAAAATCACGAATGTGAAGTTGAAACAAAGAACAACACAACAACCTGGTGAGTGGACAGATCAACGGAAGAGAGAACATCCTGAGAAGATGAAGAGGTTTCTGGAAGAGGAAGAGGGAAAACATCGAAACATAAAATCATGTATTCAAGTTCAATCGCTCTCCTAAAGGGGAATAATCGATTAAATCAATAAATAAATGGGAGTGTTGCTGTGTCTGGAATTTTTATATCTTTTATTTGTTGTGTTAGCTGTGTAGTGTTTTTAATGTTTCTGTCTTCTTGTATTTTGAAGTTTTCTGTCAGTACTTTTAACACGCGTCTTGCTGGTTTATATGTGGGGACTTTTCTGAAATCTACTAGAGGTCTGACCGGGATATTCTGTATATGGAGTTTTGGTTGGCTTCGGAGAACAGGTGCAGTGGGATTACTTTGTGTTAGCTTTCTCTTTTCTGTGTTGTCTAATACAATGTCTATATTTTTAATGTGTTCTTTACTTTTGTCTGGAGCCTGTTTGTTGGATCTGATTTTAGTTTTGTATTGTTATTTTCTGAAATCAATCCTTTTTTTAAAATATATTGTTCTTTGTCCAGCAGTACTACTAGGAAATAATCACATTTTCATCTTGAAGTTTTTTCTGAAGTTTTCTGAGTGCTATAGATCCTGTATGTGTGTGTTGGCTTTGTGTTGTTGATATTTCATATTGTTTATTATATTAAGGACTTGTTCCTTTTTTCTAGTTTCTAGTTAATCCAATATTAACACTGCTATTTTCTCTTTTATCTTCCCTTGATAACGCACTTTCTGTTTCAGTTATTAAATTTTCTATATGTATGTCAAATGTGGAAATTCTGTTACTTATACAATATGTAACATGTCGCCTTGATCAGATGGAGGAAACAGCAGAAGATAGCTGAAAAGACAACAAAAATATAAGTAAAAACTTCTTCCCTTATGTAAAAAAATACGCGAACTGTTTATAATCTTTGTAACGATACAGCTCAAAAAATTGTACTTATAGATCCCACTAAAGACGCCTTTAAAATAAAAGGCGAAATGCATCTGGGAGAAATAAAATCAATTGCAGCAAACACAATGTTTTTTTTTTACCTTCATTAACGAAGAACATTTCGTAATTGTTATTTTCTTCAGTAGGTGGAAAAGTTGTGAAAATATTTTTTTTATTTTATTTTATTTACTTTTTTTCAGTTTGTATAGTATTTCACTTAGAGATTTGTAACACCCAGTAGTGGGTCGTGACTCACTGTTCGGCAATCGCTGCTCAAATTAAAACTTCAGATGGTTTGTTTCAAACGGTTCAAATGTTCAAAATTCAAATGTTCAAATGTTTGTAAATCTTATGGGACTTAAATACGGGGTCATCGGTCTCTAAACTTACAAACTACTTATGAACTACTGACGAACTAGGACGGCACAAATATCCATGCCCGAGGGGGGATTCGAACCCCCGACCGTAGTGGCCGTGCAGACCGTGACTGAAGCGCCTCAGTCCCCTCGGCCACTGCGGCCGGCGTTTCAAATGGCGTGGCTTAATTCCTTCCACATCATTAAAATATATGAGTTTGTGCTCCATTTATAATGACAATGTTGTCGCCGGGACGTTGAACCCAAATCTTCCTTTCTTCTTGCATAAGCGTGGAGGTGGCGAGGATAACATCTACGCAGACAGTGAGGAGTGCTTCCTGTTCCATGTTCGGGTTTTGTATTCTGCTGCCGTTCCGACCTTTGGGATGGGAGAATGTGTGTGTTTGCACCCTTAACCCGCAACACCACGAGCGGTGTGTCCTCGAATGAATCGTTAATTTGCTTAAGGGACGTACATGTAGGTACAGATGTTACTCGAAAGTACGAGAAACCAATTTCCTAAAGACAGTGCATCTTTTTCGCAGTCGAGCATTTGTCATTAACGAAGCATACTAGCACTACCTTTCACGTCTTTAACGGCAACTCCCCACCGCACACTCTCAGATTTTGGGGTAAGATGAAGCAGCAGACAGTCAGTCAAAACCTGAACACGGATCAATCTCGAAAACGGGAAAAAGTTGTATTGAACTGTGAAATAGAAAAGGAAAAGAGAAACAACGGTTGAAGTGCTGGATATACATCGAGCATAGCGTGAGAGCCGTAGCGTCGTGGTTGTGCGATGGCGTTATAGCAGACAACGTTGCGCACAATTCCTGATCGTCAAGCAGTGGGCGTGTTATGTCACGACAGTTGAACATCTCTTGGTCCACTGTAAGGAAGGCACTTCGAACCATTCTCAAATGGTGTCCGTACAGGACGCACGGTGAGATGTTACCTTCGCTTTTCAGTTGTCGAGGACTGGCCTATCGATAGACGAAGTTCATTTTTCTCTGACAGGTTCAAATGTTTGTAGAGCTTATGGGTCTTAACTACGGGGTCCTCAGTCTCTAAGCTTACGAACTACTTATGAATTAGCTAATACTAAGGACGGCACAAATATCCATGCCCGAGGGGGGATTCGAACCCCCGACTGTAGTGGCCGTGCAGAACGTGACTGGGGCGCCACAGACCGCTCGGCCACCGCGGCCGGCCTCTGACAGGTGAGGTGAACACACTGAATTGCCGAGTATGGGAATTTTCACCTCCAGTCCCTGTGCTTGAAGGCCCTCCGTGTGGCGAATGTGTCACCGTATGGTGTGATTTAACAGGTATGTTCATCATTGGCCCAGTCGTTTTAAACAGGTTGGCGCACAAGGACCAAAGACGTGCTGTGTGACTGCCCAGTCCTACTACGAGATGTTTCGCCAACCTGTCATGCGCGCCCTACAGAAGAGAGTCACAATGAACAGTTTTTCAAGCAATATGGGAACCCACAGCTCATTGCTCCTAAAGTTGAATCGCTCCTCCAAAACACATGTCGAAACGATGGAATGTTTTATCAATCGTTTCCAAATGTTTGGCCACCACAATAACTGATTCCACGCTTGTTATGGCGCTACCTAAAGGACAGGGTTTACCAGAGTAAGATTCACACATATACTGATCTGCTGCGAAGCATATCAAGAGAGGAAGCCATCGTACCTATGGACATTCTTCATTCTGCTGTGCAGAATCCAAATCTGCGCTATCATTCTGGACACTGATGAGCGACATATTGAGTCTCTTTTGCAGCAGCAATACGAGGGTTGGAACTTAAATAGTGGAAAATATTTATTCACAACCGATAAAAAAGCGATATTATCCTTCAAAGAAGTCACCAGCGTTGTGTAGAACCCGTTGTCAACGATGTGGAAGGCGTAGTACACCGTTAGCAGAGCACATTGTGTGGGTGGTATGAATATAGCGGTCTACTGCCTGTCGGATCTCTGCTACAGTTCTGAAGCGAATGCCACGAAATGGTTCATCGGAATCAAATTAAAAGTCACAAGGGTTTTTAAGTCCGGGGAGTATGGTGAATGGTACAGTACTTCCCAGTCTCATCAACCGCACAGATCAACCACAGCTCGTGCTGCATCCTTCAGGATGCGAAGCACAGTCGTATGCGCTAATGCGGATTCGTGGGAGAGCTCACGAATCGTTTGGCGTCGATCACTGTCCACTAAAGCGGCAACAGTATGCACTTCTTCAGAGACGCTAGGACGACCTGTCCGATGCATGTCTGCCACAGTTTGCCGACCTTCGTTGAAGGCTTTTATCCAACGTGCCACTGTTCTGAAATTCCCCGCATGCCTCTGAAGACCTTGATGACACTGTCGTGCTGTACGACCCCTGGCACATTCAATCTTGATCCAGCTCCGTTGTTCATGTTTCGAAAACGTAGTGACAGGGTTACGTTAGACCGCTCACTCACTGATTTCTCTCGATTGTGCGCACGCTGGTGACGCGAGACGGGCGAGTCCATTTGCTAGGAGATAAGGTAGGTATGTGAACAACGTGTGCTATCAGCGATTCTATTGCATAGTGTCTCCACAGCAGTGTTGTCACTATTTAAGTTCCAACCCTCGTAGTAACAGTATGTAACGATATGATGTACCGTTACAGCACATGTATAGTGTTTCAACTGAATTGATGTCATAGTTACCTGACATTATTATTCAGGTTTAGAGGCGATCTAAAAATTGGTGATGATTCTCCTGTGAGATTTCTTTATTTGCCTAGATTGCTTATTTACATAATTGCTTGATGACTACTTTCAACTCATTAAAGAGCCATTTTCGAATCTTAATTGTCCAGGCATAATAAAATGTTTAAAAGATGCAACACTGTGGCATGATATAAATGGTATGCACATATTTATTCATCCAATGTGCCTTGGTGTCACGTATGCAAGAATAGAACGAGACACCATGGCACGTTGGATGTATAAATATGTGCATACCATTTATATCATGTCACAGTGTTGCATCTTTTAAACATTTTATTATGCCTGGACAATTAAGATTCGAAAATGGCTCTTTAATGAGTTGAAACTAGTCAACAAGCAATTATGTAAATAAGCAATCTGGGCAAATAAAGAAATCTCACAGGAGAATCATGATGAATTGATGTCGTTGTTATTGTGGTCTTCAGCCCGCAGCTCTTCACGTTACGCTGCCCTATGGTGGTCTCTTCATATGAGAATAAGAACGGCAATCTACATCCTTTCGAATCCCTCAGTCGCCCTCTACGATTTTTCTTATAATGCTATGGTGACGATTCCTTGATGTCTCAGATTGTGTCCCACCAACCAATCCCTTTTCTTAGTCACGATATGCCAGAGACGTGAATTGATTCTGCATTATCTCTCTTCCCCATGTCATTGATATTATTGCTACCAAGTTTGCTACTCGTACAGTAATTAGTTTGTGTGTTATAACGTCATAAATAGGGAAAGTTTCATTATGACCAAACGGTACATACTCTGCATTGTCTGTCGATTAAAAGCATTAATACAACCAACAACTTTCGTTTCACAGCAGTTACCACACACCCTGTTTACATATGATCCCAAAGACCGATTCCGTGAAGAGATTTCTTCAGTTCCGCTTTTGGTTGGTCATGTAAACATTCCAAAATCTATTCTGGAAATTCACTTTTATAAAGCTATTTTCCACTTCCACAGTCGATTTCCGTGCTGACATAAATGAAAACATAAGGAGAGGCATTGAATTAAAATTTATGCTGTGCCCGGGATTCGAACCCGGGACCTCCTACTTACTAAGTAGGTGCTTTAGACCACTTTTTTTAATTTTTTTTATCTTCAGGTAGATCTATGGTTTACGGTCGTTGGTTCAGTTCGTTTTTGGTTGATCATCGGATATTTGGCTCAGTTTTTTTTATTACAGAGGATGTTTAGCCCCTGACCGGGCGCGCTGAGCCACGGCGACCGGCAACCACTCAGCTAACACAGCGTTGCAGCCAAATCGACTACACGGACTGTCTTAAAGCACTTCTCCCTCCACACCACATACTTTAATTCTGCCTCATGTTCCATGGAAATGCGTATCAAATTGCCAGGGCTCTCCTACACTGGAATAGTACCCCAGCAAAGAACGCGAGTAGGAACTATCCCGCCTTGTTCCTCAGGCCGAGGTGATATAAATATCAACAGTCCTTGTAGTTACTTCGGCTACAACGCTGTGTTAGCTGAACAAAAAGTGGTCTAAAGCACCTACCTAGAAAGTACGAGGACCCGAGGTCGAATCCCGGCCACAGCATAAAGTTTAATTCAATGCCTCTCGTTATGTTTAATACATTTGGTATAAAGAGACAATGTTGTCTCAAGGAATTGTATTATTTGTTGATATAAATGAAAACGTTTTTTTTTAAAATCCTTGGCTTGTCAGGTTGTCTTTTCTAGTTAATAATTTTCGACTAATATTTTCAGTACATTTCATTCCATTCCATGATGGTGGTGCAGGCCACGGAGGCAGAGGGGACTGAGGCGCTCCAGACACGGTCTGCACGGCCACTACGGTCGGGGGTTCGAATTCCCCCTCGGGCATGGATATTTGTGCCGTCCTTAGGATTAGCTAGTTCATAAGTAGTTTGTAAGTTTAGGGACTGATGACCCCGTATTCAAGTCCCATAAGCTCTACAAACATTTGAACATGATGGTGGTGATGGTGGTGGCTGGTGCAGCAACAGTGTTGAATAATTAAATAATTCTCAATCTCTGTTGCACTATTCTTTATTATTCCAATTACGAGTTTCGCGCTTTTAGCGCATCATCAGACTGGAAACAGGCAAATGTTTTATTACAGTCCGTGTACCTGGCGGGCAGCGAATCTAATGTGGCTAAGGTGAGTAAATTTTGAAGTCAGACTTACTTGGCCCAAGTAAGTCTGACTTTTCAGGTACATGGACTGTAATAAAACATTTGCTGTTTCCAGTCTGATGGTGCGCTAACAGCGCGAAACGCGTAATTGGAGTAATAAAGAATACTGCAACAGAGACTGAGAATTATTTAATTATTTAATATTTTCAGAGTTACTTTTCGCGAACTGAAATAGAAGTATAAATATTAATCTGAATAGAATAGAGATTGTGCTGACTAAATCACAAACTGAGCAGCTGTTTTTCAGACGCGATATTTGAGTGGGCCAGGAAATCCGCTTCAGGCTTTAACATATGAACACGACAAGAAAAACAGTTTATGAAATTTGGTTTTTGGCATCCGGAAGATGTGTTGGATGTAAGCGTAGTGACACAATAGGAATACGACGTTTTAGTGGTGCTGCATCCACGCGTTAGCAGCGCTATACTCGAGTTTTTCAATAAGTGGTGCGACTGTGCCACACAGTGTGAACGCTGCCAGTAAGTTGCTTGCACAGACGATAGTGGAGCCATTGTCTGGCGTCATCGCTCGCTCCGAAGCAGACCGCGGAGGCGGCCCGAAACGCCACAGGTCAGTGCCTGTGGCTGTGTGTAAAGCCGCCCATTCACCTGCAGCATTCGTTATCGGCAGAGCTGCCAAGTGGCGATGCAAAGTGGTTGTCTCAAGGGGCCCTTAACACTCGAGCACGTGCAGCTGATTTTCGCTTGAACGTCACTTGTATTATTCACTGAACTATCGTACTCGTTCCGCGCCATGTATATGAGACAATAACACATTCAATACTGCTCTCATCTTTGACTACATAGGTCAACTGGTCATTTTATAGTAAATCAAAAAATTATTACACGCCAATCAAGCATTGTAGAGGCCCCCGTTTACTATCTTTTGAAAACATCTACTTGACAGATTATTACATCGCAATAGTACTGGAGTATTAGCACTTTTTTTTCCACTGCTGCTACTCTTTAAGGACCCGTCGTCTAAAAACTTATGACGGGTCGTTAAATGTCAGAGGTAGGTCTCTTAGCCGTCACTCCCAACATATCCAGGGTCTGTTGAGAGTGACGTTTGCCGGCCGCGGTGGCCGAGGGGACTGAGGCCCTCCAGTCACGGTCCGCACGGCCACTACGGTCGGGGATTCGAATCCCCCCTCGGGCATGGATATTTGTGCCGTCCTTAGTTGTAAATAGTTCATAAGTAGTTTGTAAGTTTAGGGACTGATGACCCCGTAGTTCAGTCCCATAGACTCTACAAACATTTGAACATTTGAGAGTGACGGTTCCGTGTCCCACCACGTGGCGGTGGACATGTTTGTCCTCTGAGGCAGTTTTCATTTTGCAGCTTTATTAAACTCATTAAAAATATATAATACAAAAAGAAAAGAAAATTTTACATATGTCCTTACTGAATGTACTAATACAATGTATTGGAAATACTATTTATGATAGACTCTTGATTATTTCATCGTCCGTGCTGATAATTCACAAAATTATGCTGGTTTAACACGGTTACAAATTCAACACATGGTAGCTTGAAGCTATGTGGAATACAAATATTACCAGATTAAAATATTGAAATGTACAAAAAGAAAGAAATACTGTAAATAGTAAAGTAAAATCTTTGACTTACTACACTGTGATTTTGCCGATATGAAGATGAAATTAAAAATTATTGAGGTTAAACCATTAAAATTGAAAGTTATAGAGTCATTATGAGATAAAAATACAATTATTCAAATATTAAGTCAGAAATAAAAACTAATATCTAGAACTTTCTGAACTTTAAAAGTATAATCTTTTATTGAATATGTCAATTTTAGAAGTTACAATAATTTAACTAACAATTGAGATTATATTAAATTAAGTAATGTTATTAAAAATATTTGAACATAATTAGAATTACATGTATGCAGTCGAAATTAGTTAACTCGGCTAAAGGAATTATTGTTCAGTACTTTGATTGAGGAATGTCATTACAATAAAGACAAGTTGGGATTATGTACGATTAGCCGCGGTGGAGTAGCCGAGCGGTCTAAAGCGTCTCGCTGAGGAGCGCGCGGTTGCTCGCCGTGGAGGTTCGAGTCCTCCCTCGGGCATGGGTGTGTGTGTTTGTCCTTAGGTTAGTTTACCTAGGTTTAAGTAGTTTCTAAGCTACGGACTGATGACCACGCAGTTTGGTCCGATAGATCTACAAACAAACAAACAAAAACAAACAAACAAAAATGTACGATTAAAATAACAAGTTCTGTCCTAAAATTAAACAATACTATAGTCTTAACTTAATAGAGGTACTTTTGATTCAGAAGTGTCAGTACAGTAAAAACAAGTAAGGATCATGTACAATTAAATAACATATTCTGTGCTAAAATTGAACAATACTATAATGTTAAATTAATATAATTGGTCCAGAGCTTATGACTCCTTGTAAAAGAAATACAATTAGATAAAAATACAGTTAGTTGCAGTCATAATATAAAAACAATTTCTTCTTAGTATTAGCACTGCCAAACACAGGAAGAAAGCATTTCGCATACTCTAACTGTAAACTCCATCCTACAAACCTCAGGAGAACCACTGGGTACCGACCGGCCACCGCGTCATCCTCCGCCCGGAGGCGTCACCGGATGCGGTGTGGAGGGTGACGTGGTCAGCGCCCCGCACTCCCGGCCGTTGTGTCAGTTTTTGTGACCGGAGCCGCTACTTCTCCATCAAGTAGCTCCTCAGTTGGCCTCACAAGGGCTGAGTGCACCCCGCTTGCAAACAGCGCTCGGTAGACCCATGTAAGTCACAATTTCATTTACATAGATACTCTGCAAATCACATTTAACTGGCTGGCAGAGGGTTCATTAACAACTTAACTTTTCTCTACCGTTCCAATCACGAATAGCGCGCGGTAAGAAAGAACACCTATATCGTTCCGTTTTCGATCTGAATTCTCTTATTTTATTGGGATGGTCATGTCTCCCTAAGTAGATGGGTGCAGCAAAATATTTTCACATTCAGAAGTAAAAGTCGGTGATTGAAACTTCGCAAACAGAAAACGCCGCAATGAATACCGTCTTTCTTTTAATGATTTCCATCCCAATTCGTGCAACATTTTCGTGACGCTCCCCCCCCCCCCCCCCCCCGGTAACGTATAAAACAAAACGAGCTGCCCTTCTCTGAACCTTCTCAATATCTTCCGTCAGTCCCACCTGTTGAGGGTTCCACAATGGGCAACAGTACTCAAGGAGAGGACGCAGAAGTGTGATGTAGGCAGTCTCTTTGTTGGAACTGGTGCGTCTTCGAAGCGTTCTGCCAATGAAACGTAATCTTTGGTTCGCCTTCCCCACAATATTTTCTATGTGTTCTCTCCAGTCTAAGTTGTTCGTAATTGTAACTCCTAGGTATTTGGTAGAATTTACGACCTTAAGGTTTCACTGATTTATCGCGTAACTGAAGTTCAGCGGATTTCTTTTGGTGGTCATGTGTATTACTTCACACTTTATTTAGTGTCGATTGCCAATTTTCGCACCATGTAGAAATTTTGTCTAAATCGCTTTGCAGTTGCTTTTGATCCTCTGTTGACTTCACTAACCGATAAACGACAGCATCATCCGCGAACAGTCTAAGGGATCTATTCAGATTGTCTCCTAAATTGTTTATAAACACAAGAAAGTGTAGGGACCTATAACGCTTCCCTGGGGAACGCCAGATATCACTTCTGTTTTACTCGATGACTTACCGTCAATTACAACGAACTGTGTCCTTTCTGATACGAAATCGTGAATCCAATCGCACAAGTGGGGATATACTCCATAAGCAGGCATGAGCACATCATAGAATTATAGAATCTAATCATTCACAAAAAATACAAGGATTATTCTTCACAGTAATATTAGGATTTTGTTTTACAATACTACAAATATATGCATATTGAGAAGCACCTTTTACTATTCGAGGTACAGTATATGGATCAACATTCTTTGTAGCAACAGGTTTCCACGGACTACATGTAGTTCGGAAAGCTTAACTTCGGCGATCTAGCGGAAAACGGTATATCCACTGCGTGGTCATCAGTCCGTAGCTTACAAACTACTTAAACTAAGGTAAAGTAACCTAAGGACAACACACACACACACACGCAAACACACACACACACACACACACACACACCAGGGGGAACTCGAACCTCCGCAGCGAGGCGCCTTAGACCGCTCTGCACCGCGGCAGAATAGAACAGAAGTGATATATGGCGTTTCCTCGTGAAGTGTTATAGGGCCCCTACTGTTCTTTATTTTTATAAACGATTTAGGAGACGATCTGAGTAGCTGTCTTGGACTGTTCGCGGATGATGCTGTTATTTATCGGTTAATAAAGTCACCAGAAGATCAAAAGCAACTGCAAAATGATTTAGATAAGATATCTACATGGTGCAAAATTGGCAACTGAACCTTAATAATAAGTGTGAGGTCATTCATATGACCACTAAAAGAAACCCGTTAAAGTTTAGTTGCAATAAATCAGTCAAACCTTGAGGCCGTAAGTTCAACTAAATACCTAGGAGTAACCATCACGAACAACGTAAATTGGAAAGAATACATAGAAAATATTGTACGGAAGGTGAATCAAATACTGCGTTTCATTTGCATTACACTTAGAAGATGTAACAGTTCTACTAAAGAAACTGCCTACACTACACTTATGTGTCCTATTTTGGAGTGTTGCTGCGCGTTGTGGGATCCACACCAGGTAGGACCGACGGACTATTTAGAGAACAGAGAAGGGCAGATTTTGTATTATCGCAATATAGGGGGAAGACTGTTACGGAAATGATGGTCGAGTTGGGGTGCAAATCATTAAAAGAAAGCGTTATTTGTTGCGGCGAGATATACTTGCGAAATTCCTTTGACCAACTTGCTCTTCAGAAAGTGATCATATAGCCTATTATTAGCACCCGCCAACATAGGGAGACATGACCATCAAAATAAAAAAAAGAGAAATCAGATCGAAAACAGGAAGATTTAGGTGTTCCTTAAAATGTTCAAATGTTTGTAAATCTATCGGACCAAACTGCGAGGTCATCAGTCCGTAGCTTACGAACTACTTAAACCTAGGTAAACTAACCTAAGGACACACACACACACACCCATGCCCCAGGGAGGACTCGGACCTCCACGGCGAGCACCCGCGCGCTCCGCAGCGAGACGCTTTAGACCGCTCGGCTACTCCACCGCGGCGGGTGTTCCTTATTCCCGCGAGGTATTAGAGAGTGGAACTATAGATAAAAATTATAAAAGTGTTCGACGAATCCTGTGCCATACACTTCAATGTGATTCGCAGAGTAACTACGTAAGTGTATATGTAGATGTAGAAGGCAAAGGGACACACTGTTTTTCTACATTGCTAGCCATCCGAAATACAACACCAAAGGCAAATTGATTATGGAAAAAACACAATGTACAAAAACGATACGGTTGAATATACAGCCCCATGTGAAGAGAGGAACATGATGAAACCAGAATTGCTGCCATTTCTGGCTCTAACCGTTGCTACAGGTCTCGGCATCGACTTGGAGTATAGCAGTCCATGCTGTTTCCATATAATGCGGAATTTGGAGCAGTGGCGGATGGTGTATCCCATATAAACGTTCCGTAATCACTGATTAGACGTTTTCGATAGGAGATTGGGAGAACATGGAGGTCAATGCAGCAATGGAATCAGATGAGCGACGAAGAAGTTTTGAACAATGCGTGCTATCCTGTTGCAACGTCGCAGTCTGTGATCACTTTGGGTATGGGAGGACAACAGGCTTCAACACTTCAGAGATGTAAAGCTGTGTGTTAGAGAGGGGAAGCGGGGTTGTATGAGTGGAATGCTATAGCACCCCAAACGTAATAATAATTATCTACCGAATACATATCGTTGCGATATCTTTTGTGTCCCAGCCTCGTCGCCACTTTTGTGTCTCGTTTCCTCCGGGTGTCGGTGGCTGAGTAAAGAGAGACCGACACAGGAAGTAGGATGCACGCGTGTGCAGGTACGGAGGTGACCAGCCAGTGGGACAGCAGAAACTAGAAACACTAGAATAAATTAAAACGAGATATATATTTCATAGAGAATTAGTAATACTTAACTTTTACATAGTTCTTGACTGAAGAATGCTGATACATAGTTTAGATAGAGGCCTGCCTACTGAGGATTCCTAGTGCCTATCCGATAGCCAAGTCTTAACTGCTGCCTATCTGATTCCCAAGTGTTAACTGGTTCCTATCTCAGTCCCAAGTGGCCGATGCAGCAGTCGTGGCCACGAGCGGAGTTGCAGCAGAGGGCGCTCGTGGCTGATGTCGTAAGAACGCCGCGCCGTGCGTGCATGGCGGCGCGCGGCGAAAGTACGTGGCGCGCACTTTAGACTTGTGCGACACCACACCCCTCCCCCCCCCACCCCCCCTAAACCGCCGCGCCGTCGTGGCGTAGGGCTGAGGGCCACGGCGACGGCACTGGGAGGAGGGCCTGGGCGGGGGCGTTACTGGTGGGACGGGCGTCGTAGCAGAGGCTGAGATCGAGACGCCGTCCGCGCCCCGGTATCCACGTTGCGATCCCCCGGGAAACCCACCAAAACGAGGGGAAGGGCGCACGCCTCCGCCCAGAGGGAGCAGGTCATCTTCTTCTAAGGTGCGTGGCCCAGGCGGCGGGAGCACGCACGGTCCTGGAGTCCCTCTCGGTGACGCTGTCAGCCGCGGCAGCGATGGAGGCGTGTCGATCTCCATCGGGACGATCTCGTAGTCCGGGAACACTGGACCCGGCGGAGAGTGATATGGCTGTGCTCCCTGGCGGTGAACTGGGTCTGGAATCAAGAAACCGGAGTCAGGATCGCGCGGCCTGTGCAGGCGCAATTGGTTTGCGTGGCGCCGCAGCTCCGACCCTGTGGAAGAACATGCAACATACATATTGCGACCGAGCACGTGCAGAATGGTGCCCGGCATCCATCTTTTCTGGTTTCCAGCAAACACCCTGTACAGCACCGGCGTCGAAACCTGAAAACGCGTAGCGCCATACGAACCGACTCGGTGCGTGGGAGGCTGCAGCAGGTGAAGTAGAGTGCGATGACGGCGGCCGTGTAGCAGCTCGGCAGGAGACGGGTTGTTGTTGTTGTTCTTGTTTAGAGGGGACTAGACTGCACGGTCATCAGTCCCCTGTTGCAAGCAAAGTCAATGCGGCGTATTGCAAGAAGAAAAAACGATCATTGAAACACAAAAAAGAGAAAGCACAATGGGTACACAATGACAAGGAGCATTGAGGTCATGACTCGCAAGGAAGAAAACTCAAAGAGTAAAGAAAAATAATTGGACTAAAAAGTTACAGCAGAATGTTGTGGCTGGCTGATCACGAGGATAATAAAGGATGAGCCAGCCACTCTGCACATTCTAAAACATACGAATAAAAGCAGGGTAGAAAACACAAAATAAGAAGGGTAAAACGTTGTGAGAGATGGGTGCCTGAGAGTTCAGGCTAAGGAACCCACCGTTATATCAAATGGTAAAACCCAGCTGCACGGATAAAACGTAAAACACGATCAGATGTAACAGCGTCGTCACCCAGAATAAAAGGAAGCGCAGCTGGCAGGTCAAAGGACTGTCGTAAGTCAGCTAAAAGGGGACAGTCCACCAGGATGTGGACCACCGTCAATAAAGTGCCACAGCGACACTGTGGAGGATCCTCCCGTCGAAGTAGATGACCATGTGTCATCCACGTGTGACCAATACGCAGACGACAAAGGACGACTGACTCCTTCCGGGAGGCCCTCAGGGAGGACTTCCATGGAGCAGTAGAACGCTTCACTGCAAGGAGCTTATTTGGGGCAGGTGAGTCAACCCACTCAGTGTTCCAAAGCCCAAGTACCTTCCGGTGGAACTCCAATCGGAGTAGTAATTGCCTGCTTAGCCAGTCGATCTACGCGTTCGTTCCCCGGAATTCCAACGTGCCCAGGGGTCCAAACGAAGGCCACAGAGCGGCCAGACTGGACGAGAAGGTTAATAGAGTCCTGGATGGACCGCACCAGGGGGTGTTTTGGAAAGCACTGGTCAAGAGTTTGCAAGCCGCCCAGGGAGTCGCTGCAGATAACATACGACTCCCCGGGACAGGCTATAAGGTGCTCAAGTGCTCGACAGATAGCGATCAGCTCTGCAGTGAATATACTACTCCCACAGGGTAAGGCGTGTTGTTCAATGTCCTCATTGTGGGTGTAGGCATACCCACAACGGCCATCCACGAGAGACCCGTCTGTGTATACAACTTCGGCGCTGTGGAAAGAACTCAGTATCGCCTGAAATTGGCGGCAGAGAGTCAACGGTGCAACAGAGGTTTTACACTCACGGGACAAGTCTAACCGAAGCTGCGGACGTGGTACAGACCAAGGAGGAGCACGGGAAGAGTAGTGAAAAGCGGGAGGAATAGGAAGGGATTCAAGTGAGGAGAGAAGGGATCGAACACGGACCGCAATCGGGAGACCCGACCTTGGCCGCCGTCGTGGGAAAGGGAGGACAACATCCGGAAAGAGAAGCCTGTAATTTGGATGGTGAGGTAAGGCGTGTACATGGGCAGCATAAGAAGCTAGTAAGCGCTGCCGGCGGAAACGCAGGGGTGGAACCCCTACTTCGGCTAGCAGACTTGTCACCGGGCTCGTGCGAAAGGCCCCTGTCACCAAACGGACACCACTATGGAGGACCGGGCCCAATACCTGCAGGCAGGAGACGGGCCGTCACGTGGCATGCACCGATACGTAGACAGGAAAATTTGAAGAGCTTGCTGCCTGGAGTGCTGACCTTTCATCTTTTCCATGTGAGACTTGAATGTTCGAATGAAACGGTCTGCTTCACCATTGGACTGAGGATGAAAAGGTGCGGTGGGGATATGCTGAATGCCATTCACACGACAAAACTGTTGAAATTCCGCACTAACAAACTGAGGTCCATTGTCACTGACGATAGATTCAGGCAAACCTTCGATGCAAAACACTGATGTTAAGGCACTGATTGTAGTAGACGCCGTCGTTGAGTTCATGGCAATCACGAAAGGAAACTTGCTGAATACGTCTACAACAATTGACCAGCGCGTATTCCAGAAAAGTCCGGCAAAGTCAATGTGAAAACGTTGCCATAGTCCCTTGGGGCGTGGCCAGTCTGAGAAACGTTGCGGAGGAGCCGCCTGATGTTCCGCACAAACTGTACACTGTGACGTCATGTTCTCTATCTGGGCGTCCATACCAACCCAGGTACAATGACTTCTAGCCACTTGCTTTGTCCTAACGATATCCCAATGTCCTTGATGCAGGAGGCGTAAGACTTCTCGTTGCAGGGAACGAGGAACAATCACTCTTGTTTGGTCGTTGTTGGTATGTAACAACAGAACACCCTGACTTAAAGACAATGCATGACGTTTTGCAAAATTACGTCGTACCAGAGGCCGATCAATGTCTTTGGCTCTGGCAGGCCACTCTGAGCGAAAACGTGCTCTCACACTTAGGTCTGCGTCCGCCGCTGTTTAATGTGCAACCCGACGAGAGTTCAAAGGGAAGTCTGCGACAGCGGAAGCATATCTGGAGTCTATCTGACAACATGCCATTTCTGAAGAATCAAACGACACATCCTGGCCAACCGGAAGTCGGGAAAGTGTATCTGCGTTGGTATGTTTAGTGGTAGGTCGGTACAAAATCTCATACTGATAATTAGACAGCATTAAGGACCATCTCTGAAGCTTTTGTGCCGTTCATGGCGGAATTGGCTTTGTGGGCGAGAACAACGACGTGAGAGGCTTGTGGTCTGTCAACAAATAGAATTTTCTGCCATAGAGATAATGATGAAACTTTGTGACGCCGTAAATGATTGCTAAGGCCTCCTTTTCTATCTGACTAATTCTGTTGCGTTGGCGTCAGTAACTTGGAGGCAAAGGCAATAGGTCGATCGTGAGAACCAATACGATGTGACAATATTGCACCCAGACCGTATGACAAGGCATCCACCGTTAGCACTACATGCTTCTGTGGGTCAAAGGGAATCAAACATGCATCACTGAGTAGTGCAGACTTTAATTTGTCAAAAGCAACCTGGCAATCTTTAGGCCAATACAAAAGGAACATTTTTTCCTACGTAAGCGATGCAGTGGAGCTGCAATCTGAGAGGCATTGGGAATAAACCTGAAATAATAGTTAAGCTTTCCTATTACTGATTGCAATTCGTGCACATTCTTAGGAGGAGGCAAGTTTGATTGCACGAAGATGTGACTGTAAGGGATGGATCCCTTGGGCATTAATCACATGACCTAGGTACTCTATTTCAGTTTGAAAAAACGATCACTTTGCTTTATTGCAACGTAGACCTGCTGCAGTCAATACTTTGAAAAGGCACTCCAGGTTTGCTAAATGTTCTTCAACTGTGCGCCCTGAGACCATAAAATCATCTAAATAGTTCGAGCAACACGGTACAGAAACTGTCAGCAGTTCCAAAAAAAAAAAAAAAAAAAAAAAAAAAACGCTGAAAAATAGCGGGGGCGGAAGAATTGCCAAAGGGCAGGCGTTGAAACTGAAAAAGGCCCATGTGAGTATTAATGACGAAAAACTTTTTTGACTCGTCATCAAGCGGAATCTGTAAGTATGCTTCTGCTAAATCAATCTTAGAAAGGAAGCGAGACTGTCCTAATTTGTCCATTAGTTCCTTAGGTCTGGGCAGGGGATAAGTGTCTACAATTGTTTGACTGTTCACTGTTGATTTGAAGTCCACGCAGAGACGACGTTTTCCTGACGGCTTGGTTATAATTACTAAAGGCGAGGCCCACTGACTCGCAGAAACAGGAGAAATCACCCCACTATCCTGCCAACGTTTAAGTTCTGCAGCAACTTTATCCTGAATTGCGATAGGCACTGGTCTAGCTTTACGAAATTATGGCACTGCAGATTCGTTTAAAGTTACATGTGCCACGAAGTCTTTTGCACAACCTAGTTCTGGCGAAAACAAGTTACTGTATTTTTCACACAATGCATTGATTTTGTCCTGAGGCACTACTGACGAAATTTGAAGCACATCTCTTTGAATTGATAAGTCAAACAAATCAAATGCATCTAGTCCAAAAATGTTCTGTGTAGATTTGGCCTGTGCCATCAACTGCAACACCGCTTGGAGTAGTTGCGTGATTTGCGCCGTCTGTAACTGAATAATATCCATTAAGTTCGGGTTCGAGGTAGTGGCCATGCTGAGCGGTTAGGCGCGTCGTATACAAGTAACTTATAACAAAACACAAATGCACGGTAAATAAGGATGCACTGCAACAAAAAAGTCCACAAAACACGTAACAGAATATCTTCCCCCAAAATGCTTATAATAAGGGTGGGTGGGCGGGAACAATTATCTACCAAATACATATCGTTGCGATATCTTTTGTGTCCCAGCCTCGTCGCCGTTTTTGTGTCTCGTTTCCTCCGGGTGTCGGTGGCTGAGTAAAGAGAGACCGACACAGGAAGTAGTATGCACGCGTGTGCAGGTACGGAGGTGACAAGCCAGTCGGACAGCAGAAACTAGAAACACTAGAGTAAATTAGAACGAGATATATATTTCATAGAGACTTAGTAATACTTAACTTTTACATAGTTCTTGACTGCAGAATGCTGATACATAGTTTAGATAGAGGCCTGCCTACTGAGGATTCTTAGTGCCTATCCGATAGCCAAGTCTTAACTTCTGCCTGTCTGATTCCCAAATGTTAACTGGTTCCTATCTCAGTCCCAAGTGGCCGATGCAGCAGTCGTTGCCACGAGCGGAGTTGCAGCAGAGGGCGCTCGTGGCTGACGTCGTAGGAACGCCGCGCCGTGCGTACTTGCGTACTTGTGTGACACCACAATATCTTCGGTACTTTTTAGCGTTGGATTTCGGATGGATAAGTGTATATTCCACAAAGAGTAGATAGAATTGATGTAGGTCAGAAGCAAAGTGACTTTTTCAAGAAAATGAGATAAGTGCAGAGATATGTTCTAGGACACTAACTCTGTTGCGAGAGAAAATATTACACTCCTTGCCATTAAATTTGCTATTACCACCACGAAGATAACGTGCTACAGACGCGAAATTTAAGCGACAATAAGAAGAAGCTGTGATATACAAATGATCAGCTTTTCAGAGCATTCACACAACGTTGGTGCCGGTGGCGACACGTACAACGTGCTGACATGAGGAAAGATTCAAACCGTTTTCTTATACACGAACAGCAGTTGACCAGCGGTGCCTGGTGAAACGTTGTTGTGACGCCTCGTGTAAGGAGAAGACATGCGTACCATGACGTTTCCGACTTTGGTAAAGGTCGGATTGTAGCCTATCGCGATTGCGATTTATCGTATCGCGACATTCCTGCTCGCGTTAGTCGCGATCTAATGACTGTTAGCAGAATAAGGAAACGGTGGGTTCAGGAGGGCAATAAGGAACGCCGTGCTGGATCCCAACGGCCTCGTATCACTAGCAGTCGAGATGACAGGCATCTTATCCGCATAGCCGTAACGGATAGTGCAACCACATCTCGATCCCTGAGTCAACAGATGAAGACGTTTGGAAGACAACAACCATCTGCACGAAGAATTCGAAGATCTTTGCAGCTCGGAGACCATGGCTGCGGTTACTCTTGACGCTGCGTCACAGACAAGAACGCCTGCGATGGTGTACGCAACGACGAACCTGGGTGCACCAATGGCAAAACGACATTTTTTGGATGAATACAGGTTTTGTTTACAGCATCATGATGGTTGCATTCGTGTTTGCCGACATCGCGGTGAATGCACATTGGAAGCGTGTATTCGTCATCGGCATAATGGCGTATCACCTGGCGTGATGGTATGTGGTGCCATTGGTTACATGTCTCGGTCACCTGTTGTTGGTATCGACGGCACTTTGAACAGTGGCCGTTACATTTCAGATATGTTAGGATCCGTGGCTCTACCCTTCATTCGATCCCTGAGAAACACTACATTTCAGCAGGATAATTCACGACCACATGTTGCAGGTCCTGTACGGGCCTTTCTGGATGCGGAAAATATTCGACTGCTGCACTGGCCAGCACATTCTCCAGATCTCTCTCCAATTGAAAACGTCTGGTCAATTGTGGCCAAGCAACTGGCTCGTCACAATACGCCAGTCACTACTCTTGATGAACTGTGGTATCGTGTTAAAGCTGCATGGGTATCTGTACTTGTAAACGCCATCCAAGCTCTGTTTGACTCAATGCCCAGGCGTATCAAGGCCGTTATTACGGCCAGAGGTGGTTGTTCTGACTACTGATTTCTCACCAAACTTGCGTGAAAATGTAATCACATGTCAGTTCTAGTATAATATATTTGTCCAATGAATATCCGTTTATCATCTGCATTTCTTCTTGGTGTAGCAATTTTAATGGCCAGTAGTGTAAAAGTGCTGCTCTATTCAGAGTTGCACTCTGGTGTCCGAGTACATGTATTACTTCGGATCTGAGTTTTCGGCTCCGAGGAACAGTAATACAAGTGCGTTGTGGACGTTCGTTGTGTTATTCCTTGTTCTTGTTCGTGCATTTATTTGCCATAATGAAGCAAGGTGTGTTATTCTTCATTTAATTATACAAAGATAGTAAATTTGTAAAATCTTTAGATTGTGACGTTAAGCATATCATAGCTTATTCAGATTGTTCTTCAGGTCAAAATCTCAATGTAAATATTGTAAAATACTGGATGCATATCATTTCTCAGACACATATTGAAACAGTCCATAACAAATTCTTAGAACCTGGCCACACGTTCGACGAGTGTGATCAAGATTTCGGTGTGATTGAGAAACGCAAGAGGAGTGAAACTCATGTGTACTTGCCGCAGGTTTGAGCAGACGTCGTTAAAAGGTCCAGCAAGAAATTCACAGTTACCAAAATGAATCAGGCAGATTTTGTAGCTATCGCTAACATGAAACTGTTGACAAAGTCATCCGTTCGAGAAGATACCGAAGCGAATGCATTTTCCTGGAAGTCAATTAGATGGATTCACGAAAAAAAAATTGGAATGTCCATTCATCATGCATTTTAAGATTTATTTCAATGATGATGTTGTATTTTATACAGCTGACTTCTCCAAACGACTTCGTGGGAGACCTCCACAGATTACGGTGAATAAACTGTATAGTGCTCAGTTACCCATAACGTTTGTAAAGTGAAAGAACCTACAAGAGCTGAAATGCTTCATTCCCCCTATTCGCCACTCTTTCTTTGATCATCTGAACTATGAGGAACAAGCTTCAAGGAAAAGCTCAGGCAACATGGAGAGTCAGGACGTCGTCATGATAAAGAAGACTGTGTTGATAGGTCTAGGGAAGTAGCAACAGGCACAGAAGATTTAACAATGGAGCTAGTGACATTCTGGACAGTGAATACGACCAAAATGTTAGCCTATGTTATTTAAAATGTTCAAAAATGTAATAGTTATTGCATAATATTATTATTAATGTGTTCACGTGCACCTGTGTTACTTTTCCGCTAAACCTTTTCCATATCAAAATAATACAAGTGATTTGAGGCCCTTTGCTCACCCTGAATAATGATAAAACTTATGTCATCTTCTGTCTGCAGAACACCTACATTCTACAGTTTATCTTTGTAAAGTTACAATGTTGTGCCATCTACACTGATTTTCTTGTAACCAGGTGAACTTCAAAGCCAGTTATCTCAAAACTACCTGAAGTGTACTTATATCACTTTGCTTCTGACCCCATTATTCTGTTGAAAAGAGAAACAAGCAGTCATTGCGGAAAGTGGGGTTTATGACAGGTCAGACCTGAAATATCGGAAACATTAGGAAGTCAGTCTCCACAAGGTTCGGAGAACGCCAAAGAATTTGGAAATTACGGTGGTCAGATCGATCCTATCCTAAACATTGCCTACGTACAGGAAAATCATAAATTTGTAACAGAAGTTCCACAAAAGGAGGGACAGAGTGCAAAACTCAGATGAAAATTTTAGAAATTAAAAACCAGATGTGTGTTTACCAACGTTTATTAGCGAAGGAACAAACTCGATTCAGCTATTCACCTCTTTTAGAGATGTATGTTCAAAGTTATTTTTAAGGAATTGGTAAATCCATACGTAATTTTGTTAAAATTGCTATAGTTAACGTAATTACTACTAAAGAATTATTAAATCCTCATGCAATTTGGTCAGAACTGTACACACAGAAATATTTTATGGTTACAGTCAGAAATAGATAGCTGAGTAACTTGACATACTTTATTTTCGTCTTATCTTTGGAACAGTTTATTTGCTGGAAAATGGCCTTAAAACTCCCAAGCTTGGTCGTACCTTATAAATAAATGTTTTGAACAAGGCTGCAAAGTATTTAGTTTGGTTAATACAAGAACAAATTTGTTATGCCTGTGCAAATTATCGATGTCTGGACATTTATGATCTTTATTTTGAAAAATCTGATTTTACTCTAAAATTTCGGAAATAGATTCCTACTATAACCGCATTGCTGCTGGAACGTCCCATTTCACCAGTATCCTAGCAGGTACATTTCGATCCTCAATGAGTCCATTTCTATTTATTAGTCCCGGAATGGTATGACTAAAAGTATGAACCCACATGGTGTATTCCTGTAAGTAGTAGTATTGCCTCCACAAACAGCTGCGTGTGCACAAACCACCTTTCTGTTGGTAGAGAAAGTGAGGTTTATTCGTGTTGCCATGGTCATCAGTCCCTACACTTGCAAACTACTTGACTAACTTACACGAAGGACAACACACACACCCATGCTCGAGGGATGACTCCAACCTTCGGGAGCACTGGCCACCCAGTCCGTAGCTTGATGCCTTAGACCGCGCGGCCATTCCGTAAGGCAGTGAGTTAGCCTCCGAGACAGTTGCCAACGCTCCAAGTTGTTTCATTTTAAGAGTAAACGTACTGGCAGCTGAAGGAAGTGAACCTGATAATGAAACTGAATCGCCATATTGCGATTCAAAAGACAAGATCCTTACAATAATCTTATGCATTAGAATACTCCTGCAGTAAAAAAGCAAGAACACACGAGATATGGAAGAGAAATATTTTTCTTTTAAAATGGTACTGGTACAAGATTTCAATGACAACGATGGCTTTGAAGAATTGTTTTCATTTTCATCAGACGATGAGGACCTCGAAGAAAAACAAGCACAAATGCACATCGACATTGTCCATCTAGAATGTAGATTGCTAATTTTTACAGTAGTAATAAATTTTTCATCAGTATCATGTGGGAAAACAATTACGCAGTGCGTATCGATCCAGAGACTTTCCGTGTATGAAACGTAGCCGTTACACGTTCGTCTGCGGACTCCTCGAATACTATCGACCAAGTTATAAGCTACCCAAAAATTTTCATACACGTTTGATTTATGCATTAAAACGTCGAACCACTATGTATCAACTTAGGAGAGTATTTTTGGAACGGTTACCTTGTCAGTATTTTAGTTATGTAAGCTTTCTTTCGCATTACATAAGTGACATTTAGCGAAAAATACCTCGCAGAACCACTTGCTGACTCGTTGAACTTTTATCGATTGTATCGCTAGGCAAAAGTGAAGGTCGTGCAGCACATTGATGGTAAACGTCGATGTTTATTCCGAGCCGCATGACATCAAAGCATCGTATGATCTGTAGCTTATCCGACACAACGCGCAAATACAGGTTAAAAGATAAGAATTGCGGCAAGAGTGATTCAGGCCATATAACTGATCTGCTCTCAATATTACGGTTGTTCTGTTGTCCACACCCTAAACAGTTTTCTAAATCACATCAGCTTTTCGGATTGGTGTCCATCAGTTGGATTTTAATTTCCCTTCATTGTGTGGTCACCATTCACCATTACGTAGTTGTGACTAGGATTCATTTTAAAACGAATGAAAAGGTGTATTTTATTTTATTTTATTTTTGTAAGGGAAAAAACAGGAATATCAACCTTGGCAGATTTACAAGCAAATAGTTTCACATCCGCTCAGTACTGCAACTAATTTGCGGTACAAACTTTCTGAAAATCTCATACATTGTTGAAAATCTATATTAATAAAAATAATTAATAATAATTAATAAATTATTCCAAGATAACGTTTTCTCAAAATCTGAAAGCTTTCAGTCACGATCTTTCGGAGATTTACGGTTTGGAACATCTTACATCTCTATCTATATAAAAGCGAAAGCACACTCACTCACTGACTAAACAATACATCTTGAAAACTACTTCACCTATTAAACTGAAATTTGGCAGGAATGTAGTTCATCGGTAGAAGACATCAGCTACGAAAGGATTTTCCGATAGGGCCGATACTTCAGGAGATATGACGTCATAAACAATGAAAACTTCCTCGTATTGCGGCACGTGATAGTGTGACTTTATCAATCCACTATTTGAGACGGAGAGGACTTAGCGGCTTGCAACAAACTTCAAACATAATTTCAAACCTTTAGAAAACTTCTTCTTGCTTACAACCCCAGCAAACTGATGGTAGGAAAAAAGTGTGTTGCTTACTACTTTTTCGGCGTTCAAGAAGTAAATTTACGGCATTTGGCATGACGTTACAATTTATTACTCGTAAACTATTAATTGTATTCGCGAGAAATATTACAGACTGTATACACACATACCACTGAACGTACGTTCGAAATTGTATCTTCGTACGACACACAGTTCATGAGATAAGAAGTAATAAACAATTACGTTAATGAAAAATCGCCACATCACGCATGACGTTTTGATTTGTTACGTCTTTCCTACTAACTCTATTCGCGACGTATTTTGCAAAAGTTTTACATATGCACCACTGGATGTACCTTCGAAATAATATCGTATTACGACATATAATTCGGGTGCTATGACGTCAAAGACATTGAAATACACGAAACTTCGACCTAAAAAGCATGAGGTAATTTACTACGTCTTTACTACCAAATCAATTTAAGCCACACATTTCGCAGGCAGTTTCCTTATATTCCTCTCTACGAACCTGGTAAATAATGTCTTTGTAGGACCCATAATTCAGGAGATATCTCTATATACATAAAAGCTAAAGGTCACTCACTCACTGACGAAACACGAAATCTGCAAAACTACTGCACCTATGAAGCTGAAATTTTGCAGGTATGTAGTTTAAAGGTATAAGATGTTAGCTAAGGAAGTATTTACGATAGGACGGAATGAAGGTGAATGGCGGAGGATACTTTTCCTACAGACTGACGAAATCTATAGTTTCATTCCGACCTTCACGAAACTTAGCACGCTTGACCTTCAAAGGAAGGTCACCGTCTACCTAAAGTTTCATACGGGTGCAGGGGGGAGAGTATCTTGCAAGATAAAAACGGATCCCTAAGTATGTTGGTCGCGCCATAACTTGACAACGGCTCTAGCGATTTCGCAGATCCTTTTTTGTTTTCGTTATTCTCAGAACACAGGTTGTATGAAATAAAACTGGAAAA
Source organism: Locusta migratoria (assembly GCA_026315105.1). Taxonomy (NCBI): domain Eukaryota; kingdom Metazoa; phylum Arthropoda; class Insecta; order Orthoptera; family Acrididae; genus Locusta; species Locusta migratoria. Next base: position 363,454,259 of record CM048749.1, read on the forward strand.
TTTGAGAACAACAAAGTGCGTTTTTCAATGTGACTTTGTGCTTCTATTGCAGACAAATCTATAGTTTTGTTCCGATATTTATGAAATTTTGCACACTTCACCATAAAAACAAGAGGAATGTCACTGTCTGTATAATATTTCGTTCGGTGGACGGTGGAGGGTACTTAACATACGAACTTTGACAAAATGAATAGATTTACCTAGATCTTGAATTTTTGCACACACGACACTTATACCAAGAGGAAGGTCACAAGTTACATACATGTTCGTATGCTACAGTACAGAGGGTGCCTTGCAAAAATTATTGCCGAGAAAGGTGGAAACGAACAGAGACATGGGAAAGAATGCGATGAATGCAGATAGAGGAGGGAAGGGGAGGTGGACTACGATAGTGTAGAATAAATAAACACCCGGGCAACGCTGGTTTTACAACTAGTTTTCTATATAAGTAAGAGGTAAATGTTCGTTTGATGTCTCGCACAATTATTCACAGATTGCCTTGGTATTCTGACACAAGATTGCATTCGATTTCGCATATATTTGTTAGCGCCCCGTGGAACGCCATCTGGTATATGTGTAATATATATTAGATAATTGGGGAAAGTAATATAAAATTTAAATGTTCGTTTGTGCAAAAGAATATATATATATATATATATATATATATATATATATATATATATATATATATATATATAATCATACGGGATCAAACTTCTAAGATCTTCTGTCTCTAGACTTGTAGACTACTTACAGTAACTTATGCTTAAGACAACACAAACACCCATGCCCGAGGGAGAACTCGAACTTCCGACGTGAGTGGCCGCGCGATCCATAGCATGCCACCATGACGGCCACTACCGCGCGGCTATGCATAATTGTTACTGTCCAAAAGTTTTTTACGGTTTGCTTTGAAATTGTAATATAATATCGCAAGGTTTTTTGCATAAGTATTTTTTAAGTATATAACTCCTATATAGATGGAAGTTTTTGCGATTTTTGTGACAACGTTGCCCCATTATAAAATTAATATATGACGTATATTTAAAAACTGGGTACATAATGCATGCGCGTATTCCAGCGTTACGCAGTGTCAAAAATCCCAAACCATTCGGTCAAAAAAATCAAATGTTCAATTTGCTGTGTGTTTGCTTAACCAGTGTGTGTCATTGACAATCAAGGTTTTATATGTCGTTGCACATTGCTTCCTCGCTGCAGCATTGCTTTCAGAATGTCAGAATGTGCTCCTGTCGAAATATGAATTTCATACATGGCTGCATACCCGTAAGATTTTTTAATGGGCCATACGCCGGGAGAAATTATGGAATCAAATCTTCAAATGTTAGTTAACCTACTGGACTAAACTGCTAAGTGCCATCATTTCCTAGACTTTCAAACTACTTAAACTAACTTACATTAACAACGGACACCTTTGACCTCAAACGCTCGGAACCACACTAAACCATACCTACACTCCTGGCCATTAAAATTGCTGCACCACGAAGATGACGTGCTACAGACACGAAATTTAACAGACAGGAAGAAGATGCTGTGATATGCAAATTATTAGCTTTTCAGTGCACTCACACAAGGTTGGCGCCGGTGGTGACACCTACAAGGTGCTGACATGAGGAAAGTTTCCAACCGATTTGTCATACACAAACAGCAGTTGACCCGCATTCGCTGGCCGCGGTGGCCGTGGTGACTGAGGCGCGGGCATGGATATTTGTGCCGTCTTTAGTCTTAGCTAGTTAATAAGTAGTTTGTAAGCTTAGGGACTGATGACCCCGTAGTTAAGTCCCATAAGTTGTACAAACATCTGAACATTTTTGACCCGCATTCCTGGTGAAACGTTGTTGTGATGCCTCGTGTAAGGAGGAGAAATGCCCACCATCACATTTCCGGCTTTGATAAAGCTCGGATTGTAGCATATCGCGATTGCGGTTCATCGTATCGCGACATTGCTGCTCGCGTTGGTCGCGATCCAATGATTGTCAGCAGAATATGGAATCGGTGGGTTTAGGAGGGCAATACGAAACGCCGTGCTGGATCCCAACGGCCTGGTATCAATAGTAGTCGAGATCACAGGCATCTTATCCATCTTATCCGCATGGCTGTAACGGATCGTGCAGCCACATATCGATTCCTGAGTCAACAGATGGGGACGTTTGCAAGATAACAACCATCTGCACGAACACTTCGACGACGTTTGCAGCAGCATGGACTATCAGCTCGGAGACCATGGCTGCTGTTACCCTTGACGCTGCATCACAGACAGGAGCGCCTGCGATGGTGTACGCAACGACGAAGCTAGATGCACGAATGGAAAAACGTCAGTTTTTCGGATGAATCCAGGTTCTGTTTAGACTTCGTGATGGTCGCATCCGTGTTTGCCGACATCACGGTGAACGCACATTGCAAGCATGCATTCGTCTCGGTCACCTCTTGTTCGCATCGACGGCACTTTGAACAGTGGTCGTTACATTTCAGATGTGTTGCCAACCGCGGCTCTTCCTTTCATTGAATCCCTGCGAAACCCTACATTTCAGCAGGATAATGCACGACCGCATGTTGCAGATCCTATGCGGGCCACTCTGGATACGGAAAATGTTCGACTGCTGCCCTGACCAGCACATTCTCCAGATCTCTCACCAATTGAAAGCGTCTGGTCAATGGTGGCCGAGCAACTGGCTCGTCACAATACGCTAGTCACTACTGTTGATGAACTGCGGTACCGTGTTGAAGCTTCATGGGCATCTGTACCTGTACATGCCATCCAAGTTGTGTTTGACTCAATGCCGAAGCGTATCAAGGCCGTTATTACGGCCAGAGGTGGTTGTTCTGGGTACTGATTTCTCAGGACCTATGCACCCAAATTGCGTGTAAATGTAATCACATGTCAGTTCTAGTACATTTGTCCAACGAATACTCGTTTATCATCTGCATTTCTTCTTGGTGTAGCAATTTTAATGGCCACTAGTGTAACATGAATCCCGATGGTCATATCGTAACTTCAGAACGGCTCGACCGATTTGTCTAATATATTTCCTCAATCCTTCGTTCTTTTTTGTGAGTCTGTTCGTAATTCTCAGTGCAACGTTTGTATGAAATAAAAGTTGTGGGAAATCTACCGGAAAATTAAAAAATTTGAGAAAAACCAAGAGTTCCTTTTAAATGTGTTCGTGTGTTTATATTGCATACAAATCTATAGTTTTGTTCTGGTATTTTGTGAATTTTGCACACTTGATCTTTAAAACAAAAGGAAAGTCACTGACTACATAAAATTTCGTTCGAAGCTTGGAGGATGGTACTTTACTTAGAGACTTCGATATCGATGTACAATTTTATTCCGAATTTGAAGAAGTTTTGCACACTTGAACTTAGTATGGTGTATAGCGGAGGGTACTACTCGCCGCGTGGGAATATTCGTGCGGTTCTAGGCTCTATGTCAGCGATTGCGCGGCTGTTCCCGCTGGAGGTTCAGACCATCCTCGGCCATGGGTGTGTGTGTTGTCCTTAAGAAAAGTTAGTTTAAGAAGTTTGTTAGTTTAAGGACTGTATGACCTTAATAGTTTGGTCCCATATGTTTACAAACATTTCAGGTTTTGGGTACTTTACTTACATACTGTTGTATTTCTACATTGAAGATATTTTGTACACTTTACTTTCAACACAAGAGTAAGATCACTTCTTGCATGATGTTTCATATGGTGCTTGGTAGAGTGTAGCTTACAACAAACAGACTTTGACTCCGTTTTACCATTTACCATGAAGGTTAGGTTGTCATTGTATATTTTGCTGGAGAGCCGTTTAATAATTCGCAAGCCACTATATGGTACATGGCAAGGGTTACGTTTAACTAAATACCACGAAAGTTGACAGATAAGACATGAAGAGATGGATGGAGAGAGAGAGTGAGGTTGGGGTGGGAGATGGTTTACGAGAGTAAAGAATTTAAATACCCAGGCAAAGCAGGGTTTTTCTGTAGTGACAAATAAATCACAAGTTCAGTCTGCCAGGTATCCTATTGCGACCTGCGCAGTATTTATGTTTACGTCGTGGTAGGAAGTCTTGCTCAGCGGTGTCTTCATTTCTGATTAGCTCTGAAGACAACACGGTCTCCGCCTATCGGCTGGGGCTCCGTGTCAAAACAGATTGTTCCAAGGAGGCGCGCAAGGTCACGTAATGTTCTCTGGCTACTTCACTGACGCGCTAGGGATCGAACGAGTGTGACTGGTTGCCTAGCGTCAGGGGTAATCCCGCTGGCGTATTCCGTCTGTCCATTGGTATAACGGAGGGCGATTCTGCTGTCTACCATCGTACTGCAAGTTTCACTAACTCCTAAATTCCAACCATTCTATCCGACCTGTACCCTTCATTTTTGTTTGAATTTAATTCTATTTATACACAAATTCATCATCAAGTATCAGAATTCACTTAATTCTCGCCTTTATTTACACTAAAACGCGATATCCTTCAGTCATTGCTGTGAATATTTTAATCGGTTTGTCTTACTATATATTCGGCTATAATTAAGGTACGCAGTTCTTTATGGCCTAAGAACGCTCAGCGGATTAAGCTGTTTCATTTATTTTGCATCCCATCCTCGTCGCCACTTTTGTGTCCCAGCCTCGTCGCCGCTTTTGTGTCTCGTTTCCGTCGTAGGTGTCGGTGGCCGAGTAGAAAGACCGACACAGGAATAAAGGATGCACGCTTGTGCAGGTAGGAGGTGACCAGCCAGTGGGACAGCAGAAACTAGAAACACTAGAGTAAATTAGAACGAGATATGTATTTCTTAGAGACTTAGTAATACTTAACTTTTACAAAGCTCAGTACTGCAGAATGCTGATACATAGTTGAGCTAGAGGCCTGCCTAGTGCCTATCCGATAGCCAAGTCTTCACTGGTGCCTATCTGATTCCGAAGTGTTAACTGGTTCCTATCTCAGTCCCAAGTGAACGATGTCGTTCAGTGGTGACCACGAGCGGAGTTCTAGCAGAGGGCGCTCGTGGCTGACGTCATAAGAACGCCGCGCCGTGCGTGCATGGCGACGCGCGGCGAAAGTAGGTGGCGCGCACTTTGGACTTGTGCGACACCACAATTTACGCTTTGAAACACTTGCACTGATTGATTCTGAAGAAAGCTATGAGTGCACATTCATTTGACTTCCATTTTTTCCAACATTTTTTGTCGTTCCATTAACGGTGCGAAGTTTTAGCATGTGTCATCTGTTATAGTTTCAATTTTTCAATTTTTTATTTATTTATTTTATTTTACTTTTTATTTTTTATTTTTTGTTTTTGTTTTACATGGTTTCCCTATTTCAGTTCAGACATAGGCTCTCATGGTTCTTTCAGTAAACTCAAAATTCCTTTCTACTTGTGTTATACACCATCCTTCCTAAATCGATGTTAGGGCGACATAAATGTAACCAAACTGTGGTTCAAACCCATCTCCGGCCATCCAGGTTTAGGTTTTCCTAGATTTCCCCCAATAGCTCTAGGCAAATACCGTGATATTTCCTTTGAAAGGTATTTCTTCCCCATCCTAATCAAAACAATTCGACCGCAGTGGCCGAGCGGTCTGCGACGCTCCAGTCTGCACGAACGTTACGGTCGAGGGTTCGAATCCTCCCCCTCCATAGATGTTTGTGTCGTCTTAAGTAGTTCATAAGTAGTTTGTAAGTTTAGGGACTGATGACCCCGCATTTATGTCCCTTAAACTTGACAAACATTTGAACGTTTTCGACCTTGCGTTCAACGGTAAACAAAAGCGTTACCATTGTAGATTTCCTGCATGAGATGGAAATGTTCAAATGTTTGTAAGGCTGTGGGAGCTAACAACAGTGGTCATTGATCCCTATGGTTACAAACTGCTTAACCGACTGTAATAGCATACAGGATGACTTAGACAAAATTTCTAGTCGGTGCGAAGAATAGCAGCTAGCTCTCAATGTAGAAAATTGTAAGGTGATGCGCATGAGTAGAAAAAGCAATGCCATAACGTTCGAATACAGCATTAGTAGTGAGTTTCTTGATGCTGTCTCGTCGTTCAAATATCTAGGCGTAACATTGCAGATCGATATGAAATGGAACGAGCATGTAAGGACAGTTGTGAGTAAGGCGGACAGCCGACTTCGGTTTATTGGGAGAATTTTGGGAAGATGTACTTCACCTGTAAAGGAGACCGCGTATAAAACGCTTGTACGACCACGTCTTGAGTATTGCTCAAGTGTTTGGGATCCGCAGCAGATCAGTTTAAAGGAAGACATAGAGGCGGTTCAGAGGCGAGCAGCTAGATTTGTTACCGGTAGATTCGACCAATGGGCGAGTGTCACGGAAATGCTCCGGCAACTCAATTGGGGATCGCTGGAAAAAAGACGACGTTCTTTTCGTGAAATTCTGTTGCGGAAATTTAGAGGGCCGGAATTTGAAGCTGAGTGTAGTACGATCTTGCTACCGCCTACTTACATTTCGCGTAAAGATCACAAAGACAAGATAAGAGAAATTAGGGCTCGTACGGAGGCATATAGGCATTCTTTTTTTCCTCGTTCAAATTGGGAGTGGAATAGGAAAGAAAATACCTAGTAGTGGTACAGTGTACCCTCCGCCACGCGCCTTATGGTGAATAGCGGAGTATGTATGTAGATATAGAAAATGCTGGTGGGAGCACGGTAACTTGTTACACGATACACCCTTGGAGGAAGTAGTTACCCTATTTGGCTGGAAAACTGTGGGCAGGCGATCGGTAAGGTGGGGAGGAGGAGCGAGACGTGAGTTTACACTACTGGCCATTAAGACTGCTACACCAAGAAGGAATGCAGATGATAAACGGATATTCATTGGACAAATATATTATACTAGAACTGACATGTGATTACATTTACACGCAATTTGGGTGCATAGATCCTGAGTAATAAGTACCCAGAACAACCACCTCTGGCCGTAATAACGGTCTTGATGCGCCTGGGCATTGAGTCCAAAAGAGTTTGGATGGCATGCATTTACAGCTACAAATATTCAGGAGAGTCAAATGATAAATGTGGCTTTGCAACATGAGCAAACGATGCTAAATGACGAGGTCAAGCAATGCCGGAAGGATCTAGGGAACAGGGTCGGAGAAACGAAAAAGGCGCATTCATGCCATAGAAACCGTCATTGAAACCATTCTGTCGGAAATAAAAAAGGCGGTTAAGGAAATGGTACAGAATACTATAATCAGTTCAGACAGAACATCGTCGGTAATGATTACCGAAACAGAGGAAGTGCCTAAACCAAAATTTAGGGACGCGCAATAGAACATCAACAAAACGCGGAAAAAGCACGAAGAGTCGATTTTCCGGTCATTCGGCAGTCTGCAACACAAGATTTCGCATCCATTGTTTGTGGGAATGGGCGCTGATACCAACGAATCGAGTCTTCCAGCGGTGCTCTGTGTCACGGTAGGGAGGGATCACACACGGTCACCAATCACCAGCAACAGCGCACAATTACGTTCACCGGGTGGCTCACGCTCTCAAACGCACGCGTCGAGTCATGAAGTCGCTAAATCGTGGGAAGTAGGAACTTTCGACCACTATGAAATCTTGAAACTGCGTAAATTTCAGATATTCAGAGAAAAGGCATGGGCTGAACAATTTGATTATGCCATACCACCAACGTGACCCGTACGGGCGCAGATTACGTCTGTGGGTACCTCGAAGGTGAGACTGCAACGAAAACGCCTAAGTGATATCTGTGGCTCGCCAGGAAAGCGTTATAGCTCCCCTACTCTTCCTTGTGTTTATAAACGATTGAGGAGACAATCTGAATAGCTCCCTTACACTGTTCGCGGATGTTGCTGTCGTTTATCGGTTAGCGAAGTCAACAGACGATCAAGAGCAACTCAAATCAAATGTTTAAATGTTTGTAGAGCTTATGGGACTTAACTACGGGGTCATAGTCCCTAAAATTACAAACTACTTATGAACTAGCTAATACTAAGGACGGCACTAATATCCATGCCTCAGGGGGAATTCGACCCCCGATCGTAGCGGCCGTGCAGGCGGTGACTGGCGCGCCGCAGAAGGCTCGGCCACGGCGGCCGGCGGAAGGCAACTGCAAAGCGATTTAGACCAAATTTCTAGATTGTGCGAAAATTGACAATTGATACTAAACAAAGAAAAGTGTAGAGTAATACATGCGACCACTAAAAGAAATCCGCTGAACTTCCAATAAGCGATAAATCAGTCAAACCTTACGGTCGTAAATTCTACCAAATACCTAGGAGTTACAATTACGAACAACTTTGACTGGAGAGAACACATAGAAAATATTGTGGGGAAGGCGAACCAAAGGTTACGTTTCATTGGCAGAACGCTTAGACGATGCACCAGCTCCACCAAAGAGACTGCCTACATCACCCTTGTGCGTCCTCTCTTGGAGTACTGTTGCCCCTTGTGGGACCCTCACCAGGTGGGACTGACGGAAGATAATGAGAAGGTTCAGAGAAGGGCAGCTAGTTTTGTTTTATCACGTTACGGGGGGGAAAGCGTCACGGAAATGTTGCACGAATTGGGGTGGAAATCATTAAAAGAAAGACGTTATTCATTGCGGCGTGATCTGTTTGCGAAGTTTCAATCACCGACTTTTAGTTCTGAATGTGAAAATATTTTGCTAGCACCCACCTACTTAGGGAGACATGACCATCCCAATAAAATAAGAGAAATCAGATCGAAAACGGAACGATTTAGGTGTTCTTTCTTCCCTCGCGGTATTAGAGAATGGAACGGTAGAGAAAAATTATGAAAATGGTTAATGAACCCTCTTACAGGCACTTAAATGTGATTTGCAGAGTATCTATGTAGATGTAGATGTAGAAAGTAGCACAAAGCTGCTTATCATACCGCGTCTCTCGTGAGAAATTCCTCACGAAGAACTGGTCGGCGGATGCGCAAGCAAGAGTGAAAGACGACATTACAATGGAGAAGAATTTTGTGAACTTGGGGATCCGTAGCCCAGAATTTTTTTTTTTTTTTTTCGAAAGAATGACTAAGAAAAATCAGTTGCCGGCCGCGGTGGCCGAGGGGACTGAGGCGCTCCAGTCACGGTCTGCACAGCCACTACGGTCGGGGGTTCGAATCCCCCCTCGGGCATGGATATTTGTGCCGTCCTAGTTCGTAAGTAGTTCATAAGTAGTTTGTAAGTTTAGGGACTGATGACCCCGTAGTTAAGTCCCATAAACTATACAAACATTTGAACATTTGAAAAATCAGTTTCTGGACGCAGGCTTCCTGCCGACAGAACTTACGAGCTTTTGTTATAGCAAACTGTCTCAGTCTTAACAGCAGACGCTGGTAGGCCGTTGTAGTGATAACGAGGAAGTTTTCAAGATCCTACTTCAGGGACTGGAGAACATAAATTGCGACTTCGGATATGTAAATTCGAATCTCGATTATGAGCAGAACGGAGGAAGGCTCCAGTGGGCATGTAATGAATGCAGAGATGACAGGTTCCTATCAAGGACAAGACATTCCTCTGATAACAACAGAGGAACTTGGCGGAACATCAATTATAACCGCATTCTCGGGGTCGCAGAGTCGCAAGCAAGGGCAGCACGAGTCAACAGTAACGGGAGTCGTAGAGAACATAAAAACCGTTTATAGAATAAGCAGTCATTAGTTTAGCGGTTAGCACAATGTGACAATTGGAAAAATATCTTGGAGATTTTAGCAGTTAATTTTGCTGAATATTTGTGTATTTTTTTCTGTACTAATTCGTAATATTTCTATAGGATAAGGTGTTTTTAGTTACTCATGTAATTAGGTTTTGACATTCTTTTGTAACTCTACGGAAATACCAATAAATGACAGAACAATATATTCATTGCAATTTGCAGATGACCAACTGATTATAGCCCAAGACTATGAGGACATAGAGTATATGACCAGAAAGCTGATTCACGAATATATTTAAAAAAAAAATTAAAAAAAAAAAAAAAAAAAAAAAAAAAAAAAAAAAAAAGAAACCAGGTCTAAATGTCAACATGAATGAAACGAGATGTATTGTAATTGGTGGTATAAATGAAGACTTAATATTAGGAGAAGGGATGGGAACAATAAGAACTACAGAGGAGTATAAATATTTAGGAGTGAAAATTACAAATGATGGGAAACAGGAAAAAGAAATTAGATCTAGAATAAATGCAGGAAAGACGACAATTTCTTTGTTGAATGGAATTCTCTGGGACAAAAACATAACTACAGATAACAAAATAAAGATACATAAAACAATAGATCGGAGCATTATTACAGATGGTTCAGAAATGGACAACAAAATGGCAACTGAAATCAAAATTGTTAGCTACAGAAATGGATTTCTGGAGACGTTCATCAAGAATATCAAGAAGAGAAAGAATAAGAAATGAAGTAATCAGAGAAAAAATGAAATATAAAAATTCAATTATTGAATTCATTGAGCACAAACATCTAAAATGATATGGACACGTCAGAAGAATGGGACAAGAAAGGCTTCCAAAATGCATACTCGACTGGACACGGAACGGAAGAAGAAAAATGGGACGACCACCTACCACATGGATGCAGGAATTTCAGTCAGCAATGAGGAAGAACAACATTCATGAGGACTTATGGGAGGACAGAGAAGAGTGGAGAACAATAATTAGTAAATTAATGTAATCTAATATAGATGCTGGAAAAATGTCCTTACATTGTAAAACCAGAATAATAATAATGTAATTAGGTGAAATGGGGAATGATACGACAATAATTTCAGTTGTGGCACGATCAACAATGTCTCGGTGTTACTGGTAACCACGAAAAGGATATTTTATCAATGATATTGAAAGGTAAAGTCGAAATGGCGCACAGTTGCGCGCACTGTCAAAAAGTCACTTACGAGAGGAAGTATAATTGGAGCCAGTATCTTATATCACATGCCCATATTTGAGGTACTGCGCCATGAAACTATTTCAGCATGCACAAGAGAAATTTTGGGGGAAGGTGGTGGTACACCAATCTGTCGAGCCAGAGGAGAAGGAGCGGAGAAAAGAGTTAAGAGCGAACAGTAGGTGAGGAAGTAAGTAAGTGAAAACCATAGACATATCGAGGGAAGGAGTTGTTGCTCGCGTGGCCACGTTATGATAATGTCGACCGTCACATGTTTGGAGAGAAAATGTTTCCGCGTAATAGCACGCGTGGATCGTAACTTCCTCTCTGCGGCAATCTGAATCTGTACTAACACATGCTCTACAAGTGTTTCAAAGAGAATGAAAAGAGATCGAGACGTGACCAAGCACAAAGAAGGTAGAATAAACTGATAGAAGTTCCAAGATGAAATTTGACATCATGTCTATGTCCTCTTCATTACCGTGATCGCCGGCTTCAACCGGAGGCTGAAGCGTCTCCATGGTCCCTAATCTGCTCGTCTGACTTTTGGTTCTCATTCGTTAACTACTACCGCTAGTCCTCTCTAAACTCTGGCGTGCGATGGACAAAACCACTCACACCCTATTAACTAGCAACGCTATAACTTCTTCTGCTTCTTCTTTTTTCACTTGAAACAGGAGCTACAACCCATTAGTTGTAAAAATTCTTCAATCTATTGATTACCGCGCTGCAATAGAATTAAGCAAAGTATCCCCTAAAAGTTTCTAAAATTATGTCCCTGTCTGCTGTGTATCTCTTTCACGTGTGCTCAATTGAGCATTGAATTTACGCACTAGTTCAAGTCCTTGCCTGCGATCAAAAGACACAAATACCGTCTCCCCCAAAATTGGAAGAGTTCCAGGATAGACCGTTTACGGTAAAGCACTGCCCTCTCACAAACAGGAGGACTGGCAGAGTCGATCATCAAGTTTTAATGGCGAGAACAATGCCTCATTCTCTAGCCATACAAACAAAGAAATGTTCAAATGTTTGTAAATCTATCGACTCAACTGCATTGTTTAGTCTGTTGCCTACAAACTACTTAAACTAAGGTAAACTAACCTAAGGACAACAAAAACACCCGTGCCTGAGGGGGAGGGGGGACTCGAACTCCCACCGGCAAACGGCCACGCGCATTGCAGGATGGCGCCCCAGTACGTACGGCTAATCCGACACGGCCCAAATCAAGAAACACGAGAACCTACTTCGCTGTAAAATAGTAGGAAATATCTAATATAGACTACGTGTTTTCATTCCAGTACTCTTTTAAACACCCATGGTTTTCATTGCAGTGCTCATTTAAACACCCATGGTGATACGTTGTTTTTACTTTTGTATTCCCCATAGAGCAAATTCAAATGTTTGTTAAGCTTACGGGACTTAACTGCGGATCATCAGTCCCTAAAGTTACCAAACTACTTATGAACTATCTTATAATAAAGACAGCACAAACATCCACGCCCGAGGGAGCATTCGAACCCCCGACGGGGAACGACCTCACGCATCGTAGCATAGCGCCTCAATGCGCTCGGTCGCTCCGCCACGACGCCATAGAGAAAATGACTATTTTATGTACCAAGCCGATAGTCATTTACTTACTAGTCGCACCCTCGCGCATGGTTTTATTTAGCAATGTTTCAAATGACGCTGCAGAAAACGGGGTGAAAATGAGGATGATCTAAATATGCACAATGAACACGGATTTAAAAAAATATCGTTCATGAGAAACACAACTAGTTCTTTACTCACACGAAGTGATGGGTGCTATCGACAAGGGTTCTCAAATTGATTCAGTATTTCTTGATTTTCAGAAGGTTTTTGATGCCGTACCTCACAAACAGCTTTTAATCAAATTGCGTGGTTATGGTATATTTGCGACTGGATAGGGGATTACCTAACAGAGAGGACACAGTTTGTAGTAATCTATGGCAAGGCATCGACTAAAACAGAGGTGATATCGGGCGTTCCACAGGGTAGTGTCATTGGTCCTCTGCTGTTCCTTATTTATATAAACGATTTGGGAGAAAATCTAAGTAGCTCTCTTAGATTGTTTGCAGATGACGCCGTCATTTACCGTCTTGTAAAATCATCTGAAGATCAAAATCAACTGCAGAACGTTCTAAATAAGATATCACTATGGTGTAAAAATTGGCAGTTGACTCTCAATAATGAGGTGTGAAGTCGTCCACATGAATACGAAAAGAAATCCGTTAAACTTTGTTTAGAAGGTAAATCAATCAAACGTGAAGGCCGTAAACTCCACAAAATATCTAGGAATTAGTATTACTTAAGACTTAAACTGGAAAAAACACGTAGGTTATGTTGTGGGAAAGGCGGACCACAGACTGCGTTTTACTGGCGGAACCCTTAAAAGACGCAACAGAACTACTAAAGAGACTGCACACACTACGCTTGTGCGTCATTTTTTGGAGTATTGCTGCCCATTGCGGGATACTTATCAGGTGGGTTTGACGGAGGACATCGAAAGACTCCAAAGAAGGGCAGCTCGTTTTGTAATGTCATGATACAGGGGAGACAGCGTCACGGAAATGATATTGTGGTGTCGCACAAGTACAAAGTGCGCGCCACCTACTTTCGCCGCGCGCCGCCAGGCACGCACGGCGCGGCGATCTTACGACGACAGCCACGAGCGCCCTCTGCTGCAACCCCGCTCGTGGCCACCACGGAAAGACATCGGTCACTTCGGACTGAGATAGCAACGAGTAAAGACTTCGGAATCAGATAGGCACCAGTGAAGACTTTTTGCTATTGTTCAGGCACTAGGCAGGCCTCTAACAACTATGCATCAACATTCTGCAGTACTATGTAAAAGTTAAGTATTGTTACATTCTGTGCAATATATATCTCTTTCTAATTTACTCTAGTGTTTGTAGTTTCTGGCTGCTCCCCTCTGTACCTGCACCAGCGTGTCGGTCTCATTCCACTCGGCCACCGACACCTACGACGAGGCTGGGACACAAAAGTGGCGACGAGGAGTGATAGACGAACCTTGGACCAGCCCTCTTGCAGCAGCCAGACAGCAGCAGTCGGAGCACGCAGAAATTGCTCCCGCCCACCCACCCTTATTATAAGATTTTTGGGGGAACATATTCTGTTACGTGTTCTGTGGACTTTTTTGTTGCAGAGTGTCCTCTTTCATATTGCATTTGTGTTTTGTTATAAGTTACTTGTATGCGCGGCGCCTAATCGGTCAGCATGGCCACTACCCCGAACCCAAACTTAATGGAAATTATTCAGTTACAGACGGCGCAAATCACTCAACTACTGCAGGCCGTGTCGCAGTTGACGGCACAGGCTGCTCACCAACAACAACAGCCGTCACATCAGCAGCATACACCTGCCGCTGCACCGCTTCCTACATTTCGCCAGTACAACGAACGTGAGGAAGAATGGAGCGACTATTTCGCACAGTTTCAAGAACTCGTCGCGGCTCATCAAATTACAGGTCAGAGAGTGAAGAACCTTTTCTTATCGATTGTGGGCCCCCAGACCTTCGTACTATTGCCAAAACTTTTCCCTCTCGCATCTCCTCGTGATGTAGACTTTGAACAAATTGTAGATGCACTGAATGCTCATTATGAGAGAAAAGTTCTTGTAGCCGCTGCACGGTACCGATTTTTCAGACTTAAAAAATTACCGCAGCAGTCACACCAAGAGTGGATTACGGAATTGAAGGGCTTAACCCGCCAATGAAAATTTACTTGCTCTTGTGAACTTTCGTATAGTGACGTGATGTTGAGGGATGCGATTACGCAGAATATTCAGGACCCCAGAATTAGAGCAGCAATTCTGAAACAGTCTGACCCCTCATTAGACAGTGTACTGCAGCTTATAGAAGCGCATGATACTTTTGACTTAGCAGATGTAGAAATGCAAAGCCACAGTGTAAATTCAGTGCGCCGCAACGGACGCTTTCCTAGCCGTAGTTCTCAGTATAGCACTTGTGTTTCTTTAAATTCTACAGGCCGTGCTGAACAGACAGTGAACAGTAGCCAGTGTAAAAGTGCGACGCAAAGGTCGCCCCGTAGTGTTAGACACAGTAATTTGAATAACGGGCGCCAACGCTCATTTCAGAAAAATGTACGTAAATCTTGCCCCCAGTGTGTGTCTCGCCACAAGCATGCTCATTGCCCTAGTCGCAACACAACCTGTTATCAATGTGGCAAATCGGGACATGTGCAGTCTGTGTGTATGCAAATTAAAAACTCAAAGAACAGTAACGTTAGAAACGGTGCTTCGCAAAGTGCGAGAACAGTTCATTCTGTAAATGTTATACGGGCTGTGGAATTGAACAGTGCTTTCCTTGGATCTCAATTTCAAGAAAGTAGTTCTGCGCCTATGGCAAAACTATATAGTGTACCACGTAGCAAGCGCCGACGAGCGCGTAAAACAGTGCAACGGAAACGGGTTCGGGACAAGCAAAATGATTATGTACAGTGCAATCCTGTAGTGAAAATAGTGCCTTCTGCAACTGCTCCTTGTAATAGTGCCAAGTACTGTGTAGCTAGTGACAGTAGACATCAAGTAGCTACTCAAAAGTGTAGTGCAGTAGTTAGTGACTCTGTAGTAGCCTCGCATTGCGCGGACGCCGATTCGGCGGTAGTGCCATCTAGTGACAGTGTTGTTAATCCGCTGCGTGCCGAGTCTGCGCCGCTTCCTTCACTACGCGGCCCGCGCAAGCGCAGTAAACAAACCGTAGCTGACGTTGCCCACATTCGCGCACCTGTCAAGCGCCGCAAGCAAAAACTGTTTGTAACTCACTTCATAGAAAATAAGTCGGTGCAATTTCAGCTTGATACTGGTTCCGCTGTCACATTAATAAATAAAGACACTTATGAAATTCTGGGTTCGCCAAAATTGTCGCCGTCACAGCAAGTGTTAACAGCGTACACAGGTCAAAATATTCCCGTGCTAGGAACGTGTAGCCTGCCTGCCTCTTTCCAAGGTATAACAAAAACAGTTGCTTTTGTAGTTCTTCAGGCCAAATCGACACTGAACATTTTTGGACTAGATGCTTTTGACTTGTTTGGTTTATCAATTCAAAGAGATGTGCTTCAAATTTCGTCAATAGTGCCTCAGGATAAAATCAATGCATTGTGTGACAAATATAGTGACTTGTTTTCGCCGGAACTAGGTTGTGCAAAAGACTTCGTGGCACATGTAACTTTAAAAGAATCTGCAGTTCCAAAATTTCGTAAAGCTAGACCAGTGCCTATCGCCTTGCGTGATACAGTTGCCGAAGAACTTAAACGTTGGCAAGATAGTGGGGTGATTTCTCCTGTTTCTGCGAGTCAGTGGGCCTCGCCTATAGTGATTATACCCAAGCCGTCAGGAAAACTTCGTCTCTGTGCGGACTTCAAATCAACAGTGAACAGTCAAACAATTGTAGACACTTATCCCCTGCCCAGACCTGACGAACTAATGGACAACTTAGGACAGTCTCGTTTCTTTTCTAAGATTGATTTAGCAGAGGCATACTTACAGATTCCACTTGATGACGAGTCAAAAAAGTTTTTCGTCATTAATACTCACATGGGCCTTTTTCAATTTCAACGCCTACCCTTTGGCAGTTCTTCCGCTCCTGCTATTTTTCAGCGCTTTTTGGAACAGTTGACAGTTTCTGTACCGTGTTGTTCGAACTATTTAGATGATATTGTGGTATCCGGACGTATAGTTGAAGAACATTTAGCAAACCTGGAGTGCCTTTTCAAAGTGTTGACTGCAGCAGGTCTACGTTGCAATAAAGCAAAGTGTTCGTTTTTTCAAACTGAAATAGAGTACCTAGGCCATGTGATTAATGCCCAAGGAATCCATCCCTTACAGTCACATCTTCGAGCAATCAAAGACTTGCCTCCTCCTAAGAATGTGCACGAATTGCAAGCAGTAATGGGGAAGCTGAACTATTATTTCAGATTTATTCCCAATGCCTCTCAGACTGCAGCTCCACTGCATCACTTACGTAGGAAGAATGTTCCTTTTGTTTGGTCCAAAGATTGCCAGGTTGCCTTTGACAACTTAAAGTCTGCACTACTCAGTGATGCATGTTTGATTCCCTTTGACCCCCAGAAGCCTGTAGTGTTAGCAGTTGACGCCTCATCGTACGGTCTGGGCGCAGTAATCTCACATCGTATTGGTTCTCACGATCGTCCTAATGCCTTTGCATCCAAGCTACTGACGCCGACGCAACAGAATTACAGTCAGATAGAAAAGGAGGCCTTAGCAATCATTTACGGCGTCACAAAGTTTCATCATTATCTGTATGGCAGAAAATTCTATTTGTTGACAGACCACAAGCCTCTCACGTCGTTGTTCTCACCCACAAAGCCAATTCCGCCACGAACGGCACAAAAGCTTCAGAGATGGTCCTTGATATTGTCTAATTATCAGTATGAGATTTTGTACCGACCTACCACTAAACATGCTAACGCGGACACACTTTCCCGACTTCTGGTTGGCCAGGATGTATCATTTGATTCTTCAGAAATGGCATGTTGTCAGATAGACTCCAGAGATGCTTTCGCTGTCGCAGACTTTCCTTTGAACTCTCGTCGGGTTGCACAGGAAACAGCTGCGGATGCAGACCTAAGTGTGGTAGCACGTTTTGTTCGCTCAGGGTGGCCTGCCAGAGCCAAAGACATTGACGGCCTCTGGATCGACGTTATTTTGCACAACGTCATGCATTATCTTTAAGTCAGGGTGTACTGTTGTTGCATACCGACAACGACCAAGCAAGAGTGATTGTTCCTCGTTCCCTGCAACGAGAAGTGTTACGCCTCCTGCATCAAGGACATTGGGGCATTGTTAGGACAAAGCAACTGGCCAGACGTCATTGTACCTGGGTTGGTATGGACGCTCAGATAGAGAGTATGACGTCACAGTGTTCAGTTTGTGCGGAGCATCAGGCGGCTCCTCCGCAACGTTTCTCGGACTGGCCACGCCCCAAAGGACCATGGCAACGTTTACATATTGACTTTGCCGGACCTTTCTGGAATACGCGCTGGTTAATTGTTGTAGACGCTTTCAGCAAGTTTCCTTTTGTGATTGCCATGAACTCAACGACAGCTTCTAGTACAATCAGTGCCTTAACATCAGTGTTTTGCATCGAAGGCTTGCCTGAAACTATTGTCAGTGACAATGGACCTCAGTTTGTTAGTGCGGAATTTCAACAGTTTTTTCGTGTGAATGGCATTCAGCATATTACCACTGCACCTTTTCACCCTCAGTCCAATGGTGAAGCAGAACGTTTCGTTCGAACATTCAAGTCCCACATGGAAAAGATGAAAGGTCAGCACTCCAGGCAGCAAGCTCTTCAAATTTTCCTGTCTACGTATCGGTGCATGCCACGTGACGGCCCGTCTCCTGCCGAGCTGCTACACGGCCGCCGTCACCGCACTCTCCTTCACCTGCTGCAGCCTTCCACGCACCGAGTCGGTTCGTATGGCGCTACGCGTTTTCAGATTTCTATGCCGGTGCTGTACAGGGTGTTTGCCGGCAACAAGACAAGATGGACGCCGGGCACCATTCAGCGCGTGCTCGGTCGCAATATGTATGTTGTACGTTCTTCCACAGGGTCGGAGCTGCGGCGCCACGCAAACCAATTGCGCTTGCACAGGCCGCGCGATCCTGTCTCCGGTTTCTTGATTCCAGACCCAGTTCACCGCCAGGGAGCACAACCACATCGATCGTCCCCGGACTACGAGATCGTCCCGATGGAGATCGACGCGACGCCGCCGCTGTCGCCGCCGCAGATGACAGCGTCACCGAGAGGGACTCCGGGACCGTGCGGGCCCCCCCAGCTTGGGCCACGCACCTCAGAAGAAGATGACCTGCTCCCTCTGGGCGGGGGCGGGCGCTCTTCCCCAGGTTTCGGCGGGTTCCCTGGAGGATCTCAAGGCAGATGCTGGGGCGCGGACGGCGTCTCGATCCCAGCCTCAGCTACGACGCCGGTCCCACCAGTAACGCCCCCGCCCAGGCCCTCCTCCCAGTGCCGTCGCCGTGGCCCTCAGCCCTACGCCACGACGGCGCGGCGGTTTGGGGGGGAGGGGTGTGGTGTCGCACAAGTACAAAGTGCGCGCCACCTACTTTCGCCGCGCGCCGCCAGGCACGCACGGCGCGGCGATCTTACGACGACAGCCACGAGCGCCCTCTGCTGCAACCCCGCTCGTGGCCACCACGGAAAGACATCGGTCACTTCGGACTGAGATAGCAACGAGTAAAGACTTCGGAATCAGATAGGCACCAGTGAAGACTTTGCTATTGTTCAGGCACTAGGCAGGCCTCTAACAACTATGCATCAACATTCTGCAGTACTATGT
Organism: Locusta migratoria; assembly: GCA_026315105.1. Classification (NCBI taxonomy): domain Eukaryota; kingdom Metazoa; phylum Arthropoda; class Insecta; order Orthoptera; family Acrididae; genus Locusta; species Locusta migratoria. The sequence goes on from CM048749.1 coordinate 363,473,518, forward strand.
AAAAGTTAAGTATTGTTACATTCTGTGCAATATATATCTCTTTCTAATTTACTCTAGTGTTTGTAGTTTCTGGCTGCTCCCCTCTGTACCTGCACCAGCGTGTCGGTCTCATTCTACTCGGCCACCGACACCTACGACGAGGCTGGGACACAAAAGATATCGCTGCGGTGTGGGTTACTTACGAAACTCCAATCACCCATATTCTCCTCCGAATGCGAAAATGTATTGTTGACTGCCACTTACATAGGTAGAAATGATCATCAGAATAAAATACGAGAAATCAGAGCTCGAACGGAGAGATTCAGATGTTCTATCGTCCCGCGCGCTATTCGAGAGTGGAATGGGACATGAATAGTATAACGGTGGTTCGATGAACCCTGTGCCAGGCAGTTAAATGTGATTCGCAGAGTATCCCATGAAGATGTATATGTATTCTGAAGATTTGGCTAACTGAATAAGCGCCGTAGATCGCAGCTGCAGTAGACCGTAGAAATTTGAGAAGAAATTCCTTTTAGATAATAGATTTAGGAGCATGCACAGTAGCAGTAGCAATAGCTGTTTGCTTAGGGAACTGACATCCTAATCATGAAGATGGATGACTGACAGTGTGTGAAAGTCCGCAACAGTAGGAGTAATGATAAAAAGTGCTGTTTTCTAACATTTAACTTTTCATAGCCCTTGATTTTTTTAACTACGAGGTATGTCCACAAAGTAAGTTCCGTTCGGTTATATAAACCAAACGTGAACAGATACAGAAAAAATATTTATTGTATAAAAATCTGCAACTACTTTTCTACATAACTTCCGAAATTTTGTAGGCACTTGCCATAGCGTGGGACAGTTTTTGTGTGCCTTCTTCATAGAAGGTTGCTGCCTGTATATTCAACCGTGTGGCAAACATGTTCTTTCAGCTCATCATCGTTGAAGTGTTGACTACCGAGGACAGATTTTAGGTGTAAGAAGAGATGAAAGGAGTCTTCTTCTTCACGTTGCCGCCCGACCTCACAAGGCGAATGTGACCAAACAACTCTTACTGGGACGTATTTGATCATCCTCCGTACAGTCTCGCTCCTAGCGACTTTCTTCTTACACCTAAAACCTGTCCATGGTGGTCAACACTTCAGCGATGATGACGAGCTGAAAGAACATGTTACCACATGGTTGAATACACAGGCGGCAACCTTCTGCGAAGAAGGCATACAAAGACTTCTGCCACGCTATGACAAATGCCTACAAAATTTCGGAAGCTATGTAGAAAAGTAGTTTAATAGTTTTATATTTTTGTACAATAAATATTTTTTCTATATCTGTACACACATTTGTTTTGTATAACCAAACGGAACTTACTTTGTAGACATACCTCGTATTATGTGTATATCAGTGTGTACAGAGCACGAGACACGATTCAGCACACTGCGGGAGAGACGCGCTAATGGAGAGGGACCTCATTATGAGGCGGCAGAGACCTGTGAGGGAGTTGTCAACGGCTTCAGAGCTGTCTGTGGCGGCCCGCGCAGGTAGCCGGTCTCAATGGCTGTCAGCTGCACAATAGGGACCTGGTAAACACGGCGTGAGCTGACCAGCTGTGGGCAGTGGAGGAGTGTGAGTGGACGCGCCGACAAACCAAGAAAGTCGGCGCGGCACGGCAAAGGCGGACATCCGAACAACACTCGTAACCCTTGCTCTACAAGAGGGGAGAAGATTAGCCGAGTCACTCAGCACGCACAATGGCGAGACACGACGACCGGTGGCAGGGAAGGAGTTAACGCGAAAGGCAGACAAACAGCCCTCTTCGTGACGCCAAATCACGCGCCTGACACTAAAGAACCTGTCAACAGAGTACACCAGCTGTCCAACCCTAGTACTATAGATATAGAACCGATTGCCACAAATAAAAATAATATCCTGCAGAGTCGTACCTGTGCTGCCAGTCGATCTCGTGTCAGTCCTCACCCAAACCAGTAAAATGTTCAAATTTCGAATTTACGCCATGACCTCTTGTATAGTGCAGTGTGTGTGTGTGTGTGTGTGTGTGTGTGTGTGTGTGCGCGCGCGCGCGCGCGCGCGCTCGCGCGCGAATGCATCGTAATAGTACGATCGTTTCAACATGTCTTACAAAGAAAGTACATGGGCTCGAACAAACATATCTGTATGAACGTTTGGTTACAGTATCTCTACGTACACCTCAGTGTTCTGGTGGGTGTCGTTTTTATACAAAACTCTGCAATCTTGCTGTAGTTAGCACTGTAGATGTATTTGTAGACACCATACGCAATGCATACATCTTAACTATAACTTATGTAATGATCATCTTACATTTTCTTTAGCGTATTGTCTTCAAAAGCCGTGATGATAGTTGCAACTTTAACCTTCTTCTCGGAAGACTTTCGGTCTTCACTGCCACTGCTTTCATCGCCTCTTCCCGCACTTACCGTAGCACTACCGCTTGCAATGAGTTGTTCGTCATTATCATCCCTATTATCATCAGTATGTGTTAGTGTTACAACAGTATCTAACTTATGCTCATATTTCTATACCGTAACAGATACGAGAAAGCATGCGAATGATTCATTTTCTACACTAATACCATCTTCACGAAGAAGGGTTCTTCCTAATTTCATCTCAACCAATACATTTGCAGGATTGATTACCAATCGCCGCCCCATCTTACGCTTCACTACACAAATAACGTCACAAAACGCAACTTCGGAGGCACACTGCACCGTCCCTACTGGTGAACCGACAGGTCAAAGTGCAATGCGGCGTGGCACACGTAGAGGTCTCTAACGGACGACTGCGGAGTTTTGCAGATGCGGGAGTATCACTAGTGCAATAAGGGATCTTTACATTATCTCTCATACCATTTTGGTGTATATGTGTTTGTTCGAGCCCAAGTACTTCCCTTGTCAGTTAATTAATAGATCTCACTGTAAGGTACGACTTATGTGAAATGTGGTGCTCTTTAAAAATTTACTGAAGACATTTACATTATTCAGTGATGATTATGGACCTCAACGTCAGGCACACAAGTTTTCGACAGGATATGATATACAGTTTAAAGTTTGTTTCTTTCTGGCACCGTTTTTAATGATATTACATGTTTTAGTGGTGTACTTTAGGTAACTTTATGTTCGTTTTGGTAATTTTTGTGAATTTTATCTAATTATGGGTAATCTGTGTTTGTTGCTCAAAATGTTGTTTTTGTTTTTTGTCCATCTGCGCCATGGCCTAGTGGCCGAGCGCATTGAGGCACTATTCTCCGAGGCACGAGGCTGTTCCCCGTCGGAAGTACGAATCCTCCCTCGGGCATGGATGTTTGTGTTGTCTTTAGTATGAGGTAGTTCATAAGTAGTTTGTAAGTTTAGGGACTGATGACCCCGCAGTAAGTCCCATAAGCTTAACAACCATTTGAACATTTTTTTGTCGATTTGCCTTTATGTACCACATGAAAAACATACAATCACGCTTGTCACATGTAGTTAATACTACCGTATTTACTCGGCTACAGTACCCCACCCCATATAGTAACACACCCGCCCCCCTTAATTTTTACATCAAAATACGAAATTTAAAAAATTTTAAAATTCGTGAATTTGTTAGTTACACGAAGTTTGGCAGCACAAATTTACGCGAAATTTGACAATACTGCCTAACGCTGACTCCTGGAGCAATCGTATTTTTACAACAAAACGGTAACAATAGCTGACTATTCCAATATAAATACCGGCGATCAGAGAATTAGCTTTACAGTATCTTTTAAATTAAGAGCTGTCAATTTTTCAACGAATAATTTAATAACGTATTAGTTGGTGTTTGTAGAAAAATAAAGTTTTAATAAAATAGGCATTTCAGATATAGTGTGATAAAATGATAATAATTTCAGCTCATACTGAACCAACCGAATGCACTATTGAAATTATTAAGAATGTGCCTATAGTACCCTCCCCAATTTCAGAAGTAAAAAAGAAAAAAAATGGAAAAATGATGGGTACTATAACCGAGCAAATACGGTAAATTCCCAATTGGTTTATAGTAGTTAGCCTACACTTTATGTTGTGACACCAACTAATTCCATGATGTTTTTGGTATAACAAATTGATACCGATGTGTTGTGCATGAATACATTGCAAAATTACTTGCTACAGTGACACTGGACACTTTGTAAAGTTTATATTTAGGTAAAGCTGTTTGATATGCCACATCATGTTAGCTAAGGACATTTCAGTTTTCCTCATATAAATGTCACAACTGCATACACCAGTCATACAGAATGTACACACCATTAACTCCTGACTTATACTACAGTGGCAATGTTCATCAGCATGGGAAGATATCTCAAAAGTTGTTGTTGCTGTTTGTTTTTATATCTAATTATCTCTTACGTGAGGAACCTTTTAATAATTTTGCCCAGAACTTACGTCATACTTTGTTTCTGTTATGAATGTTTGTAATACACTGAAGCACAATTGTACACTGTAACACTTCAGACTAAGTATGTATGAAGGTCTTGCTGAATGGATCAGTAGTTTTATAGGATCACAACAATTATCCTTACCACAATTTTCTATTTTTTATATATTTTTTATTTTTACGGTGTTTTCCCCACGTCCTCATTGGGTTCTGGAAAGTTGTTTGGAGGATAGGCTTCACCACATGTTCTTCCCTGGTAACAATTTCAAATCGGTTCCAGGGTAATGTCAGGAGGCAGCCTGTTTCCATGCTTTGCTTTTCACATTTTTGAAACAACGAGAACGTACCTCGGATTTCAGTCTTATTTCGTTTGCGAACTACTAAATCAACCTTTTTCTATTTTATTTGAAAGAATAACATTTACACGAAATTGCCATGAGTGGTCAGGAAGGTAATAGTGTTGCTTGTAACCTTTTCATATTGTTTGTTAGAACCTTCGATTGCATTTGTGAACGTTGCTGTTGACTCAGTAAACGGCGGGGTTTCCGTGGCTGTGGGAAACAGGGCTGACCATTCCCACGAGCCAAGGGCCAGCGGTATTCTGAAGCGGTAAAGCGTGGAATACGTGAGGCACCAGCAGAAAGGTCGAGTGAACGGCATAAAGCAGCGCTTCACAACCTTTTTCATCCCTTCCAAGAAAAAACAGTCCGCGAACCCCCCTCCCCCCTCCCCGAAGCAATAACGCTACTATTTGAGAGATCTCAGACACAACGAATGTATTTTCTCTGTTGAATCTTGTAAAAAAATGTTTGTATAGTCTATGGGACTTAACTACGGGGTCATCAGTCCCTAAACTTGCAAACTACTTGTGAACTACTTACGAACTAGGACGGCACAAATATCCATGCCCGAGGGGGGATTCGAACCCCCAACCGTAGTGGCCGTACAGACCGTGACTGGAGCGCCTCAGTCTCCTCGGCCACCGCGGCCGGCTGAATCTTGTAAAACATTATGTACAGTATTATATCACCTAACACTTGCACCGCAACTATTACGAAAACGGAAAGTGCGATTGATGTGCGGTTTTCACATAATGGGTTGGTAGTCAAAGACTCGCATTGTTAGCCAATAAACAGATTGTAAAAATACATAGAAAGTGTATTTTTTATGCAAACATACAATTTTTCAAATGGAACAATGGTTATTTCAATTATGCACTGGAATTTTTGACACCAGCTGTGTACAAAGAATTTTGAATGACATTTTTATCACGTTTAGTTTGGTAGCAACAACCGTTCAAAGTTTTGGGGGCAGAGGCTATGACAGCGTATCTGACTGGCTGGTGGTCATGATACAATGATAGCCCAGGGGCTAGCCACGCGGCCAGTAAGCTACGCTATCGCCGGTCGCGGTGGCCGAGGGATCTGAGGCGATCCAGTCACAGACTGCACGGCCACTACGGTCGGGGGTTCGAATCCCCCCTCGGGCATGGATATTTGTGCCGTCCTTAGTATTAGTTAGTTCATAAGTAGTTTGTAAGTTTAGGGACTGATAATCCCGTAGTTGAGTCCCGTAAGCTATACAAACATTTGAAAATTTTTTAGCTACGCTATCGCAGCACTTGCTCATCTTAGTAGCCTCACTACATTTTCATTACTTTTAAGATGTAAACTTTTCGTCCCTGCCATTCCTTTCCAGATTGTGCAAGCGCAGAATAAATTTCTTTCCAGTCTTAACGGCCCTTGAGGCCAACTGCATTGTACTGGCACCTCGGGGGTTCGAATTCCCCCTCGGGCATGGATATTTGTGCCGTCCTAGTTCGTAAGTAGTTTGTACGTTTAGGGACTGATGACCCCGTAGTTAAGTCCCATAAGCTTTACAAACATTTGAACATTTTGTACTGGCACCGTTCAAAACAACAGTTGTAGGTACACTGGGACTGTACTAGGTTGACGCTAGTGTGTACCATGGGCCAGAGTTAAGGCGGCCAACAACAGTCAAGGACTCTGCAGGACAGTCCCGCATTAGGATAATTACCCAAAAGTCCCGCAAAATGGCAAAAACGTCCCGCATTCCAGTGATTTTAAAATAGCCAGTCTGAGACCACAAGCCGAAACTATTTGTGTACGGTAGAACATAGGCTAAGGAAAGGGAAAACTACGTTTTTAGCGTTTGTCGATTTGGAGAAAGCTTTTGACAATGTCGACTGGAATACACTCTTTCAAATTCTGAAGGTATCAGGGATAAAATATAGGGAGCGAAAACTTATATTTAACCTTACAAAAACCAGACAGTGGTTGTTAGAGTCGAAGGGCAAGAAAGGGACGCAGAGGTTAGGAAGGGACTAAGACAGAGTTGTAGCCTTTCCCCAATGTTGTTCAATCTGTACATTGAGCAAGCAGTGAAGGAATGGAAGGAGAAATTTGGAGAGGACATTAAAGTGCAGGGAGAAGAAATAAAAACTTTGCGGTTTGCCGATGACATAGTAATTCCGCCAGAGACTGGAAAAGATCTGGTAGAACAACTGAATGGGATGGACAGTGTCTTGAAAGGAAGATATAAGATGAACAGTAACAAGAGTAAAACGAAGGTAATGGAATGCAATGTCAGAAAATCAGGCGATGCTGAAGGAATTAGATTAGGTAATGAGACAATAAAAGTAGTAGATGAATTTTGTTATTTGGGTAGCAAGATAACTTCTGATGGCCGAAGTAAAGAAGATATAAAATGCAGAATGGCTATGGGAAGAGAAGCGTTTATAAAGAAGCGAAGCTTGTTAACATCCAATATTAATTTAAATGTTAGGAAGTCCTTTCTGAAAGCATTTGTCTGAAGTGTAGCATTGTATGGGAGTGAAACGTCGACAATAAGGAGTTCAGATAAAAAGATGATATAAGCTTTTCAAATGTGGTTCTACAGACGAATGAAGAACATTAGATGGGTAGATCAGGTAACTAATAAGGAGGTACTTAACCGAATCGGGGAGAAAAGGAGTTTCTGGCATATCCTGACTAAGAGGGGGGATAGATTGATTGGACACATTATGAGACATCAATGAATCGTCAACTTAGCATTAAAAGGAAGCGTGTGGGGTAAAAATCGTAGAGGGAGACCGAGGGACGAATATAGCAAGCAGATTCAAAAGGATGTAGGTTGCCAAACGTATTATCAGATGAAGAGACTTGCACAGGACAGGGTAGCGTGGAGAGCTGCATCACACCAGTCTGCGGACTGAAGACCACAACAACAACACGCTATGTCATACTGTTTGAAAGTCAACTTCACAATACATCATCTGCGAATAAATGCCAATCTTTTTACATTAAATACCAAAGAAAAAAAATGATACACATCATCTATTTCAAAATGAGAATTTTTTTTTTTAAGTTGGTACTGCATTTGGTGATAGGCTGGCTTATTAAAAAATACGTTTTTGGTATATTTTCTGTGTCTTCTTAAGTACATTTCAATAAGTGTAATGGAATATTTCTCGGTGGTCAACGTGGCAAACACGATGTAATATTATCACAGACTGTATGAACGTATTTAAAATCTGACATGCAAATACGATATCAGCATTCATCTTACTTCCTTCAAAAATAAAAAGCTGGTCAAATTCTAAAATGCAACAACGAAGGTGAGTGAGCATTGCATATAGCAAGGCACAATTTAACTCTGCACTTCAGCGATAGAATTTCTGCAGTAGAGTAGTTCAAATGGTTTTAAAAAGTAGTTTTTATCAAATTTTATTCGAGGTACTCGTAAAACATAATTCTTTGGGCGGAGTAAACTACTTATCAAAATAATTGTATGGAGCACGATCCTGTAAGAGCTGGAGCAAATAAAAGTACTACAGAGAACGAAGGTGATCGGAAAAACGTAATGGATAAAGTATATGTAAAAATTATCAGACTCTAAAAATCAAAATAGGAGCATGAGAAAATATTTACGTACTGTAAATAAAGATTGAAAATTAAGAGTAAAAAATCACTTAGGTATGTTGCCGGCCGCGGTGGCCGAGGGGACTGAGGCGCTCCAGTCACGGTCTGCACGGCCACTACGGTCGGGGGTTCGAATCGCCCCTTGGGCATGGATATTTGTGCCGTCCTTAGTAGTAATTAGTTCATAAGTAGTTTGTAAGTTTAGGGACTGATGACCCCGTAGTTAAGTCCCATAAGCTTAACAAACATTTAAACATTTTTTAGGTATGTTACTTTAGAAGTAAATTAGGAGGCTTACTCTGCTCGACAAATTTTTTTCCTATTTTCAGAATAATTGGCACAATGAGTCACGTGACCATACTTCTCGAAATGTCCCGCACTGAGTTTTAAAATTAGTTGGCAGCCTTAGCCAGAGTTATAGGTTTAATCAGTAGGCAAAGATTTTCAGCACGTTCAGCTGGTGGACGAATACTTCATGATTACTTGTATTACATTTTCCATTTTATTAATCTTGTTATCGATTACAATGTGTTTTCTTCCCTTGCTTTTCAATAAAAAGATTTACCGAGGTACCTTTTGCAGAACTTTTGTATTCATTTCGTTTCACGTAACGCAGACTTAAGAGGTTTAAAAATACAGGGTGTCCGAAAAGTCTTTCCCTGATTACATAAATTGATAACTCGGGCTAGAAGTAAGATGCAAATATGAAACTTGTGTCGAATTGTTTACAAACCATCAAAGTTTGTTTCCTCTTTTAGGTTCGCAGTACGTAAGTAGTAAACAAGGTGCAGTGCCCAAGAAGCCATGTTAACCAATCAGGAGAAGGCACAGTGTGTCTTGTGGTACCATGAGACATGATCATCAACCACAGTGCAGAGACACTTCCAGGCAACATTTGCAAGGAAACCACTGGATGTCAAGAGCATTAAAGCCTGGTATGAGAAGTTCAATAACACAGGATCGGTTGCTGACCTTCCGAGGTCTGGTCGACCAAGAACCTCAGCAGACAGGGTGGAAGCTGCGAGGCAGTCTTTTCTGCGAAGTCCGAAAAAATCGGTGCGCAGGGCCTCACGTGAATTACAAATGTCAAAAAGCTCTCTCCATGACAGTGAATGGCCATAATGTGCGCATTTGGGCGAGGTCATGGAGTGCACCAGAGGCAGTCCAAAGGTAAATGTCTGGTGGCCGCGGTGGAGTAGCAGAGCGGTCTAAGGCGCCTCGCTGCGGAGCACTCGGTTGCTCGCCGTCGGAGGTTCGAGTCCTCCCTGGAGCTTGGGTGTGTGTGTTTCTCCTTAGGTTAGTTTACCTTAGTTTAAGTAGTTTGTAAGCTACGGACTGATGACCAGGCAGTTCGGTCCGATAGATTTACAAACATTTGAAGTTTGAATGTTTGGTGCGCTCTATTGCCGATCGAATTATCGGGCGATTCTTCTTCGCTGAGACAACCATAACATCTGAAGTGTATCTGGATATGTTGTAACTGTATGCTATTCCTCAGCTGCTTCAGTATCACCTTGATCTCTTGTTTCAGCTAGACGTTGCAGCGCCTCATCGGGGTTTGGACGTCCGTCCCTATCTCGATATGACCTTTCCTGGGCGATGGATTGGTCGTGATGGGCCAACGGTTTGGCCTCCACGGTCTCCTGACATAACCCCATTAGACTTCTTTTTATGGGGTTCTAGTGAACACGTGTACCACAAGATCTTGAAACCCTGCGGCAAACAGATAACCCCAGTCGTTGAATCGATTCCCCCAGTGATGTTGGCTAATGTGTGGACGGAAATTCAATATCGCCTAGATGTGCTACGTGCTACCAAAGGTGCTCATGTGGAAGTTTACTGGTGTGTGAAAGTAAACTTTGACATAAATATCAATTTAATACAAATAAGCAATCCCTGAGACGGATTTTCGTCTCGAATATGTCAAAGACATTATTGATAAATCTGAAGCATTGAATTAAAATTTGTGATGCAGCCGGGAATCGAGACTTGGCAATAGTGGCAATTATCTTTGGAACAAGGAAGCTGAATTAAAGTTTGTGACGTGGAGGGAAATCGTACTTAGACTATACCGAGGCGCCTTAATCGTTAGTGGTGTGGTGGTCTAACGGTAAGACGTCTGCCTAGTAAGCATGGAGGTCCGGGTTCGATTCCCGGCCGCATCACAAATCTTAATTCAATGCTTCAGGTTTATCAATAATGTCTTTGGCATATTCGAGACGAAAATCCGTCTCAGGGATTGTTTATTTGTATTAAATTGATATTTATATCACGTTAACAGGGTTGTTCATTGCCGAAGTGCTATTCCGCTGCATGGAGAGCCTTGGCAGTAGTGGCAATTATCTTGGAACACAGAAGCTGAATTAAAGATTGTGATGTGTAGGGAAATCTTACTTAGACTATTCCAAGGCGCCTTAATCGTTAGTGGTGTGGTGGTCTAACGGTTAAGACGTCTGTGTAGTAAGCATGAAGGTCCGCGTTCGATTCTCGGCCGCATCACAAATTTTAATTCAGTGCTTCAGATTTATCAATAAACTTTGATAGTTTGTAAACAATTAGACTGCAGTTTCATATTTGTAGCTTACTTCTAGCCGAAAGACTTTTCGGACACCCGGTATATAGAGCTAGACGAATACTTTTTGCACGGAGTGTATGTGAACCGGCCGCGCCTGGACTGTACTGTCGGTGTGGCGCCGTGTGCCTAGCAGCAGGTGTCCGCCGGCTGCGTTTCCACGGCGACGGCACGCCGCGCCGGCCGGCACTTGCGTAAAAGCGGTGGCCGGCCGCTTGCGTCACGCCGGCGTTAATCTGCCGACGCTGCGTCACGGCCGGCCGGAGTTCTGCTGCGCAGTCGGTGACGTCTGGCCGCGCGCTGCCGCTGCCGCTGCCGGTGTAACAGCCAGAGGCAAGGCGGGGCCTAACTGCGCAGGTTGTGCGCTGGTGGAGAGGGCGGCGGGGGAGGGGGAGGGGGCGGAGGGGAGGCAGCTCAAGTGGCGCTGCTGATATTTCTAAAAGTGTAGGGGTTCCCATACATCAAAATTAAAAAGGGGGGCCGAGGGGAGGGAGCTCAAGTAGGGCTGCTGATATTTCTAAAAGAGTAGGGGTACCCATACACCAAAATTAAAAAGTGGTGGGTAGGGAGACAGGTCAAGTGGGGCTGCAGATATTTCTAAAAGTGTAGGGGTTCCCATACACCAAAATTAAAAAGTGGGACGTAGGGGAGGCAGGTCAAGTGGGGCTGCTGATATTTCTAAAAGTGTAAGGGTTCCCATACACCAAAATTAAAAAGGGGGGGGGGCGAGGGGAGGGAGCTCAAGTGGGGCTGCTGATATTTCTAAAAGTGTAGGGGTTCCCATACACCAAAATTAAAAAGGTGGGCCGAGGGGAGGGAGCTCAAGTGGGGCTGCTGATATTTCTAAAAGTGTAGGGGCTCCCATACACCAAAATTAAAAAGGGGGGCGGAGGGGAGGACGCTCAAGTGGGGCTGCTGATAGTTCTAAAAGTGTAGGCGTTCCCATACACCAAAATTAAAAAGGGGGGCATAGGGGAGGCAGCTCAAGTGGCGCTGCTGATATTTCTAAAAGTGTAGGGGTTCATATACACCAAAATTAAAAAGGATGAGGAGGGGAGGCAGCTCAAGTGGGGCTGCTCTATATTTCTGAAAGTGTAGGGGTTCCCATAAACCAAAATTTAAAAAATTTCACTCACGTGTTTTATGGCCCACTTTAGATTTGTAGTTTTATAAGTTTTTGCAAACATTTTGGACCAAAATAATATTCTAAATAATAATAAATTAATTAATAAGAGTGTCTGAAACCCTTTTAGGGAAAAAAATTGGTAGTGGCGGGTTTCGAACCACCGACTTCTCCCGTCACAGTCCAGCACCTTGCCCCCTCCCTACGGCTATAAGTCAGAACACCCGTTCTTTAATCTTATACTATTGATAGCCGTCGTTAGCTGATGTTAGGTTAAAGTGCAGTTTATGCGGCAGCGGCTAGCCTTCGTGCTCGCTAGGTTGGAAACGGCAGAGCAGCCAATCAGAAGTTGCGATGCCGCGGCCAATGAGATTGCGTGTTTCATGACGAGTAAATTTGGCGTCAATTTCGAAGTTATTCGAGGATATCGGTGCGGCGTTTGTGTAATTTTTTTAAATTTTTTTTTTAATGCGAGGACGCTTAGCGCCCGACTCTCCGTTTCAAAAACACTCAATCAATTTTCAGTTGTACGCTCATATATATCAGTCCGAGCTACCTCTATTGCAAGCATTCTTGGAAATTATCGCAATTACTTTTACTGACCGGACAAGGGTACATACAAGAACCTGTCAACCATGGAGCAGGTATAGCATGTTTTATTTATTTTATGATATATTCGAAACAGTGATCAAGTGACATCCATACTGATAGCAACTGTAACTTGTAGATCGTCCAAAACTTTTGCATACACCGCTTTGATTTGTTTACATAGTACAATTGTAACGCTCTTTCTTATAGGCAGCGGCATCGCGACTCCTGATTGGCTGCTCTGTCGTTCCCAACCTAGCGAGCGCGACGGCTAGCCGCTGCCGTATAAACTGCACTTTTACCCTGATGTTAATATGGCATTTATAGACAGTAGATTATAATTTATCGTACGAAGAACGATGTGTTTTTGTTATTTCCTCAGTGTGCCGTTGCTTTGAAATGACAACGTGTAAGTTACAATAAGAAAAGTATCAAATACGTTAGGAATGTCACGTGACATCTCCGAACGGCTTGTTTTCGTTAATTCAATGCAGGATGTCAAATGTCCGTTATTTTTGCAAATATCTCTCAAAAGATACGAGACATGAAAAAAACGTAAGGGAGAGAAGTTGTAGAGAATTTTCTCCTCTACCAATTAGGTTACTCAATTTTCGTGTCAGATGAACGGTTCGTTTGCAATTACAATTATATTACAAACGGCTTTTTTTTGTTTTACTACCGTATTTTTTGTCCGAAAAATTTGAAAAAGGGAGGTTCTGGTCTCTGGCGGCCTACAATCATGTCTGTAAAATTTGGTGCTGATCGGTTGAACGGTTCGTCTTAAAAACGGGGGAACACGTTGCGGACAAACAGACATACATACATCCCAAAATCGCCGTTAATTTTGCAAATATCTTTGAAACGCTATGAGATATGAAAAAAAAAAATAAGAGAGCAAATTTGTAGAGAATTTTCTCCTCTACAAATTCGGTTATTCAATTTTCGTGTCAGATGAATAATTAAGCCGTGATTTTCATTTAAATTTCGAGCTGGCAAAAGACGATCGCAAAGGCCCACTTTTAATGTTACTACGTAACCTAAAGTGGGCCAAAAAGAAACAAAATCGTTATCGGTCCTCGACATATCGAAAACTAATATCGATTTTATCATCTGAAAGTATCGATACATCCAAAGAAAAACTATCATTATATCAGTCTATAACCTCTTCAGTCCCAGTGCCAAGGTTAATTTAAAATTTTGAAAATGTCAATATTTTTTTTGTTTATTAGGTTGCATAGGCATCATATTTCTCTCTTTTGCAATTTGGAAAGTTTTCATTTTTTGAACGTTGATGGTACACACTTGTGTACCTCAGGTTTCAATCGTAAACATGTCTTAAATTTTCTTAAGGGAACATACTATATTTGAGGGTAAAATTAATTACAGTATATTCTGTTTGTACAATCTACATATTTTATTTACAATAAGAAATTTTACAATACATATTTACAAGTATTTGTTACTGCCACATGGTTTTGTATGAGTCCCCATGACAACTTTAATCCCAACATGATGCAAAATTTCTGAGGCAGTTGGTTTCAAACTAAGTGAACGAGTCTGAACAGATTTGAGGTTGCTCTAATATGTCACAAGCTCTCAGAATTCAGTGAAAGATTCCAAGTCTCCTTTGGGTCCACTGGAGTCTCTTTCCTTTCCAGAGATGCGCAATCTCTGGCAAGCTTTTTAAATAATAATTATAATAATAAAAGAAGAAGAAGAAAACCGAACAAAGCATGGATAGGCACCAAACGTACATTCTTCTTAAAATTTTATGCTCTTCACGTCAAACCTCTTATGGATTTTTTAATATCACAATTCACTAAATTTTCAGTGCTTTGAGACTATTCACACGCTGTCGATTCATTACAGCAAATAAGTCATCCTCAGATACAGAATTTGAATATTCTGCAACACTTCCATTTAGTAGGCGTCATATCTCTCTATCACTTAGCATTTGAGCTGCCAAATACGGTACGTTATGAAGTACAGAGCTATTGTAAAAGTGCATACTAAGAACCAAGGCACACAGACGTGTACTATGAAAACATAGGCATTTAGTGCCCAGGAAAATTGAAATAATTCACATTTGCTGTATTTCAGATGATTCTTTAAACTTCACTTATCATTCACTACAACAAAGATAAGCACATGAAGCTTTATGTATTATTTACTTATTGCTTGATGTCATAACCACGCTGCCTGACTGCCAGGTTCACTAACATCAAACTTTTGATTCGTGTTGCTCCCGAATTACTGTTGCAAAGGCTATACAAGTGGCGTCATTTGAAAGCATAAAAGTACACGATTGTGCACTCGCGGTCTGAGCACCCAAAATAAGCCATAGACAGGGAAAACAGTTTACGAACCAAAGTGCGCATACGAGTACTTACGGACTGAAGAGGATAAAAATATCGGCTTTACACTTGTAAATAACATGCTGATTTTAATGCGGAGTATTTAAGTACTAGCGGAAAACCCGTCGTCGCCCGGGTATTTATTTATTTACTTACTTACTTACTTGGGCCATCTCTTTTTTCTAAAAATATGTTATATTTATCAGATAATATATGAAAAATAAAGCTGTCTTGCCTAATGTATAAAATTTCAAGGACAATATCCAAGCAAACAAAGATAGAAATAAAAATACAAATGATTTGTAACATTCATACTATAAACAACACTGAGCGAGGCAAATGCTGAGGTGGAACTTTCAAAGGGCATGACTGATTTCCTTCCCCATCCTTACCCAAATAATCCGAGCATACGCTCCACCTCTAATGAGCACGTTTCGACGTGGCGTTTAACACTTACCTTCCTGACTATAAACAATATTTATTGTGACTTGTCCAAGATCTAATATGAATATTTTCCCTGGTGAGCCTATCCCTGAACAAGCGACTTAAAGCACTAGCGGCTGTCCCCACCACCACCTCCCCTCAAACGCCAGCACACCGAACACAGCAGTGGCCTCGTGGCAGACGGCACGAGCTCTCCCCTCAGCCTCCCCTCCGCGCTACCCTTAGAAGCGCCTCTAGTGTGGTCTACCGGTACTAAGCCGGGGAACCGTCTGACACCTGCTAGCATCTTACGGAACTACGAGGGGAGCGTAGGACAGTGGTTTTAGGGGGGGTTTCTCCTCTGTATGTGTTACTCTGTGCTTAAAGCCATGGCCGAGGAGAGGGGGTGGGGGGACAAGGGGGACAAAATTCCCGGGGCCCGTGTCTTGGGGGGGGGGGGGGCGCTTGTGGCTTCTGAAATGGCCAATATCAGACAGCCGTTGTAAAATAAATTTTGTGACATATTCAGTTTTAAAATATCTACACAGATTAGAACATTTATCACTTATTTGTAGATGACAAATGTCTGTGTTGTGGAGTAAGCGATATTGTATGATACCCCCACTATCATTAAAGTTCCACGTGGCAGTTCAGATTGGGTGTTCTACGATTGAATAAAATAATGTGTGCACTGAGCGGGCCGTCCAACCTGCAAGGTGACTCATACAGTAGGTACGGTATTAGTGCAACAATTTTCACTGTTTCTATTGTCATGTAACTATTGATCGGTGGTATTGCTAAAGGGACACTGCTTTTTGCGGTCAGCAGCTCATCCGTACATCGAGTTCTTCACGAACACAAAGCTGAGTAAGAAGAGGATATCATTTCTTGATGAAGGCATGAATGAAGTAACAGTTTTGAATTCAGATTTCTTCAAGGTAAATGTTTTTATATCATTATTGACAATTTAGTCGCTAACATGAAACAGGATATGAAGCTGTAAAGCTGTTAGATGACACATTTGATTTTTGTGGAAATATGCAAAGATGACTGATGATCAGATCACTGGGGCATGCAATTTATTCATCACTGAATACCATAATGATGTTACAATAGATTTAAAAGAAGAAATGAAATATTTAAAGGCATACTTCGAACTTCGAAGGCACGGCATTGAAACCATTCGATCTCTTGAATAAGAGCGTAGCTCTGCGCATCTTTTACACTCTTCCAGTGACTGTCGCTCTGGGAGAGAGATCATTTAGCAATCTGGCTCGTGTCAAAAACGGTCTGAGATCAACCATGCATCAACAACGTCTCACAGATTTGGGGACCTTGGCTACTGAAACTGATTTGGCAAGGCAGCCAGACTTACATAATATATATTTACTGAAATGTGTAGGACACTGACTGAGCAGTGTAATACTTGGCTGATTGTTTAAAAGTGACATGCAAACAAATTTTCTAAACAGAATTAAATGAAGCGAACAAAGATTAACAAAAATAAATCGTTACTGAGTAGCATCTGAAATTTAATTTGTACATCTCGGTCGAGCTATCATCGACTTCCTTAGCTGTCGTCTTCGCTGCCTGAAATATCGATCACTACTTCCCTAACCAATATTTATTACTGTATCTGTGTATTGGTTTCTAATGAGTGTATTTGTAATGTTTACCTAATTTTGATGTGTTGAAACCATTTCAAATCTCCTTAAAGTATGTTTGAAAGTTTTTAAAATTTTTAGAAAATATTAGATTTTTATAATTATATTAATTTATAGTGAGCATTTTTTGTGTATTCGCTACGTTCCTTAATGATGTGTTAATCCCTTTAGTACCCTAATAAATTTCTACTGCACGAAAAAAATATTAAATATTCTTTTTGTGCTTAGTATTGGTATGTTAGACGATTAATCATATCAAATGTAAAACATGTTATACATAGTTGGTATTTGTGATAACCTGTATTTGAGAAATAAAAGGCTTACAACTCTTCATTGAGGGAAATATTTTATTGAACCTTCTTATAAGAATAGAAAAAATAATTAACATATGTTTGAATTACACGTGTGGTTATGTCTGAACCTAATACATGGGATAAGGGTTACTTTGCTCATGAAATCGCTTGAAACAATTTGAGTATTTGTTTGTAAGGGTGCGGCTTGCATTCTGTACACATAATGACTGTCTGCCCTTTAAACCTGGATTTTTTTTTTTTTTTTTTTTTTTTTTTGCATCTTTGCCTTACTGTCACACAGGGTCAATGACTACTCCATCAATAAGGGGAGAATTATCTGGAGCCCGAAGCTTCTTGTATTGAAAACTGTAAAAACGTCAATCACAAACACAATCTGGCAATGAAATATGTTAGCACCAAAGATGAATGGAAGTGCCGTACTTTCTGCATTTTATTTTATCTCTTACATGTGCCTATAAAGATGGCTAAGTGCCTGCTGATAGCATTTTACATAAACATTACTTTCGTGTCCACTGAAAGTTATATCTACTTTATCACATCTAAAAGTGAATTGCAACACCTAACAAAACAAACTATTTCCAGATTTAATCTTCCCCATGGATTTCGCTTTATCTCAGAACGAATGGACGCAAACTCGGCTCTTTTTTCGCAACACGAGCACGTTAAACGACGGTCGTCGTACAAGTACAGTCAACGTTCAGTTAATGGCAACACAGTCACATGCACTGGGCCCGTTCGTGTAGAATCTGCTTCAGTCGGCATTGGCTCTCGAACATACTTAATCTTCCATATTTAAAGGTTACAACGGTATGACGCGGATTTGCGACAATTGGAAATAAAGGGCTAATAAACAAAGTAAAACCATTTTTTTTAATTGACTGCTATATTTGGAGTTGGGGGCCCGATCTTGCTTCCTGCCCCGGGCCCAGTGCTGGCTCTCAGCTGTCCGTGTGAAAAACATGGAGATTTCAAATTCACTCCACAGTATTGAATAGATTGCCCTGTGATTTATTAATCCTAATAGAAAATGCAAGTCTCACTGCAAACTGCAGTCTCTTAAAGTTAAAAGCCAGAGGTGTCCGAAATAATGGGTCTTCGTCGGATGTACACTGTTTCATTCTCTTCCTTTTCTTGTAGCTCTATAGAAGTCTATTGCTTCTTCCTACAGTGCTATGCGCTTCACCGTTCATAGTTTCTTCAAAGTTCTCAACAGCACTGCCATCTTCCAGGGACATGCTTAAGCTCTCAGGAATACAGGAGTGTCTTAGCAGTAAATAATAAATGTAATAAAAGTGGTGCCTGATGTGAAAAGCTTGCCGGCCGCGGTGGCCGAGGGGACTGAGACGCTCCAGTCACGGTCTGCACGGCCACTACGGTCGGGGGTTCTAATCCCCTCTCGAGCATGGATATTTGTGCCGTCCTTAGTCTTAACTAGTTCGTAAGTAGCTTGTAAGCTTAGGGACTGATGACCCCGTAGTTAAGTCCCGTAAGTTCTACAAACATTTGAACATTTTTTTGAAAAGCTTTTACCCATCGCAGTATATATGATGTCATATTTATTGAGTTATATTTTGTATAATTTTTCAGGTATATATTCATTTGTATAAATGCTGTAAAATCTGTTGCGAGTACGATTAGTAGTAAAGACGTAATACATTAGAAATTGGTGCGTGATGGGATAGTTTTCCATTAACGTTACTGTTTATATGCTCATATATCATGAACTACATGTCGTACAGTGATGCAATTTCGAAGGTGCCTTTATCTGTAGGTGTGTATACTGTCCGTAAAATTTCCTGCGGGTTCAATACGTAGTGTAGAAATTATAAATTAAAACGTTATACCGAATGCCGTAGTTTTACTCCATGAATAGCGGAAAAGTAGTAAGCGAGAAACTTTTTTCCTTTCATCATTTGCTATCGTTGTCAGCGAGAAAGAGTTTTCTAAAGGTTACAAGTCACTAAGTTGTCTCCTTCTCAAATAGTGGACTGATAAAGTCGCACTGTCACGTGCCACATCACCGGGAAGTTTTCATTGTTTATGACGTCATATCTCCTGAAGTGTCGGCCCTATCACAAAATCCTTTGTTAGCTGACGTCTTCTTTCTATGAACTAAATTTCTACCAAATTTCAGCTTCATAGATAAAGTAGTTTCCAATATTTCGTGTTTAGTCAGTTAGTGAGTGAATGAGTGTCCTTCGGCTTTTGTATAGGTAGAAATTGATTTATTATTATTGCTGCAGAATTATTTAATATAAAGATTAATTAATAAAAGGTAGCAATATTGCTTCAGAGTTTATCACAATAAAATAGGGAAGCTGCAATCTATTTTCCCTGAATACCTGTTTTTAGATTCTTCTGTTTTTTTACGTTATACTGAACAAATCCTGTTTGAAGACTAATTTGTACGACTTATGTGTCTGAGTTGTTTGTAACAGCAAACAGAAACTTTAAAAATCAAGATAGTTTCAACTACAAAGGAGTCTTGCACTGAGAAGTAAATACTTTGTAACATAAAATTTACGAGCCTACTGGGCTTTCATAGCAACAAGTTATTGTAGTTTGATTAAAGTCGGGTGAATGCCAGGGCTGGGTACCGTTAATCAAAAATTTATCTCCGTTAATCATTAATCCGTTACTGAAAAAATTAACATCCTTAAACATTAATGCGTTACTTTACGAACAATTTAACGGAAGTTAACGTTAATGGCTAATCGTTAACTCGTAAAAGTAATATGCATCCGCGAAAACTCGCCTTGAGTCTTCAAATTTATATATTTTCGGTTGTTGTAGTTTTTAAGTGAGCGATTAAATAAAACGTCTTACCCTATTTGATATAAAAAATGTTTTGGTTGGACAACTTTAAGTAGGACTTGGAGTATAAATGAAAACTGGTGTTACTCGGACACTCTTTCCTGACACTCGTCTGCGAGCTAAGAAAAATGAGGACTAATTACCTACCAGGTTGTAAAGTTGCAAAACCGCCTTCGCTAGAGTCGTTCACTTTGGCGAAAAAGTGTTATGTTCTGTGAAATGATTAGTCTTCTTGTACGTATTGAAGAGTTTGTCATTTGTTTATGCACGCGGCCGGCTGCCAGGACATAGCGTCCTAGTAATACATAAAGTTTAGTTTGTAATAATAATAATTGAGGAATAAAATTCACGGGAGACTCAAAATATGTAACTTCAGTGAATATCATTTGACATAAGGTACATATTGCTTTTAAGAAACATTAATAAAACCACCCCCATGAACCACAGACATTGACGAGGTGGGGTGGCTTGCGTGCCTCAACGATGCAGATAGCCGTACCGTAGGTGCAACCACAACGGAGGGGTATCTGTGGAGAGGCCAGACAAACGCGTGTGGTTCCTGAAGAGGGGCAGCAGCCTTTTCAGTAGTTACAGGGGCAACAGTCTGGGTGATTGACTGAGCTGGCCTTGTAACATCAGCTAATGTGGCTTTGCCACACGGTTACTGCGAACGGCTGAAAGCAGCTCTACTGTATGAAAATATGATGATGGCATCCTCTTGGGTAAAATATTCCGGAGGTAAAATAGTCACCCATTCGGATCTCCGGGCGGGGACTACTCAGGAGGATGTTATCATCAGGAAAGACAATACTGGCATTCTACGGATCGGAGCGTGGAATGTTAGATCCCTTAATCGGGTAGGGAAGCTAGAAAATTTAAAAAGGGAAATGGATAGGTTGAAGTTAGATATAGTGGGGATTAGTGAAGTTCGGTGGCAGGATGAACAGGATTTCTGGTCAGGTGAGTACAGGATTATAAATACAAAATCAGTTGGGGGTATCACAGGAGTGGGACTAATAATGAATAAGAAAATAGGAATGCGGGTAAACTACTATGACCAGCACAGTGATCGCATTATCATTGTCAAGATAGATACGAAGCCAACACCGACAACAGTAGTACAGGTTTATATGCCAACTAGCTCTGCCGATGATGAGGAGATCGAAAAAATATATGAGGAGCTAAAGGAAATTATTCAGACAGTTAAGGGAGAGGAAAACTTAATTGTGATGGGAGACTGGAATTCGGTAGTAGGAAAAGGAAGAGAAGGAAAAATCGTAGGTGAATATGGACTGGGCAGAAGGAATGAAAGAGGAAGTCGCCTGGTAGAATTTTGCACGGAACATAATTTAATCATAACAAACACGTGGTTTAAGAATCACAAAAGAAGGTTGTATACTTGGAAGAGACCAGGAGACACCGGAAGGTATCAGATAGATTTTATAATGGTAAAACATAGATTCCGGAACCAGGTTATAAACTGCAAGACATACCCAGGGGCAGATATAGACTCTGACCATAACTTGTTAGTCATGAACTGTAGGCTGAAACTGAAAAAACTGCAGAAAGGTAGGAAACTAAGGAGATGGGACTTAGATAAATTGAAAGAACGTGAAGTTCTGGAGAATTTCAGAGGGAGATTTAGGCAACAATTAACAAACTGGGGAAATAAAACAGTAGAAGAGGAATGGGTAGCATTGAGAGATGAAATAGTGAAGGCAGCAGAGGACAAAATAGGTAGAAAGGCAAGACCTACAAAAAAAACCTTTGATAACACAGGAAATACTAAATTTAATTGATGAAAGGAGAAAATATAAAAATGCAGGAAATGAAACAGGCAAAATGGAGTACAGACGAATAAGAAATGAGATTGACAGGAAGTGCAAAATGGCTAAGCAGGAGTGGCTAGAAGCCAAATGCAAATCTGTAGAAGAATATATAAGAAGGGGAAAAGTAGATACCGCCTACAGGAAAATAAAAGAGACATTTGGAGACAAGAAAAGCAATTCTACGAATATCAAGAACTCAGATGGGAAACCAGTTCTCAGCAAAGAAGGGAAAGCTGAAAGGTGGAAAGAGTACATAGAGCAGCTCTACAAAGGAAATGAACTTAGAGACGATGTTGTAGGAAGGGAAGAGGAAGTAGATCAAGATGAAATAGGAGATACTATACTGAGAGATGAATTTGACAGAGCCCTGAAAGACCTAGGTCAGAACAAGGCCCCAGGAGTAGATGACATACCCTCAGAGCTACTAAAGTCTCTGGGAGAGCCAGTCATGACAAAACTATTTGAACTGGTGTGTAGGATGTATGAGACAGGCGAAATACCCTCAGACTTTAAGAAAAATGTAATAATCCCCATTCCAAAGAAATCAGGCGCAGACAGGTGTGAAAATTACAGAACCATTAGTTTGATAAGTCATGGTTGCAAAATTTTAACACGAATTATCTACAGGAGAATGGAAAAGCTGGTAGAAGCTGACCTCGGGGAAGATCAGTTTGGATTCAGGAGGAACGTAGGAACCCGGGAGGCAATACTCACTTTACGTCTTATCTTAGAAGATAGATTAAGGAAAGGCAAACCTACATTTTTAGCCTTTGTAGATTTGGAGAAAGCGTTTGACAATGTTGACTGGACTACACTCTTTCAAATTCTGAAGTCAGCAGGGGTAAAATACAGGGAAAGGAAAGTTATCTATAACTTGTACAAAAGCCAGACCGCTGTTATTAGACTCGATGGGCATGAAAGGGAAGCATCTGTTGGGAAGGGAGTAAGACAGGATTGTAGCCTTTCTCCGATGTTATTCAACTTGTACATTGAGCAGGCGGTGAAGGAAAGCAAGGAAAATTTTGGAATAGGGATTAAAGTTCAGGGAGAAGAAATAAAAACATTGCGTTTTGCTGATGACATTGTAATTCTGTCAGAGACAGCGAACGACCTGGAAGAGCCGTTGAATGGAATGGACAGTGTGTTGAAGAGAGCGTACAAAATGAACATTAACAAGAGCAAACCAAAAATAATGGAATGCGGTCTTAGAAAATCAGGCGATGCTGAAGGAATTACATTAGGTAACGAAACAATGAAGGTGGTAGATGAGTTTTGTTACTTAGGTAGTAAAATAACATGCGATGATCGCAGTACAGAGGACATAAAATTCAGAATGGCAATGGGAAGAAAAGCATTTTTGAAAAAGCGAAATTTGCTAACATCGAATATTAATTTAAGGGTAAGGAAGTATTTTTTGAAGGCATTTGTGTGGAGTGTTGCCTTGTACGGGAGTGAAACATGGACGATAAGCAGTGCGGACAGGAAGAGAATAGAGGCTTTTGAAATGTGGTGTTACAGAAGAATGCTGAAGATTAGGTGGGTAGATCACATAACTAATGAAGAGGTACTGAACAGAATTGGCGAGAAAAGGAATTTTTGGCATACCCTAACTAAAAGAAGGGATCGCTTGGTAGGACACATTCTTAGACATCGATGAATCGTAAATTTAGCATTGGAGGGAAGTGTGTGGGGTAAAAATCGCAGAGGGAGACCAAGAGACGCGTATAGTAAGCAGATTCAAGTGGATGTGGGTTGCCGTTCTTATGAGGAGATGAAAAGGCTTGCTCAGGATAGAGTAGGGTGGAGAGCTGCATCAAACCAGTCTCCGGACTGAAGACCATAACAACAACATCAATATATTAAAATTCTCGTCTGACTGTTAGGCAAGATTGGGAGTCAAAATATCTTTTCCCAGTAGGAAAATAACGTTCTACTGCAGCACTTGAAGATGTAAGGGTAATATATTGTATAAAATCATGTGTTACGATATTTTCCCCAAGAAATACCACGTCGTTAAATGAATATTTTTATTTCATGCCCAGCCGCGTTTTCATTAGACTCTGTGCTTTACTTGTTAAACATACAGGGTGTCCAGAAAAGGGCTCCCTGATTTCAAAATTAAATATAAATATCGATAGAGGAATGCAGTAAACAGTATGTTTGTTGTGAAAGCTGTAAAAAGTTTATACAGCAGTTTGAAATAATAGTTACTAAAGCTGCTAACAGATGGCGCTGTACGCTGTACAGCTCATATCAGCTTACATAAGTGAAATAATCGTATGAAAACACTCTTTGCAAACAATCACATCACAATGTTTTCAAAATGTTCACCATTGGCACTAGAGAGGTGGCGCAAACGAAGAATGAAATTCGCCATCACATTTCGTAGTGTCTCAACCGAAATGGATTCACATGCCACAGAGATCGCCGATTCAAGCTCGTCCAGCGTGGTGGGATACTTCGGGTAGACCATGTCTTTCACTGTGCCCCACAAAAAAAAGTCACAGGGAGTCAAATCCGGCAAATATGGAGGCCAATACATGCCTGCACCAGTAAATTTGGGATATTCCAAAGCGATGACTTGATCCCCGAAGTATTCCTCAAGAAAGCGAAACACTTGTTCTGTCCGATGTGGTCGGGCTCCATCTTGCATAAACCATTCAGTACCTGGTCGATCCTCTAACGCTTGCTGTGTGGCGACAAATTGTTCCAAAATTGCAACGTAACGTGCACCAGTGACCGTTTCTCGAATAAAAAAGGGCCAATAATGCCTCTGCTGCATACTGCAGCCCACACAGTAACTTTAGGAGAATACAGGGGTTTCGCTTCACACCAATATGGCTTTTCGGAACCCCAAAATCGCAGTTCTGCTTATTCACGTATCCATTCAGGTAGAAGTGTGCTTCATCTGTTAATCAGATGCAGCTAACATAAAATCCTTCACTATCAATCATTGTGAGCATCTGATTAGCAAAGGCAACCCTTTGTTGCACAGCTCGTACGGTTATGGCCTGGTGCGTTTGAATTTTGAATGGAAACATGTGTAGGCTCTTTCTCTGTATTTTCTACATACTGGAACGCTTCAAACCAGTCTCAGATGCAGTTCTACGGACGGATGACATGGGATTTCGCTGAATAATTCCAGAAACTGTGGCGATATTTTCAGGCGTAACTGCGGTTTGCTTGCGGCCAACATGCCCCACTAGATCATCAGTTACACTGCCTGTTCGTTGAAATTTTGCGAAGAGCGTACAAATGGTTTTCACAGCACCAGAAAAACGCGTTGTTCAATGGAGTACATGGTTTTAATCTCTTCCTTCATTACGCTAACCTCCTTTCACGTTTCAATAGTGGAATTGATCGCTCTGGGCTTCGGATCACTATTTATACTAGGAATTACGTATGGCGATTACAGCGCCATCTGTTAGCAGCTTTTGTAATTTATTATTTCAAACTGCTGTATAAACTTCTTACAGCTTTCACAATAAACATACCGTTTACTGCATTCCTCTATCGATCTTTGTTTTCGAGATATAAGTCCTTTTCTGGACACCCTGTATTTACCCGATGTTCTCCTTAGATTGCATAACAATTTAGGAAAAAAAAAAAAAAAACCCTTGCACAGAAGATACGTTAAAATAAAAAACGTGACGTATATGGTGTAAAATATTTATTTAATTGGAGTCAGCTGAAGACGGGGAAGCCAATATAATTAAAATTATCTGCTAATTTCCTGATTAGGTGTGTTGGCCATATCTCGATTCTCGCAGCCTCCATTATCGATTCTTTCGCGGTATCTAATTTAAATTTGATCCTGTCAGCTATAAGAAAGTTCAACGATAAAATTGTAATGAAAATTAACTTTTCCTGCCTTCCTGTTCTTATTTACCACTACTACCTATGGTGAGCAGATACTCCACAAATTAGAACATAAAAATGTTTAGTAAGTCGTCGCTGAAAGTACTATCAATCAACAGGGACATAAGAAACATTTATCTTCGTTGAAACGTTCTCGTTCACCATTGTTATCGCTGATGGAAATAAGAAGTGGGCACAAAAATAACGGACTAAAGGGCGTTAGGACAAGTTAACCGTAGTTAAAGAGTCCGTTAAGGTTTTTTTTAATTAACTTGAAAGTTGATTCGTTACTAAAAAGTTAACTGTGTTAATTATCGATTAACGGACTTGTGCCCAGCTCTGGTGAATACTTTCACATGTATTAGACGTATAATAATTTCTTTTCAGTAGGACTTCAGTGCTTCAAGTCTGCGTGTTGGCAGACACACTCCACTTTTTAGGCGTACCAGTTTCGGAATTTTTAGCCTATTTTCAAATCAAATAAATTAAGCTCTACAACACATCCGTAGGTCACATAGTTCTTTTTTCTGGGTTGACAGTAGATCTTACGCGGGAATCCATGCGTTACTTTGTAGAGGTAACAGTTTTGAAGAATTTTCACTGAGAGAACTGATTTGTCTGTAACTAACGCAAAGAGGCAAAGTAGTTGTGACGAAATATTTCGTCTACTGAATTAGGACGAACCTTTAAATATTTCTAGAGCCACCAATATAAATTGAATTAATGGTTCCTTTACCGATAGTGATGTAGCGAAGATTATTTTGCGTGACGAATTAGAGCGTCTCACTTGTAGGCACGAGGGCAACGGATGGTCTCGCGGATGTGCCGAAAACAAGGGAAAGGGCGTCACAACTGCACTGCTTACTATTCCACGATGATCAAATTAATTTAAACCGAACGTTTACTTACAATATAGAATTTCCAGCTCCTGTATAAAGTACAGATGTACTACCCAGAGGAGACACGAAACTTTGTGCCTAGCTACGACTTGAATGAGGATTTCCTGCTTTTCGTGATCGGTCGCCTTGTAACTTTCGGCTGTCCGACGACTTTTCCAGGGCCGACTGAAATTTCTGTGTAGCACAGTGACCATATATACGACATTCACTACGTTCTCGATTAGTTCGTCTCTTAATGTCGTAGGTATCAGTTCAAATAGAAAGCAACGAAATCAAATGAACTTACGCTATTGATATAATTTGATGCTGAGGGGGTCGCTGCGAATCTTGGTGTAGATATGGTGCCTATTTTAGGTGATGATGAAACAAGTGTGACCAACGTTTTAAAATTTTGTGAATTGTCTCAACTCTGACCTAAGCTTTTAGGCTTGAGTTTTTAATATGCTGCTGAGTGGCTGGCTCATCCTTTTTTATTTATTTATTTATTTTTTTATTTTTTTTTAATCGCCGTGGTCAGTTAGCCATGGTCATCTGCTTCAAATGTTCAAATGTTTGTAGAGCTTATGGGACTTAACTACGGGGACATCAGTCCCTAAACTTACAAACTACTTATGAACTAGGTAATACTAAGGACGGCACAAATATCCATGCCCGAGGGGGCGATTCGAACCCCCGACCGTAGTGGCCGTGAAGACCGTGACTGGCGCGCCGCAGACCGCTTGGCCACCGCAGCCGGCGGTGATCTGCTTATTTGCTTTCATTATCCCTCCGACCTTTCCCTGGCGTACTCTTTTCATCTTCACCTCTAACATTTACCATTTGTATTTTACATCAGTTGCTCATGTTACCAGCTGGATTACTCTATTTTATTTTATTTGTCCACACTCCTTGCTTCTTAACTTTTTTTAATTTGTCCGGGCGCTGAAGACCTAGGTGTCGAGCGCCCAAAACCCCATATTCATCCATCCATTGATACAGAATTGAAGAACATTTGGTCTATAAGCATGTAATAACACTGATTATTTGCTTTATATATACAATTTGTTATTGCCGCCGATGCACTTCACCGATATTTCCTCATGCCTTCAATCGGTCACTCTCCTTTCACCGCCGGGCCGGCCGCGGTGGCCGAGGTGACTGAGGCGCTCCAGTCACGGTCAGCACGGCCACTACGGTCGGGGGTTCGAATCCCCCCTCGGGCATGGATATTTGTGCCGTCCTAGTTTGTAAGTAGTTCATAAGTAGTTTGTAAGTTTAGGGACTGATGACCCCGTAGTTAAGTCCCATAAGCTTAACAAACATTTGAACATTTTCACCGCCGGCCTCAGTGCCCGAGTGGTCTCCAGCGCGCCAGTCACAGTCTGCACGGCCGCTACGGTCGGGGGTTCGAATCTCTCCCCCCCCCCCCCCTCGGGCATGGATGTTTGTGCCGTCTTTAGTATAAGGTAGTTCATAAGTAGTTTGTAAGTTTAGGGACTGATGTCCAACAGTTAAGTCCTTTAAGCTAAACGAACAAAACATTTCTCCTTTCACCATACCACACACGAGCAATTTTGAAAGCAATTATATTATTATTCCGTAGGTCTTTGCGTCACGAAATTCTGGCATCAGTTGTTATTTTTAGGAGCGGTTGCATTGATTTTCCTATATTTTTGACTAATATATGCAGAACATGGAAACAAATTCAATTAACTCTTTTTGGAATGCTTTTATTCCGAACTATGCTATCTTACACAATATATTGTATTTTATCGTCAACAAGTGTCGTGGACATTTTCCTATCTGTACTTGTGAAACCTCTTACTCGTTTTTTAAACAATCAGTAAATAACTGATATGGCCTCAGTGAAGACGCCTGAAAATATATTCCATTCTACAGATTATTTTCGCCCAGGAATGCATATTAAAGCTATCTGATTTCAATAGGGTTGACTTATTTAGCAGTAGTTAATATCTGTCGTAGGGCAACGAAAAATGTTAGGGGAGGTTAAAAATACCGGGTGACCAAAAAGTCAGTACAAAATTTGAAAACTTAATAAATCACGGAATCATCTAGATAGAGAGTAAAAATTGACGCACATGCTTGGAATGACATGGGGTTTTATTTGCTAGATGCGTGAAAGATCTCTTGCGCGCGTCGTTTGGTAATGATCGTGTGCTCAGCTGCCACTTTCGTCATGCTTGGCCTCCCAGACCTCAGTCCGTGCGATTATTGGCTTTGAGGTTACCTGAAGTCGCAAGTGTATCGTGATTGACCGACATCTCTAGGGATGCTGAAAGACAACATCTGACGCCAATGCCTCAGCATAACTCCGGACATGCTTTACAGTGCTGTTCATAACATTATTTCTCGACTACAGCTATTGTTGAGGAATGATAGTGAACATATTGAGCATTTCCTGTAAAGAACATTATCTTTGCTTTGTCTTAATTTGTTATGCTAATTGTTGCTTTTCTAATCAGATAAAGCGCATCCTGTCAGGCATTTTTTGAACTTTTTTTTGTTCTAATAAAACGCCATGTCATTCCAAGCATGTGTGTCATTTTTTAGTTCTCTATCTACTCGGTTGCACAGTGGTAGAGTGCAGACTACAAATCCAAAGGTCGGGGGTTCGATCCCCGCCAGGTCCTAGGATTTTTATCTGTCACTTTCCACTTCTTTCACCTCTGGCAGTATTGCTCATGTGAAAAATACCGAGTAGCACCGTGGTTCGGAACCCACGTTAAACTGTAGGTCCCCCTATAACTGGCTGGGTAAGTCAGTTCGAAGGTCGGAGGAAGGCAACGGCATACCACCTCCAAACAGGACCATGCCTAGTAAAGTACTGTGGTGTTCAAACCAATCTTCGGATTGTTGATTGCTTTACCTTTATCTACATTATTCCGTGATTTATTCAGTTTTCAAATTTATACTACTTTTTGATCACCAGGTTTATCTGAATGCAACTTAATGAGCACACCTATTAATTCCCCGAGAAATCTCTGTGTCTTTGTGCTCTCCTTTATAGAGAGTAGACTTGATATCGCCGAGTAGAACCCAGCTCGGCCGCTTCCTGCCACCCCCAAATATGTACCGCCCGGGGCCATGCTTACCCCCCTCCCCCCCTTGCACGCTACAGCACTGATTCCTGCTATCTTTCGTCAAGCCTCTATATCCGGCTCATCTTCTTCGCGTAAGCCGCTATGTTTCGTTATTTCATTTATGACCTCTTTGCGTCTGCCTGGTGGTTTCCATTCATAAATTTTCTTTGATTTTTCGACGATCTGGCATTGTCAACGCATGCCCATACCACTTTAATGATTATTCATTAAAGCTTAATGACAATTCTAGCTCTTACTTCATCATTAGTTTTTTTATTGTAAATATTTTGACCCCTGCGTAAATATAATCACTTTTACTGCGTAAATATAATCACTTTTACGGCTGTTAGTCTTCTTTTGAGAACAGCGTTTAAGATCCATAATTCTGATCCATAGCACAGCACTGGTTCTACTATTATCTCTTCTCTGTTTACTGTTAGAGGAGTTCTTGTCCCACAAAAAATAATTCATACATCCTAATACTTTTCTGCCTTTTGTACTCGGTATGCCACTGCTGTGTTGCTCAATCCATTTTTATCAGTATATGCACCGAGTAATTTAAATTTTTCTACCTGTCTCATAACTGTTTTGGCTAAACACCAGCAGACATTCTATTTCTTTTATTTTACTCATCTGTAGTTCCCATCTGTCATATCTATATCTATAAATGTGAATCTCTGTTCGGTGTACGTCTATCACGTCTGAACCAAAAGACATAAAATTTTGTACAATTGCTAATGTCTACCCGGGGAAGGCTTTAGGCACGGTTTTACGGCGATCGGATAGCTATTTATCTATATATATCAATGTGAATGTCTGTTCGATGTACGCTTAACACGTCCGAACGACAAGACACAGAGACATAAATATTTGTACAGTTACTAATTTATACCTGAGGAAGGTTTTAGGCGCGGTTTCATAACGATCTGTTATATATTTAGTATTTTGGAGAATATAACGAGAAATGCGGAACAATGATCTTTGAAAATTATATTTACTCTTTGAAAATGGTTTTATTGGTTGCATTATTGCTTGAGGGTTGATAATGATAAAAGGGTGGAGTATATTGGGATGGAAGGTTATCGGTGTATATAAAATTCTACGCGCGTGTGTGTGTGTGTTAACATTTCGCTCTGCAGCGAAAACTACAGAACTCAACACTGCGAAGCGCGCGGTTACTCGCCGTGGAGGTTCGAGTCCTCCCCATAATCAAATAAGCTGATAAATTTGAAGGTGGAACAAATTACCAGCAGCTGTGTCAATATTATTTATTCAATTACGCGACCGGTTTCAGTGTTACAATCGCACCACCTTCAGGTCCCCGTAGTGCAACTGTTAGTACCACCACATTGTGATTCCTCCAAATAAATGTTAACGAAAACCAAAGCCCAGCTTCTTGAAATACTTACACAAAATGGGCGAATCCGCGGCAGTCGACGTGGTTATCACTTTGCTAACAATGGCGCAACAAAGATGGCTGGTGATCCGTCGTCCGTTAGCGTTAAGCCCTTTCTACACGGAAAGTGAGAGCTTACGAGATTACCCATGATGCAGCGGTCATGCCGTCCGCGTACAGTGTAGACGCGTCCACTTGCACATGATGCACGCATACGATCGCTAGTAGTCGCAATAGGATCGATCCTGTTCTCACGCGTATGGAAGTGCTTCGCGCATGCACAGACGACCGAATGGGGAACCCAGCTGACAAACGAAGCCAACTCGGGAATTTGTTTGAGAATGTGTACTTGTCTCCTGCTCAGAGGAACGTATTTTAGCAGGTGATACTATAGAGGAATTGAATTAAAAATTTAATATAACCTGTATACAATTTTTATACAATACAGAGATATAGCTGTTAATATGAAATCCAAATAAACGTAGAGCAAATGTAAATAAAGAAATTTTTACTGATTTATCCGTCGGTTCTTGGTAGTACAACTCACACTTGCTTAAAAGTAGAATTTTGTATCTTCTCCATGTTCATTTCCACAAAGTTACACGGTTTTCTGCTTACTAGAACATATTCAGACTTTAAACTACGTCGAAAACCGGTTATTTATATAAAAATCAATATGGTTATCTACCAAGAACCGACGAAAGATTCAGTCAAAATATCCAGATCAGTTTGTTGTGCATACCGAGAGCTGTATCTCTGTACCCAATAAAAATTGGACACACGTTATATTAACTTTTAACTGTAAATAAACTTTATTAACATCTACTAAAACTTTTTGCTATTTTTCCTGAAACATGCTGTAGTTAACAGATGTAATATTTATTTTTGGTGAGCATTATTTGAAGCTTTACCAAAGTGAAAGTTCTATGTATAGACACCTGGGCTTGTTCATTATAAACATAGGCGCCTCAAACCGCAAGGGGCTGGAAGTATGTGATCGCATTTTATAATGAGGACATTAACAAATGTGAGCGACGTAGTTACGCATGAACTGCACGAAAACAAATAGTTCCACAGTGGCAGTCTGAAACACAAACAAATGTTTTAATCATCACAATATATCATACAGTTTCGAAAAGTGATGTTAATGCAGCGATTCATTTGCTGTAAGTTGACAACAAACGAAGAACACGCGTGAAGCAGACGACTCAACAAATGCGTACTGTTTGAACGCTTTTTTGTAGTTAGACGGTCTATCGCAAGGGGCGCTGCAAGAATTATTAAAGTGTTTGATGGGTTGTGGAGGAGTGTGCAGTGGACGGCTTGGCGCATGCGCTATTACGTGAAACGAACAGCGTGCGTGCGGCCGGCCCTGTAAAGCACTGATTGGCGTTTCCCGCCCCATCGCCTCGGGCCTGCATTGTTCTGGAAAGCGTGGCCAGAATTAACACACAATGCCGCATCCAGTACTCGCGCCACCCTTTCGCATCGTAATCGTCTGTTATCAGCGCGGGGATTTGCCTTCCACAAGTGGAGTTCGTTTTTGTTACGTTTAGAAAAACATGACGTAAGATTCTTGTAACAACTGTACGCTCGTAGTAGAATGAATATCACTGGAGAGTCACGCTCCTTATCAGCACAAGCAATAAACAAATGAAATTCGTCGAGTACGCTGGCCTGAGACGACAAAAGCATGGCGCACCTTAATGCACAGAACAAATGTTCGTAGAGCTTAAGGGGCTTAACTGCGGGGTCATCAGCTTACAAACTACTTATGAACTACGTTATATTAAAGACGACACAAATATCCATGCCCGAGGGGGGGGGGGGGATTCGAACCCCCGACGGCGGACGGCCGCGCGCACAGCAACACGGCGCTCTAGTACGAGTTTGTGACACTTGCGGGGAGTGACACTTGCGGGGAAAGGGAATGTGTAGACACTTGCGGGGTGACTCGGACGCTGCAGGTAGTGAACAGGGCGTTCCACAAGTAGGGATACACCACCCCTACTCCACGCCCTCCAGCCGCTGCCTATTACCTTAGACCTTTTTGACTGTACTGAGCAGGAGTTCCGAGTATTCCGTAATTTATATTTATACAGTTAACAGGCATTGTAATTTATAACCAACTATTGGCTGTCAATTTCGCTTCATTTTTCCTGGAAGTCTTGCAACTTGTTCCTCCCTGTTGGTTTATGCCAAGTTCGGAGTAAAAATGGTTCTATATGACGGTGATAGAAAATAGAATTTATCTTTAGCATTTTTCAGTGTGTGACATTTCCTTACACATTCCGTATTTCATTAATTTCTTAGATGTATTTGTAATTCGAATACAACCAAATCGTTTTGGGGTTGCGAATAAATGCTACAAGTATGTAAAATACTCATTGACGTATTATTAACGTTTTTTAATATATGGTTTAAGGTTGCGTCTCCTTTTAAAAAGCATAGTACCTATTTTTAAAGAGATGGAAGTTGCGTGATAGTGGGGTTAACTACATAGCGGTCAATTACATCAACGTATCTGTGCAGGATGCCTAATATATTTATAGCTTGCGCAGGTGTCTTGATATGCTTAGTGTTCTGAATAATATGCTTTTAGGAGGTATGACTGTGGAAAGTCATCGTCTTGTAGTAGTAGAGAATGTCGTAATAACCCTCCAAACATTATCATTATTAAAATACTATTTTGTTTTCAGGAGGACCACTCAACGAATTAATATGTAGTTAGAATAAGTTACTATATTGCTCTTCAGCTTGCAAAGGGTTGTGCAATTTCTCTGAGTTTCGTGTTATGCTGACAGTGTGAAAACTTGAAAACAGCAGTACTAGACTTCTTGGTGTGCCTGTACCCAGGAAAAGCCATAAGCCACCCCAAGGGTCCCGGGTTCCCCGCAAGTGTCACTCCCCGCAAGTGTTCCACCCCCCTCCAGTACGTGCGGCTAATCCGACGCGGCAAGCACCGAACAGAATACGGTAGTATCGCGTAGACGGGGTATAGAAGGACGGTGCATTGAATGAGCTGCCATTTCTCTAAGGCCTTTGTGTGGCATGACGGACTAGTGATTAAATCACTTGAACTCGGTTTAACGACGTCATATGTAGCACAGCTACGGCTATGTCTTGAAGGAAGGACATTTCAGTTGCGAGCAGACTAAGGAAAATCCATGAACGACATTCTTGACGTCAGATTGAAAGCAAGCGTGGCCAACGGGAAATACAGGCCTCAGCGCGCACATCATGCCACGTAAGCAAGGTAATTTCCGTGGCCGACGAGAAATACGGGCCTGAACGCGCACTTCATGCGACGTAAGCAACGTGCGATCGCTAGCTCAGTGGCTGCCCGCTATGACGCAGTGGGCTGTGCCCAGCTAGCGATCGCGTTGTCTCAAGCCTTTTCTGATCACCTGACATGACGCACTCGCCATGGCCTTTCTCGCTGACCTTGCGGGGCGCTTGCGCGCCTCGTACCAGCACCCCCTATAGAAGAAAGCCTGCGCACGACGTCACAACATGGCGGTGGTGAGAGGCTTAGAGTCATCTGAAAGTTTGTAAACATTAGCAGTGCACGCTGTTTATCGTGCATTCTTTCGTTCAGGAGTGTATTTATTACGTAAATTGGTGTTGTGTAACATGTTATTCTTACGCGCGGACGATTTGTGTTTGTGAGAACAACGTGTGAGCTCTTTTTTTACTCCCAAAATGCCGTTTCGCTGTTCTGTGCCGAAATGTAGAGGAAATTACGACTTTGGCCCAAAAGTTACCTTCTTTAAACGTCAGGAGAAGAATAAGCTAATGGGGGTGGTTACGGTACACAACACCAATTTACGTAATAAATACTCTCCTGAACGAAAGAATGCACTATAAACAGCGTGCACTGCTAATGTTTACAATCTTTCAGAGGACTCTCACCACCGCCATGTTGTGACGTCGCGTTCATGTTTTCTTCGATAAGGGGTGCTGCTTGTACCAGATGGTGTTGCTTGTACCACCTAGAGAGAAGGCCGCGGCGCTCTCGTGTGCCGTCACACAGTGTAGGCATCGTTCGCGTTGCTCATTGGGTGGCCGCTGGGGCACGGCCCACTACGCCGTAGCGGTCACCCAGTCAGCTACGCGAACGGTGCCTACACTGTGTGACGTCACACGAGAGTGCCGCGGCCTTTTCTCTATGTGGTGTCGATTGTACACGCTGCTGTCTCCATAGTCCGAGATGATCCGCGCCACTACTTGCCCTCTACCTGTCTCTGTTAGCAAATGAGATATTTAATTTTTATTCTATTGACTGCTGCACTTTTATTTTATTTATAGGTGTTACTTAATGACGACAATAGTTTCGGATTTTCGCCATTCAAAAGTCAACTGCAATATAGATGTTCAAACTTTAGTTTTACAATCTTCAAATGTTCACATGTTTGTAGAGCTTATGGGACTTAACTACGGGGTCATAAGTCCCTAAACTTACAAACTACTTATGAACTAGCTACTACTAAGGACGGCACAAATATCCATGCCTGAGGGGAATACGAATCCCCAACCGTAGTGGCCGTGCAGAACGTGACTGGCGCGCCGCAGACCGTTCGGCCACCGCGGCCGGCTGCAATGTATACATACAGATAAATACAAATATACAAATATTTCTTTAGGTCTAACTTATAATATTTGATTTATAAATTTATGATTTCTTCTTGCAGTTTAATGTCTTGGAGTGCTTTCCTTTGCAGTTTTTGTGCTCATATATGTTATACGATGTGTCGAGCAAGATTTTTTTTTTTTTTTGCGTTATTATTAATTTAGTAGTATTGTTCACACTCCAGTTACATTTATCTGTTTACAAATAGGAAGTTATGCATTACTTTCGCAATTATAGTGTGACCCTTAAATCTAATTGTGAAGTTTCGATCCGGCTGCAGTGGCCGCGGGGACTGAGGCGCTTCAGTCACGGTCTGCACGGCCACTACGGTCGGGGGTTCGAATCCCCCCTCGGGCATGGATATTTGTGCCGCCCTTAGTATAAGGTAGTTCATAAGTAGTTTGTAAGTATAGGGACTGATGAACCCGTAGTTTTTTTTTTTTTTTTTTTTTTTTTTTTTTTTTTTGAAGTTTTGACCTGTTTGTCAAATGTAAATTTGATTACAGTCGTCACAAGTAATTTTATAGATTTCTCTAACTGTGGAATTTATAAAATCACATGTATTGATTGTAATCAATTTTACATTCGACAAACAGGTTGAAACTTCAGAATTCCATTTAAGGAACACCCAAGAAATTGCGAAAACAATCTATAACTCCCTCTTTGTAAACAGATAAATGTCACTAGAGTGAACTACACTATGGAATTAACAAAACTGCAAAAAATAATAACTTACTCAATACGTCGTATAATATACATTAGCACAAAAACAGCAAAGGAAAACAGTCCAGTGCATTAAACTGTAAGAAGAAATCGTAATTTTATAAACCAAATATTACAAATTAGACCGAAAGAAATATTTGTATACAGTAGAGCCCTGAAAACTCAGTCTAATGTGGACCGAATGGTGGCCGAGTTTGTGAAAATGCCGGGTTGTCGAGAACGGCGTTAAAAAAGAATAGGTAAGAGTTTTTGTTATAAAATACTTCCTATTGTTACTTTAGAATACAATACAAGTGGTGGAATACAGTAACAAAAAATAAATTTAAGAAAATATCTATGAAATGATATTCGTTAGTTATGAGTACGTATTGTAATTTACGTTTAGAGAACTACTTTAAGAAAGGCACACAGTCTTGAACAATGAAAAGTATCGACAATAGCGATTTACTTCATAAAACATATTCCACTAAAATTCCATTATGCCTAAGCTGAAGAATCATCTACATACTGCATTAATGAAACTCAAAGGATTTTTCTTTAGAGTGTATTTGGCATAAGAAAAGATGATGTCCAGACACATTTATAGCATAGCCTGTAACTGCTACACGCAACGATTTCAATTCTATCTTGCATTCTGCGAGCACGGAATAGCTCCAGAGGATGTGAAGGCGGATGG
The DNA here is from genome assembly GCA_026315105.1 of Locusta migratoria. Lineage (NCBI taxonomy): Eukaryota > Metazoa > Arthropoda > Insecta > Orthoptera > Acrididae > Locusta > Locusta migratoria. Next base: position 363,510,812 of record CM048749.1, read on the forward strand.
CCGAGTTATCCGGACTGCCCGCTTACCGAGTGCTGAATTTTCGGGACTCTGCTGTATTTGTATTTATCTCTATGTATATATTGCAGTTGACTTGACAATGGCGAAACACCTACAAATGAAATAAAAGTGCAGTAGTCAATAGAATATCATCATCATCATCATCATCATCATTAGAGACTATGCCTTTCAGCGTTCAGTCTGGAGCAAAGTACCTCTAATAAAATTCCTCCATGATCCCCTATTCAATGCTAACATTGATGCCTCGTCTGATGTTATGCCTTTAACTTCAAAATCATTCTGCACCGAATCTAAGTACTTTCTTCTTGGTCTACCACGACTTCTCTTACCCTCCGCTGCCGAACTCATGAATCTCTTAGGTAACCTTGCTTCTCCCATGCGTGTAACATGACGCCAGCATATCAGTCTGTTTGCTCTAACTGCTTCATCTCTGGTGTTCATTCCCAGTTTTTTTTTCTTTTTTTTTACTCACTATGGACACCCTCCTGCCATTGTTCCCAACTATTAGTACCTGTAATAATTCTTGCTACTTTCATATATGTAACCTCTACCTTATGAATAAGGTAACCTGTATCCACCCAACTTTCACTCCCATACAACAAAGTTGGTCGAAAGATAGAGCGGTGCACTGCTAACTTAGTTTTGGTACTTACTTCCTTCTTGCAGAAGAGAGTAGATCTTAGCTGAGCACTCACTGCATTATCTTTGCTGCACCTCGATTCCAGTTCTTTCGCTATGTTACCATCCTGTGTGAAAATACACCCCAGGTCCTTGAAACTGTCTACCTGTTCTAACTTTGTTCCTCCTATCTGGCACTCAATCTGTTTGAATATCTTTCCCACTGACATTACTTTCGTTTTGGAGATGCTGATCTTCATATCATAATCCTTGCACCTCTGATCGAGCTCTGAAATATTAGTTTGCAACCTTTCAATCGAATCTGCCATTACAACTAAATCATCCGCATATGCGAGACTGCTTATTTTGTTTTGACCTATTTTAATCCCGCCCTGCCAGTCTACTGTTTTCAACATACGATCCATGAATAGTATGAACAATAGTGGTGACAGGTTACAGCCTTGTCTTACCCCTGAAACTACCCTGAACCATGAGCTTAATTTGCCATCTACTCTAACTGCTGCCTCACAGTCTACTTAAAGCCCTTTAATTGCCTGCAGAAGTTTGCCTCCTATACCATAATCTTGAAGAACTGACAGTAGCTTCATCCTAGGAACACGGTCATAAGAGAATAAAAATTTAAAATTTGATTTGGTGACTTAATGTATGCTGCGGGCCCACCTAAAATGAAGCTTTTGGAATGCCTCTGGTAACGATCAGTGCGTCTGTGTAGTGGGCCAATGTCGCTGAAACACACATCGTGACACTACGAAGGGTATGGAGTAGAGCTCTAGAAACGGCCCTGCCGGCCGCGGTGCCCGAGGGGACTGCGGCACTTCACTCACGGTCTGCACGGCCACTACGGTCGGGGGTTCGAATCCCCCCTCAGGCATGGATATTTGTGCCGTCCTTAGTTGTAGCTAGTTCATAAATAGTTTGTAAGTTTAGTGACAGATGACCCCGTAGTTAAGTCCCATAAGCTATACAAACATTTGAAGAAACGGCTCTGCGCCTACCAAGGGAGTGACCCAGCCGACTTCTACACGAAGACACAGAAATTCCGCAACTCCGAGACGAACAACTGCCCAGTAATTTCAACGAGAAAGCGGGCGCGTCACGGAACTGGACCTCCAACCACACCACAGACCAACTGCACGCTGAGTTTCTGCTGTTTAGTGATTGATTTGCCAGTGGACGTGTTTGTAATATGTGTCAGCAATACCAGCTTGCGCTGTTGTGGGCAGTATTATCACAATCTTAATACAAAAGACACTGACTTGGTGCTTCACTGTTTTCCATCTGATGCTAGTCTGCAAACGATTTGGCTCGCCAAATATTACAGGAAAGACAGTGTAAATGTGGAAAATCTAGGATATTCTCTCGGCATTTCTAAGATGCAGATTACATCAGAGATTTGCGCGCAGACTGCTAAATTTACAACCAAAACGGGTACTTCAGAATGATGCATTTCCATCCTGCAATTTGCCTGTGCCTCGTGAAAGTACCGCCAGTTAGAGCACGTCAAGTACAACAGAAAGGAAAGAACGTTTCATGAAACGTGAAATACGGAGAAGAAGCATAGAAACTTTAAAGAAGCTTCCACCCCGAAAGAAGAATGTTGACAAGTGTACTTATACAGACGAAGTTGTTTGTAATGATTCAAACAAAGTCGCTTTACAGAATTCGGTAGCATCATTACAGAGGAGACATTTCATCTTAAAAACATGTGCATGAAATTGCGAGCTCGTAACAAAGATCTTCGAATACAGTTAACATCAACGAAACGACGACTGCACGAAGAAGAAAGTAAAAGAAATGAGCTTGTATCTCGCGAAATTAATAGAATACTAGGCAAAATCTTTTCACCCAGTCAGGTCAGAAGTCTTTTACAAGGTTCAAAAAGGGTTCTGTGGGGGAAAAGAGGACATCTGCAAGTCGATCACTTTACCTGCCGTTTCGGAGATAAGTTATAATTTCCTCAGAGAACAACTCGGTTATCCGTTACCTGCAGTGAGAACCTTGTGTTCTTGGATAAACCGCAGTTTCTGTTGCCTCCCTGGTATTTTAAAATACTTTTTATTGATGATGAAAATGCAGGCTTGAACAATGAGAAGGAACGGATTTGTATTTTGTCATTTGATGAGATGAACATCGATAGCATAATTTGTTACGATCAGAAAGTTGACAGGATACTTGAACGTCACAGCAATGTCCTCGTTGTTATGGGCAGAGGGTCGCTTGTTACATGGGAGCAGCCTATATATTTTAATTTTGATGTCCAAAGGACAGCGGTGCTTTTGAATGAAATAATTATTTCGTTGGCCAGCATATGCTATAAGCCTATAATGTCGTGCCTGCAATAGCAGATATCGGAACGGAGAACACTTCAGGCTGGAAGGAACTTGGCATTACTTACTTGTTTTGTACACCCATCCGATTCTTCTAAACGTGGATGGGTGTAAATGCTAAATTTCGCCTTTATTTTTGCATGTTTCTATTCGATGCTTACTTGAAATTTCCAAGGCAGCTGTCTGAAGGGCGGACAAGTTACAGAATTCGCCAATAAAATTTTACCACTAGCAGAACATCAAATCTACTTGTCATTATTTAAGTGAAAAATGAAACATAGTTTCAATACGCCACTCAAATGCGCGACCACATACTGTAGCAGCATCTGTTCCTCCGTGACGTCACACGGTCAAGCCAATAGCAACACAGAACGCTTACTCCTCAACGTTAACCTATTGCACACAATCAGAGGTCAGTTCATCAAGAGCGAATCAACGAATTTCATCCCAAGAGAAGCAGCAGGATTAACATTTATACTGGGTGTTTCACTAGGTGTGTTTGCCTCTGTAACGTATAAAATAATAGGTGACGGGATATTTTAATGCGGTAGGTCAACACAAGAAATGTTACACTTTCTGCGGAGCTATGAACATAGTTTATTGTATCATTTTCCAAAGAGTTACACGACAAAGATATAATTTTTTTAATGGAACAATAGTTTTTTTCTATCGTGTATTGGATTCGTTTAAACCAGCTGCGTCCAAATCAATTTAAACTACATTCCTATCACTGTTAGTTTGGGAGCTACAACCCTTCAAAGTTCCGGGAGCGGAGGCTACGACAGCGTAGCTCACTGGCTGGTGGTCATGAGACAGTGGGCCTTGCCCCAGGGGATAGCCACTCGGCCAGTGAGCTACGCTATCGCAGCCTCCGCCCCCTAAACTTTGAAGGGTTGTAGCTCCCAAACTAACAGTGATAGGAATGTACTTTAAATTGATTTGGGCGCAGCTGGTTTCAACGAATCCAATGCACGATAGAAAAAACTATTGTTCCATTTTAAAAAATTATATCTTTGTGGTGTAACTCTTTGGAAAATGATACAATAAACTATGTTCATTGCTGAGTTGGTTTACGTTCTAGGCGATCCAATTATGATAATGTAGAAAGATATAAAAAAGCCAGATCGCTGATCATCATTTTTTTTTTTTACGACGACCGGTTTCGTTGAACTATGTCAGCATCATCTGATCAAATAAAATATGTTACAAGGCCATAATCTTGTAATGTCAATGTTAGGTAACAACTGATTGACATTACAAGATTATGGCCTTGTAACATATTTTATTTGATCAGATGATGCTGACATAGTTCAACGAAACCGGTCGTCGTAAATAAAAATTGATGATCAGCGATCTTGGCTTTTTTATATCTTTCTACATTATATGTTCATAGCTCCGAGGAAATTGTAACACTTCTTGTGTTGACCTACCGCATTAAAATTTCCCGTCACCTATTATTTTATAAGTTACAGAGGCAAATACACTTAGTGAAACACCCTGTATATTTGCACTGCTCGCAATTCTAGTAACGTTAGTTCGATATTTAGAGAGTCGAGTCTAGAGCTGTCATTTGTACTACGGTGATTCGAGGAAAAAGGTTCCGACGTGACTGTAGAGGCCCGATGTGGGTTAAAAGACTCTGACAGCGGAATGGCGGACGCGGCTAGACGTAAGGGATATTACATTTCGTAAATCGCTGCGGAATTCAATATTACGAGATCCCTCAAGAGTACGCCGAGAATATCAGGTTTCACGCTATTCCTCTTACCGCGGACAACGCAGTGGCTGAAGAAATGTACTTACCGACCGAGAGTAGCGGCGTTTGCGTAGAGTTGTCAGCGTCAACAGAGAAGCGACATTGCTTCAAATATCCGAAGAAATCAATGCGAAATGTTTGATGTTACACTCCAGATAAATTTCTTTCGAAAAAATTTATATTCAATGTTAAAAATTTTTTTCTTCTTCAGAAATATATTTCTGCACATTTCCATTCTACAGTTTATATCTTCTGTACTTCGATCATGATAAGTTATTTTGCTGCCCATGTAATAAGTCTCAATCGCCACTTTTATCGCCTCCTTTTATAACCTAATTCCCTCAGCGTCGCATGATTTAGTTCTACTGAATTCCATTATCTTTGTTCTTATACCCTCCTTTCAAGACAATCTTATGTGTCATCGACAAACTGTAGAGTTTTAATTTCTTCTCCCTGAACTTCAATTTCAATTCCAAATTTCTTCTTGCTTTACTTCACGCCTTACTCTATACACAGATTGAATACCATTGGCGAACCCTGTCTTACTCCCTTCCCTTTCAAATACTTCCACCCTTATAACTGACGTCTCGTTTTTATATGAGTTGTATGTAATGCTCCGTTACCTATATTTTACCCCTGATGTCTTTAGAATTGTCAAGACTGTATTCTACTAAACATTTTCAAAAGCTTTTATCAAATCTACAACTGTTACTTTGTCTTTCCTTAACCTGTCTTATAAGATGAGTCTACATTTCTCATAAATTCAAATTGATCTTCTCTGAGGTCGACTTCTACCAATTTTTTTCCATTCTTCTATAAGTAATTCGTGTTACAATTTTGCAACCATAATTTATTACACTGATTACTCTGCAATATTCACACCATTCTGCGCCTGATTTCTTTGGATTTGGATTCATAAATTCTTCTTGAATTCTGAAAGTAATTCACCTGTCTAACACATCTTGCACAGTGGGTGGAATAGTTTTGTCGTGGTTGGCTCTCCCAGAGACTTCAGCTGCTCTGAGAGGATGTCTACTCCAGGGGCCTAGTTTCAAGTTAGATCTTTCAGAGCTCTGTAAATTCTTCTCACACTGTCGTGTTTCTGACCTTATCATGATCCACTTCGTCTAGCCTTTCTGCAATGTCTTACGGTTTAAAACATAGTTCCAAAATTTATGTCTTACCATTATAAAATCACTCTGGTACTTTCCGGTATCCCATGGTGGCTTCCACATATAAAACATTCTTTCATAGTTCTTAAACCAAGTGTCTGTGACCATTAAATAATGCTCTGTGCAAAATTCTACCAGGCGGCTTCCTCTTTCATTCCTTTTTCCCAGTCCATATTCACCTACTATTTTTCTTCGTTTCCTTTTCCTACTATCGAATTCCAGTCCCCCATCACAAGTTTACCGCTCCCTTAATTGTGTGAATAATCTCCTTTACATCATACATTTCTTCAATCTTCTCATCATCGGCAGAACTAATTGCCATATAAACTTGTACTGCTGTGATGGGTGTTGGCTTCGTATCTAGCTTGTCTGCGATCACACACATTCCTATTTTGTTATTCGTTATTAGACCTGCTTTGCCTCCAACTGAGTTTGTATCTATAACTCTGTACTCATATGACCAGCAGCCCTTTTCATCTTTCCACCGAACGTTAATAATCCCCACTACGTGTAGCTTTTCAAATTTTGTGACTTATCTACCCGATGAAGGAACTTCCATCCACAGAATGCTAGTGGTGTTTTTCCTGATGACATCCTCCTGAGTAGTCTCCGCAGGGATATCCGAATGGGGGACTGTTTTACCTTTGGAATATATTATCGGAGGGGAAACCATCATCATATACAGTAGTGCTCCATGTTCTTGGGTAAAGAAACGACTGTAGTTTCCCCTTGCTTCCAGCCGTTCGCAGTAACTATATGGTAATACAACGTTAGCTGATGTTTCATTGTTACGGGGCCAGCTCAGTCGGTCCTCCGTATAACTACTGAAAAGCTGCTATCCCTCTTCAGAAACCACACGTCTGGTCTCTCCATAGATACCAATGTTCAAATGTTTGTAAAGTCTATGGGACTTAACTACGGGGTCACGAGTCCCTAAACTTACAAACTACTTATGAACTACTTACGAACTAGGAAGGCACAAATATCCATGCGCGAGGAGGGATTCGAATCCCCGACCTTAGTGGCCGTGTAGACCGTGACTGAAGCGCCTCAGTCCCCTCGGCCACCGCGGCCGGCCCAGATATACACCATCACACTGGTTGCAGTACGGTACGGCTGACTATATCGTTGAAACATGACTATGGTTCATGAGGTGTCACTGCATGTTACCCTTCGAAATTATACCATAGTGCGACACAGTTCACATCATAAAGTTCATGAAAAATTGCATCATCACGTATGAGGTTTGAAATCATTACTTCTAACTATATCCCCAATACATTTCGCAGTGTGTTTCCTAATATTCAGTTGTATGTACTGGTAAGATTGATTATTTTAAGACATATTGTTCAACAGATATGACGTCATAAGGAATGAGCTCATGGCTGACGAATGTCGCCGTCACATGATTTGCGTGAAAAGGAAACTACATGCTGATATCGACAACGGTTATAGAGAGAAGTGGACAATGAGTATGATGAACAGGGGGGAGGAAGAAACTGAGTAACGTAATACACCCAAGCAAGAACGATGGTTAACGATTGTAGTACTGTAATTAAATGAGGAACAACATTTCTTAAAGAAAAGATTGTATTCCATTACCTCGACGTTTGTGCTCTAAGAGCACGGAATGATTTCTGTACATAGTAACCATCTTCAGCGCTGAAGCACAAATATCACGGCTGGTCTTCAATGATATATATAGATCTGAGGCATCTTATGTTATTAAGTGTTATACGACACCTTAAAACGTTATCTAACTCCAAAGATGTACGTTATGAGATGCGTCAGATCTATTTGTCATTTAAGACCAGCCGTGATATTTGTGTTGCAGCACTGAAGATGGTTACTGTACAGGTGAAATCGATTTGGTAAAAATAAAAAGCTAGATTTTACGACAAATGCTGCTCATTTCACTGGTTATAAAGAACAGCGTTTTGTTGAATCCGACTGAGACGACGCAAAGTGGAGAGCCAAGAGGCAATGGTTGTGGAATGAACAAGGAAGCACCACCCGTCTGACTTCCGACTGCGCTGTTGGGAATTTGAAGTTTGTTCTTGTGTTGGTGCGTGTTTTCAATGTAAGTGTGTGTTATTTAGTGTGGTGTAAGTCTGTACTTGTTTCCCCTTGCAGTGGCGTATTTAAGTTTGTACTTATATCTAATAATTATTCCCTAAAATTACGAGTGAGCGTGTGTTTTCGTCTTTTTACAGATATATTGGGTTTTGGATGAGCTGATGAGTGGAAGTTTGTGCATGTTCAAAAAGTTTAATTGATTTTAATGTCAAAAGGAACAACTTCCTGATGTTCTACAAAACTTATTTATGGGTCACAAACCGAATTTCGGCTTCTTAAGCCATCATCAGGTGACAACTGACTGTAGGACACATGTTTTCAAAGATGTTAAGATTTACAAAGATGTTATCAAAGTCAATCGATACTTCACAGGAAAATTCATTGCAAGTACTTATTTATGAAAGTTATTAACATTTATATAAAAATATTATAAGTATGTGTAAAGAATTAAAACTAATATGACTATTTTTGTTGAAAAGAAAGGTTGAAAATAAAACTTATTTCAGTAAAGGTGTAGAGGGGAACTGGATCTGATCATTTAATACTAAACTAGCGTCCTGAGCCAAATGTTTATTGATTTCCAATATTTCCAGTAGCGTCATCTTTCTGCTTTTCTTCAGGCGATGTAGGATCTCACAGTTTACATCATAATCATGGCCTTCTCTGAGCAGATGTTCAGCAAAGGTTGAATCTGTCTTTTTTAACCTCCAGCTTTTCTCATGTTCTGATAATCTGCATGTGTACTACAGTCAGTTGTCACCTGATGATGGCCTAAGAAGCCAAAAGCCGGTTTGTGACCAACAAATAAGTTTTGCAGAACATCAGGAAGTTGTTCGTTTTTGACATTATTATCATGTTCTGTCAAGTACCGACGGAAAAATCAATTAATTTTTTAATTGATTTGTCTTTAGTAAGTGTGTAGATGGAGCGTAGGCCTAATTGTTCCCTGATGTCTGTATTTTTAGTGCATGTCAGCTCCGGTGATGACATGAAAGGCCTTGTTCTGGAGACGTTGGAGTCTGAGGAGATGGGTGTCAGACGCCATGGAATATGCTTCCAAGCTGTACAGGTCGGCCGGACATATCAGTTGTCACCAGAGCAGGACTTTACAGTCGACTGTGATTGAGTCATCCTTGAGGAGGCGATACAGTTGGGAGATTTGTTTTGATGTGTTTATTTCATGTTAATTTTTTGTCTATCTCTAATCCTAAGTATTTAATGGAATCACGCCAAAGAAGATCCTGGCCGCCAATGGTTAGCTGGCGGTCGGGATCTTACACTTGGCCTGGCACTTCGAAGGGTTGATTTTCACCTTCCATATATTACGTCACTGTGTGATATCATCAAGATGTAGTTGGAGATTGCGCTGTATGAACGTAAGATTGCGGCTGCTCCGGTTAATCGCTGTATCGTCCCCATACAGCGCTATCCCTCCCCCAGCTTGTCTGGGAATGTCGTTCGTATAAATTGTGTAAAGGACAGGGCCTAAAACCGAACCTTGTGGTACTTCGGCCGCAATCTGTCGTATCTGGCTGGATCGATCTCCGTTTGCCTCAGTACAAGAAAGGAGTCGATTATCCAGATGATGTGTTCTGGGCACCCTATTTAATCAAGTTTGTATATTACACCATCGTGCCAGACACAGTCAAAAGCCTTTTCTATATCAAGGAATAATGCTCCTGTTTCTCTCCTTCCCAAGGCCTGACAGATGTAGTGGAGAGCACCCTCCAATGACAAGGCGATACCGCAACTAATAACACGCAGACAAGACGAAATACAAGCAAGCAGAGAGCTTCGGGCATCAGGCTGTGGTGGAGAGCCCGCCAGTTGCACGTGAGTCAGTGCTTTGGCAGCGCATTCTGTCAGCGGGGTGTGTGTAGTAACACAGAGTAACATATACAGAGGAGCAGCCCTCCCTAAACGCTCCCCTCGTAGTTCCGTAAGATGCTAGCAGGTGTCAGGCGGATCGCTGGCTTAGGGTGCCTCTCGCACTTCAGAGGGTAGCGTGGAGGGGAGACTAAGGGGACAGCTTGTGCCCCCTGCCACAAGGCTGCGGCTGTGTCCAGCTTGCTGGCGTTTGAGGGGAGGTGGTGGTGGGGAGAGCTGCTACCTGCCGCCTGCTCTGGCCAGATTAAAGGGCTGCTTCTGACCGCAGCGCCATCTTGGGACATCTTACGGAACTGCTGGAAACCCTCCCTCCCCACACCCCTGAGCGTAGGACCGGGCCCTTACGGAGGTTTCCCCTCTGTATATATTTGTCTGTAGTAGTAACCAGAGCCAGGGACGATGCAAGAATGCCTTTCAGACTGAAAGCTTTGCATAAAAAATGCTGTTAGGCTGTGAAACCAAACATTAGGCCAATTGCGAACGCTGACAGCCTACGAAAACTGAAGCATTTTCATCACCTGTATTAGGCGTGATTTCATCGATTGCTGTAAAATCCTTATCTCGCTTATACTCACTTTCTGGGTCTGGTTGCCTCATCAGCAGCACTGACACCGACAGAAGAGCAGGTCCACTTTTGCAGGATGTCCGAAAGAAACCAACCAAGAGTTACCATCTACCTCCTGCTTTGCTGTCAGTCACACTCGTGACTGTTGCACCGCTGAGGCGGTCTACAAGTGCCGCCTTACCGACTGTATGCTGAAACTGCCTCTTGATCCGTAGTCAGTGTCCGTATTGGGTCTTCCGTCTAGACACCATCTCAACAGGGGTGTAAATAATCTATTCCCGCGCGCGAGTGTGTATCTGTGTGAATAAGAGAGAGAGAGAGAGGGGGGGGAGGGAGGGAGGGAGGGAGAGAGTATAATTGTATGATTGATTGAGAGAAACCGGGGAGAGAGAGAAAGATAAAGAGAGAGAGAGAGAGAGATGAAGAGGAAGAATCGAACGAGTTGTATGTGCTCTTAAAACAATCACGATACAAATGAAGAATTCACATCTGTAATAAAACGTATAATCGCTGTACAAACTATGTATTTTGAAGATGAAACATGTGTGTAAGAGCTATAACGAGTGTAGAAAAGGAAATAACTATTTTAACGTGTCATAAACAATGTCCCAATCTCCTATTAATTAATTATTTCAGACCAAGGAATCATTATGTTGATACATGAAAGTCGAAGTACCGATTTCCATATTAATTACATAAGGAGGCCAATGAAAATTATTTAATTGAGGGAAGGTATTTGGTATAGATATTAACAAAACAAAAATCATATAGCCATTAACAGTGGTGAAGGGAAGTAGATGTTATCATACCTAGAACTCTGTAACCTTAAGCATTAAAATCTTCAATAAGTTTAATGATAATAATAATACATGATCATATTATTAGTACCAACTTCTGCCATGCCAACAGATCAGGTGTTGTGGTAGTAGCGACCTAAGAAAGTAACAAACTTTCGTGGAATCGCATTATAGGGACCTTAATGTTCTAATGGTTTATTTGCTGTGACACATATCGCCGTCTATAATGCCATAGCCGCTAGCTCGATGATCTCAGTAGTGGAAATCAAAATATCGTTGTACAGAAGTCTGCAAATGACTTGCGTTCGCGTAATTATTTCGCTTACTTTACTGTAACTGTGTAATCATTTCTCGGCGAAACAGGAAATGGATAGAGAAAAGGAGTTGGAGATTGACAGAGGGAGGAGATGGTAAGTCGGTGGACGGAGTGCTTTTCTTCAAAGGAAGAAATTTAGTTCGTCATCTGGCTGTACAATAAACAGTAACCTTCTAGGAAAACATCTTTCTGTTACTTTCCTTTTCATCCAAGCCAGAAACGCAAGGCAGGGTACTGACCAGAATGATGTATTTTCTCGGCGAGCCTGTGTTCGCAAGAATTCCTTAATTTCCCCCCTCCCCCGTTGTTTTCCTATCAGACTGAAATTATTTTTATCTATTTATTTGTAAATGGACAGCGGTCTCAGAATCCCGCAATTCTTAGAGAGACTAGATTAACAATATTGAGGGCCGCGATGGAGTGACCGAGTGTTCTAAGGACGCCTAGCTGCGGAGCGCGCGGTGGCTCGCCGTCGGAGGTTCGAGTCGTCCCTCGGGAATGTGTGTGTGTGTGTGTGTGTTTGTGTGATGTTGGTAGTTACATTAACGCAGTCTAAGTAGTTTGTAAGCCTAGCGACTGATAACCGCAACAGTTAATTCCCTTAGATTTACAAACATTCAACATTGTTGAACAATACTTAAATCTGTGAGACTTTTCAGAATTAGTTACTAGTTCAGGCATTAAAACCCATTTTACACGAGCGACTTTCTTGTCTCGCTTGACTACTCGAATTGAATGTGTTCACTGCAGCGCCCCTGGTGGTTCCGTGATTCAATTGTTTTTCGTGATCCTTTGCGTTTACACGGTAACTTCGAAATTTGTGGGTGCGCTGTCTGCTGTGCGGTCTTCCTGCTGTGGTTGTCGTCGTAATACTTTGCGTGCTGATTTGCGTTTTAATCACAACCTTTTATCCAACACGGCGAAATGGACGAAATTCTTGTGGTATTGGCTGCAGCAACGGCTGTAATCGCCGCCGCTTTGGAGGAAGGCAAAAAGAAAGTGCGCAGAAGCAGGAAGAGAAGCGTTTGGATGCAGAACACCCACTTTTTTCGCTCTGACGCATTTTTTTTTTAATTTTTTTTTATTTTTTTTTTTTTTTTATTTTTTTTCCCACGCCGTAATGTGACCGCAGAGTGCAACTTTAGTTTTACAATCTTCAAATGTTCACATGTTTGTAGAGCTTATGGGACTTAACTACGGGGTCATCAATCCCTAAACTTACAAATTACTTATGAACTAGATAATACTAAGAACGGCACAAATATCCATGCCCGAGGGGGGATTCGAACCCCAGCCCGTAGTGGCAGTGCAGACCGTAACCGGCGCGCCGCACTCCGCTCGGCCACCGCGGCTGGCTGACTTATCTTCAGCTGTAACTTTCGCTCAAACTGCTGATACTTTGTAACTAATTTGAGCATTTTTTCCGTGCATTCTCGAAAATATATGATGTTTTCAATGAGTATCTGTAGTCACCGTAACACACAAATATCACAAATAATACTAGATGCGGTTAAAATTACCTTGTTGTGATATAAATTATGTTCTATTTCCACGAGGGCTCTCTCTTCTTCATAAACCGAAATAACAGCCTTAACGCTTTCTTTCGTCCACTCCATTTCTACAAAAAAATAAAAAGTAATCCACAATAAACATGTTTTTTATTCCAGAATGAATCTTTCACTCTACAGCGGAGTGTGCGCTGATATGAAACTTCCTGGCAGATTAAAATTGTGTGCCGGAACCGGGACTCAAACCTGGGACCTTTGCCTTTCGCGGGCAAGCGCACTACCGACTGTGCTATCCCGACACGACTCACGATGCCGCCTCACAACTTTACTTCCGCCAGTACCTCGCCTCCTACTTTCCAAACTTCACAGAAGCTCTCCTGCGAACCATGCAAAACTAGCACTCGTGGAAGAAAGGATATAGTGGAGACATGGCTTAGGCACAGCCTAACGGATGTTTCCAGAATTAAACATTCATTCTGCAGCGGAGTGTGCGCTGATATGAAAATTCCTGGCAGATTAAAATTCTTAATCTTAATCTGCCAGGAAGTTTCATATCAGCGCACACTCCGCTGCAGAGTGAAAGATTCATTCTGGAAACATCCCTTAGACTGTGGCTAGGCCATGTCTCCACCATATCCTTTCTTCCAGGAGTGCTAGTCTTGCATGGTTCGCAGGAGACCTTCTGTGAAGTTTGGAAAGTAGGAGGCGAGATACTGGCGGAAGTAAAGTTGTGAGGCGGCATCGTGAGTCGTGTCGGGATAGCAGAGTCGGTAGTACGCTTGCCTGCGAAAGGCAAAGGTCCCAGCTTCGAGTTCCGGTTCCGGCACACAATTTTAATCTGCCAGGAAGTTTCATATCAGCGCACACTCCGCTGCAGAGTGAAAGATTCATTCTGGAAACATCCCTTAGGCTATGGCTAAGCCATGTTTCCACCATATCGTTTCTTCCAGGAGTGCTCGTTTTGCATGGTTCGCAGGAGAGCTTCTGTGACTTTGGAAAGTAGGAGGCGAGGTACTGGCGGAAGTAAAGTTGTGAGGCGGCATCGTGAGTCGTGTCGGGAGAGCACAGTCGGTATTGCGCTTGCCCGTGAAAGGCAAAGGTTCCAGGTTCGAGTCCCGGTTCCGGCACACAATTTTAATCTGCCAGGAAGTTTCATGCTATTTATTATTTTGATGGGGAACGTGAAGTAAAAATGCCAGTGATGGCTCACTACGGTTTTATTCCGTTCTATACTACTTACACTTGCCTTCGTTGTGTACAAAACAGTACTTCGCGTCTTCAGATGGGCAATGCAGCCGCTGCTACTACGCATGCGCCGTGTTCACCGCACTCGAAAATTCAGAACTCCGCTCTCGGCACAATCGAAAGATTATTGACGTCATAGTCGCACCTGCGCCGTGGTTGGATCGTGATTTACACGACGGCAGAAAAGCCGTCCACGCTTCGAGTAGTCAATTTTCGAAAGAAAGTGGATCGTGTAAAAGGGGCTTAACACGTTGACGGCCGCGATGACGTCAGAGCCGCTCCAGAGCCGCCTGCTGTGGCCCCCGCGGCCACACGGCAGACATCGTGTTAATTCCAGTGCTAGATAGGATTCCACCCGTGTTCAAGATCCAGTTTACGCCTGCGCCGTGTGTTGAACACACAATTCTCCGAAACAAGCGCTACGCAGCGGTAACGGAAGTGCGCCGACTCTTCGCGACTCAGGTGTCCTTGACGCGTCAGTCAGTTAAACGCCTCTTCATCAAACAGAACTGTTGAGTCAGCAGTGTCACATGCTAGCGTGTGCGCCCTCTCGTTGTTCTGCAAAGCTCTACCTGCTATGGTAGAGTAGCTTGTCTTTTTAGTGCCGCATATCGATTTATTTGATAAAATAATGTAATATATTTCTAACATTTTTGACACTCAATATTGCCAAATTTCTGCCCGTTTGCTCCTTCATTACTAAATTAGTTTTATTGCTTAGCCTCTTGGATATCCTAGGAAGCATCTTATGTATTAAAATAATCTACGAAAACTAACGTCAGTAGGCCAGACCAAACTACCCAGCTCATTTCATAATTTTTGTTTTAAACGAAAGGTATTCATCCACAAATTTCTCATCAAGTATCAGAATTAACATAACTCTCGCCTTCCTTTTTCTATACTCAAACGCGATTTCCTTCTGTACATTTCTTATGGGGATATCCTTGCTGTAAACTAAAGTCAGTCAGTCAGGCCGTTCTATCCGATCGATTTCCTCCATTTTTGCTTTAAACGAAAGGTATTTATTCACATATTTGTCATCAAGTATCACAATTAAGTCTTTCCATCTTTTATTTTTATACACGGTATCCATCTGTCCTTGCATTGAATATTTTAATCGGTTTGTTTTACGATATCTTAGGTTCTAATTAAATGTACGCAGTTCTTTTTGACCTAACAACACTCAGCGGATCAAGCTCTTTCATTTGCGCTTTTAAACTCTTGCATTGATTGATTTTGAAAAAATCTATGCGTGAACATTCAACTTCCATTCTTTCCCACCTATTTTGTCATTCCACTAACGGTGCGAAGTGTTCGCACGAGTCCTCTAGATACACATTAACGTCCTCCCATCGTACACAGGCTAATGACGATATGAAGAGCAAAAGTTAGAGAAAT
This sequence comes from Locusta migratoria, assembly GCA_026315105.1. NCBI lineage: Eukaryota > Metazoa > Arthropoda > Insecta > Orthoptera > Acrididae > Locusta > Locusta migratoria. The sequence goes on from CM048749.1 coordinate 363,526,516, forward strand.
GGTTAAACCATTATAAAGTTCACTGCAGCTGTAGATTCCTGAAATTAACGTGCAGTATCACAAAATTTACATTCGCACAAATAAAAGCAGGCCTATGACTTTCGCTGTGTTCAATTTTACATTGTTGCTCATTCAAAAGACGAAAAGGTAATTTCTAATAGAAAATACTAGTGAAACTAATGATTCGACAGAGAAACGAATTCCAATATGTGGAAATGCTACAAACGTCTGATTGCCTTACAAATTAATGTGCTAAATATTTTACTTTAAAACATGTAATCGAGAAACACTTTTAAACTGTTTGAAATTGTATGTAAAGCGTTTTGGAACTCACAAAGTGTTCTCATTATCTGACACTGGCTGACTATAGGGTTACTTGCGTTCCATTTTGAGCAAATATTTGTTATCCACACATCTCAGAGTTGCTGTCGCCATATCTTCTGAATTATATGTTGTACCATGATATATTTTTCCAGTTGATTCAGTGATGAATGTTAATAATATATGCAAAATACCTAAGAGCAAAAAATTAATGCTTTCCGTCTTAGGCTGAAGTTATATTGCATGCCAACGTAAGGAGAAGGCTGTTTTCAACACGTCATATCTTCTGAAATATTTGCTACACATTGGTATACTCGTAATCCTGCAGGCGCATTTTTTTATACGCTGCTGGTAATTTGGAAAAAAAAACTTTTTTTGCGTTCAGTTAGAGTGATTCTTTGAGGTTGTTTTGTTGGAGCTGGTGCTGGAAACGGAGCGGTTGTTCCGGAGGTAGAGATTTCGCCCCATTTCATTCTGAGCCTCCGGCTACCTCCAGTTGGACATGTCGAACCGAGCAGACGCCAGTTTGGAGATGAATCTTGCCTTATTTGTTTGATTTGGCAGTGTATTTTGCGTATCATGAAAAGGTGCTGTTTCCCAGCATCAATTACATGAATATAAACATCGATCGAAGTTTTCTAATATGAATTTGTAATAATAAAAGTTGTATAAAACTACAGTTATTGATAAAAGTTTTACGATGGCCTTATAAGACCCACAAAGTATAAAAAATTAAAAAGCATCAAAAGTCATGCAGCAGAGCTTGGTTTGTAACGTTTTAGAGTGTCTAGTTGAAGGTCCTGTGGTCGGTTTTCAACATGTGCGAACATTTTATTTCTCCGTAATTGTTCAAAATTTATTTTTCTTTCATACTTCTACTACAAAAGTTTATTACTATTATTGTTTGATGTAATACATTTGTACATGTCATATTTTTTATCAACTGGTTTCTTATAGCTTTCTGTCAAAAACTCTCGAATCGGTTAATGTACACACAGTATCTCTTGTTTTGTGATATCAATTTGTAGTGAACATTGTAATGTGAGTAATGTGATCATCGCGTAACTGGAGACAAGCGTCTATACATAACAGTATTAAAACCGAAAGTATCACATTGCAAGCTAGTGTAGACCTGTTACGTCCTCGAATAGTCTGTCCACAACTATCATTCAAAACCTGTATATAAGCGGCAAAAAAGGAGCAGTGTTAGCATTCTGTTTTATAATCGTTTTTTGTTGCTTTGCTTGTGGAAGATTTGCAGCTACCTCTGCATGTATTCCACAATTACGAATGATTACATTGTGGAAATAATGAAATGTGTCAAGGTTGAAGGTATTGTATATTTTCTTTTTACTGACACTTCCTTTACCATTATTAACCACTTTCATATTATTTTCCCCTTGTTACTGTAGGAATCTTTATGAAATCTTTTTAAATAGTCTTGCGTCTGCTGGAGTTATACTTCAGAAGTGTTGGTGGCACGCACATTGTACACTTACTTTCGTAATATACTGTATAATGATTAAAAACTACATGGAAGATACCGTCAAATGCTTCAGTTACGGAATGTTATCTTCATGTTACTCCTAACGGAGGTTGGCAGTCCACGTCTGAACGTGACGATCAACATGGAAAGCATCTTCTGGCGTGCAAACTGCACCATCTCCTAACGATCTTCAGCCACGAATTCCTTCGTCTTAAACAAACCTCCTCACTTTTCTTGTCAATTCAATCATCAGTTGTGATATCTGGTATCTCTCACCTCTTATAATGTGACCTAGTTTTCCTTTTATGTTATGGATAAGTGTTTTCTTTTTTTCTTTTCTTCCTTTCCTTTTTCATCAGATGAAGGACTTCTTCATTTGAAATCTCCACCAGACAAGGCATGCGTAAGAGACGGCGATACAGATAGATTTCGCTAGTATCAGTTGTTCTTCTGAATATTATACAAAGGTCCTGCTTTAGCATGGGGAAAATACATCAACGAATAGAGCGCATTCTCAATTTCAGACCACGATTAGAGTTTATGAAAAATATTTACTGCGAAAAAATTACATACTGGGCTGATGTATACTAGATCTGTCTCTGGCAGGGTTGATCGGATACTTTCTTTAGAGAGGATTTGTATGGTGAACAAAAATTACGTGCTATACTAATTTACGAATCATGTGGCGTATTAAGCCAGTCTTCGTCAATCGTACTCCATCTTGCATCTTGGCATTTCTATCATGAAACAAGTGCTATTTTCAGACTAACAGAATTTACATAATATCTTAACAACCTTTCCTTACATTTTATTTCTGAAGCGGAGTGAAAGTTTCATTCTGGAAACATCCCTTAGGCTGTGGCTAAGCCATGTCTCCACTATATCCTTTCTTCCAGGAGTGCTAGTCTTGCATGGTTCGCAGGAGAGTTTCTGTGAATTTTGGAAAGTAGGAGGCGAGGTACTGGCGGAAGTAAAGTTGTGAGGCGGAATCGTAAGTCGTGTGGGGATAGCACAGTCGGTAGTGCGCTTGCCCGCGAAAGGCAAAGGTCCCAGGTTCGAGTCCCGGTTCCGGCACACAATTTTAAACTGCCAGGAAGTTTCTCTATAAAAGTTCATTGGCACTGGCTTAATTTTCAAAATAAAAATGTTTGTAAAGCTTATGGGAGTTAACAGCGGGGTCATCAGTCCCTAAACGTACAAACTACTTGTGAACTAGCTTATACTAAAGACAGCAGAAACATTCATGACCGAGGGGGGATTCGAATCCCCGACGGGGAATGGCCTCACGCATCGGAGCACAGCGCCTCAATGCACTCGGCCATTCCACCGCGGCGCTTTAATTTTGTCATTCAGTGTGTACTACCCACATTTTCTGCTGTAAATGAAAATTTCCAACTCTTCAAAGAGAGTAATTATTTTTACTTCGTTTACTTACTAAACAATACATCCTAGAGCTTACATTAATATATATGTTGCCATTACTCTGCTACGTTATTTCGTTCAGGAGTATATTGTATTTTAATGGTACACGACATGTTTTTCAGACCTCGTAAGAAGAATGTTGCAATCTTTCGTCGTTTCTGACGTACACACGTAGCGTCAGATTAGTCGCGTATTTCGCTGGAATTTCACAACACCCAGAACGGCGTTTCTTAGCATGGGCGTTGCCGAGAAACAAGCACCAGACGTTATATCACCGCAGTCTGTCTTTGTTCTGTTGGCGTAACCCATCCTTATATAACAGAACAGCGCTAATGAAGTCAATTTTATGCCTGGAACGAAGGCTCGTCATCAGAAAACAGCCTATCAAAATCGTATAGTGTCACGTGCATAACATTTATCCGTTCATATTGCCCATGGCTTAACCTGATGCTGAACGACTTTTGAACTTTCGACTAAACTATTTCGAGAGAGTAAGTGGACATCGGGGAAATAGCGACGAAATACACAATTCCGATACTATCTTTGCTTCCGAAAGGACGCCTTTGACCTGTAAGACACGGAACCACATGAAACCATGCTTACAAGGGAAAGTTCCCATCGAACAGCAGAGATTAGCCTGCTTAGCCATAAAAGGCGGAATTAGCAGCACACCAACTGCTGGGATGGAAAGCATGCTGGATATGCCCCCATTACACCTTTGGGTCAAGATGGAGGCAGCGGCTGGTGCATACAGACTCAAATCTGGCAAAAACTGGAACTCTTTGGGATATCCAGAATCACACACTAAAATAGTGAGTGAGGTAAATATAGGAAAGGTTGGGAAAATGCCAGCCGACTATATTATAACCACTACTGCTTCAACAAGCCTTTCAATATAACAATTTGAAGTAGGGAGCAATGGGAGAAATTAGTTCGACACCGTACGGGGGATATTGTCTGGTTCACTGACGGATCAAAATCCGACCAAGGTGTTGGGGCCGGGGTATATGGGGTGCAGCCAAGGCTGGAAGGCGTCATCTCTCTAGGAAAACTGGCCTCAGTATTCCAGGCCGAAATCACTGCCATCAGGGTGTGCGTGGAGGAGAATTTGCGTAGGTCCTACAAAGATCTATATCTATATCTATTCAGACAGCCAGGCAGCCCTGAGATCACTGGCAGCTCCTGCAACAAGGTCTAAAATTGTTGCAGAATGTCACAGGGTTCTGGTGGAGCTAGGGGAAAGCAATAGAGTAAACCTATTGTGGGTCCCTGGCCACTCGGGGATCAGTGGCAACGAACATGCCGACAGATTAGCCAGGATGGGGGCAGAGACTCCATTTATTGGACCGCAACCTGTCCTGACAATCACCAAGGCAATGATCAAATTGGAGCTACGTAACTGGCTCAGAAGACAGCACGTAGAATGTTGGACCAAAGTCCATCATCAAAAACATGGCAAGGTAATGATGCCAAAGCCATGTTTTAAAAGAAGCTCTGCAATCCTGGGCCTGAACAGGAGAGAGATTAGACTCATGGTTGGATTGCTGACAGGCCATGGGAATTTCAAAAAAACACCTACGTACAATGGGAATAACAGAAGAGGACCCTAAATGTAGGATTTGTGATGACGGTGATGAAACTGCATCACATCTAATCTTCGAATGCATTGCATTGGAGAATAAAAGGCACAGAACATTTGGAACAACAAGACCCGAAGAAATTGTATCTAATAAAGAACTGGTAAAGGGACTCCTTGCAATGTTCAAGGGCATTGGTTGGCTTTACTAGACATACAGGGAGCGATACCGCACAATAAACTTATTTTCGGTGCTGGCAGTGGTGGGTTGGACCAAGACTGTTTTGGCTTCCCTGAAAAAATCAAATCAAATCAAATCAAATCAATCCCATCGAACACCCCTCATATTTGGAGGAGAGATGACGCAGAAGACAGCTTATCAAAATCAAGTACGAAAACATAAAGAAGTTGTTTAGAACTGTGAAATAAAAAATAAAAATAGAAACAATTATTGGACGAAGTGCTAGATATGCAACATCGAGCATTGCGCTAAAGCCGTGGTTCTATAGTGATGGTGATGGACTGCAATGCTGGAGGTCCGTGTTCAGGCCTCCTTCAGTCTATGTATTTTTACTTTTTGTTTTCCACATAATTATCAACTGTCTGTTCAGTTATTTACATCTCCATTCTGTTTTGTAGCCTTTGAAATTGTCATGTTATACGTAAGTCATGTGGCAAGTATATATTTGCGTCGGAAGTAAATGTGATAGAGCAGACGAGACGTCTCGCAGAAATGAAAGCAACAAATAATAATCAGCTACGCTCTCGGAAATTCCAGGACGTGTTCTGATTAGTTTCGATATATGCAGAATTCGTTTGTGTACATGTCAAAAACTTCAGAAACGATAAAACATATGTTTTGACAGTGCACAGGGAAATGTGTGTGACTTGTGAAAACGTTGTCTTGATCTTTTGCAGCTATGTGACAAATTATTATGTTTTCTTCATTTCTTTGGTAGTCATCACATTTATACGTAAATAAGTATTGGGCTTTGTAGCTACTGCAATATGAATTAGGTCCAGGTCCAGGTTGTTTACTGGATCTTCGGAAGAAGAATTCCAAAATGAATGAGTATATACCCATTTTATTAGATCTTGAAGAAATGCACGTAAAATTTTAACAGTTTCAACCGGTGTAGATTATATTTTAAAAAGTAAAATAAAATACTTCCCATGTCAGTTTGTGATATGTATATCATTTAATTCGGAAAATTGCAAATTTTATAATGTGAAAAAGAAATTTCCATTCTAACTCCCTTTAAATACACCGGTAAGCGTTTCCGATCCTATGACGCACATACTTTCACAAATGTACGGTATGATGAGTCGTGTTTTCCAGTGGGGGATTCGGCTGTCGTCGCCTCATCAAATGCTCTCATTGAAATGCCACTACCTTTCGAAAACTTGTGCGTTACGGACTTGACACCACAACACAGACTCACAACTGAATACATTGAACATCAATGTCAAAGACCGAAAGAAGATAATTTGTGAAAAACAAATAATAAACATATACAGCACAACGGAATGTTGAACTTGTATCTCCAGCCTCGTAGTCCAACACCGTGACCACAGAATCAAGACTTCCTCGTTTGAGCAGTCAGTGTTTACGTTTTCTCCTTGTCTGACTGTTCCTCACAACTTCTCCCGGTTTTCAGCCTCTATCTGTGTTCAATTTTTAACGGGTGGCCCACTGAGCCAATTTGACACTAAAGCTGAGGGAATGCGATGGAGAGTTTCCCTTGGAAACGTTTTCGTGCGGTTCCAAACGTCCGTATTCGAACATCAAACGACGGATTCAAACATCAAACGACGAAACTATGTTTTAAAGTGAAAACAGACACTTCAAACCATATACGGATACAGGTGCATTCAGTGATGATACTGTCTGAGATTAACATCAGTTCGACAATGGGGGCCTGAGAATGGTAAATTTTATTCGTAAATATTGGCCAGCTACTGCCCCGGCCATACAAATACAGAACGAATAAAAAAGATATTCAAAGGTGTGTCTTGTCAGGTGAGGAGCGTTGTCGTCATTGCTGTAGCTTGGGGAATGATGCCAGAATTATTGTGTCGCAGTTTTAATTTAGATTTTGATTATCATAATCATCTCCATCGTCATCGTTAGAGACTGATATGCCTTTCAGCGTTCAGTATGGAGCATAGTACATCTAATAACATTCCTCCATGATCCCCTATTCAATGCTAACATTGATGCCTCGTCTAATGTTATGCCTTTTACTTCAAAACCATTCTGCACCGAATCTAAGTACTTTCTTCTTGGTCTACCTCGACTCCTCTTACCCTCCGATGCCAAGCTCATGAGTCTCTTAGGTAAAGTGTTATTTTTCATTCATGATTAAACTGAAGTAAGGTAAAGAAGTCCACAATTCGAAGATAGGTTTGAACACCACAGTGCTTCTCTAGGCATGGTCCTGTTTAGAGGTGTATGGCGTTGTCTTCCTCCGACCTTCGAACTGACTACCCAGCCAGTTATAGGGGGGACCTGCAGTTTAACTTGGGTTCCGAACCAAACGGAGGTAACCGTTTCATTACTTCTGAAAAATCTGTCCGGTGGCCGTTTTGAATGCTTGTGAGCATTAAATGAGCCAAGCGGTCGTCCATCTTTTCCTTCCTTACAACGTCGTGAAACACGTTTAAAATGGTCTGCGATCAAATTTCACGTTTAGCCTGTATTACAGTACGCCACTTTAAAAGCATCGGCGCCTTCTTTATTGTCTCCGTTTACGAGCCCCGGTTCTACGCAGAAAAACCGTCTTCCACACCTTTCTTAAGCCGGTATTACACGTTCAAATTTTTGATCAAATCTTTGACATAAAATATCATATCGTAATATATTTTGATGTAAATCTTTGACGTGACGCAAGAAAGGGGTATTACACTTTCGTCATATTTTTGATCATTTTTCAATATGGCTGACAGTAAACACATGTTATCATGCGCTGTCATTGCTACTACGAAAACTGAGTAAGAAGAAAAAAGAGGGCTTACTTGGGTGAAAATGTGGAAATAATTTCGTGTTGCGGGAGCTGCAAGCGGAGGGCGCCATGTCATTTACAAATTACTGGAGAATGGATGGTAAAACGTATCGGTATTTACTAAGTAAAGTGGCTCCACACATTAAAAATCAGTGTATGCACGTGAGAAGACTACATCGGCAGAAGACAGGTTTACAGTGACACAGCAATTTCTTGCTACTGGGGATAAATTTTACTTACGGCTCGGCGGCGTAACATGCTCATGTTGGCAACGAAATGTTCGCTATACGAGAAGGATTAACTTACTGGCCGGACAAGAGTGCATACAAGCACCTGTCAACAACAGAGCAGGAACAAATTCAAATGTTCAAATGTTTGTAGAGCTTATGGGACTTAACCACGGGGTCATCAGTCCCTAAACTTACAAACTATTTATGAACTAGCTAACACTAAGGACGGCACAAATATCCATGCCCGAGGGGGGATTCGAACCCCCGACCGTAGTGGCCATGCAGAGTGTGACTGGCGCGCCGCAGTCCCCTCGGCCACCGCGGCCGGCAGAGCAGGAACAGCATCTATTATTATTCTTGTTATATTGAGAAGAGTGGAGAGCTTAAAAAATCTGCTTCATATACTTCTATTAATTTTGTGGTTGATGTAACACACGAGGCCATTAATCTTCTTCTCAGTATTCTCAGCTGTACACCCTCCTCAATTCTCTTGTACCTTTAGAGTCTGATTAACCCTCTCAGTCCCACATTATGATATCAGCTTTGAAAAAATTAAAATTCAGTGCAGTAAACATCAAAATAGATGTTTTAAAATTTTGGGTCGAACTATTGAGTTTTCTGTCATATTTCATGCACAACACAGACGTTTGTATCGAGGTATTTTATTTACATGGACGTTATTTTGTTCATAGTTAACACTGCCAGATAAATAATGCTAGCATAATCTTCGCCACATCACCAAAGACAAGACAATTCACTGCTGGAATAAAATAAACCACACTCACGCTCACACTCTCAGCAACGTACAGACGGCAACGTAACACAACCTCCTAGACGGACAGATTAATGCCGTACCGAGCGGCAAAATGTCGTACTAGAAGGAAGTGGTTCATCAACAAAAAGGCAACTTTAAGGATTGATAAAAAAATACGGTATAAATCAACTTTTAATACGTTGTCCTGGAACAACACTGACAATGAAATGGTTAATCAGTTCTTATCCAAGGTGTCTGGGATTATACAGTGCTTCGTCTGCTTCAGAAAGTTCGATTAATTTTGTCGAAGACGGCACACACCAAATAAACTTCCACATCATGTTTTCAAATAAGGACGTTTGTTTTCAAATAAGCGCAGTCCAAGAGCTACAGCAATGCTAGCGCTCAAAGTGGTTACATTTCGCATTGCAGTGAACAAAAGACAAACGAATTTTTTATGTTCAAATCAACTGCGAGGCACTAGATATGATCATATTTTTTGACGAAAGCAGAGATATGTCAAAGTTCCCTATTGCACTATCAAATTTTTGTTGTCATGGTCTTCAGTCCGGAGACTGGTTTGATGCGGCTCTCCACACTACTCTATCCTGAGCAAGCCTTTTCATCTCCTCATAAGAACGACAACCCACATCCACTTGAATCTGCTTACTATACGCGGGCCACTACGGTCGCGGGTTCGAATCCCCCCTCGGGCATGGATATTTGTGCCGTCCTAGTTCGTAAGTAGTTCATAAGTAGTTTGTAAGTTTAGGGACTGATGACCCCGTAGTTAAGTCCCATAAGCTGTAAAAACATTTGAACATTTACTATACGCGTCTCTTGGTCTCCGTCTGCGATTTTTACCCCACGCACTTCCCTCCAATGTTAAATTTACGATTCCTCGATGACTAAGAATGTGTCCTACCAAGCGATCCCTTCTTTTAGCCAAGGTATGCCAAAAATTCCTTTTTTCACCAATTCTGTTCAGTACCTCTTCATTTGTTATGCGATCTACCCACCTAATCTCCAGCATTCTTCTGTAGCACCACATTTCAAAGGCCTCTATTCTCTTCCTGTAGCCGGCCGTGGTGGCCGAGGGGACTGAGGCGCTCCAGTCACGGTCTGCACGGCCACTAAGGTCGGGGGTTTTAATCCCCCCCTCGGGCATGGATATTTGTGCCGCCCTAGTTCGTAAGTAGTTTGTAAGTTTAGGGACTGATGACCCCGTAGTTAAGTCCCCTAAACTATACAAACAAACTCTTCCTGTTCGCACTGCTTATCGTCCATGTTTCACTCCCATACAAGGCAACACTCCACACAAATGCCTTCAGAAAAGACTTCCTTACACTTAAATTAATATTAGATGTTAGCAAATTTCCCTTTTTCAAAAATGCTTTTCTTCCCATTGCCATTCTGCATTTTATATCCTCTGTACTACGACCATCGCTTGTTATTTTACTACCCAAGTAACAAAAGTCATCTACCACCTTCATTATTTCGTTACCTAATCTAATTCCTTCAGCATCGCCTTATTTTCTAAGACCGCATTGCATTATTTTTGTTTTGCTCTTGTTAATGTTCATTTTATACGCTCTCTTCAACACACTGTCCATTCCATTCAACTGCTCTTCCAGGTCCTTTGCTGTCTCTGACAGAATTACAATGTCATCAGCAAAGCGCAATGTTTTTATATCTTCCCCCTGAACCTTAATCCCTATACCAAATTTTTCCTTGCTTTCCTTCACCGCCTTCTCGATGTACAAATTGAATAACATCGGAGAAAGGCGACAACCCTGTCTTACTCCCTTCCCAACTAATGCTTTCCTTTCATGTCCTTCGAGTCCAATAACTGCGGTCTGGCTTTTGTACAAGTTGTAAATAACTCTCCTTTCCCTATATTTTACCCCTGCTGACTTCAGAATTTGAAAGAGTATATTCCAGTTAACATTGTCAAATGCTTTCTCCAAATCTACAAAAGCTAAAAATGTAGGTTTGCCTTTCCTTAATCAGTCTTCTAAGATAAGACGTAAAGTGAGTATTGCCTCCCAGGTTCCTCCTGAATCCAAACTGATCTTTCCCGAGGTCAGCTTCTGCCAGCTTTTCTATTCTCTTGTAGATAATTCGTGTTAAAATTTGGAACCATGACTTATCAAACTGATGGTTCCGTAATTTTCACACCTGTCTGCGCCTGATTTCTTTGGAATGGGGATTATTACATATTCTTAAAGTCTGAGGGTATTTCGCCAGTCTCATACATCCTACACACCAGTTCAAATAGTCTTTTCATGGCTGGCTCTCCCAGAGACTTTAGTAGCTCTGAGGGTATGTCATCTACTCCTGGGCCTTGTTACGACCTAGGTCTTTCAAGGCTCTGTCAAATTCATCTCTCAGTATAGTATCTCCCATTTCATCTACTTCCTCTTCCCTTCCTACAACATCGTCTCTAAGTTCGTTTCCTTTGTAGAGCTGCTCTATGTACTCTTTCCACCTTTCAGCTTTCCCTCCTTTGCTGAGAACTGGTTTCCCACCTGAGTTCTTAATATTCGTAGAATTGCTTTTCTTGTCCCCAAATGTCTCTTTTATTTTCCTGTAGGCGGTACCTACTTTTCCCCTTCTTATACATTCTTCTACAGATTTGCATTTGGCGTCTAGCCACTCCTGCTTAGCCATTTTGCACGTCCTGTCAATCTCATTTTTAGTCGTCTGTACTCCATTTTGCCTGTTTCATTTACTGCATTTTTATATTTTCTCCTTTCATCAATTAAATTTAGTATTTCCTGTGATATCAAAGGTTTTTTTGTAGGTCTTGCCTTTCTATCTATTTTGTCCTCTGCTGCCTTCACTATTTCATCTCTCAATGCTACCCATTCCTCTTCTACTGTTTTATTTCCCCCTGTTTCTGTCAATTTTTGCCTAAATCTTACTCTGAAATTCTCCAGAACTTCACTTTCCTTCAATTTATCCAGGTCCCATCTCCTTATTTTCCTACCTTTCTGCAGTTTTTTCAGTTTCAGCCTACAGTTCATGACTAACAAGTTATGGTCTGAGTCTATATCTGCCCTGGGTATGTCTTACACTGTAGAACCTGGTTCTGAAATCTATGTCTTACCATTATAAAATCTATCTGGTATCTTCCGGTGTCTCCTGGTCTCTTCCACGTATACAATCTTCTTTTGTGATTCTTAAACCACGTGTTTGTTACGATTGAATCATGTTCCGTGCAAAATTCTACCAGGGGACTTACTCTTTCATTCCTTCTGCCCAGTCCATATTCACCTACTATTTTTCCTTCTCTTCCTTTTCCTACTACCGAATTCCAGTCTCCCATCACAATTAAGTTTTCCTCTCCCTTAACTGTCTGAATAATTTCCTTTAGCTCCTCATATATTTCTTCGATCTCCTCATCATCGGCAGAACTAGTTGGCATAAAAACCTGTGCTACTGTTGTTGGTATTGGCTTCGTATCTATCTTGACAATGATAATGCGATCACTGTGCTGCTCATATTAATTTACCCGCATTCCTATTTTCTTATTCATTATCAATCCTACTCCTGTGATACCCCCAACTGATTTTGTATTTATAATCCTGTACTCACCTGACCAGAAATCCTGTTCATCCTGCCACCGAACTTCACTAATCCCCACTATATCTAACTTCAATCTATCCATTTCCCTTTTTAAATTTTCTAATTTTCCTACCCGATTAAGGGATCCAACATTCCACGCTTCGATCTATAGAATGCCAGTATTGTCTTTCCTGATGACAACATCCTCCTGAGTAGTCCCCGCCCCGAGATCCGAATGGGGGACTATTTTACCTCCGGAATATTTTACCCGAGAGGATGCCATCATCATATTTCCATACAGTAGAGCTGGATGTCCTCGGGAAAAGTAACGACTGTAGTTTCCCCTTGCTTTCAGCCGTTCGCAGTAACTGTGTGGCAAAGCCACATTAGCTGATGTTACAAGGCCAGCTCAGTCAATCATCCACACTGTTGCCCCTGTAACTATTAAAAAGGCTGCTGCCCCTCTTCAGGAATCACACGTTTGTCTGGCCTCTCCACAGGTACCCCACTGCTGTGGTTGCACCTACGGTACGGCTATCTGTATCGTTGAGGCACGCAAGCCACCCCACCTCGGCAATGTCTGTGGTTCATTGGGGTGGATCAATTTTTTATAATGTATACATTTTTGACAAAGAAATATGACCTTGTAATACCGGCCTTAGCAATTTCTATCAGTGCTACCAGCTCAAATAATTTTCTCGTTACAAGCCTACTGAAATTCTGCCCTATTCCTGTACAATATAATTTACAAGATGGCCTACTATAAATATTAATGATATAATGTATAGGCTAAATAAATAACTTAAATAAGTATATTGCGCACACTTCTAGCTAGGCCATTTAACGGTTACTAACGCCAACGACAGTGATATTGGAAAGTTCGTAAGGTCGCTGTTAACATTTTAGTATAATATGATGCAACAGGTACATTGTTCTTATAGGTGTACAATTCGATATAGGTACAATTCCGATAAACATAAGTTTTCGCGCCATTTGTAACTCTGGCAGTGTCTTGTGTGACGTTGTAATGTAGCATGTTTCTACAGCTCCTCCGGTCGTTTCCAAGAATACACCACTTTGTGCTAAGAACATTTACAGTTTTTCTGTTAAGAGGTAAGAGAAGTTACTTAGTCTAAAGCGCTCTTAAAAATTTTTCTAGTAAAGGCTGACTGGATTCGCTGCCAAAAATGCAATGTTTGGTACCACGAAGTATGCGTTGGCGCCTGACAGAAAAAGTGCTTTTCATGTGGAAGATGCCTGTAATCAAAATTGTACCAGGAAGTCATCACAAATGTACTTAGTGTGGCACATTTTCGATCGATTTTCCTCAATTCTGAAACCTTTTTCTGTGTTTATATCAACATTTGTAATTGTCTAATATTTATGTTACATATTCATTAAACATCCAAGAACAAGTGCCATGGTTAAAATTAATTCTTTTCTCATTATATTTCCAGTTACAATAACATTTGTCCGAAATGATCGAAATTGTACTTTTTTTATTTTATTTGTTTTTTTTAATGGGACTTAACTACGGGGTCATCAGTCCCTAAACTTACAAACTACTTATGAACTAACTAAGACTAAGGACGGCACAAATATCCATGCCCGAGGGGGGATTCAAACCCCCGACCGTAGTGGCCGTGCAGACCGTGACTGGAGCGCCTCAGTCCCCTCGGCCACCGCGGCCGGCGAAATTGTACCACCTTACTTTACGGGACTTGATATTGTGAAACTGTAAGGAGTTGATCCGCGCTGGGCTTTTATCAATTTTAAATGTGACAAGTAACTTAATATGTCTTCATTTAATATCGCGTACCGCTGACTCCTATGTTCCCTTTCCTTCTTTGGTACTGAAAACTCAGTTTTACCTGTCATTATTTATGGGGCCTTATATTTTTAACATTATTATATCCAAATCAAACATGCCATACTGACTGCATGTTTTAATGAATCGTTTTACTAATATACTGTTATCATCTTGTGTCTCTATTAGTCGTTTACTACATAATTCAGTTCATATGATACCTTAACCCCATTAAAAAGAAAATTGTATAAAGGTAAATAACAAAGAACCAAAGTAGTACTTATTTATATCTTGTAATGCTCCAACATCTTGCTAATAATCGTCATTGAAAGTATATTGGTATTGGTACTGGTGTGCTAAATGACATATCCTATTTAAAAAATGTTAGGGTGAATCAGCAACAATTGAAAAATTTTGAGTTTTTTCTCACTAATTTCTTAAATGAATATAAAGTACCGCCCCGGTGGAATGGTCGAGACATCTAAGGCGCCTTGCTGCGGAGCGTGCGTTTGCTCCGCGTCGGAGATTCGAATCCTCCCACAGGGATGGGTGTGTATGTGTGTTGTCCTTAGGCTAGTTTAAATTAGTTTATCTTGTCTGTAAGGAAAGGGACTGCTAACCACAGCGTTTAAGCCCCACAGATTTACAAACATAAGAATTTGAACATAAAGCACCGTTGTCCTCCACGGCAATCCACATTTCATGACAGAAAATCTGAATTTCAGAATGTCAGACGATCTACGAGGTTCACTGTTTCACAAATCACTAATTCCAATTTTCTCTATACCAAAGTTTTGTAATATTGGAGTACCGTATTCATTTTTTACAAGTCTGACAATTATGGTTTTTTAACATTAGGTTCTGTACATTTTACAATACCCTGACCATTACAATTACTGTTCTGTACGGATTTTCATGAAAATATTTCTTACAACCATTGATTAATAACCACTGATCCTTGATTATCTAGTTTCATGTTACCAGAGGAACATGAGACTCTCTGTTCCTTTTTACTAATTACTTGTACCCAAGGCGTACCTATCTTTAACTATCTTTAACATAAATGTTTTAAAATTATATTATATACTTACATTGTACTATGTCGTTATGTGTATTACTGTATTTCTGTATGACCATGTGACTCATAGACTTTTGTTAATTTTAATGTAGGGCCTGAAGATGCTGAAATGGCTACCCAAAACTTTACTTATATATGCAGCTGAAACCCCGTCCATTGACAACGTGGACGCAATTCAACACCTAGTATGTCCGAGTGGCGTAGTGGACAACCCAACTGCCTAGTAGACAGGAGACCCGGCTTGGAATCCAGGCCCGGTTCAGATTTTAAACCTGCCCACTAGCAGTTAATGACCTAAATTTCTGTCGTAACGAGGACTAGCACTAGTGAAAATGACAGTGGGTGACCAAGTGATGAGATGTCCTTCACTTTGGTGTGGGGCAAGGCGTTATAGTTTTTTGAGGAATGGGTAAAATTTGAGAGATGAAATAGTGAAGGTAGCAGAGGACAAAATAGGTAGGAAGGAAAGACCTACAAAAAATCCTTGGATATCACAGGAGATACTAAATTTAATAAATGAAAGGAGAAAATATAAAAATGCAGTAAATGAAACAGGCAAAATGGAGTACAGACGACTAAGAAATGAGATTGACAGGAAGTGCAAAATGGCTAAGCAGGAGTGGCTAGAAGGCAAATGCAAGGATGTAGAAGAATGTATAAATAGGGGAAAAATAGATACAGCCTACAGGAAAATAAAAGAAACATTTGGAGATAAGAAAAACAGCTCTATGAATATCAAGGACACTGATGGAAAACCAGTTCTCAGCAAAGAAGGGAAAGCTGAAAGGTGGAAAGAGTATATAGAGGGGCTCTACAAAAAATGAACTTCGAGACAATATTGTAGGAAGGGAAGAGGATGTAGATGAAAATGAAATAGGAGATACTATACTGAGAGATGAATTTGACAGAGCACTGAAAGACCTAAGTCGAAACAAGGCCTCTGGATTAGATGATATTCCCTCAGAGCTACTGAAGTCTCTGGCAGAACCAGCCATGACAAAATTGTTTCACCTGGTGTGTAAGATGTATGAGACAGGTGAAGTACCCTCAGACTTTAAGAAAAATGTTATAATCCCCATCCCTAAGAAAGCAGGTGCAGTCAGGTGTGAAAACTACAGAACCATCAGTTTAATAAGTCATGGCTGCAAAATATTAACGCGAATTATATACAGAAGGATGGAAAAGCTGGTAGAAGCCGACCTCGGGGAAGATCAGTTTGGATTCAGGAGAAATGTAGGAACACGGGAGGCAATACTCACTTTACGGCTTATCCTAGAAGATAGATTAAGAAAAGGCAAACCTACATTTCTAGCTTTTGTAGATTTGGAGAAGGCTTTTGACAATGTTGATTGGAATAAACTCTTTCAAGTTCTGAAGCAAGCAGGACTGAAATATAGGGAACGTAAGGTTATCTACAACTTGTACAAAAATCAGGCAGCGATTGTCAGAGTTGAAGGGCATGAAAGGGATGCAGTGGTTGGAAAGGGAGTAAGACAGGGTTGTAGTCTTTCTCCATTGTTGTTCAATTTGTACACTGAGCAAGCTATAAAGGAAAACAAGGAGAAATTTGGAGAAGGAATTAAAGTTCAGGGTGAATAATTAAAAACATTGCGTTTTGCCGACGACATAGTAATTCTGTCAGATACAGCAAAGGACCTGGAGGAGCAATTGAACGGACTGGACAGTGTGCTGAAAGGTGCATATAAGATGAACATTAACAAGAGCAAAACTAGGGTAATGGAGTGCAGTGTAAGAAAATCAGGTGATGCCGAAGGAATTAGATTGGGAAACGAAGCAATAAAGGAGGTAGATGAGTTTTGTTACATGGGTAGTAAAATAACATATGACGGTCGCAGTACATAGGATATAAAATGCAGAATGGCAATGGGTAGAAAAGCGTTCTTGAAAAATAGAAATTTGTTAACATCGAATATTGATTTAAACCTAAGGAAGTCCATTCTGAAGGCATTTGTATGGAGTGTTGCCTTGTATGGGAGTGAGACATGGACGATAAACAGTGCGGACAGGAAGAGGATTGAGGCTTTTGAAATGTGGTGCTACAGAAGAATGCTGAAGATTAGGTGGGTGGATCGCGTAACTAATGAGGAGGTACTGAACAGAATTGGGGAGAAAAGGAATTTCTGGCATACCTTGACTAAAAGAAGGGATAGATTGGTAGGACACATTCTTAGACATCAAGGAATTGTGAATTTAGCGTTGGAGGGAAGTGTGTGGGGAAAAAATCGCAGAGGAAGGCCAAGAGATGGATACAGTAAGCAGATTCAGACAGATGTAGGTTGTCGTTCTTATGTGGTGATGAAGAGGCTTGCTCAAGATAGGGTATTGTGGAGAGCTGCATCAAACCAGTCTCCGGACTGAAGACCACAACACACAACCTCCTAAAAGCATATTATTCAGAATACTAAGCATATCAAGACACCTGCGTAAGCAATAAATATATTAGGCATACTGCACAGATACGTTGATGTAATTGACCGCTATGTAGTTAACTCCACTATCACGCAACTTCCATCTCTTTAAAAATAGCTACTATGTTTTTTAATAGGAGATGCAACCTTAAACCTTCAATTAAAAAACGTTAATAATAAGTCAATGAGTATTTTACATACTTGAAGCGTTCATTCGTAGACCCCAAAACGATTGGGCTGTATTCGATTTACAAATACATCTAAGAAATGTATGAAATACGGAATGTGTAAGGGAATGTCACACACCGAAAAATGCTAAAGATAAATTCTTTTTTCTAGAACCGTCATATAGAACCATTTTTACTCCGAAATTGGCATAAACCAACAGGGATAAACAAGTTGCAAAACTTCCAGGAAAAATGAAGCGAAATTGGCAGCCAATAGTTGGTTATAAATTACATTGCCTGTTAACTGTATAAATATAAATTACCGAATACGCGGAACTCCTGTTCAGTACAGTCAAAAAGGTCTAAGGTAATAGGCAGTGGTCTACAATCAGATATCCGTATCACTCTCCTCCTCAAGAAGTCTGTGGGAAGATTTATATTCAGAACATTCAAGAAAAAGGCTGCTGTGGTGTTGAAACTACAAGAAGCAGCTGATTTACTCAGGAAGAGAAAACGTTATGGTGCCCGTAAATTTGAATGGTTGTATCTGTTGTAGTAACATTCATTTTTTGATAAAATGTTAACATCCTCTGAATACGGCACAGGTAGCGACTGGAGGTCGTGGAGTAGGGGTGGTGTATCCCTACTTCTGGAACACCCTGTTCACTACCTGCAGCGTCCGGGTCTCCCCGCAATTGTCTACACATTCCCTTTCCCCGCAAGTGTCACTCCCTGCAGCTGTCACAAACTCATAGTTTTTCTCAGGGATGGAGAATGAAAACAGCCGTCCCCTTTGAAAGGAATCATTGAGACATTCACCTGAAGCGATTTAGAGAAATCACGGAAAACGTAAATTAGGATGGCTGGAGGCGGGTTTGAGCCACGGTCCTCCCGAATGCGAGTCCATTGTGCTACCAGGGCGGGCAAGAGATGCTACTACTCAGTAAACCCGATATTAAAATGTACCAATGTACAATAGTATAACAACAAAACTAAGACTCTACAAAACATCGGTAATGTCTTTAGTACTAGGTAAACACATAGGAGCATAGCATATGGAGCACAGGGAAACAAGACAAACGACTTCTTACATTTGAGAGCCTAACATTTATCGTGTGATAGATTACTCAGCAGAAAAATGGAAAGACAAAGCAAGAGATGAACAGATGGCGAAAGACACAACTTGTGGCAACTGGGAGTCTAGTGAAAAAGCAGAAAACAGAAGCAAATAGTATGAACGATTCAAGGACATTTTTTCAAAGCGTAATCCTTATTGCCCTGGTACACTTTCAAACGGCAAGGTCGATTTTCCCCTCGTCACGGACAAAAGCTATCCGAGCACGTGCACCGTCTCTTCAATGTTCAAATTTCTGTTAAGCTTATGGGACTTAACTGCGGAGTCATCAGTCCCTAAACTTACAAACTACTTATGGACTACCTTATACTAAAGACAGTACAAACATCAATGCCCGAGGGGGGATTCAAACCCCCAACGGGGAACGGCCTCGCGTATCGCAGCATAGCGCCTCAATGCGCTCGGCCGCTCCGCCGCGGTTGCTCCATCTCTAATGACCATTATGTCGACTGGACGATAAACCCTAATCTTTCTTGCATTCTTTTTTTTTCAAATGTTCTAAATCTATTACACTAAACTACTATGGTCATCAGTCCCTACACTTACAAATTACTTCAACTAACATACACCTAAGGATAGCACACACATACCCATGCCCGAGGGAAGACACAAACCTCCGACAGCGAGCAACCGCGCGCTCCACAACAAGGCGCCTTAGTACGCTCGGACATCCCACCGAGGCTTTCCTTTTTTCCCCCTCTTATAGATATAGAATCAGTTCTTCGGACCATTGTTTCACATCAACAGCCATAAATTTACGAATCCAAAATTTTCATACATCTCGACTGTTACACTGAAATAAATTCAATAACGAAGTTAAAAATACGAGGTGGAGCGGGATACGAACCTGGATATCCCGCCTCCAGCGATCGGTCGCCTTAATTACGCCATTTTTTTTTATCGGACGAGAACCGCTGTTTATTTTATTTATTTATTTATTTCATTGGACGAGAACCGGTCACGTTTTGCATCCTGCCCACGTTTATCGCTAACTACGATGGTTAGTCTTATTTGGTCTTTACTTGTTCTTGCTAGATGCATAACTGTATTCTCCCAAGGGTGGCGCATCTTTGTGCATCGGAACAGAAATTGTCCTCTGCTTGTTGGAGGCATACATACGATTATAAATCTGGTGACTGTTCTTGTGCAAGACGCGAATCATGTCTATATAGCCTAATAAGGATACTGAGAACTCAACGACCAATATAGAACAAGCATGATTCCACTTACGCAAAGAACCCCACCTACCCAAGGATAGAAAAAAAAAGGAAGTAGGAAAAAAATAGAAAATCGGTTTAGGCGACCTCTGGCTCTATACGGAAAATTCGGGTTCGAGTCCCGGTGCTGCACGAATTTTCAACTTCGCCGATAAATTTATTTTAGTGCCCTGTAACAGTCGAGATGTTTCAATCTTTCCAATTACTGTTTTCATTCCCACCTGCACTCTAGCCTTTGTTTCAACTGATATTGCTTCAGTACAAACCGATCCAAGGAATTTGAGGTCCTTCACATGTTTATACCCGGCACACTTTACCGTCATGTCTTGTAAGTTATAGAACATTCTTCCCATTGACCTTTCTGCGTTTTAGTCCTCGCAAAACAGGCCTAAAGAAGCAGCGTAAACGTGATTACACAGAGAAATAATTATTTAATATTTATTGTTCGTCAGCGCTCTTTTCTACATCTGACACTTACTTTAATCATAAGTATAATAAAAGTACGATAGTGAAGACACAGTTGAGTAGAGATGCCTCTACTATTGTTATCGGAATTAGGTGCATCGACTACCGGTTCGGACGTCGACCATCTGCTCGGGATCGAGGTCTCCTTTAACTCAATCGAGTCGCATCGCGTGACACTTCTTACGCAACAACTCGCTCGATCCGTTACGCTATACTCGTCTGCATGGGCAAGTGTCCCAGACTCTCGTAACGAAGTATTGACTGAATGTTAAAACTCGACACGGAAAAAGAACAGCCGTACATAGGTCACAAGCAGGTCACGACAATCCTTAAAATATACTCCCTAATATCTCGGAATTGAGACTCGTGTGCATAAAAAGGTGGTGTTCGCCGGAATGGAACTGTTCTGCGTTCTAAAGATTAATTTTATTCCGATTTAGACCATCGTTTTGTTCCTTTGACTTTCGTAATATTCTTCCACATATTACTGACGTTAAAGTTTTCAACAAATATAAAGTGCTTTGATGTTTTAGAAGAATCTCTAATGAGAAACTCAACTTGTCCGTTTCTAATATCCTAGATGTGGTGTCGCACAAGTCTAAAGTGCGCACCACCTACTTTCGCCGCGCGCCGCCATGCACGCACGGCGCGGCGTTCTTACGTCAGCCACGAGCGCCCTCTGCTACAACTCCGCTCGTGGCCACCACTGAACGACATCGTTCACTTGGGACTGAGATAGGAACCAGTCAACACTTGGGAATCAGACAGGCACCAGTGAAGACTTAGCTATCGGATAGGCACTAGGCAGGCCTCTAGCTCAACTATGTATCAGCATTATGCAGTACTGAGCCATGTAAATGCTAAGTATTACTAAGTCTTTAAGAAATATATATCTCGTTCTAATTTAGTGTTTCTAGTTTCTTATGTCCCACTGGCTGGTCACCTCCTACCTGCACAAGCGTGCATCCTTTATTCCTGTGTCGGTCTTTCTACTCGGCCACCGACACCTAATGGAAACGAGACACAAAAGTGGCGACGAGGCTGGGACACAAAACTGGAAACCATCGATAAAGAGTAAGCAGTAGACTCCATATTATTAGATTTTTCGGAAAGAGGTAGATATATTGCCTCACTGAAGGCTGCTAGGGAAGATGAAAGCACAGTGCATTGTGCTGGACGTCGAGTGTTCATCGGAGACAAAGGTTTCGTCATCACTGCCGCAGGAAGTGTGAAATGACCTCTGTTGTTCTCTGTATACATAAACTTCATTATGAGACTTTCACTCTGCAGCGCAGTGTGTGCTGATATGAAACTTCCTGGCAGATTAAAATTGTGTGCTGGGCTTCGAACTTGGGACCTTTGCCTTTCGCGGGCAAGCGCTCTACCGACTGAGCTATCACGGCATGATTCATGGACCGTCCTCGCAACTTCTGCCAGTACCTCACCTCCTTCTTTCCAAACTTCATAGAAGTTCTCCTACGAATCTTGAAGCACTAGCACTTCTGGAAGAAAGGACATGGTGGAAACACGACTTAGCCACAGCCTAGAGACTGTTTCCAGAATCAAGCGTGTTAGGATAGCTCAATCGGTAGATTAACTACAATTACAACTACAACCATACTCCGCAAGCCACCCGACGGTGTGTGGCGGAGGGTACCTTGAATACCACTATCGATTTTCCCTCCTATTCCAGTAAAAGTAAGTTCTCGAAACTTCGACAAAAGCCCGTACCGAGCGACAGAGCGTCTCTCCTGAAGAGTCTTCCACTGGAGTTTAGCGATCATCTCCGTAACGCTTTCACGATTACCAAATGATCCTGCAACGAAGCGCGCTGCTCTCCGTTGGATCTTCTCCACTTCCTCTATCAATCCCACCTGGTACGGATCCCACACCGGTGAGTAGTATTCAAGCTATGGGCGAACAAGTGTACTGTAACCTACTTCCTTTGTTTTCGGACTGCATTTCCTTAGAATTCTCCCAATGAATCTAAGTCTGGCATCTGCCTTACCGACGATTGATTTTATATGCTCGTTCCATTTTAAATCCCTCCTAATGACTGCTCCCAGATAATTTATGGAATTAACTGCTTCCAGTTGCTGACCTGCTACGTGTAGCTGTGTATTCGCAGCACATTACACTTGTCTACATTGAGCTTTAATTGCCATTCCCTGCACCATGCGTCAATTCTATGCAGATCCTCCTGCATTTCAATACAATTTTCCATTGTTACAACCTCTCTATATACTACCGCATCATACGCAAAAATCCTCAGTGAACTTCCGATGTTATCCGCAAGGTCATTTATATATATCGTGAACAGCAACGGACCCACGACACTCCCCTGTGGCACACCTGACATAACTCCTACTTCGGAAGACATTGAGAATGACCTGCTACCTTCTGTTATCTAGGAATTCCTTAATCCAATCACACAATTGGTCTGATAGACCATATGCTCTTACTTTGTTCATCAAACGTTTGTGGGGAACTGAATAAAATGCCTTACGGAAGTCGAGAAACACAGCATCTACCTGAGAACCCGTGTCTATGGCCCTCTGAGTCTCGTGGACGAATAGCGCGAGCTGGGTTTCACAGGAACGCCTTTTTCGAAACTCATGCTGATTCCTACAGAGCAGATTCCTAGTCTCGAGAAATGTCATTATATTCGAACATTATACATGTTCCAAATTTCTACAACTGACCGACGTTGGAGATAGTTCTGCACATATGTTCGAGGACCCTTCTTGAAAACGGGGATGACCTGCGCCATTTTCCAATCTTTCGGAACGCTATGCTAGAGACCTACAATACACCACTGCGAGAAGGGGGACCAGTTCCTTCGCGTTCTCTGTGTAAAAACGAACTGGTATCCCATCAGATCCTGCGGCCTTTCCTCTTTTGAGCGATTTTAATTGTTTCTCTATCCCTCTGTCAATTATTTCGATATCTGCCATTTTGTAATCTGTGCGGCAATCTAGGGAAGGAACTAGATCGCTTGACCTCTCCGATGGACTGGTTCAGCAGCAATCTGCGACTGTTTGCTGTGACTAGGATGGTACAGAATGTGTTAGAATTTCCTTCGCTGTAATGAATATGTGTCGTTGTGGTCTTCAGTCCATCGACTGGTTTGATGCGGCTCTCCTCGCTACCCTGTTCTGTGCAAGGCTCCTCACACCTGAATAAGAACGAAAACCTCCATCATTGTGAACCTGCTTACTGTATTCGTCTCTTGTTCTCCCTCTATGATGTTTACCCCACACACTTTCCTCCTTAGCTAAATTGATGATTCTTGATCTATCAGGATGAGTTCCATCAAGCGATTCCTTATACTATTCAAGATATGGCGGAATATTTTTGTCCTCAATTCTGTTTAGTACCTCCTCATTAGTCACTCAATCTAACCATCAAATTTTCAGCATTCGTCTTTATTATCACATTTCATATTTCTCTCAGAGCTTATGGTCCACATTTCACTACCGTAGAATGTTTTCACAAAGGACTTCCTTACACTAAATTAATATTGTTGTTGTTGTTGTGGTCTTGAATCCGGAGACTGATTTGATGAAGCTCTCCACCCTACTCCATCCTGAGCAAACCTCTTCATCTCCTCATAAGACCTGCAACCCACATCCATTTGAATTTGTTTACTATATTTATCTCATGATCTCCCTCTGCGATTTTTACCCCACACACTTCCCTCCAACGTTAAATTCACAATTCCTTGATGTCTAAGAATGTCTACTACCAATCGATCCCTTCTTTTAGTCAAGGTGTGCCAGAAATTCCTTTTCTCCCCAATTCTGTTCAGTACCTTCTCATTAGTTACACCATCCAACCACCTAATCTTCAGCATCCTTTTGTAACACCACATTTCAAAAACCTCTATCCTCTTCCTGTCCGCACTGTTTATCATCTATGTTTCACTCTCATACAAGGCAACTCTCCACACAAATACCTTCAGGAAGGATTTCCTTATGCTTAAATTAATATTCGATGTTAACAAACTTCTCTTTTTCAAAAACAATTTTATTCCCATTGTCATTCTGCATTTTATATCTTCTGTACTGCGACCATCATATATTATTTTACTGCCCTAGTAACAAAAGTCATTTACCACTTACATTGCTACGTTACCTAATGTAATTCCTTCAGCATCGCCTGATTTTCTAAGACTGCATTCCATGACCCTTGTTTTGATCTTGTTAATGTTCATCTTATGTGCTCCTTTCAACACACTGTCCATTCCGTTCAATTGCTCCTCCAGGTCCTTTGCTGTCTCTGACAGAATTACAACGTTATCAGCAAAACGCAAATTTCTTCACCCTGAACTGTAATACTTTCACCAAATTTCTCATTGCTTTCTTTTATAGCTTGCTCAGTTTACAAATTGAATAACATTGTGGAAAGGCTACAACGCTGTCTTACACCCTTCCCAACCTCTTTCATGCCCTGCAACTCTGATAACTGCTGTCTGGTTTTTGTACAAGTTGTAAATAACCTTACGCTCCTTATATTTTACTCCTGCTGGTTTCAGAATTTGAAAGAGTGTTTTCCAATTAACATTGTCAAAAGCTTTCTTGAATTCTACAGAAGCGAGAAAAAGAGCTGCATGTCCTCGGGAAAAGGAACGGCTGTAGTTTCCCCTTGCTTTCAGCCGTTCACAGTAGCCGTGTGGTGAAGTCACATTAGCTGATGTTACAAAGCCAGTTCAGTCAATCATCCAGATTGTTGCCCCTGTAACTGCCCCTCTTCAGGAACCACATGTTTGTCAGGTCTCTCCACAGATACCCCTCCGTTCTGGTTGTACCTACAGTACAGCTATTTGTATTTCTGAGGCATGCAAGCCACCCCACCTCTGCAATGTCTGTGGTTCATGGGGGTGGAATTAATATTGTTTATCAACTAATTTCTCTTCTTCAGAAATGTTTTTCTTCTGATAGCCATTCTCATTTTATATCTTCTTCGGCTATATGAAGTTTTTTTGCTACCCATATGACAAAAGTCATTTACTACTTTCACTGTATCGTTAACCAATATCATCTTGCCCTTAACGCTGAAAAATCAATGTCAATGCAGATGAGCAAGGGAAACAATCATTTAATGTTTGAGTATAATATTAATAAAGTGCTTCTTGATTCAGATGTATCTATCATATCTCTAGGAGTAACGTTATCAGTTCTTACGGTACAAGAGTCAGTTGTGGGGAAGGTGAATGGTCGACTTCGGTTCATTGTGAGGATTCTGGGCACATCCATGACCCAACCGGACAACCGCGCATCTTAAGGCACCACTTCCTGGGAGCGGGGAGGTATGCCAGCACAAGTTTGAATCCGGCCAGGGAGTTAACGATGGGGAATCGGTGTGCCAGCCAGCCTGAATGTGGTTTTAGGTGGTTTTCCACGGACATGCTGATGCAGTTACACCTTATTGGGGAATGGGAGTACGATGCCACTGATATTCGACAGCGTTTTCAGCAAGTGAGACTACCGTTACCACCCTCGGCCACTTGTCCGACCGCCGATGCACCATTATCCCCCCATCCCCAGCAGACGCCACTTGCGCGACCGTCGCCCCCAATTAACTAAAACTGCAGATCAAAATAATTGTAACACCCTATGTTTTTATCAGTAACAAGGGCAACTGTCTCCCCAGGTTCACTGAATTCTGGGACCAGTGAATTCTGGGCCCAACCAGAAATGTGCGAATTCTGGGCCCAGTTTCCTGGAAACTACCTGCGCGGGCAGAGCCTCCCTGACCCCTGGGAACGATCCTTGTCAGTCACGGCCCGAAGGTCTCGTCCAACGCTTAGACAGTCACTGGTCACTGCCAGTACGACTCTAGCTTGCGTAGTATTCAGTTCGTGCACCTTGTCTCCCAGTGTGCTTTAAGTCCGAAATGGAAGTGTCAACGACCATCCATGGTAAGCCATGTGCGTAATATGACGGCTACTCATATACCATAAGGAGAACCAAAGCAGATGGGCCTGCGCCATCGTACCACCAACGCTGTAGTAGGTTGGCACAACAAGATTAATAATTTGCTTGGGAAACAGAATCCTAATATTAAAGACGTAATCAAGCGCATGAAGACAGAAGCAGAGAACTCGGCACGTGTTTTAATGAGATCAGAGTTAGGTATGGAGGGAAAACGAAAGAAAAAAAACATATGTGAAACTCGGTGAAAAGATGGCAAAAATATTACAAAAGTACGCAGAGGATGATAACATCAGGGCCTGTTTGAAAGCTATCTCATACCTTCAAAAATTTGAATAAATTCGTTGGCCTATTTTGAGACAACGTATGTGAAAAAATGTACAAATAAATAATAATTTAAAAGTTAACGAAATAAAATAAATTATAAAAAGATAAAGATACTGATTTTAAACACGCCTGAATGACAATGTATTCTTGTCATTTAGCAAGTCCAAAGCCTGGATAAAGTGTCATGGGAGTCTGTTTATTACGAAAATTCCGTAAACATAACATGATCACTTCCTGGAAAAAGCGAATTTCTTATTGGAGTACTGTGACTTTTTGTAATATATTGTCTCTCTGACGCAATCATTTACACCTAAATCTTCAAAAAGGTTTCACTTATGACCAGTTTCAGCCAATGTCAACTACCTCCAAAAACAATGGAAAACTTAAAACCTAATTACAAAAATGTAATTTAAAAATTGTATCTATTCTTCTTTACAAAACTTCATATTAAAATAAATATAAAATAATGTACTCCTCATACCTCTGGATGGTATATGTAATGTAAAGAACATAATATATGATGGCGTACGAAAAAAGGGTAGGATTATACACATAATCAAAGATCATTGGATATAACTCACATACAGTGCGTAGGTGACATAAGCTGTACATGGCTTGTTCTCCCGCTCCTACCACTACATGCGCATATCCCCTGTACGTGATTGCAAAACAGAATAACAACTGGCAAGCCGTCAGAAAAACTAAAACATACATTTTTGGAAGCAAAGAGTAAAAACTGCGTTCAGAACGACACAATCTTAAAGGGCGATTGCGTCATAATATACCACATAAGAAGCCAAATATGCAAATTACGGGGTTTATGAATGTCCTGTCGCTGAGAAGCCCTCCACTGGCCAGACTCGAAGGTCCTTCATACGTGGCGATTTGAAGAAAGTACTTATGGTAGCAAGAAAATTGCATTATGTTTGCATTTTGACCAGGAGAAATTTAGCATATATAATATTGAAGATCAAATGGAAATGGTGCACAAAAGCGACTCTACGTTGGAGATACAGATTGCAAAAATAAATGAGCAAAATTTTCTCCTAATGCCTACTTTAAGATTTATGATGTCATGCCGTCGTGTCAGAGCCGTGTTAACACCGCCCTTCAAATGACCACCAACGGAAACAAAATGTCCTGCTGCCGGAAGAACAACGTTGAATGTTGACATAATGCTCAACGATATTCCCTCTTTTAAACGCGTATTGCACTGGCTCTAATTTTTTCCTGTTTTCCCTTGTTTTACTATGCATTCTCTGTCATGGTATGGAAAATCTTGCCATTCATTATAGCCGTAAACACGCACTCTTATTATGTAAACTATTTTATGGTTCACACACTCTCGTTTTAATGTATGCGCGAGTTCATATTGCTGATTCTATATATTTTACATTTGTAAATACCAATAACGTTATGCAGGATTATAATTACAAAATAGAATGGGTTTTCCTGTTTCGAAGTCATATTTAGGGGCCATGCACATTTAGCGTTATGAGTGAGATGGGAAGCAATACGCAGATTATTTCACCTATACGTGCACACTCCTGGTTCACGTACATTACATGTAGGTCTAACATTCGCAGATCGATGAGTGTGGAACAGATTTTATTTTACATTAATTTAAATATTCTTTGTCAAACAGACGTGATTTTAAAATTCTATGTTTGTAATTTGGTTTCCAGGTTTTCCATTGTAGCTTCTGAATATCCAATCATAAAAGTTGCCAAACAGAAATTACATGACCACTTCCAACTGTATCACTTTTGGTTCTTGTTTGATCATCTCCATTCCTCTTTCATCAGTACAGCGCGTAAAGCTTCGTTGCACGGGCCATTGTTGTTGTGGTCTTCAGTCCGGAGACTGGTTTGATGCAGCTCTCCACAATAACCTATCCTGAGCCAGCATCTTCATCTCCACATAAGAACGGCAACCTACATCTGTCTGAATCTGCTTACTGTATCCATCTCTTGGTCTTCCTCTGCGGTTTTTACCCCACACACTTCCCTCCATCGCTAAATTCATTGATGTCTAAGAATGTGTCCTACCAATCTATCCCTTCTTTTAGTCAAGGTATGCCAGAAATTCCTTTTCTCCCCAATTCTGTTCAGTACCTCCTCATTAGTTACGCGATCCACCCACCTAATCTTCAGCATTCTTCTGTAGCACCATATTTCAAAAGCCTCAATCCTCTTCCTGTCCGCACTGTTTATCGTACATGTCTCACTCCCATACAAGGCAACACTCCATACAAATGCCTTCAGAAAGGACTTCCTTAGGCTTAAATCAATATTCGATGTTAACAAATTTCTCTTTTTCAAGAACGCTTTTCTACCCATTGCCATTCTGCATTTTATATCCTTTGTACTGCGACCATCCTTTGTTATTTTACTGCCCAAGTAACAAAACTCATCTACCTCCTTTATTGCTTCGTTACCCAATCTAATTCCTTCAGCATCACCTGATTTTCTTACACTGCACTCCATTACCCTAGTTTTTCTCTTGTTAATGTTCATCTTATATGCACCTTTCAGCACACTGTCCATTCCGTTCAGCTGCTCTTCCCGGTCCTTTGCTGACTCTGACAGAATTACTATGTCGTCAGCAAAACGCAATGTTTTTAATTCTTCACCTTGAACTTTAATTCCTTCTCCAAATTTCTCCTTGCTTTCCTTTATAGCTTGCTCAATGTACAAATTGAACAACAATGGAGAAAGACTACAACCCTGTCTTACTCCCTTTCCAACCACTGCATCCCTTTCATGCCCTTCAACTCTGACAACTGATATTCGCGACACCGTCTCCCCAAGCAAGCACTTGCATGAGCACAGCCCACACCCCTGCCCCACCTCCACTCCACTAACAGTCCTAAAGATTGCCACCCCTATGCGATCAGCTCCAGGACTTAACCTACCACCCCCCCCCCCCGCCGCCAATTTCTTTTAATTTTGTAATTTATTATTATTACTATTATTATTTTTATCATTTTTGGACAAAAGATGTACGAGTTAAGAGACAATCTAAATGGCCTTCTTAGACTGTTAGCAGACGATGCTGTAATTTATCGGTTACTTAAATCACCATAAGTTTAAAAGCCACTGCAAAATGATAAATTAGAAAACATTTCTGCTTGACGCCAAAATTGACAGTTCACCCTAAATAAACAATAGTGTGACGTCATCCATACGAGCACTAAGAGAAATCCAAATACACAAGCTGTAAATTCAATTAAGCTAAATATCAAGATTGGAAACGAGGAGTCAATTATTCCGTACTTCGGACAATACTATCACCTGGGATAACACCGAACATGTACCTGAGGGTTTCCTAAGAAAATCACTACCGCCCCCGCTCGCCGCCGCCCCCAGTTATTTTTTATACCTAATTTGAATATTAGTTGTGACATTCTATGTTTTAATTAGAACATTACATTGGTTCAAATGTTCAAATGTTTGTTAAGCTTATGGGACTTAACTACGGGGTCATCAGTCCCTAAACCTACAAACTACTTATCTGCTACCTTATACTAAGGACGGCACAAATATCCATGCCCGAGGGGGGATTCGAACCCCCGACCGTAGTGGCCGTGCAGACCGTGACTGGAGCGCCTCAGTCCCCTCGGCCACCGCGGCCGGCATTTCATTGGTACATACAGTTTAATACATCAAACCTTAAGTACAACTTGCAATATAGACACATCACATAGAAATTCGGTGTAATGCTACATGCAAGTGTTGTACATTTATCGACAATTCTTAGAAACAAACATTTAGGACTATCGGAAAAAATTGTTCCGTCTTTCGAAAATCGTTTGCTCCCTAAGGTATTTGGGCAAAATAAATGTATAGACGATGTGTGCAACGATGTGTGCAACAGCCGATGGACATGTTTAAAAAACAAATAGCGCACATAGCACTTTACTCACATGAAGTGATGATTGCTATTGACAAGGGATCTCCAATTGAATGCACATTTCTAGATTTCCGGAAGACTTTTGACACTGTACGTCGCAAGTGTCTTCCAATAAAATTGCGTTCTTTTGCAAAATTGCCACAGTTTTTTTTTTCGCGAATTGCTGTCAGAATGGATACAGTACTTGGTAGGTGACGGAAAGTCATCAAGTAAAGCAGAAGCGATATCTGGCCTTCCCCAGGGAGTGTTATAAGGCCTCTACTGTTCCTTATCTTTATAAACGATTTAAGAGACAATCTGAATGGCCCTCTTAGACTGTTAGCGAAAGATGCTGTAATTTATCGGTTAGTTAAATCACCAGAAGTTTAAAAGCCACTACAAAATGATTAATTAGAAAACATTTCTGAATGACGCCAACACAATACCCACGGCAACAGTATATAACTCCTAATCTCACAACACCTTCTCAAAAATAATTTAAAAGAAGGTGTTCTCCACCGTCTCCAGCTGTTATTATTGTTATTTTTGTTCCTATTCTTCAGTGGTGGAGCGTCCTATATGTTCACTAGTTCACTGAACCCCGGAAAAAAGCTACTCGCGAAAAAAAGTAGATAAATGAAATAAAAAAGTGATTTAAACTATCATTCTTCGTTTCGTTCTTCTATCAGATCATTTTATATGTACATTCAAAGTATTCTTATCGCGGGAGAAGTGTTTTACGTTGCGGAGACAGCACATATTCGAATCGTAGCTCGGCTGCTTAATACAGGTGCCAGTGGCCGCTGCAGTGCCATGCGCATGCGCGGTTGAGGTTCAAATTATCTTCTGAACCCCCTGGAGGCAGCATATGGTCGCTCCCGCGGCAGGGAAGGGGCGAAGGGAAACGCAAACGCCGCTTTAACATTGGCGTTGGAGCTGGTAAAGATGCCCGTTCCTGGCTACTCGAACTCTGGCGGTTACGCACGAATGGACCCAAAGCAAAGACAATGGAGCTACTGCGCACCTCGTCTTGCGCATACACAAGTCCTCCATGAAGGCAATATCCGACATTCATATTTGTTTTTGGCGCATTGAAGATTCATCAAAAGCACGTCATATTCGGTAAAATATTCTATAAATTAAAGACGTATCAACTGTAAAAGCCTTAAGAGGATCCGATCATGAATAGTAATGAAGTCACTACCCTCCACCTAGCAAAATTAGCCGTGTGGTTAACAGCATAGCGCTGGGCTGTCGAAGGTAATGGGTTCGAGACCGACTACAAGCAATTCTTTTTAAACTCAATCTTTTATTCAACAGATACGGGAACAGCAATGACTTTTGTATTGTTACTTGCCACATATCTTTGAACGTTTTAGCAAATGTGTCGCGAGTTTGATGGTAAATTTTACTTACACTCGTTGTAACAAATATTTAACTGTTTGAGAAGATGTGGGGGAGAGCACCCTTTGCGAATGACTAATGTTAGGAGGCGGTGCTGCTTACAGTGTCACGTGATTCGAAGGTAGCTTGTCTGCTCATCGTAAGATATTCACTTTGTTGCTGTCGCTTAACAGTGTAATCAGTCACTTACTGTGTTTTAGTGTTCATGTGCATATTCATAGATTCTTGGTATTTATTATCAAAGAAAACTGAACAACGTGCAGTATCCTTTCGAAACAAATTAGACAGCTTTAAAGTTGGAACAAAAGTGTGAAATAAAGAAAAGCTTGCTAGACCGACACCTCAGCTTGACTCGAAGCAAGCGCAAACAAGGCGAGGTAAGACAGTCTGCGGATTTTTTAACGTAAATATATCAAAGAGGGTGCGGGGGCAAACCGGGGCGCTTTCCCCCGGCGCCACTCGCAGAGGTGCGCCAGATGCAGTGTTGCCAACCCTAAAGCTCAATTTTCTCCTAAATCGTATGTGAATTCCCCCTAAAAAAAAAAAAAAAAAAAAAAAAAAAAAACAAAAAAAAAAAAAAAAAAAAAAAAAACCTAAATGGTGCTCAGGCCGCAACTACAGAATATACTATCAATTTTCGTTGGTAAAACATTCCAATAAAGCTCTGCATAACGTATTAATGCATTCGTTCTAAATGTCACTTAACGAAAACCTAATTACTAATATTCTACTCTTTAGTGATCACTAAAAGAAAAACCGGAGTTTCTGTATGACATTCTAAGATGTAAGCCGTAGTATAAGGGCTGCAGGGTGAAGTTAGGATATATAAACGTCCCTGTTCAGCTATGCTAATCAAATCTAACAAACTGGGAATAAATATACCTTTCAGCAAGGGATCTGATTCTCACATCTTTGTGTATCTCTGGGAATATATTTCTCTCTTGAAGCCATAGTCACTTGAATACACACACACACACACACACATACACTTCCACCGTATTCAACTTCAGTTCACAATCGCCAATACATCAATAGTACGGTACAGTAGACGTTGCAGAAGCGCCTTTAAAGGAGGGCAGTGCCAACGAAAACACAACAATGAAGTATTTCATTGCAAGGTAGGGCTAAACAAATTTTGATAGGTGTGCGTTATTCATGTCTGAGAAGCCCCGAAAAATTCCCCTCAAAGCACACTTCCCCCTGAAGTACAAATCCCTCCAAATTCACCCCCCCCCCCAAGAGTCCCCAAGTTGGCAACACTGGCCAGATGGTCTCTTTGGACGCCGAGCGGGGGTTTGGGGGGGGGGGGTCGCCACTATCAAGATCCGGCACTCAGAGAAGTGAACCCCCAGTCATCTGAAGCACCAGCCGCCACTGCTGTTATTAATACTGCTGCACGTGTGATGCAGTTGTTTCTCTATTTTTATGTTCCGCTTGTGTTTATTCCGGGAAACTACGAATAAACCCTTCAGGTTTACTATGTACTTTAACCCTTTAGTGACCAAATTATTTCCAGAAGTTGTAGACTTTTTATGAATACTTTATTGGGCTAAGTAGACACACATAAAATTATAGTTTAAATATTTAAAGTGAGAGTTTAGCCTACGGGTATTAAAAATTTAGAGAGAACAATTGTTCCCACCGAATTTTTGAGTAATTGGACTTGATTATTAAAAAATGTATATCTTTTATTTTTTTAGTACAAAAAGCATATTAAACATTTTATTTACTTCTTTATTAGTTCATATTGTCCACTGAATTTACTGTGGAAATTAGAGAAACGTGAAGATACACACAAAAGTACACGACAGTTGCTACACATTATTTTTCTCCTCCTTTCTTTGTTTTTAGTGCAACATTGGCGGCACCTACTGTCTGTAGTATCTTTTGTTGGCAAATGAGTTCCAACTTTCACCAGACAACTTCATCTGGAACTCCAGACACGCTTCTTTTTGGTGTCTGAAAATGAATGGGCCTTCCTCTTCGCTTACGACTTGAGAAGCCGGAGATGAGCTGCCTTGCCATATGTAATCTAAATGTTAGCTGGCCTGCTTCTGTCTTCTATAACTTTCACATAATGTAGGCATTGACAACTGCCAAATCTACAACAAAGAAAAATAGACTGTGCCAACACTTCCATGAACGACGACCTACAGCATACCGTTCGCATAGCTGATATACACGAATACTATCTCCCTCGTAAATATAAAAGCAGACAAATACAACACAAGTCATTTCACATGCATAAGGAAAGCACGCTGACAAAAAACGCTGTTACGTTCGAAACAGTGGCTTGTTTTCCGCATAAACTGCGCTTCTGCATTGACTGACTAACAATGTAGAAAACCACTTTCGCGCGCCTGTTGACAATCTGTATGTAGTTAGCACACTCTAACAGAGATGGTACAATTTAGAAGTGGGAACAAGGAGTACTACTGAACTTACAGCTAAAACAAATAAGTGGGAACTAGGGATAAACGAAGCAAAAGCAAACTGCCGATAACACACTGTTATAAAATCCAAACTTGTTAGGAACACGTTGCCTCCGTATAACAATTGCAAACGTAGTGCAGTAAAAATATAATTTATGCGCAGGGCTTATACTAGGGATGGGAAAAACCGACCGGTTAAAACCGATACCGGTATTTTAGTTTTGAATAACCCTTTTTTCGGTATTTATTTGGTGTCGGTTGTAACCGGTTTTTCTTAGTTATTACCAAAAACCGAGTAAAAAAACCGTTACAACTGCTTCCAGCAATAGTGGTTCAAAATGTGTTTTTTGTAATTAATTTCAATAAATTAAAACTAGTAGACCATAATATTTAGGGCTATTTATAAATTTCCACTGCTGTGAAATATTAGGTCATCGCAGTAACTAAGACAAGCGATCAGTGATAATTTAGGAACAATCCCGGCAGTCAGAAACACGCAACAAACGCGTGTCATAATAATTTAAGAACTGGTGGAGCTATTGAGGCATCGATGCACCTGTTGCCGTGTGGCGTGGTCTATTAGACGACGCGCGTGCACCGGCAGTGTACGAGACTTGCCTCCGTCTGGTCATGCGGCAGTTCCTTGCTGTCATCGCCAGATATCGGTTGTGTCTTAAATGGCACCATCCCGAGTGTGGACGTACTGCACGAAGTACGGTAGCAGTGAGGTACAATGCTCCATTTGCTTTAAAAAGCTGAAAACGGGTGGAGGTACTACAAACATGCCATGTCATTTAAGGAGAAAGCATCCAATATGTTTCTTTGAAGAAAAGGTAAATTCGATTAATATAACTGTTATGTAAGCTTGGAATAATAACTTTAAATGTATTACCATATTGTTTTATTACTGTGATTCCTTGAAAGCGAGGGGCTTTTTTAATAACAGTTATGGGTTTAGGTAACATTAATCGTGTGGTGCCTCGCGAGGTAGCCGTGCGGTCTGAGGCTCCATGTTACGGACTGCACGGCTGCTCCAGTCGAAGATTCGAGTCCTCCCTCCTACCTCGGTCATGGGTGTGTATGTTGTCCTTAGCGTAAGTTAGTTTAAGTTGAATTAAGTAGTTTTTAAGTCTAGGGACCGATGTCCTAAGCAGTTATGTCTCATAAGAACTCACACCCATTTTAAGATTCTTTGATCATGTGGTACACAGCTTTCCTAGTTCAATTTGCGTAAATTTACACTGACAACAATCGTACTGTTAGTCGGTACTGTGACTTTATTTTCCGAAATATTTCTGCAGCACTGATTGAAGTTCATTTACTGTATATATAAATTCAAATATTTGTAATGCTTATGGGACTTAACTACGGGGTCATCAGTCCCTAAACTTACAAACTACTTACGAACTAGGACGGCACAAATATCCATGGCCGAGGGGGGATTCGAACCCCTGACCTTAGTGGCCGTGCAGACCGTGACAGAAGCGCCTCAGTCCCCTCGGCCACCGCGGCCGGCCTATATATAACGAGATATTCGTATGCGCTGGCTCACAAGTCCTACTTACGGAGTGGTTGGCTCAATATTCGCAACTGCCGGATGGAAATACTAGACTAGTAAATCTGTATGCTTCGTATATCGTCTTCTACGGACTCCTGACTAGGCTTACACACACTCCAGAATGGGAGGGGATCTTACAAAATTTGGAAAGACTAGTGATTTGTCGTATAACGTAAATTTACATAAATTTTAACTAAATGTCGTAAGTTTCGGTTTCGGCTGAAACTAGAAGAACCGAAAATTCGATTACGGTTTCTGTTTCGCCCGCAAAATATGTTTCGGTCGAACTCTACTGGAAACAATAGCAATAAAAAAACAGAAAACCGGTTATTTAAAAAACCGGTTATCTTGAGCAATTTTTACATTGCGGTTAAACTGGAGATGAAAAGAACCGGTATAACCGAAAACCGGTTGTTTCAGCAATAACCGCCATCCCTAGCTTATACCCGGAACGTTAGTTCTCCTGGACGGCAGCACATAACACTAAATTGTATCGAGGTTTTGGTTGATACCCTATCGTTATTCAACGTTTGGTACCGATCTGACTAGCATGTGGAGGTTTGGATGTTAGATCTGCCGTCGCTTGTCTCGCGGCCGACGACTTCCCTGAGAGCACGCTGCCAGTGGGTTTTAGCGCCAGACTGCGTTGGCTTCGCCGTGCCCGCGACAGATGGCGGCGTGCAGTTGGGGCGTTATCTCTGGCGGCCGTTATCTCGCCGGTAGGTACTTCATTAAGCAATTCCGCAGCCTGGCCACTGACGCCGTAATTGCAGCCAGCTATCGCGAAAGCTCACAAAGCCTGCCTCCAAAAACATTGAACCCTAGCCGCAGAATGGCGACTGACAGGGGTGCTCCATAATCTGGCATACACTGGATTACGTCGGATAACTGAAAGTGTCAGATAGTATACAATAAATTGGGAAAAAAACGTAACATACAAGGTATATTTGGTATATCTAGCTACACGACAGAGTCTTTATTTCATGGCGAAATTCAGTGCTATTTCGGTACTATTTATTTGCCGATTTCAGGTTTTTTTTTCTTCTTGCAATTTCAGTATTGTGTAATTTGCACATTCTTTTTTTTTAATTTCATATTTTTTATGCCACTTTGGATGCTTTCTTTCGTTTCGTAAATAATGTACCATTTTCGATGTCATTTAATTTTCCAATTTCAGTGTTTTTTTTTTTTTTTTTTTTTTTTTTTTTTAAATAGTGTTATTTTTTCCAAAATCGGTGCAATTTTCCAATTTAAATGTTAGTGCCGATTTCGGTGTAATTTTTACCAATTCTGGTATATTTTGGTATTTCGTTGTTATTTTTAGCAATTTCGGTATTACTATCACCTCTTTTGGTACAATTTTATTGGGAGTTTTATTTTTCTTCAGTTCCGATGGTTTTTCGTTCCCTTTCCACTTTTATTTTTGTGAGTTTTTTCATTTTTATTTATACCAAATTTTCTTTATCAATGTGAATTGCTGATACATATTCACTGATTCTCTGTAACTTCGAAAGTAGAATTATAGTATTTTTGTCAGTTTCGGTCCTTTTTAGCGAATGTACATGTTTTTACCAAGTTCTGTGCTATTTTTCAGTTTGGTGGCTTTATTTTGCCGGTGTTTGTACATAAACGTCAGCCTTGAAGAGAAAAGAAGGTTAGATGCAATTCAACGTTCAGTATGTAACAATTATGAATGCCTTGAGACTTTTGTCCTGACATTTATAAGTTTTTTGTATGGGAAGATATCACGCATCACAATATCTCGTTAAAATCGCCGTTTTCTCGTTATGTCTTAACAAACGCCAATTTGGCGCTATTTTGGCGTTAACATGTTCTACGTATAGCCTACCATATTTCAAAAACAATGTCAAATTGCGAACACGTTTTACACTAGCATTTTTGGACAGCGTAACAACTACAAAAAAAGTAAACCCAAGGAGAATGGAACTAATGAGTATTTAAGGGTAATTAGTAATAATATGTACATGAAAACTGAAGAAAAAGCCATCTTCAGTATTTCCGCTACATTTGACTCTGAATGATACCAAGAAATCACCTAAGAAATGAATCTTGGCATTAGGTGTGTAATACACAACGAGTGGAAGAAATAAGATGAACATCATTCACTACGCAGTGCACAACTGACGTACGAAACCTTGCAGTACATTTTACCTACGTTTTCATCTGCGATGGTGATCGGTGAAATGCACGATCTCTGAGACTCACGAAGATGCCAGCTCTAATTCTGCGCAGGTAGTGGGAGCATCTGCGACAAAAACGGCTGCATTGTTTAGCGTTTCACTACAGTTTACAGCGTACACAAAACAAGCATCATTGTCGACGACCAATAGAGTGCGAAATCCTCTGTTAACTGAAAGAAGTATTCAGGCTTTCGTTTATTCGTCGTTAACATGGCATATTTATTGTAAAACAAGTCTGTTCTATTCAAATCAGAATTGCGCTAAGTTTCGTAAAAAATAAATTTCACTTCTCTCAGGCAATTTTAGTATTTCGGAACGACCAAGTACCCAGAAGTGCACTAATTTGGTTGTTTTATGGTCCACGTTGTTCCTCAGAATAAGACTTTGCGACCCCCTGGGGATCGCGACCCACAGGTAGAAAAACACTACCCTCTGCTATCGTTAAGGGAATCTACTCAAATCAATTTTGCGTTTTTGTGTTACTACATGTTAAACTATTAGCTAAACTCTGCTAACGCTTGAAAATGGTAAACTAACCGAAACCGGCAGCATTGATACAAAAAATCAACTGGTACTTAGCCAGACGAGTTGCGGGCGCAACTATAAGATCTGAAGATGATCCAAGTGATCTAAACATATAATTAAACAATTATATTGCAACTGTTGAAGGAAATAAACACATTTAAAATAACACAGTGCAGTTGCGGACACTCTGCAGTCGATCATGTCGACTATAATAAAAAATCAACAGCTGTGGTCAATATGTGTAATCAAATCAAATGTTTGTAAATCTATCGGACCAAACTGCGTGGTCATCAGTCCGTAGCTTACAAACTACTTAAACCTAGATAAACTAACCTAAGGACAAAACACACAACCATGTCCCAGGGAGGACTCGAACCTCCACGGCGAGCAACCACGCGCTCCGCAGCGAGACGCTTTAGACCGCTCGGCTACTCCACCGCGTCTATGTGTAATCTAAAGGGTTGTACTATAATCTTTTT
The DNA here is from genome assembly GCA_026315105.1 of Locusta migratoria. Classification (NCBI taxonomy): domain Eukaryota; kingdom Metazoa; phylum Arthropoda; class Insecta; order Orthoptera; family Acrididae; genus Locusta; species Locusta migratoria. Next base: position 363,565,922 of record CM048749.1, read on the forward strand.
GATGAATTGTGTTCAGACGATAACTAGTTAAATTACTTACGAATGTCTAAATCGCCTCTCTTTGAACTTTTGTCGTTAATAAAGGAAGATATTACTGGTAAAGTTTCGAAAATGAAAATGTCCCGCCGGCCGCGGTGGCCTAGCGCTCTGTGGCGCACCAGTCGCGGTCTGCACGGCTACTGAGGTCGGGGGTTCGAATCCCGCCCTCGGGCATGGATATTTGTGCCGTCCTTAGTCTTAGCTAGTTCATAAGTAGTTTGTAAGTTTAGGGACTGATGACCCCGTAGTTAAGTCCCAGAAGCTCTACAAACATTTTTGAAAGCCTCTCTCACCAGAATAAAAACTCGCGGTCACTTTGAGGTAAGTAAACCGATAAATTGTATTGTAAGTTATTAACGCTTTTCCTACGCAAAATATTAATTACTACAGTAAATAGTTAACGCTTGAAACTTAGGAATATTTTAGTTCAATCCTAATACGTAAATAGAAAACTGATTCAAGGTATAACTTCTGGCATTCATTCAGATTTTCCTGCAGCTTCATGTTTTTTCTCTTTTGTCATGTCTACACTTCCGCTCCTTTCAGTCTGATTTTCACTAGTCACTTCACGAGTACATGCAAGAACGAGGGGAAAACAGAAAACAGCACATTGATCGACTGACGAGAACTACTGTAGCCGGAACAACAACCACTGCGTCGCTGGTGGCGCAGTGCCTGCGCCGCCTGGTGGCCTTGTGTAATAAGGGCCTAACAGTCATGAGAAGGCTGCATTTGCCAAACTCTTAATAAAAGAAGTCAGCGTAAATCATAAGACTAGGGCTGTTGATGACTGGATGTTTGTGGTACGGACTGATCAATCATCGTTTACATTGCTTCCTATAAAAAACCGAGTTATGTATCGAAAACCCCAAAAGATGCAGACAATAAGGTATGTCTGCTTCTTTCAGTCTAGCGTGGGCAAATTTCCTCATGACTGTTGGAAATTATAAAGACACTTTGCAAATCATTTCTCAGAGTTGCATCTATTCTCGAAGTCATTGATGTACCGACTTCTTTTTATGCCCGGTGAAAGTCATCTGCCAACATGTGTAATGCCAACAGTAAAATTCGGAGGCGATGATGCTGTGGTGTGGGCGTGTATTTCATGGAGGGCGCTTGCACACCTTTTTGTTTTGCGTGGCACTATCGCAGCACAGGCCTACATTGATGTTTTAAGTACCATTCTTGCTTCTCACAGTTGAAGAGCAATTTTTTTACATCGTTTATTACTTTCATTGGTCACTATTTACAGGTTGTACAGTTATTAATATATTAGTTCTGTTATAAAAATAGCAAACAGAGAGTAAGTTAATGGTATATATAAACTGAGCTGCTCCTTCGTATTTATCCTCTTGTTTTACATTTTTCCTTTCCGGGGTGTTTTCATAGTTCAGTTGTCCCTCCATATATCACATATGTCACAGGAGTTTTTCCCATTTTCTAGACAGCCATGTATTTCATATCAGACACACCACTAGCCTCTGCCTGTCCTGTTAAAAATTATATGAAGTGCATTTTGAACATTCTTCTTATTATCTTCATAATTACTCAACTTGACGTACTCAGTTTCGATGTGTGTCATGAAATCTATAATACTTTTGCAAATGATTGCTAAAGGAAGGGAAGGAAGAAGGATAGGAAAGAAAGGATTGACAGTGGCCGCATTTGGGCATTGATATTAAGCAATGGCGACAAGTGAAAATGTGAGCCGCACCGGGAATCGGTCTCCCGCTTCGGGCCAGCGGTCACCTTAACCACTTGGCCACCCGTGCTCGCCTCCCGTCCGGCTCGAATTCTCACAAGTCGCACGCTATGTTTGTAGCGCCCCTATCGGGATGCCGGACACTTGCCACGCCTGACTTTTGCCACGCCGGACGTTTTCCACACCTGGCCCTTCGCCAGGTAGTAGGATTAGCGGTCCCCTCAGGCACGGGCAGCCCTTCCCCGTACTCCTGCTGTTTGCTTCCAAACCTCCGTCTCCGATCTTACTTGATACAGTCCTTCCGGAAGAGATCTTTTTCTTCGACACCTCGCCGAAATGTACAACTTCTTTCCAATATTCGGAAATCTAAATATTTATAACTATAGGGAAACTAAAGCAATACCGTCCTATATTTCAGGGTATAATTAGTTCTTCCAACCACAAATATGGATCCATTCGCCCTCCGTCTGTACGGTAGCTTTCTTGCGCACTTTGTGATTACGATAGAAACATTCCATTGCTATGGAAGCAACACGGAAGGAACGACATAAAGATAATTCGAATGTTCGCTGGTCATTCAAGTTGATCACTTTATTTGTACATATATTAATTGCTGCAACTGTATTAAAAATAGATAGGAAAGAAGAACGATACACTTCATAACTCTACTCTCTTGCGGCGAAACATTAGTTAATAAAGTGTATTGGGACAAAATAATGACAGAAAATACATTTACAAAATAGAGATAAGAGCGTCTATGTTTGACAGGTCACCTAAAGTCGACATAAAATTTTAAAATAATTGAAATAAGGAAATGAAGGAATATAGAATGTTATGCTTGTAACGTGCGGCTCCGTAGCACAGTGGCAGAGTGCCAGACTACAAATCCAAAGGTCGTGGGTTCGATCCTCGCCAGGTCCTAGGATTTTTATCTGTCACTTTCCACTTCTTTCACCTCTGGCAGTGTTGCTCATGTGAAAAATACCGAGTAGCACCGTGGTTCGGAACCCACGTTAAACTGTAGGTCCCCCTATAACTGGCTGGGTAAGTCAGTTCGAAGGTCGGAGGGAGGCAACGGCATACCACCTCCAAACAGGACCATGCCTAGTAAAGCACTGTGGTGTTCAATCTTCGGATTGTTGACTGCTTTACCTTTACCTTTATGCTTGTAACGTAGACTGTTGTTCTACATTGTTTAGATTTGGTACCTACTGAGTCGCAAAGGAAGCACCCTAGTTTTTTAAGGGAAAACCCATAATTCGTATGATCTGCACTATAAAAGAAACAAAAAGCACAAAAGGAAATCATAATGTAATTTGTGTAGTAGGTCACAAGTGAAACTGAAGTCGATAGTTCCTGTGAGTTAGTATGAGCAGATGTTGTACTTGACAACCGGAATAAATTAATAACTGACTCCGTTTACCGACCCCCGCACTCTCATGATGCAGCCGCCGAACGGTTCATAGAAAACTTGAGTCTCATTACAAATAGGTGCGCTACTCATATAATTATACTTGGCAGTAACTTAAATTTTCCATCCGTATGTTGACAGAACTACACCTTCAGATAGGATGGATGATACATCTTCCGAAATTGTTCTAAATGCTTTTTTATTATTATTTTGAATAATTAGTTCACGAACCCATTCAAACTGTAAATGGTTTCGAAAACACACTTATTCGGTTCACAACTTAGTAGATTTTCTAAATTAACTATCTTAGTGAAGACCATATGTGGATTACATTCAAAGAAATAGTATCAACAGCACTGGAGGAATTCCTACCAAATAAATTAATAAGAGACTAAACTAGTCGCCCGTGGAGTGCAATGCAAAATCCCCAAATTTGCCGAAGTTTTATTGAACATCGAAATTTAGCGCGGCCTTCAATGCGACATTCATTTAATAGTTTCCACAACGAAACTCTTTCTAGAAATGTGGCGGAAAATCCAAAGAGATCCTGTCCTATGTTATCTACATCTGCGGCTAAAGCGGAGTTATTAAATGCAGTTTTCCGAAATTCTGTCACCAAAGAAGACGAAGTAAATATTCCACAATTCGAAATGAGAACTGCTGCAGACATAACATGTAAGTAGATACCCATGGTGATGAAAAGCAAATAATTCTATCAAATAAGTGATATTACAGACGATATCGTCAAATATGTATTTTCAAAAAGTTTCTAATGAACAAGAAAAATACGTTAATACTTGGCATTAGAAGGAAGTGTGTTTGGGTTAAAAATCGTAGAGGGGGACAGAGGGACGAATACACTAAGCAGATTCAAAAGGCTGTAGGTTGCCGAACGTTTTCTCAGATGAAGAGCCTTGCACAGGACAGGGTAGCGTGGAGAGCTGCATCAAACCAGTCTGCGGACTGAAGACCACAACAACATTTGTTTATGATATTCTTTTGTAACAATTATTTTTGAACAGTAAGCTCCTTGCCTTGTTACAATAGCTTTTACTGGCCTGATTAAAAATAATCAATTACATGGCGTTAAAAATAATCAATAACATGGTGAGAAACTTTAATTTTTAAGGACTACAGCTAAATGTACTTCATGAGATCTGCATCTACTGCAAATTTATTTCTATCCTTGTCTACGTTTGGAGATATGGCAATTATTTCAACACTATAGCTGCCGAACTTATCAACCTTAGCAGCAGATCTGTTTTAGGGTGTCTCCTTTAGGTGCAATTCAGAAGTTCAGATTCTTTTTAAAACCTAAAGTGTATCTTATCAGTATAACAAAAATGAGATTTTTAAAAGATAGTTGCGGCTCTGAAGTTACAGGAAATAATTTTGGAATTCACAGTCTTTGACGGTATGACCATAATATTCGAAGGTAGAAAAAAATTATTTTAACATGTAAACTATGGGAGCTTTTACGTAAGTAGGAAATTGCAAATTGAAAAGTGGTAGATGTAACTATGAATTCTGGTTGCAGGAGGATCATTTGAGTGATTTTTAATGTATTTGCTTCGTTGAGTCAAATTTCACTGCCACGCTAGTGAACCGAACTGGGACCAGCTGGTTTCATTATTTAAGGATACTGAGGTCTGATACACTCTTTTTATTTTTACAACTAATAAAGGTCGCATCGTTAGGTGGTCCTCACAGATGTTCTCTACGTCTCCGTTCTTCGAAAGCAGCTTTCCCTTCCAATGATTCTATTTTCGGAGTAAGCACATCCACACATTATCGCGTAACCATTGTAATGGACAAAAGGCCTGCCCTTGGCGATTGTAGTAACTTCCATACTGACGGTCACACTATGAAATGCGGAAGCGACCAATGTGCAAATGTGCGACCGGTTGGGGGTGGTGGGGGAGGAGGAGGAGGAGGAAACAGGGGCACCCGACCCTTTGGAGCAGGTAAAAGTGTGGCAAAAGTCCGGCTTGGCAAGTGTCCGGACACCCCCTATCGCCCATGCCCTCTTACACTCGCTGTTACGGATTGCCGTGAGAGGTCGGACGTATGACCGCATCTGCGGTGAAATAACTGAAGCTAACGCCGTCGTCGCGTGTAAACACTTATTGTATTGGTTTGGTGTCTGTTCTTTCGGACGCCCGAAAGAACAGACACCACGCCAATACAATCTCTATAATACTGTCACCGTCGAGTTTATTTATGACGTAGCTGTTGTATTGTCCTACTAGCCACATAATTGCATTAGTTTTCCATTGTGGGTAGTAATGTTTGTCTGGTCTGTACAATACTGTTGGTTCAACGTAGTCATCTGATGTTCTGATAAGAAGCGCTATCTTTTCCCTAATCCATTTACAAAACTAAACTCGGTTACCACACGTGAATCTGTGTGGAACAGTGTGTACTAGGTTGCATCCGAGGCAAAGGTCTGTAACACTCAGTCCTATTCTGTGTAATCTTTCATTTGTGCTCACAACGTTGTTGACTGTTTTATACAGCGCAGATTTTACTTTGGATGAAAGCACACTGCAGTTGATATTTTACCATAGTACATCCCAGTCGACGTCATTAAACTTTGAATCTATTTTATTCCTGCCCTCATATTTTTCTGTATTTTAAAATATCCTTTGTAGTTAATTTCCTACTTTCTTATCTTTTTTTTCTTTTTTTTTTAGTTTCTTACTCAGATAACTTCTTTCGAGATAGTATTCACGAATGTGTTTTAATTTAAAGCTAATTGTTGTTACATTTATTGGTGAATCGGTACTGTTTGGCTTCACTGTTTCGTATAACTTATCTGTAAGACTGTCGGGGGTATTGTTAATGATATTGATTGTCCTTTTGCTGCTGTACTTTTAATATCTGTTAATCCCAATCCTCCATGTGTTGGGTCCAGTGTTACTGTATTGGAGTCTACTATAAAAAGTTCGCCTTTCCATAGAAAAGATGTTACCTTTGACATTATTGTCTTTGCTATCAGTTTGGGGATGGGAAATATCTGAGCTATGTAATATGCTTTTGAAAGTATATACATATTGATATATTTGACCCTCTGATACAGGTCTAAGCTTCGATTGATATTTTCAAATAGTGCTCCCTGTATCTTCTGTGCTACCTCACGCCAGTTTTTTGCTATCATCTGTAAGGGGAGGGTTGTCAACACAGTTCCAAGGGCCTTGTGTTCTGTCACTTGTGGCGCCCATTCCAATCTGATGTCTTGGAGTCCTTTGATAGTCAAGAACTTACTTTTATTTTCGTTCGTCCTTGCACCTGAAGATGCACAATATTTTTTAAATACTGTATCAATAGTACTCACATCTTCTCTGTTTCTGACTACTATCCCAAAGTCATCCGCATAAGCGCCAACCACGTACTTCGTCCTCAATACATTAATGCCTGTCAGTTTATCTGGTAGTTCGGGAATGCCGATTGTGCCTGTTCATTATGCACGGCCTCTGGCGGAACGGTTACGCGACGATAACATCTCTTGGCCTGTGTAGAGTCCTGACTTGAATCCTATAGAATACATTTGGGATGTTTTTGGAACGCCGACTTTGTGCCAGGCTTCACCGACCTGCATCGATATCTCTCCTTAGTGCAGCACTCCGTGAACTTGTAAGTCGTTTTCAGCCAGGTGTCCAGATATATATATAATCGTAACTAGATTTTTTATATACAGAGCTCTGCCACTTCAGGTGTTTACCCGTTTTTATCGCGTACCCACTAAACTAGCTTTACACATTGCCTCTCGTCATCGACTCTTTGAAAAGGAAGCTCCACTGGACGTTACTTAAAGGAAGTGTGTGTTCAGTTAGCGAGGTTCCAAACTCATTAAACTGCACTTTACTCTTCAAGAATACTGGCGGGAAAAACCAAAAAGAAGGTGCTCCGTGGCGACATAGTATAACAATATATATAGCCGATTTCGGTAAATGTTTTACATCTGGTTTTGAGCCCATACCAATACACAGAAAGCAAGCCACTCTAAGACTTCTAGCGCAGTTAGAAGATTTATTTATTTTATTAATTTTTATTTTTTCGTATTAAGCGTTGCATACAAAAGGTCAAAGACGAGAGTACAACTATAAAACAAAAGAGATTATACATAAACAAATTACAAAAACACTAAATACAATCAGACCAAAAATTAACAAGCTCGACGGCATTCTCCTTGGCCTGCAATATGTCCTCGAGCGGGCAGGTTACTGAGCACTGAGGACAGCTGTACAGGTGCTTGCTGGTTTGATCGGATCCACATTCCCAGAGAGTCGATTCATCCCCGAGGTGGTTCCATCTGGCCATGTTGTCCTTAGTTGTACCCAGCCCACTTCTTAGTCTGTTGAGGGACTTCCACGTTTTCCACGGCAGATTTTCGCCTGGGGGGAGGGCCTCCAGAGGTGGAATCCATGTTGCGACATCAGCATTTCTCGATGTCCACAGGTTTTGTCGTGGTGTTGAAGGTGATGTACTACAGTTGACAGTAGTTTCCATAAGACTCTTCCTGGATTTCTGCCTGCTTGGGGGAGTTTGGTGTCCATGTAGCGGGTGAGCAGCGTTTTGTTCTACTTTGCTTCTCTTTATATTTGCGGCAACTTCCCGTCTTATATCTAGTGGGGCTATCCCCGCGAGGTTGAATAGGTTTTAAGTGGGCGTTGCCATCAGGCATCCTGTTGTTATTCTACAGGTCTCGTTTAGGGCAACATCCACATAACAATAAACATTGAAGGCTTATCACCCAGTACAGAAGTTAGAGGATATAATGCAAACATTTCTAAGGCGAGGCGTCGAAACCGAGAGAATTTTGTCGGACATACAGCCGAAGAAAATCACACAAATTTATCGAGATCCCGTCACTACCAACAGCGAAAACCATATTTTCCAACATCGCACAAAGGGGCAAACTAACCAACCTTGTTTCCAAATACTCAATAAGAAGACTAACTTATTCTCGAAAGAAAATTGATACAGATTTCCATCGCTCACACATACTTAATAAGGCCGTTTTTAGTAACAGTTACTTTCTAAAGGTAACGGCGTTATTATTTTCATAAAGTAACTTTAACTGTAGCTAACTTATTTTTATCGGTTATCGATTTAACGGAAGTATCATTACTTTTTTGACGCAAGTAGCGTAACATATTTTTTGCAAGAATTTCAGGACTGCAGAGTACCAGACTTTGATTTTAGTGAAGAGAAAAAAGAAACAATATTTAAACTTGTATCCATTCTGGAAGTGTGGAACCTACGACTGTGTCGATTAAAGAAATCAGAAAATAACAGCAACCAGTCACCTTTCTTGCGTATTTATTACCACAACCGGTTTCGAACTGCCTGGCAGTTCATCATCAGGCGGTATACATGTTTTATATGTTGTTTACAACATTGTGGAACTCGTTTGGCTGTGGTGAGATAGAAAAAATATGTGTGAGCTTTGTCTTTGGCATTAAATTTCACTATTTACTAGTTTAAATTGTATTTCAAACAGCTACTTACAGCAATGTGAACCAACTGTAAGTAGCTGTTTGGAATACAATTTAAACTTGTAAATAGTGAAATTTAATGCCAAAGATAAAGCTCACACATATTTTTTCTATATCACCACAGCCAACATATAAGAAAATGTTCAAATGTTTGTAAATCTATCGGACCAAACTGCGTGGTCATCAGTAGCTTACAAACTACTTAAACCTAGGTAAACTAACCTAAGGACAAACACACACACCCATGCCCGGCGAGCATCCGCGCGCTCCGCAGCGAGACGCTTTAGACCGCTCGGCTACTCAACCGCAGCAAACAACATATAAGACATGTATACCGCCTGATGATGAACTGCCAGACAGTTCGAAACCGGTTGTGGTAATAAATACGTAAGAAAGGTGACTGGTTGCTGTTATTTTCTGATTTCTTGAAACAATATTTGATTCTAAATTAAATCTTTTCAGCAACATTCGTTGGAAATGTATGAATGATACATTTCAGTACCTTTATAACATTTAAAATAATGCTCGTTCATTCATAACATTTATATTTTGTAATTATGTGCGCAAACAATGTGTACATAACAATCACCTGACGCGTCACACGAAAATAGCGTACATCTCCGACTTTTCTCCACATGGCGTTAAGGTGCGTTTACGATGAGTCTGAAACATATTCTGCAACATTAATTGCCGCTAGTTCTGGGCTACAGTACCGATTTTCACAACATGCTGGCAACATGAAAGCTGCGTTCCGTGGCTGTGTCGGTGAAGAGACAATGTTCGTGGCTTGCTAGCATTGAATGCACCTTTGCATCGGTAGTGTTCGGTTTTCCTCTGTGTCTGTATATAGGTACATCTCTTCTTTCCGCGTGTTCCTTTACGAAATGAAGTAGATACGAAGCAACATCTACGAACTCGTCACCTAACAAGAGGCAGAGTAGTGCCTGTAGTATGTTCGACGTCATAAAAATATAAAAAAGATTTTTATTTATAAACAAATCCATTTATCTCACAGTAGGAGGTTTTCAGAAAAATTTCTAATGGATAAAATCAAATAAAAAAAGATGACGGGCTCCATACAGAAAATTGCTACAATGTTTGGCTCTAGCCGTATGTGAAGAAAATAAAACAGTTTAGTCTATATGATCTAACAAAACTGTACCAGTTATTTTTTCTTGAAATGATGTTTATTCCATGAACCGGTTTTCAAACCTTTTGAGGTTCATCTTCAGGTGGATCATGTTGCAATATCATTTTAAGCGTCATGTTGGATGCTGGCTCTGTGGTGGGAAGACGGAAATATATTTTAATAACTCGAATTGCACGTTGTTTAGGTCGTGATTTGTATTTGTAAGAATACGTGAAATTTGTTGTTTTACCTGTACAAAGAGTATTATATCTTCGAATGAAGACGTTTGTAAATAACAGCAGCTGTAAAAGCACATGTTGGACGCTGGTAAAGTGTTGTTTATAGTGCAGTGTAGAACCCAATAGAAAAAGGTATATTATTGTGACATAAAGAAAAGGAGACGCAAGAAATGGAAATTAACCACAAAAATCCGGCCCAGTACGTAAAGCAGCAAATTTCACGCTTATTGTAACATGATCCATCTGAAGATGAACCTAAAAGGGTTTGAAACCCGGTTCATCGAATAAACATCATTTCAAGAAAAAGTGACTGGTGCAGTTTTCTTAAATAATATTGAAATTAACAGTCAGGGGTTCTGAAACATCCGTAATGGATAATCTAAAGTTCGGTCTATAATTTCACAACAACGCAACAATAACAACAGGATCCGTTACCTTCTTTTCGAAGATGAGTCGTCATAAAGTTACGTTAGTAAGCGGCCTATGAAAGTGTGATGACAAACTTTTGTTTTTACAGCGCTTTTTTATAAAGCAGAAATGAAAGTATGTAGGAGGCAGCAGTGTGTACTAAACACGGAAGTGAAAAAGGGGTTGTCAGCAGCAGATTACTTTACAGATTCATTTGTAATGTGAGTGGCTTTGAGGCTATAGAAGTTCCCTTATTGAAAATGATGGACTAATGTGTAAACATCAGTAAATATACTACCAATGAAATATATTTTTCAGTGCTATTAGTAAAACTGAATTACGTTTACCTAAGCTTTCATCCAAAGCTTTCGGAACTGCGGAGAGAGTAATGACATATTGCTGACTTTAAAATGTGGAGTAAATATACAAGGGTCTCATCAGCAATTCCTGTTCCTATTTTTTTTTCACAGATGTTTTTCTGAAATTTGTGCCTTTCTTTGAAACAAATGGCCCTGTAATATTCATTATAATTTCACACTCTTGGCGAAGTTACATCAGAAACGTCTTCCAAATTCAGTTCGCACAACCTGTCATTGAAATTCAAATGTTTGTAAGTCTATTGGACCAAACTGTTATGGTCATCAGTCCCTAGACTTACAAACTAACTTCAACTAACCTAAAGGCAACACACACACCCATGCTCTAGGGAGGGCTCGAACCTCCGACGCTTCTTCTTGTTTTTCTTCTTCACCACCACCGCCACCACCTCCATCCCCACTACATGGTTCTGCATCAAAAGTGTTGCTTGACTGCCTGAGAAACAACCCCATGGTTTTCATCTGAAGCATTACTTACACTCCTGGCCATTAAAATTGTTACCCCACGAAGATAACGTGCTACAGACGCGAAATTTAACCGACAGGAAGAAGATTCTGTCATATGCAAATGATTAGCTTTTCAGAGCATTCACACATGCTGACATGAGGAAAGTTTCCAACCGATTTCTCATACACAAACAGCAGTTGACCGGCGTTGCCTGGTGAAACGTTGTTGTGACGCCTCGTGTAAGGAAGAGAAATACGTACCATCACGTTTCCGACTTTGCTAAAGGTCGGATTGTAGCCTATCGCTATTGCGGTTTATCATATCACGACCTTGTTGCTCCGTTGGTCGCGATCCAATGACTGTTAGCAGAATATGGAATCAGTGGGTTCAAGAGGGCAATACGGAATGCCGTGCTGGATCCCAACAACCTCGTATCACTAGCAGTCGAGATGACAGGCATCATATCCGAATTGCTATAACGAATCGTGCAGCCAGGACTTGATCCCTCAGTCAACAGATGAGGACGTTTGCAAGACAACAACCATCTACACGAACAGTTCGACGACGTTTGCAGCAGCGTGGACTATCAGTTCCGAGACCATGTTTACGGTTACCCTTAACGCTGCATCACAGACAGGAGCGCCTGCGATGGTGTACACAACTACGAACCTGGGTGCACGAATGGCTAAACTTCATTTTTTCGGATGAAACCAGGTTCTGTTTACAACATCATGATGGTCGCATCCGTGTTTGGCGACATCGCGGTCAACGCACATTGGAAGCTTGTATTCGTCATCGCCATACTGGCGTATCACCCGGCTTGATGGTTAGGGGTGCCATTGGTTACACGTCTCGGTCACCTCTTGTTCGCATCGACGGCACTTTGAACAGTGGCCGTTACTTTCCAGATGTGTTACGACCCGTGGCTCTACCCTGCATTCGATCCCTGCGAATCCCTAAATTTCAGCAGGATAATGCACGACCGCATGTTGCAAGTCCTGTACGGGTCTTTCTGGATACGGGAAATGTTCGACTGCTGCCCTGGTCTGCACATTCTCCAGATCTCTCACCAATTGAAAACGTCTGGTTAATGGTGGCCGAGCAACTGGGTCGTCACAATACGCCAGTTACTACTCTTCATGTGTTATCGTGTTGAAGCTGCAAGGGCATCTGTACCTGTACACGCCATCCAAGCTGAGTTTGACTCAATGCCCAGGCCTATCAAGTCAGTTATTACGGCCAGAAGTGGTTGTTTCTGGTTACTGGTTTCTCAGGATCTATGCCCCCAAATTTCATGAAAATGTAATCACATGTCAGTTCTAGTATAATATATTTGTCCAATCAATACCCCTTTATCGTCTGCATTTCTTCTTGGGGCAGTAATTTTAATGGGCAGTAGTGTATATCTGAAAGGATATTGTTATCTTGAGCTACTCATTGAGTAACAACTGATTCATAATTTGAGCTTAAAAAATGTATGCCATTTTCATTCTTGCCCGTTTATTTAGATGTACATTACGAGATACTGTCTGAAAAGTAGTAATATGAATAAACAACCTCAGTACCATATTCTTCTATGGATTGTTGGAATATAACTGCTGTACATGTTATTGTTTAGTGTTACGAATAACCCAAAACTTTCTACCGAATAAGTATCGAATGTCAAGCACAGCACTTCTGTGTAGCTGACTTCTCCATCATTTCTGCATTTTTGTACTGTATCACCCACTCATACCCATCCACTGCGATATTAAGCTCAATACAGAACACAGTGCTAAGGTGCCCGACGATTAAACAGTTGCACGTTGTAACAAAGTGTTTTCTGATATAATAACCACATGTATGTGTAGCAGAAACATGTTTTCTGACCTATATCAAAATGTAACTGATCACAACCCAATCTAATGCGCTGACACATTGACATAAACTAAAGCGTCCATCAGATTCAGATTATGTAAACGTGTAGTATAAAGAAGAAAATAAAAGGGGATCTTCATCTAATGATACAGAATTCTAGTAGTACCTGTGACGATTTACTGAATACTGCCAGAGAGCATACCTGATCCGGTGGGACTCAATGTTAATTACTTCAAACAGCAATGAAAAATTAAAATAGCTTCCGGTTCCATCGGATCCAGGATATGCATACCAGGGATGGCGGTTATTACTGAAACAACCGGTTTTCGGTTATACCGGTTCTTTTCATCTCCAGTTTAACCGCACTGTAAATATTGTTCAAGATAGTTATTACTGAAACAACCGGTTTTCGGTTATACCGGTTCTTTTCATCTCCAGTTTAACCGCACTGTAAATATTGTTCAAGATAACCGTTTTTTTTTAAATAACTGGTTTTCGGTTTTTTATTGCTATTATTTCCAGTAGATTTCGACAGAAACATATTTTGCGGCCGAAAAAGAAACCGTAATCGAATTTTCGTTTCTTCTAGTTTCGGCCGAAACCGAAACTTACGAAATTTAGTTAAAATTTACGTTATACGACAAATCACTAGTCTTTCCATATTTTGCAAGGTCCCCTCCCAATACTTCTTGAGTGTGTGTACGCCTAGCCATGAGTCCGTAGAAGACGATACACGAAGCATAGAGATTTATTGGCCTAGTTTTTCCATCCGGCAGTTGCAAATATTGAGCCAACCACTCCGTAAGTTGGACTTGTGAGCCAGTGCATACGAATATGTCCTTATATACACTCTCTCTCTCTCTCTCTTTAAAGTTACAGTCAGTAAATGAACTTCAATCAGTGCTGCAGAAGTATTTCGAAAAATAAAGTCACAGATCCGACTAACAATATGATTGTTGTCATTGTAAATTTACGCAAATTGAACTAGGAAAGCTGTGTACTACACGATCAAAGAATGTTCAAATGGATGTGAGTTCTTATGAGACCTAACTGCTTAGGTCACCGGACCCTAGACTTAAAAACTACTTAATCTAACTTCAACTAACTTACGCTAAGGACAACATATACACCCATGACCGAGGGAGGACTCGAACCTCCGACTGGAGCAGCCACGCAGTCCGTAACATGGAGCGTCAGACAGCACGGCTAACTCGCGGGGCACCACATGATCAATGTTACCTAAACCTATATTGGTTATTAAAAAAGCCCCTCGCTTTCAAGGAATCACATTAATAAAACTTGTTAGCATAACAATATGATAATAAATTAATAGTTATTATTCTAAGCTTACATAATAGGTATATGAATCGAATTTACCTTCTCTTCCAAGGAACATTTTGGATGCTTTCTCCTTAAATGACACAGCATGTTTGTAGTACCTCCACCCGTTTTCAGCTTTTTAAAGCTAATGGAGCATTGTGCCTCAATGCTACCGTACTTCGTGAAGTACTTCCACACTCGGGATGGTGCCATTTAAGACACAACCGATGTCTGGCGACGACAGCAAGGAACTGCCGCATGACCAGACGGAGGCAAGTCTTGTGCACTGCCGATGCACGCGCGTCGTCTAATAGGCCACGCCACACGGCAACAGGTGTATCGATGCTTCAATAGCTGCACCAGTTCTTAAGCTCTTATGCCACGCGTCTTTTGCGTGTGTTTGACTGCCGGGATTGTTCTTAAATTATCGCTAATCGCTTTTCTTAGTTACTGCGATGACCTAATATTTCACAGCAGTGGAAATTTTAGAAATAGCCCTAAATATTAGGGTCTACTAGTTTTAATTTTTTTAAATTATTTACAAAAGGCACATTTTGAACCACTACTACAGGTAGTCGTCCCGGTTTTTTTACCCGGTTTTTGGCAATAACTAAAAAACACCGGTTACAACCGACACCAAATAAATACCGAAAAAACCGATTATTCAAAACTAAAATACCGGTATCGGTTTTAACCGGTCGGTTTTTCCCATCCCTAATGCATACTAGACTTAACCCTTAACTAATATAGACGTTGACAGGAACGCAACTACTGTGGAGGGGTCTCTTAGACCGCTCTCTTATTTTCCATATATTAAACTAGTGTTTTGCTAAATATATATTTTCATGACTTCCTGTCGTTCATTACACTTCTTAGAGATGGCATTAGTAGAAATTTGACCTTTTTTAAACAATGTAGTATGAGTAACATGACAAGTAAAACACAGCGCAATTTGCATTACATTTTTATTTTTTGTGCTACGAAAAGAAGAGCAAGTAATCATTTCTCTACACACCCACAGATTATCATTATAGAGATTATATTACAAATTCACAGGTTGATTAGATACAAAAATCCCGTTTGAATTATAGTAAATTGTATGCGAAATCTCCTTTCATTTTACGATTCTCTCAGAAAGGTTGCCACATTTTCCTTATAAAACAAAAAGTACAAACTAAAGATATCCTTCTGTGTGCCACTAAATACTCTTTTAGTCGCTTTGACCCCGCATACACGCAGACGTTTCTAGAACACCCCAAACAAATTGGAACACCACACTGTTGACACAAAAGGCACACGTTCTTCGATTTTCAAAGTGCTTTGGTGTATGAGGCTCATCTTGTATATTCAGTAATCTTCTAATGGTGCCACTCACCTCTCGTGGCAAGTGTCCAATAGAAAGTCTACGCTTCACATGAGGCCCAACTAGATCTCTTGCTAGGGTCTTATGTAGCTCATTCTTGTTATTACTGCTGCCTTTGGATACGCTTGATGTACCACATAAGAATTTACACCACACGCAACATCCACTAAAGTGTAGAAAATTGCCAAAGGCCATCTTCTTGTCCGCCGACTTGAAGAATACCCTGCACATCTTTCGTCGAGGCAGTCCATAAAACTGGATGATCCCGGGTTTTCCTGATACAGGATCATTATTTTCTGAATGATGCAGAGAAGAGACCAGTATTGCAGCTTTGGCCTTTTTGGGCACAAAGGAAACCAGAGTCATGTCTTCTGTAAAACCATAAACAGATGTCTTCACTCGACGTTTCCTATTGGGTAGGACTTGCGGTGGAATCTCCTTTCTCTTTCTTTTCAGTGTACCAACGTATGTGAGACCTTTTTTTGAAAGTTCATTGACTAGTTCTATAGATGAGTACCAGTTGTCACCTGTAACATTTCTTCCAGTATTTTCAATAGGTTTCACCAGACGAAGAACAGCCTGTGTGGGAACACTGTGACTTTTCTCATGGTTTGAAAGGGTGTGACCATCGCTACCTTTTCCAGAATAAATGTATGCATTATACAAGTAACTTGTACTAACGTCGGACAAACACTGAATTTTCACGCCATATCTTGCCGGTTTGTTTGGCATATACATTCTAAACCCACACCTTCAACGGAAAGGTACAAGCATTTCATCGACACATACTGTTGTACCTACAGAATAGCAAAGTTGACTGTTTTCGATTATACGCATAAAGATTTGTGAAACTGCTGCTGCCTTGTCTATTTCATTTCTTTTCTCCCGATCATCTGGGTCGTCAAATAGTAATGAATACAGTAAAAACAGAAATCTTTCCTTACTAACAGTGCATCTGAAAATATCTCTGCCTGTTCCATCGGTTGCAAACAGGATGTAAACCGATTCGTACCCAGATTTGAAAGCCGCTGAATACACTAACAGCCCAATTAGTGCCTTCAATTCAATGACGTCAACATCTTGTAGATAGACAAGCGATCATTCGCATACTGTGCTCTAAGCTGCGATATTATGAGTTTTGTCCATAGAACGATTTCGTCTAGAATATCTTGTGTAACGAATAGATTCCATACCTCCAAAGCAGCAAGACTTTGAGCCGTCTGCCGCAGTCCATGATGCTGTGACACGATGTTGTGTTGAGTTGCTGGCTGCTTTTTTCGCCATCGAAAACATGTGTTCTTACCGAAGAAGTAAGCTGCTTCGTCGTCATCAGGTGTCACATCTTCATCACTTTCAGGTTCCTGCTCATGTTCACTAAATACCTCAGAATCAGGGTCGTTATCGCTGTCGTCAAAATCATCGGATTCACCGAAACGTTCTTGATCATTCACATCTGCTTCACGTAAAATGCGTTGCATAGAACGTTCAGCTTTTACTGCCATGGAGAAACACGACACGGAACAACAACAGAGAGAGAGAGGTCACAGCGCTGTCGCTTAGCAGGCCTCGCTCACGAAGCCGACTGGCCAGGCGCTATGAGGCAGAGCCTGCGCCAGCGGCACGCAAACACTGTAGTCGGTCAGTGAGGCCGCGCAAGGCTCATAAATACGGAACAAAGAGCAGCAACACTGCAAGAATGCTGGCACGTGGAACTTGTCGGCCACCAGGAAGGTACAGGGAAGAGGCCTTTTAGCGTGGCAGGGCTGTGTGTAATATCTCGACTCAAAATGTCGTAGCGTCTGAGAGACCGCAGATAGTAGTTAAGGGTTAAGGAAACCGGAACAGTAGAGGCAACACATCGAATGTCAGCAGCGTGTGCTTTCTAGTGCAGCCCAGAGTGTGCAGAAGGGGAGAGTCACTGGCACAGAGCACGATGATGGCGTGTGACGTAAGTGGCCACGCCCCCTCCAGAAACAGCCGTCGGGCTCGTCTGCGACGGGGGCCCTCTTTCCTCCTATTCCTCTTTCATCTGCGCGCTGGACGGCGGCCAGCGGCGGCGTGTACCTCGTGCAAACACGGCCCGGTTTATTCCCGGTTACAGACACGCGGCACGCCCCTCGCTGTATTTTTACCTGCCAGCGTGCTTGAGTACGTATAAGTCGGGGCATGCGCGCAATACCACCGCGTGGCCAGACCGTGGTCATCACTTTGCTATCGTCAGGGAACACAACGCCCTGACCGGTGGCGGAGCGCCCAGTGTGCTCAGACATCTCCCGAAAAAAGCTGACAGTGCAAATAAATAAATAAAAAAAATTTAAAAAAAAATTAAAAATAAAAATTATCATTTTCCTATACGACAGCTTTTTCATAAGTCCGGTAAAAATAGAATACAAAGTTGTATCAAAGGCGAAAACTCACTTTATTTCTCGACATATATCTACATAGATAATCTGCAAATCACATTCAAGTACCTGGCAGAGGGTTCATTAACCACTTTCATAACTTTTCTCTACTGTTCCATTCTCTAATAGCGCGCGGGAAGAAAGAACACCTAAATCGTTCCGTTTTCGATCTGATTTCTCTTATTTTATTGGGATGATCATGGGGGTGCTAACAAAATATTTTCAGATTCATAAGTAAAAGTAGGTGATTGAAATTTCGCAAATAGAATTCACCGCAACAAATAATCTCGATCTTTTAATGACTTCCACCTCAAATCGTGCAACATTTCCGTGACGCTTTCCCCCTTGTAACGTGATAAAACAGAACGAGCTGCCCTTCTCTGAACCTTCTCAATGTCTTCCGTCAGTCCCACCTGGTGAGGGTCCCACAAGGGGCAACAGTACTCCAGGAGAGGACGCACAAGTGTGATGTAGGCAGTCTCTTTCGTGGAGCAGGTGCATTTTCGAAGCGTTCTGCCGATGAAACGTAACCTTTGGTTCGCTTTCCCCACAATATTTTCTATGTGTTCTCTGCAGTCAAAGTTGTTCGTAATTGTAACTCCTAGGTATTTGGTAGAATCTAAGACCTTAAGGTTTGACTGATTTATCGCGTAATTGAAGTTCAGCGGATTTCTTTTAGTGGTCATGTGTATTACTTCACACTTTTCTTTATTTAGTGTCAATTGCCAATTTTCACACCATGTGGAAATTTTGTCTAAATCGCTTTGCAGTTGCTTTTGATCGTCTGTTGACTTCACTAACCGATAAACGACAGCATCATCCGCGAACAGTCTCAGGGGGCTATTCATACTGTCTCCTAAATCATTTATAAACACGAGGAAGAGTAGGGGACCTACAACGCTTCCCTGTGCAACGCCAGATATCACTTCTGTTTTACTCGATAACTTACCATCAATTACAACGAACTGTGTTCTTTCTGACAGGAAATCGTGAGTCCAACCGCACAATTGAGGAGATATTCCATAAGCACGCAATTTCATAAGAAGCCGCTTGTGGGGTACAGTATCAAAAGTCTCTTTGCAAGGCTATTCACTTGACATTACAGATAAAGGAGAAGCAATGAAATAAAAATTGTGATGCGGCCGGGAATGGAACCCGGACCTCCATGCTTACTCGGCAGACGTCTTACCGTTAGACCACCACACCACAAAAGATTAAGGCGCCTTAAGACGTCTGCCTAGTAAGCATGGAGGTCTGGGTTCGATTCCCGGCCGCATTACAAATTTTATTTCATTGCTTCTTCTTTATTTACAATGTCTTGGACATATTCGAGACGAAAAACCGTCTCGGGGTTACTGAATTTATATTTAAATTGATATTTATATCATCTTAGCAGGAATGTCCGACCATGTCCATTGCCGAGATGCTATTCCGCTGCATGGAGAGCCTTGGCAGTAGTGGCAATTATCTATGGAACAAAGAAGCTGAATTAAAGTTTGTGACGTGGAGGGAAGTCGTGCTTAGACTATTCCGAGGCGCCTTAATCGTTAGTGGTGTGGTGGTCTAACGGGAAGACGTCTGCCTAGTAAGCATGGCGGTCCGGGTTAGATTCCCGGCCGCATCACAAGTTTTATTTCATTGCTTCTCCTTTATCTGTAATGTCTTGGACATATTCGAGACGAAAAACCGTCTCAGGGTTACTGAATTTATATTTAAATTGCTATTAATTTGGTCCAGCGAGTTTCCAACTTTTTCAACTCATCGACAAAGTAGGCCTCCTAAAACTCTGAAAAATAGTCTGTCACAGCGGCGGACACTTCCTCATTCGATGGAAATTTCTTCCCACCAAGCCACATTTTCAAGTTTCGGAATAAGAAGAAGGCACTCGGAGGCAAGTCTGGTGAAAAGAGTGGCTGAGGAACTAATTCGAATCTCAAATCGTTCACTTTTGCCGTTGCGGTAGCTGCTGTGCGGGCTGGGCACTTTCTTCCGTGCCAATCTTGGACGTTTTTCAGTTACTTTCTGTTTCAAACGATCCAGCAGAGCAGCATAATAGGGTCCAGTTATGGATCTGCCTTTTTCCAAATGATCTGGGAATCCCAAAAGACATTGGCCATCACGTTTCCAGCTGACAAAACAGACTTCGCCATCTTTGGTTCACTCTCCTCGCTATTCGTCCATTGTCTGGACTGTTGTTTGATCTGTAGAGTGTAATGGTGGATCCACGTTTCGTAGACAGATATGAATCTGCACAAAAAGTCCTGTGGATTCCGCCTGAACAGTGTGAGTTTCTAAGCAGAGATGTTCTTCCGTTTCCGTTTTTGGTCCAAAGTGAGCAGGCGAAGCACCCATCGCGCACAGAGCTTCTTCATAGCCATTTTTTCAGTTGAGATGCCTACAATGTAAGCTATTTCGCGAAATTTTAATTTCCGATCTTTCATTACCATATCATGCACCTTATCCTCATCATACACCTCTGTGATAACTTCAACGGGCCAACCGGAGCGTGCTCCATCTTCTATACTTCTGCAACCAAGTTTAAACTCATTAATCCAAAAGTAAATGGTCTTCAATGGTGCAGAACCCACACGGACCTCATCCAATTCGGATTTGATCTGCACAGCTGTCCAATACTTCAAATGAAAATGTTTAATGTCGCACGAAATTAGTTTTTCTCCATCCTAAGGAACTAACTACACAGTTACCACTTCAGCTGTCAGCCAGCAATCAACTAATAACAGCTGCCGTCCGAAACATGCTGTAAAATCCGTGGAAATATCAGGCTTACCAACAACAGTACAGGTTCCGAAAATTTCCCGCTCTTTAATACAAATTTACCAGACTTATCAAACCATCCTCTTACAGTGTAAAAGGTCGAAGAACGAAATAGAAGCTACCGCCTCCAAAAGCGCAAACGGGAGTGTTGCTACTAACGTTTCCGCTCGCCTTCCGCTCCTTCCTGCCGAAGGAGCACCCATAGTCTGAGTTAAGGCTCGTTTACACTGAGTTAGAAACATTGTTCTGGACTGCTACTAGCCTGTCGATGTTCGCAACATGTTGCCAACACAAAAATAGTGCTCCGGGCCCGTGTCGTTAGAGATCAAAGGAACATTGTTCTGTGGCCTACTACCACCAGTTGCTGCTGGTGTTTGTTTTCATTTTGTTACTGATCCAAGTATTGTGTCGCCTGTGGTGTGTCGTGGTTTTCGGTGTTCTCTGCGAGTGTTCTGCGAGATGGAGTGGAGCAGGGAGAAAATTTACCATCTTATATTGTACGAAGAAAGCAGTGCTTGTGGAACGTGCGTTGAGCAAGACAGAAGAACATTACAGAAAACATGATTATCTCCAAAACGTTCATGTGCAGCTGGGTACCAGTAACTATGAAATGTTCAAATGTTTGTGAAGCTTAAGGGACTTAACTGAGGGGTCATCAGTCCCTAAACGTACAAACTACTTATGAACTATCTTATACTAAAAACAACAGAAACTTCCATGCCCGATGTTGAATTCGAGCCCCCGACGGGGAACGACCTCGCGCATCGGAGCATAGAGTCTCAATGAGCTTGGCCACTCCGCGGCGGCCAGCAGCAGTGACATAGATAATAAAATAAAATTTTTCGTCTCGGAATAACGGCAGGAGAAAAGGAAAATAGAAGGGAGTAAAAAATAAAAAATGCTAAGCTTTGGTAGGAATCTCCAGTTACAAGAAAACGTAGGGTTACAGCAAGTATTTGTTTCACGGGGATTTCCTTCCTTTTTCGGAGACAACGGACCCTAAGGATTTGGCAAAATTTTTAAATCTGACTCCGATATCCTTGTGAAATTACGAAGGCCAGAATCATCTTCCATATTCAGCTCAAAAAGAACGTCATATCCGCAACGACTTTTATAACATGTTTTGGTGCACCACCGACGACTATGGCATTATTTGCGTCTTCTTAATTCATCTAGCAATAATAACGCAGCACCACATGCTAATGTTTCTTCCGCCTCACTTGTCATAGATTACCTCTGAGAATTCTGTAAAGCAAATACACACACAAGCTCACAGTAGCAGACGATATGAATACAAATGTTTGTTGCCAGTGTAGCCGCGGGCACGAACAACAAAAAGTGTTGTCAACAGTAGCTGAGAGCAAATTGCAAACAATGTTGCGAACACAAATATTTTCCGAACTTCAGTGTAAACGCGTATTCAGGAGAGAATCTGAACCTCAGCAGTGTCAGGGCAACGCCTTGGCACAAATGGGAGCTATCTTCATGACCTAAAAGTTGCTCAGGCGATAAAACTACTTTGAAAACGCAGATAAAATGATACGACAAGAAATAAACAAACTACAATAGTTTTAATATACAATAGTTTTTTTAAAATACCAGTTTAAGATTTCTGCTGCCTTTATTTTCTTCTTTTTTACGATGCGTCGAGCTCGTTTCGGTGATTTGCATTATCAATCCTAAATTTATGTATAATTTAATAAGTAAAACAGTATATCCTACGTCTATTGTAGTAACTACTTATACATATACTGTATGTTACTTACATGTTGTTGATGTTGTCTTGTGGTCCACAGACTGGTTTGATGCAGCTCTCCGTGCAACTCTGTCCTGTGTCCTAAGAATAAGTTCGTCAACCCACATGATTTTGAATCTGCTTACTGTATTCGTCCCTCGGTCTTCTTCTACGATTTTTTACCCCATACACTTCCCTCTAATACTAAGCTGGCGATTCCTTGATGTATCAAAATGTGTCCCACCAATCTATCCCTTCTCTTAGACAGGATACGCCAGAAACTCCTTTTCTTCCCAATTCGGTTAAGCACCTCCTCATTAGTTATGTGATCGACCCATTTAATTTTCATCATTCATTTGTAGCACCACATTTCAAAATATTCTATCATCTTTTTTTTCTGAACTCCTCAGCGTCCACGTTTCACTTCCATACAATGATACACTCCAGACAAATGCTTTCAGAAAGGACTTCCTGACATTTAAACTAATATTGGATGTCAACAAATTTCGCTTCTTCAGAAACGCTTTTCTTCCCATAGCCATTCCGCAATTTATATCTTCTTTACTGCAGCCATCAGAAGTTATCTTGCTACGCCAGTAACAAAACTCATCTACTACTTTTATTGTCTCATTGCCTAATCTAATTCCTTCAGCATCGCTTGATTTTCTGGTGCTACATTCCATTATCCTTGTTTTACTCTTGTTGATGTCCATCGTATAACCTCTTTTCAAGACACTGCCCATTTCATTCACGTGCTCTTCCAGATCCTTTGCGGTCTCTGACAGAATTACTATGTCATCAGCAAACCGCAAAGTTTTTATTTCCACTCACTGAACTTTAATTCCTCTCTCCAAATTTTTCCTTGCATTCCTTCACTGCTTGCTCAATGTACAGATTTAACAACATTGGGAAAAGGATACAACCCTGTCTAACTCCCTTCCCAACCTCTGCGTCTCTTACATGTAATTCCACTCTAATAACCGATATCTGGTTTTTGTGTAAGTTAAATATAACTCTTCGTTTCCTATATTTTACCCCTGCTACCTTTAGAATTTGAAACGGTGTATTCCAGTTGACATTGTCAAAATTTGTCCATATCTACAAATGCTAAAAATGTACGTTTGCCTTTCCCTAGCCTTCCTTCTAAGATAAGTCGTAATGTATTGCCTCCCGTGTTCCTACATTTCTCATAAATCCAAAATGAACTTCCCCAAGCTCAGATTCTAGAAGTTTTTCCATTCGTCTGTAAATAATTCGTGTAAGTATTTTGCACCCATGACTTATTAAACTGATAGTTCTGATATTTTCACTTTTTTCTGCACTAGATTTCTTTGGAATTGGAATTACTATATTCTTCTTGAAGTCTGAGGGTATTCCCCTGTCTCATATCTCTTGCGTGCCAGGTGGAACAATTTCTTCATGACTGGATGTCCTAACGATATCAGCAGTTCAGACGGCATATTATCTACTCCAGGGGATTTGTTTTGACTCATATCTTTCAGCGCTCTGTCAAATTCTTCTCGCAGTATCGTATCTCCTATCTCATCTTACTCTACTTCATCTTCCATTTCTAGAATACTGCCTTCAACTTTATATCCTTTGTATAGGCCTTCTATATATTCCTTCCACCTTTCAGCTTTCCCATCTTTGCTTAGTACTGGTTTTCCATCTGCGTTCTTGATATTCATACCGCTGTTTTTCTTGTCTCCAAGTGTCTCTTTTATAATTCCTGTAGGCGGTATCTATCTTTCCCCTAGTTATACATTCTTTTACGGTCTTGCATTTCTCCTCAAGCCACTCCTGTTTAGCCAGTCTGCACTTCCTCTCATTTTCATTTTTCAGACGTCTGTACTCCCTTTTGCCTAATTCACTTGGTGCATTTTTATATTTTCTTCTCTCGTCAATTAAGCTCAGTATATCCTGTGTTATCCAGGGATTTCTATTAGTCCTTGTCCTTCTTTTTATATGATCCTCTGCGGCTTTCGCTACTCCATCTCTCATAGCTACCCATTCTTTTTTTACTGTATTACTTTCCCCCGTTTCCGCCAATCCTTGCGTAATGCTCCCTCTGAAACTCTCAATGACCTCTGGTTCCTTCAATTTGTTCACGTTCCATCTCCTAACTTTTCTACCTTTCTGCAGTCTCTAAGGTCATGGTCTATAGCTGCCCCTGGATATGTCTTACAATTAAAAACCTAAATCTATTCCTTACCATTATAATGTCTTTCTGGTACCTTCCAATGTCTTCTGGTCTCTTCCACGTATAAAGACTTCTTTCATGATGATTAAGTGTTGGGGATTATTAAATTGTGCTCTGCACAGAATTCTACCAAGCCATCTCCTCTTTCATTCCTTTTTCCCAGTCAATATTCACCTACTACATTTCCTTCTCTTCCCTTTCCTACGTGCACTACCGAGTTCCAGTCCCCTGTAGTTAGTAGCCCTGTGCCCTGCTGCCCAGACGCCTGGAATCAGAGCTCTCGTATTTGATAAGTAATTTAGAAGTAATTAACTGTCTTAAACACCTGTAACTAAAGTGAAAAACAATGTTTGTATATTTCATCAAAATATTGTGGGATCAAGGAATAAAGTTGATGAGCTTTTGGTTTGTTTAGAAGATATAGAAACTAATACTGTAATAGATATACTATGCCTGTCTGAGCATCACATTTTCACTGAGACGGAAAAGGTAAATATCAATGGGTACAAATTAGCTGCACATGTAAATAGAGATAATACGGTGAAAAAAATATTCAAATGTTTGTAGAGCTTATGGGACTTAACTACGGGGTCATCATTACCTAAACGTACAAATACTTATTAAGTATTTACTTACTGCTAAGGGCGGCACAAATATCCATGCCCGAGGGGGGATTCGAACCCCCGTCCGTAGTGGCCGTGCAGAACGTGACTGACGCGCCGTAAACAGCTCGGTCACCGCGGCCGGCTAATATGGTGAGAGGAGGAGTCACCGTATATGTCAAAAGTTTCCACAATGTGAGAAATTTAGAAACAAATAAGGTCACTTTCGTAACTGTAACAGTGTATAGCTCCCCCTTAGGGAATTTTCAGCTTTTTCTAGAAAACGTGGATACATTGTTGGGCTATCTATCAGACAGGGGGAAACAAATTATCATTTGCGGGAATTTAAATGTTGATGCACTGAAAGAGTGTAATAGGAAGAATGACGTTGTAGTATTACTCAGAACTTTCAACTTAAGCTCCATTATTGATTTTCCTATTCGGATAACAAAGAACAGCAGCACATCAATAGATAACTTTTTTATAGACCAAGATAAGTTTAAGAACATAAATGCTTATCCTGTTGAGAATGGCCTTTCAGACCATGGGCTCAGCTTTTTACAGTACATGACATAGCTCCATGCAGTAAATCAAATCAGACTTTCTTAGTAGTCCATTTAATTAACAATATAAACATTGCAAACTTTAGGGAAAGCCTACAGCAGCTGGGATGAGGTTTATAATGAGCCTGATTCAAACCTGAAATATAACTTATTTGAAAATTGTTACCCCAAGAAAGTAGTTAAGAAAAATCCTAAGAAAACATGTAAAAACTTTGACTAACCAAAGGAATAAGCATATCTTGTAAGCGTAAAAGGTAACTGTATCTAATAACATGAGGGAGTACTGATCCAGAAATTGTTCATTATTATAAAAATGATTGTGCAATGCTAAGAAAAGTTATTAAAAAGTCCAGAAACATGTGTATCATGTGTGAGATCAGTGCCTCTGATAATAAAATTAAAACTATTTGGAACATTATTGACAGGGAAACAGGACAACCAAAAGCACAGGAAGACTGTATTACCATAAAACTGAATGATAAGTGTACTAAAAATAAGTTAGAAATGGAAAACATTTCCAATGATCATTTTCTAAATGTTGTGAAGAAAATAGGATCTAGATGTTCCTTAGAAAAGGCCAGGTTGCTAATAGAATGTGCCATACCTACACAGTTTGATACAATTGCAATTCCACCAACCTCTCCTCTTGAAATCAGTAAAATAATAAACTCACTGAAAAGTAAAAGCTCTTACGGAATTGATGGCATTTCCAGCCAGGTACTTAAAGCTTGTTCCCCACAGACTAGGATCCTCAGCCACTTATGTAATGAAGCAATGTGTGTTCCCTGATAGACTGAAATATGCCATTGTCAAACCATTACACAAAAAAGGGGATAATTCAGATGGTAACAACCACCGCTCAATCTCTCTTCTGACAGCTTTATCGAAAATTTTTAGAATTTTTTTTTTATTTACACGAAAGGACGAAAGGTATTACTTATAGACGTACACAAACATTGGAAGAAAAAAAGGAGTCAATTATTATTGCGTACTTTGAACAGTACAATTACCTGGAATAACATGAGAGTTTCATAAACGAATTAACCCTGCCAGCAGCCAGACCATTCACCACAGCTCCCAATTACTGTAATTTGAGTACAGCTCAACCCCCATTGCGACCACAAACACACATTGTTCTCTCATCAAGCTGCATAAAACATTTCTATAAACATATGCTAAATGTTTGAACAGAAATATCATAACGTTTTATTATTTTAAGCATTCTCTCTCCAAGCTCTTCGCAAAGACTACATGTACAACAGCCGACAGACATGTTTAATAATAGCGCACATTCGCTAATAAACGGGTTGTATCAGTAACGAACGCCACTAACTTATGTATCCATCTGAACAAATACTCGTTCGATGTCCAGATTATTTAAAAACAATTCTAATCAGAGCCAGACATTTGGAACTACCCAAAAGAAAATAAATGGTCCGTTTCGGAACTCGACCGCAATCTTAGTTTTATAAGCAAAATAAATGTGTCTATTCATTTAGACGATGCAAGCAACAGCCATCGAACGGAATGTAACTGTCACAAACGCTGAAAACTTGTATGTCAACCACTCTTTCGATCAAACAACAACAACAGCAGCAGAAGACGACATATTTTTTATACAAAAATTCCAATTTCCTCGTGGAAATAACGAAAATCGGCAATGACATCTAGCTCAACGTCTGCATAGAAACTAATGATTTTAAACACACAAGGCATTTTACCGAACATAGCGAAAGCTGCTCTGTCAGTCAGCACCAGTCTGTTAGGAAGGCGTCTAAATATACCTCTGCAAGCACCGTTAACAGAGCGCTCTCTCGGCTGGCTACATAAAAGAAACATAAGCTAAATCTTTAAACAAAATCTCTCAAAAACATCTAAGTTACATCTCCAAATGATCAAAACCTTCTAGGCAAGACCTCTGCAGACGCACCACTCTGACAAGGATAGCGCGCATTGCATTTATTTAATGGAGCTGAGCCACACCGAAAGTTCCGAAATTTGACGCACTCTCTCTTTAGCGATCTTGCCCTTTTACGTTTCCTTAGATCGAAGTATAATGCGCCTTCCGAGAATTCTAATTTCCTTGCTACACATCTTCTTGCGTATACCCATCTAAGGAATCCCTATGTCCTGTTACGATGCAAACTAAATTTATCTGACGCAGGTCAAACACCGATATTCCAGCTCCCCAGAAGACATTTAAATTTTATTGTGCAACTGAGAGTCGAAATAAAAAATGCACGTAATAATTTACCGATTTCCGATCGTCTACACTAAAACTTTTTTTGTCGAAAGCACTGACCTAACAAGACCCCTCTTCAAAAAGACACCAACCACGGAACCGAGGTAGTACTTTACCTGCCCAATGCAACACAGATTTTCAGAATAAGATCGATCAGCTCTTTAACCACAAAAATTCCTTCTCCAAGTTCCTTTCATGTGACTTCTTTTTTCATTCCACTAAACCGAACTCGAATTAATTTTTTTAAAGTAAATGTTCAAATGTTTGTAAAGCTTATGGGACTTAACTACGGGGTCATCAGTCCCTAAACTTACAAACTACTTATGAACTACTTACGAACTAGGACGGCACAAATATCCATGCCCGAGGGGGGATTCGTACCCCCGACCGTAGTGGCCGTGCTGACTGGAGCGCCTCAGTCACTTCGTCCACCGCGGCCGGCTTTTTAAAGTAGCTGTCTACTTCAAACGAAGATGCTGTCCTACACACCAGAAAATTGATAGCCAGCGAACCTCGCATATTTCGAAACCCTATGTAAAAGTACACGCCATGATAGAATACTCACCCTAATAATAATAGTAGACACAGCGAAATTTAGTAGACCCTCTAGACGCCAAAACATTCGTCAACGAGGCCGTATGCACTATCATCCTCTCCCTCGGAATAGTATTACACAAACAAAAACGTTTAAAGACGAAAGTAGTGCGCCTTACGGCTCAAACGAGAGCACACAATGCAGGAAAACGCGACATCGATCATAATATTTCGCCGCATTACCATGCAATCGCAATCAACTACCCATTAAGACCGCAAACGTCGCAGAGTTCGCTAGATTTACGGACAGACCAGTCAATTTTCGGTGTTATTAACCCAGCAAAACACAGCACAAGAGCTGCTCTCTAAGGAATGGCTGGGAGTGACACACAGCACAGAGCTGCACTTTGTAAATATCGGCTGTCCCAGTTCTCGATCTAGTCCTTAAGTGTATATTGCAACCTCCAGTCTGGTAATGCCAAACGAAGAGATAAAAGTTTTGTGTCCCAGCCTCGTCGCCGCTTTTCTGTCTCTTTTCCGTCGTAGGTGTCGGTGGCCGAGTGGAATGAGACCGACACAGGAATAAATATAGCACGCTGGTGCAGGTACGGAGAGGAGCAGCCAGAAACTAGAAACACTAGAGTAAATTAGAACGAGATATATATTGCACAGAATTTATACAATACTTAACTTTTACATAGTACTGCAGAATGTTGATACATAGTTGAGCTAGAGTCCTGCCTAGTGCCTAACTGATAGCCAAGTCTTCACTGGTGCCTATCGGATTCCGAAGTCTTTACTGGTTCCTAACTCAATCCCAAGTGAACGATGTCGTTCACTGGTGGACACGAGCGGAGTTGCCGCAGAGGGCGCTCGTGGCTGTCGTCATAAGAACGCCGCGCCGTGCGTGCGTGCATGGCGGCGCGCGGCGAAAGTAGGTGGCGCGCACTTCGGACTTGTGCGACACCACACCCCTCCCCCCCCCCCCCCCCAAATCGCCGCGCCGTCGTGGCGTAGGGCTGAGGGCCACGGCGACGGCACTAGGAGGAGGGCCTCGGACGGGCGTCGTAGCTGAGGCTGGGATCGAGACGCCGTCCGCGCCCCGGCATCCGCCTTGCGATCCTCCAGGAAACCCGGCGAAACCTGAGGAAGGGCGCACACCCCCGCCCAGAGGGAGCAGGTCATCTTCTGAGGTGCGTGGCCCAAGCTGGGGTGGGGGGGAGGGGGGCCCGCACGGTCCCGGAGTCCCTCTCGGTGACGCTGTCATCTGCGGCTGCGACGGAGGCGGAGGGGCCGACTGTGTAGGAGGCGCGTCGACATCCATCGGGAGCTCGTAGCCCGGGGAAGCTGGGCCCTGCGGCGAGCGATGTGGCTGTGCTCCCTGGCGGTGAACTGGGTCTGGAATCAAGAAACCGGAGACAGGATCGCGCGGCCTGTGCAAGCGCAATTGGTTTGCGTGGCGCCGCAGCTCCGACCCTGTGGAAGAACGTACAACATACATATTGCGACCGAGCACGCGCTGAATGGTGCCTGGCAACCATGTCTTCTTCATACCAGCAAACACCCTGTACAGCACCGGCGTAGAAACCTGAAAACGCGTAGCGCCATACGAACCGACTCGGTGCGTGGGAGGCTGCAGCAGGTGAAGGAGAGTGCGGTGACGGCGGCCGTGTAGCAGCACGGCAGGAGACGGGCCGTCACGTGGCATGCATCGATACGTAGACAGGAAAATTTGAAGAGCTTGCTGCCTGGAGTGCTGACCTTTCATCTTTTCCATGTGAGACTTGAATGTTCGAACGAAACGTTCTGCTTCACCATTGGACTGAGGGTGAAAAGTTGCGGTGGTGATATGCTGAATGCCATGCACTCGACAAAACTGTTGAAATTCCGCACTAACAAACTGAGGTCCATTGTCACTGACGATAGTTTCAGGCAAACCTTCGATGCAAAACACTGATGTTAAGGCACTGATTGTACTAGAAGCTGTCGTTGAGTTCATGGCAATCACAAAAGGAAACTTGCTGAAAGCGTTTACAATAATTAACCAGCGCGTATTCCAGAAAGGTCCGGCAAAGTCAATATGTAAACGTTGCCATGGTCCCTTGGGGCGTGGCCAGTCTGAGAAACGCTGTGGAGGAGCCGCCTGATGCTCCGCACAAACTGTACACTGTGATGTCATGCTCTCTATCTGAGCGTCCATACCAACCCAGGTACAATGACGTCTGGCCAGTTGCTTTGTCCTAACAATGCCCCAATGTCCTTGATGCAGGAGGCGTAACACTTCTCGTTGCAGGGAACGAGGATCAATCACTCTTGCTTGGTCGTTGTCGGTATGCAACAACAGTACACACTGATTTAAAGATAATGCATGACGTTGTGCAAAATAACGTCGAACCAGAGGCCGATCAATGTCTTTGGCTCTGGCAGACCACCCTGAGCGAACAAAACGTGCTACCACACTTAGGTCTGCATCCGCAGCTGTTTCCTGTGCAACCAGACGAGAGTTCAAAGGGAATTCTGCGACAGCGGAAGCATCTCTGGAGTCTATCTGGAAACACGCCATTTCTGAAGAATCAAACGACACATCCTGGCCAACGGAAGTCGGGAAAGTGTGTCCGCGTTGGCGTGTTTAGTGGTAGGTCGGTACAAAATTTCATACTGATAATTAGACAATATCAAGGACCATCTCTGAAGCTTTTGTGCCGTTCGTGGCGGAATTGGCTTTGTGGGTGAGAACAACGACGTGAGAGGCTTGTGGTCCGTCAACAAATAGAATTTTCTGCCATAGAGATAATGATGAAACTTTGTGACGCCGTAAATGATTGCTAAGGCCTCCTTTTCTATCTGACTGTAATTATGTTGCGTCGGCGTCAGTAGCTTGGATGCAAAGGCAATAGGACGATCGTAAGATCCAATGCGATGTGAGATTACTGCGCCCAGACCGTACGACGAGGCGTCAAGTGCTAACACTACAGGCTTCTGTGGGTCAAAGGGAATCAAACATGCATCACTGAGTAGTGCAGACTTTAATTTGTCAAAAGCAACCTGACAATCTTTAGACCATACAAAAGGAACATTCTTCCTACGTAAGTGATGCAGTGGAGCTGCAATCTGAGAGGCATTGGGAATAAACCTGAAATAATAGTTCAGCTTTCCCATTACTGCTTGCAATTCGTGCACATTCTTATGAGGAGGCAAGTCTTTGATCGCTCGAAGATGTGACTGTAAGGGATGTATTCCTTGGGCATTAATCACATGGCCTAGGTACTCTATTTCAGTTTGAAAAAACGAACACTTTGCTTTATTGCAACGTAGACCTGCTGCAGTCAACACTTTGAAAAGGCACTCCAGGTTTGCTAAATGTTCTTCAACTGTACGTCCGGATACCACAATATGATCTAAATAGTTCGAACAACACGGTACAGAAACTGTCAGCTGTTCCAAAAAACGCTGAAAAATAGCGGGGGCGGAAGAACTGCCAAATGGTAGGCGTTGAAATTAAAAAAGGTCCATGTGAGTATTAATGGCGAAAAACTGTTTGGACTCGTCATCAAGTGGAATTTGTAAGTATGCCTCTGCTAAATCAATCTTGGAAAAGAAGCGAGACTGTCCTAATTTGTCCATAAGTTCCTCAGGTCTGGGCAGAGGGTAAGTGTCTACAATTGTTTGACTGTTCACTGTTGATTTGAAGTCCGCACAGAGACGAAGTTTTCCTGACGGCTTGGGTATAATTACTATAGGCGAGAAACAGGAGAAATCACCCCCACTATCTTGCCAACGTTTAAGTTCTTCGGCAACTGTATCACGCAAGGCGATAGGCACTGGTCTAGCTTTACGAAATTTTGGAACTGCAGATTCTTTTAAAGTTACATGTGCCACGAAGTCTTTTGCACAACCTAGTTCCGGCGAAAACAAGTCACTATATTTGTCACACAATGCATTGATTTTATCCTGAGGCACTATTGACGAAATTTGAAGCACATCTCTTTGAATTGATAATCCAAACAAGTCAAAAGCATCTAGTCCAAAAATGTTCTGTGTCGATTTGGCCTGAAGAACTACAAAAGCAACTGTTTTTGTTACACCTTGAAAAGAGGCGGGCAGGCTACACGTTCCTACCACGGGAATATTTTGACCTGTATAAGGTGTTAACACTTGCTGTGACGGCGACAATTTTGGCGAACCCAGAAGTTCATAAGTATCTTTATTTATTAATGTGACAGCGGAACCAGTATCAAGCTGAAATTGCACAGTCTTATCTTCTATGGAGAGATTTACAAAAAGTTTGTGCTTCTGGCGCACGACAGGTGCGCGAATGTGGGCAATGTCTGCTACGGTTCGTTTACTGCGCTTGCGCGGGCCGCGTAGTGAAGTAAGCGTCGCAGACTCGGCACACAGGGGATTAACAACACTGTCATTAGATGGCACTACCGCCGGATCGGCGTCCGCGCAATGCGAGGCTACTGCAGATTCACTAACTACTGCACTAAACGTTTGAGTAGCTACACCAAGTCTACTGTCACTATCTACACAGTACTGGCACTTGTACAATGAGCAGTTGCAGAAGGCACTATTTTCACTACAGGAATGCACTGTTCACAGTCATTTTGCTTGTCCCGAACCCTTTTCCGTTGCACTGTTTTACGCGCTCGTCGGCGCTTGCTACGTGGTGCACTATATAGTTTTGCCATAGGCGCAGAACTACTTTCTTGCAATTGAGATCCAAGGAAAGCACTGTTCAATTCCACAGCCCGTATAACATTTACAGAATGAACTGTTCTCGCACTCTGTGAAGCACTGTTTCTAACGGTACCGTTCTTTGAGTTTTTAATTTGCATACACACAGACTGCACATGTCCCGATTTGCCACATTGATAACAGGTTGCGTTGCGACTAGGGCAATGAGCACGCTTGTGGCGAGACACACACTGGGGGCAAGATTTACGTACATTTTTCGGAAATGAGCGTTGGCGCCCGTTATTCAAATCACTGTTTCTAACACGACGGGGCGACCTTTGTGTCGCACTTTTACACTGGCTACTGTTCACTGTCTGTTCAGCACGGCCTGTACTATTGTAAGAATTACTAGTGCTACACTGAGAACTACGGCTAGGAAAGCGACCGTTGCGGCGCACTGAATTAACACTGTGGCTTTGCATTTCTACATTTGCTAAGTCAAAAGTATCATGCGCTTCAATAAGCTGCAGTACACTGTCTAATGAGGGGTCAGACTGTTTCAGAATTGCTGCTCTAATTCTGGGGTCCTGAATATTCTGCATAATCGCATCTCTCAACATCACGTCACTATACGAAAGTCCACAAGAGCAAGTAAATTTACATTGGCGGGTTAAGACCTTCAATTCCGTAATCCACTCTTGGTGTGACTGCTGCGGTAATTTTTTAAGTCTGAAAAATCGGTATCGTGCAGCGGCTACAAGAACTTTCCTCTCATAATGAGCATTCAGTGCATCTACAATTTGTTCAAAGTCTACATCACGAGGAGATGCGAGAGGGAAAAGTTTTTGCAATAGTAGGAAGGTCTGGGGGCCCACAATCGATAAGAAAAGGTTCTTCACTCTCTGACCTGTAATTTGATGAGCCGCGACGAGTTCTTGAAACTGTGCGAAATAGTCGCTCCATTCTTCCTCACGTTCGTTGTACTGGCGAAATGTAGGAAGCGGTGCAGCGGCAGGTGTAGGCTGCTGATGTGACGGCTGTTGGTGAGCAGCCTGTGCCGTCAACTGCGACACGGCCTGCAGTAGTTGAGTGATTTGCGCCGTCTGTAACTGAATAATTTCCATTAAGTTTGGGTTCGGGGTAGTGGCCATGCTGACCGATTAGGCGCCGCACATACAAGTAAATTATAACAAAACACAAATGCAATAAGAAAGAGGACGCTCTGCAACAAAACAAAGTCCACAAAACACGTAACAAAATATCTTCCCCCAAAATTCTTATAATAAGGGTGGGTGGGCGGGAGCAATTTCTGCGAGCTCCGACTGCTGCTGTCTGGCTGCTGCTAGCAGACTGGTCCAAGGTTCGTGTATCACTCCTCGTCGCCACTTTTGTGTCCCAGACTCGTCGCCACTTTTGTGTCTCGTAGGTGTCAGTGGCCAAGTGGAACGAGACCGACACAGTAACCAAGATAGCCCGCTGGTGCAGGTACGGAGGGGAGCAGCCAGAAACTATAAACACTCGAGTAGATTAGAAAGAGATATATATTGCACAGAATGTAACAATACTTAACTTTTACATAGTACTGCAGAATGTTGATACATAGTTGTTAGAGGCCTGCCTAGTGCCTGTACGATAGCAAAGTCTTCACTGGTGCCTATCTGATTACGAAGGTCCTAACTGGTTGCTATCTTAGTCCCAAGTGCCGATGTCGTTCACTGGTGGCCACGAGCGGAGTTGTCGCAGAGGGCGCTCGTGGCTGTCGTCGTGAGAACGCCGTGCCGTGCGAGCATGGCGGCGCGCGGCGAAAGTAGGTGGCGCGCACTTTGTACTTGTGCGACACCACAAAAACAACGACGTGAGAGGCTTGTGGTCTGTCAACAAATAGAATTTTCTGCCATAGAGATAATGATGAAACTTTGTGACGCCGTAAATGATTGCTAAGGCCTCCTTTTCTATCTGACTGTAATTCTGTTGCGTTGGCGTCAGTAGCTTGGATGCAAAGGCAATAGGACGATCGTGAGAACCAATACGATGTGAGATTACTAGCACTACAGGCTCTTGTGGGTCCAAGGGAATCAAACATGCATCACTGAGTAGTGCAGACTTTAATTTGTCAAAGGCAACCTGGCAATCCTTAGACCACACAAAAGGAACATTTTTCCTACGTAAACGATGCAGTGGAGCTACAATCTGAGAGGCATTGGGAATAAATCTGAAATAATAGTTCAGCTTTCCCATTACTGCTTGCAATTCCTCCACATTCTTAGGAGGAGGCAAGTCTTTGATTGCTCTAAGATATGACATAAGGGATGGATTCCTTGGGCATTAATCACATGACCTAGGTACTCTATTTCAGTTTGAAAAAACGAACACTTTGCTTTATTACAACGGAGACCTGCTGCAGTCAACACTTTGAAAAGGCACTCCAGGTTTGCTAAATGTTCTTCAACTGTACGTTCGGATACCACAATATCATCTAAGTAGTTCGAGCAACACGGTACAGAAACTGTCAGCTGTTCCAAAAAGCGCTGAAAAATAGCGGGGGCGGAAGAACTGCCAAAGGGTAGGCGTTGAAATTGAAAAAGGCCCATGTGAGTATTAATGGCGAAAAACTGTTTGGACTCGTCATCAAGTGGAATTTGTAAGTATGCCTCTGCTAAATCAATCTTAGAAAAGAAGCGAGACTGTCCTAATTTGTCCATACGTTCCTCAGGTCTGGGCAGGGGGTAAGTGTTTACAATTGTTTGACTGTTCACTGTTGATTTGAAGTCCGCACAGAGACGAAGTTTTCCCGACGGCTGGGGTATAATTACTATAGGCGAGGCCCACTGACTCGCAGAAACAGGAGAAATCACCCCACTATCTTGCCAACGTTTAAGTTCTGCAGCAACATTATCACGAATTGCGATAGGCACTGGTCTAGCTTTACGAAATTTTGGAACTGCAGATTCTTTTAAAGTTACATGTGCCACGAAGTCTTTTGCACAATCTAGTTCCGGCGAAAAC
Source organism: Locusta migratoria (assembly GCA_026315105.1). NCBI lineage: Eukaryota > Metazoa > Arthropoda > Insecta > Orthoptera > Acrididae > Locusta > Locusta migratoria. The sequence continues at coordinate 363,602,449 of CM048749.1, forward strand.
AAGTCACTATATTTCTCACATAATGCATTAATTTTGTCCTGAGGCACTACTGACGAAATTTGAAGCACATCTCTTTGAATTGATAATCCAAACAAGTCAAACGCATCTAGTCCAAAAATGTTCTGTGTAGATTTGGCCTGAAGAACTACAAAAGCAACTGTCTTTGTTACACCTTGAAAAGAGGCAGGCAGACTACACGTTCCTAGCACGGGAATATTTTGTCCTGCATACGCTGTTAGCACTTGCTGTGACGGCGACAATTTTGGCGAACCCAGAAGTTCATAAGTATCTTTATTAATTAATGTAACAGCGGAACCAGTATCAAGCTGAAATTGCACAGTCTAATTTTCTATGGAGAGATTTACAAAAAGTTTGTGCTTCTGGCGCACGACAGGTGCGTGAATGTGGGCAATGTCTGCTACGGTTTGTTTGCTGCGTATGCCCGGGCCGCGTAGTGAAGTAAGCGTCGCAGACTCGGCACACAGGGGATTAACAACACTGTCATTAGATGGCACTACCGCCGGATCGGCGTCCGCGCAATGCGAGGCTACTGCAGATTCACTAACTACTGCACTAAACGTTTGAGTAGCTACACCAAGTCTACTGTCACTATCTACACAGTACTGGCACTTGTACAATGAGCAGTTGCAGAAGGCACTATTTTCACTACAGGAATGCACTGTTCACAGTCATTTTGCTTGTCCCGAACCCTTTTCCGTTGCACTGTTTTACGCGCTCGTCGGCGCTTGCTACGTGGTGCACTATATAGTTTTGCCATAGGCGCAGAACTACTTTCTTGCAATTGAGATCCAAGGAAAGCACTGTTCAATTCCACAGCCCGTATAACATTTACAGAATGAACTGTTCTCGCACTCTGCGAAGCACTGTTTCTAACGGTACCGTTCTTTGAGTTTTTAATTTGCATACACACAGACTGTACATGTCCTGATTTGCCACATTGATAACAGGTTGCGTTGCGACTAGGGCAATGAGCACGCTTGTGGCGAGACACACACTGGGGGCAAGATTTACGTACATTTTTCGGAAATGAGCGTTGGCGCCCGTTATTCAAATCACTGTTTCTAACACGACGGGGCGACCTTTGTGTCGCACTTTTACACTGGCTACTGTTCACTGTTCAGCACTGCCTGTAGCATTTAAAGAATTACTAGTGCTATACTGAGAACTACGGCTAGGAAAGCATCCGTTACGGCGCACTGAATTTACACTGTGGCTTTGCATTTCTACGTCTGCTAAGTCAAAAGTATCATGCGCTTCAATAAGCTGCAGTACACTGTCTAAAGAGGGGTCTGACTGTTTTAGAATTGCTGCCCTAATTCTGGGGTCCTGAATGTTCTGCGTAATCGCATCCCTCAACATCACGTCACTATACGAAAGTCCACAAGAGCAAGTAAATTTACATTTGCGGGTTAAGCCCTTCAATTCCGTAATCCACTCTTGGTGTGACTGCTGCGGTAATTTTTTAAGTCTGAAAAATCGGTACCGTGCCGCAGCTACGAGAACTTTTCTCTCATAATGAGCATTTAGTGCCTCTACATCACGAGGAGATACGTCGGGGAAAAGTTTTTTCAGTGACACGAAGGTGTTGGTGCCCACCACAGATAATAGCAGATGCTTCACTTTCTGACCTGTAATTTGATGAGCTGCGACGAGTTCTTGAAACTGTGCGAAGTAGTCGCTCCATTCTTCCTCACGTTCGTTGTACTGGCGAAATGTAGGAAGCGTTGCGGCGGCAGGTGTGGGCTGCTGAAGCGGCGGCTGTTGTTGTTGGTTAGCTGCTTGCGCTGTGAGCTGGGCCACAGCCTGCAGGAGTTGTGTTATTTGCGCCGTCTGTAACTGAATAATTTCCATTAAGTTTGGGTTCGGGGTAGTGGCCATGCTGACCGATTAGGCGCCGCGCATACAAGTAAATTATAACAAAACACAAATGCAATATGAAAGAGGACACTCTGCAACAAAAAAGTCCACAAACATGTAACTGAAAATATTCCCACAAAAATCTTATAATAAGGGTGGGTGGGCGGGAGCAATTTCTGCGTGCTCTGACTGCTGCTGTCTGGCTGCTGGTCCAAGGTTCGTCTATCACACCTCGTCGCCACTTTTGTGTCCCAGCCTCGTCGCCGCTTTTCTGTCTCGTTTCCGTCGTAGGTGTCGGTGGCCGAGTGGAATGAGACCGACACAGGAATAAAGATAGCACGCTGGTGCAGGTACGGAGAGGAGCAGCCAGAAACTAGAAACACTAGAGTAAATTAGAACGAGATATATATTGCACAGGATTTATACAATACTTAACTTTTACATAGTACTGCAGAATGTTGATACATAGTTGAGCTAGAGTCCTGCCTAGTGCCTAACTGATAGCCAAGTCTTCACTGGTGCCTATCGGATTCCGAAGTCTTTACTGGTTCCTAACTCAATCCCAAGTGAACGATGTCGTTCACTGGTGGCCACGAGCGAAGTTGCCGCAGAGGGCGCTCGTGGCTGTCGTCGTGAGAACGCCGCGCCGTGCGTGCATGGCGGCGCGCGGCGAAAGTAGGCGGCGCGCACTTTGGACTTGTGCGACACCACAAAAAGTATCCCTCAAACGCTTGTTATAAAATAGATAAGGGGACTACCGGTAAGTTTATCGACACCAGAACTCGTGATCCGACAAATAAATGTATTCGACGTCAATCGATTCCAGCTGCCCTATACAGCCACCTTCCAATCGAAAGTAATGGGTGGATCCTAAGTACTTACATATAAGAAGTTTGTTGAAAAAAATCACTGCGAAATCGTGTGGAATTCCCAACAACATGAAGATGGAGATTTAGTTTAACATCGGCTCGCACCACTTTATAAGGTACAGCTTAATGATTTCCTCGAGATGGTCTCCAGTGTCTCCTTTCTGAGTTTCTCCAGTATTCCGAGTGCTCTCACAACACCGCCACCAGGTAGGAGAGATGGTAACTTAGCCTATCTCAGTGATCAATTTGTCGAATTTACTACGCATATATATGTTAAAAGATCAGAAATAATTTACCATCGCACGTCACTCGTAAATTAAACACCACTAACACACGATCAAACAGGCAATACTTCGTAACGGACACAGCACATAGTTTTAAGAATATATTCCTAAAGCAACTTCTTCATCATCCACAACTGGAAACAGACACTGTAGAGCATATTTCAAACACTTTTTACTTAAATTCTACCCCAACTAGCATACGGCACTCTATGTAACAACAACCATCTCCAACTCAACGACTGAACTACAGCAAAAGGATCTAACCATCCCAGCTGTTTTCTACTAAAGTTCTAAACTAGCAAATGACAACTCGGTAACTCTGCGTCGTAGTAGATTCTTTCCGAACATCTAACCGATTGATCATGCACCTTTTTGCATTGCAAACTCCATCAGACAGTATTTCTGAAAATTTTTTATCAGTCACTAGACCACATACATCGTACGTTTGACAATCACTCGAGCACAAACAGTCATCGTATTCCACCTTCTAACGAATCAGTACTCCCGATAAACATATGTAACACACCCAATTACATCGTAAAAATGACTGACACACACAGAACAGCCAACAAGGAACGATCCAGATCAACAACAAGCTCTTGTCTTATATTTATATACCTAATCCTTACAACTAACAACGAAAAAAAAAAGTCTAGACAATTTCGAACTAATACAACACCCGAGAATTTTATCGAACACCAAGAGACTTTAGAGACTAAACAAACGATTAAACACGCCTCCCAAAGAAGTTAACTACCCAGTTTTAAATCACCTAACCATAAGGTTTATTGAATTCTATGCTTATCGACCGAAGAACAATAATTTACCACCGCAAACACCAACGCAACACTAGCAAGATACATCTAAGACACCAAACTATCTGAGATTTGTCGAACCCTATGCTTCTCGACCGAAGAACAATAATTTACCACCGCAAACATCACCACAACGCTAGCAGGAGGCATCCAATCGCATCGTAAGCAACACTAACAGATGAGATGAATACACCGCATCCCACCTACAACCATTACACTTTGTTACTATGTGCGCATCTATAACTACGCGACGCCCCTGCTTTTACAACTCAGCTCCCTGTAAGAGACCGTAACAATAGTCAAATCCAACCTACAACACCCAAAAAATGTTATCGAATGTCAAGAGCAATCCCTTAGAGACTAAACGAACGGTTAAACGTGCCTCCCAACGTAGATAATTACCCAGCTTTAAATCACCTATCCATAGAGTTCATTGAAATCGATGCTTCTAGATCGAAGAACAATAACTACCGCAGCTAGCATCTCCGCTACGCCACCGAGAAGCGTCCATTCGTAAACACCACAGGCCTAACACATGACCATACTACTGCGTATCAATATACAGTTCACAAATGTAGAACATCTACATGTTGCAGCGAACTGTACGACAAACCAGATCGAAATCGGTATTTCGCACAAGCCAAGATACATCGTCCACACCAAATAACGAATACATGAGACCTATTTTTACGACGAAAAAATATTACATTACTTCTATCAACAGCCATAAGAATAACAAAAATAAATAAATACAAAAAGATTTGTTCCAGCAATACCTTCGCTCTTAATGCAACATCGACGCACAATAAAGACAGCCTCTGAGTCAAACTCTAGTCCATACACCAATGTATCGATTGAAACGAACGCATACTTAGCTGTAGATTAGAACAGCACAGAAGTACATCTCCAATAACTGACCAACTAACATACTCAATGATTCGAAGCGATGCTCTTGTGACACATAACCTATCTTCCAGTATTTTCTCCTATATCCATAGTCCTGTAAAACCGAAACGTTCTACATGAAAAGCTATGTCTTAACAACAAATGGCTGTTACAGATGCAAACTACTACGTATTTTAGGTAATCACAAGGACGTTACAGCGATCCTCTCCACACTTGATCCCTCCCCTACAGATCTTCGGACCAACAGTAAACACCTCTTTAGGTTGGTCTATATACACAGCAGAAGAGTAAAAGACTCTTTCCACAGAGGGAAGAATCTTAGAATGCGTCTAACTCGGTCGCCATGGTGCTACACCAGATTACAACACATTAGATCCAACTCTAACCCTTTATAGGGCAAAGCGACCCACAGATCGATGATTTTAACATCAAAACCATAGGCTTACAACACAGCACACCTACATCTAACCCTTTTTAGGACAAAACTAGGCTCACCTAGTGAGACACACAAATGCTACTCGAAATGTGCTTTTTGCATGATCATTCTATCTGAAGAACCATGTATTACACCGGTCTTCTTACACAACAGACCCAGGGTCATTCGTCTTATGACCTCCTCCAAACAACAAGTAACGTTTTTATGTATAATTTATAAGCATGGAAGGTAAAGTTTTAGACCAGCGCTCCATCAAGGCTATTTATTTGTCCCACCCTAAACCGCGAAAATTGCAGTGCTACGGAACAAAACACAGCAGACCCACTTCTATCCCTTTTTAAGGTAAATAGACCCGTAATATTGTAGCTCGGGAACTATTTAAATCCAAATACATCGCGAGGTTGTACGTCTCCTACAACAAACCACGTCTCTATGTTTAAGAGGAACTCGAGTCGATAGATCAGATATTTAGACACCACGCAGATATACAAGAGCTTTTTTTTTTTTTTTTTTTTTTTTTTATCTTACCACTCGATCCTTTTAATGTTAGATCCGGGTATAGAGGATGAATCAGAGCTGATAAAAGCCGTCCGCAGTGGCCGCGGGGACTGAGGCGCTTCAGTCACAGTCTGCACGGCCACTAAGGTCGGGGGTTCAAATCCCCCCTCGGGCATGGATATTTGTGCCGTCCTTAGTCTTAGTTAGTTCATAAGTAGTTTGTAAGTTTAGGGACTGATGACCCCGTAGTTAAGTCCCATAGACTATACAAACATTTAGAGCTGATAAAATAGAATATAAACGCCTCTAGTTAGGGTCAGGACTACACAAACCACAGAAACGAACCAATCCTCGACTGTGTTTTCCACATAGAAGGTGATGCAAAAGTTAACGGCCACACAACATACCTCTGAGAACCCAGTAAAACACAAAATGGGGAGACAGAACACTGTCTTCGTTATTAAACTCTTATTACATATATCGTATGCACCACACACACCTTACAGAATATTTCCATAGTAACAACAGTCTAACAGTATTAGTAACCATACAGACCAAGTTAGTTGAATCTAGTGGGATATATACTGTATCGTATTTCAGGTAAACATATCGTCGACTACACTTACATCAGTGCACCTCGATAACACTGCAGAAGCAGTATAAGGCATCTTACGACACCAACAGACAATTCGCAAGTGTCATCTACACACACCATCGAAGGGTAAAAGATTGCTTATATACGCAACCAACAACACGAAAAAAATTGAGCAGACGCACGAAAAACGTAAAATGCAACACACCGACCTCTCTCTCTCTTTAGGGGTAATCAAGCTACTGAGCACAAAAATTCACATCACAACCAACGGATCATGTCCTGGTATGACTCTGACTCGTTCTCCAAATTATGCTTTTGGGTGTTTATTTCTAAGCGAAAGACCAAATAAGGGCGAGAGGAGCAACGCATCCTTCGATTCTAGATGTCTTCAGAGCAGACAGATCGCACACAGCACAACATTTCAAAAATACCGACTCACATATCCGAGTGACCTAAGGCGCTAGTTTTAAGATCTAGAACCCAGAAAGGGAGCTTGAGTTCGAATCATGCATCTGAAAAAACATTTTAGCTGAAACGTGGTGGTGACGAGCCCCGAAGTGCGACAAACACACACACCCGACCTCGGCCGGGCGACGTGACGCAACCGACATCATCTTCGGAAACGCAAAGCATGCTCCCAGGTAGCTAAAATACCAACTGATGCTCGAACCCCTATCCTCTAAGCTTTCATATTCTATGAACACTGATAGAAATATCACATTGTACTTATAGAGTATATGAAAAAAGAATGACTTTACTAAGACATAATGTCTTACACAACTCCTCCCAATGCGATACTTTGAACTATCATTCAATCACCAAGGCGCTGCTATCAACCTTTCCGGTCGGGCAATTGGCCGAGCGTCTGGCGTCGATGGCACTATCGTCGACGAGTGAATCTCACTGTGCTACAATCGGCGTTGTTATACTACTTTGGTCACCTAACAAGCAGCATCAGAAGCGTGACATTTAGCCAATTAGCATTTAAAAATAAATTAAAAGAATTTCTGAATGACAACTCCTTTTACTCATTGGATGAGTTTTTAGACATAAATCAGTAAAATAAATAAATAAATAAAAATAATAATAATACAAAAAATGTGTCATGTAGTATTTTGTGTAATGTAATGTCTTGTACAGACACCCTTCATTAATACGACACGTTCCACAACATTACGAAGTGCCGAATTCATTATCTCTGGAACAAGTATTAATCTTATCTAATCTAATTCATCACAATCAAGTTTTCGATCCCCTTAATTTTTGAATAATTTCTTTTATCTCCTCATACATTTCTTTGATGTCCTCACCATCGGCAGACCTAGTTGGCACATAAACTTCTACTACTGTGGTCGGTGTTGGTTTTGTGTCTATCGTTGCTATGACAATGCGTTCACTCTGCTGTTCATAATAACTTACCCGCAATCCTATTTTCTTATTCATTATCAGACCTACTCTTGCGTCACCACCAACTGATTTTCTATTTATAATCCTGTATTCACCTTACCAGAAATCCTGTTCATCCTGTCACCGAATTTCACTAATCCCTATCATATCTAACTTTAGCCTGTCCCTTTCTCTTTTCAGATTTTCTAACTTCCCTACGCGATTAAAGGTTAGAACATTCCACGTTCCGATCCATAGAACACCTGTCTTGTTTTTCTTGATGATGACATCCTCCTTAGTAGTCCCCGCCCGAAGATCCGAAAAGGGGGATATTTTACCTCCGGAATATTTTATCCAAGAAGACGCCATCATCATATATTCATACAGTAGAGCTGCATGTCGTCGGGAAAAGTAACAACTGTAGTTTCCCCTTGCTTTCAGCCGTTCGCAGTAACTGCATGGCAAAGCCATGTTAGCTGATGTTAAAAGGCCAGTTTAGTGTATCATCCAGACTGTGGGCCCTGTAACTACTGAAAAGGCTGCTGCCCATCTTCAGGAACCACACGTTTGTCTGGCCTCTCCACAGATACCCCCCTCCGCAGTGGTTACACCTACGGTACGGCTATCTGTATCGTAGAAGCGATATTAACATTAGAGATGCAGCACTTTCTCAAGTGACATTGTGTCATTGTGACTGCCTGTCATCTCTCCAAGCTTGCTATATTGACATCAAAACAATTTCAGTGTTCTGGTGTTATGTGCTGGATGCTATTTACAGCCTGCAGGAGGCTTATTTGAAAACTGATATACCTACACTTCCCCATAATTAAATACGACATTTCAAACTGTAACGAATTTTGAGGTTATGCTTCGTACAACTGCACTGACAGTAAGTGTAATATAGTTCATTCCCTTAATTAACAGAAACGCTCAATAACAAATTATAACAGAAATCCTGTCACTTTCTTTGTGGAAGAGTAATAAAGATGCCAAGTCTAGATTCTAAATATACTGCCGGCATCACATTTATTTTCATCATCTGTGGAATTAAGTAGGCTGTTGTTTAACTGCAAATCATCTTTCTGTAATCATTCAATAAGACTTGTTTAGTCACACACAAATCTTAAGTAAACGTTGTATAAGAAATTCATAAAATACGCAAATTAACCATATTATGCTCGTGAAAATCTTGGCCTGCATTCCAATGTCTCATTATCACTGTAGCTCAACATACTTAAAGCCACTTGTTTGGGGAAAATCTTTAATTTGCTATGCAATTATAATGCAATTTGGTCTAAATACGTAGGCATAAATACACGAAAACACGAAATACAACTTTAGTGTCGGAATCCTTGAAATAAAGATGGCGGCGCTTTGTTTTGATTCTGAGAAAAGTAACGACAGTTGAATGGCGCCACATATATTTTTGCTAACGTAAGTCAAATGACGCCGGTTTTGGCCAGTGTTAACGCGCCACAATGAGCTAACAGATTTTAAAAATACTTTGAAAATTTTAATATTAGAAAACGGGTAAATCCTCATGTGAGGAAACAACAGAACTTATATAATACCACCACAAAATACTATAGTTGAAAATTAAATGCAGTCGCCGTCTTTTCGTGAGAACAGTATCTTTATTATAAACATACAAGAGACCTAAATTAAAAGAATTCATCATATCTCGAATAATTAAGTAAACAGTTTTATATCTCCGGGATGCGGCAGTAGAAGGAGGTGGACGTGACGAGCAAGAATGTAGACACGGATCTGCAACTAAAAGAATTGATTTGGCTACATAATTTTATTACCAATGAAATGAATACTTCACTTTGCTGTGTTGTAATGGTACACAGTTTTCTTAATGATTCACAGTTTTGCAATGTAATAGTGAAGTGTTCTACTAGGTTATAGAAAATTGTTCTGGCTGCATCCTAAGCAGACTGCTGGCTCTCCTCTGATGAACTTCCTGGAACTGTCTAACTTGTGGATCTGTTTCGTTCTGGTCGGAACTCCTGTACTTTCTCTCGCTGCTGTGTTGCGCCGGCATATCTAGGTGAGACCCTCCGCCCCCCCGCCCCCCCCCCAGCCACGGTGGAGTAGCCGAGCGGACTAAAGCGTCTCGCTGCGGAGCGCGCGTTTGCTCGCCGTGGAGGTTCGAGTCCTCCCTGGGGTATAGGTTAGTTTACCTAGGTTTAAGTAGTTTGTAAGCTACGGACTGATGACCACACAGTTTGGTCCGATAAATTTACAAACATTGTGAGCCCCCTCTTCCTATTGGCCGGCGCGCGAAGCAGGTAAAGAGGTAGTGAGACTGTGGGCACCCCAGGCGGCCGAAGTTATTCCTCGTCTTCTAGTAGCGCGGCAACTTGCGTGGGCCGCCGGCGTTGTGGCCAATAGCGACGCCACAGCAAAAAGCAGCGTAAATAACGTGATAATTCGCTCTAAAATGCAGTATGTGTCACATAAAGCAATTCATATGTAAGTAATATTCAAAGCAACTCATGTGCAAGAAATATTCAGTATACTCCTAATTAGTTACTACCTTACACCTAGGATATATTGTTACACTGATTATACACTCAGGTACGCTTGATAAAGGCAAAATGCCGAACCAAACTCGTCGAACTGTAAAATGAAATAAAATAAAGAGCAGCAAAAACCTTAAATGTAATTTAAGAAAGTATTGTATATTGAAAATATTGCAGTTTATTTCTCATGGCAGATCATTTTATCTGCATTTTCGAAAGATTTTAAGGAATGCATATCATCAACCAACAGTTGTTTATTATAGTTGTAACTTGGTCGGTTTCGTTTCTAAGCCATCTCCAGAAAAATAAAATAAACAGACTGATTAAGTTGATACATTATCTGCTACCTTATTTTGTCATCAATACTTGATGTCAAGTGACGTGTTACCAATTTTTTATCGATTGACTTGCGTGTCTGCATGGATAATGAATCAACTTAATCAGTGTCTTTAGTTTACTTTTCTGAAGACGTTAAAAAAATGTTTGTTAAGCTTATTGACCTGTGGGGTCATCAGTCCCTAAACTTAGAAACTACTTATAAACTAACTTATACTAAAAGAACACAAACATTCGAGCCCGAGGGAGGAATGGAAACCCGGATGGGGAACGGACTCGTGCATCGGAGCATAGCGCCTCGATGTGGTCGGCCACTCCGCCGCAGCTTTTCAGAAGATGGTTTAGAACCGAAACCAGTCAAGTTATAACTATAACGAACAGCTGATGGTTGATAATCTGCATTTCTTAAAATATAGTACGTCTGTTGCCCTTCATTTCAGTAAAATTTTGATTTTCAAAATAGTTTTATCAATCGAGCAACTTTTAGGACACGAGCTATACTTTTTTTCACATTCCAGATTCTGAAACCAGCAATTACTTTTTTAGTGTGATTCTTCAGTTTCTCCCGGCGTATTTGATAATCAAAATATCCACGGTGTACTGCCGGTCTACAGTGTCCAACGGGCACTGTAGACCGGCAGTATACCCGTGTATGTTTTGATTACTTTTTTATTGTTAGTTGTCTCAAATGTTTAGCCATTTTTACCGAATACGTCGCGATTTCGAGAGTCAGTGACGTTGCCGGCCGCGGTGGCCGAGGGGACTGAGGCGCTCCAGTCACGGTCTGCACGGCCACTAATGTCGGGCGTTCGAATCCCCCCTCGGGCATGGATATTTGTGCCGTCCTTAGCATTAGCTAGTTCGTAAGTAGTTTCTAGGTTTAGGGACTGATGACCCCGTAGTTAAGTCCCATAAGCTATAGAAACATTTGAATTTGAATCAGTGACGTTTTTATTCCTTGTTGTCACAAAAATTTAGCTGTTTGAGAAGAGGTGAAAGAGATCCGCCTTTGCGCATGCGTCAGTTGAGGTGCGGGTGCTGGTTACAGTGCCTCGTGACCTGGGTTAGCGTGGGTCTTTATCGTAAAGAGAATGATTTTCTTACAGTCGCTTATATATTGAGTTATTTACTTTGTTGCAGTGTTCATATGCATGTCCACCTGTTCTTGCAGTTTACTTGGACACTAGACGCCATTTGTCCTGACACAACTGTACTCAACGTAATGTTTTCTCTCTCTTTTCGTGCCATCAGAGAACGTTGTTATGTGAACGATGCACGGATAAGTAACATGAGGTATTATAAGACTGCCATGTCTTTCTTTTATTATGTATATTTATCTGTGTAAGCATGGGTTGCCGAAATATGCTGTTCAGTAACGATGGTGTCGCGCTCTTTTGACAATCGGAAGAAACAGAATAGGCGAGGAGTTGGAAACTACCAGCAGAGAGCAGCAGGGGAATCAGAAAGAATGTAATCTGGAAAGCGTAATTTTCGATTTCAGGCAGAACTACGAGCTGTTTAACGAATTTTAATGGTGTAGTGATTTTTTCTCTATTCTGCAACTACATCTACATTAATAATACTCTATAGCCGCTATTTTCATGTTTCTCTACAGTTCCATTCTCTAATAGCTCGCGGAAATAAAGGAACACCTAAATGTTTCCGTTTTCGATTTGATATCTGTTATTTTATTTTGATAATCATGCCTTCTTATGTAGATGGATGCTAACAAAATCTGTTCGCTTTCGGAAGAGAAAGATGAAGGAAATTTCGCAAATACAACTCGTCGAAGCGAGTAAGGCCTTTCTTTCAATGATTTCCAACCCAATTCGTGCATCATTTCCGTGACACTCTCTCCCCTATATCGGGATATACGAGCTGCCCTTCTCTGTTCTTTCTATAAATCGTCTGTCAATCCCACTTGCTGGGGATACCACAATGTGCAACAATACTCCAAAATAGGACGCACAAGTGTAGTATAGGCAGTGCTGCATGTGTTGTGCCAAGGGTACGTAGTCTTTGGTTCGATTTCCCTACAGTATTTTCTGAGTGTTCTTTCCCGTTTACGTTGTTTGTAATTGTTACTCCTAGGTATTTAGTTGAATTTACGGCTTGTAGTTTTGGCTGATTTATCGTGTAAATGAAGCAACGGGCTTCTTTTAGTGGTCATAATGGATGACTTCACACTTCTCATCATTAAGGGTCAATTGCTATTTATTGCACCATGCTGATATCTTATCTAAATCATTTTGGAGTTGCTCTTGATCATCTGGTGACTTTACTAATTGATAAATGACAGCATCATTCGCGAACAGTGTAACTGAGCTACTCAGATTGTCTCCTAAATCGGAACGCCAAATATCACTTCAGTTCTACTCGTTGAATTTCCGTCAATTACAACGTACTGTGTCCTTTCTGACAGGAAATCAAGATTCCAATCGCACAATTGTGGCGATATTCCATAAGCACGCAGTTTGGTTAAAACATGACTGGCTTTTTAAAGTACAAATATTGTAATAAAGGAAATACGTGAGTACGACTTACCCTCTGAGGGATGTGCAAAGATTTAATACAGGATTCTCATCTATAGGTCTACATATTATAAAAACGGGTGTGTGTACGTATGATCCACATTTTCTCCAAACCTAATTGACGGATTTAAAACTACTGTCTGCAATCAATCGCTAAGCGAATAAAAACCACCTACGAGACATATTTCGTGAAATGTGCCGTGATAATGAAATCTGTCACAATGTGACGAGTGAATAACGAATACTTTTCCTTTATTAGGTTTGCAATCTTGGAAATAATTTCAATGCCAATGCACTCTAAGTTGTACGAATCACTGTAAGCATGTTTTAAGACAAGTCCTACGAAATACGAAGTCTGCTTGATCCATGTATCGTTCGTGAATAAGGACAGTGTTAATTTGGTTTCTTCTTCTCGCTGCGAGAAGCCGGAGTTCGGAGAAACTCGGTAAGAATGTCTCCAAGTTATTTTAACGCTGTTTTCCCCAGCTGTGATGGACGGGCGAGCGTCGTAATAGCTACAGCTGTTACAAAATTATCACGATCCTGGCAGAGGCCAGGCAGGATATCCCAGGCGGCGGCTACAGCGAGGCTGCTTGTTAGCGTGACAGCTGCAAACAAGTGATTCAGCACGCGATCGAGAAAGGAAGCCTGAGGTCCGACATTACTGCCGGTAAAAGAGTGTTCTCCGAATTAGCACCAGCAGCTCGGACAACACTGGAATGACGAGGGAAACTGAAGGAAGGAATATTACCATTTAAGGTCCCACCGGCGGTAAGGTCGTATGACGTTCATAAACCGAGAATTACACCACGAGCAGACGAAAGATGGAGAAATACCGGGAGAGACCGTCGAATAAATAATTTGTTCTCGAATCTGGACTGCGATGGAACAAGGACGTTGGTCTCTGCATTCCAAGAACTAAGGATACTGTGAGACGACGACCCATTGGAACAAGTTGTCATTGGAGGAAGTGTTGGGGCTGACTGCGGTGCGTGAAACACACTGAAGGGGGGTCTCTATCCAACAGCCTACCAGTAGCCTCCCCCCTCCAGTGAATCTATAAGGATTGGAATATTCAGGTATAAAATAGCTTAAAATATCTAATTTGTTACAAATCAGTTAGTACCAGGCAAAGACATTATCGGATTGGGGTTATAGGGATCAAATGAGTTAATATGCTGATAACCAGGCGCAGGCATTTTCCATGTAGGGGTTACGGGGATCATGACTTCTCGCCCAAAAATAAAATAATATTCTAGCAAAAGAAATACTAATCACTGTGGCTTACACTTTAATCGCGAGAGATTTCAAAATCTGTGGTGATATTTAAAGCCGAATATATTTCGTCTCCTTTGCACGTACCGGTATCAAATTTTATTTTTTAATATTTTTTGCTTTATAAATCTATACATATTATAAAATGGATATGTGTGCATGTAATGTTCCTCTTCTCCTCCAAAACTACTGGACCGATTTCAACGAAACATGGTACTCGTATTCCTTACTATCAGACAATAATTTGCTGTAGGGGTAAGAATTACGTACAATTCAAAATTCAGGAGATACGTCATAATCAATGAGACAAAAAATGCCGCATCATACGACACATGAAGAATTATACTATTCAGCCACTACTAGAGAATGAGAGCATTAGGCGACTTGCAACAGACTTTATACATAACTAGCTTAAACCTGCGGCTCCGCTAAATCTATTTGTTTGTAAGAGATGTATTAAAAGAAATTTCTTTGTTACTGCTTTATTTATTTATTCTTATATTTCCTTATTCGTATGCTTATCCTTACAGAGAAAGAGCTGTAGACATTGTAGCACACATAGACGAAAGATATGGTCTGTGGCATCACGTTTCGCTGTATGTAACCTCCTTGCTATAGAGTCGCAAACGTAATCGCTTGCCTTCACTCCGATTTTTTTTTAATAATCTGACGACTTTCAACCACCATATCTTGCACCCACTTATTGTTATCGGCATGGAACTGCTGTGGTGTACAACGGGAGACTTCGGACAACAGTTACACACAGATCATTCGTTTGCGTTCTGTAGTTTTCGCTACAGAGGGAAATATTAACACACACACACACACACACGTACAATTTTATAGACATCGATAACTTTCCATCTCAATATACTGCAGCCTTTTATCATTATCAAACCTCAAGCAACAATGTAACCAATAAAACCATTTTCAAAGAGTAAATATAATTATTGTTCCCCATTTCGCGTTATATTCTTCACAGTACTAAATATCTATAACATCGCTATAAAACCATGCCTAAAACCTTCCTCAGGTGTAAATTAGTAACTGTAGAAATATTTAAGTTTCTGCGTCCTGTCGTTCGGACGTGATAAGCGTACACCAAAGAGACATTCACATTAATATATATAGATAAATAGTTATGCGATCGCCATAAAACCGTGCCTAAGGCCTTCCCCGGGTAGACATTGGTAAGTGTAGAAATTGTTAGCTCGTGTCTTGTGGTTCAGACGTGATAAACGTACACCGAACAGACAATCACATTTATAGATACAGATAAATAGCTATCCGATCGCCATAAAACCGTGCCTAAAGCCTTGCCCGGGTAGAGATTAGTAACTGTGCAAATTTTTAGCTCTTTATGTCATGTTGTTCAGACGTGATAAACGTACACCGAAGAGACATTCACATTTATAGATATAGATTTCAAACTTAACATCGTCAGAAGAATAAATTTGCGTAAAATGTCCATATTTAATCTTAATAATATGCTGCTGCAAAACAAAGTAATATGATAACACAGTACAGTTCTTAATAATTTGCTGCTGCGAAACGAACTACTATGTAAACATAGTACAGTTCTTCCTGAACACTTAGATGCCTACTCCATATTTGTACACTGAATAATTTACCTGGGTGGGCTATTTTAAAGAAATACACGATTGAACAGCTGATCTGACACACGGAGAAGTTACTCAAGAAGAAGGGGAGCTAGCGAGAGTGAACTTCCTGCTAAGAGCATTGAAGATTTTATTCATACGAAATTGAGAACTTACTCAGATAACGTTCTTTTTCTCTGAGAATCCTCTCTGGAGCATGTGCTCTTTCTTACAAGAGCGGATCCAGGTTGGTTGGTTGGTTGGATGTTTGACGGCCTGCTGAGGGGGGGGGAAGCAGTTTCCATCGTCATCTAAACTCGGGCTCAGTAGAAAGACTCTAGTACTGGACACCTTTCTTTACCCCACGCCCAATCAAACAAAAGTATTACAGTTTTGAAGACAGTGCAGTGATAGCACACTAGATACGCATACATAAAATAAAGAAAAAATAAATAAATAAATAAAAAGGGGGCTGCTGGGGTGAGCGAACGACCCTTAGTGTCCCCCCCTCCTCCCCCCCGCCGCCGTCTAGGATCCTCCTTTGCTTTCTTATTCATACGGCCCGATGTAAGTATGTGCCGTGTGACGTGCGGGCAGTGTCTCGGCTCTGTTGTTCTGTTGTGCCGAGGGGTAACGGTACTAGGGTGGAGCCTGCCTGCTGGCACAGACAAATATATGTCTCTGTGCTGCTGGTCTGGTGGCATGCAGCTGAGCAGCAGGCGACCTCAAGGGCGGCGCAGGCTGTAGGGCAGGTCATTCACCCAAATCGGCTTCGGGACAAGCAAGCCACGTCTGCGAGACAAGCGCTTACCTGCAAGCAGACGCATCGACACCGGCGCGGCGCAGCTACGCTGCCTTCGGCAGAAACTCCTACTGCGCTGTCACGCTACTGACTGCTGGAGCAATCGAAGCGCATATTCTTCTCAATGTGCTATGTTGGTCAAAACCACACGTGTGGTTGTCAGGGACTCTCTTATAGGGCCTTGTTGCAACTCATGGAGAAACCAGGGAACTCTATGAACTTGTAATGAAGGCTTTCACGACCGGATGTCATAGTTGCTAGAAGCCAGCCGCAGTGGTCGAGCGGTCTGCGGCCGCTGCGGCCGAGGGTTCGAATCCCTCCTTGGGTATGAATGTTTGTGCCGTCTTTAGGATAAGGTAGTTCATAAGTAGTTTGTAAGTTTAGTGACTGATGACCCCGGTGGAGTAGCTGAGCTGTCTAAAGCGTCTCGCTGCGGAGCGCGCGGTTGCTCGCCATGGAGGTTCGAGTCCTCCCAGGGGCATGGGTGTGTGTGTTGTCCTTAGGTTAGTTTACCTAGGTTACAGTAATTGCGGACTGATGACCACGCAGTTTGGTCCGATAGATTTACAAACATTTTTTAAGTCCCGTAAGCTCTACAAACATCTGAACATCTGCTGGTACAACTTCCGGGTTATAAGGCCGTGGTCCATAAAACTTTTCAGTTTTTCCTAACGTTTCGTTCAGAGCTGCGCCGGACATCTTCAGAAGTCTTCTTACTTCCGCTGAGTCTTGCCGACTGATGAGTCGAGTGTCTGAGAGCGACATATGGTAAAGTTTATATTGGAACCACAAAAGAAGTATAAAAACTAGGCTGTAGGAACACAAAAGTCTTTGCCGACTAGGAAAATCAGAGAAATCGGCTGTGGCAGAGCATGTTCTTCAATCTGGAAGTCATATAGTGAGGTTTTCCGAAACATCAGTTTTATCTACAATGACGAATTATCATACACAATACAGTGAAGTTATTGAAATATATAAACATAAGGAAAATTGTAACAGGAAAGAAGAAGCTATGAAACCTAGCGACATATGGACAGTGGCTTTAAAAGATCAACAGGTTATATCTCTGACCGATTGCAATCGATAGTGATGTTTTATCTCTGACAAGGATTATCTCTGATGATAACGTGACAGCTTGGCCACGCCCACTTTCTACAGTACATATATCGCTCTCAGGCACGCGACTCATCAGTCGGCAAGACTCAACGGAAGTAAGGAGACCTCCGAAGATGTCCGGCGCAGCTCTGGACGAAACGTTAGGAAAAACTGAAAAGTTTTATGGAGCACGGCCTTATAACCAGGAAGTTCTACCTGCAACTCTATGAACTGTACAACAATGAACGAAGGGTGCTAACCAAATAACGATTTCATTTGATGACGATAAAGACTACATCGTTTCGCCACTTTAATCTTGAACCATTTAATTATCTTAAGTACATATCTTCTATACTGCTAGTTGGTAGCTGTGAAACAAATAGAAACGCTATAAATTCTTAGCCCGATACCGCGATCGTTGCACTAGTATTACCATATTGTAGTCATTATAAACTTTTTTTCGTGAGGCAGAGTTAGTTTTATTAACTTTAACGTAAAATCAGGTACAAAATTACTTCCAAAGTGCAATTGAAAGCCGGCCGCGGTGGCCGAGGGGACTGAGGCGCTCCAGTCACGGTCTGCACGGCCACTACGGTCGGGGGTTTGAATCCCCCCTCGGGCATGGATATTTGTGCCATCCTTAGGTAGTTCATAAGTAGTTTGTAAGCTTAGAGACTGATGACGCCATAGTTATTCCCATAAGTTCTACAAACTTTTGAATTTGCAATTGAAAGTCAAAGAGTGATATGGTCGAAACACCTCATGTAATAAAGTAACTGCCTCTCTTTCATGACTATGTTCTTTTCGTGGCTCTGTTCTGTTAATGGCAACTCTTCATTTCGTACCTCCTTTCAGTTCGAGTCAGTTTTCATTGTTAGGCTATTTGAATAAAACCTTTTCAGACATATTAGAAAGAGATTATTTAATCAATAGGCAACATAAGTACAGGAATTCATCGTGAATATTACGATCTGTGGATAGATTTTATTTTTGTGTTAAAAGTGAGTAAATGTGACGAATTTATTTCAAGCTTACGAAATCACGTGTTATTTGTGTGAACTGAGTAACTTTCAAAATATAGTAACTCTTCCCAGTGTAAAAGGTGTTAAAACTTCATTTAATGGATAGAATCTAAAAAAATGATCTTTGACTTTTTCCAAAATATTAAGAAGTGATATCTGTGAAGTAGGCTTAACAATCTATGAACTACCACTTACAAAATTTTTTATCAAGGACGATTTTAAAAGGAATCTCGGAAAGATTTAACATATAGTGTGATCAAAGACTATACCCATTTGTAACAGGCTTCGTATCAGATTAGAACTAACCGAGAATAAATAACATCAACTTGTTAAATAAAAATTATGATATCAGAAACTTAAGCCCCTGAGAGAACGACGTGAAATGCTTATTAAATCAGACTATTTCCATCTCTGGAGCATTAATTAAAAACAATAGAAGAACCATGACCTGTTATTTAAAATAATACGTAGAAAACCCAGCTGCTAGAGGCTATGGTAATATTCTAAATAATAAAACAGGAGTACCGACGTACCATTCCAATACACAAGACAATCCAACTGAAATTCATACCCATTCATTCTATACGGACTAAAAGTATAAAATGCCATAGAAGCCAGGTACAATGTTCAATTTTTGGTGTCAGACAGTGTAATACTAAACTTACAGATATGCTGTTGTGGTGTACCGCAAAGGACATTCTGGGCGTGGTGGTGCACGGACTTTCT
Organism: Locusta migratoria; assembly: GCA_026315105.1. Taxonomy (NCBI): domain Eukaryota; kingdom Metazoa; phylum Arthropoda; class Insecta; order Orthoptera; family Acrididae; genus Locusta; species Locusta migratoria. Next base: position 363,622,029 of record CM048749.1, read on the forward strand.
GGTTAATTGTATTCTCAGCCTGGCAACAACACAGGAACCATGAAAGCTGAGGATAGGGTCCAATGTTTACTGATCTTTTCGAGAGATCGAGTTACAGCTCCATCTAACGATCTCGCCTGATATCAGGTTTCATTAGACTGAGTATCGTTGACTGAAGTTGCTGACAGGCAAACAAATAACACCTTGTAGTTGCCACACGTCGTGCGTCGAAACTCTTGCTTAGTTCCACCCGCCACGACGAGATATTTGGGAGACAGTACTATCATTGACGTGAATTTTCGTCCTCGGCGTCTAACGTTTGACGTCAATAAATAGTGCAGCGCTTGGATTTGGTTGTGTTCAAACCAGCCTGAATTATTGTATCATACCTGAAGCCAGTTTTGAAAGTGTCATTACATGCCTTTCATCTTTTCTTCTATCTATGTTGTTGGAGCTCAAATCATGTTAATTTATATAATCATGTCCTAATTGTGTTTTCTATATATCATTCTTGTGTACAGGTATTCTGTATCTGATTAGTTTCTTGTTGTGTTCTAAGATCAATTGTATTCTGTTTATGTTCGTATGCTCATCGTGTTTTTGTTTCTTACTTGTGCTTATACCTTCCACTAGTCACAATCTGATGTATCCACTTGTGGCCAATTTCACTATAACTATGCTTTTGACCCTCATTAAAGATTACTGCAACGTTCCTCTCATCTGTGCACGATACATTTTAGCATGAGTATTTTAAGGTACATTATTAGAGCTCTGTAACAGAGACAGTGACGGCCCTACAGATGTGACTTGTTAAAAAATATTGAGATCAAGATTACGGTTTTGCCTTTAGTGTTATAAAATAATAATGGAGAAGGTATTTTACCTTTCATTTCTGCGTAAAATACCTGTAAAAGATGTCAGACACTTCAAAATAAATAAAATCATGTCTTGTATTCTAAATAGCACGATAAATGTGTCCCAAAATTCTCAGCACATAATTGATGTTGTAATTGACTTTAGCCTCTAAATTGCTATATTCCTCGTCATTTTCTGCAAAGCATGAGCGCCAACAGAAATTTCTCATAGGCGTCAGGATGATGACGTTCGTGGAATTGAGTGTATCTTTCACGAGAGTGTTTCCCACGAGTTTCCTGTATATGTGTTTTGATTTCACAGAATTCAATTAACTGGCTCGCACTGACGCTTATTGAACGTTGTTTGTTGGGGAGTGTGTTTTATTTTTACCCTTTTTCTCTTAATTGATCAGCAGCCTCCATTTTCTGAAGCACATGTTTGAATTATACAATGTACATTGTGTCAGGTCATCCATAAATTACAAGGAGTTCTTCACCATGTATGTACAGCACAACCATTGCCCTTCCCTACACAAAGGCCGAAGTTCAGGTGAGTCATTACAGGAAGCGCGCGATTTGTTTAACAGAGACCACGTGAACCAAAGCCTGCGGGAAGGAGCTATGTTCATAGGCGTTGGTGCGAAGTTAAGACCCTTCTTGAGTGCCGAAATGGCACCTGCGTCAATCTCTCTCTCATATTGATGACAGTGATATTATAAGTGTAATTGAACAAGAGATCCCCAAAATCCCGAGTGAAAATGCAGCCGAAATTCGTCGCGAAATATGCCATTTTATCCCAAAATGTAAACCACCGAAGTCTAACATAACAGGGCTGAACTCGACCGGCTTCGCGAAATCCGCAGTGACCCCCGCACCGTGATGCTACCAGCTGATAACGGCAACGCAACCGTTATTCTGAATGAGGCCGACTACGACGCTAAAATTCAACAATTCTCGCGGAGGTCACTTACCGGACCCTGCCATGTGACCCCACCACAAGAATAAGGAGGAAGACGTCAGATCTTCTTAAGCAGTCATCATTGGTAGACGCCGTCATTAAGAATCTTCTTCCTCAAGTAACAAGACCGCCTAAGCCTTATGTGCTGCCTAAAAGTCAGAAGAAAGGGGTGCCTCTTCACCACAGTGATTGTAACATTGAGTCACCAACTTATGACATTGGGCCACTCTTCTCACAATACCTGTGGGTCTCTGTGAGCACCACATAATGAGTACGGAAGATGTCATCAGCCGGATAAAGCCGCTGCGTCTTGTTAGATTTGATGTGTCTCCTTATTTACACGTGTTCCCATCAAAGACTGCCTGGATCTGTTCTCCCATTTATTTGATAATTGTGGGATTGTTGAAACACACGTTAACATTGTTATATTTCATATATGGTGGCCAGTATTTCGACCAAACAGACGGAATGAGGATGGGAAATCCGTTAGCTCCATCCATAACATACCTTTTTATAGAGAAATTTGAGGACACTGCTCCAGCTTAGCCAAGTTGTTCTTACCGTCGTCTAGCCTCATGGATGCGAGAAACTGGGAGAATTCTTAGATCATTTGAATAGTGTTCATGACCATATTAAATTAACGATGGGGGTGGGAAAATACGGTTCTTTGCCCTTCCTTGAAGAACAATGGTCACTTCAGGCATAGTGTCTACAGCAAGCCCACTCATGCGGAGCGGTATCTGAATGCGCTCTGCCACCACGAGCCTACGCAAAAACGCGGCGTTCTGAACACGCTAGTCCATCGCGCAACAGTCGTTTCAGACGGCGAAAGTCTGCCGCAAGACCTAACCTATATTCGGACATTCAGGGAAGTGTAGGAAATCTTTCGCGATTGTGTTCTGTTTTCCTATGTCAATGTAGGCGAGATATTTCAGGAATTAAATAGGTTCATATACCGGTTTCTTCTTCCTTGGTTGAGTTAAATGGTAAAATTTTACTTACGGCAGCAGCAGGATAAGTAGTGTGCTCATGTGGACAACGGCAGTTGGCAAAGGAGGGTGGTAGTCTGCTGATGTTGGCAACGATAGCTGCTTGCTCTGTCGATATTCAATTAAATAGAACAAGGAGAATAATCTTTCGTGTTGACCATGAAATATATAATTAAAATGATTTCCAGTGCATGGTATACAGCACTCAAAATGAGATCACACGGCTATCGGATTTTAGAATTTTTTAAATATTTATGGTACGTGAAGTTCAGAACTTCAATAACAATCAGCCAAAGCCATTTGACGCAACTCTAAAAAAAATCGAGTTTGAAATTTTGCACGTATGCACGTATTACCAGTTATTAAAAGGGTTCTAAAACGGTTAGTTTAGCTCAGGTAGTAGCGTACGGGCTTCGTAAACATAGAGTCGGGGGTTCGAATCCCACTGGCACATACATTTGTTTTCTTTCTTTTTCCCATTCAGTTATAGAAATCATTTTGGGATCCCTAATTCCACTTGTTGTGTCAGTTTTTGTTTGTGTGTATGTAGGCGAGTTGAAACTCTTGTCACGTAAAACGATGGTTGAGTAAGGTAGCTTCTTGGAAAGCCATTAGTAGTGAGGAAGATGACTTTCCAAATACAGTGCCGTAACTCTGCACAAACTGAACAATCAAAGACTGCCGTCATCAACTTATAGTCAAGACAATACTGTAAAAAATATAAATTACGTTTTTTGATTATCATTATTAACAACCGCCCAAAAAATATAGAAAACTACGAATAAACAAAAACTCGTGCACTTTTTGTAAAGATTACCATTAGATATTAAAATTATGTAAGTGTTCGAACATAACGGAAAAAATTGCCCTGACAAGATTCGAACCACCGACCCCAGGGTTTGAAGGCCAGAACGTTACCACCTGAGCTACATGAACAGATGCAGCTACCATTTTACTTATTCGTATTTAGTCCATACGCATTCTTTGCGAAACTTTAAAGTCGATTATCTCGAAAATTTTTGAGAGTTGCGTCGAATGGCTTTGGCTGATTGTTATTTCAGTTCTGAAGTTCACGTACCATAAATATAATGGAATTCTAAAATCCGATAGCCATGTGGTCTCCTTGTCTTTAATTAAAGAATAAAACAATCTGCAATCAAGACGGTTTTTTACTGAAATGAATACGTAATTAATGCTGTTCCTGCTCTATGGTGGGCAGTAATGTCGTATTTATTACTGCTATCCACTTTCATAAATATTAATTCGCGTTGTTAGTTTTTTTTATAGAAATAAGTTGCCTTCTTAGGATCAGAGAGACGTAACTACAAACCAAATCTTAAATCGACTTAAATGCTTTCTTCCAAAGACGGAGTACTATCGAACAGATTTTCGTGGAACTGTAAATAAACAGTTTATTTCATTCATTTCTGTTGTCTACTATGTATTACATATTGTAACCATTCAATAAATCGCGATGAAAATATAGTTTTGCGTCTGTCTGATTCTAAATGTGCGAGTTAGCAAATAAGAATTCAACGTACAGTTCAATCATTATTTTTTTTAAAAATTAATTGGATTACAATTCGGTGCAAGAACATGGCGCACATGGAGCAGAGCCTTACAGAACTCCATTTAGTCGATGATTCGTAAAATCGTCGATTTCCAGCCGCAGTATTCACTGACTGTCGCTCGGCGTTTACTCTCTTTCAATATGGCATCAAGCGCAACGCTTGGCGGTATAAAGATCAAAAGACTTGTCCCTTGCTTTCCCTTCTGTATACTTCCTATTCTGTGACAGCAGTATGTTCACAGGCGAAATGTCTTGTTTTGACGTTTTTTTATCTCCTGTATTAGTTTGCGCAAATAGTTTCGGGACACGCTACACAACTGTTCGTGGCGTACATGTTCCAGTCCAGTGACCGTTTATTCTAAATCTTACATGAAAATAGGTAGGTGACTACAAGGGTTTCATTTGTTAATGTTAAAGTTGTGAGAAATTTAATCCTACTACGCAGGACAAAAAACGGCTTATGAGTCTTATTTAAACTGGTGTGTAACAGTACAAAACTAATCCCGGTACACCAAAAACATTCACCATGAAATCTGCAGAGCAGTGTGTTACGTGTATTTCGTTTCACGTGCTGCGCATTGCCAAGTGTGAGTTGGCACCACTCTACGGAATCTCCGATACACTGACGTAAGGAGCGTTTCAGGGTTTGTACTTACACTCCTGCCCATTAAAATTGCTACACCACGAAGAAGACGTACTACAGACGCGAAATTTAACCGACAGGAAGAAAATGCTGTGATACTCAAATAATTAGCTTTTCAGAGCATTCGCACAATGTTGACGCCAGTGGCGACATCTACAACGTGCTGACATGAGGAAAGTTTCCAACCGATTTCTCATACACAAACAGCAGTTGACCAGCGTTGCCTGGTGAAACGTTGTTGTGATGCCTCCTGTAAGGAGGAGAAATTCGTACCATCACGTTTCCGACTTTGCTAAAGATCGGATGGTAGGTAGTCTATTGCGGTTGCGGTTTATCATATCGCGACAATGCTGTTCGCGTTGGTCGCGATCCAATGACTGATAGCGGAATATGGGTATTTGTGCCGTCCTTAGTCTTAGTTAGTTCATAAGTAGTTTGTAAGTTTAGGGACTGATGACCCCGTAGTTAAGTCCCATAAGCTCTGCAAACATTTGATAGTCCATACTGCAAGCTGAAAAACAGTGGCAATTTTTGGCTAGTTTACCCAACCCAGATACAAATATTTAAGTTGGAGCAAATCGTACACACCCTGCGGAATTTTATTAAGATCTATAAGTGTACAATCCATGGTTAATGTCGTGTGTTTAGTGAAGAATGGACACACAATATTCGTTTGTTAATATATGGAATAGAGCACGAGACCTTACATTGTCGTGAAACAATAGTCTTTCACTCTTTCGTAAAGTGAACGACAACATGAAGAAAAATTTCACTGCAAACTTTCTAGTATAGCACGCAAGACATGTAACCGATTCGTTAACAGCTAGGGACGGATGTGCATCCCCACTGAAGAGACTATGACGGCCATCTTCGCCCGATTATGTAAAGTGATATGAAAGGTATTGATTCGGACACGTTCCGAGGCGGGACTTGGAGACGCTATTCATCTACTGCTGGGATGGCCAATTGTTTTGTTCGGGCGTCAGTTGGTCGAAAAATAAGTTATGGGAGAGACGGATACTTACGATTACATTTATTAGTCAGCTGCTCATCCATTTTATCTGGCTTTTTCAGTGATAAACTTCAATAACATTAAGTAAAATGTGTGTTAAAGTACTGTTTAATTTGTGGCTTTGGTGTAAACGCGTCATGCCACCAAAGAATTTATGTGTGTGAAAATTCAGTTATTGTAATTATTTAAATAAAATACATAATTATTTACGTCATTGTTCATGTGTAAATAATAGTGAGGAACGCTTCTCATTCTTCGTGTTGGTCAGGTCTAAATCGAGAGAAGACATCTTGTAAGAGATAAGTAATTTTAGTACAGGCATCGTTAGACTGTTTTAATAAATGCGAACTGAAAAATCTTGTGTCTATCATGTTCAAAAGTTGAAATGTTTGTAAATCTGTGTCACAGAGACACAGCCCGATGGAGGACTCGAATCCCCGACGTCGAGCTACCGCGCGCTCCGCAGCTTGGCGTTTTAGACCGCTCGGCCACTCCACCGCCGCTGTGTATCATGTGTACAAATGTTATTAAAATATAATAAAATATACATATTCAACATACATCTGTGATTTTAATTTTCAAATAAATGTTGATTTCAAACTTGAGATATTTCAACAAAACAACAATAAATTGTCGCAGCGAGCAGTTGCCGCCCGGGATCCCAACATCCACGGCGGAGCGGCCGAGAGGATTGAGGCGCTATGCTCCGATGCGCGATGCCGTTCCCCGTCGGGGGTTCGAATCCCCCCCCCCTCGAGCATACGGTGCTGGCTTTAGTATAAGGTAGTTCATAAGCAGTTTGTAAGTTTAGGGACTGGTGACCCCGCAGTTAAGTCCCATAAGCTTAAAAAACATTTGAACTTTTTTTTATCTCAAAATTTCGCTGCCATTGCATTTCATTTAAATCAAGGTTGGCGGTAATCAGTTTTTAGAGGAACTAAAGATTTTGTTTCAGCTTTCCGTAAGTGCCGCTGTGAACATGGTGTGACGGTAAAGTCCCTGTATTAACTATCACTATGAATATGCTCGCGCAGGCATTGGGAGCGACCGCGTCGTTGCGTTGTCGTCGTTGCAGTGGCATGGTCCATGATGGCGGAAATCACGTGACTGGCAAAACTCAAAATAAACCAGTGGTCATGTAGCGGCCACGAGATGGTCTGCTATGGCGGCTAGCCTGCCACATTTAATAAAAGCAATATTTGAAAGAAAATTAATTACTCGCAAACCAAGCGAGGTTCCGTCATTTTTAAAGGAATTTTAAGACGGACAACGTGGTGTATTTTTTGTTATGTGTCTCCCATAACTGTTGAACTACGTACCGATAAACAATTTATAACGATCGAAACTTGGAAAATTTGTAACTAATCTACAAATGAACTAATGTATATGTATGAGATGTTGATAGATAGAGAGCTCTATGACTATGATAGCAGAAGTTTCGTAACTATTACCGTTTGGGAAACATTTAATATGTTTGCCATAACAAACTTTTTATATATGCCTCACAATACTTATGTAAATAACAAAAAGAACGGTAGTGCACACATTAGGTTATCGGTAGGAATACATCTGTAGCAAAAAAGTTAACTATTTATGTTTATTTTAAAAAGTGCAAATGGCAGCTAGAAGTCAGCAATTAAAAATGCTTGTAGTTTAAAAACTACCGGTATGTGATGTGTACAAGAACATCACTGAAAATCTGATGAATTTCACTATTAAATTGTTGTATTACTTGTATAAAACAAGTTCGATTTAATAGTTTAACAAAATTTGACATAACACTTTATCGGAGGGTTCGCTGTTCCGGTGAAGTTGAAAACTGGATCATTTACTGTTACAGAGACAAAATATAGCCGGCCGCGGTGGCCGAGGAGACTGAGGCGCTCCAGTCACGGTCTGCACGGCCACTACGGTCGAGGGTTCGAATCCCCCCTCGGGCATGGATATTTGTGCCGTCTTTAGTATAAGGTAGTTGATAAGTAGTTTGTAAGTTTCGGGACTGATGACCCCGTAGTTAAGTCCCATAAGCTTAACAAACATTTGAACATTTTTAGACAAAATATAAATAAACGAGAAGAAGAGGAAGCATTGTGCACCGAACAACTCGTACGAATCAAGTTGAAGCTCGGGGGGGGGGGGGGGGGCTGATGGAAAAGTTCCCATTAGCCCCCGCTCTGAGATTTAACTTGGTTTGTAAGAATAATATCCACACTGGAGTTTCGTACTCACGCAACCGTCCCAGTGGAAATCATCGGTTGCGCGCGGGAAGGAAAACGCTCACGGCAGATTTTTGTAACTGTCTTGCCGGGCAGCACAAAATCCATCAACCCGCGGACCGCTATTTGTCCACTCCTGACCTAGTGGGACGTGGGGAAATTAATCCTCCTTGAATGTCTGTATTTGGTAATCTTCTGTTGCCGGGTTCTCAAGCAGGAAACAAAATTTCAAAACACAATCTTCGCTAAAATTGAAAATTCTTCCGAGCTATTTGCCGCGTCATGATGATATATCGGCGAGCGGTAAACGGGCCCTTTTGCCGCAGATCAGCAGTCCTGACAGCGTGGCAGCAACGTCACTACTTAGAGAAGAATTAGACTCGCCAGGAAACTTCGGTTATCGCCGTTTTTGGCGAATTACATGCATACACCAATAAGTGTACACCTTCCTGTTTTTCACCTATCATAACCACCGGCGAAAACACCAATAAGCGCATCTTCATTATATATTTCCACCTATCAGAAATACCAATGCAAGCACCAATATATTCCTTCCCTTCCTGCTGGCTGTGTAAGACTAACACAGGAGGAAATAAGTCAGTATTTCCTGAGGAAGCCTCCTATAAGGCCGTTTTCACACTACACGATTTCGCCCGTAAGACAAAAAACCGCACGGGTTTAAATCGTAGGTGATTTTCCACATAAGAACATCTGTTCCCTTGAAAGTGTGCCTGGAGCAGTTATGGATCGTGAACAAGTCATTGCGTTGTGGATACTGTATCGACGTCGGAGAAGACGAAGACACAATCGTCTTCACTGGGATCATCCAATTAATCTAAGACGTGAGGAAGTCGGGGCTTTATACACATTATTTGCAGACCTGAGAAACGACGACCGAAAATTTTTAACTACTTTTCTATGTCAGTTGGCTCCTTCGATGAATTGCATGGGAAACGGAAGAATGTTCTGAAATGCCAAAACACGCAATCCAGAAATTGTATACAACCTATTTAAATGGTTGTACTTTAAGGTAAGTTTTTAAATATAGCTTTGTTTACTGGCGTTTGAATACAAATGTCACTGAAGCTAAATAATACATGTATAAACGCGTATTCTGAAACTAAGTTATATAGTAAGGTAACATTGTAGTAATTAGTAGGTAAAACAATAAAACACAAGTAAAATAATTGATTTTATTTATTAGGCTAGATTGTGACTATGTTATCAGTAAGAATACAATTATGAAGAAATATAAAAGTGAAAGCTCTCATGCTCTTCATCAGGCGACTGCAGCATGACTGGCAGTACGGTTTTTCCCGTACGGGCGAAATCGTGTAGTGTGAAAGCGGCCTAACGGATTCGAAATGTTGCAGAAATACGTTATTGGACATTCAAATTGCTACACCAAGAAGAAATGCAGATAATAAACGGGTATTCATTGGACCAATATATTATACCAGAACTGACATGTCATTACATTTTCACGCAATTTGGGTGCATAGATCCTGAGAAATCAGTACCCAGAACAACCACCTTTGGCCGTAATAACCTTGATACGCTTGGGCATTGAGTCAAACAGAACTTGGATGGCGAGTACAGATACAGATGCCCATGCAGCTTCAACACGATACCACAGTCCATTGTGACGAGCCAGTTGCTCGGGCACCACTGACCTGAAGTTTTCAATTGCTGAGAGATCTGGAGAATGTGCTGGCCAGGGCAGCAGTCGAACATTTCGCGTATCCAGAAAGGCCCGTACAGGACCTGCAACATGCTGTCGTGGATTATCCTGCTGAACAATAGGGTTTCGCATGGATCGAATGAAGGGTAGAGCCACGGATCGTAACACAACTGAAAAGTAACGATCACTGTTCAAAGTGCCGTCGATGCGAACAAGAGGTGACCGAGACGTGTAATCAACGGCACCCCAAATAATCACGCCGGGCGATACGCCAGTGTTGCGATGACGAATACACGCTTGCAATGTGCGTTCACCGCGATATCGCCAAACACAGATGCGACCATCATGATGCTGTAAACAGAACCTGGATTCGTCCGAAAAAACGTGCACCCAGGTTCGTCGTTGCGTACACCATCGCAGACCCTCTCTTGTCTGTGATGCAGCGTCAAGGGTAACCGCAGCCATGGTCTCAGAGCTGATAGTCCGTGCTGCTGGAAACGTCGTCGAGCTGTTCGTGTAGATGGTTGTTGTCTTGCAAACGTCCCCATCTGTTGACTCAGGGATCGAGACGTAGCTGCACGATCCGTTACAGCCATGCGGATAAGATGCCTGTCATCTCGACTGCTAGTGATACGAGGCCGCTGGAATCCAGAACGGCGTTCTGTATTGCCCTCCTGAAACCACCAATTCCATATTCTGCTAACAGTCATTGGATCGCGACCAACGCGAGCAGCAATATCGCGATACGATAAACCGCAATCGCGATAGGCTACAATCCGACCTTTATCGAAGTCGGAAACGTGATGGTACGCATTTCTCCTCCTTACACGAGGCATCACAACAACGTTTCACCAGGCAACGCCGGTCATCTGCTGTTTGTGTGCCGGCCGCGGTGGCAGAGGGGACTGAGGCGCTCCAGTCACAGTCTGCACGGCCACTACGGTCGAGGGTTCGAATCCCCCCTCGGGCATGGATATTTGTGCCGTCGTTAGTATTAGCTAGTTCGTAAGTAGTTTGTAAGTTTAGGGACTTATGACCCCGTAGTTAAGTGCCATAAGCTATACAAACATTTGTACATTTTTTGCTGTCTGTGTATGAGAAATCGGTTGAAACTTTCCTCATATCATGATGTTGTAGCTGTGAGAATGCTCTGAAAAGCTAATCATCTGCATATCACAGCATCTTCTTCCTGTCGGTTAAATTTCGCGTCTGTAGCGCGTCGTCTTCGTGGTGTAGCAATTTTAATGGCCAGGAGGTTATATCATCATGACGCGGAAAATAGCCCAGAAGAATTTTAATATTAACAATAATGACCGCGAAAGCCTACGTTATTACACACCCTTCGGTCTTTTAAATGTGTAGTAACGTCTTCGCCAGCAAAAGACGAGAAGAGTGCGAGAAAAACAACTCTGCCATCAAACGTTCACAAATAAACGCCGCGTGGGACCTCGTTTGGCGAAGGTTTCTCTTAGCCGTTCCTGTAGCAGAAAGAGTCTCCACTAAGCCCCACTCGTATGCGCTATCTGCACATTGCTAGAAACGCTTGACGTCGCAGATAGCTTCAAACTGGATCATCGACGAGGTTTCACACCTTATTCGTAAATCTCGTTGCGTTTCGCCGAGTGCTCGCTACTGGCTGGCCGCGGTTCGCGGGGCCCACTGGCATGTGCAAGGTGCGACTCGTGCAGCGGGTGGCGCCTTTCTGGCTCCCGGCGTGCATGCCAGTCGCTAAAAATAGGGGCGCGCCGCCAGAAATACTGCGGGGCGTGGCAGGGCGGGGAGGGGGCACCCACAGTCGTGAATCACGCCGAGAGTGAAACCTCGCACTCTCCCACGCTTCGTCACGACTCGGCCGGTAGACGTAGGCGCCGGCGCAGGTCACAGCCACCTCTGCAATGCTGCAGGCTCTGAACGCGGAGCCGCGGTAGAGTAGCAGAGCGGTCTAAAGAGCCTCGCTGCGGAGCGCGTGGTTGCTCGACGTGGAGGTTCGAGTCCTCCCTGGGGCATGGGTGTGTGTGTTTGTCCGTAGGTTCAAGTAGTTTGCACGCTACTGACTGATGACCACGCAGTTTGGTCTGATAGATTTACAGCCATTTGTACATTTGATCTAAACGCCGCGCCACCACAAGTGTCGCTCTAATGTCGCGTTTCTCGGCCCGCCAAAAATCTTTTCAGTCTCCATTTCGAGCAGTGGAGCGGGCTGGCCGGCCGCGGTGGCCGAGGGGACTGAGGCGCTTCAGTCACGGTCTGCACGGCCACTACGGCCGGGGGTTCGAATCCCCCCTCGGGCATGGATATTTGTGCCGTCCTTAGTTGTAGCTAGTTCATAAGTAGTTTGTAAGTTTAGGGACTGATAACCCCGTAGTTGAGTCCCATAAGCTCTACAAACATTTGAACATTTGGAGCGGGCTGTTTGAGATCCGGCCCATATAGAGACGCGGTTCTATACAGCCAATTATCAGACAGGTTGAAGAATGAAACTTTCACTGCCGGCCGCGGTGGCCGAGGTGATTGAGGCGCTCCAGTCACGGTCAGCACGGCCACTACGGTCGGGGGTTCGAATCCCCTCTCGGGCATGGATATTTGTGCCGTCCTAGTTCGTAAGTAGTTCATAAGTAGTTTGTAAGTTTAGGGACTAATGACCCCGTAGTTAAGTTCCATAAGCTTAACAAACATTTGAACATTTTTTGAAACTTTCACTCTGCAGCGGAGTGTGCGCTGATATGAAACTTCCTGGCAGATTGTGTGCCGGAACCTGGGACATATACCTTTCGCGGATTAGCTCTCTACCGACTGAGCTATCCCGACACGACTCACGGTGCCGCCTCACAACTTTACTTCCGCCAGTACCTCGACTCCTACTTTCCAAACTTCACAGAAGCTCTCCTGCGAACTTTGCAAGACGAGCACTCCTGGAAGAAAGGACATGGTGGAGACATGGTTTAGCCACAGCCTAAGGGATGTTTCCAGAATGAAACTTTGTAGCGGAGTGTGCGCTGATATGAAACTTCCTGGCAGATTAAAATTGTGTGACGGAACCGGGACTCGAACATGGGACCTTTGCCTTTCGCGGGCAAGCGCTCTATCCCTTAGGCTTTGGATAAGCCATGTCTCCACCATATCCTTTCTTCCAGCAGTGCTAGTCTTGCAACGTTCGCAGGAGAGCTTCTGTGAAGTTTGGAAAGTAGGGGACAAGGTACTGCCAGGCGGCATCGTGAGTCTTGTCGGGATAGCTCAATCGGTAGAGCGCTTGCCCGCGAAAGGCAAAGGTGCCAGGTTCGAGTCCCGGTTTCGGCACACAATTTTTATCTGCCAAGAAGTTTCATATCAGGGCACACTCAGCTGCAGAGTGGAAGTTTAATTCTGGAAACATCTCTTAGGCTGTAGCTAAGCCATGTCTCCACCATATCCTTTCTTCCAGGAGTGCTAGTCTTGCAAGGTTCGAAGGAGACCTTCTGTGAAGTTGGCAAAGTAGGAGGCGAGGTACTGGCGGAAGTAAAGTTGTGAGGCGGCATCGTGAGTCGTGTCGGGATAGCTCAGTCGTTAGAGCGATTGCCCGCAAAAGGCAAAGGTCCCAGGTTCGAGTTCCGGTTTCGGCATACAATTTTAATCTGCCAGGAAGTTTCGTATCAGACAAGTAGATTTTGTCCACCTTGTATATGGTCAATTGGGCTTCAGCCTTATATATAGTAACTAGCTGTAAACCCGGCGTTGCCCGGGTGTTTATTTATCCTATACTCTCGTAGTCTACATCCCCTCCCCCATCTCTCTGCATCCACCTCTTTCTCTTTCATCTCTTTTTTTCATTTCCACGTTTCCCTCTCTTGGATAACTTTTCTGCAAGGAACCCACTGTCATGCACCATACAAACATTTATGTACCCAGGTCATGTGTGCAAAAATTCATACATAAAGACTGGATCAAAAATATGCATTTTGTAAAATTCCGTAAGTTAAGTACCCTCCTCCATGCACCGTACGAAATTTTTTAAGGTAGAGTGTGCATAATTTCATCAATATTGGAACAAAACTATAGATTTCTATGCAATAGAAATGGAGGGTCACATTGGAAAACGCACTTTTTTGTTCTCAAATAGTCCACTTTTATCTCATACAACCCTTGTCCTGAGAATAATGAAAGCAACAAAAAAAAAAAAAGATATGTGAAATCGGTCTAATCATTCTCAAGTTATGGTGCGACCAGGGTATTTAGGGATCCATTTCTATCTTGCAAAGTATCCTCCCCCATTCACCGTATGAAACTTAAGGTAGACGGTGACCTTCCTCTAGTTTTGAAGGTCAAGCGTGCGAAATTTCGTGAAGATCGGAAAGAAACTGTAGAGAGAAGTATGCTCCGCCAGGCAACTATCACAAAATACTTTCTTAGTTGACGTTTTCTACCTGTAAACTACATTCCTGCTAAATTTCAGCTTCATAATTGAAGTAATTTTCGAGATTTCGTGCTTAGTCAGTGAGTGAGTGAGTGACTTTTCGCTTTTATATTGATAAAGATTAAGAAAACAAATTGCTTAATTTTGGATGCAAGAGAATAATGGGAGACTTGCAGAGAAAAATAAACAGTAACATGCAAATCTATAATACTTTTATTTGATACAAGGTCATGCCTGATGCGACAGTTTTGCGGCATCTACAACGACACTGTTGTGAACGGTAGACTACTTTTCGTTCATCATACTGTATGTGGGGGGGGGGGAGGCAACCAGTTACAAAACGCGTCATAAATGACCGAAATTACGTGCAAACTTTGTTGCAGGTCCCTAGCTATTCCCATTTTCCAATAATTATTTATGACGTCATTTCTCCTGAGCTATGTGTCGTGCTCTTGTTTTTCGATCAGGAACCTTCGTGGGCGTACGGTGAACAGTTCACTAAAGTTTCATTGCAAACCAATGAATGGTTTATAAACACATAGAAGACATACAGACCAACATTCATTTTTATATATAAAGGTGAATAATAACACCGTCAGCTGTATTGTCGTTTTATTACCATTGAAAATGGTTGCCAATAAGTAATAAAGTGAGAATAAAGCTGACAGTCTTATTATTCATTACTAATTGCGTGGTTATGGAATAGCGCCCCAGATATGTGACTGGATAGGAATTTTCCAGTCAGAGACGACACTGTTTGTAGTAATCAAAAATGTTCGAATGTTTGTAAAGCTTATGGGACTTAACTGCGGGTTCATCAGTCCCTAAACTTACAAACTACTTATGAACTAACTAAGACTAAGGACAGCACAAATATCCATGCCCGATGGGGGATTCGAACCCCCGACCGTAGTGGCCGTGCAGACCGTGACTGGAGCGCCTCAGTCCCCTCGGCCACCGCGGCCGGAATGAAACTTTACATTTGCCGGTATTTCGGCAGGAGCACACCCTACTATTCTCAAGATAATACTGCAGCAAGAAAGCAACATGCAACAACGTTTAACACCTCCATTCTCAATGACAACAGAAAGACAACGCACACCGAGCAAAGAAACACACAATGCCATCAGACGACCGAAGATGAATACCAACAGCAATATCGATAATAAATTTCAGTTTTCAGAGGGTGAAGTGGCATTAATTTTGACAGTGGCCGTTACATTTCAGATGTGTTACGAACCGTGCCTCTACCCTTCATTCGATGTCTGCGAAACCGTACATTTAAGCAGGATAATGCAGGACTGCATGTTGCAGGTGTTATACGGGCCTTTCTGGGTACGAAAAAAGTTAGACTGCTGTTCTGGTCTCACCACAATAAATCCAGACGATGTGTAATAATTTTTATTTTTATATTCCTGATACTAAAGACGGAACAAATATCCATGCCCGAGGGGGATTCGAACCCCCGACGGGGAACGGCCTCGCGCATCTTAGCATAGCACCTCAATGCGCTCGGCCGCTCCGTCGCGGCTTGTAGTAATCGATGGTAAGGCATCGACTAAAACAGGGGTGATATCCGGCGTTCCACAGGGTAGTGTTATTGGTCCTCTGGGGTTCCTTATCTACATAAACGATTTGGCAGAAAATCTGAGCAGTCCTGTTAGGTTAATTGCAGATGACGCCGTCATTTATGGTCTAGTAAGTTCATCTGAAGATCATAACCAACTGCAAAACGACCTAAATAAGTTATCAGTTTGGTGTAAAATTTGGCAATTGATTCTAAATAATGAGAAGTGTGAAGTGTCCACATGAGTACGAAAAGAAATCCGTTAAACTTTGCTTACAAGATAAACCAGTGAAAAGTGAAGGCCGTAAACTCCACAGAATACCTAGGAATTACTATTACTTCAGACTTAAAGTGGAAAGAACACTTAGATAATGTCGTAGGAAAAGCGAAACAGAGATTGCGTTTTATTGGCAGAACATTTAAAATATGCAACAGAACTACTATAGAGACTCACATACACCACGCTTGTCCGTCCTCATTTGGAGGATTGCTGTCCAGTGTGGAATCCTTAGCACGTGGGTTTGACGGAAGCCATCGAAAGAGTCCAAAGAAGGGCAGCCCGATTTGTATTGTCACGAGACAGGAAATGATATAGGATCTGGGATGGGAATCAATATAACGGCGTTTATCGCTGTGGGATGGTCTACTTACAAAACTCCAAACGCCAACATTCTCCTCCGAATGCGAAAACATATTGTTGACTCCCAACTACATAGGTAGAAATTATCATCAGAACAGAATACGAGAAATCAGTTCGAACGGAGAGATTCAGATGTTCTCTTTGCCGCGCGCTATTCGAGAATGGAATGGTAGATGAATAGTGTAAAGGTGGTTCGATGAAATCTCTACCACGCACATAAATGTGATTTGCATATCCCATGTAGATGTAGATCAGACAAGTTGATAGTGCGGTAAAGGGGAAATCCCAATTGGGAATGGAGCTAGACAGTTAGCCAGAGTTTTATTTAACAGAGTTGAAACCCTTTATAGCGACTTCGCTTTTAAGACCTATTGGCTGTAACGACGAAATGTGATGGTGCCGTTTAAATATTATGTGGTTGCTATAGTTGAAAAAGCGCCTATTGCGACTTTCCGTATAAAACAGCCTGTTTTATTACATTTTAGGTGAAATATACCGGCTATAACGTCGACCGTTCTTTTTTATTATGTAACTGGGGATTACTGACAGCAATGGTACGCTTATTTTCAAACTCTTGATTTCTTTACATTGCCGTCTGCTTTGTAACGAAGCTGTGCGGTCACTATGAAGCTATTACACTTTTTTTACAATATTTAACATGTAAATACAAACGGTAAACGGTAAAAGATAACACACAAGGAGAAGGCCGCGATGGAGTGGCCGAGCGTTCTAATCGTAAAGTAGCAACAAAGAAACCACCGGTCCCATGTTTTCAGTTACTTTTACTATGATCATAGTTGATGTGTTTCCTGTCACTATTGTGTTTTAGCGGAAGGAAGTGGATGTTTCGATGGAAAAAAAGTTGGAACCACTAAACAGAATAGACAAAGCAGAACTGTTGAAAAACGTAGCCGCACAATATAGGGTAAGGACAATCAACTGTATCGGAATGTAAGAAGAACAGAAAAGAGATTGAAGACGTCTACTTCGAAATGATGACTAAAGGTAGTTTGCAGAATCACGGTACAATAATAAAAGCAAGAAATGAAATACTGGATAAAACATTATTCATTTGGTTCAGTGGGAAACAAGAGCCTGGAGTTCCAATATCCGATCCAATTGTGCAGGGAAAGGCGTTAAACATCTACCTAGCCAATAGTGATCCTAACTTTACTGCCAGCCAAGGTTGGTTGGTGAGATGGAAATCTAGTCATGGAATACGTCAACCGTCAGTGACGAGTGAAACTTTTTCGGAGGATACAGTGGTTTCCAAAGTAGATGACTCGGCAAGGGATTACAAGAGATTTAAAGATTGAGTTACAACTGTGACTTGTGTTCCTGTTTAGTGTAAGGTTTCCGGATTATCGTGGTTTTCGCAAATCCGGATTACAAACGGTCGCACCTAGTCCAGATAAACAGGGTTCTTGTGGACAATCTCTTGTAAAGAGCGTATAAGATAAACATTAGAAGAGAAAAACAAGGATAATGGAATGTTATCTGAGAAACTCAGGCAATGCTGAAGGAGTTAGAATAGGTAACGTGACAATAAAAGTAGTAAATGCGTTTTGTTATTTGGGTAGCAAAGCCGAAGTACAGAAGTTATAAAATGCATTAAGGCTCTGGGAAGAAAAGCTTTTCTGAAGAAGAAAAATTTGTTTAATGGAATATTGTTAGTCGAAAAATGTTTCAAAGTTTATAAATCTATGGGACTTAACTGCTATGGTTATCAGTCCCTAGATTCACAAATTACATAAACTAAGGACAACACGCGCACCCATGCCCGAGCGAGGAGCCGAACCTCCGACAGGAAGCAAACGCCTTCTCCTCAGCAAAGCGGCTTAGAGAACTCGGTCATTGTACCACGGCTTAAGTGTTAGAAACACTTTCTTTTTTAAGGCATTTGTCTGAAGTGTAGTCTTGACCGGGAGTGAAACGTGGATGATAATGAGTTCAGACGCTTCTGAAATGTGGTACTACATATGAATGATGAAGATTAGATCGGCGGAACGTGTAAATAATGAGAAGACACTGAACAGAACTGGGCAGAAAAGAAATTTCTGGCGCTTCATGGGATTCTAAAATACATTTCTGTTTGAAAAATTAATCCAATACGTCCCCTCTACAACCTCTAGAAGTGTTTAACACGAATAAGTGAAACACTCTGTATCTGTAGATTCATTTGTGAAATGTGACTTTAGAAAAGAAATTTGTAAGGATATAAATTCACCGTGATGTCAGTGTTGCAAACCCACTTGGAGCGAAAAAAGAATTACGTGAACAGTTTAAAAAAATTGAGGCTAAGTAGAATTTATAATGGCTTTACATCAGAGAAGGACCATGGCTCTCCGTCGCCATTATTTAGGAGTGATTAAAACGCGAAATTTGTGACTAGTATTATTTGTTTACAACTTATTTATCGTAGTTAAAACGTGAATAAACAATTTTTTTCGACTTTCGGCTCACTTGAAGTTGCCGGACGTCTCTGGGGCGAAATATCGTGTCAGAATATCAACGGGATACGCTTACATACCCGAAAATTACTGAAAGAAGAAATACGCGGGGAAAATTTTAGAAGTCACTGGACAAATTTATTTAATCAACTGTGGCAAATCTTGTATTAGGCTGAAAGAAAGATTTCGTTCTCCTATAAACGCTTTCATTCAACTTCGATGACTGGAGCGCCACGTTCCGGATCGCGCGACCTCCCGTGTCGGAGGTTCGAATCCTACCTCGGGCATGGATGTGTGTGTTGTCCTTAGGTTAGTGTAAGTAGTGTGTAAGTCTAGGGGCTGATGACCAACGTAGTTTCGTCCCATAAGAATTACAAACATTTGAACATATAAACACATTCGATACCTTTTCCTGGTGGTTCAAGCAGCACTTACTAAAGATGTTAAAGTTCCTTAGCATACAAGTCTTTTAGCGTTATTTACGGTATATGTTTCTTTTTCCTGCGTGTTTTTCGTCGCACGTCTTATCTACAGAAGCAGTTTTAATGTATATGTCACATGACTTGCAACAAGCAAACTTACCCCGTTTTTACTTTTCAGTAATCATCAGTTTCAATTACTGGATTATTGTCATTCTGATTTGTCAGTATATGGGCACTTTTTTTCCTAGGTCCCTCAGTGATAACTAATCAGTTTAGCACAATGAATAAAACTAATACAGTCTTGATTACGAAACGGGAAACTTCAACACGTGATAATTAATTACCCGAAACTGAAGCTGTTACATCTAGTTAGTAGCAAGAGCGATTTTGCTGTGAGTGATAAGGTTATTGGAATTCCCTTTGATTCCTTGACGATTAAAGTCCGAGAAAAAGAGACTTCTCGCAAGCAATGAAATAACTAACCGCGCTCTTAATTAATTACTAATTTACGAGTAATATTTTTAAGAGGATAAAAATAACAATTTAATAATCAGCCAACCATTTGCAAAAATCGTGGTTTAATAAAGGTTTACCATGGTTTCGACTGATTAGGAATTCCTCATCTTCAGAAGTAGACGTGTGACTATAATTGCATATTGCAACTAAGGGAATTTCAATTAAATAATTACATCCACAGGCGTATATAACGGGGGGGGGGGAGGGGTACATAAGAGAAAAAATTACGGTATCTGAATTTATTTTAAAGAATGATACGTGAAGACATCGCCGATTTCTACAGTCATTGATGACTGCAATAGGGTATTGGTGATACTAATTTCATGTTTTCCTGTTAGTTTTTTTAATAGCTATATTTTTATGAATTAATGTCAACAATATAAAGCTTGGACTGAGTAAAGTAAAAGGGTCTTCAGCGCAAATAATGTCTATTGAGTATGGCCACCAAAACTGATCCAAAATGTCATGGGGTGTCTAGTGTGCCGGCCGCGGTGGCTGAGGGGACTGAGGGGCTCCAGTCACGGTCTGCACGGCCAGTACGGTCGGGGGTTCGAATCCCCCCTCGGGCATGGATATTTGTGCCGTCCTTAGGATAAGCTAGTTGACAAGTAGTTTGTATGTTTAGGGACTGATGACCCCGTAGTTAAGTCCCATAAGCTATACAAACATTTGAAACATTTGGTGTCTATTGTGATGATACTGCTGGCCCTCTCATCTCAATGTTATTGTACGATACCGTCTGCGTCGGACCCGGAATCGTGTGGTCTGATAGTGATATATGTTGCGTGTGAAGTTAGTTACTAACGAAATAGCCAGCCTAGGAATCAGTGTAGGACAGTGTCTCGGTGATACTGTGATTACTTAACAAGTGATAGATTACATTAATTAAGAGATTCATATATTTTCTTTCCAGACAGTTCTATAAACAATAGTTTTGTCATTGTACATTATTTCAAGAACTAGAAAGAAAAGACATGTAAAACAAAGACACATGAAAATAAATAGCAGTATATATATGTTAGGCTCATAACCAAGTTGTGTAGACCAGCTAATTGTTAATTAATGGAATAGTCGAGAGTTGAAGATTGTAATTCTTTGTATATATTGAATGACGTGAGATTTTGAACATGTTTTGAGAATTGCCAAGATATTTGATAGTTCAATATATGTTACTCATTAACAAATTAATTGACATTTAACATTGCTGTTTGTTGTCAAACCAAAAGTACTGCGATTAAGACTTAAAAAGATATGCGCCATCTAAAATTATTGTATGTATAGTTTTCATTTTATATTGTGATTATTTTTGTGTACATGAAATGTTTTACTTGAATGTTCCTTAATTGTAAATTAGTATATTCAATTGTTATGAACAATGCATAATGTAATGTCATTATTGACGATGTTATATATTTGCCTCACCGCCTTGCGTGGGGGAGTTCGAGTTTTGGCGTTTGTAAAGTGATCTGGAATCTATGTCAGTCTGTGTGTTAAATGGAAGTACCATCAGTTAAGTTCTGTTGCATTGTGTACATTATAAAGTTGTAATGTTTTGGTGGAATAAGAAACAGTTTGATTGGAAATTAAATAATACGTGAAAAATTGTACCTACGAGTATTTATTTCTACCACGACGCCCCAGGAGAATAATTTTGCAGCGAGCAGAACCCCCATACATTGTAATGGTGAAAAGCTGAGTATTATGTTTGAAAGTGGTAGATGTAATAACTTAATAAGCTATTAAACGTTATCCTATTTAAATTTACTTCATATTAACCTTGGTCCCACCCCAACTTTGTCGAAATAATATGCTATCTTCGCCACTGATTACACCCGTCAGTGAAACTTCATAAACTAACAACGCATTTGAAGGGATTCACGTCACTCAATTCATGAAGTTTCACCGAAGGATGTGCTCATTCTATTTACCGTTCCCTTGATTGTAGGGAGGTTTCTTCTACTGTGGTACGCAATTATAATCACCCATCTACTTCTGCAGAAGACGTATTTAAATCCGTCGAAACCACGAGAAAAGTTTATTAAACTACTATTGTCGCAACTGGTTGGCTGATAATTTATTTGCCATTGTGCAACCGTTGGTGAGACGCAATCACGTTTAAAATATTAGATAACAATAAGTAGATTTCTTATGAAAAGTCATCGTGAAGATGGGACAGGATCAGAAATTGCATATGTAATGCAAACCATTTATTTTTCTTTTTTCGTCACAGTTGCACTATTTAGAAGTTGGTAACTAGTTTCGGACTTGTTCGTCCATTTTCAAACCATAGGCCTACAAAAAGAGAGTTACAAGCATTAAGTTACACTGTTCACATTAAAAAAAAAAAAAAAAAAAAAAAAAAAAAAAAAAAAAAAAAAAAAAAAAAAAAAAAAAAAAACACAAGCCAGCAGTTGGAACTCACATTTGCAGGTTTACCTTATTCCAACCGTAACAATACACTGCATGAAGCAATAGACTGATAAAATATGGACGTTGTCCACTGTTAAAACATGATTACATTGAAATTTAAAATAGGTTAAAATAGATTATGCGTCCACGGGCCTCCAACGTGTGCTATGCATGTAAACGTCGTTTAGATGATACCTCGTGCCTCCGTTAGATGCCGCCATCTGTAATGTGCCTTACAATAGTGTTGACACCATTATGGAGGATTAAAAATAAAATAGTTTGGAAAGTAGGAGGCGAGGTACTGGCGGGAGTAAAGTTGTGAAGCGGCATCGTGAGTCGTGTCAGGATAGCACAGTCGGTAGTGCGCTTGCCCGCGATAGGCAAAGGTCCCAGGCTCGAGTCCCGGTTCCGGCACACAATTTTAATCTGCCAGGAAGTTTCATATCAGCGCACACTCCGCTGCAAAGTGAAAGTTTCATTCTGGAAACATCCCTCAGGTTGTGGCTAAGCCATGTCTCCACCATGTCCAATCTTCCAGGAGTGCTAGTCTTGCATGGTTCGCAGGAGAGCTTCTGTGAAGTTTGGAAAGTAGGAGGCGAGGTACTGGCGGATGTAAAGTTGTGAGGCGGCATAGTGAGACGTGTCGGGATAGCACAGTCGGTAGTGCGCTTGCCCGCGGTAGGCAAAGGTCCCAGGTTCGAGTCCCGGTTCCGGCACACAATTTTCATCTGCCAGTAAGTTTCATATCAGCGCACACTCCGCTGCAGAGTGAAAGTTTCATTCTGGAAACATCCCTCAGGTTGTGGCTAAGCCATGTCTTCACCATATCCTTTCTTCCAGGAGTGCTAGTCTTGCATGGTTCGCAGGAGAGCTTGTGTGAAGTTTGGAAAGTAAGAGGCGAGGTACTGGCGGAAGTACCGTTGTGAGGCGGCATCGTGACTCGTGTCGGGGTAGCTCAGTCGGTAGAGGTCTTGCCCGCGAAAGTCAAAGGTCCCAGGTTCGAGTCCCGGTTCCGGCACACAATTTTAATCTGCCAGGAAGTTTCGTATCAACGCACACTCCGTTGCAGAGTGAAAGTTTCATTCTGTAAAAATAAAATACATTGACGTCTTTACATAAAATTATGGTATTGGTCAGCAAAACGATCAGCGTCATAATTTAGGCATTACCAGGAATAAGTAAAATTTAAAAGTGTAAAACAAAAGGTCTTCGACAGATTTCTGTGCTTTTTTTATTTTTTTATTTTTTTAATTTTTTTATTAAGGTTATTTTGAATTCTTGGACGTAAGGGAAAGTCGCAAAGTAGATCTGCCAGCAGTAATAAGATGCGTGCCTGGTTTCGGCTTCGGCCCAGCTGCCAGACTGCGGCGTTGCGCTGCGCGCCTCTTATTCTGGGCGCGGGCTTTGGATTGGGCGCTGCTTGCGACACCTTGCGACACGATTATCGGCCGCTTCCCCGGCCGTGTCAACACAATTTCTCGGCGCGTGTCCCGTCGTCAGCGCAGCCAGCCAGCGAGCTTTCCGAAGCAGCCGCGCGTACGATTCCAGCGCCGGTGGAATCCTTGACTGCTTCACGGCCGCTTCTCGTTACTTCGGTGCAGCAACAAGGAATGGGGCTCACGTTCCTCTAAACCCGAGGTCGGCAAGTGATCTTAGATGGTTCCGGATACTTTTGAACATTTCTATCGAGCTGCAGGTGTACAACCTCAATTTCCTGATT
Organism: Locusta migratoria; assembly: GCA_026315105.1. NCBI lineage: Eukaryota > Metazoa > Arthropoda > Insecta > Orthoptera > Acrididae > Locusta > Locusta migratoria. The sequence goes on from CM048749.1 coordinate 363,646,045, forward strand.
TTTTTAATTTTTTTTTTATTTTTTAATTTTTTTTTTTTTTTTTTATTTTTTTTTTTTTAATTTTAAAAATTTTTGCTCACAAAATCAAATGTAAAACAATTCGCAGCATATTTGTATCCAAAATCTTATTATTTAATGATTTTTAATTTCATTTTTCACTCTCAAAATGATATGAAATACAAGAGATGTAAAATAATAATTTATAAAAAAAAATCCAGGAACAGTTATGTTGTTGTTGTGGTCGGCAACCTACATCCTTTTGAATCTGCTTACTGTATTCGTCCCTCGGTCTCCCTCTACGATTTTTACCCCACACACTTCCTTCTAATGCTAAGTTGACGATTCCTTGATGTCTCGAGAATGTGTCCCACCAATCTATCCCTTCTCTTAGGATATGCCAGAAGCCGGCCGTGGTGGCCGAGGAGACTGAGGCGCTCCAGTCGCGGTCTGCACGGCCACTACGGTCGGGGGTTCGAATACCCCCTCGGGCATGGATATTTGTGCCGTCTTTAGTATAAGGTAGTTGATAAGTAGTTTGTAAGTTTAGGGACTGATAACCCCAGAGTTAAGTCCCATAAGCTTAACAAACATTTGAATTTGAATTTGATATGCAAGAAACTCCTCTTCTCCCCAATTCTATTGAGCACCTCCTCATTAGTTACGTGATATACCCATCTAATTTTCATCAGTCGTCTGCAGCACCACATTTTAAAAGCTTCTATCACCTTTTTGTCCAAACTGCTTATCGTCCACGTTTCACTTCCATACAATGCTACACTCCAGACAAATGCCTTCAGAAAGGATTTCCTAACATTTAAACTAACATTGGATGTCAACAAGTTTCGCTTGTTCAGAAACTCTTTTCTTCCCACAGCCATTCTGCATTTTATATCTTCTTTACTTCGGTCATCAGAAGTTATCTTGCTACCCAAATAACAAAATTCATCTACTACTTTTATTACCTCCTTTCCTAATTGCCGGCCGCGGTGGCCGAGGGGACTAAGGCGCTCCAGTCACGGTCTGCGCGGCCACTACGGTCGGGGGTTCGAATCCCCCCTCGGGCATGGATATTTGTGCCGTCCTAGTTCGTAAGTAGTTGATAAGTAGTTTGTAAGTTTAGGGACTGATGACCCCGTAGTTAAGTCCCGTAGACTATACAAACATTTGAACATTTGAACCTTTCCTAATTTAATTCCTTCAGCATCGCCTGATTTTCTGATGCTACATTCCATTACCCTTGTTTTATTCTTGTTGATGTTTATATTATACCCTCTTTTCATGACATTGTCCATTCCATACAATTGCGGACTCTGACAGGATTACTATGTCATCGGCAAACCGCAAAGTTTTTATTTCTTCTCCCTGCACTTTATTGCCCTCTCCAAATTTCTCCTTGCATTCCTTCACTGTTTGCTCAATGTACAGATTGAACAACAATGGGGAAAGGCTACAACCCTGCCTCACTTCCTTCCCAACGTCTGCGTCCCTTTCATGCCCTTCGGTTCTAATAATAGCCGTCTGGTTTTTTGTATAGGTTGAATATAACTCTTCGCTGCCTATATTTTACCCCTGCTACCTTCAGAATCTGAAAGAGTGTATTCCAGTCGACATTGTCAAAAGCTTTTTCCAAATCGACAAACGCTAAAAACGTAGGTTTCCCTTTCCTTAGCCTATCTTCTAAGATAAGTCGTAATGTGAGTATTGCCTCCCGTGTTCCAACATTTCTCCTAAATCCAAACTGATCTTCCCCAAGGTCGGGTTCCACAAGTTTTTTCCATTCGTCTGTAAATTATTCGTGTCAGTATTTTGCAACCATGACTTATTAAACTGATAGTTCTGTAATTTTCACATTTGTCTGTACTTGCTTTCTTTGGAATTGGAATTACTATATTCTTCTTGACGTCGGAGGGTATTTCCCCTGTCTCATATATCTTGCGTACTAGGTGGAACAATTTCTTCATGACTGGCTCTCCTAACGATATCAGCAGTTCAGACGGAATGTCATCTATTCCAGGGGCCTTGTTTCTACTCAAATCTTTTAGTGCTCTGTCAAATTCTTCCCGCAGTATAGTATCTCTTCTCTCATCATCCTCTACATCACCTTCCACTTGTGCTAAGAAGGTATGAAATACAATAATATGTGTGTACGTGTGTTAAAAATTACATTTGCTGTCTTGAGCAAGTTTCTTAAATTTACGTTCATGTGCTCAGCAGCTTATGCGAATACTGTCTCCAAGGTGGGCAGCTGCTAGTCTTGAGCGATTATTATTCTGCAAGAAATTCATTTTTGAAGGCGAAATTTCATAAATATATGTGGAACCGAATATATCAGCCAGGTAGATCGCTAATTGTTTTGCAGTTTTTATATTTTTCTGGGACTTGTTAACTCCAAAATTCTTCAATGGTTACATTTTTATACGTTTGCAAGGAAATGTCTTCCTGCAAGTCTATTATCTCCGTTTGGAGTAAAGGCTTTGACAGGTAGAACAACTTCGCAGCTACATCCGTCCATTCTGCTACAGGAGAAACCTCAAATGATCATTTTAAACATCGTGACACGATTGTTTATTCCTGAAAAGTCTTTGAACCTTACTGCAAATTCCTTCTTAAGATCTGCCAAGAAATTTGATAGTATGGAAATGTCTATTTCAGTATTATTTTTATATTCAAAAATTGTTACGAAACGAAGAAATTCTGGACTCAAAACGTCTCTTTCAAAGAACTTGCTAGCGACGAAATGATGATACACTTTGAATCTAGTGACGTTTTAATCCTCCATTTCCTTGTAGCTCGGTGTTGTTATCCACGGAAATTTTTAATAATTAGAGTATGTAACTCACACTTTCAAAATATTTTGGAGGTCCAGCTTTTGGCCTTCCGGGGTCCGGACCTGGACCGCGGTCCGCCAGTTGCCGACCGCTGCTCTAAATCATTGTTTTTCAGCCTTTTCGAGTATGCGACTCGCTTCCAAGCGAAAATATTCTGACGAACCCCTCCCAAATAAAATTATTTTGGCGACCCCCTCCCCACCTTACGAACCGTAACAAATCGTTTATTGTCTCAATGTCAGCCAACAGTTGCAAATTTTTATTTTATTTTATGTATACAGGGTGCGTCTAAAAATGTATACACACTTTGAAGCGTAATTTATTTCCCGTCCTCAAATGTTAAATTTCTGGAAATGGAAAGCTTAAAGTTCAATTTGAAAAATAAATGTACTTTGAAAATGTGATTAATGTTCAAACTGGCGGCCTTCAGCGTCAATACATTTCTGAGTACGAGTCACCACTGATTCCGTACATCGTACCAAAGTGTCCAATGAGATTACTGCGCACACCGCTTGAATCTCATTCCAAATTGTGTCCAGGTTACGTGGTTTACGTTTTTACACCTTATCTTTTACTGTGCCCCATAAGAAGAAATCCAGCGGCGTGAGGTCTGGAGAGCTCAGTGGAAACTCGATTGGTCCCCTGCGTCCTATCCACTGGCATGGCACATTGTGATCCTGGTATGCTCTTACGTCCCTGTGATAGTGCGGCGGGGCGCCATCTTGTTGGAAATAAAACTCATCATTACCGTATAATGCACGAATGGCAGGAAATATGGAGTCAGCAAGGATTGTTACGTATGTTTCTGCAGTAACTGTACCTTCAAAGCGGAAATGCCTAATGATTCTCCTTGCAAACAAACCACTCCACACATTTACACCAGGCAAATTCACAGCCTTTTCAACTGTAATGTGAGAATTATCTTCATCCCAGTAGACACAATTGTGGCTATTGACTGTTCCATTGAGTTTGAATTGGGCTCCATCCGACCAAATTATGCTACCTTTAAATCCCGGTTAACGTCCCACCATCTCCTGAACCCATTCACAAAATTCTAACCTTCGATCTGGATCGTCGTCACTTAGCTGTTCCGACGGCCGCGGTGGCCGCGGGGACTGAGGCGCTCCAGTCACGGTCTGCACGGCCACTACGGTCGGGGGTTCGAATCCCCCCTCGGGCATGGATATTTGTACCGTCCTTAGTCTTAGCTAGTTCATAAGTAGTTTGTAAGCTTAGGGACTGATGACCCCGTAGTTAAGTCCCATAAGTGCTACAAACATTTGAACATTTGAACATTTTGAACTTAGCTGTTCCACCAGCCTTGGAATGTATACACGAAACCTACCTTTCTCCAGAATGCGTAGCGCACTACTAGCAATTACATTACTTTCACGTGCCGCTTGCCTTGAAGATTTTTGAGGCGAACGCTGAAACAGTTCCAAGATCGCAGTAGTGGAATCATCACTTGTAGCTGTATCAGGTGGCCATGATAGACCTTTATGCACATCACACTCTGCTCGATGAATTTCAAATTTGTCTCATAGACGTGTAATTGTTAACCTTTAAGGTGGTTCTGTACCATACTCACTTCTCCACTGTCTTCTAATGGCAGCTACATTCTCAAACTTCCAGTACCACTTACTTATCTACTTCGGCGCCTCAAAGCCATGTTGAAGTTACTTCCTTGCCACTGCTGCCACCTGTTGAAGAAACATAACATTACTTTATCACAGATATTTAACCTTGTAGAACGGGAAATAAATATTCTATGACAGTTCAAAGTGTGTATATATTTTTTGACGCACAATGTATATTTACATTTTTGTTTGTTTACAACGCTTTGGCTATGTTTATGTTTGCAATGAAGTTCCCTTTGCTTCCGTAGCAGTTTTCTAATTCGGTTGTTGTACCACGATGGCTCCTTTCCATCTCTTACGATCTAGCTTGGTACATACTCATCTAATGCATATTGTACGATGGCTTTGAACTTTGACCACTGTTCCTTAACACTATCTCTACTTGAGATAAAACTTGTGTGTGGAGCCCTCAAGTACCCTGAAATCCGCTTTTGGTCACTTTTTTTTAACAGAAAAATCTTCCTACATTTTGTAATATTTCTATTTACGCCTGAAATTATTGATGCTTTAACAGCTTTATGATCGCTCATTTCCTGTTCTGCGTTAACTGTTTCCAATAGTTCGGGTCTTTTTGTCACCAGAAGGTCTAATATGTTGTCGACACGAGTCGGTTTTCTGTTTAACTGCTCGAGGTAGTTTTCAGATAATGCACTTAAAAAACAATTTCACTGGATTCTTTGCCCCTGCTACCAGCCATAAACATGTGAGTCTCCCAGTCTATATCCGGTAAATTAAAATCTCCTCCTAAAATCATAACATCATCGGGAAATCTACTCGAAATACTTTCAAAATTTTCCTTTACGTGTTCTGCCAAAACAGCTGCTGATCATAATTAAAGCTAACAGAATGAAACTTTCTGTCTGCAGCGGAGTGTGCGCTGATATGAAACTTCCTGGCAGCTTAAAATTGTGTGCCGGAACCGGGTCTCTAACCTGAGACCTTTGCCTGTCGCGGCCAAGCGCTCTACCGACTGAGCTATCCCGACACGACTCACGATGCCGCCTCACAACTTTACTTCCGCCAGTACCTCGCCTCCTACTTTTCAAACTTCACAGAAGCTCTCCTGCGAACCATGCAAGACTAGCACTCCTGGAAGAAAGCATATGGTGGAGATATGGCTTAGCCACAGCCTAAGGGATGTTTCCAGAATGAAACTTTCACTCTGCAGCGGCGTGTGCGTTGTGCAGCTTAAAATTGTCTGCCGGATCCGGGACTCGAACCTGGGACCTTTGGCTTTAGCGGGCAAGCGCTCTACCGACTGAGCTATGGCTTACCTGCTTACGTGAATGTTCGCGAGCGATTAATTGCTCTCTTTGACAAACGGACCTACGGTGTTAGTGTATCTGAGGCAAGGACGTCGTTACGCTGTTGATGCATCAACACAGAGCAGATGGATTACACGATTCAGAGGTAATAGTGAAGTGGCGAGACGTCCAATACATGGAAGAGTCTCGGCACGGAGACAAGATGGAAAACTGGTCAAGCACGGCCCAGATTACTCCTTTTTTTAAACATTCGAAAAATAAGGAGAGCTTCACATTTACCGGACTTATTGACAACTGCTCTCAGAAGATTGAAGGACAATAAAATCACATCCCGTCATGCCCTTATCAAGAACCGTTGTCTGACAAACAAGCCGTAGATAGATTTAGCAGTTATGAGCTAAGCTGTCGATTGGAGTGCACAGTTGAGTTCATGAGAACAGATGCTCAACGATATGACGCGCGCTATGCGGCCACACGCGCTCGAAGCGGGCACGTAATTGTGAAATGTTGGGGCTACATGTCTTAACATGGGTGCAGCAACTTTAGAGCGAATCCAAGCTATTCGTGTCAATCGTGCGTCAACCCTTTCCAGACCAAATTTTTATATTTGTTAACAAAACTATTTCTCTGCATGTTTCTATTCATAATGACTGGAATAATCAAAATTTTCGGAATTTTTGAGATTTTTTTAGTTTTTTCAATGATTTCGTATGGCATCATTGGGCAGGATATGTTTCCTTTACCGTACCTGACACCTTTTTCAAACTGTTTACTACTAACTTAGACATTATACAATAATTTATTTAATTTTCAAGTTGTTTTGTTTCCTTTACTTCGATACAATATTTTGAAAGTCTTGCTGTTTGCACTCTAACTTGAACATTAAGCAACAATACAAATTTTGTCAATGCATTGTAGCCTAATGCTCCTCTGTTTCCTAAAAGTAATGGTAGACAAGCTACCCTCTATGAATTTTGAAAGTCCTGCAGTGTTCTTTATAATCTATAGTCAAATGGTTGGGCTGAGAGTAAGAGATACAGGTGACGATGCCGGCGAAGACTTAGAAAAAAAAGGCAATCAGCTGATAATTTAAGCTGAAAACTATATACAGAGGCACCAGATGGAGATCGAAGTAATTACAAATAAATACATCAATTTTAATTATTATTGGTATGATCATTTGTCTCATTGTTTAAAGATTTGACTATTATAAAACTGAATCTTTTGAAACAATGTGGAAACTAGAAAAAACCTACAACTGCAAAATGTATAGTCAATTGAGGTTAAAAATATTATCTGCAAAGATGTAACTAAAAAATTCAAAAATGTGAAATAACTCCAGACCGAAAGGAATGCTCATCCTTTACGTTCATAATCCGCCTATTGTACATGTCCGGAAATGTCATCCAATAATGTTATGGCAGTTTGAAAGACATCTCTTCTACTGCACAGTCTTTGCTTTCCATACGTTTGGAGGATGTAGTATGGGCAAAAACCTCATGACAGGTGATATCAATGTTGTTGTTGTTGTGGTCTTCAGTCCGGAGACTGGTTTGATGCAGCTCTCCACAATACCCTATCCTGAGCAAGCCTCTTTATCTCCACATAAGAACGACACCCTACATCTGTCTGAATCTGCTTACTGTATCCATCTCTTGGTCTTCCCCTGCGATTTTTTCCCCACACACTTCCCTCCAACGCTAAATTAACAATTCCTTGATGTCTAAGAATGTGTCCTACCAATCTATCCCTTCTTTTAGTCAAGGTATGCCAGAAATTCCTTTTCTCCCCAATTCTGTTCAGTACCTCCTCATTAGTTACGCGATCCACCCACCTAATCTTCAGCATTCTTCTGTAGCACCATATTTCAAAAGCCTCAATCCTCTTCCTGTCCGCACTGTTTATCGTCCATGTCTCACTCCCATACACGGCAACACTCCATACAAATGCCCTCAGAAAGGACTTCCTTAGGCCTAAATCAATATTCGATGTTAACAAATTTCTCTTTTTCAAAAACGCTTTTCTACCCATTGCCATTCTGCATTTTATATCCTCTGTACTGCGCCCATCATTTGTTATTTTACTGCCCAAGTAACAAAACTCATCTACCTCCTTTATTGCTTCGTTTCCCAATCTAATTCCTTCAGCATCACCTGATTTTCTTACACTGCACTCCATTACCCTAGTTTTGCTCTTGTTAATGTTCATCTTATATGCACCTTTCAGCACACTGTCCATTCCCTTCAACTGCTCTTCCAGGTCTTTTGCTGTCTCTGAGATTATTACAATGTCGTCGGCAAAACGCAATGTTTTTAATTCTTCCCCCTGAACTTTTATTCCTTCACCAAATTTCTCCTTGCTTTCCTTTATAGCTTGATCCATGTACAAATTGAATAACATTGGAGAAAGGCTACAACCCTGTCTCACTCCCTTCCCAACCACTGCATCCCTTTCATGCCCTTCAACTCTGACAACCGCTGTCTGGTTTTTGTACAAGTTGTAAATAACCTTACACTCCCTATAATTTACTCCTGCTTTTTTCAGAACTTTAAAGAGTTTATTCCAATCAACATTGTCAAAAGCCTTCTCCAAATCTACAAAAGCTAGAAATGTAGATTTGCCTTTTCTTAATCTATCTTCTAGGATAAGCCGTAAAGTGAGTATTGCCTCCCGTGTTCCTACATTTCTCCTGAACCCAAACTGATCTTCCCCGAGGTCGGCTTCTACCAGCTTTTCCATCCTTCTGTATATAATTCGCGTTAATATTTTGCAGCCATGACTTATTAAACTGATGGTTCTGTAGTTTTCACACCTGTCTGCACCTGCTTTCTTAGGGATGGGGATTATTACATTTTTCTTAAAGTCTGAGGGTACTTCACCTGTCTCATACATCTTACACACCAGGTGAAACAATTTTGTCATGGCTGGTTCTCCCAGAGACTTCAGTAGCTCTGAGGGAATATCATCTATTCCAGGGGCCTTGTTTCGACTTAGGTCTTTCAGGGCTCTGTCAAATTCTTCTCTCAGTACAGTATCTCCTATTTCATCTTCATCTACATCCTCTTCCCTTCCTACAATATTGTCTCGAAGTTCATTTCCTTTGTAGAGCCCCTCTATATATTCTTTCCACCTTTCAGCTTTCCCTTCTTTGCTGAGAACTGGTTTTCCATCAGTGTCCTTGATATTCATAGAGCTGTTTTTCTTATCTCCAAATGTTTCTTTTATTTTCCTGTAGGCTGTATCTATTTTTCCCCTATTTATACATTCTTCTACATCCTTGCATTTGCCTTCTAGCCACTCCTGCTTAGCCATTTTGCACTTCCTGACAATCTCCAATATTAAGTAATAAATCAACATCCAGAGACATATTTTGCCTCGATATGCATAAAAGATATTGAAGGAGAAGCATTGAATTAACATTTGTTAATGGCACAAATTTTAATTCAATGCGTCTCCTTCAATTCAATACCTTTGATAGATATCGAGACAAAATATATTACTGGACATTGATTTATTGTTTGACATTTATATCACCTGTACATGAATTACAAGGTAGGATCGTTCCCATTAACGTTCATTACTGGGATGCTATCCTGCTATTGGAGAGCTTCGACAACGAACGTAGGCAGAATTGAAGGTTGTCATGTTGTGGGGGACGTACTTTGAGATCGTAACTGAGAGAAATTAAATCAACAGAACAGTGCCTAAAAGTAAAATAGTTGCGGCATATTTGTGAAGCAGTCACAAAGAAAATTCACATTGCGACGACGGATTCATCATACAAAGTTCGGCGAATTAAAAAAAAAAAAAAAAAAAAAAAAAAAAAAAAGCGGCAAAATTAAGAGTGGAGAAGGAATTACGCTATTAAACGTAGTGCGGAGAGTGGATAGGTGGGAAGAGTAAACTTACGACCTCTACAAGAGGTGAAAGACGAAAGGAGTCGATTAGGAAGACAAAGAGGAAATGACAAATCACAGTCGTGGAGAATTTCTAGCAAAATTGAATGAAGTGTTGACCCCACGATAAATCAAGTTAATGTGTAGAAAGTGGAGACGCATCAGCGCAGTGCTCGGGTAGAGTTTGACATTTGTATTCCAGTGATTCATATGAAAAAAATTCTAACTTGATTGGGGTCGCACGACCGGAATTAACATATAACGCGGACTGGTAGTTGGAGCTAGATGTATGGGACGTTCCATTTCGGAAATCGTAAGGGAATGGGATATTCCGACTTCTATGGTGTCATGAGTGTGCCGAGAGTACCACGTTAAGGCTTGTCTACACGACGACACCAGGTTGCGACACTCGTTGCGTGAAATGAGTTGCACGCAACTGGTTTCGTGTATGTCTGTAGACACGTCACCGAAACTATACTCTTCAGTTTCGTTGTTTTGGAGTGCCGCAGCTGTCGTAAAATGAAAGTTTTGGCAGCTGTAAGAGTTGCGGGGGAGCTATTACTGCTCTGTGTGAAGTCACTTCATAAGACTAAACATAAAAAGAGTATGAAACGTATTTCGGTGGTTAAATGGAAGACGTCAGTTCGATTGATCACAGGCCTTGCTGAAAGAGATTGTGGTTGAAGACCCTAAAAATTATTTTAATTACCTTAAAATGTCACCAGAGCATTTTTACGTTTTTTCAAATATAGTAATGCAATAAGGAAATAAGATACTCTTATGCATATAGCATTGCCACCAGAAATGAAATAAAAAATTACTTTACGTTTCTCGTTAAGTGAGGGTTCATATTCGTCTCTACAGAACCTGCATCGTGTTCCGAAATCCACAATTGCTTAACAAGGAAAAAGTGAACAATATGTTTAAAGCAAGCAATATGTTTAATGCAAGCAATATGTTTAAAAGTACTTACATAAAAAAGGTGAATGTAAAACCCTGTCACGTTTTAAATAAATATTTACAAAGAATTGTACATGTAAAAGCTGTCGCGTTTTAAACAAATAATATTAAATAAAAGAATTCAGCTTAACATATTTGTGTAGCCTTTTCTTCTATGTACAATTTTCCTTAAAAAAGTCTGCAAGTATAAACCACGTGATCTTGGTCATGTTATCTTGCGCTGACCAACACTAGATTGCATTTTGCAAAGTTCCTTTGTACAGGTATTTTGAATTGAATGTATTTTAGCCCGCCAATTACCTATCGTTCACCCATCATTATTTAATTCACGAATGTTTGCTATTCACGAATGATTGCTTCAAGAGCACCAACACGCCGCTACTTATTCCAGAAAGATTCTAAAAGCTCATAAATAACTATACATCACATATATGTCCAAATACCGAACAATTTATTCCGTTCCCCACTTCATTTTTGTAATTTGGTTATCACCTAACCTAAAAACTCGCGCAAACAGTTTCGCCAAAGTTGGGAGGAGCCGAAACTGTTTTAGTTTCGTCAACGAGTTTCGCGGACGCTTGCCGCGCATGTGCACTGGCCAGTAGTGCAGTTTCATGAAACGTAGTGTCGTCGTGTAAGTAGCCTTTAGAGGCATCGCCTCTTACCATGGGCACAACGTAGTGGCCGGTGGCCTCCACTTGATTTAGCAGCGGGTTTGCTTGGCAGTGTCACTGCTACCAGACAAGCGACAGTGCTTGAAGTAACCATGTGGAACGCACGACGAACGTACAGTATCTATTAGGGCAATGCGGCGTCATTTACCGTTAGTAGGCTATGGCAGCAGGCGACCGACTCGAGTGCCTTTGCTAATAGCACGAGTCGTCTGCAGCGCCTCTTCTGGCCTCCTGACCTTATCGGTGTGATCAATAACCTTTTCTTTGTCACATGATTCCCGATTTGAATTGGTAAGAGTTGATGGTAGTGTTCGAGTGTGGCGCAGACGGTGAAGCCATGGATCCAAGTTGTGAACCAGGCACTGCGCAAATTGGTGGTGGCGCCATAATGGTGTGATCTGTTTTTACATGGAATGGACTAGGTCCTTTGATCCAGCTGAAGCGATAAGTGACTAGAGATGTGAATGTTCAACTACACTAAAGTTAATCATCGTCAATAAACGAGGACAGATCTCCTTATCAGAATGTCAGAAGAATTGCTGATCAAACTGAAGCTTAATAACACACCTATTGTGATACAGCTAATCAAAAATACAGTGTTAGAAAGGTTCTGATAGCTATGGTACACCTCATACGAACACTGACAAATCTTGGAGCTCTCATCCACGACAAAAGGAGCCGTTAATATGGTGACCCCTAACGGCCACACATGTTTCGCAGTGACATGGCGTGCTCTCTCTTAGATGGTCTAAAAGCTCTCTTGTCAATCTATCCCATTCAGTTGGGGTCCTTGGTGGAGGCTGCCGTGATGCAATTCTCTTTAAGATTCACAAATTTGAACATTTGCTCAGTATTCCTACTTAATGAGTAGGTGACATTTTTTAGTTAGCTCAGTAATTATATGAAATACTGAGACTAAAAAGTTTCTCTTACTCCAAGATATTACAAAACATGCAAGATGAAATAGGTGGTTCTAGCCTTGTTTTTACAAAAAGAAATAATAATAATTCAACTTGGCCAATTTTTGGACCGCAAAGAAGACTTTTATTATTTTCCTCCCAGAATGACTTCATTCGTTTGCTTCTCTTTTTTCTCTCCTCCTCGGAAGTGATCCATTTGGGCCTTGTGTCTGGTGGTTTCTCGTGCATAAAATAAGTGATACTTCCAACTCTGCTTGTAAAAGCTCTACTACTGCGTACCATCTGTGGTGTAATTCCAGCATCCGCGGCATCCTTCTTCACTTAATCTACTCATTTAGTTGTATCTTTTAACGCCACGATGTAGATGAAGATCGTTTTGGTCAGTCTGTATTCATACATCTTTAATAGGTGTCTGTAGAACTTTAGCCCCACTTCCTCACTATGTCCGTGATCTTTGCAGTGTGCTTGTACAGATCACCGTTTTTCCTATTCTCCCAAGTCCATCGGAAATCATCTTTGGTGCAAGATTTTTCTCGGCGCATTTTTTATTCAAAATAAGGCATTTTGAAATTTACATCTACATCTACATATCACAATGAAGTACCTGACAGAGGATTTAACGAGCCGTTTTTATTTATTCTAACGTTCCATTCTCTTAATAGCGGGATGGAAAGAGGAGCATCCAAATATTTCTGTTTTAGTTTGCTTATTTTCTTATAGGATCTCCATACGTAGGTGGCTGCCTAAAAATATGTTCGCATTCGAAGGAGAAAGTTTGTGAGAGAAATTTCGCAAATAGATCTCGCCATGACGAATAAAGCCTTCTATTTAAGATTGCCGCCCCAATTTGTGCATCATTTCTGTTAAAATGTTTGTGAATCTATCGGTTATTTATCCCTAGCTTACAAACTACTTAAACTAAGGTAAACTAACCTGCGAACAACACAAACACCGATGCCCGAAGGGGGTCTCGAACCCCCGACGGCGAACGGCCGCGCACACCGCAGCACGGCGTCCCAGTGCGTACGGCTAATCCGCCACGGTATCATTTCTGTGACACTCTCTCCCCGTATCGCGATAATATAAAACATAGCATTCCAGACGACATTTTCTGTGTGTTACCATATTGAAGTTGTTCGTAATTGCAATTCCTAGGAATTTAGTTTGATTTACTGCCTTCATATTTGACGGATTTATCGTGTGAATGCAGTTTAAAGGACTGCTTTTAGAGGTCATATGGATGAGTTCACACTTTATTTAGGGTCGATTGACAGTTAAAAAAAAAAGTTCAAATGTTTGTAAATCTATAGGACCAAAATGCGTGGTCATCAGTCCGTAGCTTACAAACTACTTAAACCTAGTTAAACTAACCTAAAGACAACACACACACACACACACACACACACACACACACACACACACACATACACACCCATGCTCTAGGGAGGACTCGAACCTCCGATGGCGAACAACCGCGCGCTCCGCAACTAGGCTCTTTAGACCGCTCGGCTACTCAACCGCAGCTGCCAGTTTTTACACCAGGCAGATATCCAAATCGTTCTGCCGCTGCTTTTAATCTTAGCGTGATTTTAGTAAACGATCAACGACAGCATTATCCGCGAACAGTCTAAGAGAGCTGTTCAGATTGTCTCCTACGAGGGTGGTTTGATAAGTCTGGTAAAATTTGTATAAAAGAGCGGGAAATCTTCGGAACCTTCACTGTTGTTGGTAAGCCTGATATTTCCACGGATATTCCAGCAAGTTTCGAATGGTAGCTGTTATTAGTTGATTGTTGGTTGCCAGGTGAAGTGGTAACCGCGAAGTTAGGTCCTTAGCATGGAGAAAAACAAATTTCGTGCAGTCCTTAAACATTTTCATTTGAAGGGTTGGGCAGCTGCACAGATCAAATCCGAGTTAATTGAGATCAATGTTGGTTCTGCATCAACACTGAATGCAATTTATTTTTGAATCAATGAATTCAAACGTGGTCGGAGAAGCACGGAAGATGGAGCAAGCTCCGGTCGGCCCGTTGTAGTCACCACACAGGAAACCATCGATAAGGCGCACGATGTGGTAATGGAAGATCGAAGATCTAAAGTTCGTGAGATAGCTAACATTCTAGGCACCTCAACTGAACGAGTGCATTACATCCTCCATGAAAAACTGGCCATGAAGAAGCTCTCTGCGCAATGGGTCCCGCGCCTGCTCACTTTGGACCAAAAACGGAAACGAAACAACATTTCTGCTCAGAATCTCACACTGTTCAGGCGCAATCCAAAGGACTTTTTGCGCAGATTCATAAATGTGGATGAAACTGATTGAAAATTGTTTCACCTATGTTGGAACGATGCGCAAATATAAAAGGGGAATACCACCGGAGTTTTTAGCCAATAAGCAACGGGTAGTAGGATCCACGTTATTTGGTTTTGTGAAGGATAAAACATTGGCAGCTTATGTCCCAAAGAAGAATCGAAGCGTAGTGGTGATCTCATCAATGCATCATGACAATTAAGTCAATGAAAACAGTGGAAAACCTGAGTCAATTGAATTTTACAACACAACAAAAGGTGGTGTTGACACATTAGATCAGAAATGCGCCAATTATTCAGTCTCTAGAAGAACTCAACGATTGCCATATGTAATTTTTTCAGCAATATTAAATATTGCGAGTGCAAATGGATTCGTATTATGGAAGGCACCAAATAGTGGAAAACATATGAAACGTAATCATTACATAAAAGAAATTGGACTGAATTTGATAAGACCATTTATCACATAAAGGAAGATGCAGTATTCTTCATTTTCAGTAGATTTGAAGAGTAGGATTGATAATTTTCTAGGGGAAGGTGATGAACCACAAAATGACCTACGACTAGAAAAATCATCTTGTAATCAAAGTAGCTCACGAAAAAGAGGAAGATGTTATTTATGTGGTCCTAAAACTGACAACAAACAATCACAAAAATGTCTTAAATTCATCTGTAAACGACATGCAGAAAAAAATGTGTTGCGTATCAAGTGCCATTCTTAGTTCAGGTACTGATATAGATAACATTTGGACACTTCCATTGTTTCGTTGTCATTATTTTTGTTTCTGAGTGATGGTCATGTAGCATAAAGAGTCCCTATTTATGTTAAGGGAAAGTTATGAGAAACCCCATGGTATATCTAGGTTCTATAATCTAAGCCTTTTTTGTAATCATGTAGCATTCCAAAGTAAGGTACTAAACATTCTTGTAAATTATAAGACACAGGACTTAAAGTTTAAAAAATAATACTATGTAAACGTTTTACTCAATAAAAGTTGATTTATATTTTAAACAAAACTTCATTACGCATTTCCACATGAATTATATCTTTTATGGGGATTATGTTGAATTTTTATTCCAGGGTCCATTTGGACCAGCGATTCCAGTTATGTTTGTTAAAATATTGATTCCGGTTAAGGGATAATGTATGATCTTGGCCTTATAGGATTGTTTTGTATTTCCTTTGAATAGCTTGTAGACGAGGTCTACATTTTTGGTTCTTCCTCTGTTTGGCTCCTTATTCGGTCCGTTGGCTTGGATTCATCCTTCCAGTTATTTAAGCTGGAAATCTGAAATTTTCCCGTGATTTACTGCCATGAATCCCTCACTTCCGTGGCCCTTTAATAAATCAGATTTTTTAAAAGGCGTTTACTGCTCAGAGTGGCCTCTTCTGGCCTCCTAGTTATGGTTCCCCCGCACGTGTGCTGCTGGGGTGGGACTAATCGCTAAAAGCGGCATCGATTTCCTTTATCCGTGTGCAGGCAGGATTACGCGCGGATAAGGGAAGTCCTGGAAATGCTCCGCCTAGCTGTGCTCGCGCGGCCTGCCATCAGTTTCTTCTCGGCCAAACGCCATCCACCCAGGCCGTAGCACAGATGCGCTGCTTTACCACACGTGTGACAAACCACGAAACTTACTCTGAATGCAGAGTACGAAAGACGCACAAAAAAAATAAAAAAAAAAATAAAAAAAAAAAATAAAATAAAATAAAATAAAATAAAATAAAGTGCTAAGAAAGCTGAAAAAATTGCGAAATTAAAGAGACAGGAGCTGCATTCGTTTACGGAGTTGGAAGTTGTCCAGAGGGGCACAGTCATCTGTAGACAAAGACCTGTAAACGTGCAGTTCTTTTAATAATTGAAGTCCCATCTAGAGGGTGTCTTCGTAAGATCGTGAAAAAATTTAACAGGACATAGAGGATACTCTGCTGAACAAATTCGGGTTGGGAACATGGGACCGGAGATGCCAGCTGAAGGATATAAAAGCAATACAATCACATAACTGTAACTAATAATAATAATAATAATTTCGTGTGGCTCGTTAGCCTGCTGCAAGTCTTTCAATTGGGCGCTACTTCGGCGACTTGTGATTCCCTAGCCTAGCCCAGTTATCCAACCGGGGAAAGGCAACACCACCTAGAAGACAAGGCCTCACAACTGGCGGTGCCTACGTCACATCTAAAGGCTGCGGCCGTCACCTGACTGGCTGGCCGCTGGGACACGCCCACCGCCACGCAGCGGTCAGCCAGTCAGCTAGCGTTCGCGCCCTTTAGATGTGAGGCATTGTCTTCTAGGTGGTGTTGGAAAAGGGGACCTACAGCTTAACGTGGAATCTGAACCACGTGTCGTTTCTGGCGTCTCTTCACATCGTTTAGAGATGAAGGATGGGGTAAAACGCAGACTGAAAAAATCCGAGGTCCGATCGGATTTAGAACCCGCAACCATTCGGTTCCAGTCGAGCGCTTTACCCCAAGACAACCGCGCCCGACTACTGTTGTTGTTGTTGTGGTCTTCAATACGCAGACTGGTTTGATGCAGCTCTCCACGCTACCCAGTCCTGTGCAATTCTCTTCATCTACGTTTGGCAACCTACATTCTTTTGAATCTGCTTACTATATTTTTCCCTCGGTCTCCCTCTACTATTTTCATCCCACACGCTTCCTTCTAATGCTAAATTGACAATTCCTTGATGTCTCAGAATGTGTCCAACCAATCTATCCCTTCTCTTAGTCAGGATATGCCAGAAACTCCTTTTCTCCCCGATTCGGTTAAGCACCTCGTCATTAGTTACGTGATCGACCCATCTAATTTTCATCATTCGTTTGAAGCACCACATTTAAAAAGCTTCTATCATCTTTTTAACTGAACTCCTTATCGTCCACGTTTCACTGCCATACAATGCTACACTCCAGACAAATGCTTCCTAACATTTAAATTAATATTGGATGTTAGCAAGTTTCGCTTCTTTAGAAACGCTTTTCTTCCCATAGCCATTCTGCATTTTATATCTTCCTTACTTCGACCATCAGATCTTGTTACCCAAATAACAAAATTCGTCTACTACTTTTATTGTCTCATTAACTAATGTAATTCCTTCAGCATGGCCTCAGTTTCTGACCCTGCATTCCATTACCTTCGTTTTACTCTTGTTAATGTTCATCTTATATCTTCCTTTCAAGACACTGTCCATCCCATTCAATTGCTCTTCCAAATCTTTTGCAGTCTCTGATAGAATTACTATGTCATCGGCAAACCGCAATGTTTCCATTTCATCTCCCTGCACTTTAATGCCCTCTCCAAATTTCTCCTTCCATTCCTTCACTGCCTACTCAATGTACAGATTGAACAACATTGGGGAAAGGCTACAACCCTGTCTTACTCCCTTTCCAACCTCTGCGTCCATCTCTTTCCCTTCAACTCTAATAACCGCTGTCTGGTTTTTGTCTAGGTTGAATATAACTCTTAGCTCCCTATATTTTACCCCTGCTACCTCTAGAATTTGGAAGAGTGTATTCCAGTCGACATTCAAAAGCTTTCTCCAAATCGACAAACGCTAAAAATGTAGGTTTCCATTTCCTTCGTCTATCTTCTAAGATAAATCGTAAGTGAGTATTGCCTCCTGTGTTCCTACATTTCTCCTAAATCCATACTGATCTTCCCCGAGGTCGGAATCCACAAGTTTTTCCATTCGTCTGTACATAATTGGTGTTAGTATTTTGCAACCATGACTTATTAATCTCATACTTCTGTAATTTTCACACTTGTCTGCACTTGCTTTCTTTGGAATTGGAATTATAATATTCTTCTTGAAGTCGGAGGGTATTTCCCCTGTCTCATACATCTGGCATACCATGTGATACCATTTTTTCACGATTGGCTCTCGTAACGAAATCAGCAGTTCAGACGGTATATCACTTACTCCAGGTGCCTTGTTTCGACTCAAGTCCTTCAGCGCTCTTTGTATCTTACAAAACGTGGTGAAATGCTGAAACTGCCATCAACCCTTTGCGCATCGCATTTAGTTTCTTGTTTAAGTAAGGAATTGGTACAACAGTTGTTGATGTGCATTCTGACCAAAAGGGGACACTGGCGAGTGCATTAAAAGGTAAAGCAGTCAACAGTCCGAAGATTGGTTTGAACACCACGGAGCTTTACTAGGCATGGTCCTGTTTGGAGGTGACTGCCAGAGGTGAAAGAAGTCGAAAGTGATAGATAAAAATCCTAGGACCGGTGGGGATCGAACCCACGACTAGTACTCTACCACTGTGCAACCGACGCGCGAGAGAATTTAGAATTTAAAAAATCAAGATTCAGACTTTATATAAAGGCCTACTTAAGAGTCAAATGCACCAAATGCGAAGTTGTATGTGTTTTAACAAACAGAAGAACAGTTTCAGAAATGTCCATTCTAATAAATAACTAAAAAAATCAATGTAGCATGATTTAGTGTTAAAATACGAGGGCTGGAACTTAAATGTGGCAACACTGCTGTGAAGACTATGCAATGGAATCTACTATCGTCGCTGATAGCACACGTTGTTGACACATCTGCCTCACCTCCGAGCAAATAGGCTCGCTCGTCCCAAGTCACCGGCGTGCCCACAGTCGAGGGAAACAGTCACTTGCGAGCGAGCGCACCAACGTAACGGTGTTACGTTCCTTCACGGCTGACCGTCAGTGCACAGGATTTCTGTTCATTTTTGGAGCAGCGCCTGCACCCAGCTTTGCGAAACAAGCGGCAACACTTTCTGCACAACATCATTTTGCACGACAATGCGCGGACGCGTTCAGCGAAAGCTGTGGCTGTTCTGTTCGGTCGATGGGACTGGGAAGTATTGTACCAGGCACCATACTCCCCGGACTGAAGTCCTACGCTGCGGTCGGGGGTTCGAATCCCCCCTCGGGCATGGATATTTGTGCCGTCCTAGTTCGTAAGTAGTTCATAAGTAGTTTGTAAGTTTAGGGACTGATGACCCCGTGGTTAAGTCCCATAAGCTTAACAAACATTTGAACTTAAGTCCTTGTGACTTTTATTTGATTCCGAAGATGAAGGAACCACTACCTAGCATTCACTTCAGAACTGCTCCAAAGATTCGACAGGCAGTAGATCACTCCATTCGATCATCAACAGAGCAGGCTCTGCTAACGGTATACTACGCCTTCCACGTCGCTGGGAACGGGCTCTACACAACCCTTGTGACTACTTTGAAGGGCAGTCACAGGTACAAACATGTAACGCTTTTGTATCGGTTATGAATAAATAGTTGTCACTATTTAAGTTCCATCACTCGTAAATGTAAGATAAAAAAATGCTGCTTTTTAATTCTTTAATTATATACTAAAAAGGTTTAACACTTTCTCATCAATTAATACGACATTAGTTTATGTGTTTATACTAATCAATTTAAAAGTAAATAATAAATTTGGTGAATTTCAGTGACAATGATGTCATTTGGAATCGTTATTTTAACTTCTGCAATGTATATAGCATATTTTGGTAGTTGTACGATGTTGATGTGTACACCAGGTGCAAGAGTCTTTTCCCCACACCACTGGTCTACGTTTAAACCACGCGCAAAGTTGTACCGCAAAACTACCTGAATCTCACATCCTGATCACGATGCCGTAGCAAGGAATACAAACTATCCCTGCCAGTGAACGACTGCGTCCACGGACTCGACGCAGCAGGGGCAGTACGAATATGAAGTATTCTCAGAACACAGCAACAATCAGCCTCTTGCGACGTATTGCAAAACTTTCCTAGGACCATTTGTACTACAGCCATGTAGGCCTATATCTGTGCGACCTGCGTTTCTAAGAAAGTTAGAAATCGATAATACTGAACAGGAACTCTGAGAGGAAACGCACACAGCTGCAGCAGTCCACGTGCAAGCGGGATACTCAATCTGCAGGCAGGGTCTCAGGTTTCGGTGCGGGCCCCCCGCGACCTTTCAGCGACGGGCAGCGCTTCCTAGCGCAAGGTAGCGACTCGGATACTTCACTCTTCCTGGTTGTATCCTGTGGCTTTTGCGGTATGTATTATGGCGGATTGTTGTTCAAACCTTATTCAGAAGATTCTTCTCCACGGTTCCTACCTCAGAGGAGAACCAATCTACGTGCTGCGGACTGTTGGCGCCTCGTAGCCGTTTGTTGTATTTCTTTCAACTTTTGCCTTTGGACATTCGGTCGATGATGAGAGCGACAATCAGGGAACTTCGCAAGGCAACTGCAAAGTTTACTTCAGTTTACTATGTAGGTACAAAATAAACAAAATGTAGGTATTCTACATGTGCTAGCAACGAGGAATGGTGAGAACCTGGGTCCAGCGACTATCCACACGTACGGACTAGTATCTGCACAATGTTTCAAATCATCAACCGAACTAGAACAGAGATTTCATCAATACGCTAGTAACGAGTGGTCGTTCAAACAGAAAGTAAGGTTCCCAATTTCTTTAAAAACAAAGACGAGCCGGCCGCGGTGGCCGAGGGGACTAAGGCGCTCCAGTCAGGGTCTGCACGGCCACTAAGGTCGGAGGTTCGAATCCCCCCTCGGGCATGGATATTTCTGCTGTCCTAGTGCGTAAGTAGTTTGTAAGTTGAGGAACTGATGACTCCGTAGTTAAGTCCCATAGACTATACAAACAAAAAACAAAGACGACATATTTACATGATTTAATATACGGGCAACACGTACATAAATGTTTCACCTATTTTTCGACATAGTCACCTAAATAATTGAGACACTTCTCTAATCGTGAGATGAATTTTGTGTTCCTGTGTCGCAGAAGTTTTCCATCTGTGAATGGAGCCACCTTGTGATAGTCGTCTTCAGCTGTTCGTCGTTGTGAAAAGCCTGACCGAAGGAAGTGCCACTCAGAACAAGAGGCATCTGATGTTTCCTGCAGGAGCGATGCTGCATGACAATGTTCGTCCCAATAAAGCTTACCAAACAACAATTGTTTTGCAGAAGTTCGGCTGGTCGCTGTTTGTTCACGCAGCATACAGTCGTGATATTGATCCTAGAAATTTCCATCTCTCCTTGCACCTTAAAAAATTGCGGTCCTCTGGCCAGTATTTTGACAACGACGAAGAGCTGTCCTTCTCCAGTGTTCAACCCTGACGTTGGTTTGCAGCAGAGCGCCATTCCTCTCTTCATTTCCACATACTTGTTACATCGAACATCGTTCATGATCTGTTGCATGTATGATATTCTAGGTCGCTCCCGTCGGTTTCTTCCCTTAATAGCTCCTTCTGCTATTGTTCCAGTGATGTTATCGTGTCTTAGGATGTGCCCTATAAGTTTGTCTCGTCTTGTTTGGATGTGCCTCCACAGGGATCTGTTTTCCTGTACTTTTCTAAGCACCTCTTTATTTGTCACTCTCTCTTTCCAGCTGATCTTCATCGTGCTTCTATAACACCACATCTCCACCGCCTCTAGCCGTCTTCTCTCCTCTCTTCTTATTGTCCAAGTTTCGCAACCGTATAGAGCCACACTCCAAACAAAAGCTTTCATTATACTTTTTCTTATCTCCATACTGATGTTCTTGCCGGTGAGTAAGTTATTCCTCAAACTGAATGCAATTTTGGCCTGTTCTATTCTGCTCATAATTTCTTTCCGGCTTCTACCATTCATCGTGATCTTGCTTCCCAAGTAAGTAAATTCTTATTTCACTTCCAGCTCCTCCCTTCCATTTCTTATTCTTGGAGGTTCATATTCTGCTTCTGCACTGGATACCATCACTTTAGTCTTTTTCTTGTTTATTCTCATACCATACTGGTTGTAGAGAATCCTTTCCATTGTTCTGAGGACTTATAGGTCTTCTTTTGTCTCCGTATCTATAGCAATATCGTCTGTATAGCGTAGTATCTACATCTACATAGATACTCGTAGGTGGGTGCTAGCAAAATATTTTCACATTAGAAGTAAAAGTCGGTGATTGAAACTTCGCAAACAGATCACGCCGCAATAACGTCTTTCTTTTTATGATTTCCACCCCAATTCGTGCAACATTTCCGTGACGCTTTCCCCCCGTAACGTGATAAAACAAAACGAGCTGCCCTTCTCTGAACCTTCTCAATGTCTTTCGTCAGTCCCACCTGGTAAGGGTCCCACAAGGGGCAACAGTACTCCAGGAGAGGACGCACAAGTGTGATGTAGGCAGTCTCTTTGGTGGAGCTGGTGCATCTTCGAAGCGTTCTGCCAATGAAACGTAATCTTTGGTTCGCCTTCCCCACAATATTTTCTGTGTGTTGTTCGTAATTGTAGCTCCTAGGTATTTAGTAGAATTTACGACCTTAAGGTTTGACTGATTTATCGCGTAAGTGAAGTTCAGCGGATTTCTGTTAGTGGTCATGTGTATTACTTCACACTTTTCTTTATTTAGTGTCAATTGCCAATTTTCGTACCATGTAGAAATTTTGCATAAATCTCTTTGCAGTTGTTTTTGATCTCTGTTGGCTTCACTGACCGATAAACGACAGCATCATCTGCGAACAGTCTAAGGGAGCTATTCAGATTGTCTCCTAAGTCATTTATAAACACAAGGAATAGTAGGGGACCTATAACGCTCCCATTAATCTTGATGCCCACCTCTGTAGTTTCACGAACTTTGTCTATATCTACCTGGATGTAGGTGTTGAGTATAAGAGGAGAGAGAGCATATCATTGTCTTACCCCTTTTCTGATATTTGCTTTTTGATCCTGGTGACAGTTCCTAATCACTGCCACCTCATCCTTAGAGAGACTGAGTATCACACGTATGTCATTATATTTCATTCCATTTTTCCTCAGCACTCTAAGCCTCTCTTGCCAGACGACATTATTAAATGCCTTTTCCAGGTCTACAAAGGCAATATAAGTTGGTTTATTTTTCTGTAATTGTTTTTCGACAAGGAATCTCAGATCACTTCTCTTGTTCCCAATCCCCTTCTGAATCCAAACCGCTTAGCATATCCTCCACCTTCTTTTCAATTCTTCTCAGAATTATTTTTATGAGAATTTTTGATGCATGTAGCTGTAGCTGCTTAATATCTCGTTGCTTTTCCTTTCCGAAGAGGTCCTTCAGGTATGTTTTCGTCAAGGCCACAGTAGAAGTGCGGTGTAATGTGCTTTAGTGTCGCCGTTCGATTGCTTACAGTAAACGCACGCGATAAACTTTTCAGTGCTCGCTCTATAGCAACGCAGACATTCTGCATGTAAAGCGCCTAGTTGCTGTATCACAGATTTCGTAATTAAGCAATGCTATAAGGGACGCTTTCAAACATGAAGGCTACAGTTGGTGATGCGGCTGTTATTTATTGAGGCGTTTCGACTTTTGTCATCGTCAGAATCTAAAACATTGGGTAAAGTTTCGTACAATTGCACCACGCCATGGGTCTGCTGACGTGGTACAACAGTACGAAACTTTACCCTATGTTTTAGATTCTGACGATAACAAAGTTAAACGCGTCAATAAATAACAGCCGCATCACCAACTGTGGCCTTCATGTTTTAAAGCATCCCTTATAGCATTGCTTAGTTACGAAATTGAAAATGTGAGCCTCAACAAAAATGGTGCGATTTTGGTCTCGTAGTATAAAATTTCATTGTTAACACAATGTTGTACGACAATGTAACAGTTTTTCATTATACTGAAAGATCAGCAACCTTACAGATATATAGTGATCAGCCTGAACTGTTATGACAATATTCTGATTATTGATTTAAACCCATCCAGGCGATGGCAGTGCCAACTGACGAGGAATGGACAGACACATGCACTGTGTATGTAGTATCTGTTGACATGCTGTCCGTGTGTAGAACGGCGACGGCATGCGATCTGTCTGAGTTACAGCGAGGGCAGAAATTAGTAAATTGAGAATTACACGAACAGTATCCCAATACAATATCAGAAACCAGTGATGAGTGAAATTGTCGACGTACATTTATATTAGGCCAATAATACCGTCACCATGTGTCGGAGCCTCTGCTTGCTCTCTTTGCGCTGAAAAATCTTCGAAACATCTTTCCACAAGACGTAAAATAGAAATTGGTGCAATCACTCGTTCTACCAAATCTTCACTATTGTGACATAATTAAGAGGTACAAGTAGCGAAAATACAAGGCTGTTAGAGTTAACCTACGCTACAGCATTTGTCGACATGACCATATTAGTATTTCATACACCCAGTTAGTCTGGCTACGGCCCGTCAAACTACGGAACTACCACACTCTGTGGCTACTCTATCGACTGCTCAGTGAACGTTCACCCCACTACCTCGCCTCAGAAGTTAAACATCTCTCGTGCCATCATAACATTAATCCAAGGTCCCACTTATCTAGTATACTACTTGTTCCCGTTCATACAATAAAAACATTTTCAAACTCCTTCGATGTCAATGCTGTCCGCCTCTCGCACCATCTGCCCTGTTCTGTTCGCACAATTCACATTTGTGGTATGGCATGGAACATGTAACTGCTATGGTGTACAGTGAGAGACTTCGGACGACAATTACACGCAGATCTGCGTTGTGTAGGATTTGTTGCAGAGTGAAATATTGACAAACACACACAAACACGTAGAATTTTATAGACGTGGATAACTTAAACACCCATATCGTCCTCCCCTTTCTCGTTATCAACCCTCAACCACCATAGTGCACAATGGAAGACTGATACGTACTACCACATACAACCTCTATTCATTTGGGCTGCATGAAGAAATATAGGTACGATCAGGTATAAAAATTGAGATGTTTCCGTATATTTAACTCTGCAGTCAAAGCTTCATAACATGAATGTTCGTGAAGGATTGAATTGAAATTTTCACACAATGTTGCATTTGGATACACCCGGGATTTTGTATGCTTTTATTAATATCCTTGTGGAACGTGTTGCGAATAGGTGTAATTTCATGAATACGTTGTAGATTACGTAATAGACTCAATGATATTAGCAACTTTTTTACATGATCATTCGTATCTATTGGCAATATACTGAGGCTTGGGAAGCAAAAACTCCACTACAGGCACTACTGTCGCTCCAAGCGCACAATGTGAAGTTTCATAATTACATCGCGGCTTTACGTATTTCTATGTTACACTGTGTTATTACTGTATAAATTAGGATTAAACACATTGAGGATTGTATAAGCACTGTACTCATTGCGTTGCAACATATTTCGTAGAACAAAGGGACCAATAAAACTATTTTCTGAAATATGGTACAACTGGAAAGTCAAAGAGTAAATATAATTTTCAAAGAGTGATTTATTGTTGCTATTTCGCGTTATATTCATCAAATCACTAAAACCTATCAGATCGTTATAAAACCGTGCCTAAAACCTTCATCGGGTATAAATTAGTAAATGTGCAAATTATTAAGCTTCTGCGTCTTGTGGTTCCTAGCGTTCGATAAACGAACACCGAACATTCACTTTTTTCCAGTTTGGTATGACTTCTGTTATATATGCAATGAGAGTATGTAGAACGCCTGGTTAGGTGTAAGACAGGTGTAACTTAATTAAATCAATAAATAAATATTCAATAAAAAGCGGATAGTGTTATGCAGGTTAAATTAATGAATAACCTACGTATATTATGTGGTTGTGCAGCAACCACCCGTGAGTCCAGAATCTACTCGCGATTTTCTCCGAATGTTCAAATGTTTGTTAAGCTTAATGGACTTAACTGCGGGGTCATCAGTCCCTAAACTTACAAACTACTTATGAACTAGATTATACTAAAGACGGCACAAACACCCATGCCCAAGGGGAGATTCGAACCCCCGACCGTAGCGGCCGTACAGACTGACTGGCGCGCCGCAGACCGCTCTGTGCGATTTTCTCCGACAGTTCTTTCACGCACCTTCATTCATTTGCGTAAACAAAGTGCGTGATCAATGATCCAGTACAGCCAACTGCTACAGGAAATGGTCGTGGTCGCAATCCACGATCGGAATCACATGCCGAGATATATGGCAGGCTCTTCCAGAGCGGTTATTGAGTACGACCGACTCCACGTGAGGCGCGCTTCGCCATGAGAAAGGCGAGACCACACCAGCCTCGGTTCGCGACCCTGTTAACACTGCCTGACGATACGTCACGGCCGGACACTGACCTGGGTCCGATGATACACAGTCCTCTGCTAATCAGTGGTGCAAACCCGCGCATAATTGGCTCGCTCCCGCACACACGTCGTTACGAGTGGACGGATAACGATTGACGACCCGCGTGAGACAGCTGCGCCATCAGAGAATGGAAAACGAGGGAAAGAAAATTTCAATCTTACTACTACAATAACAATAGCCTGTCGTGAAAAGCAACATTTTGTTTGACCCTCCTATGAAAATTCCTTCCTCATGTCGAAACTATTAGGCCTCCTACACTCTTAATTTTTGCCTTAAGAGTCGCTAGCCAAAACTCGTGGCTTCGAACTAGAAGTTCCTGTCCTGTGATGATGAAATAAATATCTGTTGTTCCAAGAGTTTCAAATTTCATACGTCGTATCATCATAATTCATTGCGTAATTACACGTTATGGAATAGAAGAAGCTGTTGGGATTGTTGAGAGTTTCCTGTCCGCCAGAGAAATTACATTGAGTGTTCATCACAGACATATATTACTAGACTGGCAATGCCATATACAATATCATTGGTGTCACTGAAGTCTCACCGCCATATTTCTATTCTAGAAACGTGTGAGCAGTCGTATGTCTATTTACAGAAAACATTGGTAAAAATACACATGAAGCCACGTAACTATGTTGTCTTTAGAGATATGACATATTGGTTGATTCATGTGTTGTATGTAGCTGTTCAAATGTTTGTATAGCTTATGGGACTTAACTACGGGGTTATCAGTCCCTAAATTTAC
This sequence comes from Locusta migratoria, assembly GCA_026315105.1. Classification (NCBI taxonomy): domain Eukaryota; kingdom Metazoa; phylum Arthropoda; class Insecta; order Orthoptera; family Acrididae; genus Locusta; species Locusta migratoria. The sequence continues at coordinate 363,673,386 of CM048749.1, forward strand.
AAACGACTTATGAACTAGCTAACACTAAGGGCGGCACAAATATCCATACCCGAGGGGGGATTCGAACCCCCGACCGTAGTGGCCGTGCAGACCCTGACTGGAGCGCCTCAGTCCCCTTGGTCACCGCGGCCGACTGTATGTAGCTGTAATTTTTCGTACGGCAAACCGAAGATATAAGGCCAATTCACATTGTCCGTCACGTAAACGTTACGTCACGTTGTATTCACAATGTCCATCACGTCAATTCGTTAATCCTAATACCCAATATTCAAAGTGAGATTATGAGTGACGATATTTTATGTAGAAAGTAATAGTGTAATACTGGGATTGCGGAAACAACAACGATTAATGTTTGAGCCATTTGTCGTGGATAACAGGTATCTTTATTCTTCTCAGTGTTTTTTCCATAATTACAATCTGATTTAAGTGTATGCAGCGGTAAAATTTTACTTACCATCTCAGTTGCCTCGTATGATTATGTTGGCAACATCAACAAAACGGTAGAAAGCCCTAACCAAGATGTTGATATTCTTAGTAATCCATACAGTGTGAGTTAATCAGTGTTTCGTACAGATGACGAAGTAAACAAATTATGCTGTTCGTGTATGTGTCCTCGTTCACTTAGTAACAGTAATTGCCCTCGTAAAACAAAATTTTCATAACAAAACATTTGCATTGTCAAGCGAATGGCTAACACCAACGTCATACGACTGACAACATAATCACGCGAGGCCGCCAGGACAGTAAGTAAAATTTAAGCGTACGTAACGCGTTCTTCTCAAAACACGATTCGACAATGTAAGCCTCTCTGTTAAATTCAACTATTGCGGATGTGTTAGGTAAAATGCAAATCATGTTCAAACAACTAGTAGGCTAAAGCTTACAACATCATATCGTGTCAGAAGATCATAATATTACCGTATGGAAACTTTTTGACTTGAGGTGAGGCAAGATGGCGGTATCAGGCTTCAGTCAGAGAGGCAAGTTCGCCAGTCTAGTAATATATGTCTGTGGTGTTCATAGAGTATGGACAATAATGGGTTATTAGAGATAGATAATGACTAACGAATAAGTCGGACATTGTTAAGATTAGACTTACTACACATATCTTGGTGTACCGAGAACGACATTCGGGACACATAATTGTCACGGTTTTCTAACTAGAAACAAAATGTGTGCGGTAATATTACTCATTTAATTAAATATTTGTGGAAAAAGAGCCTATCCTATCGACCTTTCATTTCTTTGAGACAAACAATACCAAAACCAAAGGAAGTGTGAAGGAGCATCATTTCTCGATTTAAAAGAAGTACACAGCACCAGAAAAGGACCTCGTCATCTGCCTACATTATGTTTCTCTCTGCCACCGTTTAATTTTCCTCCCACTGGCACCTACTCCTGTCTGTTTTCCCCCTGTTTCCATTCAGCCGCGCGGGAGTAGCCGAGCGGTCTGTAGCGCCACGTTACGGATCGCGCGGCCTCCTGCGTCGGAATTCGAATCATCCCTCGGGCATGGACGTATGTGTTGTCCTTAGGTTAGTTTAACTTAGTTTAAGTAAGACTAGGGACTGATGACCAACGTAGTTTGGTCCCACAAAATTACAAACATTTGAACATTTTTGTTTTCATCCGTTTGTCTTTTCTTTTTCTTTTCTTTTCTTTTTTTTTTTTTCCCCTTGGCCTCGCCTCGTTCTCTGCCACTTTCACTGCCTTTTTCTGATTCTGTTACTCTTCTGTTGCGACCGTCTTCCTTTCTTTCACGCTTACAAATCTTTCACAATAACAAATATCCCCTAACCACTCATTTCCTTGGAGATTGTTTGCTCGGGGGTTGGAACGTCAGAGCGAGAAACGTTACACGTAGCGGTACAGGATGGGGAAAGTGGAAAATTTTTCGTGTTGAAGTTTCTCCGTCGGGAGTATTCACAGCCTTGCTCGCCAAAACATGTATGACCACCACTCGTCTCTCTCCTTTTCCACAACTGCTATCTGCAATCATGTCCCTCTTTTACCTTTTACTGTCTACTCCCCACCATCAGCATCTGCTCTCTCTCTCTCTCTCTCTCTCTACACTGCTACTATCTCCTCTCCCCTCCACTGCCACTGCTGCTCTCTTTGATCACGAAAACATCGCGAATATACTCGCAAACCAAATATTTATTCCGACTAGTGGACAGAGGTTTCTTGAGGTACAGCTGCTTCGACACTTCTACGAGATTTTTTCAAGAATAACATGTCCCTTTACCCCTGTGATCAGCCGATCCAGAGATTCTGAAGAATTCCAATTTCGCACACAGCTTTTTGGAACATACTGTTCTGACATGAACATAATTTCGCTGGTTTCCTTCTTTTACGGTTGCAGCAGATTGTCGTGCTTATTTTAAACGAATTCTGTATCACAGTAAAGTTTTGACTTTTTTATATAGTTCGGCATGTTTACGTACTTTGACACATACAAAGTACAGACAGGTGCTAGCAATATGATGTAAACTTGAAAATGCAAGTTTATATAAGGCCAATTTTCATACAAATGCGTATTATTTTTGGCCTCAGCCACAGTAAGAAAAAGAAAAAAAGGTATTTTATTTGAAAAACAAAGACTTTCGTGTAAAATAATGTTTGTAAGGCATTTACGCTCTCAGGTGGCACCCTCAAATAATTTTCATTTGGTGACATGAGAATCCTTGTGATGAACTCACAATCCTTTCCATCTGTTCAATAGCTCAGTTAAAAAGCCATTTACGGCTCAAACAGGTTATCATTTGTACATTTTACGAGCATAACTTTGGAGCTGTAAGTTAGTAGTAACAGTTAATGATATCGAAAAAAGTTTGGAGGGTTCTCGAAAACAGCATCTTACAAAAATATAGTAAAAATTTCTGCGATTAACCAATAGTGGCCATCCACACAATTGATACTTTTCATACCCAAAAATCAGTTTTCAGGGATTTACCAGCAACAGAGAGTACTTTTATCAGTTGTTTACAGCTCATTCCAGAGTAAACAATGAACCAAAAAGCACCGTATCCTCACGTTGCCTGGGGTGGAGGAGAGATACACTATGCGTGTTGTTCAGATTGTATACAACGATTTTCCAAACCACATGTCCCTTTACTCCTGTGATCAGCCGATCGAGAGATATAGCCCTCTGAAGAATTCCATTTTCGCACGCAGCGTTTTGGAATATACTGGTGCCGTGCGCTGTCGTGCAAGAGCCGATAAATAAAAGTGTCCAGGTATTTTGTCTTTAGAATCCTATAATCCTCATTAAGTGTAATAAGTTTCAACAGAGAAATAAACTGACATTACAGTAGTTTCACATGCCGCGTTAAGACTAAGAATCTTTGTTTTAGAGCTCTCCAGAGGAAAACCAGCAGCCACCTACATTTTACGATCAATGTGGAATTTGCCAAAATCATTTTCTCAACATAGCTGCAGAGATGCGCAACCGCTTCCCATTCATACGAGACTACACGACTCCCTTACCAGTTGGAGTGGCTGTCCCAAAAGCGTCATTTCCAGTCTCTTGCATGGACTCGAGTAATATCTGAAGTAGTGCTGGACAGAACTGACACCGGGCATCCTAAGGGATGTCCATAAAACTGTAACAGTACGAGGGGTGCCGATTTCTTCTGAATAGTGCGTTGCAAGGCATCCCAGATATGCTTAATCATGTGATTCCTAAATTTCCACCGGCGTATGGCGTAATCAAAAGACTTGCGGGTATGCAGCCAGATATGACGCTCGACATTGGCCGATATTTCGGCAGGAGCACACCCTGCCGTTCTCAAGGCAATACTGCAGCAATGAAGCAACGTTCAATGACGTTTACAACGTCGGTTCTCAGTGACAACAGAAAAACAACACACACCGAACAAGCAAGTACACAGCGGCATCACACAACACAACAGCAATATCGATAATAAACATCAGTTTTCAACGGATGACGTGGCATTAATTTTGTCAGTTTTTGTACAATTGAAAGAGCAGAATTCCATGCAGTATTTAAGCAAAAACCTCCATTCCTATTCAACAGGTTAACTGCTAGTTTTATTTCAATGATAACACAATCCTAAAAGCTGGAAGTGCATGCCAAAATTTCCGTTTTGTTGTATATCATAGAGTGACCTGTGTCCAAGCAGTATTCGACAACAGCAGACTTTGGGTTGTTGCAAACGTGTGTGACTTTTATGCTCAATACATCGCTCCTCGACAATCCTAATTGTTTGAACAACATGTCTCAGGTGCATGGTGAAAATGATGTTAGGGTGAATTGAATTTAGATGTTCCAAAAAATTATTCAGGTTCTCACTAATATGAGGCCAAATAACAAACGTTGCGTCAACATATCATAAAAAAAAAAAAAATAAAAAAAAGTAGGTTTCAACGAAAACCCAAATTCAATCCACCCCAACATCTGCTTCACAATGGAGAAAATAATGGTAGCCTTTTGTTCCTTAATATGTTGGTTAGGAGGAAGATAGACGGTACGTTGGGAGAAGATGTTCATAGGAAACCAATTCACACAGATTTGTATCTGCAGGCTGATAGTTGTCACCACACAGCTCAGGGCGAAGAGCTTCTACGTACCTTAGTGCACAGGGCGCACGTCATCTCAGACCCAGAAAGTTTGTCTAGCAACTTGTCCCATCTGGAGTTCATTTTTCGTCAGAATGGTTATAGTGAGCCGCGCAGGAGTATCCGAGCGGTCTGGAGCGCCACGTTGCGGATCGCGTGGCATCCCGCGTAGGAGGTTCGAATCCTCACTCGGGCATGGATGTTTCTGCTGTCTTTAGTATAAGTTAGTTCATACGTAGCTTGTAAGTTTAGGGACTGATGACCCCACAGTTAAGTCCCATAAGCTTTACAATTTTTTTTTTTTTTTTTTTTTTTTTTTTTTTTTTTTTTTTTAACACGTTGGCTGCCATGATGACGTCAGAGGCGCGCCACAGCCACCTACTGTGGCCGCCGCCGGCCACACGACAGCCGACGTGTTGCGCTATCAACCAAATGTGCAACGGGCTAGTGACGATAGCATAGAGGTGGCACCCAAGGCAACGGTCTTTCTGCCATACGTTGGGAATATTTCTAACAATATTGTCTTATTTTACGTAAATATGACGTGAAATATATGTTTCGACCACCTTCTAAACTTAAGGAGCTATTATGATGATTTGGGTTTGCGCAAGGTCGGTGTCTGCCGTATCCCACGCAGCTGTGGCATGTCATGTATTGTTCAAACAATTAGGTCTATGATGTATTGAGCATAAACGGCACACACGTTTGCAACAAGCTAACAAGTCTGCTGTTGTTGAACATTTCTTGGGACACGGTCACCCAGTGGAATACAACAAAACGGAAATTTTGGCATGCATTTCCAGGTGCTAGGATTTTGTTATCAAGGAAGCGATTGAAATAAAACTAGCGGATAACTTGTAGCATAGGAATGGTGGTTTTCGCTTAAATTCTACATTCCTGGCCATTAAAATTGCTACACCACGAAGATGACGTGCCACAGACGCGAAATTTAACCGACAGGAAGAAGATGCTGTGATATGCAAATTATTAGCTTTTCAGAGCATTCACACAAGGTTGGTGCCGGTGGCGACACCTACAACGTGCTAACATAAGGAATGTTTACAACCGATTTCTCACACGCAAACAGCAGTTCACCTGCGTTGCCTGGTGAAACGTTGTTTTATTGCCTCGTGTAAGGAGGAGATTTGCGTACCGTCACGTTTCCGACTTTGATAAAGGTCGGATTGTACTGTATCCCAATTGCGGTTTATCGTATCGCGATATTGCTGCTCGCGTTGGTCGCGAGCCAATGACTGTTAGCAGAATATAGAATTGGTGGGTTTAGGAGGGCAATACGAAACGCCGTGCTGGATCCCAACGGCCTGGTATCACTAGTAGTCGAGATCACAGGCATCTTATCCATCTTATCCGCATGGCTGTAACGGATCGTGCAGCCACATATCGATTCCTGAGTCAACAGATGGGGACGTTTGCAAGATAACAACCATTTGCACGAAAGGTTCGACGACTTTTGCATCAGCATGGACTATCAGCTCGGAGACCATGGCTGCGGTTACCCTTGACGCTGCATCATAGACGGGAGCGCCTGCGATGGTGTATGCAGCGACGAACCTGAGTGCACGAATGGCAAAAGTCATTTTTCGGATGACTCCATGTTTACAGCATCATGATGGTCGCATCCGTGTTCTTGTTCGCTTCGACGGCACTCTGAACAGTGGCTATTACATTTCAGATGTGTTACGAAGAGTGGCTCTATCCTTCATTCGATAGAGAAGAGAATCGGGAGAATGTACTGACCAGGACAGCAGTCTAACATTTTTCGTACCCAGAAAGGCCCGTATAACACCTGCAACATTCGGTCGTGTATTATCCTGCTGAAATGTAGGGTTTCGCAGGCATCGAATGAAGGGTAGAGCCACGGTTCGTAACACATCTGAAATGTAACGGCCACTGTCAAAACTAATGCCACTTCACCCTCTGAAAACTGAAATTTATTATCGATATTGCTGTTGGTATTCATCTTCGGTCGTGTGATGGCATTTGCTCAGTGTGTGTTATCTTTCTGTTGTCATTGAGAATCGAGGTGTAAAACGTTGTTGCATGTTGCTTCCTTGCTGCAGTATTACCTTGAGAATAGTAGGGTGTGCTCCTGCCGAAATACCGGCCAATGTAAAGTTTCATATTTGGCTGCCTACCCGCAAGATTTTGAATATGGTTAGTAATGTTAATGTTTGGAGAGAACTCAGAAGAGTGTTTCTGGGGCCTCTTTGTAGCAACTCTGGACATGTGAGTTGCCTCATTGTCCTGCTGGGAATGCCTAGGTCCGTGAGAATGCACAATGGACATGAATGAGTACAGGTGATTTCCGGTATGCGTACGTGCGTGTAACCTGTCAGAGTCGTATCTACACGTATCAGGGGTCCCATACCACTCAAACTGCACGCGCCACACACCATTACACAGCCTCCACCAGCTTGAATAACCTCCTGCTGACATGCTGGATCCATAGATTTCAAGAGCTTAAACCCGTACACGTCCATCCACTCGATACAATTGTAAACGAGTCTCGTCCGATCAGGCAACCTGTTCCCAGTTATACAATGCCGTTTTCGACGGGTGCAGACCAGGGATAAAGGCCGTGGCGGATTAGCCGTGCGCATTGGGGCACCATGCTGCTGTGCGGGCGGCCGTTCGCCGTCGGGGGTTCGAGTCCCCCGTCGGGTATGGGTGTTTGTGTTGTCTTTAGGTTAGTTTACCTTAGTTTAAGTAGTTTGTAAGCTACGGACTAATAAGCCAACCGTTGAGTCCGATAGATTTACAAACATTTGGACATTTTGAGGCGTAAAGTTTTATGTCATGCGGTAAGAAAGATAACACGAGTGGGCCTGTTGTGGCGTAAAGTCAGCGCCACACGCCAGACGTAAAATAACGATCGTGTAGAAGGCAGCGATCGACCAAAAGCCAATAGCAAGCAGGCGATATGCATCCTGGAGGTAGTAACCGAAGTGCGCGCCCTCTGCAAGCGGCTATATCTAGGCCGACATACGTCTGGACGGTCGTCAGTTATTGTTCAGGAATACGACAGGTTCTAGTGCCAACTCAGACGGTTACGAGGCAGTTACGAGTCAGCTACGAAGACAGAACTAGGACAGTACTAAGTAAAAACGCGGTTACGAAATTAGCATTAACTAGGTCACAGTGCAGCTAGCATCATACAGACGACGCCACGAGAAGCAAGAAGAAAGAAGTTGAGTATTGTCAGTTTCAGTCAGTAAATATCTTGTAATACTCACTATATCAATGTTATAGATGTCAAAGGATCTTGCACCAAGACCTTTATTGAAAACCAGACCGGGACGCGTAAATAACAAAATGGGCCTTGGGTTCCGATAGAGAACGTCGAGGATGTATCGTTGAATGGTTTGCATGCTGATACTTGTTGGTTGCCCAGCAACAATTTGTGAAAGAGGTGCCCTTCTGTCACGCTGAGAGACTCTCTCCAGTCATCGTTGTTCCCGCTGTTGCAGGACCTTTTTCCGAACGCATCGATGTCGGATATCTGATGTTTTACTGGACTGCCGCGTTGGAGTAGCCGAGCAGTCTAAGACGCCTCGCTGCGGAGCGCGCGGTTGCTCGTCGTCGGAGGGAATGGGTGTGTTGTCCTTAGGTTAGTTTACCTTAGTTTAAGTAGTTTGTAAGCTGCGGACTGAGGACCACGCAGTTTGGTCCGATAGATTTACAAACATTTGAACATTTACCGGATTCCCAATATTCGCGGTACACTCGTGAAATGTGCGTACGGGAAAATCGCACGTCATCGCTACTTCGGAGGTGCCGTGCCCCATCTCTCGGGCGCCAACTGTAACACAACGATCAAACTCACGTAAATGGTGATAACCTGCAATTGTAGCAGCAGTAACCGATCTAACGCCTAACCTCAGACACATGTTGTCTTACATAGGCGTTACCGATCGGAGTGTTTACATGTCTCTGTGTTTGCATACTCATGCTTACAACTTTCTCAGGCTCTTCAATGTAGGATGTTCTTAAGAAAATATTACAAAATGTAATGCACAAATCACGCAAGGGGAAAGTAAAAAAATTGCAGTCGTCTACAGAATCAGGTGATACAGAAGAAGACTTTCGAAAGATTCGCCTTCTCGTCATCCTCAAAGTTCAGTGCAGGCTTTCCACTGTTAAGTCTGTCGTGCTCGTGCGACTGCCCCTGGCATCCCAGAACATCAGTGGAATGTTTATGAAATTCCAAAATTATGAGTTGCTTAGGAACAGCAATTTCTTTCATGTTCACTAATACAAATGAGCCAAAGTTGTACAAAATGTCGTGGGTTTTTTTTTTTTTTTTTTTTTTTTTTTTTTTTTTTTTTTTGACGTCTTGTTTCGGGCTGGCCTGAGCCATTCTCAAGTCACCTATGAGACAGCAAGTCACATGTTACAAAGGCTAAAAATAGATTTATCAAGTATGTCCGTCTATTGAATATGAACAATATTTTCATAATTCCGTGTAATATGTACATACAAAGTAAGTGTCATCTTCAATATACGAGGAAGCAAATCATCAAATTTACGGAAACAAAGTTTTTTCCTCTTCATGAAGCCAGGCATCAACTACTAGTATAATCATGTATTATCTAATCAGGAAGGATTTGGGCAGGGGCACTACATACCATATTTTATTGCATTATATAGAACAAAATAAAAACTTGTACAAAATTTTAACGTCCTTTTGTCATTGTTATTTTTCAGAACTCTGACATCTGTTTGCAGTTAAAATTATGTCTTGTGCTTCATTTAAAAGGAAATGATGGTAAATGTTAATGGATAAACGATGGTAACTATTTGGAGGTTGCCACCTACAATTCATTTTATAAACGCTCTTATGTACATTCGTTTCAGTTTCTTTATCAATCTACATTACCAAGAAGATTGTCTCGTAGAGACTTTTGAAATTGAATCCCCATCCGTTTCATAACAAAACATTTAAGCTATAGTAAGTAAACGGGACTCAGAAATTGCACAGATATGTGACTATGGTTAGGTTAAGATTGTTACTTTGTGAATAGTATTGTGAATTACGACATTTTATATGGTGTTCTGATTCTGGGATACGCTCGAAAGCAAATGCACTGTTCAAAACAATTAGGGGATCAGGTAAGATATCATACACAATATACATATGGAACCGTATTTTATTGAGATATTGGTTACAAATGTAATTTGTGTGTACTGCAGCCGACATTGCGCTGTCTCAACTCTCTGCTTGAGGTTTATATGCTGTTTACTTACAGCTACCATAATATGAAAATGTTATGCTCGTTGGCCTCTAATATAGTGTGTGATCTCATCGGACGGCCAGTGCAGTGGCATTCTTGTATGACATGGACAGTATGAGTTTATGAATCAGCTCTCGAGGTATATTTGGCCATTCTTCCAAGCGTGCAATATCCATGTCTGCAACTGTTGTGGGAGGTGTTGGTCCGGCTGTAATGCGTCTGCCTAGTGCATCCCAGATGCTCAATCGGGCTTACGTCCGGTGAACAACCTGGCCACTCCACTCGTTCAACTCCCTCAGCTTCAAGCATGTTGTCCACCAGTGCATCTCTGTGGGGACAAGGGTTATCTATCGTCCACCAGAAGGAATCCATCTCCTATGGCACTAGCGTAGGGGATCGCATCCCTGTACCTCTGAGCTGTCAAAGCGCCATTCTGAACGACTTAGAAATCCGTACATCTGCCAATACTGTCTCTTGTCCTCACCATTCGTCCACCACCGTGATATGGTGATGGTTCCAGCACATAAGCAGAATTGTTCCACGTTCTTTCCAGATTTGATTGAGTGAGTTGGCGCATTTGCATTCCGGAGGACGGTGGTTCAAATCAACTTCCGGCCATCCACATTTAGGTTTTCCATGATTTCCCTAAATCAATCCAGGCAAAGGCCAGGATAGTTCCTTTCAAAGGGCACGGCCGATTTCCTTCCCAATCCATATCCAAAAATCCGAGCATAAGTCTTTTTCTCACGACCATGCTGTCGATGGGACGTTAAACCCCAAGCTTCCTTTACTTCTTCCTTCTCTCCAGATGATTGTCCGGCTGCACACAAACTATTGACCCATCTATGAACAGAACCCGCCTCAATTCATTACGACTCCAATCCTGATGTTCCTCCTCCCAGTGTGTGCGAGCTGAACGGTGTCGTTTTAATAGGACTCACACCATAGGGCTCCGTCCGTAGAGGCCACGTTCCCGAGGGCGATTTGGATTTGTTTGTGTTGATATGGCGTCTCCTGTTGCATTTTTCTGCGTTTTCATTACTAGCTTGCTTCTTAAATTTTTATAGTACTTCGTTTTTTAGAGCTCCATTCTCGCGTATTTGGTAAATTTTCGTTAGATTTCGAGGTCTTTAGTCTCGCGTGTGTTGGTACATACGGTAATTTTAAGTAACTAGGGACTGTGCCTGTTGTTTGCACATTCGAGAGCAGTTGGCCGCTGTCAGTAACAGCTGGAGACTGTGTTGGACCAGGATCAACGGTCTTCAGGCTACTGTCCTGGACTGCAGTGTTGCTCGGCCACCTGAGGCGACTGCTGGGGCACCTCTGGTGGCTACGGCGGCAGCTCCGGTCCCTGATGTCGCTGTGGTGACAGTTTCCGACATCCATGCGAGTCAGCAGTTGCCTGATTGTGATTGGCGGACTATGCAGAAAGCAAAACCGGGAACCGGCCTTAAGGTTGTCCCTTTATCCCTTAGCAATGGGTTTGAGGTGTTGTCCGCTGTTGTTGCTGTATTGACCAATTCTTCTAACTGGTCCGAACAGATGCAGAAGGTGGGGTTATTAGTCACTGGGAGGTTCAATGTTAGGCGGGTGATGGAGCCCCTTAGGGAAATATCGGGAAGATAGGGAAAGGATGCCACTGTGCACACTGCTAGCCAGTGGGTCTCATCCGAGATGTGCAGGTGGCTCTTCCAGCGGCGATAGACTACTGGATGCACCCGACTGCAGATCGTTGCTTATATCGGCACCAGTGACTCCTGCCGCCTGAGTTCATAGGTCATCCTCGGCTCCTTCGGGCGGCTGGCAGGTCTGGTTAAGACAGTTAGAGGTAATAGCGGAGCTTTCGATTTGCAGCATCGTTCCCAGAACGGATCGCGGTCCTCTGGTTTGGAACCATGTGAAAAACTTAAACCAGAGGCTCAGACGATTCTGTGTCACCTTGGGGTGCAAATTTTCCGACATCCGCTATCAAGTGGAGAAATGTAGTTTCGTCGTGAATAGGTTAGGCGTGCACTATCACGCAGGTAGCGACTAATAGGTTAACAGAGTACTTGTAGAGAACACATGTGGGTTTTTTAGGTTAGAGAAATTACTACACAGCCCCATTAAAATGGTTACTGATTCCAGTCAATGCAGCACTCGGCATAATAGAACAGAGAGAGAGAGAAAAGATTACTATAGTAATAGTTAAATGTGGGAGCGTGCATTGAAAGATCCCAGAACTGCTCTAATTTTTCTATAGTCACAATGCTCACTTACTACCAGGGACGGAAAGTTGGATCAAACCAGATGTCAATAGTAATGAGATCCTAAACTCAGACTGGAACGTATACCGCAAAGGTAGGCTGAACACTTAAGTAGGAGGCGTGATTATGTAAAGTGTAACTGTAAACTCCGTTCGGCAGGACTCAGGGGGCCTACTGGTTACTGACCGGCCGCCGTGTCATCCTCTTCCCGAAGGTATCAACGGATACGGTATGGAGAAGGGACGGGGTTAGCGCCCGGCGTTATGTCAGTCTTCGTGACCTGAGCCGCTACTTCTCAATCAAGTAGCTCCTCAGTTGGACTCACAAGGACTGAGTGCACCCCAATTGCCAACAGCATTCGACAGACCCGGACGGTAACCCATTCAAGAGCTAGCAAGCCCGACATTGCTTAACTTCGGTTATCTAACAGAAACCGGTGCATCCACTGTGGCACGGCCGTTGGCGAGGCGTGTTTATAGCTATAAAATAGCGAGAAAAGTAGCTGAAACTTGGTCTTTGGAAGTTTTTACAGATCACCTGGTTCAGAAGCAATAGTAACAGATCATCAAGGGAAAGTTTAGAAAATACTTCTCATAGGTTTCCTAGTCATGTTATATTTTTAGGTATAAGTTTTAACTTACCGGATATAGACAAACGTGTTTGCTGTTCAAAAAAGGTCTTCAGCCCTCATACTCAAAATGTTTGTAGAGATTATGGTACTTAACTACGGGGTCATGTCCCTAAACTTAGAAACTACTTATGCACTAGCTTATACTAAAGACGGCACAAACATCCATGCCCGATGGGGGATTCGAACCCCCGGCCGCAGCGGCCGTGCAGACCGTGACTGGCACGCCGCAAACCGCTCGGCCACTGCGGCCGGCCGCCTAGCACTCTTACGGATTTATAGACAGTCTTGCATGGTGAATGGTGTCAGTTCCCTCCATCACTACTTCAGACATTTGTCCATTCCACGTCGTTTTGCAACACTCCTGCGTGCTCTCGGAGGCCCTAAATGATGTCAGGCAGATGTACCAGATTGTCTTTCCAGTGTATTTGTGCAAAGAAATGTAGACGTTTGGAAATGCTTGTTTCTCACTTTCTCTATTTTCTTTTTCAGTTCTCAGCAGTGTATGTAATTTCCCATACGACATTTATCACGAAATTTCACTTTCATTGATCATAGATTGAAGGCTTTCAAGGTCGGTATTATCGCCACGTAAGACTTCCGAGCTGAGATGCTGTGCTCCATATGTAAAACATTCCGCTGACATTTCGTCTTCGACTACGGAAGACATCGTCCACGACAGTTCGCCGCTTTACCTCGCATGTTGTCTTCTTCGGCTGAAGACGAAACTTCAGGGGAAAGGTTTATGTATGGAGCACGGCATCTCAGCTCGGAGTCGTGTTGTCTCTTTCTCATTGCTTGAGCCTACATTCTGTTACTGTGTAACATTTTTTCATACTAATGATAATCCCTCTCAACTTATTCACCATTCAGATGCCAAACTGGACAACAAACACCTGTCATTACGCACATAGCTGACATGTAAAGGAGAACGACGTCTCCTGCCAAGTGCAGAAATAATACGTCACACTGGATGAAGTACAGGTCCAACTGGCAGCAGTAGCCGATTGAAACAATAAGGTCTCTCGTATAAAAGGAGCTTTAAGTTGGCAGCAGACGGTCAGTAGTAACTACGGAATTGTACAACAATGAAAAAATCTTAGAAATGCAATCATAAGGACGTCAGCTGCCTTCTAGTCTTTCGAGCCGGCTTTTCGTTTGTGGGGAGAAAGAGAGGAAAGGTATATGGATGAAGGAAGAGTGTATAAAAAAGGGGAACGTGGACAGACGAAATTGTACTAAGGAAATTTATGATATGTGGTCCAAATTACTAGCGGTACTTAGGACGACGGATGTCGCTAATTCAATTTACCTTTGGAAATATCTGCATTTATTACTTGGGTACATTTAAGTAACTAAGTATGTAAATACCTATAACTAAGGATAAAGGACATTCATTTACGACACGATACCCATTTAACCAGGGCCCTTTTGGGGTGCATTATTTAGTCACAGATAATTGTTTTTAAGAGCATAACTTCATGAGTGCAATACAACTACAGTCATTATGGAAAAGTACACAGCTTTGTATACATATTTAATGCCGAAATAGTGGTTTATTTGAATCTGAAGGATTTTCTTGCCCTTGAAAAAAGTTCACGAGAACAAAAGCATCGATGTGTTGGTTCCAGTAGCTAGTCTGCTTTTCGTTGCACTTCCAAGAAAATCTAATTTCTTCAGTACTTGTGTCTGTTTGCCGGTATATTTCCCTGAATATCGATAACAACTGGTAGTACTGCTCGGTTTTGTTCTGACAGTTACAGCACACCAATCACTATAGACCTCATAGGCCAGTACACAAAAAAAGGGACGGATCTAAAATCAAAAAGTGTGATGTTCTGATTTTGTGATATGTTGTTAGTACCAGTTAGGTTTCTGTTAACCCAAGTTTACAGCTTACAAAAACTGTGTTTTCTAATAATACGAGAAATCAACAATTTAAAATCAACCGCAACGCTGTAAGTTTGATATTTTTCGATACTTCAAACACTGGCCATTTTTTGCGAAAAATGAAAATTGCTTCGAGCAGAATATCTTTAAAGCTCTCATTCTGAAACAGAATTCAAGAATTTTATCTCATTTATGCACAAATGAAGTCTCCAGGCTCAGTTTTTCTCTTGAAATTGTATAAAAACAAAATGTTACGAAATTGATTTTTTTGATAAATGAGCCTAAATAGCTCTAATAACAATTCAAACAAAGAAAAATGCATAACATTGAATTTGAAAGGTTCGATTTTACGTACCATAAGAACTGAAAATCTTTGATGGACAAATTTTGTGTAATTGACTCTTACAATCATAAAATATGGTCGTCATTGAACTTCAGTTGCCCATTCCCTCACCCTTTTAACTTTTCAGTCCCCTTTGGTTCTCTTCTGTTTGAGTTTCTCTGTGAGTTCTATAAAATGTCGATTGGTAAAAAAGAGTAGTGTGCCAAGTGATGTGTGGAGGACGGCCGTAAAGAGAGTCAACAGTTTTTCCAGTTTCAGACGTACTTACTGTGCATGATTGGTGCAAGGAGAGATACCCAATTCTTAGGCGAGTGTTCGTCGTGGAAACTTTACAGTTCTTTAAACAACAAGATTATCAGAGGCTCCGAAACATTCATTTCTTCTATGGAGACTCTCCGAGTCACGAAGGATGTGGCTGTGACGTACACAAAGTGCGATCATTGAATGCAAAGCAAACGATTATTTGCGTGTCAAATCGTCGATGTGATGAATGGAGAGAGCAGATTGCAGATCACCTAGTCTGACCTCGATGGTGCTGATCACAAATGTTTATTAAGCTTACACGGCTTAACGGTGGGTCATCAGTCCCTAAATTTACAAACTACTTATGAATTACCTTATACTAAAGACAACACAGACATCCATGCCCAAGGGAGGACTCGAACTCCCGACGGGGATCAAAATAAAATGTTCAAATGTTTGTAGAGCTTGTTGTTGTTGTTGTGGTCTTCAGTCCGCAGACTGGTTTGATGCAGCTCTGCACACTACGCTGTTCTGTGCAAGTCTCTTCATCTGAGAATACGTTCGGCAACCTACATCCTTTTGAATCTGCTTACTATATTCGTCCCTTGGTCTCCCTCTACGATTTTTACCCCACACGCTTCCTTCTAATGCTAAGTTGACAATTTCTTGATGTCTCAGAATGTGTCCAACCAATCTATCCCTTCTCTTAATCAGGATATGCCAGAAACTCCTTTTATGCCCGATTCGGTTAAGCACCTCCTCATTAGTTACATGATCTACCCATCTAATTTTCATCATTCGTCTGTAGCACCACATTTCAAAAGCTTCTATCATCTTCTTATCTGAATTCCTAATCGTCCACGTTTCACTCCCATACAATGCTACACTCCAGACAAATGCTTTCAGAAAGGACTTCCTAACATTTAAATTGATATTGGATGTTAACAAGTTTCGCTTCTTTAGAAACGCTTTTCTTCCCATAGCCATTCTGCATTTTATATCTTCTTTACTTCGGCCATCCGAAGTTATCTTGCTACCCAAATAATAAAATTCATCTACTACTATTATTGTCTCATTATCTAATCTAATTCCTTCAGCATCGCCTGATTTTCTGACATTCCATTCCATTACCTTCGTTTTACTCTTGTTAATGTTCATCTTATATCTTCCTTTCAAGACACTGTCCACCCCATTCAATTGCTCTTCCAGATCTTTTGCGGTCTCTGACAGAATTACTATGTCATCGGCAAACCGCAATGTTTTTTATCTCTTCTCCCTCTACTTTAATGCCCTCTCCAAATTTCTCCTTCCATTCCTTCACTGCCTGTTCAATGTACAGGTTGAACAGCATTGGGGAAAGGCTACAACCCTGTCTTACTCCCTTCCCAACCTCTGCGTCCCTTTCTTGCCCTTCTACTCTAATAACCGCTGTCTGGTTTTAGTATAGGTTGAATATAACTCTTCGCTCCCTATATTTTACCCCTGATACCTTCAGAATTTGGAAGAGTGTATTCCATTGTCAAAAGCTTTCTACAACTCGACAAACGCTAAAAACGTAGGTTTCCCTTTCCTTAGCCTATCTTCTAAGATAAGTCGTAATGTGAGTATTGCCTCTCGTGTTCCTACATTTCTCCTAAATCCAAACTGATCTTCCCCGAGGTTGGATTCCACAAGTTTTTCCATTCGTCTGTAAATAATTCGTGTTAGTATTTTGCACGCATGACTTATTAAACTGATAGTTCTGTAATTTTCACATTTGTCTGCACTTGCTTTCTTTGGAATTGGAATTACGATATTCTTCTTGAAGTCGGAGGGTATCCCCTGTCTCATACATCTTGCCTACCTGGTGACACATTTTTTTTTCATGACTGGCTCTCCTAACGACATCAGCAGTTCAGACGGAATATCATCTACTCCAGGGGCCTTCTTTCGTCTCAAGTCCTAAAACGCTCTGTCAAATTCTTCTCGCAGTATTATATCTCCTATCTCATCTTCCTCCACTTCGTCTTCCATTTCTAGAATACTGCCTTCAAGTTTATTTCCTTTGTATAGAACCTCTATATATTCCTTCCACAGTTCAGCTTTTCCCTCTTTGCTTAGTACTGGTTTCCCATATGAGTTCTTGATATTCATACAGCTGCTTTTCTTGTCTCCAAATATCTCTTCTATTTTCCTGTAGGCGGTATCTATCTTTCCCCTAGTTATGCATTCTTCTACGGTTCTCCATTTGTCCTCTAGCCACTCCTGCTTAGCCAGTCTGCACTTCCTGTCAATCTTATTTTTCAGACGCTTGTACTCCCTTTTTCCTGTCTCACTTGCTGAATTTTTATATTTTCTCCTCTTATCAGTTAAGTTCAGTATATCCTGTGTTACCCAGGGATTTCGATTAGGCCTTGTCCTTCTGTCTATATGGTCCTCGGCAGCCTTCACTACCCTATCTCTCAGAGCTACCCATTCTTCTTCTACTTTATTACTTTCTCCCGTTTCAGCCAATCCTTGCCTAATGCTCCCTCTGAAACTCTAAACTACCTCCGGTTCCTTCAATTTGTCCAGATACCATCTCCTAACCTTTCTACTATTCTGCAGTATCTTAAGCTTTAATTTGCTGTTCATAACCAATAAGTTATGGTCAGAGTCTATATCTGCCCCTGGATATGTCTTGCAGTTTAGAACCTGGTTTCTAAATCTATTCCTTACCATTATAAAGACTATTCTGCGGCGTTGGCCCCCCTACTTAGCTTGCATTTATAGCGAATCTTTAATTCAGCGCAAAGTTCCTAGTGATTGGAAAACAGCGCAGGTGACTCCCGTGTATAAGAAAGGAAAGAGAACTGACCCATACAATTACAGGCCAGTATCGTTGACATCGGTTTCATGTAGAATTTTGGAGCATATTCTCAGTTCGAATATAGTAAATTTCCTTGAAACGGAAAAGCTTCTTTCCACGAATCAGCACGGGTTTAGGAAACATCGTTCATGTGAAACTCAGCTTGCCCTTTTCTCACATGACATCTTGCGAGCCATGGACGAAGGGCAACAGGCGGATTGCGTTTTTCTCGACTTCAAAAAGGCGTTCGACGCGGTGCCACACTGCAGACTGCTAACGAAGATACGAGCTTATGGAATAGGTTCACAGATTTGTGACTGGCTGGAAGACTTCCTAAGTAATAGAACGCAGTACGTTGTTATCGACGGCGAGTGTTCATCAGAGATGAGTGTATCGTCAGGCGTGCCCCAGGGGAGTGTGATAGGACCGCTATTATTTTCTATCTATATAAATGATCTGATGGACAGAGTAAGTTGTAATTTGCGGCTGTTTGCTGATGATGCTGTGGTGTATAGGAGGGTGTCGTCTGTAACTGACTGTAATAACATACAGGTTGACTTAGACAAAATTCTAGTTGGTGCGAAGAATGGCAGCTAGCTCTAAATGTAGAAAAATGTAAGGTGATGCGCATGAGTAGAAAAAACAATCCTATAATGTTCGAATACAGCATTAGTAGTGAGCTTCTTGATGCTGTCGCGTCGTTCAAATATCTAGGCGTAACATTGCAGAGCGATATGAAATGGAACGAGCATGTAAAGACAGTTGTGAGTAAGGCAGACAGCTGACTTCGGTTTATTGGGAGAATTTTGGGAAGATGTACTTCACCTGTAAAGGAGACCGCGTATAAAACGCTTGTACGACCACGTCTTGAGTATTGCTCAAGTATTTGGGACCCGCAGCAGATCGGTTTGAAGGAAGGCAGCTAGATTTGTTACCGGTAGGTTCGACCAATGCACGAGTGTCACGGAAATGCTCCGGCAACTCAATTGGGGATCGCTGGAAGAAAGACTACGTTCTTTTCGTGAATTTCTGTTAAGTAAATTTAGAGGGCCGGAATTTGAAGTTGAGTGTAGACAATCTTGATGCCGCCTACTTACATTTCGCGTAAAGATCACAAAGACAAGATAAGAGAAATTAGGGCTCGTACGGAGGCATATAGGCATTATTTTTTTCCTCATTCAATTTGGGAGTGGAATAGGAAAAGAAATGCCTAGTAGTGGTACAGTGTACCCTCCGCCACGCACCTTACGGTGAATTGCGGAGTATGTATGTAGATGTAGAATCTGGTACCTTCCAGTGTCTCCTGGTCTCTTCCACGTATATAGCTTTCTTTCATGATGATTAAACCAAGTGTTGGTAATAATTAAATTGTGCTCTGCGCAAAATTCTACCAAGCGATCTCCTCTTTCAGTCCTTTTTCCCAGTCCATACTCACCTACTACATTGCCTTCTCTTCCCTTTCCTACTACCGAGTTCCAGTCCCCCGTCACAATCAAGTTTTCGTTTCCCTTAACGTTCTGAATGATTTCTTTTATCTCCTCATACATTTTTTCGATATCCTCATCATCGGCCGTGCTAGTTGGCATATAAACTTGCACTACTGTGGTCGGTGTTGGCTTCATGTCTATTTTTACTACGATAATGCGTTCACTATGCTGTTTATAGTAACTTACCCGCATTCCTATTTTCTTATTCATTATCAGACCTACTCCTGCGTTACCACCAACTGATTTTGTATTGATGACCCTGAACTCACCTGACCAGAAATTCTGTTCATCCTGCCACCGAACTTCACTAATCCCTACCATATCTAGCTTTAACCTATCCATTTCTCTTTTTAAATTTTCTAGCTTACCTACGCGATTAAGGGTTAGAACATTCCACGCTCCGACCCATAGAATGCCTGATTTTTTTTTTTCTTTTTTTTTATGACGACTTCCTCCTGAGTAGTCCCCGCCCGGAGATCCGAATGGGGGACTATTTTACTTCTGGAATATTTTACCCAAGAAGACGCCATCGTCATATGTTCATACAGTAGAGCTGCAAGTCCTCGGGAGAAGTAAAGACTGTAATTTCCTCTTGCTTTCAGCCGCAGTAACTGCATGGCAAAGCCATGTTAGCTGATGTTACAAGGCCAGCTCAGTCAATCATCTAGACTGTTGCCCCTGTAACTACTGAAAAGGCTGCTGCCCCTCTTCAGGAACCACACATTTGTCTGGCCTCTCCACAGATACCCCTTCATTGTGGTTGCCCCTATGGTACGGCTATCTGCATCGTTGAGGCACGCAAGCCACCCCACCTCGGCAATGTGGTTCATGGGGAAGAGCTCATGGGACTTAACTACGGGGTCATCAGTCCCTAAACTTACAAACTACTTATGAACTAGCTACTACTAAGGACGGCACAAATATCCATGCCCGAGGGGGGATGCGAACCCCAGACCATAGTGGCCGTGCAGACTGTCGCGTCGCAGTACGCTTGGCCACCGCGGCAGGCCGACGGGGAATGGCTTCGTGTATCGGAGTATAGCGCCTCAATGCGCTCGGCCACTCCACCGCGGGTGCTGATAAAAGTTGCACTTACCTTGCTTTATTCGGTCTTTTAATTCCCGCAAGTTTAATAATTGGTGTTCAGGCTGTTTTCTTCAAAACATCAGGCTTCTGATATTTTGTTTTCGTTCAATTTCAAGGGAACTACTGCGCCTGCAGATGTCATGTTTCCTTAAATTAAGGCCAATAAAATGAACTACATCTTGAATTATCATAACATTAACCGCACTATGGGCGGTTTTAATGATATTCATCCCGAAGGAAGAGCAAAAATTATAATTTTCTTTTTTCAAAAAGTCCAATATTTGATGTTTCATACTTCGAAAACTTCTGGCGGTAAAGAGTTGCGGTTGGACTTACTGTCGCATGTTTAATGTAACTTGAAAATGACACTAACATTGAAAGGCGAGTACTTTAGGTAACACACAAGAAAAGCCCTAAGATTTCCCAACTTTTCATGTATTTCTCAGGAAGTTCAAATTTATCGAAGCTGCAAACATGGATTGACTCTATCCTAAGAGGTTCTAACAAATATAAAAAATTCAAAACTACATCACTCTTTGCAATTTTAATGTCTAATTTGACTGTCGTGTCCTATAATTCTAAACTGAACTTACTCCACGGATTTCGAAGCCTTTTCGACAACTCTCTTTACACGGTACAACAAATTTGAGTTACGTTGGTGGAACAGAAAATACACAGCAGAACCAATATACGCAGTGAAAAATCTAATGACAGTAAGTCCGTCAATATTCTGCTGTACAATATATTGGGCAACCTTCAGTCTTACCCAAGGTCCGTAAAAATAAATAAGGTTGAGCAGTAAACGTTCTGTGTTGTTATTGGCTTGACACTGCGTCACAGAGGAACAGCGGTTGCCTTGGGAACGGCGCTACAGTATGTGGGCCGCGTTTTTGAGTGGCGTATTTGAGCTACGTTTCAGTTTCCACTGAAATAATGACAAGTAGATTTGATGTTCTGCTATTGCTAGAATGTTATTGGTGAATTCTGTAATTTGTCCACCCTTCAGACAGACACAGCTGCCTTAGAAATTTCAAGTATGCATCGAATCGAAGCATGGAAAAAATAAAGGCGAAGTTTAGCCTTTACACCCACAAAAGTTTCGAAGAATCAAACGGGTGTACAAAACAAGTGTTTTCGTAAGTAACGCCAAGCTCCCTTAAGAATGAAGTTTTCTTCGTTCCGATTTCTGCTCACTGCAGCCACGACATTACAGCATATTCTAGCCAACGAGATAATGGGCCGTATGAATAAAACTGAGCATATGCTTCAGAGAAGATGCTCAGAGCAAAAGAACGTTCTCTGAGTAAGTTCTCAAATTCGTATGAATAAAAACTTCAAAGCATATGCTCGGAGCAGGTAGTACATTCTCACTACCTCCCCTCCTACTTGAGTAAGTTCTCCGCGTGTCATGTCCGCCACAGATCAGCTGTCCAATCGTGTATTTCTTTAAACTAGCCCAATCAGGCAAATTATTAAGTGTACAAATATGGAGTAGGCATCGACATGTTGAGAAAGAACTGGACTGTGTTTAGATATTAGTTTGTTGTGAAGGAGCATATTATAAAGACTAAATATGCACTTTTTACGAAAATGTTTCTGCTGGCGATACAAAAGTTTCGTCACGCGAGAAACTCGTTTGTTAATGAAATAGGGTTAGCACAATTTGCGAACGATATAATAAGAATGCATCACATATTCATCTGTCACAACGTGGAATGCTGTAGGAATGTTCTAACATGAGATACGCCTTGTTAAATATGACACCCAATGGTTTGCTCATAAGCGTTAGGCCATGCGATTTTGAACAAGAAACACGCTGCTAGGTATGTAATTAATCAGTTATTAATTTTCCTGTCGTGATTACTTACTTCTAACATGACAGAAGTTAAGATTACGAAGTCAGAAAACGCATCATAAGTAGCCAACCGGTTTGGATAGAAACAGTAGCTACTTCAGTAGGCCTACCTGGTATTGCAGCAACATTTATTTTGTGATAGAAACTGTGAAATCCTGGAATACACTTTATTTGGAACTAACAGCATAAGATCTTACTAATAGATCCTATTTTAAAACAATATTA
The DNA here is from genome assembly GCA_026315105.1 of Locusta migratoria. Taxonomy (NCBI): domain Eukaryota; kingdom Metazoa; phylum Arthropoda; class Insecta; order Orthoptera; family Acrididae; genus Locusta; species Locusta migratoria. Next base: position 363,696,046 of record CM048749.1, read on the forward strand.
TTTTGCTATGTGACTGTTTACAACTGTAAATATACACGCCAAACAAATGAGTAAACACGCAGCTGAATCCATTTGTGTTTCATTTTTATGTCGGTAATGAAAACACCTCTTACATCACTCTCGTCACTGTATAAAATGCTGGAAGTGTAACACGATTTTTCCGAAGGAAGATACTCGTCAACAAAATGGGCCGTATGAATAAAATGGAGTATCTACTTTATACTCTGGATTCCAGAGAACATACTCAGAATCGCATGAATAAAGTGAGTCGGAGAATATACTTCAGCCGAGTATGTTCTCAGCGTGAGTAACGGGGTGGGAGAAGTTACTCAAAACAGAGAACATTCTCCAATTTCATATGAATAAAACTGCAGAAGTTTCTCACGACGGGAGAACATTCTCAGATTTCTGGAGTGAGCTCTATGGCATACTCCGTGCTGAGTAACTTCTATTAAGGTTACGTTTTGCTGAGGTTTATAATAAAAATTACAACAATTTTGTTACTTAGAAGGCAAATATTATATGTAGCCTTTAAGAAATACGAGGCAATCTATAAAGTTAATACAAATAAAAACATTTTGTTGACGAGTATCTTCCTTCGGAAAAATCGTGTGACACTTCCAGCATTTTATACAGTGACGAGAGTGATGTAAGAGGTGTTTTCATTACCGACATAAAAATGAAACACAAATGGATTCAGCTGCGTGTTTACTCATTTGTTTTGCGTGTATATTTACAGTAGTAAACAGTCCCATAGCAAAATAATATTGTTTTAAAATAGGATCTATTAGTAAGACCTTATGATGTTAGTTCCAAATAAAGTGTATCCCAGGATTTCACAGTTTCTATCACAAAATAAATGTTGCTGCAATACCAGGTAGGCCTACTGAGGTAGCTACTGTTTCTATCCAAACCGGTTGGCTATTTATGATGCGTTTTCTGACTTCGTAATCTTAACTTCTGTCATGTTAGAAGTAAGTAAACACGACAGGAAAATTAATAACTGATTAATTACATACCTAGCAGCGTGTTTCTTGTTCAAAATCGCATGGCCTAACGCTTATGAGCAAACCATTGGGTGTCATATTTAACAAGGCGTATCTCATGTTAGAACACTCCTACAGCATTCCACGTTGTGACAGATGAATATGTGATGCATTCTTATTATATCGTTCGCAAATTGTACTAACCCTACTTCATTAACAAACGAGTTTCTCGCGTGACGAAACTTTTGTATCGCCAGCAGAAACATTTTCGTAAAAAGTGCATATTTAGTCTTTATAAATATGCTCCTTCACAACAAACTAATATCTAAACACAGTCCAGTTCTTTCTCAACACGTCGATGCCTTCTCCATATTTGTACACTTAATAATTTGCCTAATTGGGCTAGTTTAAAGAAATACACGATTGGACAGCTGATCTGTGGCAGACATGACACGCGGAGAACTTACTCAAGTAGGAGGGGAGGTAGTGAGAATAAACTACCTGCTCAGAGCATATGCTTTGAAGTTTTTATTCATACGAATTTGAGAACTTACTCAGAGAACGTTCTTTTGCTCTGAGCATCTTCTCTGAAGCATATGCTCAGTTTTATTCATACGGCCCAATGTTTTTATTTGTATTAACTTTATAGATTTCCTCGTATTTCTTAAAGGCTACATATAAAGGAACTTGCTTTTGCCTTCTAAGTAACAAAATTGTTGTAATTTTTATTATAAACCTCAGTAAAACGTAACCTTAATAGAAGTTACTCAGCACGGAGTATGCCATAGAGCTCACTCCAGAAATCTGAGAATGTTCTCCCGTCTTGAGAAACTTCTGCAGTTTTATTCATATGGAATTGGAGAATGTTCTCCGTTGTGAGTAACTTCTCCCACCCCGTTACTCACGCTGAGAACATACTCGGCTGAAGTATATTCTCCGACTCACTTTATTCATGCGAATCTGAGTATGTTCTCTGGAATCCAGAGTATAAAGTAGATACTCCATTTTATTCATACGGCCCAATGATATCATTCAAAAGTGCCGCTGTCATTTGAACATCAAAATTAACGTATATAGGTTGCTTCCACGTTGAAAGCAATCCTCTGACCATAACAACGCAGACTTTGCTGTTAGGTTAAAGTATCCTATCATTCTGATTATAACAAATTCTGTTGTCAATGTTCATCTCATCAAATGACAAAACACAAATTCGTTCCCTCTCAGTTAGTGTTCCGTCTTTTAAAATTCAGGGAGGCAACAGAAACTGCGGTTTATCCAAGAACGCAAGGTTGACACTGCAGGTACGGATATCCGAGTTTTTGTCTGAAAAAATTATAACTTTCCTGCGAAACGGCAGGTAAAGTGATCGACTTGCAGATGTCCTCTTTTCCCCATCGAACCCTTTTTTTCTTGATCAGTGTAAAAGACTTCTGACCTGATTGGGTGAAAGATTTCGCCTACTAACCTATTAATTTCGCGAGATACAAGCTCATTTCTTTTACTTTCTTCTTCGTGCAAACATCATTTTGTTGATGCTAACTGGATTCGAAAATCTTTGTTACTAGCTCGCAATTTCATGCACATGTTCTTGAGATGAGAATGTCTCCTCTGTAATGCTACCGAGTTCTGAAAAGCGACTTTGAATCATTACTGACAACTTCGTCCGTGTAAGTACACTTATCAACATTCTTTTTTCGAGGTGAAAGCGTCTTTAAAGTTTCTATGCTTCTTCTCCATATTTCACGTTTATTGAAACGCTCTTTTCTCTCTGTTGTACTCGATGTGCTCTCGCTGGCGGTACTTTCACAAGGCACAGGCAAATTACAGGATGGAAATATATCACTCTTGAGTACCCGTTTTGGCGGTAAATTTAGCAGTTTCTCGCGCAAACCGCTAATGTAATCTGTATCTTGGACATACCAAGAGCATATCCTAGGTTTTACACATTTCAGGCCAATTCACACTGTCCGTGCCGGCCGCAGTGGCCGAGGGGACTGAGGCGCTCAAGTCACGGTCTGCATGGCCACTATGGTTGGGGGTTCGAATCCCCCCTCGGGGATGGATATTTGTGCCGTCCTCAGTATTAGTTAGTTCATAATTAGTTTATAAGTTTAGGGACTGATAACCCTGTAGTTAAGTCCCATAAGCTATACAAACATTTGAACACTGACACGGCACCGTCACGTCAAGTTGGATTCACACTGTCCGTCAGTATCCGTCACGTCAATTCGCCCATCTCAATATGCGATGTTGAAAGTGAGGTTATGAGTGGCGATCTGTTATGTAGAAAGTCATTGTTCAATACTAGAATTGAGGGAACAACAACACTTAATGTTATTGAGGACCAAAGAAAGCTTTACACTGTATGTTTTCGATCGACTTACTGGGAACTGAAACAGCATTTCAAAACATCGACATCTCTTTTCAAGCGAAGAAATAAACATATGAAAACATCAAACAATCCTTCTAAGAGCATAAGTAGAGCCTGTTTACTTTATCCATTTCGATTTGCCTGCTGACATTGTTAATACCGTCGTAAACAACTGAAGTTTTGTCTTTCATTAGAACTGACTTTTTCATTTAAAATGTTATTTTATGAAAAATGCGTAATCAAATTACAACCTTATTCATATAAACAGTTTGCTTCAGTTTTTTCTGTTACAATGTTACGTAACACAAACCATTTTTTGGTTTCAGATATCCGACCTCGATTTTAGGGGGACACTCAATTGAGAAAAATATTTAAGTCGTCATGAAACATTTGAGATTTACTCCTAAAACGAAGTATAACAAAAAAATAAAGATGAATAAGACACATTTGCATATAAACAGTGCAACCGTCGACTGCAACATGTAATTCGCGTGACGAAAATAGGTTAACTTCCGATGTTAGCAGACGACCGTTCCGTCAAAACATTCTTCTCGAGAAAGCTTGAAGTGACGTGATGTGACCAGTGGCGTAGCTATGTCACTAAGGGCCCCGGGGCAGAAATGACATTGGGGCCCTCTTTAAAACTAGACAGGTACAAAATTACTTCATCAGCGGGTCCTTACCGTCCACTGTTCGACATAATAAGGCAATCCTAAATACTACTAAGGAAATTGTGTGTCATGCAGAAGGTAATATTTAATCGTAGTCTCCAATATAATTATAACTGTGAAACTTTATTATGCTTTCACGCAAAAATTAGTGAGTGGATTTGGATAAAATTTTGCAGAGGGATAGAGTTGGACCTGGGTAGGACATACAGATAAAACGACCCCATAGTTTCCTAAGCTGCTCCATACAAGGTGAATGAAGTCCCAAGCAGAACCTAGTAAAAAAATAAACAATGAAGAAATATTACTTAACCACGGAAACATAATAATAATAATTTCGTGTTCCTCATTGGTCTGGTGTAAGTCTTTCAATTGGACGCCACTTTTGGCCCTAGCCAATCCCAGTTATCCAACCGGGAAAAGGGAATCTACAGCTTAACGTGGAAGCCGAACCACGTGTCGTTTCTGGCGACTCCTCACATCGTTGGGAGGTGAAGGATGTGTTAAAGAGCAGGCTGAAAAATGTCAAGGTTCAACCGGGTTCCGAACCCGCGACCCTTCGCTTTCCAGTCACCCTTCATTTTTATGCTTCTAAATTAGTGCTACAATGCGGCTTTTGTTATTAATAAAGACTTCCAATGCATACGAATGAGATACACCTGTCTGGAAAGAAGAAAGTGGCGAGGATTGTGTACTGTCCTCAGTTATTGCTACTCCCAAACAAAGTAGAAATTTCTGTTACACACTTGTGATATTTCGTGGTGTCATTAACAAGCAATATTTCAGTTTTTCTTAATTTATTTGAAGTTGTGCAGACCTACTCTAGTTAACCTCCATGCTTTAAATAATGATAAACTACAACAGTTGGGGAAAATTATTGCTTATCACAACGAATTTCCAGAATTTATTCGCATTTGTTTACATAAGTACTTTTTCGACGTTTCAATGTGTGATTTCCTGACACACTTGCATTGCTGTTGTCTCTTTTAGGTTAGCTACTTAAGTTCGGGTAAACTCGGACAGAATAAATATTGAGGTGTGTGTATTTTATCCTAATGTTACAAACCATAACTTTTCCGTCTGCTTAAAGATATTGTGCCTCTTCCATTACTCAGAAAATGCAACATAATAATCGTGACTTAGGCGTACTGTAGCCTACCAGAGTACAAAAACCAGTGTTAGTGACTATTTTTGTGTTGTGAGACCCAGTTTAATGGAGCAGACATAACACCTGCAAGTATAGACAGACGTAGTATTTAGTATGTTAAAAAGTTGCCAAGATTTTATTATGTAGGCCTAAGAGACGATTTCCCGCATTACAGTAATGTCAAAAAGATAACATCTGTGCAAGAGTTGCAAAAGATCACCAATGGAAAACGTATCGATGTATTTATGTAAACAAATGCACTAACAGCGAGAAAAATTCTCGAAATGCGTTGTGCTGAGCATAAAAATACATAATGGATGCAGTTTTTCAGTATTTAAATTCATGATGAACACAGTTATAGGCCATCCAGAAACATTCGATTATGGTGAACGAAATGAAGTTACGGTGCATTGAACTTCAATGACCGTCATTCAATATATTTGTGGAAGACAAGTGTAAATTAAGAATAATTTTGAACACAAAAACCACTGAAAAGCGAAAGCACACGTAGGCCTGCACCATATTTGCAGGTCACTTCATAGAACAGACTCATCACCTTGTTGAAGAACGGAAGAACCAGCAAGAATAATTTGTGGACAGCTAATACTGATTATCACAGCGCAAAACAACATAACAGAGCCACTACAAAACATTAAGATACGCCACAATCCCGGATTGAACACATTTTTTAGTTTATAATTTACGCCTAAAATTTCTGATAAAGGATTTAACTAACTTGGAGTTTCCAATAAACTGTAATATCAGACCATATTCTCCGAATTTTATTCAGATTGTGATATTTATCGTCTTCTGGGTGCCACAATCTCTTTCTTTCTTTCACTAAGCATATCACTGTCCATATCTAGCATATGAGAACGTCGGTCGATTTGACCCAAGAAAACAAACTGATTTGAATTACACCGACTGTCGTCCGAAATCTCTATGTTCGGGCGATGAGATTGGCTACACTGTGACTGTGTCCATAGTTGAGTACTGATTTGAAAAGATCGGCCGTTTTCCGCCGATGTCTGTCGTCGGTAAAACCCACCGATATCGGAGCCACTATGACCACAGCCTTAGCTCACTGCTCTCCGTATCGATCAACGTAATTTCGTTGATGGCCCAGTCAAAGAAGGAAAATAGGGGAAATATTCGTTAGGGTGGTTTCAGCAAAAAGTAAGTTGCCATGCCCCTACCAGGCTTCATAAAGCATACGTCAGTGTCCGGCCAGGAAAAAGTAATTGGCCTAAGTAAACTAACTAAATCGGTTATTATCGTGACATTGGCATAGAGGGCAGCGTCTTGAATGCTCAAGTCACTATAGTGACAAGTAACCATATTTTCTCTTCGTCTTGCACGAATTTCAGAGTGCAGTTGCTTACAGCACTTCATTGGGATCTAGGAGCACTCCCTTGGGGAAATTCACTACACAGTTGAGTTACCATAATAACACCATTCTGTAGTAATAAATTGTAGATTTCTTCATATTCAGCGCCATTGACAGTTATTTCCCAAAGATTGGCAGCCATGGCAACTCTGACTTCAACCGACAGCACGCTAACGGTGGCAGGGTCCATGCCGTAGCGGACAAGCAATCGACCTTGTTATGTTTATGTTTTGAGGTGGGAATAATTTTTTTATTTCGCTTCGTACGTTTGAGGTTTGGTGGTCAGAGTTCAAAAAAGTGGAGAATCCTTCATTCAACTAAAATATTACATACAATAGGATGTCGATTATCCGAAGTAACTGGAGGACATAGATGTTCGGAAAACCGATTATTCGGATAATCGAACTGTACACTTCTAAATATATTATTTATACAGTATTCGGAGGCGCAGAATCCTTCACGAGTGGTGTCGTGTGAAGGCCGCATTAGAAGCAGAGTTCCGCCACCCGGTGGCCCAGTGCGGCTACTGTGGGAAACTTGGTTTGAGGGGAACAGGAGCTGATGGTAGGATGGGAGAGTAAAAAAGTAAAAAAAAAAAAAATTCTCGCTCTACTGTAACTTTTTTCGAACGTCGCTCACGGAGGCCGAGGGGCCGCCTAGCCCTATGGTAGCTACGTCACGTCACGTGACGTGACGGTCCGGTGACGGACAGTGTGAATGTCGCCATTAGAAATACATTGTGGAATGTTCTGACGGACGGTGACGTGACGTGACGTGACGGACAATGTGAATTGGCCTTGACAGTGTCTTTCCTGTAGCATTTGGCGAGTCAAATCTTTTGCAGACTGACGTTGCATGGAAAAGAGTGAAGCACTAATGTCAGTCCCTTTTGTATTACGATTGTGATAATTAACAGCCCGCAACAGCCAACCTGACATTGCTGACGCATATTGCAAACACTTCCACTGGCAAATCAATCACTAAACAACAGTGACTAAGCGAAATCGATAGATCTCACGAAACAAAGTCTCGAACAGACAGCTCTGTGCGCGCAGAAGTGTTCCTTCGTGACGTCATGCGCAGTACGGCTGAAATGCGTTAGTTTCTGCGCAGGAGTTACTGTGCCCCCGTGGTCTTAAGGCTAGTCTACACGACGACACTAGGTTGCGACACTCCTTTCATGAAAAGTTGCGCGCAACTGGTTTCGTGTTATGTCTTTAGACACGGCGCCAATACTATACACTTCAGTTTCGTTGTTTTGCGAGTGCCGTAGTCGGCGTAGGATGAAAGTTTCGGTAGCCGTAAGAGTTGTGGCGGAGCTAAAGCTTCTCTGTGTGAAGTCGCTGCATAAGACTAAACATAAAAAGAATAATGAAAGTGTTTGGGTTTGTGACTGGATTAAAAAAAGACCTCAGTTCGGTTGCTTAGCGATTTTAATGAACTCAGAATGTCACCGGAGCAGTTTACGTTCCTTTTAAACAGAGTTAGTAATGCAATAACCAAACAAGATACTGTTACGCGTGAAACATTGTTACCAGAACTGAAATTACAACTTGCATTACTTTTCTTGTCAAACAGATATTCGTCTCTACAGTGCCTGTACCGTGTTCCCAAATCCACAATTGTCATAGTTCGTTTGTATAGGTATTTGGAATTGAATGTACTTTAGTCTGCAATTCACTAATCGTCAACCCATCAATATTTAATTCACGAATAATTGCTTCAAGAGCACTAACACGCCCTGCTTACTCCTGAGATTTTCATCGTTAAAATGACACAAACACCTATGCATCGTATATATGTTCAAAAACCTAATTATTTCTTCCTTTCCCTCCTTTATGTTGTGTTTTTGTTCTATATTGGTTATCACCTAACCTAAAAACACGCGCAATCAGTTCCGCCAAAGTTGGAAGGTGCCGAAACTGTTTAGTTTCGCCAACGAGTTGCGCGAACTCCTGCCGCGCATGCGCACTGGCAGCACCCCCTATAGTAGAAAGCCTGCGCACGACGTCACAACATGGCGGCGGTGAGTGGCTTAAGAGTCCTCTGAAAGATTGTAAACAATAGCAGTGCACGCTGTTTATAGTGCATTCTTTCGTTCAGGAGTGTATTTTTACGCAAATTGGTGTTATGTACGGTGTGATCGCTACGCTGGACGATTTGTGAGTGTGAGAACAACGTGTGATCTCTTTTTTACTGACAAAATGCCGTTTCGCTGTTCTGTGCCGAAATGTAGAGGAAATTACGGCTGTGGTCCCAAAGTTATCGTCTTTAAACGTCCGGAGAAGAAGAAATGGATATCAAGAATTCCCAGGATAACTTGGCTCCTTCTTCAAGTTAATGAGTATGTTTTCGTGTTTGTTTAACCTTATAAAAGAGTTTTAAGTCATGTTTGTTTACCGTTGGATATTGCGGTTCATTTTATTTACGTGACCACCCATATCAGCCCATTCTTCTCCGGGCATTTAAAGAGTGTAACTTTTGGGCCACAGTCATAATTTCCCCTACATTTCGGCACAGAACAGCGAAACGGCATTTTGTCAGTAAAAAAGAGATCACACGTTTTTCTCACACACACAAATCATCCAGCGTAGCGATCACACCGTACACAACACCAATTTATGTAATAAATACACTCCTGAACTAAAGAATGCACTATAAACAGCGTGCAGTGCTATTGTTTACAATGTTTCAGAGGACTCTAAGCCTCTCACCGCCGCCATGTTGTGACGTCGTGCGCAGGCTTTCTTCTACAGGGGGTGCTGGCTCTGGCCAGTAGCGTAGTTTCATGAAACAGTGTCGTGTAAAATAGCCTTTACCCTAGCGCGGTTAACGATATCGTACAACACTAAATATTACACACATATAGTCTATGTCCCGCATTAGTCCTTAGGATATGTCAGGAGCTGTCACAGTTTCCAGGGTCGTATCCGGAATCACTTCTGCGTGTGAGGAAAGGCACTTCAACGACCCGGAATGCCCGGAGGGCAGTTCGTCGGAAGACGGCCCACTTGTTAGCCCGGACGCTGGGGCAGACAACTGTACGGCTGCACCTGGCGCCTGCAACGTAGCCTCTCGCACGCATCCGTGCCGTCGCCGCCGCGGCCTCGCGGCTGCACTGTTGCCAACTGCTCCGCGACGGAAGTCCGCCGCGGCTGCGGCTGGCAGCCTGCGCCGCTCCGCCGGGGGACTCGCTCGCTCGCGGCCTAGCGCCAGGACGGGCTGCCAACTGCGTCGCGCCAAACGGCCCGACGAGAAACACAGCATGCGCGCGCAGTCGGTGCGGATTCCTCATTCGCGTCTCTGGCGACGGACAGACGTGTTGGACGCCTGCGAGCTGGCTGCGCGGTCCGGCGCACTAAATCCAGATTTACCTCGCACCGCCATACTCTGCATGCCAGTGCGCAGTGCCAGCCAAATTGCTCCACGTCTTCTACTCTGCGATTCACACTCGATAGTCTGGCAGAGGATTCGACGGAACACTTTCTGGTTATTTCTCGGCTGTTCCATCTCCAATAGTTTTCTGTGCCATCTCTCTCTCATTTTTTATTACTGTGTGCGTGGGCGGCGACAACGTATTTGAGAATTCGGAGGGGAGAATTGGTGACTGAGATCTCTTAAAGATTTCACAGCATCAAAAAAAGCCTTTCTCTCTATGGTTACAACTAGTTTTGTCACTCACAGTCTCTCCCGATTCCGTCATAATACAAACGATCGGTTGCGTAGGTAATTTATTGTTCAGTTGTCTTCCGTGTGAGTGGGGGGCGGGGGGGGGGGGGGGCGAAGCTTTAGTTATCGAGAAGTTCGTTCAGATCAGTATCCAAAATATCTGTACCTCAACTCTCAACTGTTACATCGTTTAAAACTGAAAAGCGGGTTGCATAGTGAGTACAAAAAATTAATCATTTTTTTAATTCTATGTGCGCCTCGGTTGCACAGTGGTAGAGTGCCAGACTACAAATCCAAAGGTCGCGGGTTCGATCCCCGCCAGGTCCTAGGATTTTTATCTGTCACTTTCCACTTCTTTCACCTCTGGCAATATCGCCCATATGAAAAATACCGAGTAGTACCGTGGTTCGGAACCCACGTTAAACTGTAGGTCCTCCTATAACTGGCTGGGTAAGTCAGTTCGAAGGTCGGAGGAAGGCAACGGCATACCACCTCCAAACAGGACCATGCCTAGTGAAGCACTGTGGTGTTCAAACCAATCTTCGGATTGTTGATTGCTTTACCTTTATGCCTATGGCTCTGCCCTCCCCTCCACCTGTTCCACTGTCATCCACGCCCATGGATATTCGATTCACCTCCTTTCAACATGTTAGATATATTCCGCCAACGCTACCTGGCAAAAAAACCATACCTTCTGTAGTGACGTAGAAAAGAACATACAAGCGTTGTTTCTTTAGTACAGTGTTCTTCAACCTGCGGGTCGCCACCCCCGAGAGTCGGGTCGAAAAGTCTTGCTCATGGGGTCGCCGTGACAGGAAAGAATAAAACAACCGTTGAAGTGGATAGTTCAGTACTAAGGGATTCCGTAGTACAAAAACATAGGCCTAAAGAAAGTGAAATTTCCACTAGCTGTAAACCCGGCGTTGCCCGGGTGTTGATTTATCCTACGCTCTTGTAGCCCACATTCCCTTCCCCCATCTCTCAGCATCCACCTCTTTCTCTCCCATCTCTCTGTTCGTTTCCAACTTTCCCTCTTTCGGCAAAGTTTTCTGCAAGGTACTCTCTGTCATGTACCACACAAACATTTATGTACACAGAAATCTTCCTCTTGGTTTAAAGGTCATTTGTGCAAAAAAATTAAAAAGATTGGAGAAAAACTATGCATTTTGTAAAATTCCGTAAGTTACGTACCCTTCACCACGCAACGAATAAATTTTATACAGACAGTGACATTCCTCTTGTTTTTAAGGTAGAGCGTGCAAACTTTCATCAATATCGGAACAAACTATAGATTTCTATGCAATAGAAACGCAGGGAAACATTGAAAAACGCACTTTGTTGTTCTCAAATATTCCACTTTTATCTCATACAACCCTTGTCCTGAGAATAAAAAAGAAAAAAAAAAAAAAAAAAAAAAAAAAAAAAAAAAAAAAAAAAGGTTTATTGTAATCGGTCTAACTGTTCTCAAGTTATGGTGTGATCAAGGTATTTAGGTATCCAATTTTATGTTGCAAAGTACCCTCCCTCATGCACCGTATGAAACTTAAGGTAGGAGGTGATCTTCCTCTTGTTTTGAAAAATCAAGTGTGCAAAATTTCATGAAGATCTTAAAGAAACTGTAGATTTCTTGAGTCTGTAGGAGAAGTATGCTCCGCCATGCACCTATCACAAAATATTTTCTTAGGTGAGTTTTCTACCTATAAACTACAATCCTGCCAAATTTCAGCTTCATAGGTGAAGCAGTTTTCGAGATTTCGTGTTTAGTCAGTGAGCGAGTGTCCCTCCACTTCTATATAGATAGAGATTAAGAAGACAGATTGCTTAGTTTTGGATGCAAGAGAATTAAGGGAGACTTGCAGACAAAAATAAATAGTAACATTCAAGTTTTGGGCATGCAGCCGCATAAAGTTTACTTCTTCTAATATTTCGGCTGCGAAACGTTCAGCCATCTTCAGAGACGAGTCGAAGACTGTCTTCGACTCGTCTCCGAAGACGGCTGAACGTTTCTCAGCCGAAATATTAGAAGAAGTAAACTTTATGCGGCTGCACGCCCGAAACTTCTTTGAACAGTCATTGCGCCGCGAAAACATGAAGATGCACAATAACATTCAAATCTGTAATGCTAACGTTATTTGATACATGGTCATGTCTAATGTGACTGTCTTACGGCATCTACAGCGAATCTGTTGTTAGCAGTGGACTTCTTTTTATTTCATCATTGTGTGAGGCGGGGGGGAGGGTCTGTTACAAAACGCTTCATAAACGTCCGAAATTACATGCAAAGTTTGTTGTAGGTCCCTAACTACTCCCATTTTCCAATAATTGACGCATAAATCTAGGTATTCTCACTTAGTGGCCTCTCATTATTTATGACGTCATATCTCCTGAGCTATGTGTCCCGCTCTTTTGTTTTTGTGTCAGGAACCTGTCGTGGGCGTACGGTGAACGGCTTAGCAAAGTTTTATTGCAATCGAATGAATGGCTTATGAACACATAGAGGATATACAAATATTAATTTATACTACCGATTCTGACAACGATTGGCAACTGCTAATCTTTTTCTATCTCTCTCCTCCTCCCTCCTCCCTCATCTATTTTCCCATCTCTTCCCCTCTATCTCTGCCCATCACCTTCATTCCCTGTGCCTCTCTTATCTCCTCCTCTCTTCTCTTTGCTTCTACATCCCACCCTTTTTTATATCCACTTTTCTATGTCAACGTACTCCTCCCCGTTTCTCTGCCAATCTCCTTCTGCCCCTGTCTCTCTACATCCCGTACCCATTCTATATACCGTTCTCCTAAGAAAAATTACATACATACTTGTCAGCTTCCATGGTGAGTGAGCAAACGGTGTCTAAGCCAACTGGAAGTTAACCTCCCATGCACTATATAGCGGCTTGCAGAGGGTAAAAACTTTTCCATGAAAAAATACATAGTTCTGTCAAGTTTGACGGTGATCCGTAAAACGGATAGATCAAATGGCGTCGATGTATATTGCGAGGGAGCCTCTGCCATGCACCATACGGTGGGTTGCGGTGTGAGAAAACCTCCTCGTTGAAAAAATACATATAAAAATTTGATACTGATCAGTCAAATCAAATATGTCGATACTATAGTCAGTTATGATAAAAAGTTCTCTATGAGTTTTGCACACTGTTCGAATTTCTCGACTTTCCTTTTTAACCGTCCCAAATATATTTTTTTGGAAACCTTTTCAGGACCATAACTAACAAAACAGAAATACTTACCCGTCTCCACAGTTCGAATCGTGGGCTATAGCGTGATGTTCATTCAAAAACACACTGAAAAAGGCACTTTCAGTTTTTCTGGAACGTTCCAATTTTCCGGAAGATTAAAAAAAAGTTCATACAAACTTTGTGCTGCGACTTACGGAAACAACAAAAGAAGTCAACCAAATGGGTCGAGCCGTTCTCAAGTGATGCTTTGACATACATTCCGGAATTCCTTGTTTGTTTTTATCTTTAGTTCTTATTTATTTATTTATTCTCACGGGAAAGACGGTCTCGTACTCATGCGGCAAGTTGTCATTCATCTATGACACCATTCATCGAACATCTTAGACACACCACGTATATTAGATTATAATTTGAATTAATAGTGTTAAAAACTCTGTGCTTAAATTACATACAGCAACGCAAAACAAACACATCATACAACCTGATAATTCTCATTTTAGTTCTCAAAGTTCAGATGCATTATTTCGATGGAGTGGTTAAAACAAAGTGGACGAAAACAATCTGCACCAATCAATAAAATCACGTCATTTAATTTAAAATCACTTTCCATTATATTTTAAAACAAAATAGTGTCAATATTGTAAACCGCCTTTCACCCATCATATGCAACAAAGGGCACATTATACTTTGGTGTCAAAAACTAATTGAAGACCTCGGGGGTAAATAATGATAACCCTAAAGTTTTGGATTTTTAATGTATCTGTTGCTAACAATCATATCCGACAGAATGTTTCATTTTCTTCAAGTAGTACATGAATCTTCAGAGAGATAGCAAGCTTGGGAATTAAAACAAATATTAAAACATGTAGTAGAAACTATTTTTCGAACATACAAGTCGCCATATCTCAGCACTTTATAAATGAGGGTTATCATTATCCCCACCCCCCACCCGAGGTAAGTCGCAAATTGACGTAGCTCTTCCTCTTCGTTTTAAGTTTTGAACCATCTCATCGAAATCCTGCATCCAAATTGCAGAAAAGCGCTCCCATGTGGCTCTGTGTGAAGGGGGGCCCCATAGACACCGCACATGTTGGACGGTAAGATGCTGTGCGTCTTGTCTGCAAATGAAATTCTAATTAATTTGTTGTCCTCTGTCAGAATAATCGACGCTGACAAACATAATGCCGAATTAACTTCCCGCCCTCAATCTGGCGTTCATAATTGCTCGGTTTTTCCTTCCGTTCGATTTTTCGGCTGTGCCAGTCGCGTGTTCTGATGCAGCACGCCGCAGTACGGGCAGTGTTCATGGAGAGCTGGCTGTCATGCATTTCGTTCTCTGCTTCACCGCACGCAATAGAGCAGCGACACAATGCTGGGCCTTTCCCGCTTCGGCGGAAACCACGTCACGGGACTTCTGCACCTGTCTGCGCGTAGATGTGTCACACTGCGCTTTACACTGAACTACGCAGAAAATAGCCCGTAACTGCCTCCGATATTTTATCGGTGGTCATCCTGTTCCCTAGTTCAGGGTGGTTTACCCTCCTAAGACCTTCCGGCAACTGTCACGGCTAGTTCTGAAACGGATTTCATTTTAAATGAAAACATTTTGATTTTTAGTCTTTACTGTGACCGTTGTCTGAAACTGATTAAAACACAAGGTATTTACGCTACCGCCGGCCGCGGTGGCCGAGGGGACTGAGGCACGCCAGTCACGGTTGTGCACGGCCACTACGGTCGGGGGTTCGAATCCCCCTCGGGCATGGATATTTATGCCGTCCTTAGTCTTAGCTAGTTCATAAGTAGTTTGTAAGTTAAGGGACTGATGACCCCGTAGTTAAGTCCCATAAGCTATACAAACATTTGAATTTACGTTACCAGTCACATTTTTTCAAAAAAATTTTCAAATGTTTGTATAGATTATGTGACTTAAATACGGGGTTATCAGTCCCTAAAGTTACAAACTACTTATCAACTAGCTTATCCTAAGGACAGCACAAATATCCATGCCCGAGGGGGTATTCGAACCCCCGACCGTAGTGGCTGAGCCGGCCGCGGTGGCCGAGGAGACTGAGGCGCTTCAGTCACGGTCTGCACGGCCACTACGGTCGGGGGTTCGAATGCCCCCTCGGGCATGGATATTTGTGCCGTCCTTAGTATAAGGTAGTTGATAAGTAGTTTGTAAGTTTAGGGACTGATGACCCCGTAGTTAAGTCCCATAAGCTTAACAAACATTTGAACATTTTTGTAGTGGCCGTGCAGACCGTGACTGGAGCGCCTCAGTGGTGTCCGGACACTTGCCACGCCGGACACTTGCCACGCCGGACTTTTGCCACGCTTTTACCTGCTCCCAAGGGTCGGGTGCCCCCCCTCCTCCTCCTCCTCCCTCCGACCCCCCCCCCCCCCCCCCGCGCCCTTCCCCACGGCCCAAGAACTCCGTGGCCGGTGTCCCGACATATGCACACTGGTCGCTTTCGCATTCCGTAGTACGGCCGTTAGTATGGAAGTTATTACAACGGCCAAGGGCAGGCCTTTTGCCCAATACAATGGTTGAGCGATAATAGGAGGTGGATTGTGCTTACGCCGAAAATAGGATCATTGCCAGGAAAAGCTACTTTCGAAGAACGGAGACGTATTGAGCATACAGAACATATGTGAAGACAACCTAACGATGCGACCGGCCGATGATAATGCTACTACGGCAAAATTAATAAACACAGCTTTTCGAAACTCATTCACCAAAGAAGACGAAACCAACGGACAAAGGACAAAATGAATAACGTAGAAGTAGATATCATCGGATTAGTGAATGAAATGAAATCACTTAAAAAGAAGAAGTCTTCAGGTCCGGTCTGTATACCCATTAGATTTCTATTTGATTATGCTGAAGTGATAGCTCCTTACTTAACAGCCATATACAAACAAAAGACTGGGAATTTGCACAGGGCACACCTATATTCAAGAAAGGCAGTAATCCACTAAATTACAGGCCTATTTCATTGACGTCAGTTTGCAGCAGGGTTTGGAACATAGCCTGTATTCCAATATTATGAATTATCTCGAACAGAATGATCTATTGACCCATTACAATGGTTACGCGATAATAAGGCGTGGATGTGCTTACTCCGAAAACAGGATCATTGCAATGGAAAGCTACTGTTGAAGAACGGAGACGTCTTGAATGTAGAAAACACCTGTGAGGACCACCTAACGATGCGACCTTTATTAATTATAAAAATAAAAAGAGTGTATCAGACCTCAGTATTCTTAAATAACTTGATGATGAAGCTAGCTGGTCACAATTCGGTTCAATCGCGTATAATCAGTACGCGGTGAAATATGACTTAACGAAGCAAATACATTAAACATCATTCAAATGATCCTCCTGCAACCAGAACTTATAGTTAAATCTACCGCTTTTCAATTTGCAATTTCCTATTTAAGTTAAAGCTCCTACAGTTGACACGTTAAGAAAACTTTTTTCTAGCTTCTAATATTGTGGCTATACCGTCAAAGATTGTGAGTTCTTAAATTATTCCTGTAACTTCAGAGTCGCAACTAGCTCCTAAAAATACTATTATTGTTAAAAAAAAAGAATCTGAACTTTAGAATTGTACCTAAAATACACGCCGTAAAACAGACCTGCTCTTAAGATTGACAAGTTCGGCAGCTATAATGTTGAAATAATGCCCATATCTCCAAAATTAGACAAGGATAGAATTAACTTTACAGTAGACGTAGATCGCATGAAGTACATTTAGAAGAGTCCTTAAAAATTAAAGTTTCTCACCACGTTGTTGATTATCTTTAATCAGACCAGTAAAAGCTGTAGAAACTTGTTACAAAAGAATATCATAAACAAATGTATTAGACATATTTTTCTTATGCATTAGAAACTTATGAAAACATAGTTTATCATTTCGTCTGCAACATCACTTATTTGATAGGGTGATTTGCTTTGCATCACCAAGGATATTTACTTTTATGCATTTAATAACTCCGCTTTAGTGGCACTGTGTTCAGCAACATTACCGTCCCTATCGCGCAATAAAGCCATTCACTTAGTTTTTCCGCTGCTGTAGATAATATAGGACCAGAATCTCTTTGGATTTTCCGACACATTTCTACAAAGAGTTTCGTTGTGAAAAGTATTAAACGAATGTTGCTTTGAAGGCCGCGCTAAATTTCGAGCTTCAGTAAAACATCGGCAATCTTGGGGATTTGGAATTCGTCTAAATTTTCTGCTTTCTGTTCTGTTTTATGTACCATGGGGAACCAGTTCAGTCTCTTATTAATTTATTTGGTAGGAACCCCTCCAATGCTGTTGATACTATTTCTTTGAATATAAGCCACATATGGTCTTCACTTCTCCTAGGAAGATGTCAACCGAATTTTTATGTTTCTTTATTTTTTTAATAGACGTATTTACGTTCAGTCTTGGTGAATACCTTTGTTACAGATTTGAGCTCGCTACAACTTTGCGTTCACTTCTCCCTGTATCCGTCGTGATGCTCAGGAATATTAGTGACTTAGAGCTCAAGTGTGTTTACGAAACCATTTACAACTTTAATGGGCTCGTGAACGAATTGTTCAAAATAATTTTTAAAAAAGCATTTAGAACAATATCGGAAGATGTATCTGCCACCCTGTCAGAAGGTGTATTTTTGTCAACATACGTATGATAGATTTAAGTCACCGCCAACTATAATGTATGAGTAGTGTACCTATATGTGTTGAGACTCAAGTTTCCTACGAACTGTTCATCGGCTGCATGATGAGAGTGTCGGGGTTGGTAAATTAAAATGTTCAAAGGTTTGTTAAGCTTAAGGGACTTAACTGCCGCTCCGCCGCGGCAGATATTAATTTATTCGGTAATCGAGTATAACATCTGCTCACACTGACAGGAACTATCGACTTCAGTTTCGCTTGTGAGTTAGTACACATATTACAGTGTGCTTTTTGTTTCTTTTGTAGTGCAGATCATAGAAATTATGGCATTTCCATTAAAAAAACTAGGGTTGTCTCTCCGTGACTCAGATAAACAATGTAGAACAGTGTACTTTACAAGTATAGTATTCTATATTCCTTCATTTCTTTATTTCAAATTTGTATGTCGACTTTAGGTGATCTGTGAAACATAAACGCTCTTATCTATATTTTGTAAACGTATTTTCTGTCATTGATTTGAACATTGTCCCAATTCACTTTATTAACTAATATTTCGCCGCAAAAGAGTAAATTTATGAAGCGTATCGTTCTTCTTTCCTCTTTTTTTCTGACGCAGCTGTAGCAATTAATATATGTACAAATGCAGTGATCAAACTTGAATGATAAGCGAACATTCGAATTATCTTTATACCGTTCCTTTCAAGTTCCTTCCATTGCGATGGACTGTTTCTATCGCAATCAGCAAGTGTGGAAGAAAGCTACCGTACAAACGGAGGGAGAATGGATCCATATTTGTGGTTGGCAGAACTAATTACACAGTGACATAGCCGACGGTATTGCTTCCGTTTCCCAAAGGTTATAAATATTTCGATTTCGGGATATTGAAAAGAAGTTGTACATTTCGGCGAGATGTCGAACAGAAATATCTCTTCCGTAAGGACTGTATTAAGTAAGATCGGAGACGGAGGTTTGGAAGCAAACAGTAGGAGTACGGGGAAGGGCGTCCCTTGCCCGAGGGGCCGCTAATCCGACTACCTGGCGAAGGGTCAGGTGTGGCAAAAGTCCGGTGTGGCAAGTGTCCGGCGTGGCAAGTGTCCGGCATCCGCCTCAGTCCCCTCGGCCACCGCGGCCGGTTCACATTTTTTACTGTACCCACAACGCGTTTCAACAGATGCATCCTTTAGCAGAAAACGTAGATGGTGGTTATGATTTATTATACATAAGTGAGGTTATGACAATGTAAGGGACTTGTGACCACTGGAAACAGTGCAACAGGTCAACCTAACCTACGTGTACACAGCATAATGTTATTCCACCTGACGATGGGGGTATAAACCATCGAAACGCGTTGTGGGTACAATAAACAAAGTGACTGGTAACAGAAATACCGTGTTTTTTAATCAACAACAAATATCATGTTCACCTTAAACAGTCTTCAATCCGCAGACTGGTTTGATGCAGCTCTCCACGCTACGCTGTCCTGTGCAAGTCTCTTCATCTGAGAATACGTTCGGCACCCTACATCCTTTTGACTCTGCTTACTGTATTCGTCCCTCGGTCTTCCTCTACGATTTTTACTCCACACACTTCCCTCTAATGCTAAGTTGACGATTCCTTGATGTCTCAGAATTTGTCCCACCAATCTTTCTCTTCTCTTAGCCAGGATATGCCAGAAACTCCTTTTCTCCCCAATTTGGTTAACCACAAAAAAAAAAAAAAAAAAAAAAAAAAAAAAATGTTCAAATGTTTGTTTAGCTTAAGGGACTTAACTACGGGGTCATCAGTCCCTAAACTTACAAACTACTTATGAACTACCTACAACTAAGGACGTCACAAATATCCATGCCCGAGGGGGCATTCGAACCCCCGACCGTAGTGGCCGTGCAGACCGTGACTGAAGCGCCTCAGTCTCCTCGGCCACCGCGGCCGGCAGGTTAAGCACCTCCTCATTAGTTACCCAAATAACAAAAATCATCTACTACTTTTATTGTCTCATTACCTAATCTAATTCTTACTGCTTCGCCTGACTTCGCTAAATTCCATTATCCTTGTTTTACTCCTGTTGATGTTCATCTTATGACCTCTTATCAAGACACTGTCCATTCCATTCAGTTGCTTCTCCAGATCCTTTGCGGTCTCTGATAGAATTACTATGTCATCGGCAAAACAGCAAAGTTTTTATTTCTTCTCCCTGAACTTTAATTCCCTCTCCAAATTTCTCCTTGCATTCCTGCAGTGCTTGCTCAATGTACAGATTGAACAACATTGAGGAAAGGCTACAACTCTGTCTTACTCCCTTCCCAACCTCTGGCGTCCCTTTTATGCCCTTCGTCACCAATAACCGCTATCTGGTTTTAGTATAAGTTGAATATAACTCTTCGCTCCTTATACGAGGCGCGTCCAGAAAGTAAGTTCTGTTTGGTAATAAAATGAAATTGTACACAGATACAGAAGAAATTTTTATTGCACAAAGTTCTAAAATTCTTAAACCACTTTCACACATAACTGCCGTAATTTTGCATGCATTTGTCATATCGTGGCACCAGGTTTTGTATACCTTCTTCATAGAAATCTGATGCCGGTGTCTTCAACCAATTTCATGCATCAGTGATCGTGAAATTTGGGGGAAGTCCATAGCCAGAGCACGAATTGTAAACCTACGGTTTTCCTGGATCTTGTCATCAATCGCGTGAACAAGTTCTTCTGTAAACAAAGGTGGACGCCTACTTCGTTCTTCATCGTGCACATCCCTACGCCCGCCATTGAACTGTCGGACCCATCTTCTCACCATAGAACCACTCATCGCATTTGGTCCGTAAACATCGCAAATTTGCCGATAAATTTCATTTTGTTTCACTTTCCTCGGATTCAGAAACCGAATCACCGACCTAATTTCAAAGGCGGCGGAATTTTCAATCAACGCCGACATTTCAAACAAGCACAACAAAGCGTACGTAACTGACAGCGATCTCCAAATGGCACATGTTCTTCTCCTTGATACACATCGTCTACACCACATGTGCGAAACTGCAATCGCAGCGCTGCAGCGGAGATAAATTGAAACGGAACTTACTTTTTGGACGCGCCTCGTATTTTACCCCTGTTAGCTTAAGAATTTGAAAGAGTTTATTCCACTCGACATTGTCAAAATCTTTCTCCAAATCTACAAATACTAAAAACCTTTCCTTAGCCTATCGTCTAAGATAAGTCGTAATATGAGTATTGCCTCTCGTGTTCCTACATTTCTCCTAAATCCAATCTGATCTTTCCCAAGTTGGATTTCACAAGTTATTCCCCTCTTTGCTTCGTACTGGTTTTCCGTCTGAGTTCTTGCTATTCATACAGCTGCTTTTCCTGTCTCCAAATATCTCTTTCATTTTCCTGTAGGCGTTATCTATCTTTCCGCTGGTTATACGTTCTTCTACGGTTCTGCATTCGTCCTCTAGGCAGTCTGCAGTGCCTATCAATCAGAGAAAGGTACTTCAGGAAATTTCTATAAATATTTTTTTAAATTCGTTATTATCAAGAATGTCCATTAGAATTCAATCCTTGCCTAATGTTCCCTCAGAAACATTTCACAACTTCTGGTACCTTCAGTTCATCTACGTTACATCTCTTTACTTCTCTTTTTGGACTTTCTATGACTTACAGTTTAAAACCTGGCTATGAAATCTGTGTTTTAGCATTATAAAATCAAACTTCGTCTTAGATGAAAAATGTGTGCCGAACCGGGATTAGAACCCTAGACCTTTCCCTTTCGCGAGCAAGCGCTGTGTCCACTCAGCTACCCTAGCACGACCCACGGCTCACAACTTTATTTCCGCTCCTATCTTCCAAACTTCACAGAATTTCTCATACCAACTGAGAACGAAACCTTTGTGAGGTTTGGAAGATAAAAGCAGAGGTATCGGCGGAAATAAAGCTGATCGGCCCAGTGCTTGTCCCGGGTTTGAATCCCGCTCCGGCACACAGTTTTCCTGTCAGGAAGTTTCATATCGATGCACACTCCGCTACAAATTTCATTCTGGATTACAAAATCAATTTGGAATCTTGCACCGTAACAGCACTCGTCGTATGTTAAGTGGCAAAAAGTCCAAGAAAAAAGCATTGCGCATGCCCAAGCTCATAAGCGCGAGTGTTGCCAACTCCAACGGTCTAATCCAGCTTCGGCTTGTTTACATCGTCAGATAGAAGCAATACAATAGTCAAGATACAGTATATGTCGAGATTCATTGCACATTAACTTTCGTATCATTTGCTTGGAAAACATTATTTGAGCACGTAGAAACAGTCGAGGTTGTAGTATATTTACTACAACGAACTCCTTGTCACATAGGGTTCATTGGGTGAGTGGATAGGCTGACTGTTTATGTACGCAACGGGTGCGCGTTCGCATCCCAGTGGAATGATTTTTATTTTTATTTTATTTATTTATTTATTTTAGACGTCTTGCAGGTAATAATTTTGAGTATTAATTCGCTAAAAATTGTGCAGTTGTAAGTTTTTATAGGTTTTTAGAATATTCTATTTTATAATAATCTAATCTTTAACAGATACGTGTTCATAGTAATAATATTGAAAATGGGTGTATTTTATTTGTACTTACTTCGACCACCACTTACCTAACAAGAAAAATGAGAAGTCGAGAAATGGCATGACAGAAAATTATGCCTAAGTGCCAATACATTTATCTTAGCTTAATACTATTGATTCAGCATGTGGCAGTCGATGTAATTACAAATACATGCATCCATTTTCAACATTTTTATTATGGCTATCATTTGCCTTTTTGTTTAAAGATTAGGCTATCGCTAAATAGAATATGTTTGAGAATGTGGAATCTAAAAAAGCCTATAATTGCACAATTTGTAGCGTAATATTAAAAAACGATTACCTGCAAATGTCTAAAAAAGAAAAGTTGACTCCAGTGGTACTCGAACTCACGCCCTTTTTCTTCGTAAATCGTCAGCACATCCACTTTTTTTGTCCCTATGGGTAGTTCTGTTCCTTGCAGTCGCTGATTGTGTTTGTTAGTCGTTGTTCGATGTGTTCTTTGCTCAGCTATTTTAGGAGGCACGGCGCCCGGCAAATTGTGCTGTTGTATCCACTCAGCAATGTTCAAATGTTTGTATAGCTTATGGGATTTACCTACGGGGTCATCAGTCGCTAAACTTACAAACTACTTACGAACTAGCTTATATTAAAGACGGCACAAATATCCATGCTCGAGAGGGTGATTCAAGCCCCCGACGGGGAACGGCCTCGCGCATCGTAGCATAGCGCCTCAATGCGCTCGGTCGCTCCACCGCAGCTTTTCACTCAGCCAAAGAACCATATGTGAGAAGCGGTTCGCTGTAGTACACCATCCCCGTAGAGTTCTTATACCAGAATCGCTTCTATGTACTCGAATAACGCGTTCCAAAATAAATGATACGATGAGTTAAGCCGCTAAGAATCTAGATATATACTGCATCCTTTTATATTGATTCTATTTGACGACGTAAACACCAAGCTGAAGCTCCGAAGACCGGTAGAGTTGGCAACACTCGAACTTCGGAACTAGTGCATGCGCAATGCTCTGTTCTTGGACTTCAAATTATCCTAGCCAAGTAACTTTTTTATTCCTCGTTGTACACTGATAAACCACATACATTAATGTCACTATCGGATTATAGATGACCTTTATTAAATGACCATTTAAAGCTATTCAACTCTGTTGATTTTCTTTCATGGTGCTCTGAAGATAGGCTTTGGTAAAATAAAATGAACTCGCCTTCAGTCACTGACTTCAGTGACAATAAGTACAATAAGAAACCTCTTACCGTGTGGATGTCATTTTTTTTTTTTTTTTTTTTTTTTGCCAGCGCCCTATAATCTCTTTTAAATTCATTCTAATTACAAAAATTGTTTATATTGCTTCCCACAAGCAACCAGTTTTATATATCTAACAAGTTTACAATATGGATAGGTGCTTCATAAAGTCAGGCATGGCTAGCCGCAGATTGCTTGGCCACTGCAGCCGGCCCCAAAAAACTTCGATTCGTCGGTGAATAACAGCTTTGTCCGCTCTTCCGATGTCCAATTACGATGTTTTCTAGCCCATTCAAGTCTCTTCTGTTTATTTATGGTCCTTAGAAGAGGTTTTCTTGCTGTGACACAACCTTTCAAGCCGGCTTCAGTTAGTATCATTTTACTGTTGTAACAGATTCATTTCTACCAATTCAGCACGAATATGGGGCGCTGTTTTGAATCTATTTCTTTTACTGGTAATTCTGATATATTTATCGTCACTTTTAGTTGTTTTACGAGGTTGTCCTGGTCGTGATATGGCCGTATTGCTACCTGTTGTCTTCTGGCGGCGAAAGGTGCATTGCCCTCCCCCTAGTATACACAGCACACTTTTTCGCAATTTGGCGAACAGATAAACCTGCTTGGCTAAGTGCTACAATTGCAGCACGTTTTTCTATGAATATCTCCACTCGTGGAGCCATACTAGCGATATCTACATTTCAACTGTCACGAAGGAACTGACATGCAGGAACCAGATGTTATGTATCGTAGCAGTGCTTGAAGATCGCTGCGGACACCACATCATTACAGGGAACAACACAGGTGCAGCAGATACGGAATCTCTCAGCAAATAGGTAAACAAACGTATCAGATAGCTACATAACGTTTATGTACACATCATTGTTGAATACTGCTGTATCTCGATGTTCAAATGTTCAAATGTTGGTATAGCTTATGGGACTTAACTACAGGGTCACCAGTCCCTAAACTTACAAACTACTTATGAACTAGTTAACGTTAAGGACGGCACAAATATCCATGCCCGAGAAGGGATTCGAACCCCCGACCGTAGTGGCCGTGCAGACCGTGACTGACGCGCAGCAGTCCCCTCGGCCACCGTGGCCGGCGTATCTCGATGACCACAAACAAAAATCATGACATGTAGACAACTGTTGTACTATTCCTTTGCTTCCTCAATGGTAGCCACAGTATCAGATCTTATCTACGGAGAACTAGATGACAATTATTGGTTGTATTGAAATTTAGGAGCGGTAGTGTACTTACTCTGCAAATCACATTTAAGTGCCTGGCAAAGGGTTCCTCTAACCGCTTTCATAATATTTCTCTGCTCTTTCGTTCTCTAATAGCGCGCGGGAAAACGAATTTTTCGGTTTTCCATCTGATTTACGTTATCATGATGACTGGGTCTGTCTATGTAGTTGGGTGCTAAAAAAAGATTTCGCATTTGAAGGAGAAAGTAGGTGAAAAATTTTCCCAAATAGATGTCGCTGCAATGAATAGCGCCTTTCTTATAAAGATTTCCACCCCAAATCGTGCATCATTTCCGTGACACTCCCCTCTGTCGCGATAATACAAAACGAGCTGCCCTTATCTCTGCGTCAGTCCCACTTGGTAGGGATCGCACAAAGCGCAGCAGTACTTCTCAACACGACGCAGACGTGTAGGCAGTTTTTTTTCAGTGGTTCTGTTGCATCTTAAGTTTTCTACCCGAGAAACGTAACCTTTGCTTTGCCTTCTCCAGGACAATTTCTATGGATTCTTTCAAATTAAGGTTATTTTTAATTTCCACGTATGTAAGTTAGTTGAACTTATTGCCTCTAGTTTGATTTATTGTGTTAATGAAGATTAACGGATTTTGTTCATTACTCATTAATTCACACTGCTCATTACGTTGCCAATTTTTGAACCTTGTAGATAATCTATGTAGTTTTGCAGATATTTTGTTATTCTAGTGACTTTACTAAACGATAAACGACAGTATCATCCGCGAAGAAATTAAAATTGACAGTTAGGTTATGGCATCAGCTGCAGTTGTCATCAGTCCCTAAACCTACAAACTAAGTTATGATAAGGACAACACACACACTCATGCACGATGGAGGGGTCAAACCTGCGACGGGGAACAGCAGCCCATTCCACAGCGAAGCGCCTTAGAGCACACGGCCATTTCCACGCGGCTCATCCGCGAACTGTCTAAAAGAACTGCTCGAATTCGCCCTTAAATCTCTATAAATAAAAATGAATCTTTATTTCCCATGGTCACTTAGGAATGTCTCGACCGATATGGCCGATCGGTTTTTATTGTGTTAGTCATTCTCAGGACAAGGTTTGTATGAAACTTCTGGTAAATCTACTGAAAAATTCGAGGGAAACTATTTTCAATGTGTTCGTGTGTTTCTATTGCATACAAATCTACAGTTTTGTTCTAATCTGGATGAAATTTTACACACTTGACGTTCAAAACAAGAGGAAGGTCACTATAAAATTGCGTTTGGTGCATGGTGGAGGGTACTTTACTTATGGATTTTCACAAAATGCACAGTTTTGCTTCGATCCTGATGCAATTTTCTAGACTTGACCTTCAAAGTAAGAAAAAGCTCACTGTCCACCTAAAATTGCATATGGTGGTGCATGGTGGAGGGTACTTTGACAAAATCGATGTTTCTGCTCCGATCTTGAATTTTTGCACATCTGTCCTTTAAACCAAGAGAAAAGTCACTGTCTACAAAAATTTTTGTTTGGTGCTTAACAAAGGGTACCTTGCAAAAAAAAACTTTGACTCTATTTTACTGATCGCCATAAATATGATAGGTACATATGTACCACGCGGAGTGGACTCGTGGTCTAAGGTATCATAGTGCAAACTGAGCAGTCGCTTCCGCCAGAGCATGGGTGTGTGTGTTGCCCTTAGTATAAGTTAGTTTAAGTAGTTCGAAAGTATGTTTCCTTGATGGGGGAAAGGAGTGCGAGTGGAAAAAATGGCGAAGGTGGAGATGAACAGAGAGATGGATGGGAGAGAAAGAAATGGAGATAGAGGAGGAGACAGAAGATAGACTACGAGAGTATAGAATAGATAAATAATTGGACAAAGCCGGGTTTTCACGGAACATTTCCCTGCGAAACGCCAAATATCGCTTCTGTTTTACTAGATGTCATTCGGTCAATTACAACATACTGTGACCTTTCTGACAGCAACTCACTAATCCAAACGCCCCATTGAGACGATATTCTTTCGTAATGCGAGCTTGTAAGAAAAATATTAAGTGGAGAAGGGAGCAGTGTGTTCGCTTCTAGGAAGTGCATGGTGTGCAGTGGTGTCTGAATTAGACGTTAAAGCCAACTGGTCACTTGGTGAGAATGCCGGCGATGCCTAGATTAGGTCGGGAAAAGCGAAAGCAGGAAGCATACTCTGGTATTGCACTATGCGCACTGGTGCACGTCTACGCGCGCCACTGCATTAAATGCCAATTTAAAGCAGGAAACGGACCTGCAGTAAAGTGCCCAAAAAGGACTGCTCCTCCTTCGCCTCCTCCATAAAGCAGACGTTCCGGTCTCTTCTTTCTGTACTCTCCTAAACTCCAGCCGGCACGAAATTGGCCCCCGGGCCATTCCTTCTCGTCTGAGCGGCAACATGCGACAAATAAAGTGCCGGGTCGCCGTTTAGACGGCACAACTGTCGCGCAAGAAACACTAGGCCGCCTTCACGCAGCAAGGTTTCATAATATGCCGTATTAGGAAATTCTAAAACTGAAGCTAGAGATCGTAAAGAGCAGTAATATACCGTTACTTTGAAAGAAGCCCGTACCGCGGTGCAGAACGTCTCTCTTGCGGCGTCTGCCACTGGAATTTCCGTATCATCTCTGAGACGCTTTCGTGCTTAGTAAATGAGTCGTAACGAAGCATGCTGCTCTCCGTCGGATCTTTTCTATGTCTTCTATTAATCGTGCCTAGTACGTGATGAGTAATACTCAAGCTGACCGAACTAGAGTTTTGTAATCTAATTCCTTGTTGACGGATTACACTTCCGCTTTTCTTAGTTCTATGTCAATCATAAAGAACAATCAGTTACAAATATTTCTTTGCTATTACATATCTTGATCTCGGTCGTTGTGCGAGCATTCACAGTGCTTAGAAAGTGATTTAAAAAATATAAAACTTCTTGATCTTCATTTTTTGTATGTTTTCAACTACGTTTTCAAAGCGATGAAGATGGTCGCACAGCGACCGAAGTCTAGATATACAATAACAAATAAATATTTGTGACTGATTAACATAGCTCAACATAGTCACTGAGCACAACATCGAGTTATCCTGTCCCAAACAAACGGTACTTTATTTTAGGCCAGTCAGAACTATATTTTAATTTTTAGCGATTTAGAGGAAAGAGATTTATTCCCTGCTGGTCGTCAAGAATAATGAAAATACACTTGAAAATCCTTTTTATTTGTATTTTTTTTTTTTTATGCATTTTGACTGTACAAACGATTTTATGGGGTGACATACTTCAGAAATCCCAATAGTGCCTTAACTTTAGATTGTGTGCGAAATACACATTTTACATTCTTTTTACGCAAAATGCGGCCAATCTTGTTAGAAGTACTGCCAACGTATGGCAGAAAGGCCACTGACGTGGGTGCCAGCTTTGTGTTATCATCACTAACGCATTGCACATGTGGTCGATAACGCAACGCTCTTTTAATGTGCCCTTCACCATAGCCATTCTATCGAAAAGTTACCACCAGATTGGACAGCTCAGTGGGCAAACTTTATGGGTCAGAAATGACGTGAGCCCTATGCACAAAGGTTCGAAGAACCCCTTCACGTTGAGCTGGGTGGTGACAACTATCAGCTTGCAAGTACATCTGCCTTTCTCCTGACCCGAAAAGTTTGCCCACTGAGCTGTCCCATCTGGAGGTAACTTTTCAACAGAATGGCTATAGTGAAGGGCATAGCACGGAGTTTGCACCCACGTTAGTGGCCTTTCTGCCATACGTTGGTAACTCTTCCAAAAACGTTGGCCTCATTTTGCGTAAAAACAATGCAAAATGCAAAATGTGAGGCTCCCTTGTCAGGGTACGACGAAGACCTCAACGGTAGCAGCAGCGGAAGAGATTTACTCTGGTACGGTGTAGCTGGCGGAAGAGGCAACCTTACCTATTATGGGAAGGAAGTTAAATCTAGAAGCGTCTGTTTCATATTGAGCGGCTTCCTGGTAGGCGTCTGTTCACCATGTGAGGTGTGGCCATTTCCTACGCAACTTACATTCAAAAGTAAGAGGTGAACTCGATTAGCACAGACTAATCACCAAAACAATAATCAATACGGATAAGAAGGCTTTTGTAATCAGAATACCCCAGGAGCTCAATCCTCCACCATACTCACTGGTAAGGTGTCAAGTGGTCATTCCGTTTCTGAGGGACCACAACAGCACCCTGAAGATACAAAATTAAATCTAAGCAAATAAGCTATATAGCAACATTAAATACCCACTCTCTCATTAAACTTGGAAAACTAAAAACAATAACAGATTTAAATAACTGTATACCGGTACGCTATATATTTGTTCCAGAATAATATTTATTTTGTTGTGAACTAGCTTACAGCTTCTTAGGCCATCTTCAGTCAACTTAATACTGCAGATTATCCGTATCGCACCAGCTGCTGTGTTTCGAGTACAAAGACTTTACAAAGATAACTGTCAGTCATAGACTATATAGCCTTTAAGTATTTTACAAACAGAGACGCCCAAACAATTAAAACAAAGCTGTAACAAAGACATAACTATACATTAACTTTCAACAAATAAGCTGAAACATACAATGGGCCAGTGAAAAATAGTAGGTACAATTGTATATAAATGAACTCATATATACGAACAAAAGTAGAAGAGGAACAGGTGAGTGTCGAAGACATAAAAATGAAATGTTGGTGGGGAACAATTACAAAAGTTTGGAGTTTGCGAATATGGAATAAAGGGGCGTATTGAAGTATATAACCTATATTAAAAATCGCTGGTTTTCATGAGAATGGTGTGGTTAACATAAGGAAGGAAAAACATTGTAATGTGGGGGAGAGACATTACACAGTTTCAATTTCGACTAGCGAGCCAACCAATTGGCCCGTTTTAAACAGTATAACTGCGACATAATTGCAAAATATTTTGAAGATTTACACAACTGCCATAAACCGAAACCAAATTCACTTTTAGTGAAAATTATACTAAAAAAAAAAAAAAAAAAAAAAAAAAAAAAAAAAAAAAAAAAAAAAAAAAAAAAAAAAACAATTCGACGGCCCCAGTATCAAGAAATTGAAAAAAAATCATATATGCTTTAAAAAAGAATAAGGCATCCGGAGAGGATGGAATTAAGGCGATGTTGTGGAATGCTCTAGATCAGGGGTCTCCAATCTACTAGGCCATGAGGGCCACATTTAAAGTTCCGAATCGCAGTGCGGGCCGGATAGCGTATTCTGCTATTATTGACGAATGCAATATTAACGCCTACTTTGACCTGTCACGTAACTGGCAAAGCGGAAACCCCAATTTAACTTGTATACAGTATTTCACCATGATATCACTCTTTACACCCGCAAACGAAGGTCAATAACATGTGAACTTGGTTAAAATTGTTTAGGTAACTGCTCGCTCGCTTCTTAACCTAACAACAGTCCTTACTGTTGAGCGGTTGTGCTGACTAAATCTAGTAGATTGTTCCTGCATTTCCTCACTTATTCTGTCTTGTAACTACTTATGCTAACTTAGCTAGCTGTATGTCTTAACTGCTCCGGAGCTGGAGGTTTTCCTTGATAACTAATTTGCTCTTAGCACATTTTAGTTGGAGCAGGTCAGGGCCACCTTGTTGTAGTCCTTCTGTGGTTTTTATTGCTGCTTGTGCTTAACATGTTGGTGGTGAAAGTTCAGATCGCCGGTAAACGGCGTAACGCATTACGTGACGATGTTTGCAGTGGTAACTGTTCAGCAGACACGGACAATTGTGCTGGTCAGTTATTCGTTCACGAGTGTCGTGTTTCGACGAAATTTATGACGATATACTAAATTTTCACCTCTCTATAATGTCCATTGCAAACGATCAATATTTCAAATTCTTAATGTTTTATATGTGGATGCATGAACGTAAATGGATCAGTTTGTACTATAAAATGTAACGATACAATTGGAAATAAGAAAAAAATCATTCATCACTTCATTTGGTTCCATTTGTTGAATCGAATGGTCTGTCATAACGCGGTGAAAGCATAAAAGACACTCACAAAAATAAACCAGACTAGATTGTCGCTTCTACTCATGCGCTATAAACACATTTGATCGTTTCACGCCTGTCATTGGTTACGTCCAACTGACAGGCCAGGGGTTACAAGTGAAGGCAATCAATCAGAGGTGGCGTTCAGACAGACAATAAGAATTTATCTTTTTCTCTCATATGGCATGAATTAATCGCTAAAATATCTGTTGTTTCAAAGGGTATAGAACTCTGTTGGGAGTGCAGATTGTATAGGAAATATTACACAAAAAAATAAAATAAAATAAAAAATCCTCTCCCCCCAAAAAAGCACTTATATGGATCTAACAGTTTTTCTAATTAATGAAAATTGAGCACAATTACCTTTATTGGTAATTTAAAAGAATTGTTTCAACTCAAAACTGCAAAATTAAAGTCACGCCTACGTAATGATTGTTTTTCTATGTTTCCTAAAGTTGTTCAACGAACGTAATGACTTTTAGGTACTTTATTAGGGGCTGCTAGCCGTCGGAGGTTCGAGTTCTCCCTGGGGCATGGGTGTGTGTGTTGTCCTTAGGTTAGTTTACCTTAGTTAATTAGTTTGTACGCTACGGACTGATGACCACGGAGTTTGGTCCGATAGATTTACAAACATTGAACATTGTACTTTATTAGGTAGGTACCTACTAGCGAAACATAGTTTCTACCTGTGAAACGAGCAGCAATACCAATTAGAAGTAAATCTTCTAAAGCAATGTGTTTTCAACACCTACATCTACATACATACTCCGCAATTCACCGTAAGGTGCGTGGCGGAGGGTACACTGTACCACTTCTAGGCATTTCCTTTCCTATTCCACTCCCAAATTGAACGAGGAAAAAAAGAATGCCTATATGCCTCCGTACGAGCCCTAATTTCTCTTATCTTGTCTTTGTGATCTTTACGCGAAATGTAAGTAGGCGGCAGCAAGATCGTACTACACTCAGCTTCAAATTCCGGCCCTCTAAATTTACTCAACAGAAATTCACGAAAAGAAAGTCGTCTTTCTTCCAGCGATCCCCAATTGAGTTGCTGGAGCATTTCCGTGACACTCGCGCATTGGTCGAACCTACCGGTAACAAATCTAGCTGCTCGTCTCTGAACCGCCTCTATCTCTTCCTTTAAACTGATCTGCTGCGGGTCCCAAACACTTGAGCAATACTCAAGACGTGGTCGTACAAGCGTTTTATACGCGGTCTCCTTTTCAGGTGAAGTACATCTTCCCAAAATTCTCCCAATAAACCGAAGTCGGCTGTCCGCCCTACTCACAACTGTCCTTACATGCTCGTTCCATTTCATATCGCTCTGCAATGTTACGCCTAGATATTTGAACGACGCGACAGCATCAAGAAGCTCACTACTAATGCTGTATTCGAACATTATGGGATTGTTTCATCTACTCATGCGCATCACCTTACATTTTTCTACAATGAGAGCTAGCTGCCAATCTTCGCACCAACTAGAAATTTTGTCTAAGTCATCCTGTATGCTATTACAGTCAGTTACAGACGACACCCTCCCATACACCACAGCATCATCAGCAAACAGCCGCATATTACAACTTACTCTGTCCATCAGATTATTTATATAGATAGAAAATAATGTTGTTGTTATGGTCTTCAGCCCGGAGACTGGTTTGATGCAGCTCTCCACCCTACTCTATCCTGAGCAAGCCTTTTCATCTCTTCATAAGAACGGCAACCCACATCCACTTGAATCTGCTTACTATACGCGTCTCTTGGTCTCCCTCTGCGATTTTTACCCCACACACTTCCCTCCAATGCTAAATTTACGATTCCCCGATGTCTAAGAATGTGTCCTACCAAGCGATCCCTTCTTTTAGTCAGGGTATGCCAAAAATTCCTTTTCTCACCAATTCTGTTCAGTACCTCTTCATTAGTTATGCGATCTACCCACCTAATCTTCAGCATTCTTCTGTAGCACCACATTTCAAAAGCCTCTATTCTCTTCCTGTCCGCACTGCTTATCGTCCATGTTTCACTCCCGTACAAGGCAACACTCCATACAAATGCCTTCAGAAAAGACTTCCTTACCCTTAAATTAATATTCGATGTTAGCAAATTTCTCTTTTTCAAAAATGCTTTTCTTCCCATTGCCATTCTGCATTTTATATCCTCTGTACTGCGACCATCGCATGTTATTTTACTCCCCAAGTAACAAAACTCATCTACCACCTTCATTGTTTCGTTACCTAATCTAATTCCTTCAGCATCGCCTGATTTTCTAAGACCGCATTCCATAATTTTTGTTTTGCTCTTGTTAATGTTCATTTTATATGCTCTCTTCAACATGCTGTTCATTCCATTCAACTGCTCTTCCAGGTCCTTCGCTGTCTCTGACAGAATTACAATGTCATCAGCAAAACGCAATGTTTTTATTTCTTCCCCCTGAACTTTAATCCCTATTCCAAATTTTTCCTTACTTTCCTTCACCGCCTGCTCGATGTACAAATTGAATAACATTGGAGAAAGGCTACAACCCTGTCTTACTCCCTTCCCAACTGATGCTTCCCTTTCATGCCCTTCGAGTCTAATAACTGCGGTCTGGCTTTTGTACAAGTTGTAAATAATTCTCCTTTCCCTGTATTTTACCCCTGCTGACTTCAGAGTTTGAAAGAGTGTATTCCAGTCAACATTGTCAAATGCTTTCTCCAAATCTACAAAAGCTAAAAATGTAGGTTTGCCTTTTCTTAATCTATCTTCTAAGATAAGACGTAAAGTGAGTATTGCCTCCCGGGTTCCTATGTTCCTCCTGAATCCAAACTGATCTTCCCCGAGATCAGCTTCTACCAGCTTTTCCATTCTCCTGTAGATAATTCTTGTTAAAATTTTGCAACCATGACTTATCAAACTGATGGTTCTGTAATTTTCACACCTGTCTGCGCCTGATTTCTTTGGAATGGGGATTATTACATTTTTCTTAAAGTCTGGGGGCATTTCGCCTGTCTCGTACATCCTACACACCAGTTCAAATAGCCTTGTCGTGGCTGGCTCTCCCAGAGACTTTAGTAGCTCTGAGGGTATGTCATCTACTCCTGGGGCCTTGTACCGACCTAGGTCTTTCAAGGCTCTGTCAAATTCATCTCTCAGTATAGTATCTCCTATTTCATCTTGATCGACTTCCTCTACCCTTCCTACAACATCGTCTCTAAGTTCATTTCCTTTGTAGAGCTGCTCTATGTACTCTTTCCACCTTTCAGCTTTCCCTTCTTTGCTGAGAACTGGTTTCCCATCTGAGTTTTTGATATTCGTAGAGGTGCCTTTCTTGTCCCCAAATGTCTCTTTTATTTTCCTGTAGGCGGTATCTACTTTTCCCCTTGAGATACATTCTTATACAGATTTACATTTGGCTTCTAGCCACTCCTGCTTAGCCATTTTGCACTTCCTGTCAATCTCATTTTTTAGTCGTCTATACTCCATTTTGCCTTTTTCATTTACTGCATTTTTATATTTTCTCCTTTCATCAATTAACTGTAGTATTTCCTGTGATATCCATGGATTTTTTGTAGGTCTTGCCTTTCTACCTATTTTGTCCTCCGCTGCCTTCACAATTTCGTCTCTCAATGCTACCCATTCCTCTTCTACTGTTTTATTTCCCCCTGTTTCTGTCAATTGTTGCCTAAATCTCTCTCTGAAATTCTCCAGTACTTCACTTTCCTTCAATCTATCTAAGTCCCATCTCCTTATTTTCCTACCTTTCTGGAGTTTTTTTCAGCTTCAGCCTACAGTTCATGACTAACAAGTTATGGTCAGAGTCTATATCTGCCCCTGGGTATGTCCTGCAGTTTATAACGTGGTTCCGGTACCTATGTCTTACCATTATAAAATCTATCTGATACCTTCCGGTGTCTCCTGGTCTCTTCCACGTATACAACCTTCTTTTGTGATTCTTAAACCACGTGTTTGTTACGATTAAATCATGTTCCGTGCAAAATTCTACCAGGCGATTTCCTCTTTCATTCCTTCTTCCCAATCCATATTCACCTACTATTTTTCCTTCTCTTCCTTTTCCTACTACCGAATTCCAGTCTCCCATCACAATTAAGTTTTCCTCTCCCTTAACTGTCTGAATAATTTCCTTTAGCTCCTCATATATTTCTTCGATTTCCTCACTACTGTTGTCGGTGTTGGCTTCGTATCTATCTTGACAATGATAATGCGATCACTGTGTTGCTCATAGTAGTTTACCCGCATTCCTATTTTCTTATTCATTATCAGTCCTACTCCTGTGATACCCCCAACTGATTTTGTATTTATAATCCTGTACTCACCTGACCAGAAATCCTGTTCATCCTGCCACCGAACTTCACTAATCCCCACTATATCTAACTTCAACCTATCCATTTCCCTTTTTAAATTTTCTAATTTTCCTACTCGATTAAGGGATCTAACATTCCACGCTCCGACCCGTAGAATGCCAGTATTGTCTTTCCTGATGACAACATCCTCCTGAGTAGTCCCCGCCCGGAGATCCGAATGGGGGACTATTTTACCTCCGGAATATTTTACCCGAGAGGATGCCATCATCATATGTTCATACAGTAGAGCTGCATGTCCTCGGGAAAAGTAACGGCTGTAGTTTCCCCTTGCTTTCAGCCGTTCGCAGTAGCTGTGTGGCAAAGCCACATTAGCTGATATTACAAGGCCAGCTCAGTCAATCATCCAGACTGTTGCCCCTGTAACTACTGAAAAGGCTGCTGCCCCTCTTCAGGAACCACACGTTTGTCTGGCCTCTCCACAGATACCCCTCCGCTGTGGTTGCACCTACGGTACGGCTATCTGCATCGTTGAGGCACGCAAGCCACCCCACCTCGGCAATGTCTGTGGTTCATGGGGGTCCTATCACACTCCCCTGGGACACGCCTGACGATACACTGATGAACACTCGCCGTCGAGAACAACGTACTGCGTTCTATTACTTAGGAAGTCTTCCAGCCAGTCACAAATTTGTGAACCTATTCCATAAGCTCGTATCTTCGTTAGCAGTCTGCAGTGTGGCACCGCGTCGAACGCCTTTTTGAAGTCGAGAAAAACTCAATCCGCCTGTTGCCCTTCGTCCATGGCTCGCAAGATGTCATGTGAGAAAAGGGCAAGCTGACTTTCACATGAACGATGTTTCCTAAACCCGTGCTGATTCATGGAAAGAAGCTTTTCCGTTTCAAGGAAATTTACTATATTCGAACTGAGAATATGCTCCAAAATTCTACATGAAACTGATGTCAACGATATTGGCCTGTAATTGTGTGGGTCAGTTCTCTTTCCTTTATAATAAACGGGAGTCACCTGCGCTTTTTTCCAATCACTGGGAACTTTGCGCTGAATTAAAGATTCGCGATAAATGCAAGCTAAGAAGAGGGCCAACGCCGCAGAATAGTCTTTGTAAAACCGAACTGGTATTCCATCTGGACCAGCGGACTTTTTCGTATTTAGCTCTCTCAGCTGCTTCTCTACACCGGAAATACCTATTGCTATGTCCCCCATTTCGGAATTTGTACGTTGATCAAATGATGGTACATTTGTGCCCGTGCTGATTCATGGAAAGAAGCTTTTCCGTTTCAAGGAAATTTACTATATTCGAACTGAGAATATGCTCCAAAATTCTACATGAAACTGATGTCAACGATATTGGCCTGTAATTGTGTGGGTCAGTTTTCTTTCCTTTCTTATAAACGGGAGTCACCTGCGCTTTTTTCCAATCACTAGGAACTTGGCGCTGAATTAAAGATTCGCGATAAATGCAAGCTAAGTAGGGGGCCAATGCCGCAGAATAGTCTTTGTAAAACCGAACTGGTATTCCATCTGGACCAGCGGACTTTTTCGTATTTAGCTCTCTCAGCTGCTTCTCTACACCGGAAATACCTATTGCTATGTCCCCCATTTCGGAATTTGTACGTTGATCAAATGATGGTACATTTGTGCCCGTGCTCATTCATGGAAAGAAGCTTTTCCGTTTCAAGGAAATTTACTATATTCGATCTGAGAATATGCTCCAAAATTCTACATGAAACTGATGTCAACGATATTGGCCTGTAATTGTGTGGGTCAGTTTTCTTTCCTTTCTTATAAACGGGAGTCACCTGCGCTTTTTTCCAATCACTAGGAACTTGGCGCTGAATTAAAGATTCGCGATAAATGCAAGCTAAGTAGGGGGCCAATGCCGCAGAATAGTCTTTGTAAAACCGAACTGGTATTCCATCTGGACCAGCGGACTTTTTCGTATTTAGCTCTCTCAGCTGCTTCTCTACACCGGAAATACCTATTGCTATGTCCCCCATTTCGGAATTTGTACGTTGATCAAATGATGGTACATTTGTGCGGATCTCCTGCGTGAAATTTTTCTTAAAGGTTAAATTTAGAACTTCAGCTTTCCGTTTGCTTTCTTCTATTACTGCCCCGGAATGATCAACGAGTGACTGGACAGTGGGCTTTGACCCGCTTATCGATTTTACGTAGGACCAGAATTTTTTCGGGTTCTCGGAAAGATCTTTCGCTAAGGTATGGCTGTGATAGTTATTGTATTCTTCGCGCATCGATCTTCTTATAGACGCACGAATCTCTACTAACTTTTGCCTGTCATCATTTGCGTGTTCTTTTTTGAATCGAGATTGCAACAGCCTTTGCTTTCTCAGCAGCTTTCTACCATTATTATTATACCAAGGTGGATCTTTTCCATCCTTAATCGTCTTTACTGGCACATATTTCTCTAACCCTTTATTAACAATGCACTTAAATGTAGTCCACAATTCCTCTACATCCATAGTCCCGGAATTAAACGATGTCCATTCATTTTGTAAGTGCGATCGTAATACTTGCTTATCGGCTCTTCCCAACAAAAACACGCTCCTAGCCTTCTTGATTGGTTTATGAACTTTGGTCATCATCGACGCTATGACGATATGATGATCACTAATTCCTGACTCTACACAGACATCGTTAATAAGGTCAGGCCTGTTTTTGGCTAAAAGGTCTAGAATATTTCCATTGCGCGTGGGTTGCCGGTTTAACTAAATTCAAAAAATTCAAATGTTTGTAAAGCTTATGGGACTTAACTACGGGGTCATCAGTCCCTAAACTTACAAACTACTTATGAACTACTTACGAACTAGCGAACTAGGACGGCACAGATATCCATGCCCGAGGGGGGATTCGAACCCCCGACCGTAGTGGCCGTGCTGACCGTGACTGGAGCGCCTCAGTCACCTCGGCCACCGCGGCCTGCGACCGGTTTAACTGCTCAAGACAGTTTTCGGAAAATGTGTCCAAAAGTATCTCGCAAGACTGCTTGTCTGTACCGCCTGAAAGTAACTAGCGAGGTCCCAATCTATGCTGTTAAGGTTGAAGTCTCCTCCGACTAATATTACATGGCCCGGATACCTATGCACTATCTGGTGTAGACTTTCTTTGAATGATTCTAAAACTGCTACAGCAGCACTGGGGGGCCGGTAAAAACAGCCAACTATTAACTTTACTTCTTGTAGACCTGTTATACGTGCCCAGATAACTTCACAGTTACTTTCAACATCGATCTCAGTAGAAACAATATCTTTATCCACAGCGATGAACACTCCTCCTCCAGTTGTATCCCATCTATCTTTCCGACATACATTCCACGCTTCGCTAAATATTTCTGAACTTGCCACATCATGACTTAGCCAGCTTTCGGTGCCTAAAACTATCTGAGCGCAATAACGTCCATGCAGTGCGGCAAATTCGGGAACTATATCACGATTTTGCTATGTTACTGATAAAAAAATATGTCCGTCCACAACCCCGAATTGTTTACAAAGTGTAAGGACATTCTTAACAGACTGAATACACTC
Organism: Locusta migratoria; assembly: GCA_026315105.1. Lineage (NCBI taxonomy): Eukaryota > Metazoa > Arthropoda > Insecta > Orthoptera > Acrididae > Locusta > Locusta migratoria. The sequence continues at coordinate 363,735,064 of CM048749.1, forward strand.
CTGCTTAGCTGCCCTCACTTCCCATCATTCATCACGCCTCTACCAAAATTACATGAACTAGAATCGGCTGTCACCAAACCTACTGCGAGTTATATAACTGAACACGATAGCAACAAACGCGACCTACATAATAACTTTTTGTTCATTCCACATTTCTCAAAAGAAGAAAATAATGAAATTTTTTGGTTTTACAAAACCACAAGGCTATAATTTTACCTATGGCAGTGGTGGCGTAGTATGATGATGTTGGCAGCGACAATTGATAGTGTATTGAAAACTCACATAGAATGAGGAGAATGATCTTTGTGTTGAAATATACACTTATACGGTTAACAGATTCGTTTATGTATCCTGTTTTGTTACTTTTTAGTATACTAAGTCTGAAATGTGAAATTAGTTCTCTGAATCCTAAATCTTTTCAAACTCTAGCTCCAACTTTGTTGTATTAACAAAATATCTCTTATATGTTCGCCACTGAGGTTACTCCTTTAGTTAGTTTAGCAAATTTGAAGAACGAAAATGTTTGTTCACTTCTATGTGTAGTGCCAAATGCAGATAACCAACTTCGTGAAAAGTCTTGATGAGTGGTTGGTTTTCTTTGTGAAGAAACTTATAAAACTGTACAATACCGCCTTTCTTAAATTTGTTCTTCATTGACTCTTCTGTTTGTAGGTCAATTATTTCCATTTACAACACTGCAAGAACATCTCCCTCTTCACAAGAGAAGGGCTTGTGTAAAATTCGTATTTCCTTTGAATATGCATCTAAATCGGAAAACCTACGAGAGAACTCTTTCTTCAAATGACAAAGAACTTCCCATAAAAAAGAGCGAGGGAAACTTGAACCACGTTTCGTGATTGGCAGTTGGCGAAATGCGAAACTATTTTCTGTTTGATATTACTTTTAAAAAGTATTAGCTTCTGTAGGAAAACTTTAATGTGCATTTTAAGATTACAAATAATATTATCCCTCCCCGCTTAAAGTTAATGTGCATTTTAAGATTACAAATAATATTATCCCTCCCCGCTTAAAGTTTTCTGTTCAGTTCGTTTAAATGGAGAGCAACATCAGCCAAGAAAGCTAATTTCTGTAGCTACTCTTAGTCCGATAGAACTTGTTAAGGGGTTATTTATTTCGATTAGAAATATTTCTCTCTATTTTCAAGCAGAAAAATTTTATCTCAAGTTAATCACCCTTACTTCAGTATGGCGTGTGGTATGGAAAATCACTGAATCCTTTCTAGGAAACAATTGGTGGTGATTTATTCCATGGCTTCAAATAAAGTTCACAACAGAAATTACAGGTCTCATTACGCAAGAAATATCCACGGATTTGACACAAAGTTCTCCCTGATGAAGAACACATTGCCTGTCAATGGTTTGGGAGTACCTTTGTCTTCATAGTCTGCATTTATTCTGCCAACAAAACCTGCAAATTTACCACACTTATTTCTCCTTTCATCGCTTGAGATACATTTCAGCCGAGAAAGAGGAAGGTTTCACTTTTTGGCTGAAGTTAACTGTACCTCTTTAAATGTCATCACCCGTTGTTGTGCTATATAGGAAAATCAGTTCTGCTAGTTCTTCAGTTACTTCAAAGTTTGAGCTAACACGTCTAAATAACAACAGAACTTGGGTACTATTACTGATGTCATTTGATTCGTCCAGGGGTATAGAATACCAAACAAAGTTGAATGCCTTTTCTTGCCACTGATTTGTTAAATCGGAAGCAATGTCTTTAATTCGACGCGCCAAAGTATTTACTGATAGAGAAAAACGTGACATTGTTCCATTTTGCCAGGAAACAATTCTTCAGTTGTAATCAGCATGCAGTCAATGAATGGCTTTCCTCGCTGGGTGATTACGGGGACAATTCTCAAGCTTACTTTCGTAGCGGCTTCACTTTCATTAACACGTTTGCGAAAAATGTTTTGTCCCAAACACAGTCTACATTTCGAATTTGTGCTCACGTACATTGTCTTTGAACGCATCAAACTGTTTCACAATGACTAGGGATATTAAAATCCTTGAGCACAGCTATACGTTGTGACGATACTGCTGGACCTCTCATCTCAATGTTATTGTACGATACCATCTGCGTCGGATCCGGAATCGTGTGGTTCAATAGTGATAAAAGTTGCGTGTGAAGTTAGTTAAAAACGATATAGCCAGCCTAGGAATCAGTGTAGGACAGTGTCTTGGTGATACTGTATATATTTCATTAATTAAGAGATTTGTATATGACGTTTCCAGACAGTTCTATAAACAGTAGTTTCGTCATTGCATGTTATTTAAAGACTGAAACAGACGAATTGTAAAAACTTTTGTGAAAAACAAAAAGAAATGGAAATAAATAGCATTGTATATGTGTTAGGCTCATAAACAAGTTGTGTAGACCAGCTACTTGTGTAATTAATGTAATAGTCAGGATTTACAATATTGAATTCGTTGTATATATTGACTGACGTGAGATTTTGAACCTATTTTCAGATTTGCGACTATATTTGATAGTTCAGTATATCTTAGGAACATGTATGATGTACCCATTAACAAATTAATTTGCATTTAACATCGCACTTTGTTGTAAAAAAAGCAAGATCGGAGATTTCGATTCAAAAAGAGATGTGTCATTTAAAATTATTGTATGTATAGTTTTCATTTTATATTGCGATTATTTTTGTGTACATGAAATGTTATCTTTGTGTGTTTGTTAATTGTAAATTAGTATATTCTATTGTTATGAACAATGGGTAACGTAATGTCATTATTGCCGATGTTATATATTTGCCTCACCGCCTTGCGTGTAGGAGTTCGAGATTTGTCTTTTGTCGAGTACTTTGGAATCTATGTCAGTCTGTGTTGTTGTGGTAATTTGTTCAAATCAAATGTTCAAATGTTTGTAAATCTATCGGACCAAACTGCGTGGTCATTAGTCCGTAGCTTACAAACTACTTAAACCTAGGTAAACTAACCTAAGGACAAACACACTTACCCATGCCCCAGGGAGGACTCGAACCTCCACGGCGAGCAACCGCGCGCTCCGCTGCGAGACGCTTTAGACCGCTCGGCTACTCCACCGCGGCTGGTAATTTGTGTACGTTATTGTAATGTTTTGATGGAGAAGAAGTTTGATTCAAATTGAAGAAGAAGTGAAAAATTGTACCTACGAGTATATATTTCTACAACGACGCCCCAGGAGAATAATGTTGCAGCGAGCAGAACCCCCATACATCGTAATGATGAAAAGCTGAGTATCGGTAGAATAAACTGTAATTACTTATATAGCATGTAAATATTAACAACGTTCAATGCAGATTATACACATGGTTTGTTGCTTTTCTCTGTGACGAAGTATTTCACGCCCCATGTTTTATTGAATAGTCGACACTAGGCACAGACTTTTCTCTTTCGTTTCGACCGACATTTAGTGGGCACAAAAATCGTGGAGTGTTTACAAACAAAGACAATCTTATGTAACAAGAGACATGCTACAACTAACGAGCGAAGCAAACAATTCGAAATCAGAAAAGCAAAATATAGCCAGGAACCACCTGAAACTGGGTCGTGGGTCGGATGAAAGCCTTCTGGAGGCCCCTGCTCTAGATATTCTTAAACTCGAAAATATAATAGATAAAATCTGGGAGAAAGAAGAAATTCCGAAAGACTGGAAAACTGCAATCATACACCCTCTGCAAAAGAAAGGTCCTAAAACAAATCCCAATAATTACAGGAGAGATATCACTTCTGCCAGTAATCTATAAAACCGCAACTAAAGCACTACTTACTCGGGCGGAACATCAACTAGACCCACAAATAGGGGAGTACCAAGATGGATATCGGAAAAATAGATCATGCATTGAAAGATCTGGAATCTAAAAACCATCCTAGAAATGAGAAAACTGAGAAACGAAGAACGACTGTTGTCGTTGTCGATCTCATGAAAGCTTAAGATTCCATCGATGGAGATTTCCTTATCGGTATTATAAAAGAATTCGGCATAGATCCAAAACTACAAACATTATCAGACACATTGACAAACACCTGATCTAAAGTCAGGTTTTGGGTAGAATTCTCCAAAAGTTTTGAAATAAAACCGGAGTCATGCAAGTAAATGAGTTGTCGCTAATACTTAAAATAATAATAATAAATAAATAACATTTATGTAGATTTCTTGGCATTCGCGGATGACAGTGCTCTGATCACACACACACACATGAGAATGCGAAAATTCAGATATAAAACCTAATTGAGCAAACAAGTCGGTTTACAAATTTCTTTCACGAAGACAGAGTCTATAACGAAAGTTAAAAAAATAAAATAAAATAAAATAAAAATGGCTCAGAGAAACTACTCATCAATTAAAACAAAATCAAGAAAGTAAATTCATTCAAATTTTAGGTGAGTGGCTATCCGTAAGCAATGATGAGAAAGCCGCGGTGGAGTAGCCGAGCGGTCTAAAGCGTCTCGCTGCGGAGGTTTGAGTCCTTCCTGGGGCATGGGTGTGTGTGTCGTCCTTAGGTTAGTTGACCTTAGTTTAAGTAGTTTGTAAGCTGCGGACTGATGACCATGCAGTTTGATCCGATAGAATTACAAACATTTGAACATTTTATGAATAATGAGAAAGTCTGTAAGAAAGAGCAAAAAAAAAAAAAAAAAAAAAAAAAAAAAAAAAAAATCATTGCAGACCCCCAAAAATATATACAAGAAGGCATTATCTTGGGACACCAAAATTAAATCCAGCACAGTGGTGAAAACAGGGGTTCTGTATGGCGCTGAAACACTAAAGCTAGTCCGAAAAGGAGGTATTAATAAACTAAGTAAAATGGAAAGGAGACTGATAAGAAGCATACTCGGCCCAAGGACAACAGAATATAACAGACCACGACCCTACAAACAAATCTACGAACATGTGAAAAAACATAATACATACCATGCGGAAAAGAAGAATGTCATTCTTTGGACAATTGGCGAGAATGGTAAATGACAGGCTGACAAAACAAATCTTTAATAATATAATGAAGCTTAAAGGACAACCAGTGTGGTTTACACAACATCAACATAATGGACACGCACAACAGAAAGTTATACAGGAACAAAATTCAGAAAGCGATCTTCAGGGAAGGAGAAGAGAGAAAAAGGAAGCAGTCTCACAACATGGAGCTCCGAAGGCAGAGATCATAAGGCATGAAATTAATGTGGGTAGAAAGGAAGAAGAAGCAAGAAGGCAAGAATTAATGTTTTGATTTAACGTTCTCTGTAAAAGTGCCATTCGAATAAATAAATAAAAATAATCCTGGTAGTAAGAGGAGGTGAAAGCAGGCCTTCTATACTCTTAGTGAGGGTAGCAGGCGTCGTCTGTTAAAACGTCGAATATATTTTTAGTTGTACTTTGAACTTGCAGAGCGCACTCGGGGCAAACTAATTAATTTTGAGTGCCGTTTACTGACGGATGGACGCGATAGAAGCTTCTCTCTACGAAGCGTTGGTTCCTTTTCGGCGCATGGTTTCCTCCGACGAGTGTCGTTCCTTTGTGAAACAGAAGAAAGGTTGCAGCAAATGTTTATACGAGATTGAAGGTCAGATTTCAGAACAGTTTCGGATCTTCGCGTTTATTTACCTGCCATGAACAATGGTTGAAACTTCATTCAGGCAACGCTAATTTAGACTCAGATATTACATATAGCGCATAATAAAATGTTGAAGAACAATATATTTATCACAAGTGTTGCAACAGTTTACCATGCAGACAATCGCAACATTGTCACTTAGACTCCTTTGCTGTGAGTAGGCACCACATGGGTAAAGAAACTGAACTGTCATTAAAACTTCTAACACAGTCGTAAAACTCGAAAGCAATACGTGTTCCCATTATTATTGAAAATTCCAGTAGAAAATTAAATTCGGTCTGCAGCAATATGATTTTAGATCTTTCGTCTAACTTTCAAGTTCGGTAGTCCTATGTTGATCAAAGCTAAACGCATTTCATCACTTACTTTCAATCGATTTCTGGATTTATTTTAAAGGAGAAAACTCTTATTGAGCTAAATAACAAGTGGAGAAAATTGTAAAATGGCGGAAGGTGATTTCCGGACTGTTATTGAATGCTTATGCCGTTTTAAAATAATTTTGCCGAATAGGATGGGTTCAAATGCCTACTTACAATGAGTATAATTTCAAATTTTTCCGCTGTTGTCCACTTTTGTCAGCACAAGTGAAGTTGTCAAGCTATCGTGGGCACACAGTATGACTGATTGGTCACGCAAACAGGAATTAATCATTTAAAATGAATAAAAGTTTTAAATTTATATCTTTCGGGGACCCTATTTCATCTCCTGCTGACCACAGGTTGGGAATCACTGTTGTAATACGATATTTGGAAAGGCCAAATGGCAGGATCATGGGGTGAAAAGTTTCTCGTTTATTTCGGAAGATTTTGTATGGCCATTAGAACAAACGTCTTGCTGTAGCTAATTATTACAGTACACAAGCAAAGTGTGAACGACGAACCGGAGAGCTTCTTGAGGACTGTACCGTTGTTACCCGGGAAAGACGGTGGTTTCAACACGACGCTACACTAGTCCACGTCCGTAAGCACCTTAATAGCACTTCCATACTGTCCATGGCCACCAAATTCGCTGTATCGCACACCCTGGAAAATTTTCTCTAAAGTACCACTTCACAGGCAGTTGGCAAACGAGACTAGAAATCAGGTCTAAGCAAATTAATCGATTACCTTTGCAATAGATGTCAATTGCGCTGAAATTAATGCTCAGCTGTTTCCACCGTTTTTATGTGCACTGTTCACATTTTAATCGTATTTGCCGTGAAAAAACTGTTTTTCTGGGATGCTTTTGGAGTGCAACACCACTGTAAATACAATCGATTCAAACTTTGCACGAAGGTACATAAAGAGATAATATATCCAAAAAGGATGACACACACACACACACACACACACACACACACACACACACACACTCACTCAATCATGCCGAAGGAGGACTCGAACCTCGGGCGGAAGCGGCCGCACAATCTGTGACATGGCATCTCAGAACACGCGGCCATCCACGCGAGCTTCTTGGAGACTGTACCCGTTGTTACCCGGGAAAGGCTGTGGTTTCAACACGACGCTACACTAGTCCATGTCCGTGAGCACCTTAATAGCACTTCTATAGTGTCCATGGCCAACAAATTCGCTGTGTCACACACCCTGGACAATTTTCTCTAAAATACCACTTCACAGGCAGTTGGCAAACGAGACTAGAAATCTTCACAGGAAGATCTTCGAATGATTCAGGAAATTTTTATTTATTTATTATGAATAAGGTCACGGATCACAATAAAAAAAAAGAATGAATGAAAAGTGTAGTTGCGTCCTCGATTACCAGATTCAGACTTACAGTACACTTCAGTTTCTTTTTTCCTTTTTCATGGAACTTAACTGAGGGGGTACTTAACCTAACTTATGCTAATGACAGCACAGACATCCATGCCCGACGGGGGATTCGCAACTCCGACGGGGAATGGCCTCACGCATCGGAACATAGCGCCTCAATGCGCTCGGTCACTCCGCCGCGGCTCCATGGTTTGTATCGGTATGTTTGTAGAAGGTAGAGTTGCACAAATTAGCAGCAGAAGCTTCGTCATAACAGCAAATTTTGGTTACTATAGACATTACACCATACACGTAGACACTTAAAGTACACGAAGTGTGGAGAGTATACATCGCGCCCTCAGTGTAACATGGCGTTAAGTCCATGATAACCAAAATTTGTATTTATGTTGTAGTTTCTACGGATACTTTATGGGACTATACTATCTACATACATAATGAAACGAATTCTGAAGTATACTGAAGGTCTGTAAGTCATCGTGGACAAAACGTAGTTATCTGACTGGAGAAGTGCTTTGTTCCCTGTATGTTTGATTTGGTTTTAAAGGAAAAAATGGCATAAATATCAACAACTAGCTATTAATATACAATACTCAGGCGCCTCAGCCACAAAGAGTAAGGAAAAAAATTACAATACTAACACGCAATGCACGGGTTTGGAAAAAAAGTAATTTTCCTACTTTCTAGAGTGGACAGTAAAGATAACACAAGTAAAATGGCCGCTGTTCATAAGTCATCCATCTTCGGTAGTAGATTATAGTGAGAAAAATGTACGGAAAAGAAGAGAAGGTAGAAACACTACTCATGTGTGGAGAATACAAGTTAAGCCTTTTAACTACAAACGAATGCCTGAAACACCGCTGTGCATGTTCCTAGTATGGTGATTTGTTTTATTGTCAACATCAGCAAGTGAACAAATTACGTTAGCCTGGGTACCTACATTATACTCTAATCCAGTGTTTTTCAACCTTTTCGAATATGTGACCCCCTTCCAAGTAAAAGTATTATGGCGACCCCCGCCCTCCTCACAAATCGTAACAAAACTACGCTATCTCAAAGGAACCAAATACACTACTGGCCGTGCTACACCAAGAGGAAATGCAGATGATAAACGGGTATTCATTGTACAAATATATTATACTACATTATATTACATTTTCACGCAATTTGGGTGCATAGATCCTGAGAAATCAGTACCCAGAACAACCACCTATGGCCGTAATAACGGCATTGTACGCCTGGGCATTGAATCAAACACAGCTTGGATGGCGTGTACAGGTACAGATGCATGCAGCTTCAACACGATATCACAGTTCATCAAGAGTAGTGACGAGCCAGTTTCTCGGCCACCATTGACCAGACTTTTTCAATTGGTGAGAGATCTGGAGAATGTGCTAGCCAGAGATGCAGTCGAACATTTTCCGTATCCAGAAAGGCCGTTACAGGAACTGCAACATGCAGTCATGCAGTATCCTGCTGAAATATAGGGCTTCGCAGGAATCGAATGAAAGGTAGAGCCTCAGGTCGTAACACATCTGAAATGTAACGGCTACTGTAAAAGTGCCATCGATGCGAACAAGAGGTGACCGAGACGTGTAACCAATGGAACCCCATACCATCACGCTGGGTGATACTCCAGTATGGCGATGACGAATACACGCTTCCAATGTGCGTTCACCGCGATGTCGTCAAACACGGATGAGACCATCATGATGCTGTGAACAGAACCTGGATTCATCCGAAAAAATAACATTTGCCATTCGTGCACCTGGGTTCGTCGTTGCGTACACCATCGCAGGCGCTCCTGTATGTGATGCGGCATCAAGGTTAACCACAGCCATGGTCCCCGAGCTGACAGTCCATGCTGCTGCAAACTTCGTCGAACTATTCGTGCAGATGGTTGTTGTCTTGCAAACGTCCCCTCTGTTGATACTGGGATCGAGACGTGGCTGCACGATCCGTAACAGCCATGCGGATAAGATGCTTCATCTCGACTGCTAGTGATACGAGGCCGTTAGGATCCAGCACGTCGTTCCGTATTGCCCTCCTGAACCCACCGATTCCACATTCTGCTAACAGTCACTGGATCGCGACCAACGTGAACAGCAATGTCGCGATACGAAAACCGCAATCGCTGTTGTTGTTATGGTCTTCAGTCCGGAGACTGGTTTGATGCAGCTCTCCACCCTACTCTATCCTGAGCAAGCCTTTTCATCTGCTGTTTGTGTATGAGAAATCGGTTGGAAACTTTCCTCATGTCAGCACTTCGTAGGTGTCGCCAACGTCATCTTCGTGGTGTAGCAATTTTAATGGCAGGAGTGTATAATCGTCTCTCTTTTACCTAGCTTTCTTTTAAATTGTTGGCCGAAGTTTTTATGTATTTTTCAGAATGGAACACTAACGCATTTCACAGGATTTCCGACGGACGACTGTTTCATATTTCAGGCAAGACGCAGAAGCGAATTCTGCTTATTGAGGAGCGTCCCAATGTATAGACAATTTAAAAGAAGTAGATCTTTTTTCGAAATTTTCATAATTACTTATTGTATCAAGCGCTTTTTACTATCGATTGGTTCTTGAAAACAATTTTCAGATTTTGCGCTTATTCATCATTATCACACTGTGTATGACTGAACTCCTACTTATTTTATAAGCTGATGTATTGTAATTCGTTTTAACAGTTGATGAGGAGACTTCGTCTGTCTATATAAATATAAATCATTCTTCGCACGTATGAAATATGGCGACTTCTTAACGATTCAGCCGATTACCCTGATCTTTTATATGTTTGTAACAGTCAGACAAGGTTTGCAAGAAAGTAAAATTCGGAGAAACTGACCGTGAAGTAAGATAATTATTAAAAAATTGGAAGATCTTTTTTCTATGGGACTTTTGTATGAATTCGAGGTTATAATTCACAATTCAGACGACTGATATGCATAATTCTTTTTTGTGTTCTCTTTATCATCGCTCTGGAAAAGTTATCAGGAAAAAAAACTTTGGGACACTTACAAATGAATATCTATAAATTCGGAGAAATTGCAAAAATTGTAAGTCTTTATTGCGCTCTCTATCATAACTGGCGACAGGAATGACATATTTGACACATCACGGTATGTGACAATGTATTCTTTCATGGAGAAGGTTCTATACTCCGTTAGCCACGGTATGATAAAGGAGATAAAGGATGGAAGAATAAGGTTTAGCGTCCCGTCGAAATCGTCGACATGATGAGGAAAGTGGGTGGGCTAAGAGAAGATAGAAACGAATAAATATCCAGAGCGAAAGACATTGCACCAGTGTGAAGCCGAGGACGGTTAGTTATGAAATAAAAATAAAGTCAAGATTACCTGACTTAGCCGATTGGAAGCGATCTGATCGTTTTATAGTTTTACAAATGAAATGCCAAGATCACACATTAATAATTTATTCAATGACGACCGGTTTCGGTGAACTGTGTCACTACCATCTGGTCACATATATATTACACGCTGGTCACTATATAAAAAATACACAAGTTAAAAACATGACAGCTTACAAAATATTTTGTAAGCTGTCATGTTTTTAACTTGTGTATTTTTATATTGTGACTGACTGCAATGTTGTTATTTCGTACACATTTTTTTAACAAGATGACCAGCTTATAATACATATGTGACCAGTTGATAGGTGACACAGTTCACCGAAACCGGTCGTCACTGAATAAATTATTTATGTGCGATCCTGGCATTTCATTTTGAAAACTATAAAAATAAAGTCGAACTTTTCTTCATGTCTTAGTAACGAACAAACAGCAACGGTACTAGTTGGTACCCTCCCGGTAACTAAACATAACAATGTTATGCTGATACATATTACTTTGCTTTCACTCAAAAAGTTGTTAGTGTTGGTGAAGATAAATAGGACACCATAACGCTGTACAAGATTAACATATATTTAGCAACGTCCAAATTCTCAATACTTTCGCGACAGTGACAAGTACGCTTCCACACATCGAACTTCATCAGTTTTGTCGCTCGACAGTTGATAAATTGTTTAAGTACAGTCAGTGCAGCGGCTCTGGTCGCGGTCTGATAACTCGTCGCTTTGCTAGGAGGCTGCGGCGGTAATACGCGTGGCACCGTCTTATGAAATCATAAATCTTCAGTATCTGGGCGTGACCAGCAGCACTGAGATATGATTTGACGATAACATCTTCCGGTCCGTCTAAGAGTACGATCTCCTTCGTCATCTAAAAATTGCATGTCTTTCACGAAACCACACCCAACCTCACTGTGTGCTGGTGGCTAAGGTCACCCGTTCCGACATGTAAAGTAAAAGTAAAGCAGTCAACAATTCGAAGATTGGTTTGAACACCACAGTGCTTTACTACGCATGGTCCTGTTTGGAGGTGGTATGTCGTTTCCTTCCTCCGACTTTCGAACTGACTTACCCAGCCAGTTATAGGGGGACCTATAGTTTAACGTGGGTTCGGTATTTTTCACATGAGCAATACTGCCAGAGGTGAAAGAAGTGGAAAGTGATAGATAAAAACCCTAGGACCTGGCGGGGATCGAACCTGCGACCTTTGGATTTGTAGTCTGGCACGCTACTACTGTGCAACCGAGGCGCACGTTCCCGACATGTAACAAGTCTATATTCTCGAGCGGCTCCGTAGCACAGTGGTTGAGTGCCAGACTATCAATCCAAAGGTCGCAGGTTAGATCCCCCTCTGGTCCTGGGATTTTTACGGGTCACTTTCCACTTCTTTCACTTCTCGCAGTGTTACTGATGTGGAAAATACAAAGTAGTACCGGGGTCCGGAACCAACATTAAACTGTAGGTCCCCCTATAACTGGCTGGTTAAGTCTGGGTAAGTCAGTTTGAAGGCAACGGCATACCACCTCCAAACAGGACCATGCCTAGTAAAGCACTGTGGTGTTCAAACCAATCTTCGGATTGTTGACTCCTTTACCTCTTATATATATATAAATGGTGTTTCACTAAGTGTGTTTGCCTCTGTAACTTATAAAATAATAGGTGACGGGAAATTTTAATACGGTAGGTCAACACAAGAAATGTTACACTTTCTGCGGAGCTATGAACATAGTTTATTGTATCATTTTCCAAGGAGTTACAGCAAACTGATATAATTTTTTTTAATGGAACAATAGTTTTTTTCTATCGTGCATTGCATTCGTTGAAACCAGCTGCGTCCAAATCAATTTAAACTACATTCCTATCACTGTTAGTTTGGGAGCTACAACTCTTCAAAGTTTAGGGGCAGAGGCTACGACAGCGTTGCTGAATGGCTGGTGGTCATGAGACAGTCTTTCTGTCGATTCTACGGAGTATAGGAAACAACATTATGGCAACCAATATAGTGATAATAACAAAAAGTTTGCTGCCGAAGGGGCTAGTGTTGACTTGTGTTTACCAAACAAATTACACAAGCAGTTAGGTTCAGATAGTGTAGTGTAGTGCAATGTAACAACGACGTGACTTACCCGAAGCTATGGTATTGAGAGTCATAGGAATTGTAAGCGGGACAAACATTAGAAAGATTATCTTCGGTTAACAGACAGTCGAGACAGGAGGCTGAATGCAACTCAATTGCAACGCACCCTCCAGCACAGTCCGAAATTCCCTTAGGGAATGTGGCCTCTACGCACGCAGGCGTATTCAGACCACGACACCGTTTAGCCGGTAGAAATTTGGTGGAGGCCAACAGGATCGGAGATGTAAGAAATGGCATCGGGTTCTCTTCACAAATAAGTCAAGATGTTGCGTTCGCCCTCATGTGGAGAGAACGCGGAACTCGGAAAAATCCTTCTTATGTGCGGGAAACATAAGCATATCATGATTGTGGATAGGAATCAGTATTGGCGTATATATGGAACTCTATATCGTTCAGAATGGAGCTTTGACAGCTCAGAGGTATAGAGACGAGATCTTTGGACATTTTGTTGTTCCCTGCTGTGGTACCAGAGGACATGGGTTCCTTATGGTGGACGGTAACGCTCGTCCCCACAGAGCTGCATTGATGGACAACATGCTTGAAGCGGGGAGAATTTAACGAATGGAGTGACATACTTGTTCACCGGTCTTAAACCTGACTGAGCATGTCTTGGTTGCATTTGGCAGACGGACAGCAGCCAGACCAAAACCTCCGATAACGTTTGCTGAGCTGGACATTGCACTCAAGGAAGAATTGCGCCGCGGTGGCATGGCCGAGTGCTCTAAAGCGCCTTGCTGCGGAGCGCGCGGTTGCTCCCCGTCGGAGGTTCGTATCGTCCTTCGGGCAAGGATTTGTGTGTTGTCTTTAGGTTAGTTTAAGTAGTTTGTAGGCCTAGCGACTGACAACCTCAGTAGTTAAGTCTCATAGATTTACAAACATATGAACATATGAAATTGAAGAATGCCTAATATCCCTCAGGAGCTGTTTGTTAACCACGTACTGTCCATGCAACGCAGGAGTGCAACTGTACTGGCAGTCCGAGACGATCACAAACCATATTAGAGGGCAACGACAATGACTTTTTCACTATTATTATAGGCAATGGTGTCTCGCTCTAAGTAAACGACATGTGAACCTCAAGTAAAGAATTGAGACAGCAAAGTATCGCTCCGTATCATACACAAATTTCAACTGCAACCAATATCTGAATAAAATACGTTAACGTATTGTGTATGTTATCTCACCTAATCCCCTAATTGATATGAGCTATATATATATATATATATATATATATATATATATATATATATATTAGTGAGATTTTTTTCAGCTTTACAGAGGTTTTTTTACTGATCATTGACTGGAAGTTTGTTCTGTCATCATCATCACTGAGGCGCAATACTCTGCAGTGACGTTGAATAGAAATAGTTTAACTAGGTTGCACAACTACACTGACACTGCCAGCAGGACAATAACGCATTACGATCGCTTCATTTACGAGGTGCATTCAAATTATAACATCTGAGGTGTTTTTTCATTGGTTAATCACACGAGATGTGATAAGTTCTGTCACTTCGCAACTTACAAAAACCATGGGATACCTCCTAATACCGTGTCGGACCTCTTTTTGCCCTGTGACGTACACCAAGTCTATCGTAAACATGAAAACAGTCACACTGCCTCCACTGCCGTTCATTATTGTTAAGGTGTTGCATTTCCAGTTCACGAAATCTCTGTTATATCTCATTAATGCTCGTTGGGAGGCCTGTTTGGCCAGATTATTCCTTGGAACTGCCCAGAATATTTTTTTAGTCCTGATAGACTGAAATATGCTATCGTAAACCACTGCACAAAAAGGGGGATACGTCTGATGTCAACAACTACCGCCCAATCTCACTTCTGACAGCCTTATCCAAAATTCTTGAAAAAGTAATTATTCTAGCTTCACACATAGGTGAAAATAAATTTCTAAAAAAAATGCCAGTTTGGTTTTCAGAAAGGTTTTTAAGCAGAATATGCTATATATACTTTCACCAATGAAATATTAAATGCTCTGAATAATCGGAAATCATCCGATGGGATTTTTTGTGATCTCTCCAAGGCTTTTGATTGTATAAATCATGGAATTTTCCAAATAAACTAAAGTATTGTGGTATGAATGGGACAGTGTACTAATGGTTTAAATCATACCAACAGTAAGAGTGCAGAAATTTCATATAAGTAGTTCACATATTATGCAAAAAAGAGCTGATTCTTCAAACTGGGGAACAATCAAAAATGGGGTGCCACAAGATTCGGTCTTGGGCCCTTTGCTGCTCTTAATATATATTAATGACTTGCCATTTTATATTCATGAAGATGCAGAGCTGGTTCTTTTTGCTGCTGATACAAGTCCGGTTATCGCGCCTGACAGACAAGAACAAACTGAAGAAATTGTAAACGACGTCTTTCAGAAAATCATTACCTAAGTGGTCCTCAGCAAATGGACTATCATTAAATTTTGATAAAACACAGTACACGCGGTTCCACACAGTAAATGGAATTACGCCATTAATAAATATAGACTTTGATCAAAAATCTGTAGCAAAGATAGAATATTCAAAAATTTTAGGTGTATGCATTGATGAGGGATTGAACTGGATAAAACACATTGAAGATCTGCCGAAACGTTTGAGTTCAGCTACTTATGATATTGGGGTAATTGCAAATTTTGGTGGTATACATCTCAGTAAATTAGCTTACTATGCCTATTTTTATTCTCTGGTTTCGTATGGCATCATTTTCTGGGGTAATTCATCATTGAGTAAAAAAATATTCATTGCACCAAAGCGTGTAATCAGAATAATTGCTGGGGCCCATCCAAGATCATCCTGCAGACACTTATTTGAAGAGCTAGGGTGCTTCACAGTATATATATATTCATTTATGCAATTTGCTATTACCAATGCCACCGAATTCAAAAGCAATAGCAGTGTACATAACTACAACACTAGAAGAAAGAATTATCTTCACTGTTCAAGGTTAAATCTAGCTCTGGCACAGAAAGGGGTAAATTATGCTGCCACAGAAGTATTTGGTCACCTACCAAACAGCATCAAAAGTCTGACAGATAGCCAACTAGCATTTACAAATAAATTGAAAGAATTTCTGAATGGAAACTTCTTCTACACTATAGATGAACTTTTAAATATAAATTATAACAAATAAAAAATAGAAATGAAAAATATACATAAATATATAATAAAATAAATTGTATCATGTAATATTTAGTAGAAAGTAATAGTTTTTAAGATATCTTTCATTAACCTGACACAGTCCACATCATTACGAAGTGTCATATTCATGATCTATGGAGCAAGTACTAATCTAGTCTAATCAAATCAAACAAAAAGGTAACAATTGTGGCTATGTGGCAGGACGCACTGTCAACCTTAAAAGTTCCATCGTTGTTTGTTAACTTTATGTCCTCGAATGGTTGCAAATGATATCCAAACATCACCATTTCCAGTCAATGATCAATTCCGTTGAACCAAAGAGCCATGTAAAACAGTTCACAACACTATGGAGCTACCACCGTCTTGTACAGCGCCTTGTATAGTGTGCTTGGTGAGGTCTGCGCCACAATAGATCCCTAAGATCAGCTCTTAACAACTGTCTCATCTCAAAAAGCCAAGGTTTTCCAATTGTGTACCGTCCAACGGGTTTGCTCACGGAACGAGCAAGGTGGCTATAGCAGTGGTTAACACAATGGACTCGCATTCGGAGGACGGTGGCTCAAATCCGCTCTTCGTTTTTTTTTTTTTTTTTTTTTTTTTTTTTTTTTAATATATATATCTCTTCAGGCAAATGTCGCGATGGTTCCTCTAAAAGGGAACGGCCGTTTTCCTTACTAATCCTTAGCAAAAACAATCCGAGCTTGTGCTCCGTACCTCATGAACACCCTGTAGATTGAACGTTAACTCAAAATGTCGTTCCTTCACGGGCCTAGTAGAGGCACTGCAGGCGGTCTCGTGCTGATAGTAAAGCCGTTCGAGCCTGCTGCCTTTTGCCATAGCCAATTAGCCGAACATTGCGCCACACTCTTCTAACGGACATGTTAGTCTTGTGTCACACATTGATTTTTGTGGTTATTTCACGTAATGTTGCTTGCCTTTCACCACTGAAAATAAAACGCATTACTGCAGACTGTCGGCCACTGCGTGGTGAGAAGTGATGCTTGAAAGTTGTATTCTCTGCACATTCTTGACACTATAGATCTCGGAATATTGAATTCCCTAACGGCCTTCGAAATGGAATGGATCATGCGCGTATCTCCAACTACCATTCCGCATTTAAAGTCTGTAATTCCCATCGCTCAGCCATAATCAGGTCGGGAACATGTTCACATGCATCACCGGAGTACAAACAACAGCTCTGCCACTGAACCACGCTTTCATACCTTTCACAGTAGAAAAAGAGCAAAACAGACAGTTAAATTTCTTAGATGTCAACATAAAGATTCAGAACAACCAGCATACATTTCACTTATTCAGGAAACCAACAACAACAGACACATGATACACCACACATCTAATCACCCAGATACACAGAAACATGCCCCACAGACCAAACACGATCCAACTAGACACAGATAACTATCAGAAAGAAATGAATACCATAGTACAAATAGCCACAAGCAGTGGATACAAAGAAAACCTAGTAACAAAGCTGAACAATAAAATTAAAAAACAAAGGGACACACAACATTGCCACACTGTAGTGAAGCGATAAACAAGTCGAAAGGCATTCCACTTAAAACAAGTGATATGCAATCTGTATTCAGTCCAAATAAGTGTAATGAAGTGATGTGATGTGCTGTGATGAAACGGAAAATTACGGTACAAGGACACTCGAAAAGTGCCGTACACAGCCGAAAAACACACGCCATAAACAAACCAACTCCAGCCAACAAGACGGAGAAATAACAATGAGATGTAAAGAAGACAACAACACCGTGAGTAGACTGAATTTCAAGTTGAAAATACATAAGCATAATGTGCACAAAGTTTTTTTTTTTAAATCTGTTTTTAATCTATGCAACGAAAACAAACTATACAAACCTTTGTATCATTCACAGACCACAGAAGATACTTTTAAAATATAAAGCGAAACACGTCTGGTGTAAAATAAATTATTGCAGTCAGTATAAGACGGATTATCTCTTATAATCAAAGAACCATGAGTATTTGTCGTCCCCGTTTTCAAGAAGGGTCCTCGAACAGATGTGCAGAACTATAGGCCTATTATCTCTAACGTCGGCCAGTTGTAGAATTTTGGAACATGTATTATGTTCTAAAATAATGACATTTCTCGAGACTAGGAATCTGCTCTGTAGGAATCAGCATGAGTTTCGAAAAAGGCATTCGTGTGAAACCCAGCTCGCGCTATTCGTCCACGAGACTCAGAGGGCCATAGACACGGGTTCTCAGGTAGATGCTGTGTTTCTTGACTTCCGCAGGGCGTTTGATACAGTTCCCCACAAACGTTTAATGAAAAAAGTAAGAGCATATGGTCTAACAGACCAATTGTGTGATTGGATTGAGGAATTCCTAGATAACAGAAAGCAACAGGTCATTCTCAATGGAGAGATGTCTTCCGAAGTAGGAGTTATGTCAGGTATGCTACAGGGGAGTGTCGTGGGTCCGTTGCTGTTCACGATTTATATAAATGACCTTGCGGTGAACATCGGAAGTTCACTGAGGCTTTTTGCGGATGATGCGGTAGTATATAGAGAGGTTGTAACAATGGAAAATTGTATTGAGATGCAGGAGGATCTGTATCGAATTGACGCATGGTGCAGGGAATGGCAATTAAAGCTCAATGTAGACAAGTGTAATGTGCTGCGAAGTACAGAAAGAAAGATCCTTTATCATTTAGCTACTCTATAGCAGGTCAGCAACTGGAAGCAGTTAATTCCATAAATTATCTGGGAGTAGTCATTAGGAGGGATTTAAAATGGAACGACCATATAAAATCAATCGTCGGTTGGGCAGATGCCAGACTTAGATAAATTGGGAGAATTCTAAGGAAATGCAGTCCGAAAACAAAGGAAGTAGGTTACAGTACACTTGTTCGCCCACAGCTTGAATACTGCTCACCGTGGTATCCGTACCAGGTGGGATTGATAGAGGAAGTGGAGAAGATCCAACGGAGAGCAGCGCGCTTCGTTACAGGATCATTTGGTAATCGTGAAACCGTTATGGAGATGATCGGTAAATTCCAGTGGAAGACTCTGCAGGAGAGACGCTCTGTCGCTCGGTACGGGCTTTTGTCGAAGTTTCGAGAACTTACCTTTACTGAGGAGTCTATCTCGCGAAGAGACCGTGAGGATAAAATCAGAGAGATTAGAGCCCACACAGAGGTATAACGACAATCCTTCTTTCCGCGAACAATACGTGACTGAAATAGGAGGGAAAATCGATGGTGGTACTCAACGTACCCTCCGCCACACACCGTCGGGTGGCTTGCGGAGTATGGTTGTAGATGTAGATGTAGAAGAAAAGAAAATTATCAGAAAAGTCTTGAGATCAAAATATGAAAATGGAATTTGTATGAAAACGAAACTACATGAGATCTACAAAATTACAAAAGCAAATAACAGCGTGTCATTTAGTTACAGCAAGCAGAAAGAAATTTCCAAACATAGTTATAGCGGTGAAGAAACACAACTGGCTAACAAAAATTATGAAGACGTACAACAATTTGACTTACATCAAGAGATCGTGTAACTTTCAGAACCTGAATTCACAAATTTGTTTAGGAATCTGTTTAAAATAATGATGTACAGAAAAACGTGAAAGTGTTTACAATGGACAAAACCTCTTTATTCTCGCGAAATGATGCGTGCTATCGACAGGAGATCTCAAATTGAGATTAATTTGAAACCAGTCTAAATCGCATTTTTTATTTCTTGGTTACCGGTTTCGAACCTTTATAAGATCACCTTCAGACCATGCAATGCTAGAAATGCGATGATCAACTGCAATTCAAAATAATTTGGAGAAGGTATCATCATGGTGCGAGATGTAACAATTGACCTTAAATAATTAAACGTAAGAAGTCATCCACATTAGTACCGAAACGAAACCGTGATTACGCGATAGATCACACAAAAAACGGCTGTCAACCAACTATATACATATTGATTACAACAACGAACGACTTTAACTGGAACGATCACATAGCTAATGTTGTGGAGAAGGCGAACCAAAGACGTTGTGTTATTGGAAATACTCTAACGATATGAAGATGCAGCCAATCCACTAAAAAGATTTGTTCTGGTACCTTTGTCGGCCCTCTGTTACTGTGTTGCTGCGCGAAATGGGATTTTACCAATTGATAGAATTAAATCGGTGAGTGCAGAAACCGCTTCAGTCACACATTGCAAATTGCTCAGGAGAGAGGAGAAACGTCATAACTCCTCCAAATTATCAAATATATTATCTGTTATGAAATGCATTTATGTTGCAGTCATGCAAATATTTCCTAATTTCGAGATAAATTAGGCTCATGAAAATTTAAAATTTGGTCCGGACTTATGCTATTTCTACACTCAACTGGCTTATACAGACAGCTGAAAACTTGGAAAAAGCTAATCATTCATTTAAAGTTTATATTTGTTCATATTATATCAAAAATGAAATTACACTATTTGCAAAGTCTTCGGAAAACAGGAATATAACAAAGTAAAAAACTCTTAAAATAGATCATTTTCAACCAAGGTATAAATGTCATGTGCAGTGTTTGGCCAGGTAAATAGTTCATCATAAAAAACTTTGTAGTTTTCAGGAATATGAATTATCATGTCTTTCCTTTTCTCGATGTTCATTGGAACTTTCCCTGATCGGTAGGTTCCGGAAAGCAGGTTTCAGCAGCTGATAGCTGTGCTTTTGTAATCCATCAGAGGATGTTTATGCTGCGATTACCCCTTTCTGTTTAGAGTTATAGCGCAACCCTGTATATCGAGTGGGAGCAAACTTGAATTTTGCTTCATTTGGCACACTCGTCGCTAGGCACAGAACAGGAAACGTTAAGCACGAACGCTTTAAAAACACTCAACAAGAGAAACACTTCAATAAGAGCAGCTGTTTAGGCTGGTAAACACGTGACACATGAACGGTAAAAGGGGCAAGACTGATCATGCGATACAGCAGTGAGAGCACAAACCACGTCAGTCACTGACTCACGTTACTTCTGCGCTCAACGTTCGAAAAAGACAACCTGTATCTACTTAGCAGACTAACGTGGTTCTTGTACTCAACACGCGTTTGCCTTTCTAAACATCTAAAAAGTTCAGAAAAGATAGCCTGTTTTGCATTATCGGGATATAGGGGAGAGAGTGAACACATATGAGACATGATTTGTGGCGGCAACAAATGCTTTACTCTTTAAGACCATTTTATGAAAATTCAACACAAAATTTCTCCGCCTCCGTATCTCCGTCGACAGCAGGGATCTGGGTTCAATTCCCGGCGTGGAGTCAAAACAGAAAGAGTTGATAATGCGGCCGAACAGCCAAGATGGAATCTCCCATACGATTATTTCAAATCATTTCTTCGACTGCGAAAATGTTTAGTTGCCGCCCACTTACACAAGGAGAAATTATTATCGTAGTTAAATATGTCAAAGCTAACGCGGAAAGATTTAAGTGTTCGTTTTTACCGTGATCTGTTACATCGCCACGCGCTTAAATGTGAGCTACAGAGCAGTAAAGTAAATGTAGACATAAGGGAAACGTTTGTTGCCCACCGTGTTATGATGCGTCATTTTGTCACAGCAACGACTTGCTTAACGGACACTGGAATGCAGCCACACTGAGGCTTTGCCTCACGGACTTTTCGTGGCTGGACGTGTTGCAGACTAGACGGTACCAAACTGACATATGAAGACCGGAAAGAATAGCTACAGCCAGAATAATAGTTTTTGCCCCCTCACTACTCCTGTGAAGGCAGGAGAAACGTATGCGTCCCTACTAGCGCTCCTAAAAACACAGGCTGACGGATTCGCCATTTTCATTCTCTGCGATTGCTAAACACAACACGAAGCTTATGCAGACAGTGTTTCATTTTGTTCACGTTTACAGAAATATTTTACAAGTGTCCGGCACAGAGGCTTACATCGTGCTACTTTGAGCTTTAATTCGGCTCTTGTTTACATAGTATGTGCATTAGATACAAAAATCTCGCATTTTCTTTACTTACTCCTTTTCTTTGCTGTCTGACCGGCCGCGGTGGCCGAGGGGACGCCGGGCGCCGTGGCTCAGCGCGCCCGGTCAGGGGGCTCAACGCCCTCTGCAATAAAAAAAGCTGAGCCAAGAACACTTCGAACATCAACGAACAAATACGATCAGCGTCCGCAGTGAACAGAACTACAAAAAAAAAAAAAAAAAAAAAAAAAGGAAGGTGACTGCGGCGCGCCAGTCACGGTCTGCACGGCCACTACGGTCGGGGGTTCGAATCCCCCCTCGGGCATGGATATTTGTGTCGTCCTTAGTGTTAGCTAGTTCCTAAGTAGTTTGTAAGTTTAGGGACTGATGACCCTGTAGTTAAGTCCCATAGACTCTACAAACATTTAAACATTTTTTTTTTGCTGTCTGGATAAAAAAAAAAAAAAAAGAAAAAGGAAAAAAAAAAAAACGCAAGAGACGTACGTTTAATTCTGCTGAAAGTGATCATCTAGATAAAAGTTTTAAGCGATCTTGGCTTGTATTTGAATAATGACTGTCAATATGTGAGGTTTTGTTGTCTGCTGTGACAAAGACAAAACATCGGATTTTTTGTACTCAGATTGAGTACTTCTATTACGCTTACGTTATTGAGAAAGTTTCAGAATGTATTACAAACACTAAAACGAAAAAGAATATTAGTGTACAGGATCTATAGTTTACGATCGTAGAGGTACACGGTGCCGATGTTGGCAACAATCGTATGGAATGAGGAGAATAATCTTTATGTTGACCATGAAATAAATAAATAATTGTGATCCTTCTCTAAGGCTGACAGGTTTTTATATGTAACAGTAGGCTTATCTAGTCAGTAATTTAATAATCCATTTAAAGCAAACATTTCGTTGCCAACATTAGCACACAACGCCGCCGCAGCCACAAGTAAAATTTACCCAGTATTCTGCGTCATTTATATCATAGTCTCTTATAGATAATCGTCAATATTAGCATTTACTAATATTAAATCGAGTTGAGGGTGTATTTTGTGATAAAACATCAGGAACTATTCTTTCAAATTTCATACAACAAGTTATGACGCTAAGACTTCGAAATACCACAAATAGCATTCAACGGTAGTTACCTGTATCAGAATAGTACGCTGCGACAGCCGTAACTAAACTCTTGCCCAGTATATTTATATTAATCATTTTTGCGATTTCCGTCGTCCTTAGTTGCATATGAAATTGGTGGAGATGTATTATCGCCTTTAGCAACTAAATGAAAGGCGTTTTTTGTGTGGCATACGCGTTTCGCTTCTTTATTTATGAAGCATCATCAGTGGCCTGTAATACATGTTATTTTTGTATAATATTGTAGTACAGTCATAATATTAAAGGTATTTTTCACAGTATGACAGTTAACAGTCTTGTTACAATTACTAAAGTTCGGATCTACTAGGTTAGAAACAACTTCCGTAGCACTAGCTTTTGCAAAGTTAATTTAATTATACAGTTTTTGGCCCTACTTACGCCTTTCATTTAGTTGCTAAAGACGGTAATACACCTCCACCAATATTTATATTTTCCGTTTTAGTGTTTGTAATACTTTCTAGTAATAACGTAATAGAAGTATCTTCAACAATTTCTGCAATGTCAGTACAAAACGTTTTGATGTGGTGTATTTCTCAATATACTATAAAAGACACACATATTGTGCTCTGGGATGTTTTGCTGTGTTATGATATTTTGCGGCTGCTAATTCCCTACAGGCAGCTTTTTTTTTAAGATGTAGTACTTTCAAAACGAGCTAAAGTCATAATAACAAGTAATATTTACTTACAATACATAACTGTGCTCTCGGTCTGGGTTTCCAGTTTTTGCGCCGGCAGTTAATGATCCATTTTTTCCTTCTCTCAGAAATTCTTGGGAAACTAAACATTCCGTAGCCACCTCTGGAATGATTTGAACAGTTTATGGTAACACCATTATGTCGTGCCAAAGTCCCGTGACGCAAATCCTATAGCACCGCAGTATGTTTAACTTACGAGCTACAGGAATGAAAATGGCGGATGCGTCAGCTCGTACTTATAGGAGCCTTAGTTCCTACTAGACAAGTCGCGAGTGGTTATACCTTTGGCAACGACCAGTTGAGTTCCTAAATTTGTAAACCGTCCCTTGTAGGTGACATCGCTACGGAGTGTAGGCGTATCTCACCAGGGGGCATCTTGGACCCACACGACGCCGACACCGTCCGCAGGCCACTGTTATACAGACTCGCTTTCTACAAGCCGGGGGTTCCACCGCCCTATTGTGAACAGGCAACAGAGGGACCCCCGACTGTCTGGCCTGGCGCGTTTCTCGAGCAGTGTGTGGTCCTCCCTTCACATTCTGGAATGCACCCACATGATGAATTTAAAAATGGAACAACATTTGATTCCTTTACATCCTTGTATTAGTACGTGAACACGATATCGATCTCAGTATCAATTATACAACGGGGAGTGGGAATGAAAACGTATATAATTCGAAAAGCACTTTGCCACTGATACACACACAACACAAATCATATATGTACGCTATTTTTAGGAGTGGTAAAAGGAATTAAATATTTCCTTGTCACATATATGATATGATACTGCTGTGATCTTCTAGTCGCTCTATTGTGAACAGGCAACAGAGGGACCCCAAACTGTCTCGCCTGGCGCGTTTCTCGAACAGTGTGTGGTCCTCCCTGCACATTCTGGAATGCACCCACATGACGAATTTAAAAATGAAACAACATTTGATTCCTTTACATCATTGTATTAGTACGTGAACACGATATCGATCTCGGTATCAAGTATACAACGGGGAGTGGGAATGAAAACGTATATAATTCGAAAAGCACTTTGCCACTGATACACACACAACACAAATCATATATGTACGCTATTTTTAGGAGTGGTAAAAGGAATTAAATATTTCCTTGTCACATATATGATATGATACTGCTGTGATCTTCTAGTCGCTCTATTGTGAACAGGCAACAGAGGGACCCCCAACTGTCTCGCCTAGCGCGTTTCTCGAACAGTGTGTGGTCCTCCCTGCACATTCTGGAATGCACCCACATGATGAATTTAAAAATGGAACAACATTTGATTCCTTTACATCCTTGTATTAGTACGTGAACACGATATCGATCTCAGTGTCAATTATACAACGGGGAGTGGGAATGAAAACGTATATAATTCGAAAAGCAGTTTGCCACTGATACACACACAACACAAATCATATATGTACGCTATTTTTAGGAGTGGTAAAAGGAATTAAATATTTCCTTGTCACATATATGATATGATATGATACTGCTGTGATCTTCTAGTCGGAAATGACATTAGGCTTTACCAGTTGCTTTAAACATGCTCCTCATGTGAGATAATACTTCCGTAAAATTGTATTTAGCACATTTATTGTAAAATCGTGTTATGAGAAGAATATGTTACATACAGTTGAAGCAGACTGTAGTTATCGGAAAAAAACGTTCAGAAGAAGGAAGAAGGATGTTATTCATGACAACTAGAACAGTGTATTGGTCATACTATTGAAAGAAAAGTCGAAACTGTTAATAGATTAATAGAAACAGCAAATTAACGCGACTCATTAATGTATGTGACAAATCAAAATGTAGATTTCATAAGAACACTCAAAACAATAAAGATACGTGTTATCCACAGCAAACAGCACTTTCATAATGAACATACTACTGAAAGAAAAGCCAAAGTTGTATGAATTTAATAAAAAATGAATAAAAACGGGAAATCAACGCAACTTGTTGCTGTATGTATCATCCGTTTGCTCTACGAAAAATTACAGCCACGCACAACACACTAAATGACCATCAGTGGCGTAACTATAGGGGGGGGGGGAAGAGGGGGATACAACCCCTCCCCAGAAACCCAAAAAAAAAAAAAAAAAGAAAGAAATTTATAACAGGTAAAGATTAGAACTCGGGGTGTTTTACCATAAGCTTTCATTGGATGGGAGTGAATTAACATTCAACGGGAGTGGTAGATGGTAGTCTGTCTGGAAACTGACTAAAATTTTGCTCATCTAGCAGATCATTCCTCCCCCCTCCCCTCCCCCCTCCCCCCCCCCCCCCAAAGCCAAGTCCTAGTTACGCCACTGGTGACCATTACATCAAAACTGTAAAGACGGCGTAGTTACGTAAGTCCAACCGTATTTCAAATACACACATGACTGATCACACGTTTGTACAATAGAAGTATAGCGGCCAGACGTCAGCGACATCAATGATACTGCATACGGCATTACCAGCCTAGCTTTGATCTCTATGCTACCAGGATGTTGAACTACAGATTTCTAAGCGTGCCAGCCAAAGATGTTCGTATTCTGTTTCTTGACTTACTACAACGTGGCCGCTATGAAGTATTACAAGAAAACTAAAAGGAAATATGTTTCAATTCCGTACTCATACAAATCTGTTAGTTCACATATTGGTATAAATTTCAAATCCGGAGGTAATCAAGCAATTATTTGTCACATACTGACAGAATTCATTTGACTAATTACAACTTGGCGAACAACGCAAAATTGTGCGCAAAACATATGAATGTGCAGGCACGCTACAGTTTTATACTCATACACCACCGTTATACATCCAGGTTATATAGGGATCACTGCAGTCTAGTGATATATGTCTGTGTTCCTTGTCTATAACCAAGGAGGTAAGAACAGGGGGAGATACCCTTAACGTTACAGAAGTGAAGCCGTGTCGCCATATTGTAGAGTCAATAATAAATCACATTTCACCCATCTGGAACGTCTGTTTTTGTTAAAGAAGTGTACTATATCAAACATGTACCAAAACTGACAGTTATTTAAATGTATGAAAGTTAATAGGACAAGAACCACACAGTGCTTTAATCTTAATCATATTTCGTTGACTCCGCAAGATGGTGGACTGGCTTCAAATGAAAGATAAGCTTTTCATAGTAGCGCCGTCTTCCCTTATTTTAACCTCCTTGTCTATAACTCTGATCACGCAATAAAATCTTCAGCTGTCATAATAAGTGAACATCAAAATAACCGTTCTACCAACTTCTTCTCTGCATACTGACCACATGTTATGGTGGAAATACCACACGAAAGTAACAACTCTTCATTTTCTGCCTTTACCACCAACTTCGAAATCAGATCCGAAATTTTAATTTCTTCGCACTCTCAGAAATGTTTCCAGCCATTCCGTAAACATTATTAACAGACTAGCTGCTTAATAGTTCTACAGCAAACAGGCAATGCTTCGAAGGATCATCTTCTAGAGTCTCTCAAAAAGAGAATTGCATTGCACGTTAAACAGTTACCTGTGCGGGGAAAAATATTCAGTCCCTTTAGCATTCGTTACAGCTGATAAGCGAACGGAAAACCATCGTAATATGATTGACACATACACATAGAATAATTTACTAAGAAAGATCACTGTGCACATCAAATCCATTAGAAACTTTAGCGAGTTGAATCCCGATAGAAAATATTCGATCCCATTTGGTGCTGATCCCACAATGCGCAGCAATACTGCAAAATAGGACGAACAATTGTAGTGTACGCAGTTTCTTTAGTAGAACAGTTGCTTCTTCTAAGTTCTCTACCAATGAAACGCAGCCTCTGGTTCGCATTCCCTACAATATTTTCTACGTGTTCTTTCCAATTTAAGTTGTTCGTTATATTAATTCCTAGATATTTAAATGAATTTAAGGTATGCACATTTGATCGGAAGGGGGAAAAGTTAAAGATTTTAAACTGAGTACGACAACCGAAACAGGAAATGGCCAGTGATATGGAGGAGGAAGAGATGGGCGTAAAGAGGGATGAGAAATAGATGGACGGAATATAGAAAACGATTGTGCCGCTGTGGAATGACAGAGCTCAAAACCTTTCTGAGGAGCGCGCGGTTGTTCGCCGTCGGAGGTTCGAGTCCTCTTTAGAGCATGGGTGTGTCTGTTGTCCTTACGTTAGTTGAACTTACTTTAAGTAGTCTGAAGCTTAATCAAAGTCCCATAGATTTACAAACGTTTGAACTTTTGAGTTTGAGAAAACGATTGCTTTACACGTCATATGCTACAGAGGCGGTAAACCGTCGCATCTGTATGCCTGTATAGGAAACAGACAAACTAAACATTTTATAAATCCACTGGCTTTACAATTATGTTTTGGTTGTTGACATTGCCAACTGAGGAGACAGCTATCTTTCGTATTTTCTATAAAGTCTTAAAAACCTCACAGTCAAGATCCCAGAGGAATTTATTTTATTTGTATTAGATGATTAGTTTCGGCTCCATTCGATCCATATTCGGATGTAATTGTTACTGTATATAACAACATAGCTCATATAAAAATATTGTCATTTTCAAAGGTATTATAATTTTATAACCATAACACATTGGAAAATATGTTCAAATGTTTGTAGAGCTTATGGGACTTAACTACGGGGTCATCAGTCTCTAAACTTACAAACTACTTATGAACTAACCAATACTAAGGACGGCACAAATATCCATGCCCGAGGGAGGATTCGAACCCCCTACAGTAGTGGCCGTGCAGACCGGACTGGCACGCCGCAGTCCCCTCGGCCACAGAGGCCGGCTGGAAAATATGTAAATGACTCCACGATATGTTCCATTAAAATACTGTGGATATGATCGTCAATGATTTGGTACACAGTTAAAAAGTATTTCATAACACCCATAAAATGGGAAAAATAAAATACAGTTTATCGTCCTACAGGAATGAAAGTCAAGGACTGAAACATATATAGTAAGCTATAGTACTTTTATAAATTTTTATAAATTAGTTTTTCAGTTAAACATGGTTATCTCATTAAATGAATCTCAGATTTCTTATTGTATGGCCAGTAAATTATGAAAGACACAACTGATTATCATTACTTCAAGGTTGGGATAAAATCGGTCAAAGCGGATACTTAAACAATTTCCTCATTCAGAAAAATCTGTTTTGTTTTGTGTCAACAGTTCATAGTTAAGATTAGGCAATAAGGATACTATTAGGGACTATAGCGTTTAAAAGAAACACAAACCGTAATGATTACAAACATTTTCCTTTAAATGATTGCCTTATCCTAGTCTCCCCTAGCAAGCTTCTTCGGCCGTGGAGATGCTTCTGGACGCACCATCATCCTCATTGTCCACATTCAAAAGAATGTGGGCGCATGCAATTCACTATACAATAATGTCATAAAACAATGGAAATGAATATATTTTCAAATGGACATTTACACACAAAAATGCCACAGACAACACACATTCTTGTAGAAAAAGATTTGTAAAGCGTTTTTGTAGAATATGGAAATATGGAATAATTTTAACACCTTGGATTCGTAACATGGGTTTGTTTTATCAAAAACTAGTCCCACAAATATGTAGTCCATCGCTATATCAATAGATGGAGTCAACATCTCAATTTTTGTAAATTTTGGCCAAGGGCTGTTTTTGTAAGAAGACAGCTACATTCAGAATGCTGTTCCTTCTTTGATGCTGTCGTTGGACATGAGCGTAGGCTCCCTTTATGAGCTCTACGAGATTCACGGCGTAACTCATTAGAAACATGACCGGGTTGACAAGTTAAATTTTCTGAATTGTGGAGTCACCGACCTTGCCTAACTACCGAAATTACAGCTACAAAACTTTTTATTTTGTAATGATATGAGTACATTAAAGGACGTAATCAGAGCAATTCCCTGAATATCTTCCCCTTCCTAGAAAACATTTTGACGCAAGAAACAATTCACAAAGCAATATGTCCTCTATGAATGCAGAGCAAATAGGAGCATAACTCAATACTTGGCCACGGTTACTTCTGGAAATTTAATAATTTGATGCGATGAAAGTCCAATTCGTTTTTCTTGTAGGTAGATCAAATGCGCCGGGCATGCGTGGCTCAAGTGTGATAATATAACACCTATGCGCGCGAAATATGACCAGAGTAAAATATGTAAAAGGGGACAACAGTTTTCTCGACTTACCCTGTAAATAAATCTTGACATATCACGCTGTCGTACGGGTTAATAGCAATTCTCCGTCCCACTGAGTTCTCGAGGGGCTGTTATCTATAATAGCAAGTAGCCCTTGACTGCGGGTGTACGTGTCCTGATCTTTTATGGTATCTAATGTCTACTGCCCGACATGTGAAAGGCCACTTTGGATGATATTATGCCATGTGGCACGCTATACGTATGAGCGAAAAACTCAGGATTTTTTGTATTTAAATGTTTTTGAACCCTCCATATCAGTAGCTAGTTCTCCTAGTTCACAGACTCTACTCAGGACATTTTGGATTTTGTTCTGCTGAGATTATGAGCGTTTTCCATTCTGACTGGCAATTTTTATTCTATCACTAGCAACTCGCCCCCGCTTCGAACGGGTGGTAGAACATCTATAAGCCCACATTTTTTTTTTTTTTTTTTTCATCGTAATGTCGTATCAGCCTGATGCATCGCGTATGTTCAAAAGGAACCTCATTTACATCCGACGCATTAGCACATTACGCTAATTTAGTAAGTCACAGAACATACAGCTTTTCCTAATAATATTTATTGCGCTCTTTCGCGGATTTCTGTTACCTACATTCATCCACTGGCATGCCTCTGAATGAATTGTACACCTAAACCTACCTCATGAATCACACCGTCCACTGCTGAAAACCGTACTTTTTATGTTAGTTTAATCGAGGTAGACAGTTAAACGCGACGGGAGAACTGTATTTTATAATATATATCTACAGATAGTTGATAAAGCTATCGTAATTGAGAAGGGTGGTGTATTATGTTCAAATATTTGTTCAGCTTAAGGGACTTAACTTCGGGGTCATCAGTCCCTAAACTTACAAACTACGTATGAACTACCTCATACTAAAGACAGCACAAACAACCATGCCCGAGGAGGCATTCGGACCCCCGACCGTAGCGGCCGTGCAGATTGTGACTGGCGCGCCGCAAACCGCTCGGTCACTGCGGCCGGATATATCGTTTTCAAAATTTCTTCCCGAACAATTAAATAAATGCCGTATTTACGATTATTTTAGTTTTTTAAAAGCTTACTGCAAAAAAGTATAAACAACGAAAATATAATCAACTGGCAAAATATTGTCAACTTTCAAGTCCACCATCATACGAGTCTCAGATTTTAGCTGGACTATAAACATGATCTCTGGAAAACGGATAGTGATTATTCGATATAAAAAATTCCTAAATCAGAATATTTTTTTACGTACAGTTGATAAAATGCATTGTCTAACCGTCAAAAGAGAAAGGGAAAAGACATTTCAATCTAACACCTAGTTACATTTTTAATAAGTCTTTGTATATTCAAAAGGTCGCTTTATTTTATTTATTTATTTTTAGTTTAAATTAACACTGACCGTCCTGTATTTCTTTGGGTGGACTGGGTTCACACTGTCACCTCGTAAGCATTTAACAATGCAAAGGGCGAGAAAGAAATAAGAAAAACAACACATACCATGAGTGACAATTCATAATGTTTCACCAATAATAACTCCAACTCTTTAATCTCTCTTTCCTTCCAAAGAAATACACAATTAAGCTCCTGATACAGTCATGGTCCTCACCAGAGTGTTACTCCGGCAGCCAACACCATACTTCCTCGACTGCTACTCTCTCTCTCTCTCTGTCTCTCTCTCTCTCTCTCTCTCTCTCTCACACACACACACACACACACACACACACACACAATTTCACTCTTCTACTACTCTGGCACGCCCACCCGCACAACCACTGATTATTGCTAACACCCCCCAAAGATATGCGCTTTACAAATTGAGCGAAGCAGTTATCTTAGCGGTGGTACCCTTTAACGGCGACCGTAACACAAATGCTCTAAAGTCTATAGAAATAGGGACTGCTCCTGGCTAGACCAAAAACTTTTCATTCCATGACGCTAACTCACATAGCAACCGAATAGCGGCACCTCCCAATATCGCGACTCTGCATCGTAATTTTCGAACATATTAATTTCAGGGCTGCCGCGGAATCTCCACAGCACTGATGAAACTATCACGTGATTCTTCTTTGAACATTTACAATAAGGATTCAAGCCTAATCCATTTTACACAATAAAAGAGATAGTATCGAATGCTTGGAAATATAGCTTTGAGGGTATGAGATCCACAACTACTTACTAATGCTACCGGTTAGTTTCAAGGTGTTTTTTTAATGAATATATGCCCCATTCTAGAGTAAATATGGAAAGTGTTATTAATACCAAAAGTTAACAGTTTAACATATCTCAATATCTCATTGATATCAACTTTTAAGTTGAAGAAAGAAATTGTTCCGCCGCGGTGGAGTAGCCAAGCGGTCTAAAGCGTTTTGCTGCGGAGCGCGCGGTTGCTCGCCGTGGAGGTTCGAGTCCTCCCTGGAGCATGGGTGTGTGTGTTGTCCTTAGGTTAGTTTACCTAGGTTTAAGTAGTTTGTCAGCTACGGACTGATGACCACGCTGTTTGGTCCGATAGATTTACAAACATTTGAATTAGATTAATTATCTTCAAAAGACTGCAAAATAATTATTTATTTTATGACAGCCGGTTTCAATGGGCTCGTCTTACGTTATTTAAAAGATGGAGATTAAGTAGCACTTGCAACATAACACAAGTCGAAATATCAAATACATCAGTTAAAAACACGAACAGCTTGTAAGTGTCTCTATGGATACAGTCGTACATATCACCACTTGAGCTGTTTTTTGCTTCACTGATGAGGCACCGATCAGTAATACAATCCACAAAACCATCTAAGATCCATATTTTCTGTTCTTCTTGCATGAATTTTAGAGTAAAATTGTTTACAGCACTAAATCTACAATTAAGGAGCACTCCCTTGGGGGAATTTACTACATAAACAGTTGCGTTACCATAATAACACCGTTCTGAAATAATACATTGTAGAATCTTAATACTCAAATGTGGTCAAACCCCGCATTGTCAAACACACTGCAGTTTGTCAGCTACGGACTGATGACCACGCAGTTTGGTCCGATAGATTTACAAACATTCGAACATTTTTTGAAATTGTTCCCACAAATATTGTGGGTCTCACTATTAAAAAAAAGATTGGGAGCCAGCGACTTAAAACGTTACTACTACCCTTGGTATTTTTTCCACAGTTTCAACATCGATTGGCTGCGGGCTCGCTTTGAATGTTGCGCTCTGCGACAGACGCACTCGGCAACAGAGGACCCCCGGCTTCGCGCGGCACATTTATTTCTCTACGCCTGCCCCTCCCCTCCTACGCTACTCCCCCTCTCCCTCCCCTCCCCACCCACAACCGCTACGCCATTACCGCTACGTCCTTTCAGCGTTCCCCCTCGTCAATCTGCTTGTTGTCCTGTTGCGGACGTTTTGTGGCGTTATTGACAGCTTGTCAGTCAGACATGTCGATTCTTTTACCCTTCAAAGGCCGATAACGGTTCGCGCAGTTTGACTCCAACTGTTTGGCGGCTTTCCAGTTGAACTGCGCTCTCAGGAAAACGTTTCCCTTGCTCATACAATTGAAAAATTGAAATGGAAAATCTTTCGCGACTTAAAAAAAATAAGAGGAAAAAAAGATTTTAGTGCTATTTCGGTTCCGTACTTTGCTGTGCGTCACTACACTTTCTTCTAGAATCCAACCTGGAAAATATGTTTCCAACATTCATTACTAAATACCAAGCTTTGAGAGCCCATTCAAAATGCAATAATTACAATGCATTGATTTTAAATATGCGGCAGAAACATGGTTGTTAATTCAGTATGATCAAAGTGTCTCATACATACCTATCTCAAATAGCTATTAAATATTCTCATTCCTCAACAGAAGAATAGAAAAATGGCCGGCCGCGGTGGCCGAGGTGACTGAGGCGCTCCAGTCACGGTCTGCACGGCTACTACGGTCGGGGGTTCGAATCCCCCCTCGGGCGTGGATATTTGTGCCGTCCTTAGTATTAGTTAGTTCATAAGTAGCTTGT
The DNA here is from genome assembly GCA_026315105.1 of Locusta migratoria. Classification (NCBI taxonomy): domain Eukaryota; kingdom Metazoa; phylum Arthropoda; class Insecta; order Orthoptera; family Acrididae; genus Locusta; species Locusta migratoria. Next base: position 363,769,123 of record CM048749.1, read on the forward strand.
AAGTTTAGGGACTGATGACCCCGTAGTTAAGTCCCATAAGCTGTACAAACATTTGAATAGAAAAATGGCAGATGCACGCCATTCCACCATTCATCTGAGAGACCTGTTATCATGATCAGTTGAAAAAAAATGTTTGTCAAGCTTATGGGACTTAACTGCGGGGTCATCAGTCCCTAAAATCACAAACTACTTATAAAAACCTTTTACTGAAGACAGCACAAACATCCATGCCAGAGGGGGACTCGAACCCCGACGGGGAGTGGCCTCGCGCATCGGAGAATGACGCCTGAATGCGCTCGGCCTCTCCGCCGCGACTGATCAGTGCAAAACAGAAAGACCTCTTGACGATTATGTCATTCCCTTCTCAACAGCACAAGGAGGTTTCCAGTAAACTTAACACCTTTTGATCCCAAGAATGAAGTGGGGGATGATATAAGAAAGAAAAGACAATACCGAAAGGTGTTTTCATTAAATTAATTTTTGCATTTATGGTGTAAACAAAATGAGAAATATTTCTTCTTGAAAAGTATTACAATACGAGAAGTCTGTACTTGTACAATACAGTGCCTAAATATTAAGGAAAAACTCTTATTGCCACTAACAACAACTCAGTTTCATGATACGCCACCTACAACGTTCTTCACAAATTATTTACTTTCGATATGTCTTTTTTCTGAGGTAGGTAACATATTCCGGTGGTTCAGTGTGCTGTTTTTGTATTTCAAGTAAACATGTTCTCTAAAATGTATCTTCGATTTTGTGGAATACATCTATTCGTCAAGTGCTCATAGCTTTCGAGGTGTATATTTAAGAGCCCGTGTTTACTGGTCATTTTGGTGGTTTTGATCCGTAGTATCTCCTTCCAAAATTTGAAAAGCAAAGATCTTGTAATTGAAGAGATTTGTTTCTCAGTTTCAAAGTTGAGTAAGTGATCATAACGTCATTCGATGACATTTCTGGACATGGGTTCCTGCGTACTAATACGTTCGAAGAATACTGGTGTAATTTTTGTTCACCTTGTATAATTTATTACCGGTACTTTAGGCAGGGCTTCCGACTGTAGGTAATTATTTGGATCACTAATATTAGATAATACAATAGACAAAAGAAACACAATGAAGATACTCTGCATTTGAGTTCATCTCTTGATGACAACGTGTGTACGACTGGTAGAAGCTAGCTGTTTCGTACATGACATTGAGTCAACTTCGCTCCGTTTAAGGCCACAGTATGCGAGAGGAAATGTATGTGATGCATTCTTACAACTGCCGCTTCTCCCATGTCACATCTAGAAACTTCATTTTAAAAGAAACTACAATGCAAATGAGTGTTTTTTGACTATACGAAGGAAACGAAATTTTTATTTATTATTTTATTTTCATTTTATATTATTTTTTATTTTTTTATTTTCTTTGTGTGTGTGTGTGTGTGTGTGTGTGTGTGTGTGTGTGTGTGTGTGTGTGCGTGTGTGTGTAGTGGGAAGGAACACTATGAAAGAAGATGCATGCTAAATCTTCTTCTAGAGTCCCCTTAAAGCCTAGAAAAGAAACTGGTTCGCTACATCCGTTGAACCACTTGAACACATTTTTACCGTGCGAAATGCCATAAGAAGTACAACACTGGACTCTTTTTCATGTTTTCCGTATTTTTCCCGGAACACACGGGGTAGAAGGTGGAGCTATTTGTTTGGTTTTTTTTTTCTTTCTTTTTTTTTCGGTCTAAGTTGCTTTCACCCAGGTCGAGATTAGAGGTTCATCTGAGAGTACAGCTTACTAAATGCGTTTACATTCATAGTTTTCAAATTCATTTCGTTGTTGTTTTCGTAACATAGCGCAGTGTCCCTAGTGGTGGATAGTGAGGGACCCTGTTATCACAGCTTAAATTGCTACGTTAAAGAAAATACCCGGTTACTACATTTATGAAGTGTACAAAATTACGGTTGTGTCGTCGTGTTCACTCACACAAACGGCGACACGCAAGGTAAAAGCCGGGGAGTCATTAACTGCACGTTTACTAAATCTTGTATACTATAAGCTGCCATATTTTTCCTATTACATTTCCATTCTGAAACCTATTTCTTATATTTTCGGGACCGAAAATATGTTTCAGTGTTCCAGTAGTATAGGTATTTCGCTTTCCGTATTGAAGGGATTGAAGTTGTAAAAACGAAACAAAAATAAAAAACACAATGTTTTAAGCACCACAACGACTATGCGTTAAGGCAGTGACCGTATTACGCTAAGACGCTGTCCTATCACAGCATTATTGCCAAGGACACGAGAACATCTCTTAACCGCATATGAGATAAAAAGACTATAACTATTCTGCTGCTCACGAATGTAGATATTGTCTGAAGAGAGCTTGATTAATAACTGTGATAATGGCATGCTGTAGTGCTTCATACAGAACTCTGCAGAGCTGTTTATTACACAACTTGCGTGTCGAAATCATAATAAACTGCAGACAGGCCACAGACATTACACCCTAATTTCCTCCAAGTTGCCTACCGTGCGTAATTAACTCTAATTAAGATTGTTTGTAGCGTAGCCTGTCAATGGGTATTGCACAGACACCAACCAAAGTAGTCACACAAAATAATGCCCCCCCCCCCCCTAAATAATTCACAGTGCATCTAAACACTAAAATAACAAGTGTTGTAGAGGGCACCAGCGAAAATATTAATGTCTGAGCAATTGAACTAACAACATTGATTCACTATTTGTTACAATGTAGCAAAATTACGCCACATGAACTGCGGCTAAAGAAAAGAAAGAATAAAAGATTCTTGTATCTACACAGCCACAATCGAAAGATGATTCGCTGTCATACGAACTGTAAAACATGGTAATGCAATTGGAACAAGAGATGTCAACTACGCACATCAGTTCATAGTTCCATTCCGAATTAAAAAACATAGTGGTGGTACGGTCCATTGAGCATAACAGGACGTGCTCAACAATTTTAATAGAATTTATGTTCACGTACATCCAAAAGAAAAAAAGTTCAGATGTTTATCAATCTATGGGACTTAACTGCTATCTTATTAGTCCCTAGATTACAAACTACGTAAACTAAGCTAAACTAACCTAAGGACAATACATACATCCATGTTCAGGAGAGGACTCGAACCTTCGACGAGGAACGGCCTCGCACATTGTAACATAGCGTCTCAATGCGCTCGGTCGCTCCGCCGCGGCTTACATCCGAAGAAAATTTCTCTCATTCATTTTATGCTATTACCTAGTTTCCAGAATTTATGTGCTCAGAGATCGAATGGCAGAAGTACCAGATGAAGTACCATTGCCGGCCGCCGTGGCCGAGGGGACTGAGGCGCTCCAGTCGCGGTCTGCACGGCCACTACGGTCGGGGGTTCGAATCCCCCCTCGGGCATGGATATTTGTGCCGTCCTAGTACGTAAGTAGTTCATAAGTAGTTTGTAAGTTTAGGGACTGATGACCCCGTAGTTACGTCCCTTAAGCTTAACAAACATTTGAACATTTTTGAAGTACCATTAACTCAATTATCATTCACTTTCGCAGAATACGAAGTTGTTCAAAAATGTTTGTATAGCTTATGGGACTTAACTACGGGGTCATCAGTCCCTAAATTTACAAACTACTTATGAAATAACTAATACTTAGGACGGCACAAATATCCATGCCCGAGGGGGGATTCGCACCCCCGACCGTAGTAGCCGTGCAGATCGTAACTGGAGCGCCTCAGTCCCCTCGGCCACCGCGGCCGACAGTACGAAGTTGTTTATGTCCTTGCCACGACTACCCAAATATCACTGTTTATGTACAGATGCGCTATACATGTCAATTGTTGATGTTTCTTCATCTCTTATAAAACTTTCACGTCATACAAAATTAACGTTTACTTGAGTTAATTATCATATGTTTTTATAACGTTTCCATAAGAGTACTTTCTCAGTGATACTCCTCTTTACTAAGATAGAAAATTACATTGCGCTTATATCTTTCAGCACTTATAGTTAAAAGGTAGTAGAAACACCCTTTTCTAAAACTGTCTTCTATGTTAATTCCCAGTTAATTTGTAAGACGGGAGAGTATTCTCTTTCAAACTATAAAATGAAATTTTAACCACACGCTGTTTTTCTAGTAAACTTTATTATCAACCGGTTTCAATCGCAGGCCGTCAACGGATACAAGTTTTTAAAACAATTAAGGGAAAAACGTAATAAAAGATCATGTCTTACTGATATTATGCATTATTATGTATTTTCCTAAATTGATTTATGAAAGTTGTATTTGTTAATGACGGTACACGACTTAAATCGGTTGCTAATAAAGTTTATTAAAAAACAGCTCAGGGTTAAATATGCATTTTATAAAACACTAGCTGAAAACCGGCCGTTGGCAGTGTATTTATTTATTTATTCCAAACTTAGTACATTGCTGGCCAATAAAATTGCTACACCACGAAAATGACATGCTAAAGACGCGAAATGTAACCGACAGGAAGAAGATGCTGAGACATGCAAATGATTAGCTTTTCAGAGCATTCACACAAGGTTGGCGCCGATGGCGACACCTACAACGTGCTGACACGAGGAAAGTTTCCAGTCGATTTCTCATACACAAACAGCAGTTCACCGGCATTGCCTGGTGAAATGTTGTTGTAATGCCTCGTGTAAGGAGAAGAAATGCGTACAATCACGTTTCCGCCTTTGATAGAGGTCGTATTGTAGCCTATCGCAATTGCGGTTTATCGTATCGCGACATTGCTGCTCGCGTTGATCGCGATCCGATGACTGTTAGCAGAATATGGAATCGGTGGGTTCAGGAGGGCAATACGGAACGCCGTGCTGGATCCCAACGGCCTCGTATCACTAGCAGTCGAGATAACAGGCATCTTATCCGCATGGCTGTAACGGATCGTGCAGCCACGTCTGAGTCAACAGATGGGAACGTTTGCGAGACAACAACCATTTGCACAAACAGTTCGACGACGTTTGAAGCAGCATGGGCTATCAGCTCGGAGACCATGGCTGCGGTTCCCCTTGACGCTGCATCACAGAGAGGAGCGCCTGCGATGGTGTACGCAGCGACAAACCTGGGTGCACGAATGCCAAAATGTCATTTTTTCGAATGAATCCAGGTTCTGTTTACAGCATCATTATGGTCGCATCCGTGTTTGGCGACATTGCGGTGAACGCATACTGGGAGCGTGTATCCATCATCGCCATAGTGGCGTATCACCCGGCGTGATGGTATGGGGTGCCATTGGTTACACGTCTCGGTCACCTCTTGTTCGCATCGACGGCACTTTGAACAGTGGCCGTTACATTTGAGATGTGTTACAACTCGTGGCTCTACCCTTCATTCGATCCCTGCGAAACCCTACATTTCAGCAGGATAATGCACGACCGCAGGTCCTGTGCGAACCTTCCTGGATACGGAAAATGTTCGACTGCAGCCCTGGCCAGCACATTTTCCAGATCTCTCACCAATTGAAAAAGTCTGGTCAATGGTGGCCGAGCAACTGGTTCGTCACAATACGCCAGTCATTACTTTTGATGAGCTGTGGTCTCTGGGTATCTGTACCTGTACACGCCATCCAAGTTCAGTTTGACTCAATGCCCATGCGTATCAGGGCCGTTATTACGGGCAGAGGTGGTTGTTCTTGGTAGTGATTTCTCAGGTTCTATGCACCCAAATTACGTGAAAATGTTGTCAGTTGTAGTAAATATATATGTCCAATGAATACCCAACAAGCGAGGTGGCACAGTCGTAACACACTGAACTTCTATACCGAACCTCCGACCATCCACATTTAGGTTTTCTGTGATTTCCCTAAATCACTCCAGACAAATGCCATTATGGTTCCTTTCAAAGGGCACGGCCGATTTCCTTCCCCCATCCGTAACCAAAAATACGAGCGTAAGCCCCGTCTGTAATCAACACGCTATCGACGGGACGTTAAAGCCTAAGATTTCTTCCTTCCAATTATTGCCCTTTTATCATCTGCATTTCTTCTTGGTGTAGCAATTTTAATGGCCTTCTCTCTCTGTCCATCTCCTCTTTTCTAAACACATATTTATGGGAGAAAAATGTACAAGCAATTCGACAGACTTGCGGTACAAAATTATAAGTGCAGCATCAAACGAAGAAAGGAAGTAATCAAAATACAAATGACATGTAACATTCATGCATTCATTTCATTCCAAACTTGACTATAAAAATATTTCTTGTTACTTATCTTGGATCTAATATGAATTATTTCATTCTCTTCCTTTCCTTGTAGCTCTACAGAAGTCTATCGCTTTCGCCTGCAGCCGTGTGTGCTACAACATTCAAAGTTGGTTCAGATTTGTCAACAGCACTGTCATCTTTCAGGAATTTCCTTAAGCTGACTAGTATACAGGAGTGTCCTAGTAGTAAATAAGTATATGTATTAAAACGTGGTGCATGATATGAACAGTTTTCACCCATCTCATATTTATTGAATTATATGTTGTTCAAATGTTTTGCAGATATTATTCATTTGTGTAAGTGCCGTATGTCTGTTAAATCTTCTGCGAATACAGTTAGTAGTAAGGAAGTAATAGATTAAAACCTTGATGGAGCGGTTTTCCATGAATTTTACTTTTTATATCCTCGTCTGTCATGAACTATGTGTCGTATTCTGATACCATTTCGAAGGGACATTCAGCTGTATGTGTGTATACTGTCTGAAAATTTCCTGCGAATACAACTTATAGTATAGAAATTATAAATTGTAGCGTCATACCGAATGCCGTAGTTTTACTCCATGAACAGCGGAAAAGTAGTGAACGAGAAACATTTTTCCTTTCATCATTTTGATGTGGTTGTCAGCGAGAAAAATTATAATGAAGGTTTGAAATTATGTTTAAAAAATGTTGCAAGTCGCTAAGTACTCTCATTCGCATACACTGTGTGAATAAAATCTCGTCGCATGATGTTGCAGTTTTTTACGACTGCTATTGTTTATGACGCCATATCTACTGAACCATGTGTGGTATTTAGTTCTTGCCCTTACAGCAATTGTTAATTCACAGTAAGGGATAATGTACCAAACTGGTTGGAAACTGTCCAGTAGTTTAGGAGGAAATGTGCAACATTGTCGCGTGACACAGCAGTTTTTTGCGCATCTCATTGTTTATGACGTCATATCTCGTGACTTTTTATGTCGGCGACCGTCTATTTTCACATGCAACTACATCAAGTTCACTTTTGTCACAGGGAATATAACAAATATACTCTTGTAGCCAACTGCTTGGCAAAAAACTGACTTTATCCTTCTAAAAGTTCTTAAATCTTAGAAAATCTGATTAATGCTCGGTAAATTTAACCCTCGCACCTCACACATATTTCAACTACATTCCATCTCACGCTGGGGTCTACTAGACCACATTAAGGTCCTATCATAAATAAAGCTTTTTAAGCTAATTAATATTACATTAAAGTTTCTTGTGTATGTGGGAGGTTGTAAATAAACAGTGTTTCCTGTAATGCGTTTTTATTATTACAATACTGGGTAATCTAATTATTTCCAAAATTAGTAGAGTTTAGAAAAAGCTTTTTGTAGTTTTAATGCTTACATTTGATACACACGATGTTTATAATGCAATAGGATGTCTTACTCTACTTGGTAATTACAATTAGAGGAATAGAGTATTACAGTGAGTTGATTTGTTACTGCTTAGACATCAATACCACACGGATCGAACATGATCGTATAAATTAATATATGGATTGTTTGATTTTTACAGGCCACAAAAATCAGCATCTTTTACCGTTTATGTCTACAAAAACGTATGTAAAAATGAGAAATCAGAAATGAGCATTATAGGCTTCACACTCTAGCATTGCACTACACAATATTTTACCTACAGAAGTATAGACATTTTACTCATGAAGTTGGAAGAAATAGCACTAGGGTAACAAATATCTAATTAAAACGGATGTGTACTTCGATGTTGTATTACTTACCATGGGATTCTTTTTCAATCTGCAAAAATGAGCTGCAGGGATCTCACGCTGGAGTCCTCTAGATCCCACGCACGCGGAACTATCTTTACACAGAACACTATCGCATAAATAATGCAATGTTTCAAACCAAACAATCACAAACTTTTTGGCACTGTTACCAACTTAATATACACTAGTGTTTCAAAACATTATAGGCAATCTTCTCTTCGTAATACCCTATCAAAAATTCGCTGGGGTCTCCAGTACCCCAGTGTGAGGAGCGAGGGTTAAATTGTTATGGCGCGAAGTCAGCGCCACATGCCAGACGCACGAAAACGATGGTGAAGAAGGCATCGGATGACCGGCAGCCAATCACACGCTGGCACCGCGCCTCCTGGAGGGAGAAACCGAGAAAAGCGCCCTCTACAAGCAGCTTTATCTAGGCCGACATGCGTCTGGAAGGGCACCTCTGAACTCGGCTCTGAAATAGGCAGTGGCTGTGAGTAAGCCCAGCTAGCATCGAGCAAGGAGACACCGCCGCGAGAACGGATCTAAGTTGAGTATTTGTATATATTAGTAAATAAAACTTGTATTACTAATCTGTATAGCTGTTTTAGCTGTCCACACATCCCACTGCGTCCTGAGAGATCCATTCCTGAAAGATAGGCTGGGGAGGACTAAACATATGGTGACCAGGACTAAACATAAATAACATCCGATACATCAATATTTCTAAGGAAAACAAGTCAAACTCTTCATACCAAAATTTTACACTTCTTGACAATTCTATTTCACTGATCTAGAATTAAATATCTTGGTTTAAATATAAATGAGTGTGATAGAAATCGGACTAAAATATCAAACTCAAATTAAATTTACTTTTCCCTCCAAAAACTACTATCCTCCAAATTCTTGAGTAGGTAAATGTAGTATACAGAAAAATCTTTGAGTCATCTTTTGACCGAGCAACACAGGCGGGTTTGGAGATCAGATGAGGAACTAGCTTATTTAGCCGACCAAACCTCGATAGTGAATAACAGGCTATGGTGCCAGAATGAACTCTGGCAGAATAGTCCGTAAGATGTACGACAAGAAGCGGAAAGGCTCAAGACCTCCTGGACAACCAAGAAGCAGATGGAAAAATAGATGAGCACAGACTGCAGAGCGTTGGGTGTCACTCAATGGAAGAAAGCATCACGAGACATACCGGAATGAAAGCAGGTAGCGAAAGTGTCGAGGCATGCTCGCGTCCGCCTTGTTTGTAAATACATCGAACCAAATGTAGTGGGACGAATTATTGTCCCCGCTACTACCTTATATCAGCTCAGTTTTGAGGCAGACTGTGTTTGTATTTATGTTTAAATGATTTTTCTATGTAAATGTTTTTGTTATATGATTCTTAAAAGAGTTTGTATGTTTTTTAATGTTTCATGTGCTATAACGGCAATCCAACCTACGAGAGCAACATCTTAGACGCCAACCTCAAGGAATAGAAGATCTGGCCACTTCAAGTCGCGAGTCGACGGCCACAAGGCAAGAAGATGATGGTCTTTGCGGTTATCGTCGCCCTTATTTACATTGTCAACGAAATCTTCCTAAAATTTGAGAAATACATTATGTCAGTTCATTATTGACTTCCGACTTGTAAATGTCAAGTGTAATGAAAGTCATATTTAAACTTTAACTAAGTGTTCGCCAACATCATTTATTTATTTTGAGGAGATCTACCAGAAATATTACATTAACAGGAAATGAGAATTATTTCCTGTCAAAGTTTTTACGATTTTTTTAGAAGATATTTTATTTGAATTTAATTGATGTTTGACAGTTAAGTCAAATGAAGACTTTGATAATTTTTCAGTGCTTTCTTAATCGATCGCCTACATCGATGGATTTACGGTCAACAAGATATATAGAATCTCTGTGGTCAACACGACGTTTACTAGTATAAACTTCAGTTTGACAGTTAAAACTTGACAATAATTTAAAAAGTATATCCGATTAGAAGCGAGAGTCTAAATAAAAGAAATTCTTCTGAATATGCTTCTTTGAATGCGCAAGGACCTGATATAGAAGATTCAGAATTTGGAAAGATTTTTTTTTTTTTCAAACTTAATAATTTTTATGGTGACGAGCGGACGACTTGAGGATTACGGATTACACGGCCACATTAAAGCTTCAATACTCAGTTGCAAGCTATACATCAGAGTCGTTCCGCCTCACAAACTGCGTGGTCATCAGTTCGTAGCTTATAAACTACTTAAACTAAGGTAAACTAACCTAAGGACAACTCACACACACACACACACAAACACACGCGCGCGCGCGCGCGCGCGCGCGCGCGCGTCCCAGGGAGGACTCGAACCTCCGACGGCGAGCAGCTCACATCTGCAGGCGACTGTCCTTCTCGAATCATGTGACACATGTGTAACGTAAGTAAAAGGTTAAACACCACAGTGCTTTACTAGGCATGGTCCTGTTTGAAGTTGGTATGCCGTAGCCTTCCTCCGACCTGACTTACCCAGCCAGTTATAGGGGGGTCCTACAGTTTAACGTGGGTTCCGAACCACGGTGCTACTCGGTATTTCCCACATCAGCAACGTTGCCAGAGGTGAAAGAAGTGGAAAGTGGCAGACAAAAATCCTAGGACCTAGTGGGGATCGAACCCACGACCTTTGGATTTGTAGTCTCACACTCTACCACTGTGCTACGGAGCCGCTGCTCGAGATTGACGTACAATGCATCATCTCACTACACCAATAACAGCACATCATTTAATGACTCGATTCAGTTCTCTTTCCATTAATTAAAAAAAAAAAAAAAAAAAAAAAAAAAAAAAACTAAAAACCGCAGTCGGGAGTCGAGCACGATGTATTTTGTTCTTACCCGTAGTCGATAACGGAATGGCGACGTCGACCAGATACTCGTCCGATTACAAGGGCGGGTCAAGGCTTAAGACTACCATCGTCACCGATCCAGTCCTGCGTCACTCATAGAACAGAAGAAAAAAATCGTCTCTAGTCACAAAACTGCCAACTTACTATAACCAACAGTGGAAAATTCGTAACTATACTTACCATTTGTGAACACAGTATCCTTTATGATCACCAGAAAACTCCTACTTCACTGATGGTTTCTTGTTTAATTACAAAATGCAGGTAAGTTCATAACAACTGCTAGTTGAAATACGGTTGCAATAATGGCTCATAGCGACTGCTGTTATTTGAAAATTTATTTTGACTGAAATCTCTTGATTTCTGGAAAAATTTTTGAAACTACTGAATGGACAATGAGACTTACCAGCAACAGAGCGCAGACGTGTTGTTGGAGCTGTTGTATTGCTGAAGCTGCTTCTAGCGCCTGCCATTGCTCACACGAGGGAACCCGCAATCGTTCAGTTATCGAGTCGTATTGCTGGTATTGGCAGCTTCCGTCCATTAATAACACCCGTGATTACAGACAGCATTTCATGGCGCGCACAGTCGCGGTTCCAAGGTCGACCACGGACTCACTCGCTGTAGTGGCTAACAAGTGGATTACCTCTCTCAGAAACAATCAGCAATTTCAAACGACAATGCCTGCATTAGCACACATTTAAACGAATGAAACGAATGAATGGAATGTCCGGGTTGGTATTTCAACAATAATGTAGAAAGGACAGACTGCTACACATCCTGAAGGCGACATGATAAACTGCAAAAAGGCAGGAGAAAACGCGACCATGAATCTTAGCTTTTGGTCAAAACTTCCTCAGAAAAAGAAGAAAAGAAACAGAACATACACACGGATTCATACACTCATGTAGGAACGAATATTTTCAAACAGTAATTACATGTTCTGCTCAACACTTTCATGATACACATTTCAGTTTATTAAGTATAAGTAGAAAACGAACATTGCACATTTTACTGCTGCACAGAGTTGTAGGAATCGTATTGACATTTAGAACCAGTGGCGCAGCCAGAATTTGGTTCTGAGAGGGGAGGCTCATTTTTTTTAAAATAAAGCCTACTGAATTTATTAATTTATGACTTATTTTTAAACATTTTATAATTTAACCAATTATACTACTAAACTATTGCACAAGAAATAAAATGAGTAGGCTCGCATTAATTTTGAAAGTGTAAGAGGACCATCGAGGTGGAAATGGAGTGTATATAATCAGCGTGAAAAATAATTAAGCAGCATCTATGATACTAGCCAATAGTTTAACATTAGACTCAATGTGTAAAAATTGAACTAAAATTAACACTATTGTTGTTCATACGATTTCACTCGGCGCCGCTGAACTGCTAAGCAGTGGGTGGCCGCATATGAACAATCGGCTCGTAACTTCAGCGTAGCAGTAACAATAGCGGCAGCACCAAATCTGGTCGCGGCGGCATTAAAACCGCTTACAGTAACACCAGAACACGTTCCCGTGGCAGCATTACGTTGGCGACCCATTGTCGCGTTTAGTTGTGATTGGCAAATTATAGTTACGTTGAGATTTATTACAAGTGTACTATTTCAAATTTCCGGTGTCGACCTGTTTCAAAAAATAAAAAATGTAAACAATAACAATAACTAAAATTATAAAATGTTTGGGAGGTGCTGGAGCCCCATAGTCCCTCCCCCCCCCCCCTCCCCCAAGACCCTCCCGCCCGTGGCTGGGCGACTGTGAAGAACCGTGGTGTACAAATTTGTAGACGTGGCCCCTTAACTGCAACAGAGGTGAAAAAGAGTTGCAGATTATAGTAACGCGGACCATAATGTCTGGGATAGGATCAGCATGTGTGTGATGAATGCACTCTACGAGACAGCGCTTGCATAGACAAAATCTGCTTTCATCGCTGCACGTCATTCCATCTCTCTAGTGACGTCACCATTAGATCCGTGCTCATCAGTGCTGTGTTGTCGGGCCCGGTGGTCTTGGGGTAAAGCACTCGACTGGAAACCGAAGGGTCGCGGGTTCGATTTCCGGTCGGACCTCGGATTTCAGTCTGCGTTTTAACCCATCCTTCACCTCTCAACGATGTGAGGAGTCGCCAGAAACGACACGTGGTTCGGATTCCACGTTAAGCTGTAGTCCCCTTTCCCCGGTTGGATAACTGGGTTAGGCTAAGGACACGCAAGTCGCCGAAGTGGCGTCCAATTGAAAGACTTGCACCAGGCCAATGAACCACACGAAATTATTATCATAGTGTTGTGGTGTCAGTGGAAGACAGGCTAAACGTTTGCGTGCCCCTGGTCCCGTTGGTAGTAACTGTTTGGCAGCTGCTGACACTTCTGGGTGCACAAACTCCCTTATTGTGCTGTGGCAGCTGTACGGCCTGCATCTGCCGCCCCTACAATACGACGACACAGACGGACGACTGTGCTGCGTGGACGTCCAGAACCTCGTCTGTAAGCGTGAGGACGGCCACATGACCATTACAACTCAGCACGTCTAACTTGTGTGGCAATTCTTCGTAAGGACCATTCCACCACTCGGAAGACCACAATCGGACCCCTTTTAAACACAGTCATTTGGTTGTGTGTAGCACGAGTGCGTCTCTGTTGTATGGTGCCTGTTTGCTTCATTCGTTGGTATCACACTGAGCCCTATGGCTGTGAATTCTGTATTTACTCAGCCATAGTACCCCACCGTCTATAGTAGCCTGCCCTCTTTTATGCATTAGGTCAAAATAATCAATTTAAAAAATCTCGAAAATTCGTGAATTTGAACATGTGATACTTGCCAGCAATCATTTACGGAATGGATCATGCGTGCTTGAAATCTGATCACTCCTGAAATAATAGACAAGAGTTTCATGAAGACTAGCATTTATGTGCCCTGGGTGGATCAGAAGATGGTTTTCTTGGTAAAGAGTGTCTAGAAAATGACCCACATCCATTTAGTACTCAAGACGGAAACAGCGGAGACGAGAATGGAGATGAGGTGTCAGTCCAAAAAATAGTAGGCTTATTCGAAATTCTTTGGTGAAGCATAAATATGCCGTAAATCATTACTGGGAACAAATAACTGGGTACGTAATTTTGTATTTCAGGTATTTACTTGTAACAGAACGTGGCTTCCGCTAACCACTAACTGCCACGTAAGAAGAGCATATATGCCGTATATATATTAGATATTTCATATAAGTGTGATAAAATAATTGACAAATATAGCCCATCTTGAACCAATCGAAAGTACCACAGAATTTACTAAGCTTGCGCCTACAGTACCCTCCCCGATTTCAGGAATAAAAACATTGAAAAATGGTGGATATTATAGCCGAGTAAATACGATATTTTCTGTTAAAAGGTACGAACAAATAGCGCGCTGGTAGCTACACCACTGCGCTACCTGTTGGCGGTCGACGTTGAATCCTTTATGAGTACCGGGTGATCAAAAAGTCAGTATAAATTTGAAGACGTAATAAATCACGGAATAATGAGAATAGAGAGGTAGAAATTGACACACATGCTTGTCTTTCCAAGCATTTTTACCTCTCTATCTACATTATTCCGTGATTTATTAAGTTTTCAAATTTATACTGACTTTTTGATCACCCGGTACATATACGATGCCCCCAGGCGGCTAATACCGTTGACGTTAGTCATTTCAGGTGTACTAATTTTTTCCGGAAGTGTCATTTTATTCCAATGAAAGTGTTGTTTCTATTCGTGTCATTGCGTATTTTCCAAACCTCCTTCCCCGAGCCGTAACACACAAATTTAATTCGCTTCTATTGCTACAACTTTCTAGTAAGAAAAAAGTACGGTATTATACATTATCAGATAATTTTTATATTGATTTTTTGGAATAGAACGCATTACCCTAATTTCAGATTAATTTCGGCAGAAAAATATTTGTTGCGTAACGTACTGCATGCAAGACACAGAATCGAATTCACTCGCTAAGCAAGGCCCTACTGTAGAGTCAATTTGAAAAGAAACAGATCTTTTTTTCTGAATTTCTCAAAATTACTGACCACTTCTTGTTAATTTAACTATAGATTGGTTTCTGAATACAGTTTTCTGCTTTTTCGCTTCTTCATTGTTAACACTGTGTATTTATTATGATAAACAACGAATTACGATACGTAATTTTAATATAAAATAAATTTTAATATTTTTAGGCCTAAAATTTGTGTTATGAAACCCTATATTTTAAACAAGCACTTCATCATCGTGTAGCGGCGGCACCCCTAACGACATTTTGCGATCCCCATGGGGGTCGCGACCTACAGGTTAAAAAACACTGATATAATGCATCAGTTCTTTATGTATGTGGCGCAAATTTCACAAAGCTTCATTGCTTGGCAGTGGCTCATTACGCGAAAGTTACTTTCATCAAAAAATGTTCAAATGTTTGTAAATCTATCGGACTCATCTGCTCGGTTATTAGTCCGTAGCTTACAAACTACTTAAACTAAAGTAAATTAACCTAAGGAGAGCACAAACACCCATGCCTGAGGGGGGAGGAGGGGGAGGGGGGAGGGGGGGACTCGAAGCCCCGACGGCGAACGGCCGCGCGCACCTCAGCTCGGTGCCCCAATACGCAAGGCTAATCCGCCGCGGCTTACTTTTGTCGTTAAGTTTTCTACGCTTGTGCATACTTCTGTGTGAGTGCGTGAGGTGCATCTGAGCTGTTCTTCAGCATCACTCTTTCTTTATTTAGATCATTTCAGTTATATTGATCAGAGCGAAAGTGTTGGATAAAAGTTCAAATTCCTCGCTCGGAAGCAAAAAAGTAAACGCGCTGTGAATCACTACATAATTAAGGATTAGATCAAGTAACACTGTGTAGCACTGTGTTAAATGTTATCATCGGTAGCGACCTTAATCACAATGGCAGCAAGGTCACATTGAGCTGAATGAGGTTCGTCGCCCGTTCACCAGACAGCCGGCCGCCGAATAAAAGCAGCATGCTGTGGTCGATAAGCACAGACGTGGAGAAGGTTATCTGAGGCCTGCGGCTATAAGCAGTGGAAACCGCAGTGCCACTTGTTCCTCACAACAACCAGCAGCACAGCCGTCATTACTGGGGCCCTCAACAAATGTAATAAGACACGAAGAAAGTTACGGCGTCGGCTGCCACTGTACATTGAGCTTCGGGACGCGCTAGCTGCGTGCTCCACGTATTTCAAACGTCAAATTAGCTTCGCATTTTCTCCGGATGTAATTGACTAAGCCTACTGAGATGCAACCAATGCCATTCTCTTTGTGATTTTTCGTGCTATTGATTGCATAAGAAATACTATTTTTAAAAACCAAGTTTGTGTTGAAATATTATTTCGGATATATTAATATGAAGGAGAGGCACTGAATCAAAATTTGTGACATTGCCGGGATTCGAACCCGGGACTTACTGCTTACTAGATAGGCACTATAACCATTTTTTTCTGGTATATCTATGCTTTGCGATCGTATGTTCATGTTAGTTCTTGGTTGTTCGTTGAGTATTATTTACTACTAATTGTATTCCCAAGAGATCTTACAGAAATACAGCCCTTATATAAATGAATATATACCTGGAAAATGGCAGGAATAAATAAATAAATTCCCGGGCAAAGCCGGTTTTTGCAGCTAGTATGCTATATTCGTCACTGATTCCATATGTTATAGTGTTTCACAATTACACCAACAAAATTCTAGTGGTTTCAGAAGACGTCTTGAGGAACAAAGTGAGCATAGAAACCCATCCCAGAAACGGCAGTCAACAACGCCACGGACAGTCCAAGTTACAGGCACCGACGCTTACCTCCAAGCATCAAATGTTCGTAAATCTGTTGGACGACACTACAATGGTCATCACTCCCTAGACTCACACACTACCTAAACTAACTCACACTAGGAACAACATACATACCCGTGCCCGAAGGAGGACTCGAACCACTGGCCAAAGTGGTCGCTCAGTCCGTAGTATGGTGCCTCTAGACATCGCCTCCAGCAACCTCGACGCTGTGTAGCGTCGTTGGATGGCGTTTATGGGCTTGGGTTTCTATGGTCATTTTGTTCCTCAAGACGCCCTCTACATCTTCTAGAAGTTGGTAATTCTGAAAGACACTGCCGTGTCGAAGACACGCCCATCACAGTCTTCGACGTCCATTTACTGCCGGAAATGTGCGCAGGGAAAAATTCTGAGACATCGATGGCTTATGAGGAATTGCGCGGCGAAGCTGTATAAAACGTAATATTCATTTTAGAGTCCTTTTAAATAACGTAATTGGTCAAAGTATACAGGGTCTTTGACTGTATAAAGAAAGAGGAGAGCACAGCAGATAGCCCTAAACAGTAAGGTCCATTTTACACAGTGGTTTCCCAGGTACGGCTTCTTACGACGAGAACACACCTAGTGCCGTTCCCCGATTTACCAGCCGCGTGGTCTAAGGCGTTATGTCACGAACTGGACGGCTGCTCCCTCGGACATGTGTGTTTGTGTTGTCCTTAGTTTAAGTAGTCTTTAAGTCTAAGGACAGGGTGACCATAGCAGTTTGGTCCAATAGGTTTACAAACATTTCTTCTTCCTAAGTGTCAGTGGCCTCTGGTATGAAAACCATTCTTTTCCGGGCATAACTTCATTAGACCGTTTTATGTCCTCTCTGCGATCAATCATTAGAGCTTATACACGGTGAAAAAAAATTTCAGCCTATATCTATAAATGTGAATGTCTGTTCGGTGTACGTTTATCACGTCTGAACCGCAAGACATAAAGAGCTAAAAAATTTTACAGTTACTAATGTCTACCCGGGAAAGGCTTTAGGCACGATTTTATGGCAATCGGATAGCTATTTATCTGTATATATTAATGTGAATGTCTGTTCGATGTACGCTTATCACGTCCGAACGACAAGACGCAGAGACTTAAATATTTGTACAGTTACTAATTTATACCTGAGGAAGGTTTTAGGCACGGTTTTACAGCGATCTGTCAGATATTTAGTAATTTGAAGAATATAACGCGAAATGCGGACCAATAATCACTCTTTGAAAATGGTTTTATTGGTTGCATTGTTGCTTGAGGGTTGATAATGATAAAAGGGTGGAATCTATTGGGATGGAAAGTTATCGGTGTGTATAAAATTCTGTGTGTGCGCGTGTTAATATTTCGCTCTGCAGCGAAAACTACAGAACGCAAACGAATGGTCTATGTGTAATTGTAGTCTGTCCGAAGTCACCCGTTATACGCCATAGTAGTTCCATGCCGATAGCTATAAGGGGGTGGAAGATATGGTGGCTGAAAATCGTCAAATTATTAAAAAAAAAAAAAAAAAAAAAAAAAAAAAAAAAAAAAAAATTGGACTGAAGGCCAGCGATGACGTTTGCGACTCTATAGCAAGGAGGTTACATAGAGCGAAACGTGATGTCACAGAACATATCTTTGGTCTGTGCGTGCTGCAATGTCTTCAGCTCTTTCTCTGTAAGGATAAGCATACGAAGAAGGAAGTATAAGAATAAATAAATAAAGCAGTAAAAAAGAAATTTCTTTTAATACAAATAACATAGTTTACCAGAATGCCCTAAAATGAAATTAAAATGAATTTGGACATTACTCTCACCATACGTGTTGAGATATTGCAACACAACTATAAGGAATAATGTATGTATTATTTATTGTAAATCATTAAGTACTTCACATTTTTTTATTTGAATGTTGATTAAATATATTTGTTTCTAAAGAAGGTATTGTATTTCATTTCATCCTTCAAAACAAGTCTCACAGCACACTACTGATAGATAGCTTAACTATCATAATCAACAAACCGCGGGTTTAAGCTAGTAAACTATGTAAGTGGGAAGGCGGCTCCGGTAGATGAGCCAGTGGATATGATTAAAGTCGCATCAATCCCTGGAATACAATTGTTACATCGGATGCTGAGGGAGATATGGAAAGAAACAATGTGCCAGATGAACGGGAAAAAATTACCATTGTTCAAGAAAGGTAGTAGAAAGAAATGCACAAACTACCGAGGAATCGCAATGTTACCACACTGCTTAAGCTAATGAAAAAGGTCGAAGAAAAAAAAGATCAAGGAAAATTATAAACACCGATTTGAGGAACAGCACGGATTAAGAAGTAGCAGACCTCATTTTTTCCTTCCATCAGTAAATGGAGAAGTATTGGGGGAAAGGAAAGGCTAGTAGTATTCGTGGATTTATAAAGAAAGGCCTACGACAGTGCACCGAGAGATAAAATATGGGGATGCTCGAGGAAACACAATTTTCCTGATTCATTAATATAAAAATTTCAGATATTGTGTACTGTAGGATGGTTGTGAGACCAGTGAATAAGTAGGAGGTGGAAGATCAAAACAGTTTAAGACAAAGAGAGGTGTTCAACAAGGCAGTTCGATCTCCCCGATACTCTTCGTCACACTCATGGTCACAATCACAAAAGTAATCAAGGAAGCAAAAAATGAAAATGAAGATCTCAGTGCTATTGTTTCTGCTGATGACATCGTCATTTGGAGAGAGACGGAAATGGAGGTTCAGAGGAGACTGGATTACTAGAATATAAAATTTAAAAGATTCACGTTAACTGTGAGTGGGAGCAAGACAGTGACAATGAAGAGGAGCAGGACACCCACATCTTGTAAATCATACTGGAGTGAGAGAAGGAAGAATGTCTGAAAAGTTTCCATTACCTGGGTAGCATCATATCATGTGATGGAAGTTCCAGACTAGAAGCATGAAACAGAGTAACAAAAGGATCTAGTTTCTTCAAGCAAGTACGTAATCTAACCTGGGACAAGAAAATCCCTCTAAGAACCAAACAGACCACGTATAAAACGTATCTCCTGCCAATTACGACGTATAGTCTGGACGTATAGTCTGGAAACCTGTGCCATAAATAAGAGAGAAGAGAGTCAAATAAAAGCATGTGAAATGAAGTTCTTTAGATCAGCTCTAGAAAAAACTAGGAGAGACAGAATCAGGAATGATTATGTAAGGAGAGACATGTAGGTGACATTGACCTCGGAGGAGAGGATGAGTGTTGCGAAAATGACGTGGTTCGGTCATGTAACGCGAATGCACCCAAATCGAACTCCACGCCGGTATTTGGAGATGGAGGCGCTAGGAAGAAGACGGGCGACCTAGAAAGAGATGAATACACCAAGTTAAGGAAGCTCTCTAGAGGAGAGGAGCAACATGGGATGCAGTGGAACGGGAAAATCTGTATTAGGACAGAAATCAATTGAGACATATCGTCGGCCAAGTTCCTATCCGGCTCGCTCTTAGGAAATCCTGATGATGATGTGTAGTGGGACAAGATAATCGTACTATATTTTCCTATGTCAGCCCTGCTTTGAAGTTATAAATAAAAAATGAAATAAAAAGAACCTTTAATTTAGAATGCATACATATTTGATATTTATGTAAATATTGTTATTTTTTATAATATGTTTCTTAAAATGTTTTGTTTCTATATGTTTCATGTACGATCGAGGCGCCGCAATCAACAGGGGCAGCGTCGTCGCCGCCGCAGCCAAGATTACAGCAGACGGCCACTATGAAAATTTAACCAACAACTACGGGGCTACGAATGCTGCTGCGCCTTCTTTATTGCCGCGCTTCAATCGTTTCATAGAAGAAAAGAATATTAAATTATTGTTAGTCTTATTTGAGATTCAGTCCAAGCTCGTTGTCCATGTTCACGTTTCTTGCTAAACTGACGCTGTATTAACCTGAAGAAGAATAAATATTTATTAATGTTGAAAGATATCTTGCATTTATGACGATTTATTTATGATCAAGAATATTTTATAGCAAGAGAAATTTGATTCTTGTGAAGAATCTCGACTTATTTCAGAAGAAAATTTAATTCTGATTGAATCACTACTGATTAGCTTCGAATGTGACATTATATTTGTATTTAGTGTGAATGTGGAAAACCAGTGTTTAGAAGGCAGTGGTTATCAATATTTTTCAGTACGAGTTAAGGACAGCAAATAGAAGTGCCTGTGTTTGACTTTGATGAAATTTTACTAACGGCTACAGACTATTTTCCATGCCCCGCTCGTACAAGAAGTTTATTTATTTTTGATGAACGATTTAAAGGAATTATTTATTACACTTCGGACGAAGTCTAGAGAATTTACACCGTTAGCTAATGACAGGTGGTGTTGCTAGGGAACTGTAAATAACTAATCAACAACGTCCTAGCAACTGATAAAACTTTTCTAGTGTCAGAATAATTTCAAGAACAGAGACTAAAGAAGAACATGAATAACAATATTAAACATCGCAGTTATCCTGTCGCCGTTCCACCACAGATGCTGATGATGTAAGGTGCAGTATTGTTTCACTACATTTTGTATCAGTTTTGTGATTCACTGTGTATAAAAATGTTTCATTCATCTAGGAGGGAAAAAAAACAAATTCGAAAATTTTATAGTCGTTTTGTCATGTATTTACGGTAATAGGTTTTAACACAGTGAATGACGAGAACTTAAAAGCTGAAGTTTAGCAGTATACATCTTCCCTCTCCATGAAGAACCATTTTTGGTTGGGTGACTGTGGGGCTACAGACCACTATAACTGTACCTGTTCCTAAAAAAGCTGTCCTCTGCAGTGCCTCTCGCCGCAGTCGTCGTGGCTCTCTGACGGGGTTCCATGCATTATCTACACACGTAGAAAAAAGCGTTTCAGCACCACGATTCTGGGGGTTCACTCCCAGCGAGAACAGAATAACATAGAGAGGCCTTACAATGACAGTAAACTGAAACTGGCTGAGAGCGCGACCAACACGACCTAGAGACAAGGCCTTACAACAGGCCGTGGCTACGTCACACTTGGAGGCCGCGGCCGCCACCTCACTGGCTGTTGGCTGGGGCACGCCCACCGCCGCGCAGCGGGCGGCCAGTCAGATGGCGGCCGCGGCCTCTAAGTGTGACGTAGCCACGGCCTGTTGTAAGGCCTTGTCTTCTAGGTGTCTTCTAGGTGGTGTTGGCGCGACGCCCAACCAACATGGCGGCCGAGCGCCAGTCGGCCACAGCTGCGAGCACAGGGTAGTTCATCGAGTTCACTGTCTGTTACTTCCTTTTTCATATATTTTAAGGCGTTCCTTTTTGACAATCTAGTTTTGTCATAAATAATTACAAACTAGGGATAGCAAATCATACTATTACATAGAATAGAAGCACATTTTTCCTCTCATGTCCCTTTAACCTTTTATAACTCGGGGAGTACCGGACGTATCGTCATGCGGTTTCTTTTAATTTCTTCTTTAGAATCCTGGGATAATCTTAGGCTATTTTTAATGTGAAAACGAATATATGAAAACAATCTCAGAACGTAGAATCGTTTACCGCTTCTGTACTTTAGTCATGTCTGGAGCCTAAACTATAAGCGCTAGGCCAATGTAGATAGCATAAACTCGCAGAACTCAAAAGCCAGATGGCTTCAGACTAATAGTGATTGTGGGAGATCTGTAACTTTATATATATACAGGGTGTTTCACTATGTGTGTTTGCCTCTGTAACTTATAAAATAATAGGTGACGGGAAATTTTAATGCGGTAGATCAACACAAGAAATGTTACACTTTCTGTGGAGCTATGAACATAGTTTCATATATGTTCATATGTTTGTAAAGTCTATGGGACCTAACTACTGGGTCATCAGTCCCTAAACTTACAAACTACTTATGAACTAACTAAGACTAAGGACGGCACAAATAGCCATGCCCGAGGGGGGATTCGAACCCACGACCGTAGTGGCCGTGCAGACCGTGACTGGAGCTTCTCAGTCTCCTCGGCTACCGCGGCCGGCAAACATAGTTTATTGTATCATTTTCCAAAGAGTTACAGCACAAAGATATAACTTTTTAAATGGAACAATAGTTTTTTCTACCGTGCATTGGATTCGTTGAAACCAGCTGCGTCCAAATCAAGTTAAACTACATTCCTATCATTGTTAGTTTGGGAGCTACAACACTTCAAAGATTCAAGGGCAGATACCGCAAACGCTGCGCATAATGCAATGCGCCTTTTAAATGTGGTGCGGCCGAATTGTAAACGTCGCCGGTGTCACAGAGCGAGAAGCTTCCTCGATGCGCTGTTAGACTGCCGACTGTCGCCGCACTATGGTTCCATTTAAGAAATTATATCTTTGTGCTGTATCTCTTTGGAAAATGATAAATAAACTATGTTCATAGCTCCGCAGAAAGGGTAACATTTCAAGTGTTGACATATCGCATTAAAATTTCCCGTCACCTATTATTTTATAAGTTACAGAGGCAAACACACTTAGTAAAACACCCTATATATATATATATATATATATATATATATATATATATATATATATATATATATATAGTCCACCCCCATGAACCACAGACATTGCCGAGGTGGGGTGGCTTGCGTGCCTCAACGGCCACAGCGGAGGGGTATCTGTGGAGAGGCCAGACAAACGTGTGATTCCTGAAGAGGGGCAGCAGCCTTTTCAGTAGTTACAGGGGCAACGGTCTGGATGATTGACTGAGCTGGCCTTGTAACATCAGCTAATGTGGCTTTGCCACACAGCTACTGCGAACGGCAGAAAGCAAGGGGAAACTACAGCCGTTACCTTTCCCGAGGACATGCAGCTCTGCTGTGTGGAAATATGATGATGGCATCCTCTCGGGTAAAATATTTCGGAGGTAAAATAGTCCCCCATTCGGATCTCCGGGCGGGGACTACTCAGGAGGATGTTGTCATCAGGAAAGACAATACTGGCATTCTACGGGTCGGAGCGTGGAATGTCAGACCCCTTAATCGGGTAGGAAAATTAGAAAATTTAAAAAAGGAAATGGATAGGTTGAAGTTAGATATAGTGTGGATAAGTGAAGTTCGGTGGCAGGATGAACAGGATTTCTGGTCAGGTGAGTACAGGATTATAAGTACAAAATCAGTTGGGGATATCACAGGAGTAGGACTGATAATGAATAAGAAAATAGGAATGCGGGTAAACTACTATGAGCAGCACAGTGATCGCATTATCATTGTCAAGATAGATACGAAGCCAACACCGACAACAGTAGTACAGGTTTATATGCCAACTAGCTCTGCCGATGATGAGGAGATAGAAGAAATATATGAGGAGCGAAAGGAAATTATTCAGACTGTTAAGGGAGAGGAAAACTTAATTGTGATGGGAGACTGGAATTCGGTAGTTGGAAAAGGAAGAGAAGGAAAAATAGTAGGTGAATATGGACTGGGCAGGAGGAATGAAAGAGGAAGTCGCCTGGTAGAATTTTGCACGGAACATGATTTAATCGTAACAAACACGTGGTTTAAGAATCACAAAAGTAGGTTGTATACGTGGAAGAGACCAGGAGACACCGGAAGGTATCAGATAGATTTTATAATGGTACGACATAGATTCCGGAACCAGGTTATAAGCTGTAAGACTTACCCAGGGGCAGATATAGACTCTGACCATAACTTGTTAGTCATGAACTGTAGGCTGAAGCTGAAAAAACTGCAGAAAGGTAGGAAAATAAGGAGATGGGACTAAGATAAATTGAAGAAACGTGAAGTTCTGGAGAATTTCAGAGGGAGATTTATGCAACAATTGACAGAAACAGGGGGAAATAAAACAGTAGAAGAGGAATGGTTAGCATTGAGAGATGAAATAGTGATGGCAGCAGAGGACAAAATAGGTAGAAAGGCCAGACCTACAAAAAATCCTTGGATATCACAGGAAATACTAAATTTAATTGATGAAAGGAGAAAATATAAAAATGCAATAAATGAAACAGGCAAAATGGAGTACAGACGACTAAAAAATGAGATTGACAGGAAGTGCAAAATGGCTAAGCAGGAGTGGCTAGAAGCCAAATGCAAATCTGTAGAAGAATGTATAACAAGGGGAAAAGTAGACACCGCCTACAGGAAAATAAAAGAGACATTTGGGGACAAGAAAAGCAACTCTACGAATATCAAGAACTCGGATGGAAAACCAGTTCTCAGCAAAGAAGGGAAAGCTGAAAGGTGGAAAGAGAACATAGAGCAGCTCTACAAAGGAAATGAACTTAGAGACGATGTTGTAGAAAGGGAAGAGGAAGTAGATCAAGATGAAATAGGAGATACTATACTGAGAGATGAATTTGACAGAGCCCTGAAAGACCTAGGTCGGAACAAGGCCCCAGGAGTAGATGACATACCCTCAGAGCTACTAAAGTGCCTGGGAGAGCCAGCCATGACAAGACTATTTGAACTGGTGTGTAGGATGTATGAGACAGGCGAAATGCCCTCAGACTTTAAGAAAAATGTAATAATTCCCATTCCAAAGAAATCAGGCGCAGACAGGTGTGAAAATTACAGAACCATCAGTTTGGTAAGTCATGGTTGCAAAATTTTAACACGAATTATCTACAGGAGAATGGAAAGGCTGGTAGAAGCTGACCTCGGGGAAGATCAGTTTGGATTCAGGAGGAACATAGGAACCCGGGAGGCAATACTCACTTTACGTCTTATCTTAGAAGATAGATTAAGAAAAGGCAAACCAACATTTTTAGCTTTTGTGGATTTGGAGAAAGCATTTGACAATGTTGACTGGAATACACTCTTTCAAATTCTGAAGTCAGCAGGGGTAAAATACAGGGAAAGGAGACTTATTTACAACTTGTACAAAAGCCAGACCGCAGTTGTTAGACTCGAAGGGCATGAAAGGGAAGCATCAGTTGGAAAGAGAGTAAGACAGGCTTGTAGCCTTTCTCCGATGTTATTCAATTTGTACATCGAGCAGGCGGTGAAGGAAAGCAAGGAGAAATTTGGTGAAGGAATTAATGTTCAGGGGGAAGAAATAAAAACATTGCGTTTTGCTGATGACATTGTTATTCTGTCAGAGACAGCAAAGGACCTGAAAGAGCAGTTGAATGGAATGGACAGTGTGTTGAAGAGAGCGTATAAAATGAACATTAACAAGAGCAAAACAAAGATAATGGAATGCGGTCTTAGAAAATCAGGCGATGCTGAAGGAATTAGATTAGATAACGAAACAGTGGAGGTGGTAGATGAGTGTTGTTACTTGGGTAGTAAAATAACATGTGATGGTCGCAGTACAGAGGATATAAAATGCAGAATGGCAATGGGAAGAAAAACATTTTTTAAAAAGAGAAATTTGCTAACATCGAATATTAATTTAAGTGTAAGGAAGTCTTTTCTGAAGGCATTTGTGTGGTGTGTTGCCTTGTACGGGAGCGAAACAGGGACGATAAGCAGTGCCGACAGGAAGAGAATAGAGGCTTTTGAAATGTGGTGCTACAGAAGAATGCTGAAGATTAGGTGGGTAGATCGCATAACTAATGAAGAGGTACTGAACAGAATTGGTGAGAAAATGAATTTTTGGCATACCCTGACTAAAAGAAGGGATCGCTTGGTAGGACACATTTTTAGACATCGGGGAATCGTAAATATTACCTTTGGAGGGAAGTGTGTGGGGTAAAAATCGCAGAGGGAGACCAAGAGACGCGTTTAGTAAGCAGATTCAAGTAGATGTGGGTTGCCGTTCTTATGAGGAGATGAAAAGGCTTGCTCAGGATAGAGTAGGGTGGAGAGCTGCATCAAACCAGTCTCCGGACTGTTAAAACACAACACAAAATAAAATAACGTGTCTCCTGCGTCGAGCGGTCATATTTTTGATCATATCTTTGACAAAAAATATCATCAAATGATCATGCAATTTCTTTGACGTAAATCTTTGAGGTGGTGGCAAAAAGGGGTATTAGACTGTCATCATATTTCAAGATGTCGGACAATAAATATTTTTTATGCCACCAAAATTACATTTCGTGTGTATTTGGACCAAGACAAGCGGGAGAAGAAAAGAAAATAAATTGGTTGAAAATGTGGGTGTCACGTCGCGGCAACAAAAACGTTAAGAAAAATTTGTGGCGGGGCTCCAAGTGGATGTCGTCAAACTGAGAATGAATGCCACAACGTATCAGTATTTGCTTAGTAAATTGGCTCTTAACATCACGAAACAGAATACGCGGATGAGAAATGCTATATCCGCAGAATGCCGGATGTGACACTGTAATTTCTTGGTACTGGAGAGATCTACTCTAGCCTCCAGTGCAGTACTCGAATACCACAGTGTGCATTAAGAAAAATAGTCCCTGGAACGTGTGAATTAAATTACAACGAAATGAAGATTGAATATCTGAAACTAAATAAATGCACTACATGGGCATTAATAACTGTTTTTTGATAGTTGTATAATGATTAAGCACCAATTGGGCATAAACTACAAAAATAAATAAAATACAATTTTTGTTCCATCGACTACAAAATTTATACAACGAGTGAGTTAGATGACGCGCT
Source organism: Locusta migratoria (assembly GCA_026315105.1). NCBI lineage: Eukaryota > Metazoa > Arthropoda > Insecta > Orthoptera > Acrididae > Locusta > Locusta migratoria. The sequence continues at coordinate 363,796,354 of CM048749.1, forward strand.
GTTTAACGTGAAGCACTGTGATTACAAAAATTAATTTTCTTCTCTATGTCGTTTGCTGTACAACTCTACTGTATTTCACAGTATCCGCCATTTTCTTACAGCTCTCCAATCTTCTTAACCTATTTTATTGTCAGAATGTCTCATATCATTCAAAGCTTCGTTTGCATAATATATTTCTATTAATTTTGTGGTTAACTGAACACAACAACTAAAATTTGCAGCCGTGTTTACAAACACATAACAATCAAACAACAGCGATGCGAGTGATGCAGCGATGCTAGCGCTCAAAGCGGTTATACTTCGCATTGCAGTGAACAGAAGACAAACGACTTTTATGCTCAAATCTATGGCAAGGCACTCGAGTTGATAATACTTTTTTGATGAAGGACGCTATATGTCAAGAGTTCCCTATTAGATATCCTTTGACAAAGAAATATGATCGTGTAATAGCGGTGTTACCGCTGCCAGAAGCGGAGAAACTCGACACTAGTTGAAAGACATTCATTTATCTTCGAGCGCTGCCAACGCTAAGCTGCTCCTAACCGCGAGGTATTTCTGTTCCTTGTTACGACTTCACGGGTAGCGGTTCCAGCAGTGCTTCAGACAGCCACTGCCTTAAAAATATTGAAATATTTTTAAATCTTTGGGAGTTAACTACTGTGATTGGCAGTCCCTAGCCTTACAAAATACTGTAACTAACTTAATCTAATGTAAGGACAACAAAACTATTCCCACAGTATGCTAATGCAATAGCTCCATCTTAGCTACAATATACAAGCGATTACTCAGCGAAAGATCCATACCAAAATACTGGAAAGTTGCCCAGGTCATCCCAATATTCAAGAAAAGACAATAGGAGTGATCCCCAAAATTACAGGGCCATCTCATTGACGTCGATTTACAGTAGGATTTTGAAACATATACTTTGTTCAAACATTATGAACTTCCTCGAAGAGAACGACCTATTAACCAATAGTCAATACGGATTCAGAAAGTATCGCTCTTGCGAAACACAGCTTTCCCTTTTTTCACGTGAAGTGATACGTTCCATCGACGAGGGATCGCAAATAGATTCCATATTTTTGGATTTCAGGAAGGCTTTTGACACTGTACCTCACAAGAGCGGTTTCTAATGAATTTGCGTGCTTATGGAATATCGCCCCAATTGTACGACTGAATTTACGATTTCCAAACAGAAAGGACACAGTTCGTAGTAATTGACGGTAAGTCATCGATAAAAAAAAGTGATATCTGGCGTTCCCCAGGGAAGCGTTACAGGTCCCCTACTCTTCCTTGTGTTTGTAAATGATTTAGGAGACAGTCTGAATAGCTCCCTTAGACTGTTCGCGGATGATGCTGTCGATTATCGGTTATTGAAGTCAACAGAGGATCAAAAGCAACTGCAAAGCGATTTAGACAAAATTTCTACATGGTGCGAAAACTGGCAATTAACACTAAATAATGAAAAGTGTGAAGTAATACACATGACCACTAAAAGAATACCGCTGAACTTCAATTAAACGATAAATCAGTCAAACATTAAGGTCGTAAATTCTACTAAACACCTAGGACCTACAATTACGAACAACTTAGACTGGAGAGAACACATATAAAATATTGTGGGGAAGGCGAACCAAAGGTTGCGTTTCATTGGCAGAACGCTTCGAAGATGCAACGGCTCCAGCAAAGAGACTGCCTACATCACACTTGTGCGTCCTCTCCTGGAGTACTGTTGCCCAGTGTGGGACCCTCACCAGGCGGGACTGACGGAAGACACTGAGAAGGTTTAGAGAAGGGCAGCTCGTTTTGTTTTATCAATTTACAGGCGGGAAAGCGTCACGGCAATGTTGCACGATTTGAGGTGGAAATCAATAAAAGAACAACGTTATTCGTTGCGACGAGTTCTATTTGCGAAATTTCAATCACCGACTTTTACTTCTGAATGTAAATAGATTTTGCTAACATCCACCTACATAGGGAGACCTGACCGTCCCAATAAAATAAGAGAAATCAGATCGAAAACGGAACGATTTAGGAGTTCTTTCGACCCTCGCGCTGTTAAAGAATGGTACGGTAGAGAAAGATTATGAAAGTCGTTAATGAACCCTCTAGCAAGCACTTAAGTGTGATTTGCAAAGTATCTATGTAGACGTAGATGTAGATGACTCGTATCTTGGACGGAGAGCAACCGCGCCCTCCGCAACACGGTTCGGCAGTACTGCCCTCCCTGAAAGTTCCACCCCCTCCCCCCCCCCCCCCCCCCCCGGGCCATGCGCAGCCATTGTGGGAGCAAGACACGCGCCCTTCCGCACTGATCGGCCACTGGGTAAATCGAAACTTATCGTAAACAAAACAAAAACAAAAAACAAAAAATAATGAAACTCCTCCAGTTACATCCACCGAAAGACACACAGCAGCTACAAGCACAGAGGTGTAAAGATATGTACCTAACCTCAATGTTAATTTGAAACAGAAAAGAAGTTGCACGAGAAAGCGTTAACTGAACGTATCCGAATGGCTGTGAACTTGCAAAGGTCCTAATAGTGTAGAAAAATTTACCTCATTACTTACGCAGTGTATGAAGCGTATGCTGTCTTCATGGATCTCGAAAAGGCATTTGATAGAGAGCAGTGGGTTAAGCTGTTGGACATCTTCAAAAGAAAGGGAGTACACTGGAGGGAGAGAAGATTAATTGCAAATCTGTACCGGAATCAGAAGGCACGACTACAAATATGTAACGGGATCTCTCAAGACAACAAGATTGGGAGAGATGTCAGACAAGGATGTTGTCTTTCGTCAGTTTTATTTTAACATTTATCTGGAGAAAGTACTGGAAAGCTGTGTGGATGGGACAAGAGACATAAGGATAGGTGGGCGGAAAATTGAAAGTATAAGATTTGCTGACGACATGGTCACCCTTGCAGAAAATAAACATACATGGACTCAAATGAGAAATGACCTGAGTGAAGCCTGTAAAGCATATGGCATGAATATTAATAAAAAGAAAACCAAAAACATGGTCATAGGTTTAAAGAAAAGAAAAATGAAAATTAAGTTCGAGTCAGAAGTCATAGAACAGATGACAGCATTTAAGTATGTGGGAAGTTGGATTAAGGAAGATATGGATTGCCAACAAGAAATCAAGGTGAGAATCTCTCTGGCGAAAGAAGCGATTCAGTAGTAAAGAAGACTCATAACCAGTGGTTTAAACAAAGAATTAAGGAAGGGACTGATTGTCTAATATGGAGTGTGGCCTTGTATGGAGCGGAAACGTGGATTGAGAAAGCACGATGAGAAGAAAATTGAAGCTTGTGAAATGTGAATATGGCGTAGGATGGAGAAGATCAGCTGAACCGATAAAGTCAGAAATGAAGATGAACTGAGTAGAGTGGTAGAGGAACAGAGGATGATGATGACTGTAAAGAACAGGAAACTTAACAGGCTAGGCCACAGTTTAAGACGAGATTGCCTTCTGCTAGAGGCAATTGAAGGTTGCGTTCCGGGAAAGAGAGGGAGGGGCAGAAGAAGGTACCAGATGCCGGATGATGTCAGCAAGACACTAGGCGGGGACAAAAGAATGAAAATTGCAAAAGACAGAAGTATGGAGGGCTATGCAGTCTAAACCTGCCGCACGGCGGACAACCAAATGATGATGACTAACGCACCACAAATGCATTGTTCCGTATTCTCCAAAGCATAGAAAAGCTGAAACATCTATACCCAGTGGCAGTATTTTAATTGTCATGCACGATACGAAGTGTGAAAGCCAAGAATTAGTGCACTTGGTTACAGCATCAAGTGCTGCACAAAGCAATTCGTGTACAGAAACTTCAGATGTAGAGATTGAAAAATGTTTCTTAAAGAAATGTGTAAGCAACTGCGAATATTAATCAGAATGAGCTGCACGATTTTATGGCGACATATAAAAAATTTGTGCCAGACTGGATCACGAAAGCGGATTTCGCGCTCTTTGCTATCCACGCACGGCTACCGGAACAACCTAAACCTCTACACGCTACACATTGCATACTGACCATGAGCACTTGTAAATTCCACTATATAAGTTCCGTACAGGAAGAGACGTTTATTGCAATTGTTTCAGCCATGCTTTGGCTCATTAAATATGATGTGCAGTGTCATGCATGCATACTTTCTGAAACACATTTGAAATGGTTCCCTCGATAAACACGAACGTTGGACATCGTAAATCAAAAAATAAATAAAGAAAGAAAAAATAACAATAAATATGTTACTATCACAGCACAACAAAATGCGTTTATCTCTTGGCTTGAGTCAAACATGTAGAAAACGACGACTTGCTTCTAGCTGATATCGCAACTTCAGAAATATCTGTAATGGCATGTATCCCCATGCGTACATGCATGAATCCTACATTTTGGAAGCATGAGAAATGTCATGTAAGATGACATTACGCATACATTTACGACATGGCATAATGTGTCATGTTACTTTACCTGACACGATGAAATGGTGTGTCATATGACATGATATGACAAAACATGATGTCCTGCATGGCAGCAAGGGACATGTTAATTTATTAACATATGGTCCAGCATGTTACATCATATCATGGAGTACAATATGACATGTCACGCGTCGTATCATGATTTGATGGGCCTCATCACAACGTAAAGTTTCATAATGTGATACGGCACGTTTCAAAACATGACATGGTGTGTTCAAAACAATTACGCGATCACGGGAGATATCACACACAATATACATAGATTAGATTAAAGAAATACTTGTTCCGTAGATCATATATACGACATTTCGCAATTCTGTGGACCGTGTCAGTGAAATTACTAAGTTTTATCTAAAATGCATCTAAAGTGTAGAAGGAGATGCCATTCAGAAATTCCTTTAATTTCTTTTAAATACCACTTAGCTACCTGTCAGACTTTTGATGCTACTTGGTAAGTGGCCCAAGACTTTTGTGGTAACATAATTCGCCCCTTTCCGTGACAAAGTTAGATTTAACCTTGAATAGTGCATATCACCCTTTATCCTAGAGTTTTAGCAATCCAAACTGCTATTACTGCTAATAAAAAATTTCATGAGTTAATATATATCAGGTGATCCTTAAATAAATTTCTACAGTATGATCTTGGGTGGGCTCCAGCAATTATTCTGATTACACGCTTTTGTGCAATAAATACTTCTTTTACTCAATGTTGAATTGCCCCCGAATATGATCCCACATGAAAGCAGTGGATGAAAATAGGCATAGTAAGCTAATTTACTTAGATGTATATCACCAAATTTTGCAATTACCTGATGGCATAAGTGGCTGAACTGAAAGGTTTCAGCAGATCTTCAATGTGTTTCTTCCAATTCAATCCCTCGTAAATGCAAACACCTAGAAACTTTGAATATTCTACCTTAGCTACAGATTTCTGTCATGCCATTTACTGCATGAAATTGTATACAATGGGTTTTATCAACGTTTAATGAGAGTCTATTTCTAGAGAATAATTTTCTGAAAGACATCATTTACAATTTCATCAGTTGATTCCTGTTTGTCAGGCGTGATAGCTATACTTATAACATCAGCAAAAGGAACTAGCTTAGCATCTTATTAAATACAGAAGACAAATCATTAACATATATTAAGCAAAGGACCTAACACCGAAACTTGTGGGACTCCATTTTTGGTAACTCCCCAGTTAGAGGAATTCATCGTTTTTTCTATATCATGTGAACTGCTTATTTAACTTTCTGCACTCATGCCACACTACTTCAAATGTTCAAACGTTTGCAAAGCTTAAGGGACTTAACTGCAGGGTCATCAGTCCCTAAACTTACAAACTACTTATTAACTACCTTATCCTAAAGCCGACGCAAACGTCCATGCCCGAGGGGGGGGATTCGAACCCCTGACCGTTGCGACCGTACAGACTGTGACTGGCGCACCGCAGACCGCTAGGCCACTGCGGCCCCAATACTTAAGCGTATCTAGAAGAATCCCATGATTTACACAATCAAAAGCCGTTGAGAGATCGCAAAAAATCCCAACGGGGAGATGTATATAGCATTTCATGTTGAAAAGCTGTTTTGATAACCAAACTGACATTTTGTTAGAACTTAACGTTTACTAAGATGTGAATCTACTCGAGAATACATATACCTCTGAGCAGTAAAAGCGCTATTTTGAACGACAGCCGGCCGCGTGGGCCGAGGGGACTGCGGCGGGGGTTCGAATCTCCCCTCGGGCATGGATATTTGTGCCGTCCTTAGTGTTAGCTAGTTCATAAGTAGTTTGTAAGTTTAGGGACTGATGACCCCGTAGTTAAGTCCCATAATCTATACAAACATTTGAACATTTTGAACGTCATAGAGGGACGTACGTCCGCAATACTGACTCCTGCCCATACCATTCGTGCACGAAAGCAAGACTTTAATAAATAATAAGAATTATATATTTCAACACTGTATATTCTTAATTCGTATTATTTACACTATAAACTTATTTCGACTTAAAAGTCATCTTCAGGTATTACGCCACATTCTGTTATACTGTACTTTTCGATATTATTGTGACGTGATTTTTTTTCTTCTTTAACTCATAATATTGTGTTGTCATGCGAGATCTTTATCAAGTTACAGATTTTGACATTTAAAGATCTCGCATGACAACACAATAAGTTACGTGAGATTATATATATATATATATATATATATATATATATATATATATATATATATATATATATATATTCTGTTATGCTGTACTTTTCGATATCGAAAAGTACAGCATAACGGAATGTGGCGTAACACCTGAAAATATTTTTAAGTCGAAGGAAGCTTATAGTGTAACTAATACGAATTAAGAATATACAGTGTTGAAATACATAATTCTTATTATGAAAATGTCGATGTACGACGTCACTAACACTGTGGGCCCTGCAGATAACAAGAAAGCAAGACTGTTGCAAGTTCCACGTTGTCTCCAGATGAGTGAATGATGATTGTCCGGGTGAACACAAAATATTGACTCATTTGTGAACAGAACCTGGCGCTATTCGTTACGACTCCAATCCTGCTACTCCTCCACCCAGTTTCTGCGAGCTAAACGGTGTCGTGATTTTTATGGGACGCACACCATGGGCCTCCGAGTATAGAGGCTACATTCCCAAAGGCGATTTCGGACTGTTTGTATTGATACTGCGCGTCCTGTTGCTGCCTGGAGGGTGGGTGACCTTGCCTTCCTCCCTCTATGTTTGTGCCGCTTCCAACCTTCCTACGGCTCTCAATGCCATAGCATCGGGTAAATCATATTGTTGTTGCATTATACTACCTGCTCACTACGCTATCTGAACTCGTCTGCCTGTGTAATTCGTTTGGTAGAGTAAACAGCAGTCAACACAAACCCAATTTGCAGCAACTTTCTGTTATTATCACTATCTCGGTTGCCGTAATGTAGAACCGTCAGAAAGACGTCAAACCATTTAGTTCATTCTGCCGATGACATTACTTCACAACCTAGATATCTCAACTGATCCCCTTACTGTTTTGACAAGTGTAATTGTGAATCAGATGTGTATGACTGCGGTATAGTAACTACAGTGCAGTAATAATAAAGGCATAAGGTTACATAACAGAGAGAGCTAAAACTGGTTGTTTTACACCAAAAAGTTAGCACGCGATGAGAAAACCTTTGTGTCAGGGTCTTTTAGACACAAATTTATTTGCCTTATTTTTGTAATTCGATAGGAGGATTTCTTGCTAGTGTATTATTCATTACAACAGGTCGTATGTATTGCATATGTTTGATTTGTGGCCGAAAATGGCCCGTGGTCTGACACGTCATGCTACGGACTAGGCGGCCGTTCCCGCCGGAAGGTCGAGTCCTCTTCTTGCATGAGTGTGAGTGTTGTCTTTAGTCTAAGTACTTGGTAAGTCTAGGGTCTGATGATCATAGCAGTTTGTTCCAATAAGTTTACAAACATTTGAACATTTTTGTGATGGTAAAACTGGCGGTTCAACACCTAAGACGAAAGGGAAATACATGGGTGACCTTATTGGAGACGAGCACAAATCAATAAATAATTTAATACGAGGTTTTCAGCCAAAAACACTTTCTTCGTTTAATTACATGACCGGTTTCGGCGTGCCAGACGTCATTTTCAGACCTAATATATCACGTGGTTTTTTTTTTTTTTTTTTTTGTTTTTTTTTTTTTTACAATATGTGTTGCATTACATATAGCCAAAAAAACTTACCTATTTACAATTGCATAGTTACATAGCTGCAGTATTTTGTTACATGCCTTCACTGCTATTACAACAATTTTTAACATAGCAAAATGGTGTACAACCACATTGATGTGTCATCTAAATAAAATTTACACATTAATAATAAAATGACTGAACCCATTTTCTCACGATTTAAGTCAGGGGCACTTCAGAATCAAAGTTCAATACTGTCTGAAGTGAAGCACAATATTGACTATTAGGCAGGAAACCATATAATAGAATATATATTACATATGGTCTTTGCCTCTGAGGCAATCGTTCTTTTTTTAATATACATTAAATATTGTATATATACAAATTACATGATTACATGAAATACCATTTCTCATACATTGCATGTCATACATAAATAATTTGTATAAAATACAATGCTATGCATCATAGAGTATGGGTTGCTTTGTCAGGTATCAAATATAGAAGTAAGTGCTATGTCAGTTGAACTAGAAGGAATTTAAAATTGTTATATTACAATTTTTTAAAGCTGGAAATAAAACCAGATTACATATAAATTAATATACCCTGGAAAATAGTTTCAATGTGAAAAGGAAACAAACTGCATAGAATGTGTTAACCACATTCTACCCTTTGTGTGGCAGATAATGGCAATAAGAGTTTAGATGTATACACTATTGGTAAGTAGATGTATAGATCATTGTCCTATATGGATTCTATATAAGGTATAGTATCCCACAAAGTGTAATATTTTGTGTCCTCGCATGTATAAGAAAAAGGGGGCATATTCTATTAGCATCTCGGGTCAAGTACAGACATCATTGTAACAGCTTCTGTATCTTATATAGCATAACCAAAAAAATTATAATACCTAAGGAATTCCATACATATACAGGGTGAGTCCCCTAACATTACCGCTGGATATATTTCGTAAACCACATCAAATACTGACGAACCGATTCCACAGACCGAACGTGAGGAGAGGGGCTAGTGTAAGTGGTTAATACAAACCATAAATAATGCACGGAAGTATGTTTTTTAACACAAACCTATGTTTTTTTTAATGGAGTCCCGTTAGTCTTCTAAGCACATCTGAACATATAAACAAATACGTAATCAGTGCCGTTTGTTGCATTGTAAAATGTTAATTACATCCGGAGATATTGTAACCTAAATTTGACGCTTAAAACCTCCAACGTTCAGTTGCGTGTTGTAACAAACACGGGCCACGGTCGGCGAGCAGCATCTGCAGGGACATGTTTACGATGACGACCGTGTTTTCGAGTGTGGCTGTAGTGCACTGCTGTGGTTTGGTCTAGCTGTCGCAGTGTCCGCATGTAGCGCTTGCTGCTATTGTTATTCTGCATTCGTTTTTGCACGCAGACTAACTCTAGTATACTGTGTTACCAGACGTCTGTGATAGTGTAGTATTGTAGGAACTGTGACCATGGTGTATTCGAACTCTGAAAAGGCGGAGATGATACTGATCTATGGCGAGCGTCGACAAAATGCAGCTGAAGCCTGCAGGGTGTATGCAGAACGGTACCCGGACAGAGAGCATCCAACGTGCTGCACATTTCAAAACATCTACCACCTACTGTTTGCAACAAGTATGGTCGTAGCACGCAAACGGGTCCGTAACAGGCCCGTCACAGAAGCAGGTGCAGTTGGTGTGTTAGCTGCTGTTGCCGTGAACCCACACAGGAGTACACAGTACATTGCGAGACCCGGTGGACTGAGTCAAAGTAGTGTCATGCGCATACTGCACCGTCACCGCTTTCACCCGTTTCATGTGTCGCTACATCAGCAATTACATGGTGATGACTTTAATCATCGAGTGCAATTCTGTCAGTGGGCATTAACAGACAATACGTTGCAGTTCTGCCTTTTACCGATGAAGCGGGTTTCACAAACCACGGGGCAGTGAATCTACGGAACATGTATTACTGGTCCGTGGACAATCCTCGCTGGCTCCGACAGGTAGAGCGACAGCGACCATGGAGTGTAAATGTATGGTGGCGACCACCTCAATGGTCCTCACTTCATTGCAGGGGATCAAACAGCTGCAACATACATCGCTTGGAAATTCGCGAAAAACTGAAAGAGCTTTTATCAATGGGATATCAATGTCATTCATCTGGTTTAGATAAAATTTCGGGAAGTTTCCATGGAAGATTACACTCGAAGTTGTATGGCCGGAATCGATTTATATCGAATGTCGATTACGCGGCTATTCACGCGCGGGATTTGTAAATATGGGTATTTACTAATGTATCATAACGTACGTTTTCTTATTAGAATTCTACCGATAATAAAAAAAAGTTACTTCACTCGTGAGATGTGTAAATATGGATCATAACTTACAAATAACAACAATGGAAGGTCCAGTAAGGAATGTTGTCAATAATAATAATAATAATATTTGTGTCTGTCAGCGGCTCAATATTCGTCTTTACGGTGAGTTGTCACATATTATTAAACCTACAAATACTTTATTAACACTAGAAATCTACCGATAACAAATGAGTTACTTCAATTGCGAGATGAGTAAATCCGGATATTTACTAATGTATCATAACGTACAAACACATTTTATTACTAGAAATCTACCGATACCAAAGAACTCACTTTCTTAATTAGAACACACTAATGAAATACGTTCTCCACACTTAAGAAGTCGCATGCCAATGCTGACGAAATCGACATTCGATATATATCGATTTTGGCAGTACAGCTTCGAGTGTAAGCTTTCTTGGAAATTTCCAAGTTCCGCATATTTGACGTTCAAAGCAAGAGTTACGTTCTTATGAAATTAAAATTTGAACAAGTTTCCCGGAAAATTGGAAAATACGGAAAAAACAGAAACAGATTTTTCTATGAAATATCAATACCATTTATCTGATTGCGATAAAATTTTGCACATTCGACGTTCAAAGCGAGAGGAAGGTTTGAGTGAAGTAAAAGTCTGGAATAGTTGGCCAGAAAATAGGAAAATTTGTGGAAAACCGAAAGATCTCTTTTCTTTGGAATATCAGTATCATTCCATACAATTTTGCACATTGGACGTTCAAAGCAAATGCATTTATAAAGTTACTGGGTCTAAAATACATATGATTTAAATTAATATGGTTTATATTAAGAGGTAAGTGATACGAGTCATCTAGTATTATAATAAAAATAACAAATTTCCAGCTTGGTGGTGTGATATGAAATATTTATTTTAAAAAATGACACATCTATTTCATTCACATGATTGAACATCATCTTTGCATTAAAAACAATTTCCAACAGTAGATGCGCCTTAACTTATAGTTGTAAGATATTTTATCAAATACGACGTGTTTCTGATGAATCTTCAACGCGCCAAAACCAAATATGGGGGACGAATGTTGCATTCAAGGAGGATTTGCGCATGCGCTTCAGGACCATTCGTGCGTATCCGCAAAAGCTCAAGTAGACAGGAGCTAGTATTTCTACCAGTTCCAACGCCAATGTCAAAAGTGGTGTTTCCCCTCGCCCCTCCCTGCCACGAGAGCGTCCACATGCTGCCTCCAGGAAGATCAGAAAAGAAGTTGAACATCAGCTGCGCATGCGCATTACAACGCTGTGGCCAATGCCGCCTATATTAGACGACCGCGCTACGACTCGTGTATCTGCTGCCTCTGCGACATAAAACGTTTATCATGTGACAGAAATACTTTGAATGTGCATATAAACTGATATGATAGAAGAATGAAACGAAAAATGATAGTTTAAAAACACTTCTTTTATTTATTTACTTATTTACTTTGATTAAGACGAGCTTTTTTCCGGGGGTTCACTGAACCAGTGAACACATAGGACGCGCCTCCATTGTCCCGCCACCAAATTGGATATTTGTTATTGTTAAAATGTTAGTAAAGCTGTGGGACCAAACTGCAGTGGTCATCAGTCCCTAGACTTACAAACTACTTACACTAACTTACGCTAAGGACAACATATACGTCCGAGGGAGGATTCTAACATCCGACAGCAAGGCGCCTTAGAGTGCACGCCCACTCCCGCTCAGCTAAGGTTGTCCCAAGACTTATAAACTAACTAAACTTACTTATGCTAAAGACAACGCTCACACCCTATCTCGAGGGAATACTCGAACATACAACGCGAGCGGCCTCGTGATGACCCGGACTACACTGCCATTCCTGAGCGGTTGTTGTTATAGGACAAATAGTTTAGGAGATATGACATCATAAGGATTGAGCTGCATGAAAACAAAACGTATTGAGACTAGGATAGGAGGCGATGGACAAAGAGGAAAGAAAGAGAAGGACTAGCAAAAGAAAGGAATAAACGACTGGATTCCAGCAGGCTAATAGTGGAATCTTTTTTTTTTTTTTTTTGCTCGCAACACGATGAGCACGAAACACGATGTAAAACGTATGGATGCTTCACGATACGAAACACGCAGAGTGTCAGGAATCTCAGAGAACACAGGGCGAGTGGAAGATTTTCCTAGAAATGTTTATTCCGTTCTAGAGACTCGGTAAAAGGGTCGAGATTCGCACTGCGAGCAAACAATTCACGGATAGTTTGAAATGTGACTGCGAAGCCCCGGCAGGTGCTCATTTCGTGACCTCGTCGTCGGCATTCGGTCGACTACGGTGGAACTGTGCCCGGCGCGACCTCCAGACGAGGACTCGACCGTGAGAGGGGAGCGTGGCAGCCGGAACGCCTGCGGAGTGTCGCTGCGGCGGCCGGTGGGCTTTCCGACCGCGCTGTCCCCGACCACTCTGTAGGAGCCGCGGGTACTTTCCGACCGAACAGCTGTGCGCCGTGGGTTTTCCGATCAGAGCGTCTCCCCGCTGCTGATTAACGCGCCATTAACGAGCAGCTAATCAACAGGTTGTCGACCGTTCGTTACAACCTAAATCTTCTTATAAATAATGCAGGAAACGGCTTTGGTCGCATGAAATCTTTATTGCTTTTAACTACTGCATTTCGATTTCGGTCAATGAGTGTCCATCTTCAGTGCTAGAAACGAAACCCTGTGGGCGTCATGACTGTATGTTGTTGTTATGTTGTTATGGTCTTCAGTCCAGAGACTGGTTTGATGCAGATCTCCACCCTACTCTCTCCTGAGCAAGCCTTTTCATCTCCTCATATCATGACTGTAAACAATTGTATAATATTCGATGTTAACCCTAGAACGGTCGGGCTGGGTCTGTGAGACCCACTAGTTTCTATTTCACTGAATTTATATGCTTATAGTCGATGATTTGACTCGGGTTCCCTGCTAGCTTCCTGAAACATCAGAGAGAAAGAGTTCTCACTATGAATCAGGTATTAAATTGATTAGTCATTGATTGATTGCCAGACCTTCAAAAACCCCGCCCGTTTACATTACTAATTTCTACCAGCACGAGCCGATTTTTTTTTTTTTTTTTTTTTTTTTTTTTTCTCTCTCTCTCAATTTTTAATTACTTCGTGAACAATTTGTGATGCCCTAACACAACATATCATTGTCAATGATTTACAATATGAAATTACAAGAGAAAGTCTTTTGTGCCATGAAATTTACAAAATTTTATGCGATGATGAGAGTGAAATTGACGATTCAGACTTCGAAATAAATAGTGATCATGACAGCAGTAGTGAAATAAGTGGGGATGAGGGAGACAATTCTATGATTGCAAGGACAGCAAAACTATAAATACTTCTGCAATATATTGTTTTGCTATAAATACTTCTGCAATATATGGTTTTGCTTGGCGCTTGCAGAAGTGCTTTGCGGCGGCTGTTGCGAAACGTGATGATTGTAGAGGACATTATCACACAAACTATTCATTATATTCACAATTTTGATTAATATTAAAAAATTCAACACATCTGCAGCTCAGTTCTACACATTAATGTCATTTAACTGCGTATTTCTATCCAGTTTACCTGTATTTCCAGTGTAATATTACTACAGAGATGTATGTTTTCTAGTTTTTTTTTTTTACAATAACTGTTGTAAAATTCAGAAAGTTGCCGCTACAGCGTTTAGTAGCAGCCGGCCGCGGTGGCCGAGGTGACTGAGGCGCTTCAGTCACGGTCAGCACAGCCACTACGGTCGGGGTTCGAATCCCCCCTCGGGCATGGATATTTGTGCCGCCCTAGTTCGTAAGTAGTTCATAAATAGTTTGTAAGTTTAGGGACTGATGACCCCGTAGTTAAGTCCCATAAGCTTAACAAACATTTGAACATTTTGAACTGTTTCACACTTATTATAACTGTTTTAATTATTGGGTCCCACAGACCCAGTCCGACCGTTCTCGAAACTATTTTTCGACCGACCGTTCTAGGGTTAAGATGCAATTTGTTTATGTGGGCCCACAGGGCTTCTTTTCTAGTACTGAAGATAGCCACTCAGTGACTGAAATCGATATGCAATAATTCAAAGCAATAAAGATTTCCTGTGACCAAAGCTGTTACCTGCATTATTTATAATTTCATTAGTGTGGTCTCTGCAGTTGGCACGAGATGGAGACGTCTGTAGCTTAATTTTCTACCTGCCTTCTGAAATCATTACCTCACACTTTATTTAAAGTGAATTACCACTTTTCTCACCACACAGATAACATTTCTACGTTATTTTGCAAATCGCATAGGTCTTCTGGTGACTACTAGACGGTAAATGACAGAGTGAAAGCGTCGAAAGACCACTGCTCAGATTATGTCCTATGTCATTTATGTAGTTTACAAACAGCGCTGGGTCTATGACACTTCCTTCGGCCTTGCTGTTGTTTTTGAAAGGAAGCCGCATAACACATAATGTGATTAAAAGTCGCTTACTAGGAACGGTGTTAAAAGCCTTCCAGAAATCTATAAATACGGAATGGAATCAATCTGAGATCCCCTCGAAAGCACTATTTGTGTTTCACAAGAACAGTGGCTTCTGGATCCGTGTTGCTCGTGTATCACTATATCGTTTTCTTCACGGTGGTTCATAATGTTCCAACATGGTCGTCAGACAGTTGTGTCGTATAGCTTTGAAAGCCACGGTTATACCGAGCAATGGAAATAAAATAATTACAACAACGAAATAGAAGCCGTCTATTCTCAACGATGGTTATCCTACCGGGTGAAGAGCAAATCTATACACGAAGTGGCTGTTTGTCAATAACGTTCAGAGAAACTGTTCCGAAAAGTAGTGACTGCAATATTTTAAACGTGGCTGCGGCTCAGCAACAGTTATCATGAGAGCAAATTAATAAAATGTTCAAATGTTTGTACAGCTTTTGGAACTTGACTACGGGGTCATCACTCCCTATACTTACAAACTACTTACGAACTATCTTATACCTAAAGACGGCACAAACATCCATGCCCGAGCGGGGATTCGAACCGCTGAGCACAGCGGCCGTGCAGACCGTGACTGGCAGGCCGCAAACCACTCGGCCACTGCGACCGGAAATTAATAAAATCCCTAGCTAGCTGCACGAATTGCAGTTTTAATAAACCTTTTCCGTGGTTTCAACAGGTTTAAATCTGTCTTTTTCAGAAGTAAACGACTAAAAATTCATATTAAAATTACCATACCTATAATCAAGGGAACGTCAATCAAAGTCAATGATACATCTAAAAAAATGGACCCATAGACTGTTTGAAGAGATTCATACCGACTTCGCGTGAGTTATTTTAATTGACATTCCCTTGATTATAGATTGTTATGGTCTTCAGTCTGGAGACTGATTTAATACAAGCATTTTCATTCCCCGGTTGGATAACAGTGGTAGGCTAGGGACACGCAAGCCACCGAAGTGGCGTCCAATTGAAAGACTTGCACCAGGCCAATGAGCCACACGAAATTATTATTATTATCTCCTCATAAGAACGGCAACCCACATCCATTTGAATCTGTTTACTATATGCGTCTCTTGGTCTCCATCTGGTATTTTTACCCCACACACTTCCCTCAATGCTAAATTTACGATTCCTCTACGTCTAAGAATGTGTCATACCAAGCGATCCCTTCCTTTAGTCAAGGTATGCCAAAAATTTCTTTTCTCACCAATTCTGTTCAGTACCTCTTCATTAGTTACGCGATCTACCCACCTAATCTTCGGTATTCTTCTGTAGCACCACATCTCAAAAGCCTCCACTCTCTTCCTGTCCGCACTGTTTATCGTCCATGTTTCACTCCTGTCCAAGACAACACTGCACACAAATGCGTTCGGAAAAGAGGTCCTTACTCTTAACTTAATATTCGATGTTAGCAAATTTATCTTTTTAAAAATGCTTTTCTTCCCGTTGCCTTTCTGCATTTTATATCCTCTGTACTTGTTAATTTTCATTTTATACGTTCTCTTTAACACACTGTCCATTCCATTCAATTATTATGATTATACGTATGTCTGATTTAATATGAATTTTTTATTCACATGTACCTCCGAAGAAGCCAGGTTTAAATCTGTTGAAAACATGATAAACGTTTATTAAAAATCACGATTCGTGCAACTGTTTGGCTCATTTTATTAATTTACTATTTATTATTACTGTTAAATTGTCTATAATCACGTGTGAATAGATTCATGCGTGTACCGAAACATTCGTAGTTGTGTATTCCTCAATCTATAAATCTCTTTTTCCCTTTTTTATTTATGAAAAAGTAATAAATAGCAATCGAACCATTTCATTGGTCTATCGCAAGTTGTGACATCGTCGCAGCAAAAATCCACACAGGTCCAGGGAGTTATTTATATGCATACTTCAGTTACCCACCAAAACAATTAGTACCAAAGTGTTAACTTCGGTCGGTAACGAACATGTGCACACATATAAAACAAAACATTAATTTATAGAAAAGTAAACCAAAATTGCCAAGCAAGCCATCAGAAAACAATATAAAAGTCACATGCGTGATTCACACATTAATCTAAGGAAGTTAGAAAATTAAAGAAGGAAGTGGATAGGCTGAAGTTAGGTATAGTGGGGATTAGTCAAGTTCGATGGAAAGAGAAACAGGATTTCTGGTCAAGCGAGTACAGGATTATAAATACAGAATCAAAAGGGGGTGTTACAGGAGTAGATCTGATAATGAATAAGAAAATAGGAATGCGGGTAAACTACTCAAAAATGTTCAAATGTTTGTAGAACTTATGGGACTTAACTACGGGGTCATTAGTCCCTAAGCTTACAAACTACTTATGAACTAGCTAATACTATGGACGGCACAAATATCCATGCCCGAGGGGGGATTCGAACCCCCGACCGTAGTGGCCGTGCAGACCGTGACTGGAGCGCCTCAGTCCCCTCGGCCACCGCGGCCGGCTCGTGTGTTTATAAAATAAAGGGCTTATCTCAGTGCACCGAGAGATAAAGCACTGAAGGATCTAAGCCGAAAAAAGATCCCTGGAGTGGACGACATTCCCTCAGAACTACTGAAGTCTCTGGGGGAGCCAGCCATGACAAAACTATTTCCCCTGGTGCGTAAGATGTATGAAACAGGGGAAATATCTTCAGACTTCAAGAAAAGTGTAATAATCCCTATTCCGAAGAAAGCAGGTGCAGACAGGTGTGAAAATTACTTAACCATCAATTTAATAAGTCATGGTTGCAAAATTTTAACAGGAATTATTTACAGAGAGATGGAAAAGCTGTTAGAAGTCGACCTTGGGGAATACCAATTTGGATTCTGGAGAAATGTAGGGATACGGGATGCAATTCTCACTTTACGGCTTATCTTAGAAGATAGATTAAGGAAAGGCAAAACTACATTTCTAGCTTTTGTAGATTCGGAGAAAGCTCTTGACAATGTTGATTGGAATTCTGAAATCAGCTAGAGTAAAATATAGGAAACGGAAAGTTATTTATATGTTTCCGCATTCGGAGTAAGTAGATTTCGCCGCAGCCAAAAAAGTCGTCATTGTAAAGTTCCCCAACCCAACTCGTGTGTCATTTCCGTGACAGTCTGTCCCCTCTATCATCATAATACAGAACGAGCTTTCTTTGTACTCTTTCGATATCCTCTGTCGATCCCATCCCATGACTTCTGTGGAGCAGTACTCCGAAAGAGGAAGCACGATCGTAGTGTATGCAGCCTCTTTAGCTGTTTTCTTGCATTTTCTAACAAGGAAATGCACCCAAGTGTCACTCACCGATTTTGATGAAATTTGGATATGTTATAATCCATGAAAAACTATGGGACACGTTTTTTTTTATTTATTTATTTAGCGGCGGAAAAACATATTTAAGGGGTGATACGGTCCCTCCAAAATTGGGGCTAAAATGGAAAATTCGCGATAACTTAGAGATTAGTTAAGCGATTTTAATGATTTCTGGTATGAAAGTATCTTTTGATAAAAGACGAACGTCGGCCTAGGTAGCTATATTGCAGGGAAGTAACAATTTGGGGGGCAACTACCCCTAAAGTGATCAATTTTTTGTGCTCAAAAATTGTTTTGATTTAATCGAAGTAGAATCTATGAAAACCTCAAAAGGAAGGCGAATTAAGGAATAAGCGTTTTCTTGTTTTTATGTATATATGTATCAATATTGAGGGGGAAACAACCCTTATATTGCCGCGCTCGTTTGATACTGCCCATGAAACATCTTGTGAATCTATATTCTTTAACTGTTTCATCTCTTCAATACATTGGTATTCAAAGTCGCTGAATCCTAATCTGAAATCAGATTCTCTGAATTCAATATGGTTGATCTAGCATAGCGGACGAAAACTCGAAAAAAAGTCAACGTTTGAAATAATAGTGCATACAGGCGAATAAAACGTGTTAAAAATGTGTATTGGTTTTAACCGCGGGCGTTAGCGTTCCCCGTGGTGTAGCGCGTGGAGGCCGCATGGCCGAAGTTTCATCTCTTCCCGCTGCCTCATTAGGGTGACGCCGACGCCGGCGGTTAAAACAAATACACATTTTTAACATGTTTTATTCACTTGTATTCACTATTATTTCAAACGTTTATTGTACATGTGGTGTCGCACAAGTCCAAAGTGCGCGCCACCTACTTTCGCCGCGCGCCGCCATGCACGCACGGCGCGGCGTTCTCACGACGACAGCCACGAGCGCCCTCTGCTACAACTCCGCTCGTGGCCACCACTGAAGGACATCGTTCACTTGGGACTGAGATAGGAACCAGCTAACACTTCGGAATCAGATAGGCACCAGTGAAGACTTGGCTATCGGATAGGCACTAGGCAGGTCTCTAGCTCAACTATGTATCAGCATTCTGCAGTACAGAACTATGTAAAAGTTGAGTATTGTATAAATTCTGTGCAATATATATATCGTTCTAATTTAGTGTTTCTAGTTTCTGCTGTCCCACTGGCTGGTCACCTCCTAACTGCATAAGCGTGCATCCATTATTCCTGTGTCGGTCTCATTCTACTCGGCCACCGACACCTACGACGGAAACGAGACACAAAAGCGGCGACGAGGCTGGGACACAAAAGTACAGTATTTTGAAAGTCGTGTGTCGAGTTACTGTCTATTCAAGCATTTTTTCGAGTTTTCGTCCACTATGCTGGATCAACCATATTGGATTTTGAGAATATGGTTTCAGATTAGGATTCAGTGGCTTTAAATACCATTATATTGAAGAGATGAAACAGTTCAAAAATATAGATTCACAAGGTGTTACATGGGCAGTATCAAACTAGCGCGGCAATATAAGGGTTGTTTACCCTCCGCCTCCCTAATATTGATATATAAAACAAACATAAAAACACTTATTACTTCATTCGCCTTCCTTGCGAAGTTTTCATAGATTTTACTTTGATTAAATCAAAACAATTTTTTGAGCACAAAAAATTTATCACTTTAGGGGAAGTTTCTCCCTCCCCCTCCCCCCCCAATTGTCACTTTCCCTGCAATATAGCTACCTAGGCCGATGTTCGTCTTTTATCAAAATATACTTTCATTCCAGAAATCACTGAAATCGCTTAACTAATCTCTAAGTTATCGCGATTTTTCCATTTTATCCCAATTTTTCCGCCGCTAAAAATAAAAAAATAAATAATAAATAAAAAAACGTATCCCACAGTTTTTCATGTATTGTAACATATCCAAATTTCATAAAATCGGAGAGTGACACTTGGGTAGGTTTCCTTGTTAGAAGATGCAACAAAACAGCTAAAGAGGCTGAATACACTACGCTCGTGCATCCTCTTCTGGAGTACTGCTTCACAGAAGTAATGACATGAGATCGACAGAGGATATCGAAAGAGTACAAAGTAGGCTCTTTCTGTATTATAATGATAGAGGGGATAGACAGTCACGGAAATGACGCACGAGTTGAGTTGGAAACCTTTACAATGACGACTTTTTTGGTTGCGGCGAAATCTACTTAAGGAAATTTCGATCATCAAATATCTCCTCCGAATGCGGAAACATATTGTTGACTTCTACCTGCGTAGAAAGAAATGATTATTATCATAAAACAAGAGAAATCAGAGCACAACCGAAGACATTTATATACATAAAATAGATTATAGTAATTTCAGATAGAATTTATTCTTATATTGAAACTTCAATTGAATAAAAGAAACAGCTTTAAATATAAATGTGTTCTGTTAGAGTTCAAATCAGTTCATCAGTTCTGTGTTATAGTACAAAAACTATGGCTAAAATCTTTTCCAAAAGGCCATCACATGCACCTGACACGGCATACAACGAAACATTCTGCTCTGCAATTACGAAAGTAGCTGAACAAACATTCATATGCGTTAAGTGCTGTAAGCGTTATATTACAGCAGTGTGATAATCTAGGTAATACAATTGTGTGAATTGAGGTTCCAATCAAATAAAGTGTTTGACAATAAAAGTCAAGCACCCAGAAGAAGGGGGGGGGGGGGACGAGATGAAACTTCATAGTTTTTAGAGAGTACGTAAAATACTTTCAGGAATTACAAACAAGATAAACTTACAAGTAGCTCTACCCTCGCCCGCAGTTGTTCCTCGATGTGCTGGATACAGCAGTGGGATGGAGTTTGGGTCCTGGTCGGTCACACAGAAATGTTGCGTTGGTAACAGATGTGGAGCGCTTTCTCGTCACGGGAGCATATCGCACAGTTAACAGAGCATTGTCCTTCTGAGAACTGGCTCCGCTGTCCTGTCGTATGAGAGATAACATGGCCCGACGCAGTTACAACCAAAATGTACCTTTATGCAGTTAGAGTTCCCCTAAGCACTCCAAGCACTGCAGTCCCATGATTTCGCTACACCGTTACGTCACGACTAACACTGTTGTCCGCCTTCAAAATATTGTCGTGTTCACTCTTCCAGGTACAGCTTCCGATATGATTTTCCTTGCGGCAGAATCCCCTAATGGAGAAACACTTGTGACAAAGCTGTATTTGATTATGTTGTGATCGTGGTTACGCCAGCTGCAAGAGATAGTTTATTACCGAAATCTGTCGTTTCGGCGCAAATATCCTCCACTCCATAAATACAATTTCTTCAACATATATATCGCATCAGTTTTTATTTATTTATTTATTTGTTTCTTGCCAAAAGTAGCCAGAATGAGTTCTGGACGTGAGAAATAGTTGCTAGCTGGAAATAGTAACGGCAAAATCGTCCCGTCCTCACGATTCCCTGTCAGCAGTTACTGACAAGAATTCAATTACAGAATCGGTCTTGTTCCACACGGCAGGCCATGTCCTTCCGCACAGTTGTATTTTTCAACAGTTGTGCAATATACTTTGCCAGAAAAGTTCAAGGGGTTGTTTTTGTTTTCCAATCCATGGTGTGGCTCGTACATCAAACAGTGGAATTTTATTTTGTAATAAAAGACTTCTCGGTTACAGAGTAGTATATAAATGCTTGGCAATGACGGGTTTCTAGTTAGAATAATGAAAAGCGGGCAAGGACTTATTTTGTGCTGAAGAGATATGTACAACGAGGAAGAAAACATTACAAGGCACTCTTCGAGATGTCATACCATTCGCAGGCTTCATTGGCCTAAAAACTTTAATAAGATGTCGGAAGGTATGTTTCCATTTCTGCAGGCTTCTTAAAACCTATAAATGATCGAATTACAAGATATGAAAAGAAACAGGCGCGGTATTGATGTAAAGGGCAAATCTGATGTTAAATTACCTTAAAACGAGTCTTGGTACCTGTAGACACGAAATAAGCACACGTGTACAACATGAAATGAAAGAGAGCGTTTCTGAGTTTGCAACACTAGCAAGAAACAAGTTTTGTTTTTATGTTACCTGGTAAGTGTACCTCCTTTAAATGACCTTGGCCATTTTTCTGCACAAACTCACTGACAGTGCTACGCTTAGCAATAGTCTGAGTTGTTGGTGCATCAGTTACGGTGACACAAACACAATGGATGCTGGGTGTGAGAAACCATTCTGTGTAAAGATCGGGTACACCCCCAGTGAAGCGTTTCCAGTTATTATGCATAACCAGGCGATGTTCTTTCAAGAAGTCGTGTCTTCGAGTGGCACAAAATGTTTTGTGGAGGCAGAGATTCAGTGCAAGACGAGTGGGTCGCTCGTCTGCAGCACATACCGATGCAACTTGGAGCACGTAATGCAGCTATTACAAAAATGCTGCCCTGTAATTGTGCGTGTGATATCAGAATAACATAATTTGAATAACGATGTGTCACATTTTGTAGGAAGATATAGACAAACAGAAACTAAATGCAAAACTCGTTCCTGACGCACTAAGAGACGAGAAGAAGGAGGTAAGATAAGAAATTTCTTCTAAATTCAAATGTTTGTTAAGCTTATGGGACTTAACTACGGGGTCATCAGTCCCTAAACTTACAAACTACTTATGAACTACTTACGAACTAGGACGGCACAAATATCCATGCCCGAGGGGGGATTCGAACCCCCGACCGTAGTGGCCGTGCTGACCGTGACTGGAGCGCCTCAGTCACCTCGGCCACCGCGGCCGGCGAAATTTCTTCTGAACTACTGGATAGTGCCAGACGTGATCCCACATTTATGTCGCAGATTATTGCTGGGGAATGTTACTCCTATCAGTATGATCATCACACTAAACTTCAAACCGCTGAATGGCGGAGTTCTTCGAGAACAAAGACATTGTTGATGTCATTCTTTGATAGTAAAGGATTAGTTTCCATGAGTATGTTCCTCCAGAT
The DNA here is from genome assembly GCA_026315105.1 of Locusta migratoria. Taxonomy (NCBI): domain Eukaryota; kingdom Metazoa; phylum Arthropoda; class Insecta; order Orthoptera; family Acrididae; genus Locusta; species Locusta migratoria. Next base: position 363,819,681 of record CM048749.1, read on the forward strand.
CCGACAGTCAACCAAACTGTTTATAACGAAGTCTTGAAACGTTTCCGATAAGCATATCGACGTCACCGTCCTTATTTGTGGCATTCCCAGGACTATTGTCCATTTCATAATGATTGACCCCTGACTTTGAACTTATATTCTGGTCACATCGCACGACGAACATCGATGTTTTATAGCTCGCCGAAATCGTTATTTGGTGTATGAATATTAATTTTTTTTTAACGGGACGACATACGCGGTAATATTTGAGAAAAAGCGTGATTTTCTGGCTGTTTTCGGCGAATGTCAACATTAAGGATGCACAGAAATCAGACCGTAATTAGGAGAAAGTTTACCTTTGCACTGTTTAAAGATCCAACCTTGTTCTATTTACAGACGGAGTTTCGTTATTATCTGATTAGTCGTTTCGTCGCTGTAATATAAAGCGCAAGAAGCTGCGATTAAACTTACCGTTGTAAATATTGAGACGGAGAGGGCATTGCTGTTAAGCTTGAACTTTGTTGGTGATATCGGATGTCATTACTAATATACTGTCTCCGTGTTTGTCAGTTAAGAGTTTGTAAAGCAACTGCGTTAGTGGCTGCAGTATATACGACGCTATGCGGAGCGTAGTTGTCACACCAGCGCGCTGCCACTGTTGCAATGCGCCAGAAGCGCTTATTCAACTGCGAAGAAAGGCAACACAACGCACGTGAAAACGTAGCGCATAAAGCGAAAAAGCAAATAAAATAATTATGTGACATTAGCGTTTGGTGTAGATTTATGAGCACAAAAATATAACACCTGTGTAAGACAAGGCGAGAGCTTGCATTTACACTTTTCATATTGTTAATACCTACCATCATTAGACGAACTGCAGCAGTCTACTCCTATGCAAAATTAGATCGAAATCGATGAGCCATATGTCACACCATCCTCTTGTTAGTATTATGGTATTTATAATCTTTGGACCTCCGCTTTCCACTATTCATCTTGCATGTGCCCATAATCATTCGCATGGAAGGTATTGTAATGCCGTTGTAAATTAAATCTTTTCGTTGTGTTAAGAATTTTGAAGCATGCTAAGCATTTTCAGACAGTCGCATATAAGAAACATATACGCTTCTTACACTGAAGTGTTGTACATTCACGTTGATGTATCTGCTTTTCTCTTTGAAGCCATCGTACGAAATTTCTTCGGCGTGAAAAGAAGTGCTCTGTACGTTATGTACTGCGTAGTGGGCATACGCGCTCGCATCTAAAGCTAACGAGGAGAGGACGCCTACTCGTCATCGCCGAATTCGTCCAAATGCATGGTACATGTAGGGCGTGATGAGATATGAAAGTACACCCAGCGGGAACTCTAGATGGCTAAGCGTTTAGGAAATAAAAGGAATTTTGAAACGGATTTATCACCATTTGCGCCGTATCCACTGCCCCTGAGAGAGTCTGTTTAGAAAGCGGTGTTTGGCTCAGACGGAACGCGTGGCGCAGTGGTTAGCATCGCAGATCGCTGTGCTTGCGGTTCCCAGTTCACATCGCGCTACGAGCAGAAACAATGCCGGGCGCCGTGACAGCGCGACCGGTCAGATGGCTCAATGCACTATGTAATGAAAAAACTGAACCAAATACTCAACGCACACTAATAACGATAATGAACCAACAATTGCGAACCCTCAATATACGTAAAAAAAATAGCGGTAAGAAATCGGATTTTTATTGAAAAGTCCGCGGGTTCGATTCCGCCCGGCGGAATTTTTTTTTCCTTGGCAATGCGTACACTACTGACTTCACAATTAACCGCAACATCGTTTATGTTATTTTGTATTTATATGTGCACAACAGCAGCATAGGACGTCATTATTTAAAAGAAGCATATTTTCTAGCAAACTTGGGGTTGTGAAAAATTAAATAAAAAAGTTCAAAACTGCACTTACATAATCCAGAAATAAGAAGAAATCACTTTCCGAGAAGTTTGCATCAAACTCCATTCCATTTTTCATCCCCAGCTGTCCTCGTAGGTATTGAGCAACATGCTGCGTTCCGCGTGCTTCGCTGCTTGACTGTGCGATGAAAGAAACTGTTTTCATAATATCAATCAAGGTTTTTTTTTCTATGGAGACATTAAAAAAAAAAAAGGGGGTGGCGTTCATAACATACGCAAGATGCAGTCAAAACTATTGCTTCTCCTGTTTCTTCGATGAATATCACCCTTGTACATGTAAATGATCAATTTCGAAAGGATGGAAGTACCGATTTACATACAAGATGTTCCCAAGCAAGCGTTAACTACAGTCCCTTTTCAAATGTTTGTAGTCCCGAATTTTATCCAATACCCTTTTTTTCTCTTGTTTTGTGCTTACATAAATTAATAAAATATCCTTATGATGTTGCGGTTCATAATTATCAAATGTTTGTAAAGCATATGGGACTTAACTGCGGGGTCATCAGTCCCTAAACTTACAAACTACTTACGAACTAGCGTATACTAAAGACGGCACAAACATCCATGCCCGATGGGGGATTCGAACACCCGACGGGGAACGGACTCGCGCATCGTAGCATAGCGCTTCAATGCGGTCGGCCGCTCCGCCGCGGCTCCGGTTAATTGTGACGTCAGTCTACATCTACAGCTGCATTAATTGCAAACCACTGTGAGTCAGAGGGTACGTTCAAATGTTCAAATGTTTGTATAGTCTATGGGACTTAACTACGGGGTCATCAGTCCCTAAACTTACAAACTACTTATGAACTGCTTACGAACTAGGACGGCACAAATATCCATGCCCGAGGGGGGACTCGAACCCCCCGACTGTAGTGGCCGTGCATACCGTGACTGGAGCGCCTTAGTCCCCTCGGCCACCGCGGCCGGCAGAGTGTACATCCCACTGTATCAATTATTGGGATTTTTTCCTCATTCCATTCACGTATTGGGCGTGGGAAGAATGATTGTTTAAATGCCTCCATGCATGTTGGAAGTAATCTAATCTTGTTGTGACGATCCCTACGGAAACAATATGCAGGTGTACGCATTGCTAAGGAGCAGAAACTAAAATTTTGCGGCCGGATGGAGTTGAACACGCGACCTTATCAATAAGTATCAGATTCCAGAATGAAACTTTCACTCTGCAGCGGAGTGTGCGCTGATATGAAACTTCCTGGCAGATTAAAATTGTGTGCCGGAACCGGGACTCGAACCTGGGACCTTTGCCTTGCCCGCGAAAGGCAAAGGTCCCAGGTTCGAGTCCCGGTTCCGGCACACAATTTTAATCTGCCAGGAAGTTTCAAGTATCAGATTGTTTACTGCTGAGCCAAACACCGCTTTTCAAACAGGCCGTCACAGGGGCAGTTGATAAGATGCATATGGAGATAGATCCGTATGAAACTTATTTTTATTTCCTAAACGCTTGGCCATCTGCAGTTCCCACTTGGGGCACTTTCGTGTCTCACCACGCCCTACATGTACTATAAATTTGGACGAATTCACCGATGACGAGTAGACGTTCTCTCCTTGTAAGCCGGAGCGACTCTGTGCTTAGTCGTGTGAAGACAGCGCCTGTTTACACCCCTGCCCCGCTCCAGTCCGTCACGACGCCTGAGCATTCTGCCCCGCTCAGGCGCGAGCGGTCACGGCTCAGGCAGCGAGCGAGCGCGAGCGCTCGTGCTCGTCTAGCCGCCTCCTGAGCAGGCCTGCTCTATTCAATGCAACTGTAATTGCAAATTATGGCAGTACGATATACATTTTGAGATGTCGCTGAAGTGATTATTGAACAACACATATCAGTGTCTACACTGCGATGCTGACGAAGGAACAATTAGCCCCAATCTGTGACAAGAAGATGAGTCTCTTGTGACGAAGTGTCTTCGCCCAAGTCTTTCAACCGGACGCCACTTTGGCGGTTGGCGTGTCACTAAACTCCCCCAGTTATCAAAAATGTTCAAATGTTCAAATGTTTGTTAAGCTTATGGGACTTAACTACGTGGTCATCAGTCCCTGCCGGCCGCGGTGGCCGAGGTGACTGAGGCGCTCCAGTCACAGTCAGCTCGGCCACTACGGTCGGGGGTTCGAATCCCCCCTCGGGCATGGATATTTGTGCCGTCTTTAGTCTTAGCTAGTTCATAAGTAGTTTGTAAGCTTAGGGACTGATGACCCCGTAGTTAAGTCCCATAAGTTGTACAAACATTTGAACATTTTGAATTTGAATTTGAACATCAGTCCCTAAACTTACAAACTACTTATGAACTACCTTATACCAAGGACGGCACAAATATCCATGCCCGAGGGGGGATTCGAACCCCCGACCGTAGTGGCCGTTCAGATCGTGACTGGAGCGTCTCAGTCCCCTCGGCCACCGCGGCCGGCCCCCCAGTTATCCAACTGGTGAAAGGGGACGTAGAGTTTAGCGTGGAATCCGAACCACATGTCGGTCCTGACATCACATCGGTCCACATCATTTAGAGGGAGAGGCTGAGTTGAAATGCAGACTGAAAAAAACCTGTGATCCCACGGCGTTTCGAAGATGCAACTCCTTGGTTTCCCGCCACCACCAGACCAGTCGACTACTACTATCTGCTGACCGTCTTTGAAGAGGTGGCGTGAAACCGAAAGCTTCCTCCTCTGCTTCAGTTGGTACGAAGGCAAGATGGTAAATCCCTGAAGAGCAACGTCGTTTGTTTCGCGAGTCTAAGCAGGAAGATCTTCGCTATTTCCGTTCTCATCATTTGGTAGGACAGCTGCTTTCTGAGTTCGGACTCTTAAACTTACAAAGTACCTCTAGAGCTCGCACAAAATCAATTACGTTTTCGACATTAGACGCCCCATAAATTGTCTACCATGCAACTACAATACTGACTGCTAATAACAGGTAACACGGGGCGGGATTGGAGGCATTCAATGATGAGCAAAGCTTGAGGCTACGGAGCAGTGTTGAACTGCTCAGTCGACGAGTAACTCAGTGTTCGTGGTGTTTATACAAAGCATAGCAATGAAAACCACAAACAAAGCAAACGTTTCAATGTGCCGCGCGGGCGTGGCCGTCGGAGGTTCGAGTCCTCCCTCGGATATGGGCCTGTGTGTTGTACTTAGCATAAGTTAAAGCAGTTTATGAGTCTAGGGACCGATAACCTCAGCAGTTTGGTCCCTTCGGTTCACAAACATTTGAACGATTTTTCATTATTTCCATATACAAGGACATGGCAGTTGAAACATTAGCGTTTCTGCAAGACTAATCAGTTGAATGTGTGGTGTCGTATATACTTGACTGTGCAGGCTACGTATATAAGGAGTACAATGATGATGATACGTGCTTAAATGTGAAAATGATATTGAAACAGGTATCGTGTCATTCAGTTCATTGGCGTGGTCGGACAGAGAGTAAGAGCTAGAAGTCCCGACTCCAGTGAAATGTAGTAAAGGACAGTCGTTGAGGAACGAGCGGGTACTACGTATACCAGTAACGTCCACAAAGTGTTCCGTTTTTATTTCTATCCGCGGCAGCGCTACGATAGAAGGACCGAGCATGCGCAGCAGTTACTCTGTTTCAAGATGACATATTACGCCATTTTTAGATCGCTGTTGCTGACGTGTGCTTTGTAGTGCTGCTTTATAATGTCAGTCGTAATTGAAAATGCCGCCGCTTGTGAAATCATATCTGTGATTCGTTTTCTAAATGCAAAGAAAGTTAAATCAAAGGAAATTCATCGGCAAATATGCGAGGTTTATGGACAAAATGCTATGAGTAATTCAATGTTTAGAAAATGGGTCAGACTGTTCAATGAAGGACGTGTTCAAGTGCACGATCAAGAACGAAATGGTTACTGATGAAGTCGTTCACACAATTGAAGAGAAGTTTAAGCATAAGCATACGGTTACACTTAGTGCTCATGCTATGGAAGTTACGCTAATCTCACGATCACTAATTCATCAAATTGTTAATGAAAAATTGAAATTTCGAAAATTTTGCTCATGTTGGGTACCCAAAATTCTTACAGAACAACACAAAAAAAAAAAAAAAAAAAAAAAAAAAAAAAAAAACAACGGATGGGCAGTGCACTTCAGTTTTTGGCACACTACAATGAAGAAGACGATCGATTTCTTTCTCGGATAGTCACGAGGGATGAAACTTGGGTATCGTACGACACCCCTGAAACAAAACGGCTATCAGTGGAATGGAGGCACACCTTCATCCCCAATGAGGGTTAAGCCTAAGCAAATCTAGACACCTCGAAAAGTCATGTACACCGTTTTTTGGAACAGGAAAGGCATTTTGCTGATGGATTTCTTACCACGAGACCAAACCATGAATGCACATGGTTACTGCGAGACCATTAAGAAATTGCGCCGCGCAATACAGAACAAGCGCCGAGGATTACTGTCAAAAAGGTGTCGTTGTTTTCAACGATAATGCCCGACCTCACACAGCGAATGTGTCGAAACATCTCTTACAGGAATTTCACTGGGGCGTGTTTGCTCATCCTCCGTACAGCCTGGACCACGCTCCTAGCGACTTTCATCTCTTCTTACAACTCAAATCTGTCCTTGGTGGTCAATACTTCAACGACGATGACGAGCTGAAAGAACATATTACTACATGATTAAACACACACGCGGAAACCTTCTATGAAGAAGGCATACAAAAACTTGTGCCACGCTATGACAAAATTTCGGAAACTATGTGGAAAAGTAGTTTAACAGTTGCAGATTTTTGTACAATAAATATTTTTTCCGTATCTACAAACGTTTGTTTTATATAACCAAACGTAACTTACTTTGTGTACATACCTCGTATAAACGTACATCGAAGATAATCTGCAGCATAGTAAAATAATAATGACAGATTTGAAATAAGTTCGCAACAATATGGCCGTGTGCATAAGAAAAACTACAGAAAAACTACATATATTAAAGGGAGGACAAAGCGCATTCGTAGCGCCGGTGTTTGCTCGTTTCAAGAACTTCAATTCACAGAATGTGAATGACAATGTTGTGGACATCAAATTACGAGCGACATAGATGATGTCAAGGGAAGCAGTGGGTAGTCGCATTACTTCAAACAGTCCCGCAGAATTGCAAGGCGTAAGAAAACGACATTTCTAACATAGCGTCAATTAGACGACGGACAGTGAACACCGGAATTGTCCCGAAAATTTTCGATGAAAGAAATTTATCCCATTGTTGCTGTTGTCTTCAGTCCGCAGACTGCTTTGATACAACTCTCCACGCTACCCTGTCAAGCCTCTTCATTTCCTCATAGGAACAGCAACCTACATCCTCTTCAATCTACTTACTGTATTCGTCTCTTGGTCCCCGTCTACGATGTTTACCCCACAAACAATGCTAAGTTGACGATTCCTTGATGTGTGTCCCAATAACCTATCCCTTCTCTTAGTCAGGATATGCCAGAATTCTGTTGAGCACCTTCTCATTAGTTACACAATATACCTATCTAATCATCATCATTGGTCTGTAGCACTACATTTCAAAAGCTTCTATCGTCTTTTTGTCTGAACCCTTTATCGTCCACGTTTCACTACCATACAATGCTACACTCCAGACTTCCTAACATTGAAATTAATATTAGATGTTAAAAAATTTCGCTTCTTCAGAAACGCTATTCTTCCCATAGCCATTCTGCATTTTATATCGCCGCGGTGGAGTGGCCGAGAGGTCTAAAGCGCTTCTCTGCGGAGCGCGTGGTTGCTCGTCGTCGGAGGTTCGAGTCTTCTCTGGGGCATGGGTGTGTGTGTTGTCCTTAGATTAGCTTATCTTAGTTTAAGTAGTTTGTAAGCTACGGACTGATGACCACGCAGTTTGGTCCGATAGATTTACAGACATTTGAACATCAGAAATTATTTTGCTAACAAAACTCATTTACTTTTTTTTATTGTCGCATTACCTAATCTAATTCCTTCAGCATCGCCTGATTTTCTGACACTACATTCCATTACCTTGTTTTACTCTTGTTAATGTTCACCTTATAACCTCCTTTCAAGACACTGTCCATTCCATTTAATTATTGTTCCAGGTCCTTTGCTGTCTCTGACAGAATTACTATGTCATCGCCAAACCGCAAAGTTTTTATTTCCTCTCTCCAAATTTCTCCTTGCATTCCTTTACAGCTTGCTCAATGTACAGGTTGAATAACATCGGGGACAGGCTACAACCCTGTCTTACTCCCTTCCAACCACTTCGTCCCTTTCATACTCTTCGACTCTAATCAGTGCCGTCTTGTTTTTGTACAAATTGAATATAACTCTTCCTTTCCTCTATTTTACCCCTGATACATTCAGAATTTGAAACAATGTATTCCAGTCAACTTTATCAAAAGCTTTTTCCTTATCAAAACAATGCTAAAAATGTAGGTTTTCCTTTCCTTAACCTATCTTCTAAGATAATTGTGATTATTGCCTCCCGTGTTCCAACATTTCTCATAAATCCAAATTGATCTTCCCCAACTTTGAATTCCACCAGTTCCTCCATTCGTCTCTAAATAAATCGCGTTAGTATTTTGCAACCATAACTAATTAAACTAATAGTTCTGTAATTTTCACATTTGTCTGCACTTGCTTTCTTCGGAATTGGAATTACTACATTCTTCTTGAAGTCGGAGGGTATTTCCCCTGTCTCATACATCTTGCGTACCAGGTGGAACAATTTCTTCATTACTGGCTCTCCTAACATCAGCAATTCAGACGGAATATCATCTATTCCAGGACCCTTTGTTTACAACATAGATCAATTGGGATATGAATAAGAAATCCGTTTGAAATTGAAACCATCAAAAGAGAGTTTAATCGAGATCAAACGCATTAGTACACAAGTGCTGTGAGAAGTTGCATTCGAGTGCATGCCACACATTCAATCTGGTCTCATCACTCCGTTGTACCAATATGATTCTATATGCGTTAGAGTGGATACCTAACTGAACAGGCTTGATTCCATGGTGGAATCTGTGTTCCACAACTGTATTTGACTTGTGGAAATTCTTTCAGCAATCAGTCGTAAAAAATATATTTAGTTATTCGCAAATCTAGATTTCGACCACTGTGTGGTCATTATCAATGATAAAATAAATACCAAAGAACCATTTAGAATAACATACATGTCACACTATAAGCCAATTGTACAAGTTTCAGTTAAAGTCAATGATAAAAATACATACCTTAAAATCAATTGTTGTTGTTGTTGTGGTCTTTTGTCCGGAGATTGGTTTGATGCAGCTCTCCACAATACCCTATCCTGAGCAAGCCTCTTCATCTCCACATAAGAACGACAACCTACATCTGTCTGAATCTGCTTACTGTATCCATCTCTTGGTCTTCCCCTGCGATTTTTTCCCCACACACTTCCCTCCAACGCTAAATTCACAATTCCTTGATGTCTAAGAATGTGCCCTACCAATATATCCCTTCTTTTAGTCAAGGTATGCCAGAAATTCCTTTCCTCCCCAATTCTGTTTAGTACCTCCTCGTTAGTCACGTGATCCACCCACCTAATCTTCAGCATTCTTCTGTAGCACCATATTTCAAAAGCCTCAATCCTCTTCCTGTCCGCACTGTTTATCGTCCATGTCTCACTCCCATACAAGGCAACACTCCATACAAATGCCTTCAGAAAGGTTTAAATCAATATTCGATGTTAACAAATTTCTCTTTTTCAAGAACGCTTTTCTACCCATTGCCATTCTGCATTTTATATCCTCTGTACTGCGACCATCATTTATTATTTTACTGCCCAAGTAACAGAACTCACCTACCACTCCATTACCCTAGTTTTACTCTTGTTAATGTTCATCTTATATGCACCTTTCAGCACACTGTCCATTCCGTTCAATAGCTCTTCCAGGTCCTTTGTTGTATCTGACAGAATTACTATATCGTCGGCAAAACGCAATGTTTTTAATTCTTCACCCTGAACGTTAATTCCTTCTCCAAATATCTCCTTGCTTTCCTTTATAGCTTGCTCAATGTACAAATTGAACAACAATGAAGAAAGACTACAACCCCTGAAGCGTATGTTGTTTGCAGGTCTTCAAATTAAAATACTTAAAACATCTCGACCTCCATGTCGGAGGTTGCGTTCGTACTGGTGCAGCTATAACAATTCTGACAAAGTTGACGTCAGCATGCGTCATTTGCGACTAAGGCGCCCTCTTTAAAGTTTCATATAAACAAAAAATTTATATGAAGTATGTTTATGGTAGATTTGGTAGGCACTTTAACTTTAAACTGTTCATTTTTAATGAGTCTCGTTTACTGGTGGTTAAAATATGTACTAATTGGTGTATTACAATATATATATATATATATATATATATATATATATATATATATATATATATATATATATATATACTGTTTTAAAATATTTATTATAAAATTGATGACCTGTTAATAAATTTGTTCACAGTTCTTTTGCATTTATTTTAGCATTGATAATGACCACACAGTGGTCGAAATATAGATTTGCGAATAAATAAATAAATTTTTTAGGACCGATTGCTGAAAGAATTTCCACCTAACTGAACGTCTGCACGGGTTGTGTAACTTCCAAGGAGTTAGCCTTCAGTCTTGTTTGACGAACCTTTCTGTTCACCAAGGCGCGCCTTTTTTCTTTTATGTTCATAGTGCATGTTAATGGCTTTTTTTAACTGTTCTTGGATGTCGGCGATTGAGTAACACAGTCATCCCATACAGTGTTGATACTTCCACCTCTCAGGCAGTCATTTTCTTTCGTCCCCCTGATGCACATGGAGCGTAATTAACAGGTAATATTTCTCCTGTCACAACTTTTAACACGACACTTTCAAATGAGGTTTAATAGACACCGAAATTTCGACAATGCACTCAAGAAGTTCCTTGTAAGACCAGTCACTATGTTGTTGTGGTCTTCAATCCGCAGGTTTGATGCAGCGCTCCATGCTGCCCTGTCCTGTGCAAGCCTCTTCATCTGAGAGTAAGAACGGCCTCCTATATCTTTTTGAACCTGCTCACTTTATTAGTCTCTCTGTATACCTCTGAGATTTTTATCCCATACATTTCCTCCCGATTTCCTCACGATTCCTTGATATTTTAGAATGTGTCCCATCAATCGATCCCTTCTTTTAGTCGGGATATGCCAAAAGTTTCATTTCTCCCCAGTTCTGTTCAGTATCTCTTCATTAGTTACGTGACCCACCCATCTAATCATCAGCATTAGTCTGTAGCAAAACACTTCAAAAGCTGTGATTCTTCAATTTCTCCCAGCGTATTTGATAATCAAAATATCCACGGGTGTACTGCCGGTCTATAGTGTCCGACGGGCACAATATTTCGCCGATCATACATGTCGCCATCATCAGGTGAACTGACGGGCTGAGCTCCTGGAAACAAGCCGGCACGGAGATCCGCACGCTACGGCTGCTCGAAGGGAACTGGGTTCTAGCCCGGTAGCGGGCGATTTATATACCCTCGCCCCCGCGGAGCGACCCCTCCGCGGTCCGCGCCCCGCGCCGCGGCCGCGCAGTGGAACCGATTGCGCCGGCGTCTGAAATGACGTCGGTGTGAGGGCTCTGTCCGCCGTGGTCGTCACTTCGTTACGTTTGCTAGATTTACTCTTAATTAACCCAATCGCTGGTTCCCAAGCTTTGCTAAGATTATAGCCACAGTCACGGTTTATGAGGTCGTCATTTGTGCGAATTTCAATGGCCTCTCTAACGACGCAGTCCCATTATCTCGACGTCTGTACCAGAATCCTAGTGCGTTCATACTCCATCGCATGATTCTCTGACAAACAATGTTCAGCGACCACCGACTTGCTCGCATACATCAATCGTGTGTGCCTCTGGTGTTCAACGCATCTATCCTCGACTGTACGCATCGTCTGTCCAATATATGACTTTCCACACTGACACGGAATCTGGTACACGCCGGCCTTCCTCAAACCGAGATCATCTTTGGCGCTACCCACCAGTGCACGAATTTTATTCGGCGGACAAAAACAGTTCCAACCTGGTGTTTTTTTTTTTTTTTTTTTTTTTTTCAAAATGCGGGCGACCTTCCCCGAGAGTACACCTGTATATGGAATGAACGCAGTACCTACCTCCTCTCTCGTGTTTTCATCTGTTGCCACAGGTTGTGCTGTAGTGGCTGGGCGGAATCTGCCACTCTGAGTACCCATTTTTTCGGAATACAGTTCTCAGGTGTTCTAATACCTGGGTAGACTCTCTGCGTCGGAGACAGAGCGCGCTCTATGTACTAGAGTTTTAAGTATCCCATTCCTCTGTGAATGGTGGTGACAGCTGTCTGCGTGTAAATACAGATCAGTGTGCGTTGTCTTCCGATATACACTATGACCCAGGGTGCCATCAGCTTTTCTCTTGACCAAGATGTCAAGGAACGGAAATTTACCCTCCGTTTCAGTCTCCATAGTGAATTTGATGTTGGGGTGTATGGAGTTGAGATGCGTAAGGAAGTTGTTTATCCATACAATGTTGCCAGATGACGAAAGTGTCGTCCAGGTAACGGAAAAAGCAGGTAGGTTTCAATTCAGCTGATGCCAGGGCTACCTCTTCGAAATTCTCCATGTACAAATTTGCGACCACAGGGGAGAGTGGGCTACCCATGGCGAATCCCTCCGTTTGTTCGTAGTATTCGCCATTGAAAAGAAAATACTTGGAGGTCAAGACATGCCTAAAAAGTTCGGTGGTCTTCTCGTTAAACTTCTGACCAATCAAATCTAGTGACTCTCGAAGGGGAGCCCTCGTAAACAACGAAACGACGTCAAAACTCACCATGATATCTGACCTATCCAGACTGAAGCTGTTAAGGCGTTTAACAAAATCCACGGAATTACGGATGTGATGAGGGCATTTACCCATATAAGGACTTAATATTCCCGTCAAGTACTTGGCCAACAAATATGTAGGTGCTCTAATGTTACTGACAATGGGACTGTTTTTTGTCCGCCGAATAAAATTCGTGCACTGGTGGGGAGCGCCAAAGATGATCTCGGTTTGAGGAAGGCCGGCGTGTACCAGATTCCGTGTCAGTGTGGAAAGTCATATATTGAACAGACGACGCGTACTGTCGAGGATCGATGCGTTGAACACCAGAGGCACACACGATCGATGTATACGAGCAAGTCGGCGGTGGCTGAACATTGTTTGTCGGAGAATCATGCGATGGGGTATGAACGCACTAGCATTCTGGTACAGATGTCGAGATACTGGGACTGCGTCGTTAGAGAGGCCATTGAAATTCGCACAAATGATGACCTCATAAACCGTGACTGTGGCTATAATCTTAGCAAAGTTTGGGAACCAGCGATTGGGTTAATTAAGAGTAAATCTAGCAAACGTAACGAAGTGACGACCACGGCGGACAGAGCCCTCACACCGACGTCATCTCAGACGCCGGCGCAATCGGTTCCACTGCGTGGCCGCGGCGCGGGGCGCGGGCCGCGGAGGGGTCGCTCCGCGGGCCGAGGGTATTTAAATCGCCCGCTACCGGGCTGGAACCCAGTTCCCTTCGAGCAGCCGTAGCTTGCGGATCTCCGTGCCGGCTTGTTTCCAGGAGCTCAGTCCGTCAGTTCACCTTATGATGGCGACGTATGATCGCCGAAATATTGTGCCCGTTGGACACTATAGACCGGCAGTACACCCGTGGATATTTTGAACTTCAAAAGCTTCTATAATCTTTTTGTCTCAGTTCCTTACGTCCACATTTCACTCCCGCACAATGGTACATCCATACAAATGATTTCAGAAAAAACTTCGTAATATTTAAATCGATATCGAATATCAACAAATTTTTCTTCTTCAGAAATGCTTTTTCTTTCAATACCCAATCTGCATTTTATTCTTCTTCACCCAGCAGTAGTTATTTTGCTACGCGAATAACAAAACGCATCTACTACTACTATTATTGTCTCGTTACCTAATGTAATTTCTTCATCATTGCTTGATTTAATTTTAACAAAATGTTCAAATGTTTGTAAACTTCTGGGACCAAACTACTGTGGTATTCGGTCCGTAGACATACGAACTACTTAAACTAACTTAAACTTACTTACTCTAAGGACAATACACACACACACACACACACACACACACACACACACACACACACACACACAAAACATTGCCCGAAGGAGGACTCGAAACTACATCGGGAGCGGGTATGCAGTCCCTAACATGGTGCCCAGAAAAGCACGGCCATTCCTGGACAGCTGATTTAAATCAACCAAATTCCATTACCCTTGTTTGCTCTTGATAATTTTCATCTTATACCCATCTTTCAAGACACAGTACATTTCGTTCAGTTCGTATTCCAGGTCCTTTGCTGTTTCTGTCATAATTAAAATGTCATCGGTAACCGCAAAGTGTTTGTTTCTTCTCTCTAAACTTTAATTCCCACACCTAATTTCTCTTCGCTTTTTTTCGCAGCTTGCTCATTGTACAGACTGAATAACATTGGGGAAAGAATGCAACTCTACGTTAGTTTCATGCCCTTGCGACTCTTATAACTGCTGTCTGGTTTTCGTACAAGTTGAATATGCTTATTCCGAGATCACGAAACTGTGGAACGCGGTCGTCTCACTCCTTATTCTGACGTCAGCAGTTGCAGCTAAATGACACGTTATGGAGTCTCTATCGGATGTCGCATTCGGCTGCCGCCCACCGCCTCGTTTCAGCTTTTACTGTTCATTAGGTTGGATATCGACGTGTAATGACCTTTGCGATAAGGCGCCACCGTTTCAACGTAGCCTGAGCAGCTGTTCCTGGCACGAGTCTTCTAGCAGCCGCCTGGACGCTACAGCCATGTGGTAAGAAGACGCTGCAAGCACTTCTCACACACCTGGAGCCAACTTTCACGAGTGTAATGATCTCGCTGGTGCACCTCATAATCTCTATACCTCCACATAGACTAATTTTACTCTAAAGTAACAGATCATTATGAGCCACCGGCTTTGTAAATAATTATTTTCCATGAAGTTAACAATTATTATTAGTTGAATTATTTTTATTTTATTTTATTTGGGGAATTTTTTGCTTCATTTCTAAGGGCAGCTTTTGGTGGTGTCAAATATCCTGCCTTAAATATGTGAACATTTTAATACCAACCTTTTTCTTTGAGCGCTGACTACCTCAGTCTCTAAACCAGGTTATTACCCCCTGTAAATAGAAACGAAATCTTCTGTCATACACTGAAGACAGAGTATGCAATTCATAACTATCCCTTGGCACTAGGTAGAAATATTTACTGCCCCTCATTTAAGTGTGGTGACCTGCAAGCAAAAATATTATGAAACGGTAACTAGAGGTCTGCAAATGACGTCTATGTCGCTCGAACTGCAAGATGCACGTAGTTTCGCGATACTCTAGACCAGTGTTTTTCAATCTCTTCGAATCTGCAACTCTCTTCCAAGTAATAGTATACTGGCGACCCACTTCTAAATAAAAATATTATAACCCCCCCCCCCCCCTCCGCGTCCTCAAGGACCTTGAACAAATTTAATCTCCTTTCTGCTACTTTTGTTTTCTTTTAAATTATTGTAGGATGTTTTGTGTATGTTTCGCAGTGGAACACAAAATCCTATTTTTACACGATTTCAGATGGAATGCAAGACTTCGGCTCACTAAGAAAGGTTCCACTGTTAAACAATTTGAAAGAAGTAGATCTTTTTCCGGATTTTTCAGAATTACTAATTCGATCAAGTTCTTTTGACTATAGTTTTCTTCCTGGAAACAGTTTTCAGACTTTGCGCTTATTCATCACTAGCTGATAAACCCGGTTTTTCCCGGGTATATAAGCATTCTTCCAGTAGTTTATTAGAAATGAAAATAAAAAGCTTAGAAATTATTAAACACTCAAACAAAGAAATACGCAGCTCATTAGACATCATATATCCTAGACCATAAGTCCTACAGTAATATAATTTTCCAGATTTGTAGAGAGCAACATTAGGAAACTGTCTGCGATGAATAAATAAAGGATGGATGAAGTCTCGTAAATCACGCGTCGCGTGATGGGAAAGTTTCTGTACTCATTGTTAACGCTGTCATATCTCCTGAAAAATGTGTCGTTTTTAGCCACACAGAGATTGTTGTCTGATAGTAAGCAATATGTGTACCAAGTTTATCTGAAATCGGTCCATTATTTTAGAAGTAGATGTGGAACAAGAGCGCATGATGTAGCAGTTATTCGAAAATTTCATTGTTTATGACGTCATATCTCCTGAAATATGTGTCGTATTATGATGTAAAACCGAAGGTACACTCAGTGGTATATGTGCCTAATGTTTGCAAATTAAGTCGTGAATGGTGTTAGCAGTAAAGACGTAATAAATCGAAACCTCATGTGTGATCAGGCGGTTTTTCAAGAACCAAATTGTTTATGACTTCATATCTCATGAACTATATATCTGTGATATAATATCGAAGGAACATTCAGTGGTATGTATCTGTACTGTCTGTGAATTGTCTGGCGTATAAAATTTACAGTGTAGAAGTAATAACTTGTAACGTCATGGCAAATGCCGTAAATGGACATGGAAAAGTAGTAAGCGATAAACTTTTTTCCTTTCATCATTTTGTTGAGGTTGTCAGTGAGAAAAAATTTCGCTAAGATTTGAAATTATGTTTACAATTTATTGCAAGACGCTAAGTGCTCTCATTCTCAAATATTTGACGAATAAAATCACGCTATCACATGCCACAATATGGGACAGATATCATTGTTTATGAAGTGATATCGTATGAACTATGTATCGTATGTAGTTTTTGCAACCACAGCAAATGATTCCTGACCTTAAAGAATATTTGTATCAAATTTGGTTGAAATCGGTCCGTTAGTTTAGGAGCAGATGTAGAATATTATCGCATTATGCGGCCGTTTTTCACGACCGTCATTGTTTATGACGTTATATCTCCTTACGTATATATCGTAGGTCGTTCTTACCCCTACAGTGATTGTTGCCTGATAATAAGGATCATGTGTACCAAGTTTGATTGAAATTGGTCCAGTAGTTTAGGAGGAGAAGCAGAACATACACACACACACACACACACACACACACACACACACACACACACACACACATATATATATATATATATATATATATATATATATATATATATATATATATATATATATATATATATATCGCCCATTTTATAAGATGTAAGATTAACAGAGCTTTACTATCAAAAAATCTATTATCTATTTAATTCATAATGAATGTTACGCAAGGAACTCCATAATTATAACATTAGATACTTGGGCATACGGGTTTGTTTTACTGAACCCCTAGTTATTTTATGGTGCAAGTACTTCCTCCTGTGACGGTGACCCCCGAGCAAGACTTCGCGACCCCCTAGGGATCGCGAATCATAGGATGAAAAACACTACTCTAGGCGATGTCACTATAGTCGCTTAGCACGCAGCGAACAGCATACGAGTATCCTCACGCTCGTTTGAGCATGCTACACTAGAAAATATAGTCGGCCGTGCTCTCACAGAAAAGGAATTTTCATGCTTTACGAACATTTGAAAGTATGTAGGGCTATACCACGCCATTTTATGAATTTTCTTCACAAAAAGTTTTTTCTTTCTTTGGCAACAAAGAAAACTATTACTATGCAATATGGTTGTTGATACGTCTTCATCGCATATATTTTTATTTCTTACGTGATTCGGTACAGAAACATCATAAAACTGTGTTAATTTTAACAAAATTAGTTTATTTACTTTTTCATTGCCGTGTTTTCAATACCCCTAGGGAACAGGTTGGCAACGACTTACAAGACGCTCTTCAAGCCCAGAGAATGCAGTCTTGCAGTCTTCTCTTAATTATGTGATGAGCGGAGAGAGAGTAAATGAGAACACGTGAACTGCAGATAGAGGTGAAAATGCAAAGACATAAAATGGAGATAATAAAGATTTCAAAAACATGGAAATGGAGACATTATTCGAAACATGCGAAAAGTGTCAGGCGAGATTAAAAAACATTGATGGTAGAAGTTTAAAAACGAACAATTGTAATATGAAATGTACATAGATGAAACGATAACATTGAATTGTAAAAAGATATAAAAAAGGCAAGATCGCTGATCATCAATTTTTATTTACGACGACCGGTTTCGCTGAACTATGTCAGCATCATCTGGTCAAATAAAATATTTTACAAGGCCATAATCTTATAATGTCAATCAGTTATTATATAACTGTTTGCTTTTGTCACTCACTGTGATAATTATGTTTTATAATAATGACATAGTGCACCTATGGACTGTAAATTGTTATATAACAACTGATTGACATTACAAGATTATGGCATTGTAAAATATTTTATTTGACCAGATGATGCTGACATAGTTCAGCGGAACCGGTCGTCGTAAATAAAAATTGATGATCAGCGATCTTGGCTTTTTTATATCTTTTTACAATATTATAAGTGGATCGCCTCCTAAAACGTAAACGAAGAAAACATTGAAGCACAGATGAAAACTTCAAAGGTCCAAGTGTCACTATTGTTCTGCAGAGTCTGGCGGGTGCTACACTCTAAAATAACTCTTATACAGACAATGAACACACTAAACACTGACGATCAAAGTTGTTTAAAGCACTGCATAGGTGAGGGGAAGGACCTGCATGGAGAAGGGATGGGGGAGGGGCAAAGCAAAATACGGGGGTAGGCAGAGGGAGGGAGGGGTGGGGAGTGCGGAGACATCAGGAAGGGGTGGGTGGGGGAGGGAAGACGGAGCTCCTGTACAAGTAGGGGTAAGATCAGAGTAGGGAGAGTGGGTAAATATTCAGGAGGGCATCATCTGGGAGAGGCAGGTGATGGAATTTGCTCTCAAAAAGGATGTGGAGGTGCAGACCTGGGACATACAGTGGTGGAGGCGTGGAAGAAGTTTGTGGTAGGTAAGTAGAGGGGAGACCAGGGGGTTGTGGGAGTCTAGTTTGCAGCTGATTTATACGGTACGGAGATGTTTGAGGAAAGGAGGCGAGGGAGGGGAATGAGTTAGTAAAGGATCCGCATGGGGGCAGGGGAGTTTGATACAGTAGGCCAGGAAGAGTGTGTAATGCTCAAGGATCTGGAGGGATTTGTAGGAAAGGGGGGTGGAGACCCAGACTACATTCAAACAACCAGGGATAGGATGCATCAGGGAGCAGCAGGTGTAAAGGATGATGGCGGGTTGAAGGCCCCATGTCCAACTGGAAAAGGGTTTGAGGCGGTGGAGGCACTGTAGGCTTTCTGTTGGATGGTTTTTAGGAATGAGGTTCAGTTAAGGAATCGATCAAGAATAAGGCCGAGGTATTTGGGGGCGGGGGTGTAGCGGATAGTGCGGTCTATATAGAAGTCATGGAGCCATAATGAGGGGTTGGTACGATCTATAAGGATTGCAGAGATAGAAGAGGACAGAGCGTTAGGTTACCCCAGCAGAGTTGGTGTAGGAGTGGGAGTGTTATATACAGTGCCATAGGAGGGTCGGCGAGACGCAGAAGGCAACGAGAAGAATGTAATTAATGGGGAGTTTGGAGTTTGAAGAGGAGACTCAGTACAAGTTGGCGTAGCAATGAGAGTTAAGCTGTATGGGGAAGAGGTGAAGGATCTTGTCATCAGGTAAAGGTAAAGCAGTCAACAATCCGAAGATTGGTTTGAACACCACAGTGCTTTACTAGGCATGGTCCTGTTTGGAGGTGGTATGGCGTTGCCTTCCTCCGACCTTCGAACTGACTTACCCAGCCAGTTATAGGGGGGCCTACAGTTTAACGTGGGTTCCGAACCACGGTGCTACTCGGTATTTTTCACATAAACATTACTGCCAGAGGTGAAAGAAGTGGAAAGTGACAGATAAAAATCCTAGGACCTGGCGGGGATCGAACCCGCGACCTTTCGATTTGTAGTCTGGCACTCTACCACTGTGCAACAGAGGCGCAAAGGCATGAAAAGGACGCAGTGGTTGGGAAGGGAGCGAGACAGGACCGTAGCCTTTCCCCAATGTTATTCGATCTCTATATTGAGCAAGCTGTAAAAGAATGCAAGGAGAAAGTTGGAGAAGGAATTGAAGTTCAGTAAAAGTAAATAAAAACTTAGCAGACCTGAAGAGCAGTTGAACGGAATTGACATTGTCTTGGAAGCAGGTTATATGATTAACATTAGCAAAAGCAAAACAAGAGTAATGGAATGTAGTGGAAGAAAATGAGGTGATGCTGAAAGAATTGGATTGGGCAATAAAACTAGTAGATGACTTTTGTTATCTGGATAGAAAAAGAACTTCTGATGGAAGAGATAAAGAAGATATAAAAATCAGAATGGCTATGGGAAGAAAAGCGTTTATGAAGAAGCGGAATGTGTTGACATCCATTACTAATTTAAATGTTAGGAAGTCCAAATGTTCAAATGTTTGTAGAACTTATGGGACTTAACTACGGGGTCATAAGTCCCTAAGCTTACAAACTACTTATGAACTACCTAAGACTAAAGACGGCACAAATATCCATGCCCGAGGGGGGATTCGAACCCCCGACTGTAGTGGCCGTGCAGACCGTGACTGGAGCGCCTCAGTCCCCTCGGCCACCGCGACCGGCTAGGAAGTCTTTTCTGAAAACATTTGTCTGGAGTGTAGCATTATAATGGAGTGAAAAGTGGACGATAAGTAGTTCTGACAGAAAAATTATAGAAGCTTTTGAAATATGGTGTTACAAATAAATGATGAAGCTTAGGTAGACACATCGCGTAAATAATGAGGAAGTACAAAACAGAACTGGGGAGAAAAGAAATTTCTGGCGTATCTTGACTAAGAGAAGGGATTGTTTGGTGAAACATATTCTGAGACATCAGGAAATCGTCAAATAAGTAATTGAGAAAAGTGTGTGGGGTAAAAATCGCAGAGAGAGAGACAGAGAGATGACTGTAAGCTGGTACAAAAGGTTGTAGGTTGCTTTTCTTATTTAGAGATAAAGAAGCTTGCACAGGACAGGGTAGCGTAGAGAGCTGTATCAAACCAGTCTTTGGACTGAAGACCACAACAACAACATCGTGCATTTGGGGTTTCGTTATTAAAATGGCAGGCACTGAGCCTAAAAGTGCATGAATGTGAGGATGGCAGTTATTTGCGTGATGAGTCTGGACGAATTGTCGATTGACCACCCAGAACAACTTTACAATCCTGAATCCCGTCTGCTGATGACACACCCAGTACAGTCTCCCCCTATATCAGGCATTAACAGCCATTGATTTCATACTTACAAGGAAAGTACTTGGGCTCGAACAAACACATATACACCAAAATCGTATGAGAGATAATGTAAAGATCCCTTATTGCACTAGTGATACTCCCGCATCTGCAATACTCTGCAGTCGTCCGTTAGAGGCCTCTGCGTGTGCCATGCCGCATTGCACTTTGACCTGTCGGTTCGCCAGTAGGGACGGTCCAGTGTGCCTCCGAAGTTGCGTTTTGTGATGTTATCTGTGTGGTGAAGCGTCAGATGGGGCGGCGATTGCTAACCAGTCCTGCTAATGTATTCCGATTAGTTGAAATGAAGTCACGAAGAACCCTTAGTGTAGAAGATGAATCGTTTGCATTCTTTCTCGTATCTTTTATGGTACAGAAATATGAGCATAAGTTAGATACTGTTGTTACAAACTCATAATAATGATAATAGGGATGATAATGACCAACAACTCATTGCAAGGGGTAGTGGTACGTTAAGTGCGGGAAGAGGCAATGGAAGCAGTGGCAGTGAATACCAACAGTCTTTCGGGAAGAAGGTTAAAGTTGCAACTATCATCACGTCTTTTGATGACAATGCGCTAGAGAACATGTACGATGATTATTACATAAGTTATAGTTAAGATATCTGCATTACGTATGGCGTCTCCAATTACATCTACAGTGCTATCTAGAGCATAGTTGCAGAGCTTTGCAGAAAAACGACACCCACTAGCACATTGAGGTGTACGTAGAGATCCTGTAACCAAACGTTCATACAGATATGTTTGTTCGAGCCCGTGTACTTTCCTTGTTTCTTATAGCCCCGCGGGCCGCCTAGTTACGTGACGAGCGTCCGTGACACTCGGACACCAATTGCACTCTTTTCATGATTTGCAACGCCATAAAATTACACCTCCGAACACCCGTTTTGAGATTACATTTGTTTTATGTTTGCCTCATTTTCATATGTAGTTTGTTAATTATCACGTTTTACAGTAACTGCCTTAAAAACCTCCGTTTCAAAAATTTGCAACGCCATCACTTGGACTTACGGTACATCGGTTTTGTTACGCAGGAACCTAATAGGAAAAATTCAAATGACGGAATGCGGATTATAACTACATTCGTCCCGGGTGGAGGACAGTGCAAGCTCCGCTCTGTCTCTCCCACGACGTTCTTCCACGGGTCGCACTAGATTAGATTAGATTAGTAGTTGTGCCGTAGATCATAAATACGACACTTCGTAATGATGTGGAACGTGTCATGTTAATGAAAAGTGTCTTTACAAATTATTACATTGTACTAAATATTACATGACACAATATTTTTTAATTTTTTGTATTTATATATATTTTTTAAATTTATTAATTTATATCTAAAAATTCATCTATGGTATAGAAGGAGTTACCATTCAGAAATTTTTTTAATTTATTTTTAAATGCCAGTTGGCTATCTGTAAAGCTTTTGATGCTGTTTGGTAGGTGACGAAAGACTTTTGTCGCAACATAATTCACCCCTTTCTGTGCCAAAGCTAGTTTGAACCTTGAATAGTGAAGATCATTCTTTCTCCTAGTGTTGTAGTTACGTACACTGCTATTGCTTATGAATTCGGTGGGATTGGTAATAACAAATTTCTTAAGTGAATATATATACTGTGAAGCTACTGTGAAGATCCCTAGCTCTTTACTTAAATGTCTGCAGGATGATCTTGGATGGGCTCCAGCAATTATTCTCATTACACGCTTTTGTGCAATGAATATTTTTTTACTCAATGATGAATTACTCCAGAAAATGATGCCGTACGAAAGCAGAGAATGAAAACAGGCTTAGTAAACTAATTTACTGAGATGTACATCAACAAAATTTGCAATTACCCTAATACATAAGTAGTTGAACTCAAACATTTCAGCAAATCTTCAATGTCTTTTTTCCATTTCAACCCCTCATCAATTCAGACATCTAAAATTTTTGAATATTATACCTTTGCTACAGATTTCTGATCAAAGTCTATATTTATTAATGGTGTTATTCCATATACTGTACGGAACTGTACGTACTGTGTTTTATCAAAATTTAAGGATAGTCCATTTGCAGAGGACCACTTAATGATTTTCTGAAAGACGTCGTTTAAAATTTCTTCAGTTAGCTCTTGTCTGTCAGGTGTGATAACTATACTTGTATCATCAGCAAAAAGAACCAGCTTTGCATCTTCATGAATATAGAATGGCAAGTCATTAATATACATTAAGAACAGCATAGGACCCAAGACCGAACCTTGTGGCACCCCATTTTTGATTGTTCCCCTGAAACCTACTGCAGGCAAGATACGACCCGCGTGCCGCTGGTTGGCACGTGAGCGGCTAGGCTGCGGCTTAACACATTCAGCGGAGGTGCCGCGCTATGCCAAGCTGCTAACGAACCGTTACATGCCTTGGGACGGTCGCGTGCGGAGAGTCACTTAACTGCAGGACCTTGAAAATGGAGGGGTTCCGGATCTGATCACCGTGAAATGTCTTTGTCGACACCTGTATAGGGCTGTCGCTCAGACGGCCTGTAAAAATCTGTAGGTGTTCTATCTATACTCCGCAAGACACGTCACGGTGTGTGTTACTTCCTGCAGTTCTTGTACCAGTCCTATAAGATTCATGGGAAAAACGACTACAGGTAAATCTCTGATTTCTTTTCGCGAGATATATCTAGGAGGAATTCATTGGCTGACTCTTCGAAAAATATACGCTCTCGAAACTTTTACAATAGAACTTACTGCAATGCAGTACTCCTCTCTTGCGGCGTTTGCCATTGGAGCTGGGTTCGCGACAACGAAATGAGCCTATGACGGAATGTAATGCTCTCCTTTGGATCATTCTGCATTTCTTCTATCAATCCTATCCTGTACGGACCCCACACTGACGAGTAAATACTGGTCGAACGAGTGTTTTGTACGCTACTTCCTTTATTGACGAACTATACTTCATGAAGATTCTTTGGTGAATTACCATCTTCAGCATGTCCCACGATTAATCATTCCTCAAGCGTACCACCAGTTATTTTATAGAATTAACTATTGCCAGTGATGGTTCTGCGATTGTGTAGCCTTACAGTAAAGGAGCTCTTTCCGCATTTTGTTCCGTTAGTTTATAGAGAAGGTCAATTGTACTTCCTGCTCGAGCCCTCGATACGCTGCACATCCAGCTACATATCTCTACAATTTCCTACCGTTGCAAATTCTTTGTATACTAATACATCATCGGCGAAAAGCCTCATTGTATTTCGACGTTATCTATCACATCAATCTCTATATACAGGGTGTTACAAAAAGGTACGGCCAAACTTTCAGGAAACATTCCCTACATATAAAGAAAGAAAATATGTTATATGGACATGTGACCGGAAATGTTTAATTTCCATGTTAGAGCTCATTTTATTACTTCTCTTCAAATCACATTAATCATGGAATGGAAACACACAGCAACAGAACGTACCAGCGTAACTTCAAACACTTTGTTACAGGAAATGTTCAAAATGTCCTCCGTTTGCGAGGATACATGCATCCATCCTCCGTCGCATGGAATTCCTGATGCGCTGATGCAGTCCCGGAGAATGGTGTATTGTAGCACAGCCGTCCACAATACGAGCACGAAGAGTCTCTACATTTGGTACCGGGATTGCGTAGACAAGAGCTTTCAAATGCCCCCATAAATGAAAATCAAAAGGTTTGATGTCAGGAGAGCGTGGAGGCCATGGAATTGGTCCGCCTCTACCAATCCATCTTCACCGAATCTGTTATTGAGAAGCGTACGAACACGTCGACTGAAATGTGCAGAAGCTCCATCGTTCATGAACCACATGTTGTGACGTACTTGTAAAGGAACATGTTCTAGCAGCACAGGTAGAGTATTCCGCATTAAATCATGATAACGTGCTCCAGTGAGCGTAGGTGGAAGAACATGAGGCCCAATCAAGACATCACCAACAATTCCTGCCCAAACGTTCACAGAAATCTGTGTTGATGACGTGGAATCGAGGAAGTATAGTATATACTAACGAAACAATTGGGCATTTTTGACAATTGTCTGCACGAATTATTCCAATTTACCTTTAATGAGAAATGCTGAAATGAGCTCTAACATGGAAATTAAGCGTTTCCGGACACATGTCCACATAACATATTTGCTTTCTTTGTGTGTGAGGAATGTTTCCTGAAAGTTTAGCCGTACCTTTTTGTAACACCCTGTATAAAAGGTAATCTCGCGATTGACTGACTGATTCATCATCGCCCAGCCCAAACCACTGAATATAGAAACTTTAAGTTTGTAGAGGATGTTGATCTTGCTCTATAGGCGTCATTTAAGAAGCGATTTTTCGATATTCCGTCCATAAGGTGGTGAAATAGGGGATGTTCAAATTTCTGTAGAACTTATGGGACTTAACTACGGGGTCATCAGTCCCTAAGCTTACAAACTACTTACGAGACTAAGGACGGCACAAATATCCATGCCCGAGGGGGGATTCGAACCCCCGACCGTAGTGGCCGTACAGACCGTGACTGGAGCGCCTCAGTCCCCTCGGCCACCGCGGCCGGCAAATAGGGGATGAAACGTTTTTTGAAAATACGTTGCTATTTAGGTAATTTTAAAGGTAGAACTACAAAATTTCGGATTTTAATTCAGGGTTCGAATTTAAAAGACACGTGTTTCGGAATTTTTTGAAATTCAACCAATAAGGGGATAAAATAGGGGACGCAAAAAATTTTCAGAAATATGTTGGTGTTCACTCAAATTTTAAACTACAACTACTAAACGTCGGATATGGAATCTTGGTCAGGTTTAAAAAAAGACGAGTTTCAGTAGTTTTGGAAATAGCGAGAGAAAATTACTTTTGAAAACACGTTGCTATTCAGGCAATTTTCAAGCTAGAGCTGCAAAAATTGATATTTATATTGCTGGTTAGAATTTAAAATATACGTGTTTTGGTATTTTTGTAAATTCAACTATGAAAGGGATTAAATTGGAGAGCGGATGTTTTCCGAAACTCTGTTGCTATTTAGGCAATTTTGAAATTAGAATTACAAATTTTCGGATTTGTATTCGGTGTTCGAATTTAAAAGGCACGTGTTTCGGTATTTTTGGAAATTCGACCAATAAGGAGGTGCAATACGGGATGCAAAAATTGATTTTCAAAAATATGTTGCTGTTAACTCAAATTTCAAGCTATAACCACTAAACTTAGGATATGGACTCTTGATCAGGATTAAAAAGACACGAGGTTCGGTATTTTTGGAAATTCAACAACTAGGGGGATAAAATTGGGGAACAAAATTTTTTTTCTGAACACACATTGTTGTAAAGACAATTTTGAAGCTAGAGCTGCATAAATTGGTATTTGTATTGTTCGTTAGAATTTAAAAAATACGTGCTTCACTATTTTTGGAAATTCAAGCATCAAGGAGGTTAAATTGGAGAGGGGATGTTTTTCGAAAATCTTTTACTATTGTTGGCTACAACCACATAAACTGGTATATGTTTTCTTGGTCAAAATTAAAAAGAAAATTAAATCATTTAGGGGGTGAAATATGGGATGAATATTTTTTTTGAAAATACATTGCTAATAAGTCGATTTTGAACCCAGAATTACAAAAAATTATATTTTCATACTTGGTTGGGGTATTTTTGAAATTCAACTATTAAGGGATGCCATAGGGAATTACAAGTAGTAAAATCAAATGTTCAAATGTTTGTAAATCTTAAGAAACTATGGGGCCATCAGTCCCTAGGCCTTACAAACTAGTTAAACTGACTTAGACTAACTTATGCTAAGGACAACACAAACAGCCATCTAAGGACAACACAAACACCCATGCCCGAAGGGCGAATCGAACCCCCGACGGCGAACAGCAGCGCGCACGCAATGCGCACGGCCTCTATGCCGCGGCTACAAGTAGTATCACAACATTTCATTATTATAGTACTTAAGCAATATCTATTAAAATTTATATTAAGAGAGAGAAAGATCTGGTGCAGACCAACCAGCCTACACATGCGAAGCAGCGGGAGTTATGCTCGTTATATTATATAGGGCCTACTGTAGAAATTAGAGCTGCTTTAACACTCCCTTAGGCCAAGCCACACAACTTTCACTTCGGAAGACTTCTGTGCGTTGAGGATGACATACTGAGATCTTTTTTTAAAGCAGCTTCAGTCCTATCAGTCAGCTGGTCTGATATTCCGTGTGTTCTATTTTTGTTCATTAAATGGCTGAGAGGAATCGTATCGAACGCTTTCCGGAATGTGTAGGCGTAAGTTGTGGGTTGAAACCGATACAGCCCAGTACTCATCTAATGCTACTTCTATTGAGGTAGACCTCTACTTGGATTCTGCTTTCATTCTGCTCCTCGTACACTTGTCTACCGTGTTCATCTCTGCGTAGCCGCTACAACCTACACACACCATCTGTATCTGCAGTCAATCTTTGAACTCCTGCTGTTTTACCCCTACATTTACCGACACTATCAAATTAACTGTCGTTAGAATAGATGTGTACATCAGCCTATTCTTCTTTTTTTAGACAAATTGTACCATAAATTTATTCTCCCACATTAGATTCATCGTCACTAACAAATTAATTGTAGATTTTTTTTTTTTCATACAAATTGTACCATAAATTTCTTCTCCCAGATAGATTTAGAACCAGTTCATTAGTTATATGGAATCTTACGCAGCATCATTTCTCAGAAACTTCTATTCATATCTTTACTGTTAATAGTGTACTAGTCACTCACCTACTAATCTTCGTTTCAAACATATAGACATTTTAAATACTTTGCATATAGACTACAATAGGAAGAATCCAGACTTAATTTATAAGTGATTTGTAGACATATAAGCTTAGAAACTTAGTAAACATATTTTCACCTGCAGAAAGCTTTCAGTCCAACTAAACTTTGATAGCGACATTCCATTGCGCTTCAGCTCTATTACACATTCCGTAAATCTTACAGGAAAAAATGTTCAAATGTTTGAATAGCTTTTGGGACTTAACTACTGGGTCATCAGTCCCTAAACTTACAAACTACTTATGAACTAGCTAATACTAAGGACGGCACGAATATCCATGCCCGAGGGGGGATTCGAACCCCCGACCGTAGTGGCCGTGCAGACCGTGACTGGCGCGCCACAGACGGTTCGGCCACCGCCGCCGGCTCTTACAGGGAGACCACTATACCTCTTCAATCGATGTAGTTCCATCTTATTCTGGAATTGGGACTGCGGCTGGTCTATTTTTTAAATCCAAATAATAAATGTATTTACCAACAACCGTAAAGTTTGTTGTTTTATTCAACCGGAAGTTGGTATTATTATGATACCGAAACCAGTAGTTCAATAAAACAACAAACTTTACGGCTGTTGATAAACCTACATCTACATAGATACTCTGCAAATCACATTTAAGTGCCTGGCAGAGGGTTCATTAACCATTTTCATAACCTTTCTCTACAGTTTCATTCTCTAATAGCGCGCGGAAAGAAAGAACACCTAAATCGTTCCGTTTTCGATCTGATTTCTCTTATTGTATTGGGGTGGTCATGTCTCCCTATGTAGGTGGGTGCTAGAAAAATATTTTTACATTCAGAAGTAAAAGTAGGTGATTGAAATTACATTAATTATTTGGGTTTAAAATCTAGACCTGTTACTCAAATATTTTATGAGGCTTAGATTGTAGAGGGAATTGTCCTGAGTACCTGACTAACGACTTTTCAACCAACGACCGCTTATTTCTGTGAAAATCGGTTTTAAAATTTTATGCATATCGTATATTTCCATGATGACTGTAATTACCTGACTTGATCAGGATAGGTGAGCGATCACAAGTCTTATAAAATATATGATTTACTAAAAAATGGGAAGTTGTTGTTTATCAAGGCTTACCAGTTACAGTAATCTTTGTCGTTATCTTCAGATCCAAACTTACATAACTGCGTTATCACTATTTTGATGCT
The DNA here is from genome assembly GCA_026315105.1 of Locusta migratoria. Lineage (NCBI taxonomy): Eukaryota > Metazoa > Arthropoda > Insecta > Orthoptera > Acrididae > Locusta > Locusta migratoria. Next base: position 363,848,859 of record CM048749.1, read on the forward strand.
TCTATGAGACAGTAAAACCTCACGTTATATTAAAATAACCAAGTACAAAATATTTTTGATCAATGTCTGTAAATAGTTGCAGACTATTGCTGTCACTTGTTGGCTGTCACTTGTTGGCTCCAACATGCAGAAACCGAGTCTATTTCAGGATGTCATAGCCAACACGCCACTTGTGTACTATTTACGAACACGATTCAATAAATATTTCGTACTTTGTCATTCTCATGTATCGCGAGGCCATTTTGGCTCATAGAAGCGCAGAGAATGTAAAACGCAATTATGTAAGTTGGGATCTTAAGTAAATGGTAATCTAATAAATAAAAATGATTCGCTGAATGTTTTGGTAACCGAAAAAGTCGAGAACGGATGGAGAATTTTTTTTTTTTAATCATTATTCGTTGAAGTGCGAGGACGTTCTTTTCAAGAAAAGAAACTGGAAAAATTGAACGAAAAAACGTAAAAAGTATGTTACTTTTACCCATCAAAATTATTGTACATGTACATATAGGGCTTTCATAGTCCGCAAGCCATAGTGTGGTTCATGGCAAACGGTCAATGAACGTTGTTTCACTGATCACCACGAAGGTTGACAGATTTATGAGTTTACCTAGATTACGGGGGGGGGGGGGGGAGATGAAGGAAGGGTTGATAGAGAAAAATGTTCAAATGTTTGTTAAGCTTATGGGACTTAACTACGGGGTCATCAGTCCCTAAACTTACAAACTACTTATCAACTACCTTATACTAAAGACGGCACAAATATCCATGCCCGGGGGGGATTCGAACCCCCGACCGTAGTGGCCGTGCAGACCGTGACTGGAGCGCCTCAGTCTCCTCGGCCACCGCGGCCGGCGGTTGATAGAGAAGATGGAGATCAATACAGAAATCGTAGAGGAAGAGATGGATGGAGAAAGAGGGGAGGGGAAATGGGCTACAAGAGTAGAGAATATCCGGGCAATGTTGGGTGAGCTAGGAAAAAAATGTTCAAATGTTTGTACAGCTTATGGGACTTAACTACGGAGTCATCAGTCGCTAAACTTACAAACTACTTATGAACTAGCTAATACTCGGCACAAATATCCATGGCCGAGGGGGGATTCGAACCCCCGACCGTAGTGGCCGTGCAGACCGTGACTGGAGCGCCTCAGTCCCCGTGGCCACCGCGGCCTGCTTTTAAGCTAGTACATAATGCCTTCTTGGCTCCGTAACATTCTCATTTATGAGAAAGTAAATACTTTCATATTTCCATTACATTAGCCAAGGGTCGACCAAATCAGCGTATTGTAGCATTATGAACGTTGGTTACTACGCGGTCGGTACGGGTTCCTTTCTACCTATTTTTATGGATCAAACGTCATTATATCTTCAGTAAAGTTTATTCTATAAATAATCCTGCCATATTAGTATTTCTGTCGTAGTAACTATCGCTTACTGTCCTACAACGTAATGCCGGATGGTATTTGTTCCGGAAGCAATGGAAACAAACATTGGTAGTGCACAATCCACATTCAATGGATGACACAGCCTGTCAGCCACACGGAGTTTTCAGAAGAGGCACAGAAAAACGCAATTCGCCTAAATTCAGAACGACTGTTCTTCCTTTGATCAATGACGGTGTCTGATCATTCCCGTAACAGCAGAATTGAAGAAAATACTTTTATGGAATCTGCCCTCGGAATGATTTCTCTATTTAGTAAGCTCCTCAGCAAGTCGGGAGAATTTAGAATTCTTATCACGAAAATTTTAAACTGCCTGAAAAAATACAGATCACAGATTTGGTAAAGTGGAGTTCATTCGAGGGAATAATTTTGTGGTGCAGGGGCATACTCTTCTTGCATCTACAAAGACCTGATCGCACACCGTCTGTGATCCGTCTGCCCTCCAACGAATCAATAGTGTAAGACATTTTCCTTGTCCCCGTATGGAAAAATGGCAGAATTTAAAAACACTTCGTACAGCTGATGCTGTAATGGTTCACGAGAGGTAGAGGACTAAAGGCGGGTCATGTAAACGGAATGCATGTATGAAAAAGTGTACTGTAAGGTTTGATTTAGTAAATAAATTATTGTGGCAGAAACAATTAAAAAATGTATGAGATTTACAGACTATTAAATGACGACCAGTTTCGGTGCACTGTGTTACCATCATCTGCACCAAAACCGGTCGTCATTTAATAAATTGTTAGTGTGCGATCTTGACTTGTCATTTTGAAAACTATAAAACAATTCGATCGCCTCCAGACCAGACTATGACAGGTAATCTTAAGATATATAGACGGTGGACAAAATTATATGTTTGTTTGTAAATCTATCGGACCAAACTGCGTGGTCATCAGTCCGTAGCTTACAAACTACTTAAACCTAGGTAAACTAACCTAAGGACAACACACACACCCATGCCCCAGGGAGGTCTCGAACCTCCACGGCGAGCAACCGCGCGCTCCGCAGCGAGACACTTTAGACCGCTCGGCTGCTCCACCGCGGCACAAAATTATATGAACACCTGACATAGACACAATATATTTTATTTATTTGTAAGAAGTTGGCACACAACTGATTTTGGCAACAGTTACAACTCTTCATGGAAATGATTTGTTGAATGTCTTTGTACTTTTCAACTGTACTTGAAATATGTTGGAGCTGTAAATGTTGTTCTCTCTCTGCTCTAAAACTCACCATAACGATTCCATTATGTTGAGTCATGGCGAGTTTGTTTCTACAGGAATGTCTGATAATTTTGTGGTGCTGTACAAAACACACCGGACCCTTTTTGCCTGTGTATGATGCCTCATTGGCAGTGTTCATTGAAAATATGTTAGTCATAGTAATCAGTTTCCTGTCGAGGATGGTGATATATTCATTCACAGTTACGTGACCAGTGAGGGTGAAGAGAGAAACAGATGAATATCACGACATAGATGCCCAACTCATGACTGAACCTTCCCCATGCTTGTCTACAGGAAGTTTCTCTTTGGGGTATCGATATAAAAATCAGGTTGTCTGTAGGAAACAACGTAGACGATGATTCCTCGGATGACTTCCAGTCATCAAGTGTCCCGCTTTCATGTTGGCGGCAGCACTTCCTTCGCAACTTTGCGATGGCTTCCGTTATTTAGTATTTAGCAACGGCAACACTCCAATCAATATTAATTTTCAGACGTACTGTTTTTATCGAAACTCTACTACAAAAGTCAATTTGAGTTTTAAGTCGCCACAATCATTCTTAATGCTTCTCGGTCGTTGTCACTAAAAGTTGGGTTTCGCCTACTTTTCATCTCCGCCAATGAAGTTTTCCATTGTTTTGTATCGGCTATCATTACCGATGATTCTATCACTAGTAAAAAGTTACAGTCCAGGATTTTCACCACAGAGGTTCCCACTAACTGTGCACCATGTAGTTAGTCTTTGTGGAAGACCGAGAAATCACGCATTTCGGCGATCATTTGTGTTGATCGTAGTGTAATATACGGCAAGATGGCGTCCAAGACTTTATACGCCAATTGTGACTGCGGTCTCACGGTGTTAACACATACACAGTGTTTGCAACTTGCAAATGGATATAGTACTCTGCATGTTGTAATATTTTGTCCTCTCCCTGTCCTGTTTAATGATAATGCTGTATGAAGAAATTTACAAACAAATAAAGAAAAGTAAGAAGTGTGTTAAACGCTGGCTATGTGAAACCATTGTTTTTGTTGCGGTTATAGCAAAAAACCATAACATTTCAACATCGATTTTCTCGGCAACTGTGGACCGTTGTATGAAAACGGATATGTGGATCAGGCAGTTAGGACAGTTCTGTTACTGTTTTGCCAAGATCACTTTTCTTTTTAATCTACCACCATTACCGGTTTCGTCTGATCTTGTAGTTCTAATAAGATCTACGGAACTGTGTTGAATCTAATCATACCAGTAACTTGTAGGTCATATGACGATGTCCGTGTTCTGAGTAGCCAAGTAGAGTTCTGGGAGATGATTGATCATGGACAGAAATGCATGACGCATATTTTCCCAGGAAAGAACTGAAAAATGTAAACAGAAAGATAATATATATACATGTGGCGTCTGTTCCGAAAGAACAGACGTCACTTCTGATGCTGCAGCTGTTATTATTTAATATTCATACAATATATGACATCAACTGCGATTGGGCAAAGCTGAAAATGTGCACCTAGCCGGGATTCGAACCCGGGTCTCCTAGTTTCTAGGCAGTTGCGCTGACCCCTACACCACTTTTTTTTTTTTTTTTTTTTTTTGGGGGGGGGGGGGGCTCCCATCTCCCCTTCTAGCCCATCCTTGCGCTCTCCAGATATGCCTCCAAAACGGCGAGCTTCGTTTGCAGTAAGCTTGTTTTTGTTTTAAGTGAAGTTTCTGGAACGGAAATGAAACTTGTGTTCAGATTAACTCAGACGTTCTCCTAACGATCGTTGTAACAAAATTAAATTTCTTCTCCAAAACTTAAGAACTTGTTGTTAAAATTATTCTTTGATGAACCGATTCCTATGTAAGTAATGTCGACAAAAATAATATTCTCTTTCTGTAAATTCATCAGTAATGAACTGATTGGCCGTTTAGTTCTTTAATGTGAAATTATTTCCACATTTAAACTAAAATGTCTTCATGTATACATTATATGTATATTCTTTCAAAGTAAGAAACTAAAGCGTAAGTACAAGTGATTGAATATATAGACATAAAATGACGTTGATATTTGTCTCATTTGCACCCAAATGATGGTATGTGAGCAGCCGACGAGCAAAGGTCGCAGAATTGCGTCTTCTTTCAGAGCAGAAGTTCTAGCCTATCCCTGTCTTTTTAAAGATTGTCTTAAGTGCGTTCTCAAACTTCTTCTTATGGTCCCCGTAATTCCATGTTCTCGCATACTCCGTTTCCATATATGTCATAAACTCTATAAGGTTGTCACTACCGATTTTATTAACGACGTAACTGGTATAATGCCCAAGTAGCCACATCACAGTATTGTTTTTCCATTGCGGATAGTATTTTTTGTATGGTCTATACAATAGTTTTGTTTCTATACATTCCGGTGAGGTCCTGGTTACAAGCGCTATCTGTCGCCTAATCCACTTCCAGTGATGGTCGCGGTTTCCGCACGTGAATCTGTGTGGAATAGTGTCCACTAGATTACAGGTGAGGCATCGTTCTGTGTCACTCAGTCCAATTGCATAAAGCCTCTCATTGGTGCTTACGATGTCGTTTATCGTTTTGTATAGCGCTGACTTAACGTTCGAAGGAAGTACGCAGCTGTTAATATTCTGCCACACTGCTTCCCAGTTGACTCCAATGTACTTCGATTCTATTTTATTCCTTCCTTCGTGTTTTCTTCTGTATTCCAAAATGTCTCTTGCAGTTAAGTTCTTGTAATTTTTTAGTCGTTCGCTCAGATAACTTCTCTCAAGATAGTACTCCCGGATATGTTTTAACTGAAAACTTATTGTTTGGACATTTATCGGTGAATCTGTACTTTCTGGTTTGACTGCTTCGAACAGCTTCGTAGTAAGGCTGTCAGGGTTGCTGTGCATGTGGTTGGTCATTCGTTTAATATATAGCGCAGTTGCTTTATTTCTTATATTAGTCAAACCCAGTCCGCCGTGTGTGGGGTCTAGCGTTACAGTTGTAGAGTCTACTCTGAATAGTTCACCCTTCCATATAAATGATGTCGTCTTTGACGTTATTGTCTTCGTTACCAGTTTAGGGATTGGAAATAACTGTGCTATGTAATATGCTTTTGACAGGATGTACGTATTTACATACTTAACCCTCTGGTACTGATCCAAACTTCGGTAGTTATTTTCAAGCAGTGCTCCCTTGATTTTTTGCGCTACATCCCTCCAATTTTTTGCCATCATCTGTAAGGGGACGGTTGTCAGAATAGTTCCAAGAGCTTTATGTTCCACGACGTTTTTAGCCCAGTCGAGCCTGATGTCTTGCAATCCTCGTATACTTAAAAATTTACTTTTATTTTCGTTCATTTTTGCTCCTGATGCTAGACAATATTTATTTAGTTGTCTCTCTAGAGCCATCACGTCTTCTCTGTTCCTTACTATTATCCCTACATCATCAGCGTAGGCGCCAACCACTATTTTCCTTTCATAGATTGTAAGACCTGTCAGTTTAGCTTGCAGTTGCCTTAATAATGGTTCCAGTGATATTACAAAAAGTAACATCGATAGAGGACTTCCCTAAGGTACTCCTCGTTTAATTTGTATCTGTTTCGTCAGTTGACCGTTAACAGAAACTTTAACCGAGATCCCCAGTGAGGCATTTTTGACGATGTTTATAGTTCCTGGAAGAAATCCCATTCGTTTCATGGTTTCTAGAAGATACTTGTGTTCGACCTGGTCGAAAGCTTTATAAAAATCGACGAAGAGGAGACCGCAGTGAATATTGCTAACAGATGTTAAAGCAATAATGTCCCTATATTGCGCAGCAGTTTGGAGTATCGTCCTTCCATAGGCACAAGTCTGATAATGACAGATAATTTTCTCAGTTAGTGGTACGATACGTTTATTTACTGCCCTTGCAATAATCTTGTAGTCAGAATTCAGTAGGGAAATTGGTCGAAGATTGTTGATTTTCTTGCATCCTTTGTTTTTTGGGATCAGAACAATTTTACATTCTTGAGGGGACACATTTACCCTGAAACACTTCATTCACAATTTCTGTCATCTTATCTCCTATCAAATCCCAGTACCTTTTATAAAACTCGATGGGTAAACCATCGGGTCCTGGTGACTTCTTAGTGGGAGAACTGCGTATAATTTCCAGTACTTCTTGATTAGTAAAGGCTGAAGACAAACGTTCATTGTCTTCTCTAGTTATTTTAGAAGTCACGTTTTCAAACAGTTCATCGTAATAGTCTTCATTAGAGTCACATGATTCATATATATCTCTGTAGTACCGATGTATTTCACGAATTATTTCATTTTGTTTGGTGAGGACAGTACCATCTACCAGCTTGAGCTCATCCATGAAAGTCCTTCGGCGGTTTTTGTTGGGTTTTATTAAGTGATACAAAGCCGCAGATTCGTCCTCACTGACTGATTTTGCTTTAGATTTAAGCTTAAGTCCTTCTAATTGTTGTCTCTTCAATGCTATTAACTTTGCTTTTATCTTTTTAATATCTTGCAGTCGAGTCGTAATTCCGTCTACCTAATCATATAACCCTCTTAATACACTGTAATAGAATTCCATTGACTGTTTGATTTCTCGAGAGCGCTCTATGCTATAACAAATAATTACTTTACGTAACTTTGGCTTCGCTCTAGTGGTCCACCACTCTAAAACACTATTATAGCTGTTAACTGAGCGTAGACACAGTTCCCATGCACGATTAAGTTCTTCTTCTAATTCCTTGTCCATTAAAACAGCAGCGTTCAAACACCATTGGCCCCTGTACCAACGTGTTGGTTGTTGATCTAAATTGATACAGGTAGAAATGCTGCTGTGATCTGAAAAGCTTGCAGGAATTGTTTCCGCTTTAAGTACATTGGTCGCTAGGTTGTCCGACACATAGATCCTATCAATTCTACTGGAGGATGTACTGGTAATATAGGTGAACTGGACCAGTGTCGGATACTTAATTTCCCAAACGTCCCTCAGTTTCAGTTCTCTGACAAGACGGTTCAGCTCGTTTGAATAATTAAAATTGGGAAACTGGTCTTTTCGGTTCAGAACACAATTAAAATCACCCGATAGTATGAGTTTTTGAGGGTCCTTCCGAAGTAGATAAATTATATCTTCTTTAAAAAACTTTGCTCTTTCGGAACTACGCGTATTGCCAGAGGGTGCGTAGAGGTTAATAATTGTGACACCCATTATGCTCACCCCTATTCCTCTTCCAGATTCAAGCATTTCTACATCATTTACAGGAATACCGTCTTTTATTAAAATTGCCGTGCCAACATTCATTTCAGGTGCAGAATTAATTAGAACAACATATCCGGGTATTGTAAAATCTGTCATTTGCACCTCTTGCAAGAGAGCAATGTCCGTTGCTGATTCGTACAAAAATTGTTTTAAAGCTTCGGTTTTAACTTTAGACGTAATCTTATTTATATTTATTGACGTTATTGTATAGGCCTGTAGCATTTTTTGAGACTATATAATGAATTAATTGACAAAGTTGGGAGGTTATCCGAATAAAGCATGCCATGGCCAACAGCAGCAATAAAATACTTACGAAAATATAAAAAGAAAAAAAAACATCATATTGCTATGATACTTCATGAACGTCTTTTAGATGCAGCAAATATTTGTTAAAAAACTGATTGAATCCCTCATTTTTTTCCGCTAAGTGTTGCCTTCAGATGTCAAACCCTGGGATATATCTGTACGTTCATTACAGGAGGAAGTTCCTTGTAAGACATTTTTGAAATTTCCCTTCAAGGAACCTTCAGTGACTATTTCATATTTGATATTTGGCGGCTTTTTATTGCCCCTGGCGGGCTGTTGTCTGCTTTGCTTCCGAGTAACTCTCAGATTTTGTTGCGGTTTGACTCGGCGGCGCAGCAAGTCCTGAGTCGCCGTGGTGTCCTGTACACTTTCCTTGTTTTCGTCTACCGTGTTACAATTTCGATCAGGCGAAGTCTGTTGTCCGCTTCCGCGTTGCTGTTGACGGTCTTGCGCGACCTGCATCGGTGTGTCTGACGCGGCGTGTTGCTCGTCGACTGCTGCCTCGGTCTGCTTGTGTTGAGACACGTCCGGCTCCTCAGAGAGCAGCAACTTGTTCGCCGACGTGTCAGGCACTATTTTATCATATTCCGTCTCTTGCATTACTTCTTGTTCTTTGTCTGACTGAGATTGTAGCGTGGTTTCGTCCTCCGAAGGCAGTTCTTTCATGTCTACGTTTCCTGTTCCCTCTAGCTCTTCCGCTTCGCACGGCTTCTGCTTGCGGGCGGAATGTACAGGAGAGGAATCTTCATCAGATTGATCTTCCGTTTTTTCTAGGGGTCTTTTCTTGGATTGCTGCTCACTTTCACGCACAGCAGAACCGCTATTTGTAACTGGATTCAAGGGTGGGAACTCCTTTTCGGGTATGGTGACCACATCAGAAGTACCTTCCATGGCGACCTTAACAGGAGGGGGTTGCTCAGTAGAGGCCATAATGTTACTGAGTGTGAGTCGTTGCCGCTGTATTAAATTGGTTCTCAAAACAACGGCACGACGTGGGCAGTCCTGTCGGAAGTGTCCAGATTCGTTACAAATTTGACAAGTTTGGTCTTGTCCAGAATACACAATGTGAGCTTTATAACCTTCTACGGTAATATAAGAGGGAATATTAGTTTTAACTTCTATTTCTACAGATCGTATTCCATTATAACATTGCAGTTTGTACTGCTTGGACCACCGTTCATTAACAATTGAAATAACGTCCCCATATTTTGAAAGTGCTTCCTTAATCAACAGATTATCAATTTAAATAGGGATATTTAAAACCCTCACAGTTTTATACGTGATATCAGCTTTCCGTACTGAGACTATACTTTTAGATCCATCTCTATGTTCAAATTCTACAGCATTACCCCACTTTGTCAGAAATTTGTCGACCGTCACCGGACTAAAAAACTTTACAAACCCACAGTATTGATCAGCGTCTAATTGAGTGGTATGTACAGAATCAGAATTAATGCCCATTACCTCAAACAGCCAGTCGTGTACTTCCAGAGCAGACGGTTGAACAGGACGAGTTTCCCCTCTTGAAAGAGAAAACCAGATTATTTTTTCGTGCAGAATCAGCCATTTTCTTCAGCGGCGTAGAAATCCCGGTGAACACCGAAATCCCGCCAAATGACGAGACGTTCACAAACGAAACACGTAAACACCACTATACAGCACTTCAAGTACGTGTACGAACACAGAAACGACAGGAACACTGAACGTAAACAAATACACCGGCGCGGGCGCTAACGTATACGGAGCAGCAGCGGGCAGGTCCGTTCGCGTTGGCAGCTGAAGCCGAACTACGCCACTGGGGACACAGTGATCACCGCACCTGCACCATGCACGCCTCCCGTCAGATACAAATTCCCAGCTTCGCCCTGCCCATAGTACTCAAACTCGTAGTTATAACTAATTCCCGTAAGAGTAAGGGCTTCAAACTTGCCCACCCCTCCCAATGCCCGTCACCGGCATGTTATATATATACATGTGGCGTCTGTTCCGAAAGAACGGGAATTAGTTATAACTACGAATTTGAGTACTATGGGCAGGGCGAAGCTGGGAATTTGTATCTGACGGGAGGCGTGCATGGGTAGTCCTTGCAGGTGCGGTGATCACTGTGTCCCCAGTGGTGTAGTGGTCAGCACAACTGCCTAGAAAGCAGGAGACCCGGGTTCGAATCCCGGCTGGGTACACATTTTCAGCTTTTCCCAATCGCAGTTGATGTCATATATTCTATGAATATTAGAAAGATAATAGGCGCGCAGTTTAGCTGTCTATTATTTGGAGTGAGGCGAGATACTACCTGTAGTGTGGCGACTTAACAGCGGCTCGTGGCCGACAAGCCAGTCCAGGTACCTAGCAGCGAGTTGCCGTGCACTGGGTTTACCCAAACCACAATAGCGGAGGTTTACTGCCACTGTTCGTAGAACTTATGCGCCGAAGATGTTACACACTTGACTCCTGACATTCTGAAATATGGCGACTGACAAACCTTAGAAATTCAATAATAAACAAGGCCTCCCAAATTCCGTAAGTGATCTAATGCGAATCGTGGAAATCTGGAAGGCATCCCATTATGATAGTAAATTACGCGCGTTTAGTATATAACACATCTCCCTTTTGGTCATATCACAAACAAATTTAATGTATGAAAAAACAGCTATCAGTTCCTGTATAAAGTGTTTTTTTTTTTTTTTACCATATAATATGCCATAATGACTAACTGCAGTTTATTGCGTTAGCATTAGCGTGAACTGTAGCATTCGTGAGATTAATGATCCACATTTTTGAGGTGAAATGTATTTAATAGAACATTTCCATCCTCATGTGTACTATGACAGTCAAAAATAGCAGCTAGGTACTCTTCAAATATGTTCCAATGTTTGTTAAGCTTATGGGACTTAACTTCGTGGTCATCAGTCCCTAAACTTACAAACTACAAACTTACAAACAAACAAGGCGGGGCCACATGCGAGACAACACACCTCATATACCAGCTGACATGTGTCCACTGTTCACCCTTTTATGTTGGTATGACTACCAACAAATTGGCTGAGCGGATGAATGGGCACAGACGGACTGTTCGCCTGGGGGACACCCAATATCCTGTGGCAGAACATGCCCTCCAGCATAACTCCAGGGACCTGGGCACGTGTTACACCACACGTGCCATTTGGATACTACCAACAAACACCAGTCCCTCAGAGCTACGGAGGTGGGAACTTGCCCTCCAACATATCCTCTCCTCCCGCCACCCCCCTGGCCTAAATCTATGCTAACCCCTCCCCTTCCTCCATCCTCAGCTCACCTATTCATTATCCCTTCCTTACCTCTCTCTCTCTCTCCCTCTCCCTCCCGCACTCTCGTTATCTCTGTCATTCTCTCTCTCTCTCTCTCTCTCTCTCTCTCTCTCTCTCTCTCTCTCTCTCTCTCTCTCTCTCTCTCTCTGTGTGTGTGTGTGTGTGTGTGTGTGTGTATGTGTGTGTCCATCCATCTTTCCCTGTTAATCAAAAACGTTTTAGTCAACCCCCGCCTCTCCTACACCCCTCAGCATAATTAATTTCACTCATCTTCTCTTTGGTTATATTTATCCTCTCTGGCTTGGCTCAGTACATACGTGCAATATCTCTGACGTCCACACTCCCGAAACACCACCTTCATGACCTAGGTCGTGAACTACCTTTACCTTCTGTTCCCATCCTTTCTTCTTCCTTTCTCTCCCACCTGATGAAGGAACTGTGTTCCGAAAGCTAGTCCTTTTTGTCCCCTCTTTTCTGTTTCTTCATTTGTGTTACTATCGGCGGTACAGCACAAAGGTAAGTACTGGCCAGCCATTCTATCTCGTTTCAACAATATTTATCATCTCTGAGGAGAATTTTCATCATTAATCAAACTACTTATAGTAAAGACAACACAAACATCCATGTCCAAGGGAGGGTTCGAACCTCCGACGAGGAACGGCCGTGCACATCGGAGAATAGCGCCGCAATGTGCTCGGTCACTCCACCACGGCAAAATGAAGAATGTGAATTCAGTGATTCGTCCCTTCTGAAAATGTAAGTGCTGTGATTTAAAGTACCTTAAACGTCTAAATATATTTATGAATTCCGCGTGGGGTTGGCCGCGCGGTCCAAGGAAATTTGTCACGGATTGCGCGCCGAGTCCTCCTTCGAATGCGGCACAAACATCCATGCCCGAGGGCGGATTCGAGCCCCCAACGGGGAACGGCCTCACGCATCGTAGCATGGCGCCTGAATGCGCTCGGTCACTCCGCCGCGGCTATCCATGATCTGTTCTCTGTTTTAACCTGCTTAAAAGCGTCTTATAGATCGGACATTCAGGTCCTGGTTTGTCACATTTCTTTTTCCGATATTTGCACGGAATGCAAATGGCTTTGTCTTACTTTTTGGGACAACCTGTTCTCATATGTCCAGTCTCTCAAATGTTCAAATGTGTGCAAATCTATCGAACCAAACTGCGTGGTCATCAGTCCGTAGCTTACAAACCACTTAAACCTAGGTAAACTAACCCATGGACAACACACACACCCATGCCCCAGGGAGGACTCGAACCTATGACGGCGAGCAACCGCGCGCTCCGCAGCGAGACGCCTTAGACTATTCGGCTACTCCACCGCGGCTCCCGTCTCTCCTTAATGTGCACATACAGAGTGTTCTTTATCACAAAATCTGCCCAAATGGTTCATATCACAACACTTGTTGCATTTGGGTACCACGGTGTAGTCTCGAACTGTTACAGAATTATATGCAGCATAAATTCTCCCAATTTTCATAATTTCTTTTCTCAGTTCAGGAGAACTTTCAAAGACATGGTGAATTGTTTCTTTATCTTTTTCACCTCTCTTAAATCTTAATTTGAACTCTTGCAGAAATTTCTCTTTTGAGTAGTGATCAGCAAAATTTTGTTCATACAATGCTTCGAGTCTTCATTATTCATGTAAGATGGAACACCCAACGTAATTGATAGAGGCTTTCTCTTTCTTGGTGTCTCAGAATTGTACTTCGAAGTGAGACACCAAGAAAGAGGAAAGTCGCATGGCGCTAAGTCGGGACTGTAAGGGAGGCTGTTGCAACACCTCTCACCTGAATCGTTGCAGCAGTTCGCATGTTTGACGATTCTTGTGAAGTGCGACTTTCATCTTTTCGGTAAGCTCAAAACGGATCTCGCTGGACAACGATTTCGAACCAAGAGGTGAAAGCGGCTGTCTTCGTGTGGTTACAAAATGAAGGAGGAGATTTCTATGCATCCGGTATCGAAAAGTTGGGACCGTTCCGTAAAATATTTACAGTCTCTTGGATACTATGTGGAAAACATAAAATGTATGTTGTCATAGCCGTGTTGCTTCTGTATAGGTGGTGAAATAAATAGCCATAATATGGAAGTGCATCTTACTTTTTGATCTGCCCACGTATTTTTCCGCCGCGGTGAAATGGCCGATCACTGTAAGGCGCCTTGCTGCGGAAGGCGTGGTTGCTTCCTGTCGGAGGTTCGAGTCCTCCATCGGGCATATATATATGTGTGTGTGTGTGTGTGTGTGTGTGTGTTTGTGTGTGTGATTTACAAACATTTGATTTTGTATTTGTCCAAATACTTCAAAAAACATTTTTAAATGCCTGATTCTGTGAATCAAGTCCATGCCGTGTTAACACGTTCACGATGCAGATAAAACTTCTGTCAGCCAACAGAAAATCATATAAATCGTCCGACAGCGATAGTGGTAGATCGAAAATTAGTTGTTAATAGATTACCCTGACAAATTTGTGCAGGTGAAAGAGAAGGTGGAATCAAGGATTAGATTTTTTCTTGACAGAAACTTAAGATAACTAAAAATTCAATTTATTTTAAGAAAACACAAGTGTGAAAGTTGGTGGCTTAAGTAGATAATTGGAACAATTAAAAAAGAAAATTGTCAAAAAAGGAAAAGCTGAAAACCAGAAGGGCTTAGCGGCGCATCTGAAACAAATTAGTTTACAACAATCAATGTTATTAAGGTACAGATTATGATACGGCAAACCACCTTTAACAAGAATAAAATACAAAATAATCCATGAATATACCCAAACAACTTTTCTTTAGGAGACCACGCACTTAAAATTATGCATAAAGAACACAGGATAAGCCCTTAAACCCTAAAATATCAAATAACAAGAAGGCTCAAAGACCTTTACAGTAAGTAAAATACAATTCAACGGCTTGTATGGTTGATCAAGCTAGGCAGAATGGCCCGACTTAAAACCATTACTATTAAACCAGCTCGAGCCATAATTTAAATCTAGAATTACTTTCCGAACAATACCAAGAACGTAGGGTTGGAAGAGGGCGATAAAATTAAGACTTAAAACAGAATAACAGAATCGCAATTTATCTGATCAAGTGGGCCTGATAAAAATATTTTACAGGCGAATCACAAACTCTTCAGGCAGGTAAACATTTAGATATTACTATAACAGTAAAAAAAAATTATGATTAGTTAAGGAAAAGAAAAGTCGAAAACCTTAGGACGCATTTGGAAGAATGAAATGAAATTTACAATAACTTTGAAGGTTCCAAACAACAAGGAATACCAGATTGTGTTCCAGTAAAAAAGGATTTCACTTATTTACCATACTTGGAAACTAGCGCACTCTTAACACAGTATTCAAATTTAAAATATCCAAATTGCAATATACCATCTTCTCAGGGCTTGGTTGTTGGTACATGCCCTGGGAACATAAACAAGATAGCACACTGCCGAAGAGCAAACAAGTTCCATTCCTGGCCATTCGACCGCCTTAGGTAACAAATATTACACAGCTTATTGAAACAGTGCCTTACAACAAGAACCAACCCACTCAAAAGACAATTCTAAAAGGCCAAAAGGAAATAACAATGATACCAAGAAAGAAAACCTGTTCATTACCACCGTTCGAGTACAGGTAGAGAGAAAACCGCTGAACCAAAAATACGACCATGTTTACCGACAGCACCCAGCACGCGAAACGGCATGACGCCACTGTAAAACCACTTGTTAAGCGCACAGAAGTTTCAAAACAAGAAACACAATATAACGGGCACCACTAATACACCAACAGTGCACGAACAGTCAGCTGAACTTGTTGTTGTTGTTGTGCTCTTCAGTCCGGGCATGGCTATTTGTGCCGTCCTAGTTCGTAAGAAGTTCATAAGTAGTTTGTAAGTTTAGGGACTGATATCCCCGTAGTTAAGTCCCATAGACTATACAAGCATTTAGTTGATGTTGTGGTCTTCAGTCCGGAAACTGGTTTGATGCAGCTCTCCACAATACCCTAACCTGAGCAAGCCTCTTCATCTCCACATAGGAACGGCAACCTACATCTGTTTGAATCTGCTTACTGTATCCATCTCTTGGACTTCCTCTGCGGTTTTTTACCCCACACACGTCCCTCCAACGCTAAATTCTCAATTCCTTGATGTCTAAGAATGTGTCCTAGCAATCGATCCCTTCTTTTAGTCAAGGTATGCCAGAAATTCCTTTTCTCCCCAATTTCGCTCAGTACCTCCTCATTAGTTACGCGATCCACCCATCTAATCTTCAGCATTCTTCTGTAGCACCACATTTCAAAAGTCTCTATCCTCTTCCTGTCCGCATTGTTTATCGTCCCTGTTTCACTTCCATATAAGGCAACACTCCACACAAATGCCTACAGAAAGGTCTTCCTTAGGCTTAAATCAATTTCCGATTTTAACAAATTTCTCTTTTTTAAGAACGCTTTTCTACCCATTGCTATTCTGCATTTTATATCCTCTATACTGTGACCATCATTTGTTATTTTACTGCCCAAGTAACAAAACTCATCTACCTAATTCCTTCAGCATCACCTGATTTTCTTAGACTGCACTCCATTACTTTAGTTTTGCTCTTGTTAACGTTCATCTTATACGCACCTTTCAGCACACTGTCCATTCCGTTCTACTGCTCTTCCAGGTCCTTTACTGTCTCTAACAGAATTACTATGTCGTCGGCCAAACGCAATGTTTTTAATTTTTCCCCCTGATCTTTAATTCCTTCTCCAAATTTCTCCTTGCTTTCCTTTATAGCTTGCTCAATGTACAAATTGAATAACGTTGGAGAAAGGCTACAATCCTGTCTTGCTCCCTTAACTCTTCAAATTCCAGAACAGGTCCAGCGAAATTCCTCACACCACACTATCAGGGAACCAGCCTAACGCCCAAGTGGTCCGACTTGTGAAGGCGCTGACTCAGGTAGGAGGAGGAAAAAGAGCGCTCCGGACTGTCAATACGCTACAGCAACTTTCTACCTACGTGCTCGCCCAAACGTTCACACTGCCCTCGGCACGTCAACTCACCGAGTCTTGCGCGCGGGCTCCCAGGTATATACGAGGCGCGTCCAGAAAGTAAGTTCCATTTGGTTATATAAAACTAACGGGTACAGATACGGAAAAAATATTGATTGTACAAAAATCTACAACTGTTAAACTACTTTTCTACGTAGTTTCCGAAATTTTGTAGGAAATTGTCATAGCATGGCACAAGGTTTTGTGTGCCTTTTTCATAGAATGTTGCCACCTGTGTATTCAACCATGTGGTAACATGTTCTTTCAGCTCGTCATCATCGTTGAAGTGTTGTTCACCAAGGACAGATTTTAGGTGTAAGAAGAGGATTACTGTCAAAAGATTTTTTTATTTTTTTTTCACGTTAATGCCTGACCTCACACACCGAATGTGACCAAACAATTCTTACGGAAATTTCAATGGGACCTGTTTCATCATCCTCCATACAGCTCGGACATCTCTCCTAGCGACTTTCATCTCGTCTTACACCTAAAATCTGTCCTTGTTGGTCTTCAATGATGATAAACAGCTGTTACCACATGGCTGAATATACAGGCGGCAGCCTTCTGTGAAGGATGCAAGCAAAAACTTGTGGCACGCTATGACAAGTGCCTACAAAATTTCGGCAGTTATGTGGAAAAGTGGTTTAAGAGTTGTAGAATTTTGTGCAATAAAAATTTCTTCTGTATCTTTGTACAATTTCATTTTATTACCAAACAGAACTTACTTTCTGGACGCCTCGTACATGGCGACCGCGGCGACTCGCGCCGCTGGCGAGACAAATGACAAGCCAAACCAGGCACGCTGCGCCACCCGCGGTGAAGTAAAGCCGTCGGCGCATGGAGCGTGTATCTGAAAGAGTGTGGCCAACGTGGCGAGTTTCTGACGGCACAACGAGCGAACCGCACGTTGGCGAGGATTTTCCAACGCGTCAGACAGTATCAAGCATGCCAGATATTCTCAACGGGCGTCTCAATGATCACCAACAAGGTGGGAGAACGCCACCGACGTCACACCACGTGGCTATCCGGGAAGGGGGCAGCTCTTTTCGGTAGAGAGACGAAGACGCCATATTGGCCGTCGTATTTCATGGGTTTTATGTCTATTACTTAGGTCTTATAAATGTATGACATTTAAAAGCAAGTAGAAGTAACTGAGTAAATTGAAAATGTCTCAAAAATCGGTCATAAGAGGTACAATTTGTTGGAATAAACGACTGAAACCGTCTTATATGTGGTTATAAAATTTCTGTGTTACACTAATCTGCCATAACAAGAGAACGCGAACTATGTTATTACCTGTAGCGTATGCAGCAACGCCGCGAACTGTAAAATGGAAGATAGTTCTCAGTAGGTGGTACAAGGATCCTCGGAACCAAATATTTTTCTCCTTTTATCAGGGTTTTCTGATAGACACACAGACTATCCTATAAATTTCATAGAAGTGTACTGCATAACATTCGATGCTATGTAAACATGACTGCGCATTATCAGAGCAGTGAGTTTGATGGATTCCTTTTATGAACAGGGCAGATTGCGTCTTAGTTAGAATAAAACACGAAGTTTATTGTTTCACTTATTGTATTTTACACGTTCTTAACAATCTTCTACTGAATAGTAACATTGACAGTAGAAGAATGACCTTTAGTTGTTGTTGTGGTCTTCAGTCCGGAGACTGGTTTGATGCATCTCTCCACAATACCCTATCCTGAGCAAGCCTCTTCAAATCCACATAAGAACGGCAGCCTACATCTGTTTGAATCTGCTTACTGTATCCATCTCTTGGTCTTCCTCTGCGGTTTTTTACCCCACACACGTCCCTCCAACGCTAAATTCTCAATTCCTTGATGTCTAAGAATGTGTCCTATCAATTGGTCCCTTCTTTTAGTCAAGGTATGCCAGAAATTCCTTTTCTCCCCAATTCTGATCAGTACCTCCTCATTAGTTACGTGATCCACCCACCTAATCTTCAGCATTCTTCTGTAGCAACATATTTCAAAAGCCTCTATCCTCGTTCTGTCCGCACTGTTTGTCGTCCATGTTTCACTCCCAAACAAGGCAACACTCCACACTAATGCCTTCAGAAAGGACTTCCTTAGGCTTAAATCGATATTCGATGTTAACAAATTTCTTTTTTTCATGAATGCTTTTCTACCCATTGCCATTCTGCATTTTATATCCTCTATACTGCGACTATCATTTGTTATTTTACTGCCCAAGTAACAAAACGCATCTACCTCCTTTATTGTTTCGTTACCTAATCTAATTCCTTCAGCATCACCTGATTTTCTTAGACTGTACTCCATTACCCTTGTTTTGCTATTGTTAATCTTCATCTTATATGCACCTTTCAGCACACTGTCCATTCCGTTCAATTGCTCTTCCAGGTCCTTTGCTGTATCTGACATAATTACAATGTCGTCGGCAAAACACAATGTTTTTAATTCTTCACGCTGAACTTTGACTCCTGCTCCAAATTTCTCCTTGTTTTCCTTTATAGCTTGCTCAAAGTACAAATTGAATAACTTTGGAGAAAGGCTACAACCCTGTCTTACTACCTTCCCAACCACTGCATCCCTTTCATGCCCTTCAACTCTAACAACCGCTGTCTGGTTTTTGTACAAGTTGTTCTCCTGCTTGCTTCAGAACTTGAAAGAGTTTATTCCAATCAACATTGTCAAAAGCCTTTATACAAATCTACAAAAATTAGATACGTAGGTTTGCCTTTTCTTAATCTACCTTCTAGGATAAGCCGTAAAGTGAGTATTGCCTCCCATGTTCCTACATTTCTCCTGAACCCAAACTGATCTTTAAAAAAAAAAAAAAAAAAAAAAAAAAATCAAATGTTTTTATAGCTTATGGGACTTAACTACGGGGTCATCAGTCCCTAAACTTAGAAACTATTTATGAACTAACTAATTCTAAGGTCGACACAAATATCCATGCCCGAGGGGGATTCGAACCCCCGACCGTAGTGGCCGTGCAGATCGTTGACTGGAGCGCCTCAATCCCCTCGGCCACCGCGGCCGGCCCCGAGGTCGCTTTCTACCACCTTTTCCATCCTTCTGTAAATAATTCGTGTTAATATTTTGCAAACCATGACTAATTAATGGTTCTGTAGTTTTCACACCTTCTGCGCCTAGTTTCTTTGGAATGGGGATTATTACATTTTTCTTAAAGTCTGAGGGTACTTTGGCTGTCTCACACATCTTACACACTAGGTGAAACAGTTTTGTTCAAATGTTTGTAAATCGTATGGGTCTTAACTACGGGGTCATCAGTCCCTAAACTTACAAACTACTTATGAACTACTTACGAACTAGGACGGCACAAATATCCATGCCCGAGGGGGGATTCGAACCCCCGACCGTAGTGGCCGTGCAGACCGTGACTGAAGCGCCTCGGTCCCCTCGGCCACCGCGGCCGGCAACAGTTTTGTCATGGCTGGTTCTCCCAGAGACTTCAATAGCTCTGAGGGAATGTTATCTATGGTACGACTATCTGTATCGTTGAGGCACGCAAGCCACCCCACCTCGGCAATGTCTGTGGATCATGGGAGTGGAATGACCTTTAAGTTTTACAAAAAGCGTGACTGTTGCAATGATGTTTGCCTCATGTGAAGGCATTTTCTAATTTTATATAACACAGTTTGTCATGAAACTTTTATAATTCACTGCACTTATTTACATAACATGCAACTTCTGTAAGAGGCTTATGTTAATAGATTTTTGTTTTTACTTATGCAGGCCTATATCACAGAAAAAAACGAACATATGCACAAGCGCGGAAACAAGCGATGTAATAGGTACTGCAGTAATTCCACTCTTTTGATTTCGTAAACAGTGTGATTCCAAGACATGATGCCACCGACAACTGTCGCTAGAGCGCGCTGCAGTCGCGTGTAGCTCGTTGAGGGAGGCACACGTCTCTTAAGGCTAGTCTACACGATGACAACAGGTTGCGACACTCGTTTCGTGAAATGAATTGCACGCAACTGGTTTCGTGTATGTCTGTTGACACGTCACCTAAACTATACCTCTCAGTTTCGTTGCTTTGGAGTGCCACAGTCGTCGTAAAATGAAAGTTTCGGCAGCTGTAAGAGTTGCAGCGGAGCTATTACTGCTCTGTGTGAAGTCACTTCATAAGACTAAACATGAAAAGACTAAGAAACTTATTTCGGTTGTTAAATGGAAGACGTCAATTCGGTTGATCTCCGGCCTTGCTGAAAGAGATTGTGGTTGAAGACCCTACAAATTATTTTAATTATCTTAAAGTGTCACCAGAGCATTTTACCTTTTTTTCCAAATATAGTAATGCAATATGGAAACAAGATACTCTTATGCGTATTAAAAAGACGTTTGGAGACCGCCAGCGACAAATCCGCTCGGCGGAAGAACAACTGAAGAACTGGGCCCAACGACATGGTGAGCCGACACAATCGTACATACAGAGTGTTTTGGCCCTGTGTAACATAGTCAATCCGAACATGACTGAGGCGGACAAAATTACGCACCTGATGAAGGGAATTGCAGAAGATATGTACCAAGCTCTTCTGATAAAAGACGTCGCTACGACAGAAGAGTTCATCCAGTGGTGCCAGCGTATTGAAGAGATGCAACAAAGGAGGGTTGGACGCAAGAAGTATGACAGACTCCCAAATGTAGTCCTATGGCCGTTGTGGAAGACCAGCATGACTTCGCTTCTCTCATACGACAAATCGTGAGAGAAGAATTACAACAGTGCATGGCAGCCGGGACTATTAGACCGAGCGAGCATCAGATTATGGGCATGGATGTGAGCCCTGTAAGTCACGAGGTAGCCGACGCCGCTGAGGACGAGGTATTTCAAACATTAGCTCCTGTCTGCCCCGTCAATCGCACCCGACGTGAAGAATGGCGTAGCCCTGCTATGACTTACGCTGCAGCCGCCAAACGGCAGCCCATGAACCGGCCGACACGACCACAGCCAACTCCCCCAGTAACTATGACGCCCCGCAGAAGAACAGACGTCTGGAGGACAGAAGACAACACACCACTGTATTTCCACTGTGGACGCCCTGGACATGTCGTACGCTACTGCAGAGAGAGGAGGCGAGTATTCGATGATTATTTTGCCGCAAGACGTCAGTCGTCGGAGCAGTTCTATCCCAGGCAGTCACCTGCTGATGAGTTCAGTACACCTATAGGAAGAAGCACATCGCCGTACCCTAGACGAGGTCGCTCCCCGACGCGCCGCAGCCGTTCACCGTCGCATTACAGAGGTACCAGCCGCTCCCCTAGCCGCCGCACCCAGGAAAACTAAGCGAGGCCGCCGCAGATGAAAATCCTCCATGGACGACAGTCGCCAAGATATCGTGAAATCTCATGGACGTCATAATCGACGGCCAACCTGTCCGGGCACTTGTTGATTCAGGAGCCACTTTTTCTGTATTATCGGATTATTACCGCCGCACACTAAAGAAGACAATGTTCTGTGATACGGAGGCAATTGTGCTGAAGGTCGCGAATGGAAAGTACGTCCATCCAGCAGGAACTTGTGTCGCAAGAATAACCATCAACAACAGGACCCAACCGTTTGAATTTGTCGCGTTAACAGAATGTAGTCACAATGCCATCCTCGGATGAGACTTCCTTCAGGCATCCCAAGCTATCATTGACTGTGGAAGATCTGAGCTGCAAATTGAAGAAGTTGTTCCGCCGGATACACGTAATACAGAATTTTCTGGGAAGTTATTCGTCGTTGACAATGTGACGATACCGCCTTTGATAATGAGAAGAGTTGCAGTCACAAACTTAGATGACTGGTTAAACTGTGAAGTTCTTGTTGATAGTAAAAAGTTTATCAGTCTCGCAAAAGGAATTTACATACCAGCGGCTATCATAAGCATTACCGGTGGTCAAGGAGAGATTTGGGTCACAAATTGTCACGAGCAGTCACAACTTATCCCCAAGGGAATGTGTATCGGGACAGCTGAACCAATCCAGGACGGTGAGCTCAACGTCATCAATGAAGACCCATGCCCTGCTGTTAGTACAGACAACACACTGGAGGAAACAAACGTGGAACTGCCAATAGGGCCTGGACTGACCAAGGAACAACGCCAGCGGGTGTTAGGTACACTACGCCAATTTTCGGGTGCATTCACACCTCAGCAGGGGAAAGGTCAGACGAAACGGCCCACGATAAAGCATCGGATCAATACTGGGGATCATCCGCCAATTAGCCAGCGTTCGTATAGAATGTCGCCAGCTGAAAGACGGATAATTCGGGAGGAAGTGGAGAAGATGTTGCGAGATGAAATTATTCAACCTTCGGAGAGTCCTTGGTCGTCTCCGGTGGTCCTCAAAGAAGAAGGATGGCACGTGGCGATTCTGTGGCAACTATCGGCGGCTGAACAGAATCACAAAGAAAGATGTCTACCCATAGCGGCGTATTGACGACACCTTAGACTGCTTGAAAGGAGCTACATACTTCTCAACTATGGACATGCAGACAGGTTACTGGCAAATCGAGGTTGACGAAGCTGACAGGGAGAAGACGGCTTTTATTACACCTGACGGCCTCTATGAATTTAAAGTAATGCCATTTGGATTATGTAATGCTCCAGCCACATTCGAACGCATGATGGACAACTTGCTTAGACACCTTAAGTGGACGACGTGTCTCTGCTATTTAGATGACATTGTCGTTTTCTCAAAAACATTTGAAGAACATCTGAGTCGCCTGTCAATCGTGTTGAAGTGTGTTCAGACTGCAGGTCTCCGCCTCAGTCCAAAGAAGTGCCTCTTCGTCGCCAAAGAGATAAAAATCCTGGGGCACCTAGTCAACGGAGATGGTGACCGTCCTGATCCAGATAAAGTAAGGGCAGTCACAGAATTTCCAACTCCTCAGCACATTCGTGATGTGAGAAGTTTTCTCGGGCTGTGCTCATACTACCGACGTTTCATAAAAGGATTTTGTAACAAGGCACGTCCATTACAAGAACTTCTGCAGGGAGTCGCCAAATTTTACTGGGATGAGACAAAAGAAAGAGCTTTCCGGGCTCTTAAGGAGGCTCTAACTTCCGCACCAGTGTTAGCCTTGTACGACGAGAATGCAGAAACGGAACTTCATACAGACGCCAATGGTTATGGGATTGGTGCAGTGCTTGTACAAGTTCAGGAAGGTGCTGAAAAAGTTATAGCCTATGCGTCAAGAGTACCCTCAAAGTCCGAGATAGACTATTCTACAACTGAAAAAGAATGTCTCGCGGTTATCTGGGCTATCAACAAGTTCCGGCCGTATTTATTCGGCAAACCATTCACCGTCGTGACAGACCACCATTCTTTGTGTTGGCTGACTAGCTTGAAGGATCCACCAGGTCGACTAGCAAGATGGGCACTAAGACTCCAAGAGTACGATATCACAGTGGTATTCAAAAACGGGCACAAACACAACGATGCCGACTGCCTTTCGAGAAATCCATTAGTGGAACACAACAGCATTAATGAAATTTCAGCTCTCACTGAAGTAGATGACGTTACAGCTGAACAGAGGGAAGATCCAGCACTATTAAAACGATAGAGGCCTTGGAGAAAGGAGAACCGACCAATGGAGATTTCCAACTTATAAACGGAACATTGTATAAGAGCAACTACGATCCACTGGGCCCCAAATGGCTACTTGTTGTTCCAGCTCATCTCCAGCCAGCTATTCTCAAATATTTCCACGATGCTCCAATATCCGGTCATCTGGGATTCGTGAAGACCCTAGACAGAATCAGACGCAGGTATTACTGGAAAGGTCTCTACAGATCTGTCAAGCACTATGTGAGTCACTGTAAAGAGTGCCAGCGACGGAAGCATGTGCCGCAATTACCTCCAGGACATCTCGTGCCGATTCCGCCGGCAGCAGCTCCATTCCAGAGTTGGGATCGATCTTTTAGGGAGGTCCCCGAAGTCGACAACCGGTAACCGTTGGATAATAGTCTGCACTGACTACCCCACATGCTACGCTGTCACCAAATCTGTGCCGACTGCAGAAGCTCCAGAGATCGCAAAATTCCTTGTAGAAGAGATTATTTTGAAGCATGGAGCACCACGTGTCATGATATCTGACCGTGGAAAAGTATTCCAGTCAAAACTAGTATCAGAGGTAATGTCACGGTGCAACATTGTCCACAGAATGACAACTGCATACCATCCTCAGACAAATAGTCTTACGGAACGTTTTAACAAGACGTTAGCCGACATGCTGTCGATGTACGTCGATGTTGAGCAGAAGGATCGGGATACAATTCTGCCAGTCGTGACATTTGCTTACAATACTGCAAAGCAAGACAGCTGGCTCGCATACGGACACTGGACGCCCAGGAGAAGGACCGTCAGTGGTATAACGACAAGCACCGACCTGTTGTGTACAGCCCAGGAGATCTGGTATGGATTTTTACACCTGTACGGAAGGTTGGACTGTCAGAAAAGTTATTGAAGCGATACTTTGGTTCGTATCGTGTCATACGCCGCCTGTCAGACGTCACATACCAAGTTGAGGATTATGAGCCGTCGTAGAAACGTCAAAAACGAAGAGACATTGTTCACGTCCTGCGCATGAAGCCTTACTACGATCCTGAAGAGCAGGTAGACGACAATGGCTTCTTGTTCAAGGACTTTAAGAACGGTAATGTTCCTGATGAAGCCACGACAGGAACGTCTGTCGTCGATAATCGGGGAGAAGGGAAGGATGCTCTTGAACTGTCATATAGAGGACCCATGACACGGTCAAGATCCAGGACATTGCCGCTGGCTCCCCAGGGATCATAACAGCGGGTCGCTGTTTCTCCAGGAGAGGGAGCAATGAACGGCGACTGCCGGCGTGGCGCAGGGGATAGCGTCACGGACTGCGGTGCAGAAGATCGCCGGTTCAATCCCGCCCACTGGCAAAAATTTATTTGTTTGTAATTAACAATTCCAAAGGGTTCTACATCTTTATTAAGTTCACTTGTAAATTCTACTTGTTTCTTATGTTAACTGTTCTTCTAATTTCTGGTAAATTCTGTCTGTGTATAAATAGCAGAGCACTCTGCCTGAGAGGCAGTCAGTGCTGCGTGTATGTTGAGTTCGTAATAAACGTGCTTTCAGTATAAGTGCTGTGTTTAGTTGCCTTCGAAGTCAAGCCTGTTTCCATTTCAACGCGACAATATGTTTAAAAGTACTTACATTAAAAAGGTGTATGTAAAACCCTGTCACGTTTTAAATAAATATTTACAAAGAATTGTAAATGTAAAAGCTGTCACGTTTTAAACAAATAATGTTAAATAAAAGAATTCAGCTTAACAGATTTGTGTGGCGTTTTCTTCTGTGTACAATTTTCCTTTAAAAAGTCTGCAAGTTCAAACCACGTGATCTTGGTCTTGTTATCTTGCGCTGATAAACATCCAGATGTTTTACTAGATTGCATTTTGCACAGTTCCTTTGTACAGGTATTTTGAATTGAATGTATTTTAGTCCGCCAATTAGCTACCGTTCACCCATCAATATTTAATTCACGAATGATTGCTTCAAGAGCACCAACACGCCGCTACTTATTCCAGAAAGCCTTTAAAAGCTCATAAACACCTATGCATCATATATATGCCCAAATACCGAACAATTTCTTCCGTTCCCCACTTCCTTTTTGGATTTGGTTATCACTTAACCTAAAAACTCGCGCAGTTTCGCCAAAGTTGGAAGGAGCCGAAACTGTTTTAGTTTCGCCAACGAGTTGCGCGTACGCTTACCGCGCATGCGCACTGGCCAGAAGTGCAGTTTCATGAAACGTAGTGTCGTCGTGTAAACTAGCCTTCACCCTTTCACTCCGGAGCCGTGATTGTTGCGCCGTGCGTTGTGTGTGAAATTCTAAAAGATCCAAGTTTTGGATTCAGCTCTGGTGGGATGTGGACGTTATTATTATAAAAGCATATTTCGCTTGTTAAATAATATTTATTTACAATTGCTTTACGTTACATTTCAGTAGCGTTACTATACGATGTATGCCGCGAGGCGGAACTGCTACAGCAGTCCACCGGCTGGGCGGCACAGGCAGCAGTTGACTGCTGCAGCAGTTGACTGCTGCAGCAGTCCACCAGCTGTGGAGCACACTCGCTCCCGACTTCTGCAGAAGTTCACCGTAGCGAAAGGGTTAAACGCACAAGTCGCACCGTCTCCGAGCATTCATCCGCACGTTGGACTCACCACGTTGACCACATACGTTCAGACACACTTTCCGTGTGCCGACGGCTTAACCCATTTCTTCCCAAAAATAGAAATTGTGAAAAAGTGTTATGTTTAGTCATCAGGTTATCTTTAAAATAATTGAAAAATAATTGAAATAACACTACAAATATTACAACAAACTAGCAGTATGTGTTGTAATTTGCAGCACCGTAATGTTGCGCTGCTTCCTAGTAAAAAAAAAAAAAAAAAAAAAAAAAAAAAAAAAAAAAAAAAAAAAATTAGTTTTTGTGATCACATTCTTCTATTTGTTCAAATTGTGCAATATTGTCTATTATATGATAACTCTGACTTACATTGATTGTATCACTCATGAAATATTGAAAAACACTCTGTGTGAAGCTGAACTTGACATTCCTTGTGTGTGTAGATCGCCTGACGTTTGTAAATCTTGAATCTTTTTACGAAGTGTTTAGATAATTGTGAAACTTTAACACACGTACAGAGAGCTCTTGAATGCCTTTTAACACATGTATGGTGAGTTTTGTATACTAAGTCCATTTCGACTGCATTTTGTAAGGCTAAATTTTGTGTTGCGTGTACGCAACACTGGGAAGAAATGGGTTAAGAAGGAATATCGATACGTGTGCGACGGGTTACTGGCGGCAATGCAATTGAATTGGTCGGTGGAGAAAGGAACTATTCACTTTTTTGTACTTTTCAGGAGAGACAAAAAACTGTTTTATTGTTAAACTATTTAACAGATTGCATTGAAAATTTCGACATTTGCTGTACTCTAACCATACATACTGTGGATGAAAATAATTTGCTGTACTCTAACCATACATACTGTGGATGAAAATACTTTATAGAATATATAAAAATTATCTTCTGAAAAAAAAATTTGAAATTTGTAACATAGTTCCTTTCTCCAGTCAACGAAGGAATTAGTACTTTTCGGGAGTATAATACATTCAAAGATAGACATTTCTGTATTAAAGCTGAAATTTATTGGTAAATTATGCTCAGCTGAACATGAAAACGACTATTTAACAGAATTCAAAGATCGGAATAGTTCATATCACACTGAGTTATCACCTGAAGTTAGCCATTTCAAAATCTCTTCGTAAAAAAAAATCACTGTGTCTTCTCCTGAATGTGTTTCATCAGTTTCCGAAAATATCTTTAATTCTTTTTATATATATTCGCACTACTATAAATTATCATGAAAATGTTTCCTATAGAAGTCGTATTTCAGATTTACGTCTGGATATTTCTTAAGGAACATTTCGTGCAAAGTTTTCAGATGCAAGCTTGCATCTAGGTATTTCATTTCCTTCCCAGCATTGTGAGTTTCTTTGACTGGGAACGCTGTGATACTGGGCACTATCAAATTTATTACATTTTCCGGAATTTTTGTTAGCATGGACTTCTTCCACACATGTCCTTTTGACATTTAGAAAGACGGTATTCAATCACTTACAACACTCAACAATAATCGTTACACCTGACGAAGTCGGCGCCAAGTTACTGTTTTGTTGAGCTTTTTACACCTGCATGCTGCAGACGAACGCCATCTAGCATATAGTTGGTGTAGTACAAGCTTGCTGACAGTAAAATCTGTCAGAGGGGCGCGACGTGCGGCGGAGAAAGGAACTAACTCACTGACTTGATTCCTTTCTCATCACGTATAAAATTCACCTCATGTTATTCCCATAGGAAGAAGCCAAACATAGTTCCTTTCACCACAGTAAGGTGTATCTTGGTCTGTTGACTACATATCTGTAAAAAAGTGAAAATCACCAAAAAGTGACTTAGTTCCTTTCTCCACCGACCGATTCAATTAAATCGGGCCGACACGGCTCAGGTAGGAACGCGAAGTTGGAGACGTGTTCAAATGTTCAAATGTTTGTATAGCTTATGAGACTTAACTACGGGGTCATCAGTCCCTAAACGTACAAACTACTTATGAACTAGCTAAGACTAAAGACGGCACAAATATCCATGCCCGAGGGGGGATTCGAACCCCCCGACCGCAGAGGCCGTGCAGACCGTGACTGGAGCGCCTCAGTCCCCTCGGCCACCGCGGCCGGCTTGGAGACGTGAGTGAGGTGCAGGAGGAAACGCGACCTGGGATAGCAGCGGCCGGCTCGTCGCGGCTCGGCCAGTCTCTGGTTGCCGGCGGTGAAGCCGTAGAGAATGCCCGCGACACGCGACACCGGCATATACGTTGCTGCCTGCTAGCCGCCACCAACAGGCGCCATCCTCCTCCCACACCGGCACGGCGTGCTTCGTTCAAGTCATCGGAAGACTCGCAGACGTATCTAGCAGGGTAATTATAAAGCTCTTTCTCAGGGCCGACGCAAGGCACGTGCGAAACGTGCGGCCGCACAGGGCGGCACTTTCCGGCAGAAGTGCCGCCCCCCTTTTTTTATTTTTTTGGTACAAAATTCAATATTCATGTCCAAGAGGGGTTTCGAAGCCAAACCGTGGAGGGAGCGGCTTCGGGAACTGTGGCATGGCGCCTCGACTACCTGCCGGCCGCCCCTGTTGAAAAATGGAGGGAGGAGGACTAATTGCCGGCCGCGGTGGCCGAGAGGACTGCGGCGCTCCAGTCCTCACGGCCACTACGGTCGAGGGTTCGAATCCCCCCTCGGGCATAGATATTTGTGCCGTCCTTAGTCTTAGCTAGTTCATGCAACTCATCGAGTCTGCTGATCACGGCAAGAAGACAGAAGAAGATCGTACATCTCCCCCGCCCTTGTACATCTTGTGCAGTGTTGCGGGGGCGGAGGTGTACGACATTATAGTCGGCTGCTGCAAGAAAGAGGTCGGCATCGAGGCGGTGGACTCGAACACCACGTTTCGCTACAGGCAGCAACGAAGTCGGACCACGGGGCATTCAAGAGCGCTGTGGCCGCCTTCATTGTCGACGCTCCTCCCTTGACGACGACGTTCGAAGGGAAGCGCGAGAAGTACACCAGGGCGCTCCTGAAGGGCCTGCCATGGTGCTGCGATGAGGCAGCAGTCCGGGAAGGGCTGCGGCGAGCAGGGTTCGGTGGTACAACTGTTAAGTTGCACAACCGGACCAACAGGACGAGGCCGCCGCTCTACGCCCAGGGAAAGCTCTTGGGCTTTCCAGTGACGGTGGAAGCTCTCCCCGCCGACATGAACCCTCTCCCCCAGTGCTTCAAGTGCCAGGGGGTGGGCCATGTGGCCAAGCACTGCCGCAACGCAGCGCGGTGAGTCAAATGCTCTGGCGAGCATAATACACGAGACTGCGTGCGCGGCAGAGAAGAGACGCCGACTTGCGCCCGTTGTGGCGGTCCTCACGTTGCCAACTGGCGAGGCTGTCCGGCTTTTTCAAGCCAAGCCAAACCGGTGGTGGCGTGGCGGCCGCTGCGGCGGCGCCGCAACGTCGGCGGAGACGGCGGCGACGACGACGACGAGGGGACGGCGCTGCTGCCGCGCCCCCTGACCGCGACCGGCCGGAAAACCTCGCCAACGTCGGCGCGGACCGGCGGAAAGGGGGTCGGCACAATCCGCCCCAAAGAAGACGACGCGGCCCGGGGACGACCTGCGCGCTGCCGCGGAAGAGGCAAAAGCGGCATTCAAAGCCGCCATGGCAGCAGAGAGGGTGGCCTTCCAGGCCCAACTTGCTGCGGAGAAGGATGAGGCCTGCCGACAGATCCGGCAGCTGCACGCCGAACTGGCGCGCGACCTCTACGACAACGACGCTGAGGACGCTACAGAGCCCGCCCCTGTGGCGCAGAGCTCTGGGGCGACCACTGCTACGACGACCGGCGCTCCTGTGGTTGTACAACCGCAGTCGACAGCTGCCCAGCAGATCACGCCTGCCCAGGAGCGGGCGATTCAAGAAGTGAAGGCCAAACTTGAGGGGCAATCACTGGAGAAGGCGCTGAAGGAGTCGTGCGCCACCCAGTGAAGTTGCGGCCCTAATGACCGGCGGCAGGAACCTCTTCGCGCAGTCATTTGCGCGTAGAGGTACCGCGACGAAGGACGCCACCGCCGGAGAGAGGACGCAAGAAACAGCGCGGCACGCTGCCGCACTTGGCCGGCTGGTCGAGTGTAGCAGTGCTGCCAAATGCAGCAGGATCTGCTGCAGCACTACCGGATTGATGTCTTTATGACGCCCTTAGCTCTGACACGGTAATCGATGCACGATACCCGCTACTAACATAACCTATCCTTGCATGAACTAGCGCAGTTAGCAAGGAATCCGCTACTGCCCTTACTACCCGCTCCTGACTGTCGCAGAGGTTTTTTTTTCCCTTGGCGCTTGCCTTGGCACTTTTTTCCCTCTGCCCTTAAAACCGCTCTTCTTTCGAAGTTTTCGACCACTACTATCTCCCGATATGGACCGTATTAATGAGTAATCTTACCCACACGTACGGAACACATCACAGTTCCCGCTCCTGTCACGCCTACATTAACTTACTAACACATGCAGAGGTGACAGTAGAACTATTGAGTTGGTTACCATGCTAGTGCGAGCGTGGAGGGGCTCCACTCTAGTTCGTAAGTAGTTCATAAGTAGTTTGTAAGCTTAGGGACTGATGACCCCGTAGTTAAGTCCCGTAAGTTCTACAAACATTTGAACATTTTGAGGACTAATTTCTTCCTCGCCACTGTGGCAGCACCGTCGTTTTTATGCCGGAGGAACAGAGAGGGGGGGGGGGCAGCAGTCAGGCGTACACGCCAGTATTCTTATGGGTGGAGCGCTGCCCGTCTGTTACGCGCCGTCCGATTACTCACAACTAATTTTGCAGAAGACGAAATCTAATCTGGAAATTCGAATGCAGTATTCGATGCTGCGATTATGTGTTAAGCCTGAAGCAATTTTGCTAAGCCCTTCAATGGCAGTTTCCGAGTGTTTTATTCTTCCCGCATTATGGAAAAAAATCGTTGAACATTACTATAGTCAAACATGTCGAACACCTACAATGGCTAGAAGTATTCCGAATGGGTAAATACGCCGCGAGTAATTACAAGGTATAAAGACATTGGTAGTAAGCCTGGCATAAGTTGGGTTTGACGTATTTTTAAAAATTTTTACTATCCGTTTCTGAGTGATAGTCGGACGTTCTGATTTTGAACGATGGAACACCTGTCTTCGCCTGCACGAACAACAATTAAACTCTGACCGGCACTTTTGTTTGGCAATACTACTCGCACACTATCACTTTGCCGACATTTATTTACTGTTTTCCGTTGAATACATAATTGTTCACAACCAATAAAAAAGTTTATTTACGTTAACTGTAACTTCATGCCGCACGGAATTAGCCGAGCGGTCTAGGCGCTGCAGTCATGGATTGTGCGACTGGTCCCGGTGGAGGTTCGAGTCTTCCCTCGGGCATGGGTGTGTGTCCTTAGGATAATTTAGGTTGAATATGTGTAAGCCTAGGGACTGATGATCTTGGCAGTTAAGTCCCATAAGGTTTCACACACATTTGAACATTTCTTTTAATTCACAAGGCTTATTAAAATTAGCTAGATTTCTTCAATCAGGTTTGACTCCATTTTTGAACTGGTGCCTAACGACTATTTTGTACAAATCTGTAGATAATGTCACCAATCAGTCGCAATTTTTTTTTAATTTTCCAGATCTACATAGATTTCGGGCACAGTGTGGCTATTCTCAGTGCTTTGAGTTATTCTTACATCTTTACAGTCATGCTGAACGTAACTTCCAACATGGCGGTTTAGATGTAAGCACATATTAAATTAAGCACCTAGGTGGATCTGAAAAGTAAAAACAAAAATTGCGAATGATTGATGACATTTTCTACATATTGGTTTAAATAAAATTCCACAAATGTTCTGGAAAAAAAAAGAGGGCGGCAATTTAGCAGCTCGCACGGGGCGGCACTTGGGCTTGCGCCGGCCCTGCCCTTTCTACACGGGAAGTGAGAGCTTACGAGATTACCCATGATGCACCGGTCACGCCGTCCGCGTACAGTGTAGACGCGTCCACTTGCACAAGATGCACACATACGATCGCTAGTAGACGGAATAGGATGGATTCTATTCTCACGCGTATGGAACTGCTTCGCGCATGCGCAAACGACGGAATGGGGAACCCAGCTGACAAACGAAACCAAGTCGTGAATTTGTTTGTGAATGTGTACTTGTCTCCTGCACAGAGGAACGTAGTTTTTCGACTAGTCATAAGTATTTTAGGAGTTGATACTATAGAGGAATTGCATTAAAAATTTAATATAACCTGTGTACAATTTTTATTAAGTACAGAGATATAGCTGTTAATATGAACTCCAAACAAACGTAGAGCAAATGTAAATCAAGAAATTTTCACTGACTTATCTGTCGGTTCTTGGTAGTACAACATCACACTTACTCAAAAGTAGAATTTTGTGTATCTCCTATACGTTCATTTCCACATAGTTAACCGGTTTTCGGCTTACTAGGACATATTCAGACTTTAAACTACGTCGAAAACAGGTTATTTAAATAAAAGTCAATATGGTTATCTACCAAGAACCGACGAAAGAATCAGTCAAAATATCCAAATCAGTTTGTTGTAGATACCAAGAGCTGTATCTCTGTAACAAATAAAGATTGGGCACACTTTATATGAAACTTTAACTGCAAATCGTCTTTATTACTATCTTCTAAAATATTTGTTTTTGGTGAGCATTATTTGAAGCTTAATAAAAGTGAAAGATCTATGTATAGACACCTGAACTTGTTCATCATATAAGTAGGCGCATCAAACCGCAGGGGCTGGAAATATGTAATCGCATTTTATAATGAGGACGTTAACACATGTGAGCGACGTAGTTATGCAGGAACTGTACAATTAAATTAAATACAGTTTTACAGTGGCATCTAAAACACAAATAAATGTTTTAATCATCACAATATATCATACAGTTTCGAAGAGTTATGTTAACACGGCGATTCATTTGCTGTAAGTTGACAACAAACGAAGTAGACGCATGAAGCAGACGACTCAAAAATGTGTACCGTTTGAACGCTTCTTTGTAGTTCGACGGTCTACCGGAATGAGCGGTGCAGCTGACAACGACTTCCTTGTGCGTGTTGCACGTCTCGTATAGAAAGGGCTTGAGGGTCATTTCAGACAGGCGTCGCGCTAAGCCTGTATGCATAATACACATACCTCTAGGTATGCATGAACCAGAGCGTCGTTGCGTATATCGATTCGGTTATGCGCAGTACACTGCATCCCAAACTATGCGTAACAAATGAGAAAATACGAGTACGGGATAGAAAAAGTAGCTCATAACACACAGTTTTCGGTATGAAGAGTAGCTGTATTGAGTTAGGACACACTGCGAAGACTTCTGAAGACGCCGCTCGAGATACGTTAAGCCAGTTGTAACATTACTTTTGTGTTGTTGCCTGTACGCATTAATGTTAAACTCCGCGATTATAAGGTTAAGAATTTTAGTTAATATTTTTATCATAGAAAAATCGGATAAAAATCTGATTAAATACTTTTGACAGGCTGGATGCAATTAATACACTAAATGATTGAATAGATGAAATGGCGGAATATAGATTGGGGTTGAATCAACACACAAAAATAACTTTACAGAGAAAACTTACGGAAAGTACCCTTTGTAGCTTCTTTCTGTAAATGTTGATCACAGCAGCTGAAACTGTTAAGCTGTTGATTGGTTTAGCTAAACTTACTGATACTTTCCGCAGTAAAATAATGTTCACACTGTTCGCCTCGTAAGTCATTGTTGACGGACCGCGTACTAAAGTTTGATTACGCAAATAACAAAAATAAAAATAAAAAATGTAGGTTCTAAAAGGAAGAAAGGTGATGATTTAAAGTAACTGCAGGATTTAATCAAGGCAATACACGAAGCGAAAGTGATGGCGTCTGAACATCATGTTACGACGGAATATGGAGGAGCTGAAAATCTCAAAGAAAATGAATAATTAAGGAAGGATGGGACATTATTAAAACAGGGTGGAGACATGGCTCTTAACAAAAGAGGGTATATTTTAAAGTAAAATTTAACAGCACTCACACTTACATCACAAAGCAGTCTGCGTACATGTCCACACTTAATTAGCTCAAACAAGAGAGTTAATGATCGCGGTTCCGTCCTCTCGACACGCCACAAGAAACGAAAGACGAGCGAAAAAAACCTTTCCACAGATAAAATATTTCGAGAAGGAGGGAAACTCGGCGACAAGCGTCGCTGATTGATAAAAAATATTAATTTAATTATGTATCGTTACTCAATGTGAAATGACGTTATGGCCTGACGAATATTTAACTGTGTAGCATGATAACACGTTATTTCAAGACAAAGGCATATTGAAGATTTGTCACAAACACTCCGTCTTCTTACACTTGGGTCTGTCCACTAATTACGTGAGGCGATTGTGAAGTATTTTCCACCCCTTCCCCCCTATGGTAATATATCGTAAGATTTTGCTCGACTCCGTTCCTCCCATAATCTCATGTGAGATTTTAAGAAATGTTCCACAGTATAGACAAATTGTAAAGAAATAGATCTTTTTTTAAGAATTTTTCAGAATTACTAATTGTATATGTTCATTTACGTATCGATTAGTTCCTGTAAACAATTTTCAGACTCTGCGCTTTTTTGTCATTGAAACTGTACTACAGAACACTCTATGGTCTGCCGCGGTGGAGTAGCCGAGCGGCCTAAAGCGTCTCGCTGCGGAGCGCGCGGTTGCTCGCCGTGGAGGTTCGAGTCCTCCCTGGGGCATGGGCGTGTGTGTGTTGTCCTTAGGTTAGTTTACCTAGGTTTAAGTAGTTTGTAAGCTACGGACTGATGACCACGCAGTTTGGTCCGATAGATTTACAAACATTTGAACATTTGAACTCTATGGTCTATTTGATTGATAATGAATGTTACACAAAGAACTCCGTAGTTTTAACATAAATTATTTTTTTCCGCTTCGTCATTTGTTTTTGGATTACTGAACCCCAAGTTACTTTATGATGCAAATACTTCCTCCTATGACGGCGTATTGTGACAAGCCAGTTGCTCGGCCACCATTGTCCAGACGTTTTCAGTTGGTGAGAGTTCTGGAGAATGTGCTGTCCAGGGTAGCAGTCGAACATTTTTCGTATCCAGAAAGGCCCGTACAGGACCTGCAACATGCGATCGTGGATTATCCTGCTGAAATGTAGGGGTTCGCAAGGATCGAATGAAGGATAGCGCGATCGGTCGTAACACTGAAATGTAACGGATGCCGTCAAAATGCCGTCGATGCAAACAAGAGGTGACCAATACGTGTAATCAATGGCACCCCATACCATCACGCCAGGTGATACGCCAGTATGTACGTTCACCAAGATGTCGCCAAAACAGATGCGACCATCACGATGCTGTAAACAGCACCTGGATTCATATGAAAAAATGACGTTTTGCCATTCGTGCACCCAGTTTCGTCGTTGCGTACACCATCGCAGGCGCTCCTGTCTGTGATGCGTCAAGGGTAACCGCAGCCATGGTCTCCGAGCTGATAGTCCATGCTGCTGGAAACATCGTCGAGCTGTTCGTGCAGATGATTGTTGTCTTGCAAACGTCCCCATCTGTTGACTCAGGGATCGATACGTGGATGCACGATCCGTTATAGCCCTACGGGTAAGATGCCTGTCATTCTCCCCCGGTTGGATTACTGAGGTAGGCTAGGGACACGCAAGTCGCCGAAGTGGCTTCCAATTGAAAGACCTGCACCAGGCCAATGGGCCACACGAAATTATTATTATTATTATCTCGTATGCTAGTGATACGAGGTCGTTGGGATCCAGCATGGCGTTTCGTATTGCCGTCCTGAACCCACCGATTCCATATTCTACTAACAGTCATTGGATCGCGACCAACGCCAGCAGCAAAGTCACGATACGGTAAACCGCAATCGCGATAGGCTACAATCCGTCCTTTATCAAAGTCGGAAACGTGATGGTACGCATTTCTCCTCCTTACACGAGGCATCACAACAACGTTTCACTAGGCAACGCCGGTCAACTGCTGTTTGGGTATGAAAACCGGTTGGAAATTTTGCACATCTAAGCACGTTGTAGGTGTCGCCTCTGGCGCCAACCTCGTGTGAATGCTCTGAAAAGCTAAACATTTACATATCACAGCATCTTCTTCCTGTTTGTTAAATTTCGCATCTGTAGCTAGTAATCTTCGTGGAGTAGCAATTTTAATGGCCAGGAGTGTAATTCAGCCTATGGGGATTGATGAAGGTCAAGGGTGACTACTGGAACCAACATGTGCATGTGATTTTCTGTAAAATCGTCAGCTCGTTCCTCTGTGACTTAGCCACTGTAAACCAATGCCGCTTGCAGTCAGAAGCTTAGTACCTCGTCCTGTGACAAACAGTGAGGGTGGCAGTTTGCACGCTGCTGCAGCTGGTGCACTGTGGGGCGCACGCCAGGGCTCTGCAGCTGTGGTGATGGACGACAAGTGCAGCAGGCTGGCCTACAGCACGTACTGCGGCGCCTCTTTTCTAGATCGCCAGTACGCTTAGGCAATAGAGGTTATAGAGCATGCTGAAGAACGCTTTGAATCGTGTGCAGCGGGGAATCGAGAGACAGCAAGTGACTTCCCGCCAGCTCTTCAGGTCTCGGGACCGAGCCGACCGCGGTGGCCAAGGGGACTGAGGCGCTCCAGTCACGATCTGCACAGCCACTACGGTCGGGGGTTCGAATCCCCCCTCGGGCATGGATATTTGTGCCGTCTTTAGTATTAGCTAGTTCGTAAGTCGTTTGTAAGTAGATGACTCCGTAGTGAAGTCCCATAAGCTATACAAACATTTCAACATTTCTCGGGACCGTTGGATGCCCATCAACCTGAGTGGTACGGTACGCAAGTGGCAGGAAAGGGCCGTGAAAAATCATACGGAGCACCCCGGCAGGGCCGGCCCCAGGGGTTTTGCCACCCCGTGCAAAAATTTCATGTGTCCCCCCCCCCCCCCCCTCCCCACCTCACGCATTTTTCGACTTCGTCAGCGTTATTGATATGTCTTATTTTCACACATTACACTCATGCGTTTCATTCATATTTTTCGCGACTTAACAGTGTCAATGCATGAAATAAATCGCAATTTGTGATTAGTTATGGCTTCACTGTACTAGGTTTAGATGGAATACCAAAGTGCGGCGAATGAAAATTTGTGCTCGGCCGGGATTCTAACCCGGGATCTCCTGCTTACTAGGCAGACGCGTTGACCACTCCGCCACCGACGACACAGTGACCAACCCGTCTGCAGACGACTCTTCCCTGCACGTCTCCCGCCACACCAAAATCTCCATTCGCCGCTCTGTCTCTTTCCTACACCACAGCCAATTTGTTCTGTAATGCTCGCAGCCACAATACTGTATTCCCGCATCAGGAAGAACACACCATGAGGTACCGAGACACATTTAATTGTCGTCAGGAACCCAGCCTCGGCTTATATACAATTATATAAATATTTTTTGGCGACTTAACAGTGTTCAATGAATGAAATGAATCGCAATTTGCGATTAGTTATGGATTCACTGTACTAGGTTTAAAAGATTAATTGAGGTCAGCGGCAGAGCATAAAACTAAAATCTGTTCTCTTTTTCTAGTTCCTTGAGTAGAGGTGGAGCATTTTACCCACTAATTGTCGAGTAAATCACAAGTTCCGCAAAAAGAGTTTGTGACAGTTGCGGGGAGTGACACTTGCGCGGAAAGGGAATGTGTAGACACTTGCGGGGAGACCCGGGCGCTGCAGGTAGTGGACAGGGTGTTCCACAAGTAGGGATACACCACCCCTACTCCACGCCCTCCAACCGCTACCTGTGCCGTATTCAGGGAAAGGCCCACCGGACCGGCCGCGCAATTTGTGACACAAATTACATGTTTGATAATATCAATTTAATGCAAAGAAGTATGAAATCACATCAAGACTACTTCCTGCAAAAATTTCGACAAAAAAAGTTCGCTCTGAGTTTAGAATAACAAAATTGTGGTATATTGGATTTTAACATTTTATCAAAAAATGAATGTTACTACAAGAGATACAGCCATTCAAATTTATGGGCACCATAAAGTTTTCCCTTCCTGAGTAAATGAGCTGCTACTTGTAGTTTCAACATCACAGTAGCCTTTTTCTTGAATGTTCTGAATATAAATCTTCACACAGACTTCTTGAGGAGGAGAGTGATACGGATATCTGATTGTAAACCACTGCATATTACCTTACACCTTTTTGACTGTACTGTACAGGAGTTCCGCGTATTCCGTAATTTATATTTATACAGTTGACAGGCAATGTAATTTATAACCAACTATTGGCTGCTAATTTCGCTTCATTTTTCCTGGAAGTCTTGCAACTTGTTTCTCCCTGTTGGTTTATGCCAAGTTTGGAGTAAAAATGGTTCTATATGACGGTGATAGAAAATAGAATTTATCTTTAGCATTTTTCGGTCTGTGACATAACCTTACACATTCCGTATTTCATACATTCATTAGATGTATTTGTAATTCGAATACAGCGAAATCGTTTTGGGGTCTCGAATAAACGCATCAAGTAGGTAAAATACTCATTGACTTATTATTAACGTTTTTAATTGAAGGTTTAAGGTTGCGTCTCCTATTAAAAAGCATAGTAGCTATTTTTAAAGAGATGGAAGTTGCGTGATAGTGGGGTTACCTACATAGCGGTGCAGGATGCCTAATATATTTATTGCTTGCGCAGGTGTCTTGATATGCTTAGTGTTCTGAATAATATGCTTTTAGGAGGTATGACTGTTGGAAATTCATTCTCTTTTAGTAGCAGAGAATGTCTTAATAACTCTCCAAACATTATCACTGTTAAAATACCGTTTTGTTATCGGGAGGAACACTCAACGAATTAATATGTAGTTAGAACAAGTTTCGTGTTATGTTGACAGTGCTAGACTTCTTGGTTTGCCTGTAACCAGGAAAAGCTATTAGGCACCCCAAGGGCCCCGTGTGCCTCGCAAGTGTTACTCCTCGCAAGTGTCACTCTCCGCAAGTGTTCCAACCCCCCGCGAAAACACTTGGCGCAGAGATGTTTATCTACACAGTCTGGCAAGTCCCATAAATATTTGTCCCCTAAACACAAGACGAACTATCTCTAAGACTCAGTATTCATTACCAAAGCTCTCAAAAGAAAATAATCATATTTTACTTCATATTCACGATTTTTTTTTTTTTTTTTTTTTTTTTTTTTTTTTTTTTTTTGTCGTTTTAGGGCGCACAACTGCTAAGGTCAATAGCGCCCGGATCAAAACTGGGATATACCCAAGGCTAATAAGACTATAGAAAAACAGCTAAAACATAGAATAGAAAACAACAAAGGGGAGTGCTAAATGTCCCTTGACAAATTGGTCAAGTTGATAAAATCCAATACTCGACAAAAGCCCGCGCGTCATCTGCTAAAATTTATTCCAGTGTGTCCGGCAGATGTAGTGCCAGCCGAACAGGAGTAAAATTTGAACACGACAATAAAACATGGCGCACCGACAGCGGGTGGCCACAGGAACATAACGGTGCGGGGTCACCACTGAGCAAGTGGCGGTGGCTGAACCGGCAATGTCCGATCCGCAACCGGGCCAAGATGATCTCTTCTCGTCGTGAGCGGCGTGATGAGGTCATCCAAGCCACCGGGAGCGGTTTAATGGTCCGGAGCTTATTATTAGTAAGTGAAGACCACACATTATGCCACGACGATATAAGGCGCCGTGAAAGAGCCCTTTGAATATCATGCGATGGGACACAGTACGTAGCTGTGCGACGTAAGAGAGTTGCAGCCTTGGCCGCGGCATCAGCAGCCTCGTTACTAGGCACGCCTGCGTGGCCAGGTACCCACAGCAGGTGAACGCGAGGGCCGTTAGAAGCTAATGACTGAAGGGAGCGGTTGATTCGGTGCACAACAGGATGGTCTGAAAAGGGGTCGCTCAGACTCTTGATGGCGCTGAGGGAGACAGAGCAGATGACATAAGAAGGAGAACGGTGTCGACGGATAAAGAGTACAGCCTGATAGAGGGCAAAAAGCTCAGCTGTGAAATTCGAGCAGTAGGCATTAAGCCTGTACTGATAACAGTCATCCCCCACGACAAACGCACATCCGACGCCGTCATTGGTCTTTGAGCCATCCGTGTATATGAAAACTGAATTTTCGAGCCGTGCACGAAGTTCAAGAAACAGCGAGCAGTATAAAGCATCCGAACTGCTCTCCTTCGGGAGTGAGGTGAGTTCGAGGTGAACGCGAACTTGAGCCTGAAGCCAAGGTGGCACTGGGCTCTCACCTATTTGAAATGTGGAAGGGGGAGTAAAATCGAGCTTCCGAAGCAAGCGACGAAAACGGACTCCAGGAGGGAGCAGGGCAATTTCAGACAGCCCGTATTGGCTATCGAGGGAGTCGTTAAAGAACGAGGGATAGGAAGGATGGTGGGGCATCGAATGCAAACGGCATGCATACCGACACAGTAACATGTCGCGTCGATAGGGTAAAGGTAATTCGGCAGCTTCGGCATAGGGGCTGTCAACAAGGCTTGTGTAAAAAGCTCCTATCGCCAGGCGTAACCCCGATGGTGAATCGAGTTTAGGCGGGGTAAAATGGATAGCCGTGCGGAAGAGTAAATGAAGCTTCCGTAATCCAATTTCGAGCGGACAGTGGAACGGTAGAGGTGAAGTAGAACGGTTCGATCCGCTCCCCATGACGTGCCGCTAAGAACACGGAGGACGTTAAGGGAACGAATACACCGGCCAGCCAGATAGGACACATGCCGGAACCAGCAGAGTTTCCTGTTTCCACGAAAGACAGAGTAACGGGGCCAAGATGGAGAGACGGTGGAAGGAACTCTTTGTATCCCCAGAAATTTATACAGACTGTCTTCTCACTGGAGAACCGGAAGCCATTGGCGACATTCCAAGAATAGAGACGTTCGAGACAACGAGTTCCCGGAGACACGTTCTCTGGGCACTGCAGTAAATCGCGAAGTCGTCCACAAAAGGGGAGCCAGAGACGTCGGCGGGAAGACAATCCATAATTGGGTTAATTGCTATGGCGAAAAGTGCCACGCTCAACACAGATCCTTGTGGCACCCCATTCTCCTGGCGGAAGGTGTCCGACAGAACAGAGCGCACGCGTACACGGAACCTTCGATCTAGTAAAAATGCTTGGATAAAAATGGGGAGGCGGCCGCGAAAGCCCCATGTATGGAGCGTACGGAAAATTCCCGCCCTCCAACAGGTGTCATAAGCCTTCTCCAAATCAAAAAACACAGCCACCGTCTGGCGCTTACACAAAAAGTTATCCATAATATAGGTCGACAAGGTGGTCGATAGCAGAACGATGCCTACGAAATCCGCATTGGACGTTGGTAAGGAGACGGCGAGATTCGAGTAGCCAAATCAGCCGAGCATTAACCATGCGTTCCATCACCTTGCAAACGCAGCTGGTAAGAGAAATGGAGCGATAACTCGAAGGAAGATGTTTGTCCTTCCCTGGTTTTGGTATGTAAACAACAATTGCTTCACGCCAGCGTGTGGGGACTTGACCTTCAATCCATATGCGATTATAAGTGCGGATGAGAAAACATTTACCCGCAAGAGAAAGGTTTTTCAGCATCTGTATATGAATTGTATCAGGCCCTGGAGCAGAAGATCGGGACACAGAGAGAGCACGTTCAAGTTCCTGCATGGTGAAGATGGCATTGTAACTTTCCCGATTGAGAGATTGGAAGGAAGGTGGCCGTGCCTCTTCTGTCTGTTTTCGAGGGAGAAAGGCGGGGTGATAATGTGTTGAGCTCGAGACTTCTGCAAAAGATTGACCTAAAGCGTTGGAAATAGCGGCTGGGTCTACGAAGACTGCGTTTGCGACGGTCAAGCCAGGAATTGGGGAGTGGACCTTTGTGCCAGATAACTGGCGCAGCCCCCCCCCCAAGACAATAGAAGAAGGAGTAAGTCTGTTAAATGAACTAGTAAAAGCAATCCAGCAGGCCCGTTTGCTTTCCTTGATGACTCGACGGCATTGCGCTCGTAGACGTTTGTAATTTATACAGTTCGCCAACGTTGGGTGGCGGCGAAAGGTGCGTAGAGCACGTCTCCGGGCTCTAACAGCATCACGACATGCCGCAGTCCACCATGGGACTGGGACTCGACGTGGAGAAGACGAAGTACGTGGAATGGAATATTCGACAGCATTGAGAATGACTTCCGTGAGGTATTCGACCTGACTGTCACAGGTGGGGAAGTTCCCATCATAGAAAACCGTCAGTGAGGAGAACAGTCCCTAGTCAGCTTTCGAGATGTTCCAACTAATGGAACCCGGAGGTAGGGTATGATGAAGGAGATGAATTATGCAGGGGAAATGGTCGCTCGAGTATGTATCAGAGAGAGTATACCACTCAAACCGACGCGCAAGTTAAGCAGTACGTATCGAGAGGTCCAAGTGAGAGTAGGTATGCGTCTTATCTGAAAGAGAGG
Organism: Locusta migratoria; assembly: GCA_026315105.1. NCBI lineage: Eukaryota > Metazoa > Arthropoda > Insecta > Orthoptera > Acrididae > Locusta > Locusta migratoria. The sequence goes on from CM048749.1 coordinate 363,892,046, forward strand.
TTGGTGCACTTGTGTTTAGGCAGACAAGATTAAGATGGTTGAGAATGTCCGCTAAAAGGGAGCCTCTCTGGCAAGAGGCCGGAGAACCCCATAGGGGGTGGTGGGCGTTGAAATCGCCTAATCGCCTATCAACAAAAAGGGGGAAGGAAGTTGGGCAATAAGGTGCAGCACATCTGCCCTAGTAAAGGCAGAAGACGATGGGGTATAGATGTTACAAAGGGAAAAGGAAAAGGTGGGAGGAATGATGCAGACGGAAACTGCCTGTAGTTCAGGAATAGGATGGTAGTATATGTCATCTCTAATGAGCAACATAACCCCTCCATGGGCTGCAATACCCTCCACAGGGGGCAGGTCAAAGCGCACTGAGGTATACTGTGAAAAAACTTATGTCGTCTTGTGGGCGTAACTTCGTTTCTTGAAGTCCGACCACAAATGGACGGTGCAGTCTGAGTAGGAGTTTCAATTCATCTCTGTTGGAACGAATGCTGCAAATATTCCATTGAAGGAGTTCCATAAAGTGAGAAGATAGAGAAGAAAATCGAGGGGAGATCACCTCGCTGGCCACTGAGGATTTGACTTCAAGGGAACGCTGCTACTGGAATCTGTAGATGGCGTGACAGTCGAGTCGCTCCGTGGCGGGGAAGGAGAGGAACTCTTTTTTCTGTGTGCCTTCTTAGAGGAATGACGATGAGTTGTGTGCGCAGACGTAGATTGTCCAGGCTCAGATCTTAAGAAATCTTCACGGACAGGCTCTTTCTTGAAAGTCCGGGCATCCGATTTAGACGCCCGTGATTTGGAAGGAGCTGCTGATGACTATGTTTTTTGGCGAGAGGAAGTGAGTGGAGAGGTTGATCGGGCAATCTTTGGACTGGCCGATCTGACAACCGTGTCGCTAAAAGTAAGGTCACATGTCTGTGTGGCAACCTCCTTAGTAGGACGAGGAGAGGCAAGGACAGCGCTGTATTTACCCGCTGGGAGCTCAGCGGCCTTTCGACTAGCTAGTATCTTCCGCGCAGCAGAGGTCGAAATTTTTTCGCGTACACTTATTTCTTGGATTACCCGCTCCTCCTTGTAAACAGGGCAGTCTCTAGATGAAGCAGCATGGTCGCCCATGCAATTGATACAGTGGGATGCTGGCGGACAGTCCCCCTCATGAGCGTCCCTGCTGCAGGTGACGCATTTGGCTGCATGAGGGCAAGACTCACGGGTAACAACGTGTGGGATTCGGGATATAGGGGCGAATTGATTTAATTTCGTAGCCTGCTTTGATTTTGGAATGGAGATCCACCTTGTCAAAAGTCAAAAATACGGTTTGGGTTGGTATCAAACCTGTATCAGCCTTTTTCAGAACTCTATGGACAGCTATGACGCCCTGATCAGTCAAATAGTCCTTTATTTCTTCGTCCGATAACCCGTCGAGGGATCGGGAGTAGACCACCCCACGTGACGAGTTAAGGGTACGGTGGGCTTTGACTTTTACCTGGAAGGTGTGCAAAAGCGAGGCTCGGATCAGTTTTTGAGCCTGAAAGTTTCTAACAGCAAACTCCCATTACGTCTTTGAGAACATTTCTTCAACGGACCGGCAATGGCATCTACACCCTTCTGAATTATGAAGGTATTGACCTTGGAGAAATCATGACTATCAGTACAGGTAACAATCAGGAACGTTTGGTAGTATTTTCTTTGTTTGAGGGGCATCCAACTTTCGTTTTTGGGTCGAAGTCAAAAGGGAAGAGAGAGAGGTCGTTGCGGAAGTGTCCCCCATGATTACCGGCGTCTCCGATGGCGAGCTCCTTCCTAATGGGGACCCTCACTGAGGGGTACCCCGCCTTAGGTGATTGTTCACACCTCAGGTCACACCTCCCGACAAACGGACGGAGGGACCAATCGGCATGGTCGGAAGGTAATCACCCCTCCCTGGGCCTGGCCTCTACCAGGGGGTACGTACGTACCCTACTTGTCTACCCAGGGCGGGGAATTACGCGTTACCCCCGTCACCTGCTACGCATGGAAATGCGTGGGTCGGCCTTCAGACACGCACATGGACGAAGGAAGAAGAATAGAGGATAGAAAGAGGGAGATACGAAAGGGAGAAAAGGGAGAATCTCAAACGCCGAGGTGGAGATGGTATGGGTGGCTCCAAGGTAGGAACAACAGAGGGAGAAGAATGAGCGGAAAAAGCGAGTGAAAGGAGGGTAGGACCAGTAGGAAAAGGAAGGCGTAAAAAAGGAGATGACCTGCATTTACTCAGACACCCGTCTCTGGGCGAAGGCACGAACCGGAGGGGGGTGTGAAGCAGTCTGGGGAAGAAGAAAGGCTACTTCGGCTCGGGGCCCGGTGCGTGCCACACACGTACCCACAAAAGTGCTGTGGGCCCCCTGGGGGGATATTCACGGAATGTATGATATTAACTGCGAATGGGCAAAGTTGAAAATGTGTATCCAGCCCGGATTCGAACCCGGGTCTCCTGCTTTCTAGGCACTTGTGCTGACCCCTACACCACTTTTTTTTCCTTTCCTTTTTTTTCAGGTAGATCTATGCTTTGCGGTCGATGGTTCTAGGTTGTTCGTCGAATATTTGGCTCAGCTTTTTTATTACAGAAGGCGGTGAGCCCCCTGACCGGGCGTGTTGAGCCACGGCGCCCGGCTACACCACTGGGGACACAGCCATCATCACAGCTGCACGAAATTCCTCAAGCACGCCTCCCGTCAGATACAAATTTGCAACTTTACCTTTGCCACTAGAACTCAAACTCGTAATAAGTACTGATTCCAGTATGTCCGAAAGGACATATATATATATAACTTATACAATTTGCCGATGACGGGCAATGATCCTTTCTTCAGTGCGGAGGCACTCCTAGGCTCTTAGTCTTACGGTAATCAGAAATTGTTTTTGTACTGGGAGCACTAATCGATTCTCAAAATATTATTATTATTTTAATTGAAGTTTGACATCTTGACAGATAACCGCCGCGGTGGAGTAGCCGAGCGGTCTAATGCAGCTCGCTTCGGAGCGCGCGGTTGCTCGTCGTGGAGGTTCGAGTCCTCCCTGGGGCATGGGTGTGTGTGTTTGTCCGTAGTTTAGTTTACCTAGGTTTAAGTAGTTTGTAAGCTACGGACTGATGACCACGCAGTTTGGTCCGATAGATTTACAGACATTTCATGTTTTTGACAGATAACCAGTTGTTTGTTTATAATTACGATAGTCTTTGCTATTTGTGTCGTTGGTGGAATATGCGATCTTTGCATGCGTCGTAAATATTTATATCTTTGCCAGTCGAATCGTTACTGATATGTGTGATTTTTGTATCGTAAGTTTTAGTTATCTTTACAATTGGAATTTTATTATTATGTGTAATCTCTGACTTTCTCATAATTTTCATCCATTTTCTAAGTGGACGATTTCAATAAAGTTTTAGGTGCTCATTTAGTATTTCATTGTGTAAATATATTTCGATTTCCTCCAAAATGCTTATAAGCTGTCCTTTGGGTGTTATATGCAAGACTTGGAAGGCCTGTTCTAAATTATTTGTTGTATGCCTCTCTGATTTTAAGTGTTGATAAAAAGTTGATGGGTTATTTTCGTTTCGTCTGCTGTGCTCACTGTATCTAATACTAACATTTCTGCCTGTTTGGCCTATATAGACCTTACTACAGTCGTTACATGTAATTTTATGTATTCCAGGGTTCGAGTAAAGTGGGAAATATAATATATCGTTAGCTATATCCTAAGGAGACTGCAGATAATAAATATAATAAATGTAGGCTATAGTGAATTTTTATTGGTGCTTTCTAATAGGCTGCGGGTAATTGGTTTATCAGAAATTATGTTGATACCTGTATCAATACTCAATATGAAACTGTTACCATAGTTCAAACTGTATGCAACCACCTGTTTGATAGAGCAAAGCTATGTACATCCAGGTTTTGTAGTTTAAAACCAAAATAATTAATGTTTAACCTTCAGAAAAGCTTTTTTTCCAATTTTCCCCAAATTTCCCGGTTTATTCCCCAATATTCCCGGTTTTTTACAACACTAATTGTAAACTTGCATGTCTATTTTGCTTGTAGGATGACGCCTATCACTGTTGTCTGTATCAATGTGTATCAATCTGTAACAATTTGTATTTCCACCTTATTTTCACATTTCCACATTTATGCAAGACACTTCCACTTTTCATTGTCTTGTTTAATTTAACCTAGAGGAACAACATAAAAATTCAGGAATATGCCGCACGGTTCGTCTCCCCCTAGAGCCGCCTCTGAGTCCGGGCAATTCATTTCACAGCCTAAAACAACAATTGAAACAATCATTATGTTTTACTTCATTTAACCCAATTTTCTCTCAATTTTACAGTACCCCCCTCCCCCCCCCCCGTCCGCAAGTACCTCACCCAATTAATGGATCCCCCCCCCCCTTTATCGGTTAAAACGAATATTAGTTAATGTCGCAATGACGGTGAAAGCGCTAAGAAAATGTCATGTCGACATTATTAAGTGTGTGTTATCAGGATTGTAAATGCGCCATAAAGCGTTGAGCAGGCAGGCGACCGTGATTAAATGATTAGGTAGTACTGCTGTGAAGCTGGTTAGGTCGCAAATTCTTTATTATATGTCACATTTCATGTATAGCGTGCCCTCAAAAATGACGGGTTTCGGCTTTACCATCGTCAGATTAGCATCTAAAAACACAAAAATAACACAATTTCTTACATGACAGAAAAAGTAGTAAGTTACATTTCATATTAAAAATGATGATTTACGTCGTGTTATACCTCTTCCGTTCCATGTGCACACGTGAACAGATGTAAGAAGTTGTTTGATACACATACAAAAGCAGACTACAAACTTTAATACATTCGGTACTGTCCAGGTAGACATATCTTGCCACCAGGTGGCATTACAAGGCGTATAGTGGCGCCATATCGCATAAGGGTATGCATATTAATTACATAGGGCGGCTGTGCACTTATTGTACAAAGTACAAAATATACAAAGGTTTTAAAAGAACAATTGTACAAAGGCTTTTAAAAAATAAAAATTATCATTGATTTGTCTACTGTTAAACCTTTTTGTTGTTAATCATGGCAGGCTATACAAGCACCATGTAGTCAAAGTTAAAACAAAATAAGCAAAATCAAATAAAATAGGTGACAGAGAATAATATTTCATTTAAAATAAGATAGACAGCTCGACAAATCCAGAACATTGTCAGAGGTGTTTTCATAAATATGATTAGTGTTCCTTATGACAGTTGGCTGTAGCCAATGATAGAACAAATATTAGTGGTAACATTAATACAAGGCACTTTACATCAGATAGTGAGGTGTAATTACATTTGTAGAAAGCGGTAGCATTCATCATAGTTAGATACGGGGAGCAAGCGGGCTAGGCAGTGTTCATAATAAATCCCGAAAAATGTCAAAGAACCTTTTCCTGTGGAAACGGATTTGTTCGTTCAAAATCCCATCTGGGTTTTCCTTACAACATTTATAAATTTCAATATCTTCCAGAATGTCTAGGTCCAAGCCTTTTGGCTCTACATGAAGGATCTTTAAGGATTTTTCAATCGTATCTAGATGATGTTTTTGTCGTTGAGATGACACCCCATAGCAGTATTATTTTTGTTACAATGTTCCCTAAATCATGATGCACAAGCTATTTTGTAGACTCCCGATTTTTTGTATTTATCCTGCTTGCTGTCAATAGAGGTACGCAATATTGTCTTAAGTTTATTGCGCGTCCGGAATTCTATTTTTATATTGGCTTTCTTGAAGGCGTTAGCAATTTGTTCACAGAAACGCCCTGTGTAAGTCATAGACGCTAATCTAGATTGATTCTTGGAGGGGATAGATTTAGGTCTCTTTCTTTTATCGAACACTGACATACGAATGAAGTGTGACCTACAATAAGGAATTTGCGACCTAACCAGCTTCACAGCAGTACTACCTATTCATGTTATCAGGATATTCGCCTCGCAATGTTCCTGCAGTTGCAGTGGTGACGCTGTCGCTGTTGGCGGCGGCTTCTCGAGGCGTGGTTAACGGCTGCAGTTAACATTGGACCCGGGGCCCGATTCGAGCAAGGCCGACTGTACAGTCTTACGGGTTGCAACGGCGCTACATACAGTGCAGCCGTAGCTGATACACGGGTCGGGTTGGGTCACCCGGCTACCTGCGGACGATCTGAGCCGACCAAATCTGTCTGTTTAGACACCAATAGTCGGCCCTATTGCACGAAATGTTTTGATTTTCGTAGCGTTACAGGAAAATTTACATCTGAGAAACGATAAAAGTGCTTTAGTAGAGCTATTGCAAAGTTAGCGATGATACGGAACACTTGACCAGCGAGCAGTAGATTAACAAACTTCAGAGCAGGAAATGTGGAAGGGCTTCTCAAGGATTGTATTGAACATCTTTCACTGACACCCACAATTTATTTAAATAAATGTAACAATTTAAAAAAAATCCCAAAATTCTGTAAAAAAATTGAATTGAATTCTAAAAGCATACAGTAAAAGAAAGGATCCAGAGGTTCTTCAACCCGAAAAAATAGCTTTTACAACACAACAGACAAATGTAACCAGAAAAACCACACTCTAAATAAGTTTTCATTAACTCATTTTTGCTTTTAAGAAAAACAATAAATTTGAACAGCTAATCTACGTAAGTCATATCTTAAAGGGGGCAATGTACAATCAGTTGACTTAATTACGTAATTAAATGATTTGGTTCAGTACTTTACAGAAAATTACGTGGCAAGCCACTTTAAGTCTTAAAGTACACAGAGCCTATGGTATCACGAAACTCGCTACAAGAACTACACTACAGGAATCACCTGAAATGCTGAAGCAAGAAACAAATCCTGGCGCCATTTTAAGACAGCAGAAGTTCACAATCCTGATACACTTTAAACGTTTAAATGATTTAAACATATGGAATCACGTAGCTTAAGGTGAGAGTCCAGGCAGAAGTCCAACTGGCGTACTTTCAGCCACAGGAGCACACGGACGGCAGCCAATGCGGTAAAGGGAACTGTCCCAGCACACAGCGCGCCCGCTCGAACGAAACAGTCGACAGTCCCACTAAGCACGCCAGCAAAGGGCCCACCACAACAGAATCTTGATCTATAACACACAGAGACAACTATTACTATGGAAGGCATTTAAACTACAAACACATAACACCTAAAGTTGGACGCCAGAAAATACACGAAACTTAAGAAGCTCAAAGTCGTTAGTTATAGGCGTGTGAAACCATTTCCCACAAAGGTTCTTTGAATTAAGCAATTTTAGACAAAAGCCAGAACAATGACTTGCAGGGGGACAAAATTTTCACCAGTTAGGTGGCTCAGCAACACTCAACTAGTAACAGTCAGAATAACACATAGTGGGTAAGACGGAGCACTTCCTTTAGCAATTTGCAGTATCATACCATCATTCGTTGCTCCAGGAAACGCACTACCATGCGCACGGCCAACTTCGAAATATGGTTACAGAGTCCGGAAACCACACTTGCTGGTAAGGCAGACAGTCCCTCCCGCCGAACTCAGCAGTCCGCTTGTAGACAAACTGGAGAAGCAGCGGTAATCTTCACCATATCAGCGATCCCCGTGCTATGCTGCTGCAGACGGACACTCATGACCACCTCGTGTATACCTCCTGGCGCACTCGCCCTTGCCGTCATTGCCGCCGTCAACATACTATCACGTGGTTACTCCTCTTTCGATGGCAGAGCCCCCTGGGAACGATCCCGCGCGCTAAAGATAAACAGGCGAGCACGATCCGATAGCTCGGTATACAAGGGGGGCGATAATGATCGCACCGGCGCAAGCGAGCCATTTTCGAAAAACCTGTCCTATAATATCACAACTGTGACCTCCAACAAATTTTCTGCGAAGCTTTAGGAAAACTGCTATAAGTAAACAGGGTAAAGTGAAACTCACTCGGACTTCGCAGCGCTATTCCTCATATGACAGCAATAAAAAATGTATCCCACAAAATTTCGTCCTGCGCATATTTCCGGCAATAAATGGAAGTCGAAGACTGAGATAGGTGTGTGTTCCAGTGTGTTTCATAATTATAAAATTACTAGCTGAAAACACGGCGTTGCCCGGGTATTTACCTATTCTTGCCATTTTTCAGGTATATATTCATTTGTATAAGGGTTGTATGTCTGTCTTTTGGGAATACAATTAGTAACAAAGAAGTAATAGATTAAAATTTGGTGCGTGATGGGGCGGTTTTTAATGATCGTTACTGTTTATGTGCTCATTTCTCATGAAACACGTGTCGTACTATAATACAATTTAGAAGGTACGCTCAATTATGTGCATGTATACTGTTTGTAAAATTTTCTGCCGCTACAATTTGTAGTGTAGAAATTATAAAATATAACGTCATACCGAATGCCGTAGATTTAGTCCATGAACAGCGGAACGTTACTGTTTATGTGCTCATATCTCATGAACTATGTGTCGTACTGTCATACAGTTTAGAAGTTACATTCAACTATATATGTGTATACTGTCTGTAAAATATCCTGTCGTTACAATTTGTAGTGGCCAAATTATAAATTGTAACGTCATACCGAGAGCCGTAGTTTTACTCCATAAATAGCGGAAAAGTAGTAAGCGAAAAACTTCTTTCCTTTCATCATTTTACTATGGTTGCCAGCAAGAAAAAGTTTAATAAAGGTTTGAAATTATGTTTAAAGTCTCTAAGTACTTTCATTCACATACAGTGTATTTCGAAAGTCTCGCTGCATTATATGGCATTTTTTGCGATTTCTATTGGTTATGACGTAATATCTTTTGAACCATGTGCCGTATGTAATACTTAACCATGCAGCAATTGTTACCTCGCGGTAAGGAATGTGTGTACCAAATTGGGTTGAAATAGGTCCAATGGTTTAGGAGAAAATGAGCAGCATTGTCGCAAAATGCAGCAGTTTTGTCGCGCATCTCATTGTTTATGACGTCATATCTCATGAACTATATATCGTATGTGATTCTTACACTTACGGCGACCGTACTCATGGATTGAAACTTGCGTGTACAAATTTTCATAAAGATTGGAACAAAATTGTAGGTTTGTATGCAACACGTACACCCTTACGGACACTCTGCTTTATATATTAGAATAATACCAAAAAACCTCCAAGGGATGTAGAAGGAGTCTTGAAGAACAAACTGAGCTTAGAAACCCATGGCCGTGTGGGATTGGCCGAGCGCTCAGAGGCGCCTTGCTGCGGAATACGCGGTAACTCCTCGTCTGAGGTTCGAGTCCTCCCTCGAGCATGGGGTATACGTTAGTTTAAGTAGTTTGTAAGTTGGGACTGATGACCTCTGCAGTTTGGTCCCATAGCTTTACAAACATTTGATTTGTGAAACTCGTTCCCGTAAACGCCATTCTAGGACGCTATGTAGAGTCCAAGTTACAAGCACCGGCACCTACTGCTATACATTCCTTCCAACAACTTCGACGCTCTGCAGCGCGAAATTTTGTGAGAGACATTTTTTATCGCTGGCACGTGAGGAATCGCGCTGCGAAGCCCGAGAGCACGAATTTCGAATCACCCTGTATATTCTTTATTATTATTTACAACAACACGAATAAGAAGAGTCATTTTACATCTTGACTCCCCAAGTTAATAGCTTCTTCTAAGAACACACGAAAATTACGAATAATTAAAAAAATTAGGTCTGAATATTGGCACTCGGGTTTTGCCTTGTAGCTGAACCTTGTTAGCCATTAAAGTTATTTTTACATCTTACGAGACATACATTGATCGCTTAAACATTCTACGACAGTTAGAGACATGGTTTTTCTTAGTAAGTTCTTTGAAAGCCGTCTGCGTTACTAATGTTGATAAACTTCTTTCTCAGTGAATTTAATGTAGCAAACACATCCGTCTGACAAACTTCAGGCTTTATCCATTTAGAAATCGTAATATCATGTGCACATCCGACAATCCTCCGTGTACTTGCAATATGGATTTTCTGTATTTTCGTCTGGTGCTCTTTAAATATGGTTTTTCATTTTTTTTTGTCTCATTTGAAAGCTGTAGCTTAGAACACGGTTTCATAAGCAACACTTTCAGAAGGTACGCGTCATTATCTAGTAAACCTGAAGGTATCTCAACTGCAGTCCCTGGAAAGCTAACAGGTAATGACAATATTTTAAAAAAAATAATTTTCAAGAAACCCCTGCAAACCGAAACCCGAAAATGTGCCTCCATTGATTTTTCCCTATATTCGTCAACACCAATGAAAGTAAATAAAACGTTGTGACAAGTAACAGCTTGCAAAATAACTGAAAAAAGGTTTATAATTATTATAATACATGCTTCCTAACTTACTAGCACAATGACAATTCTACTTCAGTATCCAACGGCTACAGGGTTATAGTGACACATTAAGTGGAGTGGCTCTATACCCAGATACAGTTCAAGCAACGGGAAGTACCGTAAAAACAGGCAGAATTGTAGATATAGATGTACTGATGGTGCCATATAATAATTTCTTTTTCAGTTTAATATATCTGCGTTGAAATTATCATTAAAATGTATATGTCTTTTTAATATTTTTGTTCAGAGTTTACGATGCGTTTGCTGAGTACCTTTCTGGATCGTAGCTTAATATAGAAGTGAAACATACACCATAAGCAGTAAAGCACAGTTTTTAGAACTCGCAAGCAAGTCATATTATAAATATCTTTCATTACACACCAGTGATAATGTTTTATTTTATGGGTATTCTAATAAAAAATTTCACTCATGATGACAAAACATGGATTTTGTTGTAATTGTAAATAAGTTATAATCCCCTTAATAGATATAGAGAAGATTAGAAGAGTAAGTTATGAAACTAGGTACCACATACGAATGCTGTGTTATAGATGACCCTAATCACGTGATACGCAAACCGTTAATTTCCTATCTCTCCCTCGCTGATTTTTTCTGGTTATTTACATTTAAAAGTCCTTCCCAAACTTTTCGTATATCGTGTGTGAAGTTGCATAGTTTCCAGGCCTTCTTTACTTTCCTAATTATTAGCAACGAGAATACATGAGATACGTATTTGTGAACGTCAACAGCAAAAATACTTATGTGAACATGCAAGTCAGTCCTTTGCAGACTCTTCGCCTCCACATAACTACAACAAACCATATGCAGTTAACACGATCACTTTACTTAAGTATTACCTAACTTATAAAATCATTTCTAGGGATTTGTGCTACTAAGGAGTTACCGTCACGGCTGAGAAGGATATTTTAAGCGGGCCGGACGCAGTGACCGAGCGGTCTGCGGCGCGCCAGTCACGTTCTACACGACCACTACGATCGGGGGTTCGAATCCCCCCTCGGGCATTGATATTTGTGTCGTCTTTAGTCTTACCTAGTTCATAAGTAGTTTGTAGGTCTAGGGACTGGTGACCTTGTAGTTAAGTCCCATAAGCTCTACAAACATTTGAACATTGGTTTGATATTTTAAGCGGTCTTTTAACGTGTGTTGGAGCTGTTTTTAATGTTAGTATTGAAACTACCGAAGTTTTCGCTCGTTGGATGGTTGAGAGTCGCTCTTTTTAGTATCAGGAACCGCAAACCGCAGCGATTCCGCAACCGGAATTTAATTTAGAGTTTCACGACGCTTGTAAGACTAGAGCGTCGCGCGGAACAATGGCCGCATTTAAACTACCCATAATGGGTATTGAGATATTGAACCGTTTTAGAAAGAAAAGAAATGTATGGTATAATTCGACTAAGAGAAGGGGTAAGTTAATAGGACACTTCCCCAGAAATGAACTTACAAATTAAGAAATACTTAAGTACAGTGATCGTATTAAACACATATGGGGTGTTGTAGTTATGTGGAGGCGAAGAATTTTGCAAAGGTTAGACTTGCATGTTCACATAAGTATTTCTGCTGATGAACCTATCACAAATACGTATCTGATGTTCTCTAGTTGTTAATAATTTCAGGAAAGTGAAGAAGACCTGAAAACTTTGCAGAACTTGTAAATGCAGATAAGCAGAAAAAAATCAGCGAAAGAGAAATAGAAATTAACACTAATCACATCATGTGATTAGGTTAATCTATAACACAGCTGAGGTACCGACACACTTTTAGAAATGCACCATTGTTCCTATAACGATGAAGGCGGCAGCGGCACAAAATGTGAACAGTGCCGAACCTTAAGCCTCATATCACATGCATCAAAAATTCACATTAAAATACTTCTCAGGAAAATTGAAGGAAATGTGCAGAAGGCGCTTAGTGAAGATCAGTTTGGGGATTGGGAAGAAGAGAAGTGATTCTAGTACGGAGATTGCTTATCGAAAATAGAAGAGAGGAATGGCGCTCTGCTATAAACCAAATTCGGGGTTGAACACTAAAGAAGAAAGTAAAAAATACATATGAAAATCCTTAACAAGTAAAAGGAATGTAAACTTTCACGGCCGGCGTTGTCTTCAGGGAAAACTTCCGGGCTGATAGGCCGTGGTCCAGGTATAAAATTTCCTCCTAACGTTTCATCTCCAACTGCAGGAGACATCTTCCGGCAACTGCCACTGTGGTCTGAGGGGCTCTCGCAGTTATAGAGGGCATAGAGGGCACCACCATAGGTCACGTGAGGTTGACTGTGTTACTATCTTTGGATGACGTGTCATTCTCGATTAAAAGTAATCGATTGTCATCTTGTTGGTATTTTATCTAACTTCAGACCTTCTTCTTTTCTATTAAAATTATTCCGGTGTTTGTGAATCTCTACTGCTTCTCTATACATGCGTGCATGGTAATGTGATGTTCTAACTAAAACGCTCGTTTCATTAAATTGTTTTTGATGGTTCCCATGTTGAAAAACGTGTTCTGCTACTGCCGATTTTTCCGTGTGGCCCAGACGACAGTTCCTTTTATGTTCAGTTAAGCGGGTATTGATGCTTCTTTTAGTGGTTCCAATATATACTTGACCACAGCTGCAAGGAATTTTGTATACCCCAGGTGTTGCTAGGGGGTGAAGTGAGTCTTTTGCTGATCTCAAGTATTCTTTTATCTTCTTCGTGGGTCTGTAGATCGTCTCGACACCATGTTTGGCCAATACTTTCCCGATTTGATCAGTAATTCTGCTAATTTGCGGAAGGAAAACTTTTCCAGATGGTTCCGTTGTTGCTCGGAAGTTTTTTTAATAGAAAAACAAGGCCTGAAGTTAGATAAAATATGTATGTCGACATTGCACCAACAAGATGACAATCTTTTACTTTTAATCGAGAATAACGACACAGTAAGCCTCACGTGACGTATGGTGTTGCCCTCTGTGCACTCTATATATGCGAGAGCCCCTCAGACCAGCCCCTCAGACCACAGTGCCCTATATCTAAGAAGATAGCTTAGATATAGAGCACTGTGGTTTGAGGGGCTCTCGCATTTATCGGAATACCACCAAAAATGACAAGGATAATAAAGGGCTAAATAACAGGGAGACAATGCAAGATCCATGTAGGGAAAGAAACATCAGAGAATTTCACTCCTCAAGCTGGTGTACCCCTACTCTACACTATATACACAACAGACATTCCCATGCCAACAACACACAAAGAGGCAGTAGCGTTATATGCGGACGACACCGCTTACTGGGTATCAGATGGCAACACAGAAAGAATTAATAGAAAAACAAGCACCTACCTAAACCAACTTGAAGCATGGATGGCAAAGAACAGGATAAAACCCAACCCAATGAAAACACAAATGGTATTATTCAGACATAGAAATCTCACAAGAAAGAAAAATCAAGACGAAAGAGATATAAGACCATCACTATGGGGAACACCGCTACAGTTACAGGACACAGCGAAATACCTGGGATTGCACTATGACAAATACGTGAATTGGAATACCCACTTACAAGAAACACTAAACAAAATACGCAAAAGACAAGGCTTGATACGTCAAGTACAGGGTAGATTCGAGGGCTGCAACAATAAGACAACAGTCCACACATATAAAGCCTATATCCGCCCACTCCTAGAGTACGGAGCGCCAGCACTAGCAGGAATGACTCATACAATAGCCAAAAAGATGTTCTCAACAGATAGGAGGCTCCTTCGTAGTTTCATGAGGATGGACAACAGAACACCGAGAGCGCAGGTATACGAAACAGCTAAAGTCCATCCCCTATAGACAAGACTAATAAAACTTAGGGCAAAATATGGACGAAGAACACTGCAGAATAGACCAGACATGGAAGACATCCTTACAACAAGAGTACCAAGAAGTACGAATACATTCACCCTAACCGAACAATAGCACAAAATACCACAAAAATATTCCCTGACCTAGAGCTCACAATGCTCCCACACACGCAAAATGAAGAAACATATACAACCTAGACATAAGAAAAATGATTGTAGAACCCAGCCACTGCACACAACAGTGGGATATGTCAGACCTAGACATAAGAAAAACCAATGTAGAAACCAGCTACTACACATAGTAGTGGGACATGTACAGAATAGAATTAAGAAACCCAATAATATTAAAATAATAGTATTCTTACAAACCCATAATAACAAGTGAAATGTATTAATATAATGCAAATAAATAAATTGTAAATATAAAATATATGTGTAACCTATAGGCTGAATAGAGCAAACAAGATGCACTCTAACAGCCCTCCAATCCCCTTGTGGGAGTGGAATGAAAAGATTAAAAAAAAAAAATACCACAGTGGCAGTTGCCGGAAGACCCTGGAAGATGTCTCCCGCAGTTGGAGACGAAACGTCGGGATGAAGTTTTACACCTATACCACGGCCTATCATCCTGGAAGTTTTACCTGAAGATGTAAAAGGAAGATCAAAAATTCAAGTAAGAGTGCCGTGCTCAGTGTGGATAAACCACAGCGGATGTGTACTGCACAGCGCTACCGTCGAGATGCGACGAGAGTAGACTGTGCAAGACCCCCTGATTGTGTCGGGTCGGGTCCCGCCTGCAGTGCAAGTGCAGCCTGTTAGCAGGCGTGTTTTATTGGCCGCAGAATGCTTGCGCGACCGCTGGGGTCGTCTGCCGCGGTCTCCGCTACCAGCTTACGCGACACCAGTTGTTGGACTCGCATTCTGGAGGAAGGCTGCTAAAATGCGCCTCCGGGCGTCCATCCTCAGGTTTTCCATGTTTTTCCTCAATCACTTCAGGAAAACGCCGGGATGGTTCCTTTAAAAGAGTACGGGTGATTCCCTTCCCCATCCTTACCAAATCAATCCGAGCTTGTTCAAAATGTTTGTAAATCTATCGGACCAAACTGCGTGGTCATCAGTCCGTAGCTTACAAACTACTTAAACCTATGTAAACTAACAACACACATCCATGCCCCAGGGAGGACTCGAACCTCCACGGCGAGCAACCGCGCGCTCCGCAGCGAGACGCTTTAGACCGCTCGGCTACTCCACCGCGGCTCCGAGCTTGTGCTCCATTTCTAACGACCACGCTATCGACCAGCGAGCACAGAATAACATAGAGGTCTTACAATGACTGTGAAGTGAAGCCGGCTGAGAGGGCGACACCCAACCAACATGGCGGCCGAGCGCCAGGTGACCACAGCTGCGAACACAATGTAGTTCATTGAGTTCCCTGTCTATTAAATCCTTTTTCATATATTTTGAGGCGTTTCTTTTTGACACTCTATTTTTGTCATAAATAATTACAAGTCTCGCCGGACGCAGTGGCCGAGCGGTCTGCGGCGCGCCAATCACAGTCTGCACGGCCGCTAACGTCGGGGGTTCGAATCCCCTCTCGGGCATAGATATTTTTGTCGTCTTTAGTATAAGTAGTTTGAAAGTTTAGGGACTGATGACCCGTAGTTACGTCCCTTAAGCTTAAGAAACATTTGATTTGAATCACAAATCTCAGCTAGGGATAGCAAATTATAATATTATATAAAATAGAAGCACATTTTTCCTCTGCTTATCCCTTTAACCTTTTATAACTCGAGAAATACCGAACGTATCGTCATGCGGTTTCTTTTAATACATCCTTTAGAATCCTGGGATAATCTTAGGCTATATTTAATGTCAATACGAATATATGAAAAATAACTAAAATAAGAATCATAACGTAGAATCGTTTCTGCACTTTAGTCAGCTCTGGAGCCTAAATTATAAATGTTCAAATGTTTTTAAAGTTTAAGGGACTAAACTGCGGGGTCATCAGTCCCTAAACTTACGAACTACTTATGAACTACCTTAAACTAAAGCCGACACAAACATCCATGCCCGAGGGGGTATTCGAACCCCCGACGGGGAACGGCCTCGCGCATCGTAGCATAGTACCTCAATGCGCTCTGCCGCTCCGCCGCGGTCCTAAACTATAATAGCTAGGCCAGTGTACTTAGTACAAACTTGCAGAACTCACGAACATCTACAAAAATAAAAATATATAAAAAACACGCGACAGCGTGTGTCTAACGTTTACGAGTGAACCACATTTTTCATTTGTCTTTTCTAAAGCGCTGGCGTCAGATGGCTTCAGACTACAGAAAAAGTGATTGTGGGAGATCTGTAAAAGTTAGACATATGATCTCACGCTCTTTCTTTTTTTAATCGTCGTGAGTTCTATAATTTTGTACTATGTACTTTGGCGCAGGTCTCATAGTTTAGGCTACGCTACAAAGATCACGAATGTGCGCAAGTGGTAAACCATTCTACGTTATTACTCTTATTTCAATTATTTCTCATTTTCGTATTGGCATTTAATATACACTACGTTGGAAACATGATTATACCGAAGAAGTTGAAAGAAACTGCATCACGATACGTTCAGCAGTTCTCGAGTTCAAGTAGTTTAAATATTACCCGTGCAAAGCCGGGGCGGCTCAGCTAGTTAGTAATAAGATAAATAAAAAATGTTAATTCACAATTATTGGAAACAGAAAATTGTATCCCAAATTACAAATTTTTATCAATATTGGTCACAAAGTGCCGGCCGCGATGGCCGAGGGGACTGAGGCGCTTCAGTCATGGTCTGCACGGCCACTACAGTCGGGGGCTCGAATCCCCCATCGGGCATGGATATTTGTGCCGTCCTTAGTGTTAGCTAGTTCATAAGTAGTTTGTAAGTTTAGGGACTGATGACTCTGTAGTTAAGTCCCATAAGCTATACAAACATTTGAACATTTTTTGGTCACAAAGTACAAGGTGGATGGGCAACAGAATCTGTGTTCTCTGTTGGGCAAGCTCGCTGAAAGTAACGAGTAGAATTTGAGAAGTTACACCGCTCTATTGTATCCAAATTTGTGAGAAAACCAGGGGAGCTGTAAAAAAGTCATTCAAATAAAAAGAAAAGTTCTTTCCATTACCTATAACTTTCTCGCTGATTAAAATTTCCTGGCCACAAAACAAAAAATAAATAAATAAATAAATAAAAAATAATAACAAAAAAGAAAAAAAATTGGCAGGTGAGTAACTTTTTCATGTCACAATTTTTGTTTCATATAAAAGTAATAGTTTCAATTATTATTTTTATACAAATACCATACATATTGTACTTGTTAAGAACACTGTTTGCATTCCCTCAGTATTCACCTGTCTACGTGAAAAATTTGGTAATTTTGTTCCTATCCTAAGGGGTTCAAATGACAATGTAATTAAGCCGAGCGCCACTTGAAGAACTACGTATTTATCGGCCCAGCTCCATTTCGACATCCAACCAAGATGGCTGCCGGACTTCACTGATATGGGCGGTAAAGCCTCTCTAAGTTATTCTGTGCTCGCTGACTTTGACGCCAAGCTCACTTGCTACGGTCTACCAGGAGAGTGAGATCCACAGACGTACCCAGTGGCTAAAATACGAGATTAATGACGCTTCAGGCCTTCCTAGCAGACAAAACTCAGCACGTTGTTCTTAAAGAGCCGAAATCAACAGATGCAATTGTGGGAGTAATCCAAAGCAAAGTAGATCTTCTAATATATAAAGCAGAGTGTCCGTATATTTGTACGTGTTGCATACAAATCTACAGTTTTGTTCCAATCTTTATGAAATTTTGTACACGTAAGCTTTATCCACGAGGACGGTCGCCGTAAGTGTAAGAATCACATACGATATATAGTTCACGAGATATGGCGCCATAAACAATGAGATGCACGAAAAACGGCTGCTCATTTTCTCCTAAACCATTGGACCGATTTCAACCAAATTTGGTACACACATTCCTTACCGTGAGGTAACAATTGCTGCATGGTTAAGTATCACATACGGCACATGGTTCAAAAGATATTACGTCATAACCAATAGAAATTGCAAAAAATTCCATATAATGCGGCGAGACTTTCGAAATACACTGTATGAGAATGACAGTACTTAGCGACTTGCAACAAACTTTAAACATAATTTCAAACCATTATTAAACTTTTTCTCGCTGGCAACCATAGTAAAATGATGAAAGGAAAAAAGTTTCTCGCTTACTATTTTTCCACTGTTTATGGAGTAAAACTACGGCTCTTGGTATGACGTTACAATTTATAATTTGAACACTACAAATTGTAGCGACAGGAAATTTCCAGACAGTGTACACATGTATAGTTTAATGTAGCTTCTAAATTGTATCACGTTCCGTCACGTAGTTCATGAGATATGAGGACATAAACAGTAACGTTCATGGAAAACCGCCCCATCACGCACTAAGTTTTACTCTATTACTTCTTTAATACTAATTGTATTCCCAACAGATTTTACAGACATACAGCCCTTGTAGAAATGAATATATAACTCAAAAATGTCAGGAATAAATAAATACCCGTGCAACGCCGGGTTTTCAGCTAGTTGTTTACAATAAAATAGATGTTTAACATTTCATATTGCAATATTTTTCCAAAGTGAAATGTCAAGATCGCGAAGTATTTAATTTATTCAATGAGGACCGGTTTCGGAGGACTGTGCCACCATCATCTGGTCATACCACACCACCGCGTGAGAATACCCAGATTTATACGTCAGTTATTGGAAAATGGCAGTAGTTAGGGCCCTGTAACAAAGTTTGCATGTAATTTCGGACGTTTATTTAGCGTTTTGTAACTGACCCTCCCCCACCCCCCACAAAATGATGAAATGGAAAGTAGTCTATCGCTCACAACAGTTTCGCTGTAGATGCCGTACAATTGTCGCATCACGCATGACCTTGTATCAAATAAAGTAGGCATCACAGATTTGCATGTTGCTATTTATTTTTGTGTGCAAGTCTCCCTTAATTCTCTTGCATCGAAAATTAAGCAATCTGTTTTCTTAATCTCTATCTATATAAAAGTGAAAGGACACTTACTGACTAAACACGAAATCTCCAAAATTACTTCACCTATTAAGCTGAAATTTGGAAGGAATGTAGTTTATAGGTAGGAAACGTCAGATAAGAAAGTATTTTGTGATAGGTGCATGGCGGAGCCTACTTATCCTACAGACTCACGAAATCTACAGTTTCATTCCGAACTTCACGAAATTTCGCCCGCTTGACCTTCAAAACAAAGTAAGGTCACCGTCTACCTTAGGTTTCATACGGTGCATGGGGGAAGGTACTTTGCAACATAAAAATGGATCCCTAAATACCTTGGTCGTGCCATAACTTCAGAACGGCTCCACCGATTTCATAGGTCCTTTTTTGTTGTTTTCGTTATTCTCAGAACAAGGGTTGTATGAAATAAATCAGGAATATTTGAGAACAACAAAGAGCGTTTTTCAATGTGACCCTGCGTTTTTATTACTAGAAATTTATAGTTTTGTTCCGATATTGATGAAATTTTGCACACACTATCTAAAAAACAAGAGAAATGTCACTATCTTCATAAAATTTCATTGTGTGCATGGTGGAGGGTAATTAACTTACGGAATTTCACAAAATGCATAGTTTTGCTCCAAACTTTATGAATTTTTGCACACACGACCTTTAAACCAAGAGGAAGATCACTGGGTACATAAATGTTTGTTTGGTACATGATAAAGGGTACCTTGCAGAAAACTTTGCCCAGAGAGGGAAAAGTGAAAACGAACAGAGAGATGGGAGAAAAAGAAGTGGATGCAGAGAGAGGGGGGAAGGGAAGGTGGACTACGAGTGTGTAGTATAAATAAACACCTGGGCAACGCCGGGCTTACAGCTAGTATTTTATATTTTAACACCTTGACTGCCGGCCATGTAAACCACCAAACCTTAGAACGCCAGACACTCAGCATGCAGGAGTAAGCCAAGCTGCACTTGGTTATCTTCTGTCTGGCATAAAGAATTGTCCTCTCTTTGAAATGAGAAAGAAGATCCCAATCCACAAAACATGAAAAGAAATCCAGAACTGAACACAGCATCTGATTAACATACAATCGTGACGCCAAGGACCCCACTAAAATCGTCTATACTTCGCGCACAGTCTGCATCAGTTCATCCCTCTGTAGAATTACTACGATATGTTGCTGTGCCACCCGCCTGTCTTAGCCTCCTCTCAGTACTGCCAGGGAGAAGATTTTGCGGATATTTTGCGGTTCAGCAGTCATCTTAGAATCATTCCCTTCATTTTATGAACGTAAAAACAAAGAAAAATGCCTTGTTCAGAAAATCCAGAAAACAACATACAAAACAATCGGTTCAAGAATCATGAAACTCCAAATACTCACTAGAAATTTGACGCAATTGTTCTTGCACAAAGACTGGATCATCATCTGAACTGTCGATTGCGGTGTCCTCACTGTAATTATCAATCAAATCTTTCTCAAATTGACACAAAATTTCGTCCAGCGTGAAGCTATGTCTGTTCATTTACCTACTGAATGAGCGGACGTCACTTTCTACCAACCCACTTTCATTCAACTAATGCGACTTATCAGCTAATTTAAACTAAATTTACGAGATCTGTAGGATATATATATATACTTTCAGGAAACATTCCTCACACACAAAGAAAGAAAATATGTTATGTGGACATGTGTCCAGAAACGCTTAATTTCCATGTTAGAGCTCATTTTATTACTTCTCTTCAATTCACATTAATCATGGAACGAAAACACACAGCAACAGAACGTACCAGCGTGACTTCAAACACTTTGTTACAGGAAATGTTCAAAATGTCCTCCGTTAGCGAGGATACATGCATCCACCCTCCGTCGCATGGAATCCCTGATGCGCTGATGCAGCCCTGGAGAATGGCGTATTGTATCACAGCCGGCCACAATACGAGCACGAAGAGTCTCTACATTTGGTACCGGGGTTGCGTAGACAAGAGCTTGCAAATGCCCCCATAAATGAAAGTCAAGAGGGTTGAGGTCAGGAGAGCGTGGAGGCCATGGAATTGGTCCGCCTCTACCAATCCATCGGTCACCGAATCTGTTGTTGAGATGCGTACGAACACGTCGACTGAAATGTGCAGGAGCTCCATCGTGCATGAACCACATGTTGTGTCGTACTTGTAAAGTCACATGTTCTAGCAGCACAGGTAGAGTATCCCGTATGAAATCATGATAACGTACTCCAGTGAGCGTAGGTGGAAGAACATGAGGCCCAATCAAGACATCAGCAACAATTTATGCCCAAACGTTCAGAGGAAATCTGTGTTGATGACGTGATTGCACAATTGCGTGCGGATTCTCGTCAGCCCACACATGTTGATTGTGAGAATTTACAATTTGATCACGTTGGAATGATCCTGATCCGTAAATACTAAAATGAGCTCTAACATGGAAATTAAGCGTTTCCGGACACATGTCCACATAACATATTTTCTTTCTTTGTGTGTGAGGAATGTTTCCTGAAAGTTTGGCCGTACCTTTAGTAACACCCTATATATCGCTGTTCGTTAGTCTCGCTAAAACTCGAGAACGGCTGAACCGATTTGGCTAATTTTACCCTTGAAATATTTGTGCAAGTTCAGGGAAGGTTTTATCGGTGATAAAATGTGGAAAAGTTGTCCGGAAAAGAGGAAAATGGGGAAAAACTGGAACAGATTTTTCCAGTGGGCTATCAATACCGTTCGTCCAATTGCGATAAAATTTTGTACATTTCATGTTGAAAGTAAGAGGAGGGTTATCATGAAAAAAATGGGAAAGTCACCCGAATAGAAGGAAAATTTAGGAAAAACCGATAGCGTTTTTTTTTCTATGAATAAAAATCAATTGCCACATGGTTGTAAGAGCATCACTTGAGTACGGATTGACAGGACAAGGTTTGTATGAAATAAATATTTTGGAAAATCTACCGGAAAATTGGAAAATTTGAGAAAAACTAAAAGTGTGTTTTTCAATGTGTTTTTGATTGAATACAGCACTGTAACTGACTGTTCGCACGACGGAGAGGGGTAATTCTTATTTTTTGTTTTGTACATTAAGGTCTTTGAGTTAAAAAAAAAAAAAAAAAAAAAAAAAAAAAAAAGAGGAACAGTTAAAAAGGAAAGTCGCAAAATTCGAACCAAGTTACTTTTTCAATGTGTTTCTAAATGTACTTAACACTATAGGTTGAGAACCGTTCATCCGATTGCGATAAAATTTTGATCATTTGACGTCGAACGAAAGATGAACGTTCTTATGAACTAAAAATTTGGGAAAGTTACGCGGAAAATTTGAAAATTTGCGTGTAACTGAAAGAGCTTTTTTCAATTGGATATCAATATCATTCAATTTTGCATAGTTGACGTTCAGAGCAAGAGTAACGTTCTTATGGAAAAAAATTGTATAATTCATAAAAAAGATTTTTCTATAAAATATCAAAACCATTTATCTGATTGCGATAAAATTATGCACATTCGACGTTCAAAACGAGAGGAAGGTTTGAGTGAAGTAAAAGTTTGGAATAGTTGGCCAGAAAATAGGAAAATTTGTGGAAAACTGAAAGAGCTGTTTTCTTTGGGATATCAATATCATTCGTACGATTGCCATAAAATTTTCCACATTTGACGTTCAAAGCAAGAGTACATTCATATTAGCAATTTCGAAGCATTGCCGAGACGACTAGTTAGACTCTAGATTTACCAAGTAAGGCATTTAAGATAGATCTAGCCTGTCAATAAATTTGATTTTGTGTTTAAAAACAGACAGCGGGGTATGCAGAATTACGAACAGAGGCCGTAATGAGTAACGTAGAAGTAGATATCATCGGAGTAGTGCAGCAACTAAAATCACTTAACAAGAACAAGTCTTCTGGTCCGGACTTTATACCCATTATATTTCTAGCTGATTATGCTGAAGCAATAGCTCCTTACTTAACAGCCATATACAACCGCTCTATCATAGAAGGAGCTGTACCAAAATATTGGAAAGTTGCACAGGTCACACCTATATTCAGGAAAGACAGTGGGAGTAACCCACTAAACTACAGGCCTATTTCATTGACGTCAATTTGCAGCAGGGTTTTGGAACATATCCTGTATTCAGGTATTATGAATTATGTCGAACAGAACGATCTATTGACCCAAGGTGAACACGGATTTAGAAAATATCGTTCATGCGAAACACAACTAGCTCTTTATTCACACGAAGTGATGGGCGCTATCGACAAGGGTTCGCAAATCGATTCCGTATTTCTTGATTTCCAGAAGGCTTTTGACACCGTACCTCACAAAACGCTTTTAATCAAATTGCGTGGTTATGGTATATCGCCCCAAATTTGCGATTGGATAGGGGATTTCCTGTCAGAGAGGACACAGTTCGTAGTAATCGATGGTAAGGCATCGACTAAAACAGAGGTGATATCGGGCGTTCCACAGGGTAGTGTTATTGGTCCTCTGCTGTTCCTTATTTACATAAACGATTTAGGGGAAAATCTAAGGAGCTCTCTTAGGTTGTTTGCAGATGACGCCGTCATTTAGCGTCTAGTAAAATCATCTGAAGATCAAAACCAACTGCAGAACGATCGTAAAAACTGGCAATTGACTCTAAATAATAAGAAGTGTGAAGTCGTCCACATGAGTACGAGAAGAAATTCGTTGAACTTTGTTTACAAGATAAATCAATCATGTCGTGGAAAGGCGAACCAGAGTCTGCGTTTCATTGGCAGAACCCTTAAAACATGCAACAGAACTACAAACTGCATACACTACGTTTGTCCGTCCTTTTTTGGCGTATTGTTGCCCAGTGTGGAACTTCGAAAGAGTCCAAATAAGGGCAACTCGTTTGGTATTGTCACGATACAGGGGAGACAGCGTTACGGAAATGATACAGGATCTGGGATGGGATTCATTACAACAACGGCGCTTATCGCTCCAGCGTGGGCTACTTACGAAACTCCAGTCGCCAACATTCTCCTCCGAATGCGAAAATATATTGCTGACCCCCACTTACATAGGTAGAAATGACCATCAGAATAAAATAAGAGAAATCAGAGCTCGAACAGAGAGATTCAGGTGTTCTTTCTTCCCGCGTGCTATTCGAGAATAGAATGGGAGATAAATAGTATTATGGTGGTTCGATGAACCCTCTGCCAGGCACTTAATCCCATGTAGATGTAGATGTAGATGTAGAACTTGCTGCAGCCTCCCCTAGAGAGAGAGAGAGAGAGAGAGAGAGAGAGAGAGCGGTAGGGGGACGGAGAAAGAAAAAAATAAAGGGATCGACTCTCCCAATATGAGTAAATGCGCAGCCCCCACTTATTATTATTATTATCACGTCATCACGTCAGCTCGGTGACTGACAGCCCGCACCAGACGACGATCGTGGATTCGCCACTGAAAGCAGGAAAACGAAGATCACGTCAAAGTGTTAAGGCGTACTTTGCTAAAAGCTAGAGGTACGATTTTAAATTTTTTTGTTGTTATTTGGTTCGTGTCATGCGTTATTTCCGCAGTACTAAAAGAAAATTAAGCGTGTAAAAGTTTTGGAATTACAATTCTTGTCCAAACATGTCCAGTCGTCATTATCAGCACACCATTGAACACCCCTCGCTCTTCCACCCGCCGGGTATGCTGTGGAGGTCAGACGTGGGGACCGGGAGACCTTTAGTCGACCTTTTGTGGGCACCTGGGGCACGGATCAGCCCACCGCCGGAGACAAATGATCCGCGTGTGATTATTCCGCGCATGGCCTTTTCACGGGCCACCGAGGGCACGCATTTAATTCGTGCTGCAATCCACCTACGCCTTTTTGGCACGGTCAGTCACTTTATTCGTACCGACTGAGGAGTAATCTCTACGGACTCAGCATACCGTACTACGTAGTCTTGTGTAGTTCGGAAGAGCGCTCCCACAGGCGAACTACGCGAACTAGTTCGCAGATCCCTCGCCTCTTAGTTCGTCCGCTCCTTTTCCGAAGACTGACGGGGAACAGCGAGAGGACGCGAGAGAGCGCAGCATCGCGTGATTTGTAGGTAATGTTCCTTCAATGACCTACTAAATAAATAAATCCATTTTAAAAATAAAATACTACGAGTACTCTGTATGCACAGTAGTTGAATAACATTGTATCACCCATTCATGTAAATAACTGGTTTATTTGCTTAAGTATTTTATGTCTAATTGCCCAAAAATGCGGGTAATAACACACGCTTGGGCAACACTGATCATTATATAAAAAAGCTGTCATAACAAAAAAAAAAAAAAAACAAAAAAACAAAAAAACAAAAAAAAGCTCTTTTAGTAGCGGTAGCAAAAGCCAAGAAGAACTGACGAACTAAAAACAGCGACCTACATCGCACCCGAGCTGCGAACTAAAAGGAGAGATACCGGTTGCGAACTAAGATATGCGCGATCGGTCGCGAACTAAAACATGCGTTACCGGTCGTGAATTATTATGCCAAACGTATCTCGCTTCTTAGTTGGATTCTTTTCCGAAGACCGACGGGCAATAGCGAGAGGGTGCGCAGCAGAATTAAAAATCACGTGTTTGCCTTCTGCTGATGAGAGCCATTTCGAGGTGAGCGTTTGCCTGCTAGATTACATAGTTCAGTGCTACAAAATTTCTGTTTTGAAGTATTCTGTACTCTGCAATATCTGACTAATAAATTCCATAATGCCAGATATAGAGATAACTCTAAACTTAAACGCGAGAAATTATCCACAAACTGTTTCTTTTGGCTTGCGTTATATCTTTAGCGGTTCAAGCAGCAAGCGCATGAAGCAGCTAGGTGGGGGAACTTCTCCCTCCACCTGCATGCGCAGACTACGCCGCTCAGCCGTCACTGGGAGCGGACGAACTAAAGCGAGCGCAAGTCTAGAACTGCGCATATGGCGAACATCGAGGCAAAATAGGTAAGACTCTGCTGACTGAATTTTGCATTAACAACGGCAGGCCAGGTCGTTGGGATCACGGAATTACCTCATACTTTGTAGACCTTTAGTAGGCCATTAGAATAACATAATCTGCAATTAGTAAGATACAGTACAGTGGCAGTTCCGATGAAATCCCAAGAAAAAATTTACGTGTCAATTATGTAGCTTATGTATCTGTGCGTGGAGGCCAGAGGTTAGAGTTCATGGTGGCGAAATGATTGGCGTTCCAGTTTGTAAGACGAGTCTTGATGAGACGACGGTTCTTTTTTTTCATCACTTGTCATATTCTTTAATTTAAACGACATTGGGGAGGTAATATAATTAAAAAAATGCGTATTTGTACGAATTTTCAGTGAATTTGACATATTATTTGACTATTTTCTACTTTTATTTCAATTTAGTTATTACAACAAACATATTTATAACTTCGAAAAACTTACGGGTATTCAGCCAGGAATCAGAATCGACGACGGCCGATATTTCGGCAGGAGACCACCCTGCCATTTCCAAGGCGAAACGGCAGTGAGGAAGCAATGTGCAATGATCTTTAAAACCTCGTTTTTCAATGAGTAATTAGGAAAGATAACACATACCGAGCAAGCAAGCACACAGCGCCGACACGACCAAAGATGACAACGGTCAGGATATCGATTATAAATATCAGTTCTCGACGGATGAGATCGGCATGCTCTTCCAGCTACTGGGATTGTGTTATCAAGGAAGCGATAGAAATAAAACTAGCTGACAACCTTATGAATAGGGATGGAGGGTTTTGCTTAAATTTCGCTTGAGATCGTACTCTCCCACTTATCAAAAAACAGAGGGACAAAACTAATCCGATCTCATCCGTCGAGAACTGATGTTTATTATCGATATCCTGACCGTTTTCATCTTTGGTCGTGTCGGCGCTGTGTGTTTGCTTGCTCGGTGTGTATTGACTTTCCTGTTTACTCATTGAAAACCGAGGTTTTAAAGATCGTCACGCTTTGCTTCCTCACTGCAGTTTCGCATTGAAAATGGCAGGGTGGTCTGTCGAAATATCGGCCGCCGTCGATTTTGATACCTGGTTGCATACCCGTAACTCTTTCGAAGTTGTTATTCGCCAGGAGAAATTAAGAAATAACATATTTATAACTATTCGACGAAGGACTGCGTTTTGCATCCATTTCTATATACCATCCCTCAATGTGTGATGTCGAGAGTACATGCTACAGCACTTCTGGTCTGGTACATTGTCACTTATTGTATCATTAAATAACGTCATTCACATCATGATTATTCGAAGTTGTTATTTCGAAACCTGTTTAATTATATCATTAAAAATAACAAGTGGTCAAATAGCATATGTGATTTTTTGTGTCCCAGCCTCGTCGCCGCTTTTGTGACTCGTTTCCGTCGTAGGTGTCGGTGGCCGAGTATAAAGAGAGTGACCGACACAGGAATAAAGGATGCACGCTTGTGCAGGTACGGAGGTGACCAACCAGTGGGACAGCAGAAACTAGAAACACTAGAGTAAATTAGAATGAGATATATATTTCTTAGAGACTCAGTAATACTTAACTTTTACATAGCTCAGTACTGCAGAATGCTGATACATAGTTGAGCTAGAGGCCTGCCTAGTGCCTATCCGATAGCCAAGTCTTCACTGGTGCCTATCTGATTCCGAAGTGTTAACTGGTTCCTATCTCAGTCCCAAGAGAACGATGTCGTTCAGTGGTGGCCACGAGCGAAGTTGTAGCAGAGGGCGCTCGTGACTGACGTCGTAAGAACGCCGCGCCGTGCGTGCATGGCGGCGCGCGGCGAAAGTAGGTGGCGCGCACTTTAGACTTGTGCGACACCACATGATTGACTAAAGCTTAAGGGAAATGGACTTTTTTTAATCATTTTACGGCGGCCACCATGAAATCTGGTGTTCAGCCACTTTAATTCTTGCACATTATGTTGTTCTTATGGCCTACTAAAGGTGTAAAGAGTCTGAAATAAATTGGCGATCCCACCGTCGTGGCCACCCCTTGTAAATATTAAACCTATTGCACTTTTGAGTAGAAGTAATAGCAATAATGCAGAACAGCCGCTGTTTCGATGCAATTCAAAATGCGTTTACTGAGTTTGTTAGTATCGAGACACCATATAGTACCAGTTTATGCCACTGTATGGCCATTCAACGAACGTTCTGTGAAATTTAAAACAAGCGTAGTAATGTTAACAGTGCAATGGACATTCCGCTGATGGACGTAAAGGTGAGAAAGGGTAGGTGGAAAAAGTGAAGGCATCTTCGAGGGAGAAGACTTGTCTGATGATGAGCTAGGAGAAGACACTAGTGTTGGTGTCGAACACACAGGGGTTCCAGACAAAATTTACTCTAACGGCCATTAAAATTGCTACATCAAGAAGAAATTCAGATGGTAAACGGGTATTCATTGGGCAACTATATTGTACTAGAACTGACGTGATTACATTTTCACGCAATTTGGATGTATAGATCCTGAGAAATCAGTACCCAGAACAACCACCTCTGACCGTAATAACGTCCTTGATACGACTGGGCATTGAGTCAAACACAGCTTGGATGGCGTGTACAGGTACAAATGCCCATGCAGCTTCAACACGGTACCACAGTTCATCGATAGTAATGACTGGAGTATTGTGACGAGCCAGTTGCTCGGCCACCATTGAACAGACGTTTTCAATTGGTGATAGATCTGGAGAACATTTTCCGTATCCAGAAAGGCCCGTACAGGACCGGCAACATGTGGTCGTGCATTATCCTGCTGAAATGAAGGATTTCGCAGGGATCGAATGAAGGGTAGAGCCACGGGTCGTACCACTTCTGAAATGTAACGGCCACTGTTCAATGTTCCGTCGATGCCAACAAGAGGTGATCGTGACTTGTAACCATTGGCACACCATACCATCACGGCGCGTGATACCCCAGTCCATGATGATGACGAACACACGATTCCAATGTGCTTTCACCCCGATGTCGCTAAATACGGATGTGATCATCATGATGCTGTGAACAGAACTTGGATTCATCCGAAAAAAGACGTTTTGCCATTCGTCCGTCCAGGTTCGTCGTTGCGTACACCATCGCAGGCGCTCCTGTCTTTGATTCAGCGTCAAGGGTAACCGCAGCCATGGTCTCCGAGCTGATAGTCCATGCTGCTGCAAACGTCGTCGAACTGTTCGTGCAGATGGTTGTTATCTTGCAAATGTCCCCATCTGTTTACTCAGGGATCGATATGTGGCTGCACGATCCGTTATAGCTATGCGGATAAGTTCCTGTCATCTCCCACTGTTGGATTACTGTGGTAGGCTAGGGATACACAAGTCGCCGAAGTGGCGTCCAATTGGAAGACCTGCACCAGGCCAATGAGTCACACAGTTGTTATTATTATTATCTCGACTGCTAGTGATACGAGGTCGTTGGGACCCAGCACGGCATTCCGGGTTGCCCTCCTGAATCCACCGATTCCATATTCTGCTGTCATTGGATCGCGACCAACGCGAGAAGTAATGTCGCGATACGATAAACCGTAATCGCGATAGGCTACAATCCGACCTTTATCAAAGTCGGAAACGTGATGGTACGCATTTCTCCTCCTTACACGAGGCATCACAACAACGTTTACCATGCAACGCCGGTCTACTGCTGTTTGTGTATGAGAAATCGGTTGGAAACTTTCCTCATGTCAGCACGTTGTAGGTGTCGCCACCGGCGCCAACACTGTGTGAATGCTCCGAAAAGCTAATCATTTGCATATCCCAGCATCTTCTTCCTGTCGGTTAAATTTCGCGTCTGTAGCACGTCATCTTCGTAGTGTATCAATTTTAATGGCCAGGAGTGTAAGTTGGCGCAAGATGTGCGAAATTCTGTGGAAAATAGGAGTAAGCTACAAGGAATGACGTTTAATATGTGCGATGTTTGCGGAAGAGTAAAAAATATTGCAGGAGGTAGAAGTATACAGGAATTGGAGAAAAAGTCATTGAACTTGACTACAGAAATACAGCTTTAATATGTAACCTAATCAAATTTACAGCAAAGGTAAATTTTTTATTTAGTTAATCGGTTTTCGGCTTACAAGACCATCTTCAGAGTTTTAGTTTGCGCTCCGATTTGTGGTTATAGGAGGGAGAGGATGCAGCCATGGCTTTCTTAATAAACCATTGGAGCATTTGTCTGAAATTCTCCAAGAAACCACGAAAATCCAGTTCGGTATGACTGGCCAGTATGAAAATACTTCTACATCCGCCCATTTACATAAAACTGACGTAGGAGACACCCTATTGTCAATGTGGTGATGTAAATCTTATGCTGTTGCGGTGCAAGCGTTGTTTGAAACACAGTCTTTTTTGGGTTTTTTTTTAAAAAAAATGAGCTGTCGTGACTTGGTCTTTGCCTGCTGTTCTTTTTCACCATACCAGTTCTCGGAAATGCAAACAGGAGTGGATATGACGCTGTAGCCAGGCTTACAGCATAAGAAGACATTAGAATCTAAAAGGATTTATGGACATCGAAATTATTGAAAAATTCAGATAATTTTTTTTAAAATATCTAATCGGTTACTGTTAGTTTGACAAACTGACAAATTGAAGAATGTTTACTCTGAAAAGGAGATGATCAAATACTACGTTGATATGTTTTGTAATTCCTTTCAGTAATTGATGGCTGAAACGTATGTATGGTAGAAGGCAATATCAAATAAGTAAGATACACAGAATACGGGACCGTATGGAATGAGCATTGAAGTCTCGAATGGATTTTTTGCCGCTACATATAGCAAAAGATAGGTGTCTGGTGTGGCTTAAGGTTTGTCCATAAGCTCCCTGAGCGTTATGAAAACATATCGACAGCGCAGAAATTATTATTAATGTTTGTTAAGCTTATGGGACTTAACTACGGGGTCATCAGTCCCTAAACTTACAAACTACTTATCAACTACTTACAACTAAGGACGGCACAAATATCCATGCCCGAGGGGGGGATTCGAACCCCCGACCGCAGTGGCCGTGCTGACCGTGACTGGAGCGCCTCAGTCACCTCGGCCACCGCGACCGGCGACAGTGCAGAAAGGTCTCGTTCAAAATACTCTTGATCTGAAAAGGGGCTGTAATAAAAACTAGAATGCACCACCGAAAGAAGTAATCTGTGATCTGAGTGAATATTACAATACGTCCGCTACAAATTTACAGCGGGTGGCCAAAATAATATGATCAGCATGCAGTATACTACGTCTTGTTGCTACTTGACAACACTGCGTACGTGTTAACACTAAACCACAAATGCAGTGCACAATTAACTTACGAAGTCTTGGATGTTACCCTGCAGTATATACGTTTGCTCCGCAAAGGTCAACACAAATGACCGGTGAAATTCGTGCTTTCCGACACTTCCAAACCGGCAGTTAGTAAGGTGCACTGTTGAACGTTTCACTTGCGACACTCTCCTGGGTAATGGAAACGTACACGAAACGAGGAAAAACTTTATTGCAGAAGAGGAATAGTTGGCGTAACCCGAAGTTACCTGGCAACGAGCGACGAACATTAAGAACGATGTGACCAGACAACGTAAAACCACCACGGCGAAAACAACTGCAATACTAATTGAGAAATACTGTTTCGATATAAACAAAACGGCTGGAGCATGACATTCATGTAAAGGCCGGAGCTGCTAACCTTTTAACAGCGGAGACCAACGCAAAGGTACGTAGGTTGTGCTACGTTCGTAAAACCGGACACTTGATGACTGGAAGAATGTGGTATGGTCCCGTGAATCATCCGTTTATGAATCTAAAACCCCAAAATTGCCTTACGATGTGGCATGCCTGCTTCCTATACTCAAGTATGGGACAGGTTCCTTCATAAAAATGTTCAAATGTCTGTAAATCTATCGGACCAAACTGCGTGGTCAGCAGCCCGTAGCTTACAAAGTACTTAAACCTAAGTAAACTAACCTAAGGACAAACACACACACCCATGCCCCAGGGAGGACTCGAACCCCCACGGCGAGCGACCGCGCGCTCCGCAGCGAGGCGCTTTAGACCGCTCGGCTACTCCACCGCGGCTTCCTTCATAATCTGGGCATCCATATCGTGGTGTTCAACTGTTTCTATCATCGTCGTCACTGGCTGGATAACTTTGAATTGTTGGAAGCTATAAAGACACATCACTAATTTGGCCCACTTTATGTTTCGGTAGGAACAATAAAAGTTGGCCTTTGCGATCATCTTTTGACAGCTCGAAATTTAAATGAAAATACCGGCTTAACCATTCATCTGACACGAAAACTGAATAACCGAATTTGTAGAGGAGAAAATTCTCGCTCTCTTATGTTGTTGCTTTTTTTTTTTCATCTCTCGTATCGTATCAGAAATATTTGCAAAAATAACTGCGATTTTGGGATGTCTGTCCGTAACGTGTTCTCTGTTTTTAAGATGAACCGTTCAACCGACCAGCACCAAATTTCGCAGCCATAATTGTAGGCCGCCAGAGACCAGAACCTTCCTATTTCAAAATTTTCAGACAAAAAATACGGTAGTAATACCAAAAAAGTCGTTTGTAATATAATTTTACAGACAGAATTGTTGGCTACCAGAGACCAGAACCTCGCTTTTTCAAATATTTCGGACAAGAGATACGTTAGTAATACAAAAAAAGCCGTTTGTAATGTAATTTTAATTGCAAATAAACCGTTCATCTGACGCGAAAGTTGAATAAACGAATTTGTAGAGGAGAAAATTCTCTACAACTTTGTTCCCTTATGTTTTTTTTCATATCTCCTATCGTTTGAGAGATAGTTGCAAAATTAACGGAGTTTTGACACCCTCTATTAAATTAACGAAAACCAGCCGTTCGCAGATGTCACGTGACATTCCTCGCCCAGAACTCTCTCTGGCATACACCATCTTACGTTGCGTATTTGATGATTTTCTTATTACAACTTACACGTTGTCATTCCAAAGCAATGGCGCACTGAAGAATTAACAAAAACACGTCGATCTTCGCACGATAAATGATAATCGAGCATCAGTTAACAACGGCCATCAATTGTATAAGATTAAATAATGTAACTCATAACTGTTATCCGTAGCGTAGTAGGCACTGTGTTGGACTGTAACACAGAAGGTCACTGGTTCGGAACCGGCCACTACCCACATTTTTTTTTTTTTTCCTAAAAGGGTTTCTGACAATCGTATTAATTTTTTTTTTAATTATTTAGATTATTATTTTGGTCCAAAACGTTTGCAAAAACTTATAAAACTGCAATCTAAAGTGGGCCATAAAACACGTCAGTGCGATATTTTCCTCAAAGAGTTACATTTGTTCTCATAACCAATGCTGTGCTAACTCCTTACTAATAAATATTGTCTCTATGTTAGATGTTCATATTATTTAGTCCGTCCTCTGTATTTTCATTGTACTAATTGTTAATATTACTTTACCAAATAATTTTTACTGTCAACAGTCACAAAAGCGTTTTATTAATGTCCTAATTACTGTAACAGCAGCAGGTAGAAGTTCATCAGAGCTGAAGGCTATACCAAATAATGTGCTGTTTTGTGGAGCGGTGCGGCAGGTGTTTTCAACGTGTGTTCCATATATGCAAGCAAGCCCGCGGCGACGTTGGAAACAGATGCCAGCCGGTAAAACGGATGAAGCACGGCGCAATGGTGACGTATCAAAAGCGTATGGAGCTGCCTCCAGCATCCATCTGCAAGTGAAACGACGAACAAAAAGTACCAAAAAAATAAATAAAAAACAAGAGTTTCAGTTGAAATACCGGAGTAACATTTTACGCTTCATACGGTTTTATAACTGAAAACAACATGTTAAGCAACTGATTTTGTCTCTGATTCACTGACAAAATGCGTCGACGAAGTTGTGGTTTCGACAAAAGCAAATAGTTTCATATATATATATATATATATATATATATATATATATATATATATATATATATATATATATTATAAAGCAAATAAATAAAAAATAAAATAAATAAATAAATAAAACCCTAGCAAAACCCGGAAAGGCTTTGCTGTGGTCCAGTCTGATATGAAATGAATAGGGAAGTAAATAAAAGATTCCTGTGAACATTATCAATTAAGCAGTTCCCTGACTTGCTTTGCTGTGTATGTGGAAATAAAGGTAATAAAGTCGAAAATCATTGTTTACTGCCATGCCAAATGTTCAAATGTTTGTACAACTTATGGGACTTAACTACGGAGTCATCAGTCCCTAAGCTTACAAATTACTTATGAACTAGCTAAGACTAAAGACGGCACAAATATCCATGCCCGAGGGGGGATTCGAACCCCCGACCGTAGTAGCCGTGCTGACCGTGACTGGAGCGCCTCAGTCCCCTCGGCCACGCGGCCGGCACTGCCATGCCATTGAGTGACGGTAACTATTGTTCGTCCGTTTTCGGCATAACATAATTAAGAGACCTTTTATTTTAAGTACGTTTATTTCCGTCAAAACAGTTGCAGTATAATTGTTTAATAACATGTTTCGATCACTTGGATCATCTTCAGATCTTATAGTTGCGTCCGCAACTCGTCTAGCTGAGTACTAATTGGTACCACATTTGAACATTTGGGAAATATGTTGCGTAAGAATTGAGTAGTAAAGACATAATGAAGTAAACCTCATGAATAGTGTGGCATTTATTCAGGTATCTTAGTGCTAATGACGTCACACCGCTTGAACTGTGTGTCGGACAAGTGCATTTAGTGGCATATCTGGATTCTGTTGCGCCGTAAAATGTGGGCTTCTTGGTTGTTGTTGTTTTTTTCACAGTTGATTTATTTACGATCGCAGGGCATTTAAACAATTTCTGCTTGTGTAAGATTTAAAAAATTGTATACACCACGCCGTGTTATTTAGTTTTTTTTTTTTTTTTTTTTTTTTTTTTTTTTTTTTTTTTTTTTTTTTTTTGTCGACTTTGACAGGAAGTAAGAAAGTTGTAGTTACACCGAATAGAGCAATGATCAGAATACTATTACGAAATCTGTGTCGTCTGGAACGTCATAACCTACCGTTCACAGATTTAAACTACAATTATCCCCACAGATTTACCCTTTCATTTTCAGCGATTTTAACTGGGAATTAATGGTACTTTTGTAACATCATAAACAAGACTCATCTACATCTACATCCACATGGGATACTCTGCAAATCACATTTAAGTGCCTGGCAGTGGGTTCATCGAACCACCGTTGTACTATTTATCTGCCATTCCATTCTCGAATGGCGCGCGGGAATAAAAACACCGTTCAAGCTCTGATTTCTCGTATTTTATTCTGATGGTCATTTCTACCTATGTAAGTGGGGGTCAGCAATATATTTTCGCATTCGGAGGAGAATGTTGGCAATTGGGAGTTTCGTAAGTAGCCCACGCTGGAGCGATAAGCGCCGTTGTAATGATTTCCATCCCATCCGTAACGCTGTCTCCCCTGCATCGTGACAATAAGAAACATGCTGCTCTTCTGTGGACTCCTTCGATGTCCTCCGTCAAACCCACCTGATAAGGATCCCACACTGGGCAGCAATACTCCAAAAATGGACGGACAAGCATATTGTATGCAGTTTGTAGTTCTATTGCATCTTTTAAGGGTTCTGCCAATAAAACGCAGTCTCTGATTCGCCTTTCCTACGACATTATCTATGTGTTCTTTCCAATTTAAGTCTGAGGTAATAGTAATTCCTAGGTATTTTGTGGAGTTTACGGCCTTCACATTTCTTTTCGTACTCAAGTGGACGACTTCACACTTCTCATTATTTAGAGTCAATTGCCAATTTTTATATCATACTGATATGTTATTCAGATCGTTCTGCAGTTGGTTTTGATCTTCAGTTGATTTTACTAGATGGTAAATGACGGCGTCATCTGCAAACAACCTAAGAGAGCTACTTAGATTTTCCCCTATATCGTTTATGTAAATAAGAGACAGCAGAGGGCCAATAACACTACCCTGTGGAACACCCGATATCACCTCTGTTTTATTCGATGCCTTACCATCGACTACTACGAACTGTGTCCTCTCTGACAGGAAATCCCCTACCCAATAGCAAATTTGGGGCGATATACCATAACCACGCAATGTGATTAAAAGCCGTTTGTGAGGTTGAAATCGGGTTTCTAATCTTAAGGGACCAAACTGCTGATGTCATCGGTCTGTAGATTTACAAACTACTTAAACTAACCTGCACTAACTTTTACTAAGGACATGCCCGAGGGAGTTCTCGTAACTCCAATGCGAGAGGCCGCACGATTCGTAAAACGGCCCAGACCACACAACCATTCCCGCGTGGCAGACAAGATTAATGGTCAGAGATAGGGGGCAAGAGGACGTGCACAGGGATGCGGACAGGTGTTTGGAATTAGAGAACGAAGACGAAGAAATGGACAGAAACAGGAAGAGGAGGAAATGGAGAGAAGTTATGGACAAAGGGTGTGTGTGATGGGGAGGGGGGGGGGGTAATACGACGTTTATTCCGACCCCGTAGATATTTTACCGGTCGTGAAGCACTGTGGGGTTCGCTAGTAGACACATTTTAAGACCTATTGGTCGTAAACGGATATTTACTGTGTTTATTTATTCGTACCTGCCTACTCCACTGCTGAATATGCTTGTCCAGGGTGATACAAATTTACTAAAAAAAATATATATATATATATATATACCGCAGTGAACGAAACCTGCAGGTTGCCTGGAACCAATAAGCATCCAAAATTTGTATTCATTCGCAAGCATAGCCAATTCCGATATCAGACGTGAGATTGCTGCCAATACCGAGAGGAAAAAGGTCTGCAACATCCCAGCCCACCCCCTGCATGAACATCAGGCGCCGCCACCCACATCGAAGTCCAGGAATTTTCCAGTCCTCTGTTTGACTTCACATAGCTCT
Source organism: Locusta migratoria (assembly GCA_026315105.1). Lineage (NCBI taxonomy): Eukaryota > Metazoa > Arthropoda > Insecta > Orthoptera > Acrididae > Locusta > Locusta migratoria. The sequence goes on from CM048749.1 coordinate 363,929,165, forward strand.
AAGTGAAGCCAGGGTTGGATCATGGAAACAAAGGTATCGTCACCAGATGTTTGTTCAGATGTTTGTAAATCTATCGGACCAAACTGCATGGTCATCAGTCCGTAGCTTACAACCTACTTAAACCTAGCTAAACTAACCTAAGGACAACACACACAACCATGCCGCAGGGCCGGCCGCTGTGGCCGAGGGGACTGGGGCGCTCCAGTCACGGTTTGCACGGCCACTACGGTCGGGGGTTCGAATCCCCCCTCGGGCATGGATATTTGTGCCGTCCTTAGTCTTAGCTAGTTCATAAGTAGTTTGTAAACTTAGAGACTGATGACCCCGTAGTTAAGTCCCATAAGTTCTACAAACATTTGAACATTTGAACATGCCCCAGGGAGGACTCGAACCTCCACGGCGAGCAACCGCGCGCTCTGCAGCGAGACGCCTTAGACCGCACGGGTATTCCACCGGGGCTATCGTCACCGGTAAAGGTTTTATTCGTGTAGGCATAATTTTTCCGTATTTAATTACGACATACCTTACTTTCAAATACATGTTTTGCAAATGTCTTTCAAGCGCCGTTGCATTTAAGCTGCCCCCTTTCGTAATATTGAAGTATAAATACAAAATCCGCCAAATACGGCACATTTGCTTCCGATCGCCTGAAGGCTACACAACGCGATGTTCATTTGTTGCAGACGACATGATGATGTTAGCGAATCACAGCACAAAGGAAAAGTAACGAGGTCAGCCAATGGTAACCAAACCTTACCGCCGCGGCAACATGCAAATAACAATTTTTGACGTTGGAAATTAAATATGTCGTAATGTTTTTTATACACGAAAGCACGGAATGTTTACAAGATCTTAAAATTAACGTGTTAACACGAGGTGTCAATTATTTTGTTTTCGAAATCACTTGATTTCACTTTCTTACAGATGATAAAATAAATATAACATGCCATACCTGCTCTATGGTTGACAGGTTCTTGTATTTACCCTTGTCCGGTCAGTAACTGTTATTGGCCCCGTAAAATGAAGATTTAGAATTACTTGATGACTGTTTCATACGTATCATAAAATAAATAAAACACCTACTCTATGGTTGACAGGATCAAGTGATTGTAAATCTTCATTTTACGAGGCCAATTACTTTTACTGAATGGTACATACAAGAATCTGTCAACCATAGAGCAGGTATAGCATGTTTTATTTACCCTATGACCTATACGAAACAGTCATAAAGTAATTCTAAATCTTCACTTTACTAGGCCAGTAACATCGACTATGAAGCCTGCAAGTTCTAACTAAACTCCCGCACCAAACTAACAGAAGTCCGACCAATCGATGATAAAAATCAAGAAAATTAGTCATTACAATTAAATAAGAATAGTCGTCTACGAACCATATATTTAAAATTTAAAACTTTCCCGGCACATTGATTCTTCCATTACATTTCGGGAGAACTGCAGGATGTCTGTAACTTCCTGCCATGATACTTCGGCAGTAATCAGCTGAAGATGGCCAGAAGATTTGTGCCGAAATATCGCGGCAGTTCTCACGAAATTTGACGGAAAATCCAGATATTTCTTTAAAACAAAAGTCCCCATTCTCCTGAAAGCAACACACAGAACTAATATCCCATAAAATTCAAATATGGCCTCTTCCTTTAACAACCAGCATCGAGCCGGCCGCGGTTGCCGAGCGGTCTGCGGCGCGCCATTCACGGTCTGCACGCCACTGTGGTCGGGGGTTCGAATCCCCCCTCGGGCATGGATATTTGTGCCGTCCTTAGTATTAGCTAGTTCATAAGTAATTTGTAAGTTTAGGGACTGATGACCCCGTAGTTAAGTCCCATAAGCTCTACAAGCATTAGAACATTTTTTTTCTTTTAGCCAGCATCGAAGTACCATTATTCTCTATTACTTTACAACAGTCTCCCTGTACAGAGTAATGCGTAGTCACAAAGAGTAAAAATCTCTCTTGCATCTGTCTTTATCACTTCACACTATTTATTTTAAGTATGCAACAACATAGATAATTCCTCAACCGTGGGAGGAGGAGCCAGGAAGTTCAGCATCCAAACCTAACTTCTTTTAACACGTAAAAGCAGAATATTAGTTATACCATAAGTGACTTTAAAAATGTAAAAAATATAATAAAATAAAATAATTTGATGGTTAATGGGCATATGGGGGAGAAATCTTTTTTAATATACTCTTCGTTGAAAGTAGTCGTAATATGACGCGCATCAAAAAGAGGTGTGCGCATCTTTTTGTGTTGTTGTTTGGCCCCCCTGTCTAGTTTTTATGCACCTGTGAGACCTGCGAGAATGCCATAGTTTTGTCTTGAGATTTCTGTTGGTTCATATGCTGTCTTTGTAATGAGAACACACACAACTCACACAATGATATTGGAGAAGAAAGCAAGGCAATGTTTAGTAAGTTGTTGGGGAGGGGGAGAGCCCCTGTACAACCCTCCTTTCATTCCCCCCGTTATGTGTATTACGTATTTCCTCGGCGATATAAATTTACTTTTACGAAAGTTCTTCATGGAGTCACACACATGATGTACAACACTATAACTTCATGCATAGAGTGTAGCGCTCGTAACTTAAAAAGCAGTCAAAAATTCGAAGATTGGTTTGAACACCACAGTGCTATACTAGTCATGGTCCTGTTTGGAGGTGGTATGCCGTTGCCTTCCTCCGACCTTCGAACTGTCTTACCCAGCCAGTTACAGGGGGACCTACATTTTAACGTGGGTTCCAAACCACGGTGCTACTCGATATTTTTCACAATAAGCAATACTGCCAGAGGTGAAAGAAGTGGAAAGTGACTAATAAAAATCCCAGTACCTGGAGGGGATCGAACCCGTGACCTTCTGGCACTCTACCACTCTGCTATCGAGCTCGTAACTTATAACAGTTAAAATGTTCAAATGTTTGTAAATCTATCGCACCAAACTGCATGGTCATCAGTCCGTAGCTTACAAACTACTTAAACTAAGGTAAACTAAGCTAAGGACAACACACACACCTATGCCCCAGGGAGGACTGGAACCTCCGACGGCGAGCAACCGCGCGCTATGCAACTAGGCGGCTTAGACCACTCGTCTACTACACCACGGCTAGAACAGTCACTGTGGCACATCCAGGATTTTGCCATCGAACCTGAAACTCACGTCTAAAAAAAAAAACAATGGTTGTTTTCGAAGAGGTATAAAATTATTGCCTGACTTGAATTCTAAAACAATAAAAAAAAGCTCATATTGGAAGGTTTCCCTCATGCTCTGGGGAGGGACGGGTACAGTCCCATGTTCCCCCTGGATTATCTACTTAACATTTACAATGAACTACGTTGTTGTTATGTGGTAAACGCTCAATATACAGCCAACACATCACAATAAATATGCAAACACTAACATTGATTTTCTGTCTCAATATAATCGATTGCAGTTGACGCAAAAGTTTTGAGACATTCCTTATAACCTGAGATTTGTAAGGCCGGTATTAGACTATCAAATTATTGGAGAAAGAATTGGACAAAGAAATATTGGACGTAGTGTAAAGGGAATGTCGTCCAATATTTGATCAAATCTAAGACCTCGGCTTAGAAATCACTCGTCTTCTGTTTCCTGCAGTGAGAAATGTGACCGCTCGGAGAGCTAGTGCCTCCTTGCCACTTCAGCTATTTGACCTTAACCTCCAGTAATATTATTTGGAGGTTAAGGTTTGACGCAGCGTTCGTATTCGCAAACATCGCTACCAGCGGCAAGTTTGTGTAGTGTGTTCCAGCAACAAGAAAATTTATATGAATGTATAAATCAGATAGGGCGGTGTATAACACGTCAATTCACTTAGCCCAATAGCTTGCGGTGAAAGTGAAGTTATGAGTTATAGAATCCGTGATATTAAAAGTCATAATATACTATCGGAACTGAAGAAGTAATACCACTAAATCTTGTTTATGGAATATTCCGTCGGTGCTTGGAGGAACAAAGACATATTAAAAACGTAGTATTTTTGTTCCACAATATTATTTATTTGCTTGTTATTAGCAGCTTTCGGCTTCTTAGGCCATCGTCACATCATTCACCTTTACTAAAATAATGTCAACTTATTAATAGGCCTATTGTTCTCACTGTATGTACATAATTTTGTCATATGTGTTTCATACCAATACTCCATATACCTTTCTCCCCCTTGCCATAATTTACAGTTTGCTTATACAATCATCCATCGCTCACCTGGACATTTATAATATTTGTAACCTTAGTGAGTAAGATTGTGTTTTTTTTCTTTTATTATTATTATTATTATTATTATTATGCAAGTCATGTGATATTGATAATTATTCATAACAAACCCACATTTTGTTTCTACCATCACCTTCTGACAATACTTTCTTATAAAATTACACAGTTTTAATACTGTAATACCATTGTAGCCCAAGATATGTTCATTTAAAATCCATTTGTTTTGTTGGAGTATGCTTGTTATGTAGTATCGATTCATGGACAATTAATTTGCAGTTCACATATCTTTGAAAAACTATCTTAGTGTATGTAACCCCAATGTTACGTGTGGACTATCTGTTTAGTATGAAGTTATCTGACGATGGCCTAAGAAGCCGAAGCTTCTAATAATAAGAAAATAAATAATATCGTGGAATAAAAATACTACGTATTTAAGTTTTTAACCACTAAATCTTATTTACGGCCAAAGCAGACTTTATAATGTATGTTTTTGGTGGGAAGTGGAAGAACATTCATAACATCGACATTTGTTTGTAAGTATATATATGTATACACAAACACACACACACAATATATATATATATAGTGCATTGTTTATGACGTCATAAACAACTTGGATTTTCCCCTTTGTCAGGTGTACAATTTCCATTCAAAACTTCATTTCATAAATCTTGCTTTATCAGCTTGAAATCTTAGTCATATATATTTTTTGCGTCTGCCTTTTCTGTCACTCTATTGTAAATTGTGACGAATGGAGATCTACAAAATAATTAGCAGTGAATTACGGCTCGGCTGTACTAACTACGATAAAACGCAAGAGCTGAGCATAACACGACCATTTTGAAGCAACTTTGACAAAACATTGGATGGTACCCCATTTAGCGCTTCATCCAATGCTTCTGTCAAAGAAAAGGAACAATATTCCATCCAATTTTTTCTTCCAATTCTTCGTCAAATAATTTGCTAGTGTACCCAATTACCATATCAGACCTTGGGGTAATCTTGGATGAACACCTAAACTGGGAAGAACAAACAGTTGTAGCGTGCAGGAAACTGCCCTCATCCCTAAACACAATCCAAAAATTTAGAAAAATATTTCTTACCCAAGTTAAACAAAAATTAGTCCAAACAATTGTCTTATCAAATCTTTACTACTGTGATGTAGTTCAGCACGGCACAAATAGTGATAATTCGAGACGCCTCGAGCTAGTGATGAATGCTTACGTAAGGTACGTGTGCAATATACGATTGTACGATCATAATCAGTCCTTCATATACCCAGCTAGGTTAGATGCGCCCACATAAGTGGAGCGATTTTCAAACGCTGTGTTTACTTCATCGAGATCTCAGCCACCAGTGCCACCAGTACTTATCTTCTCACATTAAACAGCTGTCATCATTCAACAACCGCAATACAAGATCGGAAACGTCTAGCACTTTGGCTGACACTTCACACAACACTATATCTTTCTTTGTGTCGCTCTCCATCTCAGCCATATGACTATGGAACACACTGCCATGTGATCTACGTCTTACACTAAACCACTCGACATTCAAGAGTAAATTCACATATTAAAGACGTCATAGCCTCCATTGTTAACCTGCTCTCAGTTCTTTCTCTCCATTATAGCTTTGAATCTTACAATTCTATTTCTCTTCCTCTGACTAATCTACCTTTTCTGTATCTCTCTCACGACATTTTATCGTCTTATGTCTCTGCTTGATGTGAATAACACATCTGTAAGAACATAACGAGGCAATTCATAAATTGTAATAGGGCTGATGTTCACAATATGAAACATGCTTACTGTACTTGGCAAAGTCATTATTATTATTAGTGGCACTATTACTCTTTTTTTCCACAAAATCTTGGGCGAACTGCCGGATCTCTGTAACTTCTTTCCGCCATATTTCGGCGCAGAGTCTTCTGGCCATCTTCAGGTGAGTACCGCCGAAGTACTGGCGAAGACGCACTGAGCTGTGTTATCTATGACCAATTCAGCCGACATCGCGCATGCGCGTACTTAGCGTGCGCGTTCACTACAACTACGTACGCTGCTCCGAGCGCCCTCAGTGGTGGAGACTTGCCGCTTCGATATCAGATCGATTATCATCGTCATTCAGTTGCACGGAACTACGTTGACTACGAAGTTTTTCAATGACAGGATTCCATGTAGCATTAATTTTGAAACCTGTCTCGCTGTCTCGATTAATAAGAGTCTCACTGTCAGATAGTTTTATTTCCACAGCTTCATTAATAATTGAGCTCCAAAAGTTTGATGTGTGGGCCACAATTTTCGTTTCATTGTAGTTCATTGAATGAACTGTGGAAATACGACGTTCGGCGATTGGGAATTTGGTGGGCTGGAGTAGCCGAGTATGACTCTGGTGTTCCACAATGCGCTCCTGCACAGTGCGCGTCGTCTGCCCTATATATGACTTGCTGCACTCACGCGGAATCCTGCAGGCACCTGCATTACGCAGCTCCAGATCGTATTTGACAGAACCCAACAGCGATTAAATTTTAGAAGGAGGGCAAAAGATGACTCTTAATTTATATTTTCTTGGTATTCTGCGTATCTGCGATGAAATATTCCCAATATATGAGAGATAAGCAGTCGATTTGAAAGACTTTTCTTCTTCCTTGTTCTGTCGTATGTAGGTGTGCATCTCTCAGTTTACTTGCTTCCTTGAATACCCATTCTTTAGGAAAACTGTTTGCAGGTGTTCTAGTTCCGTGTGAAGGCTATCGGTGAGAGATGGCTGCCCATCTCTCATCTTTATTAACTATCTTATCGTTTGTGTAACGATGTAAAGTGACCAGTGCATGCATTTTTCTATTGCTGTCGGGAATGCAGTGCAGGGAAGATTTTCGCTGAGGTGAGAAACAGAGCTAACTTTGTCTAGAACGGGTGAGAGTGGAATTCCGGTGGAGACGGCCGTTACAGCACTCTCTATCTGCGACCAGCGGCGTGCCATGGGCACCTCGTCGTAGGGGTCCCGGTAGCAAAGTGCCTCGGTGCTCTGGTCGAGCAGAAGGTTGTAAATGTATTAGCCTACTGTCCCAAACTAAGGAGGAGGAGGAGTATTGTCTGTGCTTTTAGAATCGCTCCTTCCGATTTTACAAAAAGATAGCCGGGCTACTGAGACAAGCGGCCAGAATCTTGTCTGCTAAAAAAGGAAGATGACAGTGAAAGTAACTGTTATCTTTCTTTCTTTTTTTCTTTTTTTTTCAGAAGCTTGGTTTGCGCTTCTCTTAGTGACTCGGAGATTTTGCTTATTGAGCCGATTCTTGGACGGGTACACTTGTATAAGTTTCAGGGTACACACTGAGATTTGTACTTGAGCTGAAAGTCCTTGTTTTCGGTTTGGATAAGGTAAGCCAGCCAATACTACTGCACCGAGGCATTAGTCACGATATACTCAACTTCTGGAGTCATCTAGGTCTTCAGTACTTTTGCGTACTTGTCTACGCTAACTTAAGTGGTCCTGACTCGGCAGAACTGCTTGAGATCGTAGGCACTGTGTACTGCCGAGCACACAGAGGCCGATAGGAGGGTGTACAGCTTCCGAGTAACGGAGCGTGTTTTTATTTCGTGGTCGCGGAAATTTTCAGCTTACAGCCGCCCTGCGCCCAAGCCACTGCAGCGCAGCGCCTTCACACGCAAGTCGTCTGTTTGGTAATGTATAGCAAAGCGCTCGTCAGCAACAAATAGTCGTTGCAGCTGGTCCTGCATAATAGTGCGATTGTGTAGTTAGGAAAATCAACCCTGCACTGATATTACCGTTCAATTATTCTGTTACTAATATTGTATCAGTTCATGATAGGGTTTTTTTGATTGTCAGTCGGTGTTAAATTCAAGTTTCATAATGATCAGTGTAACGTCATAATCATTTCGATTATTCTTTCATATTTGATGTCAATTGTAAACTTGGATGTTCAATCTAGTTTGTGTATTGTATTGGATTTTCTTTGTGAGTCTTTTTTTGTGCTTAACGGTAATAATAAACGTATTTTTAAACAGGGAAGATGTTTTTCTAACATTAATAGTTGTCAGATCCTAACTAGCTTATTAGAATTTTGGTGGGGAGAAATTATTAATTTATATTTTATGCCGTTTGCAGGAAGTGGAAGAGAGATTGTCAATTAGTATTTTTTCAGGGCCATATTCTATCAATCAAATAATTTTTAATATCATGATTTATTATCACAGTTATTAATTCAGGGTCAGTCGCTCCTGTATCTCATTCCAATTTAATTCACATCCCAACCATATCTATTTAGCATCCCCTGCCAGTTTCCGTTCCCCTTGTTTTCTCTCTCTCTCTCTCTCTCTCTCTATCTCTTCCAAAACCTCACACACCCTTCACACGTAACATCAGCATCAGAGATGGTGTGAGCTCGATGGATTAAAGTCTTGAGGACGCCCATTGTTTGTGTTGGATGGTGGCAACTAGTAGCTTGTAAATGCAAATCTGTATGAGTGGGCTTCCTGTATACCGAATGACCAAGTGATCCATTGTACGAAGACATCTAAGAATGGCGAACAACCATTTTTCTCGATCTCCATAGTAAACTTTATGTTTTCGTGTATGGAGTTCATATGATGTAAAAACTCTTGGCGACGGTCCACGTCACTATAAAAGTATCATCAACGTATCGCCAAACAGTTGGTTTAAAAGCAGCTGACTCAAATGCTCTCTCCTCAAAATCTTCCATAAAAAGGTTGGTGACCAGGGGAGACAAAGGACTCCCCATGGCGACTCAGTCAGATTGTTCATAAAACCCATTGTTGATAAAAATGTGTAGAGGAGAGCGTGTGCTCAAATAGCGCTGTAATGTCTTCACTAAACATGTTGCCAATGAGGTGTAGAGAATCCACAATCTGAGGCACCTTAGTAAAAAAGTGAAACCACATCAAGACTGACCAACAATTCGTTACTTTGCAGCTGAAGTGACTGTAGTCTGCTAATAAAATCGTGTGAATTCTTTATATGATGTGGACACTTGCCTACCACAGATTTGAGCAAAGACGCCAAATATTTTGCTAGGTCGTTAGTGGCTACTCCAATATTGCTCACAATTGGACGTACTGGAACACTTTTCTTGTGGATCTTAGGCAGTCCATATAGCCTAGGTGGAACTGAGCTGCTTGGTTTCAGTCTCTTTATGACCTCCTTCGGAAGGGAACTATTTGATAGAAGTTCAGCTGTTTTTCGCACCACTCAATTTGTAGGATCCTTGTCAACTTTGCGATATATTGATCTTATTAATGTAGTCCTCCCGTGGCATGAGAATAGTAGCGTTACCTTTGTCACTTCTATCAAATAGTTCCCTTCCGAAGGAGGTCATAAAGAGACTGAAACCAAGCAGCTCAGTTCCACCTAGGCTATATGGACTGCCTAAGATCCACAAGGAAAGTGTGCCATTACGTCCAATTGTGAGCCATACTGGAGCAGCCACTTAGGACCTAGAAAAATACTTGGCGTCTTTGTTCAAACCTGTAGTAGGCAAGTGTGCACATCATATAAAGAATTCACACGATTTTATTAGCAGACTACAGTCACTTCAGCTGCAAAGTAACGACTTGTTGGTCAGTCTTGATGTGGTTTCACTTTTTTACGAAGGTGCCTCAGATTGTGGATTCTCTACACCTCATTGGCAACATGTTTGGTCAAGACATTACTGCGCTATTTGAGCAGACACTCTCCTCTACATAGTTTTATTTAACAATGAGTTTTATGAACAATCTGACGGAGTGGCCATGGGGAGTCCTTTGTCTCCCCTGGTGGCCTATCTTTTATGGAAGATTTTGAGGAGTGAGCACTTGCGTCAGCTACTTTTAAACCAAGTGGCGTGGACCGTCTCCAAGAGTTTTTACATCATATGAACTCCATACACTAAAACATAAAGTTTACTATGGCAAGCCACCACCACTGAGGGCGCTCGGAGCAGCGTACGTAGTTGTAGTGAACGTGCACGCTAAGTACGCGCATGCGCAATGTCGGCTGAATTGGTCATAGCACAGCTCAGTGCGTCTTCGCCAGTACTTCGGCGGTACTCATCTGAAGATGGCTAGAAGACTCTTCGCCGAAATATCGTGGCAAGAAGTTACAGACATCCGGCAGTTCTCCCGAGATTTTGTGGAAATATCTGTTCGTCGGGAAAGCTTTAAACATCACATCGGGCACTTTTAATGTTATTATTATAATTTTTGTTTCTTATAAATAATTTAAGTATTATTGTTTAAATTCTATTAACAATCTGTATTTCTTTAACTTTAATACTTGTATTATACATTGTCTGTCTATAATGTACTAAGGAAATTGTTCACCTTCAGTAGGCCTGGTTAGGTGTAAGACAGGACCTGAAGGCCCTATAATCTTGCCAGGTAAAATAAATGCATAAATAAATAATACCGGCCTAAGCTGTGTTGAAGACTGTCGCCTACACGTGGATATTTTTTTGCTCTACTCTGAGACTGATATTTTGGTTGACGTGGAAAAACGTGAGAGTCAGAGCTGCGGTCCGCTGCGCTGCTGACGATGACAGCTGCCCCGGACAGGCGGGCAGCGAGCAGAGGCGTCCACAACAGGTGTGCTGCACAGCGCGGCATGAAGCCCTAGCTGGCCACCCGGGGAGCGCGCTGCTCGCCAGGCACCGTATACGGCCAGGAAGCGCGCACTGGCGAGAACGGGGGTTGCCGCTTATTTACACTCGCGAGGAAAGTACATGGGCTCGAACAAACATACAGTGAATAACTTTAATATTCGGACACCAAGATATTTTTAGTTTGCTGCGTTATAACTGCATTCGGAACAAACAAAAATATAACATAACCAAATATTATATGCAGGTGCATGTCTTGTAAATAACAGTATGAACGTTGTTTGTATAAAGTAAAACAGTTGTTAAAGAATGCGATTAAAATAAACCACTCCTCGATGGTCACGTTACTTTAATATCCGGACAGATGGCACTTGTCACCGTTTACGCCGGGGTGAGTACGCCTGCTTCTAGTATGAAGGCAGGTGTGTGTTCACAAGCGCGGTCGACTGTCCAGACGGTACGATGCCACGCAAAGATAATACCAACTTTGAGATACGACAAATTGTGATTTTTCACAATGCGAAAGGAAAATCATATCGACAAACTGCTGCCATGCTCAACATGAATAAGAGTACTGTGGCAGATATTGTCAGGCGTTTCAAAAACTCCATACCACAAATGGGCCAGCCACAGAAGTTGGATGCTCGTGACAAGAGGAACTTAATACGAAAAATAAAGAAGGATCCTACACTCAGTGCATCGAGATTAGCACGTGAGCCTCTAAACGAGACTGGCAAGAAGGTACATCCTCAAACGATTCGCACAGCATTGAAAGAAAGTGGATACAATGGAAGAGTGGCTCGGAAGAAACCTTATGTGACTCAACAGAATGGACAGAAAAGATTGGACTTTGATAGGGAGTTTATTATGAAGGATGCAATTTGCTAGAATGACGTCACGAAAGTAAATTTAACGTCTGTGGGTCGGACGGACGAAGCATGATGTGGCGGAAGAAGAAAGAGGAATTTACAGTCACAAATATTAAACCCACTGTAAAGCATGGAGGTGGCAGCGTCCTTGTCTGGGGCTGTATATCGACATTTGGACCGGGCGAATTGGTGTTCATCGACAATACTATGGACAAATAAGTCTATTTGAACATATTAAAGAACAATTTACCAAAAAGTGCTGAAACCATGGTGATATCAAATACCTTCAAATTTTACCAGGACAATAACCCAAAACATAGGGCTCCCATTATGCAGGAATATTTGTTGTACAACTGCCCCAAAGTCCTACCACCACCACCTCAGTCACCAGATCTCAACCCGATTGAGAATGTGTGGGGAGAAGTGAAGCGATGTATTAGAAGTACACCAATATCTTCCAAAGAAAGTCTGAGGCTTCGACTGAAAGAAGAATGGGACAGTCTACGTGCGGGCTATTTAAAAAGTATCATTATCAGTAGCGTTTGAAAGAAGTGACAAAACATAATGGCTACCCAACATGATATTGAAACATTTATTTTCCATAAAATTTTGTCTCGAAATACTTAGTTCCGCAAAGTGTCCGAATATTAAAGTAACGTGAATATAGGACCGAGTTGTATTTAAATTGCATTATTAAGGAAGTTATGCAAGTTATCTCAATAAAATTTATATGATTACTTACAAGACACAACACCTAATGTAATAATTGGTTATACGTTTTGTTTGTTTTGTTATAAATAAAGTTATGATGTTCCAAGATTGAAATATCACAGTGTCCGAATATTAAAGTTATTCACTGTATCTGTATGAACGTTTGCTTACAGGATCTCCACGTACACCTCAATGTGCTAGTGGGTGTCGTTTTTCTGCAAAGCCCTGCAACCACCATCTAGATAGCACTGTAGATGTAATTGTGGACGCCATACGTAATGCAGATATCTCAACTATAACTTATGTAATAATCATCGTACATGTTCTCTGACGAATTGTCATCAAAAGCCGTGATGATAGTTGCAACTTTAACCTTCTTCCCGAAAGACTGTTGGAATTCACTGCCCCTGCTTCCATCGCCTCTTCCCGCACTTGCCGTAGCACTACCGCTTGCAATGAGTTGTTGGTCATTATCATCAAAAAATGTTCAAATGTTTGTAAATCTATCGGACCAAACTGCGTGGTCATCAGTCCGTAGCTTACAAACTAATTAAACCTAGGTAAACTAACCTAAGGACAACACACACCCCCTTGCCCCAGGGAGGACTCGAACCTCCACGGCGGGAAACCGCGCGCTCCACAGCGAGGCGCTTTAGACCGCTCGACTACTCCACCGCAGCCATTATCATCCCTATTATCATTATTATGAGTTTGTAACAACAGTATCTTACTTATGCTCATATTTCTGTACCGTAACAGATACGAGAAAGCATGCAAATGATTCATCTTCTACACTAATACCATCTTCACGAAGAAGGGTTCTTCGTAACTTCATCTCAACTAATCGCAATACATTAGCAGGATTGATTAGTAATCGCCGCCCCATCTGACGCTTCACCACACAAATAACATCACAAAACGCAACTTCGGAGGCACACTGCACCGTCCCTACTGGCGAACCGACAGGTCAAAATGCAGTGCGGCATGGCACACGCAGAGGCATCTAATGGACGACTGCAGAGTTTTACAGATGCGAGAGTATCACTAGTGCAATAAGGGATCTTTACATTATCTCTCATACTATTTTGGTGTATATGTGTTTGTTCGAGCCCAAGTACGTTCTTTGTCAGTCGCAAAAGTATTCGGACAGCACGTAAATGCGCATAGTTTTCCAATTTGCCGCATGAACAAATACAGGAATTGCACTTTGTAATGTATTTGCGACTCCGGGTACGATGTCGCAACGTGAAACACGTGTCAAATACGAAGAATTGTTGTTGTACATGTGTCAGTTACGTAATATTTCCTGAAAACGGCACGGAAAAGTGCAACAAAAGTATTCGGACAAAGGTGGAGAACGTGAGAGAATAGTTCATTCAGAGACGCACAGAGGGTGAAGCGACTGCACTGTGTCCGACATTTCCGCGAGACGATAGTGATGATTAGTAAACACGTATCGCGAGCCTGTGCAGGTTGACGATGGGACGCAAAGGGAAGTGTTCTACGTTCGAGCAAAGGCAACTTGTCGTTTATCATCACTCGAAGGGGAAAACCTGCAGGGAAATTGCTGCAATAGTGAACATGAAGAAAAGTACAGTTCACGACATTATTGGTTCGAGAAAGAAGACCGATTGAAATTCCGTTGCAGACAGGACGGCCACGGACATTTTCACAGAGAGATGAACGTGTGATTGTGCAAAAGATACAACAGAATCCGAAAATATCTGCCACACGAATTGCAAGTGAAGTGGAGGGAGACCTTGATATAAAAGTTCATCCCGAAACCGTGCGGAGAGTACTACGACGATAGCAGTACCATGGTCGAGTGGCACGGCGGAAGCAATTCATAAATGCAGTGAACCAGAAGAAACGTATGCAGTTTGCGAGGGAATACGCCGAATATGATCAGGCTTGGTGGAATCAGGTGATATTTTGCGACTAATGAAAATTTACGGCAAAGCGACGGAAAGGCAAACGTGTGGCGAAAGACCAATGAAGAGCTGAATCCCAGGAACCTCAAACTAACAGTAAAGTTTGGTGGGAGCATCATGGTGTGGGGATGCATGTCCGGCAATGGTGTGGGTGATTTAGTGTTCATTGGTGATAAGATGAACAAGGAAGCGTATTTGAATACACTGCGAGGATATTTGAAGCAAAGTGCACGACATCCAGGTATTGCGAACAACTTCCATTTTTATCGGGACAATGATCACAAGCATACCGCGCATATTGTACAAATGTGTTTGCTCTTCAATTGACCGAAAGTATTGCACCCCTCTCCCCAATCACCAGACCTTAACCCAATCGAACATTTGTGGGATAAATTGAAACGGACCCTCCGCGCAGACATCTATACGAAGGAGATCTTGTAAGAGAATTCTTGCGCCAAGAATGGGCAAATATAGGCCCAGATTTCACGAAAAAAACTCGTAGAAAGTATGCCTAGTTGATTGGAGGAGGTATTGAAAATGAAAGGTGGACCCACAAGGTATTGACATTTTCGTCGTACAACTTATGAACATTTATTGGACAGTGTCCGAATACTTTTGTAACTGCAGGGTGTGCAGGTTGTTGTTAATTTTTCTGTTATTTATGTTTTGGAAACGAAATAATACAATAATTCGTTTGTAATTAATGTTGTTACGCATATATATTGCTAAGAAATATGTTTGGGTTTCATAGTCAGTGTTTCTCGAGTTCTCATTGTGAAACTTCCCACTGTCCGAATACTTTTGCGACTGAGTGTAAGTACTCTGAGCAAAACAGGAGATTAGTTGAGATGTCTAGGTTCTGAAGTATGTCATCTACAGAATGAACTAAAATTGTTCGACGTCTTTCTGTCGGTTCTACGTAGTGGAGACAACAGCATTACGGCAACCGAAATATAGGTAAAAACAGAAAGTTGCTGCAGAGACGGTTGGTGTTGTGTTTACTCTACCAAACGAATTAGCAAACTGTTGGGTTAAGAGTGTATTGAGCGGGTATAGAAATGCAACAACAATGTGTACAAATTTTCACAGTCACAGAATATATGTCTTCAACTGCGAATGCTCAAAGCTGAAAATGTGTACCCAGCCGGGATTCGAACACGGGTCTCCTGTTTTGTAGGCAGTTGCGCTGACCCCTACACCCCTGTGAACGTGAAAAACAATAACAACTGTAGGATCAGAAGTGACGTCTGTTCTTTCGGAATAGACGCCACATGTATATGTGTGGAAATTTTCCTGTACCGTAATTTAGAAACGCTGAAGCCTGCACTAAAGTGAAAATAATTGTCCTCAAAATATCCACGGGTGTACTGCCGGTCTATAGTGTCCAACGGGAACTATAGACTGGCAGTACACCCGTGGATATTTTATCAAATACGCTGGGAGAAACTGAAGAATCACACAATAATTGTCCTGTAAAGGAACTTCAAACTGAAGCATATCGATTCAGAACACTAGACATAATAGTAATAGATTTTACGATATTTTTATCATTTACATCTGAATGACGTGTGTTTGCAGTCAAAATATCTTTTGTTTTTGTGTTAGCAACGTATAAATTGTACACAGCATTCCAAAACCGCTAAATAATTACAGATACTATGAGAATTTATTGACGAAACTATAATAATACCGCTTAACAGGATGAAGTACTTACTTCGTGCAGGAAGGAGTAATTAGTAGGTATCTACATTGTTTCTTCCCATGTAAACGACATATTCATTGTTTCTGTCTTTCTTTATTTTTTAGAAACAATAACTTACTGAAACCATGTTCATAACCAACAGAGAAAAACCCGCTTTCGCTCTCTCTAAGTCAAACGAACCTGATTTGGTAAATGAACTCCGGTTAAAACGAGTTTGTGACACTTGCGCGGAGTGACACTTGCGCGGAAAGGGAATTTGTAGACACTTGCGCGGAGACCCGGACGCTGCAGGGTGTTCCAGAAGTAGGGATACACCACCCCTACTCCTCGCCCTCCAGCCGCTACCTGTGCCGTATTCAGGGAAAGGCCCACCGAGCGAGGTGGAGCAGTAGTAACGGCCCGGAGATATCACAGCCTCATTCAACAGAGAGATAACATGTTATACAAATATCACTCGATTTACAATACAGCACCATGTGAAGAGAAATGTGATGAAATCGGAATTGAGCGCAACTGTTGCTAACTACAATTTCGGATTTACTGCATTTTGAGTCCGAATTCGCATCTATATTCGCATTTATCGCAAATGCGAATTTTTACTGTCCCTAGTAATACCTCTAAAAATAAACAGCTGTCAAGGCACTAAAAGCAAGGGCAGATCTTTGGGTGTATTACTACAAATAACTAAAACACAATTTGATCGTGGAATTATATACAATCTCATTGTAAAGGTTTTTTGTAAGTGGTTTTGAGCAGCTTTTAAATATGTTAGGAATAGCATTATGAAATATAGACAGCTACACCTTATGTTTATTATGAGATATCGATTTCGGCTAATTTCAGGTCATCTTCAAGTTTCAAACAACAGGTGTTACTTATGCATTTTTCCAGTGGCACTCATAACCTTTAAGTGTTTACACACGCCGGCCGCGGTGGGCGAGGAGACTAAGGCGCTCCAGTCACGGTCTGCACGGCCACTACGGTCGGGGGTTCGAATCCCCCCTCGGGCATGGATATTTGTGCCGTCCTAGTTCGTAAGTAGTTCATAAGTAGTTTGTAAGTTTAGAGACTGATGACCCCGTAGTTAAGTCCCATAGACTATACAAAAATTTGAACATTTTGTTTACACACGAGGTCTAACGTTGTTAATCGCGTTAGCGATGAAACCAGAACCCAGAATCTTTGTGTCTAAATGATACATATATTGGTGTGATGCCTTATTTCGAAAAAACAGACATCACACCAACACATATATAGCTCTCGGTAAAGTGGTACGGTACGATGTCGTTACGTAGCACAGCACAGCCGACTGGAAACGCAGGAGAAGTGCAAACAACGTTCTCTCCTCAGAGGTATGATTAGGTTCGACGTAGACTTCTACAACATACAGTCTACATGGCGAAGATTACACCAAAAAATTTAACGTTTCGTCTACTTTGGCGATAGCAACCAAATTTTAAAATCGTGTCTACTATGTAATGATGTAGCAACACAAAACGCTCCAAGTCCAAAACTTCACTGATTTTCGAGTTCTGAATTTTTAATATGTTTTTAATGTTATTACAGAAAAAACATATTTGGGACTCTCACTACAATTTTCATATGACAGAATTTGTAGGTACATTCACAAGACATAAGACAACGGTTGTGTGCATTCATCTCATGAGAAATATCAATCATTTGTTTTCAGTGTTTACTTCAAATTTCTCTTTTAAGTTTCTTTAATTATTAGTACTTAAATGTGGTTATGAAATAAATAAATTACGTGTATACGTGTAGTCTTATGCGGCCAAACCACTTAGATCACTGGTCGCTAGACTCACACACTACTTAATCTTACTTAAAATAACTTAGGCAAAGTACAAACAAACATACCTATGTCCGAGGAAGAACTCGAACCTCCGACCGGACCGGTCGCGCAATTTGTGATACAAATTACATGTTTGATAATATTAATGCATAGAAGTATGAAATCACGTCAAGACTACTTCCTGCAAAAAGTTCGACAAAAAAAAAGTTGGCACTGAGTTTAGAAAAACAAAATTCTGGTTTATTGGATTTTAACATTTTATCAAAAATTAAATGTTACTACAAGAGATACAGCCATTCAAATTTACGGGCACCATATCGTTTTCCCTTCCTGAGTAAATGAGCTGCTTCTTATAGTTTCAACACCTTTTTCTTGAATGTTCTGAATATAAATCTTCACACAGACTTCTTGAGGAGGAGCGTGATACGGATATCTGATTGTAAACCACTGCCTATTACCTTAGACCTTTTTGACTGTGCTGAACAGTATTTACGCGTATTCCGTAATTTATACAGTTAACAGGCAATGTAATTTATAACCAACTATTGGCTGCCAATTTCGCTTCATTTTTCCTGGAAGTCTTGCAACTTGTTTCTCCCTGTTGGTTTATGCCAAGTTCGGAGTAAAAATGGTTCTATATGACGGCGATGGAAAATAGAATTTATCTTTAGCATTTTTCGGTGTGTGACATTCCCTTACACATTCCGTATTTCATATATTTCTTAGATGTATTTGTAATTCGAATACAGCCAAATCGTTTTGGGGTCTACGAATAAACGCTTTAAGTATGTAAAATACTCATTGACTTATCCTGCACAGATACGTTGATGTAATTGACCGCTATGTAGTTAACCCCACTATCACGCAACTTCCATCTCTTTAAAAATAGCTACTATGCTTTTAAAAGGAGATGCAACCTTAAACCTTCAATTAAAAAAACGTTAATAATAATATATTTATTGCTTGTGCAGGTGTCTTGATATGCTTAGTGTTCTGAATAATATGCTTTTAGGAGGTATGACTGTGGAAAGTCATAGTCTTGTAGTAGCAGAGACTAACTCTCAAAAACATTATCACTATTAAAATACCTTTTTGTTTACAGGAGGAACACTCAACGGATTAATATGTAGTTAGAACAAGTCACTATATTGCTCTTCAGCTTGCAAAGGGTTGTGCAATTTCACTGATTTTCGTGTTATGTTCACAGTATGGAAACTTGACAACAGCAGTGCTAGACTTCTTGGTGGGCCTGTACCCAGGAAAAGCGATTAGCCGCCCCAAGGGTCCCGGGTTCCGCGCAAGTGTCACTCCGCGCAAGTGTCACTCCTCGCAAGTGTTCCAACCCCGGTTAAAACTTGGTTCAGAAATACTGCCGCGGAAAGTCAATTTGAAAACTGTCTTCACAGAACCGACTTACAGCATGATGCCTTCCTTGGTCAAATGCGTGAAATGACGAAAAATATGCAATAACGGACCAAGAGCTATTGTATTTACCATACCACCGAATTCGCATGGAGAGCGATAAAACTGAGGCGGGCCAGTCACGTTCAGCACGGCCACTGCGGTCGGGGGTTCGAGTCGCCCCTCGGGCATGGATATTTGTGCCGTCCTTAGTCTTAGCTAGTTCATAAGTAGTTTGTAAGTTTAGGGAGACTACAACATTACGGCAACCGAGATAATGGTAGTAACAGAAAGTTGCTGCTGTTGGAGTTGGTGTTGACTTGTGTTTAATCTACCGACCAATTACGCAAGCAATTGGGTTCATATAGTATAGTGCGCAGGTAATGCAATGCAACAACAAAGTTACTTACCCGAAGTTTTGGTACGCAGGGCTATAGTGAAAGGTGGAAGCGCGACAGACACAGAGATGGCTGCAGCTATTGGAGTGTCCCAAAGTGTAATTTCCAGGACGTGGACGCGATTTCATACAACATGCACCGTTAAAAGAAGGCAAGGCCAAGGTCGTCCACGGGTAACATCAGCAAGAAATGACGGTTATTTCCGCTTAACAGTCAGTCGAGACATGAGGCTGAATGCAACTCAGCTGCAATGCACCCTCCAGGCAGCGCAGTATCAACACAAACAGACCTAAACCGACTTTGATAATGTGGCGTATAAGCACGGAGGCCTATAGCGTGTGTCGAATTAACACCACGAAACCGTTTAGCCAGCAGAAACGTAGAGGAGGATCATCAGGATTGGAGTCGTAACGAATGGCGCTGTATTCTGTGCACAGATGAGCCAAGATTTTGTGTTCTGACGGACACTCGTCGTTCCCTCATCTGGAGAGAGCCGGCCGCGGTGGTCGAGGGGACTAAGGCGCTCCAGTCACGGTCTGCACGGCCACTACGGTCGGGGGTACGAATCCCCCCTCGGACATGGATATTTGTGCCGTCCTAGTTCGTAAGTAGTTCATAAGTAGTTTGTAAGTTTAGGGACAGATGACCCCGTAGTTAAGTCTCATAGACTATACAAACATTTGAACAGTTTGAACATCTGGAGAGAACGTGGAACTTGGAACAATCCTGCTTACGTGCAGGAAACATCACCATATCATGGTATGGAACGAATGATGTGAACATGGCGTTCAGAATGGCGCTTTGACTGTTTAGACGTATAGAGATGCGATCCTTGGAGCATTCGTTGAGCCCTATGTTGGTGCCATAGGAGATGTGTTCCTTCTGGTGGATGATAACGCTCGTCCCCACAGAGCTGTACTGGTGAACAACAAGCTTGAAGCTGAGGGAACTGAAATCGATAGTGGTACTCAAGGTACCCTCCGCCACACACCGTCAGGTGGCTTGCGGAGTATGGTTGTAGATGTAGATGTAGAATAGTGTGGCCAACTTTTTCACCGAACTTAAATCCGATTGAGCGTGTCTGCGATGCATTACAGTCACACCAGCACCTCCCACAACTGTTTCAGAGCTGCATATTGCACTCATGAAAGAATGGTCAAATATCCCTCAAGAGCTGACTGATAACCTTATACTGTCGATACCACACAGTGGTGCAAATGTACTGGTCGTCCAAGGTGATCACACATTATATTGGAGTGCATCGAGAACGCCATTTTGACTATTATCGTAGCACCTTGGTGCCTCGCTCTTAGTAAACGCCATGTAAATTTTAGATAGAGAGTTGAGACAGCAAAATATCGTACTGTATCTGACATAAATTACAATTGCAATCAATATCTGAATAAAATACGTAACCATATGTATATTGTGTATGTTCAAATGTTTGTATAGCTTATGGGACTTAACTACGGGGTCATCAGTCCCTAAACTTACAAACTACTTAAAGGTAAAGCAGTTAACAATCCGAAGATTGGTTTGAACACCACAGTGCTTTACTAGGCATGGTCCTGTTTGGAGGTGGTATGCCTTTGCCTTCCTCCGAACTTCGAACTGACTTACCCAGCCAGTTATAGGGGGACCTACAGTTTAACGTGGGTTCCGAACCAGGTGCTACTCGGTATTTTTCACATGAGCAATACTGCCGGAGGTGAAAGATGTGGAAAGTGACAGATAAAAATCCTAGGACCTGGCGGGGATCGAACCCGGGACCCTTGAACTTGTAGTCTATCACTCTACCTTTTTTTTTTTTTTTTTTTTTTTTTTTTTTTTTTTTTTTTTTTTTTTTTTTTTTTGTTCTATGGGTAGATCTTGTCCTTGCGGACGTTTCTCGTGATTGTTCGTTTGGGTTCTACATGTTCTTTGGCTCAGCTTTTTTATTACATAGGGCGTTCAGCCCTCTGACCGGGCGCGCTGCTACCACTCTGCAACCGTGGTGCACACAGAACTACTTCATACTAAGGACGGCACAAATATCCATGCCCGAGGGGGGATTCGAACCCCTGACCGTAGTGGCCGTGCAGACCGTGACTGGAGCGCTTCAGTCCCCTCGGCCACCGCGGCCGGCATATTGTGTATGATTCTCACTGGATCCCCTAATTGTTTTGAACAGTGATATACATAATTAAGATCGAAGACGGTCGTTGATCCTATATTCAGTGCGGAGGCGTAATAGCCCTGAACCCTTACTGCAATCGTCAACATGCCGCAATAATGAATAAGTAGTGTGTGGACAAGTTTAAGAATTTGCGTCTGACGGGTGGCGCGCTAGGGTAGCCCACGAGGCCCTGCTGATCCCTTTGTCCCCAGTGGCGGACTGATCTCAAATCAAATGTTTGTACAGTCTATGGGACTTAACTACGGGGTCATCAGTCCCTAAACTTACAAACTACTTATCAACTAGCTAATCCTAAGGACGGCACAAATATCCATGCCCGATGGGGAATTCGAACCCCCGACCGTAGTGGAGCGCCTTAGTCCCCTCGGCCACCGCGGCCGGCCGGACTGATCTGAGCAACTGCCTAGTAATCCCGGCAACCGGTTTCAAATCCTGACTGTGTACATATTTCCAACTTTCCTCATTGATTTAGTTCAAAGCTCATTGGTAGCTAACGTCGTACATTCATTTTCTGTTTATTTTAAAGTGTTCTGTGAACAATTATTGCCGGAAAAAAATATATTAGATGCTGATGTCTCGCCATGTCCTCCAGAGGATATACAGAAAATGAGTGTCTGGGAGGTGCGGATGTATGTATTAACGGGCATCGTCGACATCCAATAAATGTACAGAACGAATGAAAAACGGCGCTCTACAGTGATCACTAAAGTTCACAGTTCGCACCATCAACATCGAAGTGAAACGCCTTGGAAGTTACAACCCCTGCAGAAGGATCAGCACACTCATCACACATTTCTCGCTCCGGCTCGGTTTGAATTTAATTGTCAGTTGAATTACACAGTCTTTTACTAATTTGTTTAATTAAACGTTCTCATAATAAGATTCCCAAGCTTAAATGTTCGTATATGGTTTACACCAAAGATACATTCGCTAAATAATATTCGGACCCTTGAGCAAAATTTCACCACAATATATTTTAAGAAATGTTTCTTTAAATGACATGACTGATAATGAAATGATTCCTAATCGTCTTTGATATTCTAAACTGAAATTCTCTTCACTATTTAATTTAAACGAGGGGTTCAGTAACACAAAAACGCATGCCTAAGTTAAATACATGTAATATTAGAATTGCAGAGTTTTTGTGTAACGTTCATTATGAATTCAAATGTTCAAATGTTTGTTAAGCTTATGGGACTTAACTACGGGGTCATCATTCCCTAAACTTACAAACTACTTACGAACTACCGTAAACTAAGGACGGCACAAATATTCATGCCCGAGGGGGGATTCGAGCCCCCGCCCGACCGTAGTGGCCGTGCAGACCGTGACTGGAGCGCCTCAGTCCCCGCGGCCACCGCGACCGGCCATTATGATTTTTTTTATAACACTGTGTGATAATGATGAATAAGCGAAATGTCTTTAAACTGTTTTCAAGAGCCAATCGATAGGTAAAAGAACATGATGCAATAAGTAATTCCGAAAAATTGGAAAAACAGATCTAGTTCTTTACAAATTGTCTATACAGTGGGACCTTTCTTATTGAGCATAAATAATAATTCATTTCTGATTTGTGCCTGAAATGCTCTCTTTAAGCAAAATATTTCTTTCTGTTGCGAATCATGTAAAAATAGTACGAAGTGTTCCATTCTGAAAAATGCTTCGTCCTACAATTTAAGAGAATGAAGCAAAACAAAAAAGATTACATTTGTTTCCTTTGACATAAGACAGTCTTCTTACGATTCGTGAGGGGAGAGATCGACAGAATATTTTTATTTGGAAGAGGGTTGCGAGAATATTTGTACCTGGAAGGGGGCCGCAGTGAAGTGGCTGAGCGTTCTAAGCAGCGCGGTTGTTCGTCGTCAGAGGTTGGAGTCGTTCCGCCGGCCGCGGTGGTCGAGGGGACTGAGGCGCTCCAGTCACGGTCTGCACGGCCAGTACGGTCGGGGGTTCGAATCCCCCCTCGGGCATGGATATTTGTGCCGTCCTTAGTGTTAGCTAGTTCATAAGTAGTTTGTAAGCTTAGGGACTGATGACCCCGTAGTTAAGTCCCATAAGTTCTACAAACTTTTGAACATTTTTCGAGTCGTTCCTCGGGCGCGCGCGCGCGTGTGTGTGGTCCTTAGTGTAAGTTAGTTTAAATAGTTTGTCAGTCTAGGGACTGATGACCATACCAGTTTGGTCCGACACTACAGAGTAGTGTCTTGGTCAAATTTGAACATTTGAATTTGAAAGGGGGTCGCATATTCGGAAAGGTTGAAAAACACTGTCGTAAGGAATTATGTAGCACAGTCAGTGGCGTAGCTATGTCACCAAGGGCCCCGGGGCAAAAATGACATTGGGGCCCTGTTTACACTAATACTGTACAGATGCAAAACTACTTCATCATCAGCTCCTTACCGCCCACTGGGAGACATAATAAGGCAAACCTAAATACTATTAAGTAAATTATTATGTGTCACACAGCAGATAATACCTAATTGTACTCTCATATATAATAACAGTTGTGAAAGTTGGTTTGTTTGTTATGCTTTCACGCATAAGTGACTGGGTGGATGTGAATGAAATTTTGCAGAGGGATAGATTTGGACCTGGGTAGGACATAAAGATAAATGACCTCTTGGGATAGTTTCCGAAGTTGCTCCATACTAGGTGAATGAAGTCGCAGGCATAAGCTGGTAAAAAATAAACGATGAATAAGTATTACTTAACCAACAAAACATGCCCCCCTGACGCGAAGCAAACCGGGAACAGCTAGCCCGCGGTGAGAGCAGGCGGACTGTTGTCAGTACCGACATCTCACTGTTGCTAAACTCCTCGCTGTTAGGTCATTGTTCCGTACCGATCAGTCTCATTTCATTGATAGCCCAATCAAAGAAGGAAAATAGGGGACATATTCGTGTAGGATGGTTTCAGAAAAGAAAGTTGCCGGATTTCATTTGATGGAATACATTGGTTTGAGCCGTGCCCTTACCTGGCTCCATGAAGTATATATTAATGTCTGGCCAGGAAAAAAGTAATAAGTAAAATAACTAAGATGACATCTTCGCTTATTATAGTGGCAGTGGGGTACAGGTAGTGTCTTGAATGCACAATTTACTATTGTGACAAAGTAACCATATTTTCTCTTCTTCTTGCACGAATTTCCGAGTGCAATTGGTTACAGCACTTCATTGGGATCTATGATTATAGAGAACACCCTTGAGGAATTCACTACACAAATAGTTGAGTTACCATAATAATACCGTTCTGTAATAATACATTATAGAGACTTCATATTCAAATGTGGTCACACTGTCTACTGTCAAACATTGTGCTAGTAATTCAGCACCATTCACTGTTATTTCGCAAAGATTGGCAGACACGGCAACTACGACTTCAACGGACAATACGCTGATGATGGCAGGGTCCACGTCTTAGCGAACAAGCAAAGGACCTTGTTATATTTATATTCTCGGGTGCGAATAATTTTTGGATTTCAAAACGAGCGCTTGAGGTTTGTTGGTCAGGGTTCAAAAAGTTCAAAGTCGAAAAACCTTCATTCAACTAAATTATTATATACAATAGAACTTCGATTATCCGAAGTAATTGGGGGACATGAAAGTGTTCAAGGATCTACGGTAACTTTTTTCGAACGTCGCTCACGTAGGCCAAGGGGCCCCTTGAGCCCCGCCTAGCCCTATGATAGCTACGCCACTGAGCACAGCCAGTGCGTGTATGCAGAGCTAGTTCAGGACTGCGAGGGTGTACGCTGGGGCGTATTTCGCAACGCTGCGACAGGGAGCGGCGACCTCTGAGCGACTTAGCGCGAAAATTCCCCGGTCGGCCGCGGGCAGCGTCTGCAAAACCCGGGCGACAGCTGTGCAGCGCCACGCAGCGCTCAGTGCCGCCAGGACGGTGCTGACTGGAAGGAATGTCTTAAAGGCCCGCTAAACGGACCAGGTAGCAGGTTCCTTTGAAGAGCGTGAACGCCGATCACTAGCAAACCCGTGAGGGCGAGGTCGGCAGTTGAGAGTCTGCTATAGTGTTTCCCAGCTTTTTGAATACGCGACTCCTTTCCAACTAAAAATATTTTGGCGACCCTCCACCCACTCCCGGAACCATAACACAACTACATGTGTAATTTCAAAGACAACGAATTTAATTTTCAAATGTTCAAATGTTTGTTAAGCTCAAGGGATTTAACTACGGGGTCATCAGTCCTTAAACTTACAAACTACTTATGAACTACCTACAACTAAGGACGGCACAAATATCCATGCCCGAGGGGGGATTCGAACCCCCGACCGTAGTGGCCGTGCAGACCGTGACTGAAGCGCCTCAGTCCCCTCGGCCACCGCGGCCGGCATTTAATTTTCTTCTGAAGATACAACCTTCTTATAAAAAAGAAAAGTTTTCTGAATGGAAAACCTATTTTACATGAATTTCGACAGCAAAAACGTTGAAACTTCCTGACATATTAAAATTGTTGTCCGGAACCGGAACCTAGGACCTTTGTCTTTAGCGGGCGAGTGCTCTTACGACTGAGCTATCCCAACAAGTATTGACGGAAATAAACACATTTAAAATAATACAGTGCAGTTGCGGACACACTCCAGTCATCATGTCGACTATAATAACAATTATGTTATCTTACTGAAAATTGTGACTTGCTGTAAAACTGTTGTTGTTATGGTCTTCAGTCCGGAGACTGGTTTGATGCAGCTCTCCACAATACCCTATCCTGAGCAAGCCTTTTCATCTCCTCATAAGAACGACAACCCACACCCACTTGAATCTGTTTACTATACGCGTCTCTTGGTCTCCCTCTGCGATTTTTACCCCACACGCTTCCCTCCAATGCTAAATTTACGATTCCTCGATGTCTAAGAATGTGTCCTACCAAGCGATCCCTTCTTTTAGTCAGGGTATCCCAAAAATTCCTTTTCTCGCCAATTCTGTTCAGTACCTCTTCATTAGTTATGCGATCTACCCACCTAATCTTCAGCATTGGTATCCTGGATTACAGTGGTAGACCGACAACTTTGACGACGTCTTGTGAGGCAGCCACACTGAGAAGGTCAACCAGCAATCTATATTAAAGTGCACTGAACCTCCAAGGATTGTTGGTACTGGACTCCCAGATTTATTCGAATTTTCACAGGTGGATTACATCTGTAATCCACGCGACCACTTCAGCGAAAAAAATTTTTAATATTGAAATTAAATATATTTTATTTCACGTTTTGTAATTGTTTTTTAAAGCCCCCCAGGCTGGCCAAAAGTATTAACTTTAACCCCCCCCCTAAAAAATCAATGACGCAATTTGGTCATGGATTCCCCCTCCCCCTTTCCCGTGGGCACCTCTGACTTCGAGTTTCACCCGCTATTCCTCTTCGCCAATGATGTTTAACCCTGTGGACGCCGTCAGTACCGGGAATAGTCGCCAGTGAAACGATAAACAGTGCAGCCGTTTTCATCACAGATGCTGTCAGTAACTGCACACCATCAAGTTGGTCTCTTTGGAAGACTGAGAGATCACTGACCGTTTGTGATGACCAGCGTAGAACACAGTGTATCATTTACTTCAAGGTAACGTCCAAGACTTTGTACGTCAATTATGCACTGGTGTCGCATATCAGTGTTAACACATACACAGTGGTGGCAACTGGCAACAACAAGTAGTATTTGCACATTTAGTGAGAGGAAGCCATAGAGCACTGTGGCGGACTGCAGAACGATTCTTCTGCCGCCAACCTACATTTCGCGAAAAGACCATAAAGACAAGCTCAAAGAGATTAGGGATCGTACGGAAGCATACAAGCATTTGTTTTTCCCCCGTTCTATATGGGAGTGGAACAGGAAAACAAGTAACTAGAGCGGTACTGAGTACCCTCCGCCACGCACTTTTGGTGGATTGCGGAGTATGTGTGTATATGAAGATGTAAATAAATCAATGACGACAAGTGAAAATTTGTGCCGACCCGGGATTCGAACCCGGGCCTTCCGTTTAAGTCAGCGGTCGCCTTCTCCTTCTTGGCTACCCACGCCCCCCCCCCCCTCGCCCCCCCCCCCCCGGCCTCTTCAAATTCCTACAAGCAAGACATTACGGCAGTACCGTCCCTACCGTCCATTCTCGTCTTTGTTCGCCATCCTGATACCCGCACAAAGTCGAACGACATTAACGCTTCTGTGATTCGGTAATGGACCATACTCCGTCGCCGCGCAGATATACAGAATGAATTCCCTAAAACTTGCACCGACCGGCCGCGGTCTGCACGGCCACTACGGTCGGGGATTCGAGCCCCCCCTCGGTCATGGATATTTGTGCCGTCCTTAGTCTTAGCTAGTTCCTAAGTAGTTTGTAAGTTTAGGGACTGATGACCCCATAGTTGTCCCATAAGCTATACAAACATTTAAACATTTTGAATGCCTATTGACACTAACAAACTAACACTGGGCACTTGTGCTGTTCGTTTAACTGACTGTAATAGCATACATGATGACTTAGACAGAATCTGTAGTTGGTGCGAAGTATGTCAGCTAGCTCTCAATGTAGACAAGGTAGGGTGATGCGCATGAATAGGAAAAACAATCCCATAATGTTCGAATACAGCATTAGTAGTGAGCTTCTTGATGCAGTCGCGTCGTTCAAATATCTTGGCGTAAAATTGCAGAGCGATATGAAATGGAACGAACATGTAAGGACAGTTGTGAGTAAGGCGGACAGCCGACTTCGGTTTATTGGGAGAATTTTGGGAAGATGTACTTCATTTGTAAAGGAGACCGCGTATAAAACGCTTGTACGACCACGTCTTGAGTATTGCTCAAGTGTTTGGGACCCGCAGCAGATCAGTTTAAAGGGAGACATAGAAGCAGTTCAGAGGCGGGCAGCTAGGTTTGTTACTGGTAGGTTTGCCCAATGCGCGAATGTCATGGAAATGCTACGGCAACTCAATTGGGGATCGCTGGAGGAAAGACGACGTTCTTTTCATAAATTTCTGTTGAGGAAATTTAGAGGGCCGGAATTTGAAGCTGAGTGTAGTAAGTTCTTGCTGCCACCTACTTACATTTCGCGTAGTGATCACAAAGACAAGATAAGAGAAATCAGGGCTCGTACGGAGGCATATAGGCAATCTTTTCTTCCTCGTTCTGTTTGGGAGTGGAGTAAGAAAGGAAAAGCCTAGTAGTGGTACAGTGTACCCTCCGCCACGCACCTTATGGTGGATTGCGGAGTATGTTTGTAGAAAGTGCTTTAGAGAGCTCGGCCACTCCACTGCGGCAGTGTGTAACAATCCAAGCAGTATGTTGTGAGTGGACGATGGGGTTTACCAATGGAGGAAAGGCCGATATGCTCGTAGTGTATGGAGAGAGTAGGAAGAATGGAACGCGTGCGTAGTCAAAGGCATCTTGCTACGGACTGGGCGGTCGCTCTCGATGGAGGTTCGAGTCCTCCCTCCGGCATGTGTATTGTCCTTAGTGTAAGTTAGTTTAAGTAGTGTGTAAGTCTAGCTGTTTGGTACAAAAGGTTTACTAACACCTGAAAATTGCAGTTCGTGCTAGTACGGTGTATGTGTAAACATATCTCGGCAATAAATTATCAATCTCTTCAACTAGTTACGTGAATGTGGTAGTGTAGCATTTAGACAAGGTAACAATTGACGATAGAAGTGAGGGAAATTACTGGTTTGGCTCCTATTGCAGTGGATCCTCTCGTTAGTTTCCGCGCAGTCACGCCAGGCAAGTGTCCTACGCATTCTCCATCGACATCGGTTCCATCCGTATGACATCTCCCTCCATCAAGAGTTGCGTGGAAACGATTATGAGAGTCGTATTACCTTCTTTATATGGGCATTACGACAGGATATCCTAGGTGCATCAGGTATTTTATTTAGTGACAAAGCCACATTTACCGATCATAACTAACTGAACTGCTGAAACGTACTTTATTGCTCTGTTGACTATCCCCATTTGCATCGTCAGGTGGAACGTCAATATTTATGAGATAGTGAACCATCAGCT
The DNA here is from genome assembly GCA_026315105.1 of Locusta migratoria. NCBI lineage: Eukaryota > Metazoa > Arthropoda > Insecta > Orthoptera > Acrididae > Locusta > Locusta migratoria. The sequence continues at coordinate 363,959,016 of CM048749.1, forward strand.
CATAGGCCCATCTTTCATAAACGGTTCACCGAATAAGCACAAGTATAGTTGCCTCCTAACAGACCTGCCACAGTTGCTAGAAGACTGCCCAGGCCTTAGTGCATGTCTTACTTCAGCATGTCTTCACGAATTGTTTCCAAATCGTTGGATTGGACGTAGTGTTGCTGTGCCAAATTTTCACTATACGGTATCTCAATTCCACTGACATTCTTATTTATCTTACTTGTAAAACCAAATATTCAAATGTTTGTAATTTTTATGGGACCAAACTACTTTGGTCATAAGTCCCTAGACTGACAAACTAATTAAAATAAGTTAAACTAAACTAAGGACAACACACATATCCATGCCCACGACGCGGGAGGCCGCGCTATCCGTATCGTGGTGCTCCAGGCCGCTCGGCTACTCCCACGCGGCCCTTACTTGTAGTTTATTAATGTCATTAGAAACGGTTCCATTAAAAAAGTGTATGTTTTTACGACAACAAAAAAATACACTGTATATGTATTATTAAAATCTATTGTATAACCATACGAGCCCCTGTGTGAACCGCATAACAACAGCACTCTCAATTTCCACAATATTTGCGGTGCAAGTCTTAGGTGATTCTCTCTGTACATACAGTGTGGTGTCTGTTCCTTTGGGCCTGCCGCGGTGGTCAAGCGGTCTGCGGCGTGCCAGTCACGGTCTGCACGGCCGCTGCCCCATCGGGCATGGATGTTTGTGCCTTCTTTAGTTCATAAGTAGTTTGTAACTTTAGGGACTGATGACCCCGTAGTTAAGTCCCATAAGCTCTACGAACATCTGTTCTTTTGGACATGTCGTAGAGTGTTACTTGTGGGAATTCGGAGCGGACGGGTCGAGTGCACCGGCAGCCATGATGGTTAATGCGTCCGATAACCCGAAGCGAAAGAACCCGGGTTCGAATCTTCTTTCTTTCTTCCTTTGGTCTTTCGCTCATCTCCTAAAGAACAGACACTATACCATCTATATAAGGTGTAGTCCGCTGTGTGATGTTCATATTATTTTATTCAAAAAATGTTCAAATGTTTGTAAACCTAGGGGACCAAAATGCTGAGGTCATCAGTCCCAAGTGTTACCAGCCACTTCAACTATTTTCCAAGTATTTTAACGCACTCACCCGTGCCCGAGGGAGGGCTCGAACCGCCGTCGGGAACGGCCGAGCAATCCGTGACATGGCGCGTTAGAGATCGCGGCCATATTACGCGTATTTTGTACACTCTCTGTACTTTGTACCTTTAGTCACATTTTGGCAGAAGGCAAGTTGCTTGTATAATCTTGGAACTTCATGCCTTGTTGTGGCATGTGAAACATCATCAGACTTGTAAGATATCATGTGACACGTGATATTATCATGCTGTGACGAGTGTCATACCACGTCATCACACTTTGTGTATTGTTATGTCACATGATGGTGTGATGGGACGCGTCACATCGTCATCACAGAATAAGGAGTATACAGAAAGGAAACTCCCGCTGCAGTCTGTCGTCCAAAATTTAGTGCGCATGCGCGGAATCGGCCATCTTGAAAAGCAGTAAATGTGTGATCACTCCCTACTCTGTGGCGTGGTAATGCACCGTCTTTGTTTGTTAATTCTGTATTTTAACTGCCTGAATCGCATAAAAGTAAAAAAGTATTTGATACAGTGAAAAGAAAGAACTCTGTGTCAGTAGTTGGAGCTGTTCCGTTTTTATTATGAGCATCAATAAAAGAAAAGGCGGCCGATGGTGTTCAGCACCTAATTGCCGCAATAATTCGAATACGAATAAGGATATAAGTTTCTTCACCTTCCCAAAAGATGCTGAGCAGTAAGTGAACGTCGCTATATGTGTAGTGAAAGTTAAATGTTATCAGTTTCGAATGAGAGTACTGTAATGTGTGCGTAATTATTAAAAGTAGCCTTGCTTCTTCTCTTGACGATAACTCTTGCTGTTGCTGCAGCAGTTCTACAGCATCGAAATGTTGAAGCACATTTACATTGTATAAGTTTAACGTTGAAGGGAATAATATAAAATGAATGACAAAGAATAGTGCGTAAGTAGGCAGGTAAAATTTTACTTACGGCATTGGAGGCGTAGTGTGCTAATGTTGGCAACGAATGCTCTTCGGATACTCAAACAAATAGATTAAAGGGAATATGTTCCTGCTCTGTGGGTGACAGATTCCTCTATATGCCCTTCTCCGATCAGCAAATTAATGATACTCCTAAAGCAAATTCAACTTTTATATATGTCCAGAGGTCATTAGTTCTGTGTAATCACGGTATCGCAGCTATCCGCCCCCGGAACTTTGAAGAGTTGTAGCTCCCAATCTAACAGTGATAGGAATGTAGTTTAAATTGATTTGGACGCAGCTGAACCCAATACACGATAGAAAAAACTATTGTTCCATTTAAAAAATTATATCTTTGTGCTGTAACTCTTTGGAAAATGATATAAGAAACTATGTTCATAGCTCCGCAGAAAGTGTAACATTTCTTGTGTTGACCTACCGCATTACAATTTCCCGTCACCTATTATTTTATAAGTTACAGAGGCAAACACACTTAGTGAAACACCCTATATAGGTAAATAGTTATCCGATTGCCATATAATTGTGCGTAAAGCCTTCCCCGGGTAGACACCAGTAACTGTACAAATTTTTAGCTCTTTATGTCTTGCGGTTCAGAAGTGATGAACGTACACCGAACAGACTTTTACATTTATAAAGATAGATAACGCCAATGTAGCCCGCAAATTGATATGAAACATTCGTGTGGCAATTTCTTTACAGACATGGGAACATAAAAAATCAAACATTAAAAGTAATCAGGTTTGGAACTTGGGCCACAAAATTGTAAGGTCGTGACAGTAGTCGTTTGTCAGTCTCCCCTTCTCTTGGCCCACTTTAGGTTACGGTAGTAATACTAAAAGTGGGCCTTTGCGATCGTCTTTTGACAGCTCGAAATTTAAATGAAAATAACGACTTAACTATTCATCTGACACAAATTGAATAACTTAATTTGTAGAGGAGAAAATCCTCTACAACTTTGCTCTGTTATGTTTTTTTTTTTTTTTTTTTTTTTTTTCATATCTCGTAGCGTTTCAAAGATATTTGCAAAAATAACGGCGTTTTTGGGATGTATGTCTGAATGTCTGTCTGTCCGTAACGTGTTCCCTGTTTTTAAGACGAACCGTTCAACCGATCAGCACTAAATTTTACAGACATGATTGTAGGCCGCCAGAGACCAGTACCTCCCTTTTTCAAATTTTTCGGATTAAAAATACGGTAGTAATAAAAAAAAGCCGTTTGTAATATAATTGTAATTGCAAATGAACCGATCCTCTGACAATAAAATTGAATAACCTAATTGGTAGAGGAGAAAATTCTCTACAACTTAGCTCCCTTACGTTTTTTTCATATCTCGTATCGTTTGAGACATATTTGCAAAAATAACGGAGATTTGATACCCTCCACTGGATTAACGAAAACCAGCCGTTCGGAGATGTCACGTGACATTCCTCGCCCAGAACTCTCTCTGGCATACAAATGTTCAAATGTTTGTTAAGCTTATGGGACTTAACTACGCGGTTATCAGTCCCTAAACTTACAAACTACTTATCAACTAGCTTATCCTAAGGACGGCACAAATATCCATGCCCGAGGGGGGATTCGAACCCCCGAACGTAGTGGCCGTGAAGACCGTGACTGAAGCGCCTCAGTCGCCTCGGCCACCGCGGCCGGCTCTCTCTCTCTCTGGCATACGCCATCCATCTTGCGTTACGTATTTGATAATTTTCTTATTGTAACTTACACGTTGTCATTTCAAAGCAATGGCTCACCGAAGAATTAACAAAAACACATCGTTCTTCGTACGATAAATGATAATCTAGTGTCTACAAATGCCATATTAGCATCAGTTAACAACAGCCATAAATAGTATGACATTAAAAAACTCAAAAAAAAAAAAAAAATGATAGCCGTAGCGTAGTGGGCAAGGCGTTGGACTATGACTCTAAAGGTCGGTGGTTCGGAACCCGCCGCTACCTTTTTTTTTTTTTTTTTTTTTTTTTTTTTTTTCCTAAAACGGTTACAGACACTCTTGTTAACTAATTTTTTGTTATTTAGATTACTATTTTGGTCCAAAATATTTGCAAAAACTTATAAAATTACATATCTAAAGTGGGCCGTAAAACACGTCAGTGCGATTTTTTTAGCCACAAAATTGTAAGGTCGTGACATTAGCTATGTGTCAGTCTGCTCTTCTTTCTCGCCTTGATTGAGCTTAATACGCGCTGAAGTACGTCGAACACTTCAAGCGCCCTTTTCTGGGAAGCTTCGATTGCCAAATAAGCAGGGATACGTGTTCTCTCATTTCGGCGCGCGTTCCACAGAGCGGCTTCTGGGAACGCGGTTATGGCACTCGCCTGCTCCCGGCGTGAGTCAAGGGCCTGGGAACGCGTGGCGACCACTAGGGGCGCTGGCGATCATTCGAGGCGGTCGAGCGGCACTCCTGAAAGAGGGTCGCCGGGTCGAAAGTGATCCGCGCGCCTTCCCGCGCCTCGCCTCGCCGTTGGCGTCCGCCGCGACCGCCACAAATAGCAGCGCCGAGGCGCGCCGCTTGGAGCCCAGCCCGCGGAGCCCTGCCGCCGACCCGCCGTCAACAACACGCCGCCTCAGGCCGGGCGGAATCGCGTGCAAGCTGACACTTCACGCGGCGGAGCTGGATTCCTCCAGCCTAGCAGCCACAATTTTCTACATCTACATAGATACTCTGCAATTCACATTTAATTGCCTGGCAGAGGGTACATTAACCACTTTCATAACTTTTCTCTACCGTTCCATCCTCTAATAGCGAGCGGGAAAAAAGAACACCTAAATCGTTCCGTTTTCGATCTGATTTCTCATATCTTATTGGGAAGGCCATGTCTCCCTACGTAGGTGGTTGTTACCAAAATATTTTCATATTCAGAACTAAAAGCCGGTGACTGAAACTTCACAAACAGATCACGCCGCAATGAATAACGTCTTTCTTTTAATGATTTCAAAATGTTCAAATGTTTGTACAGCTTATGGGACTTAACTACGTGGTCATCAGTCCCTAAACTTACAAACTACTTATGAACTACTTACGAACTAGAACGGCACAAATATCCATGCCCGGGGGTGGGGATTCGAACCACCGACCGTAGTGGCCGTGCAGACCGTGACTGGAGCGCCTCAGTCTCCTCGGCCACCGCGGCCGGCTTAATGATTTCCACCCCAATTCGTGCAACATTTCCGTGACCCCCCCCCCCCCCCCGTAACGTGACAAAACAAAACGAGCTGCCCTTCTCTGAACCTTCTCAATGTCTTCCGTCAGTCCCACCTGGTGAAGGTCCCACAGGTGCAACAGTACACCAGGAGAGGACGCACAATTGTGATGTAGGCAGTCTCTTTGGTGGAGCTGGTGCATCTTCGAAGCGTTCTGCCAATGAAACGTAATCTTTGGTTCGCCTTCCCCACAATATTTTCTGTGTGTTTTCTCCAGTCTACCTTGTTCGTAATTGTAACTCCTAGGTATTTGGTAGAATTAACGACCTTAATATTTGACTGATTTATCGCGTAATTGAAGTTCAGCGGATTTCTTTTAGTGGTCATGTGTATTACTTCACACTTTTCTTTATTTAGTGTCAATTGCCAATTTTCGCACCATGCAGAAATTTTGTCTAAATCGCTTTGCAGTTGCTTTTGATCCTCAATTGACTTCACTAACCGATAAACGTCAGCATCATCCGCGAACAGTCTAAGGGAGATATTCAGATTGTCTCCTAAATCGTTTATAAACACGAGGAAGAGTAGGGAACCTATAACGCTTCCCTGTGGAACGCCACATATCACTTCTGTTTTACTCGATGACTTACCGTCAATTACAACGAACTGTGTCCTTTCTGATAGGAAATCGTGAATCCAATCGCACAATTGGGGTGATATGCCATAAGCACGAAATTTCATTAGAAGCCGCTTGTGGGGTACAGTGTCAAAAGCCTTCCGGAAATCCAGAAATATGGAATCGATTATACACTGCAAGGAAATAAATAAATGCTCAAACTAAATTAAAACTTTCAGAAAGTCTGACAGAAGCAGTTGTTCAAACAGATCTCCATCATCATCATCATTAGAGACTGATTATGCCTTTCAACGTTCAGTTTGGAGCATAGTACCTCTAATAAAATTCCTCCATGATCCCCTATTCAATGCTAGCATTCATGCTTCGTCTGATGTTATGCCTTTTACTTGAAAATCATTCTGCACCGAATCTAAGTACTTCCTTCGTGGTCTACCTCGACTCCTGTTACCCTCCGCTGCCGAGCTCATGAGTCTCATAGGTAATCTTGCTTCTCCCATGCGTGTAACATGACCCCACCATCTCAGTCTGTTCGCTCTGACTGCTTCATCTATGGTGTTCGTTCCCAGTTTTTCTTTGATTTCCTCATTATGGACACCATCCTGCCATTGTTCCCATCTATTAGTACCTGCAATCATTCTTGTTACTTTCATATCTGTAACCTCTACCTTATGAATAAGGTAACCTGTATCCACCCGACGTTCACTCCCATACAACAAAGTTGGTCGAAAGATTGAGCGGTGCACTGCTAACTTAGTCTTGGTACTGACTTCCTTCTTGCAGAAGAGAGTAGATCTTAGCTGAGCAGTCAATGCATTAGTTTTGCTGCACCTCGATTCCAGTTCTTTCACCATGTTGCCATCCTGTGAGAAAATACATCCCATGTACTTGAAACCGTCTACCTGTTCTAACTTTGTTCCTCCTATTTGGCACTCAATCTGTTTAAATCTCTTTCCCACACACATTCTTTCGTTTTGGAAATGCCGATCTTCATATCATAATCCTTGCATCTCTGATCGAGCTCTGAAATATTAGTTTGCAGCCTTTCAATCGAATCTGCCAATACAACTAAGTCATCTGCATATGCGAGACTGCTTATTTTGTTTTGACTTATTTTAATCCAACCCTGCCAGTCTACTGTTTTCAACATACGATCCATAAATAGTATGAACAACAGTGGTGACAGGTTACATCCTTGTCTTACCCCTGAAACTACCCTGAACCATGAGCCCTTTGTCTTCATCAGTTATTTTGGAATAAGATTGGGCATCTCGGACATATTCTGAATCGTTGCCACCTTTGTGCTCAGACGGCAAAGACTACCAAATCCACCGGTTAGTCCCTCAACCATTAGGAGTAAAACCCAGTGAGGCAAGTAAGGCTAGCAACTTGCTTCCCAGGTACTTCAACATCATGCTGGCAACAATCAGGACAATCAAACAGATCTGCAAAAATAAATAAATACATAAATACAATTTTTTTAAATCTTAATATATAAAAAAATTGAAGTGTTTGTGCCTATATTTCTCTCTGCATTCAAAACTATACATAGCAAACGAGTAGTGTTTGTAATGTGGTAGTAGGTATCCGTCTCCCATTGTGGACTATGGTGGTAGATGGTTGATAACGATAAGGGAATGAAAGATATGGGAGTTGAAAGTTACCGACTTATATAAAATTCCAGAATAAAACTTTCACTCTGCAGCGTAATGTGCACTGATATGAAACTTAATGGCAGATTAAAATTATGTGCCGGAACCGGGACTGGAACCTGGGACCTTTGCCTTTTGCGGGTAAGCGCTCTACCACTGAGCTACCCTGACACGACTCACGGTTCCCCCACACAACTTCACTTCTGCCAGTACCTCGCCTCTTTAAGCCTAAGGAAGTCCTTTCTGAAGGTATTTGTGTGGGGTGTTGCCTTGTATGGGAGTGAAACATTGGACGATAAAAAAAGAGAGGATAAAGGCTTTTGAAATGCTACAGAAGAATGCTGAAGATTAGGTGGGTGGATCACGTAATTAATGAGGAGGTACTGAACAGAATTGGGGAGAAAAGGAATTTCTGGCATACCTTGACTAAAAGAAGAGATCGACTGATAGGACACATTCTTAGACATCGAGGAATCGTGGACTTAGCATTGGAGGGAAGTGTTTGGGGTAAAAACCGCAGAGGAAGACCAAGAGATGGAAACAGTAAGCAGATTCAGACAGATGTAGGTTGTCATTCTTATGTGGAATGTAAGAGGCTTGCTCAGGATAGGTTATTGTGGAGAGCTGTATCAAACCAGTCTCTGAACTGAAGACCACAACAACTACAAAAGTGCATATCGCAGTTTGAAAAGTAAATCGGCCAAGAAAGATACCACAGCGTACGAAAGAAATTTTGCGTTCTCGATCCGTATTAAAAGACAGAAAACGGTGCTGAAAAGTGAATCTACAGACGATATAAACTTGAAATTTGTAGACGTTCTTTATTAACACTGTAGACATCAGCGATTTTTCGATATTCTCATGTCTAAGGAAGTGAAATAGGGGATGAACGGTTCTTTGAAAATACGTTGCTATTCAGGCAATTTTTAAGCAAGAAATACAAAACTTCGCATTTAGATTTTTGATTGGAATTTTAAAAACACATATTTCGATATTTTTGGAAATTCAATCATTAAGTGAGTGAAATAAGTTAATATTTTAAGGGTGCTAGTAAGACTATTTTGATGCTAGAAATGCGAAAATTTGGATTTGATACCATGGCGAGAATTAAAAAAAAATGTGTTTCGGGATGTTTTGAATTCTGCCATCAATGACGCAATTGAGGGTGATAATTTGTATCAATATATTTGATTAGGAAAACGTTTTTAAAGCTAAATCTATGAATTTTATATTTTGAAATAGATACAACCAATGCAGACCATCAAGTTTACACGTGCGATGCAGCGGGAATTAAGCTAGTCAAAAAATCCAATAAAAGCAAATACAACAGGTTTCAAATCTTTTGTCGAAAAAATATTTCATGACAAATATACATAGTGCACCGAAATTCATAGACACATATAGGCAAAACAGAGCAAGTCAGTAAAATTAAATATCTTGGAGAAACATCTAAATCTCCATTAAATACTCTAAAAATTACACTGAAGTGCATGGCGGAAAAAAGAAAATCTTTCCGTTTCGATCTGATTTCTCATATATTATTATGCTGGTCATGTCTCCCTATGTAGATGGGTGCTAAAAAGATATGTCCGCATTCGGAAGAGAAAGTTGGTGAAAGAAATTTCGCAAATAGATCTCGTCGCAGCGAATAATGCCTAAAAAAAAAAAAAAAAAAAAAAAAAAAAAAAAAAAAAAAAAAAAAATGGTTTCCACCCCAACTCGTGAACCATTTCCGTGACACTCTCTCCCCTATATCGCGATAATACGTAACTGTCGAGAATAGAGCACTGTATAATACGAGCAGAACAATCCACCATTTTGAATCCCACGTTGGAGGCGCGCATTTAAAGACGACGGAACACTTACGCTTTTTAACATTCTCTTAAGGTCATTAAATATACTTTCCTAACGCAGAAAATGTTACAGCATCGTAGATTTGTTTGCTTACATTTGACTGTAAGAGGCAATCAACTTAAAGTTAGTGATTAGATGGATATTTAGAGATGTGATACATTCACTTACATTCCAAAATAAGGCATATTATGCCGTTCTAAATATTTACCACATACAGTTAAAATACGTTACAATGGTATTTTCTGGTTTATAAATAGTACGTCCACATACGTTTACGCTAAGAGTTGCATTCGAAAACAATTACGGAATAATGTTAAATTGCAATATTGTACTTGCCTCGCATATTTTACACATACCATATTTCAGAGAAGATTTTACGTCAAAATTCGTTCAATAACTTTCAACATCTGGTTTCGTTACATGACGACTAAATAAAGATTCTATGGTAGCATGCACTTCGAAATAAAGTGAATGTTGCATGCTACGTTTTGAATTTAATGCCTTTCATATACGACTTCCTTCACGTTCGTATTTTTTGCGATTTTTTTTTTTTTTTTTTTTTTTCTGACAACCTGTTCACAGCTTGGCTTAGTCTTACATACTTCCCTGTTGAGAGACATTTAAATTAAACACTGAACTAATGATAAATGCTATAATTTAAAAACCATTAGCTGCGTAAAGTCAGCTGCACTCATGCATCACTTAAAATACAATTAACAGCCCTTAGAATAGCTCTCTAGTTGGTCTAGATAAAATCAAGAAAAGTAGTTTACTTCAAACAGACTGTATGTCGTGTTATGTTAACAATCTGTTGTAAAATTAAACTATTGCTTACATGTATAGGTCTATATTTTCATTATTACCTCTCTGTGACCGTAACTATTTCTAATACAAATGGAAAAAGGTTCTGTTCTTAACGTTATACAGATAGTTGCTCGATTTTTGCGTCCATACTTTGCGTCTGGTATTTATAAGCCGATTTATGTTTGAAGAAAACCGATAAAACTTATAGCGGCCGTGTCTGCTATTATTTGAGCAGTTCGGAGCAGCACAACCAACCATTTCACATTTTAAAAATAAAATCAGGAAATATTCGCCTATTCACTTCGTTACATCACACAAAGCATGCATCACTGTCATCGGATTGGGATTCAAAAGGGCGGATTGTTCATCTCGGTATATCTAGTGCTTTAGTCGAGAATAGAGCTCCTAAATACCCAGGCTGAATCGTCCGCCATGTTTTCCCAACATGGTTGGAACTGCGCTGCACCAACTGCATAGAGGCGCACGTCCTGACATTTTTCACAAACGATTTCGCGAAAACTAATTGGTAGAAAAATATAATTTTTTCGTTACTTAAATCTTTATATGTCAGAATTGCGACAAAATCGGCATAATTTCGTGAATAGCTATAGTTAGTAAGATATTGACTTTGAAATGAGAGACAGCGCTAGGTTAGAAAAAGTTTGCAGTAAAAAATAAGGGCTGCTATGATATTCCGTTTGGTGCATGTTACACTATATGTTGCTGTGGATGAAATTTTCCTGAATTATTGAAATGTATTTTAAATTTAGCAGTAGATCTGTACCTTTCACTCAAATTGCTAAAATTTATTTTATGTAGCGAACTTATTTCCGGTGGCGATAAGGCCAGCGTGAAATATAGTGAGTCTCATACACATCAAAATGATATTTTGGCAATTGATCACATGCGAAGAGGGGCGTATTTTGCCATATGGTTAAGGTACGCAAAACTTCATTAACTTTTTTTTGAACGAAAAAGAGTAAAGTTAGGGGTTTATTAATCAGTTGATTGATTGATTGGTGATATAGGGCGCTCAACATCGAGGTCATCAGCGCCCTTATTAATCGGTGTGCAAGTATTCCTTCATCAGTCACAAATGTTTATTTCTTTGCTTGTTGTTCCAAAGTGTTTCAGACCTACTACTGAGCTTGCAAAAACTAATAGCAGTTACATTTCCTTCAATTTAACGCCTAGCAGTAATAGAACGAAAGTTACTAAATCTAATGTGGATTTAACGCGAGAACACTAGAAAATGACAGATACCATGAATCTCTACACTACCTAATGATCTGACTTGTCATTTCCTCAGATAATAAAGCACTCTGTATTGAGATATTTACAATGTCCAACTGAAAATTTTTAATTGAATATTACGTAGAGACACACCACTTTTGTAGTTTGTAACTATTAAATTTAATGAGTTAAAAAGTCAGTAACAGTATCTTCAAGTATGGACATTATGCATTAACAACCTGTGCCTCATTATTAGTAGCTCTAATTCTGAAGAAGAGGTATTACTAGACGGGCGAGCGAATCACAGTGCTGCATGTTAAACTGACATTACCTCAAGTTATACATTTTTCACATAGTTCCTCTTTGGAGAGGATGAAAAATTGATGTATTTTGAACATTTCCTTCGCTTAATGTGTTCACCTAACTTGAACAGATAGAAAAGTTCCTTGCATGTCGAAATTCCGTTACGTCGTCAGTAAGAGCATGTTCGTAAACGGTCAGTATATCCTCTTATTAAACTATTACCTCAAATGAAACTAAAATGAAAATGTAGTGTAGTCCTTCACGAACACATTCATGAAAATTGCAGGATCATAAAGTGAGTAGTTTGCGAGTATGGGCGAGTTGAGTAAAAGGCGAGGTAAGGCGTGAGCTTGTTCCGGGACGTGGCAACTCCTACAGTTTTGGGGAAAAAATGGCGGACAGTTCAGCTCGGGTTTATAGGAGTATTAGTCGAGAAGCGGATAGTAGCGTTTGACGTTTTCTCGCGTTCGCGTGTGGCACTATTCCACTTAAACTTGTCTTCCTTTCGAAAAATGTAAGACAATATAGTGAGTTATTGGTTAGATACAAGCATACCGACAAAACAACCCAATATTACTACTTAAAACGGTGTTGAATCCCTTACACGGTGTTTCTGGTAATCACAAAAATAAAACATAGATTACGGCTCCCCGTGATATACATATGCCTTAATTCAAACGTTTCTTCTAGGTAACTGATCCTTCAGTCTGTTTTAAATGTTGTACAATTCTCATTAGCACTAGAAACGCAAAAATCACAATAACTCTGTATTTAGTATAGCATTTAGTGCATCACAATCGACAATACTGTATAGTCTTACATTTAATACGTACATGCAGATTATATGTATCTTCCAGTCTCCAATCTAGTGCTATTCTTAGGTTTAAGGAGAAATTTTTGGCTCTAAATTTTTTTTTTTTGCAAAACTTTGTGTTCTTTACTCGTCGATTTAGAATTTTGTGGATACTGAAGATTTTTGCATTTTTTCTCCATCTGCCTAATGAATAAGCCAGTAATACGTTTCTCGTTTTAAGTTATTAAACGCTTATAATCTTTCAGTAGTCATAATTGATTATCAACTCTTTTCATTTCATCATCGATACAAACTTTCTGTGTTTCTATGCTCCGATCTATTTTTTCTTTGTTGGTGACAGTGAAGGCAGCACATTTATATGTTTCGCATTTTTTTTTTTTTTTTTTTTTTTTTTTTTTTTTTTTTTTTTTTTTTTTTTTTTTTTTTTTTTTTTGATAGAAGCCGATGCAGCAGCCAAAGCGGCTGTAAAAAGATGCAATATAGGAACTGCCGTTGGCTTTAAGATCTTCTTTGGCTGAAGTTTCTGTAACTCATCTTGGAGATCGCGTAAGTAATCGTCTTTTTTAAGATCTATGCTGCGGATGTAGCACTTTCGATGGCGAGACTGTCACTTCTACACAGCTGAATCCACCGTTTACACGTTTCAGGATCTTTTGCAAACTTATAATGCGTAATATTACTAGTTTTAGTGTTTTTGTTAGAGTTTTCAGGCACACAAACACCAAAAATAAGCATTATCAACCTTAAATAGAGAGAACAAACTCGATAAAAAATAAACAGTAACAACACAAAATTCACTTGCTCCAACACTTAAGAGATCGCGCGTACTGAACGGAGTTTCTCGACAGTGACGTAATGCGCAGAACGGAGAAAAATCTCTGTTCTGCGCATCAAGGATGGACTCCCCCTGGGCCGTAGGGCGGTACAACCAAGGTATCGGTACAACAATGAAACTTTCGGCAGCTAAACATTCAACACAAGCAGGTACAGGGATGCCAACAGCATTTCGCACCCAAACTCCGTAGGTGCCAAATTACAAATGCTACGGAATTTTTTTAACACGCCTGTGCAAGGGCGGATTCTGGCGGCGTGGGGGGAGGGGCACACGGGCACGCCCCCGCCCCCAAACAGTCCGACGAAAAATGAGAGAGAGAGAGAGTGAGAGAGAGAGAGAGAGAGATGGTGAGGAACGGAGCGAGGGAAAGAATCTTAGCAGTAGAATAATTAACTTATACCTACGAGCAGCATGTAACTTTGAGTTTAAAAATGCAAAATCACTGCAATTAACATAACCTAATTTGACTTTTCGTGTTGCGCTTCCATTTAATTGCTTCTCGCTCTTTTTTGTAAGTAATTTACGAAAAAAAAGTTGTTTATTGTTTAGTGATCGATGGGAGATAAATGAGTTATTGTGTATGTTGTGAATTTCAAGGGCTGCGTTCACGCTGGGGCGTTCAAATGTTTTCAGTAAACGGTTTATCTGATTATTTTCCTAGACACTAAGAAATGGTACTCCCACCCATTATAAACAGTTTCGATTTTCCAGTTATTGGAGCAAATTAGAAATTTCAACGGAATTTTTCCACACATCAGATACAAAGCATTTTCATAGTAGTAGAAATTCTTCTTGAAACACAATCAGCCGGTCGCGGTGACCGAGGGGACTGAGGCGCTCCAGTCACGGCCTGCACGGCCACTACGTTCGGGGGTTCGAATCCCCCCTCGGGCATGGATATTTGTGCCGTCCTTAGTATAAGGTAGTTGATAAGTAGTTTGTAAGTTTAGGGACTGATGACCCCGTAGTTAAGTCCCATAAGCTTAACAAACATTTGAACATTTGAAACACAATCAAGTGTAATTTTCAGAATCAAAATTTTCGCTCTGGAGCGGAGTGTGCGCTGATATGTAACTTCCTGGCAGATTAAAATTGTGTGCGGTACCCTGGATTCGAACCTGCGGCCTTTAACTTACGCGGGCAAGCGCTCTACCGTCTGAACTATCCCGACACGCTTCACAGTCCGTCGTCACAACTTTACTTCTGCCTGTTCCTCACCTCCTACTTTCCAAACTTCACAGAAGTCCTCCTGTGAACCTTGCAGGACTAGCACTCCTAGAAGAAAGAATGTGGTGGAAGAGTCATGGCTTAGCCACAGCCTAAGGGATGTTTCCAGAATGAGGAGTGCTAGTCCTAAAATGTTCACAGGAGAACTTCCCTGAAGCTTGGAAAGTAGGAGACGAGGTACTGGCAGAAGTAAAGTTTTGTGGACGGACCGTGAAGCGTGCCAGGACAGCTCAGATGGTAGAGCGCTTGCCAGCTTAGAACGAAGGTCCCAGGTGCGAATCCCGTTTCTGGCCCAAAATTTTAATCTGCCAGGAAGTTTCAAGTGTAATTTTGTTGATCGCGAAAGATTTCTTGAAAACATATCTCGTTTTGCATAGCAACTTCACAAAGAATGCAGAAGAAATTGATTCAGTACAACGCAAACACAAGAAAAGTGATTTTAGCATGGTTCAGATGTTTGTACAGCTTATGGGTCATCAGCCTCTAAACTTATAAACTACTTATCAACCAGCTTATCCTAAGGATGGCAAAATATTTACTGGCTGTTTGTTTTTGATCAGTAATTGGGCGACCTTTTAGGATACACTGTTTTTCCAATTTCTGCCCTCTACTGTTCATCCACGCTAAGTTGACTAGACGTGGGCTGGCTGTTGGCAGCGGCAGAAGGTTGCCGGAGGTGGCTAGCTTCAGCGAGCAGAAGGCAGCGTCGTAGTTTTGGAAAATTTACCCGTACCAATGTGTGCAGTGATATTTTGCGTCTAGGGGCAGCGTAACGTTGGCAGAAATTCGAAATAAATGGGTGTCCTTCTAGTAGTGCAGATGTTCTGTGCTGCTGGCATCACCATGTAAAATCGTCTTCAATTGTCAAATTAATATACTTCCATCTAATTACCAATGCAGTACTAGTTTCGACGCACTATGACGTAATTCTCAAGTTCCTATGATTTAAAAAAATATTACTGTGATTGAACCACATTAAATAGTGAAAAGTTTAATAATTTATCAAACCATGTCCGCCACACGGGAATGGACATGTGATCTGGGGCGCAACGTCCTTGAGTACGCGACCACGCACACCAGAGGTTCGAATCCTCCTTTGGGCATATGTGTGTGTGTGTTTGTGTGTGTGTGTGTAGATTGTAAGACGAGTCCATTTACCGGCAGTTATATCCTTACTTCAAGTTGTAGTACTTATAATCCAGTAACATATTGGATTTTCCTGACTGATGTACGAACATTAGCTAAAGGTCGTAAAGTAGAGTCGGAAAAAAGGTCGTAGGCGTGACTATTACTACATTTTTCTTGAACGTCATCAGGCCGCTCAATAAGGATTCCTACTCAGGATTGTTACTAGTGACGAGTTATGATGCCCTCATGCTGACTAAAAGATTCTTTATACTGAGCAAAGGGTAACCACAACGCCAGGGTGTGCCCATTTTTTGCAAGCAAATGAGACACAATTTCGTAGCATTGCAAGGACAAACTACCTAAAAAACTACATCATGTGTTAGTACTACACCATAATAGTTCCTGCTGATTTCACAAACAAAATATCCAATAGTGTGC
Source organism: Locusta migratoria (assembly GCA_026315105.1). NCBI lineage: Eukaryota > Metazoa > Arthropoda > Insecta > Orthoptera > Acrididae > Locusta > Locusta migratoria. The sequence goes on from CM048749.1 coordinate 363,975,192, forward strand.
TTCGGAAGTCACCCATTTCTCACTTACTCTTTCGATCATATGTCCTCAAATGTTTATCTTTCCTGTCCCTACTCGAATAACCTCCGAGAAATATTATTTCTGGGCGAAAATACACGTCGAACACCGATTGGCGGCATCATTAACTTGGAATCAGCTCGTTTCTACAGGGACGGCTTCGGTACACTAGCTAAACACTGTAAGACTTGCCCATAATCTGAGAGAATACATCAACGTTTCTTGTCATTTTCGACGTGGATTCGTGTAACTGTAACTCCTGTCACAAAAACAGCTAAAATAATTGCACTCCCTTGCGACCGGAACCATGGACACCTCTCTGTGGCAGGCGACTACTTTCTCAGAGCTAGCGAGGAACTGCCCCATACAACGCTAGAACATGTGACTCGCAACGTAAGAGACAAGTTGCAATTTCCATGTGTAAACAGTTGTCTGGGCCAAAAAGCATGAACTAAAAGCCTTCTGTCGCCTCTCGAGTGATAAACCAGTCAGTTTATGCAATGGGATTTACAGGAAACAACAAGTGAATTTATGAGCATAGTTTTGTGCCAACCCGGAAGTAAGACGTTGGTACCAGCGTTGACAGACTTACGCTGCAACGTTACCTAGCTTCAGTCATATTATCAACAGGTAGAACAAGAGCCGAGGTGACTGCCAAGCAGGCTCGACAGAGTCTTAGCTCGCGCCTCGCGCGCCTGCAGGGGGTCCGTCACCTAAAGTATATGTCAATGAGCCCTGCACGCATTTCCGTAGCTTTAATGAGTTAAGCGTACTCACTAATAAAAATACACCGACTTACCGTGCTAACATATTAATAAGTGTCTCAATTATTTGCGATTTCTGTCTTAAGCGCAATGAGAACAAAAGGTCATTCACCTGTGGTGTTTCACATTTCTTCGAACATCTACATTGGTAATACTGAAAACATTAGATGTAGGCAACAGTTTTCTTTATAATTATAGACATCGAAAATATCTGTCTTGTTATCGCAGTCAGTGGCACAATCCCCAAACATAGGCAAACAAACGAAGTCAATGCAGCATTGTTCTCAAGACGTGAACATCTCTGTGAAGGCTTCGTAACATGGAGCTCAAAAGAAGAAAAGCTTCTGTTATCCAAAAGTAGAATTAGGGACAGTAATGTACAGATTAATTTATCTTTAAGCCAAAGTGTCATCCAGTCTACAAATATTGCAGAAATGAACGTATCACCTGTTCATTAGAGCCCCATTATATCCGTTAACAAAAACGAGCAGCGGATCTACTGAAAACCTTTTGACTGCGCAGAGAGAATCCAAAATAACTATGGGTTAACGAAGCAGAGCATAGTACTGACATAGAACGAAATCTATCCAACGACCGCAAAGAACAGATCTACTAGGGAAGAGAAAGTAGGATTCCAGTCCCGCTCGGCACGAAGTATAGTTTTAGTTGAAAGAGGGCCTTGGCCCGCCGAACATTTTTGTTTACACAGACAACCATTGTCACTGAACTGTCAACACCAAATACAATGGCGATTCTTTACTATTATTCTCTCTGAATGTACGCTGCACTGCTTTTAACTGATAAAAGTCTTGCATATTCCAATAGACGAAATTTCTTTTTCTACTTCGTTGCCGCTTTGTCAAGGCATTGGTCTCATAACAACTGGTGGGCACTACGCGAACTTTGTTAATTTACCTTTCTCTTCATGCATGACCCATAATCTTCTTCTTCTAATATATAAAGCAGAGTGTCCGTATGTTTGTACGTGTTGCATACAAATCTACAGCTTTGTTCCAATCTTTATGAAATTTTGTACACGTAAGCTTAATCCATGAGGACGGTCGCCGTAAGTGTAAGAATCACATACGATATGTAGTTCACGCGATATGACGTCATAAACAGTGAGATGCGCGAAAAACTGCTGCATTTTGCGCCATTGCTGCTCATTTTCTCCTAAACCACTGGACCGACTTCAACCAAATTTGGTACACATATTCCTTACCGTGAGGTAACAATTGCTGCATGGTTAAGAATCACATATGGCACATGGTTCAAAAGATATTACGTCACAACCAATAGAAATCGCAAACAACGCCATATAATGCGGCGAGACTTTCGAAATACACTGTATGAGAATGACAGACTTAGCGACTTGCAACAAAGTTTAAACATAATTTCAAACCTTTATTAAACTTTTTCTCGCTGGCAACCATAGTAAAATGATGAAAGGAAAAAAGTTTCTCGCTTACTAGTTTTCCGCTGTTTATGAAGGAAAACTACGGCTCTCGGTGTGACGTTACAATTTATAGTTTGAACACTACAAATTGTAGCGACAGGACATTTTACAGACAGTATACACATGTATAGTTGAATGTAGCCTCTAAATTGTATCGCGTTCCGACACGTAGTTCATGAGATATGAGAACATAAACAGTAACGTTTCGCTGTTCATGGACTAAAATTACGGCTTTCGGTATGAAGTTACAATTTATAATTTCTACACTACAAATTGCAGCTGCAGTAAATTTTACAGACAGTGTACACGCATATAGTAGAGTGTACCTGCTAAATTGTATCACCGTACGACACGTAGTTCATGAGATATGAGCACGTAAACAGTAACGTTCATGGAAAACCGCCCAGCACGCACCAAGTTTTAATCTATTACTTCTCTACTACTAATTGTATTCCCAAGAGATTTTACAGACATACAGCCCTTATACAAATGAATATATACCTGAAAAATGGCAGGAATAAATAAGTAATTTTCAGTTAGTTTTTACATAAGTTAATTTGAAAAAATAGAACTTTTCTAAGTATTGACTTATTTATAGCGTTCTCTACAAACTGGGATTAAGCTGCAGTAGCAATATGAATTACGTTTTGCAATTTACCATATGTAGGCATTGATGGCGGGTACAGACTGATTTGATGGTGATATTATCAGATGCCTTAGCGAACCAGATTTTGTCAAAGTTATTCGGGAGACGACACGTCGTAAGAACAGTTCGGATATACCACATATGCACTCTAAATTAAGAATACATGCATGCATCTACACATTAAAAAAAATTGTTAAATATGCTATAAAAATTTTAAATGTCTATAAAAGCCTTAATTCTAACTTTCTCACATTTATTAATTTTGATAAAGTAATCTTACTGTAATTTATTTAATAACAAAATTAATACTTATTACTGTCTGTTCTCTCTCTTCTTTCTTTCAGATTATCTTCGGATTAATTCTTTTTACTGCAGTAAGCATGAAAGATTTTTCACAGTTTTCTGCAAGAATAATTTCTATCACTTAAAATATGTTGATATGAAGAGAAAAATCTCTGTGCTTTAGACGAAGTCATAAGACAGTACAGAAAACAGGCTATTTCGTTTACAGAATAATATTTTATTTTCAGAATTCTATTTAGGAGACAATGTGAGCAGTTCTTTTAGACTGTTGATGCTATTATTTAACAGTCAGTTAAGTCACTTGAAGATCAAAAGCAACTGCAAAATGATTTAGAAAATATATCTGCAAGGTGAAAAATTAGCAATTGACCCTAAATAACGATAACTGTGAAGTCAGCCATATGAGCAATAAAAGAAATCGGTTAAACTTCAGTTACACCACAAATCAGTCAAATCTACAAGCCGTAAATTCAAATAAATACCCAGGAATTACGAACAACTAAAATTGGAAAGAACACAGAAAATATTGTAGGGAAGGCGAACCAAAGGCTACGTTTCATTGGCACAACACTTAGAAGATGCAACAGTTCTGCTAAAGAAACTACCTACACTACACTTGTGCGTCCTATTTTGGAGTATTGTTGCGCATTGTGGAATTCCCATCAAGTGGGACAACTGGAGGAGAAGGGCAGTTCGTTTTGTATTATCGCGATACAGGGGAGAGAGTGTCACGGAAATTATGCAAGAGTTGGGATGGAAATCACTGAAAGAAAGGTGTTATTTGTTTCTGCGAGATCTATTTGCGAAATTTCTTTTACCAACTTTCTCTTCTGAATGCGAGCAAATTTTGTTATCACTCACCTACATAGAAAGACATGACGCGCTTTTCGAGAATGGAACGGTAGAGAAACATCATAAAAGCGGTTCGATAAACCCTATGCTATGCACTTAAAATGTGATTTGCAGAGTATTTATGTTGATGTAGATGAATCTCATTGCAGCACATTATTTACATCACAAAGAAACATTAAAGATGGGGTCCTTGCTTCAGTTGTGTCAGTTTGATTACGAAGACTCTTTCCTCTTCCTCCTAGTATGCTCCGATGACATATGTTTCTTTCACTAGCAGGACGGAAAATAGAGGCATCACGTTTCTTCCAAACACGTGATTACAGCTAGGAGTTTACTAAAATAAGTCTTAATAAATACGTATTAATTTTCTAAGGAGATATTTCTCACTGCAAGCAACACCTAAGCAGTGATATTTGCTAATATCATTTCTTGCATCTTCTAAATGATCAGTGTAGTAAGCAATTGCTTCAATCCGTGTTCCGTCTTGAGGATTAGCTCTGGGGTAAACTAGTATCTTTAATAATTTTAGTAAATGATTTTACTGACACCTTCACAAACATTCTTTTGCAGAAAAATTAAGGCATTTAATTATGGAAAATTTGATGGTAGTTCCTTTGCGTTTCGTGGAGAGTTGCATCAAACCAGTTTGCGGACTGAGGACCATCACAACAACATTTCCTTCACTGGCAGCTCCTGCAACAAGGTCTAAAATTTTTGCAGAATGTCACAGGGTTCTGGTGGAGCTAGGGGAAAGCAATAGAGTAAACCTATTGTGGGTCCCTGGCCACTCGGGGATCAGTGGCAACGAACATGCCGAAAGATTAGCCAGGATGGGGGCAGAGACTCCATTTATTGGACTTGAACCTGTCCTGACAATCAGCAAGGCAATGATCAAATTGGAGCTACGTAACTGGCTCAGAAGACAGCACGTAGAATATTGGACCAAAGTCTACCAACAAAACCATGGCAAGGTAATGATGCCAAAGCCATGTTTTAAAAGAAGCTCTGCAATCCTGGGCCTGAACAGGAGAGAGATTAGACTCATGGTTGGATTGCTGACAGGCCATGGGAATTTCAAAAAACACCTACATACAATGGGAATAACAGAAGAGGACCCTAAATGTAAGATCTGTGATGACGGTGATGAAACTGCATCACATCTAATCTTCGAATGCATTGCAAATTGGAGAGTAAAAGGCACAGAACATGTGGGACAACCAGACACGAAGACATTGTGTCTAATAAAGAACTGGTAAAGGGACTCCTTGCACTGTTCAAGAACATTGGTTGGCTTTACTAGATATACAGGGAGTGATACCGCACAATAAACTTAGTTTCGGTGTGGGCAGTGGCGGGTTGGACCAAGACTGTTTTGGCTTCCCTGAGAAAATCAAAACAAATCCTTTAACAGTCAGTGAAGAGAATGTGTCACACATGTTACATCATCTGCTTTAGGATAATATTTCAAATGTTTGCAAACCTATTTGACCAAACTGCTATGGTCGCCAGTTCCTAAACTTAAAAACTACGTGAACTAACTTGCCCGAGGGATGACTCCACCACCCGGCAGAGGCTACCTCTTCGTCCTCAGCATGAACGGAATGGACAGTGTGTTGAGAGGAGCGTATAAAAACATTAACAAGAGCGAAACAAGGGTAATGGAATGAATAATTAAAAAATGCTCAGTCTCTGTTGCAATATTTTATTATCCAATAACGCGTTTCGCGCTGTTAGTGCATCGTCAGATTGGGCGGAGATGGAGCCACAGAGCTATCTATAGCTGTGTAGGAGGTATCTTAACAATATGTGTTGTCATTGGGCGCCATAGCAACAGAGGAGTCGCTGTCGCGGCAGGTCCACGTTTACAACTATTGTTGTATATTTAGTTGTAAACGTGGAGCTGCCGCGACAGCGACTCCTCTGTTGCTATGGCTCCCAATGACAACACATATTGTTAAGATACCTCCTACACAGCTATAGATAGCTCTGTGGCTCCATCTCCGCCCAATCTGACGATGCGCTAACAGCGCGAAACGCGTTATTGGATAATAAAATATTGCAACAGAGACTGAGCATTTTTTAATTATTCAACACTGTTGCTGCACCAGCCGCCACCACCACCACCATCATGGAATGGAATGAAATGTATAACGGAATGAAGTCTGAGAAAATGCTGAAAGAATTAGATTAGGTAATGAAACAATAAAAGAGGTACATGTGTTTTGTTACTTTAGCAGTACAAAGGATATAAAATTCAGTATGGCAAAGGGAAGAATAACGTTTCTTAAAAAGAGAAATTTGTTCATATCGAATATTAATTTAAGTGTTCGGAAGTTTTTCTGCACGTATTTGTGATTAGTGTATAATTGTAGGACGAAGAGCTGCATCAAATAGTCTTCGGACTGAGCACCACACCACCGCCAACAAACTAACATTATTTTTATAACATTGTAACAGGTGCCCTGCGACAAAAACAGCCGCTCATATAAATGCTGTAGATAAAAATGTGTCTAAGATTTTTTGCAGGCATAAGTGGAAATGACAATGAGAATTTTTGTGACAGATATATGGAAAGCATTTGTCTCAACCAACATTCTTTTGAATAATTTAAATAACGTAAAATTTCCAACGTCCCTGGAAAAATATTATAAGCGAAATGTTCCTAATGAATCAACTGTAACAAAAAATACCTTGTGAAAGTTGACAGAATGATAAGTTTAAACTTGACATTATTTAAAACTTTTAAAAATATTACATGAAATATTTTAAAATGGAATCATAAAATTGTGTAAAGCCTTTAGTGCCACGAAGTTTGTAATGAGTTTAGTTTATGATCAGGAAACATTTTAAAATTTTCTTTTTAAAATCTTTTTCGTTCCTCCTAAAGTGAGATCCAAAATTATACTCACAATACTTAATAATTTGCAATAAAATAATTGTTTCATGTAATACAAAAAATAAGCGATAATATCGGCGACTCAAACCTGTGGTTATGTTTAGACTAAACAACCGGCCCTTGAGAGAGATTTGTTGCCAATGTCATCGTGGAGAAAATAACGGTATGTGAACTAGGAACATTCTAAATCAAATGTACAAATGTTTGTTAAGCTTAAGGGACTTAACTGCGTGGTCAACAGTCCCTAAACTTATGAACTACTTATGAACTACCTTATACTACACAAACATCCATGACCCATGGGGGGATTCGAACCCCCGACCGTAGCGGCCGTGCAGACTGTGACTGGTGCGCCGCAGACCGCTCGGCCACTGCGGCAGGCAGGAACATTCTATTTCATTGTCTCCAAGGTATAGGAACAAACAAACCCTTCAACATTTAGTAGGATTGTTCGTGATACATTACATGCTTACTAAAGAAACCGAGGAATATTACTGATAGAGATGCAGCAGCATATAAGCTTTAAGGTTACTAAAACTTTGTAGATAATTTATTCTAAGGGCCACATGGTGGTAGCGGCGTTCAACTGCTCTTCAGTTCCTTTGATATCTCTGACAATTAAAATGTCATAAGTAAAACGCAAAGCTCTTATTTATTCACTCTGAGCGTTAAATTCTTCTCCAAATTTCTCCTTGCTTTCCTTCACTGCTTGCTCAATGAACAGATTCAATAACATTGGGCAAAGGCTACGCCCTTCCGAACCAACGCTCCCCTTTCATGCTCTAAAAGTTTCTGTCTGTGTTTTGTACACGTTGTAAAATATTTTACCCCTGATGACTTCATAATTTCAGAGAGTGTATTCCAGTCAACATTGTCAAAAATTTTCTCCAACACTAGAAAAGCTAGAAAAGTGGCTTTGCGTTTCCTTAACATATCCCCTAAGATGTCGTAAGGTGATTATTGCCTCACGTATTCCTACATTTCTCCTAGATCCAAACTGATCTTCCCCGAGGTTGGCTTCTCCCAGCTTTTCCAATTTTGTAACCATAAATTATCAAACTGATGGTTCTGTGATTTTCACACCTATCTGCGTCTGTTTTCTTTGGAATAGGGATTATTATTATTATTATTATTATTATTATTATTATTATTATTTAAATCTGAGGATATTTCGCCAATAGTTTTGTCATGAACTGCTTTTCCAGAGACTTTAGGAGCCTTGTTGTGATTTACGTCATTGAGTGATCTGGTTTGCTCTGCTCTATTTATGTTACATAAAGGAAACATTCACTAATCTGAAAAATCACAGTTTCTTGTTTTTGTTTTCAGAACATTTTAAAAATCAAACGTAGGTGTTTTTCAGACACTTTGCACAGCGCTATATTTCCAAGTGTCGTCAGAAAATGATTTCCAACAATCCGCTGTCGAAGCAGTTAAATTTTACTGCTCTTTATCTTCGGCATTGTAATATTCTCTCTCCTGATCACACTTCGGAAACTGCTGCGGCAAATGGCTTCATTTGTTACATTGTACAAATCATATCGGCTTTTATTATTATGCGAAAACCGCACCGAACCTTACAATATTTACGGTACTGCATGAATGTTGAATGCATTTAGTTGTAATTAAGCTATTGAGATGCATGTTTTCTTTAGATACTGCTCGAAGCAATTAGAGAATCAGGTGAGATATCATACATAATATACATATGGTAACGCATTTTATTCAGATATTGGCTACAATTGTAATTTGTGTGTAATACAGTACGATAGTTTGCTGTCCCAAAGCTTTAATTGAAGTTTAATGGCGTTTACTTAGAACAAGGCAGCATGGGGCTACCATAATAATGAAAAGTCGTTCTCTCTAATATGGTGTGTGATCACCTCGGACGGACAGTGCAGTACGAGGTTACCAATCAGCCCTCGTGGGATATTTGATAATTATTCCATGAGTGAAATATCCAGTTCTGCAACAGTTGTGGGAGGTGCCGGCCTGGGTACAGTGCGTCTGCCAAATGCATTCCGGACATTCTCAATCGAGGTTAAGTCCGGTGAACAAGCTGGCTGCTCCATTCGTTAAATTCCCTAAGCTTCAAACATGTTGAAACTTCCTGGCAGATTAAAATTGTGTGCCGGAACCGGGACTCGAATCCGGGACCTTTGCCCTTCGCGGGCAAGCGCACTACCGACTGTGCTATCCCGACACGACACACGATGCCGCCTCACAACTTTACTTCCGCCAGTACCTCGCCCCCTACTTTCCAAACTTCACAGAAGCTCTCCTGCGAACCATGCAAGACTAGCACTCCTGGAAGAAAGGACATGGTGTCGGGATAGCACAGTCGGTAGTGCGCTTGCCCGCGAAAGGCAAAGGTCCCAGGTTCGAGTCCCGGTTCCGGCACACAATTTTAATCTGCCAGGAAGTTTCATATCAGCGCACACTCCGCTGCAGAGTGAAAGTTTCATTCTTCAAACATGTTGTCCACCAGTGCAGCTCTGTGCCGACGAGCGTTATTGGCCACCAGGAGGAACACTTTTCCTATGGCAGCAACGCAGGACACAAAAAAAAAAGCTCGAAGGATCTCACTCTGTATCTATAAACAGTCAAATTTCCATCCTGAACAACTTGTCCGTACGCCCGCCAATACATCCGTTCAAAACCGTGATATTGTGATGTTTCCTACACGTAAGCAGCACTTTTCCGAGTTCCGCGTTCTCTCCACATGAGGGAACGACTATTGTCCAGCTGAAAATAAAATCTTGAGTCACCTGTGAACAGAACCCGGTGCCATTCGTTACGACTCCAAGCCTGATGTTCCTCCGCCCAGTTTCTGCGGGCTAAGCGGTGTCGTGGGTTTTACGTGACACACACCATACGTCTCAGTGCGAGGGCGATTTCGGACTGTTTTTGTAGATATTGCGCGCCCTGTTGTTGCCTGAAGGGTGCGTTGCAGCTGAGCTGCATTCAGCCTCCTGTCTCAATGAGCTGTTAACTGGAGATACCGCTCACCTCTTACTGATGTTACCGGTAGACGACCTTGGCCTTGCCTTCTTTTAACGGTACCTGTTTTCTGAAATCGCGTCCACGTCCTGGAAATTACACTTTGGGACACCCCAATAGTTGCAGCCATCTCTGTGTCTGTCGCGCTTCCATCCATCCTATAGCCCTGCGTGGCATAGCTTCGGGTAAGTCAAGTTGTTGCATTGCATTACCTGCTTACTATACAATCTGAACCCAATTGCTTGCGTAATTCGTTGGTAGATTAAACACAAGTCAACACCCATTCCATCTGCAGCAACTTTCCGTTACTACAACTACCTCGGTTGCCGTAATGTTGTAGTCTCCACTCCGTTGAACCGACAGAAAGACGTCGAACCATTTTAGTTCATTACGCTGAAGACTTTAAGTCAGAATCTAGATATCTGAAGTGATCCCCTAATTGTTTTGACCAGTGTACTTTCGGGAGCAATCAGTGACAAAGCTGGAGAAGGGTGGGGGGAACTATGAACCTGCACCCCCTCCCCCCCGAGTCTTCCACCTATTTTCTAAAATAATTATAACAACAAAGAATAAAAAGTACAGTTTTTTAATGTCTCTCTCTCTTCTTTTCTGTATCCTTCTTTTTTGGATACTGGTGGTGTTCATGGGGTTCCGTTTACTCTAGAAAATTGGAGACAACTCGGTGATCCAAAATTTCTATAAGCCTAGATCAGCCCCCTCTCCCGAGCAAAATCTTGGGTTCGCCACTGATAGAAATCTTTTCTTTTTTCGGCGGCCTTTTATGGATTTGGAAAGATAGCAGTCATTCTACACACAGTGAGCAATAAAACCGCTCGGATCTTTATCTTTTGAAAGTATTGTGCATTAATATTTGTATTTCAAGATTGTAGAAAAAGGGAAATACCTATAGGTATGAATATGCCGAAATTAGTTAAATATTCAATAAACACTTATATATGCATTTATATGCACTATCTTGCCAATAGGCAAAATCCAAGGTCTAATCACCAAAGTCTGAGCCAACTGAGGCTCCTGGTTCTTGTCTGAGAAGGCTTCTGTAGCGAGTGGAGGAAAAACGGCAGCTGTCATACGATGACAAGTTACTGTCACCCGCGTTAACTCTGTTGATATTATGCTGATACTCTTAGCAACTTTGAAACCTGTAAATGTTAAAGTTATATCATTATTTTCGCCTAGTATAGGTGCTCACAGCGTTGAGCGTATCTGGCTAGACAGGGATCCCCGGCATTGGTGGATAGTTTCCAGCCTAGATCTGTATTGTCAGTGTCAGCCCAAATTTTAATATTCTCTCTGATTGGATGAGAACTCAGGACGCCATGTTTCTGCTTACAGGTATGTTTACTTTTGCCAGTTTATATTGTGCTGTACTATTGTAACAGTTTAATCGCTCTCCATGCGAATTCGTTGGTATGTTTTTTGCTGGTGGAAAAACAATGGCTCTTTGTCCGTTATTGTATATTTTTCGTCATGTCACGCATTTGACTATGGATAGCGTCATGCTGTAAGTCGGTTAAGTGAAGCTAGTTTTCAGATTAACTTTCCGCGTCAGTATTTCTAAACGAAGTTTTAACCGGAGTTCATTTACTAAATCAGGCTCGTTTGGCTTAGAGAGACGTGTACGGCGATGAACGGCGAAAGCAGGTTTTTCTCTGTTGGTTATGAACATGGTTTCAGTAAGTTATTGTTTCTAAAAAATAAAGGAAGACGGAAACAATGAATATGTCCTTTATGTGGGAAGAAACAATGTGGATACCTACTAATTATTCCTTCCTGCACAAAGTAAGTATTTCATTCTGTTAAGTGTATTATTATAGTTTCGTTAATAAATTCTCATAGTACCTATGATTATTTAGCGGTTTTGGGATTGCTGTGTACAATTTGTACGTTGCTAACACAAAAACAAAGGCTATATTTTGACTGCAAGCGCACGTGATTCACATCTCAATTATACAAAGATCGTAAATTCTATTACTATTATTCCTAGTGTTAGAATAGATATTCTTCAGTTCGAAGATCCTTAACAGGAAAGTTATTTTCACTTTAGTGTAGGCTTCAGCGGTTCTAAATTACGGCACAGGAAAATTTGTACATAATTCGTCCAATACAAGGTAAATTGATATATCCTTTGTGATTAATCGAAACACAGTACTTTGTGCAGAGTCGGGAAAAGGTTTCCAAGCCACAATGAATATTAACTTAAACGTTAAAAATCATGTGATACAAAATAATTGAAATTCGTAAGTTTAGCTTCCTCCACATTACTTTATACCAGGGACGTTTTAATGCTCAGTTATTTCTTTACAACTTAGTAGTTTGTTACATTTTAATGGTGCAATTAACTACTAAAAGCATTTAATAAATGTAGCCGTTCATTATAATTCTTACAGAAGTAAAATAACAAGACATATATTAATATTAGTGCCAATTCGAACTTCTACTTCTTTGCGTCGGCTGAATAACATAACGACAGTAGGACGTAGGAAATCTGTCCTATCTGTGGAGTCTGTCCACACGTCTAGTGTGGTGTTCACTAAATTTAGAGCACTTCGAATCGGGAATCAGTCCCCATTGTTAGTTCAGAAGAGATATCTGGTGGAGCAGTTTGCTTTGATAACTCCTCCTATTTTTGTTGTAACTCAAATAACGGAGCTCCTCACAAGTCTTGACCGATAGTCTTCACGATTTCATTCTCTGAGGAGTATAAGTATGTCCTCATTTATATGGAATGTACGCTCCAATATTCCGCAACTTAGAATATATCTCTTACAGACTCTTCGTAATAAAACCAGTTTCTGCTGCTACGTTAGCTACATGATATATTTATTGTGATGAATCCATTTCGGCCTACAGTGCTATCGCTCTGTTATGGAATGTAATTTAATATTTTAGTTGTATTTTTGGATACAATGATGTTAATGGCTACGTCTATCATTGATTACCGCCACTCTACATTTTCTTATAATAAGATGAAAGATTAGGGCTCGCGCTTATATTATACGCTGTTTTGCAGTTTGTCCTAGTTCTAAACGGCTTTTTTCTATTATTGTAATCTGGCGTTTTATCACCATATTTCACGTTTGACAGATCGTTGTTGTGACAGTTGGCCAAAGATGCTATATAATTACAGTTGCTATGGTACATTTCCTGTTATTATTTTTGGCTGTATCACAGCAAGGAGGTTAGAATCTCTGGAGATTCACTGAAAAAGTGAAGTCAGCAAAAATGCTCATTTTGGCATGTGCCCAAAACATTCGTCGTACTGTGTAGTAAAGTAGTTCTAGTCGATGAAATATATGTCATATCTAAGTAAATACTCCGATATGACTACCAATTTAGTGGCTTTACGTAAAGAGGGCAATATTCACACAGAATTTTAAGCGAGAAAATCTTATTTTGGGCAGAAAAGCATGGCCCCAGTGGCTTCAACCAATGACTGTTCTTAGCATAGTTAATGCCACCTCCCAAGATTCTAACGTCCTTGTGTCACAGTCTAAAATATACAGTCGCGATCCTCTTTGGTCGCGACCATAGGGTACACATATCTCTGGAGTGAGTATTGTGTTCTGCGCGTGTTGTCAACTTAAACCCAGGGTTTTCACGTAATCTGGGTATCCCTCGCGTCTGTTTATGTGATAGTAGGGATAGCAATTTATTATTTTACACGCGTTTGTTGCGTTTTCTTGGTGTGTTTATCGTGCAGTAGCAATGGTAAATTACTGTTGTTCTTATAGATGCAAAGAAAAATTGTGAGAGGAGAGTAAAGAGTATTATGTATGTTTCTAATATTTGGGACACATCTAGCTTGTACTACATTCAAACACTGATCAGCTTATTTTACATTCACTTTGTGATTTGCCTTGCAATATACGGAATGGTTTAGAAACTTACATAATACGAAGAAAAAGACCGACTTCTTATCCTCACAATAGGAAACTTTACTGTGCGTGCCTGTGGAACGTAGAATGATTCGATCTAAATTACTTTTTTGTTTCTCAAAGGATAATGAACAGTGAAGATATATAAGTAGGATTAATGTTGTCGCTAAGAAATATCCTCAGTGAGTCTTAAACATTTTGAGGAGGAATGTTTTGGTAGAGAAAAATTTTGATATGTGTGACTGAATGAAAATGATGTACCCGTAGTTTTTAATTTCCCACAGTAGTTACTTCCAAAAGTGTCCGCACAGAAACCATCTCCACAGAGAAATTTGCCAGATGTTGAACCACAAAAAGGCAACTGAAGTCTACAATTTGTAAAGTGTCCATTGCGTTTTATAGTGGTGAACATCAAATGACTATGTAGGAGGACTTTATTCGTCTTGATACACCTATGATGGCTCTCATTTGCATGATGTGCGGCCAGTTTGTTTGTCCGAAACTGTAATATGTGTCACGTATAAGCTTGTGATATCAAAAAGCAGTTCCGTTTTATGCAAATTCAAAAATGACTGCATATGGTTAGTAAAAATGGAAACAAAAATCGGGGAAAATTCTCATGTAAGTACAGATTCAGCTGCTTTCTTGGATTTTATCGTTAATTCATTGTCTTTTATCTTCATAAAATATTAGTACATATGATCCTACCCAATCCCTTCATGTGTCTCAGCCTCTGATTCTGTTTATATTGTCTATGCTTCAACTGACGCGTTTGAAAGGCTAAAATATCTATTGCAGAGGAGACTATTTAGCCTTTCACTTCCACATTATGAATTCATCATCATTATCATCATTAGAGACTGATTATGCCTTTCAGCGTTCAGTCTGGAGCATAGTGCCTCTAATAAAATTCCTCCATGATCCCCTATTCAATGCTAACATTGATGCCTCGTCTGATGTTATGCCTTTTACTTCAAAATCATTCTGCACCGAATCTAAGTACTTCCTTCGTGGTCTACCTCGACTCCTCTTACCCTCCACTGACGAGCTCATGAGTCTCTTAGGTAACCTTCCTTCTCCCATGCGTGTATCATCACCCCACCATCTTAGTCTGTTCGCTCTAACTGCTTCATCTATGGTGTTCATTCCCAGCTTTTCTTTGATTTCCTCATTATGAACACCCTCCTGCCATTGTTCCCATCTATTAGTACCTGCAATCATTCTTGCTACTTTCATATCTGTAACCTCTATCTTATGAATAAGGTAACCTGCATGCATCCAACTATCACTCCCATACAACAAAGTTGGTCGAAAGATAGAGCGGTGCACTGCTAACTTAGTCTCGGTACTTACTTACTTCTTGCAGAAGAGAGTAGATCTTAGCTGAGCACTCACTGCATTAGCTTTGCTACACTTCGATTCCAGTTGTTTCTCAAGATTGCCATCCTGTGAGAAAATACATCCCAGGTACTTGAAACTGTCTACCTGTTCTAACTTTGTTCCTCCTATTTGGCACTCAATCTGTTTGAATCTCTTTCCCACAGACATTACTTTCGTTCTGGAGATGCTGATCTTCATATCATAATCCTTGCACCTCTGATCGAGCTCTGAAATATTAGTTTGCAATCTTTCAATCGAATCTGCCATATGCGAGACTGCTTATTTTGTTTTGACTTACTTTAATCCCGCCCTGCCAGTCTACTGTTTTCAACATATGCTCCATGAATAGTATGAACAACAGTGGTGACACGTTACAGCCTTGTCTTACTCCTGAAACTACCCTGAACCAAGACAAGAGCTTAATTTGCAATCTACTCTAACTGCTGCCTGACAGTCTATGTAAAGCCCTTTAATTGTCTTCACCAGTTACTGACAACCTCTAAGAGGCCTAAACTCACACTAATTTTCATCAAACTTGTCCTCAATTAATACTCGCACTGTCCTTTCAACAATACCTAAGAAAATTTTGCCTACAACGCTAATTAAAGAGATACCTCGATAGTTGTTGCAATGTTTTCTGTTTCCATGTTTGAAAATTGGCGTGATTACCGCTTTCGTCCAATCTGACGGAACCTGCCCCGATTCCTACGCATTTTCAATTATCCTGTGTAACCATTTGAGACCTGATATTCCACTGTATTTGACGAGTTCTGGCTTAATTTCATCCACCCCAGCCGCTTTATTGCACTGTAATCTACTGACCATTTTCTCCACTTCCTCAAATGAGATCCTGTTTCCATCGTCGTTCCTATCCCATTCTACCTAAAAATCTGACACATCATTGAACGTTTCACCTACATTGAGCAATTGTTCAAAATATTCCCTCCATCTGCCCCAGGTATCCACAGGATTGACTAGTAGCTTTCCTGACGTAACACTTGTTAATTCCTTCTTCCCTCCCTTTCGAAGATTGCTAATTATGCTCCAAAATGGTTTTCCCGCGGCTTGGCCCAGAGATTCTAGCTTGTTTCCAAAGTCTTCCCATGATTTATGCTTGTATTCTGCAATTATCCGTTTGGCTTTGTTTCTTTCTTCAACATAACTTTCTCTGTCTGCCTGATTTCTAGTATGGAGTCATTTTTGATATGCCTTCTTTTTCTTTTTACAGGTTGCCTTGACTGTGTCATTCCACCAGGCTGTCTGCTTCTTCCTACCTTTACACTCTACTGTTCCAAGACATTCTCTAGCTGCTTCCAGTAGTGTGTCCCTGTACCTTGACCATTCCTCTTCCAGTGACTGTAAATCATTACATTCAACTAACTTGTACCTTTCCGAGATCATTGTTATGTATTTGTGCCTAATTTCCTTGTCTTGAAGCTTCTCCACTCTTATCCTTCTACACATGGACCTGACTTCCTGCTCTTTTGGCCTCACAAAACCAATTTCACTGCAGATTAAATAACGATCAGTATCATCAAAGAACCCCCTGAAAACACGTGTGTCCTTGACTGTCTTCCTGAATTCCTGGTCTGTTATTATATAGTCAGTGATAGATCTGGTTCCCCTTCCTTCCCACGTATAGCGGTGAATGTCCTTATGCTTAAAGTAGCTGTTTTCCGTTCCTGTTGGCCTCCATATCCTCTCCAAACTTACCCATAACCTTTTCATAACCTATTCTGGCGTTGAAATCACCCAAGATGAATTCAGCTTTGGAAAAATTAAAATTCCGTGTTTTCTATATTAATACAGTGTACTAAACATCAAAGCATGTTCTAACATTTTTGATTGAACTATTGTTTTTTCGTGTCATGTATATCATGCACAACATAGACGTTTGTATCGAGCTATTTTGTTACTTGAAACGTTATTTTGTTTATAGGTAATACGTCATATCAATAATGCTAGCATAATCTTTGTGACAGCACCAATGAAAAGACAGGTCACTGCTGGAATAAAATAAAAGGAACCACACTCACGCTCACACTCACAGCCATGTACAGACGGCAACGCAACACAACCTCCAAGACTGGCAGATTAAGGCCTCAGAAATGGCTGCACGCCGTACCAAGCCGCAAAATGTCGTACTAGAAGCATGTTGTTCATCAAGAAAAATGTGACTTTAATGATTGATACACAAAAGACGGTATAAATAAGCTTTTAATACGTTTTTGTCGAGGAACAACACGGGGAATGAAAGTGTTAAGCTCGTATATGTTCCGTATGTTGATAGAGAGGAGAGAGGGGGGGGGGACATATTGAAATGTGTGAGGTATTTTTTTAATATTTGCCATTTATTTTGTAGTATATTTAATCAGTGATTATTGAAGCTGTAATTTAATGTGAGCATGAAACGTGATTAATAATCATATATTTTTGCGCTAGCCTACAAGAAAAAATACATGTGGTGCACAAAATATGGATTAATAACGAGGATTTCTAGATTCGATAATCGTCAATGTGCGGTAGATTCGGTGATTTTTGAACACTTTAAAAAGAATTTAATAACTGTCAAGCTGTTTTGCTATACTATCACAAGATAAATTTACTACAAAAGACTTCGTAATTCGCCAAAATTGCTGCATAAAGCCAAAAAACTACAGAGGCTGCCGTAGAAATAAAAGAAACGGGCACAGCTGATCTGGGACGGTAGTCACAAAGAACGAAATTTTTCATCTATCGTTCCTCAAAGCTAAGAGCGCCGTATATTCCAAGTACCAAATACAAAGTGTCATGTTGTCTATATCCAGTCCACAGCTTCTACGGAGAAAATCACTTTGTAATAGCAAAGTAAAGACACTCTAAACATACACGGCGCTTTACGGTCAAACCTAAAGCGTCCCCAAATCACGTGATCAGCCGGCCAATATATGTTGACAATACGAAATCCGTTCTGCGCATGTGAATGCTCTCTCCAGAGATATTTATACTCGTCGACGCGGCAATGCTTCGCAATTACTAATGTGTATGTACTCTTGCTCTGAACGTCAAATGTGCAAAAGTTTATCGCAATCGCAAAAATGATATTGATATCCCAACGAAGAGCTCTTTCAGTTTTTGACAAATTTTCCTATTTTCTGACCAACTAGTCCAATTTTACTTCACTCAAACCTTCCTCTCGCTTTGAGCTTTGAACGTACAATGTAACAAATTTTATCGCAATCAGATTAATGATATTGATATTTCATAGAAAAATCTCTTTTAATTTTTTTCCAAATTTTCCTATTTGCCTGGAAACTTTTCCAAATTTTTATTTCATAACAACGTTACTCTTGCTGTGAACGTCAAATAAGCAAAATTTTATCGCAATCAGACGAATGAAGTCAAACGATCAAAATTTTATAGCAATCGGATGAACGGTTCTCAACTTATAGTGTTAAGTACATTTAGAAACACATTGAAAAAGGAACTTGGTTCGAATTTTGAGACTTTCCTTTTTGACTGTTCCCCCCCCCCCCCCTTTTTTTTTTTTTTTTTTTTTTTTTTTTTTTTTACTGAAAACTTTTCCAGGACCATAATGAACAAAACATAAAAAAATTACCCCTCTCCGTCGTGCGAATAGGGAGCTATAGTGCTAAATTCAATCAAAAGCACACTGAAAAACACACATTCAGTTTTTCTCAAATTTTTCAGTTTTCCGGTAGATTTTCCAAAAACTTTATTTCATATAAACTTTGTCTTGTCAAGCCGTACTCAAGTGATGCTCTTACAAACATGTAGCAATTGATTTTTATTCATTCAAAAAATTGTTTTCGGTTTTGCCTAAATTTTCCTACTTTCCGGGCGACTTTTCCCAATTTTTATTTGATGCGAACCTTCCTCTTGCTTTCAACGTGAAACGTACAAAATTTTATCGCAATTGGACGAACGGTATTGATAGCTCACTGGAAAAAGCTGTTTCAGTTTTTTCCCATTTTTCTCTTTTCCGGACAACTTTTCCATATTTTATCACCGTTTAAACCTTCCCTGCACTAACTCGAATTTTTCATGACTAAAATTAGCCAAATTTGTTCAGCCATTCTCGAGTTTTAGCGAGACTAACGAACAGCAAATAGATGAGGAAACGACGATTGTCCGGCTGAACACAAAGTCTTCACTCATCTGTGAAGACAATCCTGATGTTAAAAAAAAAGTTCAGTTTTATGTAAATCTAAGGGACTTAACTGTTGCAGTTATCAGTCCCTACGCTTACAAACTACTTAGACTAACTTATGCTAAGGACAACACACACACCAATGCCCGAGGGAAGACTCGAACAACCGATGGCAAGCAACCGCGCGCTCCGCAGTAATGCGTCTTAGAGCGTTCGGCCACTCCACCGCGCCGGCCACGGTGGCCGAAGGGACTGAGGTGCGCCAGTCACGGTCTGCGCGGCCACTACGGTCGGGGTTGGAATCCCCCCTCGGGCATCGATATTTGTGCCGTCCTTAGTGTTAGTTAGTTCATAAGTAGTTTGTAAGTTTTGGGACTGATGACCCCATAGTTAAGTCCCATAAGCTATACAAACATTTCATTTTTCACTCCATCGCGGCATCCTGATGTTCCTCCGCCCAGTTTCTGTGGGCCAAACAATGTCGTGGTTTTAATGGGACACATGCCACAGGCCTCCGTGCGTAGAGGCCACATTCCTGAAGGCGTTTCGGACTGTTTGAGTTTTATATTGCGCGTCTGTAGCTGCTTGGAGAGGGCGTTGCAGCTGAGTCGCATTCAGTCTCGCGGGCTGTTAACCCTACATAACGGTCATCTCTTGCTGCTGTTACCGCTAGACAACCTTGGCCTTGCAGTCTTTTAACGGTCAATGTTGTCTGAAAGCGCATCCAGGTCCTGTAAATTACATCCTGGGACACTCCAATACCTGCAGTAACCTCCCTCTGTGTTTGTCCCGCTTCCAACTCGAACGCATTTGTCCTAGATGTTTCGCGTATGTGGCTGCTTCCACTGAATGTTCTACAAACGTCTAATCATACAATAATGACTGTTTCTACCTGCTTATGACTAATACATCACATTCGTATACGTTGAGGGTCAAGTACTAATCCCCACATCAAGCGTTAATACTTTGCAGGTCTTCCTGCAATTCGCTACAATTTTCTAGCATTGAAACTTGTTTGTGCACAGCATCATCTAAGAAATTTCCGTCGTTGTCCACTAGGCAAAAGGGTTCTCAGAAACCCCTCTTAAAAACATCGAGGAGTTGTTCGGAAGGAGAGGGGGGGGGGCGGTAAATAATATTTTGATAAGGAACCCATATCCGGAAATGTCATGCAGTGAGTGGCATTGAGACATTGAGGAACAATGCTGCAACCTCTACGTTTTGCATACTTACGGAGAAGCTAGCATGGATCAAAGCATGAAAAAAAAATGTTTACTAAACATGAACTGTAAAATGAATCTGAGCGCTTTATCAGTAGAGACACGTTCACAATATCAAAGATGAAAATGTGCTCATATCACTCAAAATATGCATTTTAGCGCCCACGTTTATTAGACGTTTTACTAGTTCTAGTTCATACTAATTCCTTCTAAAATATGGAAAGCAAAGAGCTTGCAGTAGAAGAGGTTTGGTCACAATGTCAAAGATAAATAAGTAGGCATATCGTCCTATTTTCCGACATGGGTTCCTTATCAAAACGTTATGCACTCTCCCCGCTCTACAAGTCCCCAAAGGTAATAACGGGAGTTTCCGAACACCCTGTACATTGTGCAAACGGATGGTCCCGCAACATACCCTGTGGTACGCCCAAATTTACATCTCCCTCACAAAATTTCTCTTCCCTGAGAATGACGTGTTGTGTTGTGGAAGCAAGAAGTTCTTCACCCTAATCAGACAGCTAGTTTGATATTCCACACCGTCGTATTTTATTCATTAGACTGGAGTTTTGAACTTTATCGGACTCCTTCCGGAAGTTAGAGAACACGGCGTCAATCTGTAAGCTTCCATCTGGTTGCCTTCAGAGTCTCCACATTTCACTTGTGAATGGAAAGGGAAGAAACATTACATACGGTACAATAAAAGGCGACACCAAATATTTTAGGAAACATTTTGGGAACAACAGCGGTCATTGTCTCAGTAATATTAGGAAAACGGGGTTGGATTGCTTCTATGGAGTGACACTTCTTCGAAGAGGTAGCACGCAGTTAACAGGGGCACCACAAATCTGTTACCTGCTCAGCATTCTGTCCTGCTGCAAAGGAAGGCTATTCACTAGAAATAACTTAGTTTTAGGCGAAGGCAGCTATACTTGCGTTCCAGATGAAGCAGCTAATGAAGTGCGAAATTAGTCTCAAGGCGTCAAAAGACGTGCAAAATAAACCAATACTTCAATTTACTCTGGTGAAATAGGACCGCGCTTCAATTTGCTGATTAATTATGGTAGAAATTTTTTACTCACAGATCTCAACAGGGGGTGAAAATCGTGTGTATCCAGCTGTGATTTATTCTTTGTTCGTGGTACGTTCAAAAGTTCAAGCAAGCAACTTGGAAAGTTATTTATTGTTCATACTCATCTTACAAGTTCTCTGGGAGAAACAGACACTCTTCTAGCCATCTACATCTTCCTACCTAACAAACGGCGAAAAAATACTATCATTTTTTCAAAGACCAAAGTTCCTGGATGGAATCCATTGTGATGGATTTCGAAGCTACAATCGTCCAATCAGTCACAAATTTGTTTGCTGGAGCAAAGATTATCAATTGCAAATATCATTTCAGTCAGTGCTTCTGGAGACAAGTGCAGTGTGTCGGCCTTGTTCCTGCCTATAATTAAGAATTCGTTACCGTATCCTATTATGTTCGGCCTTAGCTGACATTCCCCGGTAAATGTCGATGAAAGTTGAATGTGTATTCTGGAGATCACATCTGACAATAAAAAACAGGAACTTTACGACTGTCTTGTAGAACAATGGATCGATAATGAAAACATGTCAAGTAATCTGTGCAACTGCACACGGCACCGCACAATCAATGTTTCCGAACGATGGAATCGAAGGGTAAACGCATTAGTTTCTAAGGGTCATTACAATGTTGCATGTTACAATGATTGTTAAACTTATGGGACTTAACTGCAGGCTCATCAGTCCCTAAACTTACAAACTACGTATAAACTACCTTATACTAAATACCACATAAACATCCATACCCAAGGGAGGATTCGAACCTCCGACGGGAAACTGCCTCGCGCATCGCAGCATAGCGCCTCAATGCGCTCTGTCATTCCACCACGGCTCTAAGGATCACACAAATTTCTTCTCATTATTGAAAATTCTTAGAGAGGACGCAAAATATTATGGCAACCAATATTATCAATTAACTTTAAATCTATATGGGAAAAGAAGAGTGAAGTCAGGAATTAAGACTGACAAGACAATTTAAAAGTACCTGAGAAGACTCGAAGTTGACAGCAACATAAAATCATTTCTGTCTTGTGTGGCCTACATACAAAAATTCACAGTAAAAAAGACGTTGCAGCTGTTGGAAGACGTGTAAATATTGAAAAGTTGAATACACTTAAGTCTTGTTGTAAATAAAAGATCAATCTTGTAAATATTGTAAAAAATTTTGATTTAGAAGAAATGTAGGGACACATGAGGCAATACTCAAATTACGACTTATCTTAGAAGATAGATTAAGGAAAGGCAAACCTACATTTCTAGCTTTTGTAGATATGGAGAAAGGTTTTGACAATGTTGACTCGAACACACTCTTTCAAATTCTGAGTCAGCAGGGGTAAAATATACGCAACGGAGGATTATTTACAACTTGTACAGAAACCAGACAGTAGTTACAAAGAGTCGAAGGACATGAAAGGGAAACACTGCTTGGGAAGACAGTAAGACCCGATTGAAGTCTTTCCTTGATGTTATTCAATCTGTCTATCGAACAAGGTCCGAAGGAAAGAAAGAAGAAATTTGGAGAAGAGATTAAAGTTAAGGTAGAAGAAATCAAAACAGCGGTTTGTCGATGACATTGTAACTCTATCGGAGACAGAAAAGAACCCGTAAGAGCAATTGAACGGAATGGACAGTGTCTTGAAAGAGCGTATAAGATGAACATTAACAAGAGCAAACACGGATAATGAGTTGTTTTACTTGGTGAAATAACATACAATGGTCGCAGTACAGAAGATATAAAATGCAGAATAGCAGTGGGTAGAGCCGGCCGCGGTGGCCGAGGAGACTAAGGCGCTCCAGTCACGGTCTGCACGGCCACTAGGGTCGGGGGTTCGAATCCCCCCTCGGGCATGGATATTTGTGCCGTCCTAGTTCGTAAGTAGTTCATAAGTCGTTTGTAAGTTTAGGGACTGATGACCCCGTAGTTAAGTCCCATAGACTAAACAAACATTTGAACATTTAGCAGTGGGAAGAAAAGCATTTCTGAAAAAGAGTATTTTGGTAACATCGATTAATAATTTAAGTGAAAGAAAGTCCTTCGTGAATGATTTTTTTTTTTTTTTTTTTTTTTTTTTTTTTTTTTTTTTTTTTTTTTTTTGTGGAGTGTTGCCTTGTAAGGTAGTGAAACATGAACAATAAATAGTTCAGACAGGAATAGGATAGCGGCTTTTGAAATGTAGTGGTACAGACGAATGCTAAAAATTAGATGGGTAAGTTGTAGACTCAAATGAGAAGTTGCTCTACTTCAACGTAAATTGATGAAATTGGAGCGTCGTTCTTTTGCTTTTTATGCATGTCTTTTGGTGCTTTAATATATTTTTACGCTGGATTTCGTGTTTCGTCAGGAATACAGATACGGGTATCTTGACCAAGAACTGTTATATTTTCAGTCGGCAGATTTCATTTGTATTTATTCTTTGTAAAGTCTAAACAATGCTAAAAAGGTAGCTCTACTTTGTTGGTACAGTCCACTATCTATTGAAATCCGCTGTAAATAACGAGAGATTTGTGTGAATTGCATTTTAACACATGGTCGCTGCTTGTTTAAGGTAGATCAACTGCAGTATTAAGCTGTGAGAGGAAGCCATGATATCTCGCACTGTAAATTGCTGGTCGCACAAAACTGAAAAATAGAGTTAGACTACTAATATTTATCTACCAAACAGCATATCGCTATCCGATTAATTTTGTTACTTTTATGTGCTATGACTACAATGAGTCACCAATATAATTAGTCAAATCATACAATTGTTTGGGTGTAATAATTTATGAAGCTATGAAATGTAATGGTCACATACGCTCAGTTTAAGAAACACATATAGCAGAGTTCGACTCATTGAGCGGTTAGTCCGAAAATGTATTCAGTCTGCAAAGAAGACTTATTACAATACACTTGCGAATCCCTGAATGCCGCGCGGGAGTAGCCGAGCGGTCTGGAGCGGTACGTTACGGATCGCGCGGCCTCCAGCGTTGGAGGTTCAAACCCTCCCTCGGACGTGGACGTGTGTGTTGTTATTAGGTTAGTTTAACTTAGTTTAAGTAGTTTGTAAATCTATTGACTTATGGCCAAAGTAGTTTACTCTCATAGAACTACAAACAATGGAACATTTTTGAATTCCTGAACAATGCTGTAGTGTGGGGGACCCGCATCAGTTAGGACATAAAGAAGAACAACACGTACGGTCACTGGTTTGTTTGATACTTAAGTATCAAAGGTACGCTAAATATTCTGATTTGGAAGTGTAGCGAATATTCAGTTATAGATGAGAAGAGAGGGATATATTTAATTTTTCTCTGCCTCTGTCACTTCTGAAAATGTTGTGTATAGCTTTTGGGACTTACCTACGGGGTCATCAGTCACTAAACTTACAAACTACTTATGAACTAGCTAATCCTAAGGACGGCACAAATATCCATGCCCGAGGGGGGATTCGAACCTCCGACCGTAGTGGCCGTGCAGACCGTGACTGGAGCGCCTCAGTTCCCTCGGCCACCGCGGCCGGCGTCACTTCCGAAGTACGCCACACATGACATCTATTGGCAGTACCAAAGTCATCTTGCAATATGTAATCGATGTCTGTCATAATAGACAACGACCCTTGTGAGACCAACTGAGGAGCTACTTGACTCCGGTCACGAAAACTGACTTAACGGTTGTGAGTGCTGAGCGCTAAGCACTAACGGCCGTTGGGATCAAGCACAGCGTTCCGTATTCCCCTCCTGAAGCCACCGATTCCATATTCTCCTAACAGATATTGGATCGCGACCAACGCGAGCAGCAATGTCGCGATACGATAAACCACATTCGTGATAGGCTACAATCCGAGCTTTATCAAAGTCGAAAACGTGATGGTACGCATTTCTCCTCCTTACACTAGGTATCACAACAACGTTTCGCCAGGCAACGCCGGTCAACTGCTGTTTGTGTATGAGAAATCGGTTGGAAACGTTCCTCATATCAGCACGTTGTAGGTGTCGCCACCGGCGCCAACCCTGTGTGAATGCTCTGAAAAGCTAATCATTCAATTTTCACGTCCGTAGCACGTCATCTTCGTGGTCTAGCAATTTTAATGGCCAGGAGTATATAATCGGGATTTGGGGTGTAAAAAAGGAATCCCGATATTATAAATGTATACCGAAATTACAAAATCCCTATCGAAGAACTCTAACACAAACAAGTAAAACATATTGTTTTGTGTATAATAATATTTTAAACAGCTATTTTGTTAAAATAAAGCGTATATATTGCCCCCGAGCTACGCTCAAATTATATGTTAAAATTCCAAGTTTGGAAAGTAGCGTGTTCAAACAGACAAGCAAATAGACAAAACGATTTTAATAAAACCTAAAATAGCGATTGCGATTCCTTCATAAGTAACCCCTGCGGCTGCAAAACAAAACCTTCTTCAATGATGCAAAATGCATGTTACCACCATGGAACTGCGAAATTCGGTTGCGAAGTTTTGGTGGCATGCACAGACAAACCACACATACTTTTAGTAATATAGTGTATTTATTTAAGTATGATGCAGCGGTCAGCGAAGATACGTTCTATTACCTACTCATGACGCTTCATGGTGAACTTGAAAAATAAGTTACAAACACACTGTTTAATTTCTTTGAAGTTGTGTTAATTAACCTTCAATATTTAAATTATGAAAAAACTACATCAGTTACGGATTTTTTTTATGCTTAGCGCAATCTGTTTTGAGACTATACAGACATTTTAAAGTGCATTTGCTTACTTAAATACCTTTTGTCTCTTTCCCTGCGTGATTTTTCTACCCATTGCCATTCTGCATTTTATAACTTCTCCGGCCATCGTAAGTTACTTACTGCCGAAATAACAGAACTCAACTACTTCTTCTACTGTCTTGTTTCCTAATCTAATTCCTTTAGCAGTGTCTACATTTATTTGACTACATTCCCTTACCATTCTTTTGGTATTTTTAATGTTTATCTGATACCCCCGTTTCACGATATTCCGTTCAACTGATCATTTAGATCCTTTCCTATCTCCGACAGAACGACAGTGTCATCGGCAAACTGCAATGTTTTTCTTTCTTCTGCTTGAACATTAATTCCATTTCAAATTTCTCCTTACTTTCCTTCACAGTTTGCTCAAAGTACAGGTTGAATAACTTTCGGCATAGACATTTACGTACAGTTTGCATGTAACTTTTAGTCCCTTATACTTTACCTCTGCTAAGGAATTTTTGGTACACCTCGACTAAAAGAAGGGATCGCTTGGTAGGACACTTTCTTAGACATCGAGAAATCGTAAATTTAGCATTGGAGGGAAGTTTATGTGGTAAAAATCGCAGATGGATACCAAGAGACGCATATAATAAGCAGATTCAAATGGATGTGGGTTGCCGTTCTTATGAGGAGATGAAAAGGCTTGCTCAGGATAGAGTAGGGTGTAGAGCTGCATCAGACAGGTGCAGGCCGCGGTGGCAGAGCTGTATGCGGGGCGCTAGTCACAGTCGGACGGCTGCTACGGTCGGGGATTCGAATCCCCCCTCGGGCATAGATATTTGTGTCGTCTTTAGTATAAGGTAGTTCATAAGTAGTTTTTGAATTTAGGGACTGATGACCCCACAGTTAAGTCTCTTAAGCTTAACAAACATTTGGACAAAACATCAAACCAGTCTCCGGACTGAGGACCATAACAACAACAACCATCATAATTTGTCAAATTTTTTTCCATATGAGTAGGAAAAATATTTTTCGAAGACGGGTGCTAGTCTTGGAAAGATGTGGTTCATCGGTAAAAATGACAACGCATGGATCGCTCGCGCCATTCCACGAGTATTTTTCAAGTGTTTGGAGGCCCACCAGGTCGGTTTAAAGTAAGACAGGCGCAATTAAAGGCGCGCGAGAATGACCGCACGAACTGGAGCGTCATGTTACGGATCACACGGCCGCTCTCGTCAGAGGTTCGAGTCCTCCCTGAGGCGTGTGTGTGTGTGTGTGTGTGTGTGTGTGTGTGTGTGTGTGTGTGTGTGTGTGTGTACGTGTGTGTGAGTGTGTTATCCTTAGCATAACTTACCTTAGGTAATTTGTAAGTCTAGGGAACGATGACCTCATCAGTTTCGTCTCTTCAAATTACAAACCTTTTATTTTTTTATTATTTATTTATTTATTTATTTATTGAAGACGCAATTAAGCGGAGGGCCGCTAGATTTGTTAGTGGTACGTTCGATCAACACGCGAGTGCTGCGGACATGTTTCGGAAAATCAAATGGGAATCGATGGAAGGGAGTTGTTGTACCTTTCTAGAAATACTATTGAGAAAATTTAGGGGGCCGGAATATTTGAATCTGACTGCAGAACGATTCTGCTATCGTCAACTTACATTTCGCATAAAGACCACAAAGATACGACCATAGAAATTAGCGGTCGTACAGAGGCAGACAAACATTCGGGGTCCCCTCGCATTATCTGGGAATGGAATAGATAAGGAAATGGCTAGTATTGTTTGTTCAAATGTTTGTAAATCTATCGGACCAAACTGCGTGATCATCAGACCGTAGCTTGCAAACTACTTAAACCTAGGTAAACTAACCTAAGGACAACACACACACCCATGCCCCAGGGAGGACTCGAACCTCCACGGCAAGCAACCGCGCGCTCCGCAGCGAGACGCTTTAGACCACTCGGCTACTCCACCGCGGCGGCTAGTACTCGTACGAGTTTCAAATCTTACAAACTTTTGTAGATCTATAGGACCAAAGTACTGTCGTCATCATTCTTTAAGCTTAAAAACAACTTACACTAACCTAAAGACAACACACACACACACACACACACACACACACACACACACACATGCCCGAGGGAGGACTCGAACCACCGGCGGGAGCAGCTTCCCAGTCCCTGACATGCCGCCCAGAACCTCGCGGCAGTTCCCCCGTGGCTGGTACGAGGTACCCTCCGCCATGTACCGTATAAGGATTTGCTGAGTATGTATGTAAATGTAGACAGCTACGAACGCTGGTTTGCGTTTATTTAACCTATCTTCTGATGACAACGTTGTCGACCGGTCGTTAATTTTCCTCTCTTCAAAAATGTTCAAATGTTTGTAGAGCTTCAAATGTTCAAATGTTTGTAAATCTATCGGACCAAACTGCATGGTCAAGAGTCCGTAGCTTACAAACTGCTTAAACTAAGGTAAACTAACCTAAGGACAACACACACACCCACGCCCCAGGGAGGACTCGAACCTCCACGGCAAGCAACGCTTTAGACCTGTCGGCTACTCCACCGCGGAGAGCTTATGGGACTTAACTACGGGGTCATCAGTCCCTAAACTTACAAACTACTTATGAAATAGCTGAGACTAAAGACGGCACATATATCCATCCCGACGGGGGATTCGAGATCCCAACCGTAGTGGCCGTGCAGAACGTGACTGGCGCGCCACAGACCGCTCGGCCACTGCGGCCGGCTTTCCTCTCTTCATCCTTTTTATCTTCTATGATAAGTCGTAAAGTAAATATTGCTTCCTGTGTCCCATCATTTCTCCCAAACTCAGACCGATCTACTACTAAGACTGCTGTTATATTTTTCTATAAATAAATCGCATTAGAAATTTGCGCTATGACTTATTAAAATGGTAGTTCTGTGATATTCACTCATTGAGTAAGAAAGGTTGAGGAAGGTAGTGCGAGCCACTACTGTCGAAGAAGTCTCGGTCCAACCGAAGACGCGTTGTGAAACGCGCACCCCTAACGGGTTCCGCTAATGGACCTCGCAGACAATTGGCATGCGGATTATGACGGTGCCGGCGAGGGCTATTCCCGGGCCAGGTATACAAGATAACGAGTGGACGCGTGTTTCCCCCAGAAGCCAAACATCTCGTCAATAACGAGAGTATTTGTGAATCACGCGAGAATACAGAAGTAAGAAGGGTGGCTGAGACGAGGAAGCAGCAGTCATTCCCGTTCCGGAGTTCAGTGTGGTCAGACGCAGAGCGCACAGTGTGACTACGGTTTCTTCATAGAACTTGGTAGTTCGAACCGCGGATTGGCGAATTCCATTGAAGACTTTCATCTCGTTGCACGTCCTTGTGATTACTGACGCTAGACGGAGGAGCAGGAACCACCGAGAGGCGTTTCATTGAACGGAGACGTCATTGGGGTTGACGTCCTCTGCCGCAGCACGTACGGAGCTATACTGAAGACGCAAGAGCTCTTTCATCTGAAAGTTCAAACATGTATAAGAAGGTAAGTTGCAGCATAAACGATCGCCAGTATACACAGCCTCGCTGGGTTAGCCGTGCACCAGCCGCGGTGGCCGAGGGGCCTGCGGCGCGTCAGTCACGGTCTGCACCGCCACTACGATCGGGGGTTCGAATACCCCCTCGGGCATAGATATTTGTGCCGTCCTTAGTAGTAGCTAGTTCATAAGTAGTTTGTAAGTTTAGGGACTGATGACCCCGTAATTAAGTCCCATAAGCTCTGCAAACATTTGATTTGGTTAGCCGTGCGGTCTAGACGCCATGTCGTGGATCGTGCATCTGCTCCCACCGGAGGTTCAAGCGCTCCCTCGGGCATGGTTGCGTGTGTTGTCTTTAGAATACGTTAGTTTAAGTAGTGGAAGACTAGGGACCGATGACCACAGCTGTTTGGTCCCATAAGACTCTACACACATTGGAACATTTTGATATATGTGACCCCAACCGGTATGGGACAATTAATTGCCCGTGAACAAGATTTTGTCATTCATTACTCTTAAGCGGCTCTAGACAGTCAATAATAGTGTGCGCTGTTACTGACCATCTCTAAGTAAGATTGAATGTTGTGCAGTATATTGTCCGATCTCCTGAAATGAGATTTCCTTGATCAATTTGCGTGGATTGCATAGTTCTGACTAAAACTGTAATCATTGAGAGTTGACTCTCTTCTGCTAAACTGTTAATTTTGTACAGTTTGTTGCATGGTAAAGTTAAACTAGATTCGAAATCAGTGGAATGGACATTAATCGAAATATCTCTTATTTCATTATGATGCTCATGTTTTCCTATGTTGTTGAATATTGTCAAAATAAGCTCACTTTGTATAGAAAGTTCGTGAAAGAAATTTCTCAAATACATCCCACTGCGCCGCAGTGGACAGGCAAAGCGTTCTTAAGGCGCCTTGCTTAGGAGCGCAAGGTTGCTCGTCGTCGGGGGTTCGAGTCCTCCCTCTGGCATGTGTTCAATAAATGTTCAAATGTTTGTAGAGGTTATTGGACTTAACTACGGGGTCATCAGTCCCTAAACTTACAAACTACTTACGAACTAGCTAATACTAAGGACGGCACAAATATCCATGCCCGAAGGGGATTCGAACACCCGACCGCAGTGGCCGTGCAGACCGCGACTGGCGCGCCGCAGACCGCTTGGGCACCGCGGCCGGCCCTGGCATGTTCGTTCGTGTTGTCCTTAGCGTATGCTAGTTTAAGTAGGTTGTAAGCCTAGGGACTGATGACCAACGTAGTTAAGTTCCAAATTTACAAACATTTGAATTTGAGATCTCGCCGCATCAAATAACGTCTTTCTTTTAATGATTATCACCCCAACTCGCACGTTGTTTCCGTGACACGCTCTCCCATGTAGCGTGATTATACGAACAGAATTGGCCTTCTATGCACTTTGTCAGTGTCATGCGTCAGTCCTACCTGATAAGGATCCCACACTGCGCAAGAACACCCCAAAACAGGACGGAAAGTTTCTTTACTAGAACTATTGTATCTCCTAAGTGTTCTGCCAATATAACGCAGCCTTTGGTTCGCCTTCCCCACTATTTTTTTTTTTTTTTTTTTTTTTTTTTTTCTGTATGTTCTTTCCAATTTAAGTTGTCCTATCTGGAAGGGGGCCCGGGTTAGATTCTCGGCAAGGGACTGTGTGTTGTCCTTATCGTGATTTTCATCATCATCGGCACGCAAGTCGGCACGTGGTCAAATAAAAAAGACTTGCGCTAGGCGGACGAACAATCTCAGGTGGGACTCAAAAATGTTCAAATGTTTGTAAATCTATGGGACTCAACTGCTTGGTATTAGACCCAAGTTTACAAACTACTTAATCTAAAGTAAATTAAGCTAAGGACAACACAAACACCCTTCCCCGAGGGGAGAATCGAACCTCCAACGGCGAAAGGCCGCGCGCACCGCAACACGGCACTCCAGTACGCGCGGCTAATCCGCCGCGGCCCAGGTGTGACTATCCCGCCCAATAATGCCTATATATAATCATTTCATTCAACACGTACGCAAATATTAACTAAACTGTAGACCTTAATTGCAGCACATCGTAACGCTTACAACGATTTTTAGTTTCATAAACATGTAGTAGTGAGGTAGTGCCACACACAAACTTTTACTTCTTGATGTTAGTTGAAGTAAGATGACAGCATAAGGCTTCAACAGCAGAAGCGTCTTTGCCTGTCTAATAATGTGTATATTTTTGTGTATCTGTGTGACACATAACTTTTGTTCTGAATAAAAATAAACTCTCGTATTTTTAAAATGATGGAAGGAATACTTACTTAACTGTTAAATAAAAAATTAGTATGCAGTAGTTTTAATTTCAACCAAGAAATAATGAGTCAGTGACATGGCTGGTCGGAACTGATAATTTCTATACTTTTCTTTTCTTTTTGTTCTTGACCATTGCACATTTTTAAAGTGCCGGCCGCGGTGGCCGAGGGGACTGAGGCGCTCCAGCCATGGTCTGCACGGCCACTACGGTCGGGGGTTAGAATCCCCCCTCGGGCATGGATATTTGTGCCGTCGTTAGTATTAGCTAGTTTGTAAGTGGTTTGTAAGTTTAGGCACTGATGACCCCGTAGTTAAGTCCCATAGACTTAACAAACATTTGAACATTTTTTGAACACATGCCAGAGGGAGGACTCGAACCCCCGACGGCGAGCAACCGTGCGCTCCTCAGCAAGGCGCCTTAAGAACGCTTTGTCTGTCCATTGCGGCGCAGTCCCATAGACTTTACAAACATTTGAACATTTGAAAGTCAACCTTCGCACTAATGAGCTGCACCAAATGAAATAAATATTCTTAAGGCTTTCCTGGTATTAATGGGAACTAAAATGTTGTCAATTCTGTTAGATCGAAACTAGTCCTGTAGCCGTTGCCTATGCTGACTTTTTTTTAAGTTCTTGGGTCAAATTCACTAATTGAAAGTATTACTTCTCTCGTTGAAAAGGGTCTTATAACACTGACGTTCATTTTTACAACTATGAAAATGCTCGGTATTATAACAGATGACAAGATCTCAGTTATTTCATCAGTGAACCGTGCACTTCTACGTTCGAAATAAATCACCAGGCACGAATATTTTCTTCAAGGCCAGAAAAATATGGTAATCGCACGGAAGAGATCTGGTCTATGTGGAGGATGTGTTGGGTCTTCACGCGTTCAATATTTATTGACAATACTGGCTTCGACAATATAATGAAAGAATCTTACACCATCAATATTATTTTTCCATATTTTCAGTTGGCCACTATATCAGGAGTGTAGGGTAAGAGATGTCGACGTAGACCAAGGAGAAAGTACTTAGATTCGGTGAAGAATGATTTTGAAGTAAAAGGCTTAGCTTAAAACGAGGCATCAATGTTAGCGTTGAATAGGGGATCATGGAGGAACTTTATTAGGGGGAAATACGCTCCAGACTGAATGCTGAAAGGCAAAATCAGCCTCTCATGATGATGATTTCTTCTACCAGAACTTATAAGGGGACATACCACTGAGCACGTCGCGATTTTAGTATTGCCTTCTGCCTCTTAATATTATTAACTTGTAAATAAGAGGGCGCTCAAAATTTGTACTCACAGGTTATTAGCCAAATCTTTTACAGAAAATCATTGAGATATTACTTTTATGAAATAACTTTAGTGCAGCAGTGACTATTGCAGTACAATTATTTAATAAAATTTAAAATACAGTCATAGATGTAAAAAATCCATACAACATGGATAAATTTATGTTTTACATTGTGGGTCGCCTACAACATGTGTAATAGTATAAAAAACAGAACACTCATTCATTGAGGTTGCGTCTGGTTGGTTGAAGTTACTGCATGGCTTGTGAAAACAAGTCAGCCTGAAGATGAAATTCATGTAAGGATTTTGTTGTTGTGGTCTTCAGTCCGGAGCCTAGTTTGATGCAGCTCTCCACCCTATTCTATCCCGAGCAAGCCTCTTCATCTCCTTGTAAGAACGGCAACCCACATCCATTTGAATCTGCTTACTGTATTCGTCTCTTGGTCTCCCTCGGCGATTTTTACCCCACACACTTCCCTCCAACGCTAAATGCACGATTCCTCGATGTCTAAGAATGTGTCCTACCAAGCGATCCCTTCTTTTAGTCAAGCTATGCCAGAAATTCCTTTCTCCTTAATTCTGTTCAGTACCTCTTCATTAGTTACGCGATCCACCCACCTAATCTTCAGCATTCTTCTGTAGCACCACATTTCAAAAGCCTCTGTCCTCTTCCTGTCCGCATTTTTTGTCGTCCCTGTTTCACTCCCCTACAAGGCAACACTCCACACAAATGCCTTCAGAAAAGACTTCCTTACACTTTTCGATGTTAACAAATTTCTCTTTTTCAAAAACGCTTTTCTTCCCATTGCCATTCTGCATTTTATATCCTCTGTACTGCGACCTTCGCTTGTTATTTTACTGCCCAAGTAACAAAACTCATCTGCCACCTTTATTGTTTCGTTACCTAATCTAATTCTATTAGCATCTCCCGGTTTTCTTAGACTACACTCCATTACCCTTGTTAATGTTCATTTTACACGCACCTTTCAACACACTGTCCATTCCGTTTCGTTTCCGCCTCCAATTTCCTCGCTCTGATGATGATCGGTGAAGATATTTTATCGCAAGAAATATATTTCAAATACTTCGGGTTTTATTTTTTTATTTTTATTTTTATTTTTTTATTCCCTTTACGGATCTGCCTTGAGCGAAACACTGGTTTTCTCCTTTTTATACCCAGACATATTTCGCTACACATGTAGAATCGTAAATGTTTTTTTATTATTATTATTATTTTTTTTTATTTTACATGTTGTAGTAGTTCAGTCTTCCTACATTTTCTGTGGTGGTCGTTTATGACAATCTACAAATATGTTTCCATTTGCCGGTGGTGAAGGAAAGAGTATTTCAATTTTCACTGTAACTGTTTATGAACTGTGGAAACAATAAGCGCCGGCCGCGGTGGCCGAGGGGACTGAGGCGCTCCAGTCACGGTCTGCACGGCCACTACGGTCGGGGGTTCGAATCCCCCCTCGGGCATGTATATTTGTGCCGTCCTTAGTATTAGCTAGTTTATAAGTAGTTTGTAAGTTTAGGGACTGATGTCCCCGTAGTTAAGTCCCATAAGCTATACAAACATTTGAACATTTGAAACAATAAGCCGGGTGGAGTAGACAAGCAAACCCATACCACAAGAGCTTCAACACCTAGATCTGATCAGTGCTTTTCAACCTGTGGGTCGTGACCCCCTGCAGGGGGGGGGGGGGGTCGCAAAGTCCTGTCCGGGGGTTCGCGGTCGCAGGAGGCTGCAGTAGCAGCGTGTTCGATAGCAAACCTACGTCTCGCAACGTTCAGCTACTATGGCAAACTGACAGAGATTCGTGGAAGTCATTTACTTAACTAATCATCTATAGGTGGAAAATTGGCTTTGTTGTGGCACGTTTCGGGTGGTCCTTAATCAGAGATCAAAAGTGTCACAATTATAAGATTTACCTATGGCACTTTTGATTTCTGATGATTGGTCGACCAAAACGCGAAGAAAGAAGCCATTTTTCAACCTTATGACTTACTAATCAAGTAACTTAACAGCGTTTATGCAGTACTGCTACAGTTATTTACAACTGTCGTATTCTTCTTCTATGTCTTTGTCAGATGTTCAAATATTGTTCATCATTATCATCATCATTAGAGACTGATTATGCCCTTTAGCGTTGAGTCTGGAGCATAGTACCTCTAATAAAATTCCTCCATGATCCCCTATTCAATGCTAACATTGATGCCTCATCTGATGTTATGCATTTGACTTCAAAATCATTCTTCGCCTAATCTAAGTACTTTCTTCTTGGTCTACCTCGATTCCTCTTACCCTCCGCTGCAGAGCTCATGAGTCTTAGTTAACCTTGCTTCTGCCATGCGTGTAACATCACCCCACCAACTCAGTCTGTTCGCTCTAACTGCTTCATCTATGGTGTTCGTTCCCAGTTTTTCTTTGATTTCCTCATTATGGACATCCTCCTGCCATTGTTCCCATCTATTAGTACCTGCAACCATTCTTGCTACTTTCATATCTGTAACCTCTACCTTATGAATAAGGTAACCTGTATCCACCCAACTTTCACTCCCATACAACAAAGTTGGTCGAAAGATAGAGCGGTGCACTGATAACTTGGTCTTGATACTTACTTCCTTCTTGCAGAAGAGAGTAGATCTTAGCTGAGCACTCACTACATTAGCTTTGCTGCACCTCGATTCCAGTTCTTTCACTATGTTGCCATCCTGTGAGAAAATTATTCCCAGGCACTTGAAACTGTCTACCTGTTCTAACTTTGTTCCACTATTTGGCCCTCAATCTGTTTAAATCTCTTTCCCACATACATTCTTTCGTTTTGGAGATGCTGATCTTCATATCATAATCCTTGCACCTCTGATCGAGCTCTGAAATATTGTTGTCAAAAAGCATCATAGCAGTTTGCATCTGGAAACGAGTTTTTAATGCAGTATTATTTTTAATCAACTACTAACAATACCATTTTATTACTGGATCATAGTGGCTTGCTGCTGGTTAAGGTTTTTCAATAACAATTTGCAGAATTTCGAAGTTTATCAGTATCCTTGAAGTATTAAGAAGTGATGCATCAGCTTTGATGGTTTCGTAGTTGCACATGTCAACACGTCGCCACAAATTACACAATGAGATGTATTATTCATGACAGCAAGTCGATATATCAGTTTTGATTCGTTTCCGCTAGTACAGCTTTCATCAGACATGAATGGCTGCGAAGAGAGAGAAAAAACAATTAAATAGTTTGCCTTTGGAATCAAGGACATACCTTGATTATGGGCCTTGGGGGTTACCGGACATTTTTACTCGTGAAGGGGGTCGCGGTTTTAAGAAGGTTGAAAAACACTGACCTAGATGAATCTTTTTCAAATTTAGCTCAAATATTAAAACAACGTCATTTTCATATAATGTTTTAGGAACTAGGCAAGAGAGATAGAGAAGGTCATTGTAATTATTTGTGCCGATTTTTGTGCGTTTGACTTCAGAAATTTACGAGAAAAGCGCAGCTGAATCAACAAATTTCAAATTTTCGGTGGGGGAGAGGCCTTGGTGGTCGGTTTTCTGTGTGAGCTATAGGAACATGGGGTGAAAGGGTTTTAGTTTGAGGCGGTTGAACGACCATTTGTGAGGCTATTAGAACTTAACGGTAGCTATGTACATAAGAAAATTTCGAACGACAAACCGGGGCTGGTGCCCAGGCAAATTGTGTGAATCTATCAGGTCACTTGTCAGTTGAGCTGAAATTAATGCTCAGCTAATAGGATAATTGGTGCGTGCACCTTTCGGATTTTACGGTCGCAGGGAATGGCGCCATGCTAAGGACTGCGCGGCCGCTACCGCCGGAGATTCGAGTCCTCGCTTAGGCATGGGTATGTGTTTTTGTGTACGACCATTTCACGAGTGCACTATGAATATCGGAAATCCGGTTAAACGTCAAATCTCCGACATCACTGTGGCCTGAAAAAGATTCTGCAAGAACGGGACCGTCGACGACTGAAGAGGACGATTGAAATTTGTAAATCTATCGGACCAAACTGCGTGGTCATCAGTCCGTAGCTCACAGACTACTTAAACAAACGTAAACTAACCTAAGAACAACATACACACCCATGCCCTAGGCAGGACTCGAACCTCCGATGGTGAGCAACCGCACGCTCTGCAGCGAGGCGCCTTAGACCACTCGGCTACTCCACCGCGGCGACTGAAGAGAATCGTACACATGACAGAAGCGCAACCCTTCCGCAAATGATGACTGGAAAATGTTGCCTGGTCTGACGAGTCTCGGTTTCAATTGTATCGAGCGGATGGATGTGTACGACTATGTTAACAACCTCGTGACTCCATGGTCCCTGTATGTTAGTGGGATGACTACTCAAGTTGGTGGGGGCTCTGTAATGGTGTGGAGCGGGCTCTACATCTACATGGAATACTCTGCAAATCACATTTAAGTGTCTGGCAGAGGGTTCATCGAACTACCATTATTCTATTTATTTCCCATTCCATTCTCGAATAGCGCGAAGAAAGGACACCTGAATCTCTCCGTTCGAGCTCTGATTTCTCGTATTTTATTCTGATGATCATTTCTACCTATGTAAGTGGCAGTCAAAAATATATTTTTGCATCGGGAGGAGAATGTTGGCGATTGGAGTTTCGTAAGTAGGCCGCACCGCAGTGATAAGCGCCGTTGTTGTAATGATTACCATCCCAGATCCTGTATCATTTCCGTAACGCTGTCTCCCCGGTATCGTGACAATACGAAACGAGTCGCCCTTCTTTGGACTATTTCGGTGTCCTCTGTCAAACCCACGTGATAAGGATCCCACATTGGGCAGCAATACTCCATAAATGGACGGACAAGCGTAGTGTATGCAGTTTCTTTTGTAGTTCTGTTGCATCTTTTAAGGGTTCTGCCAATAAAGCGCAGTCTCTGGTTCGCCTTTCCCACGACATTATCTACGTGTTCTTTCCAATTTAAGTATGAGGTAATAGTAATTCCTAGGTATTCACTTTTGATTGATTTTTCTTGTAAACAAAGTTTAACGGATTTCTTTACGTACTCATGTGGACGAATTCACACTTCTCATTATTTAGAGTGAATTGCCAATTTTTACACCATAGTGATATCTTATTCAGATCGTTCTGCAGTTGGTTTTGATCTTCATATGATTTTACTAGACGGTAAATAACGGCGTCATCTGCGAACAACCTAAGAGAGCTACTTAGATTTTCTCCTAAATCGTTTATGTAAATAAGGAACAGCAGAGGGCCAATAACACTACCCCGTGGAACGCCCGATATCACATCTGTTTTAGTCGATGCCTTACCATCGATTACTACGAACTGTGTCCTCTCTGACAAGAAATCCCGTATCCAATCGCAAATTTGGGGCGACATACCACTACCACGCAATTTGATTAAAAGCCGTTTGTGAGGTTGGAGTGATACTGGACCCTGGTACGTCTAGATCAGCGAGCACTGAGTAACAGTGCTGGCTGGTCCAGATACGATTCTGACAGATGTCAGTAAGTACGCATCCTAGTTGATCACGTGCATCCATTCATGTTCATTGTGCATTCCGACAGAATTTGGTAATTCCAACGGGACAATGCAACACCCCACACGTCCCGAATTGTCGCAGAGTTGCTCCAGGAAGTCTTCTGACAAGGAAAGTACTTAGGCTCGAACAAACAGAAATACACCAAAATCGTATGATAGGTAATGTAAAGGTCCCTTATTGCACTAGTGATTCTATCACATCAGCAAAACTTTGCAGTCGCCCACTAGAGGCCTCTGCGTGTGCCACGCCTCATTCACTTTGACCTGCCGCTACGCCAGTAGTGACGGTGCAGTGTGGTTCCGAAGTTGCGTTTTGTGTCGTTATTTGTGAAGCGTCGGAGGGGTTGGCGATTGGTAATCAATCCTGCTAATATAGTGTGACTGGTTGAGACGAAGTTACGAGGAAACCTTCTTCGTGAAGATGGTATTGGTGTAGAAAATGAATCATTCGCATGTTACCTGGTATCTATTATAGTGTTTCTAATCTATGCTCATATTTCTGCACTATAATATATACCAGAAAACATGTGTATGATTCATCTTCTACACCAAGACCGTATTCACGAAGAACGGCTCTTCGGAATTTCATCTCAATCAATCGCAATAAATTATCAGGATTGATTACCATTCGCCGACCCATCTGACGCTTCACTACACAAATAACGTCACGAAACGCAACTTCAGAGCCACACTGCACCGTCACTACTGGCGTACAGACAGGTCAAAGTGCCATGCGGCGTGGCACATAGAGAGGCCTGTAATGGGCGACTGCTAAGTATTGCAGATGCGAGAGTACCGCTAGTGCAATAAGGGACCTCTACATTATCTCTCACGCGATTTTGGTATATTTATGTTTGTTCGAGCCCGAGTACTTTCCTTGTGAATGTAAACACCTTCGCTGGCCACCGAACAATTGAGCATATCGGGGATGCCTTGTAACGTGCTGTTCAAAGGAAATCTCCAGCCCCTCGCACTCTTACGGATTTATGGACAGCCCTGCGGGGTGCACGGTGTTAGTTTCCTCCAGAACTTCTTCAGACTTTAGTCAGACACTCGAGCCCCATGCCACGTCGTAATGCGGCATATCAGCGTGCTCGCGGGCAACGACCTATATAAACAAAAACAACATAGACTGGCTAAGGTGCCGCCATACTTGAAGCAAATTGAAAGCGCGGCCGCCATGTTTTACGTCACGTAGGCGTAACCAGTCGTCTGCTATAGCACTGAATCATATCACTTTCACTTTGTGCAAAGACTCAACAAACCATTCTCTACCTGCTTGCCGGCCGCGGTGGCCGAGGTGACTGAGGCGCTCCAGACACGGTCAGCACGGCCATTACGGTCGGGGGTTCGAATCCCCCCTCGGGCATGGATATTTGTGCCGTCCTAGTTCGTAAGTAGTTCATAAGTAGTTTGTAAGTTTAGGGACTGATGACCCTGTAGTTAAGTCCCATAAGCTTAACAAACATTTGAACATTTTTTCTACCTGCTTATTGTTATTTTTATAGATAAGCTGATATGGATACAGGATAAATGATAGAAAACAAATGTATGGCAGGCAAATCGGAAAGTTTAATTACAAATGGCTAAACATAATCTCATTCATACAAAAAACACGCCTTTTCACTGTTCCTTAAACAATATTAATTTCGTGTACATTTTCCTAATCTGCTTACCTCTTTTCTGCGCAGATTTGGCTTTACATAAATGATGTATTCTACAATTGAAGTAATGTTTTAATAACAGCTTTATTAGGCTGGAGTAATGATATTCCTCCCAAAATTCCGAGGATACCATTAAGTGCTCGTGCGTCTATAAAAAGATCGATGCGTGAAGCATACAATAATTATCACAGCCATACCTTAGCAAAAGATCTTTCCGAGAACCCGAAAAAATTCTGGTCCTATGTAAAATCGATAAGCGGATCAAAGCCCACTGTCCAGTCACTAGTTGATCATTCCGGGGCAGTAATAGAAGAAAGCAAACGGAAAGCTGAAGTTCTAAATTTAACCTTTAAGAAATCTTTCACGCAGGAGGACCGCACAAATATACCATCATTTGATCAACGTACTAATTCCGAAATGGGGGACATAGCAATAGGTATTTTCGGTGTAGAGAAGCA
The DNA here is from genome assembly GCA_026315105.1 of Locusta migratoria. Taxonomy (NCBI): domain Eukaryota; kingdom Metazoa; phylum Arthropoda; class Insecta; order Orthoptera; family Acrididae; genus Locusta; species Locusta migratoria. The sequence continues at coordinate 364,016,345 of CM048749.1, forward strand.
GCTGAGAGAGCTAAATACGAAAAAGTCTGCTGGTCCGGATGGAATACCAGTTCGATTTTACAAAGACTATTCTGCGGCGTTGGCCCCCTACTTAGCTTGCATTTATAGCGACTCTTTAATTCAGCGCAAAGTTCCTAGTGATTGGAAAAAAGCGCAGGTGACTCCCGTGTATAAGAAAGGAAAGAGGACTGACCCATACAATTACAGGCCAATATCGTTGACATCAGTTTCATGTAGAATTTTGGAGCATATTCTCAGTTCGAATATAGTAATTCAAATTCAAATTCAAATGTTTGTTAAGCTTATGGGACTTAACTACGGGGTCATCAGTCCCTAAACTTACAAACTACTTATGAACTACTTACAAACTAGGACGGCACAAATATCCATGCCCTAGGGGGGATTCGAACCCCCGACCGTAGTGGCCGTGCTGACCGTGACTGGAGCGCCTCAGTCACCTCGGCCACCGCGGCCGGCTCGAATATAGTAAATTTCCTTGAAACGGAAAAGCTTCTTTCCATGAATCAGCACGGGTTTAGGAAACATCGTTCATGTGAAACTCAGCTTGCCCTTTTCTCACATGACATCTTGCGAGCCATGGACGAAGGGCAACAGACGGACTGTGTTTTTCTCGACTTCAAAAGGGTGTTCGACGCGGTGCCACACTGCAGACTGCTAACGAAGATACGAGCTTATGGAATAGGTTCACAGATTTGTGACTGGCTGGAAGAATTCCCAAGTAATAGAACGCAGTACGTTGTTCTCGACGGCGAGTGTTCATCAGAGACGAGTGTATCGTCAGGCGTGCCCAGTGGAGTGTGATAGGACCGCTATTATTTTCTATCTATATAAATGATCTGATGGACAGAGTAAGTTGTAATTTGCGGCTGTTTGCTGATGATGCTGTGGTGTGTGGGAGGGTGTCGTCTGTAACTGACTGTAATAGTATACAGGTTGACTTAGACAAAATTTCTAGTTGGTGCGAAGAATGGCAGCTAGCTCTCAATGTAGAAAAATGTAAGGTGATGCGCATGAGTAAAAAGAACAATCCTATAATGTTCGAATACAGCATTAGTAGTGAGCTTCTTGATGCTGTGGCGTCGTTCAAATATCTAGGCGTAACCTCTCTGTCTTCCTTCAAACCGATCTGCTGCGGATCCCAAATACTTGAGCCATACTCAAGACGTGGTCGTACAAGCGTTTTATACGCGGTCTCCTTTACATGTGAAGTACATCTTCCCAAAATTCTGCCAATAAACCGAAGTCGGCTGTCTGCCTTACTCACAACTATCCTTACATGCTCGTTCCATTTCATATCGCTCTGCAATGTTAAAAAGTAAAGCAGTCAACAATCCGAAGATTGGTTTGAACACCACAGTGCTTTACTAGGCATGGTCCTGTTTGGAGGTGGTATGCCGTTGCCTTCCTCCGACCTTCGAACTGACTTACCCAGCCAGTTATGGGGGGACCTACAGTTTAACGTGGGTTCCGAACCACGGCGCTACTCGGTATTTTTCACATGAGCAGTACTGCCAGAGGTGAAAGAAGTGGAAATTGACAGATAAAAATCCTAGGACCTGGCGGGGATCGCGGGTTCGATCCCCGCCAGGTCCTAGGATTTTTATCTGTCAATTTCCACTTCTTTCACCTCTGGCAGTACTGCTCATGTGAAAAATACCGAGTAGCACCGTGGTTCGGAACCCACGTTAAACTGTAGGTCCCCCCATAACTGGCTGGGTAAGTCAGTTCGAAGGTCGGAGGAAGGCAACGGCATACCACCTCCAAACAGGACCATGCCTAGTAAAGCACTGTGGTGTTCAAACCAATCTTCGGATTGTTGACTGCTTTACTTTTTAACATTGCAGAGCGATATGAAATGGAACGAGCATGTAAGGATAGTTGTGAGTAAGGCAGACAGCCGACTTCGGTTTATTGGCAGAATTTTGGGAAGATGTACTTCACATGTAAAGGAGACCGCGTATAAAACGCTTGTACGACCACGTCTTGAGTATTGCTCAAGTATTTGGGATCCGCAGCAGATCGGTTTGAAGGAAGACAGAGAGGCGGTTCAGAGGCGAGCAGCTAGATTTGTTACCGGTAGGTTCGACCAATGCGCGAGTGTCACGGAAATGCTCCGGCAACTCAATTGGGGCTCGCTGGAAGAAAGACGACGTTCTTTTCGTGAATTTTTGTTAATTAAATTTAGATGGCCAGAATTTGAAGCTGAGTGTAGTATGATCTTGCTGCCGCCTACTTACATTTCGCGTAAAGACCACAAAGACAAGATAAGAGAAATTAGGGCTCGTACGGAGGCATATAGGCATTCTTTTTTTCCTCGTTCAATTTGGGAGTGGAATAGGAAAGGAAATGCCTAGTAGTGGTACAGTGTACCCTCCGCCACGCTCCTTACGGTGAATTGCGGAGTATGTATGTAGGTGGTGATGTAGATGTAGTTGGTAAAAAAAGTTGGTCTGTTTCCCAAAATTTTAAATACTTGTACATACATTTGCAAAAGAAAAAAATTTCTAAAAGATCTTTAGAGGGTTTGAACAAGCTGTTTTTTATTCCTTATAATCAGATTAATCCTGCTTGATTCTCATTTTTAGGAGCAACGAGACCTTCCAAGCAATCTAAACACTTAAGTTTTCTACTCACTTGCTTAATGATGCTTCCAGATATACATTCAACTACTTTTTTGGAATATAATGTCAGCATTTCGTATTCTGCCACATAGTTATGGTGACAATGAACAGGCCCACTGCTCTCTGAACGACTTAAATCATGATTTGCAATACGTAATAAAAGAGATTCCATCTCTCCTGCTTGGATACATGATATATCTTCAAAGGAAGCTGATTCAGCCATCTGACTTTTTTTTTGGCGATCTCTTTGCTGGCGTTTTTGCTGTTTGAAGATGTTCAAGGAACGAAAATATAGTCGGAAACGCATTAGCCAGAAGCCGCTTTGTATCATTTGTTGCATACATGTATTTCTCCTCAAAATGCGATGAACAAATGCAGCTGTATGCAGTAGGTTTCCACTTATCTCGACTCATATTGGCTAACCATCGTTTTGTAAGTTCTTCGTTTATCAAAGGAAAACTTAAAAATATAATTACAGCTTACTTTAGTTACAGTAGGACTATTGTAAGCAGAAATGTAGTAGGACAAAAGACGAGTACACGAAATATTAGAAACGAAAACATACAAATACCAACTGAAAATACGATATTCGGACAGTCTTATTACCGCGATTCTTACATTTATATGCTGCGCATACACTGGGCACGAGTTCAGCTTAATAAATAACCTTTCAAGCTTTCTACGATACATAAAATGTGAAACGAAAACACGTAAATAGCGTCGGCCTAACTTTCGTATTCGGCGCACTAGACGTTGGAAAAAATGGCTGCCACAGTCCCTGGTTGTTGCCACAAGGAGCGCTGTTAACCCAGAGATAGCCACTCTATGTAGTTTATATAGCTCGTTGCTCTCGGGGACCCACATGACATTACGCAGATGAACCGATTTCCTTGGCTATTCACTGTATATTATGGGTTGTGTCAAGTAACTTGATGCGTAGCCGGCCGCGGTGGCCGAGTGGTCTGCGGCGAGCCAGTCACGGTCTGCACGGCCGCTGCGGTCGGGGGGTTCGAATCCCCCCCCCCCCCCTCGGGCCTTGGATGTTTGTGTCGTCTTTAGTATTAGCTAGTTCATAAGTATTTTGTAAGTTTAGGGACTGATGACCCCGTAGTTAAGTCGCATAAGCTTTACAAACTTTTTTTTTTTTTAACTTGATGGGTGTTGATGTATCATATGACACAAGCGGCTTCAAATGAAATTGTGTGCTTGTGGAATATCGCCCCAATCGTGCGATTGGATTCGCGAGCTACTATCAGAAAGGACACAGTTCGTAGTAATTGACGGTAAGTCATCGAGTAAAACAGAAGTGATATCTGACGTTCCCCAGGGAAGTGTTTTAGGTCCCCCTACTCTTCCTTGTGTTTATAAACGATTTAGGAGGCAATCTGAATAGCTCCCTTAGACTGTTCGCGGATGTTACTGACGTTTATCGATTAGTGAAGTCAACAGAGGATCAAAAGCAGATGCAAAGCGATTTAGACAAATTTTCTACATGGTGCGAAAATTAGCAATTAACATCAAATAAAGAAAACTGTGAAGTAATACACATGGCACTCAACTTCAATTACGCGATAAATCAGTGAAACCTTAAGGTCGTAAATTCTACCAAATACCTAGGAGTTACAATTACGAAAAACTTAGATTGGGGAGAACACAGAAAATATTGTGGGAAAGGCGAACAAAAGGTTACGTTTCATTGGCAGAACGCTTCGAAGATGCAACAGCGCCACCAAAGAGACTGCCTACATCACACTTGTGCGTCCTCTCCTGGAGTACTGTTGCCCACTGTGGGACCCTCACCAGGTGCGACTGACGGAAGACATTGAGAAGGTTCAGAGGAGGGCAGCTCGTTTTGTGTTATCACGTTACAGGAGGGACAGCGTTACGGCAATGTTGCACGATTTGAGGTGGAAATCATTAAAAGAAAGACGTTATTCATCGCGGCGAGATCTATTTACGAAATTTCAAACACCGACTTTTACTTCTGAATGTGAAAATATTTTGCTAGCACCCACCTACATAGGGAGACATGACCATACCAATAAAATAAGGGAAGTCAGATCGAAAACGGAACGATTTAGGTGTTCTTTCTTCCCGCGCGCTATTAGAGAATTGAACGGTAGAGCAAGACATATTCGTAATTCGCTGTTCTCTGATAGGAGCATTTTTTTTTTATTTTATTGTGTTCAATATTTGACATTAAGAATGTAAGCAAGAAAAATATCAGAAAAATCGCACTGACTAGTTTTACGGCCCACTTTAGATTTGTAGTTTTATAAGTTTTTGCGAACATTTTGGACCAAAATAATAATCTAAATAATAAAAAATTAATTCATAAGAGTGTCTGAAACACTTTTAGGAAAGAAAAAAATAGGTAATGGCGGATTTCAAACCACCGACCCTCAGCGTCATAGTCCAACGCCTTGTCCACTACGCTACAGCTATCAATCAAACAAATGATCCTTCAATCTCATACTATTGTTGGCCGTTCTTAACTGATGCTAATATGACATTTGTATACACTAGATTATCATTTATCGTACGAAGAACGTTGTGTTTTTGTTAATTCCTCAGTGCGCCATTGCTTTGAAATGACAACGTGTAAGCTACAATAAGAAAATCATCAAATACGTAACGCAAGATGGATGGCGTATGCCAGAGAGAGTTCTGGGCGAGGAATGTCACGTGACATCTCCGAACGGCTGGTTTTCGTTAATTCAATGGAGGGTATCAAATCTCCGTTATTTTTGCAAATATGTCTCAAACGATACGAGATATGAAAAAAAAATAAATAAATAAAAAATAAAAAAATAAATAAAAAAACGTAAGGGAGCTAAGTTGTAGAGAATTTTCTCCTCTACCAATTAGGCTATTCAATTTTCGTGTCAGATGAACGGTTCGTTTGCAATTACAATTATATTACAAACGGCTTTTTTTGGTATTACTACCGTATTTTTTGTTCGAAAAATTTGAAAAAGGGAGGCTCTGGTCTCTGGCTGCCTACAATCATCTCTGTAAAATTTGGTGCTGATTGGTTGAACGGTTCGTCTTAAAAACAGGGAACACGTTACGGACAGACAGACATACACCTCACAATCGCCGTTATTTTCGCAAATATCTTAGCAACGTTACGAGATATGAAAAAACATAACAGAGCAAAGTTGTAGAGAATTTTCTCCTCTACAAATTCGGTTATTCAATTTTCGTGTGAGATGAATAGTTAAGCCGTTATTTTCATTTAAATTTCAAGCTGTCAAACGACGATAATAAAGGCCCACTTTTAGTGTTACTACCGTAACCTAAAGTGGGCCAAAGAAATAAAATTGTGCTAAAATTCTTTATAAGTCGCTAAGTACTCTATTATGAAACACGGGCTGAATACAGTGTGTCTAGGTAATTAGCGCACCATTTTAAGCAAAATGAGTTTTTATGTACAGTGATATAATTATGCAGGTACATGATGGACACTTCACCATGAAGATGACATAAAAAGGTATAAGTGACATAAAAATCATACTTTTCTTCCGAATAATTTCAGTAAATTGTATTTCACTCGGCCTTCGATGCGTACAGATGTTCAAATGTTTGTAAATCTATCAGATCAAACTGCGTGGTCATCAATCCGTAGCTTACAAACTACTTAAACTAAGGTAAACTAACCTAAGCACAAACACACACACACACACACACACACGCGCGCGCGCGCGCGCGCGCGCGCGCGCGCGCACACACACACACACACACACACACACACACACACACCCATGCCCCTGGGAGGACTCGAACCTCCGACGCCAAGCAACGCGCGCTCCGCGTTAGACCGCTCGGCTACTTCACCGCAGAGATGCGTACAGAAGTGCACTCGAACGCACTGGAAGACGGCGCGCAGATAACCGATTTTGTGTTCTAGGCTTAGGTACGGAATAACCGCCAACTAATAATCTGTTAACCCTCTTGAGGTACGTTGAAAAATACAAACCACTCGTCGAAAACATGTTATCAGTGAAACATTTCGCAAAAGCACCATTAATAAGTGGTAAAATTGGAGGACCAAACTGTGGAGATAGCGTGGAATGCACTTATGGATCTTTAATATATATACATAAATATGCTGAGTCAGCAGTTTTGATCACATTTTTCGCACTATTTGTGAGAAGTTTCACCGTAAACGCTGAAGATGCTTTTGAAAAACTACCGAATTTTGTTAAATATCTAACATAGCAGTTTGACGCCTTGCTTGTCCCTTACCCAGATAATCAAAGGGAGTCTATATGGCCGGCCGCGGTGGCCAAGGTGACAGGCGCTCCAGTCAGGGTCAGCACGGTCACTATGGTCGGGGGTTCGAATCCCCACTCGGGCATGGATATTTGTGCCGTCTTTAGTCTTAGCTAGTTCATAAGTAGTTTGTAAGCTTAGGGACTGATGACCCCGTAGTTAAGTCCCATAAGTTGTACCAACATTTGATTTTTTGGAGTCTATACGACATTCTCGAGGGCGCAGGGGAGGGCGGGGGGGGGGGGAGACCTAGAGATAAAGAGTATTTTTGGTATATTAGTAGAAGGACTTTTAATTAGTCGTAAAATAGTTTCAGTTCTGAACCTGCTAAAATCTCCGTCCTATTCCTTATATAGTGACTTTTAAATAACTTTATTCAAATAGCATCACCTGCCCCCCACCTTTTTTTTTTTTTTTTTTCGTTACAACCGGGCCGGGGGAGGGGGGGTGCATTCAAGTAATCCTAATAGGTTAGAAGGCATCTACAGTTTAACGTGGAATCCAAGCCACGTCTTTAAAGATAATCTGTACATCACATAAAAGTGAAGGCTGATTTGACACGGATTCTGTCCAGTTACTTTTCGGATACCAGAAACGTGCTTTACCACTGAACCACCACGAGCGACTTCAATGAAAAAGAAGTAAACATCACAGTGTTCGAGTAGATAAGTTAGCGACGAGTTTTAGCCATACAGGGAAATACTTGTCCAGCCGCGTATTATTTCATGAAGAATACCGTACCATTTCTTCGTTGTTTCAAGCCTGTGATTATGTAATAACAAAGCGTCTTGTCACTTTGTATCCTACTCTCAAACTACCTACTCCTCCAAGCTACTATCATACATAAACGTGTCACCCACTTTGTTTCCGAATAGAGAAAAAAAATATATCCTCAGCGTAAACATTGTTTCTATCCCCACAGCTGTAATCACAGTAATCAAAGGCTTATCTACAGTAGAAAGCTCTTCCGAAGGCGCACACAAGCTATACATCCCGCGACCGCATGTGACTTGCCACATTTTGTTGGTCCAATGAGACCCTACATCTTCTGTATACTATACATCTGTGCGATGGTAATGTTACAATTACTTTTCATCTTTTGGTCAGCCTGAAGTGGAACAAAAAGGCCTGAATTATTCCGCTATAGAAATCTTTTACTATCTACTCTGTTATGTGAGGTATTTAAAAATAAAAAATTTAACAACAAACAGAAACTGAAGTCATATCTGATTGACAACTCCTACTCAATATAAAACTTATTAAATGTGTAACATGACGTAACATATGACATCATTGGTCAAAGCTGACGGGTGGTATCGAGTACCCGAATTGACCCATAATAATATTGTGCAGTTGTATCTGATAAATGAAATAGAGAAAATATGAGGGCCAAATGTAGCTTAAGGCATTCATTTGAACAATGACTATATTGTGCATTGAGAAATTGCACTGTAACGGTAAAAGTGAATCGGTGTGCATCATAGTAAGAGGTATGTATTGTACTATCACTCATGGAAGGGCCAAATAATTAACTTTTGTCTCCTTTTATTACGAGTTCAGAAGACAAACCAAGAATTACCGTATTTTGGGGAAGGCTTCTGAAAAACTACATGTTGATTGGTCACAAATGAAGGTAGCTTATAATTTTACATAGTTATGTAATCTCACCTCAACAACGCAATTATTCCGAAGCACAATATTATTTTCCAGTTACATTTCATATACAATGAATCAAATTTTATAAATTTATTCTAACAGTACTGCTATAGTCTTCCAATATGACTATAAAGTACCATAGGCCTACATTGTACTGGATGTGAAATAATTATTCTTTTCCATCACGGCTGTAAAACACGCGTAACACGTCAGGAAAATTTGTGCTGTATCTACGAGGGAATAACGTTTTACCTTGCTGTTACAGCCTGAAGAAAGGGAAATTTTAACACAGTACTACAGGCAGTTGAAAAAGCGCGTTATTGTGTCTATGAGTGCCAAACCATGATTGAGACAATGTAACATTCTAGATTCCACGGAGAACAGCATTTTCTGCAAATCGTAAACCAAGTTTGAGTGAGAAACTACGGCAACAGAGAGCAACATGTAGTAGAAATCCGTCTCCTGTTAAATATTTACAGTAGTAAAACGAAAAATCAAGTAGTTATTTTTCATTTCGTGAATGCATCGAGAAAATAGCACAGTGTAAATTAGCTTATATAACTGAACAAAACAATTACGCTGGTTGATAGCATATCGGCTGTACTTATCCAGTGATCAGGATAATTGTTTTCTGCATACAATAACGAAGAAAAAATTCAAGTGATTGAAGAACATTAATCTCCCTCCTTCAAAAACATCGTAAACCAATTACTTCAGCGAAATCCTGCTATAACACAACACAATGAAATATTAAGATCGAGACAGTGTGCAGCCACAACGTATTTTATTCATTAACGTTACCTAAGAAAAACTTTATATATAATTATGAAATATCGTTTACATGATGCAGATACAAAATACGGAACGACGTGCAAGCCTAGCATGGAAATTATCGCGAACTTTATCACATCAGCGCAATGCTTCGTGAGGTAAAGTAACCAAAACTCACTTTGTTTTAAAACGTATTGATGACAAACATTTACTTTCAGGTCACGAACGGTGAGTACAATTTGTTTATAATTGTCACGCAGTTAATGACAAATGTTGATGGAAGATGGCGCTGTATGTCACAGTAAGGGGTTCAGTCGGAAACGTGATCAATTTTCAGACTAATTCAGTCTCTATGCTAAATATAAGCACGCAGTATGAAATATATGTATTTATTTAATTTTTGTAGTTCATTTTTTATTTACACGTGAGATTTTATTATCGTTCACCAAATATGTTATATCTGGATTTCGACGTACTCCTGCGTTACCTCATTTACATCTCCGTTGCTCACGTATGTGTGTTGCTTGTGTTGGAGGTGTGTGGTGCGAAGGCATGAAGTGAAGTTCAAGAAAGTGTGGGTAAATGTCTTATTTACCCAATGAAAGGATATTTGGTGTATCGAATGTGTATCTGTGATTAATGTGCGTTATAGTGCATGGCTTTCGAGCTTAATGTAGTGTGATTGTGGAGGACAGATCACGAAACGCCGTCAGTAGACCCAAGATGGCTGAATTTTGAAGGACCCTTTGTTCCGGATGTTGTCAGTATGAAAGTTGGGTCCCTCGTGACGGAACGGGCGAGTGAGAGGTAAAAATATATATGAAGAGTCGTTATAAGTCAGTAATTTCTGTACAATATAATCATGTAATGAAGTAGCATATGTCATTGCCCTACAGCTGTTAGAAATGACACGAACGCCGCGCGTTATATACTTTGTTTATTTGTAAACCGTACTTGACATTTGTAATAATTGTGTGTGTACATTGCACCATTCTACGGATTGATAGTGTTACGGCACACGACTTGAACTTCGTAGACCTAGCGACTAGAGTATGTTAATCAAATTCCACTAGACGGTGTTTTACAGTAAAGTTTACACGTCTTAGCTTATCTACTCTTGTTCTATCAAGTAAATTCATTTCAATAAAATTGTCCTCACCTTTGGCATACATGTTTGTTTATAAACAATTTTCCAATCTTTGTAGGATGTGTCAATTTTAATGACACTGTTCTTTCCCTTTCTGTTTTTGTCATTTTTTTAAAAAAACTTGTTTTCAGATGAATTCAGTTAAATACATTTAGTATTCATTGATAAATGTGGAATACACTTACTACTTGTTGCATTTGCTGGTAGGCCTATAGATTTTAGATGTAGGCCGAGGCATAGGCCTACTTACCTGGACCAGTCACAACCTTAATGATTAGCATCAGTATTGTTATGAATTTCAACTGGATCTACGATGTGACACACTAATATAATAATGCCTTTAACATTGGATAGTGTTTATAGGTTGTTCATTGAACAAGGGCTATGGAAAGCCCTACCAAGAACTCGTTAACCAGTGTGTCATACTATGGTGCCAGTGACTTGTCACTGAGAAACACACATCTGTGTCCACACCGGCATTTTTTCTTTTTTTTCAAGTTGCTGGTTGGTGTATTGTTGTTGGCTATAAAGGTATATACTCGATTCAAACCTTTTGAAGTACAGTCAATGGCTGATTCTGATATTTTATTGAAGTTACACTTTTCTAACTGCAATGCTTTGTCAACACTAAATATTATCGGTAAGTGTTGAAGATACACATCCCTAAATATAGAAACATGGCAATGTTTTTAGAATTGATCAATGGACAAAGTTACAAAGGAAGATGGCAAATGTGCTAAAAACAGTATTGAATGCTTTGGTAATTGGCAGACGTATATTTTAGAGTAGGCATACTTGACTTTTCTCTGTGACATAGTTTATGATGCATATTGCTGATACACAACAAGGCACTGGCAATTTTAATTTTTCCTTAGTAATAGGGCGTAAAATTTGAACTACCATCCTGTCAGCCTCATATGATTTGTTGGCATCTTTGGCACATATTAATATACTTAGAAAACAAAGTAGAATGACTTATTTAGCTTTTCATATGGACCAAGAAGTAAATGAATAAAGCTGTTCCTGCTGTGTTTGACAGGCTTTTGTATGTACACTTCTCCACCTCATGACTTAGATGGAAAGTTCTTTGATTTTCTACCCCACCTTTATACAAAATTGGAGAGCTGCCAGTGTTCTACATTGGCATGTAGGCCTATCTTGGTAATCCTTGTGGGAGCTGAAATGCTTGAACAGCTCATTTGTGTAGTAAATAAGTATGCTCTTTTAATTACAGTCATGAGAGAAATAAATATTGCTGTTGATATTTATTGAACACACAAGACATAACATACAATTGAGTGTAACATGGAACATATCAACTTAGCGTAACATCTGAACAACTGCACATTACAATTGAGAGCTGATGCAGAGATGCACTCTTATTTATAAATCACATAGGTGGTGCCAAAAGCATGACAACTTTAAACTTATTGACATAAATTTATTGCTATCAACAATTGCATTTTATAACATGGGCCATCACTTGGCTTGTCAAGTTTTTCAGTTTTCACATTTGTTGGCTTTGCCAATGACAACAAAACTGTTGCCTCCCAATGAAATATGTTTTCAGGCTATGTTAAACATTTGTCTCATCATGGTGACTAGTTTTTCTGCTTTCATTTATGTTCGCTTCACTAACTGGCAAACAAACTGTTGTCACAAACTAACCTAGGCGCCTGGTTGCACTAAAAATCAGCTTGTGCCACAAACAATCCCATATTTTCAGTGTACTAGCCATTTGCTGCCATTACAATCACAGGCATTTGCATTATAGGCTACTGTAAACAAGAGCAGACCAGCAGATGGATTTGTATACGTTGACCCATCTTTCATTTACATGAGGGGTTAGGGCCTACTGTTTGAAACTACTTGTACTTGACTGAGTGACATTTAATCACCAAAATTAGGCAACTTCACTTCATAGTGTAGGTTCCTGAATTTCACTCTTATATTTTATCAACATCCAGTGAGGCTAATTTGATGCATACACCAAAGGGCTATGCTGCTGTATGGGCTTTTAAGTGTGATCTCTGTACAGAGAGCCATTCCGTAATTCGTCATGAGAATTCTCATTCAGTCACGGCATATGCTGTATTATGATTAGCATTTTATAAAATTGGAACACGAGTCTGTTTAAGTCTCTAGAAGAACCTACTCTGTGTGGTGTAAACTGTCACCATGGCGGAGTGGCAGTGTGTTCTAAAATGCCTTGTTGCAGAGTGTGCAGTTACTCGCTGTTGGATGTTGAGTCCTCCAACAGGCATGGCTGTTTGTGTTGTCCTTCAAATAATTTAGTTTAACCCTTTAATGCACAGTGTAACTGATCAGCTACATAGGCCTACCTTATTTCTTCCATTAAGCCTATCTCCCAAATTGATCAACATTTTACCACATATTCATTGGTAAAACTGCAGAGTCTGTTGCCAGTGTTTTTAGCATGTCACGTATGTTGGCAACTGTAAATAGGCTACGTAGATCGTTTATGGACCGGAGATTCAGGCACTGTGCACCCTCACATACTAAGGAAAAACCTCTTGTTTAACCTATACCTAACCTAACTTTCACTTACAATGATCACTGTTTCATAGAGATCACAAAATATATGAAACATATACCTGCTCTGTGGTGTTGCCAACATTTGCAGAGCGTGGGCAATAGACTCTGCAGATTATCCAATTCATTTGTAGCTTCTTGTACACAGAGTTACATATGCTAGTAGCTCGTATTATAGGCCTAAATTGCAACTGAATCATTTTGACAGTTAGCTGCATTGAGTTATTCCTAATATGGGCGTTAGGCCTAGTTTATATTAGTCTTCCTCCTTTGCCATTTAAAAGTATTCACAAACTACTGTTGCATTATGACTTACTTGCTGGAAAGATGAGAGGCACGACACTGACATTTACTACATCGGGTACATCATGGAAGTACTATATAGATGACCAGCGATGAACTTTTTGTTGCTAGTAGTGCATAATAGTTTTAAGGAATTTTCTTTCCAATATTTTTCTCAGTATATATGCACTATACATAAATTGTGGTCGTTTTTATAGCTTGTAATAAAAAGTCATTCATTAAAGGGTTACTGGTAAGTTGTTTGTAAGCCTTATAAATTTATAAACATTTCATTTGTAAACTGTCCCTGTCTTTGAATTTCTATTAAACCCAATCATGTTAACTTTTTGTCTGTCTTACTTTGCTCCTACCACAGTATCATTAAGGCCTAATCACATTCTGGGATGTAGGTTATATTAACATTTTCATTGATGTACAACACAATGTAAGGTATTATTGATATTTTTACTTACCGGTACTACTGTTGTAACTCACATGACAAACTACATGCCCTAAATATCTCAAGGGCCCATTGTAAAATCAACCAGTTCTACTACTACAATTTGAACCTTGACTTCTCTGATGTGATTCAGTTTTTTTTCTCTTTCTGGTAATGTGGGCCTACCCACCAACACTAGTTTAAATTTGAAATTTCAATTTTTTCTGACTTTTGGTTTTTGAGTTTCTAGGGTTAAAAAAAGATTGTTTTTGATCTACCAGTATTGATGATTGTTTTAATATTCTGTAACTCAAAATGTACAACCTTGAGAGCTAAATAAAAATTGTGTGTTATCCAGTAGGCTATAACTGACATCATGCATGCTAAATTTCAAGGTGGGATGTCAGTTGGTTCTTGTATAAAAAAGCTAATATTTTACTACCAGAAAACCCACTATTGAGGTGAACAGCAGACTATTTCTAGGCCTACGTAATTCTGACAGACTTAAATTATTTAATTAGCCTTTTTATGTAACATTATTCCACACTCATAAACCACATACATTGCTGAGATGGGATGGCTTGTGTGCCTCAGTGATACAAATATCCGTACTGTAGGTGCAACCACAGCAGAGGGGTATCTGTGGAGAGGCCAGACAAACATGTGGTTCCTGAAGAGGGGCAGCAGCCTCTTCAGTAGTTACAGGGACAACAGTCTGGGTGATTGACTGAGCTGGCCTTGTAACATCAGCTAATGTGGCTTTTCCATACAGTTACTGTAAACGGTAGAAAGCAAGGGGAATCTACAGCCGTTACTTTTCCTGAGGACATGCAGCTCTACTATATGAAGATATGATGGCATCCTCTCGAGTAAAATATTCCTGAGGTAAAATAGTCGCCCATTCGGATCACCGGGCGGGGACTACTCAGTAGGATGTTGTCATCAGGAAAGACAATACTGGCATTCTACGGATCGGAGCATGGAATGTTAGATCCCTTAATTGGGTAGGAAAATGGGAAAATTAAAAAAAGGGAAATTGATAGGTTGCAGTTAGATATAGTGGGAATTAGTGAAGTTCGGTGGCAGGATGAAGAGGATTTCTGGTCAGGTGAGTACAGGATTATAAATACAAAATCAGTTTGGAGTATCACAGGAGTAGGGCTGATCATGAATAAGAAAATAGGAATACGGGTAATCTACTATGAGCAGCAGTGATCACATTTTCATTGTCAAGATATATACGAAGTCAACACCAACAACAGTAGTGCAGGCATATTATAGCTCTGCCGATGATGAGGAGATTGAAGAAATGTATGAGGAGCTAAAGGAAATTACTCAGACAATTAAGGGAGAGGAAAACTTAATTGTGATGGGAAGGAAGACAAGGAAAAATAGTAGGCGAAATGGACTGGGCAGAAGGAATGAAAGAGGAAGTCACCTGGTAGAATTTGCACGGAACATTATTTAATCATTACAAACACCTGGTTTAAGAATCATGAAAGATGGTTGTATATGTGGAAGAGACTAGGGGACATTGAAAGGTATCAGATACATTATAAAGACATAGATTCCGGAACCAGGAATTAAACTGTAAGGCATACCCAGGGGCAGATATAGACTCTGACCATAACTTATTGGTCATGAACTATAGGCCGGAACTGAAAAAACTGCAGAAAGGTAGGAAAATAAGGAGATGAGACTTGGATAAATTGAAGGAATCTAAATTTCTTAAGAATTTCACAGGCAGCTTTAGGCAACAATTGACGGAAACGGGGGGGGGGGGGGGGGGGAATAAGAGTAGAAGAGAAAGGGGTAGCATTGAGAGATGAAATAGTGAAGGCAGCAGGGGACAAAATAGGCAGAAAGGCAAGACCTTCAAAAAATCTTTGGATATCACAGGAAATACTAAATTTAATTGATGAAAGGAGAAAAAAGTGCAGTAAATGAAACAGGCAAAGTGCAGATTGACAGGAAGTGCAAAGTGGCTAAGCAGGAGTGGTTGAAAGGCAAATGCAAATCTGTAGAAGAATGTATAAGAAGGGGAAAAGTAGATACAGCCTACAGGAAAATACGAGACAATTGGGAACAAGAAAAACAACTCTATGAATATCAAGAATTCAGATGGAAAACCAATTCTCAGCAAAGAAGGGAAAGCTGAAAGGTGGAAAGAGTACATAGAGCAGCTCTACAAAGGAATTGAACTTAGAGACAAAGTTGTAGGAAGGGAAGAGGAAGTAGATGAAGATGAAATAGGAGGTACTATGCTGAGAGATGAATTTGACAGAGCCCTGAAAGACCTTGTTCGAAATAAGGCCTCGGGGCACATGGCATTCCCTGGGAGAGTCAGCCATAACAAAACTGTCACCTTATGTGCAAGATATATGAGACGAGCAAAATACCCTCAGACTTTAAGAAAAATGTGATAATTCCCATTCCAAAGAAATCGGGTGCAGACAGGTGTGAAAATTACAGAACCATCAGTTTGATAAATCATGGTTGCAAAATTTTAACACGAATTTATCTACAGGAGAAAAGTGTCCGGGCTGAAGACCATAATGACAACAACCCTGTTATTGTTTGTTAATTCATTAAATGATAGTGTTGCTTCAATTTTATTTTCATGATTCTCTTAACTATGCGTCAGAAGAAAGTGAACACATTTTAATTGGTAATATACAGGCTAAAAGCTAAATTTTGAATAAAACCACTCACCTTCATCCTGTAATTTTAAATGGCAGTTTTCCAGTGTTATTTGTAATCTTTTACTGTTTTTTTTTTTTTTTTTTTTGGATTTTTAAGTCAGAAACAATTCGAATTTAAACTAGTGTTGGTGGGTACATTACCTAGAGGGGAAAAAAATCCGAATTTGAGAGGTCAAGGTGCAGACTGTTGTTTGATTTGAGATGGAATGACCCACGATGATGATGGGTTCATTGCTTTGAACGCAACAGCCAACTGGATTATGACCTTGATGTTTTTTAACCATGATAAATTTTGATGTGGGTACATATGATGTGGGTACATGTCATGAAACCAATGGTGTCCTTTTTAATAAAGTGAAAAACACCTTTAGTGGACTATTTTTATTCATCCTGTATAGTTTTAACTGGGGTAATTTATAGGCCACAATTCCACCCGTCACCTTTGACCTGTGATGTCATCGCAGTGCGGTTGTTTTCAGGTGCATGCATGTTTGTAGAAGGCGTGAGTAATTATGTGGTGGCTGAGATAAAGATGATAGTTTGTTTACAAACAGAACAGATTATAGATTAATATTATGTGTTTAAAAAGTGATCTGTAGCTTCCCTCTGATGGTAAGGTATAGGATAGTTTAGAGGTGTTTTTTTCACTTGTGAGCACCGAAGGCGCGAATTTTTGGGCTGAGACTGGTGATTGATGGTACATTCTGTTATCTGTAATAGTTACAGATTATTTATTATGTACAATATAGAAGTATTAAGATATTCCATATACGGGTTTTCTGACATGTTGATGACCTCATGGGTAGAATCGCATCATAAAATATTGCATTTTAGCTGTGGATGTCAGTCTTCTAAAGTTGTATTTAAGTATTCACATAATCACACCTTTATAATATTGTTATGTGTCATGGTTCCACATAGGCTACTAGTGTGTGTTGCTAGCTACTACTCATTCAAAACTTAAACATCTATGGATGTAGATAAGAAACTTGCATATGCTATGCAGATATGGTTAGCTCTCTTCTTATCCATGTGGACCTCTGCTTATGGGATTTTAGCAATAAATATAGCTCAAAATTAGCAAAAAAAAAAAAAAAAGAATGAAGGAGGCAGTTTAACATACTAGGCCTATTGGTTATTTAATGCTGAAATTGGTTTATTCCTCTCCCCCTTAACTGAGAGTGGGGCAATGTTGTAAATTTAGTTTTCCACCTGAAGTGGCTGTCTATTGATTACCTGAGCTCAAGGGAGGGCTGGTGTCCTGCAAAATTTCACGAGATATATTTGGGGGGGGGGGGGGGATGGGAGAGAGCAATAAAAGCCATACCTCACCTTGTAAAATCCCAAGTGCAGGCAATATTGAAGTGTCCACTAATCTTCATGGCCCCTCGAACTGTACTTTACATGTGTGCATCTCTGTGATTCCTGGATTTAGAACTGTTGCACAAGTGTCCAGTTTCATTTGGGGAGTTCCCTTTCACATCAACATTTCAAGTAAATGTAATTAATAAAACAATCATAAGGTACATCTCATGTGGAGCTGGGTTTCGTCCATGAAATCTCATTGATGGTGGGGGGGGGGGGTAAAATGACAACCTCACAATTCCGAAGATTATTAATGTGATGCGTAATTACACATTTTTGTAGTGTATAGTATAAGTATAAATATGAAAACACTAATTACATCTCTTGTAATGTTCATGAAAATAACAAAATGATTGACAGTAGAGCATGGGAGAGGCCAATGTTGTGCACATATTGCCTCTGTTACAACAGCAGGGCTCTTTTCTTCAGGAGACATTCATTTGCTGCCTGGTAACATGCATTATTAGGTTTTGCTGGGGTGTCATTCCATGTGAACTCAACACAGTCATTTTACCTCACCATCTTTGATTTCAATTAAATTTGGTATACTGGTACCCCCCATATCGAGAAATAAAAATACCAAATATCAACTCAATATCTCAAATGGTTTCAAAATTACGCCTTGTTAAAGTTTCCAAAAAACGCTAAAAATCGACCAGTGTCTGAAACTTTAAACTGCTATAGCGACTCTCAGAATCAAGCTAGAAAGATAAGAGAGGTGTCATTTTGCAGCATTTTTCAAGCCCTTTCCAAAAATATATAACATTAGAAGGGGCATAATAATTTTTTTTTTACTAATTTCAAAATTAAAAAAAAATTATTTTTAAATTTTGCAGAATGCACCACTTTTAAAATTTTGAAAAAAATTCTCAAATAGTCCTTGTATAGTGCTTAACTGATGGTATAAATTTCATAATGGGTTCTTATAGAAAAATGCATTTGAAAATATGCTTACATTAGCATTTTGACTATAATAATGACTCATTGGTCCTGGAAGGTCTAATAGTCTCTTAGATTTATGAAAAATTTATATGAGATACTTAACAATAGAAATATGTCTATAAATTTGATCAATGATACTTAATTTTTACAACCTCTTTTTAAGAGATAAATGTAATCATTAGAAAGCTTTAGACATATCACTAATAGAAAAAGAAGCCTATGCACTAAAACTAGGTAGTTTTACAAGTGAAAAATTTTAGTTGGGTGAAATTCATGATTAATATACACATGAAGTTTGGTAAAAAAAATTTAATGTGTTGTAACAGGGTTAATATTTTAATAAAGTCTATGTACATAACAGAAAAAAAAAACTTACGTAATTAACTTGCAGTCGTTTTTAAAAATATTTTCAGAAGGTTAAATTACTAAAGTCGGTGAAGACTTCAGTGGTTTTCTGCAGTTCTTCATTTCACAAATTATAAGTTCGGCCGGTTGGAGTTATTGGGTTAACTTTACTTAGCACTGTAAGTGTCACAGGAAGCTCAAGTATATCTTGCTTTGTAAGGAAAGAAAAGCTAGATGATGGACCGGCTGGATGTAAAAAAGAAACCTTCACTTCATCATTGATTTCATCTTTTTCAAGTACATACGCCAACCACCAGTTATTGTCATAGACGACAGTCACATACTCACTGACTTCTGCTAAACTTAAATGATCCTGAATCATTGTAACCACTTCAATTTTGAACACAGTGGAGTCTGAGAAAACTTTTACTTTCATTTTGCTGTTACTAGAAGGGATAGGAATGAATGCATGAAGTTTCTGAGTGCCTTGTATGGTCACAGATTTTTTCAGCCGATTTTCCAAGTGCTTCTCAGTTTCAATGTACTCCTGTTGTGTAACGTAACAAAATTTGCTGCAAAAATATATAGCATCGCCCACTCATAGAGGTGGAATGGTGTTTGAATCTGGTCTTCATAGGGTCTTTGCAAGCTGGCTCTGGAGGCTAATCTCTTCACAGTTCCTGCAACAGCATCACAGGCACTTTTCCCATGGGCGGTGGCTGAAAAATGCCACTCAGCATTAATTTTAAAGTCTTCTGAATGAAAGCTGAGATTGGTGAAGTTTTTCCAGTTATTGTACTGTGCAGTGCACCCATCAGAAAAGTAATATATTTTTGATATATTGTCTCCAAATTTCTGTTTCATGAATTCAATCAGTTTCCTTTGAAAACAATACACTGCTATAGTATTGTGCTCTAGAACCTCAGAAATGATAACAAAGCTTACATGTTTGGTTTCTTCCTCTCTTTTATAGTAGATCACAAATGGATGTACTGTTGCTTGTCCACTGTTCCAGTGGTAGCTTTGTGCTTCATCTTGAATCACAAAAGTGTAGTTCTCAGATAAGTATTTCAAGATTTTCTTTTATGTTGTTCAAAAAGGAGCTTTGCTGTCTGGAAATAGTCATGTCTGATTAATGCAGACAAAAGTTGGATGAACAATTCAATAAAATCTGAAGTTGATTTTTCTATTGTCTCCAGGTTGCATCTATCGACCGATATCCATTGCCAAAAAGTTATTTTTTCAATGCCTTTTTCTTTGAATTTTTCTTCCAACAAATTTTTGATGTAATCTGTTGAACATTCCCCAAAATAACACTTAATGGACACAGGGTTGCACAGTGCTTTAGCAATACAGTGTTTATACATATGCAGTTCACCATCTGTCATTGAGCTAATTTTTGCATTTTCTAACATAAGTTTTACATTTTGATGGCTTGTGCAGACACATACTGAGTGCGTACCACTAGAACCTGCCAGGACACTATTTTTAACATAGGATTTTTGTCTTTAAAATATAAGAATGCCTCCATTAAATTGCATAAAACTAGTCTCTTTGGCAGGGTGACTTTTTCTCCAGTCCCAGACTTAACAGAAACACTGTCTTTTTTACCAGTTAAAACCCTGCTGATTTCATCACTCTCATAGAAATCACGCACTGCTCTTACTACTTCTATTGGCAGGCTCTTGCCAGGTTTTTGGTGAGGGCCCTCTAATATACCTTAATCTTTAAGTATTTTCTTAGACTGCCTGACCATGTAATTTGGAGCATTAAATTCTCACACTATTTTTCTTACACTCCATGAATCAGGCAAACAAGTTAATATTATAATCCTTTTGTCCCTTGAAGTGCAGTGTGAGAAGTGGTATTTTAGATTTTTCAAAATTGAATCATCAAGGGTTTCATTATCTTCATCAGAGGAGGAGGAGTCTTGAATAGAAGTAAAAAGTTTATGCTTCATGGCTGAATTAATTTTGAAAATTTTTTGTGAAGCATATCTCTTTGATTTTATTTTTCTTGAATCAAGGGGTGATTCACCCAGTTCATGAAGAGAAGCATTAAGTGTCTCAACAACATCTGACTTAGAGTTGAAATCAGGGTCATTTTCAGAATCAGAAGTATTTAAAATTTCAAGCTCTAGGTTTAGTGTAGCACTGGCTTGATTTGTTTCTTTGTTGTTCTTTAGAGTTGATAACTCTTTCCTGCAAGAGTCACATACTTTAGCGTCATTAGGTGCTAGAAAATGTTCAACCATCCATTGTGTTACTGTTCTAAGTGTTTTTTTTTATTTCTAATTCTATGTTTTTTTTTGAAAAAGGATTGAAACACTGAAATGTTTTATGCCTTGTGTTTTCCATTACTGTACAAACCCTTATTCAACACACAAACACTTCCACTCTACTCACATATCAAACATAAACACAATACTTGTCACACCATCAATTACGGTCCAGCACTTGCAGTATTGTAGTAGCAGATTGTTATACTACATTGTTTACAGCACATTGTTAAAGAAGCATATGTCATAATGTATAATGTGACAGCTCAATTAGTCGTTATTATAGTGAAAATGCTAATGTAAGCTTGTTTTCGAATGCATTTTTCTGTAAGAACCCATTATGATCCCATTTTGAAACTTATACTATCAATTAACCACTCTACAAGGACTAGCTGAGCATGTTTTCAAAATTTTAAAAGTGGCGCATTTTTAAAAATATTAAATTAAATTTTTAATTTTGAGATTGGTAAAAAAATATATTATGACCCTTGTATGGTTACATATTTTTGGACACCTCTCTCATCTTTCTAGCTTGATTCTGAGAGTCGCTATAGCAGTTTAAAGTTTCAGAAACAGGCCGATTATGAGGTTTTTTGAAAACTTTAACAAGGTGTAATTTTGAAACCATTTGAGATATCAAGTTGAAATTTGGTATTTTTCTTTCTCTATAAGGGGGGAGCCAGTATACCAAATTTCTTTGAAATCTGAGATGAAGTAAAATTTTAATGTAAACCGTGTTGAGTTGACATGGAATGACTCTGGGCTGAATGTTTACAGTCTTGTAACTTATATGCTCACTTTGACTGCCAGACTAAAACATTCTGGCTCAAAAATAATCCCATCATAGATAGTAACAGTAAAGAAGCAAATTGAATTACAATTGTTATGTTGCTAGCAGGGCCTTATTTAGGCAGGTGCAACATATGCAGCTCCACTGGGTGGCAAAATCTTGGCATTGAAAAAATGGTATTATGATTACCTAAATAATTGATTAAATAATATTTTCATTCAGTGTTTCGATTGCAGCAATAAATTTTAAAATTGAGGTTGTTGTGTTGACAGCAGTGGCCTATCGTCAGAGAGGTGTTTATTTTTATTTTTTATTTATTTATTATTATTATTATTATTATTATTATTATTATTATTGAATGCTAGGGGTGGGGGGCATAAAATAAATTATTACACAGGAGCGTCGCATACTGCAAGTATGGCCCTGGTTGCTAGTCTCGAATATCACCAGCAGCGTAGTACAGTAAATGGCACTTGGAAAGTTTTATGACAATGGTGAACAGTACAGA
This sequence comes from Locusta migratoria, assembly GCA_026315105.1. NCBI lineage: Eukaryota > Metazoa > Arthropoda > Insecta > Orthoptera > Acrididae > Locusta > Locusta migratoria. The sequence goes on from CM048749.1 coordinate 364,039,040, forward strand.
GGCCATGACACACCTCATTTCCTGATTTACCTATGCTTTGTTAGCTGCCTTGTCACAATTATAGCTCTCTACTGTTGTTATTCTGATTGCAGTGTAAATTTTCAAACAGACAGATCTACATGGTCTCCAGTCACCGTTCAAGTAGGCCACAGGTTATCTTACAGATTATGTAGCTTGTATTGTCACAAAAACGCCATTCGCAAAAGTGGTAATGGTAAAGTGGTAATCTGTCCAGAGATTGATTTGGACCCTGCAGTGCATACCACTTTCTGTTGCCTTTATCAGACCTTTGCATGTACTTATGCAGGCAGTTATCGGGTTATTTACAGTTTAATGGGGATTCTGAACCATGATTAAACTTTGCGGGAGGTGAAAAAGGTGATAAACAACAGGTGAAAAACCCAGGATTGGCTAGGGGATTGAGCCTGTAGCCTTAAGATTTTAGTCTGGTTCATAACCACTGAACCACCAACTAATCACAACCAAATAAGTGTCTTGTATGTGGATGGTACACATGGGTCCATGTAGAAACTGTGAATCCAGTTTAATTCAGCCACATACATTACAAGTTTTTCCTGGTAGTTTTGATGGCCTGAAGATGGCACTAATGAGGTGCTGAAACTGGTTGCCAGTTAATAAAATCATTAAGCCCTACTGTTAGGGCTGTTGGTTTTTAAAATATATTTTTGATCATAAGTAATATTGCTTCTGTAAAAAACCATCTTGATTGCAAATTTTAATGAAGGAATATGTATTCTCACTGATTGCTGTACACCATGGACTGGAAATAATTTTAAATAATATTGAGGAAACATTGAAATGAATATGCTCAGTGCTTTGTATTACTGCCAGAAACATTTTTTTTCTGATGTTGCATATTCTGTGCTATGATTGTATGATAAAAGTGCTAAAAGTTTACAATCAGTGTCACAACCTAGTTTTGCCTTTTTGGAGCTGCCGCCGCAGCTGACCAGTCGTAGCACAGTCACGGTGGCAGCCAAACGGATAGGCTACTCATAATTGACTGTAATCAGCACCTGAACATTGTGCGAATATAAATCAGCGAATTTCATTGGCTGGTCACATGTAGTGGCCATAGCCTACACAGATTGTAAACTCCAGCCAATATAAGCAAACAAGCATGCCCCATGCTGATGTATTAGAGGTGAAGGAAAGACTTGTATTCTGGGTTGTATGTTCAAGACTATCAACTCATAGGTGTAGATACGGTTCACAAATATAGGCCTAGATTATTGTTTCGACTGTGGATGAAGGGTCCTGGCGAAGAGCCTGCATTCCATAATATCCCAGATACACTTGCCAGGGTTCATATCTAAGCTATTGGGGTGGCCATCACTCACTATTTAGACCTTCCTTTAATGTTCCTGGAACCATTGAAAATCTTTTCCAGAACAGTCAGGAAGCATGTAACGTACCAGAAAAATGCAGCCCAGACCATAACATAGACTGTCTAGGAACATTTATTGTTGTTGTCTTTAGCCACACACACACACACACACACACACACACACACACACACACACACAGTACTTCCCATCAACACGGCACAGTTGAGATTGTGACTTTCATCCACATCAGCCATCCCTGTTGTTTGATGACAAATGCAAGCCATTCTGTTGAATGATGATGTGTCGCGCCAGCTCCCATATCCATAGATCCCAGGTTCCTGCAGATTGTACTATGGGAAATGTGTGTCCAGTACAGCCTTTTGTATTGATCCCTAATTTGTTGCACTGCTGCCTTTTTCACTACTAATGATTGTTCTCAGATGTTGATGGTCAGCAATAGTGTGGCTGGGTGGCTTCTAGTTTGTCTGTTTACATTCATAGAAATTAAATAAATGTTTTGACGACTTGCACCTTGAATGGGTCATTCCATCCCACCTGATTCCTCTTTAGATTTCTTTGAAATTTGTTTGTATTTGGTACACAAAACAATTTTTTTCATTTTTCTGACTAAAGGTTACTGAATAATTGGGTGTTCAAACATGAAACTTTACTGCCACTCACACCTTTCTTTAAAGATATTTATGTGAGTGAGTGTGTTTATGTCTCGTGTCTCAGATTACTGTTGAGATATAATTAGTTGGTCAAAAAATATAAAATTCCATTTGTTTCATTTTTATGTTTGTTGCTGAAAATGTCAACAAATGGCCTATTATTTGTGCTAAATGATTTGAATAGCTAGGAGCACCATTATGTATATTAACATGTAATGAATGGGGGAAAGGGGACGCCAGTATGCCAATACCCTGCGTAGCCCAACACTTATGACCATTCGACATCCTTAACAGTACTCCTTGGATACTATCAAATTAGTTTGTGTGCAGATGTTCACAGTAGAATTAATTCATGTTTCATCTGAATAAACTGCTGTTGACACTGATTCTGAAGACCTTTGGTTGCATGATCCTATTTACTGTTGGTACATCATCTCATGCCTCAAATTCTTCCCACTGATATAATGATATCTAGACCTTTCAGATGATCGCAGTGGAAGGATGTAGATCATACAGTGAATTTTAATAGTGATGTAGTTTAAAGTGGCACCAATCTCATATTAATGCCATTCAAACTGGAAGAATCACTTCAGGTGTTGTTCATTAAAAGAGCCATTGTGCTTGTAGTGATGAGATAGTGAAGAGGGTATTGTGATTGAACAGCATGCTTAATGAATTAATGATATTCTTTTAATTTTGTTGGTGGGGCTTACATTAATAAATAAGAGCAAAAAATGGAGATTGTCCTCTAGAGTCTTTTGATTAGTAAAATCTTCTTTGTATACAAGCCACATCACACTAAATAATGTTCTTGAGTTTTTGTCTGCAAACTTGTAGTGTTAAAAGATAAACTACATTTTTCTCCTGGATCAACTTCAAAGTATTAAATTGCATTAGAGCACCTCAGCAAAGCAGTGGCTACTGCGAAGACCTGTCTTTGTTGCAGATTCGACCAGCAGTTGGCACTTGCACAGTGGATGCTCAGAGAAACTAAATTCCATAGAATAATAATATATATATATATATTCCTTGACCATTGTAATTATTCAATGTGAAACAGCCTTTGTCTTCATTCTTAATTGAATCAGTGCCGAGAGCGGTTGTACATTTGAATAGTTTGTTGCTAATTTGTCAATTGTATTATGACAAATAAAAATTGAGTTAATTCTACAAGAAACTGCACTATTACAAGCACTTATTTAACAAATGAGTCTCACTCACCAGTAATTTATGAAAGGGGCCAAAGTCTGATTGCCTTCAAGGCATAAATTTCAGAAGATGGTTAAAGGCACAGCACAGCTGGACCTTCTTTATTACTACTGTTTCATGTAGGGAAAAAAAAAAAAAAATCCACAGCTACATCAAGATTTTCTTAGCTGTATTTAATGTGCATTTTCCCGGTCTATGACTAAGCAATTGAAAGTTATGGGAAATCAGTTATAGTTGCTGACACCAGTGGGATGCTTTACATCTGATGATCATGTAACAATACAAGGTGTTAAAAATGCCGACTTTCGTGGTTGACATAGTTTTCTGATAGGCATGGAGAATGATGGTAAACTCCTGATTTTGGATGTTTTGGTTTAGTGGGAGACAGTATTCTGTCTCGGTCCTTCAGTTTATGGGAAATACATACACAGTGAATGATACACCTGAATGCCAATAGCTTTTATCATTCTGGGTCACACAAGAAAGTGGTCCTGAACAGGCTTGTACGCAAGGCGAAGGTTATTTCTGAGTATGACCATCTAGGGTCAGAATTTCAACACCTGAAGGATGTGTTCAAGAACAATTCATGAAACAGCAGTTGAGGGCAATCTGGCTGCATGTCTCCCATACTGTGGAGCAGTAAGTAGCAGGATGGGATCCTTGCTGAACACTCATGGACTCAGACTAGTGTTCCAGTGCACCTCCAAGATATTCCATCTGTTATGTCCTTTTAAGAAAAACACCTACCGTATCTCCATTTTCTGGAGATGAACGGTGTCCCTTGTGAATGCCATAGCATTTACACAAAGCAAACTGTTCAGTGTTGCTGATCGTTGGGCAGAGCACAGATGGCACATTAAACAAAGAGAACTAGAAATTTCAGCAGTGATGGAACATTGCCCGAAAACGTGCGTAAAATGGAGGTTGAGAAGACAAGCTTGTTGACCCTTTGGAAGTCTCCAGACATTGTTATTGCAACTGTACTTGTAAGCAGAACTCCATGCCAATCCCGGCAGTCTGTGATTTTTGCTCCTTATGATGATGGGGGAGTTTTACTGTCCAGGCTCAAGAATAGTTATCAGTCTGAAGAGTCTTATTTTCTGAGAAGATTTCGTTTTCACAGAATTTGTTGGATGTTGAATTAGGACTGCATAATTGCCAATATTTCAGAATCTATTCAAGTGTAACCCGCACCTGAAATATGAGACTCAAATTTCAAGAAGAAAGAAGTTTTCAAATCTGAGGTGTACAGAGCTTAACTTGATACAGCTGTGAAATATTCTTAGAAACACAACATTATATTTCTTAGTGTATGAATGTGTCACCGTCTTCTGCTCGGAATGAGACAGGTGACAGATAGTGCCTTTTGAAGAAAACTTTTCTTCAGTTCAGTGCTTTACCAAGCAGTCTTAATGTCAAATAACCAATGTTTCAAATGATTATTGTTTTATATTTAAATCATGGGGGCCATGTAGACTGCCAGTTGATCAGATTGAATTGTTGCCATGATCACAAGAAATTATCATAGTCACTAATAATGTGCAGTGCCAAAACCACCATACCAAACAATCACTTCAGTTTTGGCTATAAATTCACTCCATGTTTTCTTGCCATTCATTGATTACATGAAATATGTAGAAACAAAGGCTAATATTTGTGTTGCAAAACTGTATTTTAATGCTGTGCTATTAGATTCCTGCATGACCACATATTTGAAAAGCATGACATGTTCACAGCTACCATCTCGTGCAAAAATCCTAAAGTCTTGCGCATTGTTGGTATTGATGTAAAGTATTTTTTGTTGCTATGAATTACTGTTGTGACATTAACGGGAATTTAAAATCAAGGAAATATTCCCAGAGAATATTGCCGACAGTATTCTCAAAATTCAGAAATTCCCAGGATGCTCAAATTGACTGTTTCCAATCTGGCAGCTACACAAGTGACAACAAAGTCAGAAGATTATTAGAATACAACACAGGCGTTAAACTCAGTTCAGATGCATGCATGTGAAACACAGCATCTTCAGATTGCATTTCCTGGCATGCCATATCATTATTAGCTCGCTTGGAGCTGAGATGATGTGGTGGGGACTCTGCAAAACACCTGGTTGTTTCTGTAAATGTGCAGTGATGCTGTTTTGTCTCGTAAGAACTAAATTGCCCCATTATAGTACACTATAAAATTACCCTTAAGAGCGAAACTATGGCTATGAACAATTGAAGTAGCTTTATTTTTTATTTTAGCACTCCTACTTTCCTTTTTAAAATATAAATAAAATATTTGGATAGGCTAGGTCTAGGTTTATATGGATCTGTACTTAACCTCCTTTTCTGAAAGAAACACATTTTTTCGGTTTTCAGTATTTTAAATATCAAAGAATTAGCCCTGGAACTACCAAGCATCCAAATTTACAATTCTTCAAATGTTTTCTAGAACTGCCAGCCTTGAAATAATCAGCCTTTAAAAAAACCAAGTTTATAATATTGATATGCCATCTAGTGAGTAGCTACTAAATATTAAATACACAGCGAGGTTTGTTTATTCAATTTGTTATGTTTTCTGTCGATATTACTGATATTTTAGGCTATAAAGTTTAAAATAAACTGGTGCAAAATTTGTAAACATCAATCAATGAAAGTGGCATCTTGGGGGAAAAAATTCGCAAATAAATTCAGATTTATGATTTACTTGAAAATACAAGTGCTATTATTAACATAGAACATTGAAAACATTAATTAAAGATTCTAAAACTGAAATTGATAGCAATATTTTAGAAAATAAATTTTTATAAACCATATTTCTTTGCAGGAATTTGAATTCAGAAAGTGAAACACCTCTAGTCATTTGTTTGGAAAAATTATAAAAACACTCTGATGACGGCTGGTTGAGAATTATGCTTCCAGAGAATATTTTGTTACTTTAGGTTTCATTCACAAAAATGTGGGGTTTCAACTTGCCGAAAAATTGTAGCCCTAGTGAATATTTTAAGTTATTTTTTCCACCATACTTTAAATGATGATCTGAATGGAATTGGCAAGGAAATTAATGCAGAAAAAGATAAATATTGGATTGAAATATATGAACTTTAACTGTTAATAAGGGTTAAAACTTTTAAAATCTAAAAATTTTCATAAATTTGCAATTTTTTGCAATCTTCCTGGCCCAAAGAAATATTCCCAATAATATTCCCATTTTATTAGTTCCTTCCCACTGGGAATATTTCCCTCCCACATCACTACTACAAATTTTATTTTAGACTTAATGTCTTGGTAGAGGTATGCAACCTTCATGATAAAAATTTTTTGGTAATTTGGTAGAATCCGTGTACATCGAAGGAAACGGCATAGCCATCGATATATATCGAATATTCGATATAGTGTTTCTGAACCGGAGATTCGGGCGCTACGCGCCCTCACGTACTAAAAAAAAATTTCTTGTTTAACCTATACCTAACCTTCTTAAGGCTACGCTACAGATCAATTTTTTTAAGTCAAAGGTAGGTTAGGTATAGGTTAAACAAGAAATTTTTTTTTTAGTACGTGAGGGCGCGTAGCGCCCGAATCTCCGGTTCAGAAACACTATATCGAATATTCGATATATATCGATGGCAATGCCGTTTCCTCCGATGTACACGGATTCTACCAAATTACCAATTTTTTTAATGGTTCTAGAATTGCTAGTGATTGCTTAAATAATCACTGGATGTGATTCTAATTTTCCATAGAACCTTCATTTTATATAACTATTATCTTAATCACAACTGATGTTTATTCTTATTTGGAAATACAAAACAACAGTATTTTAAATGACAAATTTGAGTTCATCAAATCTATATATATGTAATATCGGTACCAGTATTAATCCCATATTATGTAAAACTCAAAAAAATATTTCATATTTTAATTATAAATTGCAAATAATTTTGTGTATATACTTATTGGCTGTATATGTATCTTATTGACAGATTACCAGGTGATGGGCTAAGGCCGAAACATGTTGTGAATTGACATTAAATAGTCTAACAACATCCAGTGATTATTTAAGCAATCTCTAGCAATTTTAGAATTAAAAAAACTATTATTACAAATATTTTTAACCCTCTTAGACCTGGCGTCCTATATATATATATATATATATAAATAAAAATAGAAAAGAGATGACTTACCAAAAGGACCGGCTCGTCGAGAGAAACAAATAAAAAACAAATAAAATCACACACAAACACACATACAAGTACCGAAAGTACAGGCTCGCTGATAGAAACATAAAACACAAATAAAAAATAAAAACACACAAACATTCAAGCTTTCGCCACCACTGGCAGCTTCTTCAGGAAAAAGAGGAAGGAAGGAGAGGAGAAAGGGAAAGATACGGGGTTTAAGGAAGTGGAAAAGGAGTCATTCCAATCCCAGGAGTGGAAGGACTTACCTTAGGGGACAAAAAGGAAGTTAATACACACACACTCGCACATATCCACACGTACACACACCTAGGCAGATATTTGTAGAAACCCAAATGTCCTATGGTAAGACCTTCCACTCCTGGGATTGGAATGACTCCTTTTCCACTTCCTTAAAACCCATATCCTTCCCTTTCTCCTCTCCTTTCTTCCTCTTTTCCTGAAGAAGCGACCAACGGTTGCGAAAGCTTGTATGTGTGTTTGTGTGTGATTTTATTTGTGTCTGTCGACGAGCCTGTCCTTTGGGTAAGTCATCTGTTTTCTATTTTTTATATTTGTTATCCCACCAGGAAAGTTTCCTTCTATAATATATATAACACCAACTTTTTATTAATCTGATAACGGTATAGAATTTTGCTTTACTTTGAGACACAGTGGCCTGTTCACTGGACATCTGTCACTCTTAGTTTCATGCTTCTTCTTGCCATCTGTCACCAGAATGGTGTACTAGTATGAAAAACATTGAACATGGTGGACCCTTTGCAGAGTACATCACACTTGATATCAATAGCTGAAATTATTCTATGTATTATCGGTAATTTATGAACTTTGCACAAATACCACTTAGTGACATACGTTCAACAATAAATACGGAGTGACATACTGTATATAACTATTGACTTATTATTTACAGTCTTCACTGCCTTCTGGACCCGGAGTCGAATTTGACATTTTTTATTTCGGAAACTGAAGTATAAAACTTTCAATTTTGCTCAAATATACAATAGAAAGTGTTTCATAGAAATGAAAAAGTGCAATAATATGTTTTATCTTATTTTAAAAATAATTCTAGTTGGAAGGGGTTAAATTCTGCTACATTCGAAAGATGAGCAATAGAGAATTTCTCTTTTCTTTGTTACATTGATTCAGTTGTGTTGCATTGAATTAGTGGTTGAAACTCAGAAGTAGTAGATTCATTTTATTTATTTATTAAATTTGTATGTTTATCAATCTGCAAAGTGTGCTTAGAATTGCTTATGTTCAATGGCATTAGTTGTTACGCCTAGTGCCATTTTAAGAACAACCACTTGCTTTGCACTCTATTATAAGCCATGGCCAATTTTTTTAGATAGCAAAAACAGGAAGTAGTGTGGCTTAGATGCGAATAAATGTGGTATGTGTTCTGATGGAAGCTCTCTCTTTCTCTGTCTGTGTGTGGTGGTTATTTATTTTCCTTGCTTGGCTGCAGCTTGATTATCATTAAATTTTTCAATATTGCAGATTTTGCACCTTAAATAAATTGAAAATCATATTCCACTAGGCGGCAGCTTTTTTTATTTTCACATAAAAGGAAAGAGGATGGTAGAAGGAAGGTTGTGTACAGATTTGTTATACTTCTTATGACTGCCATGCACTTCAATGTGGCTTGCAGAGTATTTATGGTATGTAGATGTAGCTGTGAAGTCCTTAGGTATCAAAAAATTTGAGGATGGCTTGGAACTCCTTATATGAACAAAATACTCCTTATATCGAGTGCCAGACTACAAACCCAAAGGTCGCGGGTTCGATCCCCGCCAGGTCCTACGATTTTAATCTGTCACTTTCCACTTCTTTCACCTCTGGCAGTATTGCTCATGTGAAAAATACCGAGTAGCACCGTGGTTCGGAATCCACGTTAAACTGTAGGTCCCCCTATAACTGGCTGGGTAAGTCAGTTCGAAGGTCGGAGGAAGGCAACGGCATACTACCTCCAAACAGGACCATGCCTAGTAAAGCACTGAGGTGTTCAAACCAATCTTCGGATTGTTGACTGCTTTACCTTTTTTTTTTATCATTTAATGCAAAAACTACATGGCTTCCAACATGTGGATTGTTACTACTGTAAATTTTTTTGGTGGGGTGTATTGTGATCACAAACAGCATAGCTCTTATTATGTCCTTCAACCTGAACAGAGTGGCCAGTAGTTCGGATAACCCTTTAGATTACAAGTAATGTGGAGGCCTAGATGGCCGGCCACATATTAGTAGAATGGGTGATGCAACAGATTTACCAGACTGTTCCTCCCTGAAGAAATAGGACCAGTTCTATTCTGAATAGAACTGGTTGTATTCTGACGCAGATGTGCACATATTCTGTAGAGATGGTTTATACATGCATGCCGCAAGGTCAGCATTTCAAGTAGGCTTTCTACTTTTTATTGTATTCAGCTGTTGTCAGCAGATGAGATACAGGACTTTTTTGGTTACTGCATGAGATATTCCATAAGTACTTCAACAAATACTGTTTTTTCAGAAGGACAATAATGAAAATTTGCATGGCTGTTAACACCGGTAGGATCCTCCTTGGATTTTTTCTTGACAGCTCTTTACACACACTGCAAAAAGGGATAAAGAATGTACCAGAAACTGCAAACATTTTGGCATTCAATGAATTCTATATATTTACAGATAACCAATATGGTTGCTAGATGAAAAAGTGATATAGTATTAATACATTTTTGTAACTAGTTCATTCGTAATTGATATGCGTTTTATTTTTCCATGATCATCTGTGGAATCCTAAACTTATTACTTCTTAATTTGCTCTGTGTTGTGCATCTGAGGAAAGTATATTTGACAGATATCCCTTATGGTTTAAATTTTTCTTCTGGCAGCAGTGATGTAGTTTGCTAATTTTGGCAACAAAATGTTTAATTTACAAGGATTATTAATGTACTGACTGTACAAGGGTACATACTACATTCTGTCAGCCATAGAACAGGAGTAGAATTAATTACTTATTTAATTGTCAAAGTGAAAGATTATTTCCCGCATCCTGTGTGATTGAGTTTTCAAAGAATTCAGTGGTCATTACCAACATTAGCACACTATGCCACTACTGCCATAAGTAAAATTTAACCCCTTTATAGGGTAGTCACAAATCTACACACAGTGCTCCAATCTACACAGCTCTACCAATAGTAACTTAACACTTTCCTGTACTGTATTTTGTTTTCCTTATTTTCAGAGACTTCTTCGTGACATGTTTAGTTCCCTCTCCTCCAGCAACGGGGCGGTGGTGCACCAAAGTCACAAGAAACGAAAGCTTGAACATCAACAGCATCAACAGAGGGACTATGCTCAGGCTGCAGCAGACAGCATATATACAATAAATGTTAATCAGATAAACCAGTCCGTTGTCCGACACCACGCACAAAGCAATAACAATGCAGGCCAAAAGAGTCCAAACAGTGTCGCATCACAGCAGTTTATCCGTGCCTCAACCATAAAGCTGTTTGATACTTACCAGCGTTGCGGCCAAAAGGTAATGATTACCTAACTTTAGTTCAGAGTTATATAGCAGTTTTGGATTGTGGTGCACTCTACATTTTCTTTCTTTTTAACTTTCTTTTATCAATGATATGTGAAATATGTTACGTAAATATTTATGATGGGTGTTAAATTTTTACCTAATTGTTTCAATGCTGTGACTCACTGTTTTTTTATATTGAGTCTATTCATTTATCATACTTTGTATTTCTATCGTTTATTTCAAGCAGTTGATGAATGCTTAGCCCCCTTTGAAACTGTCAGTAATATCTTATTGTTTCAATATGTTTATGTCTTATTGTCTTATCAAAATTTTCTGTAATGTCTTTAGCTGTAGTTTGATTGATCTGATGGTAATCCTGCAGTAAGATGCGAAAATACTATTCAAAAGAAATAGTGGTTGGCCCATACTAACCTCTGCTGAGTACCACTGATAGTCTCACTAGAAAGATGTGGTGTGGGGAGGGGGGGGGGGGGACAACTACACATACACAAGCTTTCAGAAAACAATATAGTGTGTGTGTGTGTGTGTGTGTGTGTGTGTGTGTGTGTGTGTGATTGTCGGTGGTACAGAGTTTAGATTTAGTTTGAATTTCATGCAGAGCCAGTATGTGCTCACGAAAATGTGTCATAAATGGTAAAAGTTCTTTGTGTTTTTTATCCTTATTAACCATATTGCAATACATGAATAAAAACTTCTCAGTTTACAAGCCCTATCACGTTGAATAAAATTTATGTGCATTTTATGGTGAACTTTACCTTGGTTATCAGGAGTAAAATCACTGACTGCCAGGCCTGGCACAGTGTCCTGCTAAATACAGCTGCAATAGCTTTGCCTAGAAACTTCTAGAGGGCTGAACAGCACATGCACGGAAGACCGGGTAGGGAATTCCGTTGCACCACAATGCCATGTGACATCATGTGGCGCGCTCAGATGACGCACATTTGATACTGGCACTCCCACATTCCTACAGCCAGCATACCTTGCTTGTGCTCTATGAGGGTACATTGTGAAATAGATCAGACAGTGATATAAGTCTCTTCTGTGCATACATGTTTGGTTGTGATATTCAAATGAAGTGTTTGCACTGATTAAGTCCAACTCTTATATTCCACCATGTAGCTCTCCCTTTCATTTCTTTGTCTGATGCCATTTTCTTGTGTTTTTTCCAACTGTCAGTACCTCATCACAATTACATTTCTCTCTCTCTTAACACAGTGAATAATAAACAACAACATATTCCTAAAATTACAACCATTAACTTGTTTTGAAAGGACTATTGCTTTTGTTTCTTTATTTTGCCTTAGAGTTTGGGGTGGGGGGATTTGAGCACCCATGTCTTCAGTTATTAGTCATTTATCCTGGTACTAATCTTCACATATTTTGGACTAGCTTATGTGCCAGTGCATTGCAACGGTTGTTAAAGAAGGGCCTGTACTTATCATGACTTTTTATGGTTCTGTACCTCAGTAAAAATGGAATCTTTGTTGGAGCACTCAGTCAATAAACTCAATTGTCCTAGCTAAGATGTCAATTGTAAGTAAAAGTCATTGACCAGAACGCTGGGTCTTCATGTTACCATTGATGTTTTTCTAACATCGATCACTCCTAGAGCAGTAGTTGGTAGCACTTCAGTTTTTGACATTCACTTTTTATTAGAGGTGGAATATTTAAATCGTCAAAACATCTGTTTCGTTTTACCTCTTATTGGCTATGTACACTCATGATTATTGTTTTGTGGATATCCGCACAAACCATCTTTGAAATTATGTTTCATTGACCTTCTGATAAAATTATCGTAGAAAATTGGTACTTAAATTTCCAAGTTCGTGTACAATGGCATTCCCACGTCTCTCCTGTGTTGTGGTTTGAAACCAGTGTCTAACGATTTTCTCCCATTCTAATGATTTTGCCCCGCGTCATGTGACGGAATTTTTGACATTAGGAGCAATATTTTTCTCATTTATAGCTGAAATCAAGCAAGTTTCCATTTGCAAGTTTCCATTTAATCTATATCGTACCAGTTATTATTCATTCTTTAATCAGGTGCCACATGTCATTTCTAACGACTCTTCACTTACAGTTGGTAGAAAGTTGACGGTTATGATAAAATGTGAAGAAGGGGGGGGGGGGGAGATGATGATACACCACTGTGAATCGAACCAGTGACCTCCTGGATGTGAATCCAATGCTTTACCACAAGACCATTATCAGTCCAATTCTCAGAACCCCAAGATAGCAGATACTCTTCCGTAAATCGAAAATGTGTTCGTGAACTGAATTAATATTTACAGATGTTTCAGGTTTTCCTTCCATTACACACTAAACATTATTTAAATACAAAATTTGACGTTTGTGTCTCTACTGAAGTACCTTAGAATTTTGATGATCAGTGAGTGACAGAATTAGCGATTTTTGACTGCTAATATTTCATAAACTATAAGGTCTAGAATAGTGTAATTTGACAATGTAGCTAGTTATAGTAGATACTCTTGGTAACTGAAAATTCAGGCTTCTAGCTTTATCCAAAACTGAGATACAAGGGGGTCGAAAGTGCCATCTACTGCTTCGAGAAAAGGATGGTATGGCCGTACGCTGGACTTGTGGGGGGGGGGGGGCACTGCTGCGCCACCAGATTTTCTCACACACATAATCTGTTTCTATTACTTTAGAAAATTTTAGCTTTAGCTAGCTCTTATTTGTCAAGGTTAATGCACAATTGTGACTCCATGGATTATTAACAAAACACCTTGCAAAATAAATTTTTAATTGAAAACTTTTAAGTTTTTAGATTACTGTGATAGCAGTTATTGCTTAGTACAATCCATAATGTCATTATTGTACAAAATGTTTCCAGTTTTGTACCAAAGTAGAGCGTGAAGTCTCGGTGAGAATACTCTGATAGCCACCAAACTGTTTACACTACATCACTCCATTTTTTCATAAACACAATTTCTAAGATTTTGGCTCAATGTATTGTGTTACAATTTATTTCAAAACGTTGTAGCGCAAGTCTTGTGAACGGGAGGGTGATGTGGGCAGTGGGAGCGGCGATACAGGGACCACTACAACCACGGGCGCACACACGACAGCTGCCACGACGACGGCCGGGCACGGCACGGGCAAGGGGGGCGGCCCGGCTGCGCCCCAGGGGTCGTCTTCCGCTGATGGTGACTATCAGCTTGTCCAACATGAGGTGCTGTACTCCATGACAACCCAGTATGAGGTACTGGAATTTCTGGGACGTGGGACATTTGGACAGGTAGGTTTCAGATACAGGTATATTTGATGCATAGAAATAGTTGTTCAGTTTAGCTTCCAATCTTCCCCATCTAAGTCTGTATGATTAGTTTAAACTCTTTCATTACCTTAAACCGTGTTTACGAAGTTACTTCATATATCCAGGTCTCTTCCTTTTCTTTTATTCCAGTTTATTTTTAATTTTGTTATGTTTTTCACATGTAAACATTGAAACTAATTACTATAACATGTAATCTGCACACACTTCCATGTAGTAAAGTAACCTGTTACCTTATGAAGTTACAGGAGGTTATTCTGTCTTTCGCAATATAAGGTTAGTGCAAGTATCATTTTGCTCTGAACACCTAAGGTGTAGATGATTGAATACTGGGTAGAATATTAATCTAATTTATGAAATTCTCTGTTACACAGTTATTTTACATTGTTCAGCAAAAAATGATAATGCAAATGGGAAGTTTATTTTGTAGTCTGGTGATAGGGAAAGTACATGAAGATCCACAATTTCCACTCATTAACATGTCCTTCATCAACTGAGCAAAAAAGGGAAGGTAGATGATTAATTTGGTATATTGGGAGAATTTTGAATGAACTACAATGGTTGGACATCTTTCTTTCGGTTCTATGGAGTAGAGACAACAACATTATGGCAACTGAGATAGTGGTAATAATGGAAAGTAGCTGCAGGGGGGGGGGGGGGTTGGTGTTGACTTGTGTTTACTCTACCAAACAAATTACACATGCAGTTGTGTTCAGGTAGTATAGTGAACAGGTAGTGCAATGCAACAGTGTGACTTACCCGAAGCTATGGCATGGAGAGCCATAGGAAGGTTGGAAGTGTAACAGACCCAGAGGGAGGTCTGCAGCTATCGGAGTGTCCCAAAGTGTAATTTCCAGCACCTGGACACAATTTTAGACAACAGGAACCATTAAAAGAAGGCAATTTCCCAGTTCATCTATGGGTAAAATCAGCAAGAGATGATCGTTACCTCTGGTAAACAGTCCATCAAGACAGGAGCTTTGAATGCAACTCAGCTGCAACGTATCCTCCAGGCAGTAAGAGGACATGCAATATCAACACAAACAGTCTGAAATCGCCTTCGGTAATGTGGCATCTAAGCTTGGAGGTCTGTGTGTGTCTCCCATTAAAACCACGACATTTTTTTAGCCAACAAAAACTGGGCGGAGGGACTTTAGGATTGGAATTGTAACAAATAGTGCCAGGTTCTGTTCACAGATGAGTCAAGACTTTGTTTAGTTTGACAATCATCAATCCCTCATGTGGAGAGAAAGTGGAACTTCGAACAATTCTGCTATCATGGTGGTGAAATATGGTGTGGGCAGGAGATAGCATTGGCAGACATATAGTCTTCTGTCGTTCATAATGGTGCTTTGACTATTCAGAGGTGTAAACTACTCAGTTCACCTGCAGTTGATGGTAGTTTTCTTTCTTTAATATTAGAACATTTACTTGTGTGGCTTATTGATATTTCAGAGTATTATGTAGTAGTCAAATTGAAACATACAAATTTAAAATAATTATTTTAAATTATCTCTTGGACCCAAAGCAGACAGTGTCCCACACCAGAGTTAGAAAAAGCTTAACTTTGATCAGCAATGGGCTGCCACGTGTGCACAAATGGCATGTGCCATTGACTTAGCTATAGCAGCAGCATTAGTGGTAGTATGGATGCTTCCCCGAGTGACAGTTTTTGGTAGGGAGGGATCTCTTATGCATTTTTCTCTTTGCACAAAATCACTGTGCACACTACACAATTTTTAAAATCCTGTCATTATTGTATAACTTTAGACAAAGTATAGTAATTGTCTCAATCTCTCGTACTGACCTCATGGACAACTCCTGATATAATACTTTTCTGCTGGTTGCAACGATAGGAAGTTATAACATTGTTAATTTTATGATAATGTAGGATTGATAAAGGATCGAATTTGAGACCTTTGGATTTGTAGTCAAGATTTGAACATAAAAGTCTAAATCCGTAAGAGTATCAATCATCTGCCCTGAGGCAGAAATACACAGTAAAAAAGTTAGACATATTTTCAAGTTTCTGGATTTAGAGAGTAGTGACAACAACACCCTGTGTTTGTTATTCAAAGAAATAACACACAGATTTTTTTATTAATAATATAATGAGGATGGTCACTGAACAGTAGACAGATAGGTTTCTGTCATACCTCAGTGGTTGTTTTTACAATGAGTTGCAATCTACCCACATTATGTTGTTTAAATTGACTTGGAGACTAAAATTTCATTTTTGGCCTTCACAGTTGCTTTTATTTGTACATCCATGACTTTCTACTATTTTTTTTTTACCAAATTACAGGTACTGTTATGAAGTAAAAGGCATTAGCATTTGAGACGTTAGGAAATTAAGGCCTACATTCATTCATCAGAAGTTACAGTTTGTAAAGTTGCGAAATGCCCTAGATAAAAGTTTTTACTGTTGCCTTATATTATGTGCTGTGTGAATTAGTCTTCAATTAGTCTCTTGTTTGTTACACAAAGATTTTAACTCGTAATTATTTACAAATTTGCTACTCTTGATTCTACTCATTCAAGTAAATGTTAAAGTACTTGTGTCTAATTGATTTATACTAAAATATTACTGACAGTCATAGCCTGGTTCCACTGTTTTTTGTTCATAATTCATTCAGGCAGAGTGTTAAGCTTCTCTTAATAAAGCTCACACATATTCACTTATTTCTATTTACATTTGTTATGTATTTCTCTATATAATAATGGAAAGTCCAGGTTGGAATTAATAATATAGTAAGGACAGTTTACAACTCACCGCAAAGACGTGGCGACGAGCTGCAACAGGCACGAAATGTTGTATGTGTGTGTCTTTTATATGTGCCTATCGCAGCTCGTCGCCACGTTTTTGCGGTGAGTTGTAAACTGTCCTTACGATATTATTATTTATTTCTCTGTTTTACAAGCACTTAAGATTGCTATATTGGCAGAAACCATAGACTTCCAAGGGTGTATTAAACATAGAATTTTGGGTTTAAAATTACTTACTTAGGCCTACTTGTATCTTTGGTAGTAAAAATGTGTTGATTCTTTTTAATAATATGACAGTCGTTTTACTTATTTTTCTGAATGTTAACAGGTAGTCAAGTGCTGGAAGAAAGGCACAAATGAAATTGTTGCCATTAAAATACTCAAGAACCATCCATCATATGCTCGGCAGGGTCAAATTGAAGTGAGTTTGAAAAGAATTCTATTTATCTGGTGCAATAGTCATGTCAACTGTTTTTGTGTTTTTACTTGTATGGCTGTGGTCCTTGCAGGTCAGCATTCTCTCTCGCCTTAGTCAAGAAAATGCCGACGAATTCAATTTTGTCAGAGCCTTTGAGTGCTTCCAGCACAAAAACCATACATGTTTGGTATTCGAGATGCTTGAGCAGAATTTATATGATTTCTTGAAACAGAATAAATTCAGCCCTTTGCCTCTCAAATACATTCGACCAATACTTCAACAAGTATTAACAGCACTTCTTAAATTGAAGGTAAGGTATAGAAAATGGTAAATAATGACAATTCTGAAAGCAAAACTTGGTTGTTTGGGATTGCAGTATTGTAAAACATGCTTTTGAAATGAAGACCTTGGGGGGGGGGGGGGAAATAATGATAACCCTCATTTATAAAGTTCGGAGATATGATGAATTGTATGTTAGAAAAATAATTTCTGTTACATGTTTTAATGTTTGTATTCGCCATCTCTCTGTAGCTTCATGTACTACTTGAATAAAACTAAACATTATGTCGGATATGATTGTTTGCACCAAATAAATAGAAAATATAAAAGTTGAAGGTTATCATTATCAACCTCTGAGGTCTTCAAATGTTCAAGTGATGCTGTATCAGTCTGTCAGAATATGTGCATGTTGAATACATTTGCTGGAGCTTCAGTTCATATCCATAAGCGTCTTTTGTATCACATTTTCAACAACAGCTTGATTACAAGCCTTGGTGATAAGTTTTCTTTTACTATTATTAAATATATTGTTACTCCTACCACCATAGTGAATTCTTTATTTGCAAAGTGCATATACACATATGATGTTGGTGGCATAACATGTTGATGTTGGCAATGGATGAAAATTGTGGGACTTGTTTGATGACGTCGTGAGCCATTTGCATAATAGTATGCAGTATGTAATGAGCTTTGCTGATGTTTTTATGTTGAATAAACAAAAACATTTTGTTATTTGACATTTAATGTATTGTATTATCACAAAATAGCAAGAGAGCTAATGTGACCACGAAATCTTTCTGTTGTGTTGATAATTAATTTAGTGATAGGACAAGGGTACGTACATACAAGAACCTGTCAATGTCAACATAAAGAATTATTTTCCTTATACATAAAATTTTACCCTACTCATAGACTGAGGATCATAATCTTTATGTTGGCATTGAAGTAAATAATTAATGTTGTTCCTGCTCTAGGGTTGACAGATTATTGTATGTACTCTTGTCTGATAATTTACTTGTCATTGTAAAGGGAACATTTCATTGTCAGTATTAGCTATATACAAAACTTCTCCATATTGCAATTCATCATAATGCGCGAGATGACACATTGAATAATTTTTTATGTTCTTTCTTTCTTATAATTACTTTTTCATATAACATTTAAAATCAGCTGAATTCTGATTGGCTGCCTGTATCCCCTTGGTCCTTGCTTGCCATATTTCAAGCCATTTTCATCCGCTGCCAACATCAACATGCAAGGCTGTCAACATTGTAAGTGAAATTTAAGTGTCTGATAAATCGTAAAGGGTAACACATGCTTAAAAAGATGAAGCTTCAAAGTTTATCATATTTATTTTAATTCTTTCCTGTAATACAAGTTATGCAATAATGATTGCAGAAGTATATTCATCCTTACCTAAATTAAATAAATAACCAGTGATGGAAATGTTATAGATCAAAAATTAGCACAAGTGAGATTCAAACTGTTGCTTCATCAACATTTATCTTACAAAGCTCAAATGGTAACGATTTGACCATCATGAACGTAAAATGTTTGGCACCTACCAACACGATACATAAGCTAGGTAACTGATGTGTAGAACTTTGTCATTTTCTTGGAATTGCCAGAGTAATGCACCTTTAATGTAGCAAATTGTTGTTTTAATGGCTTACTAAAAGTGTACAAAATTTGAAATAAATCCGTGATCCCAGTGCTGTGGCCTTCCCTAATAAATAAATAAATAAAAATAAATAAATAAAAATAAATATAATAAATAAATAAATAAATAAATAAATAAATAAAAAATAATCTTCTTTTCCATTATTTTGTTAGTCATTTGTGGTGGGTGAATTAGGGTATTTGAGGTAGTCTATTCTCCACTCTATTCTATGGCTTGTGTTATTTTACATGCATGTCAGCTGCAAATTCATACTTAAAATGTATTTGAAATGCTGTCTTGAGGATGAGAAATATCTTATAGTTCCCAGTGTTAAGAAGTCTTTCACTCTCTCACTAGTACTTCATTTTGTTCATTCCCACTACACAGAAGTTTAGTTTAATTGCTTGTTACATGTGGAATGAAATTGGGGTAGATACTTTTTACTTAAAATAATAATAACCCCCAGAGGGCCCACAGCTATTTTGTGGGTGTGTGTGTGTGTGTGGTGCGCACGGGGTCCCGAGTCAAAGTAGCCTTCCTTCCTTCCCCAGGCTGCTTCACCCCCCCCCCCCTTACCCCTCAGTTCGTGCCTTTGCCTGGAGGCAGGCATCTGAATAAATTCAGGTCATCACCTTTTCCTTTTTTACTGGTTCTTTCCTTCTTTCACTCGTTTTTACCGCTCATTCTTCTTGCTCTGTTGTTCCTACCTTGGACCCATACTTTTCATCTCCACTTCGGCATTTTAGATTCTCCTTCTTCTTCCTTTCCTTTCCCCCCTCTATTCTTCTTCTTTCCTCCCTGTGCGTGTCTGAAGGCCGACCCACACATTCCCATGCATAGCAGGTGACGGGGTAATGTGTAATTCCCCGCCCCAGGTAGGCAACTGGGGCACGTACGTACTTCCTGGTAAAGGCCAGGTCCAGGGAGGGGCGATTGGCCGATCTGGTACATTCCGACTATGCCGATTGCTCCCTCCGTCCGTTTCTCAGGAGGTGTGAACAATCACGTAAAGTGGGGTAGCTCTCAGTGAGGGTCCCCATTAGGAAGCAGCACGCCATCGGAGACGCCGGTAATCATGTGGGACACATCCGCAATGACCTCTCTCTCTTCTCTTTTGACTTCATCCCAGAAACGAAAGTTGGATGCCCTTCAAACAAAGAAAACATTACCAAACGTTCCTAAGTTTTTGATTGTTACTCATATTGATGGCCATGATTTCTCTAAGGTAAATACCTTCATTATTCAGAAGGGTGTCGATGCCACTGCAGTTCCATTAAAGAAGTGTAATGGGAGTTTGTTGTTAGAAACAGATAATGCCTTCCAGGTTCAAAAATGATCCGAGCTACGCTCCTGCACACCTTCCCTTTCAAAGTGGAAGCCCATCGTACCCTTAACTCGTCACGTGGAGTGGTCTACACTCAATCCCTCAACGGTTTATCAGACAAAGAAATCAAGGACTACTTGACTGATCAGGACGTCACAGCCATCAATAGGGTTATGAAAAAGGCTGATACAGATTTGATACCAACCCAAACCATATTTTTGACATTTGACAGGATGGATCTTCCTTCAAAGATCAAAGCAGGATATAAAATAATATCAGTTCCGAATCCCACACGTTGTTACCAATGCCACAGTATAATCATACCCATCATTCTTGCCCCAATGCAGCCAAATACGTCAACTGTTTCAGAGACACTCAAGAGGGTGACTGTCCACCTCCATCCCCTCACTGCATCAGTTGCATGGGCGTCCATGCTGCTTCTTCCTGGTACTGCCCTGTTTACAAAGAGGAGCGGGTAATTCAAGAAATCAGAGTATGCGAAAAAGTGTCGACCTCTGCTGCGCGGAAGATACTAACCGGTCGAAAGCCCGCTGAGCTCCCAGCAGGTACATACAGCGCTGTCCTTGCGTCTCCTAGTCCTACTAAGGAGGTAGGCACGCAGACGTGTGTACTTTTAGTGACACAGTTGTCAATCGGCCATCCCAAAGATTGCCTGTTCAACCTCCCTACTCTCAACCTCTCACCAAAATACACAGACATCAGCAGCTCCTCCCAAATCACGGGCGTCTAAATCGGATGCCCAGAATTCGAAGAAAGAGCCTTTCCATGAAGACTTTTTAAGATCTGAGCCTGCACAACTGACATCCGCCTACACATCTCATTGTCATTCGTCTAAGAAGGCACATAGGAAGGGGGGGGGGGGGGAAAACAAAGTTCCTCCCCGTCATCGCCATGGCGCGACTCACCTGTCACGCCACCTAACAGTAGCACCACCCAGTCTTCTTCTGTCTCGCTGGGCCGCACTACTGCTAGCTGATCATCCGGCCCTTTATTGATGGAGAAAGCTGCCCTTGCCGATAAACCCAGGCAGACAGCAGAAACTCCAGACGAAGCAATAGAACACGACTCTTCATCTGTCGATTCCAATAGCAACGCTCCCTCGAAGTCGGGGCCCTCAGCGGCCATCAAGGTGATCTCCTCTAGCTTTTTCCTTCTCCTTCTCAATCTATTTTCACTCACTTTATGGATCTCCTTCAATGGAATATTCACGGAATTCATTCCAACAGAGAAGAATTGAAACTACACCTTAGATTGCACCACCCGTTCGTGGTCAGACTTAAAGAAACAGAAGTTATGCCCACGCGACAACCTAGTTTTTTTACAATATACCTCAGTGCGCTTTGACCTGTCCCCTGTGGAAGGTACTCCAGCCCATGGAGGGGTTATGGTGCTCATTAAAGAGGACATCTGTTACTATCCTATTTCACTGCACACTCGTCTACAGGCAGTTGCCGTCCGCATCACTCTCCCCGCCTTTTCCTTTTCACTTTGTAACATCTATAGCCCATTGTCGTCTGCCTTCACCAGGGCAGTTGTGCTGTAACTCGTTGCTCAACATCCTTCCCCCTTTCTGATGATCGGTGAGTTCAATGCCCACCACCCCCTATGGGGTTCTCCAGCCTCCAGAGAGGCTCCCTTTTAGCGGATATCCTCAACCATCTTAATCTTGTCTGCCTAAACACAGGTGCACCAACCTTTCTTTCAGACACAACACATACCTATTCTCACTTGGACCTCTCAATATGTATTGCTCAACTTGCGTGTCGGTTTCAGTGGTATACTCTCTCTGATACGTACTTGAGTGACCATTTCCCCGGTATAATTCATCTCCTCCATCATACCATATCTCCTGGTTCCACCAGTTGGAACATCTCGGAAACTGATTGGGGACTTTTTCCCTCCATGGCTGTTTTCCACGATCGGAACTTCCCCAGCTGCGACAGTCAGGTCGAATACCTCATGGAAGTCATTCTTAATGCTGCCAAATATTCCATTCCACGTACTTCCTCTTTTCCACGTCAAGTCCCAGTCCCCTAGTGGATTGCTGCATGTAGCGATGCTATTAAAGCACGGCGATGAGCTCTACGCGCCTTCCAATGCCACACGATGATGGCGAACTGTATCAGTTACAAAGATGTAAAAGCGCAATACCGTCGAGCCATCAAGGAAAGCAAACAGGCCTGCTGGATTGCTTTCACTAGTTCGTTCAACACATTTACTTCTTCTTCAGTTGTCTGGGGGGGGGGGGGGGGCTGCACCGGTTATCTGGCACTAAGGTCCACTCCACGATTCCTGGCTTGACCATAGGAAATGAAGTCTTCGTTGGCCCAGCCATCCAACGCTTTAGGCCAATCTTTCGCGAAGGTCTCAAGCTCCTCACATTACCACCCTGCCTTCCTCCCTCGAAAACAGACAGAAGAGGCACAGCCACCTTCCTTCCAGTCTCTGTCGAGAAAGTTACAATGCCACCTTCACCATGCAGGAGCTCAAATGTGCTCTCGTCGCGTGCCGATCTGCTCCGGGGCCCGATGCAATTCATATTCATATTCAGATGGTGAAGAACCTTTCTCTTGTGGTTAAATGTTTTCTCCTCCGCACCTACAATAGCATATGGACTGAAGGTCAGGTCCCCACACGCTAGCGTGAAGCAATTGTTGTTCCCATACCAAAACAAGGGAAGGACAAACATCTTCCTCCCACTTATTGCTCCATTTTTCTCACCAGCTGTGTTTGCAAGGTGATGGAACGAATGGTCAATGTTCGGTTGATTTGGCTCATTGAATCTCGCCGTCTCCTCATCAACGTCCAATGCGGATTTCTTAGGCATCGTTCTGCTATCGACCACATCATTATCTTGTTGACCTATATTATGAATAACTTTTTGCGTAAGCGGCAGACGGTGGTTGTGTTCTTTGATTTGGAGAAGGCTTACGACACCTGTTGGAGGGGGAGCATTCTCCGCATGCTCCATACATGGGGTTTTCGTGGCCACCTTCCCCTTTTTATTCAAGCGTTTTTAATGCATCGGAGGTACAGGGTACGAGTGGGCTCTGTTTTGTCACACCTTTTGCCAGGAAGAATGGGGTGCCACAAGGATCTGTGTAGTGTGTGTCACTTTTTGCCATAGCAATCAATCCAATTATGGATTGTCTGCCCGCTGATGTCTCTGGCTCATTTTTTTATGGACGACTATGCGATCTACTGCAGCGCCCAGAGAATGTCTCTCCTAGAACGCTGTCTTCAGCATTGTCCTGGTCGTCTTTATTCTTGAAGTGTCGCCAATGACATCCATTTATCCAGTGAGAAAACAGTCTGCATCAATTTCTGGAGATAAAGAGTTTTTCCATCGTCTCTACATCTTGGCCCCATTACTCTGCCATTCGTGGAGACGACAAAAATTTTAGGGCTAATATTGGATAGGACACTGCTGGTCTCAGCATGTGTCTATCTGGCTGGTCGCTGTACTCGTTCCAATGTCCTCAATGTTCTTAGCGGTACATCGTGGGGAACGGATCAAACCGTCCTACTTCACATCTACCGGTCCATTGTACGCTCTAAACTGGGTTATGGAAGCTTCCTTTACTCTTCTGCAAGGCCGTCAATTTTACGTCATCTAAACTCAATCCACCGTTGGGGGTTACGCCTGGAGATTGGAGTGTTTTACACCAGCCTGTCGAAAGTCTTTACGCCGAAGCTGCCAAATTACCACTGAGCTATCGGCGTGATACACTACTATATCAGTACGCATACCGCCTGCTATCAATGCCCACCCTCCCGTCCTACGCATCATTCTTCAATGACGCCCACAATTACCAATATGGATTGTCTGCAACTGCCTTGCTCCCTCCCGGAGTTCGTTTTCATTGCCTTCTACAGCAACTCGATCTTACTGTCTCTACCACCTTTCGAATGCCTGAAAGCCCAAAGCCACCGTGGCTCCAGGCTCAGGTTAGAGTTCATTTTGAACTCCGCTTGCTCCCCAAGGAGAGTACTCTGGAATCAGTTTATTGCTCGAGGTTTGTTGAACTTCGCTCGCATTTTCATACTACCATTTTTATCTACACAGATCGCTCAAAGACCACTGATGGTGTCGGATCTGCCTTTGTCGTTGGAGATGACAGGTTTCAATACAGGCTTCCTGTCCAGTGTTAGATTTTCTCAGCTGAGCTTTTTGCTCTCTGTCAAGGTGTTCTGTATATCCGTCGCCACCGCCATCCTTCCTATGTCATTTGCCTTGACTCCATCATTGCCATTCAAAGTCTAAGAGACCTGTATCTGATCCACCCTGTTGTACACTGAATTCAACACTCCCTTCAATTGTTAGCGGACGACGGTTCACATGTTCGCTTTCTGTGGGTACCTGGCCACGTAGATGTGCCTGGGAACAAGGCTGCTGATGCTGCTGCCAAAGCTGCATCCCTTCTACCTCGGACAGCTACCTTCTGTGTCCCATCCAATGACATTCAAGGGGCTATTTGCTGATGCATTTTATTGTCATGGCATAGTTTGTGGTCCTCACTTCATGCCAATAAGCTTTGAACCATTAAACTAATCCCAACAACTTAAAAGACCTCCTCATACCCTTCTCGACGGGAGGAAGTAATCCTGGCCCAGTTGCGGATCGGTCACTGCCGGTTCAGCCACTGCCACTTGTTCAAACGGGACCCCACATCTTCATGTTCCTGCAGTCACCCACTGATGGTGCAGCATGTTTTACTGACTTCTACTAATTTTACTCAAGTCCATGTTACCCTTAATCTGCCGAACACGTTAGAGGAAATTTTAGCTGACGACGCACAAGCAGCTGCTCGGTCCTTGCATTTTATAGAGATGACTCATTTATCAAAGGACATTTAATTCCTCTGTTTGATGTATTTTACTGTATGTTTTTAGCGATATCCTGGTATCGTCCTCATTGGCAGTTGTCTTATCTCTGGTTTTTGGTACATTCACATTTAAGGTGGGGCGCTAATGACCTAAGGAGTTGTGCACTCATAAGCCACAAAATAATAATAATAATAATAATAATAATAACTACTACTACTACTACTAGATTTTTTTTCTTAGCAGAAATTTCATTATAAAGTGATGGTCATACTGCAAACATTGTGAATCATTTACATAAATTTTATACATTTTTGTGTTAGCAGGTGTACACACAAAATCAAGTTTTGCCTTACAAAGTGAAATTTTGAGTTGCTAACTTGTCATGTTCTTACAGCAACTTGGTCTCATACATGCCGATTTGAA
Source organism: Locusta migratoria (assembly GCA_026315105.1). Lineage (NCBI taxonomy): Eukaryota > Metazoa > Arthropoda > Insecta > Orthoptera > Acrididae > Locusta > Locusta migratoria. The sequence goes on from CM048749.1 coordinate 364,064,997, forward strand.
ACCAGAGAACATCATGTTGGTTGATCCTGCGAGGCAACCTTACAGAGTGAAGGTAATAGACTTTGGAAGTGCATCACATGTAAGCAAGGCTGTATGTAATACCTATCTGCAGAGTCGGTATTATCGGGCTCCAGAAATTATATTAGGTGAGATTTTCACTACAGAGTTCAGTTATCTATTGCCTGAATTTATTGTTATTATTATTGTAAAATAAACAATGGATCAAATTCATACAATTTTCAATTAAAATTATGTGCTGTTTCTTTCAGGTTTGCCCTTCTGTGAGGCAATTGACATGTGGTCATTAGGATGTGTTGTTGCTGAACTTTTTCTTGGGTGGCCACTTTATCCAGGCTCTTCAGAATACGATCAAATTAGATATATTAGTCAGACTCAGGGCCTTCCTACAGAGCATATGTTGAATAATGCCTCAAAAACTACGAAATTCTTTTATAGGGACATGGATAGCACATATCCATTTTGGAGACTGAAGGTTAGTACACCCTTTACTGCTACAACACCACCACTAAAATACTGGTACGGTTAGTACTACACTTTCATATATGTGGTTGTGATGCCATAAATGTTTGGTGTATTTGGGAAAGGGGTGTGGTAATATAGGCTTCAAGCTGTGGCTGTTAGTGAATGTGAGATTGGGTGACCTGTGTGATGCTTTGGGCAGGGGTGTGTGCGGAGGCACAACTGCCAGCAAACACAGCAATGTACAAGCATGGCGATTTGTCGTGGTGTGTTTTTCACGAGAAGTAGTGCAACAGGGTGCACACACCCTGCAACAATGGAGATATTCTGGAAAAACGTGGCAGTTTTTTTATTTGGGAATACTTGGAAATTTGTAGAATTTCATGATTTTTTTTTCGTTGTTTTGCTATCAGTTATCATTTACTTTAGCCCTCATGTGCATGATAATACTGCAGAAATAGAGCATAAATGAAAGAAGAGTTAATACCTGAGTTGCAAGAAAATGTGTGATTTACAGCTACAAAACAGTGCACACACGTGTTTGACACCAGCAAAATGTGTGGGAGAATTTAGGACGAAGACCATGTAATACTTTGTAACAATGAACTGCTATCAATGAGGGTGATGTTTCGTTTTCCAACAGATTGTGGGGGTGGGGGGGGGGGAGGGGGGATTCCGAATAGTGTTTTGAGAAGCTCTTCTTCCAAAGTATATTGTTTTTTGCTAGATGAATAACATTAAGAGTGAGAATTTGTGATGAATTTCTTAAATCACGGTCCATTCAGCTCTGATTCATTTATGCCGTCGTCATCTTTATTGTAGTTTTATCACATTTTAGTTATTTCATATATTGATTACAAATTATTTTTTCTAAGTGGCAGGTTCTTGAAGTGTTAAGTTTAGATTGAGAGTCAATTGGTCCGTGATTTAAAAAAAAATATCACATGATATTTTATTATTCAAAAAATTTAAGAAAGTGAAAACTGCTGTTCTGGAGTTAGGTGCATACAGCCAGTGGCTTTGTAAATAATTATGCACTGTGATTGTACTTTGCCCTAATTAAATACTCAAAAGTTATGATATATTCAAATAAAAAAAACTATTTTTGACAAGCAAGGAAGATAAACATTATTGTGATTAATTTAATTAACTCTACCACTGGGATATTGCCTCATCAAGTATGTGAAAATCGTATCATATCCTTACTAAATACAATAACTTATTAAAAACCTACTGGTGAAAGCTGAATTATTGTAATTGCCAACTTTCAAATGGAGCTTTAAAAGCACAAAAATATAAGAATCTATTGTAATTGAATTTGTGTTGATACTAAGATTTAATACGGTGATGAAGTGAAAAATGGAGATTTTTTGATTGGCTAAGAACATAAATGAGGACCTATGGCTTGAAGGAGTAAGAAAGAGCATTTAAATTTGAGTTCTTGTTATTGTTTGTTTATTTATTTCCCCATAGCTTATATAATTTTTCACATCATTACTTTACTGTCCATGTCATCTCAAGTATTTGTATCTTTTGTGCATTGCTAAATCATTAACCTACTTCCTGATATGAAAGAGTATAATTTCCATGTCTCGGCCATATTGTTTCACTTTTTTCAAAGTAAGCATTTACCCGTTTTGTAGACACCTGAAGAGCATGAAGCAGAGACAGGTATAAAATCCAAGGAAGCAAGAAAGTATATTTTCAATTGCCTTGATGACATTGGTCAAGTAAATGTTCCTACAGACTTGGAAGGTGGAGAGCTCCTTGCTGAGAAAGCTGATCGGAGGGAGTTCATCGATCTTCTTAAAAGAATGCTGACAATGGACCAGGTAGCAATATTTATGTCATATTACACAACATTTTGTACAAAAATTAGATGGTTGTGGTTACTCACAATAGTTGTAATTTGGAATCAGGTTCTTAGATGTGGAAACAGTAAGTAATCAATTCTGATGTTTGTGATACTATTATCTAACACAGAGTTATGATTTGTACATTTTAGGAGCGTCGCATCACACCTGGTGAAGCACTCAATCATGCTTTTGTGACACTGGCACATCTTGTAGACTATGCACATTGCAACAATGTAAAAGCTAGTGTTCAGATGATGGAAGTGTGCCGCCGCAATGGGTATAATGGTACCTCAACGTCATCCCATCATCAGACACCTCAGGCTGGACCACCACCTCTGGTCAACTTTGTACCCAGTTCGAATGGCAATGTTACCTTAACGTTCAACAATCAGCTGAGCAATCAGGTACAACGCCTGGTGAGAGACAGGGCCGGATATGACAACCTGGTTTGTTATTTTTTTAAGCTTTTTGTGCATTTATTTATTTATTTATGTTTTGTTATATATTCATTATATATAATTTATACCCATTACACTATTCCCAAGATATCGGTTATATCTTTTTCCCTCTGGCATATTATTTCTATTTTATTTTGTAGTATATCTTTATTTTCTATTTATTTATTTATTTATTTTTTAATAACCCGTGTTCATAAGTGTAAAAATTTAATTCTTTGAACAACAGTTAATAAAACCTGAAGAGTGCAGGTGGAATTCATTGCTAGATTTTTATAAGAAGTGTTTCATATAAAGCTAATTGGTGTTAAATTGATGAACTTGTTGAAGAATAATTATCCTTCACATGTGTTGATACCCTGACAGAGTTACTATTGATTATGGTTTAGCTTGTATATGTAAATGAATTTTGATATCATATTTTTAGTAATGACTAGTTTCTCATACTGAACTCAATTCTTCGTAATGTTTGCCATTTTAGAATGCATTGTATATAGCACATGGTTAGCTGACCAAATTTGTCTTTTCCGGTTTTATAGAGGTGCATGTGTGATGATCATATTAACATTTTGTTCTTAATACTAAAACATTTCTATGTTACCGTATTTACCCGAATGCAAGCCGCAAATTTCCCCCCCCCCCCCCCCCCCCTCAGTTTTCAGGATCTAAAACTACACCGGCTGCTTAGATTCAGAGGCAAAGCTTCAGGAAGTTCCGAAAAATGCTCCTAGAAGCTGCCATAAGTAGTTTTCGTGATTGGTACATCTAGATTTCACCCTTTGTGTTTGCAGTGGAGTGGAGTGCTACCGTGTATCCGATTGTGAAGCATGTTTTTATTTATAATTATTTTATTACACTGCAAAGTTTAAGGGAAAAGTTATTTCTTTCACTGAGATGACTTTTAATACCGTTGGTGCACATGTTATGTGGGTGAAAACACATGAAATTGCCTGAGAACAGAAGATAAAAGGAATTCCAAGGAAGCTGCAGTTGGATTGCTTGTAGCTCCGAAATATTTTAATCTTTTTACTGCTCCGTACGTAAATATTTGCTAATCATTTCAGTGCTCAAGACGTGTACGTGTACGTGTGTGTGTGTGTGTGTGTGTGTGTGTGTGTGTGTACGACTTTCTCTCCAAAGATTAAAAAGAAAACTTATTTTACACAACAATACTAGATTTTGCATCTTATTTTTGTGCAGTTGTGAACTCACGCACGCAAGCGCGTGCGCACGCGCGCGCCCACACACACATGCACACACACAGTGATAATATCCTCATCTGCAGTATTTGCTGATAATTATGTGCAAAATGAGGGTGCCGACGAGACTAAATGCACTGTGAAAGGGTTAAGGTATAGGCCTCGTTATTTGTCACTGCTGCCACTGTTTATGATGTAATAGTAATTGAAGTGTGCAAATCATAAAGGAATGACCCCACTATCCATTACGATGATCCATATATTTAATTTTTATGTGTGGCTTGAAATTGGGGGTGGTTTTTTTTTTCTTTTTTTTTTTTTTTTCCTCCACCGAATCTAATTTCTGGGGTGCGGCTTGCATTTCAAGGTTGGATTGCATTTGGGTAAATACAGTATCCTATTATTGGCAACATTTGTAACTTTTTTTTTTTTTTTTACTATGGATGTTTATGATGATGTGAGGTGCGGAAATCCTATCATTGGAAGTCCATATATTTGCTAAAATGTATTTGTGTTTCTAAGTAGGTCTTAAGTTTAATTGATTGTTTCTAACATATGGGGCATGCAATACAGTTACTAAAATTTTTCAATGTTAGTAAATCTGCTCCAGTTATAATACAGTGATCCATTATTTGAATATAATTTTGTACGACTGGAATCAGTATTTAAATTTCATCTTAAAGTGTTCCAAAAAATAAGGGAAATTATGTGGGGTACTAAATAAAATTAATAAACATTAAAACAGTTCATGCAAATGAATAAATGATATCTTACTGAATACAAAAGGATCATTCCAGTCATGTTGAAATACCAGTAAATTTATCATAATTAGATCCCGTGCAAGGTTTGGCATTTAAAGATTTGATGTAACCAGTAAAGGGGTACCAACAAGTAAAGATGCGACAAATGAATCGGATAATTGGTGTGAGTAGCCAGGCAGATGTTGCTTAAAAACTAAAATCACGTCCAAAATGTCATAAAATGCTGTTACTTGAACTCAAATGTAGCTTTTCATACAAACACACAGCCCACAGCATGTTCCAACTGCCCTGCAAAATAAGTGAACAGTTATGAGATGCGCCAGTAAACAAGTACTTATTGAGTGAGCACCACCTGTGCTAATACAGTGGGTAGGAGGGGCAAAGATGTACAAGAACAAGGCCACAGCTTCACATTTTCTCCAATATGCTACCTGCTACTAATAGCCATAAATTAATATTTTATAATTGGCTTTACCATAGTGAGAGCTGTTACAGAGTAAACAGTGAAAGAAAAAAGTTGCACTGTACACTGCAACTGTCAAAGGAAAAATAAATACTGTATATTTCCGCAGATAAGACAATGGCTGAATCATAATAAAAGGCCCAAAAATCCGAGGTCGTCTTATATGACAGTAATGTACTTGTGTCTGTGTGAATGTGTGGGTGTGTGTGCATTTGTTTACCCTCCATTTTTTCCCCCAAGGTAAGTCTTTCCTCTTCCGGGATTGGAATGGCTCCTAACCCCCTTCCTTAAAATCCTCATCATTTCCTTTTCCCTCTCTTTCCCTTCTGCCTGAAGAAGCAACTGGGTTGTGAAAGCTTGCCTTTGTGTGTGTCTGTGTATTCATTTATTTATTTGTGATGCTGTTACACCTGTGCTCCTTCGCCTGGTGAGTAATCTTCGTCTATTTTTTATATTTAACAAAAAATTAGATTGAAATTTCGTCAAAAATTGGTAATTTCACAGATGGGCTGCATAGGGCGGCTTCGACCTCAAAACTATATATATCGTAGTGGTTAAGTATCGAAACGATACATATCGAACAGGTGAATGTTATGATTTTTATGAATATGTTGTGATTTTAAAGGATGTTATTGGGCAGGAACCTAAAAATGCAGCTTTCTGTGTAATTTACAAGAAAGTTTACAGTTGAAGTAGCTCGGGCTGAAATGATATATATCAAACGAACAACTGTAAATCGACTTAGTGTTTCTGAAGCATAGATCCAGAGGCTATGCGCCCCCATTTCCAAAAAAAAAAAAAAAAAAAAAAAAAAAAAAAAAAAAAAAAAAAAAAAAAAAGTTGTTTAACCTATACCTAACCTTCTTAAGGCTACACTACCGGTAACTTCTTTTAAAGTGAAAGTTAGGTTAGGTATAGGAAAAACAAGAAATTTTTTATTTAGAACATGAGGGCTCATATCGTGCGAATCTCCAGTTCAGAAACATTCACTTATTCCATACATATTCTTTCGAAATGTATCAATTCGATATATATCGTTTGGAAGTCGAAGCCTCGCTATAGCTGCGCTATGCAGCACATCTGCGATATTACTCTGATGAAATTTACATCGTGGAGGAAAGTTTCACTGAGTGTACAATGGTACATACGACAACCTATATGCCACAAAGCAGAAATATAATTATTTACAATACAGCTTGATTTTACAAATGTCGCTTGTCAAAAAGAATTTCTCAATATAGGTATCCAGAGTCGCACTGAAATGATTATATTTACGTATGGAGCAGTGAATGGGTTAAAATATTTTGGAGCTACACGCAACAATTGCGGCTTCCTTCGAAATCCTTTATCTTCTGTTCTCGGGCAATTTCGCTTGTTTTCACCTGCATAATATGTGCATCGGCGCGATTAAATGTTGTATTGGTGAAAGAAATTACTTTTTTTTTTTAACTTCAGGGTGTAAAAAAGAAACATGCTTCTTCACAATTGGATACAACATAGCACTACACATACGAACATTCAAAAGCTGACCGCAAATACTGCAACAAAGGGCTAAATCCAGGTGTACCAATCAAGAAAACTACTTATAGCGGTTTCTAACGGCACTTTCCGGAACTTCCTGAAGCTTTGCTTCCGAATCTTAACAAAAGTCGCAGACTTATTTTTAGAGACGAAAACTGGAAAAAAGAGTGGCATGCATTCAGGTAAATACGGTAACTTGGGGGTCGTCTTATAGGCCAGATATATGCTTCAACTATAAAATATTGATGAAAAGTTGCACCTCGTCGTATCTGAAGGTTGCCTTCTTTGCAGAAATATACGGTATATAATATTGTATAATGCAATTTTTTGAAAATTACCCAACCTTGTTACAGAATCAACCATAAAAACTCTACATGCAATATATCCTGCAAATGTCAGGGATATAAGTAATGAAATATATAATGGAAAGTCCAGGTTGGAATAAATAATATAGTGAGGACAGTTTACTACTCACCGCAAAGACGTGGCGACGAGCTGCGACAGGCACATACAAAAGACACACACATACAACACATTCAGCTATCGGCCATGGCCTTCTTCAGAAATAGAGCACTCACGCAATCACACAGGCGCACAACACAGTCATACAACCATACCTCCGACTGCCACACTGCCACAATTCGAAGTGTGGCAGTCGGAGGTGATGGTTGTATGACTGTGTTGTGTGCCTGTGTGATTGCGTGAGTGCTCTATTTCTGAAGAAGGCCATGGCCGATAGCTGAATGTGTTGTATGTGTGTGTCTTTTGTATGTGCCTGTCGCAGCTCGTCGCCACGTCTTTGCGGTGAGTAGTAAACTGTCCTCACTATATTATATATAGAAATATATAATGGTATTGTCAAGAAGTAAATGCTGTCCCTATATAAAAAGACAAAACCAACATAACACTAATTGAATAAAGGATTTTGTCACCTTTTTGCCATCATCATATCTTTAAGCTAACACAACCTACATGGCTGCTCGCAGTGATTAGTTGTTAAATTTGTTTGTCAATGAGGATAGTTTTATTCTTAATTCATCTTCTGGTTTTAAAGTTCGGTTTACTAGTATTTTAATATGACTGGTGCAATCGTTATGTGTTTAATCAAGTATCAGTAAGTTATTTGTATGGAGCCTTTTAATATTTATGTAAGATGTGTAAGGTGAAATACAATCAGGCTTTAAGGAAAATGTTATTTGCAAACAAAGCGGGCACAGACAGGTGTGAAAATTACAGAACCACCAGTTGAAGAAGTCGTCGTCGTAAATTTTAACACAAATGATTTACAGAAGAATGGAAAGTATGGTAGAAACTGCTGTCTGGGAACATCAATTTGAATTTAGGAAAACAGTAGGAACATGAGAGGCAATACTCACATTACCACTTATCTTAGAAGATAGACTAAGGCAAACCTACATTTCTATCTTTTGTAGATGTGGAGAAAGCTTTTTTCAGTGCTGACTGGAATACACTGTTTCAAATTCTGAAGACAGCAGGTTTAAAATGTAGGACACTGAAGGTTATTTACAACTTTTACATTAACCTAACAGCTGTTTTTTGAGTCTAAGGGCATTAAAGGGATGCTATGGTTGGGAAGGGAATAAGACAGGGATGTAGCCTTTCTCCACTGTTAATCAATTTGTACACTGAGCAAGCTGTGAGGAAAAGCAAAGTGAAATTTGGAGAAGGAATTAAGTCCAGGGAAAAGAAGTAAAAACATTGTGTTTGCTGTCTCTGACAGAATTAATGTCATCAGTCAAAGGATCTTGAAGAGCAATTGAATGGAATGGATAGTGTGTTGGTAGGGGTGTATAAGATGAACATCAACAAAAGCAAATCAAGGGTAATGGAATACAGTTAACAAAAATGCTGAAGGAATTAAATTAGTAATGAAACATTAAAGGTGGTAGACAAGATTTATTACTTGGGCAGTAAAATAACCTATGATGGTCACAGTACAGAGGATATAAAATACAGGACGACAATGAGAAGAAAAACATTTTTGAAAAAGACAAGTTTTTTAACGTCTGTGTTACAACTGGAGTGAATGTATACAAAATGAAAAATGATTTTGGGTACTTTATAACAGCTCAGAGAAAAGGTCATTTTTCAAGAATGACATCTATGACAAAGTTTGTTATTGTTGCCACCTGTAACATAGTTTGTATGGACTATCAGGAGAAAATTCACCTTACCTGTTTAATATGTTTATCTCTCTTATTTTTTCAGTATCAGTTGTACAATGGGCGTTCTGTAGCACGGCAGTACACCAATGCTGCACGTGGTGATCCATTTCATCAGCATCAGTTGGTCTCCTCCATTCTTTGTCCTACTGGTTATCAGGGTATGGGTTCTCCTGCTAAACATGTTACAGTTGTAGCTCAGCAGCCTCCACCACAGTTGCAGATTCAACCACCCATCATATCCCAGCAGGTATAGTAATTTTTTTCCCCCATAAATTACCTTCAGTTGGTGGATATAGAGCATATTGTATTAATCAACTAAAAGTTTCATGTATAGGGTATTCCTTGTTCATTTAAAAATAGTAAATACATTTGTTTTGGTAACAAAAGAAAGAGCAGATTGTTTACACAAGTACCTTTACTGATTTGGACATGTGGCCTAAGAGTGCAGTAGTTTTATACAGGGCTGTACAGAATGAATTTTGACACTGTTGGAATAGTCAGGATCATTAGTTACTGATCTTGGTGTAATAAATCTTAAAAATGTAAACTTTACAGAAGTGTTAATGACAAAAAATTGATTACTTTAAAAATATATTTGTAAAGGAATTATACAAATTGTTCTGTATGTGGAAATGCTTCAATTTTAAGAGTATTGTTCATTGGAAAAAAAAAAAAAAAAAAATAGTTACACCAGTAGGTAAATCAACAGATGTGTCAAGTTCTGTTGTTGGTGTACCACCTGTAAAGGGAAGATTTTAGGGTTTTGAGCAGAGTTTTAATTGGCCCTATTTAATGGACACCATTGCCCAGTGATCACATTGTATATGATCTTTCTTGAATTGATACTTGAGCTCATCAGTGTGCTACAGAAATGGCAAGACTGCTCACTGTAGTTACCCACATATAGTAGTTGTAAATATGTTATAAATGTCTTGCGTGTATCACAATTCACTCTGTGGTACAAAAGTGTTGAACAGATATTTTGACCCATTGCCCAAATATGTAGCAACCTGTTCTTCACAAAAATATTGTGAAAAATATTATTCCATATATTATAGAGGGAAACATACCTGGTAGGAAAAATATGTATAAAAAAGAGATAATTTAACTTACCAGGTGAAAAAGCATAAGTTTGTTGATAGACACACAAATAAAAACACACACAAATACACAAATGTTAAGTTTTCACAACCATTAGTTTCTCCATCAGAAAAAGAGGAAGGAAGGAGAGGAAAAACAGGAAGAATGCGGGTTTTAAGGCAGCGGGTGAAGAGTCATTCCAATCCCGGGAGTGGTAGGACTTACCTTAGAGGAAAAAAGGACAGGTAAACAAACACCCGCATTCATATACATGCAAGCACACCAAGGCAGACATATGTAAAAAGCAGAGAAGTTGGACAGATGCCAGTTGAGGCAGAGGCTGTGTCCAGAGATCAGAGGCAAAGATGTTGTTAGAATGGGGGGCGGAGGTTGAGACCAGGTGGGCAATGGGAAGAGAGAATATGCTGAAGGGCAAGTTCACATCTCCGGAGTTCTGAAAGGTTGGTGTCGTTGGGAAGTATTCAGATAACCCGGTTGTGTAACACTGTACCAAGATATGCCGGCTGTGCACCAAGGCATGCTTAGTCGCAGTGTGATCCTCATTACCAACAAACATTTTCTGCCTGTGTCCATTCATGTGAATGGACAATTTGTTGTTGGTCATTCCTACATAGAAGGCTTTACAGTGCAGGCATGTCAGTTGCTAAGTCCACCTGGTCTCAACCTCCGTTAATTTCAAATTCCTGCCCACCATTCATCATCATCTTTGCCTCTGATCTCTGGACAGAGCCTCTGCGTCGACTGGCTTTTATGTCCAACTTCTTTGCTTTTTACATGTGTCTGCCTTGGTATGTTTACGTGTATTATGTGTGTGGGTGTGTGTTTGTTTACCTGTTCTTTTCCCCCTAAGGTAAGTCCTTGCACTCCTGGGATTGGAATAACTCCTCATCCGCTCCCTTAAAACCCACAACCTTCCCCCCCCCCCTTTTTTTTTCCCCACCTTGTGTCTTCTTTTTCTGATGAAGCAACTAACGGTTGTGAAAGCTTAACATTTGTGTGTTTGTGTTCTACTACATAAACCAGTCATAGAGTAAAAAAATTAATTTTGATATAGATTGGTTAATTTTTAACTGTACTGGAGATGCCAGAAATTAGCAATGTCCCATGCAGGGGGCTATGCCGGAGAAGCAGAGCACTTTTCCCGTAGGTGTCAGTCTTAGACAGCTAGTGATGATGCGACATGTCTTGTTCAGGGCAACGTATACTTTCTTGTTATGTGTGGATTTGCACATACTGGGCAGGGATACTCAGCTGCAGAGTAGTATAATGCTAATGCCAATATCCACACTGTATTTGGCTGTTCTCCTCATGTTGTTCCTGTCAATTTCCTAACCACATGCTTCCTGGCAGCCTTTTTTTGCTTTGTTATCAAGCAGTGCTTCTTATATGTGAGAGCACGGTCCAAATTGACTCCGAGGTATTTTGGTGTCTTGCAATGTTATAGAGGGGTTCCTTCCTAATGTATAAGTCTGTGCTAGTCTGTTTGTTTCTAAAGTGGAAAGTGTAGGTCTGGGTTTTAGATAGATTTGTTTTCCACTTATTGTTCCTGTAACAGTCAGTTTATTCTTTCAAGGCATCAGTGAGTTTCTGCTCAACACTCACAAAGCTGTATCCTTGAGCTGTTATTGCACCTCATCTGCGTATATGAAGCTTTGTATTATTTTCGGTAACTGGTGCCTCTATCTACTTCTTTGTCCTTGATATTCCACAAAATATTTTCACTTCTGCAGTAGATTTCTAATCATACAGGTTAGTTGGTAGTTCTTGGTAAGATCGTATAACTTCAGTAATGAGAGCCTATAGTTGACGGTTCATAGGCTGCTGAGATATCTATAAACACAGCTCCTGTGATCTGTCATCTTTCAAAGCCATCCTCTATATGCTGAGTAACCTTCAACACCTGTGCTGTACAGCTCTTCTCTTGTCTGAATCCTGCTTGTTAAGGGATATCTCTTACTCTTTGGAGGATCAGCCTATCCAGCACCTTTTACAGGTCACATCCTGTTTGATTCTTGGTTTATGTATAGCTATGATTTTTGCTTTCCTCCAAGATTAAGGTATCTTGTAACTCTTGATATAGTTATTCATTAATTTGAGTAACCAGCACTTTGTACCTGGTCCAAGTTCTTGACCTATTCAGTTCTTATGACAGCTATACCTGCTGCCTTTTTCGCCCTTGCAGGTTCTTAGAACCGAATTGAGCTTGTTAAAGGTCAAAGGTCAAGAAAGAATGTTGCCCTCTTGCTCGGACTCCCTTTCCAGGGTTCGTCTGCTGACTTTGCTAGTAAAGTCAGGTTTACCATTTTTTCAGAAGGTTGTATGTGGTCTGATCTGCCTTCACATTTGTATGTGTATTTGATTGGGAGGTTTATTGTTAAGGTGTCTTAACAATCTCCAGCCCTTGTTCTGCTTCTACTCATCTCAAATTTTATCATCAGTTTCAACCGCTGTTCTCTCTTCGTCTCAGAGACGGAGGAGAGAATATTCTGTGTAGACAGATACGTTTCCTCACTATAAGGATTTTGTTGATATAGCCAGTAGTATTTGTTCAGCAGAGCAGCTGTTTCAGGCGTCACATCCTTTAGGTATGTTGGCTTACACCTTCTTGGAAATGATGCTTTGTAGCAACATCTGGCAGTTTGAACAAAGCTCTCATACTCTTCAGGTACAGCTGGCACATGCTTAATCTCCTTGTCTGGCATGTTAAGAGAATTTCATCCAGTCAGCTTTTTTGACGTTGTATCTCCATTTGAAACTCGCCTCCTGTGGCCTTATTGCTGTGAGAACTTGATTCAGCATTGGCCTGTGTTCCTTGTTTCTTATGGGCAAGCTTATTGATGAAAGAAGGGAAAACCATACCTGCCAACTTTCACGGTTTATCCGTAAAATTTACGGAAATTGCAGCATTTTACGGTTTTACGGTTTTACGGATGGACGGTGTCATCTTACGAATTTGCGGGCAAAAATTTGAATCGTTAACATTTGATAATCATCCCATTTTCGAACAATCAATTGTTTGCATTGCACATAGACAAGTAAGGCTTCGATAGTCATTACCTTACTGTTTGATATGTCTGATAATTTTAACCGTGTGACGTCTGTATCGTCACTGGAATTGAATTTAAAGCCGGGATAACGCTTCCACCGTATGAATCTAGGTATCGGTAGGCTGTTCTCCGCAAATTCTTTGGTTTCCGCTCCGTTCCTTCGTTTGTTGCGATTTAACCAGTATTTTTTCATAACGTGTGTGGTAGTGTTTGTTCAAGTTGGGGTTGTTGGAATGTTTTAGCCTCTAATGGTTATGACATATTTTAATCAAGTGTCCTAGTCTTTATGTTATGATTTCGTGCGTCCGAGTTTTCTGAACTCCTTGCGTTAATGATATTCCTTTCTTGTGTCTGTGAGATTTTTACCATGTGCATATTCTTTGTTCATGATTTTGTTGTCGTGTTCATTTAAGACTGTCATTTGACATGTTGTAATGAAGTGTTTGACTGTCTTGACTTTTATAATTTCTAGTGACGTTCAGTGATCCAATTTACTTTCATTGTTTCATTATTTACTTATTATTTATAAGTTTGTTCTCGAACATTTTCATCTGTTATATTCCTACTGCAAAAATTATGAAAAAAAATCAAAGAAGAAACACTACTTCCAGGCATTCAAACATCAATATTCCGCCAATTTTTCATTTTCTTGTTGTTCATCCACACATCATTGTCCTATAAGTTGCCATGATTTCATTCAAATAACTTGTTTAAAGCCTGAATTATTGTATTTTGTACCTAAGAAGTATTATTTTTTCAGCCCGGGGTATGTTGAAAATCGTTAAATTTCTTGTCGCGTGTTTTACTGATAGCCCTTTTCAGATGTTGGCAGGTATGGAAAACTAGCTGTCAGTTATAAGGGATAATTGGTAGGATTCAGCCCAGGAGAAGACTGCCTCCCCATTTTTGTCATCTTCAGAATATCCCTACAAGTGACTATGGCTGTTAAAGTCACCAATTACTATAGACATCTTGCTGTTGTTGAAGTTATTGGGTCATGTAAAGGAAAATACAGCAGACAGGTGCTTATATTCAGAGGTTCCCACACAGTTACTAAGCTCTGCTGTAATAACTATGACATTATTTTTGTACAGCAACTAATTTCATGCTCAGTACTTTTGGTCGTCTCTGTTGCTCGTCTCTGTGAGAGTCTTGTACACACAGGATGTCACATTTTCTTTCATGGCATAGACTGTATAAAACATGTTCTTTGGCTGATCATACACTTTCAGTATTTAAAGAAATTATAAGTAAAGTGGTCTCTAATAAGGACAATTTATTTTGCTGCATTTTTGCTTCTGGTGTGAGAGAATTAGCTAGTGGACGCCCAGCTGTGCACAGATTAATACCTGCACGGAGGCTTCTCTCATGTCACCCACATGAACACTATGGTATTGCCAATACAAAGAGGGAGGAAGCTTGGGGAAGGTTAAATTGGTAAAGTAACACGCGGGGGGGGGGGGATTGAACCTACCTACCTCCCCCCCCCCCCGCCTCTCTCTCTCTCTCTCTCTCTCTCTCTCTCTCTCTCTCTCTAAGGAAGGGACTAATAGTTCTGAAAGCTAGGTTTGTGTGTCTTACTTTTATGCAGTCTGTGTCTTCGGAAATTCCAAATGGTTTCACCTCATTAAGGTCAATACTAACTAGCTATTCTGAACCACAATTATAACATGCTTTTGTTATTAACTTAGCACACTGTTATTCGATTCTATGTTCTAGCTATTCTAAAAAAAAGGGGGGGCACTTAATGGCTTCACATTGAAATCTGTTGATAGTGCATAAATGATTAATCAAATGTACCACCCTTTAAACTTCAATGTTAATGTGATTCTAAATCATTAGATTCTACAGTATCATTTAGTAACACGTAACTATATGTAATTTATAACTCATGCAAAGATGATGAAATTCTCTTTCTCCCTTGCCCTTGCAAAAGATAGCATCCTCCTCTCATCTTGAGATTCTAATGTTCTGTCTACAACCCTCCCAATCCCCTGCCCCACTATGTGCTATTTTATGTTTTTCTTATTTTATTTAAGTCTGATATTAAAGTTAAATTTTCTTACCTAATGGTTTCCTATAATGTCAAACCAAGAAATATTGTGGAATATTGCTTAAGTCCACACAATATTATGAAGTGGAAACTTTCTGCTGTTGAGACTTGCAGAAAAGTATTGTAACTGTCATTGTTAACAAGATCAGTATTTACAATTAAATTTGTTGGGTCTACAATGAAAAGTTATAAAATGATGATTATTGTTTCAAAATTGAGTAGTGTGTGGGATGATTTTGAAAAATGCTGAAAACATAATAAACGATCCCTCCATTCGCGCGCTGCGCGCACACACACACACACACACACACACACACACACACACACACACACACAGGAGGAGCCACTGAGAAGTGCTTCTTGGCAGTGCCCAAACGTTCACTTTGTGTGACTCGGCTTGCCATGACAAAAATGGAGGCAGATGGTGGTGGGGACAGTTTTGATATTGTTGTTAATGCTACTGCTACCCAGTGCTTGGTCGGTCAGCAGTGTGTGATCATTGTTGGAAGCAAAGTTAGGGTTAGATTAGTGATGCTTCTGCACTACCATTGTATCCGAGTAAGCCAAAGAGTGCCACAAAATGTCACAATTGGACACCCTTAAGTCTTTGCAAGAATCAACCTGTATTTTGTTCACAGCCATCCTTAAAAAGAGTTTGGAAATGGGAAGAATAGAGAATTAAAGAGTTTGTTACATCTTAATTTCCTCTATTTACTTTGAAACTTAGGAGAAAGGTTTAACATGAATGTCCAACAAAACTGACAGAAATCCCTAGTTTGACAGCTCTTTATTTAATCCATTATTATTTAAAAATAGTTTATAGAAAATAGTGTGGTTCTTGCAATTAAATTACTTGTTCACATTGCATGTTTGCTGCTAATGACGAGGGTGGAAAGAATTGTTTGAACCTTCAGAAAGGACTTGGTGTGCATTGATGGATCTGTAATTGAGAAAGAATTAGTGATCCTGTAAGTTTGAGACTTCCAGAATCTGAATTACATTTTTCACTTTTTGTCCCATAGGTTGCACCTCAACAACAATATGTTCCTGTCTCCATGGTTGAGCAAAGTGGGCGGCAGATGTTATTGACGGTAGGTTTGCCTTTTCGTTTATTCTCAGGAATGATGTCATTCTTATGTCATTCCCTGAAAATAATATATTGATTTTATTGCTGTTTTCTGTTTGGTATTAAATATGGGTTGCATAGATTTACAAATTTGAGAATTAGCAAGTGTAATTAGTACAATATAATTGTTGCCTTAAATTCACAATTTGTTTTTCTGTTCCATTGAAAGTTGGAAGAATGTTGGTTCCACTTTTAAATGTTAACAATTAACAGAGCATGTTATTTAGTTATCTTAAATAATATTGCAAACTCCTTCTCATCCATCTCTCTCATTCTTTCTGCAAATGAAACAAGTTTATAAACAACACATTGCAACTCATGTTTTCTGTTTGTGATCTCTTCCACCTCATGCTTTGTTCTAGTAGTATTGTCAGGTTTTTATGAAAGTGTACCAAAAAAAAAAAAAAAAATAAAAATAAAATAAAATCCTTTGCCACTTATTTTGTAGCAGAGAGAGAATGAGTATTTATTCAAACTCGTCACATTAATGCTACTCGGCTTTTTCTTACAACTTAACCACGTTTTGTCCTTGCGAGGCACCTCATAGTTTACTTAAACCGTGTTAATTATTATTATTATATTTTAAATATTCTACATTTTTTAAAGTAGCATAACCAACACTCTTTTTCAGTCACATGGTATTCTTTCCCGTGCAAAAGATTTTTAACAAATATGAGCTTGGAGTGGCTATAGCTAAGTGTGCAGCTCGTTCATACTGAAATTGAATTGGAATTTGTTGCACATTTTAAGTATTTTTAATTACTTTCAAGTAAACAGGTTGTTAACTTTGCTGTCTCTATTGTGTGTGTTTTAAAACAGAGATAATATTATTATTTGAAACATTTCTGAGAAAATTGGATACATCATACATTGTCAAGTTGAGAACAAAATTTGTAAAACGCTGATAAAAATAACACTTCATAAATGAGGTACCATTTTCTTTCATAGCTAGCTGTCCTATGGTGCATTGTGGAGGGGTACCACTGCACAGCACGTTACATTGATCCACGTGTAAGCTCTGTACACATGAATGCAGCTTTTGAATATACAGTGAAATTTTAGTTAATTAACTTGGTAATTTGATATGCTTTCAGACTCTGGCAAAATGTCTGGAACCTTTGTTATATGAGAGAAGACTTATTCATTTAAACACCATGTTTTGTGTTTTTAGCTTGAATGAAAGCATAAAGTGACTTAATGAAAATTCGGGTGAGGTCACTTATTGGTAGAGGTACCCGTTTTCACAAAGTGCCAATTTTTTGTAAAATTTTACAATTTCTTTCTGAAAATGCAAACCTTATTTTACAAAATAATTGTTGTAATTATATCAAATTACATAATTTCAATTTAACATCAGAATCTGGGAGTTATGGCAGGAAAAACCAAATATCATGAATCAATTCTACTCCATTTCGATATGTATCAGTATCATATATCGGTTCGAATTTGCAAACTTGTTTTTCTTTGCAGACATTCAACTACATACTGCTCATTCTCTGATATGTCAAGTATTGCTTAGTGGAAACTATCTGATTGCTCAGTGCATTCAGTCATACATTTTGTTTTGGTGCTGCATTTCTGCAGTGCAGTGGCAAAGTGAGTGGAAAACCACAAAGAGTAATTAATTTCATCAAGGTTAACATTCTATTGGAAAAAGCTGATCATCATTTATGAATAAATATCTACCTGGTTTGAGCAATTGAAATTACTACAGCAGTATTCGTAGTGTCATTAAAACTAGATGGACATGGCTTTATGTTAGTTAATATTGCTAGGAGAGAAGATTCTTCCTTCATGCTTGCCCTAAAGCCACATACCACTCCAAAACTATTTTCACTTGAATAACAAGAATATGAGTGATTCAGGAAAATTTGGAATTTCCAATGCACCAACTGTCATGTGGAGAGATTGGTAGAGGGTATAAATAGATAGTGGTGTACTCAACCCAATGTCACATGTCATGGTTTTATAATGTTTAGGGCATGAAGTTTGGAGACATGTATCGAAATGTGCACCATGTGGGCATGTTCGCAGGTCAGCTGCAACAATGTAAGATTGCTGTTTGGGTGCTGTGTTGGCAATGAGTAGCCTCGTGATATTTTTTCAGAATATAACATAATGTGTTTACATCTGAATTTGTATCTAATTGAATACACCTACCTTACTCAATGCTTTAATTATTATTGTGATGTTAGAAAATTCAAAATATAATGACTAGTGAGCTGAAACCTATGAACATCGCTGAAAAGTGGAAATATATTTTAGTGAAATGTTTGATGAAATATAATTAAACTCATGAAAAATATAGCTTTTTAAAACTGACTAAATAAGGCAAACATTTTCACCACAAACAGCTGCCTCTACTTATTCACAGTGATATTTAACAGTGAAATGCCTCCTTTGTGGTGTGGCACTTTTGTGTTGCGGCAGCACACACTTGACATGCTTCGTCAGTAATTGTTTTTATCTTGTAGGGATTGTTTTTTATGAAATACTTCAATAACATGTGTGAATCACTAAATGTAGGCCCCTAGTATAATATGGTGTAGCAGCCAGAGATGATTGGGTGAATGTGAAGTGTGCCTGTGTGATTTTGTGAAAGCTCCCTTGTCTGAAGGAGGCCGGTGTCTTTTTTATGTGCCTGTCATAGCTCCTCGTATGTCTTCAGGGTGTGTTGTAAACTATACTTATTATATTGCTGCGAGTCTTCTGACAGCACTTGCTTGTGGTTCCCAGTTCAAATCCTGCCATGTGCACAAGAAAATTTATTTATTTGTATTTACTGTTTCTAGAATGTTCTACATGTTTCTTATGTTTGTTGTACTTGTAAGTTCCAGAACATTCTTTTTGTGTATAAATAGTGGAGCACTTCAAGCAGGAGTCAGTCTGTACTGAGTGTACACTTGTGTTTGCAATAAACATGTTGTAAGTGTAAAGTGTTGTGTTCTATTAACGACCAGACTTCGAATTCTGCACCACCTGCAGTTTGCAATGTGACAATATTGTTGAATGAAGAGATGCTGATATAATAGAAATCTACTTTTAATACTTCTCACTATCCTTTATATTAGTATACAGTGAACTTTATCATGACAGACAGACTTGAGATGAAATGTGAGTATTAAATATCCACAAACAAATACAGATTGCAGCATCAATTTATGGTAATAACACACTATTTTAAGACCTTTTATCACTATACAGTACATTCTTCTGCACTTAATATTTACTTCTGAAAAAATAAGTAGGTAAACGTTCTTTATCTTGTTCATATTTTAATAAAATGTTAAATAACTTACTTTATTTGATGACTATTTGTATTTCTACAGAATGTTCAAACATCCTGGCCTGGCAGTCGTCAGATGGTGGTTCCCTCCTGGCCACAACAGCTACCTCCGCAACATGCTCTTCAGCAGCCATTAATTCCAGATCCATCTGGTGACTGGGGGCGACCTCTCATAGTTGATTCTAGTACAATATTACAGGTGAAAATTTGTTGTGAATTAATTTAATTATTATGGTATTAGGCAAAGCTATTCCATAGTGCAACAGTTGCCATTTTCTGGCCATTTGCAATTTTGCTCCTCAGGGAGGAGGGTGGTGAGAAAAATACAATGCCATGTAAGTTCATAGGCTTACCCTGAAACACTTGAACATAGTAAATTTGTGCAAAAATCAGTTTTATCATTGAGAATTTGTTTGTAAGTCAGATAAACTGCCTTTGTTGTTGCTGTTCATCAAAATCCTTGAACAGGTCTGTTGCGAACTAAATGTTTGGAGGTATAGACTGCAAGAGAGATACATTAGGAGCAACCTCAACATTTCACATTGTGAAGGAATAAGGATCAATTTTTATGGTACTGTCTTATAATTTCGGCAACCACTATGGAGTAGCTGTAATCAGACTCACCATACACTAAGCATATTAATTAGGGATGGGTCGAACCCCAATTTTACCTAATCGAATCCGAATACCAAATCTTAAGTAAAACGTGTGTCGAATCCCGAACCCAAATCAAATCTTCCAAATCTCGAACCAAAATAACCTGTCACCTCAAGTACATGTATTTAAAAAGAATTACTACTCTATCACAGCCAGCGTGAAGATGTTTCAGCGGTAGCTGTTCAGTACACAGGGATTGTGTTGGTCAGTTGTTTGTTTATGAGCGTCAAGTGAAACACTTGTCTTTCGATGAAATTTATGACAACATATTAAATTTTCATCAGACTGTAATGTCCATTGCAAACAATATTTCAAATTCTTAGTATTTTGTAATTAAAGTGGATGCTCTGTAGATGGATGCGTGAACTTAAATGGATCAGTTTGTACTGTAAAATGTAATGATACATTTGTAAAAAATGAAAATCATTCCTCATTTCACTCAGTTCCATTCATTTATTTGAATGGTCTGTTATAACGCCATGAAAGTATAACATACTTACAAAAGAAATCCAGACAGTCACTTCAGCTCCTGCACTGTAAACACATTTACTCATCTAACGCCTGTCATTGGTTACTTTGAAGTGACACGCCAGTGGTTACCCATGTTGGCACTGGCTTGATGAATGATGGGAAGTGAAGGCAGCCAATCAGGAGTAGCGTTCAGACAGAGAATAAGAATGTCTTTCTTTGTCTGCCATGGCATAAATTAATCACAAAATTATCTATTGTTGCAAAGTGCGTAGAACTCTGTTGGGAATGCAGATCACAATGTAAATATTGATTGATTGATTTTCTCAGGGAAGCCAAAACAGTCTTGGTCCAACCCGCCACTGCCCGCACCGAAACTAAGTTTATTGTGCGGTATCGCTCCCTGTATATCTAGTAAAGCCAACCAATGCCCTTGAACAGTGCAAGGAGTCCCTTTACCAGTTCTTTATTAGACACAATTTCTTCGGGTCTGGTTGTCCCAAATGTTCTGTGCCTTTTACTCTCCAATGCAATGCATTCGAAGATTAGATGTGATGCAGTTTCATCACCGTCATCACAGATCCTACATTTAGGGTCCTCTTCTGTTATTCCCATTGTATGTAGGTGTTTTTTGAAATTCCCATGGCCTGTCAGCAATCCGACCATGAATCTAATCTCTCTCCTGTTCATGCCCAGGATTGCAGAGCTTCTTTTAAAACATGGCTTTGGCATCATTACTTTGCCATGTTTTTGTTGATAGACTTTGGTCCAATATTCTACGTGCTGTCTTCTGAGCCAATTACGTAGCTCCAATTTGATCATTGCCTTGGTGATTGTCAGGACAAGTTCCGGTCCAATAAATGGAGTCTCTGCCCGCATCCTGGCTAATCTGTCGGCATGTTCGTTGCCACTGATCCCCGAGTGGCCACAATAGGTTTACTCTATTGCTTTCCCCTAGCTCCACCAGAACCCTGTGACATTCTGCAACAATTTTAGATCTTGTTGCAGGAGCTGCCAGTGATCTCAGGGCTGCCTGGCTGTCTGAATATATATAGATGCTACGGTCTTTGTAGCACCTACGCAAATTCTCCTCCACACATGCCCTGATGGCAGTGATTTTGGCCTGGAATACTGAGGCCAGTTTCCCTAGAGAGATGACACCATCCAGTCTTGGCTGCACCCTGTATACCCCGGCCCCAATGCCTTTGTCTGATTTCGACCCATCAGTGAACCAGACAGTATACCCCCGTACGGTGTCGAACTTTTTTCTCCCACTGCTCCCTACTTCCAATTGTTATATTGATAGGCTTGTTGAAGCAGTATGGGGTTATAATATAGTCAGCTGGCATTTCCCCAACCTTTCCTATATTTACCTCACTCACTATCAGTTGAGTCTGTATGCACCAGCCGCTGCCTCCATCATGACCCAAAGGTGTAATGGGGGCATATCCAACATGGTTACCGTCCCAGCAATTGGTGAGCTGCTAATTCTGCCTGTTATGGTTAAGCAGGCTAATCTCTGCACCTTACCAAGCTCCTTAACAGCAACCTGCTGTTCTAACTTCTTTCACCACATGACCGCCCCATAGGTGATCCTGGGTCTAATCACCGTGGTGTATATCCAGTGCATAACCTTGGGGCTCAGGCCCCAATTTTTACCGCAAGCTCTCCTGGTACTTACCAGAGTACCTTTTGCCTTGGAGCAAATATTCCTAATGTGAGGGGTCCATGTCAGTTTCTTATCTAAGGTAACCCCTAGATATTTCACTGTCCCCTTCACAGGTAGTGCTTCATTGAAAAGCTTTAGATTCCAACTTGAATGTTGGATATGCTTCTTTGTGAATGGTACAACAACACTATTCTTAGGACTAACCCCCAGATCCTGTTTTCTGCACCAGTCTTGCACAATGTCCAACGCACCTTGTGCCTAGAGTTTAATTCTCGAATGAGATCATTCACCACTAGATTCCACAATAAAGGGGAAAGAACTCCTTGCGGGCAACCCCTAGTGATGTTGATTACCATTTTTTCATTCATCATTGGTAGCCTCTACCTTTCTTCCACTGAGCATGGCCCTAGTCCACCTACGTATAGTGGTCCCTAGGTTATGCACCTCTGCTACCCTAACCATGGAATCGAAGGTTGTGTTGCTAAAAGTCTCCCAATGTCCAGGAAGATACAGAGGGCTATTTCCTGAAAGTGTAGTGCTTTCTCCACCTTCCAAGCAAGTTGGTGGAGAGCTGTCTCACATGATTTACCTGGCTGATATGCATGTTAGTTTGAATGTAGAGGAGCTCTCCTTAACCTCCTTTCTCCAACATGCACATTAACCAGCTTTTCCAATGTCTTAAGAATGGAGGAGGACAGGCTGATTGGTCTCATATCTTTGGCCTTGGTACGATCAATTCTCCCTGGTTTTGGAATGAAGACAACCTTCACTGCCTAATAAATTGAAATTGGTAATTTTAAAGACTTTTTTTCAACTCAAAGCTGCAAAAATTAGTCACACCCACGTAGTGACTATGGATTTTAAAGCATTTCAACGGACATGAAGACTTTTGGGTATGTTGTTAAGCAGGTGCCAAATAGCAAGATTTAATTTCTACCTGTGAGTCAAGCAGCAACACCATTTACAAGTAAATCTTCCAAAACGATGTATTTTCAACGTGTGTGTACAATTTATGTTTCTACTATTCCAGCTCGTGCACTAAATATAAAATACAAGGTACCAATATCCTTATGATTTGTTGAGAATAGTCATTTTTGTGGTAAGATGGCTGAATTATTAGGTGTTAGATTGTAAATATATTTATGGGAATTGTTGCCATGTTACTAGTAAAAAATATGTCCGTCCACAATTTGTTTTCAAACTGTAAGGACATTTTTAATAGACTGAACACTACTCATAATTAGCTGCCTTCCTGTCATTCATCAAGTCTCTACCAGCATTACACCCATTAGAATCGGCTCTTACCAAACCTACAAAACTGTTAACTGCGAGTTATTTACTCAACACACTAGCTGCAAACGCGACCTACAGAACTACTTTTTGTCGATTGCACATTTCCCAAAAGATGAAAATAATGAATATATGGTATATACTCGAGTAATCTGCATATTTTTTTCAGAATTTATGAACAAAAAATTGGGTTG
Organism: Locusta migratoria; assembly: GCA_026315105.1. Lineage (NCBI taxonomy): Eukaryota > Metazoa > Arthropoda > Insecta > Orthoptera > Acrididae > Locusta > Locusta migratoria. The sequence continues at coordinate 364,088,809 of CM048749.1, forward strand.
CGCAGATTACTCGAATTTAGGTTGTTATTACTCCATCTGCATCAACAAAACACACTAGGCGCGTATGTCTCCGCTTTTTTCTTAAAAAACACCACCACCACCAGATTCCAGCTGTAATCGGCTTGCAGTTCTTTATGTAATCATAATCCGTGAATGCCTTTTCTTGTTTAGCAATTTTGTAGGCAATTCTTAAGCTTACTTTCGTAGTGGCTTCACTTTCATGAACACGATCCTGAAAACGTATTGTTCCAAACACAGTCTACATTTTAACATTTTGAATTTGTGCTCACATACATTGTCTTTGAACATATCAGACTTTGCACCATGCTTTGTTTTATGACGACGCTGGATATTAAAGCCCTCGAGCACAGCTATAAGTTCACTGCAGATTATACACATGGCTTTGTTACTTTTCTCTAAGACATAGTATTTAATGTCCCCATATTTTATTGAATAGTTGACACGAGACATAGAGGTTTTTTCTTTTTCATTTCAACTGACATATTGCACAGTGTACTCGTATTCAGCACAGAAGTCGTATAGATTTTACTAACAAAGAAAACCTTATTTAACAAGGGACACGCTACTATGAATGAATGAAACAAAAAAGAAGAAATCACCAAAGCAAAATATAACCAGGAATCTACTTGAAACTGCCGTGCAGGCCGTATGATAGCTCTCTGTGGGCTGGATCCAGTCTGCGGGCCATATTTTGGAGACCCCTGGTTAGGTCATACAATTTTTCCTAGAAGGTGAAATAACAAATTTTTAGCTTGGAGGTGTGCTATAAAATATTTATTGACAAATATCACATATTGATTTCATTCAATGACTGAACATCAAAAGCATAATTTTGAGTCCTGAGGATTCATGTGCACTGCATAAAAAATTTTCTACAGGCTAGAAGAAAACTTTCCTGGTGGGATATATTTTAAGTGCATGTTAAAAGTCTCAAAGTTTTAAAAATAAATATATTACTCCCTCAAGCTGAAAATTGCCATTATTAGTGTTATTATTATTACATTATAATTATTATAATGTTCTCATGACATGGTGTCATATAATATCAGATTCTTCATAATATCATATAAGATTTCATTCGTTATTTCAACACCATGTCAAGTGAACATTTCCTGTTGGCTAAGGCGTACACCACATGGCAAAACTCGCCCGCTTTCACAATATTTAACCTGTGGCAGCTCAGCCACTAGCAGCAGTTGTCCCATGGGACAAGTGCCTGCTTCATTGTACATTTTGTAAACATTAGTTAGTAGTAGATCACTTCAGGTAGATAATTTATTATGGGACTATTTAAAATTCCTTCAAGAGTAGTCTAACACATTATTATTAATCTTGTTTGCCTCACATTGAGATGTGCTATGTTACCTGCGTTGTGACTATAACTATTGTAGCCTTACACAGCAGTTAGATTGTGTGTAGGCAGCAATATATACAGTCAAACCCTCTTAAGACGTTTTCTTTGAGACCTGTATCTATAGGCTTATTAAGCGGGAAAACTTATTACGAGGGTTAACCAATTTATTGATACTGTATTAGGCTACTAGGCATATTGGTGATTATGACTGGGCAATATTTCAATATATGCATATGAAAATGCTGAGGAAAACAGGTGGTATGAAAGTAAAGAATTTATTCATGGATACAAAAAACTTAAGAGTTTTAGGCCTATAATTTTTCATTGTAAGCCTAGTACAGTCATTAGCAATCCAGGATTCTCAGAAATTTCTCAAGAAAACACCACACACAAAATTATAGATTCACTTTAAAAATATATTTGCTGTATTTTATTTACGTTTATTTTGTCATTCACTCGCATCCATTTAATTCACTTAATAAAACAAAATTGCAAAAATTAAATGCTCACAAATGCTGAAAATGAATGTTCACCTTTACATAAAAAATTAACAGTAAAGTCTTTTGAAATATTGATATATGGTAGTTTGTTTTTCATGTTTTCAAACAAACTTGTGGTTTACCATTCTAGATTCCAAAGACTCTTTACAACATTCTGGTATGTCTGTATTGCAGTATAAAAAACGTCTAAACTTGTCCAGAAGATCCGTAGCTTGAGAACATGTAGGGAGAGGTTTGCGATCATCATCATGTACATCGTCGATTTTATCAACATTTTCAACCGGAACCATTACAGTACATAAATTATCTATGTCTTATTCAGGGCATGGCTCAAGAAAGTCATCAACTTTCACAAATTCATCAAAGGATGTGTCAACGCTCAGTTTTTGTTGAACAGTTGACCAAACATCACAACCCTCTTCTCTTTCTTCAAACATTTCTCCAGAATCTGATTGGAATCCAGCTTTTCTGAAGTAATTGATAATGGTTTCCTGCTTAGTAGAATCTCAGGACATTGCCAGCATTGACATAGCTTCTAACAAGGAAAGCTTATATACGTTTTCAGGTGACTGAATTCTTCACAGTAGCCTGAGAACAAGACTGTGGCAAAATGTCTGTTTAATGTTTTTAATAATTCCCTGATTCGTTGGCTGCAGCACACTTGTTGAGTTTGCAGTGAAAGATTCTACTTCAACTTTCTTCAATTCTGGAAGAACCTTTTCATGAGCAGGGCACTGATTGAGGAACAGAATAATCGTTCTATGTTTTGGTGCCATTCAATGACAAACTGCAATCAAATACTCGGTGAATATTTGAGATGTCATCCATGCTGTGTTGTTATGTTTTTAAGTGCAAGGCAGAGTCTTGATGTTATTGAAACAACGTGACTTTCCTGCTTTTCCCATCGCAAGTAATGGCAACTTTATTGTGCCATCCATACTAGAAAGCACAAGAGCTGTGATTCTGTCTTTTCGAACTTTAATACCTTTACAACCATCTCCCTTGAGAGTATATGGTTTATCCGGGATCACATTATAAAAGAGTTCAAATTCATCAGCATTATAAATGTCTTTGGGAGAATACTCCGCTATTAACTGGAAAAAAAAAAAAAAAAAAAAAAAAACCCTCTGTTTCCAAACATCAACTTCTAGCATATTAACACTTTTTCCCTCACCACACATTTTTCTGTATGTAAGCCCCGCATGTTTTTTAAATCTATCAAGCCAGCTGTTGCTTGGTTTGAATTCAATATTCAACTTTAGGTCTATTTCTTCTGCTTTTTTCCTGCAGAACGTTTCCATTAATCTGTAGATTTAGAGCATGTTTTTGACCCAAAAAAAAAAAAGCACCTACCTCCTATTTGCTCTTATTTTCCCGTTTTGAGTTTTTCCCTGCTTGACTGTTTCGTAACCGACTTTTCTAATAGTTTTTTGTCGATTTGCCATTATTGTATTTAAAGTAGATACTGGAATGTGTAGTTCTGCAGCGATCCTGAACATGCGTAACGATTTTCTGGCTATCTACCTTTTTTATAATCTCAGATTTTTCAACTATTGAAATCGCTTTAGTCTTAATACCTTCCATTTTAATAGCACAAATAACCAAGTAACACACTAAATCCACTCACTGTCTCACTCACATTAAAAAACGTTTACTGTAACATAAACAAAACAACTGTGTTTCAGTCAAGGAGGTTACAATACAACCTTCTTGATTTCGATAAATAATAGAATAGTCAACACTCAAAAATATTAGACATAAAGTGATTACCAAAACTCAAAGAATCTATTATGTTTAAAAGATGTGGTAAAACTATAATGTGTTGTTATTACACATTGTGTACATTATTTTTCGTATGTCAATTTAAAAACTTGTCTTGATCCAGTTTTATAAATAAAATGTTCTTGGGGTGGAGTGGGGCTCTGCAAACAATACTCGCATTGAACTTGCATGAGATTTCCCGATGCAGCGCAGAAGTCTATACAGTATCGAACTATTCGAACATGCAAGTGATAAATGACTCTCGTGCCGTATTTGCTAACGATACACAGGCAGTAACTACCTTTTAATTGCCTTGAAAGCAGGATTAAATGTGATTTAAAAAGGAAAGAATTAGAAATCCCCAATAAAGGAAATATGTCATATTAAAATAAACTATTATTGCAACCACGGAAATAAACCAAGAAGGTTAAAATAAACAGTGGACAAGCTGCTGAGTAAATCATAGCAACGTCCTTAGGTTCCAGCTCTAGAATTAAAATAGCGATTGCTATTTTTTACTTATATACTCATTAGTTTTTACTTATGCTCCATAGAAGCGACAACAGTCAGCACTATGCAAATTATTATTATTATTATTATTATTATTATTATTATTGCTGTTCCCCATAGTAAATGTATGAGATTTTTTTCCATTCTTCTGTGTCAATAGTTTACTTCACAGTAGAGAAAAGATTTGTTAACGCATGAAGATATCACTTTAGTGCGTGAAAATAGTACCTTTTGATGTCGCTAGGTAGCGTCGTGATTGAATGTTTCAACATATCCCGAGATTTCCCGAACTGTGACGTAAATTGTTTGTACAGTTAGTTGTGATCAAACCCAGCTGTAGAGTGGAATCACTCTAGTGTTGACCAATCACCTTCCTGGCAAGTGGCAGGGTGCTATTACATTTAAAAACGTATTATAAGTGTTAATAAAATGTGCTTCTTATGTGGGAAAATGTTTAAACAAAAACTTACTAAAAGGGATAAAATACAATTATAGATATAGAGAATGTAGTTGGGGGCCTAATGAAATGAGTTTTAGGCAGGAGGAGTCGTTTTAAATAGGTTCAGCTATTTACATCTGCCTAAACATTAATGTAGGGGAAACCTCTCCTGATGCTTGGAATGGCAACCTAACTGGCTGAATCACTGAATAAGTGGAAATACTGTGATCAAAATTTTTCCTAACTGAGACGAACAAATTCTCATGAAGTAAACCAAATTATAGCAGGACCTGTCACATGTTCATAAGTGTTCCAGTACCTCTTTATATGTCAGCATAATATATCATCATCTCACTTGCCTGTGATTTGGATAGCACCATCCTTGTTCACATCAGTTTTCCATTATTGTGATATAATTGACATTTTCCGTCTTTAATCTACATATTTTGCGACATGGGTTTTTTAGTTTTTGCTACTGTAGTGTATTTTTCTTGTTTTCTTTGATATTTATTTTTCTAAGTTACTGAAATTGAAATATGCTGTGTAGTTGTTTGAAACGGTTAAATCAATTTAATTAAAAAAAAAAAAAAATTATTCTCGTTTTATTTGTGTTTAGGAACACCGTCCAGTGTTTCCTGTTGATGTGGCTACTGCTGATGTTTATCAGTCAGGGTTGGTTGAACACCAATCTTCATCTGGGAGTCATCAGTGGAGTACTTCAAGCAAGAGAAGTGTTCCAAAAACAACAACCCACTTGGCACCACCTGCACAAACCACTTCTCACCACCATCACCATCACCACCACCATCTCACGCTACAGCATGTGCCAAAGAAAGAACCTACACAGCTTAGCCCTGTCAAGAAGAGAGTGAAAGAAGGAACTCCACCAACAGGTATGTCCGTTTAATATCCTTCATTGTATTATACTATTGGACACAAAACTGCCATTTTCATATGACCCCCTCCCCAATCGTATGTTGTATACATGGTGATTATAATTAAACTTTCAAAACACTGTTAAAATAACACCACTGGTCAGAATGATGTCCATACCTGCCAACTTTTACGGTTTATCCATAAGATTTACGGAAATTGCACTATTTTACGGTTTTACGGATGGTCGGTGTTATTTTACAACTTGCACAAAAAATTGAAACGTTAACGATCAATAATCATACCACGTATGTTCAATCGATTGTTTGTGTGGGTCGAAGATACGTCTACGATAGACGAAAATTTATTCATTGATTTGATTGGTACTTTTAACTCTGATGTTCGTGACACCGTGTTCTGTGGTGACACCATTGGAATTGAATTTAAAGGCGGGATAACAGTTAAAGTTTTATGTGAATCTCAGGTGTCGACAGGCTCTGCTCTGCAAATTCAAAGAAGTGCTGAGAAGTCAGTTATTGGCATTCAGACCTAGAACATACTTATCGATTTCCAGGATACTGATAAATACCATTTCTTTCCATCAATGAGGAAGTACTTCTTTACGTACCTCCTGTGACTAAATAATTGCGTTTGCACTCAGGGTGAGACAAAATTGAAGATGCACAGTTTTCTTCCATTCCTTTTTTCTTGGTAAAGTTTTCCTTTTATGCAAGAGAGAAAATTAGGCTATAGTCGAACTAGCATATCATTTGCAGTGTGTGTTATTATTTCAAAGAAGTTTTATTGCGTAAAACCTTTTTCAGCTATATCACGTGTGCTTCATTTATCAAGGAAGTCCGGTTTTGTATGCTCTAAACCAATATTCACCGTGCCTACTGCTATTTAAGGTGGATTTCTTCTTGATTGTTGTGTCCGCTTGAACAATGGCCTATGACGTATGTAGATACGATTACATTATTGTATTTTGTAACCCTGAAATATCATTTTCTTTTTTTTGGCCAAGCCGGACTATGTGAAAATTATTTCCCAGATTTTTTGCGGCACGTGAGTTTTACAGAAAGCCCTTTTGAAAAGTTGGCAGGTATGGATGTCAAATTACAATGGAATATTATCAGAGGTGGAGGAAAATGTATGAAAGAGGAAACATTGATCAGTATATGGTGCCATACGCATCATAATTTAATAGTGTTGATCTACAATGACAAATGAATTATACAACAATGCCTTAAGTGTAAGTTAATTTTCCATGTGACTGGTGCAAACATGTTCAGTGTGCTGTCCACCATTTTCTGCATCAAATTGAAATTGAGAAACTGCGTGTTCCACAACTGATCGAAGTGGTTCCAGGGTCTCGTTCAGAATGTGTTGTGCCATGCATGCCTTCAATACCGCTAAGTTCACAGTTGGAACACAGAACACAACATCTTTCAGGTAGCCTCACAGCCAGAAGTAACACGGATTATAATCTGGTGATTGGTACAGCCAGACTGTAGGGAAATGGCAGCTCATAATCCTAGCATTTCCAAAATGGCGATTTAGTGGCTGCTTAATTGGATTTGCAATGTGTGGAGGTATGCCACCTTGTATAAAAATGATCCCATCCACACTGATTGAGAGTTGGAATGACTTGTTACGCAAAAGACACACACAGCACTTACCTGTAATGGTACAGGTAACAGGACCACAAACACACTGTTCGAAAAAATATTTGCCTACCATAAATGATGTCTTAAACCCGCACCGCACAGTGGCCTTTTCAGGATACTGGTTGATTTGCACATGGATTTTCTCATATTTGACAATTCTGGATATTGATGTATCCTGTCAGATGGAAGTGTGCTTCGTCTGTCCACAAAATCTTCCATGGGCATACATCGTCCACTTCCATGCGAACAAGAAATTCTAAAACAAAAATCTCTTTCACCGGCAAGTCAACAGGAAACAACTTGTGCACATGGTTAATTTTAAATGCATAACAAAGAAGGATGTTTCTTAGGATTTTATGCACCATGCTCACAGGTTTTCCAATTTTTGGACAAATTTCCATGCCCTCAAAGTTTGCACGCCCACTTGACTTCTCCTGCATTGCTGTGGACACTTCTTCCACTGACATCAAATCAATGTGTTTCCTGCCCCTACCAGCTTGCACAACAAAGCTCCATAACTACTATAATCTGTATCAATTTATGTTTTGGTTTCTCTGTAAAATTTTTACCTCTGACTCTTCCCTTCATTACCAAGTTAACTTTCCTTTTGTGTCTAGGGATATATCCTGTCAAGCTCTCCCTCTTCCATTAAGATTTTTCCCCCTCACTGAGTCACTTCAGTGGATATCAACCCATACATTTATTGTTCAATGTTCTTTTTAGTTGAATACAAAACAAAACAAAAAAATCACTATTTACCTAGAACTTGGACATTAGCATTCTTGGTTCAGGCGGTCGAGACTTTTTCCATAAATATAAAAGTGAATTAGAAGTGGTGAAGGGCGTCCTCTTATGATTAATAGAATCAAACAAACTGTTCTTGAAACACAAATAGATAATAAAATTCAGATATTAATTTTTTTTGCAGATGCAAATGTTTACACTGCAAATGTGTCAAGTAGCAACAGTGGAAGGCGCAGGCACTCACCAAATTCAATCGCTGCTTCATGGCAACAACAACAACAACAGCAGCAGCAACAACAACAGCAACAACAACAGCAGCAGCAGCAGCAGCAGCAGCAGCAGCAACTGCAGCAGCCACAGCCATCTTCTGGAAAATTGGAGGCACACGCCCAGCATACATTACAGCATGCCTCTCAGGTGAGGGGGAAAAAATTACTGTTGATTAATACTGCAGTAATGAAACATAAATGAGAACATAAAATGAATACAAAATTTTAGGCACAAAGAAAATGCGCCATTTACAGCATAAACACAGTGTGCTCCGAACAGGTGCTTTTGATGAGCACCTCATCACAAATGTTTACATTTCTAACAGTTCACATGAAAACTGTAGTGACAGTGGCTTCAGAAGCGCTGCTTTGAACCAAATCTCCTTTTACGCCAGGTGAATTATTTTCAGTGACACCATGTGATGAATTTCTTAAATCAAGGATCAACTGACTGTGATTCAAAACTTAACACATTAAGGATGAGCTACTTAGAAATATTTGAGAACAGTAGACTAGCCATTTATGCCATTATTAAATGTTTTACTGGCAAATTATCTTGATTTACCTGACAGGGTAACACACACTAGAAAAGATATGAGTTTGCAAAGTTAGTTTATCATATTTATTTTAGTTTTCTCATGGATTGGAATTTGTGCAGTAACTACAGCAAAAAATATTCATTATATTTAATAAACTGATGAGAAGTTAGGACAGTCTGTCAGGTATCTTGTGCAGACAGCCAATGGCTCTAAATAGTTCTACATTTCAGTCATGTAAGGTCCTTGGTTGAACTTAACTGCTTAACCACGTACTCAATGAGTGTAACATATTCATACAAAACAGCAAAGTGTTTTACAAAAAATGCAAATAAATGGAACCCAGAACCTATAACAACCAATCCCACATGCAAATACCTCTTAACATCAACACCAACGCCAATTCCAATTCAGCCCTTAACATCTCATCCAAATCCCTCTCTTGTCAGATATATCTGAAATGTCAAAAGGCTTAACCTTCAGTCTCACACCTAAATTCAACCACACTGCTCTGGTCCTGGATCTGCTCTCATTCACCAGTAACCACTTCAGCATCCGTTCACATTCTGCAGACAACAGAACTACTGTTGAGCCCTGCCTTGAACAATTCTGACCACCCTTCCCCAAAACCATCCCTTGCAGGCATTCCAGGAATTTATCACCTCCAGCACTGGCTACGAATCCTTCCTGAACAACATATCAACTACTCCTAATATTAGACCAGATGAATCCCATGCCATCGAAGAGCTGAAAGGAGACTGCTCCATTGTAATTCTCCCAGGAAACAAGGGCTCCACATCTGTGATATTTGATAGAGGAGTGTATGTGGCAGAGGGACTGCGTCAACTCTCGGAAACTTCTACCTATAAACCTGTTCCTTATGACCACATTCCCTTCAATCCAGGCAGAACTACAGAAAATCCTAAAAACCCTAAGTCTCTCACAGGGCCGCACCACTGCCTCCATAGAACGTCTCTCTCCACCCGAACCATACACCCCGTCCTACCTACTCCCTATAATCAACTCCTTCTCTAACCTAAAATTTACCTAGTCCTTCTCTATAACTTGAGCCCACTTCCTTGATGTTAACCTTTCACCTTGTTGAGTCCCACATCCACACCTCAGCCCATATTAAGTTCACAAACAGACAACACTAGCTCAACTTGGATAGCTGCTATCCCCTCCATATCAAATGATCACTTTGCTACAGCCTAGGCTTATCTCCTCCAGTGACAAATCCCTCACCACCTACAACAAAACAACAACAACAACCTATCCAATGCTAAATCTCCTGCAACTACCCTAGAGAACTTGTGCGTATGTAGGTCTCTTGAGCAGTCTATTTCTCCCCTTCCAGCAACAATGTTCCTAACTCCAGACCACGCAGAAGCATCCCCTTTAGTCACCCAGTACCATCCTGACCTGGAATTTCTCAACAAATTGCTCAGTTGGGGCTATGACTTTGTCATGCTCTGAAAAGATATGATTGCTCCGAAGTATCCTTCCCACGCTACCCAGCTTTCCGCCGTCCTCCAAGCATCCACAACATCCTCGTCAAACCTTCACAACATCCCAAACTCACTCTCTCTACCCTCAAAAAGTGCCTAAAATCTATTGCAGTTAAAATATCACCAATAAATGACACTGTAATTAGAACAGTATGTATGCTGAATTTAACTATACAATATTGGCATTGTAAAATTAACAATAACAATTCTACAATTTGTACTGTAGGTGCTTTGAAGTATAGGGTATAAATTTAGTAATCTAAAATCAAAATGTGAAAAACACCTATGTGTAAAGGTACAACATATATCAATTAATTTACATCAACTGGATGAATAAATAAATAAAAAATGCAGCATACTCCAGCCCTCCACTGGAAAAAGCTACCCCATTCACACTGATACTGTTGCTTTCATCCACTAGTTAATTTACAGACATGTTATGCACATATTTTTCTCCAAATTGGGCTTCCCCAGGCTGTGCAATACCAGTAACTGAAAATTGGTTTAATTTTAAATAATTGCATACACAGTTTATAGTTATTTGAAACACTCTCCAATAAAATTGTTAATTTTGAGACAGTTTGCTAAAATATAACATCCTTTGGGTAACTTTGCATTAACTAATTTTGAAGCAGGGTTTGCATCTATGTTGATATTTATTGTAAAATGCAAATTTTTCCACTCCTTATCAATGTCGCTAATTTGTTTAAATGACAAAAGTCCAATCTAGAATCAATTTGCTGCAAATCTTATGAAACAAGTTTTGATGTATCTTGGAAAACGATTGTGTTATCCAGGAAAATATTGTAGTTTTCATTAAGAGTTTGTTTGTGAAGTGGTAGCTTGCAATATTTAGTTGAGTTATCTATAATTCAGATACGAATGCATGAAACCATAAATACCATTGTCAGATTTTGTGTTGTTACACGATTCCATGGTGTCTGTTGGAATAACTCATTCACACATGGCATTTAATGGGAAGTCGGGAACTAATAGTGTTAGGTGGGAATAGACTTTGAACATATATGACATTTAGTGTTGTATCACACATTTCTGTCCGATATGTATCCTTTGCACAGTTAAACATTATTTTTGTGTAACTAATGCATTAACTTCCTGGATGATGAATAAATATCTCAAGGTATTGATGGAATGATTGAACCCTGTGGACAAGATGAACAAGAAAGATCATTTTAGAAGAGCAATTCACAGAACACAGCTGCAACTATCTAGTTGTATGACAAATTTCTTACTGGCAAAAAATTGGCAGGTCTGCAGTAGTTGTGTGTGTGTGTGTGTGTGTGTGTGTGTGTGTGTGTGTGTGTACTAAGATGGTATTGCAAGACAGATTTTCTTAACAATGTGTAGAAATGAAGACTACCAACAAAAGATGTAAATACAGAGACAGACCCCTGCCCCTTATTGTAAATGATAACACATAAATAAGCAAAAGGAACCATCACTTTTTTGGTTCAGTTACTGAAAACACTGGAAGGCCTTAAGTATCTAAAAGTATACACAGTGACCTGATTAACAAAGAAGTACAATAAAATTTCTTTTTGAGAACAAGTTGATATAAATGCATTGGGAGTCTAATGAAATAGCTCACCTAAACAAAGTGCTTACAACCTCTTCAAGCTTCAGTTATGTACGGAGATTGTCTAGGAAGCCAGTTACTAAAAAACTATTAAAATATTGCTGTGGGATATCAGTATAGTGAATTAAAATTTTTAATGCAAGACTTTAGTTTGGCAGATTACTGCAAATTACTTGCTAGCTTGGAGCCTTTATGAGGTAGCATTTACAAAGAAAATCGAGAGCTGTGTGTTTTATCAGTTTATTTAGTAAGTGCAGGCTTATTAGAAAACACTCTCTAAAGGTCAGCAGCAGACACTGCAAGAGAGATTTAAAATTTTGTGAGCATACATTCCTGGAAGAAAGAGCACCATAAGCACCATATTAGTTTCTGACATACAACACACCTCATGAAATGACTGTGATGGTAAATTGGATTAATTTAAGTGCATATTTTCTATTGTTCCATACATTTTGTGCAAATGGATAATGAAAGGGGAAGGAATTACAGCCACACATTTCTACTTTTCTCCTCCCTGCCCCCACCTCTTGCCCTGAAGGTTTGTTATATCTATCATTTTAAAGATCTTTTGGGATAAGCATTGATATGCTGTGGGCTTTTTCAGGTACAGCAGTCAGTTTCTGGAAGACAGCAGACAATAACAATTCATGACACTCCATCACCAGCTGTATCTGTCATCACTATTTCTGACAGTGAAGATGAAACAACTGGAAACTGGTAAGACAACATACTGACTTACATGATTTTTCCGTAACTTTTTGTGCATTTGGATGTGTTGTGTTGGATGTCAGCAATACCAACACTACCAATTCTTAAAATTTTTCAAGCTATCATGTTGCCTAGGATGCTCATTAACAGGTAATTAATTATTGATCCAAGAGAATCCGTCATTGATTGTTTATCTTTAATTAGCTGAGCTGTATGACTGTGGCATACTTCTGTACATTCCAAAAGGAAAGTGACTTTACTAGATGCCAAATAGAACAATTACAATGTATATATAGATTCCTGTTTTCAGCAACCAGTTTATTAGTGAGAGAGTCCATGTTAGTAAGGGGGGACTTTGAAGTTGCAGTAACTCCAGAAATACAGCTATAATAATTTAAAGGAAAGGTCTCAGACAAGGCCCGCCAATTTGACAAGTGCCTTTTATACATGCTAAATGAAGGAGACAAAGGTATTTCTGCTCAACAACCTCCAGTTGTAAGAAAACCATTCCTGAAGTTACTAATGTACAATCAAACAGGATCATAGCTAATTGGGAATTGACCATTTCTTTCATCATTTAATGAGCCCAAAAATACACATTTTTGTAGAAATTTGGCAGAAACTAGCCTTTGTAGCAGTTGATAGTAACCTAACCTAATCTTTAATAATGGAAACTTCAGGTTGGATTTCAAAAATATGATGACAGTCTACAGCTCACCACAAAGAAGTAACAATGAGCTGCAAGAGGCACGTAAAAAAAAGACACACATGTTCATGTTACCAGCCATGGCCTCCTTCAAAATAAAGATCACTCACACAGGCACATTCACAGTCGCACAACAATCATTTCCAGCTGCTGGACTCCAAATCTTTGTTGCAGTTGATGGTATTATTAAATAATGCATTTGTACATTGCACAAGATTTCATCATAGTGCCTGGAAAAGTGGTGCCAAAAGTTTTATTGAACATTAAGCTGATGATTAATTTGGTTCTCTTGGAATGGAGAATATTTTAAACCTTGTGTTACCAAAACAGCTATTGTTCAAAATTGGATTCCAAAGGTGGGCACAGTTAACGGTCTTGCAAAGCCCGTGTAATTCTGAGCAGTTTTCAGCACCGATTTTTCAGTTTGCGTTGTTGTTTGTGTTTAAAGCATTAATTTTGATTCCAAAATGTTTGGTTTACACTAAATGTTTGGAAGAAATGTTGTAACTGTGTGAAAATTACATTCATATGATTTTCTTCATGCTACGAAGATGTATACTTCAAAATATTAATACATCATCAGATTGATTGAAGTACAGTAAAACCTCGTTTTTACATTCTCGGTTTTTACGTTTTCCCGCCATTTACACCATTTTTTGTCGGTCCCATCAAATTTCCTATGTTTACAATGTTAATTCTCCCTCGTTTTTGCGTTAACATATCTACACTTTTCCCGCGTTTTACACTTTTTGAAAGAATTTTCGTGAAGAAAAATGACGTAATGTACATAAATTGACGCTAGCATGGCTTTCCCCATAAAGTATAGCGCTTAAAAATTATTCATAGTCGAGTTTCTTGACACTTTGCATTTATTCAAACGTATATTTCGCCTTTCGTTGACGATTTACGACGTGCCGATATGTGGCGATGTGGTTCCTCTTTCAACCAACTTCTTTGCCAGAGCGCTTGGCGTGAGAATAACGCTGATTTGTGGCGGTGTAGTTCCTCTTCCCGCTAGCTTCATTGCCAGAGCGGCTGGCGTCTACTCAAACAATCAGAACCAGTTGCTTTGTTGGCGTGAGAATAAAGAGTTGCATTGTTCTTGTGATACATATTTCTGATTAATAAAGAACGATATCTGTCAAAGTTGGGTATCATAATACCCACAGCCTCAAAACAGCGATAATAGTGAGAGGTGCCGATTCTATGCAAACGTCACAAAAATACTTCTGCATATGTTTGTACTCGAAAACGGGTATAAATTCTCTGATAATGTCGTGTGAAACGTCTAAAAATACAAAAATAACGGAACTTTGAGTTTTACTACGTAAATAATTACGTAATGCCGGTAAAACGCAGTAATTTTGAAGATGTGTTACATAGCTTGGCAGCAGCATCCAAATGATATCGAAGCGGTTCAGGTAATTTTGAAGATGTGTTACATAGCCCAGCAGTGGCGTCCTCGATTATAATGAATGAAATTACGTCTAAAATTTCTACTTCCCATAAAATTACCAATTCTGTTTGGCGCTTAAAATAGCGGCGTCTTCGATTATAATGAATGAAATTACGTCGAAATTTCTACTATCCATAAGATTACCAGTTTTGCCTGGCGCTTAAAATAGCGGGTCCTCGATTATGATGAATGGAATTACGTCAAATTTCTACTTCCCATTAAATTACCAATTCTGTTTGGCGCTTAAAATAGTGGCCTCCTCGATTATAATGAATGAAATTACGTCGAAATTTCTAGTTTCCATAAGATTACCAGTTTTGCCTGGCGCTTAAAATAGCAGCATCCTCGATTATGATGAATGGAATTACGTCAAAAAATTATACTTCCCATAAAGTTAAGTTTTGCCTGGCGCTTAAAATAGTAAAAATTTGGATAACCTTTATTGTATAACAAACTTCCTGGCAAGTATTTAGATGCCTATTATGTACATATATCACAAATAAACTACGAAAATGCAAGGCTCATGCAGTAAGCATTTTTTACCATTTAAAACATTATTTCCTGCATTTTACATTTTCCTGCATTTTACACCATTTTACTTAAGTCCCTTGAAAAGCGTAAAAACGAGGTTCTACTGTAATTTGATTACTATAACAGAGTAAATGAAACAGCTATTGTCAAATGACCGTGCTTAAATTCTTGAGTCTGTACTAATCAAAGTTGTTAAAGAAATTTACCTATATCCTTATGATTTATTATCGTCTAACACACTATTCCTACCAATTTTGAAATGGTGGCAAATGAAAATAAAGAAATTCTATCTATGCATGCATGAATCGAACATGGTTCCCTGCTCTGCAGTCCAATGCTGAAATGCTTAGCCATCGCTATGTTGCTCATTGTGATTAACTTATGGGCACAAAAGTGGGAAAAGTTGTAACAGTACTTCTTTGATTTCTATGAAAATATCACTTTTGGATCCCATCTATAAAGATACAGAATAAAATGCTCCCTTTCAAATTATACATTGTACCTCAAAATTTGAGTCAACTGTGCATCATGATCTTCAGGAGAGTTTTTCTAAAATAATAATAATAATAATAATAATAATAATAATAATAATAATGTGGGGGCTGTACATGAGTAACCTATGAAATATGAACAAATCAGTTGGCTATGTCTGAACCCTTACTCTTATTAGTACTGTATTGTGATGCTGTCATTGTTTGCAATGTATGAGAGGCTATTTACAGTCAACCATCAAGGAAAACTAACTCAAAACTGCCAATTACGCTTTTTTTTTCTTCCACGGTAAATGTTATAGGTGTAACAAATGGTATACCTTGGCAAAATTTGATTTTAGCAGTTTGAATTTTTGGCTACATTTTTATTTTGAATGTGTAAAGAGGGGGAGGGGGAATTAAAATCATTTAAAGTGGACCTTGATGAAAAATGTATAGTACAATACACATGGGTATGTAAAAATTATGCAATTTGTACAGTTCCATTTTGTCTTGTGTTATTACAAGTGTTTGGCAAGAAATAAAGATGGATCAAAATGAAGTAAAAGTAAGGATAGCGTCCAGAGTCACAAAACTGTTTTCTGCAACTTCCACTGCAGCTCTAGAGAGCATGTGCTACCTGTAATTTAAGAGAGTACATATCGTATTTCCACAAATATAGGCTGCACCTAAACTTTTCACATGAGATTATAGAAAAAAATGAATCTCGAGTATAGGCCATGCAGGCTTTTTTTACTTGTTATTTTTTACTTTTTTTGTCTAATCGAACTTTCTCATAATCAGAAACACAGTGTTAATGAAATCATTGTTCTCTTTTCAACAAATTCGAAGCAAAAATGGAAAACTGTAAATTAATGAATAAGAAAGCTAGATGACAGACTGATAGCCATGCAGCGCTCCAAGTGAGGGAAGGGCGAACCAAGGTGTGTTACCGGGAGTTTAAAGTGTTGTATAGCAGAGACATATGCTGTGGAGTGTGTGTGTGTGTCCATGTCCGCGCGCGCTCGCGTGTGTGTGTGTGTGTGTGTGTGTGTGTGTGTGAAGCTTCAGGTTGCCCAGTCACAATAAGAAACATGGAAAGTGGGAAGCTGAACATAAATTTGACGCTGTTGAAAATTTTTTTTAAATTGACCTACGTAATAAAAATTGCTGGTCATAGAAAGCTTAAACATTGTATTTCTTCCAAATAAGTCTTTTGGAAATACTGTATGTAGTACTCTGAATTCTAGAAATATTTAGATTTGAACATAAGAAGAGGCATTGAATTAAAATTTAAACTGTGGTCGGGATTCGATCTCGGGACTTCCTACTTACTAGGTAGGCGTTTAGACCACTCAGCTAACACAGCGTTGCAGCCAAAGAGACTACACGGACTGTCTTAAAGCTTTGGCTGCAACACAGTGTTAGCTGAGTGGTCGGCACCTACCTAGTAAGTAGGAGGTCCTGGGTTCGAATCCCGGCCACAGCATAAATTTTAATTCAATGCCTCTCCTTATATACCTTTGGTATAACGAAACAATGTTGTCTCAAGGAATTGTATTATTTGCTGATATTTAGTTTTGGTTGCGATTCAACAGAATGCATAACAATAAATTTCTCAGCACAATGTTGTCTTCCTTCTACTGAAAATAGCTGCAAAATGATTATTTAACTGCAACAGGAAGTTAGGGAAGATTACTACAGATATTGTGAGGGTAAGACAATAAACAATTTAAAGGTAATTATAATCTTTCACAAGCCTCATGTGACTAACCCGCGTTACACAAAGTGAGAAAAGTGTCGATAAACACATAATTAAAAACAGCAGGATATTGCATTTTTAGGAAAGGTAACTAAACATGGTGGCATTTTAGAAACTAAAACGTAATTAGAAAAATATTTCATAATTATCCAATGATTGGCTGTAATGGGTGTTACAGTTATAGACTGTTCTCACCTTTTATGTCATGTTTGACTGATAGATTTTATCTAAGATGTCCATAGTAATTTTTTACACTTTTAGTTATACTGACTCCTGTTTATCTCAGTTGGATGTTTTTTATTTGATGCATTTTACCATTCTGTTTTAACACCTTTTTATCCATGAAGATGGTCCATGACCGAAACTGGTAGATGTATAAGGTTTTTAATAAACAGCTGATGGTTTTTAAAAAAAATGCATTTTATGAAATATATTACAGCTGTTGACACTCGCCTCACCAAAGCATTCAATCGTAATTTAAACTGTGTGATTATGGTAAAAAAAAAAAAAGTGTGATTTTGCACCATGTTCATTATGTGGAATTCTTAGAAATAGGAAGCATTGTTAAATGCTGAATCTAGTGGTTCCTTTGGATGCAAAAATTGGGTGACAACATCCAGTGACTTGGAAAGTCTGAAGTTTTCAAGGAGTACGAAATACGTAGTGTCATTTCCTATAAGTGAAAAATTTTAAATACAAGAGTAGGCTTGAAAATCACCCTGAAGATTGGTGTGAAAAATGTAGTGCTTTCAGACATCTAAGTGCTGAGAGTAGAGCTGAGAGTACTGAAACTGTGAAACACTGCAGAAAATACTAAGAGTAATACAAGGTTACATGGCAGAAGTTTTTAACACAGATGTAAAGAGCGTATTTATACAATTTATAAATAAGGATGGTATGGAGAAGTTTACCCCTTGGTACAATAGGGAAATTTAAAACTCTTGGCCGTTTTAAAAATATTATAACATTAATTCATACAATACAACAGTCTTGATGATTTCAAGAGTTCTCAAATTTTCCAGCTAATACGTCTTTACATTTATCTCTTCGTAAACAATTTGATGTTGTGGATTATACCGCAAAATTGTGACGGAGGAGGTGGCCTACATTAAAGTTTTTATGAATTTACACTATAAAAGGATAAAAGTTTTCAGTTCTAGTTGCTGTGTAATGTCGAATGTTCAGATGTTGCCAGTGGCCGCAGCCTACCAATTGTAGCACAGATGGTGACAGCCAATTGGATACTAGTGCATTACAGCTGTTGTCTTCACAATAGGTAATATTGATTGTAAACAGAATATCTAACATTTTATTCATAGTAAATGATTACTTTTATGCGCTGACCATGAAGTACCGTATATTCTCGAGTAATCTGCGCCCTTGAGTTTTCCGCGCATCCCCAAATTTTGATGAGAGAGAGAGAGAGAGAGAGAGAGAGAGAGAGAGAGAGAGAGAGAGAGAGAGAGAGAGAGAGAGAGACCCCTCGCCGATTTGTGTAGATGAGGAAACCACCCGTCGGCTTTGTACAAGCACGTGAGATCAGTCATTGGGATGTCACGTCTATTAAATTTCAAAACTGCATGTAAATATCAAAATAATTGCCACCACACTGATTGAGAGATAGCGAGAGCCGCACAGGGTTGTCATCCCGAGCGTGTGAATCTCGCACCAACCCCATAAAATTCTCGTATTTTACCTACTAAACATAGTCATACAAACTGCAAAATATATAATTTGTAATGTATTGCTGTGAAAACGTGCTCTCAGTTACACACACTGAAATGAACGCTTATAGAATCTGAACCGTTAATACTGTAAATAAATCGAGCTGAGACTGGTATTATACAGTCATATATCTTTATAAAAGTCAATATGTCATGTATTTACATCAAAGCTATTTGATGCTGTAATAGGTTGCTTCGACATAGGTCTATGTGTATTTTTCATCAAAGAAATATCATCAAATGTAGCGCCTCGCTGCATATTTGATTATAAAAGTTGCTTGTCTTCTCTCCGCTGCAATGCAAAATGTATCCGCTCTGAACGCTAGCTGAACGCTGCTTATCGATGTGTGCGTGTGTTTGGACGTAGCTGCAATGCCGCGCTGTAATTAACGTTTTTAAACCCAGTAGCAAGAAATCGTTATAATCCTGTCTTCTATGGATATAGTCTTTGTCGTGTAGTGATACCGGTGTGGGTAATATGGTAGTACTGAACCGAATAATACCCAACTTAGGTAGATAACATACTTTATTACTCAGAAAGATGGTACCACAAACTAGGCATTCTTACCTCAACAATGCGACTGTTCGTACGCTACTCTGCCAAGTTTGTGACCGGCTAAGGCAGCGCACAATAAAAAGTTATCATTAACTGCTATCTTTAAATATGATGACCATAATACCCCTTTTTAACACCACAATGAAGAAAAATTATGACTATATGATAATATTTCTTTGTCAAAGATTTGATCGAAAATATTATCGTGTAGTACCGGCCTGAAGGGGTTTGGGTTTTAAAGAGGAGTAATATCTGCGTATTGTGTTTTGTTGTTGCAGATGGATTAATACCAACCTAAATTTAAGTAATCCACGTACCCCAGTTTTTCGTACATAAATTCAGAAAAAAATATGCGCAGATTACTAGAGTATGTATGGTAAGTAATTAATGCTGTTCCTACTCTATGGTTGATAGGTTCTCGATGCACCCTTGTCCTCTCAGAAATTGACTTAACTGTGCTGGAACAATTCAAAATAAAACATTGGCTGGTCACATGCATTGTCTATAGCCAACATCTGAACACTCAGCACTACACTGTGACACAGATTGTAAACCTAAGCCGTTTAAATGTTATTGCTGCTCCTTTAACTTGCAGGAATTAAAGCTGTACTATTATTGTAGTTATTTGCATAACAAATAATCGAAAATTGTACATATTTGTAGAACCGCTGAAGACCTAGGTGGCCAAGTGTAGTGTCCGATACAACTCATTGGCTTTTAGCAAAAACATGAGTTAAGAGTGATAATTTCTATCATTACTGGAAAAACAAAAAGGTCAACTATTTTTGCTGTAAAAAATATTTCTGCTGAATGTGAGAGATTCCATATATTAATAGCAGTAGTAAAAATAGTAGTAGTAGTAGTAGTAGTAGTAGTAGTAGTAAATTATTAAATAATAATCAAACAGTTCCTATAACACCGACATGTGCTTGAATCATGACTCTGAGTCGCTCCTCCTGTGTACCGAGGCAAAAACCCCCAATTTAATGAATAAATATTTCGGTCCCCTGAGATTCGTTAAAAAAGGTATTTTACTGTACATCTGTTATGAGGTACATTAGAAATTAAAAACATCAAGCTACAGTTTCTCATCTTAAAGGATTTTCAATGATATGACAATTCGGCTACTGTGCTTCATGTATGTAACTATATTTTTATATCACTGAATATTTATTATTATATAGGACACTAGCTGAACCCCCGCTGCTTCGCATGTGTAGGCTGGTTGGTACGCACCAGTTGTTTCTTTTTAATCCTGATGAAGAATCCATATCTTAAGTTTCGTAGTTATAGCTTGAAATTTGAGTTAACGGCAACATATTTTTGAAAATCAATTTTTGCATCTCGACATTCCAAAAATACCGAAACATATGTCTTTTCAATTTGAACCTCGAATCCAAATCCGAAAATTTGTAGTTCTAACTTCAAAATTGCCTAAATAGCAACAGATTTTTGAAAAACATCTCCTCTCCAATTTAACCCCCTTGATGGTTTAATTTCCAAAAATACCGAAACACGTATTTTTTAAATCATAACGAACAATACAAATACCAATTTTTGTAGCTATAGCTTCTAAATTGTCTTGACAACAATGTATTTTCGAAAAGAATTTTTGATCCCCTCTTTTACCTTCTTAGTTGTTGAATTTCCAAAAATACCGAAACACGTTTCTTTTAAATTCGAACCCTGAATTAAAATCTGAAATTTTGTAGTTCTAGTTTCAAAATTGCCTAAATAGCTATGTATTTTCAAAAAACGTTTCATCCCCTATTTCACCCTCTTACAGATGGAATATCGAAAAATCACTTCGTAACACTTTGAGTGCCAGCCATATATGTGAACCGACTTCCCCCAGTGCCAGCTCATTTTCTTAGTCTCCTTCCCCCAGTGCCGCCCATTTTTACAGTATTTTGTCCTGTTGGTAGAGATTCAGAAATAATCATTAATATATTTTTCTTGGTCAGGAATAAACCTTATTATTTCCTCTTCAAATACTTGTTCCGTACATTTTCCTGCTTTGTAGACTTTCATCACAACAATCAAAACAATAAACGCTGTTTTCGGGTAGGTAAAAAATTGTTTTTTCGTATTATAAATTATTTATTAATAAACATGGCAATGTTTATGTGATTACATGCAAATATCATGAATATTAAACATCAGCAAACGGCTTTTAGTGCAAATAGTTCTTTTTTGAGTGGTATAGCTGGAAGCAGGGCTGGACACAAAACCCCACTTTGCATACTGCACACTGGAATGAAGTATCCTTCCTTCTGGCGACTCCTGCTTCTTTCTTGCCCCTATCTGAGCACACTCTACAAGTCTTTTGTGCCTTCTTCTTCCCTGGTGGAATGGGTATTCTTTCCAGGAAATGTGTTCCATCCAGTCGTGAAAACGCAGCACTACTTGTACCAGGCTGAAAGTCGGCAGCACGTGGTGATAAGTCTTTGCATACCGCTATAATAAACTGGCTGGTAGAAATGTTTTTCTTTGTCACCTGAGTGTACAGAACACATGCATTTGAAATTGCCATCAAGATAATGTGGAATGATAGCTTTCTCCACCATTTGACTGAACGATGATCAAATATCCCATAAGACATTCTCTGGTCACTGAGGTCGACACCAAATTTATTCTTATTGTAGTCAATCAGTGCTGTTTTTTTTTTAATCATCATTTCGTTGGAGAGAAGCACTAGACAAAGCAGCTGGCATTCCTCTCGTGTTTTTCTTTACAGTGCCAACAAGACCTGGACATTTGCCTTCAAGAGCTGTTGCCAGTGCCACACTTGTGTAATATCGATCAGTGTACAATGTGTGACCCTTTTCTGCTAAATTATCTAACAGTCTCAACACCACATTGTTCACAACATTGTCCGGCCCAGAGAATACTTCAAAGCTCCCTCTGAGAGCATATATAGTTTTATGCCATCAATTGTAATATCACCACTCGGCTGATATCCATTTTTGCACCGCTGTCACATCTTGTGTCATACAATGGTCGCACTTTGAACAGTGGGTCAAACCCTGACTCACCCTTTAGCTTTCATTTGATTGTTGTCATTCAAATGAAAGTTTGAATGTATAATAAGGAATCTGTTTCTGCTCATTATATTTGGACAGAAAATTCACGACACAACTGCAATTGTGCTCCAGTGATCTGCTAGAAAAGGCCGCTCACTGATACCCATATGCAAGATGATGGCAATAAAGTTCCTAATGTCGTCCAGGGTAACTGTTTTCCATGATGCTAGCCTACTACTTCGAGCTAATTGATTCAGACGTCGCTTTCTCATTATTTGTTGCCTGGCATATAAATTTGTTTGCTCTTTCATGTGAGCAATTACCTCATTATCGACAAAATTATAGAATAATTTGGCGATAGGGCTGTCACTCTTCAAACCTGTTTCGGTGTCTATATTGCCATGTGCACTAGTATAAATTGAGATAGTACCTAGGGCATCATCTCTTTTGTCCCATTCCTCATTTTCCACCACTGACTGTCTAACACGCTTTTTCCCATTCCCACTTGAGGGCTGAGAACGCTTCAGTATTTCTAAGGGCCCTGCAGTAGCAACTGGCATCATACTTTCACTGCCAGTGTCGGATTCTGAAATAATACGTATATGTTGAATGGATGTCAGCCAGATTTATCGTAGAGGTGAACTAATAATAAAAGGAGATGTCACGATCAATTATTTCGTATGAAACTTATAACGAAAATATATGTGAACAATATAAAAAATTACAGCAATTATATTACCTGATCCTGATTCAGCATAAGTTGGATCTTCATCCGTGTCATCGCCATCAAAAACATCACTCAAATCTTCTTGCAATTTATCAAGAATGCAGCAAATCTTGGCATTGCTCAAAGGCTACTGATTGACACGTTGTGTCTAACGCTCACCCTGATGTCTCACAGTCCACTAACACAAACCCTTGTTTCGTAAAGTGAACAGTTTTGTGGCGCCTCCTAGTGGCAGAGATGTCTACTACAAGGGTTTGCCTCCCTTCTGATAACTGCCGTATGGATAATGATGCACGCGATAGGTAGAATTCGTTTGAGAACAGCTGTCTGTAATATTACGGGTGTGGCAGTTCTCGCAGAGGCACAGAGAATGTAATATTATGGGCGCCGCAGTTTTCGAACAAACGACAGCAATGTAATATAACGGGCATGGCACTCTAAGTGTTAAATGACACCTACAGAGTAAGATCAGCACCCTCCACAAATTTGAAGTTTTTATCTTCAGTGGTTTGGGCTGGGCAATGATGAGTCAGTCAGTCAATCGGGACACTTCCTTTTATGTATAGAGATTACTTCCCTAACACTTTTCTATTTGTAACTGAAAATTACAGCCAAGTTTGTGGACTATAGAAAATGGAAGTAATGGTATTAAAAATATAAAGTTTTCAATTTGTAACATGCAATTCTTCTGATCCTACACATTAAATGCTTGTGACACTTGTATCCATTTTAACTTTTAAAATGGTACTTTTTTATGCTCTTGCATAGTTTCATGTCAGGGCAAACTGTAGTTCAGTGTAGTGTGCAACAATAGTTGTTCTGTTATTGAGCAAGAAGCATTTAACAGCTTGAAAAATTAATAGCACAAGTAGGAACATTATTTTTGATCTTGAAATGTCATTGTCAGAGTTAGAGCATAACATCTTGTATATTTGCATATTGGATAGTAAATAATGTTGATTCACCTTAACCAGCTGTGATCCTCACTAACAAGATTTAGTTAAAATAGGAATCGTCAGGATAATATATTTAATGATTATGATTATATTTAATTTTCTGCAACAGATTAAAAATTTTTGTGCTCTAAAGTTTAAAATTTTTTAAAGTTTTAGCATAACATATTTGATTTTTCTTGTAGATATATGATCAGTAGTGAATATTAAGTGATCAATTCTTTAACATTATAGTAGGAAAATAAATTTGATGGAGTTTCTAATGTTATCTCTCCTTAGTGGGATGTATGGGTCTTGAATTCTGGAATTTGAGTAGATTTTTGTAGTTACACTTATAAATGGTGCTTATTGTATTGTATCGACCTGGAGAAATTTGATAATATTGCAGTTATTACTCTTGTAAGATGGGATGTTTACATGCCCTTCAAGAATTCCCTGGTGGCTTTGAAATGAGTAGGTGATACTCCATTGCTATATCTTTATTAAGAGTTGTACTTACACATCCAATTCCTTGCTGCCACCCTTCCCCCTTTCCCCCATTCGAAAAAAATAGAAAAGTTATTCTGAGGGTTGCTGGATTTGTTTTTGGTAGCTGTAAAGATAGGAACTGCGGTGCGTGTTGCGGTGGATCAGCCGGCCTGGGTGCGTCTTGCCACATCAGCTCCAACTGTCCCTCAGTGTTGACTGTAGCCTCTCAAGATGAAGCATATCGCAGGTACCCATCCTAACACACATGCTGCTTCGAGGGTGCTGCTGTTGCTGCTGAATATTGTTGTTGCATATTATCTAACCATATGTTGTGTCCCATTTCCTGTATTTCTTGTAATGTGTTGAAAGGTTGCAGGTAGCATGTTTCATCAAAGGAACCCTTATAATATTTGTTTTATGTTATAAATGTTTACCCAGTAAAGGTAGAAAGAATGATTTAGTCATAAAGTATTTAAGTATTTTATTTTGTCTCCATTTCTCAAAACATCATGTTTACTTTGAGATGGAATAAAAAGCTATATACACCATTTGAAGTAACACACATTTGAATTGAAATAATGTTACTTCACTCGGTCATCACATGAGTACAGAGTATTGTTTCCTTACATAAAAAATACAGTTGTAATACTATTAGAGATATATAAATATCATAATTCAATTGCAAAATATTCAAGTTTAGTTGTTTGACATTATATATGTGCATGTCAAAAAAATCATTCTTTCACAATAGATTCCTTTATTCTATCTTCTTCCTTTTCTTTGGTTTACTGTACTGAATCCTGGTGTTGGTCAGTCATAAAAATTTCTTTAACTGATTGTGTCGTCCCCCCACTTGTAAACCAATGTCTGTATACATTTGCTTCACCAGCTGTAATTGCTTACAAAATTGGTGTCTTTTAAATGTTGCATGTTTCATGGGTTTCATCTCATCAGTTTCATTTTGTTGAGTTTGAAATTGTTGTACTAACACAGTGCTGTTTAAGTGTGCAATTTCTTTATCATATTTCATATTATCTTACAGATGTTGTAGATGACTGTGTGCATGATCCCATAAAGTAATAATTTTTTTACTAATATGTCACAGAAATAGTCATTCATATGTTGTGGTCACAGGTGGTGTTTTTTGCAATGTGCATAATTTATCCAAATAATTAATGTTGTTACTTTACATTTAACAATATTCATTACATGTGGCATTTACTAAAATTATTTTTATTTTTCTTAGACTGAGTAGTTCAGTTACCCAGTTCAGTACTAAGTGTAAGAGTTTAAGGAGATACCAATTGAATTTGTGAACTTCTAATTATTGGAAGCTGTAATCTGGAATGGATTTATTGATCCTTGGAACAGTAATTGAAAAATCGTTGCTGAATTACAAATGGTGTGTTTATCACATTATTCACTGTACAGACTAGGTATTCAGAAGTGTATAGGCGTGTACACTATAAATTGAACTCCACAATTCCAATTTGTGATACATGCAGAGGTGAACTTGCATGTTCCCCTCCCACTCCCTTACCCCTTCCCCAAACACACAATGGAAATTTCAGGCTGGAATAACAATTTTATGGAAGGGATAAAGTGCTACTCCACTTCACAGATGACATGGTGAGGTTCAATGTTCAATGAAAAGACTGCTCAACGACTTGGCCCATAGAGCCTTCTTCTGAAAACTCTCTCTCTCTCTCTCTCTCTCTCTCTCTCTCTCTCTCTCTCTCTCTCTCTCTCTCACACACACACACACACACACACACACATTAATTGGCAGTGTGGCTGGAAGGTTCTTTAGGCCAAAAGTTAAATTGTTGAGCAGTCTTTTTGCTGTGCATATCTGCCTATCATTGTGTCATTTTGGTGGTGAGTAGCAGTCTGTCCTTGTAATAATATTCCTCCCTCCCTTCTCTCTCTGAGTTACAGCACGAAAAATGTTGTTTAAGTGCCTTTCCGCATCCCAAAAGTGCTTGATCTGCAAGTGGATGTCTTCCATGTATTATTGTCTGTTGGCCATTTCTTAGCTTTGCACATTGATATTCTAAACTTGTGCAGCATAAATGTTACCTCAGTAGTTACAGATGTGGTTATAATTACTGATAGATTTCATTATTTATTATTACTTGCAAAGACAATGAAAAAAGGACTTATTACTGGAGAACTCTTTGAAACAGCACGAAAATGTAGGAGGTTCATCATTGCAGGTGTAGCTTAAAAATAGCAGAAAAAAAAGAAAAAGAAAAAAAGATACAGAACATGATATAATTGTAAGTTCAGATTACTATAGCTTCAAGCAGTAAGTAGTGATTTCAACATAACACATTTAAGCAGATGTTAAATGATATGCATGGCATAATGGTGAAGTCAGAAACAGATGATGTAGTAATGTTTATTTAATACCAAATTAACAATGCAAATTCTGGGAAGGATTCAACATTATTTTCGAGAAAGATAGGTTGCTTACTCACCACAGAGTTTTGATTCGTTGCAGAACAGCATAAATAAAGAAAATAACATTAAAACTTTCGGCCATTTAGACCTTTGTCAGTTAGAGACACAAACACACACACACACACACACACACACACACACACACACAGACACGACCCCCATCTCCAGCCACTGGTAGGAAAAATATATATAAAAAATAGAGATGGTTTAACTTGCACAGGTTCATTGAGAGATACACACAAATAAAAACACACACAAATGCTACGCATTCGCAAACCAAGGTTGCTTCATCGGAACACAGGAAGGAAGCAGCAGGGGAAAAGAAGAAAGAACGTACGTTTTAAGGGAGTGGGTAAGGAGCGGAAGGACTTGCCTTAGGGGAAAAATGACAGGTAAACAAAAAAAAAACACACACACACACACACACACACACACACACACACACACACACACACACACACACACACACACACACACATGCAAACACATTAAGGCAAACATATGTAAAAAGCGTGTATATGTGTGTGGGTGTTTGCAATTCCTTCCACTCCCAGGATTGGAATGACTCCTCACCCACTCCCTTAAAACCCTCTTCCCTTCCTTTTCCCTCTCCTTCCCAGCTCTTTTTGAAGAAGCAACATAAGGTTGTGAAAGTTATTTATGTGTGTGTCAATGAACCACTGCCTTTTTCCTGGTAAGTCAAACTTTTACTTTTTATATATTCCTGTACTTTTTCGCATATATTAGACATGGTTTAACATACCAGGTGAAAAAGCACAGGATCATTGATAAACACACACAAATAAAAACAAAAACACACACTGTGTGTGTGTGTGTGTGTGTGTGTGTGTGTGTGTGTGTGTGTCAATGAACCTGTGCTACTTCCCCTGGTATGTTAAACCATGTCTAATATATGTGAAAAAGCACAGGAATATATATAAAAAGTAAAAGTTTGACTTCCCAGGCAAAAGGCGCCAGTTAATTGACACACATATAAAAAAACTTTTGCAACCATAGGTTTCTTCTTCAGAAGAGCGGGGAAGGAGAAGGAAAAGGAAGGGATGAAGGGTTTTAAGGGAGTGGGTGAGGAGTCATTCCAATTCCGGGAGAGGAAATATTAGCTTGGGGGAAGAAAGGATAGGTAAAAACACACACACACACACACACACACACACACACACACACACACACACCGAAGCAGACATGTGCAAAATGCAAAGAAGTTGGGCAGAGGTACCAGTCGAGGCAGAAGCTTTTGTCCAGGGATTGGAAACAAAGATGAAGATAAATGGTAGGAGGGAATTTGAAATTACCGGAAGTTGAGACCAGGCGGGTAATGGGAAGAGAGAACATGCTGAAGGGCAAGCTCCCATCTCCGGAGTTCTGAAAGGTTGGTGTCTGCGGGAAGTATCCAGATAACCCGGATGGTCTAATACTGTGCCAAGATGTGCTGGCCATGTATCAAGGCATAATTAGCCACAGGATGATCCTCATTACCAACAAACACTGTCTGTCTGTGTCTGTTCATGCGAATGGACAGTTTGTTGCTGGTCATTCCCTTATAGAATGCTGTGCAGTGCAGGCATGTTAGTTGGTAAATCAGGTGGGTGCTATCGCAAGTAGCTCTGCCATTAAACGTGTACACCTTCCACGTTACAGGAATGGAGTAAGTGGTGGTGGGAGGGTGTATAGGACTGGTTTTACACCAGGGATGGTTATATGGTACCAGCCAGAGGGTAGGGAAGGTGGTTTGGGGATTTCATAGGGATGAACTAGGATGTTATGAAG
Source organism: Locusta migratoria (assembly GCA_026315105.1). Taxonomy (NCBI): domain Eukaryota; kingdom Metazoa; phylum Arthropoda; class Insecta; order Orthoptera; family Acrididae; genus Locusta; species Locusta migratoria. The sequence goes on from CM048749.1 coordinate 364,117,923, forward strand.
GTTAGGTGGGCAGCGGAATGTTGGTCACACCCACTTAAAAAACTGCACCATTGTTGCAGCTCAGTTTGCGGATAACATGACTGCTTTCACAGGTTGCCTTGCCTTTTATGGGGTAGGAGCAGGGATGGGGTAGGGATGGACAAGGATATTGGGTAGGTTTGACGGGTGGCGGAATACATTTCTGGGCAGGTTGAAACATAGTTTATACACTGCCAGAGAACGTGGTGTAGATGGGTGGTTCTTTGTGGCCAGATGGTGGGTGTGGCGGAGTGTTTGGAGTGTAACTGTGGTCAGTAAAGGCATCAGTGAGGCATTTGACAATCCCCCAGGCCTAAATCTTCCCTAGTTCCTGCTCCCACCACCTTCCCCTCGGCCTAAATCTTCCCTAGTTCCTGCTCCCACCACCTTCCCCTCCCCTTCCTTGCCCACACTCTATCCTTATTCAGATTTATTTGTAATTGTTACGAAAATTGTTTAAAATTACAAGTTAACAATTAGAGTGGTTCGAATTCCGATTTTCAGGCTTAAATAACAAATCGATCTCATTTGTTTTGCGTCAGCGAAAACTCTGTTCCTTTTGAGTTCGACAAAAATAAACTGGTTTTGAGCAATACCTTCTAACATGTTCTTGTGGAAATCACCAGTATTGATAGTAACTTCTACGAACTCGAAAACTGCATAATATGGTATACGGGTTGAATTCATAAATGTGCAACGTTGTGGAATTTACCAGCAGCCGTTCAAGTGGAACATCACTTGAATGCGCCTCTACAGGAAAAATCTTGAAGTGTGTGGGTAATAATAAACAATATTCATCACATATCCTATATCGTTAATCTGTGTTCAGAAGTTCAAGTTGTGTTGGTTTTTATTTTTTATTTTTATTGCGTCGTATCTATTAATAAAACAATTTTGTGTGTGAGTTGTGCTGTGCTGAAGTGTGAGAGGAACGTGTCTTATTTCTAATTCTAATAGAAATCTACAAGAAAATCACATATGTTATCTTGTTTCATCGGTTTTTCGTAAAATGAAGAACTCTTTGTTGCAAGAAAAATCTAATCACCGTGAAAGTGATGATTATGAATAATTTCTTTATTTTTATATATAATTTTTTTTTTTTTTTTTTTTTTTTTTTTTTTTTTTTTTTTTTTTTTTTTTTTTTTTGGGGGGGGGGGGGGGGAGCGCAACTTGTCTCAAGCAAAAATATTGTAAGGATATCCTTGTTTGAGGGCTTCTGCGAAAATTCTAGAATCTGGAAATCAAAAATTCTGTTCATAGTTATTAAATTCCCCCCCCCCCCCCCCCCTCCCTCTCACCCACCTACACACATTCCTACTGTACATCATCAGAATGATGTAGTAATATGCTGTCCCTGTCTCATCGCAACCTTACAGGAAATGTTTTCACAATTTTGGAATTTTGGTATTTCCTTATTCACTTATTCCCCTTGGGCTCCTTCTTAACCCCCCCCCCCTTTCCCCCACCTTCTTACTAGGTCACATTACTGTTTGCCATATTCAAAAGTTGGAACCTCTGCTTACGTATGTCTCCCATCCCACCACACATTCCAGTCATTTCCCTTCCTTCTGGCCTATCCATCAGACAGTACTGACATATTCCCCCACCCCTGACGTTCATCTCCCCCTCCCCCTCCCTTCCTGCTTCCATCTCCTTACCACTTCCTCACCTCCACCACTGGTCGCATGTGCCTCATCCATGCTGAGTCTTGCAGACTGGCTACAGCAGCTGGAGACTGTAGTTGTGTGTGTATTTCTTTAACTGGTGACGGCTATAACAGCCGAATTTAACCGATGATGGCCATAACAGCCAAAATTTATTAAGTTGTATTCTTTGTGCCTTTCTGCACCTCATCAGACGTCTCTGTGGTGAGGAGCATTCTAACATTTTCATAAATATTGCTGAAGCTTTCTTGGAATTTCCATTGTTTGAATTTATCTTGAATTGATTATGAAGTGATGATTATTCCTTTATCGTGAATACTACGTTCATTTGCATTTATGTGGTGAAATATTTTTTGTTATTGTAGTTTTATATATGATTCATTATGTATTTGTGTCTTAGAAATTTTTTTCTGTCAATTTGTACTAGTAAGACAAGAAGTTAATCCACTGATTCGTATTTCAATGCAGCTCTCAGTCAACACCTTCTAGAAGTTCAGCAGCTGTAACAAGCAGCACACGTCAAAGAAAAAATGTTATATCCTGTGTGACAGTTGCGGATAGCGATGGAGAAGATCAGAACAGTCCAGCTAAATTACAACAGGCACAAATGCAGCAGCAGCAACAACAACAACAACAACAATCAATAGCACAGCAACAGCAACAACCACCTCAGCCTCAGGTGCAAGCACAACCATCTCAGCATCAACATCATCAAGTATATTTGCAAGCACAGCAGCAACAGACATCACAGCCACAGCAGCAGCAGCAGCAGCAGCAGCAGCAACAACAGCTGCTTCATCACCACCACCACCATCAGCAGCAACAACAGCATCCTGTGCAACAGGTTCTGGTACAGACACCAGTGCAAGTTACCAGAGAAATAAAGCATGAGCCACAACCCACGTAAGTGTCTTTGCTAATTTTTATATTATTTGATAGAACAGTTTATTTACTGTTTAAAAGATACCTTATTTTATGTCTCATTTGTTACATTTTATATTGTTACACTCAGTGATAGGGATTGTTAATCTTATTTAGTTGCAATTTTATTTAAAATTGTCAGGGGAGAATTGGAGGTTGCACAAATTCCTAGTATTTTTTAAGTGTTAAATATTGCACGTCGGATGACTGAAAGATGTTAAAGCTATGCTTATCATTCAAAAAATTTGTATATAATCTGTATTGTAGTGAATGCACCAGAAACACTGAACCCACCAAACTACTTTCTGTTGGTGAGAAATTTAATTTTAGTACTGAAGGAGGCAATACAGTTGTTAGTACAGTGATGTAATGTAGTGGAGCATTCCTAAATATGTTTAAAGCTGGCATAATGCTTTAGCAAGGCCACAGCTGACCACCTGTATATTGCCCTCATGTATTGTGTGTGTCATTTATTTTCATTGGAGTAAGATGTCAAATTTGATAAATGATTTTTCGATGGATGGATACGTAGGTGATAAATAAATGCTGCTAGAATTAAATGATATGTTGAGATTCACTAAAACACTATTACTTAATAGTGGCCAGATTGCCAGTCGTGTGACACCTCAAATAGAAGTAGCAATCTTGTGTGGGTCAGGAAAGGTGAAGGATGAAAGAAACTGGTGCGGATAGAAGTCTCAGCATTGCTTGGCGAAGCATCCAGGCTGCTTAAAGCTATAAGATACATTGGTAGGTGGTTATGATGGGGAAGAGAAGGGGGGAAAATAGTGGGTATGTTAGCTCAGTGTGGCACAATTTTAGGTCAGGTGACACCGTATCTTGGGAAAGAAAAACCTGAAGTTTTAGCTCTTGAAATATCATGTTTAGTTAAGATACTTAAACCCGAATATTTGAAAGCAAAATTTAAAATGTGACATAAATTTTGTACTTTCATAGTTATCATCTTGTTATGGGAAATAGTAAAAGTTCACTATGTTACTGTATTAAAACATTTTTAATTTTAAATGAAGAAAAGATAAATATATCTTGAGTGAGAGTTAAAAACATTCAACTCTCTCCTAGGATTGGGACTATTCATAACAGTGAATCAGTAATCAGAAACACAATGTTAACGAAATAATGTTCTCTTTTCAATAAACTCAAAACAAATATGCAAAACTGTAAATCAACAAATAAGAAAGTGAGAGGACAGGCCGATCTGGGTGCCCCAAGTGAGGGGACGCTGAACCAAGGCATGTTACTGGCCGTTTAAAGTGTTAAGTGTAGGTGTGTGCTGCAAAATATATTTTTTTGGTGTGTGTGTGTGGGGGGGGGGGGATGGGGGGGGGGGGGTGACAATGTTTTGGTAAGTTTGTAGCGGGAAACAAACGTATGAGTTACACTACCGAATGTAAGTTTCAGGTTGTCTAGTCACAGTAACGGACATGGAAAACTGAAAGTTCGACATAAATTTGACGCTGGTGAAAAATGTTTAACGCTGGTGTGTAAGTGAGGACAAACTATTAAAATGTACGAAGAGTCATCGTACATTTCAAGGGCTAAAACGTAAATATGTTTGCTTGACTTCATAATTCAAAACAGCAACTGTGGTTTTGCTGTTACAACAAAAATGATTCAGTTGCAAGGCTGCAAAATAGCCCCGAGTTCCATGTACATCATTTCGTGGAAATAACCCTCAACGAATGTGAAACCAGTGAATCTGGTCATAGTAAAATACGTTGTTTTAAAACACATTAGAACTCGTCATCAGCATTAGCTACACAAATCAGCTGCTCCGCTATCTTAACCTCCCATGACCGCGCACGGTAGGCGTTACCGTACCAACGTTTCCGTAAACATGTACAAAAACGTATATGCAGTTCTGCGAAACTGTTACTGTACCATTTTTGAAGATTATCTAGTTTATTATGTTTCTCAAACCAAAATAAAAGTGAGTGTGTAAGTTTTGATACTAACGACTTTGGGAAAAGCAGCTGTTGGGGGGAGGAGGATTGAATCTAGATTATAGGCCGCACCACGATTTTGTACGTCGAAATTTGGGAAAAAAAGTGCGGCCTATATTTGAAAGGGAGGGAAGAAGGAGTTAACAAGTGTTTTGGACAGGTCAGGAAAGTTGCTAGGGTCTGCTGTGAATGCCTTCAGCAGATGATGGGAATATTTTGAAGAGTTGCTCAATGTATGTGAAACATTCAATGATGTGTTAGAATTTGAGGTACAATGGGATAGGAATGATGATGGTAACAGGATCACATTTGAGGAAGTGAAAAAAATTGTCACTAGATTGCAGTGCAACAAAGCGGTTAGGTTAGAAGAAATTAAGTCAGAACTCGTGAAATACAGTGGAATGTTAGGTCTCAATTGGTTAAACAGGATAATTGAAATTGTGTGGTACTCGGGTCAGGTTCTGTCTGACTGGACGAAAGCACTAATTACACCAATTTTCAAACATGGAAACAGGAAAGATTGTAACTACAGGGTGTCTCACGAAAGATGCCTGCCAGGCATCCCCAGATTGTGTGGTACGGCTCCCGGCCGCCACCACCGCATCCGTCGGCCACGGCAGCGGCCGATTCTCAGACTCTATTGTGCCGCCAGTACATTCATTGAATTAAAGTCTAAAAAACATTGCCATCTGAGTAACCTAAGCTTACCTTTATTTACAGTAGATGTTCAAAATGATGTCCCTCTATGCAAAAGAGGCCTGACATCTCTTGAACACATTTGCGAACACTCGAATTTCGGCTGCCGAAATCTGAGAAATGACTAGTCAAATCCTGTCTTCCAACTCTTAGAGTGCATGGGGATTGCTTGCATACACCTTGTCTTTTAACATTCCCCAAGATACAAAAGTCACAGTGATTTAGATCTGAAGAACGAGGAGGCCAGTCAACTATCCTATCATCAAAAATCCTTTGTATTGCTGCCATAGAAGCATTGGGAATGTGTGGTCTTGCATTGTCCTGCATGAAATAACTGTATAGCTTTTTGTTGGGTGAAAGTTCCTGAAAAAATGGATGCAGGATATTGTTCACATACCTGTCAGAATTTATTGTTTTGTGAAAAAAGATTCAACTAGTCATTTCTCAGATTTCGGCAGCCGAAATTTGAGTGTTCGCAAATGTGCTCAAGATATGTCAGGCTGCTCTTTCCATAGGGGGACATCATTTTGAATATCTACTGTAAATAAAGGTAAGCTTAGGTTACTCAGATGGCAATGTTTTCTAGACTTTAATTCAGTGTATGCGCCCGCGGCACAATAGAGTCCGAGAATTGGGCGCTGCTGTGGTTGGCGAATGCGATGGCCACGGCCTGGAGCCGTACCGCGCAATCTGAAGCTGTACCGCGCGATCTATGGATGCCTGGCAGCCGTCTTTCGTGAGACAACCTGTACTACAGAAGTATCTTTTTAATTAACATAATTGGCAAAGTATTGTTAGGTATTGTTTAAAAAGAATGTGAGTATTACTTGAAGACAAGTTGGATGAAAATAAGTGTGGGTTTAGGCCTCTTGGATGCTGTCAAGACCAGATCTTTAGCTTAAGACAAATAATAGAGAAGTGCTATGAGTGGAACAAGGAATTGTATTTGTTTTGTAGATCTAGAAAAGACTTATGACCACTTTCCTAGGAGGAAGCTATTGTCAGTTCTACAAGATTATGGACTGGGAGGCAAACTTCTACAGGCAATTAAATGTCGTTAGTTAGATTGTCAGGCAGTAGTTAGAACAAGTGGACAATTTCAAGTACTTAGTGTGTATTTTCTCATAGGATGGCGACATAGGGAAAGAACTGGAATCAAGGTGTAAAAAAGTAATGCAGTAAGTGCTCAGATATGATCTACTCTCTTCTGCTAGAAGGAATTTAGGATCAAGACTAAATTATAAGTGCACCCTTCCTTCGACAAACTTTATTGTATGGGAGTGAGAGCTAGGTGGATATTAGTTACCTTATTAATAAGGTTGAGGTTACAGATATGGAAATAGCAAGGATGATTTCAGGTACTAACAAATGGGAACAATGGCAGGAGGGTATCCATGAAAAAATCGAGAAAAAACTGGGAATTAACACCATAGATGAAGCAGTTAGGTGAAAAGGCTGAGATGGTGGGGTCATGTTACACCCATGGGAGAAGCAAGGTTACCTAAGAGACTCGTGGATTCAGCAGTAGAGGGTAAGAGGAATCTAGGTAGACCAAGAAGCAAATTCTTAGATTCAGTAAAGAATGATGTTGCAGTAACACACTTAACATCAGATGAGGCATCAATGTTAGCATTGAAGAGGGGATCATGGAGGAGTTTTATTAGGGGGAACTATGCACCAGACTGAACACTGGCAGGCATAATCAGTCTCCATGATATTACAAAGAACTAAAAACATTGCATTTTGCCAATGACATTATCATTCTTTCAGAGACAGCAAATGATGTGGAACAGTAATTGAACAAAATGGACAATGTGTTGAAAGTAGCACATAAGATGAATATTAACAGGAACAAGACAAGGGTAATAGAATGTAGTCTAAGAAAATCGGGCAGTGCTGTATGCATTAGATTAGGCAACGTGACAACAAATTTAGTTGATGAATTTTGTTACTTGGGCAGTAAAATTAAAGTATGATAGCCATAGTACAGAGGATATATCAGAATGGTAATGGTAAGAAAAGCACTTTTGAAAACGAGAAATATTAGATTAAGTGTTGCCTTGTACAGGAGTGAAACATGGATAGTAGATGGTTCAGACAGGAAGAGGATAGAGGGTTTTGAAATGTGGTGCTACAGAAGATTGCTGAAGATTAGGTGGGTAGATCATGTGAACTAATAAGGTGGTACTGAATAGAATTGGAGAGGAAAGTAATTTCTGGCATACCTAGACCAACAAAAGCAATTGATTGTTAGGACACATTCTCAGATGGCAAGGTATCATGAATTCAGCATTGGAGGGAAGTGTGTGGGGTAAAACTCATGAAGGGAGACAAAGAGATGAATACAGTAAACAGATTCAAATGGAGTTTGGTTGTCGTTCTTATGAGTTGAAGATGAGTCTTGCTCCAATAGAGAAGGGTGGAGAGCTACCTCAAATGTCTCTGAACTGAAGACCACAACAACAGAAACATTGACTTTTACATTCGCTCTTCGCAAAACTACATGTTTTACCCCCAAAAGAGAAGTACTGACAAGCAGTTCTGTCTCACCATTTGTGTTTCTCTCATATATCATTTTGAAAAGTTTTATTCTATTCCAATTTCTGAGAAGGAAAAGTAGCTCATTTCAAGCTTTCTTTTACAGCTCTGGATATTCAAGTGGTGCTTCACAGTCGCAGAAGAAGAGATTACTTGCAAAGGCCCAGTCAGAATGTATGCTCAACACAGTTGCTACAAAAAAAGAACCTGGTCTTACAGAGTATCATCATGGTGATTATGCACATCATTCATCATGCAGTAGCACTTTAACAGCTTGTAAAGATAATGTTGCAGCTACAAGTTCTGCTTCATACCAGTATGTGGCAACATCTTCTGCAGGTCATCCCACAACTTCCCAAGATCAGCACATTGTGTACAGTGGGTAAGTGGAGTTTGAGTATAAAATGATATATATAATTGTCAGTTTTTGATATGGCTTTATTTCCAGTGCACTATTTTTTGCTGTTATTTCTTGTCACTACTCTGAGGATTTTTAATTAGTGATACCATGACTGTTTTGATGTAGAAAACTGACGTTTTCCTGCAAAAAGTTGGGCTTCTGTTGTTTATTAGCCATTTTTTGTTCTTAATGAAAATGAAATTCTTGATTTTAAAAGTTATATATTTCAAGAGAACATTAAATAAACTGTTCTGCAAAGTACTGCTTCATACCTTCCAGTGGTTTTTAGGAAATCTGATAATGAGAAATTTAGAGTTATTTTCTAGTTACTACCAATCATAATGGACTGCATACCTTCCCTGTTGTAAAATGTATATTAAAATCAATTTTCACACTCGTGCAATATCATATTCAGAAATGTATCTTGCCTGCCTCTTGGAGTGCTGCTGTCGTGGCGTATAACAAAAATCTTTAGGAGAGTCGTGACTATATATGTTAGACTGTGGTACAGTAACAAGCCACAAGGGGTGTCTTCGGTAGTTAATATGATGATCTTTCATAAGCATATAGAATGTAGCAGTGGTGCATGAGGATAAGGATCAATTCATGGGAGAGATTCTGTAATATACCTGAGAGTTTGAGGAGGAACTGAATATCCTATTGGATTTCTGGATTGGGATCACAGTAGTCACACTTACAAGGGAATGGTCAGACTTGTCATGTCGAAACCTGTGTTGCTATTTTTACCACTGTGAGTTAACATTGAAGGAAGTCTGTATGCAGACTGTTAGCTACTGACATGACCTCGAAGTCTGTAAAAACTTTTATGAAATATGACATTATTGTCGCATGGTTTCCGCGCTTATAACTGCCTGTTGTACAACACTGACCTCTCTCACTACGTTATACCAACACAATCCAGGGACAAGGAGCTATGTGCCACTCTCCTGCCACAGCAGTGAGAGAGCTGATTTGCCCAGTGAAAGCGATGGTATGATAATTAATAAATACGATAATAATAAATTCGTTGACAAATGCAGCTGATATGTTATCTTCAACATTCTTTCCAAATTGCTTTGAAATAGACACAAATAAATATACAGTTTAGAACATGTCAACTTTTATTTCTTGTAATTCCTCAAAAATGTGACATATTGATACAATGTTCAAAAAGTTTTTTTGTGCACCAAGAACATACAAGAAAAGATGATGTATGACAGCCCTAGACAAAACTCGGCCGGTGTTGGGAAGGAATCAGGCCTAATATCAGTATGTTTTGAGGTGTGCCACATATATTTAATCACATTTTGAAACTGTGGGGAGGAAAACTGATAATGTACGACTGATTGCAACTTGAGAATATTGTCACAGTGATAGACAGGAAACTGCAGTGATTTGCAGACAATAATTTTCTCTGTTAGTTTTCTGTAAAATGCCATCCACTGGCGGAAAAATTCTCTGTCTAACGGTTGAATTACGTTCGTCATGCCAGGTGGAATCTGAAGTATCTCTTCTTCTTTGTCAGGGTAAGCTCGAAATACAGCTTTTAATGAATCAGAACTTTTATGACTCGACCACGAATGTAGAAGGAGAAGAGATTTGTTCCTAAAGAACGGAAGAAAAGCATGACACATGAAAAGTGTAACGTTATCACTTCCCATTTTTCCAGACTTCAATGCGTCTACCACAAGATTGTCTACGTTGAACATTGTTTGTTCGACACATGGTCCAAAACATCCAGTTGGTTCTTGAAGACACACATATCGTTTAGGCAGCAATGAACCATCCAGACTAATTATGGGCATTATTGTGTATCAGTGGGTGAGTGCAGTCGTGGACTTGCCTCAATATGTTTTTCCCCTTTTGAATGACATTGTTCTTTTCGCACGCATTTTTTTTTTTAAACCTGACTGATCTGCATTGTAAACATAAGATTCACGAAAACTGGCGATCTTATTTTTTTCAGTCGTAAGAAAAGCTTCTGTCGTTTCCATTTGACTCACTTCATTTTCCAACCTGTTTCTCGATACAAATTTTGTTATTTTTTGTGCCACCATTTTATGTGATCTTTTGAAGCGGCTAATCCAACTTTGAGAAGCTGTAAATTCTTTAGCGCCCATCGTGTTGGCAATTTCTAATGCCCAATCAAGCGAAGTTGTGTCGCTGACACTCAGTGACTGCTGTCTGGCATCGGTAAATTGCTCAAAAAGTCACGCATTTATCTCCGTCGCATATTCCAGTTGACTCTTACGACGCCCAGCGACTTCCTTTTGCCATCTATACAATTTACGTTCAGAACGGACAAAATGATACTTATTTTGAACAGTACTGACTTCTTACCACTTTCGTTCAACCAATACTTAACCGCTTTTTCTTTGTCTGATAATGTAATTGTAGTTGCTGGTGTTGCTTTTGGAGATAATTTATGATGGTATGTGGCACTATCACTCGAGTCTTCGTGTGTACAACTATCTTCCGTTTCTTCTCCATCTTTAGATTCACAGTCTGCAATATCGAGTGTTTGTTGTTTCTAGCCACATATCTGCGCTATTTACATGCTTGTCTAGAAGTTTAACTACCATGTCGCACATCACAGTCTTCACGTGTGTTTTCTGTTGATTGCTTCATTTGGCGTCTGTGGTATATCTGCATGTCAAGCAGCAAAACATTTACAGGGTTTGCCGTTACCTGTTAGGGGACATTGAATGTTCACCGTAAAGTGGCTTGCAGAGTATGATGTAGATGTACAGAATATCTTTCACATCTTTAACGAGTTTCAGGCCGGTAAGTTTCAAAATACGTACTAGAAAAGAAAAGGAAATGCTTGCCACAGAAACGAATATTCGTTTGCCCTGTCCACCAGAACCGTGCGTTCCTCTTTAATGAACGCCAGGACAAGACGGCCGCACCTCCCGACCATGCGCACAACGCTTCCCATAACAACAGCTCGCGACTCGCCATTTCCAGAGGTGGCCAGCCGTCACCACAAGTGCCAAGCAGGAAAAACAGCCATTTTCATGATTTTTTTTTTAAAGGTGACTTCCAGGTCATGTCAGCAGCTAACATCTGCATACAATGTTAACTAACAGTGGGGGGGGGGGGGGATACTTGTTTTGGCATGACCAGTCTGACCGTTTCCTTCTTAGAGGTGGATGTATTTTGACAGCTGGCTGAATCCTTCCTCTGGGAAATCCCAGGGGTTAATAGATATAGTGTTGGAGCTTTTGCTGTTGGAAATTATAAAGGTCGAGATGGTGGATGTGTGGTTTGTTTCCTTGTTGATGAATTTTCAGGTATGTTGATAAGGTGAGGTTTGAGGTCAGAATTTTGAGTAAACTGAGTTAGACAGTGTTCAATTTTGGTTTTGAATTGAGTAAGCTTAGTAACAAAAAAAGTGTTTCCATCATAGATACTGAGAGGGGGGGATGTGTGTGTGTGTGTGTGTGTGTGTGTGTGTGTGTGTGTGTGTGTGTGTGTGAGAGAGAGAGAGAGAGAGAGAGAGAGAGAGAGAAATTGGTAAGACCTGTGCAAAGGCGATTGTTGGAACATGCGAATGTCACACTGCTTAGAAATAGTTCATTACTTCATAAAAGAAGTAAACAAAATTAAACATTTTCTTTGCAGCTAAATAATTTTGGTTTAAATGACTAGTATACTATTATTGGAATCTTACAACATAGTAGATCTCTTTTTTATGACTTGTGCATTAAATTTTTGTTATTTGAATAATTAGATTCAATTCTGCTGGGCCACATAGAGCATGCATTAAACAGCAGATAACATATTTAATGGTAGAATCTAAATGTCTTTACCAGAAAGTTTATCTACATGCTGTTTGAGACCGCTGTATGATAAGTAGCAATCTAATCCTAATTTCCATGCTCTTTTTTCATCATGGATTTTTCACTTTTTAATTTTATGCTCTGTAGTCTTATTTTTTATTTCCAGGGCATGTGTGTGTGTGGGTTGCAGTGGTGACAAAAGGAATTCCTGGGCTCCTTCATCAGCCCATATAAGTAGAGAACTGCTTGGTCCTCCATCAGCTCATAAAAGGGAGTTAACTGTGCCTGTTTCCAATAGTCGTGATTATGTTCCTCAGCAAGGTGAGTAACATTTATTGTTAGATTTCAGCAGCTGATAACAGTAGTTATTAAAGATTACACACAGAGTAAATAATAGCTAGCTTTGTAAATATGTGCCGGTCGCGGTGGCCAAGGGGACTGAGGCGCTCCAGTCACGGTCCGCATGACCACTACGGTCGGTGGTTCGAATCCCCCTCAGGCATGGATATTTTGCCGTCCTTAGTATAAGGTAGTTAATAAGTAGAGGCACCTGTTTGTGGTGAAAATTTTTGCTCGATTTCGTCATTTTTAAAAAGCTATTTCGGTATATTTTTCGCTACTTTTATTTTATTTCGTCAATAATTTCGCTAATTTTATTTTCACTTTTAATCAATAAAAACTAAAGCAAAAATCAATTATAGCCTCATTATAGTGTAACATCTTATATTTTATTCCAAAAACATGAAAATTTTACATCTGATGAAGACATATAATAAAAATAATGTTTCACAAACACTTATCCGGCTACTTTAACAAGTTTTAAGTCACTTAAGTACATAATTACAAAATCGAGAGAGAGAGAGAGAGAGAGAGAGAGAGAGAGAGAGAGAGAGGGGGGGGGGGTGAGGTCTGGTAAAGAACAAATATATTTTCCTCAATATTAATTAAAAAACAGTACAGTCAGTCAGTCTGAGACAGACAGAGATAACATGATTTCCATATTACTTGGCTTAAGTGTTGTTCTCCTGTCAGACATTAGAGTATGCTGAAAACGATCTTTCGCTGTCTACATTACTGACAGGAATCCACAATGCCTTTACGGCAGCTTCGACAAAATGCCCATACTCTGATCTTAGAGAAAGGAGAATAGCAAGGCTATCAACATCTTTACCTTCTCTGCAAGAACTCTTTACTAAATCCCTAAACACTGTATATGGTTGCAGGTATTCAGACATTGGAAGCCCTTGCAGAATAGGAATGTTCTTCATTAAGCGAGATATTTCAGCAGCATCTAAATCATCTTTCATTATGTTTCTAGGGTCAAATAGTTTGCCACTAGAAAAAATAACTTCCTTTCCTGTGTCACCTTCTATCAACAGGTTAATTTTTTTGAGACTTGCTCTACCAACAGCCTGAAAAAGTGATGTTAACAGAACTTGAATTTGCTTTGGGAGTTCATTAAGTTTAGCCGAAGTTGCCTCATAAAAAAATGCATCCTCTAGTAATTTGAAACTTTCGCAAAGGTCACTAAGCTTAGGCCACAATAAATGAATTAATGGGATTTTGGAGCTTTCTAGAGTCAGCAACAAATTGCAACATTTTGAGCAATGCTCAACAAGAAAGACAGCAAGGCAATGGATTTTTTTCACATCGTTAGATGACAAAGCTTTAAAGTACCTAACAGCAACACTATCTTCTTCCAGAGTTGCAACAAATTCTACAATGTCAGTGATGTATTCACTAATGTACTCAACACTCTTAAACCAAGAGTTCCACCTGGTGATAACTGGTATCGGAAAAAGTTTTGCTTTCGTTTCACCTTCGTATTTACGCAATAAAAACTGCGTATATGCATGTTTCCTCTTTCGCGTATTAAAAAATATGTGCTTTGTCTGCACAATACAATGGTTTAGTTCACTTAACTCCATGGCCCACACGCTGCCTATCAAGTTTAGTTTGTGTGCCCAGCACTGTGTGTGAACTAATCCTTCCGAAACAAGAACCCGAACCGCATTGATACACTTTCCCATATAACGGGCTGAATCTGATGTTATTGAAATAATATTGTCATAGTGAATATCAAGTTTCTGAATAACATTCAAAATTGCTCGAGAACACTCTGTAGCATTAGCATTTTCAATAACCTTTACTCCTCCCACAAATAACTTTTGCACTTTATCGTCACCACAAGCAAGTACTCTTAACAGAACTACGAAAACACATTGGCCTCTTCTGTCAGTTGTTTCATCACATAGGATGGAAATTTTCTCATTTCTCACGGCTTCTTTCATTCTTTCCTCCTCTTCTTTTATGATCTGAGGCACAGAACTTTCCCGGAGTCTTCCAGCTGAGGGCAAGTCTCCAGCACCTTAAAAATTTCAAGAGACCTGGCATTAGACAACCTTTTACGGAAATAAATTATTAATTTCTTTGTCTTTCCAATGTATAGGTCATGCATTACCTAGGTCTAAACATCTTTAAACGAGAAAAAATGGTATAAATATGCAGTTAATCATTTACCTGGGGTACTGGAATAGAGTAGAAAATGCTTAGGACTGCAGATATTCGATCAACTCGCATTTATTTCGACCAAGATTAAATTTTTGTTTTATGGTTTCAGCTCACATGTATTTGTATTTTCCCGCGTCTAATGGTTTGAGTCCGTCAGCAGACGTGTCAACGGCTGCTTATTGACATGCAGATGTTAGTAGCGGTGTAATGAATGACGGGAGGTGAAGTAGCCAATCACGAATGGCACACCCCCAATGAGAATGTGTGTTTACGTTTTGCTCTGTAAATAATTCGCTGTTGCGGACATACTAGTAAATATCTTCTACGAGAAATACATGGCAGAAACGTGAAATTCATAAAAAAATACGTTACCGTTTATTGCTGAATGAATATCGTAAAAAGTAATTATGCTCACAACACTGAATCGTATATAAAGCGAAAAAAAAGACGCATTCTTGTTGGCATTGTAACAGAGTTCAAAAAGCGTAATCACTTCGATTGCACTTCAATGTAAGTAGATAATATTACCAAAAATATGGATACAGTTTCAAATAGCAAATAAAGCGAGCAAGTGCTGAACGCGGCAGACTTGCGCACACTGTAAATGCCAAGTTGCAAACTTCAATTAACCATCCCAAAACTTCATGCTGTACAACAAACACTTTATAACCTTTATACGGGACAGCTTTTACAAGTTTATGGCAGTGGCGTAGTCTGCTGATATTGGCAACGAGTGTATATTTTATGAAACCACAGGGAAGTTGCTTCTCAGAAGCCCCGCTATAACTGGCTCTTTGTTCAACTCATATTTATTCCCTTCAAAAAAAAAAAAAATATTTAAAAATAATAAAAAAAGGGTGATATTACACAAACCTGGTATGTATTTGTTCATCCACTCTCGGAGTTTTGGATGATCCACTTTCTCCAGGGGGATATTTGCCTCGATGAATGCTCGTGTTGTTGATAGCACGAATTCTTCTTTGTCAACTATTGCTCGATTTGCCGCTGCCGCTGCACTGATGTCTGTCTCTTCACACCTGTCGACAGCACTCTCTCCTTGTTCTTCTTATGGGAAGAACTGTTGTTTATATGTTTTAGGCACGTGTCTTTCCTTTGCCACTCAATGCGCACATTGCAGTATTTGCACATCAGAATTTTTCTCGTTTTATCAAAAACGAAGAATCCTTCTGAAGAGAATTCCCTTTCGCGATCGAAAACTGTTACGACCATGTTAATGCTGTGATAAAACAAATCACGAAACACTGTAAGAACCAGCGATCTGAAACAGTTACGAACACGCAGTACAGTACCAGTCACCAGATTAAATAAAGAACCGGCGCGGGAAATCAAGTTAGCAGTCGAAACAATAGATATCGAAATGGTGTGCAATCGATTGTGATGACTCCAATATATATCGATAAGGTATACAATCGATTGTCATTTATATCTCAAATTTCCGCCGGTACATTTAAAATTAAAACGCCTGATGAGATTTTACTAAATTTCGTGGATTATTTCGTGAGTTTTCGTAAATTTCAATGATTTCGCGATTTTCCGTAAAAATTGTAAAATTTTGCGAAAATTTCGCGATTTCGCGCGTCACGAAAAACAGGTGCCTCTATTAATAAGTAGTTTCTAAGTATAGGGACTGATGACCCCGTAGTTAAGTCCCATAAGCTATACAAACATTTGAACATTTTGAACATTTGTAAATTGTTTTGTTATGTAGCCTGACAATGGGAGGGTCAGACATATGGATCAGAGATTTGATAAAGTTTTTCAGTAGTAGGCAGTATTGTAAATAAAGGGGTATGTTGTGTCTTCTTTTTGAAAACAATCATTCTGATGTTTGAAGAATTCACTTAAGATTATGATAGGCTGGAATAGCCCACATGTAAGTGTGAGATATATTCAATGAATCTAAGATGTCTTTGAAAGAAACCAATGTTTCTTCACAAAAACCCTTCTGTATCATTACAAGAATGAATGTTTGAAGTATCCTATGCAACAATTATTCTGCTCCCCCCACCCTGCTTGTATATACTTTGTAATGAGCAAAAGATGAAAGAGATGGGAGATTTTCAGTTTAAATTCTAAATATGATGTCGTAGCTCAATGTGTGGAACAATTTGCCGGTATTTACCATTGGCCAGGGGACACCCGATTGTACATGAACAATCTTCTGGGAAGTTCCTTCCTTGTCACCAGATTGGAGATGTGTAACTACTTCTCTTGCTCCGTATGTGGATGAAACAGGATATCATCTGGTTGACATCTTACTATAGCACTGTCTGATGCATATGTTGTGAAGTGTATATGAAAACATAAGACAAGTGTTTGGCTAGCTTGTTGGAAACACGTGTTTCAGTTAAGATTAAAGGAAATTTGTGTTATGTTACTTCTATTATTCTTCAAAGGAATAGATTAGCTGGCCAGTACTTACCTTTGAGCTGTACCACCAATAACCACGAGAGAGAGAGAGAGAGAGAGAGAGAGAGAGAGAGAGAGAGAGAGAGAGAGAGAGAGAGAGAGAGAGAGAGGAGGATGAAAAAATAGGACAAGCTTTTGGAACAGGGTTACTTCATTAGGTAAGAGAGGAAGAAAGAAAAAAAGGAATGAGAAGAGAAGGGGAAGGTAATTCATGACATAGGTCATGAGGGTGATGATTCAGGATTGTGGATGTAATATACATATATATCTGACTTCCACAACCCTCAATCTTCATCCTCATGACCTAAGTTGTGAATTACCTTCCCCTTCTGTTCTCATTCTTTTTTTTTTAATTCCCTTCTCTCCTACCTTATAAAGGAACCCTTTTCTGAAAACGTGTCCTATTATTTACATCCTTTTTCTTTCTTTGTGTGACTATCGGCAGTACAGCACAAAGGTAAGTACTGGCCAGCCAATCTATCTCTTTTGAAGAATAATTTATCATGTCTTTGGAGAATTTTCATCAGTAATTGATAATGTTACTTCTGCATATTCAATCAGTGACGTCACGCTTGAATGGCCATGCAGTCTTGAGGAGTCGGAGGTTTGAATCCTCCCTCGGGCATGGGTGTGCGTGTGTTGTTCATAGTATATAATAGTTTAAGTAGTCTGTTAAAATTACAAATATTTGAACATTTTTTTGAATAAGTTGTATTAAAACTGTTGTCTTCCAACAGCTGCTGTACATAAGGAGTTTGTTCAACCCCCAGCTGCCCATTCAACAGCATCATTGTCTAGTCGTGGTGGGGGTGGAGGTGGTGCTTCAACAAGTGAACAACAGTTAAAG
Organism: Locusta migratoria; assembly: GCA_026315105.1. Classification (NCBI taxonomy): domain Eukaryota; kingdom Metazoa; phylum Arthropoda; class Insecta; order Orthoptera; family Acrididae; genus Locusta; species Locusta migratoria. The sequence continues at coordinate 364,135,694 of CM048749.1, forward strand.
GGCTGGGCAACAACTGCCACTACTGCCCAACCTCCGCAGCAGGGATATCGACATCTGTCTCCTCAGCCTCCAGTGTCGGTGTCCCACCGACTTTCACCGTTGGCAGCGGCTGCTGGACAGCCGCTCTACCACCAGCCCGAACTGTACCGCCGACCTGCAGTTTATGTTACAGCTGCCCAACCGGCAGCTGCAGCAGCTTATTTGCCTACTGGCCACCAGGTGGCGCCCTTCACCACAGGGTGAGTGGTATACAATGTTTCAAAATAGTACTGCTGTAATTCCTAATAATATCAAAACTGTTAAGTTTTATTATTTGTCATGTTGGTAGTTGATGATCAGCTTCTAACATCTTTAGAGGTCTCATATGTTTTGAAGTATTCTAGCTGTTTTAAATGCTGTCAAATTAATGACACAGATAGCAGAGTTGTAGTATTGGCAAGAAATCGTGAGGAAATAATAGATTTTAATTTAAAAACATGACTCAATGCTATTGTTAAGGCTGTTTGTTTTATTGTTTATTTTTATATTTGATGGCTAGTATTAGATACGTTGACATCTTCAGTGTTTGTGAAATTTATTATTGTGATCTCATAGAATTCAGTGGATTTTTTTTTGAAAATTTATCTTAATTAGAATTTATAGTTTGTAGCATTCCATCTGAAGCATTGTGCTTTGCATTGCAAGCTAAAATCCAGTTAATAACTAAAATAAAATATTTAAAAATCTATACAAGTTCCTTGAAGGTGCAATAATAATTCATATGACCATTGTAAATTGACATACAACCTGATAGCTATTTGCCCTAAATGGAAATGGACGAAAAGACAAGCAGCTTTGCATGCGCAAATGCAAGCATACACACGCATTGTCATTCACCAACTTCATATAGGTTGCAGGACACTAGAAAATCTTGATTTTGAAGTAGCAAATTATAAATATACGTAGTGTTATTTTGAGATGTTGCCTGTTACACATTCTTTCCCCTCCCCCCCTCCTCCTCCTTTTCTAATCAGGCATGTTAGTGTAATTGATGAGTTTAGAAATAACCTAAGACATCATATTTTGTGGGAAGTGTACTGACTTGACATACCACACAAAAGTTACAGAATATTTTCATATTAATTTACAGTATTATGAAAACGATAGATTGTTACTTGCTGTGAAGATGACAAACCAAGTTGAATGCTGGCACTATGAAAAGACTATTAAACATCTGAGTTTTTCGGCAAGGCTGCACCTACGCACACACAGTCTTCTCTTCCTCCACCCGTATCGTGCTATCCTTTCCCCTTCCTCCCCGCTGCAGATTGGTACTTCCATTCGTCAGTGTGGGATTCAGGCTAGTGTGTCGCAGTTAGCAATTGTGTATACTATGTGAGGTGTGTGTATAATTGTATGAATATTTATGCCTGTTCCTTTCCGGAAGAATGCTTTGGCCTTATGTAAATTGTCATGCCTTGCTGCAACTAAGCCTGTCATCTTTATAGTGAGTAGCAACTTATCCTTTTCATAAGATTGTTGACATTTCAACCTGGACTTTCCAATGTTAAAGAAAATTGAGAATTTTTGGAAATTGTAATTGTTATAGTGACAGTGATATCTGATAAGAGAATACGTAAATGCAAAAACCATTGTCCAATCAAAAATTATTCTCAGAAATTGGTGTAAGGTCTGTTAGCTAGTTAAATTTAATGTTAATTGTGGTCTTTTATTGAAGCAGCCAGCTTATGAGTGAAATACGTCAATGGTGATCTAGATAAAATGACTGAAACATGTCAAACACCTGTTTACTACATTTGATCTTTTGTGTGAATTCAATTTGCCACATAATTTTTATGGCATTCCATCTGTGATATTGATGGAAATTTAAGGGTAGTCAAATGAAAATGGGACAATGAGGATAAAGTAAGTAAACTGTTTATTATCATGAAAATTAAAATAAACAATGTTGTGTTTGTTCTACAGCTTTGCTTATGTTGTGAATTGATTTTTGGCTTATTAGGCCATCATCAGACATTTACTGAAGTTCAGTTAAAGACCTTGTGTTGTCAGTAAACAGAAGAGATTTTACACACAAAAAAGTAAATTAACTTCTTTGATGGAGCAGTTAAAGTGTAAATAAATATTTAAATGAAATCTGTAAAGTAATAGTACTGAAAAAATGAAACATAAATACCTTTTGTAAATTGTCATGCCTTGCTGCAACTAAGTGTGTCATCTTTATAGTGAGTAGCAACTTATCATTTTCATAAGATTGTTGATATTTCAACCTGGACTTTCCAATATGCCAGCAAAGGCCAGAAACTAAATCTACCAGAGGCCTTAGAAATAAGCAAACATCTGGCTCACAGTCCAGGTGTAATATTAAATGATCAAACAGTCCTCAATACATCACCACTTCTGAATCCCGCCTAATCCACAGAATATCCGACTTGTTCCATTTTATTGATCCACTTCTTGTATCTTCATATTTTACCTTACTTTATTTTGGAGTCAGCATACGTTTGTAATAGTTTCCAGTACTTTTGTCTAACAATTACTTTACTGATATGAAGTTGTAAATCTAATTTAAATTTGGTACAGCTACTATTTATCTACTTTGTGTTAATCCCAGTCCAGCTTTCCAATGTATCACACCAGTTTTGTATTTTTCTTTGTTAGTACTAATATTACAAATAATTCTGTACTCTGACCTTACAGTAGTTCTTTATTTCATTGTGAACACTATAATTGAATATGTTTATTTTCACAGTTTTTTCAGTTCAAGTGCATACCTCCGATTCGTTAAACTTCTCAATTCTCCAATGCACCCCATCTATGCCCTCCTTTCCCACCCCTATATTTTTGTCTATTTGCTTATTTAGTTATAATAGTGTGCCAGGTTTCTAATATGTCTAATACATGTGTTCCCTTGTGTTTTGAACAACCCTTGAAACATTAGATTATTGTTTAATTTTATTTTTATTCACTGTAGTATTGTTGTTTCTCCATGTATGGTATGTATGTTTTTTTTCAGTACTATTAATTTACAGATTTCATTCAAATGTTTATTTACACTGTAACTGCTCAATCATAGAAGTTAATTTACTTTTCTGCATGTAAAATCTTTTCTGGTTTACTAACAATACAAATTCTTTGACTGAACTACAGTAAGGAGATGGAACCTGGACAGATTGAAAGAACCAGAGGTGGTTGAGACTTTCAGAGGGAGCATCAGGCAAGAATTTGCCAAGACGGGGGAAAGTAATACAGTAGAACAAGAATGGGTAGCTCTTGGAGATAAATTAGTAAAGGCCGCAGGGGATTTTATAGGCAGAAGGATAAGGGGTAATAGAAATCCCTGGATAACACCGGATGTACTGAACTTAATTGATGAGAGGAGGAAATAAAAAATTCAGCAAGTGAAGCAGGCAAAAGGGAGTACAAACGTCTGAGAAATGAGATTGACTGGAAGTGCAGAATGGCTAAGCATGAGTGGCTAGAGACAAATGCAGAACTGTAGAAGAATGTATGACTAGGGGAAAGATAGATACTGCTTACAGGAAAATAAAAGATATTTTGAGACAAAACCAGCTCTATGAATATCAAGAACTCGGGACGGAAGACCAGTACTAAGCAAAGAGGGGAAAGCTGAACTGTGTAAGGAATATATAGAAGGTCTATACAAAGTAAATAAACTTGAAGCCAGTATTCTAGAAATGGAAGACGAAGTAGAGAAAGATGACATAGGAGATACTATACTGCGAGAAGAATTTGAGAAAGCTCTGAAAGGTTTGAGCCCAAACAAGGCCCCTGGAGTAGATAATATTCCATCTGAACTGTTGATATTGTTAGGAGAGCCAGTCGTGAAGAAATTGTTCCTCCTGGTTTGCAAGATGTATTTGACAGGGGAAGTACCCTCTGCCCTCTGACTTAAAGAAGAATATTGTAATTCCAATTCCAAAGAAAGCAAGTGCAGACAAATGTGAAAATTACAGAACTTATCGGTTTAAAAGGTCATGGTTACAAAATACTAACATGAATTATTTAAACAGGTGAATGGAAAAACTTGTGGAATCTGACCTTGGGGAAGATCGGTTTGGATTTAGGAGAACTGTAGGAACACGGGAGGCAATACTTACATTAGAATTTATCTTAGAAGATAGGCTAAGGAAATGCAAAAGTACATTTTAGAATTTGTATATTTGGCAAAAGCTTTTGACAGTGTCAACTTGAATACACACTTTGAAATTCTGATGGTAGCAGGGAATGTAGGGAGCGAAGAGTTATATTCAAACTAAACAAAAACCAGACAGCAGTTATTAGAGTCAAAGGGCATGAAAGGGATGCAGAGGTTAGGAAGGGAGTAAGACATGGTTGTAGCCTTTCCCCAATGTTCAATGTGTACATTGAGTAAGCAGTGCAGGGAGAAGAAATAAAAACTTCGCAATTTGCTGATGTTGTTGGGTTTTGGAACCCAACAACATCAGCAAATTGCGAAGTTATGGCAGAGTAATTCTGTCAGAGACTGCAAAGGATCTGGAAGAGCAATTGAATGGAATGGACAGTGTCTTGAAAGGAGGATATAAGATGAACATTAACAAGAGTAAAATGAGGGTAATGGAATGTAATGTCAGAAAATCAGGTGATGCAGAAGGAATTAGATTAGGTAATGAGTTTTGTTATTTGGGTAGCAAAATAACTTCTGATGGCCGAAGTAGAGAAGATATAAAGTGCAGAATGGCTATGAGGAAAAAAAGCGTTTCTGAAGAAGCGAAACTTGTTAACATCCAATATTAATTTTAATGTTAGGAAGTCCTTTCTGAAAGCATTTGTCTGTAGTGTAGCATTGCATGGTAGTGAAACAGGGACAATAAGGAGTTCAGACAAAAGATGATAGAGGCTTTTGAAATTGGTGTTACAGATGAATCATGAAGATTAGACGGGTAGATCAAGTAACTAATGAGGAGCTGCTCAACAGAATTGGGGAAGAAGGGAGTTTCTGGCATATATACTGTCTAAGAGAAGGGATAGTTTGATGGGACACATTCTGAGACATAAAGGAATCGTCAACGTACCATTAGAGGGAAGAGTTGGGGTAAAAATTGTAGAAGGAGACAAAGGGACAAATACTGTCAACAGATTCAAAAGGATGTAGGTTGTTGTTCGTATTCTCGTGATGAAGAGACTTGCACTGGACAGAGTAGTGTGAAGAACTGCATCAAATCAGTCTGTATAGTGAAGACCACCACCACCACAACAACAACAACAAGATAGATGACTTGGTCAGTAGATGATAGCTGCAGGCATGGGACAGGTTTTATTACATGAATTTCAACAATGAAGTAAGGGTTGGGAGCAGGGATGACCAAAAATATGGTATAAATTTCGTGGATGGTGGAATACTTTGGACAGGGTGGATATTATAGCAGGTTGAATATTTCTTCTTTTATGGCATAATGAGACACAAAGAATGTGATTGACTGAAATAGTCTTTTTGAACTTGTGAAGGTTACAGGTATAAAACAGTGAGAAAAAGGTTCTCTAAAATTTGTGCAAGAACCAGATTGAATTTGTAAGAGTCAGCACATGGAAATCGAAGCAGTAGTTTGAATAGAAACTAAACTGCATTTTTATGTCAATAGTAGAGAAGGGAGTCAGACTGGATGTAGCATATACCTGATGCTATTCAGCCTGTACATTGAGCAAGTAGTAAAGGAAACAAATGAAAAATCTTAAGAGGGAATTAAATTTTGGAGGGAGGTGGGGGACCCCTGAAATTTGCTAAAGACATAGTAATGGCCAGATGGGAGATAAAGTGATTTGAACATATCATCATCTTGAAAAATTGTTCTAAGGTGAGCATCAAATGTAAAACAAGGTTTAATCTAATCAAATTAAATCAAGGCAATGTTAGGAGGGAAAAATAGAATTGTAAATAAGATATTGAAACTGAAAGTGTATATTGTAATAGTAAAATAATGGACTATAGCAGAAAAGAAAATGAGATAACATGGAGATTTAAACTATCATGAAACTCTTAAGAATTAATTTCAATGACCTCTTTGTAAACCTATAGTAGGTAGTGTACCTTGATAGTTCTCATGAATTCCAGAAAATAAAGTTAAGTTGGTAGGAGATCAGTATTAATTGAAGTTAGAAGGGAAAATCAAAACTAATGCAGATTTGTGTGTATTGTTTGATTCTAAAAAAAGTAAGGAAGAAGGTTTTAGGTTCTCAACAGGTTTTGAATTTTTTCCTCCTTACAGCAGGGCGCTGCCCCCGCCTGCTCACCATGCCAGTGCAAGACCTGTTTTGGCCACTCATCCATCACACCCCTTGCCAGCACATATGCAACCAACAGCAGTGTTCCCAGCGCACCCACAAGTAGCAGCTTCCTATGGATTTGCTCCTTTGAGTCCCTCAAAAACACATCAGTACCAGCCGAGTTTATGGTTTACTGAGTGAAGGTAATGTTCTTTTGATGCTTTTATTAATATGTTACTTATTTATGATGTATTTGCCATTTAGTCATAATGAATCAATAGCTTTCTGGATACCAATGAATTGTGTGGGCAGTTATTTATATGGGTGATTCTTTAGCTACAAATTTGAAATAGTGCAAAAATCTATAATGCTGAATTTTATGTAACATTTCATTTGTGTAGTTGAAAGAGGAGAGAAGAGAAGCATTCTCATTGCATTTCTGAAACAATTGTTGGTGTTAAACAGTGGAAAGTCCGAGTTGGAATATCAACAATATTATCTACATATTTTTTATTTATTTATTTATTTATTTATTTTTTAAGAAAGAAAAAAAAGTAATGGCCTTTCTTGATATCTTTCAAAGAATATTGCAAGATAAAATTGTTTTCATTTAGTTGCACATAGTTAAAATTACATTTTCCCCCTGGTATTAACTGGATTTACCCTACTTATTTGAATCTAAGCCACACTCAAATTTACTCAAATCTAAGATGGACATGAAAAATGTAGAGTTTAAATTCAAGAAAGGAAAAAGTTATAGGCTGCATTTTGAAATTGAAACAAAGGTTTTTCATTCTAACATTAGATACAAATTAGGTAGAATGGATGATGATACAGTTACAATAGCTGCGTCAAGAGTTGTAAGTTTAGCAGTCTAGCTTTTGGTAAAAATACTTTTTAGGTGTTGGCAGTAATTGTCAGTAACGGTGCAGTGATTCATGGGAAGCACATGCGGTCAATCGTGTGGAGTTGCAGACAACCATTGAGTCTTTCCAAATGTAATCATATCTGCTTTTCCATCTTACTTTGGCTGTGCTGCTATTTTCTACGTAACCACAAACTCGAATATAATGAAAGATGCAAAGGAAGATATCAGTATATCGTTGACAAACAAGTGTGTCAATGTGTCAGTTGTCTTCTGCTCAGAATGAAGCAGGACACATACCATGTTCCGATGAAAAATGCGATTAAATATGAGATTTGATTATACAAGAAGAAAACATTGCTTTTGCACAATGCTCTGCTAAGTGATGTTTCTAATGATTAGTGTTTTGTAATTAAATCATGAGTAGACCCTCAATGGATCAGTTTGTATTGTGCCCATAATCATAATAAATTATGACAAGCGCTAATATGCAGTGCCAAAAATATCAAACCAAGCAATTGTTTCAATTTCGGGTAGAAACTCATTCCATCTTTTCTCGCCCTCTCATTAGTCGTGAGAAATTCGTAGAAACACATGCAGAATTTTTCTGAGTTGCAAAACTGTGTATTTTAAAGCTGTGCTACTACGTTCTTGCAGAGCCACATATTTGAAAATCATGACATATTCGCAACTACCAACTCGTACAAAAACCCTAAATCCTTGTATTGATGCAAAGAAATTTATTTTTTGTATCATATGTTGTATATATTTTTATTTGAAACACTGCTACATCCGAAGATGAGCAATACTGAATTTCATTCCTTTGTTCTATTGATTCAGTTGTGTTGCATTGGATCAGTGGTTGAAACAAAGTACAGTGTACTCCCAATAATTCGCAATAATTATTGCTTCAGCTTCCGCAAATTATCGAAAACCGCGAATTAACCGAAGTGTAGATGGCACTTTAAAATTACATGACTTTCGTGCACTCCAATTGGCAGGTAACTGTTTAAATAATGGAAGTAGCACTACTGGACAGTGTATGATACAAATAAGCCCTGAAAATAGCTCGTTTTTTGGAGATCTTTAACGCGATGTAGCACTAAGACGAAATATTTTCGTAATATGTAAGTAGAAAAAAGAAATTTGTGAAATTAGGCGCGAGAGCCAAGCAAACTATGAAAGTGAAGTTACGCATTGTGACATTCTTTTTTTAAGAAATGGAAGCGGAGGGCACGTGATGTTAACCCATCAGAGGACACGGGACAGAGTTCCAGTACAACATTACGAGGCATTGAAGGTAACAGATCGAAAAATACATTACATGAGAGTTGAGACACATTTCAGCGTGGAAAAGTAATGAACTGTGCCCTTGTCCGCTCAGTAAAAGTAATTGCCCTCGTAAAAGGAAGATTTGGAATAATTTGATTACTGTTTCGTACAGACCGTAAAATAAACAAACAATGCTGTTCTGCTCTATGGTTGACACGTTCTCCGCTCAGTAAAGTAGTTACTATCATAAAACAAGACATTTCATAACAAAAGTTTTCGTTACTGTGAAGATACACTTAGAGGAGGTGGTAACGCTTTACATTATCGAAGTACTGTAGTACATCCAGGCAGTGTATGACATGACGGATTTTGTATTTTCTCTTCCATACTAAGAACGTTTAGAGGATAAATGGAACATAGCATTAAAGATATTTCCAAAACACGCATTTTAAGACAAGGTATGTCATGGAAAAAGTACCCAAAAGTGCTACTTTTATATTGTAAAATGTAACCAACATGACGATATTTGAAAACAGATGGATTGTTTTCTGCTTGGCAGAAGTCTGTGTATTTCGTGCTTGTAGGAATCACTAACATTTGTAACTGGGCAGAAATATTTATAATTTTTAGTTTTTCACTTACAGTCAATTTCTTATATTTTATATTATGACCACTCGTACTGTGTTATTCACTGGCACAATCAGAAGAAAAATTTAGTAGTGTAAATCTGAAGTACTTTATCCATTTCAGCAACTGTTCAGGTTATAAATTAATAAAATTCAGCAAACAGTTGCTTGTAATTATTTATTTTAGATCGGTTGTGTTGATTCTCCTAATATCATACAGCTACTTTCATTAAGCAACAATACTAAAACAGACCAGAAGAAGGGCACTCAAGCGTCCGAAACCGGTCGTCTAAAATAAATAATTACAAGCAACTGGTTGCTGAATTTTATTAATTTATAGTGTAAATCTTCTCACAACAATATAAAATACAGTACAGTGTAAGTATACGTCCATCCAGTGCTGCCAACTCATAAATCCGAGTAGCTAGGTTCAATATCAAACGTCCTGACATTTCGAAAAACAAAACGTTGTTGGAGAAAAAATTTTTTTTTACCATTACTGGTACTTAATATTATGAGTTATTTGTCAACTCGATAAATTTAAAAATTTCAAGTAATTTTCAATAAGTTATCGACGTGCACGAGAAAGTATCCAAATTCGTAAGTTAATGTATCATGCACACCATTTACACGGGCTCCCAAAACCGGATTTCGTAAACAGATTTTCCAATTCCACTTTTGGTTGGTCATGTAAACACTTGAAAATCGATCCTGGAAATCCACTTCTCTAAAGCGGTTTTCCAGTTCCACAATCAATTTTCGTGCCCATGTAAACGCAACCATTTTTGAAGCGCTCTTGGCTCGTCAGATTGTGGTTTTTTCTTTCTTCTTCTTCTTCTCTTTTTTTTGGTAAGAATTTTCGACACACATGGGCAGAGTGATATTTTCTAATGTGAAATAAAATTATTAATATTAGAGTGAACATTAATCTGTGTATTTAAGTAAAGAAAAAAATTGATTATGCTGACTAAATCGGGGACTGAATCAGCTGTTTTTCAGCCGGCATCTTAAGTGGATTAGGAAATCAGATTCAGGCTGTGCCATGTAAACAAGACAGCGAAAAACGGTTTACGAAAATAGGTTTTCGTCTTCTGGAAGATGTGTTACATGTAAACGCAGGGCAATGGGCACCAAAAGCCAACAGGAAAGTAGCAGTGTCACATGACGCGATCCCAGTGTTGCATTGTGGCGGAAACAGGAAATTGAAGTCACGTGACTGTTGACAGCCGCGAATTAGCCGCAACGCGAATTATCCGCAGTACACTGTAGACTCATCTTCCAGAGTATTTTTTGTGTTATTAGTAGTTTAGAATTTTGGCGCTACTAGTCCTATTTATCTTTGAGTCTGCAAAGAGTGCCGAGTGCTGCTTTTGTTTGACAGCAAAAGTTAGTTGTGGTGGCTTCTAGACCCATTTTTCAGTACTTCCATTTGCTTTGCACTAGATTCTAAGCCGCAGGCAGTTTTTTGGATCCCATAAACATGGGGAGGAGGGGGGGGAGATGTGGACGAGATTCGAGTATATGTTGTTTTTAATTTTTTTACATGAGATGTGATTAAAAAAGTTGGAATTTTAGTTTTTCTTGAAAACATTTATTTATTCTGAAATAACATTTGTTTATTCAAAGACAACATAAACTTTTCCCCTTCCAATTAAGTCTCCTCAGGTACAATAAATTCGTGCCAATGCATTTTCCATTCTTAAAAGCATTTATGGAAATCCCTTTTCATTAAATATTTAGCTTTTTTTTATCTCATTGATTGTAGTAAAAATATGTCCTTTGACATCCTTCTATACTTTTCTTCTGCCTCGGGAGTAGAAAGTTGTCGCAAGGGACCATGTCAATTGAATACTGTGACTGAGGCAACATGACAGTTTCGTTCTTTTTACCAAAAAGTTACAAATAAGCAGTGGCTGTGAGCAGGGGCATTTTCTCTGCAGATTGCTACAAGTAAACAGCACATAATACCCATATAGAATTTCTTATTGAATGTACAACCATAAGGTTGGAACTCGTGTTGCAAAATCTCATTGTCATCGAAGAAAAACAGTGTGAAGAACCTTCACATGTGACTGAATTCATTGAAACTGTTTTTTTTATTTTTTATTTATTTATTTTTTGCTCTTCTCTAGTTTTAGTTGGGACAATTGGGCTTTGGTTTCAACAACATTCCCGTGTTATCAATGTTTTGTCACCTTCAGTAGAAGTTGTGGATTATTGTTGACTTCATTCATGGCAGGACAATATCTAAGACACCACAATTTTTTGTCTAAATTCAACAATTTTGGAACAAACTTTGCTGGTACACATTTCATAACAAAAATACGCAAAGAAATTGCTTGGCATTAGCTAAAGGGTATGCCAGCATTATCAGCAACTTCTTTGATAGTGATTTTATAAATAATTTTCTTTTTTCTCCCACATTGTCAGTAGTAATTGATGGGCTGGGGCTGCCTGGGGGCTCATGGTTCTATTGAAAGTATGTGCATGGTGAGTATGGGTCCCCGAGCTAATGCAGTTTTTCTTCCTTCTTCCCTCTCTGATTGCATTTCTTTTCCCTTCCCCCTCCTATCCAATCCTCACTCCTTCCCCTCTCCACCATTGGACTGATGACCTTAGCAGTTTGGTCCCTCTGTCCCAACCATTGAACGAACATCATGGGCAGTTGTCGTCTTCAGATTTTCCTCTGTCCTCTCTGAAATGTTCATGCCACGTGTAAACGCTTGACTTTCTGATGTTGATTTCAACAAAACCCACATTCAACATATTGAACACAGTACTGTGCTTTATTCTGTCTCTGAAGCAACATTTAATGCAAATTCATTGATCTGTCAAAATTTACAAAATTCCATTACATTATATATGTATGAATTTTTCTTTGAGCAAAGGGAGTTGGGTGCAAGTGATTATTTTGACTTACATGTCTGTGTTCTTTTTTCCAGTTTGTGGTGACCACCCTGTTCACACAATGTTGTTGCAACCTGAAGTAGAAATTTCCATACTGGGACTCTGCTGCATGCCCGTGAGTATATTCATAGTTATAATTGTTACATTTCTTTCACTATTTTAAATATTACTTTTTATTTGGTTGACACACTAACGAATGAGATGGACAGTTTGCTTGGTTAGGTTGCACAGTGGTCAAGTCACTTGACGAGCAGACTTCAAATCAATTTCTGGCTGTCATACTGCCAAGTTTCCTTTGTTTACATAAATCACTGCATGTGAAAACCACAGTGGTTCCTTTTAATATGGCACAGCTAATTACCATTCAATTTTTGTTCAACTGAGTGTGTACTCGAACTTTAATAAGTACACCAATACTGGATATCATACTCTATATGTTGTGTCTATTTACATTCTCCGTTTCATTCATAGGTTGATGATGATGCTTCTTTATGGTTCTTTTTCTGACACATACATATAATTAGCTGTGATTCCAACATAGAGGCATAGACTTTGCACATTTAGTTATAAGTGGTTGGAGAGTTGCTTGTAAGAATTTCTAACACTTTTTATGTACTCTTTCCTTCCCAAAGTACTTCAACTAGAAACATTTGTGCTCTACTTTGCCAGAGGTACAGTGCTACAACTACAATTAGACACAGTCTTCACAATCCCCCTCCCCAGAAGAAACACAGCTCTCTTCTGGGTTTGAGTGTGCACATATGAGTCCCTGCACCATTGCAGCCTTTCTTTCTGTTTCCCCAGACTGCATTACCTCTCCAGTTTCCCTCCTTCCGGTCCTAATTCCTTCCTTCTGCCCAATCATCTCGCATCTCTAGGTGCTTCCCTTTAAGACAACCCGGCTATTCCTATGACTCCAATGATGACTTTTGCGATTCGGCTCTTTTTACCCTATTTTTGGCCCAATTTGGTCCCCTAGGAGCTGACACCCACTACAAAGTTTCCATAAATGTGAGCCATTGGGGGAACGTACCTAGCCACTATGGCACAGATCCCTCTGCCTTTGCTTCCCCAGTTCCTCCTCATCATAACCCTGTATCCTCACTAGGTCCCCAGCTTGTGTAGCCAGTCAGTGTGGGGGCTGTTATGTATCCTTCTAGTTGAGCTCACAGGCAACACAGGGATCACAATACTGGTACCAATGTTGTAAACACCCCATGTATGCCTACGAGTGGTTACCTATCCTTTCGGAGTATCAGAACTTGCGGCAACGACTGTCCTGCCAGGCAGTCCTTGCTACGGCTGGGCGCCGGCCATTGGACGAGCACCTGAACGGAGTGGCTGGGGGTGTTACGTGTGCAGATGTCCTGCACATGAAATGTGTGAAGATTTTTAGCCATCCTCCTATGGCCAAACTCATTTTAGATGGGAATAGTTCTTCTTTGGTTTCCAATTTTTCCTTCCATGGCCTTATCCTTCCTAGCTACACCCTAGGAAGAGCATCAGGCCCACAGACTAGGTGCAAAGCCATTTCCCAGATACTTAGTCCTTTCCTGAATGGATGGGGAGACATTTGCTGCCACCAGACTTTTCTTCTTTGTGGAACCCATAAAAGGTAAGTTCAGTGAAGTTGAGGCACGAAGTAAGATGCAATCCTTATTCAAACATCTTCTGCCAGCCATTTGGCTGCACCTCGAGCCTGCCAGCAATTGGGAGACTTCCCAGTGAGCATCACACCTCGCCAGTCCCTCAATATGATACAGGGTGTTATCTTTCACATGGACCTTTTGTTACAATCAGATGAGGACATTGCCATGTCCAGAGGCCCCAAGGCTAATCGTGTTGGCAGTGGCACTTTTTATCTTGGCTTTTGAAGGGGGTAGTATACCTAAGAAAGTCAAGGCAATGATGTACAGATGTAATGTGAAACCGTACATCCCATCGCTTATGTGCTGCCTCCCTTTTGGCCACATGTCTTCCAGGTGCAACACAAATAGTGTTTGTGGTGGTAGTGGCTGCCCTCTCCATACAGGAAACACTTGCACCCCACAAAGTTGTGTGAATTGCCGTGGCCAACATGCTCCTTGTTTGCCTGATTGCCCAATATACAAAAGGGAGAAGAAAATTGGAGAGTTTAAGACTCTCAACTGTCTATCCTACCCTTGTGACGTTACCTGGTTGTTTATCGATTTTTCTCAAAGTTCTTCATGATCGGCTCTCGGTAGCAGGTGGCTGTAATTTCATGGGGCGAAAACAAATTCTCTGCAAATGAAGAAGGTAACACACAGAATTGAAGTTTGTTTACACTTTTAATTATTTATTATTAATGCCCACTTGGCCCCATTTACGGCCAGCTTTCAAGTCTGATTAAGTACAACCATATATGCCAGGCGCACACACTCCACACATTACTAATACTAGTTAACACTGTCCATGTGTGGAATACAAAAGTTCGAGGTATACATCCTAATGTGGCACGATATTAATTAATCACTGTAGATACACTTCCCACATTAACAATATGAACTAACTTTTGCTTAATTGTTCAAATTTAAAGTTCAAAAGTGACGTGACTTGTGGCTCAGATATTGGCTGTAACAATTAACAATACTCTCAACTAGTGTGGATTCTGCGTCAGACCACGGATGAAACAATACTCTCATACATGACGCAAGCGCATCCTATTTCTATTATCCAAACAATGCCACTGAAAATTACTTATTGTTATTATGTACATGAAATTAGTTATAATGGAAAAGTAAACAATTCCATGCAACTGGCTATAGTAAAACTTCACGTAAATAGTACTGAATAAATTGATATACAAATTTCGGTTAAATTAATAGTATTTCATTTGCAAATATATTTAAATATGTTTTCAAACAATTACTTTGTAATAAATGGTAATTATACAGAAACTGAGGGCAAAAATTTCCTAACATTACTTGTGAAACATATTAATACCTACTTTAACATTATGAGAAAAGAATTTACCTAGTTTTAATAGAAATACTAATTGAACAAATGCATCCGGTATCAAATAATAGAAAAAGACTTCGGCTAACTACTTTACACCAAATAACAGAAGTTTTGGAAAAGAAAATGATAGTAGACAAATTACACTCATTATTATGCAAGAGAGGTATCAGGAGGTTCAGTAATGTAAGCAATGGGAATAATTCCCAACATGCTTCGTTACACCCTGAGGCTCGAAAAGAGGAATGTCTCCACTTATTATCGGGTCACTTCCCCTAACTCCTTCCTCCATAACCTCCACCTGTCACCCTACCCCATCCCCTTTGGTGGTTACCACTCGTCCCCCTCAGCGTACCACCCCACCCCCGTCCCTGGTCCCCAACAACTCCACATCCTCAGCCAGAAAAGATAGCATCTTCTCTGGCACCTGTTGGAGATAAGACTCTCTCAGGGAACCAGCCTCCCCGGCACTCTAAGAAGAAAAGTACTGAAATGCAGGGTCACAATCAGAAATGACACACTCAAGGCCTAAAGGTCACTTGGTCTCTCTCTGATCTCGACATCAACTCAACCTGCTCCCTTCCTGATGACTCCTGTCATACTCCAAGGGGAAAAATACAAAGTGGTGCAGATCTCAGGATGAAGTCCCAAACACTTGCCAGGGGGTTTCACCCATCAAACAATCACTGCCAGTTTTGGAACTTATGGATGTCACCCGATCTCAGGGGCTGACAACCAAAGTTATGGAGAAGCAATCTAGTTCGCCACCTTCCTTTCCATCATAAATGGCTACCCTTCATTGGAACATTCGTGGTATCCGGTCTAACACGGTAGAACTGCAGCGTCTTCTGCAAACTTGCTCCTCCATGATTATCTGCCTCCAGGAAACAAAACTAAAACCTCATGATCCTTTTCATTTCGCTTACTTCACTTCTGTCCACTTTGACCTCCCCTCCCCTGTAGCAGGAATTGCAGCTCACGGGGGCATCATGTTGCTCATTTGAGTTAACATACATAACCTTTCCTTGGATACTCAGCTTAAAGCTGGAGCTGTCAGACTTTCCTCCTCCTGGCTTCACCTACTTACTCTGCAATATCTACGTACCATCATCTTCTGTCATAACCAGAGCAGATCTAGTGCACCTTACAGAGCAGCTCCTTCCTCCTCTTCTGCTGGTCGACAACTTCAACGCTCACCATCCCCTCTGGGGGTTTTCCATGGCCCTGCCAGATGCATCTTAATCTTGTCTGTCTCAATACTGGTGAAACTACATTCCTATCAGACTCCACATGTACCCTCTTCCATTTAGACCTCTCAGTCTGTACCATTCAACTTGCTCGCCAGCTTGAGTGGTCGGATACACATTTCAGTGTCCGTGCCCTGTGTGTCATTCTCGTTTTCTGATGCCCATACCCTCATTGTGTCATTCTTGTGTGCTGTAGTCCATCCCCTCAGTGTGTCAAAGCAACAGGCAGCTTTCCAAAGCTAATTGATGTTCTTCTCCTTCTTAGCATTCTTCAGGGACACCATTTTCCCAGTATTGATGACAAAGTTGACTACTAGCACTATCCTCTCTGCTGCTGAATGTTCCATCCCTCGCATCTCCTCCTCACCTCAGAGTACCCCTGTTCCCTGATGGAATGAGCCATGCCACAAGGAATCAGAGCCCAGAGACATGCTCACTGCATTTCCAAATGACATCCCACACTGGAGAATAGCATTTGGTACAATTCCGTGGGCAATGTTGCCCTATCATTAGCGATAGTAAATGAGCTCTTATTCATAAAATCTTTCACAGATTCATTTCCTCTTCCATTATTTGGGGGCAACCTCTCTCACCTCTCCGGAACCTCAGATCGTTCCACAATCCCTGGCCTCATTGTTGCAAATGATATCATTGTAGACCCCATTCCCATCTCCCAACACATTGGGCCACTACTTTGCCGAGATTTCCAGCTCCACGAACTACCATCTCGCTTTTCTCCATAGAAAACAGGCAGCAGGAGAAGGGACACACTCTTTCTCTTCTGAAAACAGAGAATGCCATAAATGCTGATTTTGCTGTGAGGAAGCTTCAATGTGCACTCTTTGTCGTGATACTCCTCTCCAGGACCAGGCAACATTTATATACAGATGTTACAACACCTGTTTCCAGAGGGCTTACATTTTCTTCTCTGAACATATAACTGCATCTGGAGGGATGGTATGTTCCTTAGACACTGGTGTGAAGCCATAGTCATTCCTATACCTAAGCCTGACAGGGACAAGCATCTCCCTTCCAGCTACTGTCTGATCTCCATCAATAGTAGTGTCTGCAAGGTGATGGAACATATAATTATTGGTCGGTTGGTATGCTGGCTTGAATCTCGGAGTCTCCTCATAAACATGCTTCGCACGTGGGGTGCAAGCAGAGCTGTCGATTTGTAGCATTATTCCCAGGGTTGATTGGGGTCCTTTGGTTTGGAGCTGAGTGGAGGGTCTGAACCAGAGGCTTCGCCGACTGTGTGACAGTCATGGCTGCAGATTTCTGGATCTTCGTTATCGGGTGGGGAATTGTAGGGTGCCCCTAGATAGATCAGGCGTGCACTACACTAAGGAAGCAGCTATTCGGGTAGCAGAGTACTTGGGGAGTGCACATGGGTTT
Source organism: Locusta migratoria (assembly GCA_026315105.1). Taxonomy (NCBI): domain Eukaryota; kingdom Metazoa; phylum Arthropoda; class Insecta; order Orthoptera; family Acrididae; genus Locusta; species Locusta migratoria. Next base: position 364,153,231 of record CM048749.1, read on the forward strand.
TTTTGGGCTAGGCGCTAACTCTGATGAGCACTCGCCTGTCAGCATTCAAACAGCGAATTCAGGCTACATTCGGACAGAAAATTCGAACATTAAAATATTAGCCGCAAACTTACAGAGTATTAGAAACAAAGTTCCCGAATTTGCCACACTGCGCTCAGATGGTTATAGGCACCGAAAGCTGGCTAAATCATGATGTGGCAAGTTCAGAAATATTTAGTGAAGCGTGGAATGTATATCGAAAAGATTGATCGGATACAACTGGAGGAGGAGTGTTCATCGCTGCGCATAAAGATATTGTTTCTACTGAGATTGATATTGAAAGTAACTGTGATTTATCTGTTTTGCGTCCCAGCCTCGTCGCCGCTTTTGTGTCTCGTTCCGTCGTAGGTGTCGGTGGCCGAGTGGAATGAGACCGACACAGGAATAAAGATAGCACGCTGGTGCAGGTATGGAGGGGAGCAGCCAGAAACTAGAAACATTAGAGTAAATTAGAACGAGATATATATTGCACAGAATGGATACAATACTTAACTTTTACATAGATCAGTAATCAGAATGCTGATACATAGTTGAGCTAGAGTCCTGCCTAGTGCCTATCCGATAGCCAAGTCTTCACTGGTGCCTATCTGATTCTCGTGGCTGTCGTCATAATAACGCCGCGCCATGCGTGCGTGGCGGCGCTCAGCGAAAGTAGGTGGCGCGCACTTTGGACTTGTGCGACACCACAATCTGGGCACGTGTAACAGGTCTAAAAGAAGTAAAGTTAATAGTTGGCTGTTTTTACTGGCCCCCAGTGCTGCTGTAGCAGTTTTAGAATCATTCAAAGAAAGTCTACACCAGGTAGTGCATAGGTATCCGGGCCATGTAATATTAGTCGAAGGAGACTTCAACCTTAAGAGTATAGATTGGGACTTGTGCGACACCACACCCCTCCCCCCCAAACCGCCGCGCCATCGTGGCGTAGGGCTGAGGGCCACGGTGACGGCACTGGGAGGAGGGCCTGGGCGGGGGCGTTACTGGTGGGACGGGCGTCGTAGCTGAGGCTGGAATCGAGACGCCGTCCGTGCCCCGGCATCCGCCTTGCGATCCTCCAGGAAACCCGCCGAAACCTGGGGAAGGGCCCACACCCCTGGCCAGAGGGAGCAGGTCATCTTCTTCTGAGGTGCGTGGCCCAAGCTGGGGGGGCCCCGCACGGTCCCGGATTCCCTCTCAGTGACGCTGTCATCTGCGGCAGCGGCGGCGGCGACTGCGTCGGAGGTGTGTCGACGTCCATAGGGATCTTGTAGTCCGGGGACGAACGATGTGGCTGTGCTCCCTGGCGGTGAACTGGGTCTGGAATCAAGAAACCCGAGACAGGATCGCGCGGCCTGTGCAGGCGCAATTGGTTTGCGTGGCGCCGCAGCTCCGACCCTGTGGAAGAACGTACAACATACATATTGCGACCGAGCACGCGCTGAATGGTGCCCGGCATCCGTAGTTTCTTCTTGTTTCCAGCAAACACCCTGTACAGCACCGGCGTAGAAACCTGAAAACGCATAGCGCCATACAAACCGACTTGGTGCGTGGGAGGCTGCAGCAGGTGAAGGAGAGTGCGGTGACGGCGGCCGTGTAGCAGCTCGACAGGAGACGGGCCGTCACGTGGCATGCACCGATACGTAGACAGGAAAATTTGAAGAGCTTGCTGCCTGGAGTGCTGACCTTTCATCTTTTCCATGTAAGACTTGAATGTTCGAACGAAACGCTCTGCTTCACCATTGGACTGAGGGTGAAAAGGTGCAGTGGTGATATGCTGAATGCCATTCACACGACAAAACTGTTGAAATTCCGCACTAACAAACTGAGGTCCATTGTCACTGACGATAGTTTCAGGCAAGCCTTCGATGCAAAACACTGATGTCAAGGCACTGATTGTACTAGATGCCGTCGTTGAGTTCATGGCAATCACAAAAGGAAACTTGCTGAAAGCGTCTACAACAATTAATCATCGTGTATTCCAGAAAGGTCTGGCAAAATCAATGTGTAAACGTTGCCATGGTCCCTTGGGGCGTGGCCAGTCTGAGAAACGTTGCGGAGGAGCCGTCTGATGCTCCGCACAAACCGTACACTGTGACATCATGTTCTCTATCTGAGCGTCCATACCAACCCAGGTACAATGACGTCTGGCCAGTTGCTTTGGCCTAACAATACCCCAATGTCCTTGATGCAGGAGGCGTAACACTTCTCGTTGCAGGGAACGAGGAACAATCACTCTTGTTTGGTCATTGTCGGTATGTAACATCAGAACACCCTGACTTAAAGACAATGCATGACGTTGTGCAAAATAATGTCGAACCAGAGGCCGTTCAATGTCTTTGGCTCTGGCAGGCCACCCTGAGCGAACAAAACTTGCTTCCGCAGCTGTTTCCTGTGCAACCCGACGAGAGTTCAAAGGGAAATCTGCGACAGCGGAAGCATCTCTGGAGTCTATCTGACAACATGCCATTTCTGAAGAATCAAACGACACATCCTGGCCAACCGGAAGTCGGGAAAGTGTGTCCGCGTTGGCGTGTTTAGTGGTAGGTCGGTACAAAATCTCATACTGATAATTAGACAGTATTAAGGACCATCTCTGAAGCTTTTGTGCCGTTCGTGGCGGAATTGGCTTTGTGGGTGAGAACAACGAAGTGAGAGGCTTGTGGTCTGTCAACAAATAGAATTTTCTGCCATAGAGATAATGATGAAACTTTGTGACGCCGTAAATGATTGCTAAGGCCTCCTTTTCTATCTGACTGTATTAGGAGGAGGCAAGTCTTTGATTGCTCTAATATGTGACTGTAAGGGATGAATTCCTTGGGCATTAATCACATGGCCTAGGTACTCTATTTCAGTTTGAAAAAACGAACACTTTGCTTTATTACAACGTAGACCTGCTGCAGTCAAAACTTTGAAAAGGCACTCCAGGTTTGCTAAATGTTCTTCAACTGTACGTCCGGATACCACAATATCATCTAAATAGTTCGAGCAACACGGTACAGAAACTGTCAGCTGTTCCAAAAAGCGCTGAAAAATAGCGGGGGCGGAAGAACTGCCAAAGGGTAGGCGTTGAAATTGAAAAAGACCCATGTGAGTATTAATGACGAAAAACTTTTTTGACTCGTCAAGCGGAATCTGCAAGTATGCCTCTGGTAAATCAATCTTGGAAAAGAAGCGAGAATGTCCCAATTTGTCCATTAGTTCCTCGGGCCTGGGCAGAGGGTAAATGTCTACAGTTGTTTGACTGTTCACTGTTGATTTGAAGTCCGCACAGAGACGAAGTTTTCCTGACAGCTTGGGTATAATTACTATAGGCGAGGCCCACTGACTCGCAGAAACAGGAGAAATCACCCCACTATCTTGCCAACGTTTAAGTTCTTCGGCAACTGTATCACGCATTGCGATAGGCACTGGTCTAGCTTTACGAAATTTTGGAACTGCAGATTCTTTTAAAGTGACATGTGCCACGAAGTCTTTTGCACAACCTAGTTCCGGCGAAAACAAGTCACTATATTTTTCACATAATGCATTGATTTTGTCCTGAGGCACTACTGACGAAATTTGAAGCACATCCCTTTGAATAGATAAACCAAACAAGTCAAACGCATCTAGTCCAAAAATGTTCCGCGTAGATTTGGCCTGAAGAACTACAAAGGAAACTGTTTTTGTTACATCTTGAAAAGAGGCGGGCAGGCTACACGTTCCTAGCACGGGAATATTTTGACCTGTATAAGCTGTTAAAATCTTGCTGTGACGGCGACAATTTTGGTGAACCCAGAAGTTCATAAGTGTCTTTATTCATTAAAGTGACAGCGGAACCAGTATCAAGCTGAAATTGCACAGTCTTATTGTCTATAGATAGAGTCACAAAAAGTTCTTGCTTCTGGCGCACGACAGGTGCGCGAATGTGGGCAACGTGTGATTGAACTTGTTTACTACGCAGGCTGCGTACGGTAGGAAGTGGCGCAGAATCGGCACATAGATTAATATCACTGTCACTAGATGGCATTACCGCCGGATCGGCGTCCACTCAAGCATGCGAAGCTACGCCAGATGCACTGCACTAAACTTTTGAGTAGCTACAACAAGTCTACTGTCACTATCTACACAGTACTGGGCACTTTTACCAAGAGAAGTTGCAGAAGGCACTAGGTTTCACTACAGGATTGCACTGTACATAGTCATTTTGCGTGTCCCGAACCCGTTTCCGTTGCACAGATTTACGCGCTCGTCGGCGCTTGCTACGTGGCTCACTACATAGTTTTGACGTTGGAGCAGAAAAATTGTCTTGCATTTGAGAACCAAGCAAAGCACTGTTCAATTCCACAGCGTCTAAGACATTGACTGTATCCACTGCTCTCGCACTTTGCGAAGCACTGTTTCTAACGTTACCGTTCTTTGAGTTTTTAATTTGCATACACACAGACTGCACATGTACCGATTTGCCACATTGATAACAGGTTGCGTTGTGACTAGGGCAATGAGCACGCTTGTGGCGAGACACACACTGGGGGCAAGATTTACGTACATTTTTCTGAATTGAGCGTTGGCGCCCGTTATTCAAATCACTGTTTCTAACTCAACGGGGCGACCTTTGCGTCGCACTTTTACACTGGCTACTGTTCACTGTCTGTTCAGCATGGCCGGTATAAAAATAAGAATCACTAGGGCTAGACTGAGTACTACGGCTAGGAAAGTGTCCGTTACGGCGCACTGAATTAACACTGTGGCTCTGCATTTCTACATCTGCTAAGTCAAAAGTATCATGCGCTTCTATAAGCTGCAGTACACTGTCTAATGAGGGGTCTGACTGTTTTAGAATTGCTGCCCTAATTCTGGGGTCCTGAATGTTCTGCGTAATCGCATCCCTCAACATCACGTCACTATACGAAAGTCCACAAGAGCAAGTAAATTTACATTTGCGGGTTAAGCCCTTCAATTCCGTAATCCACTCTTGGTGTGACTGCTGAGGTAATTTTTTAAGTCTGAAAACTCGGTACCGCACCGCAGCTATGAGAACTTTTCTCTCATAATGAGCATTTAGTGCCTCTACTATTTGTTCACAGTCTACATCACAAGGAGATGCTTGCGGGAACAGTTTCTGCAGTAACACGAAAGTTTTCGTGCCCCTTCACGGACAATAAAAGATGCTTAACAGTCTGACCTGTTAGTTGATGAGCCGCGACGAGTTCTTGAAACTGTGCGAAGTAGTCGCTCCATTCTTCCTCACATTCGTTGTACTGGCGAAACGTAGGAAGCGTTGCGGCAGCAGGTGTGGGCTGCTGAAGCGGCGGCTGGTTTTGTTGTTGGTTAGCTGCTTGCGCTGTCAGCTGGGCCACCGCTTGCAGTCGTTGCGTAATTTGCGCCGTCTGTAACTGAATAATTTCCATTAACTTTGGGTTCGGTTTAGTGGCCATGCTTTTTTTCCTCGTTCACCATACAGTGAATTGCGGAGTATGTATGTAGATGTAGTTCTTTTCTGCATTACGCTGTTCTTTCCAAGCATGAAATACACCTAAAACTTCAAATAATATTCTTTTACTTTACTGATCTTATTTTGATGAAATGAAGCCTATATGTTGCCACAGGATATTCTCTATTTATCTGTCATACCCCCACGAATGTTCATTTAGTACTTTTGGAGATTACTCTCTACAATTAGACACATGCAATTGCTTTCAGAGAAATGTTTAAATTGTGATATCTTACTTTTCTAATTTGATTTTGTGAAATGAACTGTTTCTGTAACCGCAAGATACCCTCGGGAGAAAACCCCTGAAAAGTTGTCTATTAGTTTTGGAGATGAAAGAGAAAGATATATATGATGGTTGTTGATGGAAAACGTTAAATTATGATGTTCTTCTTTCCGTGATCCAATTCTTATGAAACTAAGTCTATATGTTGTCCCAAGGTACGCTGAAGTTACCTGTGGAAAACCCATGCGAAATTATGAAGTAGTTTTGAAGAAGTAGTTTCTAATAGATGAACAGACATACACAACGGTCTATGAAAACACTTTGTGATTCTGCCTAGATCCTGAACCAATCTTCGCTCATGTTCCCTGTGAAAACCACATGAAAATTCGTCCAGTAGTTTTGAAGATTGAAGCGAACAGCAACAGGCCTACATTTACTGATTTATTATTAGTATAGATATGTTGTGCAATTGTAAAATTTTGCAGGAATATATTGATTTGTATAAGTGCTGTACGTCAGTAAAATTTGTTGCGAATATTGTTAGTAGTAAAGAAGTAATAGATTAAAACGTGATGATTGATCGTGAGGTTTTTCATGAATGCTACTCTTTAAGTCCTCATATCTCATGAACTACGTGTCGTACTGTGATACAATTTCGAATGTCCATTCAGCTTTAAGTGTGTGTTCTGTCTGCAAAATTTCCTGCGAGTACAATTGGTAGTGTAGAAATTGTAAATTGTAACGTTATACCGAATGCCGTAGTTTTACTCCATGAACAGCGGAAAAGTAGTGAACGAGAAACATTTTTCCTTTCATCATTATGAGTTTATTAAAGTTTAATAAAGGTTTGAAATTATGTTTAAAGTTTGTTGCAAGTCACCAAGTACTGTCAATCTCAAATAGTGTATTTATAATGTCTCGTCACATTATGTGGCAGTTTTTTGCGATTCCTATTGTTAATGATCTTATATCTCCTGAACCGCATTCTTATGTGGCTCATACTCCTACAGCAGTTGTTACCTCACATACGAAATGTGTGTACCAAATTTGGTTGAAATCGGTTCAGTAGTTTAGGAGGAGATGTGGAACACACACACACACACACACACACACACACACACACACACGGCCTATTGTATAAGATGTGAGATTACAAGATACTATGTAACAACTGTACGATCAAGGTGCAGTATAGAGAACATCTACTAAGGAGGGCAGGACACAATGTGCATAATTCCACCTTTGCCAAGCATCTGCTCTTAGCCAATCATTTTCCTAGATTGTTGGAAGACACTGTGATTTTGCATAGGGAGGCCAAGGGAAGAAAATTAGATTTATGGGAAGAATACCAAATTTTCAAACACCTCATTATCAACGATGATACTGACATATGTCTGCCTAAGTGTACTTGTGTCTGTGTAAATGTGTGGGTGTATGTGCATTTATTTACCCTCCATTTTTTCCCCCAAGGTAAGTCTTTCCTGTCCCGGGATTGGAATGGCTCCTTACCCCCTTCCTTAAAACCCTCATCATTTCCTTTTCCCTCTCCTTCCCTTCTGCCTGATGAAGCAGCTTGGCTGCGAAAGCTAGCATCTTTGTGTGTGTGTGTGTGTGTGTGTGTGTGTGTGTGTGTGTGTGTTTATTTGTTGCTATTACTGCCTGTGCCCCTTCGCCTGGTAAGTACCATGTGCATGACTCAGATCCAGATTTCATTGCATGTTAACTCTCATCTGATTTCCCATCTTTCTTTACCTCATCTGTTTTCTTTCAGTGTTACTAGCACATAGTTTTCTTCTTTTCTAATTCTTTCACGTCCACGACTGCGCGCACGCCCATCAGCCCTCTTGGCCCCACCTAGTGTGGGCGCATGTCACTAGTGTTCCTATGCCTCCACGAGTTCGCAGTGCTCACTCGACCTGTGTGTGACTGTGCTCCACAATTTTATGTTGCACACATTAGTTTTAAATTTCGCATTTTATTCCATGACATTGTGTCAGCCACATTTGGCCACTTGATTTTATTTAACAATTATTTTAGTGTAAGCTAAATGTAACTACATTCTCATCCATTGCTGTAATTTTAATTTCTTACTTATTTTAGAAACTTTTATGTATTTTACTGTTATCCATTGTTTTATTATATTTTGTTAGGAAATTTTTCTGAAGAAGGCAAAATTACTTTTGTAAAAACCTGGGTCAAGGTTTATGTATATAAACTATTTTTATGCAACTGCTTGGCAGAAATTTTGTTCACTTTTGGATCATGTTCCACCATGTTAAAAATTTTGAAGTGTATTAGCTGTCGTTGACAGGGCCTGTGAATTAGACTAATTCTCCGATCGCGAGTTCTCAGTATATAGTTCACAATATAAGTTTAATGAAAAACTAACTGTGGGAAAGTGTAACCCAGGCAATGTTATTGGTTAGTGGGGGGTAGGGGTAGTCAACTACATACCCATTATTAGGAGAGAGGGATAGTTTATTGATTTTTTCAGGGAAGCCAAAACAGTCTTCGTCCAACTCGCCACTGCCCGCACCGAAACTAAGTTTATTGTGCGGTATCACTCCCTGTATATCTAGTAAAGCCAACCAATGCCCTTGAACAGTGCAAGGAGTCCCTTTACTAGTTCTTTATTAGACACAATTTCTTCGGGTCTGGTTGCCCCAAATGTTCTGTGCCTTTTACTCTCCAATGCAATGCATTCGAAGATTAGATTTGATGCAGTTTCATCACCGTCATCACAGATCCTACATTTAGGGTCCTCTTCTGTTATTCCCATTGTATGTAGGTGTTTTTTGAAATTCCCATGGCCTGTCAGCAATCCAACCATGAATCTAATCTCTCTCCTGTTTATGCCCAGGATTGCAGAGCTTCTTTTAAAACATGGCTTTGGCGTCATTACCTTGCCATGTTTTTGTTGGTAGACTTTGGTCCAGTATTCTACGTGCTGTCTTCTGAGCCAGTTACGTAGCTCCAATTTGATCATTGCCTTGGTGATTGTCAGGACAGGTTCCGGTCCAATATATGGAGTCTCTGCCACCATCCTGGATAATCTGTCGGCATGTCCGTTGCCACTGGTCCCCGAGTGGCCAGGGACCCACAATAAGTTTACTCTATTGCTTTCCTCTAGCTCCACCAGAACCCTGTTACAGTCTGCAACAATTTTAGACCTTGTTGCAGGAGCTGCCAGTGATCTCAGGGCTGCCTGGCTGTCTGAATAGATATAGATGCTACGATCTTTGTAGCACCTACGCAAATTCTCCTCCACACACGCCCTGATGGCAGTGATTTCGGCCTGGAATACTGAGGCCAGTTTCCCTAGAGAGATGACGCCCTCCAGTCTTGGCTGCACCCCGTATACCCCGGCCCCAATGCCTTGGTCTGATTTTGACCCGTCGGTGAACCAGACAATATCCCCTGTATGGTGTCGAACTATTTTCTCCCACTGCTCCCTACTTACAATTGTTGTATTGAAATGCTTGTTGAAGCAGTATGGGGTTATAATATAGTCAGCTGGCATTTCCCCAACCTTTCCTATATTTACCACACTCACTTTTTTAGTGTGTGATTCTGGATATCCCAAAGAGTTCCAGTTTTTGCCAGTTTTGAGTCTGTTTGCACCAGCCGCTGCCTCCATCGTGACCCAAAGGTGTAATGGGGGCATATCCAGCATGGTTTCCTTCCCAGCAGTTGGTGTGCTACTAATTCCACCTGTTATGACTAAGCAGGCTAATCTCTCCACCTTATCTAGCTCCTTAGCAGCAACCTGCTGTTCTACCTCCTTCCACCGCACGACCGCCCCATAGGTGATCCTGGGTCTAATCACTGTGGTGTATATCCAGCGCATTACCGTTGGGGCTCAGGCCCCAATTTTTGCCACAAACTCTCCTGGTACTCACAAGAGTACCTTTTGCCTTGGAGCAAATATTCCTAATGTGAGGGGTCCATGTCAGTTTCTCATCTAAGGTACCCCTTGATATTTCACTGTCCCCTTCACAGGTAGCGCTTCATTGAAAAGCTTTAGATTACAACTTGAGTATTGGATGTGCTTCTTTGTGAATGGTACAACAACAGTCTTCTTAGGACTAACCCCCAGATCCTGTTTTCTGCACCAGTCTTGCACAATGTCCAACGCACCTTGTGCCATATTCTTGACTGTGTCAGCAAATTTGCCAAGTATTACTATGACAAGATCATCTGCGTATTCTTGGCAAAAGTACTGCCTAGAGATTAATTCTCAAATGAAATCATTCACCACTAGATTCCACAATAAAGGGGAAAGAACTCCTCCTTACGGGCAATCTCTAGTGGTGTTGATTACCATTTTTTCATTCATCATGGTATCCTCTACCTTTGTAGTGCTTTCTCCACCTTCCCACCGAGTTGGTGGAGAGCTCTCTCACATGATTTACTTCGTTGATATGCATATTGGTTTGAATGTAGAGGAGCCCTACTTAACCTCCTTTCTCCAACATGCACATTAACCAGCTTTTCCAATGTCTTAAGAATGGAGGAGGACAGGCTGATTGGTCTCATATTCTTGGCCTTGGTATCAGTTCTCACTGGTTTTGGAATGAAGACAACCTTCACTGCCCTCCAGGCATTGGGAATGATTCCTGCTGCTAGGCTAACCCTGAATAACATGCATAGGAATCTAATAAGATTTTCTCCCGCTTGTTGCAGGAGAGCTGGAAAGATTCCATCGGGGCCAGGTGACTTGAACGGTTGAAATGTTCCCACCGCCCATCGGATCTTACTGAAATCAACACACTCCTTGGCCAAATCCCAGTTCCCTTTGCGAATACCTGAGAACCGTTTGTCTCTGAGGAATCGCATTCTGGTCTGAGTTATCCCCCAGAGTATATTGAGGAAAGTGAGTCTTGAGGAGCAGTCCCAGCGTTTCATGTGCTGTCCTTGTATACTCCCCATCCTCCTTCCTCAATGTTCCTCCTGGAGTAGTTGGTACCCTAGTGAGGATTTTATGAAGTCTCGCTTGAGAAGCTGTACCCTCCACTTCCTCACAGAATACCTTCCAGGATGCCTCCTTTGCCCGTGTGATGGCAAGGTTGTAATTGACAAGGGCCTCATGGTACTTTGCCCATTGTCCTTTGCGCCTCACAAGGTTAAACAGTCTTCATACCTGTTTCCTTTGCATTTCCAGGTTATTATTCCACCAAGGCACACTCATATTTGTGCACTTCTTGGGGATTGAGCAATTGTCCTGGTATGAGGTCACTATAGCAGAGGTTACGGTCTCTGCTACTTCCTCAAACTCTGGTGGATTCCTTATCGAAGTTTTAATTTCTTATAGGCTGAAGTCACGGACTGTCCTATATGTCTCTCAGTCCATTTTCCTGGGATTCCTATAGGCCATGGTCAGTCGGGTTCCCATTTCAACCTTGAATTTAATATACATGTGATCTGATGAAGATGGCTCCAGGACCACATGCCACTATTTGATGTAACTTCCCATCATCATGGAACCAAAAGTTATGTCAATTACTTCTTCCCTTCTACTATTCCTGAATGTAGGTTCATCACCCTTATTCAGGATCTCCAAGTTGTTTAATAGGAGAAATTCAAGGTGCTCACCTCTACTGTTGGTGTCCTTGCTGCCCCACGATAGATTGTGGGCATTTGGCATCACATCCCACCAATAGTTCGTCACCTTGCCGATGGCAGGCTTCCGTCAGTCTCCTCACTTCCAAAAAGGAAGAGAACTGTCTTCGTAAGGAAGGTAAGCTGAGGCCAAAACAATTTCCCTCGTGATACCTTCCTCATGTTGCTGTATCCTGATGGTCCCAGGTTCCATCATTGGTATGAAAGGTATTCCATTTCTAACATAAGTGCATGTTCTGGAGTTTTTTTTACATTTCTAGCATAAATCAGCTTACCTCCAGTACCACTGAGGCCCGATAAACCCCCTTTGTATAAATAGGGTTCTTGTATCAGGGCCATGTCCACCTCCTGTCTCCCCAGGCGACGGCTCAGGGCAGCAGTGGCCCCTTTACTGTGCTGCAGATTTATCTGCAGCACTTCCAGTCCCCATCTTGCCGCCATTATTGCCTTTAAGGTCTTTGATTACCCTGGCGGCGACCTGCGAGAACCATAAAAACATTTTCAAGCCTTGCTCTCGCATTGTCTTCATGGACTTCTCTCCGACCTCCACCACCAGGGTTTGTCCTTCTGGAACGACCTTTTGGTTAATTACCCTCCAATCCTCTGTTGAGACTGAACCCTTATTTTCTTGAACAGAATCTTTGGAGGGACATCCTTAAGGATCTTTGGTACCCATATTGATACCTTTGCGGTCTTCAGGAGTTCGGTTGCTGTCTTGACCAGCAGCTTTGCATCCTCCCACGGGGATATCATGGGCACCTTGTCCTTAAGACATTCTGCTGAGTGCTCCCCCTCACAGACAAAAATGAGAGCACCGCGATCTAGATAGACCCTCCTGAATTTGGGTCCTGGACCAGCGTCCCCCCCAATCTCTTCAAAGAGGGCCATCTGCACGAGCTGCTCCTGCTGCGAGATGATGCTCACCAGTGGGTATCCTTCTTGGACAACCGCCATTCTAAAGACTGAGACTGCAGTACTATAGGTCTGTTTCCCTATTTCCTGCCACAGCCCTTCAGGATATCGTCTGTCCAGAGAGGAGGGAGTCTTAGGTTCCTCCCTAACCTTCTTGCCACCTGTCTTTGACATCGAGGGGGTCTGTGCATCCCCTTCGACCTGAGGCAGTTTCTTTTTGGGTGTCTTGGGGTCAAGCCCTTTTGATTCCCTCCATTTATGCTTAGGAAGCCATTCTTTTCCTTCATTTTGCTTCTGTTCCTTGAGAAGTTTCCTCCTCCTGAGTCCCAGACAAGGCCTTAATCCTAATCTGGTCCAACTTCTCTTTTACAGTTCCCACTTCTTGCTCAGGTCTAGACCCTGATTCAGAAGTAGGAGTACACTTCATTGGTCCTGAACCCGATGTCTGAGTATCTGAGGTCTCAGATTGCCCCTCAGAGTCTTTTAAAATACTTTCTTTCTCTGTGTTCATCTTAGTCCCACGAGATTTGGGGATTTATATGGTCCACACCACGATAACCCCGTGTGGTGCAAGGCTACTTACTCAGGGAGGTCACCCAGTATCCCTGAGGCTCTGTTAAAGACACATCCACCCATGTGCCACGCACCCCTCGGCACGGATCGCTTCACACCTTGGGTTGGGAAAGGACTGGGAGAGGATAAGGAAGACGAGATGTTGTGGGACACGCTTGGTCTGATCCGTCAGCTGAGGCCTTCGGTGTAGCCCTCAGCTTCACATGGATACGCAAGCCTCTCCACTCGCACGGACAGTGCTTTGTCAAGGTGGTGTCCCCCAGAGAGGGGGATAGGTTATACAACCTTCTCATTGTGTTCATCTACATCTACATACATACTCCGCAATTCACCGTAAGGTGCGTGGCGGAGGGTACACCGTACCACTACTAGGCATTTCCTCCCAAATTGAACGAGGAAAAAAAAAATGCCTATATGCCTCCGTACGAGCCCTAATTTCTCTTATCTTGTCTTTGTGATCTTTACGCGAAATTTAAGTAGGCGGCAGCAAGATCATACTACACTCAGCTTCAAATTCCGGCCCTCTAAATTTACTTAACAGAAATTCACGAAAAGAACGTCGTCTTTCTTCCAGCGATCCCCAATTGAGTTGCCGGAGCATTTCCGAGACACTCGCGCATTGGTCGAACCTACCGGTAACTAATCTAGCTGCTCGCCTCTGAACCGCCTCTATGTCTTCCTTCAAACCGATCTGCTGCGGGTCCCAAATACTTGAGCAATACTCAAGACGTGGTCGTACAAGCGTTTTATACGCGGTCTCCTTTACAGGTGAAGTACATCTTCCCAAAATTCTCCCAATAAACCGAAGTCGGCTGTCTGCCTTACTCACAACTGTCCTTACATGCTCGTTCCATTTCATATCGCTCTGCAATGTTACGCCTAGATATTTGAACGACGCGACCGCATCAAGAAGCTCACTACTGATGCTGTATTCGAACATTATAGGATTGTTTTTTCTACTCGTGCGCATCACCTTACATTTTTCTACATTGAGAGCTAGCTGCCATTCTTCGCACCAACTAGAAATTTTGTCTAAGTCAACCTGTATGCTATTACAGTCAGTTACAGACGACACCCTCCCATACACCACAGCATCATCAGCAAACAGCCGCAAATTACAACTTACTCTGTCCATCAGATCATTTATATAGATAGAAAATAATAGCGGTGCTATCACACTCCCCTGGGGCACGCCTGACGATACACTCGTCTCTGATGAGTACTCGCCGTCGAGAACAACGTACTGCGTTCTATTACTTAGGAAGTCTTCCAGCCAGTCACAAATCTGTGAACCTATTCCATAAGCTCGTATCTTCGTTAGCAGTCTGCAGTGTGGCACCGTGTCGAACGCCTTTTTGAAGTCGAGAAAAACACTATCCGCCTGTTGCTCTTCGTCCATGGCTCGCAAGATGTCATGTGAGAAAAGGGCAAGCTGGGTTTCGCATGAACGATGTTTCCTAAACCCGTGCTGATTCATGGAAAGAAGCTTTTCCGTTTCAAGGAAATTTACTATATTCGAACTGAGAATATGCTCCAAAATTCTACATGAAACCGATGTCAACGATATTGGCCTGTAATTGTATGGGTCAGTTCTCTTTCCTTTCTTATACACTGGAGTCACCTGCGCTTTTTTCCAATCACTAGGAACTTTTCGCTGAATTAAAGATTCGCTATAAATGCAAGCTAAGTAGGGGGCCAATGCCGCAGAATAGTCTTTGTAAAACCGAACTGGTATTCCATCCGGACCAGCAGACTTTTTCGTATTTAGCTCTCTCAGCTGCTTCTCTACACCGGAAATACTTATTGCTATGTCCCCCATTTCGGAATTAGTACGTTGATCAAATGATGGTATATTTGTGCGGTCCTCCTGCGTGAAAGATTTCTTAAAGGTTAAATTTAGAACTTCAGCTTTCCGTTTGCTTTCTTCTATTACTGCCCCGGAATGATCAACTAGTGACTGGACAGTGGGCTTTGACCCGCTTATCGATTTTACATAGGACCAGAATTTTTTCGGGTTCTCGGAAAGATCTTTTGCTAAGGTATCGCTGTGATAATTATTGTATGCTTCACACATCGATCTTTTTATAGACGCACGAATCTCTACTAACTTTTGCCTGTCATCATTTGCGTGTTCTTTTTTGAATCGAGAGTGCAATAGCCTTTGCTTTCTCAGCAGCTTTCTAACATTATTATTATACCACGGTGGATCTTTTCCATCCTTAATCGTCTTTACTGGCACATATTTCTCTAACCCTTCATTAACAATGCATTTAAATTTAGTCCACAATTCCTCTACATCCATAGTCCCAGAATTAAACGATGCCCATTCATTTTCTAAGTGCGATCGTAACATTAGCTTGTCGGCTTTTCCCAACAAAAACACGCTCCTAGCCTTCTTGACTGGTTTATGAACTTTGCTCACCATCGACGCTATGACGATATCATGATCACTAATTCCTGTCTCTACACAGACATCGTTAATGAGGTCAGGCCTGTTTGTGGCTATAAGGTCTAGAATATTTCCATTGCGCGTGGGTTGCCGGTTTAACTGCTCAAGACAGTTTTCGGAGAATGTGTCCAAAAGTAGCTCGCAAGACTGCTTGTCTGTACCGCCTGAAATGTAACTAGCGAGGTCCCAATCTATACTCTTAAGGTTGAAGTCACCTCCGACTAATATTGCATGGCCCGGATACCTATGCACTACCTGGTGTAGACTTTCCTTGAATGATTCTAAAACTGCTACAGCAGCACTGGGGGGCCGGTAAAAACACCCAACTATTAACTTTACTTCTTTTAGACCTGTTATGCGTGCCCAGATAACTTCACAGTTACTTTCAACCTCGATCTCAGTAGAAACAATATCTTTGTCCACGGCGATGAACACTCCTCCTCCAGTTGTATCAGATCTATCTTTCCGATATACATTCCACGCTTCGCTAAATATTTCTGAACTTGCCACATCATCATTTAGCCAGCTTTCGGTGCCTAAAACTATCCGAGTGCAATAACTTCCGTGCAGTGCTGCAAATTCGGGAACTTTGTTTCTAATACTCTGTAAGTTTGCGGCTAATATTTTTATGTTTGAATTTTTGTTCCGAACGTGGCCTGAATTCGCTGTTTGAATGCTGACAGGCGAGTGCTCATCAGAGTTAGCGCCTAGCCTAAAAAACCCCCATGTGCACTCCACAAGTACTCTGCTACCCGAGTAGCCGCTTCCTTAGTGTAGTGCACCCCTGATCTATCTAGGGGCACCCTACAATTCCCCACCCGATAATGCAGATCCAGAAATCTGCAGCCATGACTGTCACAGAGTCGGCGAAGCCTCTGGTTCAGACCCTCCACTCGGCTCCAAACCAAAGGACCCCGATCAACCCTGGGAACAATGCTGCAAATCGACAGCTCTGCTTGCACCCCGCGTGCGAAGCCAGCAGCCTTCACCAATTCCGCCAGCCGCTCGTAGGACCTGAGGATGACCTCAGAAGCCAAGCGACAAGCGTCATTGGTGCCGACGTGAGCTACGACTTGCAGTCGACTGCACCCCGCACCCTCGATAGCCGCCGGCAAGGCCGCCTCCACATCTCGGATGAGGCCCCCCGGCAAACACACAGAGTGCACGTTGGAATTCCTTCCAGATCTGGACGCTATCTGCCTAAGGGGCTCCATCACGCGCCTGACATTGGAGCTCCCAATAATTAATAATCCCCTCCCCCCGTGCACCTGCTCGGACCCTGCTGAAGGAGTGGCCACACCTTCACTCACAGGACGAACGGGCGCGGACGGACGTCCAGCTCCACATTGGCCTTCCGCCTCGAGCGACGCGAACGCCGTACAACCCGCCACTCCCCTTGCGGAGAAGGCGGCTCGACGATGTCCGGTACACCTGAAGGTGCCTCGGTAGCAGGGACAGAGAGCGAAGCGTGAGACACCTGAGGTGTCCCACTCGACGCACCAGACTCCCCACCATCGCTGCACCCCGAGACAGCAGCCTGAAGACGGCTGACCGTAGCCAACAGCACGCTCAGCTGTTAGCGAACCGCGGCCAACTCCTCCTGCGTCCGCACACAGCAGGCACACATCCTATCCATCCTATCGATACAATTAACAGCAATTAACAACTTTAAAGAAGCCTAGTAATATAATGAAGGCGGCTGGCTGCTGACTTAACTGTGGTCAGTGGTAACTACACTGTCGAATCAACAAAACTGAGTCCGGCAGCTTAGCGCTGTTAACGCCGCGACATTGGTGACAGCTGGCACTGGACTGACTGATAACGAACTTTAGTAACGGTTCTCTGCCTAGAGTCTGCCGAATTGTTGTAGTTTTATACCCAAACTGTAATTGGGGCAATTGAAGACCGTGGTACCTGGCAACTTTGACCTGTGAGGTCAACATGTTGCATGACTCCAAACTTTGATCATTTTTCTTGTTACGAATGGACATTACTTTTTACAATACAAACTGATCAATTTACGTTCATCCATCCACTTACTCAGGCCCCATGTTTTAATTAAGAAACCCTAATCATTTGAACATTGCTCATTCGTCACGGCAACTTCTTGGCAGAACACTATTGCAAAGGAAAGTTTCTTTGTGTGTAGTGGAAAGTTTTACTTTTTGACTGTTGTTTTGTGTTTTGGAATGTTGCTTTCCACATCCCTCTCCCCTCCCCCTTGTGCCTCCAATGAAGTCATGGGTCAAAGCAGATGGGTTGATATCCTGGTCTTCACTTATGCCCTATAGTTAACTTAATCAGTAACAGTGGAGATGTTTTGGACTTATATACATCCAAAAGAATAGACACCACTTTTAATTCTGTAATTATTATCAATTCATATTCATAGAATTAAAACATTAACTGTGAGTGGGTAAAGTTGAAAATTTGTACCCAGCCTTGATTCAAACAGGGTCTCCTGCTTGTTAGGAACTTGCACTGACCCCTACACCACTGAGGAGTGATCACCACAACTGCGCACTGTAGCACGTCTCCCATCAGATATAAATTCTTAACTTTTCTGTGGCCACTATTACTCAAATTCACATTTTTTCAACCTGATTGCCATAAGAGTAATGGCCTAGGAGTGCCTCTGCACTGAAGAAAGCATTATTGCCCATCAGTTCTATGCCGATGACGATCTTTTATTCCGTACGGAGGCACTCCTAGTCCCTTATTTTTACGGGAATCGGGTTGAAGAATTGAGTGTTTGAGTAATGGTTGGCATGGAAAAGTTTAGAATTTGTAACTGAGGGGAGGCATGCAAGAGTAGTCCATGTAGTTGTGGTGTTTGCCGTGTCCCCTATAGTACAGGGGTCAGTGCAATTGCCTAGGAAGCAGAAGACCTGGGTTGGAATCCCAGTTGAGGCCACATTTTCAACTCTCCCAATTTGCAGTTAATGTTGTCAATTCCATGAATACTTTTGGTCTTAGTTTGCTGAGCAATCATAAGTAATGCTGGTAATAAAATTACACAGTGAAAACCTAAATTCTCATAAACAAATACAGAGAGATTCTTCAACAGTTGTGTTAGCATATTTTAACAGAAAATGCTTCTGTATAAGATTGTCTTTTTACAGGAACATCATCTATCTTAAGAGACAAAATGTAAATTTCAGATTGTTACGCAACAAGAGAATGACATGAATCAAAGTTTACAATTTATTGCTGTTTTCATGGCTTTCTCCCACCATTGTTACACTGTGGGCCATTTACTGTGGATTTGATGTGTTCCTCCAACCTAAGACATTGATGCATGACATGCTCAAACACCAGTAAAGTTATGCAATTGCTAATCCACTCAGAAAAACCTACAGTATCTCTGAGTGCACCAGTCACATGAAAGAATACCTATGAAAACTACAAAACAGTTAAATCTCTTACAGTTTTCTAGCAACATTTGTCGGCAAAGTAGGCTTAAGGCTACACCACCAGTCAGGGAGGTTAAAATGGAAGAATGGCAAGTTATGCAGACTTTAGGATGAGGAAGACCCATGAGTAGCTATATTATTTGTTACAAATTACTGTTTTACTTTCTAGGTAGTATGTTGCATCATCAAACACTCTGTCAAAATATTCATATAAAATTTTCTTTTCTTTTCAGGTATGTCACAGTACGAACCACAAATTTGACAGTGAAGGCAAACGACATTTCATGTACAAAGTTAGTGTGTATTTCAGCATATTCTCCGTTATGAGAATTAAATTTGTATAATTATTGTTAAAAATGTGAATTTGAGTGTGAAATTGCCAGAAGGAATGTTAACACAAAAAGGACAGGATGACAGTATTCCTGTCATATAATTAACTGAGAAAGCAATATGTTGGACCTGTTACCTCTTTTTAACAATTGTGAAGCACATTCACAGCATTATATTTTGTATAAAATCAGTTAGATTTTTAGTATGGTTAAATGAATTGACACATGTCTTTGTTCTGCTGTTTTGTGTTCCCTTACCTTTTTATTTGTAAAATATTGGAAAGTTTCACATTTCATAGTACACTTGTGTTTCTTGGAATTGTTATGTTTTGAATGAAAATGAAAGGAGAGTTAATTTCTTTGACACAGACTATAACAAGATTTTTCTTTCTCTTTGCGGTTCTAGCATTCCTGCCTGCAGGTAACCACATTTTAAAATTGTGGTTCACTTTTTTTGTCCAGATTATATATAATGAAAAGTTGTATATATTTATGGAGAAATAATCCATAATTTTTTATCACTTCACTTTTTGGTGTGAAAGTGTGATGTTTGTATATAATAGAATAAGGTACAATTCCTCAATTTTAAAAAAAATGTGATGTTTGTTATATATTTACATTTTATCTTCAATGACCAGTGGTCTTCGAATTAATATACAATTGAAGAATGATGGTGACCAAGCTTTGTAGGAGCCTTAAGAGAGATTTGTGGTAGATTTAGGAAAGAGTCAGACTTCCATTTATAATCTCAGATCAATGTGCCTGTTCAAATATCAGCATGTATTTATTTGTAAGAAATGCTCGCTATATATATATTATATATGTATATATTAGTCACTGTTCTGTGTGTGTGCCACAAGTATTACTGCCGTAGTACATCTAGAAAAAATATTTTACTATTATTAGATATATATATAAATATTATATATTTGTAAATACTGGCATATTACTGTCAGTGTTGTTTGTAAAGGGTTAATCTTTTTTCCTGGTTATGTGAGGAGCGCCTAACATAGTCAATTATCTCCTTTATCTCCTGTGTTTTCCAAAGAACCTGCTTACATGAGATGAGCACTAAAAGAATTTTTTAATGATTTGGGTTTCATATTTGTCATTTGTGGAACATACAGATTCTTTTCTTAACATTCAACAGTTTGACTTTTCATGAATATCCATGCACAGTAAAACTGTCCGCTTGGTTTCTTTTATTATAGCTTCTACACACCCATAGTTGACAGGTGCTTGTATCCTGTATTGAGGTGGTTTAAGTAGTAAATTAAGCATTGTTTGGATACCATTGTCTAAATGTATCACATCAAAGGAGATCCAGATTATAGCTGGGTGTTAGTTTCTTGTTTGATTAATAGGAAGTGACAATGTAGTATTTATGTTTTGATGCCATGCTCAAAATATCTAGTCTCTAGTTTGAAGGTGTGTTAAATTTGCACTGTACTAATCTCCTGCCCCATAAATATAACTGAAATATTTGCCTGTGGAATAGTGTTGCAATGTTAAAAGATTTAATCTAGATTTTTCATATAACTTAATAATTGAAGATGTGAGGAGCTCTGTTCGGATTGTAACAGTGGATTGGGGTGTGTGTGTGTGTGTGTGTGTGTGTGTGTGTGTGTGTGTTTGTTTGTTTTTTGAGCTTTGCATGTTATGTGAAAATTTCTGATACGCTCCACATAGTTTTACTGAAGTTTTTGCTCTTCAATGTGACTGTCATAAGAATTCTGTAGGTAACAAGTCTGTTATGCTGTCAGTGAACTTAGATGATGTGTGGTTATGAGAAATGTGCACATCACAGTCCCTAAGCAGGATCCATTAAAATAAATTGTAAATAAGTCTTTTGGGATTTTTGAGAACTCTAGTACAAGAAATTAAAATTTTGAAATCCTAAGAGACATCTTTACATGAAACTTGGTACCCTGTTTAAAAAGTGCATTACGACATGCCACACGGTCACTGGCAGTGAATATTGTAGTTTTTAACATTGATATTTGTTCCAGGAAGATTAAAATATTTTTGGAAATAACTGTGTTTCACAGTTTGTTGAAGGGTGATATACTTTCCTTTAGGACAGTTTTCACTGTATGAGTTTGGTATTTTAAATATGTACGGTATCATGATTTCTACATATGTATTAAGGTTTTACATATGTTTTAGCAATCACTAATGGACTGAGGAAGAAATAGAGCAAAAGTATAGTTTACAAGTAATGTAATATAAAATGGTGTTTTATAGGAATGTAATTCCTTTATGGCTTATAATTTTTATCATACCTCCTTTGCAGAGAATTTGCTTTATGTGGATTCTAGCTGCCTTAAAGTGCAGAATGTAAATTGTAGATAACAGGTTATGGGAAATATACCACTTCTATATGTAAAGGTACGCGTTAGACAAAAATTGCATTATATCATTGATGTAATTAAAAGCAGAAAATTAATATTTTTTTATAGTAGTGAAACAAAGAAACACATTAGTGTTTTATGTACTGCACAGATAAATGTTTTAAAAATAGATTAACCAAACAATTGCCTTACTAAATAATAATATTACTAATCATTGTCATCATTGTCTATAGTAATTGTCATTGATGTGATCTGTTTTCTGCCAATATATATATATTTGTGTGTGTGTGTGTGTGTGTGTGTGTGTGTGTGTGTGTGTGTGTGTGTCTGTGTCTCCTTAGTGACAGATTTTGTAGTGTGTACCAAAGACATAACAATGTTCCTGCCTATTAACTGAAAAATGTTTTCTAGCTTAGCTTTGTGTAATGTAGAGAATCTTTTGCTGGCATTACTGACTTCTTTGAAATTCAGTACATCCAAGAGCAAGACTGCAGTATTGTTATTTTATGCTTTTTTATCTTTATCTCTGTACTAGTGCCATAGCATTTCAGTAAAACTATGGTGAATTTTTGTCAATATTCTCGTAAGGATCACAACTGCATTTGTAGCAGCTCCATGTGAAATGTGATTCGTGTTGTAGTAAAGACATGAGAAAAGGAGTTTTTCTGAGTTATGCTGTAAATAGTTTGCCTGAAAAGAAATTTAATTTTTAGATTTCATGCTATATAAAAGTAAGTACTGTTGCCAGTTTTGATGTGCGATTTCAGTGATGTATTGCTGTTGCTGTTTTCACAGTTTTTTCTTAATAAATAAGTAGGGCCTTCGTAATTTGTCAGTGATGCCAAGCTTTGTAAACTCCAAGCCTGGTGAATATTGGAATGTTTATCAGATCTTTCACAGATGTTATGTTATGCTTTCTTTTTATTGTTATAAAATTTGTAAAATATTGTGAAATACCTGTAAGTACTGTTAATATGGCTTGGTAAGCCATTTTCATTAGCATGGAACATGATTATTCTTTGAAAAAGTAAATTGCTTTTCTGTAGTGAGCACTGATTCGTGATATTGTGGATATTATACTGATCAACAATGAAGCTCTGTTAATGATTTTATACAAGTAAAATATTAATGATCTTAGTATTTGTGATTCATATTCTGTCAGTAGACAGTAATGTTAATAGTCTACACAGTTCATTTAACTCATTGGTATGCAGTCATTGTAATTAACTTCATTTATTCCATGAATTAATTAGTTAAGACTTCATAGAAATGGGAAATGGTGAAATCATTGGTATATTTACTCCCACTCATGCAACTTTTACTATTTCATGGGTGCATGTTGATTGTACCACTTTTAATTTCTGTATTACTGTAATTCCAATTTAAATGTTGTTTATATGAAACACAAAGGTTTCAGGTTCTTATATAATTTCTCATAGCTCTTAGAAAGTTACGCATGGTTAGAAGAGTTTTTGGTGTATACACACAAGGTGTATTTGTTTGATTAATATTAGCTTATTAATGTATCAGTTACCAAACATTGTTAGTGTGCAAAGCTTACAGGTACCTTTTGTAATGACTGTAGTTTTCAGGAAGAGGAAGTGTATTGATAGAAAGGGTGTAGCTCTTAATTTTTAACAAATGTTGGAGGCTGTTCGGTTGTACATATTGACTGGTAGTCTTTCAGTACACAAGGAAACTAAACAAATGAAATAATGTAAACATTTCCCAGCATTTTCAGTAACCATTTATTTGATGAATCTCTCTCTCTCTCTCTCTCTCTCTCTCTCTCTCTCTCTCTCTCCAATCTTATCTACACATAATTGTGTATTTATACAGTGATTGAAATGGCTTTTCCTACTGTTTTGCCAATGTTGCACACATCCAACACATAAATTTTAATTACTTTATGGTGGTGATGCTATTTGATTTATCCTTAGGTTATATTTTGAGGCTTTAGTTTGGTGGAAGGCCACAATTGCAATATGTTCTCTATATCAGCCTTTTATATAACAAATGTGATATTAAATATTTTTTACATTAATTTATGCTGGTTGTTCATTTATTATTTCTTACATGGAAAACATGGGAATGTTTGACACTAAAACATATCACCTACTTAAATCTTAAATAAACGTTGAAAATGTGAATACAAGGTAACATATAAAAACTTGTAACACTCTGTTAAAAAAAAAACGCCTTGAGTAGTATCAGTGGAAGAGAATGTTTATACTTTGAAAAACTTTTCTACCCCTTAAGAACTAGTAAAAAATTCAGTTGGCAATGTCATCAGTGTAATTCTTTTCTCTCGGAACTATAGTTAACTAGTTAACAATTGGTGATTCCTCAGCCTATTTTTTTAAAACCATCTTTTCTTTTTAAAGCAAGTTTCTATTTATATAATAAGTAGACAGTGTCAAAAAAAGGGGGAGCAGTTAAAACAGTTGTAAGACATACATATTACTTGGATGTGGAAAATGTTTGTGGTTATTGTGAAATAACATAATTTATCAACATGTGAGGAGTTTTTATTTTATTCCATCATCAATTGTAGTGTATGGGGGAAGAGAAATACAGTAGAACCTCGTTTTTGTGCTTTTCAAGGGACTTAAGTAAAATGGTGTAAAATGCAGGAAATAATGTTTTAAATGGTAAAAAAATGCTTACTGCATGAGCCTTGCATTTTCGTAGTTTATTTGTGATATATGTACATAATAGGCATCTAAATACTCGCCACGAAGTTTATTATACAATAAAGGTTATCCAAATTTTTACTATTTTAAGCTTCAGGCAAAACATAATTTTATGGGAAGTAGAATTTTTTGACGTAATTTCATTGATTATAATCGAGGATGCCGCTATTTTAAGCGCCAGGCAGAACTGGTAATTTTATGGGAAGTAGAAATTTGACTTAATTCCATTCATCATAATTGAGGACGCCGCTATTTTAAGTGCCAGGCAAAACTGGTAATCTTATGGAAAGAAGAAATTTCGACATAATTTCATTCATTATAATTGAGGACGCCACTGCTGGGTTATGTAACACATCTTCAAAATTACCTGAACCGCTTCGATATCGTTTGGACACTGCTGCCAGGCTATGTAACACATCTTCAAAATTACTACCTTTTACCGGCATTACATAATTATTTATGTAGTAAAACTCAGTTCCGTTATTTTTGTATTTTTAGATGTTTCACATGACTATATTAGAGAATTTATTCGCGTTTTCGAGTACAAACGTATGCATAAGTATTTTTGTGACGTTTGCATAGGATTGGCACCTCTCACTATTATCGCTTTTTGGAGGCTGTGGGTATTATGATACCCAACTTTGACAGATATAGTTCTTTATTAATCAGAAATATGTATCACAAAAACAATGCAACTCTTTATTCTCACGCCAACAAAGGAACTGGTTCTGATTGTTTGAGTAGACACCAGCCGCTCTGGCAAAGAAGCTAGCGGAAAGAGGAACTACACTGCTACAAATCAGCGTTATTCTCACGCCAAGCACTCTGGCAAAGAAGCTGGTTGAAAGAGGAACTACATCGCTGCAAATCGGCGCATCGTAAGTCATCAACGAAGGCGAAATATACGTTTGAATAAATGCAAAGTGTCAAGAAAATCGACTGCGAATAAGTTTTAAGCACTATACTTTATGGGGAAAGCCATGCTAGCATCAATTTATGTACATTACATCATTTTTCTTCACGAAAATTCTTTCGAAAAGCGTAAAACGCAGGAAAAGTGTTGATATGTTAACGCAAAAACGAGGGCGAATTAACATTGTAAACATAGGAAATTTGACGGGAACGACAAAAAATGGTGTAAATGGCGGGAAAACATAAAAACCGAGAATGTAGAAACGAGGTTTTACTGTACCTGTTATTCCAGTTATTAATGCATAGCAGCTGTTAACGTTGACTTTTAAAGTAAATTTTAAAATGAGTTACCACATAATCGTTTACAGTAAATTATTCTTAAAAGGCAATATTTCTATCATGAAACAATGGAAAATCTGTGCTAGGATGACAATTTACCTAGAAAGGTGGATTATCACCACACGCAGGAGGTATCCAGTGCCAGACAAGTACACTTAAAAGTAGGCTGTTCAAAATAAAAGTCTAATGCACAAACTTCTGATTTCAGTAGCAACTAGTTTCAATCCATAGTTGGAACATCTTTAGGCTACTCGAAAGTAGGTGTGGCGCAGAGCAGATGTCTCTAGGTACTGCTGCATCCGTAGCATGTGCCGCACTTCAGACTGTTTTATTAAGTAATTTTAACAAAATAAGTGCTGTTGCCAAAAAATTTCCCATCTCTCTCTCTCTCTCTCTCTCTCTCTCTCTCTCTCTCTCTCTCTCTCTCTCTCTCTCTCTCTCTCTCTCTCTCTCTCTCTCCCCCCTTCCCCTCTCTGCCCCCCTCGCTCCCCTCTCTGCCCCCCTCGCTCCCCTCTCTGCCCCCCTCGCTCCCCTCTCTGCCCCCCTCGCTTTCTATACCCCTCCCTCCGCCCTCTCTCTCCCCCTCCCTCCGCCCTCTCTCTCCCCCTCCCTCCGCCCTCTCTCTCCCCCTCCCTCCGCCCTCTCTCCCCCTCCCTCCGCCCCCTCCCCTGCACTCCCTCCTCTCCCCCCTCCCCTGCACTCCCTCCTCTCCCCCCTCCCCCGCACTCCCTCCTCTCCCCCCTCCCCCGCACTCCCTCCTCTCCCCCCTCCCCCTCCCCTGCACTCCCTCCTCTCCCCCCTCCCCCTCACTCCCTCCTCTCCCCCCTCCCCCTCACTCCCTCCTCTCCCCCCTCCCCCGCACTCCCTCCTCTCCCCCCTCCCTCGCACTCCCTCCTCTCCCCCCTCCCCCGCACTCCCTCCTCTCCCCCCTCCCCCTCCCCTGCACTCCCTCCTCTCCCCCCTCCCCCTCCCCCGCACTCCCTCCTCTCCCCCCTCCCCCGCACTCCCTCCTCTCCCCCCCTCCCCCGCACTCCCTCCTCTCCCCCCCTCCCCCTCACTCCCTCCTCTCCCCCCTCCCCCGCACTCCCTCCTCTCCCCCTCTCCCCCTTCTCCTACGCTCCCCCTCCCCGCGCTCCCCCCTCCCTCTCCTCCCCTCCCCGCGCTCCCCCCTCCCTCTCCTCCCCTCACCGCGCTCCCCCCTCCCTCTCCTCCCCTCACCGCGCTCCCCCCTCCCTCTCCTCCCCCCCATGTGCTCCCCCCTCTCTCCTCCCCTCCATGTGCTCCCCGCCTCTCTCCTCCCCTCCATGTGCTCCCCGCCTCTCTCCTCCCCTCACCGCGCTCCCCGCCTCTCTCCTCCCCTCACCGCGCTCCCCCCTCTCTCCTCCCCTCACCGCGCTCCCCCCTCTCTCCTCCCCTCACCGCGCTCCCCCCCTCTCTCCTCCCCTCACCGCGCTCCCCCCTCTCTCCTCCCCTCACCGCGCTCCCCCCTCTCTCCTCCCCTCACCGCGCTCCCCCCTCTCTCCTCCCCTCCACGCGCTCCCCCCCTCTCTCCTCCCCTCCACGCACTCCCCCCTCTCTCCTCCCCTCACTACCCCCTCTCTCACCCTGCCCTCCCCTCCTTGTGCAGATTTCATTAGGAAATACACACAGTCAATTCAAAATGTCAAATTTACATGTTTAAAAAAACTAACAATAAATACAGTACAAGTTTAGATTTAAGTAACATATCCAATTAGCTGAAAGTAGATTTCAAGTACAAGTAGCCTACTAAATCGTAACGTTATATTAAGCCAGATATTCCAATAACTAATACAGGTTGTAGTGTTACTGGGAGAGTTTTTTTGTGTTGTCGAATGTTCTTAGGGTGAATGACCGTGAAATCAGTATTTCATCACTAGTCAGGATTAAGATTTAGTCTTTTCTTTCTTCCCTATATGATGAAATGCCATAAGAGGTCCAGCTAGTCTGTACCCCAAGCATTTAGTTTTACTCTTCTCTACCTAAATAAAACATCAGGCTTCCTTTTCCAAAAATCGTTTCAGCATGAGAAAATACACAGAGATGGCTACTATTTAAATAATTGTCTCGAACTCGAGGTTTAATGTTTAACAAATATTTATTCTCTCCAGTAACTACACAGAGGCACTTCCATAGTTATCACAGAATCTGATACAGTATGAAAGATAATAATCTTTAACAATGACAAACAAAGAATATATATTAACTTCAACAAGGAATAAATAAAGTCTATGTTTAGTAGTCCATGGAAACTTCAACTCGCTACAGCAAGTGAAACCCATCCATTATTTATCCATAATTTATCTGAAAAGTAAACAAAAAAAAAAAAATCGGAAAATTAATATCTGACAGCTAATATTTCGTACGTAAATATATTTGACATTCTTATGTCGGGTCATAAGTTTGCAGTGCAACTCATTACCCTACAAGGTAAAGCAAATCTATTTTTACAAAATATGTGCTAATACTGAAATGATATTAATGAAACTGTAAGTTTAGTGACGATGTAAATTTTCTTCCAAATATTCATCAACAGTATAAAGATTTCTCTATCAGGTAATCTTTCAGAGTTTGTTTAAATTTTGGCAGTTCTGTACAAGATGTTCGATATGCGGTGAGAGAACATTAAACAGCATAATGCTGGAGTAATAAACTCCTTTTTGTACCAGAATGAGACGTTTCAATTCAATACTGGGATTGTTTTTGTTTCTTGTATTATAGTCATGAAATTTGCTGTCGTCTTCCTACGCAGAAAAAATTTTACACATACAAACAACAAAAAAATGTACTGAGGCACTGGTTAAGATTCACATCTTAACATGTGCCTGCAAGAGTGTCTATAATAGACCCCACACATCATTCTGATAGCTTGGTTTTCAGCAGTTTTTTTTTTTTTTCCTCTCCATATGGTTGGTTCCCCAAGAATATAATCGTGTAAGACATTAATGAATGGAAATAGTCAAAGAATGAAACATTATTGCTATCTACTTCAGCCACTGAAGAAACAACCCACAATGCAAATGTTTCTAAGTCTTTTAAGATGATGATGAATGTGGGTTGACCAATTACATTTACTGTATATAAGGAACCAGGGAATTTGGTATCAACTTTCTGTATTGGTTGAGTTCTGCATTTTATGTTTATTTGTTAAAGATTACTTTGAGGTGTATGGAACCTCATATCTGCATTGAATGAGAGACCATTAGCATCGAACCAGTCTGAGGTATCTTTAAAAACTTTATTTATAGTCTGTTGAATACTATGATCTATCAAATCATCAATCAGAATTGTCGTATCATCTGCTAAAAGTGTATATTTACTATTTGTGTCAGAACAAATAGGAAGATCATTAATGAAAATGATAAATAACAATGGGCACAAAACAGATCCTTGTGGATGCAGGTCAGACTTGAAATCTTGGAGGTGTGCAGCCATAATTATCAATGTAATAAGAAAGAAGTTAAAAAAGCTGATTGGCTGCTGACAATAAAACCATGCAGGTAACGATAAAATCTTTATTCAGTTTGTACTGACGCGTTTCAGGCGTAGCTCATCTTGAGAGTACCTGGTAGCGTAAAAAACTAAGATAATACATGTACAGTCAAACAGTTAAAAGTAAACGTGATACAAAAAGAGAAATGACAGAAGATATAATTTATACATACTATATCACTACCCATTTAAGTATAGACGCTACGCAATGGCCAGTAGAGGCTGGCCACTCATCAAACACTGGTAACATTAATATGTGTGTACATTCATTGAAAGCTAAAACTAAACTGAAATCAAATTTTTTCTGTGCCGTTAGGGCGGATACAAACCAAGTGAGGCCAGCACCTCACCTGAGATGTCATAAAGTATAACAGCCCCAGGCTGCTTCAGTAACCCCCCCCCCCCTCCCGATTTATGCCTTCACCCGGGTGACAGGTGTCCCATGTGAGTTTCAGCAGTCTCATGCTTTACTTGGTTTCTCTTCTCCTAACCTTTGCTTCCGTCTTTCACTTCTTTCTGTACTCTTCAAGCCTTCCTCTTCTCTTTTAGTCTCCACCTCGGCATTTGAGACTCAACCTTTCCCACTTCCTTCCTCTCTCCTTCTTTCCTCTTACCTTTCTTCCTCCCTGTGCATTCCTGAAGGCCACCCATGCACTCGCTGCATAACAGGTGACTGGGTAATGTGTAAGTCCCAGCCCCGGGTTGGCATGTAGAGCCCGCACGTATCCTGGTAAAAGCCAGGCCCAGGGAGGGGTGATTACCCGAGCTGATACCTTCCGACAATGCCGAATGGTCCATCCGTCCGTGTCTTGGAGGTGTGACCTAAGGTATGGACAATCACGTAAGGCAGGTGAGCCCTCAGTGAGGGTTCCCCATTAGGAAGGTGTGCGCCATTGGAGACGCCGGTTATCTTGGGGGACAACTTCACAATGACTTGTTCTTCTACTTCGCCCTTTACCCAGAAAAGGACACTAGATGAATCCAAGTCAAAGAAAATTTTGCCTAACTTGCCAAAGTTTCTTGTCGTTTCACGAACTGACAGCCATGACTTCACATCAGTTAATCCTTTTGTAATACAACAGGGTGTTGATACAATTGCAGGTCCTGTAAAAACTTGTTCTCGCCAACGTAATGGGACACTGTTGCTGGAAACAGAAGGTGCCTTCCAAGTTCAGAAGTTGCTTCGCACTACACTGTTACATGCCTTTTCTGTTAAGGTCGAACCTCATCATACCCTAAAATCGTCACGGGGGGGTAGTGTTCTCACGATCCCTTGATGGCCTGTCCGATGAGGAACTACAGGAGTACCTTTCCGACCAAGGTGTACCAGCTATAAATCGTGTGATAAAGAGAGTTAACAACCACCTAACACTGACCCAAACAGTGTTCTTGACATTCGCCAAAGTTGACCTTCTTTCGAAGATTAAAGCAGGCTATGAAATCATCTCTGTTTCGCCGTAACTTTCAAATCCCACTTGCTGCTATCAGTGTCAGTGTTTCAATCATATCCGTCAGTCGTGCCCCAATGCAGTGAAATGTGTCACCTGTGGTAGGGAAGCACATGAGGGTGAATGCCCACCTCCGTCCCCCTCCTTGCATCAACTGCATTGGTGACCATCCTGCTAATTATCACAAATGCCCTGTATATAAAGATGAGCGGACCATCCAGGAAATCCAAGTCAGGAAAAAGTTTCCACCTCTGCAGCTCGGAAATTACTAGCAAGTAGAAAGCCTGCTGTGCTCACAGCAGTTACCTGCAGCAAAGTCCTTTCCTCTCCTCAAGCAACAAAGGAGACGGGTACGCAGACGTGTGACTTTACCTTCAGCGACACACTTGTCAGATCAGCCAGCCCAAAGATTGCCTGCTCGACATCCCCAATGCCTTCTGCTCACTCTAAATCCCAGTCCACATCAGTTTCACAGGCCACTAAGTCGGAAACCTGTACTTCGATAAACAGTCCTCTTCGCAAAGATTTTATGAAAACTTCATCTTCCCAAACATCATCCGCTCATTCCTCAAACCCAACTGCCTCCAAAAAAGCACACAAAAAGAGAAGTTCCTCTCCTTCCCCCCCCCCCCCCCCCCACAGTGTGACTCTTTGGTCGCGCCATCCAGCAGTAGACGGCTCCGGCCATAATCTGTCTCGCCAGGACGCTCTACTGCTTGCCAGTTTCCCCGGCGGAGGAAGCTGCCCCCTTCCAATCAATCCAGTAAGGAGGCAGAACAGATGTCTGAAACCATGGAGCATGACTCCATCTGTCGATTGCAGTAGCAGTGCAACCTCGGAGCCGGGCCCTCAGCGCCCATCAAGGTGATCCCCTCTTGCCTTCTCCCTTTTTTCTTCTTCTATTGCTTTCTTCTTCGCTTGCTTTCTTCATGGCACTCCTTCAGTGGAACATCAGAGACATTCATTCCAACTGTAAAGAATTAAGACTACTCCTTCGACTGCACTGCCCACTTATCGTCGGTCTGCAAGAAACGAAGCTCCATCCAACTGATCATATCAATTTCCCACAATACACTGCACTTCCTTTTGATTTACCTCCTGTGGAAGGTATTCCTGCCCATTGAAGTGCTATGCTGCTCATTTCGGAAGACGTCTATTATTATCCCATCCCACTACAAACTCCTCTACAGGTGGTTGCCGTCCGTGTCACCATCTCCACATTCACCTTTTGTCTTTGTAATATCTACACCCCGTCGTCGTCCTCATTCTTAGGGCAGAGTTATTGCACCTTGTTGCTCAGCTCCCTATGCCTTTTTTGTTGAATGGCGACTTCAATGCCTACCACCCTCTATGGGGCTGTCCAGCTTTTTGCCAGAGGGGCTCTCTTTTGGCTGACCTTTTCAATCACCTTAACCTTGTCTGCCTAAGTACCGGCGAGCCAACTTTCCTATCTGACACGACACATACCTATTCCCATTTGGACCTCGCAATATGCACTACTCCACTTGCGCATCTTTTAGGATGGTATGTTCTGTCTGATAGGTACTCAAACGACCATTTCCCCTGTATACTTTCACTACATCATACCACTTCTCCATGTTCCACTAGCTGGAACACCTCCTAAGCCGACTGGGGGTTCTATTCTTCCATGGCGGTTTTCCGTGATCAGAATTTCTCCAGCTGTGACAGTCAGGTCAATTACCTCACGGACGTCACCCTCACTGCTGCTGAACATTCATACCCCGAACTTCAACATCTCCACGTAGGGTCCCAGTTCCCTGGTGGAATGCAGCATGTAGCGATGCTATTAGAACTCAGCGACGTACAGTATGTCTGTTTCAACGCCGGCCTACTTTGGAAAATTGTATTAATTAAGAAGACTACGAGCGAAATGCCGTCGTGTCATTAAAGAAAGCAAAAAAGCTTGTTGGACTTCTTTCACGTGTTATTTCAACAGATTTACTCCTTCGTCGGTCGTCTGGGGTAACCTAAGCCGGTTATCTGGCACTGAGGTCCATTCTCCAATTCCCGGCCTGAACAATGCAGACCAAGTTCTCGTGGAAACGGTTGATATCTGCAATGCTTTGGGCCGCTCTTTCGCTGAGTTCTCAAGCTCAGCTAATTATGACCTTGCCTTCCTCCACCGAAAACAGTCAGAGGAGACACGAATGCCTTCTTTTACATCTCCCAATTGTGAAAGTTACAATGCCACCTTCACCATGCAGGAGCTAGAATGTGCCCTTGCCCTCTCCTGGTACTCTGCCCTGGGGCCTGATGCCATTCATATTCAAATGCTGAAGAACCCCTCCCTTGCAGGTAAATGCTTACTTCTTCGCACTTATAATCGGGTCTGGACTGAAGGTGAAGTTCCCACTTGTTGGGATGAAGCAATTGTGGTCCTCATACCCAAACCAGGGAAGGACAAACATCTTCCTTCCAGTTATCGCTCCCATTTCCCTGACCAGCTGTGTCTGTAAGGTAATGTAGCACATATTCAATACTCGGCTGGTTTGGATACTCGAATCTCGACAACTCCTCACTAATATCCAATATGGGTTTCAAAGGTATCGCTCTTCTATTGATCACCTCGTTACCTTGTCGACCTTGGTTATTCATAACTTTTTGTGAAAGCTTCAGATGGTGGCTGTTTTCTTCGATTTGGAGAAGGCTTACGACACTTGTTGGCGGGCTGGAATTCTCCGCACCATGCATACATGGGGTCTTCGTGCCTTTTAAAAGATCGAATGTTCAGGGTAGGAGTAGGCTCTGTTTTATCAGACACCTTTTGCCAGGAGAATGGGGTACCACAGGGCTCCGTTTGGAGTGTGGCACTTTTGGCCATTGCGATCAACCCAATTATGGATTGCCTCCCAGCTGATGTTTCAGGCTCCCTGTTTTGTGGATGACTTCACGATCTATTGCAGCGCTCAGAGAATGTGTCTCCTGGAGCGTCGTCTTCAACATTGCCTTGACAGTCTCTATTCCTGGAATGTCACAAACGGCGTCCGTTTCTCCCATGAGGAAACAGTCTGTATCAACTTCTGGAGGTTGAAAGAGTTTCTTCCTCCATCTCGGCCCCGTCGACGACTATTTTAGGGCTAACATTGGATAGGAAACTTAGCTGGTCTCCACATATGTCTTCTCTGGCTGCCCACTGTACTGGTTCCCTCAACGTTCTCCGTGTTCTTAGTGGTACATCATGGGGGCGGATCGTACTGTCCTGCTTCACCTGTATTGGTCTATTGTCAGATTCAAGTTGGATTACGGGAGTTTCGTGTACTCTTCTGCACGGCCGTCCATTTTACGCCGCCTAAATTCGATTCATCATTGGGGGTTACGCCTGGTGATAGGAGATTTTTACTCTAAGCCTGTTGACAGCCTCTATGCCGAAGCTGCCGAATTACCTTTAACCTATCGACGTGACATATCGTTGTGTCGGTATGCATGCTGTCTGCTTTTGATGTCCACCACCCTTCCTATCCATCACTGTTTAATGACTCCCTTGATAGCCACTATGGGCTGTCCGCAATTGCCCTGGTCCCTCCCGGAGTCCGATTTCGTCCTTGCTTTGACAGCGTGGTTTTACCTTCCCTTCTACATTTCAAATAGGTGAGAGCCCAGTGCCACCTTGGCTTCAGACTCAAGTTCGCGGTCACCAAGAATTCACCTCACTCCCGAAGGAGAGTACTTCGGATGCTGTTTACAGCTCGAGGTTTCTTGAACTTCGTGCATGGCTCGAAAATTCCGTCTTCATATATAGGCCTACGGATGGCTCTAAGACCACTGAAGACGTCGGATGTGCGTTTGTCATCAGGGATGACAGTTTTCAGTACAGGCTTAATGACCACTGCTCGAATTTCACAGCTGAGCTTTTTGCCCTCTATCAGGCTGTATTATTTATCCGCCGGTACCGTTCTCCTTCCTATGTCACCTGCGTTGACTCCCTGAGCACCACCCAGAGTCTGAGAGACACCTGTTCGGTCCAGTCTGTTGTGCACCGAATCAACCGCTCCCTTCAATTATTAGCTGCCGACGGCCTTCGTGTTTACCTCCTGTGGGTTCCTGGCCCCGTAGGCGTGCCTGGTAACGGGGCTGCTGATGCCGCGGCCAAGGCTGCAACTCTCCTACCTCGGACAGCTACGTACTTTGTCCCATCGAATGATATTTGAGGGGCTCTTTCCCATTGCCTTATATCGTTGTGACCTAATGTGTGGTCCTTGCTTACAAATAATAAGCTTCGAACCATTAAACCACTGCTGGTGGCTTGGAGGACCTCCTCACGCCGCTCGCGACGAGAGGAGGTCATCTTGGCCCGGTTGCGGATCGGACATTGCCAGTTCAGCTACTGCCACTTGCTAACTGGTGACCCCGCACCGTTGTGTTCCTGTAGTCACCCGTTGACGGTGCGCCATGTTTTATTGTATTGTCTGATGACGCAAGAGCTGCTGCTCGAGTCTTGAATTTTATCAGCTTGACCAGTTTGTCAAAGGACATTTAGTTCTTCCTAACACTAGTAACATTAATATGTGTGTACAAAACTTAGTACATTCCCATGGGTATGCGAGTAATGGGAGTGCATTGGGTGACCGTTTACATGAATGTCAGCACCATTTGAGGAACGTTAACGATGGTTTGACAATTCTGCATATTAGTAATAAGGGTGGTTCATTGGATATCTTGGAAAAAATTAAGATTTATATTAGCCACCAGAGTTGCCCGAACCTATTACTTAAGGATCAGTTGGTGGCGTCTCACAATTGGTTCCTTGATTTTTCAATAATTTTTGATAAATGGCAATGCGTAAAGTTGTTGGACGTGTGGATGGACTGGTGCCCCATTTCCCTTGTCTCACTATATCCGTGAACCTGATTGCCTTTTCAAGTTTTAATACCATGTTTGCAAACGGCTCTCATACACTGCGCCTGTCACATTTGTGTTAAGACCTGATTTGAGGAAATTCTTAATTTTGTCCATATTAATATTCTGCAAATGTCCGTACAAAACTAAATATTTTATTTTGTTTGTATATATGGACTGTTATATTCCTATATCTTTATGACATCTCAGGTAAGGTGCTGCCCTCACTTGGTTTGTATTTATCCTAACGGCACAGAAAAAATTTGATTTCAGTTTACTTTCAGCTTTCGATGAATGTACTAAGTTTTGTACACACATATTAATGTTAGCAGTGTTTGATGAGTTGCCAGCCTCTACTGACCATTGCGTTTTGTGTATACTTAAATGGGTAGTGATATGGTATGTATAAATTCTATCTTGTGTCATTTCTCTTTTTGTATGACGTTTACTTTTAACTGTACATGTATTATCTTAGTTTTTTACGCTTACCAGGTACTCTGAAGATGGGCTATGCATGAAATGCATCAGTACAAAATGAATAAAGATTTTATCGTTAACTGCATGGTTTTATTGTCAGCAGCCAATCATCTTTTTTTAATTTCTTTCTTATTACATAGATCCATGTGGTGCACACCAACTTATTGTACCCCTAATCACATGAGGAAGGTTCTTGGGAT
This sequence comes from Locusta migratoria, assembly GCA_026315105.1. Taxonomy (NCBI): domain Eukaryota; kingdom Metazoa; phylum Arthropoda; class Insecta; order Orthoptera; family Acrididae; genus Locusta; species Locusta migratoria. The sequence continues at coordinate 364,189,021 of CM048749.1, forward strand.
GAGCCATTTAGCATTGCAATCTGCTTTCTGTCTTTTAGATATGATTTTAGACACAAGCCAACAGTTCCACCTAAACCATAATATTCTGCCCCCCCCCCTTTTTTTTTAAATTGTGGTTTACACAGTCAAAGGCTTTTGAAAGATAACGAAAAATAGCTATTGGAGACATATTTTTGTTAATGACTTCCAAAACATGATTGCTGAAAGAGTATTCATTAGAAAGAACAGCATGAAACCCAAACTGATTTTTATTTAAGATATTGTGGGAGTTGAGACGACTTAGAATCCTGTGCACGAGTTTTTCGACTATTTTTGAGAAGGTAGTTAAAAGGGAGATTGGGCGATAGTTTGTAACATTGTTTCTATCATTACAGCCATTAAAAACTATCAGGGACAATCAATCCTTGCCGAGATGCATTGTAAATGTTGCATAAGACTGGACTTAACATATTTATAGCAGTGTTTCAATATTTTAGTAGAAAAATTGTCCACGCCAGCATAGTAATATTTTACAATCTAATAGCTCTTACTACTTTGCTTATTGTAACTGTAGGAAAGATAACTGGGAGATTATGTTGTAATCAGCTTTGTGTAGGCATTGCTTCATCAATAGAGCCGTTACAGCCTGTCTTCTCTGCTCTTCTCAAAAGGTGTTTATTAAATAGGAGGGACCATATTCCCCATTTAGACCTACATTCACTCTAATGAGTGAGTTGGTTTGTTCAGTCAGTAGGCTTTCTAAGCATGGCACGAAGTGTATCAAGAACTTAATCATATTGTGCAAACATTTGGGCAAGTTTTTTTTTTTTTCCTTTTTTAAATATTTTTATTTATTTATTTTGTGTTTCACATGTTATGAAAGATGGTTTGTGTGTGTGTGTGTTCTTCTGCATATAACTCGGGGAAAAAAATAAGACTGCAGAAGAGAAGCAGATGTCAGTCACAATACTAGTGTCAGTATTTGAGTTTCACAGTGAGAATAAATTCAACAACCATTTTATGGAGAAGAAGAAAAAAACTGTTGTAATTGCCATAAATTGATGATTCAATGGTTATGGCCTTTCAAGTAGTGTTTACGAAGTTTATGCAATTTGTTTACTTAACAGATTGTTGGGACAGAAAAATACTAAAATCACAGTACCCAGCTTTGCCTGAATATTTATGTTTTACATTCTTACAGGTATGTAGAGTAGAATATTAGAAAACTGCAATTTGTGTTGTGAATAGAATCAGTAGTAAACATGTAATGAATTTAACCTTGTGCATGATGGGGTGTTTTTCCATGCATGTAATTGTTTATGATGTCATATCTCCTGAACTCTCAAAAGTTATTTTTTTAAAATTATTTTCTTATCCTCATAGTGATGAATTCCAGACAGTAAAGAATATCTCTACACGTGTGGTTGAACTAGGTCCATTAGTTGCAGATGTTGAAGAATTAGGGTTACCATACGTCCTCTTTTTCCCGGACATGTCCTCTTTTTGAGGCAAGAAAATGTGTCCGGCCGGAATTTATAAAATTCTACAAAATCTCCTCTTTTTTGGATTCCAAGAAAGAAAAATTATTTTTGTGTCATTGGCGACAATATGTTCATTCGCACCGCAGTTCCAAACTGTTCGCAACTATTACGCGCATACACAGTGTGAAATTGCCGTTCACAATTTCGCACTCCGCATGGGTGTGTCAGTTGCAAACGATTCGGAACTTCTCTGCGGACGAACCCGGTTGTCTATCCTGTATTCAACCAGTGAATTCTGTCTTCTGCATTACGTTCTGTGACGTTGCTTTTGATATACTCTGTGGTTTAGGTTGAAGCTGTATTGTGTGTTCGAGATCGTAGGTAGCATTTTGCTTCAAAATTACGAACTTAAATATAACATAATACCGAAGAGAAAGTCAATGTTAAATATGTGCTCCTCGAGAAAGACAAATCATTCAAGAGAATGATAAAACAAATGTAAGAATTAATGATACATTGTGCTCCGATCAGCTTTGTAATTTTATAAAATTTGTTAAATATTATCAAAGGAAACAGAACATACCATCAGCTGAAGTGTGGCGTGCATAAATCTAGTGTTGTTAGTTATTCTCAACTACTGAAAATTGTAGACTTTTTTTTCTGTAACTAGTCATAATGCCGACACAGAACCTGTGTTTTCTTTTGTGAACATACAGTCTACAAAAGACAGGAATAGATTTAAAATATACTGTAATTATACTGTATGTGTACAGTATAATTTCAAACATTTGAAATGCCTTGTTAAAAAACAAAAGCTCTTGAGAGAGATTTCGTCGTCCACCAAATATAGTTGGTTCAAAAGTGAATAAGACAAGAATGAGACAATTGAGAGTAGTGATGAGGAATAAACTGTCAAAGTTCATAATATTTCGTTGCCCAACAACTACACAAGGTTACTGTTTTAGTTTGTAGTAGTTTTATGTGGTTCATTAATAAAGTTGTTAATTACATTATGTTAAAGTGTCCTCTTTTTTTATAAGAACTGTCCTCTTTTTTCGGTGATGAACATATGGTAACCCTATGAAGAATGTTACACGGTGTGGCAGTTTTTTGCGCATTTAATTGTTTTTAACCCATATGTCCTAAACAAGTGGTTCTTTTGTTCTCAGTGCCTTATGCGAATTACTTACACAGCGTGCCATAAAAATTGTAACAATATAATATCAGTGTAAAATATGTGGAACACCTTTCTTATTCAAATACATAATCACAACGAACTCACTATCTAAATATATTTTCCCATTAAAAATTGCAACTACATAATACACTTCACACACGTTTATAAAACAGTGTCACTTTATTTTATTTATTTATTTATTTATTTGGTTATTTAACCTGACCAGATTAGGGCCCTCTCTTACATCTGATCAGGAACAACATAAACAGGATTTCATTACAAAAAAACACTGCATTAATAATATTAAATAATAACAATATATGATAGTACTAATAATAATAATGATAATAACAACACAAAAAAGTAGTACTAATAATAACAAGAGATATTCACATTTGAATTAAGTTTAAAATAAACAGAAGAGAGAAAATGGTTAGTGAAAGAGGAGAAGATTGAAAAATGACAGTGCTAATGGATGTGAGGAAGTGGAGACATGTATGAATGGAGATCTCTGCTGGCGAAAGGAAAGGGAAACATTTATGGGGGGAGGAGGAATTGACAACAGTGGGCTACAGACTGGTAAGTGGAGAAAAAGATGGCTATTGTGACAGAAGGTGAACCCTTAGTTGTCTTTTAAAGTTTTGAATTGATTTTATTTCTCTTAACTTTTGAGGAAGATTGTTCCACAGACGTGTTCCCGATACAGAAAATGATTTGGAGAAGATTGCAGTGTTATGTGAAGGTAGAGAGAGAGTTTTATTTTGGTAAGAGCGTGTGTTTCTGCTGTGCTGTTCAGATAGTAATATAGTCGTTGAGGATAAGTATGAAGGTTTGCAATGATTGAGAAAGCGATGCAGCAAACATAGTGTACGATAGCTTCGACGCTTATCTGCACGTAGCCAAGATAACTGCTGGTATGCGGGACTGACATGGTCGTAGAAACTTAAGTTGCAAATGTATCGGATACAAGAATTCATCGCCAGGTCCAGCCTACGTGAGTTTTCGTGTGATAGTCCTTGCAGAATAGCATCACCATAATCTAAATTGGGAAGTATTAATGTCTCAACGAGCTTCTTTTTCAGCTGTAAAGGAAATGCTTTTTTATATTTCTGCAGTGAATGAAGTGATGCATATACCTTCTTACAGACTCTCGTTGTGTGCTCTGTCCAGTCTAATCATTTCTTCTGATTTATTGTTTACGATAAGTGATGTGATAATAAGCTGCATTATATGAAGCATCTATTAGACTCACATAGGTTTCATTTCTTTACCTTGGCGTTTGCAAAACTGAATATAATTTAGATAAAATGTCCCAACCATTTCGTGTTTTATTGGCAAGGTTGACAACCACACAAGTAAACGGTATGTAAATCCATTTTTACAAACTAGATAAAGCCGGTGACACTTTTATGTGTCTCAGTCTGATATGAAGTGAGACTGAAAGTATATGAAAGAATCTAGCAAACGCACTCGCACGAAGGAGGGGGCAGCAAACCAATATTTGTTTTGCGTTGCTGTGGCTACGTGGAATGAAAAGAAAGTTAGAAAAAATGTGTTCTCATACAATCATTTATGTAAAGCTGATTCATTTACCACATTTTTGTTAATAATTTTCCTGCTAAATAAAGATCACATTGTTTATAGACACTACAACAGTGTTTTTGAAACTGTGGGTCACAATGACAGGAGGAAGTATTTGCACTATATAGTAACTAGGGGTTTGGTAATACAAAACCGTATGCCTAAGTGAAATTTATGTAATCTTAAAATTACGGATTTCTTTGTGTAATATTCATTATGAATTCAATAGATCATTCATTGTTTTACAATATAGTGTGTTAATGAAGAATAAGCACGAAGTCTGAAAAATGTTTTCAGGAAAAGAATTTGATACAATAAGTTAAGTAATTCTTTAATGAGCATTATTCATTTCTGAGTCTTGGCTGAAATGCGAGTTACCTTCACACAGGATGATTTCGGACACGGGGGTTATTTTGGACGATATGGTTTACAGTGGCGTAGCTATCACAGGGCTAGGCGGGGCAGTGCCCCGGGGCCCCCGAGCTCAAGGGGACACCCTCGATCACCGTGAGCGGCGTTTGAAAAAAGTTACAGTACACTATCGATTTTTTGTTTTTGCTCTCCCACCCTACCGTCAATTATATATGGTTACTTTGTCAGAATAGTGAATTGTCCGTTCTAAACGCTGCCCTCTGCCCCAGTGTCGTGATAATAAGCGAAGACGTCGACTTATTTTACTTATTACTTCATGCAGTCTGGTAGCGGCACAGCTCAATACAAAGCAGTGGCGCAACTATGAGGGGGGGGGGCGGATGAGGGGGATAGAACCCCTCCCCCCCCCCCCCGAGAACCCAAAAAGAAAGAAAGAAAAAAAGAAAACTTATAACAGCAATCTGGTAAAGGTAAAGATTGGAAACTTGGGGTGTTTTACCATAAGCTTTAATTGGATGGGAGTGAATTAGTTTCTTCCTCGGGAGTGGTAGATAGTAGTCTGTCTGGAAACTGACTAACATTTTGCTCGTCAAGTAGATTGCCCCCCCTCCCTCCCCCCCCCCCCCCCAAAGCCAAGTCCTAGTTACGCCACTGATACAATGTCGCATGGGATCGTTTTATCTGCATGTCCTGCCCAGGTCCAACTCTGTCCCTCGGCAAAATTTCATCCAAATGCATCCAGTAATTTTTGCGTAAACGAATATCAAATAAACAAACTTTTACAGTTATAACTATATTATCTGCTGCGTGACACATAATTTACTTAGCAGTATTTAGGTTTGCCTTATTATTTCTTCCACTGGGCGGTAATGAGCTGATGAAATAGTTTTGCATCGGTATACAGTTTTAGTATAAAGCGGACCCCAAAGTCGTTTTTGCCCCGGGGCCCTTGGCGACATAGCTACGCCACTGATGGTTTATCTTCTCTTTCCCGGTGCATAGCAGCGAACTAGTGCTAATTTCCACCTCTGCGTGTTACTTATTTTATGCACGAAACTCTAATTCCCATTCTCCCGCATTTGGATCTATTGTTTACCGACACAATAATCAGTTGGACAGTCTCATTGTCGAAAGTTCTCGCTGTGTTATAGAGTGGAAACTTTCTGTTGTTGAGAGAGTCAGCTGGCAAGAAATTAGTAGGCTGCAGAAGTTTTGGGCCAGTTTGTCACGAGTTTTGTGTAAAATTTCAAAGTAACGGCGGTTTTTTCGAAATTGTGCACTTTGTGGGGAACAATGCCGAGAACGTATAAAAGTATGAAAGATGTTCAACATCGGTGTAATTATGACCTGGAAATTGTAAAGAAAGCAGTTCGAGATATTCAGTGTGGCAAATTAACAGATAGAAAAGCCTTTAATAAATAAAATTCCATACCTCAGTCCTTATTGCTTATTTTAATGATGGACATCCTTAAAATATGCCAAAAGTCGCTAAAACCATTTCTCTCGGAAATCACGTAAAAATAGGATGTGTGTACCATTCTTAGGAATATACAAAAAAACTTCGTCCAACAATTTAAAAGAAACCTGAAGCAAAGGAACAACATTTATTTCCTTTGGGATAACATGGTTTTGTTACGGTCACCATTTCTCTCTCTCTCTCCCTCTCAGAAAGGTTGAAAAATACTGCTCTATAACATGAGACAAAAACAATAATTTTGTACAGTCAGTCTATCTATGTCCCATCTCCCTTCTGTCCATTTGCTCCCTCTTTATCAACCTTCTCATCCTCCTCCCTCCTCTATTCATGCCGTACCTTAGCACATCGTCCCTTCCTCCTTCCTCTCTTTGACCGTCTCATTCTCCCTCTCTTGACTATTTTCTTTTTCCCTCATCGTAGCTACCCAAAATTAAGTATTAGAAACTATTTCACTGTAACATTGGCAACTGACCAGAAAGTTACTTTTCTAGAAACAAAAGCGAAATAACGAAACCAACTTACAGACGTTACTATGATGTTCAGATTTCCACTGCTTTCAGATTTCCACTGCTTACAGAATCATCAACATAGTAGTTGAGGCAATGGATCCACTTTGTACGTGTCCTATAATTCATACATGAATGTTGCTAGAGTGCGATTCCAAGGAACGTTGTTACTCTGTTTGTTATTTCTATTGTGGCAGAGCAGAAGTGGGCAGCACTTTTGAAGATTGGACTGAATGATATAAAAGTTAGTAGAGATACATATATGAAAACATTTATGTCCTTTTACCACTATTAATGGCTACATATATACATTATACGAGGTACGTCCAGAAAGTAAGTTCCGTTTGGTTATATAAAACAAACGTGTACAGATACAGAAAGAATATATATTGTACAAAAATCTACAACTATTAAACTACTTTTCTACATAGCTGCTAAAATTTTCTAGACTCTTGTCATAGCGTGGCACAAGTTTCTGTATGCCTTCTTCATAGAAGGTTGCCGCCTGTGTATTCAGCCATGCGGTAGCATATTCTTTCAGCTCGTCATCGTTGAAGTGTTGACAGGACAAATTTTAGGTGTAAGAAGAGGATTACCATCAAAAGGTGGTGTTTGTTTCCACGATAGTGCCCGACCTCAAGTGGCGAATGTGACCAAACAATTTCACTGGGATCTGTTTGATCATCATCCGTATACCCCGGGCCTCGCTCCTAGCCATTCTCACCTCTTCTTACACCTAAAAATCTATCCTTGGCGGCGCCGACGACGACGACATTCGCGAGAATGTTTGTAAACGATGAAAATCCACAACAGGTTTACATTACACAACACCACCATTCTCTTAGCATGGCCTAAAACGAGTCTCGCAGCAGCCTACTTTATAACATTCTTCGCAATGGCCGCAAACGAGTGTGTTTTCCACAGGCATGGCTTCTCACACATTTATGTACCTGTGGTTGTCACTTACGAAATCGCCATGATGGAGTATCATTTTTTTAAATGCACTTGCCTCCTGTGAGAATTGAACTCACGACCCCTGGTTTACGAGACCAGTGCTCTGCCACTGAGCTAAAGAGGCGCACCTAGCGGATGTGCCAAGTACTACGCTCTTACAAACGTATGAATATCTGGCTTCAGTAATGGCTGATATTTGCAACTGAAGAGCAACAGTGCTGGCGTAGATGCTTCACACATCAAAACTGACGTAGTCGCCAACAAACAATATAAATACTTGTAGAACAAGCCATTTCACAGCTGAATTGCGAATCAACAGCACATTATGCAGCCTTTTCCATGATATAAGTGTTAAGTTGAACAGCGTTCTATGAAGCCTATGGCCGTTACGTTATTTTCCATCGGAAGCCACACACCTTCTAAATACAAGAAGATAAATTCGAACCCACGACCCTGAGATCAAGAGTCTCATGCTCTACCGATTTTTTTTTTTTGCTTCATCTTTTCCACATCAGGCGTTGGCACCTAACTACTATGTCCCACATAAACCTAAACATCTCGCCTGCCAAAAAAAGAAAGAAATGGGGTCTAGTGCCACCGCCAATTTTACCCTATACTAAATCAAGGATGCAACTAAGGGAAAGGAAATGAAATAATATGTTCTTTTATTTAAACTTCATGGCTTTTATTTTAAATACAAATAGACAACAGAAGAAGCAAAAAGGCCCATCCTAACCGTTGTGTTTTGGAGTCTTACCGAATTCCTTGAATTAGAAATAAAATTAAAAAGATTTTTTTTCCTTCTTCTTGAACGTAAGGAAGGTATTTAACGAGCCTTTCTGAACTTCTCGTTGTGTGTTTATTACCGGTAAATTCGATCATAACTCTAATTTTCTTTAATGAACCAGTTCATTTTCAGTTACATTACGTAATATCTGCTCATGCCCGGCTTCAATGGACCACAACGAAGTCATCAAACACCTTCAGGAGAAAGTTTGCGTAATTTTTCCTGTAGTTTGCATTCCTCTTAATTTTCGAATGTTGGCTCTCTATAAATGTTCTATAATCACCGACGTCGCGTTCCGTTGTGTCTAATATATAGACACTGTCATTCCTTTCAGCCAATTTGCTGCATTTCTCTTCGTATTCGGGTATGGAATCTCATCAGGATAGAGTAAGGTCGTCATCTGAATAGCATGAGGCGCAGTGCGTTGAACGAAGGCCAGAAGGCGGCAGAGCAGATGCCAAATGTCCTGTGCCGTTCCGCAGACTAGTCGGTGTGTGTCCGTATCATGCACGTTGCAAGTCTGGCACAGCGGGGTCGCCGCAAGGTGAATGCTGTGCAAACGTGACTGCGTGGGGTATTTTCCGTTCACGTAGTAGTACCATGTAGTCCGTGCCGCGGTCGGCAAGTTAGGGGAGTGTACGTTACACCAGACTGCATTCCAGTCGACCGTTGGGTGTTTGCCTTCCACAACGTTCCGTCGTTGCCCCATCATGAGGGTTCCGTACACCTTACGGACTGCAGGTATATCATCTATGCGTAGTATACGTCTGAGGTAACTGTATTCCAGTAAAAATGTACTGCAGTGTGACATTGCAGCGGGGATATGATGGAGATCTATCGGTGGGTCCAGACTGGATGGTGCAATTTCCGTGAGAAGAAAAGCGAGCAGACTGCTGGGGTCCCGTTTCCATTGCCACAGTGTCAGCCTCACAAACAAAGCCATAGCCTTGACATACACGTTGGTGAGTCCTAGTCCACCGCCCAACACCGGGAGTGAGAGCGTGGAGTAGCTGACTTTAAAGAGATGTCCTTGGTTCACGTAATGTCCAAAGGCTGCTTGGATTCTGTCCGCAGTCACTCTTGGCATCGGAAAAATCCTAGCCAAGTACGTCATTTTTGATACCAAGTAGTTGTTTATCAAGTAGACCTTTTGCAGTGCATCCAAGGAGCGTAGTGAGTGTAGACGGTTACATGCATGGATATTGTTCAAGAGGCGTTTGTAGTTGAGAGCTATCGTGCGGCGTGTGGTCTTGGTGTACACCACCCCTAAACATTTCATCTCAGTGACTAACTTGATGCGTCCGTCAGGTTGCGCAGGTAACCCGCAACCGATGTTCATGATTCCTGATTTTCTCATGTTCATCTGTGCACCCGACGCTTTTCCATATTGCTCTATCTGAGCTATGGCTGTGGCAATCTCTTCATTTGAACGGACGAGGAGGACCACATCATCTGTATATGCACGATACACAAATTAATCCCCTCTTACATTGACGCCGCTTAACGTTCGATGTAGTTGCATCAGAAGTGGCTCAATTGCAAGTGAAAATAGGCCCATGGAAAGAGGACACCCCTGTCTGACGGAGCATTGGACAGTAATCGGTCCTGTCGGACTACCATTCACAAGTACCATTGACTTCGTCCCATTCAGAAGTCGCATTACAGTCGCGATGAAACGTATTGTTATATCCATCGCTACCATCGTGGCTCGTAGGAAGTCATGGCCGACTGCGTCAAAGGCTTTTTCCAAGTCGACTGCCAGCTTCGCGCCCTGAATTCTGCAGGCTTGCGCGATTGCTATCAAATCACGATAGTCACAAAGCGCCTTGTGGATTGCACGATTGTTACCGACACATGTCTGTTCTTTCCCTGTTAACACTGTGAGGGCTGGTTTTAATCGCAATGCTAAAAGCCGTGCAAAAATTTTGTAATCGCTGTTGAGGAGCGTTAGTGGTCGGAATTGGTGTACCGAATGTCCTGTTGATGTCTTTGGGACGGGGATGATCCAACCTTGGGTAAATTCAGTTGGTATAATTACTTCGGCGTGCAGTAGTTCTTGAAACATCTGTCTCAAAGTCGGTGTTAATATATCTTGAAATTCCCTGTAGAATTCAATGGGTAGCCCATCGAGGCCTGGAGGTTTGGGCGACCTTTCGCCAGGGCCGCCTTCACCTCTTCCTCGGTCACTTCTGCTTGCATCTCTACCGCCGTCTCGCGGTCCAGTTTCCGTGGCAGTGCCGCAAGCATGTCGCTGAGTGCCGCCTCATCTGGAATCTTCGGTGAGTACAATCGAGCGTAGTAATCCACAAAACCTTTCCGAATTCCCGCCTGACTTGTTAAAAGTTGGTTGTCCTCTGTCCGCAGTGCCGTGACGAGATTCCTCTTGGACCGCCTCTTTTCACACACTATGTGGTGCATGGAGGGTGGATCGTGCGCAACTCTGAAGTCCTGTCGAGCTCTAATGACTGAACCTTCCATTTTCTGGCGCATTAGTTGTAACAGTTTTGCTTTGACACGGTTGATTTCTATCAGACGAACTGGTTGCTGCATTGCACTGTTATATAAATCACGGAGGACGCTGAAATAAAATTCGATCGTGTCGTAGTACCATCTCATTCTGTCTCTTGAATAGCTCATCAGTGTTCTTCTCAAGGCCGGTTGGGCGCACTGTAGCCACCAAGACAACACCGACGGATAGGCATGTCTACGTCGTAAGCATTTTGTCCAGGTTTCGGAGACTAATGCACGACAATCTTGGTTCTTCAGAACGTCTACATTCAGCTTCCACACCCCCTTGCCACGATAGGTTGTTGACGCTCCAGGTTAACGGTGCAGATGTAAGCCAAATGGTCAGAAAAAACTGTCGGCCGATTGCTGAAGACGCCCACGAAGCTCGCGTGAAACGTATATGCGGTCTAGACGGCTCGCTGACGTTGCGGTGAAATGCGTGAACCCAGGCGCGTCTCCGTGTAAACAGTTCCAAGTGTCCTGCAAGGCCATGTCACGTACCAGGGCGGAGAGCTGTGGGCAGGTGTTGTAGTTTGGCGTCTGGTCCCGTGGCGACAATACGCAATTAAAATCCCCTCCAAAAATTACTTGATTGTATCTGCCCCCGAAGAGGGGCATTATATCTGTCCTGTAGAAGTCGGTGCGGGCGCGTCTGTTTCCGGAGCCCGATGGGGCGTATATGTTGATGAGCCGGACGTCGTTGACCGTGAGCGCCGTTCCTCTCGCCGATGGCAGATATTCTACGTCCCTAACTGGGATTCCCTCTTTGATCAGGATTGCAGTACCCAGTTCTTGTGCAGTGCCCGGATGGATGTGTGCAGTATAAGCGCACAGGGAAAGGAGGTCCGCCTCCCTCACCTCCTGCAACAGCGCAATATCTACTTCCGCCGCCCGCAACATGTCACTCAGTAGCTGTAATTTATTCCCACTGCTGATTTTGTTGATATTGATCGTCGCGATGCGATATGCTTGCAGGGGATTCATTCTGCGCCGCCTCTCTACGCGTCCTGCGGTCCAGTAACGATTACTGGTCCATTTATAGCATCTTGTGTTTTGCTGGTCGTAGCACCTTTGCTCACGCAGTCCTCTTGCGATGGTTTTTCCGTCATTTCTACGTCTTCATTGCACTCGTCAACGTCTTCTGTCCAGTCGCCAAGACTGTGGTCAGGGGCGAACGTCTGTAACATCTGAAATTCTTGATCCGGACCTTCACTGATCTGCTGCACCGATATCACGTCTTTGGGAGACGCTTCATGTCTTTCACATTCCCGCTGACCTGTGGTATCGTCCTTCACCAGCGTACTTGGCAGCGTACGATCAAGTTCTTGAGCGTTTACATGGCATGGTTCAACTGTCTCGTCGACGTCTGGGGACGCAGTATGTTGTTTCTTGCGTTTCCTGTAGCGGCGTCGTGGAGAGAGTCCTTCCTCTGTATCGGAAATTTGTGACTGTCCCATGCTTGTAGTTTCAGATTCCTCTCCCTTATCGTGCGACTTGTTGGTGTCTATCTCCATTCCATCAGGTCTCATTTCATCGTCTCTCGTCGGGGTGTGGCCCTCCTTTCGCGGTGGTTCGGTGGCAGCTGGTTCCTCCTGCTGCACCGCGACCTCCGGCACTTCACTCTTGGACACTTGTTCATCATCTGGTGGCGACGCGGTTCCTAACGTCGCTTGAACATATGTGAAAGGCAGAGTTTGGGGACGCTGCGGTAATTGGCCTTCACCCGTCGGTAATTGCATGATTCGTCTCTGTAAGCATTCTGATCGCACGTGGCCCTCCTTGCCACAGCCTGAACACGTGCGCGGTTGTCCGTCATACATAATGATGGCACGGCACCCACTAATGTAGACGTAAGAGGGAACGTGTTTCTTGTGGTCCATCCGTACTTGCCGTACTCCGTTGAGAACACGATAAGTCTCAAAACTTGTCCATTTTTCTTCTGTATAGGCGAGGACCGTGCCGTATTGCCGGAGCGCCGTAATTATCTGCTGTTCCGCCACATCAAATGGTAATTCGAAGATACGTATCGTTCGAATACCAATGCCCGCTGGCTCCACCGTGACGTTTCCTACATTGCCGTCGGAGTGAAGGAACTTATAAGACCCGCCGGAGCTCTGAATGAGTCGATCGCAACATGCATCGTTGATTAATTTGACATTTACAACGCTCGCCAAAATCGAAAAGTGAATTCCAATCAATTCGTGAGGATCGAGTTTGACCACTTCTCTTAAAAATCGTTCAACTTCTAGAGTTTTAGGTCGAGCAAAACGGTTCTCAAATGTGAACTTAACGGTCGATTTCCGTAAGTAGTCAGCTATGTGAACGTCGTTTGTATACAATACGCGCGCCGCTGCTAAGCCTCGCACTCGCCGCTTCCTCCTCGCCGCTAGCTACGGCTCGGACGTAAAGAAGACGTCCTCACCGCGAGGCCGCTCGGGCCAGACTGACCGACTGAGCTAGCCGGGCCGTCCGTCCAAGCACGTGGCCCATTTCACCTCAGGCAGTACTGCTGGAACGAACTGGCCCTCTACAGAAGTACGGAGTTTCGTCTATTGTCTTTGCTACCGTTACACACGTGTTTGCATTTCATTTCAAATGGCCACAGTGCCAGCAGCGTGATTCACAGACACATCTTCTCTATTTGAGTTTGATGCCGTGTCTTAGACGTGCGGGTCCCAGCCAAAACTCTCGCGGAAGTCACTGAGCCGATCATTTCGTATTTAGACAGCTCGTCCTGTCTTTCGTTCAACCAGAAGCCAATCTCCACGCAGTTACTACCCTGCTGGTACTTCTAGGCCATTTTCATGCTGTTCGCCTAATGCCATGAAACGGTACATCCATATGCACATGTGGAAAAAATTACGACCGTGACAGGACTCGAACCTGCAATCTTCGGATCCCAAGTCCGACGCCTTAACCATTTTTGTTTCTTTTTCTTTTCTATATATATATATATATATATATATATATATATATATATATATATATATTTTTTTTTTTTTAATTGGGCCTCCTTCCTCCCCTACAGCCCTTCCTTTCGCTCACCATATAGATGCCTTCTCGTTCTGGCTTCATTGCCTTTACTCCTGTTCTCGTGCTACTGTCACTGTATACAAAACTCAAAATTGTATCTTCTGGTTGGATAGAGTAAGGTGCTTAAATTGGCGTCACAGCCGATCTTCAAGGATAAAAAAAAGAAGAAAAAAAGCATCTTTTGCTGCCTATTGCAGTGACTCGAAGACTGGAGCTTCAAGTAAGTTGTAGCGCCGCCTGTCAACCAATTCTTGTATAAAAGGTAATGATATAAATGAACAAAACGTTTCTTCTTCAAAATAAAATATGTTTGGGGCAAGAATAAAGAAATTCAAATTTATGAGCACAACTTTAAGAGTGTGCGAAGGTAATTAAGTGGTAATGTTGTAGATAAAGGACTAATCTTTTTCTTTTCTCTTCCTATGTGCAGAATTTCTAATCTTTCAGTGAGTCGTTTCTGAGTTGTTTAAAGTAATATTTCTAATCTTTCAGTGAGTCGTTTCTGAGTTGTTTAAAGTAATATCGTCTTATCTACGAAATTTGCGAAGTATTCTTTATACTTCTTGTTACGTAGGAGCTCGTGTAGCTGTTCTGTCAAATATACTAAAAAGTCTTGTTTGCATTTATCAGGTGACGTTAAAAGGTAGTACGTCGTTTGTCCTTTCAACCAATTCGTCGCGTTCCGTTTGGTTGCAGGATATGGTTTGTCATCCGGAGTCAGTACGTTTGCGGGTGTGATATACTGGGGAGCAGTTCGATTCATAATCGCCACTTTCTGTGCCATGTAGTCCCATATCTCCTTGCCATTTACACATACGAACCGATGTTCATCGCTATCGACTAAGCCGCAAGCGGTGCACGTGGGATGCGCTGCCAGGTGAAGTGCATGAAGTTTGTAGTTGGTCGGAATTTTTCTGTTCACCGCGAAGTACCACTGAGCCTTCACATGCGATGGTAGATGTGGGCTGTGCACATTTTCCCATATGACTGACCACTTTTTGTTTTTATATTTTTGTTCTATCACATTTCTTGCTTTGACTTCCATTAGGTTCTTATAGATGGCTTTAACCTGCATGATGTGGCTGTCAGGTATTCGCATACGGATATAGCTGTATTCCAAAAGGAAGGATTTCAAGTGATGGAGACCATTGGGGATATGGCCGACATTGATCGGTGCTACGATATTAATCGGAGCAATCTCATTCAGAAGGTGAGAAATGAGACTGTCTGGAGCTTTTCGCCACTGCTTGAAAGTGCAGCAAACGTAGAGAGCTTTGGCCTTACTGAGCACATCTGTTACATTCAAACCACCAGATCTAGTAGGTAGTGTGAGTGTATCATATTTGACCTTAAGAATCCGTCCACGGCTTACGAAGTGTCCAATAGCTGCTAGTATACACTTTGCGATGGATGCAGGCATCGGTAAAATTTGTGCCGCGTTGACAAAATGTATATATTGGCCAGCTGAACTTTTTGCTGTTCATCTAAGTGTCTTGTGTTGTAGGATTGTACGCAGGCTCGTACCTGCGTGAGAATATGTTTATAATTCGCAGCAATGGTGTGCGGAATTGTCTTTTTGAAATCAATGCCCAGACATTTCATACTTTCGACCTCCTTCAGTTGATCGTGGTGTTGCCAGTCTATACCAAGTCCGATATTCATGAGGCCGGATTTGTTCCAGTTTAATTTGGCACCTGACGCCGCTTCATACTCCTTAATGGACCGCAACGCCGTCTCGACTTCAACTGTGTTGTTTGCGACGAATCCTACGTCATCGGCGTATTCGTGGCATACGATATGCTGACCGTGTATTTGTAGACCTCGCAGCCGGCGTGTCAGCGTTGCGAGTAGTGGCTCCACTGCGATGGCGAATAAGGTCATCGACATTGGGCATCCCTGTTTGACCGAACTGCTGATTTGGATCACGTTGCCTTGCTGGCCGTTAATCGAAATTCTTGAAGTGCTACCCTGTAGCAAGTTCTTTATTATGTCGGTAAACCGGCGTGGAAAGCCCATTTCTTGCATTGTATGAAACAGGAACTGATGGTTGACTCTGTCGAACGCCTTGTCGAGATCAATTGTTGGTATCGCACATCGTAGTTTGCAGACATCAGCTATCGCCAATATGTCTCTGTATCCTGCTAAAGTCTGAAGGATGGTTCTATCTTTGCCAATACTAGTTTGATGAGGCCCCGTAACAAGATGCATCACACGTTTCATCCTTTGTGTTAGGATACGAGCTGCGATTTTATAATCGCTGTTAAGTAATGTAATGGGGCGCAACTTTTCAATGGAATTACTTCTTGGACTTTTTGAATGAAGACAACTATTCCTTCTTTGAATTCTTGGGGAATAGAAACATTGGGATCCAGCAATTCATTGTAAAGGGATAGAAGTTTATCCTTCATCACACGCCAGAAAGTTTGATAGACTTCTATAGGAATGCCGTCTTGTCCGGGCTTTGAAAAATTACGGCTTTCAAGTCATCTTCTTCTATTTCTTCCATCAGAGGCCTGCCCTCATCGGGGGTGAGTGTTCGTGGCAGATTGGATGTCAATTCATACATCAGATTTACATCTATTGGTTGGGTGGTCAGCAGATTGGCGTAATAATTTTGAATCGTATTTCTGATGTCTTTCTGATTTTTTAGTGTTGTTCCATCCTGCAACTTTAATTCCGACAGTATCTTCGTAGCGCCTCTTTTCCTTTCACGTATGAGGTGGAATATAGACGTTGCTTCATTGGGTGCTGAGTTCGTGGCTCTTGATCTGATTTTAACGCCTTCCAGCTGTTTCGATCTAAGCAGACGAATTTTGGCTTGTATTTTCTTAATTTTGGTGTAATTATCGATGACGGTCGTATCAAGTTTATATAACTCCCTTAGACATTGGAAGTAGTATTCTATTGTCTGTTTTTGCCACCAGTATTTCTCACGCGAATAGTTCATGAAGCATTTGCGAATTTTTGGTTTGGCGCAATTGAGCCACCAAGTTAAAACAAAGGAGTAGCCGTTGCATTTAGACACGCATTCCTCCCAGGTCTTACGGAAAGCATCTCGACATTCTGGATCGTCTAAATGTGAAACGTTAAATTTCCATTGACCTCTGCCTCTATAGGTTTCCTGTCTCTTCATATTGAGGGCACAAATGTAAGCCGCGTGATCGGAGAAGCTCGTCGGCCATATTTCGCTCTGTAGAATGTGCCTCTGGAGGTTGTTCGACACATAAATCCTGTCAATCCTGCTTGCTGAATGGTTTGTGACATATGTAAAACCAGGCAGGAGGCCATGAATATGCTCCCAAGTATCGACTAAAAATAAGTCCTTGATCAGCTGCTCTAATTCCACCGATTTATTGCAATTAGGAGTTTGGTCTTTGGGGTGGATAACGCAATTAAAATCTTCTGCCAATATAATGTCATCAAACCGTGCATTAAAAAGAGGAACAATTTCAGTTTTAAAAAATTCAGCTCTCCGGCGCCTGTTATTTGTGCCAGACGGTGCATATACGTTTATCAACCGCGTGCCGTTAACAGTGGCTGCGAGACCTCTACTATCGGAGAGTCTGACCACATCTTGAAGGATGACGCCTTCTTTAGCTAGGATAGCAGTTCCCAATTCCGGGCCATTTCCTGGATTATTTGTAGCATTATAGCCTGGTATTCCCGGCAAATTAATGTCAGTCACCTCTTGTAGCATCGCGATATCTATGTCTGCGGCGTATAAGAAATCTTGGACGAATTTTAATTTCATAGCACTGCGTATCTTATTCATGTTTACTGTGGCGATTCTATATGATTGTAAGTCGGTCATCATTAATAGAAATCATTAGTAGGAAAACATTCCGTCACTTCGTTCTGCTTCGTATTCCGGTTAGTCTAGGTCGTATTTACAGCCGCAAGCCGAATGTTCCGTGAATTTTGTGCCGTGGTCCTGTTGTCCGTTGAGATATCCGTCATGCGTGTGTCCATGTCTTCTTGCGATTCTACTGTGCAGTCCGTTGCTAACGGAATCACGTTTGATACTTGACTATCGGTAGCCCGTTCCTGAGGTCCTCTCGTTGCATCAATTACAACTGTCTCCGATGCTTTACTGGGCGCTTCTTTGTCGCCAGTCTCTATGGAAGATGTCCTGTTTTGACTCAGTGGCTGACCCGACAGATTGGTGCGTCAAGTTTCATCAATTGTAGTGGGACGGATTATTGTCTCCGCTACATATCTCATGTCAGCTCAGTTTGTGCAGGATAACTTACTTATATTTGTGTTCTTAAAAGATTTTTATGTAAATGTTTAATGTTATGATTCTTAAAGATGTTTTTTGTATATTTTTTGTTTGTTTCATGTGCTGTGAGGCGAGTCAACCTACGAGGTCAACATCTTCGACGCCGATTCCAAGGAGTAAATATCCGGCCACATCAAGTCGCGGGTCGACGGCCACGAGGCAAGAAGATGTTGATCTCTGCGGTTGTCGTCGCGAGAGTTGACATTATTGTCGACATTTAATGTTAAAATAACAAATTTTAAAAGTCAGTTCCCTTTTGTCTGTCAATGACTACGTATGTAATATCATAGAAAGCAATAAATGTTATCGTGTTTAAACTTGACGAAAGTGTCAGAGTACATCATTTATGAAGAATTATTTTACGATAAATAATATATTAATGAAACGAGGAGAATATTTAATTTATTCTTTAATGTGAAGGAAGAATTTTTTATGAATTTTTATTGGTGGAAAAGTTACGTCAAGAAGACTTCGATAAATGTTTCTTTTAGAACTTTGATTAATCGATCATACACATTGATCGATAATCATTGAAGAAATATTATTTTTTCTCTGTGGCTCTAGCAACGACCACAAACTGAAGAATTTCTTTTGACCGTCTTATCTATGAGAGAACTTAGAAATATTTTAACAAGAGTGACTGTTAAAGACTTCTTCCCTCGGCGCAAGAATCTGATTTTTTGAAATATTGCAACGTATAAAGATTTTACATGAACATATTTTTTTATTTATTTTATATAACTTTTTATGGGCGAGTGGACACCTCAAGGATTACGAAGTCTGACACGGCCACATTCAACCCTAATCATACAAGACGAGTGCTTTTGAAGATAAGGTTTTAGTACACGTTCCGCCGCACGAAGAGGTCGTTCCGTCGCACGTGGCGACCGATGATAAAGGACTTGCGTGCCATTCGAAGAAGAAATTTGGCACACAGACGCGGAGGAAGAAGCAGCCTGTGTCACTCCATCAACGAGAGGTCTGGTTGACGACGGGGTCAGCCTTGGAGAACGGTCACCCAGATATTCTACGAGACTTCGCTGCAGTCATGAACAGCATCTTGCTGTTCCCGACACCCTTTCTCTTTTAAACTTAACAGGCCCAGTTCAGCAGCTGTGAGCAGTCATCTCTGCGGCATCGCTACGACGCTGTTGTGGGTGATTACGGTGCGCAGTGCAGTCGAGAAGGACCGCTGGTGACAAAGCATTTGGGGTCGTCGGCAGCGTCTTCGAGAGAGATCAGACACACCGGCAGCATCATACGGTGCAACGCAGACGGCAGTTGGTGTGGCTGCGAATAACATCTCACCTATCACGGAGCTGCATAAATTTAAATTAAAACATCCGGTGGGCGGTGAGTCAATTTCACGTAGGCAATATTGGTGTGTGACAGTGAACAGTGTTCAAAAGTTTATTTTACGTGTGTAGACAGTGCATATCTAGCCAATATGTCAGAAGGTGAAATATCGGGTGACGAACAAGTAGCATTACCTCCACTTAGTAGGGAAGGATGGTTTCTCAATAGGAAAATAGACAAATCCATAAATAGAATTGAGAATAAAATAAGTGACAATAATAATGAAATTAAGGACATGTTTAGACAGATAGCAGCTACTCTAACCAAAACCCAGGAACAAATGGCTAGAATGGAATCGGCTCAAACTAAAATGGAATCTTCTCAAAACAAAACCCAGGAACAAATGGCTAGAATAGAATCGGCTCAAACTGAAACTCAGGGACAAATATTAGGTCTCAATAATAGTCTCGAGGAACATATCAAAGAGTCACGTGAAGAAAAAATTCAAATGCGCCAAGATATCGCTGAGCTAACACATAGATTAGATAATATTCATGTTTTAGTAACTACTGAAATAGAAAAGAGTGATGTTATGTTACGTGAGGAGATAGAAACAAATAATATTAAGATACGTGACGAGATAGAAGTTAATAATATTAAGATCCATGAAGAGCTTATATTACAAACCGAAAATATTCGGAAAGAGTTACAAGAATCTATCCAAGAAATTTCTACCAGGAACGTAGAAAATTCTTCGATAGAAAATCCTGCTTTAAACCAACTATCCCAGCAAGTGGAAAAAGATCATGCTGAGATAGTGAATATTAAAACTTTAATCTCTGATATCTATAATAATATTGAGACAGTCAGAGATAGTGACAACCAACAGTCGGCAGAATGTTCAAACTGTGGTGACAGTCGAAACGCGGAACTGTTAAACCGTGTGTCCAGTACTGAGCTCCAGTTGCGCGAAATTAATGAACAGTTAACAGAGTTCAGTGCCAAAGATAATATGACTAACAGTAAAAGCAGTTCTACCAACATTGCTAGGAACGATAGTCGTACCGCTAGTGAAATTTTAAGCGCTGACAATATAATTGTAGCACGCATGTCAGCAGATAATAAAAACGATGCGACTACTTCCTCGCAATGTGAAGTGAACAAAACAAGACCAGTTAATGATTGTGGAGGAAATTGTCATGCAATAGTGACCTCAGAAGCAGCAAATAAACTTCCGACCTTCAACCCAGAGGGTGGCTTGCATCCTATTATATTTGTAAAAGCCATAGGGAGTTCATTTTCTGTTAACTGGGATGATAGACGAAAAATACAATTTATAATCTGACAATTAGAAGCTAGTGCTACTGAATGGGCTATTTGAAACCGTAGTGAATTTAAGACATGGGATGATTTTATCACCCAATTTAAAGAAAAATATTGGTCAAAAGGGGAGCAACAACGTCTTACTCTTGAATTATTAGACCCACCCTATTATTCAAAACGTTGGGGAGGATTCAGAAAGTATTTTGAATGGCATTTAAATCGGGCAAAACTGATAGAGCATCCCATAATGGAAGAACATCTAATCAGGGTATTGATTAGTAGAATACCTTATTATGTTAAGGAAAAAATGATAGAAAGGGAATGGTCACGTCCGAGAGATTTATTAAATTACCTAGAACAGCTCGACAACTTAAACAAAGAAAAGGAGGACGAGCAACTTAGGAATAACCGAGAAAATAATGTTCGGAACAACGGCAGTAATCGATTTGAGCCTCGCAAAGGCAACAACGCAAATCAAAGTTGTTTTTGTCAAGTTAAGAGACCCTATAAAGATACTGGTAGTATAGGGAATAAAGAAGGTGGTTCTAAGGTACGTAAAATACGTGGTCAAGGTAATCAATCGAACACAAAACAAATAACGGATAATGGCGAGATCATAGGTGACATCATCATAGAAAATTCGGGAAACTAAAACCGTCCCTTAGTGCGGGTCTACTAAAGCGGACCGTAGATTTATGTTCTAAACGACCCACTTCTAATTTTTCTTTAAATCGATCGGATAAAGATAGTATACAAGATGATCTCCTGTTTCAAGAGAATAACATAGAGAAAGTAAGGAATTTTAAACCAGTCATCAAGGGTTTCATCAAAGATACAGAAGTAAATATCATTACTGATTCTGGTAGTGAGGTTAGTATACTATCTAAAGAATTATTTAAAATCAAGAGGAAATATTGGAAATTTCCAACGTTGCCAGTAAGTAATGTAAGAATTGTAGGGGTTACTGGCAAGAAAAGTCAAAACATCAATGAAGAAGTTTTTCTATCTTTTACAATTAACCAGCAAGCTTTCTCGCATTCATTTCTTGTAGTAGATAAATTAAATGTAGCCTTAATCTTAGGTGTTGATTGGTTATATAAGCATGACGCTCTCTTAGATTTTAAGAATTCCACTCTTACAGT
This sequence comes from Locusta migratoria, assembly GCA_026315105.1. NCBI lineage: Eukaryota > Metazoa > Arthropoda > Insecta > Orthoptera > Acrididae > Locusta > Locusta migratoria. The sequence continues at coordinate 364,210,916 of CM048749.1, forward strand.
TTATGTAGAAAACCATATAGTAAGATTTAAGTTCGACCACCTCAAAGATGTGGATAATAATTATGAGTCTCTGCATCTTAAATACATGGATGCCATGAACTTATCATTAGATTGTGAGGAGGTAGCAGAGGAAGGATATCATTCTGATTTCAATGATAGTATCTATAATGAAATAAAAGTTAAGTGTTATTCAAATACATTCCTCTCTCATCAGGAGAAAGAAGAGCTTGAATTAGTATTATTAAAATTTAAGTCAGTTTTTTCAGACAAACCTGGATGTATTAAAGACTATGTATGTAAGCTTAAGATTAAGAACCCAAAACCGTTCTTTAAGAAACCTTATCCAATTTCTGTGGAGCTAAAGGAAGCTGCCACAAGAGAGGTAAATAAAATGTTGGAACAAGGTGTCATTGAGAGATCATGTAGTCTCTTCAACAGTCCATTGTGGGCGGTGAAGAAGATTGGAGGTGGAGTTCGCCTAGTATTAGATGCTAGGGAATTAAATAAAATCATTGAGATGGAAAGGGATAGACCTTTACCTATGGAGGAAGTACTTTTAAGAATTGCAGGATCTCATTGTATGAGTACTATGGACTTAACAGCTGGATATCATCAAGTTACTTTACATCCTGACTCAAGAGAATATACAGCTTTTCTCTTTGAAGGTAAGTCTTACCAATTTAAGGTGTTACCATTTGGACTTAACATACTTGTGGCAACCTTTATAAGAGCGTTAGACTCTGCATGAGGTCCACAACTGTCCAGTAAGATAATTGTGTACGTTGATGACATCCTTGTTGTTACAAGAACATGGGAAGAACATCTCTCTGTTTTACAGTTGTTCGAAAGGTTGATTGCTAATGGTATCACTTTAAAATTGTCTAAATAATATTTCGGGAGAGAAGAAGTGAGGTTTTTAGGACATATAGTGAATAGTAAGGGAGTAAGACCGGATCCTCAACGTATTGAAGCTATTGCTAAATGCCCTAGTCCTAGGAATAAGAAGCAGTTAAAATCCTTCTTAGGAATGGTAAGTTTCCTGAGAAGATTTATTCCAGGAACTGATATTACAAATCCTAAGCTTTTAGATTTGCTTAAACAAAAGTCTGTGTGGACTTGGGGACAGGAAGAAGAATTAGTTTTCAATAGAATAAAGAATGCTTTAATAAACGCGAAAATGCTATACCATCCAAAGTTTGAAGAAGAATTTTGTATGTATACAGATGCCTCCGATTACGGAATTTCGTGTGAAATCTTTCAGGGCGAATTAAAGGACGAAAATGGATTACATCGTCCTATAACTTTTGCTAGCAGAACTTTGAATAAACACGAAAGAAATTACTTCGTAACGGAAGAAGAAGCTCTTGCAGTTGTTTGGAGCTTCCAAAGGTTTCGTGGATTACTTAGCGGAAGGAAAACTATTGTGTATACCGACCATCAGGCTTTGGTTTTTCTGTCCAATTCTAGGTTATTACACCGTAGGTTAATGAGATGGGTCTTGTATTTACAGGAGTTTCATTATGAAATACGTTATATAAAAGGTTCACAGTATGTAGTGTCAGATGCATTAAGCAGGCTTCCTCTAGGGATGGAAAATATTTCGATCACTGAGGAACCAGGGACTAACTATCATGTGTATTTCCTGACCAATAAAGAAAGTGAACAGAAAATGAAGCAAATATTAACAGCTATTAAAGTTAACCAACGACTTGACCCTATCTTTGGTAAAATATTGCAAACCTTTGACAACAATGAGGACACTTATGTAGTTAAAGATAATTGGTTGTACTTTAATAATTTATTGTATTGGAAAGCGAAACCTGAACATAACTATTGGAGATTTGTGTACCTGAAGCCGTCGTACATGACTTGGTAGTATACATACATGAAGAATATGGTCACTTTGGTATCCACAAATGTGTCAAACATCTCATGAAGTTTTACTATTTTAGGAATATGACACGTATAGTTAGAATTATTATTCGAACATGCGAATTGTGTCAGAAGGTAAAACTAGGAAATAGTCCCCATAATTATAAATTATATTCTATAATTCCTCTTGGATTATGGGATATTCTCTCAATAGACTTTTTCGGTCCTTTACCACGTAGCTCAGGTGGTTTTAGTTATATCTTTGTAATACTGGAATGCTGGTCGAAATATGTGAAGTTGTATTTTGTTAATTGGGGCACACCTAAGAGAATATTATCTGATAATGGTAGTGCTTTTATCAGCAACAAATTTAAAGAGTTGTTAAGGTCATATAATATAAAACATATTCTCATTTCCAAATATCACCCACAAGGAAATCCGGTGGAACGAGTAATGAAAGAGCTAGGTAGACTTTGTAGGACATATTGTGCTTCCAGACATACACGATGGGCTAAGTTAATTCCAGAATTTGAAAAGATATTAAATGAATTGCCTCACTTAAGTACTGGTTTAGCACCACTTGAGATCTTTGGTAAACGTATCATAGGAGAACCTTTATTAACTGCTATTCCTTGGCCTCCATTAAATAAAATTAATCCTATACAGGAAAATGATATTAAAGAACAACTGATTAAAAACGCTGAACAACGAATCAGGAAGTATAACGAGCAAGCTAAGGTACCCTGTTACCAGATTGGAGATTTGGTACTTGCTTTGTCTCATCCTAAGAGTCGTAAAGAAAACAAAAAATGCAAGAAGTTTTTCTTTTTATATGAAGGCCCTTACGTAGTATACAAAGTTCCTCATCCGAAGGCTGTAGTGTTGCAAGAGCCTTCAACGGGAATAATAAAGGGGCTTTATAATGTAAGGCAAATTAAGCCTTTCTTGCCCAAAGAGGGGTGAGAATGCGTAACATAGTAACACGATCATCCAACCGACCGACGAGAATTAGATTTTGACACAAGACGATGATTAAATTTTAAAAGAAGTCTGTTAAGTATAAGTAAGTTTTTCTACAGCTCACCGGAGAGATCTTTCATTGTGTATTCAAAGGCAACATATATAGTACACTGTACTCCTCAGCAAATAAACATAATGAATATGATGTGACTTATGTTGAAGGGTAGCGAGTCTATCCATATTAGGAGATATTCTCTATAAAATGAATTTATTAAATTTTTCTTTTAGTCTTAAGCTATAATAAGACTACAGAGGTACATCTGAGATTTTAGCAGTAAATGGCAAAGGAAACTCGGATTGTAGTCGTAATAGGAATGGATGTTAGTTTATATTAAATGAAATGTGGACCATGAGGCGTCCGAAGCTACGGCTTGCGAGAACTTAGTGATGTGTCTTATATATAAGTTTGCATGGGCCAAACTTGACACTGTCACAGTTCTCATAGTTAGTTAATACTGCATCTATTATCCTAAAATACGTACGAAGGCCGAAAGGAAAGCGCCGTGCCGATGTTTCAACGACAATGCAAATTAATCTTCTTATGACATCATGTAATTAAGAAATATAGAAAATAATTCTATTCAGAAGAGAATATTTATTTATTTATATATTTCTTTTTTCATATACGTATGGTGAGGTAAGTACAAAGAGTGTACAAAAATACATTGGTATAGCCTAGTGAGGATCTCAACGGGTGACTGGAAAAATTTTACTTGAGGCGACGAAATGTCGAAAGCTTTATGGTAGTGTTTTAGTCATATCTACCGATTATATAAGGAAGCAAATTAAGAATTGTTAAAGTATATAATACCTTATTAAGAGTAGTTCACTATAATTGTGAATTTAACGTACGAAAATAATAGAAGTAGGTGTAATTTCGAGCAGTTGGCAACGTGTCAGAGACGTTACGTTGACACAGCAACTGGTCGTATTATTTCGATAACGTCTATGATGAAGACGATTATTTACCGTTTTATCGATAGGTATATATTACGAGGATTATTAAACTGATTAGACTTATAATTTTATCGGTCAAATAATTTACTTACGTGATAGTTACAGAAGACATAGTTTATGTACGGTGTGTTCACTATAATAATATGTGGTTAATCCTTTTATGACATAACCATATTTCAACAATAAGAGAGATTTTCTTAAATTTGTTTAGGGAATAAATTGTATTTTTCGCATTTGAATTGAAATTATGAAGGAAAGGAATTTATTCCATATAATATCTAGGTAATAACGTCATGAGAAAATATTTGACACTGATTTATTACCGTTTGGATATTCTGTCAGACAATTATCGTATGCACATAATGTTTCATATATATATGTAGGTATATGTCCATAAACGTCAAACAAGATTTTAATGCATTATGAAGGCAAGCAAGAAATATGATGACTGTACAATAGTGGTGTATATAGAATACACAGACATTCATAGTCTATACATAATTTTTTTTTTAAGAGAACAATAAACTGTTTTCTTTTTTTAAGATAAAAGTTATGTGACATTCAGAATATTACATGGATAATAAGAGCCATGACTAACTAAACCTGTTTGAAGTGACTCTCGTAGTGCTTATGTGGAAACTGTTTAATGAGTTAAAGCATTACTCTGATAATTATCACGCATAGCTTATGAAGCAGGACTTCTTATATTCTAAAAGATTAGCTAAAAGAATTTTATTTCATTCTGATTACCTGCTAAACTGAGCTTGCGGGTGGGGTATGTAGTGGGACTATTATTGTCTCCGCTACATATCTCATGTCAGCTCAGTTTGTGCAGGATAACTTACTTATATTTGTGTTCTTAAAAGATTTTTATGTAAATGTTTAATGTTATGATTCTTAAAGATGTTTTTTGTATATTTTTTGTTTGTTTCATGTGCTGTGAGGCGAGTCAACCTACGAGGGCAACATCTTCGACGCCGATTCCAAGGAGTAAATATCCGGCCACATCAAGTCGCGGGTCGACGGCCACGAGGCAAGAAGATGTTGATCTCTGCGGTTGTCGTCGCGAGAGTTGACATTATTGTCGACATTTAATGTTAAAATAACAAATTTTAAAAGTCAGTTCCCTTTTGTCTGTCAATGACTACGTATGTAATATCATAGAAAGCAATAAATGTTATCGTGTTTAAACTTGACGAAAGTGTCAGAGTACATCATTTATGAAGAATTATTTTACGATAAATAATATATTAATGAAACGAGGAGAATATTTAATTTATTCTTTAATGTGAAGGAAGAATTTTTCATGAATTTTTATTGGTGGAAAAATAACGTCAAGAAGACTTCGATAAATGTTTCTTTTAGAACTTTGATTAATCGATCATACACATTGATCGATAATCATTGAAGAAATATTATTTTTTCTCTGTGGCTCTAGCAACGACCACAAACTGAAGAATTTCTTTTGACCGTCTTATCTATGAGAGAACTTAGAAATATTTTAACAAGAGTGACTGTTAAAGACTTCTTCCCTCGGCGCAAGAATCTGATTTTTTGAAATATTGCAACGTATAAAGATTTTACATGAACATATTTTTTTATTTATTTTATATAACTTTTTATGGGCGAGTGGACACCTCAAGGATTACGAAGTCTGACACGGCCACATTCAACCCTAATCATACAAGACGAGTGCTTTTGAAGATAAGGTTTTAGTACACGTTCCGCCGCACGAAGAGGTCGTTCCGCCGCACAATGTGCTTGGATTCCTCAGGTGGTGGCGGCGTTGCTTCCGCTGCTTTTTGATGTACAATCATCCGCTTCTTGTTCTTCCTCTTTGGTGATGAGGGTTGTGAACTGCATTCACTTTCGTCACTTACATGTTGTAGTTCACGATGATGTACCTCACCAACAGATCTCTGGGTGTCAATTACCTCCGCCGGAGTGGCGAGAGGAAGATTGCGTTTTTCTGTTTCGTGGCTAGCACCAAGTGGTGGGATTGTCTCTTCGTTTATTTCCATTGGAGAATCTTCAGCTATCGGGTTGTCATCTTGCACTTCAGTCACTTGTGGCAGCAAATTGTCGCTACCACGATCAAGGGTTACTGCGGCATACGATAGAGGCAGGATTGTCACCGCAGAGGTCTTTTCAGGTTCGCCATAGCTCTGTGTCCGCATACAGTAATGTAGGACGGTATGTGCCTGTGCAGATCAATTTTGACTTGCCTAATACCGTTTAGTACAGGATACTTGCCGGCCGCGGTGGCCGAGGTGACTGAGGCGCTTCAGTCACGGTCAGCACGGCCACTACGGTCGGGGGTTCGAATCCCCCCTCGGGCATGGATATTTGTGCCGTCCTAGTTCGTAAGTAGTTCATAAGTAGTTTGTAAGTTTAGGGACTGATGACCCCGTAGTTAAGTCCCATAAGCTTAACAAACATTTGAACAGGATACTTCCGGGCACTGGATCATTTCTCCGCGAAGTTGCTTAAGACTTTCCCATATGGGGCCAAGGCTGCGTCTATTCGCTCTGCTGGAACTTCGAATGGCAGTTCGAAAATTCGAATAGTGCGAATCCCGAAACCAGCGTGAGTTATGGTAACATCACCTACGTTGCCATCGTTGTGGTTGAACTTGAGTGACCCTCCAGTAGATGCAATGATTTTTTCACAGAGATCGGGTGATTTTAATTTCAGAAACACGACCGCGCTGACAGTCTAAAAAGAAATTCCTATAACATGATCCATTGGTATCTTCACCATAGTTTCCAACCAGTCTACAAATTCATACGATTTCGGTTTCGCAAAAGATCGTTCAAAGGTAAACTTCAAGGTGTCTTGTCGGTTAACTTCAGCCATTACTTCATGTTCACGTATACAGTAGAGTGACGAACACCGCCGAGTGACGCTGTAAGCTCGCGACTTACCGCACCGATGTAAACAAAGCCGGCCGCAGCGCGCTGCACACACGAGGTCTGAACGCTGTCGCTGCCGCTGGCAGACTGACCATTGGGCCACACGGTCGCTGGCCTTTGTGCGTTCCTTAAGCACGCCTTCTTGATAAACATCAAACACAAAACGAATTGTCTTTCCGACTATGGCGTCAAAAATCACGTTCTCAATTATGCAATGATACAAATACGACGCTACCTCTTGCTTTTGTCATCCACTCGTTACACTCAACATCTTACTAGAACGGCGGAACAAAGTTCCGAAATCGCGACCAAGCCCTTAGTAGCTTCATAAGCGACAGCCCTCGATGCATATGATTCAATGGCGAGTGTAGTACTTCTGCTGAAGCGGCGGCGGCGCCGACGACGACGACATTCGCAAGGGTCTTTGTGAAATGTAGAAAAACCAGGACAGATATTTACTTTTCGACATCGATCTTCTGTTAACACCGTCAAAATGCGATGATTCGCACTACTCCCCATGTGAGAGTGATTTTGAATATAGTACCCTCTGCGCAATTTTTCTACCTCTGCCTATGACTTACGAAACTGCCACGTTTCACAAGTGTTTTACAAAATGCAACTGCCCCCTGTGAGGATCGAACTCACGACCCCTGGTTTACTAGACCAGTGCTCTGCCACTGAGCTAAAGAGGCGCCCCCATGGCAACTCGCGCCTACTTCGTCCTTTCAATACTACAAACACACAGGGTTACACTGAAAATGACTAACATTAGATGCAGCTCACAGGTAAGCGACATACTCAAAAACAAACTTTAAACATGCTACCAAGAAAAGCGACATTTCACAGCTGTCTGTCAATCAATTTCAGCCTCTGATGTAGTTTCCCTGAGCCATACAAAGACCTAGATACCGTCCTAAGCAGCTGCGTCCGTTAGGTAAACTTCATCAGGAGACAGACACAGTCATCGCGAGCACGCGCTACCCAAACACGGCTTGTTTCTTACGCCCATACATGTATGGAGTGGTATTTCTGTGTTTGTCGCCATTCGCGATCTCAAAATGGTGGAAATTCGACGCTACTGCTTGCTGCCTCCCATACACTCGTCACACTCAGCCTCTGTAGATGAAACATTTTCGAAATTAGCACCAAACACATAGCGCCTTCTCAATTGACAGCACAGTGTCCCTCGCTGCATGTGATACAACGGCGTTACCAGTGCAAAAGCGGCGGCGGCGCCGACGACGACGACGACATTCGCGAGAATGTTTGTGTATGATGAAAATCCACAACAGATTTACATTACACAACACCACCATTCTCTTAGCATGGCCAAAAACGAGTCTTGCAGCAGCCTCCTTTAATAACATTCTTCGCACTGGCCGCAAACGAGTGTGCTTTCCATAGGCATGGCTTCTCACACATTTATGTACCTGTGGTTGTCACTTTCGAAATCGCCATGATGGAGTATCGTTTTTCAAAATGCACTTGCCTCCTGTGAGGATTGAACTCACGACCCCTGGTTTACGAGACCTTTTTTTTTTTTTCCTTTCGGGGCTCCCTACTCCCCTACACCCCGTCCTTACGCTCTCCAATTTGTGCCTTCGTCGGCGAGCTTCACAGCTATCGTCAAAGTGACGCTGTTGACTGTTGAACGTAGAACTGTTCTCCGCAGAACAGAACGAAGAATGAAGTCTTCCACCGCAGCGTGCTTTCCTGGCATCAGTAGTAGACGACGAGGACAGTAGACGATAAAAGCAAAAGCACTCCTTGCTGAAGATTTAGATTCTTCCAATACCGTCGTGCAGGCGTTATGCAGCAATAGTCAAACAACTAAAACATTCCTCCTTGGTAGAACGAACACAAATACCATTCCTTGGTAAATTTAAAATGTAAAATGTAAAACAAATAAAATAGAAGTAACTCAAACCACGAACGATCTCAATACCGTTCACACGCGAACTTTAGTTCATGCTGTGTCCACGTATGGATGTGGGTTTGTATCCCGCCCACACGTACTTGCACGACGTAGAAGTAAAATCAAATAAAAACAACTGAAAGTCCCCCGGATTTTACAGGGAGAACTATTCCACTGCCCTGTACTAAAAAGTTATTAAAATGCAGAAAAATAATAACAGTTCAAAACATAAGACACTCTTGAATACAGGTGAAATATCCTGTGATAAAAAAGTTAAATACCGCCCATAGGAAAGCACCATTTTCTCCAAAGTAACGTGAATGGAAAATAATGAAAAAGAAATCATAAAGTACCTCTCAAAGACGCACACGCACACTTAAAGACGGCACAAACATATACTTGTACGTTCATTGTTTCCATTCGAGAAGTAGACTCAATTCAAATCGTATCCAAAACGAGTCCTATTTCATGCCAAAGTCATTATCAAGGAAAAGTAGCAAAATCAAGCTTGAATTCCCCGGTCACAATAAGTGGTTATATGCAAAATCCAGTGCAACAATTATAAATCTTGCAAATTGGGTAGAATAATTGCTCAGCCGCTGCAGTTTGTGGTTTTCTTCCTGTAAGTATAGTAGGTAGTGGTAGGCGTTGCGCAGTCGCAGGTGCAGGACGGCGTACACGGAGTGCGCGACGAGCCACGTGGTGGCGGCGCACTTTGCTGCAGGGTACGGCGCGAAGCCCGGCTGGAGGGCGATGTCCACGGTGAAGGCGTCCGCGGTGGTCTTATTGATGAAAGCCAGCATCCTGGCGGCCGTGCTCCAGAAGTCAGCGCGCGCCAGGCACAGGAAGCGGTGCTCCAGGGTGTCGACGTCGGCGCAGTCATCGCACTGGCTGGTCGTGCGCAGATTTATCCTGTGGAGCTTCTCGTTGGTTGCTACCACCCTGTTGACGGCCCGGTACCAACAGCCTCTGACGTCCGCCGGCAGGAAGGGGGCGTGGACGCGCGCCCACACCGTCCGCCACCGGCACCCTGGGTGTCGCGCCTCCATCTTGTTGGGGGTCGGCTGTCCGAGGAGTCCTCGGTATAAGATGGACACTGTCCTCCATCGCGGGTCCAGATCTTCGACGTCGATGTAGCTCCGCTGAACTAAGTACTCCCGGACATACCGTAACTTGTACGGTATGGTCCGGGGATCGATGGGGGCTACTTCAGATCCGGGTCGGTGCAAGCTGAATAATACCGCCGTGGGACTCGACGCATCCTTCTCTATAATGACGCTCGTTCGATGTACTAAGAGCCGCAGCCTTGACGGCGAAATGCGTAAGTCCTAGGCCGCCTTCCTCGCGTGGCAGGGTACATGTGGCGTGACTGACTTTAAAGATTTCCCCTCGCCACAATAGCCAATACACGGCCTGCGTGATAGCTCTTGCAAGTTCCTTCGGCACCTGCAGAATTTGCGCGAGGAACCACGCCCTTCCCAGCAGACAGGTGTTTATCAGAGTCACGCGCTCCTGCAGCGCCAAGGCGCGGGTGGCGGTCACGTGGGCGAGAGCGCGAATCCCATAGAGGGCGAGGCGCCAGTTCAGTGCTGCCGTCTGCAAGAGGTCTGGCTTAAAGCGCACCCCTAATATCTTATGCTCCGATTTGATCTGAAACCAAGGGCGCGCAAAACCTCTCGCCGCACCGTGTATTGGCAGGAACACCGTTTTCCTAGTATTTATAAGTGCCCCCGATGCGCCCTCGTACTACGTTATCACCGCACGGATGGTATCTAAATCGGTGGCCGATGACACTAGCAGGCCAACATCGTCTGCATAAGCGTGGCACACTTGTTTTCTGCCCCCAACAACAAGTCCGGCGCACACATTAGTCAGTCTTCGCAACAAAGGATCGAGGGAGATTGCGAATAATGCCATAGCAAGGGGACAACCCTGCCTTACGGAGCACTTTACATCAACAGAGTCAGATAAAAAGCCATTGATCGAAACCCGCGACGTCGAGACATTTAGAATGTTAAAAATCATGGTGACAAACTTCGTGCCAAATCCAAACTTTCTGAGCACCCGCCGGAGATAAAGGTGACTCACCCTATCAAACGCTGTTGCAAAATCCACAGAGAGAATACCGAAAGAAGTATTGTGTGTCGTGGTGTACGCAATCGCATCGCGATACGTACACACTGCGTCGTAAATGTTTCTCTGGGGAACAGCGCAAAATTGACTGTCACTGATCATTTTGTTCATTAACACTTTCAGTCGTGAGGCGACACACTTCGTGAAAAGTTTATAATCACTGTTCAACAGAGTGATAGGGCGTAGACCACTCATCTTATTGTTTACACGAGTTTTCGGGGCCAAAATAATTATTCCTTTCGGAAACTCAACAGGGACCGACACACCACGTAAAAGTTCATTAGAAACATCAGTTAAAACAGAACCAAAGATCTCATAACAATGTAAATAAAAATCTGGCGGGAGGCCGTCAGCACCAGGAGATGTATTTGCGGCGCACATCTTTAAAAAGTCCTTGACCTCCTGCTCAGTAAAAGGTTCTGTTAAAATTTGATGATCCCGAACAGTCAACACGTGTGGCACGTCTCTTAAAATATCAACAATCGCAGCGTTGTTCACTCGCTATTCACTAAAAAGCTCCGCAAAGTGTCTGCGAGCCTCCGCTACTATTTCCTGTTGGCCGCGAAGCCGCGCGCCGTCGGGCGTCTGCAGCTCCGTGACGTCACGCCTGGCCGCGCGGCGGCGCTCGCGCAGCTGGTGGAACAGCGAGGGCCGCTCGTCCGCCAAAGTCCCCATCGCCTGGCTGCGAACTACGGACCCGCGCAAACGTTCTTTCTTCAAATCGAGTAGTCGTGACTTGATTTGCCTAATACTCGCCATTCTAAGCGCCGCATCGTCGGTTTGCATATTAATGGCGTCATTCAAGCAGGTTTCGTAGAAATTTAAGGTGGACTTTTCCCAGGCGGAGACAGTTTGACTAAATTCACTAATTGTTTTCCGGAGTGACGGCTTCACATATTCCACCCACCAAGCCAGACACGTAGGATAATAGGGGCGGTATTTCTGACAACGCTGACACGCTCTGGCGATGATGAAATTAAAGTCTGGGTGCGTGAGATGTCGCACGTTAAACTTCCACCTGCGGTTCGTGCGTGGTGTCGCCGCTACCAAGGAGTGAAACCGGCAAACATAGGCGCAGTGGTCAGAGAAAAGCACAGGACGCACCGACGTATCCACCACACAGTTCTTTTTATCGCTGGTTACGTAGATGCGATCTAATCGACTGCGGCCCGTTGAGTAAAAGTATGTAAATCCCGCGTCGGTGGGATGTAAGAGACGCCACGTGTCGAGTAAAAACATATCAGATACTAGCGTGGCTAGCTCTAAACACTTGTATGCCTTTGGCTCCTGGTCCCTGTCATCCAGAACACAATTAAAATCACCGCCTAATACAATAGGGAGGTGCGGCCCGGTAAAAAGATGACAAATGTCAGTACTATAAAAGACTCGTCGGTGCGGTTTGCCCGACGGCGCATAAACATTTACGTAGCGTATTTACGTAGCGTGCATCGTACATGCAAGACCATGTCAGTTTGGAATTTTGGCTACATTTATATATTCGTAACAGTTGCGGACTAAAATCGCCGTACCACAATTGCTTTCCGGGTCGAAATTTAAAATGACTAGATACCCGGGAATTGAAAAAAATTGTTCCGTCACCACTTCCTGTAGGAAAACCACATCGGCGTTAAGAGCGGCTAAAAATTTCAACAAACAGTTAAGTCTTAGTTGTGACGTGAGTCTGTTAATATTTTTGGTGGCAACTAAAGATGGTGGTGTGGCACCATAGACTACGGGGAGGTCAAGAAGAAAATTCAGTAAATTCCGACACCGTCGTCGTCCATCTCGTCCGCCCACGCCATAGTCGTCGCGACGTTCGCCTCGGCCTCCTGCTGGGGAGCGCGCGTGCGCGGCAGGGGGTCGTCCTCCGCCTTGCGTTTCACCGCGGAGGGTGTGGGGTTTGAGTCCTGCGACTCCTCCACTTCCATGCGCGACGCTGTTCCCGAGAGAGTCAAAGTTTCCTTAAGTTGACGGACCACCTCATCGCGTCTACTGTCGTGGTCACTAGTATCCGACGGTTGATGTCTACGCCCCGCTTGCTCCCCACGTCTAGACTCCACGTCCCGTCGCGGCGCTGTCTTCTGTGGCGGTCTTTGCTTCGATTTCGGCCTGGGGCGGTCGTCCTCCGCCTTGCGTTTCACCGCGGAGGGTGCGGGGTTTGAGTCCTGCGACTCCTCCACTTCCATGCGCGACGCTGTTCCCGAGAGAGTCAAAGTTTCCTTAAGTTGACGGACCACCTCATCGCGTATACTGTCGTGGTCACTAGTATCCGACGGTTGATGTCTACGCCCCGCTTGCTCTCCAAGTTTGGACTCCACGTCCCGTGGCGGCGCAGTCTTCTGTGGCGGTCTTTGCTTCGATTTCGGTCTGGGGCGGTCGTCCTCCGCCTTGCGTTTCACCGCGGAGGGTGCGGGGTTTGAGTCCTGCGACTCCTCCACTTCCATGCGCGACACTGTTCCCGAGAGAGTCAAAGTTTCCTTAAGTTGACGGACAACCTCATCGCGTCTACTGTCGTGGTCACTAGTATCCGACGGTTGATGTCTACGCCCCGCTTGCTCTCCACGTCTAGACTCCACGTCCCGTCGCGGCGCAGTCTTCTGTGCCGGTCTTTGCTTCGATTTCGGTCTGGGGCGGTCGTCCTCCGCCTTGCGTTTCACCGCGGAGGGTGTGGGGTTTGAGTCCTGCGACTCCTCCACTTCCATGCGCGACGCTGTTCCCGAGATAGTCAAAGTTTCCATAATTTGACGGACCACCTCATCGCGTCTACTGTCGTGGTCACTAGTATCCGACGGTTGATGTCTACGCCCCGCTTGCTCTCCACGTCTAGACTCCACGTCCCGTCGCGGCGCAGTCTTCTGTGCCGGTCTTTGCTTCGATTTCGGTCTGGGGCGGTCGTCCTCCGCCTTGCGTTTCACCGCGGAGGGTGCGGGGTTTGAGTCCTGCGACTCCTCCACTTCCATGCGCGACGCTGTTCCCGAGAGAGTCAAAGTTTCCTTAAGTTGACGGACCACCTCATCGCGTCTACTGTCGTGGTCACTAGTATCCGACGGTTGATGTCTACGCCCCGCTTGCTCTCCACGTTTGGACTCCACGTCCCGTCGCGGCGCAGTCTTCTGTGGCGGTCTTTGCTTCGATTTCGGTCTGGGGGGGTCGTCCTCCACCTTGCGTTTCACCGCGGAGGGTGCGGGGTTTGAGTCCTGCGACTCCTCCACTTCCATGCGCGACACTGTTCCCGAGAGAGTCAAAGTTTCCTTAAGTTGACGGACCACCTCATCGCGTCTACTGTCGTGGTCACTAGTATCCGACGGTTGATGTCTACGCCCCGCTTGCTCCCCACGTCTAGACTCCACGTCCCGTCGCGGCGCTGTCTTCTGTGGCGGTCTTTGCTTCGATTTCGGTCTGGGGCGGTCGTCCTCCGCCTTGCGTTTCACCGCGGAGGGTGCAGGGTTTGAGTCCTGCGACTCCTCCACTTCCATGCGCGACGCTGTTCCCGAGAGAGTCAAAGTTTCCTTAAGTTGACGGACCACCTCATCGCGTCTACTGTCGTGGTCACTAGTATCCGACGGTTGATGTCTACGCCCCGCTTGCTCTCCACGTCTAGACTCCACGTCCCGTCGCCGCGCAGTCTTCTGTGCCGGTCTTTGCTTCGATTTCGGTCTGGGGCGGTCGTCCTCCGCCTTGCGTTTCACCGCGGAGGGTGTGGGGTTTGAGTCCTGCGACTCCTCCACTTCCATGCGCGACGCTGTTCCCGAGAGAGTCAAAGTTTCCATAATTTGACGGACCACCTCATCGCGTCTACTGTCGTGGTCACTAGTATCCGACGGTTGATGTCTACGCCCCGCTTGCTCTCCACGTCTAGACTCCACGCCCCGTCGCGGCGCAGTCTTCTGTGGCGGTCTTTGCTTCGCTTTCGGTCTGGGGCGGTCGTCCTCCGCCTTGCGTTTCACCGCGGAGGGTGCGGGGTTTGAGTCCTGCGACTCCTCCACTTCCATGCGCGACGCTGTTCCCGAGAGAGTCAAAGTTTCCTTAAGTTGACGGACCACCTCATCGCGTCTACTGTAGTGGTCACTAGTATCCGACGGTTGATGTCTACGCTCCGCTTGCTCTCCACGTCTAGACTCCACGCCCCGTCGCGGCGCAGTCTTCTGTGGCGGTCTTTGCTTCGATTTCGGTCTGGGGCGGTCGTCCTCCGCCTTGCGTTTCACCGCGGAGGGTACGGGGTTTGAGTCCTGCGACTCCTCCACTTCCATGCGCGACGCTGTTCCCGAGAGAGTCAAAATTTCCTTAAGTTGACGGACCACCTCATCGCGTCTACTGTCGTGGTCACTAGTATCCGACGGTTGATGTCTACGCTCCGCTTGCTCTCCACGTCTAGACTCCACGTCCCGTCGCGGCGCTGTCTTCTGTGGCGGTCTTTGCTTCGCTTTCGGTCTGGGGCGGTCGTCCTCCGCCTTGCGTTTCACCGCGGAGGGTGCGGGGTTTGAGTCCTGCGACTCCTCCACTTCCATGCGCGACGCTGTTCCCGAGAGAGTCAAAGTTTCCTTAAGTTGACGGACCACCTCATCGCGTCTACTGTCGTGGTCACTAGTAACCGACGGTTGATGTCTACGCCCCGCTTGCTCCCCACGTCTAGACTCTCGTCCCGTCGCGGCGCAGTCTTCTGTGCCGGTCTTTGCTTAGATTTCGGTCTGGGGCGGTTATACTATCGCCACTCGGGGGACTGGCTCCTGTCCTTGCGCTGCTGACGTCGCTGGTCTGGGTTGCGAGAGCGGCTCTTGCTGCGGTTCCGGTTCGACTCCTCCCTTTCCAGTGGTCGCGACTCCGTATCCCGCCGCGCCTGCCGTTGTCTCTGGGGTTCGACCCTCGCACCAATGCCTGCCGCAGCGGCAGGTGCAGCTACCGCAGTTACGTCAGTGGGGCCGGCGTCGTGCGCGGGTTTGAGTCCCGTCGCCGTAAGGCCCTGCCCTGCGACCGCAGCCGGTACCGCCATAGCACGTTCTGCGGTCGGTGCGACTTCCACTTCCGTATTCTTCGAAATGTCGACCGACATGTCCTGTACTGGTACAGAAACCGGATCTAAAGGTGGTAACACCGCAGAAGATTCCGCCGGGCGAGGTTCCTCAACCGAAGAAGACGACATGGTGGTCGAGTCGTCGGCTGTTAAAGTTTCAACCGGTGCGCGGTCCAATGCTGACGCCGAGTGGGGCGGGACTGCAGCGACAGAGTGCGCTGCGACAGCGACGGTCCGCCGCGGCGACCTGCGCGGTATCCTGATCTTCAGTTACGGGCACTGCGCGCGCGGTATCCGCATCTACAGTAGTTGGTTCCGGTCGCGCGATATCCTGATCTACAGTTGGCGGCTGGGGGGCGGCTGGCGCGCTGTCTATGTCCATGGCAGCCTGTTCACCAGAAACGCGTCGCGCAGGCAAACTAACACCTAAAGTTATCGCGGCGTACGTCTGTTCCCCTGCTGGTAGTTGGGGGGGGGGGGGGGGCGGCGGCGCCGGGGACAGTTTTGACGAAAGTGGCCGGGCTCATTACAATAAGAACATGTTTGCGGCTGGCCGTTATAAGAAATAAAAGCGCGATGCCCACGGACAACTAGGAATGACGGTATGTGCTTACGGACTATAATTCGCACACTGCGGATACCATTTTCTACCTGATATATATAGGCAGACGACCACTTCTCTTTATTGACACTTAAAACAGTTCCATAAGGTTTCAAACACATTTCTATCGTCTCATTCCGTGTTTCGAATGGCAGGTTAAATACTCGAACGGTTCTAATCCCGTAACCAGCATTAGACACATTAACGTTACTAATGGTTCCATTAAAATGCTTGAATTTACGGACTCCATCTTCTACATTTACCAAAGTCTCACACAATTCGAGGGTACGAAGTTTCACAAACAGAGAGTTCAAAAAAGCGTCTAGTTACAAGCCTAATACTTCAGATTCCGGTATTTGCAAATCATTCTTTAACCAACTGTGAATTTCAAACCCTGACGGCCGGGGGACGGATTTGTCAAACTCAAACTGCACATTATTTTCTCATTGTTCGCAACCCATGGCTTACTTACAGTTCGAAGACAACAGCAAGCGAAGAAACAGCCGCCGGCCACAGCGTAGCACTCGACGTAACGCACCAAGGTGTTGCTAGGCGGGCTGCCAGCCAAGTACTAAAAAATATAGTACCCTCTGCGCAATTTTTCTACCTCTACCTCTGCCTATGACTTACGAAACTGCCACGTTTCACAAGTGTTTTACCAAATGCAACTGCCCCCTGTGAGGATCGAACTCACGACCCCTGGTTTACTAGACCAGTGCTCTGCCACTGAGCTAAAGAGGCGCCCCCATCGAAACTCGCATCTACTTCGTCCTTTCAATATTACAAACACACAGGGTTTCACTGAAAATGACTAACATTAGATGCAGCTCACAGGTAAGCGACATACTCAAGAACAAACTTTAAACATGCTACCAAGAAAAGCGACATTTCACAGCTGTCTGTCAATTAATTTCAGCCTCTGATGTAGTTTCCCTGAGCCATACAAAGACCTAGATACCGTCCTAAGCAGCTGCGTCCGTTAGGTAAACTTCATCAGGAGACAGACACAGTCATCGCGAGCACGCGCTACCCAAACACGGCTTGTTTCTTACGCTCATACATGTATGGAGTGGTATTTCCGTGTTTGTCGCCATTCGCGATCTCAAAGTGCAGTGGTGGAAACTCGACGCTACCGCATGCTGCCTCCCATACACTCGTCACACTCAGTCTCTGTAGATGAAACATTTTCGAAATTAGCACCAAACACATAGCGCCTTCTCAATTGACAGCACAGTGTCCCTCGCTGCATGTGATACAACGGCGTTACCAGTGCAAAAGCGGCGGCGGCGGCGCCGACGACGACGACGACGACATTCGCGAGAATGTTTGTGAATGATGAAAATCCACAACAGATTTACATTACACAACACCACTATTCTCTTAGCATGGCCAAAAACGAGTCTTGCAGCAGCCTACTTTAATAACATTCTTCGCACTGGCCGCAAACGAGTGTGCTTTTCATAGGCATGGCTTCTCACACATTTATGTACCTGTGGTTGTCACTTTCGAAATCGCCATGATGGAGAATCGTTTTTCAAAAATGACCTTGCCTCCTGTGAGGATTGAACTCACGACCCCTGGTTTACGAGACAAGTGCTCTGCCACTGAGCTAAAGAGGCGCACCTAGCGGACGTGCCAAGTACTACGCTCTTACAAACGTATGAATATCTGGCTTCAGCTGAACACAAGCTTTAGTAATGGCTGATATTTGCAACTGAAGAGCAACTGCTGGCGTAGATGCTTCACACATCAAAACTGACGTAGTCGCCAACAAACAATATAAATACTTGGTGAACATGCCATTTCACAGCTGAATTGCGAATCAACAGCACATTATGCAGCCTTTTCCATTTATTTTATTTATTTATTTATTTATTTATTCTTTTCCATAGGACCCACTTCAGGAGTAAGACTCCATGGTCATGGAACAAGTCAATACATTAATTGTTACACAATAATGGTAATAGAAAAAGTGAAAAGAATCAATAAAGAGAAAATAAATTAGCTTAATTGTTTAACTTTTCTAGGAGTTCCTCGACAGAATAAAAGGAGTGAGCCACGAGGTAACTCTTCAATTTAGATTTGAAAGCATGTGGATTAGTGCTAAGATTCTTAAGTTCTTGTGGCAGCTTATTGAAAATGGATGCCGCAGAATACTGCACCCCTTTCTGCACAAGTGTTAAGGTGGTGCGGTGCAAATGTAGATTAGACATCTGTCTAGTATTCACCGAGTGAAAGCTACTAACTCGTGGGAATAAGCTGGTATTATTAACAACAAACGACATTAAAGAAAAAACGTATTGTGACGCCAGAGTCAAAATTCCCAGACTACTGAAAAGGGGTCGACATGACGTTCGCGAACTTACACCAGATATTGCTCGAACCGCCCGTTTTTGAGCCAGAAATATCCTTTTTGCATCAGGCGAGTTACCCCAAAAAACAATGCCGTACGTCATAAGTGAGTGAAAGTAAGCGAAATAGACTACTTTTCGTGTTGAAAAATCACTTATCTCAGATATTGTTCTAATGGTAAATATAGCAGAATTTAGTTTTGGAACAAGATCCTGAACATGGGCTTTCCATGACAGCTTACTGTCTATATGAACACCTAGAAATTTGAACTGTTCAGTCTCACTTATCACATGCCCATTATGTGTAATCATAATGTCAGATTTCGTCAAATTATGTGTTAGAAATTGTAAGAACTGAGTTTTACTGTGATTTAACATCAACTTGTTTTCTATTAGCCATGAACTTATCTCTTGAACTGCATTATTTGATACTGTGTCAATATTACGAGCAACATCCTTCACTACCAAGCTGGTATCATCAGCAAACAAAAATATTTTACAATCACCTGTTATACTCGAAGGCATGATAACAGTGTTAAGTTGGCCAGCGTTCTATGAAGCCTATGGCCGTTACGATATTTTCCATCGGAAGCCACACGCCTTCTAAATACAAGAAGATAAAATTGTACATCGCCCAGCGTGGGGCTCGAACCCACGACCCTGAGATTAAGAGTGTCATGCTCTACCGACTGAGCTAGCCGGGCCGTCCGTGTAACCACGTGGCCCATTTCACCTCAGGCAGTACTCCTAGAACGAACTGGCCCTCTACAGAAGTACGGAGTTTCGTCTATTGTCTTTTTTACCGTTACACACGTGTTTGTATTTCATTTCGAATGGTCGCTAAAAGTTTGTAGCAGGAAGAGCCACAGTGCCAGCAGCGTGATTCACATACACATCTTCCCTATTTGACTTTCATGCCGTGTCTTAGACGTGCGGGTCCCAGCCAAAACACTCGCGGACGCCACTGAGCCCATCATTTCGTATTTAGACAGCTCGTCCTGTCTGTCGTCCAACCAGAAGCCAATCTCCACGCAGTTGCTACCCTGCTGGTACTTCTAGGTCATTTTCATGCTGTTCGCCTAATGCCATGAAACGGTACATCCCTATGCACATGTGGAAAAAATTACGACCGTGACAGGACTCGAACCTGCAATCTTCGGATCCGAAGTCTGACGCCTTATCCATTTTTTTTTCCTCTCTATGGGTAGTTCCGTTCGTTGCGGACGCTGATCATGTTTGTTCGTGTGTGTGCGTTCTGTTCTTGGCTCAGCTTTTTTATTGCAGAGGGCGTTCCGTCCTCTGACCGGGCGCGCTGAGCCACGGCGCCCGGCATCCATTAGGCCACACGGTCTCTGGCCTTTCTGCCTTCCTTAAGCACGGCCTCTATAGAAACATCAAACACAAAACGAAATGTCTTTCCGTCTATGGCGTCAAAAATCTCGTTCTCAATTATGCAATGATACAAACACGACGCTACCTCTTGCTTTTGTCATCCACTCGTTACACTCAACATCTTACTAGAACGGCGGAACAAAGTTCCGAAATCGCGACCAAGCCCTTAGTAGCTTCATAAGCGACAGCCCTCGCTGTATATGATTCAATGGCGAGTGTACTACTTCTGCTGAAGCGGCGGCGGCGCCGACGACGACGACATTCGCGAGGGTCTTTGTGAAATGTAGAAAAACCAGGACAGATGTATACTTTTCGACATCGATTTTCTGTTAACACCGTCAAAATGCAACCGTTTTGGCTCGTTCTTTAATAACATGACTCGCACTACTCCACCTGTGAGAGTGATTTTGAATATAGTACCCTCTGCGCAATTTTTCTACCTCTGCCTATGACTTACGAAACTGCCACGTTTCACAAGTGTTTTACAAAATGCAACTGCCCCCTGTGAGGATCGAACTCACGACCCCTGGTTTACTAGACCAGTGCTCTGCCACTTTTTTTTTTTTTTTTTTTTCTTTGTTCATCAGGTAGATCTATGCTTTGCGGTCGTTTTCATTGTTCGTTTTTTGTCGTTCGTTGATCATTTGGCTCAGCTTTTTTATTACAGAGGACGTTCAGCCCTCTGACCGGGCGCGCTGAGCCACGGCGCCCGGCACCACTGAGCTAAAGAGGCGCCCCCATCGAAACTCGCATCTACTTCGTCCTTTCAATATTACAAACACACAGGGTTTCACTGAAAATGACTAACATTAGATGCAGCTCACAGGTAAGCGACATACTCAAGAACAAACTTTAAACATGCTACCAAGAAAAGCGACATTTCACAGCTGTCTGTCAATTAATTTCAGCCTCTGATGTAGTTTCCCTGAGCCATACAAAGACCTAGATACCGTCCTAAGCAGCTGCGTCCGTTAGGTAAACTTCATCAGGAGACAGACACAGTCATCGCGAGCACGCGCTACCCAAACACGGCTTGTTTCTTACGCTCATACATGTATGGAGTGGTATTTCCGTGTTTGTCGCCATTCGCGATCTCAAAGTGCAGTGGTGGAAACTCGACGCTACCGCATGCTGCCTCCCATACACTCGTCACACTCAGCCTCTGTAGATGAAACATTTTCGAAATTAGCACCAAACACATAGCGCCTTCTCAATTGACAGCACAGTGTCCCTCGCTGCATGTGATACAACGGCGTTACCAGTGCAAAAGCGGCGGCGGCGGCGGCGCCGACGACGACGACGACATTCGCGAGAATGTTTGTGAATGATGAAAATCCACAACAGATTTACATTACACAACACCACTATTCTCTTAGCATGGCCAAAAACGAGTCTTGCAGCAGCCTACTTTAATAACATTCTTCGCACTGGCCGCAAACGAGTGTGCTTTTCATAGGCATGGCTTCTCACACATTTATGTACCTGTGGTTGTCACTTTCGAAATCGCCATGATGGAGAATCGTTTTTCAAAAATGCACTTGCCTCCTGTGAGGATTGAACTCACGACCCCTGGTTTACGAGACCAGTGCTCTGCCACTGAGCTAAAGAGGCGCACCTAGCGGACGTGCCAAGTACTACGCTCTTACAAACGTATGAATATCTGGCTTCAGCTGAACACAAGCTTTAGTAATGGCTGATATTTGCAACTGAAGAGCAACTGCTGGCGTAGATGCTTCACACATCAAAACTGACGTAGTCGCCAACAAACAATATAAATACTTGGAGAACATGCCATTTCACAGCTGAATTGCGAATCAACAGCACATTATGCAGCCTTTTCCATTTATTTTATTTATTTATTTATTCTTTTCCATAGGACCCACTTCAGGAGTAAGACTCCATGGTCATGGAACAAGTCAATACATTAATTGTTACACAATAATGGTAATAGAAAAAGTGAAAAGAATCAATAAAGAGAAAATAAATTAGCTTAATTGTTTAACTTTTCTAGGAGTTCCTCGACAGAATAAAAGGAGTGAGCCACGAGGTAACTCTTCAATTTAGATTTGAAAGCATGTGGATTAGTGCTAAGATTCTTAAGTTCTTGTGGCAGCTTATTGAAAATGGATGCCACAGAATACTGCACCCCTTTCTGCACAAGTGTTAAGGTGGTGCGGTGCAAATGTAGATTAGACATCTGTCTAGTATTCACCGAGTGAAAGCTACTAACTCGTGGGAATAAGCTGGTATTATTAACAACAAACGACATTAAAGAAAAAACGTATTGTGACGCCAGAGTCAAAATTCCCAGACTACTGAAAAGGGGTCGACATGACGTTCGCGAACTTACACCAGATATTGCTCGAACCGCCCGTTTTTGAGCCAGAAATATCCTTTTTGCATCAGGCGAGTTACCCCAAAAAACAATGCCGTACGTCATAAGTGAGTGAAAGTAAGCGAAATAGACTACTTTTCGTGTTGAAAAATCACTTATCTCAGATATTGTTCTAATGGTAAATATAGCAGAATTTAGTTTTGGAACAAGATCCTGAACATGGGCTTTCCATGACAGCTTACTGTCTATATGAACACCTAGAAATTTGAACTGTTCAGTCTCACTTATCACATGCCCATTATGTGTAATCATAATGTCAGATTTCGTCAAATTATGTGTTAGAAATTGTAAGAACTGAGTTTTACTGTGATTTAACATCAACTTGTTTACTATTAGCCATGAACTTATCTCTTGAACTGCATTATTTGATACTGTGTCAATATTACGAGCAACATCCTTCACTACCAAGCTGGTATCATCAGCAAACAAAAATATTTTACAATCACCTGTTATACTCGAAGGCATGATAACAGTGTTAAGTTGGCCAGCGTTCTATGAAGCCTATGGCCGTTACGATATTTTCCATCGGAAGCCACACGCCTTCTAAATACAAGAAGATAAAATTGTACATCGCCCAGCGTGGGGCTCGAACCCACGACCCTGAGATTAAGAGTCTCATGCTCTACCGACTGAGCTAGCCGGGCCGTCCGTGTAACCACGTGGCCCATTTCACCTCAGGCAGTACTCCTAGAACGAACTGGCCCTCTACAGAAGTACGGAGTTTCGTCTATTGTCTTTTTTACCGTTACACACGTGTTTGTATTTCATTTCGAATGGTCCCTAAAAGTTTGTAGCAGGAAGAGCCACAGTGCCAGCAGCGTGATTCACATACACATCTTCCCTATTTGACTTTCATGCCGTGTCTTAGACGTGCGGGTCCCAGCCAAAACACTCGCGGACGCCACTGAGCCCATCATTTCGTATTTAGACAGCTCGTCCTGTCTGTCGTCCAACCAGAAGCCAATCTCCACGCAGTTGCTACCCTGCTGGTACTTCTAGGTCATTTTCATGCTGTTCGCCTAATGCCATGAAACGGTACATCCCTATGCACATGTGGAAAAAATTACGACCGTGACAGGACTCGAACCTGCAATCTTCGGATCCGAAGTCCGACGCCTTATCCATTTTTTTTTTTTTTTTTTTTTTTTTTTTTTTTTTTGTTTTTTTTTTTTTTTTTTTTTTTTTTTCCTTTTTTTTTTCTTTTTTTTTCCTGCTGGTCTGTCGGTAGTTCTGTTCATTGCGGACGCTGTTCGTATTTGTTCATTGATGTTCGAAGTGTTCTTAGCTCAGCTTTTTTATTACAGAGGGCGTTGAGCCCCCTGACCGGGCGCGCTGAGCCACGGCGCCCGGCGTCCATTAGGCCACACGGTCTCTGGCCTTTCTGCCTTCCTTAAGCACGGCCTCTATAGAAACATCAAACACAAAACGAAATGTCTTTCCGTCTATGGCGTCAAAAATCTCGTTCTCAATTATGCAATGATACAAACACGACGCTACCTCTTGCTTTTGTCATCCACTCGTTACACTCAACATCTTACTAGAACGGCGGAACAAAGTTCCGAAATCGCGACCAAGCCCTTAGTAGCTTCATAAGCGACAGCCCTCGCTGTATATGATTCAATGGCGAGTGTACTACTTCTGCTGAAGCGGCGGCGGCGCCGACGACGACGACATTCGCGAGGGTCTTTGTGAAATGTAGAAAAACCAGGACAGATGTATACTTTTCGACATCGATTTTCTGTTAACACCGTCAAAATGCGACCGTTTTGGCTCGTTCTTTAATAACATGACTCGCACTACTCCACCTGTGAGAGTGATTTTGAATATAGTACCCTCTGCGCAATTTTTCTACCTCTGCCTATGACTTACGAAACTGCCACGTTTCACAAGTGTTTTACAAAATGCAACTGCCCCCTGTGAGGATCGAACTCACGACCCCTGGTTTACTAGACCAGTGCTCTGCCACTTTTTTTTTTTTTTTTTTCTCTTTGTTCATCAGGTTGATCTATGCTTTGCGGTCGTTTTCATTGTTCGTTTTTTGTCGTTCGTTGATCATTTGGCTCAACTTTTTTATTACAGAGGACGTTCAGCCCTCTGACCGGGCGCGCTGAGCCACGGCGCCCGGCACCACTGAGCTAAAGAGGCGCCCCCATCGAAACTCGCATCTACTTCGTCCTTTCAATATTACAAACACACAGGGTTTCACTGAAAATGACTAACATTAGATGCAGCTCACAGGTAAGCGACATACTCAAGAACAAACTTTAAACATGCTACCAAGAAAAGCGACATTTCACAGCTGTCTGTCAATTAATTTCAGCCTCTGATGTAGTTTCCCTGAGCCATACAAAGACCTAGATACCGTCCTAAGCAGCTGCGTCCGTTAGGTAAACTTCATCAGGAGACAGACACAGTCATCGCGAGCACGCGCTACCCAAACACGGCTTGTTTCTTACGCTCATACATGTATGGAGTGGTATTTCCGTGTTTGTCGCCATTCGCGATCTCAAAGTGCAGTGGTGGAAACTCGACGCTACCGCATGCTGCCTCCCATACACTCGTCACACTCAGCCTCTGTAGATGAAACATTTTCGAAATTAGCACCAAACACATAGCGCCTTCTCAATTGACAGCACAGTGTCCCTCGCTGCATGTGATACAACGGCGTTACCAGTGCAAAAGCGGCGGCGGCGGCGCCGACGACGACGACGACGACATTCGCGAGAATGTTTGTGAATGATGAAAATCCACAACAGATTTACATTACACAACACCACTATTCTCTTAGCATGGCCAAAAACGAGTCTTGCAGCAGCCTACTTTAATAACATTCTTCGCACTGGCCGCAAAGGAGTGTGTTTTCCACAGGCATGGCTTCTCACACATTTATGTACCTGTGGTTGTCACTTTCGAAATCGCCATGATGGAGAATCGTTTTTCAAAAATGCACTTGCCTCCTGTGAGGATTGAACTCACGACCCCTGGTTTACGAGACCAGTGCTCTGCCACTGAGCTAAAGAGGCGCACCTAGCGGACGTGCCAAGTACTACGCTCTTACAAACGTATGAATATCTGGCTTCAGCTGAACACAAGCTTTAGTAATGGCTGATATTTGCAACTGAAGAGCAACTGCTGGCGTAGATGCTTCACACATCAAAACTGACGTAGTCGCCAACAAACAATATAAATACTTGGAGAACATGCCATTTCACAGCTGAATTGCGAATCAACAGCACATTATGCAGCCTTTTCCATTTATTTTATTTATTTATTTATTCTTTTCCATAGGACCCACTTCAGGAGTAAGACTCCATGGTCATGGAACAAGTCAATACATTAATTGTTACACAATAATGGTAATAGAAAAAGTGAAAAGAATCAATAAAGAGAAAATAAATTAGCTTAATTGTTTAACTTTTCTAGGAGTTCCTCGACAGAATAAAAGGAGTGAGCCACGAGGTAACTCTTCAATTTAGATTTGAAAGCATGTGGATTAGTGCTAAGATTCTTAAGTTCTTGTGGCAGCTTATTGAAAATGGATGCCGCAGAATACTGCACCCCTTTCTGCACAAGTGTTAAGGTGGTGCGGTGCAAATGTAGATTAGACATCTGTCTAGTATTCACCGAGTGAAAGCTACTAACTCGTGGGAATAAGCTGGTATTATTAACAACAAACGACATTAAAGAAAAAACGTATTGTGACGCCAGAGTCAAAATTCCCAGACTACTGAAAAGGGGTCGACATGACGTTCGCGAACTTACACCAGATATTGCTCGAACCGCCCGTTTTTGAGCCAGAAATATCCTTTTTGCATCAGGCGAGTTACCCCAAAAAACAATGCCGTACGTCATAAGTGAGTGAAAGTAAGCGAAATAGACTACTTTTCGTGTTGAAAAATCACTTATCTCAGATATTGTTCTAATGGTAAATATAGCAGAATTTAGTTTTGGAACAAGATCCTGAACATGGGCTTTCCATGACAGCTTACTGTCTATATGAACACCTAGAAATTTGAACTGTTCAGTCTCACTTATCACATGCCCATTATGTGTAATCATAATGTCAGATTTCGTCAAATTATGTGTTAGAAATTGTAAGAACTGAGTTTTACTGTGATTTAACATCAACTTGTTTTCTATTAGCCATGAACTTATCTCTTGAACTGCATTATTTGATACTGTGTCAATATTACGAGCAACATCCTTCACTACCAAGCTGGTATCATCAGCAAACAAAAATATTTTACAATCACCTGTTATACTCGAAGGCATGATAACAGTGTTAAGTTGGCCAGCGTTCTATGAAGCCTATGGCCGTTACGATATTTTCCATCGGAAGCCACACGCCTTCTAAATACAAGAAGATAAAATTGTACATCGCCCAGCGTGGGGCTCGAACCCACGACCCTGAGATTAAGAGTCTCATGCTCTACCGACTGAGCTAGCCGGGCCGTCCGTGTAACCACGTGGCCCATTTCACCTCAGGCAGTACTCCTAGAACGAACTGGCCCTCTACAGAAGTACGGAGTTTCGTCTATTGTCTTTTTTACCGTTACACACGTGTTTGTATTTCATTTCGAATGGTCGCTAAAAGTTTGTAGCAGGAAGAGCCACAGTGCCAGCAGCGTGATTCACATACACATCTTCCCTATTTGACTTTCATGCCGTGTCTTAGACGTGCGGGTCCCAGCCAAAACACTCGCGGACGCCACTGAGCCCATCATTTCGTATTTAGACAGCTCGTCCTGTCTGTCGTCCAACCAGAAGCCAATCTCCACGCAGTTGCTACCCTGCTGGTACTTCTAGGTCATTTTCATGCTGTTCGCCTAATGCCATGAAACGGTACATCCCTATGCACATGTGGAAAAAATTACGACCGTGACAGGACTCGAACCTGCAATCTTCGGATCCGAAGTCCGACGCCTTATCCATTTTTTTTTCCTCTCTATGGGTAGTTCCGTTCGTTGCGGACGCTGATCATGTTTGTTCGTGTGTGTGCGTTCTGTTCTTGGCTCAGCTTTTTTATTGCAGAGGGCGTTCCGTCCTCTGACCGGGCGCGCTGAGCCACGGCGCCCGGCATCCATTAGGCCACACGGTCTCTGGCCTTTCTGCCTTCCTTAAGCACGGCCTCTATAGAAACATCAAACACAAAACGAAATGTCTTTCCGTCTATGGCGTCAAAAATCTCGTTCTCAATTATGCAATGATACAAACACGACGCTACCTCTTGCTTTTGTCATCCACTCGTTACACTCAACATCTTACTAGAACGGCGGAACAAAGTTCCGAAATCGCGACCAAGCCCTTAGTAGCTTCATAAGCGACAGCCCTCGCTGTATATGATTCAATGGCGAGTGTACTACTTCTGCTGAAGCGGCGGCGGCGCCGACGACGACGACATTCGCGAGGGTCTTTGTGAAATGTAGAAAAACCAGGACAGATGTATACTTTTCGACATCGATTTTCTGTTAACACCGTCAAAATGCAACCGTTTTGGCTCGTTCTTTAATAACATGACTCGCACTACTCCACCTGTGAGAGTGATTTTGAATATAGTACCCTCTGCGCAATTTTTCTACCTCTGCCTATGACTTACGAAACTGCCACGTTTCACAAGTGTTTTACAAAATGCAACTGCCCCCTGTGAGGATCGAACTCACGACCCCTGGTTTACTAGACCAGTGCTCTGCCACTTTTTTTTTTTTTTTTCTTTGTTCATCAGGTAGATCTATGCTTTGCGGTCGTTTTCATTGTTCGTTTTTTGTCGTTCGTTGATCATTTGGCTCAGCTTTTTTATTACAGAGGACGTTCAGCCCTCTGACCGGGCGCGCTGAGCCACGGCGCCCGGCACCACTGAGCTAAAGAGGCGCCCCCATCGAAACTCGCATCTACTTCGTCCTTTCAATATTACAAACACACAGGGTTTCACTGAAAATGACTAACATTAGATGCAGCTCACAGGTAAGCGACATACTCAAGAACAAACTTTAAACATGCTACCAAGAAAAGCGACATTTCACAGCTGTCTGTCAATTAATTTCAGCCTCTGATGTAGTTTCCCTGAGCCATACAAAGACCTAGATACCGTCCTAAGCAGCTGCGTCCGTTAGGTAAACTTCATCAGGAGACAGACACAGTCATCGCGAGCACGCGCTACCCAAACACGGCTTGTTTCTTACGCTCATACATGTATGGAGTGGTATTTCCGTGTTTGTCGCCATTCGCGATCTCAAAGTGCAGTGGTGGAAACTCGACGCTACCGCATGCTGCCTCCCATACACTCGTCACACTCAGCCTCTGTAGATGAAACATTTTCGAAATTAGCACCAAACACATAGCGCCTTCTCAATTGACAGCACAGTGTCCCTCGCTGCATGTGATACAACGGCGTTACCAGTGCAAAAGCGGCGGCGGCGGCGCCGACGACGACGACGACGACATTCGCGAGAATGTTTGTGAATGATGAAAATCCACAACAGATTTACATTACACAACACCACTATTCTCTTAGCATGGCCAAAAACGAGTCTTGCAGCAGCCTACTTTAATAACATTCTTCGCACTGGCCGCAAAGGAGTGTGTTTTCCACAGGCATGGCTTCTCACACATTTATGTACCTGTGGTTGTCACTTTCGAAATCGCCATGATGGAGAATCGTTTTTCAAAAATGCACTTGCCTCCTGTGAGGATTGAACTCACGACCCCTGGTTTACGAGACCAGTGCTCTGCCACTGAGCTAAAGAGGCGCACCTAGCGGACGTGCCAAGTACTACGCTCTTACAAACGTATGAATATCTGGCTTCAGCTGAACACAAGCTTTAGTAATGGCTGATATTTGCAACTGAAGAGCAACTGCTGGCGTAGATGCTTCACACATCAAAACTGACGTAGTCGCCAACAAACAATATAAATACTTGGAGAACATGCCATTTCACAGCTGAATTGCGAATCAACAGCACATTATGCAGCCTTTTCCATTTATTTTATTTATTTATTTATTTATTTATTCTTTTCCATAGGACCCACTTCAGGAGTAAGACTCCATGGTCATGGAACAAGTCAATACATTAATTGTTACACAATAATGGTAATAGAAAAAGTGAAAAGAATCAATAAAGAGAAAATAAATTAGCTTAATTGTTTAACTTTTCTAGGAGTTCCTCGACAGAATAAAAGGAGTGAGCCACGAGGTAACTCTTCAATTTAGATTTGAAAGCATGTGGATTAGTGCTAAGATTCTTAAGTTCTTGTGGCAGCTTATTGAAAATGGATGCCGCAGAATACTGCACCCCTTTCTGCACAAGTGTTAAGGTGGTGCGGTGCAAATGTAGATTAGACATCTGTCTAGTATTCACCGAGTGAAAGCTACTAACTCGTGGGAATAAGCTGGTATTATTAACAACAAACGACATTAAAGAAAAAACGTATTGTGACGCCAGAGTCAAAATTCCCAGACTACTGAAAAGGGGTCGACATGACGTTCGCGAACTTACACCAGATATTGCTCGAACCGCCCGTTTTTGAGCCAGAAATATCCTTTTTGCATCAGGCGAGTTACCCCAAAAAACAATGCCGTACGTCATAAGTGAGTGAAAGTAAGCGAAATAGACTACTTTTCGTGTTGAAAAATCACTTATCTCAGATATTGTTCTAATGGTAAATATAGCAGAATTTAGTTTTGGAACAAGATCCTGAACATGGGCTTTCCATGACAGCTTACTGTCTATATGAACACCTAGAAATTTGAACTGTTCAGTCTCACTTATCACATGCCCATTATGTGTAATCATAATGTCAGATTTCGTCAAATTATGTGTTAGAAATTGTAAGAACTGAGTTTTACTGTGATTTAACATCAACTTGTTTTCTATTAGCCATGAACTTATCTCTTGAACTGCATTATTTGATACTGTGTCAATATTACGAGCAACATCCTTCACTACCAAGCTGGTATCATCAGCAAACAAAAATATTTTACAATCACCTGTTATACTCGAAGGCATGATAACAGTGTTAAGTTGGCCAGCGTTCTATGAAGCCTATGGCCGTTACGATATTTTCCATCGGAAGCCACACGCCTTCTAAATACAAGAAGATAAAATTGTACATCGCCCAGCGTGGGGCTCGAACCCACGACCCTGAGATTAAGAGTCTCATGCTCTACCGACTGAGCTAGCCGGGCCGTCCGTGTAACCACGTGGCCCATTTCACCTCAGGTAGTACTCCTAGAACGAACTGGCCCTCTACAGAAGTACGGAGTTTCGTCTATTGTCTTTTTTACCGTTACACACGTGTTTGTATTTCATTTCGAATGGTCGCTAAAAGTTTGTAGCAGGAAGAGCCACAGTGCCAGCAGCGTGATTCACATACACATCTTCCCTATTTGACTTTCATGCCGTGTCTTAGACGTGCGGGTCCCAGCCAAAACACTCGCGGACGCCACTGAGCCCATCATTTCGTATTTAGACAGCTCGTCCTGTCTGTCGTCCAACCAGAAGCCAATCTCCACGCAGTTGCTACCCTGCTGGTACTTCTAGGTCATTTTCATGCTGTTCGCCTAATGCCATGAAACGGTACATCCCTATGCACATGTGGAAAAAATTACGACCGTGACAGGACTCGAACCTGCAATCTTCGGATCCGAAGTCCGACGCCTTATCCATTTTTTTTTCCTCTCTATGAGTAGTTCCGTTCGTTGCGGACGCTGATCATGTTTGTTCGTGTGTGTGCGTTCTGTTCTTGGCTCAGCTTTTTTATTGCAGAGGGCGTTCCGTCCTCTGACCGGGCGCGCTGAGCCACGGCGCCCGGCATCCATTAGGCCACACGGTCTCTGGCCTTTCTGCCTTCCTTAAGCACGGCCTCTATAGAAACATCAAACACAAAACGAAATGTCTTTCCGTCTATGGCGTCAAAAATCTCGTTCTCAATTATGCAATGATACAAACACGACGCTACCTCTTGCTTTTGTCATCCACTCGTTACACTCAACATCTTACTAGAACGGCGGAACAAAGTTCCGAAATCGCGACCAAGCCCTTAGTAGCTTCATAAGCGACAGCCCTCGCTGTATATGATTCAATGGCGAGTGTACTACTTCTGCTGAAGCGGCGGCGGCGCCGACGACGACGACATTCGCGAGGGTCTTTGTGAAATGTAGAAAAACCAGGACAGATGTATACTTTTCGACATCGATTTTCTGTTAACACCGTCAAAATGCAACCGTTTTGGCTCGTTCTTTAATAACATGACTCGCACTACTCCACCTGTGAGAGTGATTTTGAATATAGTACCCTCTGCGCAATTTTTCTACCTCTGCCTATGACTTACGAAACTGCCACGTTTCACAAGTGTTTTACAAAATGCAACTGCCCCCTGTGAGGATCGAACTCACGACCCCTGGTTTACTAGACCAGTGCTCTGCCACTTTTTTTTTTTTTTTTTTTCTTTGTTCATCAGGTAGATCTATGCTTTGCGGTCGTTTTCATTGTTCGTTTTTTGTCGTTCGTTGATCATTTGGCTCAGCTTTTTTATTACAGAGGACGTTCAGCCCTCTGACCGGGCGCGCTGAGCCACGGCGCCCGGCACCACTGAGCTAAAGAGGCGCCCCCATCGAAACTCGCATCTACTTCGTCCTTTCAATATTACAAACACACAGGGTTTCACTGAAAATGACTAACATTAGATGCAGCTCACAGGTAAGCGACATACTCAAGAACAAACTTTAAACATGCTACCAAGAAAAGCGACATTTCACAGCTGTCTGTCAATTAATTTCAGCCTCTGATGTAGTTTCCCTGAGCCATACAAAGACCTAGATACCGTCCTAAGCAGCTGCGTCCGTTAGGTAAACTTCATCAGGAGACAGACACAGTCATCGCGAGCACGCGCTACCCAAACACGGCTTGTTTCTTACGCTCATACATGTATGGAGTGGTATTTCCGTGTTTGTCGCCATTCGCGATCTCAAAGTGCAGTGGTGGAAACTCGACGCTACCGCATGCTGCCTCCCATACACTCGTCACACTCAGCCTCTGTAGATGAAACATTTTCGAAATTAGCACCAAACACATAGCGCCTTCTCAATTGACAGCACAGTGTCCCTCGCTGCATGTGATACAACGGCGTTACCAGTGCAAAAGCGGCGGCGGCGGCGCCGACGACGACGACGACGACATTCGCGAGAATGTTTGTGAATGATGAAAATCCACAACAGATTTACATTACACAACACCACTATTCTCTTAGCATGGCCAAAAACGAGTCTTGCAGCAGCCTACTTTAATAACATTCTTCGCACTGGCCGCAAAGGAGTGTGTTTTCCACAGGCATGGCTTCTCACACATTTATGTACCTGTGGTTGTCACTTTCGAAATCGCCATGATGGAGAATCGTTTTTCAAAAATGCACTTGCCTCCTGTGAGGATTGAACTCACGACCCCTGGTTTACGAGACCAGTGCTCTGCCACTGAGCTAAAGAGGCGCACCTAGCGGACGTGCCAAGTACTACGCTCTTACAAACGTATGAATATCTGGCTTCAGCTGAACACAAGCTTTAGTAATGGCTGATATTTGCAACTGAAGAGCAACTGCTGGCGTAGATGCTTCACACATCAAAACTGACGTAGTCGCCAACAAACAATATAAATACTTGGAGAACATGCCATTTCACAGCTGAATTGCGAATCAACAGCACATTATGCAGCCTTTTCCATTTATTTTATTTATTTATTTATTTATTTATTCTTTTCCATAGGACCCACTTCAGGAGTAAGACTCCATGGTCATGGAACAAGTCAATACATTAATTGTTACACAATAATGGTAATAGAAAAAGTGAAAAGAATCAATAAAGAGAAAATAAATTAGCTTAATTGTTTAACTTTTCTAGGAGTTCCTCGACAGAATAAAAGGAGTGAGCCACGAGGTAACTCTTCAATTTAGATTTGAAAGCATGTGGATTAGTGCTAAGATTCTTAAGTTCTTGTGGCAGCTTATTGAAAATGGATGCCGCAGAATACTGCACCCCTTTCTGCACAAGTGTTAAGGTGGTGCGGTGCAAATGTAGATTAGACATCTGTCTAGTATTCACCGAGTGAAAGCTACTAACTCGTGGGAATAAGCTGGTATTATTAACAACAAACGACATTAAAGAAAAAACGTATTGTGACGCCAGAGTCAAAATTCCCAGACTACTGAAAAGGGGTCGACATGACGTTCGCGAACTTACACCAGATATTGCTCGAACCGCCCGTTTTTGAGCCAGAAATATCCTTTTTGCATCAGGCGAGTTACCCCAAAAAACAATGCCGTACGTCATAAGTGAGTGAAAGTAAGCGAAATAGACTACTTTTCGTGTTGAAAAATCACTTATCTCAGATATTGTTCTAATGGTAAATATAGCAGAATTTAGTTTTGGAACAAGATCCTGAACATGGGCTTTCCATGACAGCTTACTGTCTATATGAACACCTAGAAATTTGAACTGTTCAGCCTCACTTATCACATGCCCATTATGTGTAATCATAATGTCAGATTTCGTCAAATTATGTGTTAGAAATTGTAAGAACTGAGTTTTACTGTGATTTAACATCAACTTGTTTTCTATTAGCCATGAACTTATCTCTTGAACTGCATTATTTGATACTGTGTCAATATTACGAGCAACATCCTTCACTACCAAGCTGGTATCATCAGCAAACAAAAATATTTTACAATCACCTGTTATACTCGAAGGCATGATAACAGTGTTAAGTTGGCCAGCGTTCTATGAAGCCTATGGCCGTTACGATATTTTCCATCGGAAGCCACACGCCTTCTAAATACAAGAAGATAAAATTGTACATCGCCCAGCGTGGGGCTCGAACCCACGACCCTGAGATTAAGAGTCTCATGCTCTACCGACTGAGCTAGCCGGGCCGTCCGTGTAACCACGTGGCCCATTTCACCTCAGGCAGTACTCCTAGAACGAACTGGCCCTCTACAGAAGTACGGAGTTTCGTCTATTGTCTTTTTTACCGTTACACACGTGTTTGTATTTCATTTCGAATGGTCGCTAAAAGTTTGTAGCAGGAAGAGCCACAGTGCCAGCAGCGTGATTCACATACACATCTTCCCTATTTGACTTTCATGCCGTGTCTTAGACGTGCGGGTCCCAGCCAAAACACTCGCGGACGCCACTGAGCCCATCATTTCGTATTTAGACAGCTCGTCCTGTCTGTCGTCCAACCAGAAGCCAATCTCCACGCAGTTGCTACCCTGCTGGTACTTCTAGGTCATTTTCATGCTGTTCGCCTAATGCCATGAAACGGTACATCCCTATGCACATGTGGAAAAAATTACGACCGTGACAGGACTCGAACCTGCAATCTTCGGATCCGAAGTCCGACGCCTTATCCATTAGGCCACACGGTCTCTGGCCTTTCTGCCTTCCTTAAGCACGGCCTCTATAGAAACATCAAACACAAAACGAAATGTCTTTCCGTCTATGGCGTCAAAAATCTCGTTCTCAATTATGCAATGATACAAACACGACGCTACCTCTTGCTTTTGTCATCCACTCGTTACACTCAACATCTTACTAGAACGGCGGAACAAAGTTCCGAAATCGCGACCAAGCCCTTAGTAGCTTCATAAGCGACAGCCCTCGCTGTATATGATTCAATGGCGAGTGTACTACTTCTGCTGAAGCGGCGGCGGCGCCGACGACGACGACATTCGCGAGGGTCTTTGTGAAATGTAGAAAAACCAGGACAGATGTATACTTTTCGACATCGATTTTCTGTTAACACCGTCAAAATGCAACCGT
Organism: Locusta migratoria; assembly: GCA_026315105.1. Taxonomy (NCBI): domain Eukaryota; kingdom Metazoa; phylum Arthropoda; class Insecta; order Orthoptera; family Acrididae; genus Locusta; species Locusta migratoria. The sequence continues at coordinate 364,246,280 of CM048749.1, forward strand.
TTTGGCTCGTTCTTTAATAACATGACTCGCACTACTCCACCTGTGAGAGTGATTTTGAATATAGTACCCTCTGCGCAATTTTTCTACCTCTGCCTATGACTTACGAAACTGCCACGTTTCACAAGTGTTTTACAAAATGCAACTGCCCCCTGTGAGGATCGAACTCACGACCCCTGGTTTACTAGACCAGTGCTCTGCCACTTTTTTTTTTTTTTTTTTTTCTTTGTTCATCAGGTAGATCTATGCTTTGCGGTCGTTTTCATTGTTCGTTTTTTGTCGTTCGTTGATCATTTGGCTCAGCTTTTTTATTACAGAGGACGTTCAGCCCTCTGACCGGGCGCGCTGAGCCACGGCGCCCGGCACCACTGAGCTAAAGAGGCGCCCCCATCGAAACTCGCATCTACTTCGTCCTTTCAATATTACAAACACACAGGGTTTCACTGAAAATGACTAACATTAGATGCAGCTCACAGGTAAGCGACATACTCAAGAACAAACTTTAAACATGCTACCAAGAAAAGCGACATTTCACAGCTGTCTGTCAATTAATTTCAGCCTCTGATGTAGTTTCCCTGAGCCATACAAAGACCTAGATACCGTCCTAAGCAGCTGCGTCCGTTAGGTAAACTTCATCAGGAGACAGACACAGTCATCGCGAGCACGCGCTACCCAAACACGGCTTGTTTCTTACGCTCATACATGTATGGAGTGGTATTTCCGTGTTTGTCGCCATTCGCGATCTCAAAGTGCAGTGGTGGAAACTCGACGCTACCGCATGCTGCCTCCCATACACTCGTCACACTCAGCCTCTGTAGATGAAACATTTTCGAAATTAGCACCAAACACATAGCGCCTTCTCAATTGACAGCACAGTGTCCCTCGCTGCATGTGATACAACGGCGTTACCAGTGCAAAAGCGGCGGCGGCGGCGCCGACGACGACGACGACGACATTCGCGAGAATGTTTGTGAATGATGAAAATCCACAACAGATTTACATTACACAACACCACTATTCTCTTAGCATGGCCAAAAACGAGTCTTGCAGCAGCCTACTTTAATAACATTCTTCGCACTGGCCGCAAAGGAGTGTGTTTTCCACAGGCATGGCTTCTCACACATTTATGTACCTGTGGTTGTCACTTTCGAAATCGCCATGATGGAGAATCGTTTTTCAAAAATGCACTTGCCTCCTGTGAGGATTGAACTCACGACCCCTGGTTTACGAGACCAGTGCTCTGCCACTGAGCTAAAGAGGCGCACCTAGCGGACGTGCCAAGTACTACGCTCTTACAAACGTATGAATATCTGGCTTCAGCTGAACACAAGCTTTAGTAATGGCTGATATTTGCAACTGAAGAGCAACTGCTGGCGTAGATGCTTCACACATCAAAACTGACGTAGTCGCCAACAAACAATATAAATACTTGGAGAACATGCCATTTCACAGCTGAATTGCGAATCAACAGCACATTATGCAGCCTTTTCCATTTATTTTATTTATTTATTTATTTATTTATTCTTTTCCATAGGACCCACTTCAGGAGTAAGACTCCATGGTCATGGAACAAGTCAATACATTAATTGTTACACAATAATGGTAATAGAAAAAGTGAAAAGAATCAATAAAGAGAAAATAAATTAGCTTAATTGTTTAACTTTTCTAGGAGTTCCTCGACAGAATAAAAGGAGTGAGCCACGAGGTAACTCTTCAATTTAGATTTGAAAGCATGTGGATTAGTGCTAAGATTCTTAAGTTCTTGTGGCAGCTTATTGAAAATGGATGCCGCAGAATACTGCACCCCTTTCTGCACAAGTGTTAAGGTGGTGCGGTGCAAATGTAGATTAGACATCTGTCTAGTATTCACCGAGTGAAAGCTACTAACTCGTGGGAATAAGCTGGTATTATTAACAACAAACGACATTAAAGAAAAAACGTATTGTGACGCCAGAGTCAAAATTCCCAGACTACTGAAAAGGGGTCGACTTGACGTTCGCGAACTTACACCAGATATTGCTCGAACCGCCCGTTTTTGAGCCAGAAATATCCTTTTTGCATCAGGCGAGTTACCCCAAAAAACAATGCCGTACGTCATAAGTGAGTGAAAGTAAGCGAAATAGACTACTTTTCGTGTTGAAAAATCACTTATCTCAGATATTGTTCTAATGGTAAATATAGCAGAATTTAGTTTTGGAACAAGATCCTGAACATGGGCTTTCCATGACAGCTTACTGTCTATATGAACACCTAGAAATTTGAACTGTTCAGCCTCACTTATCACATGCCCATTATGTGTAATCATAATGTCAGATTTCGTCAAATTATGTGTTAGAAATTGTAAGAACTGAGTTTTACTGTGATTTAACATCAACTTGTTTTCTATTAGCCATGAACTTATCTCTTGAACTGCATTATTTGATACTGTGTCAATATTACGAGCAACATCCTTCACTACCAAGCTGGTATCATCAGCAAACAAAAATATTTTACAATCACCTGTTATACTCGAAGGCATGATAACAGTGTTAAGTTGGCCAGCGTTCTATGAAGCCTATGGCCGTTACGATATTTTCCATCGGAAGCCACACGCCTTCTAAATACAAGAAGATAAAATTGTACATCGCCCAGCGTGGGGCTCGAACCCACGACCCTGAGATTAAGAGTCTCATGCTCTACCGACTGAGCTAGCCGGGCCGTCCGTGTAACCACGTGGCCCATTTCACCTCAGGCAGTACTCCTAGAACGAACTGGCCCTCTACAGAAGTACGGAGTTTCGTCTATTGTCTTTTTTACCGTTACACACGTGTTTGTATTTCATTTCGAATGGTCGCTAAAAGTTTGTAGCAGGAAGAGCCACAGTGCCAGCAGCGTGATTCACATACACATCTTCCCTATTTGACTTTCATGCCGTGTCTTAGACGTGCGGGTCCCAGCCAAAACACTCGCGGACGCCACTGAGCCCATCATTTCGTATTTAGACAGCTCGTCCTGTCTGTCGTCCAACCAGAAGCCAATCTCCACGCAGTTGCTACCCTGCTGGTACTTCTAGGTCATTTTCATGCTGTTCGCCTAATGCCATGAAACGGTACATCCCTATGCACATGTGGAAAAAATTACGACCGTGACAGGACTCGAACCTGCAATCTTCGGATCCGAAGTCCGACGCCTTATCCATTAGGCCACACGGTCTCTGGCCTTTCTGCCTTCCTTAAGCACGGCCTCTATAGAAACATCAAACACAAAACGAAATGTCTTTCCGTCTATGGCGTCAAAAATCTCGTTCTCAATTATGCAATGATACAAACACGACGCTACCTCTTGCTTTTGTCATCCACTCGTTACACTCAACATCTTACTAGAACGGCGGAACAAAGTTCCGAAATCGCGACCAAGCCCTTAGTAGCTTCATAAGCGACAGCCCTCGCTGTATATGATTCAATGGCGAGTGTACTACTTCTGCTGAAGCGGCGGCGGCGCCGACGACGACGACATTCGCGAGGGTCTTTGTGAAATGTAGAAAAACCAGGACAGATGTATACTTTTCGACATCGATTTTCTGTTAACACCGTCAAAATGCGACCGTTTTGGCTCGTTCTTTAATAACATGACTCGCACTACTCCACTTGTGAGAGTGATTTTGAATATAGTACCCTCTGCGCAATTTTTCTACCTCTGCCTATGACTTACGAAACTGCCACGTTTCACAAGTGTTTTACAAAATGCAACTGCCCCCTGTGAGGATCGAACTCACGACCCCTGGTTTACTAGACCAGTGCTCTGCCACTTTTTTTTTTTTTTTTTTTTTTCTTTGTTCATCAGGTAGATCTATGCTTTGCGGTCGTTTTCATTGTTCGTTTTTTGTCGTTCGTTGATCATTTGGCTCAGCTTTTTTATTACAGAGGACGTTCAGCCCTCTGACCGGGCGCGCTGAGCCACGGCGCCCGGCACCACTGAGCTAAAGAGGCGCCCCCATCGAAACTCGCATCTACTTCGTCCTTTCAATATTACAAACACACAGGGTTTCACTGAAAATGACTAACATTAGATGCAGCTCACAGGTAAGCGACATACTCAAGAACAAACTTTAAACATGCTACCAAGAAAAGCGACATTTCACAGCTGTCTGTCAATTAATTTCAGCCTCTGATGTAGTTTCCCTGAGCCATACAAAGACCTAGATACCGTCCTAAGCAGCTGCGTCCGTTAGGTAAACTTCATCAGGAGACAGACACAGTCATCGCGAGCACGCGCTACCCAAACACGGCTTGTTTCTTACGCTCATACATGTATGGAGTGGTATTTCCGTGTTTGTCGCCATTCGCGATCTCAAAGTGCAGTGGTGGAAACTCGACGCTACCGCATGCTGCCTCCCATACACTCGTCACACTCAGCCTCTGTAGATGAAACATTTTCGAAATTAGCACCAAACACATAGCGCCTTCTCAATTGACAGCACAGTGTCCCTCGCTGCATGTGATACAACGGCGTTACCAGTGCAAAAGCGGCGGCGGCAGCGCCGACGACGACGACGACATTCGCGAGAATGTTTGTGAATGATGAAAATCCACAACAGATTTACATTACACAACACCACTATTCTCTTAGCATGGCCAAAAACGAGTCTTGCAGCAGCCTACTTTAATAACATTCTTCGCACTGGCCGCAAAGGAGTGTGTTTTCCACAGGCATGGCTTCTCACACATTTATGTACCTGTGGTTGTCACTTTCGAAATCGCCATGATGGAGAATCGTTTTTCAAAAATGCACTTGCCTCCTGTGAGGATTGAACTCACGACCCCTGGTTTACGAGACCAGTGCTCTGCCACTGAGCTAAAGAGGCGCACCTAGCGGACGTGCCAAGTACTACGCTCTTACAAACGTATGAATATCTGGCTTCAGCTGAACACAAGCTTTAGTAATGGCTGATATTTGCAACTGAAGAGCAACTGCTGGCGTAGATGCTTCACACATCAAAACTGACGTAGTCGCCAACAAACAATATAAATACTTGGAGAACATGCCATTTCACAGCTGAATTGCGAATCAACAGCACATTATGCAGCCTTTTCCATTTATTTTATTTATTTATTTATTTATTTATTCTTTTCCATAGGACCCACTTCAGGAGTAAGACTCCATGGTCATGGAACAAGTCAATACATTAATTGTTACACAATAATGGTAATAGAAAAAGTGAAAAGAATCAATAAAGAGAAAATAAATTAGCTTAATTGTTTAACTTTTCTAGGAGTTCCTCGACAGAATAAAAGGAGTGAGCCACGAGGTAACTCTTCAATTTAGATTTGAAAGCATGTGGATTAGTGCTAAGATTCTTAAGTTCTTGTGGCAGCTTATTGAAAATGGATGCCGCAGAATACTGCACCCCTTTCTGCTCAAGTGTTAAGGTGGTGCGGTGCAAATGTAGATTAGACATCTGTCTAGTATTCACCGAGTGAAAGCTACTAACTCGTGGGAATAAGCTGGTATTATTAACAACAAACGACATTAAAGAAAAAACGTATTGTGACGCCAGAGTCAAAATTCCCAGACTACTGAAAAGGGGTCGACATGACGTTCGCGAACTTACACCAGATATTGCTCGAACCGCCCGTTTTTGAGCCAGAAATATCCTTTTTGCATCAGGCGAGTTACCCCAAAAAACAATGCCGTACGTCATAAGTGAGTGAAAGTAAGCGAAATAGACTACTTTTCGTGTTGAAAAATCACTTATCTCAGATATTGTTCTAATGGTAAATATAGCAGAATTTAGTTTTGGAACAAGATCCTGAACATGGGCTTTCCATGACAGCTTACTGTCTATATGAACACCTAGAAATTTGAACTGTTCAGCCTCACTTATCACATGCCCATTATGTGTAATCATAATGTCAGATTTCGTCAAATTATGTGTTAGAAATTGTAAGAACTGAGTTTTACTGTGATTTAACATCAACTTGTTTTCTATTAGCCATGAACTTATCTCTTGAACTGCATTATTTGATACTGTGTCAATATTACGAGCAACATCCTTCACTACCAAGCTGGTATCATCAGCAAACAAAAATATTTTACAATCACCTGTTATACTCGAAGGCATGATAACAGTGTTAAGTTGGCCAGCGTTCTATGAAGCCTATGGCCGTTACGATATTTTCCATCGGAAGCCACACGCCTTCTAAATACAAGAAGATAAAATTGTACATCGCCCAGCGTGGGGCTCGAACCCACGACCCTGAGATTAAGAGTCTCATGCTCTACCGACTGAGCTAGCCGGGCCGTCCGTGTAACCACGTGGCCCATTTCACCTCAGGCAGTACTCCTAGAACGAACTGGCCCTCTACAGAAGTACGGAGTTTCGTCTATTGTCTTTTTTACCGTTACACACGTGTTTGTATTTCATTTCGAATGGTCGCTAAAAGTTTGTAGCAGGAAGAGCCACAGTGCCAGCAGCGTGATTCACATACACATCTTCCCTATTTGACTTTCATGCCGTGTCTTAGACGTGCGGGTCCCAGCCAAAACACTCGCGGACGCCACTGAGCCCATCATTTCGTATTTAGACAGCTCGTCCTGTCTGTCGTCCAACCAGAAGCCAATCTCCACGCAGTTGCTACCCTGCTGGTACTTCTAGGTCATTTTCATGCTGTTCGCCTAATGCCATGAAACGGTACATCCCTATGCACATGTGGAAAAAATTACGACCGTGACAGGACTCGAACCTGCAATCTTCGGATCCGAAGTCCGACGCCTTATCCATTAGGCCACACGGTCTCTGGCCTTTCTGCCTTCCTTAAGCACGGCCTCTATAGAAACATCAAACACAAAACGAAATGTCTTTCCGTCTATGGCGTCAAAAATCTCGTTCTCAATTATGCAATGATACAAACACGACGCTACCTCTTGCTTTTGTCATCCACTCGTTACACTCAACATCTTACTAGAACGGCGGAACAAAGTTCCGAAATCGCGACCAAGCCCTTAGTAGCTTCATAAGCGACAGCCCTCGCTGTATATGATTCAATGGCGAGTGTACTACTTCTGCTGAAGCGGCGGCGGCGCCGACGACGACGACATTCGCGAGGGTCTTTGTGAAATGTAGAAAAACCAGGACAGATGTATACTTTTCGACATCGATTTTCTGTTAACACCGTCAAAATGCGACCGTTTTGGCTCGTTCTTTAATAACATGACTCGCACTACTCCACCTGTGAGAGTGATTTTGAATATAGTACCCTCTGCGCAATTTTTCTACCTCTACCTCTGCCTATGACTTACGAAACTGCCACGTTTCACAAGTGTTTTACAAAATGCAACTGCCCCCTGTGAGGATCGAACTCACGACCCCTGGTTTACTAGACCAGTGCTCTGCCACTGAGCTAAAGAGGCGCCCCCATCGAAACTCGCATCTACTTCGTCCTTTCAATATTACAAACACACAGGGTTTCACTGAAAATGACTAACATTAGATGCAGCTCACAGGTAAGCGACATACTCAAGAACAAACTTTAAACATGCTACCAAGAAAAGCGACATTTCACAGCTGTCTGTCAATTAATTTCAGCCTCTGATGTAGTTTCCCTGAGCCATACAAAGACCTAGATACCGTCCTAAGCAGCTGCGTCCGTTAGGTAAACTTCATCAGGAGACAGACACAGTCATCGCGAGCACGCGCTACCCAAACACGGCTTGTTTCTTACGCTCATACATGTATGGAGTGGTATTTCCGTGTTTGTCGCCATTCGCGATCTCAAAGTGCAGTGGTGGAAACTCGACGCTACCGCATGCTGCCTCCCATACACTCGTCACACTCAGCCTCTGTAGATGAAACATTTTCGAAATTAGCACCAAACACATAGCGCCTTCTCAATTGACAGCACAGTGTCCCTCGCTGCATGTGATACAACGGCGTTACCAGTGCAAAAGCGGCGGCGGCAGCGCCGACGACGACGACGACATTCGCGAGAATGTTTGTGAATGATGAAAATCCACAACAGATTTACATTACACAACACCACTATTCTCTTAGCATGGCCAAAAACGAGTCTTGCAGCAGCCTACTTTAATAACATTCTTCGCACTGGCCGCAAACGAGTGTGCTTTTCATAGGCATGGCTTCTCACACATTTATGTACCTGTGGTTGTCACTTTCGAAATCGCCATGATGGAGAATCGATTTTCAAAAATGCACTTGCCTCCTGTGAGGATTGAACTCACGACCCCTGGTTTACGAGACCAGTGCTCTGCCACTGAGCTAAAGAGGCGCACCTAGCGGACGTGCCAAGTACTACGCTCTTACAAACGTATGAATATCTGGCTTCAGCTGAACACAAGCTTTAGTAATGGCTGATATTTGCAACTGAAGAGCAACTGCTGGCGTAGATGCTTCACACATCAAAACTGACGTAGTCGCCAACAAACAATATAAATACTTGGAGAACATGCCATTTCACAGCTGAATTGCGAATCAACTGCACATTATGCAGCCTTTTCCATTTATTTTATTTATTTATTTATTCTTTTCCATAGGACCCACTTCAGGAGTAAGACTCCATGGTCATGGAACAAGTCAATACATTAATTGTTACACAATAATGGTAATAGAAAAAGTGAAAAGAATCAATAAAGAGAAAATAAATTAGCTTAATTGTTTAACTTTTCTAGGAGTTCCTCGACAGAATAAAAGGAGTGAGCCACGAGGTAACTCTTCAATTTAGATTTGAAAGCATGTGGATTAGTGCTAAGATTCTTAAGTTCTTGTGGCAGCTTATTGAAAATGGATGCCGCAGAATACTGCACCCCTTTCTGCACAAGTGTTAAGGTGGTGCGGTGCAAATGTAGATTAGACATCTGTCTAGTATTCACCGAGTGAAAGCTACTAACTCGTGGGAATAAGCTGGTATTATTAACAACAAACGACATTAAAGAAAAAACGTATTGTGACGCCAGAGTCAAAATTCCCAGACTACTGAAAAGGGGTCGACATGACGTTCGCGAACTTACACCAGATATTGCTCGAACCGCCCGTTTTTGAGCCAGAAATATCCTTTTTGCATCAGGCGAGTTACCCCAAAAAACAATGCCGTACGTCATAAGTGAGTGAAAGTAAGCGAAATAGACTACTTTTCGTGTTGAAAAATCACTTATCTCAGATATTGTTCTAATGGTAAATATAGCAGAATTTAGTTTTGGAACAAGATCCTGAACATGGGCTTTCCATGACAGCTTACTGTCTATATGAACACCTAGAAATTTGAACTGTTCAGTCTCACTTATCACATGCCCATTATGTGTAATCATAATGTCAGATTTCGTCAAATTATGTGTTAGAAATTGTAAGAACTGAGTTTTACTGTGATTTAACATCAACTTGTTTTCTATTAGCCATGAACTTATCTCTTGAACTGCATTATTTGATACTGTGTCAATATTACGAGCAACATCCTTCACTACCAAGCTGGTATCATCAGCAAACAAAAATATTTTACAATCACCTGTTATACTCGAAGGCATGATAACAGTGTTAAGTTGGCCAGCGTTCTATGAAGCCTATGGCCGTTACGATATTTTCCATCGGAAGCCACACGCCTTCTAAATACAAGAAGATAAAATTGTACATCGCCCAGCGTGGGGCTCGAACCCACGACCCTGAGATTAAGAGTCTCATGCTCTACCGACTGAGCTAGCCGGGCCGTCCGTGTAACCACGTGGCCCATTTCACCTCAGGCAGTACTCCTAGAACGAACTGGCCCTCTACAGAAGTACGGAGTTTCGTCTATTGTCTTTTTTACCGTTACACACGTGTTTGTATTTCATTTCGAATGGTCGCTAAAAGTTTGTAGCAGGAAGAGCCACAGTGCCAGCAGCGTGATTCACATACACATCTTCCCTATTTGACTTTCATGCCGTGTCTTAGACGTGCGGGTCCCAGCCAAAACACTCGCGGACGCCACTGAGCCCATCATTTCGTATTTAGACAGCTCGTCCTGTCTGTCGTCCAACCAGAAGCCAATCTCCACGCAGTTGCTACCCTGCTGGTACTTCTAGGTCATTTTCATGCTGTTCGCCTAATGCCATGAAACGGTACATCCCTATGCACATGTGGAAAAAATTACGACCGTGACAGGACTCGAACCTGCAATCTTCGGATCCGAAGTCCGACGCCTTATCCATTTTTTTTTCCTCTCTATGGGTAGTTCCGTTCGTTGCGGACGCTGATCATGTTTGTTCGTGTGTGTGCGTTCTGTTCTTGGCTCAGCTTTTTTATTGCAGAGGGCGTTCCGTCCTCTGACCGGGCGCGCTGAGCCACGGCGCCCGGCATCCATTAGGCCACACGGTCTCTGGCCTTTCTGCCTTCCTTAAGCACGGCCTCTATAGAAACATCAAACACAAAACGAAATGTCTTTCCGTCTATGGCGTCAAAAATCTCGTTCTCAATTATGCAATGATACAAACACGACGCTACCTCTTGCTTTTGTCATCCACTCGTTACACTCAACATCTTACTAGAACGGCGGAACAAAGTTCCGAAATCGCGACCAAGCCCTTAGTAGCTTCATAAGCGACAGCCCTCGCTGTATATGATTCAATGGCGAGTGTACTACTTCTGCTGAAGCGGCGGCGGCGCCGACGACGACGACATTCGCGAGGGTCTTTGTGAAATGTAGAAAAACCAGGACAGATGTATACTTTTCGACATCGATTTTCTGTTAACACCGTCAAAATGCAACCGTTTTGGCTCGTTCTTTAATAACATGACTCGCACTACTCCACCTGTGAGAGTGATTTTGAATATAGTACCCTCTGCGCAATTTTTCTACCTCTGCCTATGACTTACGAAACTGCCACGTTTCACAAGTGTTTTACAAAATGCAACTGCCCCCTGTGAGGATCGAACTCACGACCCCTGGTTTACTAGACCAGTGCTCTGCCACTTTTTTTTTTTTTTTTTTCTTTGTTCATCAGGTAGATCTATGCTTTGCGGTCGTTTTCATTGTTCGTTTTTTGTCGTTCGTTGATCATTTGGCTCAGCTTTTTTATTACAGAGGACGTTCAGCCCTCTGACCGGGCGCGCTGAGCCACGGCGCCCGGCACCACTGAGCTAAAGAGGCGCCCCCATCGAAACTCGCATCTACTTCGTCCTTTCAATATTACAAACACACAGGGTTTCACTGAAAATGACTAACATTAGATGCAGCTCACAGGTAAGCGACATACTCAAGAACAAACTTTAAACATGCTACCAAGAAAAGCGACATTTCACAGCTGTCTGTCAATTAATTTCAGCCTCTGATGTAGTTTCCCTGAGCCATACAAAGACCTAGATACCGTCCTAAGCAGCTGCGTCCGTTAGGTAAACTTCATCAGGAGACAGACACAGTCATCGCGAGCACGCGCTACCCAAACACGGCTTGTTTCTTACGCTCATACATGTATGGAGTGGTATTTCCGTGTTTGTCGCCATTCGCGATCTCAAAGTGCAGTGGTGGAAACTCGACGCTACCGCATGCTGCCTCCCATACACTCGTCACACTCAGCCTCTGTAGATGAAACATTTTCGAAATTAGCACCAAACACATAGCGCCTTCTCAATTGACAGCACAGTGTCCCTCGCTGCATGTGATACAACGGCGTTACCAGTGCAAAAGCGGCGGCGGCGGCGCCGACGACGACGACGACGACATTCGCGAGAATGTTTGTGAATGATGAAAATCCACAACAGATTTACATTACACAACACCACTATTCTCTTAGCATGGCCAAAAACGAGTCTTGCAGCAGCCTACTTTAATAACATTCTTCGCACTGGCCGCAAAGGAGTGTGTTTTCCACAGGCATGGCTTCTCACACATTTATGTACCTGTGGTTGTCACTTTCGAAATCGCCATGATGGAGAATCGTTTTTCAAAAATGCACTTACCTCCTGTGAGGATTGAACTCACGACCCCTGGTTTACGAGACCAGTGCTCTGCCACTGAGCTAAAGAGGCGCACCTAGCGGACGTGCCAAGTACTACGCTCTTACAAACGTATGAATATCTGGCTTCAGCTGAACACAAGCTTTAGTAATGGCTGATATTTGCAACTGAAGAGCAACTGCTGGCGTAGATGCTTCACACATCAAAACTGACGTAGTCGCCAACAAACAATATAAATACTTGGAGAACATGCCATTTCACAGCTGAATTGCGAATCAACAGCACATTATGCAGCCTTTTCCATTTATTTTATTTATTTATTTATTTATTTATTCTTTTCCATAGGACCCACTTCAGGAGTAAGACTCCATGGTCATGGAACAAGTCAATACATTAATTGTTACACAATAATGGTAATAGAAAAAGTGAAAAGAATCAATAAAGAGAAAATAAATTAGCTTAATTGTTTAACTTTTCTAGGAGTTCCTCGACAGAATAAAAGGAGTGAGCCACGAGGTAACTCTTCAATTTAGATTTGAAAGCATGTGGATTAGTGCTAAGATTCTTAAGTTCTTGTGGCAGCTTATTGAAAATGGATGCCGCAGAATACTGCACCCCTTTCTGCACAAGTGTTAAGGTGGTGCGGTGCAAATGTAGATTAGACATCTGTCTAGTATTCACCGAGTGAAAGCTACTAACTCGTGGGAATAAGCTGGTATTATTAACAACAAACGACATTAAAGAAAAAACGTATTGTGACGCCAGAGTCAAAATTCCCAGACTACTGAAAAGGGGTCGACATGACGTTCGCGAACTTACACCAGATATTGCTCGAACCGCCCGTTTTTGAGCCAGAAATATCCTTTTTGCATCAGGCGAGTTACCCCAAAAAACAATGCCGTACGTCATAAGTGAGTGAAAGTAAGCGAAATAGACTACTTTTCGTGTTGAAAAATCACTTATCTCAGATATTGTTCTAATGGTAAATATAGCAGAATTTAGTTTTGGAACAAGATCCTGAACATGGGCTTTCCATGACAGCTTACTGTCTATATGAACACCTAGAAATTTGAACTGTTCAGCCTCACTTATCACATGCCCATTATGTGTAATCATAATGTCAGATTTCGTCAAATTATGTGTTAGAAATTGTAAGAACTGAGTTTTACTGTGATTTAACATCAACTTGTTTTCTATTAGCCATGAACTTATCTCTTGAACTGCATTATTTGATACTGTGTCAATATTACGAGCAACATCCTTCACTACCAAGCTGGTATCATCAGCAAACAAAAATATTTTACAATCACCTGTTATACTCGAAGGCATGATAACAGTGTTAAGTTGGCCAGCGTTCTATGAAGCAGCCTATGGCCGTTACGATATTTTCCATCGGAAGCCACACGCCTTCTAAATACAAGAAGATAAAATTGTACATCGCCCAGCGTGGGGCTCGAACCCACGACCCTGAGATTAAGAGTCTCATGCTCTACCGACTGAGCTAGCCGGGCCGTCCGTGTAACCACGTGGCCCATTTCACCTCAGGCAGTACTCCTAGAACGAACTGGCCCTCTACAGAAGTACGGAGTTTCGTCTATTGTCTTTTTTACCGTTACACACGTGTTTGTATTTCATTTCGAATGGTCGCTAAAAGTTTGTAGCAGGAAGAGCCACAGTGCCAGCAGCGTGATTCACATACACATCTTCCCTATTTGACTTTCATGCCGTGTCTTAGACGTGCGGGTCCCAGCCAAAACACTCGCGGACGCCACTGAGCCCACCATTTCGTATTTAGACAGCTCGTCCTGTCTGTCGTCCAACCAGAAGCCAATCTCCACGCAGTTGCTACCCTGCTGGTACTTCTAGGCCATTTTCATGCTGTTCGCCTAATGCCATGAAACGGTACATCCCTATGCACATGTGGAAAAAATTACGACCGTGACAGGACTCGAACCTGCAATCTTCGGATCCGAAGTCCGACGCCTTATCCATTAGGCCACACGGTCTCTGGCCTTTCTGCCTTCCTTAAGCACGGCCTCTATAGAAACATCAAACACAAAACGAAATGTCTTTCCGTCTATGGCGTCAAAAATCTCGTTCTCAATTATGCAATGATACAAACACGACGCTACCTCTTGCTTTTGTCATCCACTCGTTACACTCAACATCTTACTAGAACGGCGGAACAAAGTTCCGAAATCGCGACCAAGCCCTTAGTAGCTTCATAAGCGACAGCCCTCGCTGTATATGATTCAATGGCGAGTGTACTACTTCTGCTGAAGCGGCGGCGGCGCCGACGACGACGACATTCGCGAGGGTCTTTGTGAAATGTAGAAAAACCAGGACAGATGTATACTTTTCGACATCGATTTTCTGTTAACACCGTCAAAATGCGACCGTTTTGGCTCGTTCTTTAATAACATGACTCGCACTACTCCACCTGTGAGAGTGATTTTGAATATAGTACCCTCTGCGCAATTTTTCTACCTCTACCTCTGCCTATGACTTACGAAACTGCCACGTTTCACAAGTGTTTTACAAAATGCAACTGCCCCCTGTGAGGATCGAACTCACGACCCCTGGTTTACTAGACCAGTGCTCTGCCACTGAGCTAAAGAGGCGCCCCCATCGAAACTCGCATCTACTTCGTCCTTTCAATATTACAAACACACAGGGTTTCACTGAAAATGACTAACATTAGATGCAGCTCACAGGTAAGCGACATACTCAAGAACAAACTTTAAACATGCTACCAAGAAAAGCGACATTTCACAGCTGTCTGTCAATTAATTTCAGCCTCTGATGTAGTTTCCCTGAGCCATACAAAGACCTAGATACCGTCCTAAGCAGCTGCGTCCGTTAGGTAAACTTCATCAGGAGACAGACACAGTCATCGCGAGCACGCGCTACCCAAACACGGCTTGTTTCTTACGCTCATACATGTATGGAGTGGTATTTCCGTGTTTGTCGCCATTCGCGATCTCAAAGTGCAGTGGTGGAAACTCGACGCTACCGCATGCTGCCTCCCATACACTCGTCACACTCAGCCTCTGTAGATGAAACATTTTCGAAATTAGCACCAAACACATAGCGCCTTCTCAATTGACAGCACAGTGTCCCTCGCTGCATGTGATACAACGGCGTTACCAGTGCAAAAGCGGCGGCGGCAGCGCCGACGACGACGACGACATTCGCGAGAATGTTTGTGAATGATGAAAATCCACAACAGATTTACATTACACAACACCACTATTCTCTTAGCATGGCCAAAAACGAGTCTTGCAGCAGCCTACTTTAATAACATTCTTCGCACTGGCCGCAAACGAGTGTGCTTTTCATAGGCATGGCTTCTCACACATTTATGTACCTGTGGTTGTCACTTTCGAAATCGCCATGATGGAGAATCGATTTTCAAAAATGCACTTGCCTCCTGTGAGGATTGAACTCACGACCCCTGGTTTACGAGACCAGTGCTCTGCCACTGAGCTAAAGAGGCGCACCTAGCGGACGTGCCAAGTACTACGCTCTTACAAACGTATGAATATCTGGCTTCAGCTGAACACAAGCTTTAGTAATGGCTGATATTTGCAACTGAAGAGCAACTGCTGGCGTAGATGCTTCACACATCAAAACTGACGTAGTCGCCAACAAACAATATAAATACTTGGAGAACATGCCATTTCACAGCTGAATTGCGAATCAACTGCACATTATGCAGCCTTTTCCATTTATTTTATTTATTTATTTATTCTTTTCCATAGGACCCACTTCAGGAGTAAGACTCCATGGTCATGGAACAAGTCAATACATTAATTGTTACACAATAATGGTAATAGAAAAAGTGAAAAGAATCAATAAAGAGAAAATAAATTAGCTTAATTGTTTAACTTTTCTAGGAGTTCCTCGACAGAATAAAAGGAGTGAGCCACGAGGTAACTCTTCAATTTAGATTTGAAAGCATGTGGATTAGTGCTAAGATTCTTAAGTTCTTGTGGCAGCTTATTGAAAATGGATGCCGCAGAATACTGCACCCCTTTCTGCACAAGTGTTAAGGTGGTGCGGTGCAAATGTAGATTAGACATCTGTCTAGTATTCACCGAGTGAAAGCTACTAACTCGTGGGAATAAGCTGGTATTATTAACAACAAACGACATTAAAGAAAAAACGTATTGTGACGCCAGAGTCAAAATTCCCAGACTACTGAAAAGGGGTCGACATGACGTTCGCGAACTTACACCAGATATTGCTCGAACCGCCCGTTTTTGAGCCAGAAATATCCTTTTTGCATCAGGCGAGTTACCCCAAAAAACAATGCCGTACGTCATAAGTGAGTGAAAGTAAGCGAAATAGACTACTTTTCGTGTTGAAAAATCACTTATCTCAGATATTGTTCTAATGGTAAATATAGCAGAATTTAGTTTTGGAACAAGATCCTGAACATGGGCTTTCCATGACAGCTTACTGTCTATATGAACACCTAGAAATTTGAACTGTTCAGTCTCACTTATCACATGCCCATTATGTGTAATCATAATGTCAGATTTCGTCAAATTATGTGTTAGAAATTGTAAGAACTGAGTTTTACTGTGATTTAACATCAACTTGTTTTCTATTAGCCATGAACTTATCTCTTGAACTGCATTATTTGATACTGTGTCAATATTACGAGCAACATCCTTCACTACCAAGCTGGTATCATCAGCAAACAAAAATATTTTACAATCACCTGTTATACTCGAAGGCATGATAACAGTGTTAAGTTGGCCAGCGTTCTATGAAGCCTATGGCCGTTACGATATTTTCCATCGGAAGCCACACGCCTTCTAAATACAAGAAGATAAAATTGTACATCGCCCAGCGTGGGGCTCGAACCCACGACCCTGAGATTAAGAGTCTCATGCTCTACCGACTGAGCTAGCCGGGCCGTCCGTGTAACCACGTGGCCCATTTCACCTCAGGCAGTACTCCTAGAACGAACTGGCCCTCTACAGAAGTACGGAGTTTCGTCTATTGTCTTTTTTACCGTTACACACGTGTTTGTATTTCATTTCGAATGGTCGCTAAAAGTTTGTAGCAGGAAGAGCCACAGTGCCAGCAGCGTGATTCACATACACATCTTCCCTATTTGACTTTCATGCCGTGTCTTAGACGTGCGGGTCCCAGCCAAAACACTCGCGGACGCCACTGAGCCCATCATTTCGTATTTAGACAGCTCGTCCTGTCTGTCGTCCAACCAGAAGCCAATCTCCACGCAGTTGCTACCCTGCTGGTACTTCTAGGTCATTTTCATGCTGTTCGCCTAATGCCATGAAACGGTACATCCCTATGCACATGTGGAAAAAATTACGACCGTGACAGGACTCGAACCTGCAATCTTCGGATCCGAAGTCCGACGCCTTATCCATTTTTTTTTCCTCTCTATGGGTAGTTCCGTTCGTTGCGGACGCTGATCATGTTTGTTCGTGTGTGTGCGTTCTGTTCTTGGCTCAGCTTTTTTATTGCAGAGGGCGTTCCGTCCTCTGACCGGGCGCGCTGAGCCACGGCGCCCGGCATCCATTAGGCCACACGGTCTCTGGCCTTTCTGCCTTCCTTAAGCACGGCCTCTATAGAAACATCAAACACAAAACGAAATGTCTTTCCGTCTATGGCGTCAAAAATCTCGTTCTCAATTATG
The DNA here is from genome assembly GCA_026315105.1 of Locusta migratoria. Taxonomy (NCBI): domain Eukaryota; kingdom Metazoa; phylum Arthropoda; class Insecta; order Orthoptera; family Acrididae; genus Locusta; species Locusta migratoria. The sequence continues at coordinate 364,263,868 of CM048749.1, forward strand.
CAATGATACAAACACGACGCTACCTCTTGCTTTTGTCATCCACTCGTTACACTCAACATCTTACTAGAACGGCGGAACAAAGTTCCGAAATCGCGACCAAGCCCTTAGTAGCTTCATAAGCGACAGCCCTCGCTGTATATGATTCAATGGCGAGTGTACTACTTCTGCTGAAGCGGCGGCGGCGCCGACGACGACGACATTCGCGAGGGTCTTTGTGAAATGTAGAAAAACCAGGACAGATGTATACTTTTCGACATCGATTTTCTGTTAACACCGTCAAAATGCAACCGTTTTGGCTCGTTCTTTAATAACATGACTCGCACTACTCCACCTGTGAGAGTGATTTTGAATATAGTACCCTCTGCGCAATTTTTCTACCTCTGCCTATGACTTACGAAACTGCCACGTTTCACAAGTGTTTTACAAAATGCAACTGCCCCCTGTGAGGATCGAACTCACGACCCCTGGTTTACTAGACCAGTGCTCTGCCACTTTTTTTTTTTTTTTTTTTTTTTCTTTGTTCATCAGGTAGATCTATGCTTTGCGGTCGTTTTCATTGTTCGTTTTTTGTCGTTCGTTGATCATTTGGCTCAGCTTTTTTATTACAGAGGACGTTCAGCCCTCTGACCGGGCGCGCTGAGCCACGGCGCCCGGCACCACTGAGCTAAAGAGGCGCCCCCATCGAAACTCGCATCTACTTCGTCCTTTCAATATTACAAACACACAGGGTTTCACTGAAAATGACTAACATTAGATGCAGCTCACAGGTAAGCGACATACTCAAGAACAAACTTTAAACATGCTACCAAGAAAAGCGACATTTCACAGCTGTCTGTCAATTAATTTCAGCCTCTGATGTAGTTTCCCTGAGCCATACAAAGACCTAGATACCGTCCTAAGCAGCTGCGTCCGTTAGGTAAACTTCATCAGGAGACAGACACAGTCATCGCGAGCACGCGCTACCCAAACACGGCTTGTTTCTTACGCTCATACATGTATGGAGTGGTATTTCCGTGTTTGTCGCCATTCGCGATCTCAAAGTGCAGTGGTGGAAACTCGACGCTACCGCATGCTGCCTCCCATACACTCGTCACACTCAGCCTCTGTAGATGAAACATTTTCGAAATTAGCACCAAACACATAGCGCCTTCTCAATTGACAGCACAGTGTCCCTCGCTGCATGTGATACAACGGCGTTACCAGTGCAAAAGCGGCGGCGGCGGCGCCGACGACGACGACGACGACATTCGCGAGAATGTTTGTGAATGATGAAAATCCACAACAGATTTACATTACACAACACCACTATTCTCTTAGCATGGCCAAAAACGAGTCTTGCAGCAGCCTACTTTAATAACATTCTTCGCACTGGCCGCAAAGGAGTGTGTTTTCCACAGGCATGGCTTCTCACACATTTATGTACCTGTGGTTGTCACTTTCGAAATCGCCATGATGGAGAATCGTTTTTCAAAAATGCACTTACCTCCTGTGAGGATTGAACTCACGACCCCTGGTTTACGAGACCAGTGCTCTGCCACTGAGCTAAAGAGGCGCACCTAGCGGACGTGCCAAGTACTACGCTCTTACAAACGTATGAATATCTGGCTTCAGCTGAACACAAGCTTTAGTAATGGCTGATATTTGCAACTGAAGAGCAACTGCTGGCGTAGATGCTTCACACATCAAAACTGACGTAGTCGCCAACAAACAATATAAATACTTGGAGAACATGCCATTTCACAGCTGAATTGCGAATCAACAGCACATTATGCAGCCTTTTCCATTTATTTTATTTATTTATTTATTTATTTATTCTTTTCCATAGGACCCACTTCAGGAGTAAGACTCCATGGTCATGGAACAAGTCAATACATTAATTGTTACACAATAATGGTAATAGAAAAAGTGAAAAGAATCAATAAAGAGAAAATAAATTAGCTTAATTGTTTAACTTTTCTAGGAGTTCCTCGACAGAATAAAAGGAGTGAGCCACGAGGTAACTCTTCAATTTAGATTTGAAAGCATGTGGATTAGTGCTAAGATTCTTAAGTTCTTGTGGCAGCTTATTGAAAATGGATGCCGCAGAATACTGCACCCCTTTCTGCACAAGTGTTAAGGTGGTGCGGTGCAAATGTAGATTAGACATCTGTCTAGTATTCACCGAGTGAAAGCTACTAACTCGTGGGAATAAGCTGGTATTATTAACAACAAACGACATTAAAGAAAAAACGTATTGTGACGCCAGAGTCAAAATTCCCAGACTACTGAAAAGGGGTCGACATGACGTTCGCGAACTTACACCAGATATTGCTCGAACCGCCCGTTTTTGAGCCAGAAATATCCTTTTTGCATCAGGCGAGTTACCCCAAAAAACAATGCCGTACGTCATAAGTGAGTGAAAGTAAGCGAAATAGACTACTTTTCGTGTTGAAAAATCACTTATCTCAGATATTGTTCTAATGGTAAATATAGCAGAATTTAGTTTTGGAACAAGATCCTGAACATGGGCTTTCCATGACAGCTTACTGTCTATATGAACACCTAGAAATTTGAACTGTTCAGCCTCACTTATCACATGCCCATTATGTGTAATCATAATGTCAGATTTCGTCAAATTATGTGTTAGAAATTGTAAGAACTGAGTTTTACTGTGATTTAACATCAACTTGTTTTCTATTAGCCATGAACTTATCTCTTGAACTGCATTATTTGATACTGTGTCAATATTACGAGCAACATCCTTCACTACCAAGCTGGTATCATCAGCAAACAAAAATATTTTACAATCACCTGTTATACTCGAAGGCATGATAACAGTGTTAAGTTGGCCAGCGTTCTATGAAGCCTATGGCCGTTACGATATTTTCCATCGGAAGCCACACGCCTTCTAAATACAAGAAGATAAAATTGTACATCGCCCAGCGTGGGGCTCGAACCCACGACCCTGAGATTAAGAGTCTCATGCTCTACCGACTGAGCTAGCCGGGCCGTCCGTGTAACCACGTGGCCCATTTCACCTCAGGCAGTACTCCTAGAACGAACTGGCCCTCTACAGAAGTACGGAGTTTCGTCTATTGTCTTTTTTACCGTTACACACGTGTTTGTATTTCATTTCGAATGGTCGCTAAAAGTTTGTAGCAGGAAGAGCCACAGTGCCAGCAGCGTGATTCACATACACATCTTCCCTATTTGACTTTCATGCCGTGTCTTAGACGTGCGGGTCCCAGCCAAAACACTCGCGGACGCCACTGAGCCCACCATTTCGTATTTAGACAGCTCGTCCTGTCTGTCGTCCAACCAGAAGCCAATCTCCACGCAGTTGCTACCCTGCTGGTACTTCTAGGCCATTTTCATGCTGTTCGCCTAATGCCATGAAACGGTACATCCCTATGCACATGTGGAAAAAATTACGACCGTGACAGGACTCGAACCTGCAATCTTCGGATCCGAAGTCCGACGCCTTATCCATTAGGCCACACGGTCTCTGGCCTTTCTGCCTTCCTTAAGCACGGCCTCTATAGAAACATCAAACACAAAACGAAATGTCTTTCCGTCTATGGCGTCAAAAATCTCGTTCTCAATTATGCAATGATACAAACACGACGCTACCTCTTGCTTTTGTCATCCACTCGTTACACTCAACATCTTACTAGAACGGCGGAACAAAGTTCCGAAATCGCGACCAAGCCCTTAGTAGCTTCATAAGCGACAGCCCTCGCTGTATATGATTCAATGGCGAGTGTACTACTTCTGCTGAAGCGGCGGCGGCGCCGACGACGACGACATTCGCGAGGGTCTTTGTGAAATGTAGAAAAACCAGGACAGATGTATACTTTTCGACATCGATTTTCTGTTAACACCGTCAAAATGCGACCGTTTTGGCTCGTTCTTTAATAACATGACTCGCACTACTCCACTTGTGAGAGTGATTTTGAATATAGTACCCTCTGCGCAATTTTTCTACCTCTGCCTATGACTTACGAAACTGCCACGTTTCACAAGTGTTTTACAAAATGCAACTGCCCCCTGTGAGGATCGAACTCACGACCCCTGGTTTACTAGACCAGTGCTCTGCCACTTTTTTTTTTTTTTTTTTTTTTTTTTTTTTTTTTTTGTGTTCATCAGGTTGATCTATGCTTTGCGGTCGTTTTCATTGTTCGTTTTTTGTCGTTCGTTGATCATTTGGCTCAACTTTTTTATTACAGAGGACGTTCAGCCCTCTGACCGGGCGCGCTGAGCCACGGCGCCCGGCACCACTGAGCTAAAGAGGCGCCCCCATCGAAACTCGCATCTACTTCGTCCTTTCAATATTACAAACACACAGGGTTTCACTGAAAATGACTAACATTAGATGCAGCTCACAGGTAAGCGACATACTCAAGAACAAACTTTAAACATGCTACCAAGAAAAGCGACATTTCACAGCTGTCTGTCAATTAATTTCAGCCTCTGATGTAGTTTCCCTGAGCCATACAAAGACCTAGATACCGTCCTAAGCAGCTGCGTCCGTTAGGTAAACTTCATCAGGAGACAGACACAGTCATCGCGAGCACGCGCTACCCAAACACGGCTTGTTTCTTACGCTCATACATGTATGGAGTGGTATTTCCGTGTTTGTCGCCATTCGCGATCTCAAAGTGCAGTGGTGGAAACTCGACGCTACCGCATGCTGCCTCCCATACACTCGTCACACTCAGCCTCTGTAGATGAAACATTTTCGAAATTAGCACCAAACACATAGCGCCTTCTCAATTGACAGCACAGTGTCCCTCGCTGCATGTGATACAACGGCGTTACCAGTGCAAAAGCGGCGGCGGCGGCGCCGACGACGACGACGACGACATTCGCGAGAATGTTTGTGAATGATGAAAATCCACAACAGATTTACATTACACAACACCACTATTCTCTTAGCATGGCCAAAAACGAGTCTTGCAGCAGCCTACTTTAATAACATTCTTCGCACTGGCCGCAAAGGAGTGTGTTTTCCACAGGCATGGCTTCTCACACATTTATGTACCTGTGGTTGTCACTTTCGAAATCGCCATGATGGAGAATCGTTTTTCAAAAATGCACTTGCCTCCTGTGAGGATTGAACTCACGACCCCTGGTTTACGAGACCAGTGCTCTGCCACTGAGCTAAAGAGGCGCACCTAGCGGACGTGCCAAGTACTACGCTCTTACAAACGTATGAATATCTGGCTTCAGCTGAACACAAGCTTTAGTAATGGCTGATATTTGCAACTGAAGAGCAACTGCTGGCGTAGATGCTTCACACATCAAAACTGACGTAGTCGCCAACAAACAATATAAATACTTGGAGAACATGCCATTTCACAGCTGAATTGCGAATCAACAGCACATTATGCAGCCTTTTCCATTTATTTTATTTATTTATTTATTTATTTATTCTTTTCCATAGGACCCACTTCAGGAGTAAGACTCCATGGTCATGGAACAAGTCAATACATTAATTGTTACACAATAATGGTAATAGAAAAAGTGAAAAGAATCAATAAAGAGAAAATAAATTAGCTTAATTGTTTAACTTTTCTAGGAGTTCCTCGACAGAATAAAAGGAGTGAGCCACGAGGTAACTCTTCAATTTAGATTTGAAAGCATGTGGATTAGTGCTAAGATTCTTAAGTTCTTGTGGCAGCTTATTGAAAATGGATGCCGCAGAATACTGCACCCCTTTCTGCTCAAGTGTTAAGGTGGTGCGGTGCAAATGTAGATTAGACATCTGTCTAGTATTCACCGAGTGAAAGCTACTAACTCGTGGGAATAAGCTGGTATTATTAACAACAAACGACATTAAAGAAAAAACGTATTGTGACGCCAGAGTCAAAATTCCCAGACTACTGAAAAGGGGTCGACATGACGTTCGCGAACTTACACCAGATATTGCTCGAACCGCCCGTTTTTGAGCCAGAAATATCCTTTTTGCATCAGGCGAGTTACCCCAAAAAACAATGCCGTACGTCATAAGTGAGTGAAAGTAAGCGAAATAGACTACTTTTCGTGTTGAAAAATCACTTATCTCAGATATTGTTCTAATGGTAAATATAGCAGAATTTAGTTTTGGAACAAGATCCTGAACATGGGCTTTCCATGACAGCTTACTGTCTATATGAACACCTAGAAATTTGAACTGTTCAGCCTCACTTATCACATGCCCATTATGTGTAATCATAATGTCAGATTTCGTCAAATTATGTGTTAGAAATTGTAAGAACTGAGTTTTACTGTGATTTAACATCAACTTGTTTTCTATTAGCCATGAACTTATCTCTTGAACTGCATTATTTGATACTGTGTCAATATTACGAGCAACATCCTTCACTACCAAGCTGGTATCATCAGCAAACAAAAATATTTTACAATCACCTGTTATACTCGAAGGCATGATAACAGTGTTAAGTTGGCCAGCGTTCTATGAAGCCTATGGCCGTTACGATATTTTCCATCGGAAGCCACACGCCTTCTAAATACAAGAAGATAAAATTGTACATCGCCCAGCGTGGGGCTCGAACCCACGACCCTGAGATTAAGAGTCTCATGCTCTACCGACTGAGCTAGCCGGGCCGTCCGTGTAACCACGTGGCCCATTTCACCTCAGGCAGTACTCCTAGAACGAACTGGCCCTCTACAGAAGTACGGAGTTTCGTCTATTGTCTTTTTTACCGTTACACACGTGTTTGTATTTCATTTCGAATGGTCGCTAAAAGTTTGTAGCAGGAAGAGCCACAGTGCCAGCAGCGTGATTCACATACACATCTTCCCTATTTGACTTTCATGCCGTGTCTTAGACGTGCGGGTCCCAGCCAAAACACTCGCGGACGCCACTGAGCCCACCATTTCGTATTTAGACAGCTCGTCCTGTCTGTCGTCCAACCAGAAGCCAATCTCCACGCAGTTGCTACCCTGCTGGTACTTCTAGGCCATTTTCATGCTGTTCGCCTAATGCCATGAAACGGTACATCCCTATGCACACGTGGAAAAAATTACGACCGTGACAGGACTCGAACCTGCAATCTTCGGATCCGAAGTCCGACGCCTTATCCATTAGGCCACACGGTCTCTGGCCTTTCTGCTTTCCTTAAGCACGGCCTCTATAGAAACATCAAACACAAAACGAAATGTCTTTCCGTCTATGGCGTCAAAAATCTCGTTCTCAATTATGCAATGATACAAACACGACGCTACCTCTTGCTTTTGTCATCCACTCGTTACACTCAACATCTTACTAGAACGGCGGAACAAAGTTCCGAAATCGCGACCAAGCCCTTAGTAGCTTCATAAGCGACAGCCCTCGCTGTATATGATTCAATGGCGAGTGTACTACTTCTGCTGAAGCGGCGGCGGCGCCGACGACGACGACATTCGCGAGGGTCTTTGTGAAATGTAGAAAAACCAGGACAGATGTATACTTTTCGACATCGATTTTCTGTTAACACCGTCAAAATGCGACCGTTTTGGCTCGTTCTTTAATAACATGACTCGCACTACTCCACCTGTGAGAGTGATTTTGAATATAGTACCCTCTGCGCAATTTTTCTACCTCTACCTCTGCCTATGACTTACGAAACTGCCACGTTTCACAAGTGTTTTACAAAATGCAACTGCCCCCTGTGAGGATCGAACTCACGACCCCTGGTTTACTAGACCAGTGCTCTGCCACTGAGCTAAAGAGGCGCCCCCATCGAAACTCGCATCTACTTCGTCCTTTCAATATTACAAACACACAGGGTTTCACTGAAAATGACTAACATTAGATGCAGCTCACAGGTAAGCGACATACTCAAGAACAAACTTTAAACATGCTACCAAGAAAAGCGACATTTCACAGCTGTCTGTCAATTAATTTCAGCCTCTGATGTAGTTTCCCTGAGCCATACAAAGACCTAGATACCGTCCTAAGCAGCTGCGTCCGTTAGGTAAACTTCATCAGGAGACAGACACAGTCATCGCGAGCACGCGCTACCCAAACACGGCTTGTTTCTTACGCTCATACATGTATGGAGTGGTATTTCCGTGTTTGTCGCCATTCGCGATCTCAAAGTGCAGTGGTGGAAACTCGACGCTACCGCATGCTGCCTCCCATACACTCGTCACACTCAGCCTCTGTAGATGAAACATTTTCGAAATTAGCACCAAACACATAGCGCCTTCTCAATTGACAGCACAGTGTCCCTCGCTGCATGTGATACAACGGCGTTACCAGTGCAAAAGCGGCGGCGGCAGCGCCGACGACGACGACGACATTCGCGAGAATGTTTGTGAATGATGAAAATCCACAACAGATTTACATTACACAACACCACTATTCTCTTAGCATGGCCAAAAACGAGTCTTGCAGCAGCCTACTTTAATAACATTCTTCGCACTGGCCGCAAACGAGTGTGCTTTTCATAGGCATGGCTTCTCACACATTTATGTACCTGTGGTTGTCACTTTCGAAATCGCCATGATGGAGAATCGTTTTTCAAAAATGCACTTGCCTCCTGTGAGGATTGAACTCACGACCCCTGGTTTACGAGACCAGTGCTCTGCCACTGAGCTAAAGAGGCGCACCTAGCGGACGTGCCAAGTACTACGCTCTTACAAACGTATGAATATCTGGCTTCAGCTGAACACAAGCTTTAGTAATGGCTGATATTTGCAACTGAAGAGCAACTGCTGGCGTAGATGCTTCACACATCAAAACTGACGTAGTCGCCAACAAACAATATAAATACTTGGAGAACATGCCATTTCACAGCTGAATTGCGAATCAACAGCACATTATGCAGCCTTTTCCATGATAACAGTGTTAAGTTGGCCAGCGTTCTATGAAGCCTATGGCCGTTACGATATTTTCCATCGGAAGCCACACGCCTTCTAAATACAAGAAGATAAAATTGTACATCGCCCAGCGTGGGGCTCGAACCCACGACCCTGAGATTAAGAGTCTCATGCTCTACCGACTGAGCTAGCCGGGCCGTCCGTGTAACCACGTGGCCTATTTCACCTCAGGCAGTACTCCTAGAACGAACTGGCCCTCTACAGAAGTACGGAGTTTCGTCTATTGTCTTTTTTACCGTTACACACGTGTTTGTATTTCATTTCGAATGGTCGCTAAAAGTGTGTAGCAGGAAGAGCCACAGTGCCAGCAGCGTGATTCACATACACATCTTCCCTATTTGACTTTCATGCCGTGTCTTAGACGTGCGGGTCCCAGCCAAAACACTCGCGGACGCCACTGAGCCCATCATTTCGTATTTAGACAGCTCGTCCTGTCTGTCGTCCAACCAGAAGCCAATCTCCACGCAGTTGCTACCCTGCCGGTACTTCTAGGCCATTTTCATGCTGTTCGCCTAATGCCATGAAACGGTACATCCCTATGCACATGTGGAAAAAATTACGACCGTGACAGGACTCGAACCTGCAATCTTCGGATCCGAAGTCCGACGCCTTATCCATTAGGCCACACGGTCTCTGGCCTTTCTGCCTTCCTTAAGCACGGCCTCTATAGAAACATCAAACACAAAACGAAATGTCTTTCCGTCTATGGCGTCAAAAATCTCGTTCTCAATTATGCAATGATACAAACACGACGCTACCTCTTGCTTTTGTCATCCACTCGTTACACTCAACATCTTACTAGAACGGCGGAACAAAGTTCCGAAATCGCGACCAAGCCCTTAGTAGCTTCATAAGCGACAGCCCTCGCTGTATATGATTCAATGGCGAGTGTACTACTTCTGCTGAAGCGGCGGCGGCGCCGACGACGACGACATTCGCGAGGGTCTTTGTGAAATGTAGAAAAACCAGGACAGATGTATACTTTTCGACATCGATTTTCTGTTAACACCGTCAAAATGCGACCGTTTTGGCTCGTTCTTTAATAACATGACTCGCACTACTCCACCTGTGAGAGTGATTTTGAATATAGTACCCTCTGCGCAATTTTTCTACCTCTACCTCTGCCTATGACTTACGAAACTGCCACGTTTCACAAGTGTTTTACAAAATGCAACTGCCCCCTGTGAGGATCGAACTCACGACCCCTGGTTTACTAGACCAGTGCTCTGCCACTGAGCTAAAGAGGCGCCCCCATCGAAACTCGCATCTACTTCGTCCTTTCAATATTACAAACACACAGGGTTTCACTGAAAATGACTAACATTAGATGCAGCTCACAGGTAAGCGACATACTCAAGACCAAACTTTAAACATGCTACCAAGAAAAGCGACATTTCACAGCTGTCTGTCAATTAATTTCAGCCTCTGATGTAGTTTCCCTGAGCCATACAAAGACCTAGATACCGTCCTAAGCAGCTGCGTCCGTTAGGTAAACTTCATCAGGAGACAGACACAGTCATCGCGAGCACGCGCTACCCAAACACGGCTTGTTTCTTACGCTCATACATGTATGGAGTGGTATTTCCGTGTTTGTCGCCATTCGCGATCTCAAAGTGCAGTGGTGGAAACTCGACGCTACCGCATGCTGCCTCCCATACACTCGTCACACTCAGCCTCTGTAGATGAAACATTTTCGAAGTTAGCACCAAACACATAGCGCCTTCTCAATTGACAGCACAGTGTCCCTCGCTGCATGTGATACAACGGCGTTACCAGTGCAAAAGCGGCGGCGGCGGCGCCGACGACGACGACGACGACATTCGCGAGAATGTTTGTGAATGATGAAAATCCACAACAGATTTACATTACACATCACCACTATTCTCTTAGCATGGCCAAAAACGAGTCTTGCAGCAGCCTACTTTATAACATTCTTCGCAATGGCCGCAAACGAGTGTGTTTTCCACAGGCATGGCTTCTCACACATTTATGTACCTGTGGTTGTCACTTTCGAAATCGCCATGATGGAGAATCGTTTTTCAAAAATGCACTTGCCTCCTGTGAGGATTGAACTCACGACCCCTGGTTTACGAGACCAGTGCTCTGCCACTGAGCTAAAGAGGCGCACCTAGCGGACGTGCCAAGTACTACGCTCTTACAAACGTATGAATATCTGGCTTCAGCTGAACACAAGCTTTAGTAATGGCTGATATTTGCAACTGAAGAGCAACTGCTGGCGTAGATGCTTCACACATCAAAACTGACGTAGTCGCCAACAAACAATATAAATACTTGGAGAACATGCCATTTCACAGCTGAATTGCGAATCAACAGCACATTATGCAGCCTTTTCCATGATAACAGTGTTAAGTTGGCCAGCGTTCTATGAAGCCTATGGCCGTTACGATATTTTCCATCGGAAGCCACACGCCTTCTAAATACAAGAAGATAAAATTGTACATCGCCCAGCGTGGGGCTCGAACCCACGACCCTGAGATTAAGAGTCTGATGCTCTACCGACTGAGCTAGCCGGGCCGTCCGTCTAATCACGTGGCCTATATCACCTCAGGCAGTACTCCTAGAACGAACTGGCCCTCTACAGAAGTACGGAGTTTCGTCTATTGTCTCTTTTACCGTTACACACGTGTTTGTATTTCATTTCGAATGGTCGCTAAAAGTGTGTAGCAGGAAGAGCCACAGTGCCAGCAGCGTGATTCACATACACATCTTCCCTATTTGACTTTCATGCCGTGTCTTAGACGTGCGGGTCCCAGCCAAAACACTCGCGGACGCCACTGAGCCCATCATTTCGTATTTAGACAGCTCGTCCTGTCTGTCGTCCAACCAGAAGCCAATCTCCACGCAGTTGCTACCCTGCCGGTACTTCTAGGCCATTTTCATGCTGTTCGCCTAATGCCATGAAACGGTACATCCCTATGCACATGTGGAAAAAATTACGACCGTGACAGGACTCGAACCTGCAATCTTCGGATCCGAAGTCCGACGCCTTATCCATTAGGCCACACGGTCTCTGGCCTTTCTGCCTTCCTTAAGCACGGCCTCTATAGAAACATCAAACACAAAACGAAATGTCTTTCCGTCTATGGCGTCAAAAATCTCGTTCTCAATTATGCAATGATACAAACACGACGCTACCTCTTGCTTTTGTCATCCACTCGTTACACTCAACATCTTACTAGAACGGCGGAACAAAGTTCCGAAATCGCGACCAAGCCCTTAGTAGCTTCATAAGCGACAGCCCTCGCTGTATATGATTCAATGGCGAGTGTACTACTTCTGCTGAAGCGGCGGCGGCGCCGACGACGACGACATTCGCGAGGGTCTTTGTGAAATGTAGAAAAACCAGGACAGATGTATACTTTTCGACATCGATTTTCTGTTAACACCGTCAAAATGCGACCGTTTTGGCTCGTTCTTTAATAACATGACTCGCACTACTCCACCTGTGAGAGTGATTTTGAATATAGTACCCTCTGCGCAATTTTTCTACCTCTACCTCTGCCTATGACTTACGAAACTGCCACGTTTCACAAGTGTTTTACAAAATGCAACTGCCCCCTGTGAGGATCGAACTCACGACCCCTGGTTTACTAGACCAGTGCTCTGCCACTGAGCTAAAGAGGCGCCCCCATCGAAACTCGCATCTACTTCGTCCTTTCAATATTACAAACACACAGGGTTTCACTGAAAATGACTAACATTAGATGCAGCTCACAGGTAAGCGACATACTCAAGAACAAACTTTAAACATGCTACCAAGAAAAGCGACATTTCACAGCTGTCTGTCAATTAATTTCAGCCTCTGATGTAGTTTCCCTGAGCCATACAAAGACCTAGATACCGTCCTAAGCAGCTGCGTCCGTTAGGTAAACTTCATCAGGAGACAGACACAGTCATCGCGAGCACGCGCTACCCAAACACGGCTTGTTTCTTACGCTCATACATGTATGGAGTGGTATTTCCGTGTTTGTCGCCATTCGCGATCTCAAAGTGCAGTGGTGGAAACTCGACGCTACCGCATGCTGCCTCCCATACACTCGTCACACTCAGCCTCTGTAGATGAAACATTTTCGAAATTAGCACCAAACACATAGCGCCTTCTCAATTGACAGCACAGTGTCCCTCGCTGCATGTGATACAACGGCGTTACCAGTGCAAAAGCGGCGGCGGCGGCGCCGACGACGACGACGACATTCGCGAGAATGTTTGTGAATGATGAAAATCCACAACAGATTTACATTACACATCACCACTATTCTCTTAGCATGGCCAAAAACGAGTCTTGCAGCAGCCTACTTTATAACATTCTTCGCAATGGCCGCAAACGAGTGTGTTTTCCACAGGCATGGCTTCTCACACATTTATGTACCTGTGGTTGTCACTTTCGAAATCGCCATGATGGAGAATCGTTTTTCAAAAATGCACTTGCCTCCTGTGAGGATTGAACTCACGACCCCTGGTTTACGAGACCAGTGCTCTGCCACTGAGCTAAAGAGGCGCACCTAGCGGACGTGCCAAGTACTACGCTCTTACAAACGTATGAATATCTGGCTTCAGCTGAACACAAGCTTTAGTAATGGCTGATATTTGCAACTGAAGAGCAACTGCTGGCGTAGATGCTTCACACATCAAAACTGACGTAGTCGCCAACAAACAATATAAATACTTGGAGAACATGCCATTTCACAGCTGAATTGCGAATCAACAGCACATTATGCAGCCTTTTCCATGATAACAGTGTTAAGTTGGCCAGCGTTCTATGAAGCCTATGGCCGTTACGATATTTTCCATCGGAAGCCACACGCCTTCTAAATACAAGAAGATAAAATTGTACAGCGCCCAGCGTGGGGCTCGAACCCACGACCCTGAGATTAAGAGTCTGATGCTCTACCGACTGAGCTAGCCGGGCCGTCCGTGTAATCACGTGGCCTATTTCACCTCAGGCAGTACTCCTAGAACGAACTGGCCCTCTACAGAAGTACGGAGTTTCGTCTATTGTCTTTTTTACCGTTACACACGTGTTTGTATTTCATTTCGAATGGTCGCTAAAAGTGTGTAGCAGGAAGAGCCACAGTGCCAGCAGCGTGATTCACATACACATCTTCCCTATTTGACTTTCATGCCGTGTCTTAGACGTGCGGGTCCCAGCCAAAACACTCGCGGACGCCACTGAGCCCATCATTTCGTATTTAGACAGCTCGTCCTGTCTGTCGTCCAACCAGAAGCCAATCTCCACGCAGTTGCTACCCTGCTGGTACTTCTAGGCCATTTTCATGCTGTTCGCCTAATGCCATGAAACGGTACATCCCTATGCACATGTGGAAAAAATTACGACCGTGACAGGACTCGAACCTGCAATCTTCGGATCCGAAGTCCGACGCCTTATCCATTAGGCCACACGGTCTCTGGCCTTTCTGCCTTCCTTAAGCACGGCCTCTATAGAAACATCAAACACAAAACGAAATGTCTTTCCGTCTATGGCGTCAAAAATCTCGTTCTCAATTATGCAATGATACAAACACGACGCTACCTCTTGCTTTTGTCATCCACTCGTTACACTCAACATCTTACTAGAACGGCGGAACAAAGTTCCGAAATCGCGACCAAGCCCTTAGTAGCTTCATAAGCGACAGCCCTCGCTGTATATGATTCAATGGCGAGTGTACTACTTCTGCTGAAGCGGCGGCGGCGCCGACGACGACGACATTCGCGAGGGTCTTTGTGAAATGTAGAAAAACCAGGACAGATGTATACTTTTCGACATCGATTTTCTGTTAACACCGTCAAAATGCGACCGTTTTGGCTCGTTCTTTAATAACATGACTCGCACTACTCCACCTGTGAGAGTGATTTTGAATATAGTACCCTCTGCGCAATTTTTCTACCTCTACCTCTGCCTATGACTTACGAAACTGCCACGTTTCACAAGTGTTTTACAAAATGCAACTGCCCCCTGTGAGGATCGAACTCAGGACCCCTGGTTTACTAGACCAGTGCTCTGCAACTTTTTTTTTTTTTTTTTTTTTTTTTTTTTTTTTTTTCCTTCTGGTAGATCTATGGTTCGCGGTCATACGTTAAGTTTGTTCGTGGTTGTTCGTTGAATTTTTGGCTCAGCTTTTTTATTACAGAGGGCGTTCGGCCCCCTGACCGGGCGCGCTGAGCCACGGCGCCCGGCAGTCACTGAGCTAAAGAGGCGCCCCCATCGAAACTCGCATCTACTTCGTCCTTTCAATATTACAAACACACAGGGTTTCACTGAAAATGACTAACATTAGATGCAGCTCACAGGTAAGCGACATACTCAAGAACAAACTTTAAACATGCTACCAAGAAAAGCGACATTTCACAGCTGTCTGTCAATTAATTTCAGCCTCTGATGTAGTTTCCCTGAGCCATACAAAGACCTAGATACCGTCCTAAGCAGCTGCGTCCGTTAGGTAAACTTCATCAGGAGACAGACACAGTCATCGCGAGCACGCGCTACCCAAACACGGCTTGTTTCTTACGCTCATACATGTATGGAGTGGTATTTCCGTGTTTGTCGCCATTCGCGATCTCAAAGTGCAGTGGTGGAAACTCGACGCTACCGCATGCTGCCTCCCATACACTCGTCACACTCAGCCTCTGTAGATGAAACATTTTCGAAGTTAGCACCAAGCACATAGCGCCTTCTCAATTGACAGCACAGTGTCCCTCGCTGCATGTGATACAACGGCGTTACCAGTGCAAAAGCGGCGGCGGCGGCGCCGACGACGACGACGACATTCGCGAGAATGTTTGTGAATGATGAAAATCCACAACAGATTTACATTACACATCACCACTATTCTCTTAGCATGGCCAAAAACGAGTCTTGCAGCAGCCTACTTTATAACATTCTTCGCAATGGCCGCAAACGAGTGTGTTTTCCACAGGCATGGCTTCTCACACATTTATGTACCTGTGGTTGTCACTTTCGAAATCGCCATGATGGAGAAACGTTTTTCAAAAATGCACTTGCCTCCTGTGAGGATTGAACTCACGACCCCTGGTTTACGAGACCAGTGCTCTGCCACTGAGCTAAAGAGGCGCACCTAGCGGACGTGCCAAGTACTACGCTCTTACAAACGTATGAATATCTGGCTTCAGCTGAACACAAGCTTTAGTAATGGCTGATATTTGCAACTGAAGAGCAACTGCTGGCGTAGATGCTTCACACATCAAAACTGACGTAGTCGCCAACAAACAATATAAATACTTGGAGAACATGCCATTTCACAGCTGAATTGCGAATCAACAGCACATTATGCAGCCTTTTCCATGATAACAGTGTTAAGTTGGCCAGCGTTCTATGAAGCCTATGGCCGTTACGATATTTTCCATCGGAAGCCACACGCCTTCTAAATACAAGAAGATAAAATTGTACATCGCCCAGCGTGGGGCTCGAACCCACGACCCTGAGATTAAGAGTCTGATGCTCTACCGACTGAGCTAGCCGGGCCGTCCGTCTAATCACGTGGCCTATATCACCTCAGGCAGTACTCCTAGAACGAACTGGCCCTCTACAGAAGTACGGAGTTTCGTCTATTGTCTCTTTTACCGTTACACACGTGTTTGTATTTCATTTCGAATGGTCGCTAAAAGTGTGTAGCAGGAAGAGCCACAGTGCCAGCAGCGTGATTCACATACACATCTTCCCTATTTGACTTTCATGCCGTGTCTTAGACGTGCGGGTCCCAGCCAAAACACTCGCGGACGCCACTGAGCCCATCATTTCGTATTTAGACAGCTCGTCCTGTCTGTCGTCCAACCAGAAGCCAATCTCCACGCAGTTGCTACCCTGCCGGTACTTCTAGGCCATTTTCATGCTGTTCGCCTAATGCCATGAAACGGTACATCCCTATGCACATGTGGAAAAAATTACGACCGTGACAGGACTCGAACCTGCAATCTTCGGATCCGAAGTCCGACGCCTTATCCATTAGGCCACACGGTCTCTGGCCTTTCTGCCTTCCTTAAGCACGGCCTCTATAGAAACATCAAACACAAAACGAAATGTCTTTCCGTCTATGGCGTCAAAAATCTCGTTCTCAATTATGCAATGATACAAACACGACGCTACCTCTTGCTTTTGTCATCCACTCGTTACACTCAACATCTTACTAGAACGGCGGAACAAAGTTCCGAAATCGCGACCAAGCCCTTAGTAGCTTCATAAGCGACAGCCCTCGCTGTATATGATTCAATGGCGAGTGTACTACTTCTGCTGAAGCGGCGGCGGCGCCGACGACGACGACATTCGCGAGGGTCTTTGTGAAATGTAGAAAAACCAGGACAGATGTATACTTTTCGACATCGATTTTCTGTTAACACCGTCAAAATGCGACCGTTTTGGCTCGTTCTTTAATAACATGACTCGCACTACTCCACCTGTGAGAGTGATTTTGAATATAGTACCCTCTGCGCAATTTTTCTACCTCTACCTCTGCCTATGACTTACGAAACTGCCACGTTTCACAAGTGTTTTACAAAATGCAACTGCCCCCTGTGAGGATCGAACTCACGACCCCTGGTTTACTAGACCAGTGCTCTGCCACTGAGCTAAAGAGGCGCCCCCATCGAAACTCGCATCTACTTCGTCCTTTCAATATTACAAACACACAGGGTTTCACTGAAAATGACTAACATTAGATGCAGCTCACAGGTAAGCGACATACTCAAGAACAAACTTTAAACATGCTACCAAGAAAAGCGACATTTCACAGCTGTCTGTCAATTAATTTCAGCCTCTGATGTAGTTTCCCTGAGCCATACAAAGACCTAGATACCGTCCTAAGCAGCTGCGTCCGTTAGGTAAACTTCATCAGGAGACAGACACAGTCATCGCGAGCACGCGCTACCCAAACACGGCTTGTTTCTTACGCTCATACATGTATGGAGTGGTATTTCCGTGTTTGTCGCCATTCGCGATCTCAAAGTGCAGTGGTGGAAACTCGACGCTACCGCATGCTGCCTCCCATACACTCGTCACACTCAGCCTCTGTAGATGAAACATTTTCGAAGTTAGCACCAAACACATAGCGCCTTCTCAATTGACAGCACAGTGTCCCTCGCTGCATGTGATACAACGGAGTTACCAGTGCAAAAGCGGCGGCGGCGGCGCCGACGACGACGACGACATTCGCGAGAATGTTTGTGAATGATGAAAATCCACAACAGATTTACATTACACATCACCACTATTCTCTTAGCATGGCCAAAAACGAGTCTTGCAGCAGCCTACTTTATAACATTCTTCGCAATGGCCGCAAACGAGTGTGTTTTCCACAGGCATGGCTTCTCACACATTTATGTACCTGTGGTTGTCACTTTCGAAATCGCCATGATGGAGAATCGTTTTTCAAAAATGCACTTGCCTCCTGTGAGGATTGAACTCACGACCCCTGGTTTACGAGACCAGTGCTCTGCCACTGAGCTAAAGAGGCGCACCTAGCGGACGTGCCAAGTACTACGCTCTTACAAACGTATGAATATCTGGCTTCAGCTGAACACAAGCTTTAGTAATGGCTGATATTTGCAACTGAAGAGCAACTGCTGGCGTAGATGCTTCACACATCAAAACTGACGTAGTCGCCAACAAACAATATAAATACTTGGAGAACATGCCATTTCACAGCTGAATTGCGAATCAACAGCACATTATGCAGCCTTTTCCATGATAACAGTGTTAAGTTGGCCAGCGTTCTATGAAGCCTATGGCCGTTACGATATTTTCCATCGGAAGCCACACGCCTTCTAAATACAAGAAGATAAAATTGTACATCGCCCAGCGTGGGGCTCGAACCCACGACCCTGAGATTAAGAGTCTGATGCTCTACCGACTGAGCTAGCCGGGCCGTCCGTCTAATCACGTGGCCTATATCACCTCAGGCAGTACTCCTAGAACGAACTGGCCCTCTACAGAAGTACGGAGTTTCGTCTATTGTCTCTTTTACCGTTACACACGTGTTTGTATTTCATTTCGAATGGTCGCTAAAAGTGTGTAGCAGGAAGAGCCACAGTGCCAGCAGCGTGATTCACATACACATCTTCCCTATTTGACTTTCATGCCGTGTCTTAGACGTGCGGGTCCCAGCCAAAACACTCGCGGACGCCACTGAGCCCATCATTTCGTATTTAGACAGCTCGTCCTGTCTGTCGTCCAACCAGAAGCCAATCTCCACGCAGTTGCTACCCTGCTGGTACTTCTAGGCCATTTTCATGCTGTTCGCCTAATGCCATGAAACGGTACATCCCTATGCACATGTGGAAAAAATTACGACCGTGACAGGACTCGAACCTGCAATCTTCGGATCCGAAGTCCGACGCCTTATCCATTAGGCCACACGGTCTCTGGCCTTTCTGCCTTCCTTAAGCACGGCCTCTATAGAAACATCAAACACAAAACGAAATGTCTTTCCGTCTATGGCGTCAAAAATCTCGTTCTCAATTATGCAATGATACAAACACGACGCTACCTCTTGCTTTTGTCATCCACTCGTTACACTCAACATCTTACTAGAACGGCGGAACAAAGTTCCGAAATCGCGACCAAGCCCTTAGTAGCTTCATAAGCGACAGCCCTCGCTGTATATGATTCAATGGCGAGTGTACTACTTCTGCTGAAGCGGCGGCGGCGCCGACGACGAAGACATTCGCGAGGGTCTTTGTGAAATGTAGAAAAACCAGGACAGATGTATACTTTTCGACATCGATTTTCTGTTAACACCGTCAAAATGCGACCGTTTTGGCTCGTTCTTTAATAACATGACTCGCACTACTCCACCTGTGAGAGTGATTTTGAATATAGTACCCTCTGCGCAATTTTTCTACCTCTACCTCTGCCTATGACTTACGAAACTGCCACGTTTCACAAGTGTTTTACAAAATGCAACTGCCCCCTGTGAGGATCGAACTCAGGACCCCTGGTTTACTAGACCAGTGCTCTGCAACTTTTTTTTTTTTTTTTTTTTTCCTTCTGGTAGATCTATGGTTCGCGGTCATACGTTAAGTTTGTTCGTGGTTGTTCGTTGAATTTTTGGCTCAGCTTTTTTATTACAGAGGGCGTTCGGCCCCCTGACCGGGCGCGCTGAGCCACGGCGCCCGGCAGTCACTGAGCTAAAGAGGCGCCCCCATCGAAACTCGCATCTACTTCGTCCTTTCAATATTACAAACACACAGGGTTTCACTGAAAATGACTAACATTAGATGCAGCTCACAGGTAAGCGACATACTCAAGAACAAACTTTAAACATGCTACCAAGAAAAGCGACATTTCACAGCTGTCTGTCAATTAATTTCAGCCTCTGATGTAGTTTCCCTGAGCCATACAAAGACCTAGATACCGTCCTAAGCAGCTGCGTCCGTTAGGTAAACTTCATCAGGAGACAGACACAGTCATCGCGAGCACGCGCTACCCAAACACGGCTTGTTTCTTACGCTCATACATGTATGGAGTGGTATTTCCGTGTTTGTCGCCATTCGCGATCTCAAAGTGCAGTGGTGGAAACTCGACGCTACCGCATGCTGCCTCCCATACACTCGTCACACTCAGCCTCTGTAGATGAAACATTTTCGAAGTTAGCACCAAGCACATAGCGCCTTCTCAATTGACAGCACAGTGTCCCTCGCTGCATGTGATACAACGGCGTTACCAGTGCAAAAGCGGCGGCGGCGGCGCCGACGACGACGACGACATTCGCGAGAATGTTTGTGAATGATGAAAATCCACAACAGATTTACATTACACATCACCACTATTCTCTTAGCATGGCCAAAAACGAGTCTTGCAGCAGCCTACTTTATAACATTCTTCGCAATGGCCGCAAACGAGTGTGTTTTCCACAGGCATGGCTTCTCACACATTTATGTACCTGTGGTTGTCACTTTCGAAATCGCCATGATGGAGAATCGTTTTTCAAAAATGCACTTGCCTCCTGTGAGGATTGAACTCACGACCCCTGGTTTACGAGACCAGTGCTCTGCCACTGAGCTAAAGAGGCGCACCTAGCGGACGTGCCAAGTACTACGCTCTTACAAACGTATGAATATCTGGCTTCAGCTGAACACAAGCTTTAGTAATGGCTGATATTTGCAACTGAAGAGCAACTGCTGGCGTAGATGCTTCACACATCAAAACTGACGTAGTCGCCAACAAACAATATAAATACTTGGAGAACATGCCATTTCACAGCTGAATTGCGAATCAACAGCACATTATGCAGCCTTTTCCATGATAACAGTGTTAAGTTGGCCAGCGTTCTATGAAGCCTATGGCCGTTACGATATTTTCCATCGGAAGCCACACGCCTTCTAAATACAAGAAGATAAAATTGTACATCGCCCAGCGTGGGGCTCGAACCCACGACCCTGAGATTAAGAGTCTCATGCTCTACCGACTGAGCTAGCCGGGCCGTCCGTGTAATCACGTGGCCTATTTCACCTCAGGCAGTACTCCTAGAACGAACTGGCCCTCTACAGAAGTACGGAGTTTCGTCTATTGTCTCTTTTACCGTTACACACGTGTTTGTATTTCATTTCGAATGGTCGCTAAAAGTGTGTAGCAGGAAGAGCCACAGTGCCAGCAGCGTGATTCACATACACATCTTCCCTATTTGACTTTCATGCCGTGTCTTAGACGTGCGGGTCCCAGCCAAAACACTCGCGGACGCCACTGAGCCCATCATTTCGTATTTAGACAGCTCGTCCTGTCTGTCGTCCAACCAGAAGCCAATCTCCACGCAGTTGCTACCCTGCCGGTACTTCTAGGCCATTTTCATGCTGTTCGCCTAATGCCATGAAACGGTACATCCCTATGCACATGTGGAAAAAATTACGACCGTGACAGGACTCGAACCTGCAATCTTCGGATCCGAAGTCCGACGCCTTATCCATTAGGCCACACGGTCTCTGGCCTTTCTGCCTTCCTTAAGCACGGCCTCTATAGAAACATCAAACACAAAACGAAATGTCTTTCCGTCTATGGCGTCAAAAATCTCGTTCTCAATTATGCAATGATACAAACACGACGCTACCTCTTGCTTTTGTCATCCACTCGTTACACTCAACATCTTACTAGAACGGCGGAACAAAGTTCCGAAATCGCGACCAAGCCCTTAGTAGCTTCATAAGCGACAGCCCTCGCTGTATATGATTCAATGGCGAGTGTACTACTTCTGCTGAAGCGGCGGCGGCGCCGACGACGACGACATTCGCGAGGGTCTTTGTGAAATGTAGAAAAACCAGGACAGATGTATACTTTTCGACATCGATTTTCTGTTAACACCGTCAAAATGCGACCGTTTTGGCTCGTTCTTTAATAACATGACTCGCACTACTCCACCTGTGAGAGTGATTTTGAATATAGTACCCTCTGCGCAATTTTTCTACCTCTACCTCTGCCTATGACTTACGAAACTGCCACGTTTCACAAGTGTTTTACAAAATGCAACTGCCCCCTGTGAGGATCGAACTCACGACCCCTGGTTTACTAGACCAGTGCTCTGCCACTGAGCTAAAGAGGCGCCCCCGGCGAAACTCGCATCTACTTCGTCCTTTCAATATTACAAACACACAGGGTTTCACTGAAAATGACTAACATTAGATGCAGCTCACAGGTAAGCGACATACTCAAGAACAAACTTTAAACATGCTACCAAGAAAAGCGACATTTCACAGCTGTCTGTCAATTAATTTCAGCCTCTGATGTAGTTTCCCTGAGCCATACAAAGACCTAGATACCGTCCTAAGCAGCTGCGTCCGTTAGGTAAACTTCATCAGGAGACAGACACAGTCATCGCGAGCACGCGCTACCCAAACACGGCTTGTTTCTTACGCTCATACATGTATGGAGTGGTATTTCCGTGTTTGTCGCCATTCGCGATCTCAAAGTGCAGTGGTGGAAACTCGACGCTACCGCATGCTGCCTCCCATACACTCGTCACACTCAGCCTCTGTAGATGAAACATTTTCGAAGTTAGCACCAAGCACATAGCGCCTTCTCAATTGACAGCACAGTGTCCCTCGCTGCATGTGATACAACGGCGTTACCAGTGCAAAAGCGGCGGCGGCGGCGGCGCCGACGACGACGACGACATTCGCGAGAATGTTTGTGAATGATGAAAATCCACAACAGATTTACATTACACATCACCACTATTCTCTTAGCATGGCCAAAAACGAGTCTTGCAGCAGCCTACTTTATAACATTCTTCGCAATGGCCGCAAACGAGTGTGTTTTCCACAGGCATGGCTTCTCACACATTTATGTACCTGTGGTTGTCACTTTCGAAATCGCCATGATGGAGAATCGTTTTTCAAAAATGCACTTGCCTCCTGTGAGGATTGAACTCACGACCCCTGGTTTACGAGACCAGTGCTCTGCCACTGAGCTAAAGAGGCGCACCTAGCGGACGTGCCAAGTACTACGCTCTTACAAACGTATGAATATCTGGCTTCAGCTGAACACAAGCTTTAGTAATGGCTGATATTTGCAACTGAAGAGCAACTGCTGGCGTAGATGCTTCACACATCAAAACTGACGTAGTCGCCAACAAACAATATAAATACTTGGAGAACATGCCATTTCACAGCTGAATTGCGAATCAACAGCACATTATGCAGCCTTTTCCATGATAACAGTGTTAAGTTGGCCAGCGTTCTATGAAGCCTATGGCCGTTACGATATTTTCCATCGGAAGCCACACGCCTTCTAAATACAAGAAGATAAAATTGTACAGCGCCCAGCGTGGGGCTCGAACCCACGACCCTGAGATTAAGAGTCTGATGCTCTACCGACTGAGCTAGCCGGGCCGTCCGTGTAATCACGTGGCCTATTTCACCTCAGGCAGTACTCCTAGAACGAACTGGCCCTCTACAGAAGTACGGAGTTTCGTCTATTGTCTTTTTTACCGTTACACACGTGTTTGTATTTCATTTCGAATGGTCGCTAAAAGTGTGTAGCAGGAAGAGCCACAGTGCCAGCAGCGTGATTCACATACACATCTTCCCTATTTGACTTTCATGCCGTGTCTTAGACGTGCGGGTCCCAGCCAAAACACTCGCGGACGCCACTGAGCCCATCATTTCGTATTTAGACAGCTCGTCCTGTCTGTCGTCCAACCAGAAGCCAATCTCCACGCAGTTGCTACCCTGCTGGTACTTCTAGGCCATTTTCATGCTGTTCGCCTAATGCCATGAAACGGTACATCCCTATGCACATGTGGAAAAAATTACGACCGTGACAGGACTCGAACCTGCAATCTTCGGATCCGAAGTCCGACGCCTTATCCATTAGGCCACACGGTCTCTGGCCTTTCTGCCTTCCTTAAGCACGGCCTCTATAGAAACATCAAACACAAAACGAAATGTCTTTCCGTCTATGGCGTCAAAAATCTCGTTCTCAATTATGCAATGATACAAACACGACGCTACCTCTTGCTTTTGTCATCCACTCGTTACACTCAACATCTTACTAGAACGGCGGAACAAAGTTCCGAAATCGCGACCAAGCCCTTAGTAGCTTCATAAGCGACAGCCCTCGCTGTATATGATTCAATGGCGAGTGTACTACTTCTGCTGAAGCGGCGGCGGCGCCGACGACGACGACATTCGCGAGGGTCTTTGTGAAATGTAGAAAAACCAGGACAGATGTATACTTTTCGACATCGATTTTCTGTTAACACCGTCAAAATGCGACCGTTTTGGCTCGTTCTTTAATAACATGACTCGCACTACTCCACCTGTGAGAGTGATTTTGAATATAGTACCCTCTGCGCAATTTTTCTACCTCTACCTCTGCCTATGACTTACGAAACTGCCACGTTTCACAAGTGTTTTACAAAATGCAACTGCCCCCTGTGAGGATCGAACTCACGACCCCTGGTTTACTAGACCAGTGCTCTGCCACTGAGCTAAAGAGGCGCCCCCATCGAAACTCGCATCTACTTCGTCCTTTCAATATTACAAACACACAGGGTTTCACTGAAAATGACTAACATTAGATGCAGCTCACAGGTAAGCGACATACTCAAGAACAAACTTTAAACATGCTACCAAGAAAAGCGACATTTCACAGCTGTCTGTCAATTAATTTCAGCCTCTGATGTAGTTTCCCTGAGCCATACAAAGACCTAGATACCGTCCTAAGCAGCTGCGTCCGTTAGGTAAACTTCATCAGGAGACAGACACAGTCATCGCGAGCACGCGCTACCCAAACACGGCTTGTTTCTTACGCTCATACATGTATGGAGTGGTATTTCCGTGTTTGTCGCCATTCGCGATCTCAAAGTGCAGTGGTGGAAACTCGACGCTACCGCATGCTGCCTCCCATACACTCGTCACACTCAGCCTCTGTAGATGAAACATTTTCGAAGTTAGCACCAAACACATAGCGCCTTCTCAATTGACAGCACAGTGTCCCTCGCTGCATGTGATACAACGGCGTTACCAGTGCAAAAGCGGCGGCGGCGGCGCCGACGACGACGACGACGACATTCGCGAGAATGTTTGTGAATGATGAAAATCCACAACAGATTTACATTACACATCACCACTATTCTCTTAGCATGGCCAAAAACGAGTCTTGCAGCAGCCTACTTTATAACATTCTTCGCAATGGCCGCAAACGAGTGTGTTTTCCACAGGCATGGCTTCTCACACATTTATGTACCTGTGGTTGTCACTTTCGAAATCGCCATGATGGAGAATCGTTTTTCAAAAATGCACTTGCCTCCTGTGAGGATTGAACTCACGACCCCTGGTTTACGAGACCAGTGCTCTGCCACTGAGCTAAAGAGGCGCACCTAGCGGACGTGCCAAGTACTACGCTCTTACAAACGTATGAATATCTGGCTTCAGCTGAACACAAGCTTTAGTAATGGCTGATATTTGCAACTGAAGAGCAACTGCTGGCGTAGATGCTTCACACATCAAAACTGACGTAGTCGCCAACAAACAATATAAATACTTGGAGAACATGCCATTTCACAGCTGAATTGCGAATCAACAGCACATTATGCAGCCTTTTCCATGATAACAGTGTTAAGTTGGCCAGCGTTCTATGAAGCCTATGGCCGTTACGATATTTTCCATCGGAAGCCACACGCCTTCTAAATACAAGAAGATAAAATTGTACAGCGCCCAGCGTGGGGCTCGAACCCACGACCCTGAGATTAAGAGTCTGATGCTCTACCGACTGAGCTAGCCGGGCCGTCCGTGTAATCACGTGGCCTATTTTACCTCAGGCAGTACTCCTAGAACGAACTGGCCCTCTACAGAAGTACGGAGTTTCGTCTATTGTCTTTTTTACCGTTACACACGTGTTTGTATTTCATTTCGAATGGTCGCTAAAAGTGTGTAGCAGGAAGAGCCACAGTGCCAGCAGCGTGATTCACATACACATCTTCCCTATTTGACTTTCATGCCGTGTCTTAGACGTGCGGGTCCCAGCCAAAACACTCGCGGACGCCACTGAGCCCATCATTTCGTATTTAGACAGCTCGTCCTGTCTGTCGTCCAACCAGAAGCCAATCTCCACGCAGTTGCTACCCTGCTGGTACTTCTAGGCCATTTTCATGCTGTTCGCCTAATGCCATGAAACGGTACATCCCTATGCACATGTGGAAAAAATTACGACCGTGACAGGACTCGAACCTGCAATCTTCGGATCCGAAGTCCGACGCCTTATCCATTAGGCCACACGGTCTCTGGCCTTTCTGCCTTCCTTAAGCACGGCCTCTATAGAAACATCAAACACAAAACGAAATGTCTTTCCGTCTATGGCGTCAAAAATCTCGTTCTCAATTATGCAATGATACAAACACGACGCTACCTCTTGCTTTTGTCATCCACTCGTTACACTCAACATCTTACTAGAACGGCGGAACAAAGTTCCGAAATCGCGACCAAGCCCTTAGTAGCTTCATAAGCGACAGCCCTCGCTGTATATGATTCAATGGCGAGTGTACTACTTCTGCTGAAGCGGCGGCGGCGCCGACGACGACGACATTCGCGAGGGTCTTTGTGAAATGTAGAAAAACCAGGACAGATGTATACTTTTCGACATCGATTTTCTGTTAACACCGTCAAAATGCGACCGTTTTGGCTCGTTCTTTAATAACATGACTCGCACTACTCCACCTGTGAGAGTGATTTTGAATATAGTACCCTCTGCGCAATTTTTCTACCTCTACCTCTGCCTATGACTTACGAAACTGCCACGTTTCACAAGTGTTTTACAAAATGCAACTGCCCCCTGTGAGGATCGAACTCACGACCCCTGGTTTACTAGACCAGTGCTCTGCCACTGAGCTAAAGAGGCGCCCCCATCGAAACTCGCATCTACTTCGTCCTTTCAATATTACAAACACACAGGGTTTCACTGAAAATGACTAACATTAGATGCAGCTCACAGGTAAGCGACATACTCAAGAACAAACTTTAAACATGCTACCAAGAAAAGCGACATTTCACAGCTGTCTGTCAATTAATTTCAGCCTCTGATGTAGTTTCCCTGAGCCATACAAAGACCTAGATACCGTCCTAAGCAGCTGCGTCCGTTAGGTAAACTTCATCAGGAGACAGACACAGTCATCGCGAGCACGCGCTACCCAAACACGGCTTGTTTCTTACGCTCATACATGTATGGAGTGGTATTTCCGTGTTTGTCGCCATTCGCGATCTCAAAGTGCAGTGGTGGAAACTCGACGCTACCGCATGCTGCCTCCCATACACTCGTCACACTCAGCCTCTGTAGATGAAACATTTTCGAAGTTAGCACCAAACACATAGCGCCTTCTCAATTGACAGCACAGTGTCCCTCGCTGCATGTGATACAACGGCGTTACCAGTGCAAAAGCGGCGGCGGCGGCGCCGACGACGACGACGACATTCGCGAGAATGTTTGTGAATGATGAAAATCCACAACAGATTTACATTACACATCACCACTATTCTCTTAGCATGGCCAAAAACGAGTCTTGCAGCAGCCTACTTTATAACATTCTTCGCAATGGCCGCAAACGAGTGTGTTTTCCACAGGCATGGCTTCTCACACATTTATGTACCTGTGGTTGTCACTTTCGAAATCGCCATGATGGAGAATCGTTTTTCAAAAATGCACTTGCCTCCTGTGAGGATTGAACTCACGACCCCTGGTTTACGAGACCAGTGCTCTGCCACTGAGCTAAAGAGGCGCACCTAGCGGACGTGCCAAGTACTACGCTCTTACAAACGTATGAATATCTGGCTTCAGCTGAACACAAGCTTTAGTAATGGCTGATATTTGCAACTGAAGAGCAACTGCTGGCGTAGATGCTTCACACATCAAAACTGACGTAGTCGCCAACAAACAATATAAATACTTGGAGAACATGCCATTTCACAGCTGAATTGCGAATCAACAGCACATTATGCAGCCTTTTCCATGATAACAGTGTTAAGTTGGCCAGCGTTCTATGAAGCCTATGGCCGTTACGATATTTTCCATCGGAAGCCACACGCCTTCTAAATACAAGAAGATAAAATTGTACAGCGCCCAGCGTGGGGCTCGAACCCACGACCCTGAGATTAAGAGTCTGATGCTCTACCGACTGAGCTAGCCGGGCCGTCCGTGTAATCACGTGGCCTATTTCACCTCAGGCAGTACTCCTAGAACGAACTGGCCCTCTACAGAAGTACGGAGTTTCGTCTATTGTCTTTTTTACCGTTACACACGTGTTTGTATTTCATTTCGAATGGTCGCTAAAAGTGTGTAGCAGGAAGAGCCACAGTGCCAGCAGCGTGATTCACATACACATCTTCCCTATTTGACTTTCATGCCGTGTCTTAGACGTGCGGGTCCCAGCCAAAACACTCGCGGACGCCACTGAGCCCATCATTTCGTATTTAGACAGCTCGTCCTGTCTGTCGTCCAACCAGAAGCCAATCTCCACGCAGTTGCTACCCTGCTGGTACTTCTAGGCCATTTTCATGCTGTTCGCCTAATGCCATGAAACGGTACATCCCTATGCACATGTGGAAAAAATTACGACCGTGACAGGACTCGAACCTGCAATCTTCGGATCCGAAGTCCGACGCCTTATCCATTAGGCCACACGGTCTCTGGCCTTTCTGCCTTCCTTAAGCACGGCCTCTATAGAAACATCAAACACAAAACGAAATGTCTTTCCGTCTATGGCGTCAAAAATCTCGTTCTCAATTATGCAATGATACAAACACGACGCTACCTCTTGCTTTTGTCATCCACTCGTTACACTCAACATCTTACTAGAACGGCGGAACAAAGTTCCGAAATCGCGACCAAGCCCTTAGTAGCTTCATAAGCGACAGCCCTCGCTGTATATGATTCAATGGCGAGTGTACTACTTCTGCTGAAGCGGCGGCGGCGCCGACGACGACGACATTCGCGAGGGTCTTTGTGAAATGTAGAAAAACCAGGACAGATGTATACTTTTCGACATCGATTTTCTGTTAACACCGTCAAAATGCGACCGTTTTGGCTCGTTCTTTAATAACATGACTCGCACTACTCCACCTGTGAGAGTGATTTTGAATATAGTACCCTCTGCGCAATTTTTCTACCTCTACCTCTGCCTATGACTTACGAAACTGCCACGTTTCACAAGTGTTTTACAAAATGCAACTGCCCCCTGTGAGGATCGAACTCACGACCCCTGGTTTACTAGACCAGTGCTCTGCCACTGAGCTAAAGAGGCGCCCCCATCGAAACTCGCATCTACTTCGTCCTTTCAATATTACAAACACACAGGGTTTCACTGAAAATGACTAACATTAGATGCAGCTCACAGGTAAGCGACATACTCAAGAACAAACTTTAAACATGCTACCAAGAAAAGCGACATTTCACAGCTGTCTGTCAATTAATTTCAGCCTCTGATGTAGTTTCCCTGAGCCATACAAAGACCTAGATACCGTCCTAAGCAGCTGCGTCCGTTAGGTAAACTTCATCAGGAGACAGACACAGTCATCGCGAGCACGCGCTACCCAAACACGGCTTGTTTCTTACGCTCATACATGTATGGAGTGGTATTTCCGTGTTTGTCGCCATTCGCGATCTCAAAGTGCAGTGGTGGAAACTCGACGCTACCGCATGCTGCCTCCCATACACTCGTCACACTCAGCCTCTGTAGATGAAACATTTTCGAAGTTAGCACCAAACACATAGCGCCTTCTCAATTGACAGCACAGTGTCCCTCGCTGCATGTGATACAACGGCGTTACCAGTGCAAAAGCGGCGGCGGCGGCGCCGACGACGACGACGACATTCGCGAGAATGTTTGTGAATGATGAAAATCCACAACAGATTTACATTACACATCACCACTATTCTCTTAGCATGGCCAAAAACGAGTCTTGCAGCAGCCTACTTTATAACATTCTTCGCAATGGCCGCAAACGAGTGTGTTTTCCACAGGCATGGCTTCTCACACATTTATGTACCTGTGGTTGTCACTTTCGAAATCGCCATGATGGAGAATCGTTTTTCAAAAATGCACTTGCCTCCTGTGAGGATTGAACTCACGACCCCTGGTTTACGAGACCAGTGCTCTGCCACTGAGCTAAAGAGGCGCACCTAGCGGACGTGCCAAGTACTACGCTCTTACAAACGTATGAATATCTGGCTTCAGCTGAACACAAGCTTTAGTAATGGCTGATATTTGCAACTGAAGAGCAACTGCTGGCGTAGATGCTTCACACATCAAAACTGACGTAGTCGCCAACAAACAATATAAATACTTGGAGAACATGCCATTTCACAGCTGAATTGCGAATCAACAGCACATTATGCAGCCTTTTCCATGATAACAGTGTTAAGTTGGCCAGCGTTCTATGAAGCCTATGGCCGTTACGATATTTTCCATCGGAAGCCACACGCCTTCTAAATACAAGAAGATAAAATTGTACAGCGCCCAGCGTGGGGCTCGAACCCACGACCCTGAGATTAAGAGTCTCATGCTCTACCGACTGAGCTAGCCGGGCCGTCCGTGTAATCACGTGGCCTATTTCACCTCAGGCAGTACTCCTAGAACGAACTGGCCCTCTACAGAAGTACGGAGTTTCGTCTATTGTCTTTTTTACCGTTACACACGTGTTTGTATTTCATTTCGAATGGTCGCTAAAAGTGTGTAGCAGGAAGAGCCACAGTGCCAGCAGCGTGATTCACATACACATCTTCCCTATTTGACTTTCATGCCGTGTCTTAGACGTGCGGGTCCCAGCCAAAACACTCGCGGACGCCACTGAGCCCATCATTTCGTATTTAGACAGCTCGTCCTGTCTGTCGTCCAACCAGAAGCCAATCTCCACGCAGTTGCTACCCTGCTGGTACTTCTAGGCCATTTTCATGCTGTTCGCCTAATGCCATGAAACGGTACATCCCTATGCACATGTGGAAAAAATTACGACCGTGACAGGACTCGAACCTGCAATCTTCGGATCCGAAGTCCGACGCCTTATCCATTAGGCCACACGGTCTCTGGCCTTTCTGCCTTCCTTAAGCACGGCCTCTATAGAAACATCAAACACAAAACGAAATGTCTTTCCGTCTATGGCGTCAAAAATCTCGTTCTCAATTATGCAATGATACAAACACGACGCTACCTCTTGCTTTTGTCATCCACTCGTTACACTCAACATCTTACTAGAACGGCGGAACAAAGTTCCGAAATCGCGACCAAGCCCTTAGTAGCTTCATAAGCGACAGCCCTCGCTGTATATGATTCAATGGCGAGTGTACTACTTCTGCTGAAGCGGCGGCGGCGCCGACGACGACGACATTCGCGAGGGTCTTTGTGAAATGTAGAAAAACCAGGACAGATGTATACTTTTCGACATCGATTTTCTGTTAACACCGTCAAAATGCGACCGTTTTGGCTCGTTCTTTAATAACATGACTCGCACTACTCCACCTGTGAGAGTGATTTTGAATATAGTACCCTCTGCGCAATTTTTCTACCTCTACCTCTGCCTATGACTTACGAAACTGCCACGTTTCACAAGTGTTTTACAAAATGCAACTGCCCCCTGTGAGGATCGAACTCACGACCCCTGGTTTACTAGACCAGTGCTCTGCCACTGAGCTAAAGAGGCGCCCCCATCGAAACTCGCATCTACTTCGTCCTTTCAATATTACAAACACACAGGGTTTCACTGAAAATGACTAACATTAGATGCAGCTCACAGGTAAGCGACATACTCAAGAACAAACTTTAAACATGCTACCAAGAAAAGCGACATTTCACAGCTGTCTGTCAATTAATTTCAGCCTCTGATGTAGTTTCCCTGAGCCATACAAAGACCTAGATACCGTCCTAAGCAGCTGCGTCCGTTAGGTAAACTTCATCAGGAGACAGACACAGTCATCGCGAGCACGCGCTACCCAAACACGGCTTGTTTCTTACGCTCATACATGTATGGAGTGGTATTTCCGTGTTTGTCGCCATTCGCGATCTCAAAGTGCAGTGGTGGAAACTCGACGCTACCGCATGCTGCCTCCCATACACTCGTCACACTCAGCCTCTGTAGATGAAACATTTTCGAAGTTAGCACCAAACACATAGCGCCTTCTCAATTGACAGCACAGTGTCCCTCGCTGCATGTGATACAACGGCGTTACCAGTGCAAAAGCGGCGGCGGCGGCGCCGACGACGACGACGACATTCGCGAGAATGTTTGTGAATGATGAAAATCCACAACAGATTTACATTACACATCACCACTATTCTCTTAGCATGGCCAAAAACGAGTCTTGCAGCAGCCTACTTTATAACATTCTTCGCAATGGCCGCAAACGAGTGTGTTTTCCACAGGCATGGCTTCTCACACATTTATGTACCTGTGGTTGTCACTTTCGAAATCGCCATGATGGAGAATCGTTTTTCAAAAATGCACTTGCCTCCTGTGAGGATTGAACTCACGACCCCTGGTTTACGAGACCAGTGCTCTGCCACTGAGCTAAAGAGGCGCACCTAGCGGACGTGCCAAGTACTACGCTCTTACAAACGTATGAATATCTGGCTTCAGCTGAACACAAGCTTTAGTAATGGCTGATATTTGCAACTGAAGAGCAACTGCTGGCGTAGATGCTTCACACATCAAAACTGACGTAGTCGCCAACAAACAATATAAATACTTGGAGAACATGCCATTTCACAGCTGAATTGCGAATCAACAGCACATTATGCAGCCTTTTCCATGATAACAGTGTTAAGTTGGCCAGCGTTCTATGAAGCCTATGGCCGTTACGATATTTTCCATCGGAAGCCACACGCCTTCTAAATACAAGAAGATAAAATTGTACAGCGCCCAGCGTGGGGCTCGAACCCACGACCCTGAGATTAAGAGTCTGATGCTCTACCGACTGAGCTAGCCGGGCCGTCCGTGTAATCACGTGGCCTATTTCACCTCAGGCAGTACTCCTAGAACGAACTGGCCCTCTACAGAAGTACGGAGTTTCGTCTATTGTCTTTTTTACCGTTACACACGTGTTTGTATTTCATTTCGAATGGTCGCTAAAAGTGTGTAGCAGGAAGAGCCACAGTGCCAGCAGCGTGATTCACATACACATCTTCCCTATTTGACTTTCATGCCGTGTCTTAGACGTGCGGGTCCCAGCCAAAACACTCGCGGACGCCACTGAGCCCATCATTTCGTATTTAGACAGCTCGTCCTGTCTGTCGTCCAACCAGAAGCCAATCTCCACGCAGTTGCTACCCTGCTGGTACTTCTAGGCCATTTTCATGCTGTTCGCCTAATGCCATGAAACGGTACATCCCTATGCACATGTGGAAAAAATTACGACCGTGACAGGACTCGAACCTGCAATCTTCGGATCCGAAGTCCGACGCCTTATCCATTAGGCCACACGGTCTCTGGCCTTTCTGCCTTCCTTAAGCACGGCCTCTATAGAAACATCAAACACAAAACGAAATGTCTTTCCGTCTATGGCGTCAAAAATCTCGTTCTCAATTATGCAATGATACAAACACGACGCTACCTCTTGCTTTTGTCATCCACTCGTTACACTCAACATCTTACTAGAACGGCGGAACAAAGTTCCGAAATCGCGACCAAGCCCTTAGTAGCTTCATAAGCGACAGCCCTCGCTGTATATGATTCAATGGCGAGTGTACTACTTCTGCTGAAGCGGCGGCGGCGCCGACGACGACGACATTCGCGAGGGTCTTTGTGAAATGTAGAAAAACCAGGACAGATGTATACTTTTCGACATCGATTTTCTGTTAACACCGTCAAAATGCGACCGTTTTGGCTCGTTCTTTAATAACATGACTCGCACTACTCCACCTGTGAGAGTGATTTTGAATATAGTACCCTCTGCGCAATTTTTCTACCTCTACCTCTGCCTATGACTTACGAAACTGCCACGTTTCACAAGTGTTTTACAAAATGCAACTGCCCCCTGTGAGGATCGAACTCACGACCCCTGGTTTACTAGACCAGTGCTCTGCCACTGAGCTAAAGAGGCGCCCCCATCGAAACTCGCATCTACTTCGTCCTTTCAATATTACAAACACACAGGGTTTCACTGAAAATGACTAACATTAGATGCAGCTCACAGGTAAGCGACATACTCAAGAACAAACTTTAAACATGCTACCAAGAAAAGCGACATTTCACAGCTGTCTGTCAATTAATTTCAGCCTCTGATGTAGTTTCCCTGAGCCATACAAAGACCTAGATACCGTCCTAAGCAGCTGCGTCCGTTAGGTAAACTTCATCAGGAGACAGACACAGTCATCGCGAGCACGCGCTACCCAAACACGGCTTGTTTCTTACGCTCATACATGTATGGAGTGGTATTTCCGTGTTTGTCGCCATTCGCGATCTCAAAGTGCAGTGGTGGAAACTCGACGCTACCGCATGCTGCCTCCCATACACTCGTCACACTCAGCCTCTGTAGATGAAACATTTTCGAAGTTAGCACCAAACACATAGCGCCTTCTCAATTGACAGCACAGTGTCCCTCGCTGCATGTGATACAACGGCGTTACCAGTGCAAAAGCGGCGGCGGCGGCGCCGACGACGACGACGACATTCGCGAGAATGTTTGTGAATGATGAAAATCCACAACAGATTTACATTACACATCACCACTATTCTCTTAGCATGGCCAAAAACGAGTCTTGCAGCAGCCTACTTTATAACATTCTTCGCAATGGCCGCAAACGAGTGTGTTTTCCACAGGCATGGCTTCTCACACATTTATGTACCTGTGGTTGTCACTTTCGAAATCGCCATGATGGAGAATCGTTTTTCAAAAATGCACTTGCCTCCTGTGAGGATTGAACTCACGACCCCTGGTTTACGAGACCAGTGCTCTGCCACTGAGCTAAAGAGGCGCACCTAGCGGACGTGCCAAGTACTACGCTCTTACAAACGTATGAATATCTGGCTTCAGCTGAACACAAGCTTTAGTAATGGCTGATATTTGCAACTGAAGAGCAACTGCTGGCGTAGATGCTTCACACATCAAAACTGACGTAGTCGCCAACAAACAATATAAATACTTGGAGAACATGCCATTTCACAGCTGAATTGCGAATCAA
Organism: Locusta migratoria; assembly: GCA_026315105.1. NCBI lineage: Eukaryota > Metazoa > Arthropoda > Insecta > Orthoptera > Acrididae > Locusta > Locusta migratoria. The sequence goes on from CM048749.1 coordinate 364,299,336, forward strand.
CAGCACATTATGCAGCCTTTTCCATGATAACAGTGTTAAGTTGGCCAGCGTTCTATGAAGCCTATGGCCGTTACGATATTTTCCATCGGAAGCCACACGCCTTCTAAATACAAGAAGATAAAATTGTACAGCGCCCAGCGTGGGGCTCGAACCCACGACCCTGAGATTAAGAGTCTGATGCTCTACCGACTGAGCTAGCCGGGCCGTCCGTGTAATCACGTGGCCTATTTCACCTCAGGCAGTACTCCTAGAACGAACTGGCCCTCTACAGAAGTACGGAGTTTCGTCTATTGTCTTTTTTACCGTTACACACGTGTTTGTATTTCATTTCGAATGGTCGCTAAAAGTGTGTAGCAGGAAGAGCCACAGTGCCAGCAGCGTGATTCACATACACATCTTCCCTATTTGACTTTCATGCCGTGTCTTAGACGTGCGGGTCCCAGCCAAAACACTCGCGGACGCCACTGAGCCCATCATTTCGTATTTAGACAGCTCGTCCTGTCTGTCGTCCAACCAGAAGCCAATCTCCACGCAGTTGCTACCCTGCTGGTACTTCTAGGCCATTTTCATGCTGTTCGCCTAATGCCATGAAACGGTACATCCCTATGCACATGTGGAAAAAATTACGACCGTGACAGGACTCGAACCTGCAATCTTCGGATCCGAAGTCCGACGCCTTATCCATTAGGCCACACGGTCTCTGGCCTTTCTGCCTTCCTTAAGCACGGCCTCTATAGAAACATCAAACACAAAACGAAATGTCTTTCCGTCTATGGCGTCAAAAATCTCGTTCTCAATTATGCAATGATACAAACACGACGCTACCTCTTGCTTTTGTCATCCACTCGTTACACTCAACATCTTACTAGAACGGCGGAACAAAGTTCCGAAATCGCGACCAAGCCCTTAGTAGCTTCATAAGCGACAGCCCTCGCTGTATATGATTCAATGGCGAGTGTACTACTTCTGCTGAAGCGGCGGCGGCGCCGACGACGACGACATTCGCGAGGGTCTTTGTGAAATGTAGAAAAACCAGGACAGATGTATACTTTTCGACATCGATTTTCTGTTAACACCGTCAAAATGCGACCGTTTTGGCTCGTTCTTTAATAACATGACTCGCACTACTCCACCTGTGAGAGTGATTTTGAATATAGTACCCTCTGCGCAATTTTTCTACCTCTACCTCTGCCTATGACTTACGAAACTGCCACGTTTCACAAGTGTTTTACAAAATGCAACTGCCCCCTGTGAGGATCGAACTCAGGACCCCTGGTTTACTAGACCAGTGCTCTGCCACTTTTTTTTTTTTTTTTTTTTTTTTTTTTTTTTTTTTTTTCCTTCTGGTAGATCTATGGTTCGCGGTCGTTCGTTAAGTTTGTTCGTGGTTGTTCGTTGAATTTTTGGCTCAGCTTTTTTATTACAGAGGGCGTTCGGCCCCCTGACCGGGCGCGCTGAGCCACGGCGCCCGGCAGTCACTGAGCTAAAGAGGCGCCCCCATCGAAACTCGCATCTACTTCGTCCTTTCAATATTACAAACACACAGGGTTTCACTGAAAATGACTAACATTAGATGCAGCTCACAGGTAAGCGACATACTCAAGAACAAACTTTAAACATGCTACCAAGAAAAGCGACATTTCACAGCTGTCTGTCAATTAATTTCAGCCTCTGATGTAGTTTCCCTGAGCCATACAAAGACCTAGATACCGTCCTAAGCAGCTGCGTCCGTTAGGTAAACTTCATCAGGAGACAGACACAGTCATCGCGAGCACGCGCTACCCAAACACGGCTTGTTTCTTACGCTCATACATGTATGGAGTGGTATTTCCGTGTTTGTCGCCATTCGCGATCTCAAAGTGCAGTGGTGGAAACTCGACGCTACCGCATGCTGCCTCCCATACACTCGTCACACTCAGCCTCTGTAGATGAAACATTTTCGAAATTAGCACCAAACACATAGCGCCTTCTCAATTGACAGCACAGTGTCCCTCGCTGCATGTGATACAACGGCGTTACCAGTGCAAAAGCGGCGGCGGCGGCGCCGACGACGACGACGACGACATTCGCGAGAATGTTTGTGAATGATGAAAATCCACAACAGATTTACATTACACATCACCACTATTCTCTTAGCATGGCCAAAAACGAGTCTTGCAGCAGCCTACTTTATAACATTCTTCGCAATGGCCGCAAACGAGTGTGTTTTCCACAGGCATGGCTTCTCACACATTTATGTACCTGTGGTTGTCACTTTCGAAATCGCCATGATGGAGAATCGTTTTTCAAAAATGCACTTGCCTCCTGTGAGGATTGAACTCACGACCCCTGGTTTACGAGACCAGTGCTCTGCCACTGAGCTAAAGAGGCGCACCTAGCGGACGTGCCAAGTACTACGCTCTTACAAACGTATGAATATCTGGCTTCAGCTGAACACAAGCTTTAGTAATGGCTGATATTTGCAACTGAAGAGCAACTGCTGGCGTAGATGCTTCACACATCAAAACTGACGTAGTCGCCAACAAACAATATAAATACTTGGAGAACATGCCATTTCACAGCTGAATTGCGAATCAACAGCACATTATGCAGCCTTTTCCATGATAACAGTGTTAAGTTGGCCAGCGTTCTATGAAGCCTATGGCCGTTACGATATTTTCCATCGGAAGCCACACGCCTTCTAAATACAAGAAGATAAAATTGTACAGCGCCCAGCGTGGGGCTCGAACCCACGACCCTGAGATTAAGAGTCTGATGCTCTACCGACTGAGCTAGCCGGGCCGTCCGTGTAATCACGTGGCCTATTTCACCTCAGGCAGTACTCCTAGAACGAACTGGCCCTCTACAGAAGTACGGAGTTTCGTCTATTGTCTTTTTTACCGTTACACACGTGTTTGTATTTCATTTCGAATGGTCGCTAAAAGTGTGTAGCAGGAAGAGCCACAGTGCCAGCAGCGTGATTCACATACACATCTTCCCTATTTGACTTTCATGCCGTGTCTTAGACGTGCGGGTCCCAGCCAAAACACTCGCGGACGCCACTGAGCCCATCATTTCGTATTTAGACAGCTCGTCCTGTCTGTCGTCCAACCAGAAGCCAATCTCCACGCAGTTGCTACCCTGCTGGTACTTCTAGGCCATTTTCATGCTGTTCGCCTAATGCCATGAAACGGTACATCCCTATGCACATGTGGAAAAAATTACGACCGTGACAGGACTCGAACCTGCAATCTTCGGATCCGAAGTCCGACGCCTTATCCATTAGGCCACACGGTCTCTGGCCTTTCTGCCTTCCTTAAGCACGGCCTCTATAGAAACATCAAACACAAAACGAAATGTCTTTCCGTCTATGGCGTCAAAAATCTCGTTCTCAATTATGCAATGATACAAACACGACGCTACCTCTTGCTTTTGTCATCCACTCGTTACACTCAACATCTTACTAGAACGGCGGAACAAAGTTCCGAAATCGCGACCAAGCCCTTAGTAGCTTCATAAGCGACAGCCCTCGCTGTATATGATTCAATGGCGAGTGTACTACTTCTGCTGAAGCGGCGGCGGCGCCGACGACGACGACATTCGCGAGGGTCTTTGTGAAATGTAGAAAAACCAGGACAGATGTATACTTTTCGACATCGATTTTCTGTTAACACCGTCAAAATGCGACCGTTTTGGCTCGTTCTTTAATAACATGACTCGCACTACTCCACCTGTGAGAGTGATTTTGAATATAGTACCCTCTGCGCAATTTTTCTACCTCTACCTCTGCCTATGACTTACGAAACTGCCACGTTTCACAAGTGTTTTACAAAATGCAACTGCCCCCTGTGAGGATCGAACTCAGGACCCCTGGTTTACTAGACCAGTGCTCTGCCACTTTTTTTTTTTTTTTTTTTTTTTTTTTTTTCCTTCTGGTAGATCTATGGTTCGCGGTCGTTCGTTAAGTTTGTTCGTGGTTGTTCGTTGAATTTTTGGCTCAGCTTTTTTATTACAGAGGGCGTTCGGCCCCCTGACCGGGCGCGCTGAGCCACGGCGCCCGGCAGTCACTGAGCTAAAGAGGCGCCCCCATCGAAACTCGCATCTACTTCGTCCTTTCAATATTACAAACACACAGGGTTTCACTGAAAATGACTAACATTAGATGCAGCTCACAGGTAAGCGACATACTCAAGAACAAACTTTAAACATGCTACCAAGAAAAGCGACATTTCACAGCTGTCTGTCAATTAATTTCAGCCTCTGATGTAGTTTCCCTGAGCCATACAAAGACCTAGATACCGTCCTAAGCAGCTGCGTCCGTTAGGTAAACTTCATCAGGAGACAGACACAGTCATCGCGAGCACGCGCTACCCAAACACGGCTTGTTTCTTACGCTCATACATGTATGGAGTGGTATTTCCGTGTTTGTCGCCATTCGCGATCTCAAAGTGCAGTGGTGGAAACTCGACGCTACCGCATGCTGCCTCCCATACACTCGTCACACTCAGCCTCTGTAGATGAAACATTTTCGAAATTAGCACCAAACACATAGCGCCTTCTCAATTGACAGCACAGTGTCCCTCGCTGCATGTGATACAACGGCGTTACCAGTGCAAAAGCGGCGGCGGCGGCGCCGACGACGACGACGACGACATTCGCGAGAATGTTTGTGAATGATGAAAATCCACAACAGATTTACATTACACATCACCACTATTCTCTTAGCATGGCCAAAAACGAGTCTTGCAGCAGCCTACTTTATAACATTCTTCGCAATGGCCGCAAACGAGTGTGTTTTCCACAGGCATGGCTTCTCACACATTTATGTACCTGTGGTTGTCACTTTCGAAATCGCCATGATGGAGAATCGTTTTTCAAAAATGCACTTGCCTCCTGTGAGGATTGAACTCACGACCCCTGGTTTACGAGACCAGTGCTCTGCCACTGAGCTAAAGAGGCGCACCTAGCGGACGTGCCAAGTACTACGCTCTTACAAACGTATGAATATCTGGCTTCAGCTGAACACAAGCTTTAGTAATGGCTGATATTTGCAACTGAAGAGCAACTGCTGGCGTAGATGCTTCACACATCAAAACTGACGTAGTCGCCAACAAACAATATAAATACTTGGAGAACATGCCATTTCACAGCTGAATTGCGAATCAACAGCACATTATGCAGCCTTTTCCATGATAACAGTGTTAAGTTGGCCAGCGTTCTATGAAGCCTATGGCCGTTACGATATTTTCCATCGGAAGCCACACGCCTTCTAAATACAAGAAGATAAAATTGTACAGCGCCCAGCGTGGGGCTCGAACCCACGACCCTGAGATTAAGAGTCTGATGCTCTACCGACTGAGCTAGCCGGGCCGTCCGTGTAATCACGTGGCCTATTTCACCTCAGGCAGTACTCCTAGAACGAACTGGCCCTCTACAGAAGTACGGAGTTTCGTCTATTGTCTTTTTTACCGTTACACACGTGTTTGTATTTCATTTCGAATGGTCGCTAAAAGTGTGTAGCAGGAAGAGCCACAGTGCCAGCAGCGTGATTCACATACACATCTTCCCTATTTGACTTTCATGCCGTGTCTTAGACGTGCGGGTCCCAGCCAAAACACTCGCGGACGCCACTGAGCCCATCATTTCGTATTTAGACAGCTCGTCCTGTCTGTCGTCCAACCAGAAGCCAATCTCCACGCAGTTGCTACCCTGCTGGTACTTCTAGGCCATTTTCATGCTGTTCGCCTAATGCCATGAAACGGTACATCCCTATGCACATGTGGAAAAAATTACGACCGTGACAGGACTCGAACCTGCAATCTTCGGATCCGAAGTCCGACGCCTTATCCATTAGGCCACACGGTCTCTGGCCTTTCTGCCTTCCTTAAGCACGGCCTCTATAGAAACATCAAACACAAAACGAAATGTCTTTCCGTCTATGGCGTCAAAAATCTCGTTCTCAATTATGCAATGATACAAACACGACGCTACCTCTTGCTTTTGTCATCCACTCGTTACACTCAACATCTTACTAGAACGGCGGAACAAAGTTCCGAAATCGCGACCAAGCCCTTAGTAGCTTCATAAGCGACAGCCCTCGCTGTATATGATTCAATGGCGAGTGTACTACTTCTGCTGAAGCGGCGGCGGCGCCGACGACGACGACATTCGCGAGGGTCTTTGTGAAATGTAGAAAAACCAGGACAGATGTATACTTTTCGACATCGATTTTCTGTTAACACCGTCAAAATGCGACCGTTTTGGCTCGTTCTTTAATAACATGACTCGCACTACTCCACCTGTGAGAGTGATTTTGAATATAGTACCCTCTGTGCAATTTTTCTACCTCTACCTCTGCCTATGACTTACGAAACTGCCACGTTTCACAAGTGTTTTACAAAATGCAACTGCCCCCTGTGAGGATCGAACTCAGGACCCCTGGTTTACTAGACCAGTGCTCTGCCACTTTTTTTTTTTTTTTTTTTTTTTTTCCTTCTGGTAGATCTATGGTTCGCGGTCGTTCGTTAAGTTTGTTCGTGGTTGTTCGTTGAATTTTTGGCTCAGCTTTTTTATTACAGAGGGCGTTCGGCCCCCTGACCGGGCGCGCTGAGCCACGGCGCCCGGCAGTCACTGAGCTAAAGAGGCGCCCCCATCGAAACTCGCATCTACTTCGTCCTTTCAATATTACAAACACACAGGGTTTCACTGAAAATGACTAACATTAGATGCAGCTCACAGGTAAGCGACATACTCAAGAACAAACTTTAAACATGCTACCAAGAAAAGCGACATTTCACAGCTGTCTGTCAATTAATTTCAGCCTCTGATGTAGTTTCCCTGAGCCATACAAAGACCTAGATACCGTCCTAAGCAGCTGCGTCCGTTAGGTAAACTTCATCAGGAGACAGACACAGTCATCGCGAGCACGCGCTACCCAAACACGGCTTGTTTCTTACGCTCATACATGTATGGAGTGGTATTTCCGTGTTTGTCGCCATTCGCGATCTCAAAGTGCAGTGGTGGAAACTCGACGCTACCGCATGCTGCCTCCCATACACTCGTCACACTCAGCCTCTGTAGATGAAACATTTTCGAAATTAGCACCAAACACATAGCGCCTTCTCAATTGACAGCACAGTGTCCCTCGCTGCATGTGATACAACGGCGTTACCAGTGCAAAAGCGGCGGCGGCGGCGCCGACGACGACGACGACGACATTCGCGAGAATGTTTGTGAATGATGAAAATCCACAACAGATTTACATTACACATCACCACTATTCTCTTAGCATGGCCAAAAACGAGTCTTGCAGCAGCCTACTTTATAACATTCTTCGCAATGGCCGCAAACGAGTGTGTTTTCCACAGGCATGGCTTCTCACACATTTATGTACCTGTGGTTGTCACTTTCGAAATCGCCATGATGGAGAATCGTTTTTCAAAAATGCACTTGCCTCCTGTGAGGATTGAACTCACGACCCCTGGTTTACGAGACCAGTGCTCTGCCACTGAGCTAAAGAGGCGCACCTAGCGGACGTGCCAAGTACTACGCTCTTACAAACGTATGAATATCTGGCTTCAGCTGAACACAAGCTTTAGTAATGGCTGATATTTGCAACTGAAGAGCAACTGCTGGCGTAGATGCTTCACACATCAAAACTGACGTAGTCGCCAACAAACAATATAAATACTTGGAGAACATGCCATTTCACAGCTGAATTGCGAATCAACAGCACATTATGCAGCCTTTTCCATGATAACAGTGTTAAGTTGGCCAGCGTTCTATGAAGCCTATGGCCGTTACGATATTTTCCATCGGAAGCCACACGCCTTCTAAATACAAGAAGATAAAATTGTACAGCGCCCAGCGTGGGGCTCGAACCCACGACCCTGAGATTAAGAGTCTGATGCTCTACCGACTGAGCTAGCCGGGCCGTCCGTGTAATCACGTGGCCTATTTCACCTCAGGCAGTACTCCTAGAACGAACTGGCCCTCTACAGAAGTACGGAGTTTCGTCTATTGTCTTTTTTACCGTTACACACGTGTTTGTATTTCATTTCGAATGGTCGCTAAAAGTGTGTAGCAGGAAGAGCCACAGTGCCAGCAGCGTGATTCACATACACATCTTCCCTATTTGACTTTCATGCCGTGTCTTAGACGTGCGGGTCCCAGCCAAAACACTCGCGGACGCCACTGAGCCCATCATTTCGTATTTAGACAGCTCGTCCTGTCTGTCGTCCAACCAGAAGCCAATCTCCACGCAGTTGCTACCCTGCTGGTACTTCTAGGCCATTTTCATGCTGTTCGCCTAATGCCATGAAACGGTACATCCCTATGCACATGTGGAAAAAATTACGACCGTGACAGGACTCGAACCTGCAATCTTCGGATCCGAAGTCCGACGCCTTATCCATTAGGCCACACGGTCTCTGGCCTTTCTGCCTTCCTTAAGCACGGCCTCTATAGAAACATCAAACACAAAACGAAATGTCTTTCCGTCTATGGCGTCAAAAATCTCGTTCTCAATTATGCAATGATACAAACACGACGCTACCTCTTGCTTTTGTCATCCACTCGTTACACTCAACATCTTACTAGAACGGCGGAACAAAGTTCCGAAATCGCGACCAAGCCCTTAGTAGCTTCATAAGCGACAGCCCTCGCTGTATATGATTCAATGGCGAGTGTACTACTTCTGCTGAAGCGGCGGCGGCGCCGACGACGACGACATTCGCGAGGGTCTTTGTGAAATGTAGAAAAACCAGGACAGATGTATACTTTTCGACATCGATTTTCTGTTAACACCGTCAAAATGCGACCGTTTTGGCTCGTTCTTTAATAACATGACTCGCACTACTCCACCTGTGAGAGTGATTTTGAATATAGTACCCTCTGCGCAATTTTTCTACCTCTACCTCTGCCTATGACTTACGAAACTGCCACGTTTCACAAGTGTTTTACAAAATGCAACTGCCCCCTGTGAGGATCGAACTCACGACCCCTGGTTTACTAGACCAGTGCTCTGCCACTGAGCTAAAGAGGCGCCCCCATCGAAACTCGCATCTACTTCGTCCTTTCAATATTACAAACACACAGGGTTTCACTGAAAATGACTAACATTAGATGCAGCTCACAGGTAAGCGACATACTCAAGAACAAACTTTAAACATGCTACCAAGAAAAGCGACATTTCACAGCTGTCTGTCAATTAATTTCAGCCTCTGATGTAGTTTCCCTGAGCCATACAAAGACCTAGATACCGTCCTAAGCAGCTGCGTCCGTTAGGTAAACTTCATCAGGAGACAGACACAGTCATCGCGAGCACGCGCTACCCAAACACGGCTTGTTTCTTACGCTCATACATGTATGGAGTGGTATTTCCGTGTTTGTCGCCATTCGCGATCTCAAAGTGCAGTGGTGGAAACTCGACGCTACCGCATGCTGCCTCCCATACACTCGTCACACTCAGCCTCTGTAGATGAAACATTTTCGAAGTTAGCACCAAACACATAGCGCCTTCTCAATTGACAGCACAGTGTCCCTCGCTGCATGTGATACAACGGCGTTACCAGTGCAAAAGCGGCGGCGGCGGCGCCGACGACGACGACGACGACATTCGCGAGAATGTTTGTGAATGATGAAAATCCACAACAGATTTACATTACACATCACCACTATTCTCTTAGCATGGCCAAAAACGAGTCTTGCAGCAGCCTACTTTATAACATTCTTCGCAATGGCCGCAAACGAGTGTGTTTTCCACAGGCATGGCTTCTCACACATTTATGTACCTGTGGTTGTCACTTTCGAAATCGCCATGATGGAGAATCGTTTTTCAAAAATGCACTTGCCTCCTGTGAGGATTGAACTCACGACCCCTGGTTTACGAGACCAGTGCTCTGCCACTGAGCTAAAGAGGCGCACCTAGCGGACGTGCCAAGTACTACGCTCTTACAAACGTATGAATATCTGGCTTCAGCTGAACACAAGCTTTAGTAATGGCTGATATTTGCAACTGAAGAGCAACTGCTGGCGTAGATGCTTCACACATCAAAACTGACGTAGTCGCCAACAAACAATATAAATACTTGGAGAACATGCCATTTCACAGCTGAATTGCGAATCAACAGCACATTATGCAGCCTTTTCCATGATAACAGTGTTAAGTTGGCCAGCGTTCTATGAAGCCTATGGCCGTTACGATATTTTCCATCGGAAGCCACACGCCTTCTAAATACAAGAAGATAAAATTGTACAGCGCCCAGCGTGGGGCTCGAACCCACGACCCTGAGATTAAGAGTCTGATGCTCTACCGACTGAGCTAGCCGGGCCGTCCGTGTAATCACGTGGCCTATTTCACCTCAGGCAGTACTCCTAGAACGAACTGGCCCTCTACAGAAGTACGGAGTTTCGTCTATTGTCTTTTTTACCGTTACACACGTGTTTGTATTTCATTTCGAATGGTCGCTAAAAGTGTGTAGCAGGAAGAGCCACAGTGCCAGCAGCGTGATTCACATACACATCTTCCCTATTTGACTTTCATGCCGTGTCTTAGACGTGCGGGTCCCAGCCAAAACACTCGCGGACGCCACTGAGCCCATCATTTCGTATTTAGACAGCTCGTCCTGTCTGTCGTCCAACCAGAAGCCAATCTCCACGCAGTTGCTACCCTGCTGGTACTTCTAGGCCATTTTCATGCTGTTCGCCTAATGCCATGAAACGGTACATCCCTATGCACATGTGGAAAAAATTACGACCGTGACAGGACTCGAACCTGCAATCTTCGGATCCGAAGTCCGACGCCTTATCCATTAGGCCACACGGTCTCTGGCCTTTCTGCCTTCCTTAAGCACGGCCTCTATAGAAACATCAAACACAAAACGAAATGTCTTTCCGTCTATGGCGTCAAAAATCTCGTTCTCAATTATGCAATGATACAAACACGACGCTACCTCTTGCTTTTGTCATCCACTCGTTACACTCAACATCTTACTAGAACGGCGGAACAAAGTTCCGAAATCGCGACCAAGCCCTTAGTAGCTTCATAAGCGACAGCCCTCGCTGTATATGATTCAATGGCGAGTGTACTACTTCTGCTGAAGCGGCGGCGGCGCCGACGACGACGACATTCGCGAGGGTCTTTGTGAAATGTAGAAAAACCAGGACAGATGTATACTTTTCGACATCGATTTTCTGTTAACACCGTCAAAATGCGACCGTTTTGGCTCGTTCTTTAATAACATGACTCGCACTACTCCACCTGTGAGAGTGATTTTGAATATAGTACCCTCTGCGCAATTTTTCTACCTCTACCTCTGCCTATGACTTACGAAACTGCCACGTTTCACAAGTGTTTTACAAAATGCAACTGCCCCCTGTGAGGATCGAACTCACGACCCCTGGTTTACTAGACCAGTGCTCTGCCACTGAGCTAAAGAGGCGCCCCCATCGAAACTCGCATCTACTTCGTCCTTTCAATATTACAAACACACAGGGTTTCACTGAAAATGACTAACATTAGATGCAGCTCACAGGTAAGCGACATACTCAAGAACAAACTTTAAACATGCTACCAAGAAAAGCGACATTTCACAGCTGTCTGTCAATTAATTTCAGCCTCTGATGTAGTTTCCCTGAGCCATACAAAGACCTAGATACCGTCCTAAGCAGCTGCGTCCGTTAGGTAAACTTCATCAGGAGACAGACACAGTCATCGCGAGCACGCGCTACCCAAACACGGCTTGTTTCTTACGCTCATACATGTATGGAGTGGTATTTCCGTGTTTGTCGCCATTCGCGATCTCAAAGTGCAGTGGTGGAAACTCGACGCTACCGCATGCTGCCTCCCATACACTCGTCACACTCAGCCTCTGTAGATGAAACATTTTCGAAGTTAGCACCAAACACATAGCGCCTTCTCAATTGACAGCACAGTGTCCCTCGCTGCATGTGATACAACGGCGTTACCAGTGCAAAAGCGGCGGCGGCGGCGCCGACGACGACGACGACGACATTCGCGAGAATGTTTGTGAATGATGAAAATCCACAACAGATTTACATTACACATCACCACTATTCTCTTAGCATGGCCAAAAACGAGTCTTGCAGCAGCCTACTTTATAACATTCTTCGCAATGGCCGCAAACGAGTGTGTTTTCCACAGGCATGGCTTCTCACACATTTATGTACCTGTGGTTGTCACTTTCGAAATCGCCATGATGGAGAATCGTTTTTCAAAAATGCACTTGCCTCCTGTGAGGATTGAACTCACGACCCCTGGTTTACGAGACCAGTGCTCTGCCACTGAGCTAAAGAGGCGCACCTAGCGGACGTGCCAAGTACTACGCTCTTACAAACGTATGAATATCTGGCTTCAGCTGAACACAAGCTTTAGTAATGGCTGATATTTGCAACTGAAGAGCAACTGCTGGCGTAGATGCTTCACACATCAAAACTGACGTAGTCGCCAACAAACAATATAAATACTTGGAGAACATGCCATTTCACAGCTGAATTGCGAATCAACAGCACATTATGCAGCCTTTTCCATGATAACAGTGTTAAGTTGGCCAGCGTTCTATGAAGCCTATGGCCGTTACGATATTTTCCATCGGAAGCCACACGCCTTCTAAATACAAGAAGATAAAATTGTACAGCGCCCAGCGTGGGGCTCGAACCCACGACCCTGAGATTAAGAGTCTGATGCTCTACCGACTGAGCTAGCCGGGCCGTCCGTGTAATCACGTGGCCTATTTCACCTCAGGCAGTACTCCTAGAACGAACTGGCCCTCTACAGAAGTACGGAGTTTCGTCTATTGTCTTTTTTACCGTTACACACGTGTTTGTATTTCATTTCGAATGGTCGCTAAAAGTGTGTAGCAGGAAGAGCCACAGTGCCAGCAGCGTGATTCACATACACATCTTCCCTATTTGACTTTCATGCCGTGTCTTAGACGTGCGGGTCCCAGCCAAAACACTCGCGGACGCCACTGAGCCCATCATTTCGTATTTAGACAGCTCGTCCTGTCTGTCGTCCAACCAGAAGCCAATCTCCACGCAGTTGCTACCCTGCTGGTACTTCTAGGCCATTTTCATGCTGTTCGCCTAATGCCATGAAACGGTACATCCCTATGCACATGTGGAAAAAATTACGACCGTGACAGGACTCGAACCTGCAATCTTCGGATCCGAAGTCCGACGCCTTATCCATTAGGCCACACGGTCTCTGGCCTTTCTGCCTTCCTTAAGCACGGCCTCTATAGAAACATCAAACACAAAACGAAATGTCTTTCCGTCTATGGCGTCAAAAATCTCGTTCTCAATTATGCAATGATACAAACACGACGCTACCTCTTGCTTTTGTCATCCACTCGTTACACTCAACATCTTACTAGAACGGCGGAACAAAGTTCCGAAATCGCGACCAAGCCCTTAGTAGCTTCATAAGCGACAGCCCTCGCTGTATATGATTCAATGGCGAGTGTACTACTTCTGCTGAAGCGGCGGCGGCGCCGACGACGACGACATTCGCGAGGGTCTTTGTGAAATGTAGAAAAACCAGGACAGATGTATACTTTTCGACATCGATTTTCTGTTAACACCGTCAAAATGCGACCGTTTTGGCTCGTTCTTTAATAACATGACTCGCACTACTCCACCTGTGAGAGTGATTTTGAATATAGTACCCTCTGCGCAATTTTTCTACCTCTACCTCTGCCTATGACTTACGAAACTGCCACGTTTCACAAGTGTTTTGCAAAATGCAACTGCCCCCTGTGAGGATCGAACTCACGACCCCTGGTTTACTAGACCAGTGCTCTGCCACTGAGCTAAAGAGGCGCCCCCATCGAAACTCGCATCTACTTCGTCCTTTCAATATTACAAACACACAGGGTTTCACTGAAAATGACTAACATTAGATGCAGCTCACAGGTAAGCGACATACTCAAGAACAAACTTTAAACATGCTACCAAGAAAAGCGACATTTCACAGCTGTCTGTCAATTAATTTCAGCCTCTGATGTAGTTTCCCTGAGCCATACAAAGACCTAGATACCGTCCTAAGCAGCTGCGTCCGTTAGGTAAACTTCATCAGGAGACAGACACAGTCATCGCGAGCACGCGCTACCCAAACACGGCTTGTTTCTTACGCTCATACATGTATGGAGTGGTATTTCCGTGTTTGTCGCCATTCGCGATCTCAAAGTGCAGTGGTGGAAACTCGACGCTACCGCATGCTGCCTCCCATACACTCGTCACACTCAGCCTCTGTAGATGAAACATTTTCGAAATTAGCACCAAACACATAGCGCCTTCTCAATTGACAGCACAGTGTCCCTCGCTGCATGTGATACAACGGCGTTACCAGTGCAAAAGCGGCGGCGGCGGCGCCGACGACGACGACGACGACATTCGCGAGAATGTTTGTGAATGATGAAAATCCACAACAGATTTACATTACACATCACCACTATTCTCTTAGCATGGCCAAAAACGAGTCTTGCAGCAGCCTACTTTATAACATTCTTCGCAATGGCCGCAAACGAGTGTGTTTTCCACAGGCATGGCTTCTCACACATTTATGTACCTGTGGTTGTCACTTTCGAAATCGCCATGATGGAGAATCGTTTTTCAAAAATGCACTTGCCTCCTGTGAGGATTGAACTCAGGACCCCTGGTTTACGAGACCAGTGCTCTGCCACTGAGCTAAAGAGGCGCACCTAGCGGACGTGCCAAGTACTACGCTCTTACAAACGTATGAATATCTGGCTTCAGCTGAACACAAGCTTTAGTAATGGCTGATATTTGCAACTGAAGAGCAACTGCTGGCGTAGATGCTTCACACATCAAAACTGACGTAGTCGCCAACAAACAATATAAATACTTGGAGAACATGCCATTTCACAGCTGAATTGCGAATCAACAGCACATTATGCAGCCTTTTCCATGATAACAGTGTTAAGTTGGCCAGCGTTCTATGAAGCCTATGGCCGTTACGATATTTTCCATCGGAAGCCACACGCCTTCTAAATACAAGAAGATAAAATTGTACAGCGCCCAGCGTGGGGCTCGAACCCACGACCCTGAGATTAAGAGTCTGATGCTCTACCGACTGAGCTAGCCGGGCCGTCCGTGTAATCACGTGGCCTATTTCACCTCAGGCAGTACTCCTAGAACGAACTGGCCCTCTACAGAAGTACGGAGTTTCGTCTATTGTCTTTTTTACCGTTACACACGTGTTTGTATTTCATTTCGAATGGTCGCTAAAAGTGTGTAGCAGGAAGAGCCACAGTGCCAGCAGCGTGATTCACATACACATCTTCCCTATTTGACTTTCATGCCGTGTCTTAGACGTGCGGGTCCCAGCCAAAACACTCGCGGACGCCACTGAGCCCATCATTTCGTATTTAGACAGCTCGTCCTGTCTGTCGTCCAACCAGAAGCCAATCTCCACGCAGTTGCTACCCTGCTGGTACTTCTAGGCCATTTTCATGCTGTTCGCCTAATGCCATGAAACGGTACATCCCTATGCACATGTGGAAAAAATTACGACCGTGACAGGACTCGAACCTGCAATCTTCGGATCCGAAGTCCGACGCCTTATCCATTAGGCCACACGGTCTCTGGCCTTTCTGCCTTCCTTAAGCACGGCCTCTATAGAAACATCAAACACAAAACGAAATGTCTTTCCGTCTATGGCGTCAAAAATCTCGTTCTCAATTATGCAATGATACAAACACGACGCTACCTCTTGCTTTTGTCATCCACTCGTTACACTCAACATCTTACTAGAACGGCGGAACAAAGTTCCGAAATCGCGACCAAGCCCTTAGTAGCTTCATAAGCGACAGCCCTCGCTGTATATGATTCAATGGCGAGTGTACTACTTCTGCTGAAGCGGCGGCGGCGCCGACGACGACGACATTCGCGAGGGTCTTTGTGAAATGTAGAAAAACCAGGACAGATGTATACTTTTCGACATCGATTTTCTGTTAACACCGTCAAAATGCGACCGTTTTGGCTCGTTCTTTAATAACATGACTCGCACTACTCCACCTGTGAGAGTGATTTTGAATATAGTACCCTCTGCGCAATTTTTCTACCTCTACCTCTGCCTATGACTTACGAAACTGCCACGTTTCACAAGTGTTTTACAAAATGCAACTGCCCCCTGTGAGGATCGAACTCAGGACCCCTGGTTTACTAGACCAGTGCTCTGCCACTTTTTTTTTTTTTTTTTTTTTTTTTTTTTTTTTTCCTTCTGGTAGATCTATGGTTCGCGGTCGTTCGTTAAGTTTGTTCGTGGTTGTTCGTTGAATTTTTGGCTCAGCTTTTTTATTACAGAGGGCGTTCGGCCCCCTGACCGGGCGCGCTGAGCCACGGCGCCCGGCAGTCACTGAGCTAAAGAGGCGCCCCCATCGAAACTCGCATCTACTTCGTCCTTTCAATATTACAAACACACAGGGTTTCACTGAAAATGACTAACATTAGATGCAGCTCACAGGTAAGCGACATACTCAAGAACAAACTTTAAACATGCTACCAAGAAAAGCGACATTTCACAGCTGTCTGTCAATTAATTTCAGCCTCTGATGTAGTTTCCCTGAGCCATACAAAGACCTAGATACCGTCCTAAGCAGCTGCGTCCGTTAGGTAAACTTCATCAGGAGACAGACACAGTCATCGCGAGCACGCGCTACCCAAACACGGCTTGTTTCTTACGCTCATACATGTATGGAGTGGTATTTCCGTGTTTGTCGCCATTCGCGATCTCAAAGTGCAGTGGTGGAAACTCGACGCTACCGCATGCTGCCTCCCATACACTCGTCACACTCAGCCTCTGTAGATGAAACATTTTCGAAATTAGCACCAAACACATAGCGCCTTCTCAATTGACAGCACAGTGTCCCTCGCTGCATGTGATACAACGGCGTTACCAGTGCAAAAGCGGCGGCGGCGGCGCCGACGACGACGACGACGACATTCGCGAGAATGTTTGTGAATGATGAAAATCCACAACAGATTTACATTACACATCACCACTATTCTCTTAGCATGGCCAAAAACGAGTCTTGCAGCAGCCTACTTTATAACATTCTTCGCAATGGCCGCAAACGAGTGTGTTTTCCACAGGCATGGCTTCTCACACATTTATGTACCTGTGGTTGTCACTTTCGAAATCGCCATGATGGAGAATCGTTTTTCAAAAATGCACTTGCCTCCTGTGAGGATTGAACTCACGACCCCTGGTTTACGAGACCAGTGCTCTGCCACTGAGCTAAAGAGGCGCACCTAGCGGACGTGCCAAGTACTACGCTCTTACAAACGTATGAATATCTGGCTTCAGCTGAACACAAGCTTTAGTAATGGCTGATATTTGCAACTGAAGAGCAACTGCTGGCGTAGATGCTTCACACATCAAAACTGACGTAGTCGCCAACAAACAATATAAATACTTGGAGAACATGCCATTTCACAGCTGAATTGCGAATCAACAGCACATTATGCAGCCTTTTCCATGATAACAGTGTTAAGTTGGCCAGCGTTCTATGAAGCCTATGGCCGTTACGATATTTTCCATCGGAAGCCACACGCCTTCTAAATACAAGAAGATAAAATTGTACAGCGCCCAGCGTGGGGCTCGAACCCACGACCCTGAGATTAAGAGTCTGATGCTCTACCGACTGAGCTAGCCGGGCCGTCCGTGTAATCACGTGGCCTATTTCACCTCAGGCAGTACTCCTAGAACGAACTGGCCCTCTACAGAAGTACGGAGTTTCGTCTATTGTCTTTTTTACCGTTACACACGTGTTTGTATTTCATTTCGAATGGTCGCTAAAAGTGTGTAGCAGGAAGAGCCACAGTGCCAGCAGCGTGATTCACATACACATCTTCCCTATTTGACTTTCATGCCGTGTCTTAGACGTGCGGGTCCCAGCCAAAACACTCGCGGACGCCACTGAGCCCATCATTTCGTATTTAGACAGCTCGTCCTGTCTGTCGTCCAACCAGAAGCCAATCTCCACGCAGTTGCTACCCTGCTGGTACTTCTAGGCCATTTTCATGCTGTTCGCCTAATGCCATGAAACGGTACATCCCTATGCACATGTGGAAAAAATTACGACCGTGACAGGACTCGAACCTGCAATCTTCGGATCCGAAGTCCGACGCCTTATCCATTAGGCCACACGGTCTCTGGCCTTTCTGCCTTCCTTAAGCACGGCCTCTATAGAAACATCAAACACAAAACGAAATGTCTTTCCGTCTATGGCGTCAAAAATCTCGTTCTCAATTATGCAATGATACAAACACGACGCTACCTCTTGCTTTTGTCATCCACTCGTTACACTCAACATCTTACTAGAACGGCGGAACAAAGTTCCGAAATCGCGACCAAGCCCTTAGTAGCTTCATAAGCGACAGCCCTCGCTGTATATGATTCAATGGCGAGTGTACTACTTCTGCTGAAGCGGCGGCGGCGCCGACGACGACGACATTCGCGAGGGTCTTTGTGAAATGTAGAAAAACCAGGACAGATGTATACTTTTCGACATCGATTTTCTGTTAACACCGTCAAAATGCGACCGTTTTGGCTCGTTCTTTAATAACATGACTCGCACTACTCCACCTGTGAGAGTGATTTTGAATATAGTACCCTCTGCGCAATTTTTCTACCTCTACCTCTGCCTATGACTTACGAAACTGCCACGTTTCACAAGTGTTTTACAAAATGCAACTGCCCCCTGTGAGGATCGAACTCACGACCCCTGGTTTACTAGACCAGTGCTCTGCCACTGAGCTAAAGAGGCGCCCCCATCGAAACTCGCATCTACTTCGTCCTTTCAATATTACAAACACACAGGGTTTCACTGAAAATGACTAACATTAGATGCAGCTCACAGGTAAGCGACATACTCAAGAACAAACTTTAAACATGCTACCAAGAAAAGCGACATTTCACAGCTGTCTGTCAATTAATTTCAGCCTCTGATGTAGTTTCCCTGAGCCATACAAAGACCTAGATACCGTCCTAAGCAGCTGCGTCCGTTAGGTAAACTTCATCAGGAGACAGACACAGTCATCGCGAGCACGCGCTACCCAAACACGGCTTGTTTCTTACGCTCATACATGTATGGAGTGGTATTTCCGTGTTTGTCGCCATTCGCGATCTCAAAGTGCAGTGGTGGAAACTCGACGCTACCGCATGCTGCCTCCCATACACTCGTCACACTCAGCCTCTGTAGATGAAACATTTTCGAAATTAGCACCAAACACATAGCGCCTTCTCAATTGACAGCACAGTGTCCCTCGCTGCATGTGATACAACGGCGTTACCAGTGCAAAAGCGGCGGCGGCGGCGCCGACGACGACGACGACGACATTCGCGAGAATGTTTGTGAATGATGAAAATCCACAACAGATTTACATTACACATCACCACTATTCTCTTAGCATGGCCAAAAACGAGTCTTGCAGCAGCCTACTTTATAACATTCTTCGCAATGGCCGCAAACGAGTGTGTTTTCCACAGGCATGGCTTCTCACACATTTATGTACCTGTGGTTGTCACTTTCGAAATCGCCATGATGGAGAATCGTTTTTCAAAAATGCACTTGCCTCCTGTGAGGATTGAACTCACGACCCCTGGTTTACGAGACCAGTGCTCTGCCACTGAGCTAAAGAGGCGCACCTAGCGGACGTGCCAAGTACTACGCTCTTACAAACGTATGAATATCTGGCTTCAGCTGAACACAAGCTTTAGTAATGGCTGATATTTGCAACTGAAGAGCAACTGCTGGCGTAGATGCTTCACACATCAAAACTGACGTAGTCGCCAACAAACAATATAAATACTTGGAGAACATGCCATTTCACAGCTGAATTGCGAATCAACAGCACATTATGCAGCCTTTTCCATGATAACAGTGTTAAGTTGGCCAGCGTTCTATGAAGCCTATGGCCGTTACGATATTTTCCATCGGAAGCCACACGCCTTCTAAATACAAGAAGATAAAATTGTACAGCGCCCAGCGTGGGGCTCGAACCCACGACCCTGAGATTAAGAGTCTGATGCTCTACCGACTGAGCTAGCCGGGCCGTCCGTGTAATCACGTGGCCTATTTCACCTCAGGCAGTACTCCTAGAACGAACTGGCCCTCTACAGAAGTACGGAGTTTCGTCTATTGTCTTTTTTACCGTTACACACGTGTTTGTATTTCATTTCGAATGGTCGCTAAAAGTGTGTAGCAGGAAGAGCCACAGTGCCAGCAGCGTGATTCACATACACATCTTCCCTATTTGACTTTCATGCCGTGTCTTAGACGTGCGGGTCCCAGCCAAAACACTCGCGGACGCCACTGAGCCCATCATTTCGTATTTAGACAGCTCGTCCTGTCTGTCGTCCAACCAGAAGCCAATCTCCACGCAGTTGCTACCCTGCTGGTACTTCTAGGCCATTTTCATGCTGTTCGCCTAATGCCATGAAACGGTACATCCCTATGCACATGTGGAAAAAATTACGACCGTGACAGGACTCGAACCTGCAATCTTCGGATCCGAAGTCCGACGCCTTATCCATTAGGCCACACGGTCTCTGGCCTTTCTGCCTTCCTTAAGCACGGCCTCTATAGAAACATCAAACACAAAACGAAATGTCTTTCCGTCTATGGCGTCAAAAATCTCGTTCTCAATTATGCAATGATACAAACACGACGCTACCTCTTGCTTTTGTCATCCACTCGTTACACTCAACATCTTACTAGAACGGCGGAACAAAGTTCCGAAATCGCGACCAAGCCCTTAGTAGCTTCATAAGCGACAGCCCTCGCTGTATATGATTCAATGGCGAGTGTACTACTTCTGCTGAAGCGGCGGCGGCGCCGACGACGACGACATTCGCGAGGGTCTTTGTGAAATGTAGAAAAACCAGGACAGATGTATACTTTTCGACATCGATTTTCTGTTAACACCGTCAAAATGCGACCGTTTTGGCTCGTTCTTTAATAACATGACTCGCACTACTCCACCTGTGAGAGTGATTTTGAATATAGTACCCTCTGCGCAATTTTTCTACCTCTACCTCTGCCTATGACTTACGAAACTGCCACGTTTCACAAGTGTTTTACAAAATGCAACTGCCCCCTGTGAGGATCGAACTCAGGACCCCTGGTTTACTAGACCAGTGCTCTGCCACTGAGCTAAAGAGGCGCCCCCATCGAAACTCGCATCTACTTCGTCCTTTCAATATTACAAACACACAGGGTTTCACTGAAAATGACTAACATTAGATGCAGCTCACAGGTAAGCGACATACTCAAGAACAAACTTTAAACATGCTACCAAGAAAAGCGACATTTCACAGCTGTCTGTCAATTAATTTCAGCCTCTGATGTAGTTTCCCTGAGCCATACAAAGACCTAGATACCGTCCTAAGCAGCTGCGTCCGTTAGGTAAACTTCATCAGGAGACAGACACAGTCATCGCGAGCACGCGCTACCCAAACACGGCTTGTTTCTTACGCTCATACATGTATGGAGTGGTATTTCCGTGTTTGTCGCCATTCGCGATCTCAAAGTGCAGTGGTGGAAACTCGACGCTACCGCATGCTGCCTCCCATACACTCGTCACACTCAGCCTCTGTAGATGAAACATTTTCGAAGTTAGCACCAAACACATAGCGCCTTCTCAATTGACAGCACAGTGTCCCTCGCTGCATGTGATACAACGGCGTTACCAGTGCAAAAGCGGCGGCGGCGGCGCCGACGACGACGACGACATTCGCGAGAATGTTTGTGAATGATGAAAATCCACAACAGATTTACATTACACATCACCACTATTCTCTTAGCATGGCCAAAAACGAGTCTTGCAGCAGCCTACTTTATAACATTCTTCGCAATGGCCGCAAACGAGTGTGTTTTCCACAGGCATGGCTTCTCACACATTTATGTACCTGTGGTTGTCACTTTCGAAATCGCCATGATGGAGAATCGTTTTTCAAAAATGCACTTGCCTCCTGTGAGGATTGAACTCACGACCCCTGGTTTACGAGACCAGTGCTCTGCCACTGAGCTAAAGAGGCGCACCTTGCGGACGTGCCAAGTACTACGCTCTTACAAACGTATGAATATCTGGCTTCAGCTGAACACAAGCTTTAGTAATGGCTGATATTTGCAACTGAAGAGCAACTGCTGGCGTAGATGCTTCACACATCAAAACTGACGTAGTCGCCAACAAACAATATAAATACTTGGAGAACATGCCATTTCACAGCTGAATTGCGAATCAACAGCACATTATGCAGCCTTTTCCATGATAACAGTGTTAAGTTGGCCAGCGTTCTATGAAGCCTATGGCCGTTACGATATTTTCCATCGGAAGCCACACGCCTTCTAAATACAAGAAGATAAAATTGTACAGCGCCCAGCGTGGGGCTCGAACCCACGACCCTGAGATTAAGAGTCTGATGCTCTACCGACTGAGCTAGCCGGGCCGTCCGTGTAATCACGTGGCCTATTTCACCTCAGGCAGTACTCCTAGAACGAACTGGCCCTCTACAGAAGTACGGAGTTTCGTCTATTGTCTTTTTTACCGTTACACACGTGTTTGTATTTCATTTCGAATGGTCGCTAAAAGTGTGTAGCAGGAAGAGCCACAGTGCCAGCAGCGTGATTCACATACACATCTTCCCTATTTGACTTTCATGCCGTGTCTTAGACGTGCGGGTCCCAGCCAAAACACTCGCGGACGCCACTGAGCCCATCATTTCGTATTTAGACAGCTCGTCCTGTCTGTCGTCCAACCAGAAGCCAATCTCCACGCAGTTGCTACCCTGCTGGTACTTCTAGGCCATTTTCATGCTGTTCGCCTAATGCCATGAAACGGTACATCCCTATGCACATGTGGAAAAAATTACGACCGTGACAGGACTCGAACCTGCAATCTTCGGATCCGAAGTCCGACGCCTTATCCATTAGGCCACACGGTCTCTGGCCTTTCTGCCTTCCTTAAGCACGGCCTCTATAGAAACATCAAACACAAAACGAAATGTCTTTCCGTCTATGGCGTCAAAAATCTCGTTCTCAATTATGCAATGATACAAACACGACGCTACCTCTTGCTTTTGTCATCCACTCGTTACACTCAACATCTTACTAGAACGGCGGAACAAAGTTCCGAAATCGCGACCAAGCCCTTAGTAGCTTCATAAGCGACAGCCCTCGCTGTATATGATTCAATGGCGAGTGTACTACTTCTGCTGAAGCGGCGGCGGCGCCGACGACGACGACATTCGCGAGGGTCTTTGTGAAATGTAGAAAAACCAGGACAGATGTATACTTTTCGACATCGATTTTCTGTTAACACCGTCAAAATGCGACCGTTTTGGCTCGTTCTTTAATAACATGACTCGCACTACTCCACCTGTGAGAGTGATTTTGAATATAGTACCCTCTGCGCAATTTTTCTACCTCTACCTCTGCCTATGACTTACGAAACTGCCACGTTTCACAAGTGTTTTACAAAATGCAACTGCCCCCTGTGAGGATCGAACTCAGGACCCCTGGTTTACTAGACCAGTGCTCTGCCACTGAGCTAAAGAGGCGCCCCCATCGAAACTCGCATCTACTTCGTCCTTTCAATATTACAAACACACAGGGTTTCACTGAAAATGACTAACATTAGATGCAGCTCACAGGTAAGCGACATACTCAAGAACAAACTTTAAACATGCTACCAAGAAAAGCGACATTTCACAGCTGTCTGTCAATTAATTTCAGCCTCTGATGTAGTTTCCCTGAGCCATACAAAGACCTAGATACCGTCCTAAGCAGCTGCGTCCGTTAGGTAAACTTCATCAGGAGACAGACACAGTCATCGCGAGCACGCGCTACCCAAACACGGCTTGTTTCTTACGCTCATACATGTATGGAGTGGTATTTCCGTGTTTGTCGCCATTCGCGATCTCAAAGTGCAGTGGTGGAAACTCGACGCTACCGCATGCTGCCTCCCATACACTCGTCACACTCAGCCTCTGTAGATGAAACATTTTCGAAGTTAGCACCAAACACATAGCGCCTTCTCAATTGACAGCACAGTGTCCCTCGCTGCATGTGATACAACGGCGTTACCAGTGCAAAAGCGGCGGCGGCGGCGCCGACGACGACGACGACGACATTCGCGAGAATGTTTGTGAATGATGAAAATCCACAACAGATTTACATTACACATCACCACTATTCTCTTAGCATGGCCAAAAACGAGTCTTGCAGCAGCCTACTTTATAACATTCTTCGCAATGGCCGCAAACGAGTGTGTTTTCCACAGGCATGGCTTCTCACACATTTATGTACCTGTGGTTGTCACTTTCGAAATCGCCATGATGGAGAATCGTTTTTCAAAAATGCACTTGCCTCCTGTGAGGATTGAACTCACGACCCCTGGTTTACGAGACCAGTGCTCTGCCACTGAGCTAAAGAGGCGCACCTAGCGGACGTGCCAAGTACTACGCTCTTACAAACGTATGAATATCTGGCTTCAGCTGAACACAAGCTTTAGTAATGGCTGATATTTGCAACTGAAGAGCAACTGCTGGCGTAGATGCTTCACACATCAAAACTGACGTAGTCGCCAACAAACAATATAAATACTTGGAGAACATGCCATTTCACAGCTGAATTGCGAATCAACAGCACATTATGCAGCCTTTTCCATGATAACAGTGTTAAGTTGGCCAGCGTTCTATGAAGCCTATGGCCGTTACGATATTTTCCATCGGAAGCCACACGCCTTCTAAATACAAGAAGATAAAATTGTACATCGCCCAGCGTGGGGCTCGAACCCACGACCCTGAGATTAAGAGTCTCATGCTCTACCGACTGAGCTAGCCGGGCCGTCCGTGTAATCACGTGGCCTATTTCACCTCAGGCAGTACTCCTAGAACGAACTGGCCCTCTACAGAAGTACGGAGTTTCGTCTATTGTCTTTTTTACCGTTACACACGTGTTTGTATTTCATTTCGAATGGTCGCTAAAAGTGTGTAGCAGGAAGAGCCACAGTGCCAGCAGCGTGATTCACATACACATCTTCCCTATTTGACTTTCATGCCGTGTCTTAGACGTGCGGGTCCCAGCCAAAACACTCGCGGACGCCACTGAGCCCATCATTTCGTATTTAGACAGCTCGTCCTGTCTGTCGTCCAACCAGAAGCCAATCTCCACGCAGTTGCTACCCTGCCGGTACTTCTAGGCCATTTTCATGCTGTTCGCCTAATGCCATGAAACGGTACATCCCTATGCACATGTGGAAAAAATTACGACCGTGACAGGACTCGAACCTGCAATCTTCGGATCCGAAGTCCGACGCCTTATCCATTAGGCCACACGGTCTCTGGCCTTTCTGCCTTCCTTAAGCACGGCCTCTATAGAAACATCAAACACAAAACGAAATGTCTTTCCGTCTATGGCGTCAAAAATCTCGTTCTCAATTATGCAATGATACAAACACGACGCTACCTCTTGCTTTTGTCATCCACTCGTTACACTCAACATCTTACTAGAACGGCGGAACAAAGTTCCGAAATCGCGACCAAGCCCTTAGTAGCTTCATAAGCGACAGCCCTCGCTGTATATGATTCAATGGCGAGTGTACTACTTCTGCTGAAGCGGCGGCGGCGCCGACGACGACGACATTCGCGAGGGTCTTTGTGAAATGTAGAAAAACCAGGACAGATGTATACTTTTCGACATCGATTTTCTGTTAACACCGTCAAAATGCGACCGTTTTGGCTCGTTCTTTAATAACATGACTCGCACTACTCCACCTGTGAGAGTGATTTTGAATATAGTACCCTCTGCGCAATTTTTCTACCTCTACCTCTGCCTATGACTTACGAAACTGCCACGTTTCACAAGTGTTTTACAAAATGCAACTGCCCCCTGTGAGGATCGAACTCACGACCCCTGGTTTACTAGACCAGTGCTCTGCCACTGAGCTAAAGAGGCGCCCCCATCGAAACTCGCATCTACTTCGTCCTTTCAATATTACAAACACACAGGGTTTCACTGAAAATGACTAACATTAGATGCAGCTCACAGGTAAGCGACATACTCAAGAACAAACTTTAAACATGCTACCAAGAAAAGCGACATTTCACAGCTGTCTGTCAATTAATTTCAGCCTCTGATGTAGTTTCCCTGAGCCATACAAAGACCTAGATACCGTCCTAAGCAGCTGCGTCCGTTAGGTAAACTTCATCAGGAGACAGACACAGTCATCGCGAGCACGCGCTACCCAAACACGGCTTGTTTCTTACGCTCATACATGTATGGAGTGGTATTTCCGTGTTTGTCGCCATTCGCGATCTCAAAGTGCAGTGGTGGAAACTCGACGCTACCGCATGCTGCCTCCCATACACTCGTCACACTCAGCCTCTGTAGATGAAACATTTTCGAAGTTAGCACCAAACACATAGCGCCTTCTCAATTGACAGCACAGTGTCCCTCGCTGCATGTGATACAACGGCGTTACCAGTGCAAAAGCGGCGGCGGCGGCGCCGACGACGACGACGACATTCGCGAGAATGTTTGTGAATGATGAAAATCCACAACAGATTTACATTACACAACACCACTATTCTCTTAGCATGGCCAAAAACGAGTCTTGCAGCAGCCTACTTTAATAACATTCTTCGCACTGGCCGCAAACGAGTGTGCTTTTCATAGGCATGGCTTCTCACACATTTATGTACCTGTGGTTGTCACTTTCGAAATCGCCATGATGGAGAATCGTTTTTCAAAAATGCACTTGCCTCCTGTGAGGATTGAACTCACGACCCCTGGTTTACGAGACCAGTGCTCTGCCACTGAGCTAAAGAGGCGCACCTAGCGGACGTGCCAAGTACTACGCTCTTACAAACGTATGAATATCTGGCTTCAGCTGAACACAAGCTTTAGTAATGGCTGATATTTGCAACTGAAGAGCAACTGCTGGCGTAGATGCTTCACACATCAAAACTGACGTAGTCGCCAACAAACAATATAAATACTTGGAGAACATGCCATTTCACAGCTGAATTGCGAATCAACAGCACATTATGCAGCCTTTTCCATGATAACAGTGTTAAGTTGGCCAGCGTTCTATGAAGCCTATGGCCGTTACGATATTTTCCATCGGAAGCCACACGCCTTCTAAATACAAGAAGATAAAATTGTACATCGCCCAGCGTGGGGCTCGAACCCACGACCCTGAGATTAAGAGTCTCATGCTCTACCGACTGAGCTAGCCGGGCCGTCCGTGTAATCACGTGGCCTATTTCACCTCAGGCAGTACTCCTAGAACGAACTGGCCCTCTACAGAAGTACGGAGTTTCGTCTATTGTCTTTTTTACCGTTACACACGTGTTTGTATTTCATTTCGAATGGTCGCTAAAAGTGTGTAGCAGGAAGAGCCACAGTGCCAGCAGCGTGATTCACATACACATCTTCCCTATTTGACTTTCATGCCGTGTCTTAGACGTGCGGGTCCCAGCCAAAACACTCGCGGACGCCACTGAGCCCATCATTTCGTATTTAGACAGCTCGTCCTGTCTGTCGTCCAACCAGAAGCCAATCTCCACGCAGTTGCTACCCTGCCGGTACTTCTAGGCCATTTTCATGCTGTTCGCCTAATGCCATGAAACGGTACATCCCTATGCACATGTGGAAAAAATTACGACCGTGACAGGACTCGAACCTGCAATCTTCGGATCCTAAGTCCGACGCCTTATCCATTAGGCCACACGGTCTCTGGCCTTTCTGCCTTCCTTAAGCACGGCCTCTATAGAAACATCAAACACAAAACGAAATGTCTTTCCGTCTATGGCGTCAAAAATCTCGTTCTCAATTATGCAATGATACAAACACGACGCTACCTCTTGCTTTTGTCATCCACTCGTTACACTCAACATCTTACTAGAACGGCGGAACAAAGTTCCGAAATCGCGACCAAGCCCTTAGTAGCTTCATAAGCGACAGCCCTCGCTGTATATGATTCAATGGCGAGTGTACTACTTCTGCTGAAGCGGCGGCGGCGCCGACGACGACGACATTCGCGAGGGTCTTTGTGAAATGTAGAAAAACCAGGACAGATGTATACTTTTCGACATCGATTTTCTGTTAACACCGTCAAAATGCGACCGTTTTGGCTCGTTCTTTAATAACATGACTCGCACTACTCCACCTGTGAGAGTGATTTTGAATATAGTACCCTCTGCGCAATTTTTCTACCTCTACCTCTGCCTATGACTTACGAAACTGCCACGTTTCACAAGTGTTTTACAAAATGCAACTGCCCCCTGTGAGGATCGAACTCACGACCCCTGGTTTACTAGACCAGTGCTCTGCCACTGAGCTAAAGAGGCGCCCCCATCGAAACTCGCATCTACTTCGTCCTTTCAATATTACAAACACACAGGGTTTCACTGAAAATGACTAACATTAGATGCAGCTCACAGGTAAGCGACATACTCAAGAACAAACTTTAAACATGCTACCAAGAAAAGCGACATTTCACAGCTGTCTGTCAATTAATTTCAGCCTCTGATGTAGTTTCCCTGAGCCATACAAAGACCTAGATACCGTCCTAAGCAGCTGCGTCCGTTAGGTAAACTTCATCAGGAGACAGACACAGTCATCGCGAGCACGCGCTACCCAAACACGGCTTGTTTCTTACGCTCATACATGTATGGAGTGGTATTTCCGTGTTTGTCGCCATTCGCGATCTCAAAGTGCAGTGGTGGAAACTCGACGCTACCGCATGCTGCCTCCCATACACTCGTCACACTCAGCCTCTGTAGATGAAACATTTTCGAAGTTAGCACCAAACACATAGCGCCTTCTCAATTGACAGCACAGTGTCCCTCGCTGCATGTGATACAACGGCGTTACCAGTGCAAAAGCGGCGGCGGCGGCGCCGACGACGACGACGACATTCGCGAGAATGTTTGTGAATGATGAAAATCCACAACAGATTTACATTACACATCACCACTATTCTCTTAGCATGGCCAAAAACGAGTCTTGCAGCAGCCTACTTTATAACATTCTTCGCAATGGCCGCAAACGAGTGTGTTTTCCACAGGCATGGCTTCTCACACATTTATGTACCTGTGGTTGTCACTTTCGAAATCGCCATGATGGAGAATCGTTTTTCAAAAATGCACTTGCCTCCTGTGAGGATTGAACTCACGACCCCTGGTTTACGAGACCAGTGCTCTGCCACTGAGCTAAAGAGGCGCACCTAGCGGACGTGCCAAGTACTACGCTCTTACAAACGTATGAATATCTGGCTTCAGCTGAACACAAGCTTTAGTAATGGCTGATATTTGCAACTGAAGAGCAACTGCTGGCGTAGATGCTTCACACATCAAAACTGACGTAGTCGCCAACAAACAATATAAATACTTGGAGAACATGCCATTTCACAGCTGAATTGCGAATCAACAGCACATTATGCAGCCTTTTCCATGATAACAGTGTTAAGTTGGCCAGCGTTCTATGAAGCCTATGGCCGTTACGATATTTTCCATCGGAAGCCACACGCCTTCTAAATACAAGAAGATGAAATTGTACATCGCCCAGCGTGGGGCTCGAACCCACGACCCTGAGATTAAGAGTCTGATGCTCTACCGACTGAGCTAGCCGGGCCGTCCGTGTAATCACGTGGCCTATTTCACCTCAGGCAGTACTCCTAGAACGAACTGGCCCTCTACAGAAGTACGGAGTTTCGTCTATTGTCTTTTTTACCGTTACACACGTGTTTGTATTTCATTTCGAATGGTCGCTAAAAGTGTGTAGCAGGAAGAGCCACAGTGCCAGCAGCGTGATTCACATACACATCTTCCCTATTTGACTTTCATGCCGTGTCTTAGACGTGCGGGTCCCAGCCAAAACACTCGCGGACGCCACTGAGCCCATCATTTCGTATTTAGACAGCTCGTCCTGTCTGTCGTCCAACCAGAAGCCAATCTCCACGCAGTTGCTACCCTGCTGGTACTTCTAGGCCATTTTCATGCTGTTCGCCTAATGCCATGAAACGGTACATCCCTATGCACATGTGGAAAAAATTACGACCGTGACAGGACTCGAACCTGCAATCTTCGGATCCGAAGTCCGACGCCTTATCCATTAGGCCACACGGTCTCTGGCCTTTCTGCCTTCCTTAAGCACGGCCTCTATAGAAACATCAAACACAAAACGAAATGTCTTTCCGTCTATGGCGTCAAAAATCTCGTTCTCAATTATGCAATGATACAAACACGACGCTACCTCTTGCTTTTGTCATCCACTCGTTACACTCAACATCTTACTTGAACGGCGGAACAAAGTTCCGAAATCGCGACCAAGCCCTTAGTAGCTTCATAAGCGACAGCCCTCGCTGTATATGATTCAATGGCGAGTGTACTACTTCTGCTGAAGCGGCGGCGGCGCCGACGACGACGACATTCGCGAGGGTCTTTGTGAAATGTAGAAAAACCAGGACAGATGTATACTTTTCGACATCGATTTTCTGTTAACACCGTCAAAATGCGACCGTTTTGGCTCGTTCTTTAATAACATGACTCGCACTACTCCACCTGTGAGAGTGATTTTGAATATAGTACCCTCTGCGCAATTTTTCTACCTCTACCTCTGCCTATGACTTACGAAACTGCCACGTTTCACAAGTGTTTTACAAAATGCAACTGCCCCCTGTGAGGATCGAACTCACGACCCCTGGTTTACTAGACCAGTGCTCTGCCACTGAGCTAAAGAGGCGCCCCCATCGAAACTCGCATCTACTTCGTCCTTTCAATATTACAAACACACAGGGTTTCACTGAAAATGACTAACATTAGATGCAGCTCACAGGTAAGCGACATACTCAAGAACAA
The DNA here is from genome assembly GCA_026315105.1 of Locusta migratoria. Lineage (NCBI taxonomy): Eukaryota > Metazoa > Arthropoda > Insecta > Orthoptera > Acrididae > Locusta > Locusta migratoria. Next base: position 364,330,222 of record CM048749.1, read on the forward strand.
ACTTTAAACATGCTACCAAGAAAAGCGACATTTCACAGCTGTCTGTCAATTAATTTCAGCCTCTGATGTAGTTTCCCTGAGCCATACAAAGACCTAGATACCGTCCTAAGCAGCTGCGTCCGTTAGGTAAACTTCATCAGGAGACAGACACAGTCATCGCGAGCACGCGCTACCCAAACACGGCTTGTTTCTTACGCTCATACATGTATGGAGTGGTATTTCCGTGTTTGTCGCCATTCGCGATCTCAAAGTGCAGTGGTGGAAACTCGACGCTACCGCATGCTGCCTCCCATACACTCGTCACACTCAGCCTCTGTAGATGAAACATTTTCGAAGTTAGCACCAAACACATAGCGCCTTCTCAATTGACAGCACAGTGTCCCTCGCTGCATGTGATACAACGGCGTTACCAGTGCAAAAGCGGCGGCGGCGGCGCCGACGACGACGACGACGACATTCGCGAGAATGTTTGTGAATGATGAAAATCCACAACAGATTTACATTACACATCACCACTATTCTCTTAGCATGGCCAAAAACGAGTCTTGCAGCAGCCTACTTTATAACATTCTTCGCAATGGCCGCAAACGAGTGTGTTTTCCACAGGCATGGCTTCTCACACATTTATGTACCTGTGGTTGTCACTTTCGAAATCGCCATGATGGAGAATCGTTTTTCAAAAATGCACTTGCCTCCTGTGAGGATTGAACTCACGACCCCTGGTTTACGAGACCAGTGCTCTGCCACTGAGCTAAAGAGGCGCACCTAGCGGACGTGCCAAGTACTACGCTCTTACAAACGTATGAATATCTGGCTTCAGCTGAACACAAGCTTTAGTAATGGCTGATATTTGCAACTGAAGAGCAACTGCTGGCGTAGATGCTTCACACATCAAAACTGACGTAGTCGCCAACAAACAATATAAATACTTGGAGAACATGCCATTTCACAGCTGAATTGCGAATCAACAGCACATTATGCAGCCTTTTCCATGATAACAGTGTTAAGTTGGCCAGCGTTCTATGAAGCCTATGGCCGTTACGATATTTTCCATCGGAAGCCACACGCCTTCTAAATACAAGAAGATAAAATTGTACATCGCCCAGCGTGGGGCTCGAACCCACGACCCTGAGATTAAGAGTCTCATGCTCTACCGACTGAGCTAGCCGGGCCGTCCGTGTAATCACGTGGCCTATTTCACCTCAGGCAGTACTCCTAGAACGAACTGGCCCTCTACAGAAGTACGGAGTTTCGTCTATTGTCTTTTTTACCGTTACACACGTGTTTGTATTTCATTTCGAATGGTCGCTAAAAGTGTGTAGCAGGAAGAGCCACAGTGCCAGCAGCGTGATTCACATACACATCTTCCCTATTTGACTTTCATGCCGTGTCTTAGACGTGCGGGTCCCAGCCAAAACACTCGCGGACGCCACTGAGCCCATCATTTCGTATTTAGACAGCTCGTCCTGTCTGTCGTCCAACCAGAAGCCAATCTCCACGCAGTTGCTACCCTGCCGGTACTTCTAGGCCATTTTCATGCTGTTCGCCTAATGCCATGAAACGGTACATCCCTATGCACATGTGGAAAAAATTACGACCGTGACAGGACTCGAACCTGCAATCTTCGGATCCTAAGTCCGACGCCTTATCCATTAGGCCACACGGTCTCTGGCCTTTCTGCCTTCCTTAAGCACGGCCTCTATAGAAACATCAAACACAAAACGAAATGTCTTTCCGTCTATGGCGTCAAAAATCTCGTTCTCAATTATGCAATGATACAAACACGACGCTACCTCTTGCTTTTGTCATCCACTCGTTACACTCAACATCTTACTAGAACGGCGGAACAAAGTTCCGAAATCGCGACCAAGCCCTTAGTAGCTTCATAAGCGACAGCCCTCGCTGTATATGATTCAATGGCGAGTGTACTACTTCTGCTGAAGCGGCGGCGGCGCCGACGACGACGACATTCGCGAGGGTCTTTGTGAAATGTAGAAAAACCAGGACAGATGTATACTTTTCGACATCGATTTTCTGTTAACACCGTCAAAATGCGACCGTTTTGGCTCGTTCTTTAATAACATGACTCGCACTACTCCACCTGTGAGAGTGATTTTGAATATAGTACCCTCTGCGCAATTTTTCTACCTCTACCTCTGCCTATGACTTACGAAACTGCCACGTTTCACAAGTGTTTTACAAAATGCAACTGCCCCCTGTGAGGATCGAACTCACGACCCCTGGTTTACTAGACCAGTGCTCTGCCACTGAGCTAAAGAGGCGCCCCCATCGAAACTCGCATCTACTTCGTCCTTTCAATATTACAAACACACAGGGTTTCACTGAAAATGACTAACATTAGATGCAGCTCACAGGTAAGCGACATACTCAAGAACAAACTTTAAACATGCTACCAAGAAAAGCGACATTTCACAGCTGTCTGTCAATTAATTTCAGCCTCTGATGTAGTTTCCCTGAGCCATACAAAGACCTAGATACCGTCCTAAGCAGCTGCGTCCGTTAGGTAAACTTCATCAGGAGACAGACACAGTCATCGCGAGCACGCGCTACCCAAACACGGCTTGTTTCTTACGCTCATACATGTATGGAGTGGTATTTCCGTGTTTGTCGCCATTCGCGATCTCAAAGTGCAGTGGTGGAAACTCGACGCTACCGCATGCTGCCTCCCATACACTCGTCACACTCAGCCTCTGTAGATGAAACATTTTCGAAGTTAGCACCAAACACATAGCGCCTTCTCAATTGACAGCACAGTGTCCCTCGCTGCATGTGATACAACGGCGTTACCAGTGCAAAAGCGGCGGCGGCGGCGCCGACGACGACGACGACATTCGCGAGAATGTTTGTGAATGATGAAAATCCACAACAGATTTACATTACACATCACCACTATTCTCTTAGCATGGCCAAAAACGAGTCTTGCAGCAGCCTACTTTATAACATTCTTCGCAATGGCCGCAAACGAGTGTGTTTTCCACAGGCATGGCTTCTCACACATTTATGTACCTGTGGTTGTCACTTTCGAAATCGCCATGATGGAGAATCGTTTTTCAAAAATGCACTTGCCTCCTGTGAGGATTGAACTCACGACCCCTGGTTTACGAGACCAGTGCTCTGCCACTGAGCTAAAGAGGCGCACCTAGCGGACGTGCCAAGTACTACGCTCTTACAAACGTATGAATATCTGGCTTCAGCTGAACACAAGCTTTAGTAATGGCTGATATTTGCAACTGAAGAGCAACTGCTGGCGTAGATGCTTCACACATCAAAACTGACGTAGTCGCCAACAAACAATATAAATACTTGGAGAACATGCCATTTCACAGCTGAATTGCGAATCAACAGCACATTATGCAGCCTTTTCCATGATAACAGTGTTAAGTTGGCCAGCGTTCTATGAAGCCTATGGCCGTTACGATATTTTCCATCGGAAGCCACACGCCTTCTAAATACAAGAAGATAAAATTGTACAGCGCCCAGCGTGGGGCTCGAACCCACGACCCTGAGATTAAGAGTCTGATGCTCTACCGACTGAGCTAGCCGGGCCGTCCGTGTAATCACGTGGCCTATTTCACCTCAGGCAGTACTCCTAGAACGAACTGGCCCTCTACAGAAGTACGGAGTTTCGTCTATTGTCTTTTTTACCGTTACACACGTGTTTGTATTTCATTTCGAATGGTCGCTAAAAGTGTGTAGCAGGAAGAGCCACAGTGCCAGCAGCGTGATTCACATACACATCTTCCCTATTTGACTTTCATGCCGTGTCTTAGACGTGCGGGTCCCAGCCAAAACACTCGCGGACGCCACTGAGCCCATCATTTCGTATTTAGACAGCTCGTCCTGTCTGTCGTCCAACCAGAAGCCAATCTCCACGCAGTTGCTACCCTGCTGGTACTTCTAGGCCATTTTCATGCTGTTCGCCTAATGCCATGAAACGGTACATCCCTATGCACATGTGGAAAAAATTACGACCGTGACAGGACTCGAACCTGCAATCTTCGGATCCGAAGTCCGACGCCTTATCCATTAGGCCACACGGTCTCTGGCCTTTCTGCCTTCCTTAAGCACGGCCTCTATAGAAACATCAAACACAAAACGAAATGTCTTTCCGTCTATGGCGTCAAAAATCTCGTTCTCAATTATGCAATGATACAAACACGACGCTACCTCTTGCTTTTGTCATCCACTCGTTACACTCAACATCTTACTAGAACGGCGGAACAAAGTTCCGAAATCGCGACCAAGCCCTTAGTAGCTTCATAAGCGACAGCCCTCGCTGTATATGATTCAATGGCGAGTGTACTACTTCTGCTGAAGCGGCGGCGGCGCCGACGACGACGACATTCGCGAGGGTCTTTGTGAAATGTAGAAAAACCAGGACAGATGTATACTTTTCGACATCGATTTTCTGTTAACACCGTCAAAATGCGACCGTTTTGGCTCGTTCTTTAATAACTTGACTCGCACTACTCCACCTGTGAAAGTGATTTTGAATATAGTACCCTCTGCGCAATTTTTCTACCTCTACCTCTGCCTATGACTTACGAAACTGCCACGTTTCACAAGTGTTTTACAAAATGCAACTGCCCCCTGTGAGGATCGAACTCACGACCCCTGGTTTACTAGACCAGTGCTCTGCCACTGAGCTAAAGAGGCGCCCCCATCGAAACTCGCATCTACTTCGTCCTTTCAATATTACAAACACACAGGGTTTCACTGAAAATGACTAACATTAGATGCAGCTCACAGGTAAGCGACATACTCAAGAACAAACTTTAAACATGCTACCAAGAAAAGCGACATTTCACAGCTGTCTGTCAATTAATTTCAGCCTCTGATGTAGTTTCCCTGAGCCATACAAAGACCTAGATACCGTCCTAAGCAGCTGCGTCCGTTAGGTAAACTTCATCAGGAGACAGACACAGTCATCGCGAGCACGCGCTACCCAAACACGGCTTGTTTCTTACGCTCATACATGTATGGAGTGGTATTTCCGTGTTTGTCGCCATTCGCGATCTCAAAGTGCAGTGGTGGAAACTCGACGCTACCGCATGCTGCCTCCCATACACTCGTCACACTCAGCCTCTGTAGATGAAACATTTTCGAAGTTAGCACCAAACACATAGCGCCTTCTCAATTGACAGCACAGTGTCCCTCGCTGCATGTGATACAACGGCGTTACCAGTGCAAAAGCGGCGGCGGCGGCGCCGACGACGACGACGACATTCGCGAGAATGTTTGTGAATGATGAAAATCCACAACAGATTTACATTACACATCACCACTATTCTCTTAGCATGGCCAAAAACGAGTCTTGCAGCAGCCTACTTTATAACATTCTTCGCAATGGCCGCAAACGAGTGTGTTTTCCACAGGCATGGCTTCTCACACATTTATGTACCTGTGGTTGTCACTTTCGAAATCGCCATGATGGAGAATCGTTTTTCAAAAATGCACTTGCCTCCTGTGAGGATTGAACTCACGACCCCTGGTTTACGAGACCAGTGCTCTGCCACTGAGCTAAAGAGGCGCACCTAGCGGACGTGCCAAGTACTACGCTCTTACAAACGTATGAATATCTGGCTTCAGCTGAACACAAGCTTTAGTAATGGCTGATATTTGCAACTGAAGAGCAACTGCTGGCGTAGATGCTTCACACATCAAAACTGACGTAGTCGCCAACAAACAATATAAATACTTGGAGAACATGCCATTTCACAGCTGAATTGCGAATCAACAGCACATTATGCAGCCTTTTCCATGATAACAGTGTTAAGTTGGCCAGCGTTCTATGAAGCCTATGGCCGTTACGATATTTTCCATCGGAAGCCACACGCCTTCTAAATACAAGAAGATAAAATTGTACAGCGCCCAGCGTGGGGCTCGAACCCACGACCCTGAGATTAAGAGTCTGATGCTCTACCGACTGAGCTAGCCGGGCCGTCCGTGTAATCACGTGGCCTATTTCACCTCAGGCAGTACTCCTAGAACGAACTGGCCCTCTACAGAAGTACGGAGTTTCGTCTATTGTCTTTTTTACCGTTACACACGTGTTTGTATTTCATTTCGAATGGTCGCTAAAAGTGTGTAGCAGGAAGAGCCACAGTGCCAGCAGCGTGATTCACATACACATCTTCCCTATTTGACTTTCATGCCGTGTCTTAGACGTGCGGGTCCCAGCCAAAACACTCGCGGACGCCACTGAGCCCATCATTTCGTATTTAGACAGCTCGTCCTGTCTGTCGTCCAACCAGAAGCCAATCTCCACGCAGTTGCTACCCTGCTGGTACTTCTAGGCCATTTTCATGCTGTTCGCCTAATGCCATGAAACGGTACATCCCTATGCACATGTGGAAAAAATTACGACCGTGACAGGACTCGAACCTGCAATCTTCGGATCCGAAGTCCGACGCCTTATCCATTAGGCCACACGGTCTCTGGCCTTTCTGCCTTCCTTAAGCACGGCCTCTATAGAAACATCAAACACAAAACGAAATGTCTTTCCGTCTATGGCGTCAAAAATCTCGTTCTCAATTATGCAATGATACAAACACGACGCTACCTCTTGCTTTTGTCATCCACTCGTTACACTCAACATCTTACTAGAACGGCGGAACAAAGTTCCGAAATCGCGACCAAGCCCTTAGTAGCTTCATAAGCGACAGCCCTCGCTGTATATGATTCAATGGCGAGTGTACTACTTCTGCTGAAGCGGCGGCGGCGCCGACGACGACGACATTCGCGAGGGTCTTTGTGAAATGTAGAAAAACCAGGACAGATGTATACTTTTCGACATCGATTTTCTGTTAACACCGTCAAAATGCGACCGTTTTGGCTCGTTCTTTAATAACTTGACTCGCACTACTCCACCTGTGAGAGTGATTTTGAATATAGTACCCTCTGCGCAATTTTTCTACCTCTACCTCTGCCTATGACTTACGAAACTGCCACGTTTCACAAGTGTTTTACAAAATGCAACTGCCCCCTGTGAGGATCGAACTCACGACCCCTGGTTTACTAGACCAGTGCTCTGCCACTGAGCTAAAGAGGCGCCCCCATCGAAACTCGCATCTACTTCGTCCTTTCAATATTACAAACACACAGGGTTTCACTGAAAATGACTAACATTAGATGCAGCTCACAGGTAAGCGACATACTCAAGAACAAACTTTAAACATGCTACCAAGAAAAGCGACATTTCACAGCTGTCTGTCAATTAATTTCAGCCTCTGATGTAGTTTCCCTGAGCCATACAAAGACCTAGATACCGTCCTAAGCAGCTGCGTCCGTTAGGTAAACTTCATCAGGAGACAGACACAGTCATCGCGAGCACGCGCTACCCAAACACGGCTTGTTTCTTACGCTCATACATGTATGGAGTGGTATTTCCGTGTTTGTCGCCATTCGCGATCTCAAAGTGCAGTGGTGGAAACTCGACGCTACCGCATGCTGCCTCCCATACACTCGTCACACTCAGCCTCTGTAGATGAAACATTTTCGAAGTTAGCACCAAACACATAGCGCCTTCTCAATTGACAGCACAGTGTCCCTCGCTGCATGTGATACAACGGCGTTACCAGTGCAAAAGCGGCGGCGGCGGCGCCGACGACGACGACGACGACATTCGCGAGAATGTTTGTGAATGATGAAAATCCACAACAGATTTACATTACACATCACCACTATTCTCTTAGCATGGCCAAAAACGAGTCTTGCAGCAGCCTACTTTATAACATTCTTCGCAATGGCCGCAAACGAGTGTGTTTTCCACAGGCATGGCTTCTCACACATTTATGTACCTGTGGTTGTCACTTTCGAAATCGCCATGATGGAGAATCGTTTTTCAAAAATGCACTTGCCTCCTGTGAGGATTGAACTCACGACCCCTGGTTTACGAGACCAGTGCTCTGCCACTGAGCTAAAGAGGCGCACCTAGCGGACGTGCCAAGTACTACGCTCTTACAAACGTATGAATATCTGGCTTCAGCTGAACACAAGCTTTAGTAATGGCTGATATTTGCAACTGAAGAGCAACTGCTGGCGTAGATGCTTCACACATCAAAACTGACGTAGTCGCCAACAAACAATATAAATACTTGGAGAACATGCCATTTCACAGCTGAATTGCGAATCAACAGCACATTATGCAGCCTTTTCCATGATAACAGTGTTAAGTTGGCCAGCGTTCTATGAAGCCTATGGCCGTTACGATATTTTCCATCGGAAGCCACACGCCTTCTAAATACAAGAAGATAAAATTGTACATCGCCCAGCGTGGGGCTCGAACCCACGACCCTGAGATTAAGAGTCTCATGCTCTACCGACTGAGCTAGCCGGGCCGTCCGTGTAATCACGTGGCCTATTTCACCTCAGGCAGTACTCCTAGAACGAACTGGCCCTCTACAGAAGTACGGAGTTTCGTCTATTGTCTTTTTTACCGTTACACACGTGTTTGTATTTCATTTCGAATGGTCGCTAAAAGTGTGTAGCAGGAAGAGCCACAGTGCCAGCAGCGTGATTCACATACACATCTTCCCTATTTGACTTTCATGCCGTGTCTTAGACGTGCGGGTCCCAGCCAAAACACTCGCGGACGCCACTGAGCCCATCATTTCGTATTTAGACAGCTCGTCCTGTCTGTCGTCCAACCAGAAGCCAATCTCCACGCAGTTGCTACCCTGCCGGTACTTCTAGGCCATTTTCATGCTGTTCGCCTAATGCCATGAAACGGTACATCCCTATGCACATGTGGAAAAAATTACGACCGTGACAGGACTCGAACCTGCAATCTTCGGATCCTAAGTCCGACGCCTTATCCATTAGGCCACACGGTCTCTGGCCTTTCTGCCTTCCTTAAGCACGGCCTCTATAGAAACATCAAACACAAAACGAAATGTCTTTCCGTCTATGGCGTCAAAAATCTCGTTCTCAATTATGCAATGATACAAACACGACGCTACCTCTTGCTTTTGCAATCCACTCGTTACACTCAACATCTTACTAGAACGGCGGAACAAAGTTCCGAAATCGCGACCAAGCCCTTAGTAGCTTCATAAGCGACAGCCCTCGCTGTATATGATTCAATGGCGAGTGTACTACTTCTGCTGAAGCGGCGGCGGCGCCGACGACGACGACATTCGCGAGGGTCTTTGTGAAATGTAGAAAAACCAGGACAGATGTATACTTTTCGACATCGATTTTCTGTTAACACCGTCAAAATGCGACCGTTTTGGCTCGTTCTTTAATAACATGACTCGCACTACTCCACCTGTGAGAGTGATTTTGAATATAGTACCCTCTGCGCAATTTTTCTACCTCTACCTCTGCCTATGACTTACGAAACTGCCACGTTTCACAAGTGTTTTACAAAATGCAACTGCCCCCTGTGAGGATCGAACTCACGACCCCTGGTTTACTAGACCAGTGCTCTGCCACTGAGCTAAAGAGGCGCCCCCATCGAAACTCGCATCTACTTCGTCCTTTCAATATTACAAACACACAGGGTTTCACTGAAAATGACTAACATTAGATGCAGCTCACAGGTAAGCGACATACTCAAGAACAAACTTTAAACATGCTACCAAGAAAAGCGACATTTCACAGCTGTCTGTCAATTAATTTCAGCCTCTGATGTAGTTTCCCTGAGCCATACAAAGACCTAGATACCGTCCTAAGCAGCTGCGTCCGTTAGGTAAACTTCATCAGGAGACAGACACAGTCATCGCGAGCACGCGCTACCCAAACACGGCTTGTTTCTTACGCTCATACATGTATGGAGTGGTATTTCCGTGTTTGTCGCCATTCGCGATCTCAAAGTGCAGTGGTGGAAACTCGACGCTACCGCATGCTGCCTCCCATACACTCGTCACACTCAGCCTCTGTAGATGAAACATTTTCGAAGTTAGCACCAAACACATAGCGCCTTCTCAATTGACAGCACAGTGTCCCTCGCTGCATGTGATACAACGGCGTTACCAGTGCAAAAGCGGCGGCGGCGGCGCCGACGACGACGACGACATTCGCGAGAATGTTTGTGAATGATGAAAATCCACAACAGATTTACATTACACATCACCACTATTCTCTTAGCATGGCCAAAAACGAGTCTTGCAGCAGCCTACTTTATAACATTCTTCGCAATGGCCGCAAACGAGTGTGTTTTCCACAGGCATGGCTTCTCACACATTTATGTACCTGTGGTTGTCACTTTCGAAATCGCCATGATGGAGAATCGTTTTTCAAAAATGCACTTGCCTCCTGTGAGGATTGAACTCACGACCCCTGGTTTACGAGACCAGTGCTCTGCCACTGAGCTAAAGAGGCGCACCTAGCGGACGTGCCAAGTACTACGCTCTTACAAACGTATGAATATCTGGCTTCAGCTGAACACAAGCTTTAGTAATGGCTGATATTTGCAACTGAAGAGCAACTGCTGGCGTAGATGCTTCACACATCAAAACTGACGTAGTCGCCAACAAACAATATAAATACTTGGAGAACATGCCATTTCACAGCTGAATTGCGAATCAACAGCACATTATGCAGCCTTTTCCATGATAACAGTGTTAAGTTGGCCAGCGTTCTATGAAGCCTATGGCCGTTACGATATTTTCCATCGGAAGCCACACGCCTTCTAAATACAAGAAGATAAAATTGTACAGCGCCCAGCGTGGGGCTCGAACCCACGACCCTGAGATTAAGAGTCTGATGCTCTACCGACTGAGCTAGCCGGGCCGTCCGTGTAATCACGTGGCCTATTTCACCTCAGGCAGTACTCCTAGAACGAACTGGCCCTCTACAGAAGTACGGAGTTTCGTCTATTGTCTTTTTTACCGTTACACACGTGTTTGTATTTCATTTCGAATGGTCGCTAAAAGTGTGTAGCAGGAAGAGCCACAGTGCCAGCAGCGTGATTCACATACACATCTTCCCTATTTGACTTTCATGCCGTGTCTTAGACGTGCGGGTCCCAGCCAAAACACTCGCGGACGCCACTGAGCCCATCATTTCGTATTTAGACAGCTCGTCCTGTCTGTCGTCCAACCAGAAGCCAATCTCCACGCAGTTGCTACCCTGCTGGTACTTCTAGGCCATTTTCATGCTGTTCGCCTAATGCCATGAAACGGTACATCCCTATGCACATGTGGAAAAAATTACGACCGTGACAGGACTCGAACCTGCAATCTTCGGATCCGAAGTCCGACGCCTTATCCATTAGGCCACACGGTCTCTGGCCTTTCTGCCTTCCTTAAGCACGGCCTCTATAGAAACATCAAACACAAAACGAAATGTCTTTCCGTCTATGGCGTCAAAAATCTCGTTCTCAATTATGCAATGATACAAACACGACGCTACCTCTTGCTTTTGTCATCCACTCGTTACACTCAACATCTTACTAGAACGGCGGAACAAAGTTCCGAAATCGCGACCAAGCCCTTAGTAGCTTCATAAGCGACAGCCCTCGCTGTATATGATTCAATGGCGAGTGTACTACTTCTGCTGAAGCGGCGGCGGCGCCGACGACGACGACATTCGCGAGGGTCTTTGTGAAATGTAGAAAAACCAGGACAGATGTATACTTTTCGACATCGATTTTCTGTTAACACCGTCAAAATGCGACCGTTTTGGCTCGTTCTTTAATAACTTGACTCGCACTACTCCACCTGTGAGAGTGATTTTGAATATAGTACCCTCTGCGCAATTTTTCTACCTCTACCTCTGCCTATGACTTACGAAACTGCCACGTTTCACAAGTGTTTTACAAAATGCAACTGCCCCCTGTGAGGATCGAACTCACGACCCCTGGTTTACTAGACCAGTGCTCTGCCACTGAGCTAAAGAGGCGCCCCCATCGAAACTCGCATCTACTTCGTCCTTTCAATATTACAAACACACAGGGTTTCACTGAAAATGACTAACATTAGATGCAGCTCACAGGTAAGCGACATACTCAAGAACAAACTTTAAACATGCTACCAAGAAAAGCGACATTTCACAGCTGTCTGTCAATTAATTTCAGCCTCTGATGTAGTTTCCCTGAGCCATACAAAGACCTAGATACCGTCCTAAGCAGCTGCGTCCGTTAGGTAAACTTCATCAGGAGACAGACACAGTCATCGCGAGCACGCGCTACCCAAACACGGCTTGTTTCTTACGCTCATACATGTATGGAGTGGTATTTCCGTGTTTGTCGCCATTCGCGATCTCAAAGTGCAGTGGTGGAAACTCGACGCTACCGCATGCTGCCTCCCATACACTCGTCACACTCAGCCTCTGTAGATGAAACATTTTCGAAGTTAGCACCAAACACATAGCGCCTTCTCAATTGACAGCACAGTGTCCCTCGCTGCATGTGATACAACGGCGTTACCAGTGCAAAAGCGGCGGCGGCGGCGCCGACGACGACGACGACATTCGCGAGAATGTTTGTGAATGATGAAAATCCACAACAGATTTACATTACACATCACCACTATTCTCTTAGCATGGCCAAAAACGAGTCTTGCAGCAGCCTACTTTATAACATTCTTCGCAATGGCCGCAAACGAGTGTGGTTTCCACAGGCATGGCTTCTCACACATTTATGTACCTGTGGTTGTCACTTTCGAAATCGCCATGATGGAGAATCGTTTTTCAAAAATGCACTTGCCTCCTGTGAGGATTGAACTCACGACCCCTGGTTTACGAGACCAGTGCTCTGCCACTGAGCTAAAGAGGCGCACCTAGCGGACGTGCCAAGTACTACGCTCTTACAAACGTATGAATATCTGGCTTCAGCTGAACACAAGCTTTAGTAATGGCTGATATTTGCAACTGAAGAGCAACTGCTGGCGTAGATGCTTCACACATCAAAACTGACGTAGTCGCCAACAAACAATATAAATACTTGGAGAACATGCCATTTCACAGCTGAATTGCGAATCAACAGCACATTATGCAGCCTTTTCCATGATAACAGTGTTAAGTTGGCCAGCGTTCTATGAAGCCTATGGCCGTTACGATATTTTCCATCGGAAGCCACACGCCTTCTAAATACAAGAAGATAAAATTGTACATCGCCCAGCGTGGGGCTCGAACCCACGACCCTGAGAATAAGAGTCTGATGCTCTACCGACTGAGCTAGCCGGGCCGTCCGTGTAATCACGTGGCCTATTTCACCTCAGGCAGTATTCCTAGAACGAACTGGCCCTCTACAGAAGTACGGAGTTTCGTCTATTGTCTTTTTTACCGTTACACACGTGTTTGTATTTCATTTCGAATGGTCGCTAAAAGTGTGTAGCAGGAAGAGCCACAGTGCCAGCAGCGTGATTCACATACACATCTTCCCTATTTGACTTTCATGCCGTGTCTTAGACGTGCGGGTCCCAGCCAAAACACTCGCGGACGCCACTGAGCCCATCATTTCGTATTTAGACAGCTCGTCCTGTCTGTCGTCCAACCAGAAGCCAATCTCCACGCAGTTGCTACCCTGCCGGTACTTCTAGGCCATTTTCATGCTGTTCGCCTAATGCCATGAAACGGTACATCCCTATGCACATGTGGAAAAAATTACGACCGTGACAGGACTCGAACCTGCAATCTTCGGATCCGAAGTCCGACGCCTTATCCATTAGGCCACACGGTCTCTGGCCTTTCTGCCTTCCTTAAGCACGGCCTCTATAGAAACATCAAACACAAAACGAAATGTCTTTCCGTCTATGGCGTCAAAAATCTCGTTCTCAATTATGCAATGATACAAACACGACGCTACCTCTTGCTTTTGTCATCCACTCGTTACACTCAACATCTTACTAGAACGGCGGAACAAAGTTCCGAAATCGCGACCAAGCCCTTAGTAGCTTCATAAGCGACAGCCCTCGCTGTATATGATTCAATGGCGAGTGTACTACTTCTGCTGAAGCGGCGGCGGCGCCGACGACGACGACATTCGCGAGGGTCTTTGTGAAATGTAGAAAAACCAGGACAGATGTATACTTTTCGACATCGATTTTCTGTTAACACCGTCAAAATGCGACCGTTTTGGCTCGTTCTTTAATAACATGACTCGCACTACTCCACCTGTGAGAGTGATTTTGAATATAGTACCCTCTGCGCAATTTTTCTACCTCTACCTCTGCCTATGACTTACGAAACTGCCACGTTTCACAAGTGTTTTACAAAATGCAACTGCCCCCTGTGAGGATCGAACTCACGACCCCTGGTTTACTAGACCAGTGCTCTGCCACTGAGCTAAAGAGGCGCCCCCATCGAAACTCGCATCTACTTCGTCCTTTCAATATTACAAACACACAGGGTTTCACTGAAAATGACTAACATTAGATGCAGCTCACAGGTAAGCGACATACTCAAGAACAAACTTTAAACATGCTACCAAGAAAAGCGACATTTCACAGCTGTCTGTCAATTAATTTCAGCCTCTGATGTAGTTTCCCTGAGCCATACAAAGACCTAGATACCGTCCTAAGCAGCTGCGTCCGTTAGGTAAACTTCATCAGGAGACAGACACAGTCATCGCGAGCACGCGCTACCCAAACACGGCTTGTTTCTTACGCTCATACATGTATGGAGTGGTATTTCCGTGTTTGTCGCCATTCGCGATCTCAAAGTGCAGTGGTGGAAACTCGACGCTACCGCATGCTGCCTCCCATACACTCGTCACACTCAGCCTCTGTAGATGAAACATTTTCGAAGTTAGCACCAAACACATAGCGCCTTCTCAATTGACAGCACAGTGTCCCTCGCTGCATGTGATACAACGGCGTTACCAGTGCAAAAGCGGCGGCGGCGGCGCCGACGACGACGACGACATTCGCGAGAATGTTTGTGAATGATGAAAATCCACAACAGATTTACATTACACATCACCACTATTCTCTTAGCATGGCCAAAAACGAGTCTTGCAGCAGCCTACTTTATAACATTCTTCGCAATGGCCGCAAACGAGTGTGTTTTCCACAGGCATGGCTTCTCACACATTTATGTACCTGTGGTTGTCACTTTCGAAATCGCCATGATGGAGAATCGTTTTTCAAAAATGCACTTGCCTCCTGTGAGGATTGAACTCACGACCCCTGGTTTACGAGACCAGTGCTCTGCCACTGAGCTAAAGAGGCGCACCTAGCGGACGTGCCAAGTACTACGCTCTTACAAACGTATGAATATCTGGCTTCAGCTGAACACAAGCTTTAGTAATGGCTGATATTTGCAACTGAAGAGCAACTGCTGGCGTAGATGCTTCACACATCAAAACTGACGTAGTCGCCAACAAACAATATAAATACTTGGAGAACATGCCATTTCACAGCTGAATTGCGAATCAACAGCACATTATGCAGCCTTTTCCATGATAACAGTGTTAAGTTGGCCAGCGTTCTATGAAGCCTATGGCCGTTACGATATTTTCCATCGGAAGCCACACGCCTTCTAAATACAAGAAGATAAAATTGTACAGCGCCCAGCGTGGGGCTCGAACCCACGACCCTGAGATTAAGAGTCTGATGCTCTACCGACTGAGCTAGCCGGGCCGTCCGTGTAATCACGTGGCCTATTTCACCTCAGGCAGTACTCCTAGAACGAACTGGCCCTCTACAGAAGTACGGAGTTTCGTCTATTGTCTTTTTTACCGTTACACACGTGTTTGTATTTCATTTCGAATGGTCGCTAAAAGTGTGTAGCAGGAAGAGCCACAGTGCCAGCAGCGTGATTCACATACACATCTTCCCTATTTGACTTTCATGCCGTGTCTTAGACGTGCGGGTCCCAGCCAAAACACTCGCGGACGCCACTGAGCCCATCATTTCGTATTTAGACAGCTCGTCCTGTCTGTCGTCCAACCAGAAGCCAATCTCCACGCAGTTGCTACCCTGCTGGTACTTCTAGGCCATTTTCATGCTGTTCGCCTAATGCCATGAAACGGTACATCCCTATGCACATGTGGAAAAAATTACGACCGTGACAGGACTCGAACCTGCAATCTTCGGATCCGAAGTCCGACGCCTTATCCATTAGGCCACACGGTCTCTGGCCTTTCTGCCTTCCTTAAGCACGGCCTCTATAGAAACATCAAACACAAAACGAAATGTCTTTCCGTCTATGGCGTCAAAAATCTCGTTCTCAATTATGCAATGATACAAACACGACGCTACCTCTTGCTTTTGTCATCCACTCGTTACACTCAACATCTTACTAGAACGGCGGAACAAAGTTCCGAAATCGCGACCAAGCCCTTAGTAGCTTCATAAGCGACAGCCCTCGCTGTATATGATTCAATGGCGAGTGTACTACTTCTGCTGAAGCGGCGGCGGCGCCGACGACGACGACATTCGCGAGGGTCTTTGTGAAATGTAGAAAAACCAGGACAGATGTATACTTTTCGACATCGATTTTCTGTTAACACCGTCAAAATGCGACCGTTTTGGCTCGTTCTTTAATAACTTGACTCGCACTACTCCACCTGTGAGAGTGATTTTGAATATAGTACCCTCTGCGCAATTTTTCTACCTCTACCTCTGCCTATGACTTACGAAACTGCCACGTTTCACAAGTGTTTTACAAAATGCAACTGCCCCCTGTGAGGATCGAACTCACGACCCCTGGTTTACTAGACCAGTGCTCTGCCACTGAGCTAAAGAGGCGCCCCCATCGAAACTCGCATCTACTTCGTCCTTTCAATATTACAAACACACAGGGTTTCACTGAAAATGACTAACATTAGATGCAGCTCACAGGTAAGCGACATACTCAAGAACAAACTTTAAACATGCTACCAAGAAAAGCGACATTTCACAGCTGTCTGTCAATTAATTTCAGCCTCTGATGTAGTTTCCCTGAGCCATACAAAGACCTAGATACCGTCCTAAGCAGCTGCGTCCGTTAGGTAAACTTCATCAGGAGACAGACACAGTCATCGCGAGCACGCGCTACCCAAACACGGCTTGTTTCTTACGCTCATACATGTATGGAGTGGTATTTCCGTGTTTGTCGCCATTCGCGATCTCAAAGTGCAGTGGTGGAAACTCGACGCTACCGCATGCTGCCTCCCATACACTCGTCACACTCAGCCTCTGTAGATGAAACATTTTCGAAGTTAGCACCAAACACATAGCGCCTTCTCAATTGACAGCACAGTGTCCCTCGCTGCATGTGATACAACGGCGTTACCAGTGCAAAAGCGGCGGCGGCGGCGCCGACGACGACGACGACATTCGCGAGAATGTTTGTGAATGATGAAAATCCACAACAGATTTACATTACACATCACCACTATTCTCTTAGCATGGCCAAAAACGAGTCTTGCAGCAGCCTACTTTATAACATTCTTCGCAATGGCCGCAAACGAGTGTGGTTTCCACAGGCATGGCTTCTCACACATTTATGTACCTGTGGTTGTCACTTTCGAAATCGCCATGATGGAGAATCGTTTTTCAAAAATGCACTTGCCTCCTGTGAGGATTGAACTCACGACCCCTGGTTTACGAGACCAGTGCTCTGCCACTGAGCTAAAGAGGCGCACCTAGCGGACGTGCCAAGTACTACGCTCTTACAAACGTATGAATATCTGGCTTCAGCTGAACACAAGCTTTAGTAATGGCTGATATTTGCAACTGAAGAGCAACTGCTGGCGTAGATGCTTCACACATCAAAACTGACGTAGTCGCCAACAAACAATATAAATACTTGGAGAACATGCCATTTCACAGCTGAATTGCGAATCAACAGCACATTATGCAGCCTTTTCCATGATAACAGTGTTAAGTTGGCCAGCGTTCTATGAAGCCTATGGCCGTTACGATATTTTCCATCGGAAGCCACACGCCTTCTAAATACAAGAAGATAAAATTGTACATCGCCCAGCGTGGGGCTCGAACCCACGACCCTGAGAATAAGAGTCTGATGCTCTACCGACTGAGCTAGCCGGGCCGTCCGTGTAATCACGTGGCCTATTTCACCTCAGGCAGTATTCCTAGAACGAACTGGCCCTCTACAGAAGTACGGAGTTTCGTCTATTGTCTTTTTTACCGTTACACACGTGTTTGTATTTCATTTCGAATGGTCGCTAAAAGTGTGTAGCAGGAAGAGCCACAGTGCCAGCAGCGTGATTCACATACACATCTTCCCTATTTGACTTTCATGCCGTGTCTTAGACGTGCGGGTCCCAGCCAAAACACTCGCGGACGCCACTGAGCCCATCATTTCGTATTTAGACAGCTCGTCCTGTCTGTCGTCCAACCAGAAGCCAATCTCCACGCAGTTGCTACCCTGCCGGTACTTCTAGGCCATTTTCATGCTGTTCGCCTAATGCCATGAAACGGTACATCCCTATGCACATGTGGAAAAAATTACGACCGTGACAGGACTCGAACCTGCAATCTTCGGATCCGAAGTCCGACGCCTTATCCATTAGGCCACACGGTCTCTGGCCTTTCTGCCTTCCTTAAGCACGGCCTCTATAGAAACATCAAACACAAAACGAAATGTCTTTCCGTCTATGGCGTCAAAAATCTCGTTCTCAATTATGCAATGATACAAACACGACGCTACCTCTTGCTTTTGTCATCCACTCGTTACACTCAACATCTTACTAGAACGGCGGAACAAAGTTCCGAAATCGCGACCAAGCCCTTAGTAGCTTCATAAGCGACAGCCCTCGCTGTATATGATTCAATGGCGAGTGTACTACTTCTGCTGAAGCGGCGGCGGCGCCGACGACGACGACATTCGCGAGGGTCTTTGTGAAATGTAGAAAAACCAGGACAGATGTATACTTTTCGACATCGATTTTCTGTTAACACCGTCAAAATGCGACCGTTTTGGCTCGTTCTTTAATAACATGACTCGCACTACTCCACCTGTGAGAGTGATTTTGAATATAGTACCCTCTGCGCAATTTTTCTACCTCTACCTCTGCCTATGACTTACGAAACTGCCACGTTTCACAAGTGTTTTACAAAATGCAACTGCCCCCTGTGAGGATCGAACTCACGACCCCTGGTTTACTAGACCAGTGCTCTGCCACTGAGCTAAAGAGGCGCCCCCATCGAAACTCGCATCTACTTCGTCCTTTCAATATTACAAACACACAGGGTTTCACTGAAAATGACTAACATTAGATGCAGCTCACAGGTAAGCGACATACTCAAGAACAAACTTTAAACATGCTACCAAGAAAAGCGACATTTCACAGCTGTCTGTCAATTAATTTCAGCCTCTGATGTAGTTTCCCTGAGCCATACAAAGACCTAGATACCGTCCTAAGCAGCTGCGTCCGTTAGGTAAACTTCATCAGGAGACAGACACAGTCATCGCGAGCACGCGCTACCCAAACACGGCTTGTTTCTTACGCTCATACATGTATGGAGTGGTATTTCCGTGTTTGTCGCCATTCGCGATCTCAAAGTGCAGTGGTGGAAACTCGACGCTACCGCATGCTGCCTCCCATACACTCGTCACACTCAGCCTCTGTAGATGAAACATTTTCGAAATTAGCACCAAACACATAGCGCCTTCTCAATTGACAGCACAGTGTCCCTCGCTGCATGTGATACAACGGCGTTACCAGTGCAAAAGCGGCGGCGGCGGCGCCGACGACGACGACGACATTCGCGAGAATGTTTGTGAATGATGAAAATCCACAACAGATTTACATTACACAACACCACTATTCTCTTAGCATGGCCAAAAACGAGTCTTGCAGCAGCCTACTTTAATAACATTCTTCGCACTGGCCGCAAACGAGTGTGCTTTTCATAGGCATGGCTTCTCACACATTTATGTACCTGTGGTTGTCACTTTCGAAATCGCCATGATGGAGAATCGTTTTTCAAAAATGCACTTGCCTCCTGTGAGGATTGAACTCACGACCCCTGGTTTACGAGACCAGTGCTCTGCCACTGAGCTAAAGAGGCGCACCTAGCGGACGTGCCAAGTACTACGCTC
Organism: Locusta migratoria; assembly: GCA_026315105.1. Lineage (NCBI taxonomy): Eukaryota > Metazoa > Arthropoda > Insecta > Orthoptera > Acrididae > Locusta > Locusta migratoria. Next base: position 364,350,178 of record CM048749.1, read on the forward strand.
TTACAAACGTATGAATATCTGGCTTCAGCTGAACACAAGCTTTAGTAATGGCTGATATTTGCAACTGAAGAGCAACTGCTGGCGTAGATGCTTCACACATCAAAACTGACGTAGTCGCCAACAAACAATATAAATACTTGGAGAACATGCCATTTCACAGCTGAATTGCGAATCAACAGCACATTATGCAGCCTTTTCCATGATAACAGTGTTAAGTTGGCCAGCGTTCTATGAAGCCTATGGCCGTTACGATATTTTCCATCGGAAGCCACACGCCTTCTAAATACAAGAAGATAAAATTGTACAGCGCCCAGCGTGGGGCTCGAACCCACGACCCTGAGATTAAGAGTCTGATGCTCTACCGACTGAGCTAGCCGGGCCGTCCGTGTAATCACGTGGCCTATTTCACCTCAGGCAGTACTCCTAGAACGAACTGGCCCTCTACAGAAGTACGGAGTTTCGTCTATTGTCTTTTTTACCGTTACACACGTGTTTGTATTTCATTTCGAATGGTCGCTAAAAGTGTGTAGCAGGAAGAGCCACAGTGCCAGCAGCGTGATTCACATACACATCTTCCCTATTTGACTTTCATGCCGTGTCTTAGACGTGCGGGTCCCAGCCAAAACACTCGCGGACGCCACTGAGCCCATCATTTCGTATTTAGACAGCTCGTCCTGTCTGTCGTCCAACCAGAAGCCAATCTCCACGCAGTTGCTACCCTGCTGGTACTTCTAGGCCATTTTCATGCTGTTCGCCTAATGCCATGAAACGGTACATCCCTATGCACATGTGGAAAAAATTACGACCGTGACAGGACTCGAACCTGCAATCTTCGGATCCGAAGTCCGACGCCTTATCCATTAGGCCACACGGTCTCTGGCCTTTCTGCCTTCCTTAAGCACGGCCTCTATAGAAACATCAAACACAAAACGAAATGTCTTTCCGTCTATGGCGTCAAAAATCTCGTTCTCAATTATGCAATGATACAAACACGACGCTACCTCTTGCTTTTGTCATCCACTCGTTACACTCAACATCTTACTAGAACGGCGGAACAAAGTTCCGAAATCGCGACCAAGCCCTTAGTAGCTTCATAAGCGACAGCCCTCGCTGTATATGATTCAATGGCGAGTGTACTACTTCTGCTGAAGCGGCGGCGGCGCCGACGACGACGACATTCGCGAGGGTCTTTGTGAAATGTAGAAAAACCAGGACAGATGTATACTTTTCGACATCGATTTTCTGTTAACACCGTCAAAATGCGACCGTTTTGGCTCGTTCTTTAATAACTTGACTCGCACTACTCCACCTGTGAGAGTGATTTTGAATATAGTACCCTCTGCGCAATTTTTCTACCTCTACCTCTGCCTATGACTTACGAAACTGCCACGTTTCACAAGTGTTTTACAAAATGCAACTGCCCCCTGTGAGGATCGAACTCACGACCCCTGGTTTACTAGACCAGTGCTCTGCCACTGAGCTAAAGAGGCGCCCCCATCGAAACTCGCATCTACTTCGTCCTTTCAATATTACAAACACACAGGGTTTCACTGAAAATGACTAACATTAGATGCAGCTCACAGGTAAGCGACATACTCAAGAACAAACTTTAAACATGCTACCAAGAAAAGCGACATTTCACAGCTGTCTGTCAATTAATTTCAGCCTCTGATGTAGTTTCCCTGAGCCATACAAAGACCTAGATACCGTCCTAAGCAGCTGCGTCCGTTAGGTAAACTTCATCAGGAGACAGACACAGTCATCGCGAGCACGCGCTACCCAAACACGGCTTGTTTCTTACGCTCATACATGTATGGAGTGGTATTTCCGTGTTTGTCGCCATTCGCGATCTCAAAGTGCAGTGGTGGAAACTCGACGCTACCGCATGCTGCCTCCCATACACTCGTCACACTCAGCCTCTGTAGATGAAACATTTTCGAAGTTAGCACCAAACACATAGCGCCTTCTCAATTGACAGCACAGTGTCCCTCGCTGCATGTGATACAACGGCGTTACCAGTGCAAAAGCGGCGGCGGCGGCGCCGACGACGACGACGACATTCGCGAGAATGTTTGTGAATGATGAAAATCCACAACAGATTTACATTACACATCACCACTATTCTCTTAGCATGGCCAAAAACGAGTCTTGCAGCAGCCTACTTTATAACATTCTTCGCAATGGCCGCAAACGAGTGTGGTTTCCACAGGCATGGCTTCTCACACATTTATGTACCTGTGGTTGTCACTTTCGAAATCGCCATGATGGAGAATCGTTTTTCAAAAATGCACTTGCCTCCTGTGAGGATTGAACTCACGACCCCTGGTTTACGAGACCAGTGCTCTGCCACTGAGCTAAAGAGGCGCACCTAGCGGACGTGCCAAGTACTACGCTCTTACAAACGTATGAATATCTGGCTTCAGCTGAACACAAGCTTTAGTAATGGCTGATATTTGCAACTGAAGAGCAACTGCTGGCGTAGATGCTTCACACATCAAAACTGACGTAGTCGCCAACAAACAATATAAATACTTGGAGAACATGCCATTTCACAGCTGAATTGCGAATCAACAGCACATTATGCAGCCTTTTCCATGATAACAGTGTTAAGTTGGCCAGCGTTCTATGAAGCCTATGGCCGTTACGATATTTTCCATCGGAAGCCACACGCCTTCTAAATACAAGAAGATAAAATTGTACATCGCCCAGCGTGGGGCTCGAACCCACGACCCTGAGAATAAGAGTCTGATGCTCTACCGACTGAGCTAGCCGGGCCGTCCGTGTAATCACGTGGCCTATTTCACCTCAGGCAGTATTCCTAGAACGAACTGGCCCTCTACAGAAGTACGGAGTTTCGTCTATTGTCTTTTTTACCGTTACACACGTGTTTGTATTTCATTTCGAATGGTCGCTAAAAGTGTGTAGCAGGAAGAGCCACAGTGCCAGCAGCGTGATTCACATACACATCTTCCCTATTTGACTTTCATGCCGTGTCTTAGACGTGCGGGTCCCAGCCAAAACACTCGCGGACGCCACTGAGCCCATCATTTCGTATTTAGACAGCTCGTCCTGTCTGTCGTCCAACCAGAAGCCAATCTCCACGCAGTTGCTACCCTGCCGGTACTTCTAGGCCATTTTCATGCTGTTCGCCTAATGCCATGAAACGGTACATCCCTATGCACATGTGGAAAAAATTACGACCGTGACAGGACTCGAACCTGCAATCTTCGGATCCGAAGTCCGACGCCTTATCCATTAGGCCACACGGTCTCTGGCCTTTCTGCCTTCCTTAAGCACGGCCTCTATAGAAACATCAAACACAAAACGAAATGTCTTTCCGTCTATGGCGTCAAAAATCTCGTTCTCAATTATGCAATGATACAAACACGACGCTACCTCTTGCTTTTGTCATCCACTCGTTACACTCAACATCTTACTAGAACGGCGGAACAAAGTTCCGAAATCGCGACCAAGCCCTTAGTAGCTTCATAAGCGACAGCCCTCGCTGTATATGATTCAATGGCGAGTGTACTACTTCTGCTGAAGCGGCGGCGGCGCCGACGACGACGACATTCGCGAGGGTCTTTGTGAAATGTAGAAAAACCAGGACAGATGTATACTTTTCGACATCGATTTTCTGTTAACACCGTCAAAATGCGACCGTTTTGGCTCGTTCTTTAATAACATGACTCGCACTACTCCACCTGTGAGAGTGATTTTGAATATAGTACCCTCTGCGCAATTTTTCTACCTCTACCTCTGCCTATGACTTACGAAACTGCCACGTTTCACAAGTGTTTTACAAAATGCAACTGCCCCCTGTGAGGATCGAACTCACGACCCCTGGTTTACTAGACCAGTGCTCTGCCACTGAGCTAAAGAGGCGCCCCCATCGAAACTCGCATCTACTTCGTCCTTTCAATATTACAAACACACAGGGTTTCACTGAAAATGACTAACATTAGATGCAGCTCACAGGTAAGCGACATACTCAAGAACAAACTTTAAACATGCTACCAAGAAAAGCGACATTTCACAGCTGTCTGTCAATTAATTTCAGCCTCTGATGTAGTTTCCCTGAGCCATACAAAGACCTAGATACCGTCCTAAGCAGCTGCGTCCGTTAGGTAAACTTCATCAGGAGACAGACACAGTCATCGCGAGCACGCGCTACCCAAACACGGCTTGTTTCTTACGCTCATACATGTATGGAGTGGTATTTCCGTGTTTGTCGCCATTCGCGATCTCAAAGTGCAGTGGTGGAAACTCGACGCTACCGCATGCTGCCTCCCATACACTCGTCACACTCAGCCTCTGTAGATGAAACATTTTCGAAATTAGCACCAAACACATAGCGCCTTCTCAATTGACAGCACAGTGTCCCTCGCTGCATGTGATACAACGGCGTTACCAGTGCAAAAGCGGCGGCGGCGGCGCCGACGACGACGACGACATTCGCGAGAATGTTTGTGAATGATGAAAATCCACAACAGATTTACATTACACATCACCACTATTCTCTTAGCATGGCCAAAAACGAGTCTTGCAGCAGCCTACTTTATAACATTCTTCGCAATGGCCGCAAACGAGTGTGTTTTCCACAGGCATGGCTTCTCACACATTTATGTACCTGTGGTTGTCACTTTCGAAATCGCCATGATGGAGAATCGTTTTTCAAAAATGCACTTGCCTCCTGTGAGGATTGAACTCACGACCCCTGGTTTACGAGACCAGTGCTCTGCCACTGAGCTAAAAAGGCGCACCTAGCGGACGTGCCAAGTACTACGCTCTTACAAACGTATGAATATCTGGCTTCAGCTGAACACAAGCTTTAGTAATGGCTGATATTTGCAACTGAAGAGCAACTGCTGGCGTAGATGCTTCACACATCAAAACTGACGTAGTCGCCAACAAACAATATAAATACTTGGAGAACATGCCATTTCACAGCTGAATTGCGAATCAACAGCACATTATGCAGCCTTTTCCATGATAACAGTGTTAAGTTGGCCAGCGTTCTATGAAGCCTATGGCCGTTACGATATTTTCCATCGGAAGCCACACGCCTTCTAAATACAAGAAGATAAAATTGTACAGCGCCCAGCGTGGGGCTCGAACCCACGACCCTGAGATTAAGAGTCTGATGCTCTACCGACTGAGCTAGCCGGGCCGTCCGTGTAATCACGTGGCCTATTTCACCTCAGGCAGTACTCCTAGAACGAACTGGCCCTCTACAGAAGTACGGAGTTTCGTCTATTGTCTTTTTTACCGTTACACACGTGTTTGTATTTCATTTCGAATGGTCGCTAAAAGTGTGTAGCAGGAAGAGCCACAGTGCCAGCAGCGTGATTCACATACACATCTTCCCTATTTGACTTTCATGCCGTGTCTTAGACGTGCGGGTCCCAGCCAAAACACTCGCGGACGCCACTGAGCCCATCATTTCGTATTTAGACAGCTCGTCCTGTCTGTCGTCCAACCAGAAGCCAATCTCCACGCAGTTGCTACCCTGCCGGTACTTCTAGGCCATTTTCATGCTGTTCGCCTAATGCCATGAAACGGTACATCCCTATGCACATGTGGAAAAAATTACGACCGTGACAGGACTCGAACCTGCAATCTTCGGATCCGAAGTCCGACGCCTTATCCATTAGGCCACACGGTCTCTGGCCTTTCTGCCTTCCTTAAGCACGGCCTCTATAGAAACATCAAACACAAAACGAAATGTCTTTCCGTCTATGGCGTCAAAAATCTCGTTCTCAATTATGCAATGATACAAACACGACGCTACCTCTTGCTTTTGTCATCCACTCGTTACACTCAACATCTTACTAGAACGGCGGAACAAAGTTCCGAAATCGCGACCAAGCCCTTAGTAGCTTCATAAGCGACAGCCCTCGCTGTATATGATTCAATGGCGAGTGTACTACTTCTGCTGAAGCGGCGGCGGCGCCGACGACGACGACATTCGCGAGGGTCTTTGTGAAATGTAGAAAAACCAGGACAGATGTATACTTTTCGACATCGATTTTCTGTTAACACCGTCAAAATGCGACCGTTTTGGCTCGTTCTTTAATAACATGACTCGCACTACTCCACCTGTGAGAGTGATTTTGAATATAGTACCCTTTGCGCAATTTTTCTACCTCTACCTCTGCCTATGACTTACGAAACTGCCACGTTTCACAAGTGTTTTACAAAATGCAACTGCCCCCTGTGAGGATCGAACTCACGACCCCTGGTTTACTAGACCAGTGCTCTGCCACTGAGCTAAAGAGGCGCCCCCATCGAAACTCGCATCTACTTCGTCCTTTCAATATTACAAACACACAGGGTTTCACTGAAAATGACTAACATTAGATGCAGCTCACAGGTAAGCGACATACTCAAGAACAAACTTTAAACATGCTACCAAGAAAAGCGACATTTCACAGCTGTCTGTCAATTAATTTCAGCCTCTGATGTAGTTTCCCTGAGCCATACAAAGACCTAGATACCGTCCTAAGCAGCTGCGTCCGTTAGGTAAACTTCATCAGGAGACAGACACAGTCATCGCGAGCACGCGCTACCCAAACACGGCTTGTTTCTTACGCTCATACATGTATGGAGTGGTATTTCCGTGTTTGTCGCCATTCGCGATCTCAAAGTGCAGTGGTGGAAACTCGACGCTACCGCATGCTGCCTCCCATACACTCGTCACACTCAGCCTCTGTAGATGAAACATTTTCGAAGTTAGCACCAAACACATAGCGCCTTCTCAATTGACAGCACAGTGTCCCTCGCTGCATGTGATACAACGGCGTTACCAGTGCAAAAGCGGCGGCGGCGGCGGCGCCGACGACGACGACGACGACGACGACATTCGCGAGAATGTTTGTGAATGATGAAAATCCACAACAGATTTACATTACACATCACCACTATTCTCTTAGCATGGCCAAAAACGAGTCTTGCAGCAGCCTACTTTATAACATTCTTCGCAATGGCCGCAAACGAGTGTGTTTTCCACAGGCATGGCTTCTCACACATTTATGTACCTGTGGTTGTCACTTTCGAAATCGCCATGATGGAGAATCGTTTTTCAAAAATGCACTTGCCTCCTGTGAGGATTGAACTCACGACCCCTGGTTTACGAGACCAGTGCTCTGCCACTGAGCTAAAGAGGCGCACCTAGCGGACGTGCCAAGTACTACGCTCTTACAAACGTATGAATATCTGGCTTCAGCTGAACACAAGCTTTAGTAATGGCTGATATTTGCAACTGAAGAGCAACTGCTGGCGTAGATGCTTCACACATCAAAACTGACATAGTCGCCAACAAACAATATAAATACTTGGAGAACATGCCATTTCACAGCTGAATTGCGAATCAACAGCACATTATGCAGCCTTTTCCATGATAACAGTGTTAAGTTGGCCAGCGTTCTATGAAGCCTATGGCCGTTACGATATTTTCCATCGGAAGCCACACGCCTTCTAAATACAAGAAGATAAAATTGTACATCGCCCAGCGTGGGGCTCGAACCCACGACCCTGAGATTAAGAGTCTCATGCTCTACCGACTGAGCTAGCCGGGCCGTCCGTGTAATCACGTGGCCTATTTCACCTCAGGCAGTACTCCTAGAACGAACTGGCCCTCTACAGAAGTACGGAGTTTCGTCTATTGTCTTTTTTACCGTTACACACGTGTTTGTATTTCATTTCGAATGGTCGCTAAAAGTGTGTAGCAGGAAGAGCCACAGTGCCAGCAGCGTGATTCACATACACATCTTCCCTATTTGACTTTCATGCCGTGTCTTAGACGTGCGGGTCCCAGCCAAAACACTCGCGGACGCCACTGAGCCCATCATTTCGTATTTAGACAGCTCGTCCTGTCTGTCGTCCAACCAGAAGCCAATCTCCACGCAGTTGCTACCCTGCTGGTACTTCTAGGCCATTTTCATGCTGTTCGCCTAATGCCATGAAACGGTACATCCCTATGCACATGTGGAAAAAATTACGACCGTGACAGGACTCGAACCTGCAATCTTCGGATCCGAAGTCCGACGCCTTATCCATTTTTTTTTTTTTTTTTTATTATGATTACACTGTGTTAATATACGCAATAAAATGTATAATTAAATGGTTGAAGTATTTGAACAGAACGAAAAAAAAAGATTCCGACAGGATTCGAACTACGAGACGGATATTATGATTGCTGACAACCTATTTTTTTTGTCTTTTTTTTTTTTTTTTTTTTTTTTTTTTTTCGCTTTAGGCCGCTTTTCTTTTAATATTTTTTTTTAATTTTTTTTATTTTTTAGCGCCTTAGTCCTTTTTTTTTTTTATTTTTTTTTAAAGGGAGTGGGGTGTGGGTTTTGGGATGTATGCATTCTTTATTTTATTTTATTATTTCAACTTCATCAAAATAAAAAAGCCTTTTCCTGGCAGACATAGAAAATTTGAATAAGGAAATAAAAGCTTTTGTATTACTTTCCATGCGCCTGTCACCCCCTTTAGGCTATTCTCTCTCTTGTTTATATATATATATATATATATATATATATATATATATATATATATATATATATATATTATTATTATTATTATTTGCGCTCTATACTAACGGATTTAGCGTGTCCGTGCACAACTAAAAACGAATAACAGTAAAGTAAAGAAAACTCTTTGTGGGGAGTGAGTTTCCGGGCGGTCGACTCCAGTGCTTCTGCCACCAGGCACGTCTTCTCGTTTTGTTGTAAGAGGTAACCGTTTCATCATGTTCATCATATGCCTCTTCATCGTTATCATATCAGCTTCTCATACCCGGGACATTCCAGCTCCTTGGAGGATCTCGTAACGCACTCCCCAGAAAATTAGAAAAATATTGTTGATACTTCGGGTTCCGTATCAGCGCCATATGTTGTTCTTGTAAATGGTTCCAGAAGTCCGGCACATGCTTCGCGCCGTCGCGATGCAAATAATACACCGCCTGGGCTCGAATCCACGTCACCGCGTTCGTTTTGGTTCGCGGGTAATACGTTCTGTCTGGAAAAAGGACAATCTTTGGGTCGATATTTTGCTGTCCGACGCGCAGTAGAAAGCCAATCATCTGCGTCACCAGCCGCCATACTTCCGCAGAGGGCCCGCACATGAGACGATGAGCATCGTCGTCTAGAACCTGGCATACTTGGCATAACGGAGTGTTCACCATATTGATGGCGTGCAGGCGGGATCCAGTAACTTTTTTACCGTTAACCAACATGTACCATGTCGTTCTTGTTTCCGTGTCAAGTGTGGCATGATGAACTGTCCGCCATACCACCGGCCAGTGGATCGTGGGGTGCCGTGCTTCCACAGGGTTGGCGGGGCGCCTGCTCGTAAGTATCCGGTAGATGTCGCGCGCTGTCGGAGATCTATTTATTGGGAGTTCTGTCATAATATAGCTATATTCAAGGAAAAACTCTCTGATATGTTGAAACGGTGAAGAAATGTTCTGCACCATCACCGGCGCTTGCCGAGAAGCTGGCGCCAGTTCGTCTACCAAGATTCCTGACAGACTCTTGTGCTGTCTTCTCCATGTTTTCAATGTCGCGCTAATATATAGCGCCACCGATCGATCGTGAACGTGAACAAGCCCGAGGCCACCTCTACGAGTTGGTAATGTCAGAGCCTCATACCGGATCTTGAATAGGGCTCCCGTGCTGACAAAGTATCCAAACGCTGCCAGTATGCTTCGGGCGATCATCTTTGGCATCGGTAGAATCTGTGCATAATGTGGAATGCGCGACGCCAAGTATGTATTTATATAAATGACGCGTTGAATCATATTTAATGTCCGCAGTGCGTTCGCTTTGACACCATTTCGTATGGTTATGAGCAGCCTCTTGAAGTTGAGCGCGACCGATCGTCGTACATCATTCGTGAAGACGATTCCCAAATACTTGATCCTGTCCCGTAACGGGAATGGGGCTACGCAGTCGGCAGGTAGTCCTGTACCTATATTCAAGGCGACGGATTTGGCCACATTCATACGGCTACCTGTAGCGGCACCGTATCGATTGATCCAGTCCAAAGCCGCGTTAACGTCGTTGCCGTTTCTCACCACCAATATAAGGTCGTCGGCATATGCTTTGCAACGAAATGTGTAGCCACGCATCGTAATTCCTGTTAGGCGCTGGCGGAGGCCGCTGAGAAGTGGTTCAAGAGCCTTGGCATATATGATCGTGGACAAAGGACATCCTTGTCGAATCGATCGCTGGATAGTTAGGGGCCCAACCAATCGTCCGTTGACAAGCACTTTAGAAGGTGCCCCATGTAGTAGTCGCATCACTATAGTTATTAAGGGCGGCGGGAAATTCATTTGCGTCATCAGTTCCTTAATGTAGGTGTGGCTGACTCTGTCGAAAGCACGATCGAAGTCTATAGAAATCAGAGCTCCACGTAGACGACATGCTTTCGCCAGTGCGATCGAATCGCGGTATTCACTAAGCGCCGTCTGGATGTTGTTGTCACTGCCGAGGGACGTCTGGTCTGATGACACCACGCGATGCAGAACTTTTTTAATTCGTGTCGCGATCAGTCGAGTGAAAATCTTGAAATCACAGTTAAGTAGTGTTAGGGGGCGATATTCTCCGATTCTTGTGCTGCGTGATGTTTTAGGTATTGGGATGATGTCGCCCTCTACAAATGCTGGCGGAAGTGGCTCTTCAGGAGACATGAGTTCGCGACAAATTTCCGTCCAATAGGGAGCAATCAAGTGTTGGAAAGCCCGATAAAATTCCAAAGGTATTCCGTCAGGCCCTGGCGACTTATTGAGTGCGCCCTTGCCTATGGCATCGATCACTTCGTCCTCAGTAATGTCCTCTAGCAGTATCGCTTGCGCCTCTTGATCTAGAGTCCCGAATAGCGTGTTAGTGACTTCATGGAGGGCCTCCCGCTCTAGTTCTTCTGCGGTGTATAATCGGGTATAATAATCAGCGAAGGCACGTGCTATGTCATTTTGTGACGTGAGATGGGAGCCATCATCAGTGTCAACGGTATGTATTAGGCCCCTGCGACGTCGCTTACGTTCCTGAATAATATGGTGCATCGATGGATGTTCACCCGCAACACGATCCATTGTCCTCGCTCGGACCGCTGCACCTTCCAGATGAGAGCGCATAAGAGCGACGATTTTAGCCTTAGCTCGTTGAACCATCATTTGTCGTTCCGGTGAAGGGGCCTGATATGTGCATTCTCTTAGTATAGTGAAATAAAAGTTTAAAGTTTGCCATTTCCACCGTGATTGTTCGCGCCCCAACGCAATGAATGCACGCCGTATCGCCGGTTTTGTGCATTCTAACCACCATCTTAATGTCGTAGGGTAAGTCCGTCGTCGCCTTACGCAATTATTCCAAACTTCTTCAATAACTTGATGACACTCCGGAGCTGTAAGATGGTCCACGTTCATCTTCCATATGCCATGGCCTCGCCACACTTGTTGTCTTTGGAGGCCGATCGTGCAGATATAAACCGAGTGGTCAGTGAAGGCCGCTGGCCATAGCTCTGCGTCATGGATGTCACGTTGGAGGCAGCGCGTAACGTAGACGCGATCTATGCGGCTGCCGGAATGGCTGGTTACGTAAGTGTACCCGGTTCGATCTCCATGTACATATTCCCACGTATCTACCATCCGAAGTTCCTGTGTTAAAGTTCTCAATTCTGGACATGGATTATAGTGTGGGAACTGGTCCTTCGGCGACAGCACACAGTTGAAATCGCCGCCAAGGATGCATTCAGCGTGTCGCCCTAGAAAGAGCGGAGCTATTTCTTCGGCAAAGAAGTGGGATCGTTCTCTTCGTTTTTCCGTGCCGGACGGTGCGTAGATGTTGATAAAGCGCACTCCAAGTACTGTTATAGCCATTCCTCGTGCCGATGGTAAGTATATGACATCCTCCGCTACAAGACCTTCCTTTAGGAGCATCGCTACGCCGCTACCAGTGTCTGAAGCTGGTGACATGAAGATGTTGTAGCCATAGAAAGACGGGAAGTCGCCGACGTATACTTCTTGTAATAGAGCGATGTCTATGTCTGCTGCGCGCAGCATATCCTTTAGGAGGGTAGTCTTGATTTGCGACCTTATATTATTGGTGTTGATGGATGCTATGCGGTAGGCTTGTTGCTGTCCTACTCGTTGTTGGGCGTGCATAGTAAGCGTGCATTGTTATTGCTGGCGCGTTCTCCTTCGGTGGTGCCAGTGAAGCGGCAAACTTTAGTTATGACGGGACTCCGTGGGCGGTGTCATCGCAACCGCGGTGCTCGCGGTTAGCTGAGCCTGGATTTCATCGATGTCGTCGAGTTCACTTATCCAAGAGGGGCCCTGTGTCCGGAACTTTGCAGCCACAGCCGCTGGCACCGTATTTTCGTTTATCGTGCGAAGTTGTTGGACTTCTTGCGGGACGTCAGAGATGGTCTCACTGGTGTGTCCTGGGTCCTCAAGTTCAGCGTTGTGATGTTGTTCGTCGTCAGAGGCTCCGGTACTCTCCATCGTGGCGTCCTCATCATCTGCCCGATCTGTACGTAGGAAACTATCATCTGATGGTGTGCGACGTCGTTTCCTCCGTCGTTTGGGGGATCTCTGCTTGCGTTGTCGTACATCCGCATCCGCATCCTGTGCAGAGGCTTGGTCGTCCGGTGCGTTGGGCACAAAAGCGGCCGTGGGTGGCACCAGCCGATCGACGTCCATAGACGCCTCCGTTGTAGCCACATTAGTCTGTTGTGGTTGGTCCGAAGCGGGTTCCACGACTGTCATCTTGGCAGCGTTGTCATCATCTTGTGTCACCTCTACTGTGGAATCATCCACCACTTGATACTCAGTATCGTGCGACGGAACATCTTGTCGAGTAACGGCAGAGTAGGTAAGAGGCATAGAAACGGTCGTGGGTGGTGGTGCAGTTTCGCCCGCCGGAACTTGTGTGATCCTCCTTTGGATGCATTGCGAACGTAGATGGCCTTCCTTGCCGCAGCCAGAACAGGTCTTGGGCTGACCGTCGTATATAATTATGGCTCTGCAACCTCCGATAGTGAGGTAAGACGGAACGTGCCTTGTAAGGTCAATCCGTACTTGTCGCACCCCATTCAGCACGGGGTATTTCGTAAATGTGGTCCATTTTTCGTGAACATGGCTGATAACACGTCCATACGGTTGTAAGGCATTGACCACTACATGTTCCGGAACCTCGAAGGGCAGCTCAAAGACTCTTATAGTGCGGATTCCTGCGTGGTCGATCGAAACTGCTCCAACATTGCCATCGGCATGTTTAAATTTTAGTCCATCCGCATGGTCACGTACAAGTTTGTCACATACTGTGTCGTTGCTCAATTTCAGATATACCACACTGCTCGTGATAGAGAAATGAATTCCAATCACATACTCGGGATCGATTTTTAGCTCTTCCTCTATGAAACGTTCGATTTCAAATGCTTTGGGTCGTGCGTATCCAGGCGTGAAAGAGATCTTGATAGTTGCTTTCCTGTACGAGTGTTCCATTGCGTGTCAATAAGTAGTCACTCGCGAGAAACACAAACGGTAAACAGACGCGCGCGCGCCCGAGACTCCGCGGCGGGACGTAAACACGTCCACCTCACCGCACCGCTGCCTAAAGCAGACTGTTAGGCCACACGGTCTCTGGCCTTTCTGCCTTCCTTAAGCACGGCCTCTATAGAAACATCAAACACAAAACGAAATGTCTTTCCGTCTATGGCGTCAAAAATCTCGTTCTCAATTATGCAATGATACAAACACGACGCTACCTCTTGCTTTTGTCATCCACTCGTTACACTCAACATCTTACTAGAACGGCGGAACAAAGTTCCGAAATCGCGACCAAGCCCTTAGTAGCTTCATAAGCGACAGCCCTCGCTGTATATGATTCAATGGCGAGTGTACTACTTCTGCTGAAGCGGCGGCGGCGCCGACGACGACGACATTCGCGAGGGTCTTTGTGAAATGTAGAAAAACCAGGACAGATGTATACTTTTCGACATCGATTTTCTGTTAACACCGTCAAAATGCGACCGTTTTGGCTCGTTCTTTAATAACATGACTCGCACTACTCCACCTGTGAGAGTGATTTTGAATATAGTACCCTCTGCGCAATTTTTCTACCTCTACCTCTGCCTATGACTTACGAAACTGCCACGTTTCACAAGTGTTTTACAAAATGCAACTGCCCCCTGTGAGGATCGAACTCACGACCCCTGGTTTACTAGACCAGTGCTCTGCCACTGAGCTAAAGAGGCGCCCCCATCGAAACTCGCATCTACTTCGTCCTTTCAATATTACAAACACACAGGGTTTCACTGAAAATGACTAATATTAGATGCAGCTCACAGGTAAGCGACATACTCAAGAACAAACTTTAAACATGCTACCAAGAAAAGCGACATTTCACAGCTGTCTGTCAATTAATTTCAGCCTCTGATGTAGTTTCCCTGAGCCATACAAAGACCTAGATACCGTCCTAAGCAGCTGCGTCCGTTAGGTAAACTTCATCAGGAGACAGACACAGTCATCGCGAGCACGCGCTACCCAAACACGGCTTGTTTCTTACGCTCATACATGTATGGAGTGGTATTTCCGTGTTTGTCGCCATTCGCGATCTCAAAGTGCAGTGGTGGAAACTCGACGCTACCGCATGCTGCCTCCCATACACTCGTCACACTCAGCCTCTGTAGATGAAACATTTTCGAAATTAGCACCAAACACATAGCGCCTTCTCAATTGACAGCACAGTGTCCCTCGCTGCATGTGATACAACGGCGTTACCAGTGCAAAAGCGGCGGCGGCGGCGCCGACGACGACGACGACATTCGCGAGAATGTTTGTGAATGATGAAAATCCACAACAGATTTACATTACACATCACCACTATTCTCTTAGCATGGCCAAAAACGAGTCTTGCAGCAGCCTACTTTATAACATTCTTCGCAATGGCCGCAAACGAGTGTGTTTTCCACAGGCATGGCTTCTCACACATTTATGTACCTGTGGTTGTCACTTTCGAAATCGCCATGATGGAGAATCGTTTTTCAAAAATGCACTTGCCTCCTGTGAGGATTGAACTCACGACCCCTGGTTTACGAGACCAGTGCTCTGCCACTGAGCTAAAGAGGCGCACCTAGCGGACGTGCCAAGTACTACGCTCTTACAAACGTATGAATATCTGGCTTCAGCTGAACACAAGCTTTAGTAATGGCTGATATTTGCAACTGAAGAGCAACTGCTGGCGTAGATGCTTCACACATCAAAACTGACGTAGTCGCCAACAAACAATATAAATACTTGGAGAACATGCCATTTCACAGCTGAATTGCGAATCAACAGCACATTATGCAGCCTTTTCCATGATAACAGTGTTAAGTTGGCCAGCGTTCTATGAAGCCTATGGCCGTTACGATATTTTCCATCGGAAGCCACACGCCTTCTAAATACAAGAAGATAAAATTGTACAGCGCCCAGCGTGGGGCTCGAACCCACGACCCTGAGATTAAGAGTCTGATGCTCTACCGACTGAGCTAGCCGGGCCGTCCGTGTAATCACGTGGCCTATTTCACCTCAGGCAGTACTCCTAGAACGAACTGGCCCTCTACAGAAGTACGGAGTTTCGTCTATTGTCTTTTTTACCGTTACACACGTGTTTGTATTTCATTTCGAATGGTCGCTAAAAGTGTGTAGCAGGAAGAGCCACAGTGCCAGCAGCGTGATTCACATACACATCTTCCCTATTTGACTTTCATGCCGTGTCTTAGACGTGCGGGTCCCAGCCAAAACACTCGCGGACGCCACTGAGCCCATCATTTCGTATTTAGACAGCTCGTCCTGTCTGTCGTCCAACCAGAAGCCAATCTCCACGCAGTTGCTACCCTGCTGGTACTTCTAGGCCATTTTCATGCTGTTCGCCTAATGCCATGAAACGGTACATCCCTATGCACATGTGGAAAAAATTACGACCGTGACAGGACTCGAATCTGCAATCTTCGGATCCGAAGTCCGACGCCTTATCCATTAGGCCACACGGTCTCTGGCCTTTCTGCCTTCCTTAAGCACGGCCTCTATAGAAACATCAAACACAAAACGAAATGTCTTTCCGTCTATGGCGTCAAAAATCTCGTTCTCAATTATGCAATGATACAAACACGACGCTACCTCTTGCTTTTGTCATCCACTCGTTACACTCAACATCTTACTAGAACGGCGGAACAAAGTTCCGAAATCGCGACCAAGCCCTTAGTAGCTTCATAAGCGACATACTTTTCGACATCGATTTTCTGTTAACACCGTCAAAATGCGACCGTTTTGGCTCGTTCTTTAATAACATGACTCGCACTACTCCACCTGTGAGAGTGATTTTGAATATAGTACCCTCTGCGCAATTTTTCTACCTCTACCTCTGCCTATGACTTACGAAACTGCCACGTTTCACAAGTGTTTTACAAAATGCAACTGCCCCCTGTGAGGATCGAACTCACGACCCCTGGTTTACTAGACCAGTGCTCTGCCACTGAGCTAAAGAGGCGCCCCCATCGAAACTCGCATCTACTTCGTCCTTTCAATATTACAAACACACAGGGTTTCACTGAAAATGACTAACATTAGATGCAGCTCACAGGTAAGCGACA
Organism: Locusta migratoria; assembly: GCA_026315105.1. Classification (NCBI taxonomy): domain Eukaryota; kingdom Metazoa; phylum Arthropoda; class Insecta; order Orthoptera; family Acrididae; genus Locusta; species Locusta migratoria. The sequence continues at coordinate 364,366,816 of CM048749.1, forward strand.
TACTCAAGAACAAACTTTAAACATGCTACCAAGAAAAGCGACATTTCACAGCTGTCTGTCAATTAATTTCAGCCTCTGATGTAGTTTCCCTGAGCCATACAAAGACCTAGATACCGTCCTAAGCAGCTGCGTCCGTTAGGTAAACTTCATCAGGAGACAGACACAGTCATCGCGAGCACGCGCTACCCAAACACGGCTTGTTTCTTACGCTCATACATGTATGGAGTGGTATTTCCGTGTTTGTCGCCATTCGAGATCTCAAAGTGCAGTGGTGGAAACTCGACGCTACCGCATGCTGCCTCCCATACACTCGTCACACTCAGCCTCTGTAGATGAAACATTTTCGAAATTAGCACCAAACACATAGCGCCTTCTCAATTGACAGCACAGTGTCCCTCGCTGCATGTGATACAACGGCGTTACCAGTGCAAAAGCGGCGGCGGCGGCGCCGACGACGACGACGACGACATTCGCGAGAATGTTTGTGAATGATGAAAATCCACAACAGATTTACATTACACATCACCACTATTCTCTTAGCATGGCCAAAAACGAGTCTTGCAGCAGCCTACTTTATAACATTCTTCGCAATGGCCGCAAACGAGTGTGTTTTCCACAGGCATGGCTTCTCACACATTTATGTACCTGTGGTTGTCACTTTCGAAATCGCCATGATGGAGAATCGTTTTTCAAAAATGCACTTGCCTCCTGTGAGGATTGAACTCACGACCCCTGGTTTACGAGACCAGTGCTCTGCCACTGAGCTAAAGAGGCGCACCTAGCGGACGTGCCAAGTACTACGCTCTTACAAACGTATGAATATCTGGCTTCAGCTGAACACAAGCTTTAGTAATGGCTGATATTTGCAACTGAAGAGCAACTGCTGGCGTAGATGCTTCACACATCAAAACTGACGTAGTCGCCAACAAACAATATAAATACTTGGAGAACATGCCATTTCACAGCTGAATTGCGAATCAACAGCACATTATGCAGCCTTTTCCATGATAACAGTGTTAAGTTGGCCAGCGTTCTATGAAGCCTATGGCCGTTACGATATTTTCCATCGGAAGCCACACGCCTTCTAAATACAAGAAGATAAAATTGTACAGCGCCCAGCGTGGGGCTCGAACCCACGACCCTGAGATTAAGAGTCTGATGCTCTACCGACTGAGCTAGCCGGGCCGTCCGTGTAATCACATGGCCTATTTCACCTCAGGCAGTACTCCTAGAACGAACTGGCCCTCTACAGAAGTACGGAGTTTCGTCTATTGTCTTTTTTACCGTTACACACGTGTTTGTATTTCATTTCGAATGGTCGCTCAAAGTGTGTAGCAGGAAGAGCCACAGTGCCAGCAGCGTGATTCACATACACATCTTCCCTATTTGACTTTCATGCCGTGTCTTAGACGTGCGGGTCCCAGCCAAAACACTCGCGGACGCCACTGAGCCCATCATTTCGTATTTAGACAGCTCGTCCTGTCTGTCGTCCAACCAGAAGCCAATCTCCACGCAGTTGCTACCCTGCTGGTACTTCTAGGCCATTTTCATGCTGTTCGCCTAATGCCATGAAACGGTACATCCCTATGCACATGTGGAAAAAATTACGACCGTGACAGGACTCGAACCTGCAATCTTCGGATCCGAAGTCCGACGCCTTATCCATTAGGCCACACGGTCTCTGGCCTTTCTGCCTTCCTTAAGCACGGCCTCTATAGAAACATCAAACACAAAACGAAATGTCTTTCCGTCTATGGCGTCAAAAATCTCGTTCTCAATTATGCAATGATACAAACACGACGCTACCTCTTGCTTTTGTCATCCACTCGTTACACTCAACATCTTACTAGAACGGCGGAACAAAGTTCCGAAATCGCGACCAAGCCCTTAGTAGCTACATAAGCGACATACTTTTCGACATCGATTTTCTGTTAACACCGTCAAAATGCGACCGTTTTGGCTCGTTCTTTAATAACATGACTCGCACTACTCCACCTGTGAGAGTGATTTTGAATATAGTACCCTCTGCGCAATTTTTCTACCTCTACCTCTGCCTATGACTTACGAAACTGCCACGTTTCACAAGTGTTTTACAAAATGCAACTGCCCCCTGTGAGGATCGAACTCACGACCCCTGGTTTACTAGACCACTGCTCTGCCACTGAGCTAAAGAGGCGCCCCCATCGAAACTCGCATCTACTTCGTCCTTTCAATATTACAAACACACAGGGTTTCACTGAAAATGACTAACATTAGATGCAGCTCACAGGTAAGCGACATACTCAAGAACAAACTTTAAACATGCTACCAAGAAAAGCGACATTTCACAGCTGTCTGTCAATTAATTTCAGCCTCTGATGTAGTTTCCCTGAGCCATACAAAGACCTAGATACCGTCCTAAGCAGCTGCGTCCGTTAGGTAAACTTCATCAGGAGACAGACACAGTCATCGCGAGCACGCGCTACCCAAACACGGCTTGTTTCTTACGCTCATACATGTATGGAGTGGTATTTCCGTGTTTGTCGCCATTCGAGATCTCAAAGTGCAGTGGTGGAAACTCGACGCTACCGCATGCTGCCTCCCATACACTCGTCACACTCAGCCTCTGTAGATGAAACATTTTCGAAATTAGCACCAAACACATAGCGCCTTCTCAATTGACAGCACAGTGTCCCTCGCTGCATGTGATACAACGGCGTTACCAGTGCAAAAGCGGCGGCGGCGGCGCCGACGACGACGACGACGACATTCGCGAGAATGTTTGTGAATGATGAAAATCCACAACAGATTTACATTACACATCACCACTATTCTCTTAGCATGGCCAAAAACGAGTCTTGCAGCAGCCTACTTTATAACATTCTTCGCAATGGCCGCAAACGAGTGTGTTTTCCACAGGCATGGCTTCTCACACATTTATGTACCTGTGGTTGTCACTTTCGAAATCGCCATGATGGAGAATCGTTTTTCAAAAATGCACTTGCCTCCTGTGAGGATTGAACTCACGACCCCTGGTTTACGAGACCAGTGCTCTGCCACTGAGCTAAAGAGGCGCACCTAGCGGACGTGCCAAGTACTACGCTCTTACAAACGTATGAATATCTGGCTTCAGCTGAACACAAGCTTTAGTAATGGCTGATATTTGCAACTGAAGAGCAACTGCTGGCGTAGATGCTTCACACATCAAAACTGACGTAGTCGCCAACAAACAATATAAATACTTGGAGAACATGCCATTTCACAGCTGAATTGCGAATCAACAGCACATTATGCAGCCTTTTCCATGATAACAGTGTTAAGTTGGCCAGCGTTCTATGAAGCCTATGGCCGTTACGATATTTTCCATCGGAAGCCACACGCCTTCTAAATACAAGAAGATAAAATTGTACAGCGCCCAGCGTGGGGCTCGAACCCACGACCCTGAGATTAAGAGTCTGATGCTCTACCGACTGAGCTAGCCGGGCCGTCCGTGTAATCACGTGGCCTATTTCACCTCAGGCAGTACTCCTAGAACGAACTGGCCCTCTACAGAAGTACGGAGTTTCGTCTATTGTCTTTTTTACCGTTACACACGTGTTTGTATTTCATTTCGAATGGTCGCTCAAAGTGTGTAGCAGGAAGAGCCACAGTGCCAGCAGCGTGATTCACATACACATCTTCCCTATTTGACTTTCATGCCGTGTCTTAGACGTGCGGGTCCCAGCCAAAACACTCGCGGACGCCACTGAGCCCATCATTTCGTATTTAGACAGCTCGTCCTGTCTGTCGTCCAACCAGAAGCCAATCTCCACGCAGTTGCTACCCTGCTGGTACTTCTAGGCCATTTTCATGCTGTTCGCCTAATGCCATGAAACGGTACATCCCTATGCACATGTGGAAAAAATTACGACCGTGACAGGACTCGAACCTGCAATCTTCGGATCCGAAGTCCGACGCCTTATCCATTAGGCCACACGGTCTCTGGCCTTTCTGCCTTCCTTAAGCACGGCCTCTATAGAAACATCAAACACAAAACGAAATGTCTTTCCGTCTATGGCGTCAAAAATCTCGTTCTCAATTATGCAATAATACAAACACGACGCTACCTCTTGCTTTTGTCATCCACTCGTTACACTCAACATCTTACTAGAACGGCGGAACAAAGTTCCGAAATCGCGACCAAGCCCTTAGTAGCTTCATAAGCGACAGCCCTCGCTGTATATGATTCAATGGCGAGTGTACTACTTCTGCTGAAGCGGCGGCGGCGCCGACGACGACGACATTCGCGAGGGTCTTTGTGAAATGTAGAAAAACCAGGACAGATGTATACTTTTCGACATCGATTTTCTGTTAACACCGTCAAAATGCGACCGTTTTGGCTCGTTCTTTAATAACATGACTCGCACTACTCCACCTGTGAGAGTGATTTTGAATATAGTACCCTCTGCGCAATTTTTCTACCTCTACCTCTGCCTATGACTTACGAAACTGCCACGTTTCACAAGTGTTTTACAAAATGCAACTGCCCCCTGTGAGGATCGAACTCACGACCCCTGGTTTACTAGACCAGTGCTCTGCCACTGAGCTAAAGAGGCGCCCCCATCGAAACTCGCATCTACTTCGTCCTTTCAATATTACAAACACACAGGGTTTCACTGAAAATGACTAACATTAGATGCAGCTCACAGGTAAGCGACATACTCAAGAACAAACTTTAAACATGCTACCAAGAAAAGCGACATTTCACAGCTGTCTGTCAATTAATTTCAGCCTCTGATGTAGTTTCCCTGAGCCATACAAAGACCTAGATACCGTCCTAAGCAGCTGCGTCCGTTAGGTAAACTTCATCAGGAGACAGACACAGTCATCGCGAGCACGCGCTACCCAAACACGGCTTGTTTCTTACGCTCATACATGTATGGAGTGGTATTTCCGTGTTTGTCGCCATTCGCGATCTCAAAGTGCAGTGGTGGAAACTCGACGCTACCGCATGCTGCCTCCCATACACTCGTCACACTCAGCCTCTGTAGATGAAACATTTTCGAAGTTAGCACCAAACACATAGCGCCTTCTCAATTGACAGCACAGTGTCCCTCGCTGCATGTGATACAACGGAGTTACCAGTGCAAAAGCGGCGGCGGCGGCGCCGACGACGACGACGACATTCGCGAGAATGTTTGTGAATGATGAAAATCCACAACAGATTTACATTACACATCACCACTATTCTCTTAGCATGGCCAAAAACGAGTCTTGCAGCAGCCTACTTTATAACATTCTTCGCAATGGCCGCAAACGAGTGTGTTTTCCACAGGCATGGCTTCTCACACATTTATGTACCTGTGGTTGTCACTTTCGAAATCGCCATGATGGAGAATCGTTTTTCAAAAATGCACTTGCCTCCTGTGAGGATTGAACTCACGACCCCTGGTTTACGAGACCAGTGCTCTGCCACTGAGCTAAAGAGGCGCACCTAGCGGACGTGCCAAGTACTACGCTCTTACAAACGTATGAATATCTGGCTTCAGCTGAACACAAGCTTTAGTAATGGCTGATATTTGCAACTGAAGAGCAACTGCTGGCGTAGATGCTTCACACATCAAAACTTACGTAGTCGCCAACAAACAATATAAATACTTGGAGAACATGCCATTTCACAGCTGAATTGCGAATCAACAGCACATTATGCAGCCTTTTCCATGATAACAGTGTTAAGTTGGCCAGCGTTCTATGAAGCCTATGGCCGTTACGATATTTTCCATCGGAAGCCACACGCCTTCTAAATACAAGAAGATAAAATTGTACATCGCCCAGCGTGGGGCTCGAACCCACGACCCTGAGATTAAGAGTCTGATGCTCTACCGACTTTTTTTTTTTTTTTTTTTTTTTTTTTTTGCTCTATGGGTAGTTCTGTTTATTGCGGACGCTGATCGTATTTGTTCGTTGATGTTCAAAGTGTTCTTGGCTCAGCTTTTTTATTACAGAGGGCGTTGAGCCCCCTGACCGGGCGCGCTGAGCCACGGCGCCCGGCATAATTATTAACTACTGTAAGTCGAATTCAGAGTGGTGCGAAAAATTTGAAAGCTGGACTGAGCTAGCCGGGCCGTCCGTGTAATCACGTGGCCTATTTCACCTCAGGCAGTACTCCTAGAACGAACTGGCCCTCTACAGAAGTACGGAGTTTCGTCTATTGTCTTTTTTACCGTTACACACGTGTTTGTATTTCATTTCGAATGGTCGCTAAAAGTGTGTAGCAGGAAGAGCCACAGTGCCAGCAGCGTGATTCACATACACATCTTCCCTATTTGACTTTCATGCCGTGTCTTAGACGTGCGGGTCCCAGCCAAAACACTCGCGGACGCCACTGAGCCCATCATTTCGTATTTAGACAGCTCGTCCTGTCTGTCGTCCAACCAGAAGCCAATCTCCACGCAGTTGCTACCCTGCCGGTACTTCTAGGCCATTTTCATGCTGTTCGCCTAATGCCATGAAACGGTACATCCCTATGCACATGTGGAAAAAATTACGACCGTGACAGGACTCGAACCTGCAATCTTCGGATCCGAAGTCCGACGCCTTATCCATTAGGCCACACGGTCTCTGGCCTTTCTGCCTTCCTTAAGCACGGCCTCTATAGAAACATCAAACACAAAACGAAATGTCTTTCCGTCTATGGCGTCAAAAATCTCGTTCTCAATTATGCAATGATACAAACACGACGCTACCTCTTGCTTTTGTCATCCACTCGTTACACTCAACATCTTACTAGAACGGCGGAACAAAGTTCCGAAATCGCGACCAAGCCCTTAGTAGCTTCATAAGCGACAGCCCTCGCTGTATATGATTCAATGGCGAGTGTACTACTTCTGCTGAAGCGGCGGCGGCGCCGACGACGACGACATTCGCGAGGGTCTTTGTGAAATGTAGAAAAACCAGGACAGATGTATACTTTTCGACATCGATTTTCTGTTAACACCGTCAAAATGCGACCGTTTTGGCTCGTTCTTTAATAACATGACTCGCACTACTCCACCTGTGAGAGTGATTTTGAATATAGTACCCTCTGCGCAATTTTTCTACCTCTACCTCTGCCTATGACTTACGAAACTGCCACGTTTCACAAGTGTTTTACAAAATGCAACTGCCCCCTGTGAGGATCGAACTCACGACCCCTGGTTTACTAGACCAGTGCTCTGCCACTGAGCTAAAGAGGCGCCCCCATCGAAACTCGCATCTACTTCGTCCTTTCAATATTACAAACACACAGGGTTTCACTGAAAATGACTAACATTAGATGCAGCTCACAGGTAAGCGACATACTCAAGAACAAACTTTAAACATGCTACCAAGAAAAGCGACATTTCACAGCTGTCTGTCAATTAATTTCAGCCTCTGATGTAGTTTCCCTGAGCCATACAAAGACCTAGATACCGTCCTAAGCAGCTGCGTCCGTTAGGTAAACTTCATCAGGAGACAGACACAGTCATCGCGAGCACGCGCTACCCAAACACGGCTTGTTTCTTACGCTCATACATGTATGGAGTGGTATTTCCGTGTTTGTCGCCATTCGCGATCTCAAAGTGCAGTGGTGGAAACTCGACGCTACCGCATGCTGCCTCCCATACACTCGTCACACTCAGCCTCTGTAGATGAAACATTTTCGAAGTTAGCACCAAACACATAGCGCCTTCTCAATTGACAGCACAGTGTCCCTCGCTGCATGTGATACAACGGCGTTACCAGTGCAAAAGCGGCGGCGGCGGCGCCGACGACGACGACGACATTCGCGAGAATGTTTGTGAATGATGAAAATCCACAACAGATTTACATTACACATCACCACTATTCTCTTAGCATGGCCAAAAACGAGTCTTGCAGCAGCCTACTTTATAACATTCTTCGCAATGGCCGCAAACGAGTGTGTTTTCCACAGGCATGGCTTCTCACACATTTATGTACCTGTGGTTGTCACTTTCGAAATCGCCATGATGGAGAATCGTTTTTCAAAAATGCACTTGCCTCCTGTGAGGATTGAACTCACGACCCCTGGTTTACGAGACCAGTGCTCTGCCACTGAGCTAAAGAGGCGCACCTAGCGGACGTGCCAAGTACTACGCTCTTACAAACGTATGAATATCTGGCTTCAGCTGAACACAAGCTTTAGTAATGGCTGATATTTGCAACTGAAGAGCAACTGCTGGCGTAGATGCTTCACACATCAAAACTGACGTAGTCGCCAACAAACAATATAAATACTTGGAGAACATGCCATTTCACAGCTGAATTGCGAATCAACAGCACATTATGCAGCCTTTTCCATGATAACAGTGTTAAGTTGGCCAGCGTTCTATGAAGCCTATGGCCGTTACGATATTTTCCATCGGAAGCCACACGCCTTCTAAATACAAGAAGATAAAATTGTACATCGCCCAGCGTGGGGCTCGAACCCACGACCCTGAGATTAAGAGTCTCATGCTCTACCGACTGAGCTAGCCGGGCCGTCCGTGTAATCACGTGGCCTATATCACCTCAGGCAGTACTCCTAGAACGAACTGGCCCTCTACAGAAGTACGGAGTTTCGTCTATTGTCTTTTTTACCGTTACACACGTGTTTGTATTTCATTTCGAATGGTCGCTAAAAGTGTGTAGCAGGGAGAGCCACAGTGCCAGCAGCGTGATTCACATACACATCTTCCCTATTTGACTTTCATGCCGTGTCTTAGACGTGCGGGTCCCAGCCAAAACACTCGCGGACGCCACTGAGCCCATCATTTCGTATTTAGACAGCTCGTCCTGTCTGTCGTCCAACCAGAAGCCAATCTCCACGCAGTTGCTACCCTGCTGGTACTTCTAGGCCATTTTCATGCTGTTCGCCTAATGCCATGAAACGGTACATCCCTATGCACATGTGGAAAAAATTACGACCGTGACAGGACTCGAACCTGCAATCTTCGGATCCGAAGTCCGACGCCTTATCCATTAGGCCACACGGTCTCTGGCCTTTCTGCCTTCCTTAAGCACGGCCTCTATAGAAACATCAAACACAAAACGAAATGTCTTTCCGTCTATGGCGTCAAAAATCTCGTTCTCAATTATGCAATGATACAAACACGACGCTACCTCTTGCTTTTGTCATCCACTCGTTACACTCAACATCTTACTAGAACGGCGGAACAAAGTTCCGAAATCGCGACCAAGCCCTTAGTAGCTTCATAAGCGACAGCCCTCGCTGTATATGTTTCAATATCGAGTGTACTACTTCTGCTGAAGCGGCGGCGGCGCCGACGACGACGACATTCGCGAGGGTCTTTGTGAAATGTAGAAAAACCAGGACAGATGTATACTTTTCGACATCGATTTTCTGTTAACACCGTCAAAATGCGACCGTTTTGGCTCGTTCTTTAATAACATGACTCGCACTACTCCACCTGTGAGAGTGATTTTGAATATAGTACCCTCTGCGCAATTTTTCTACCTCTACCTCTGCCTATGACTTACGAAACTGCCACGTTTCACAAGTGTTTTACAAAATGCAACTGCCCCCTGTGAGGATCGAACTCACGACCCCTGGTTTACTAGACCAGTGCTCTGCCACTGAGCTAAAGAGGCGCCCCCATCGAAACTCGCATCTACTTCGTCCTTTCAATATTACAAACACACAGGGTTTCACTGAAAATGACTAACATTAGATGCAGCTCACAGGTAAGCGACATACTCAAGAACAAACTTTAAACATGCTACCAAGAAAAGCGACATTTCACAGCTGTCTGTCAATTAATTTCAGCCTCTGATGTAGTTTCCCTGAGCCATACAAAGACCTAGATACCGTCCTAAGCAGCTGCGTCCGTTAGGTAAACTTCATCAGGAGACAGACACAGTCATCGCGAGCACGCGCTACCCAAACACGGCTTGTTTCTTACGCTCATACATGTATGGAGTGGTATTTCCGTGTTTGTCGCCATTCGCGATCTCAAAGTGCAGTGGTGGAAACTCGACGCTACCGCATGCTGCCTCCCATACACTCGTCACACTCAGCCTCTGTAGATGAAACATTTTCGAAATTAGCACCAAACACATAGCGCCTTCTCAATTGACAGCACAGTGTCCCTCGCTGCATGTGATACAACGGCGTTACCAGTGCAAAAGCGGCGGCGGCGGCGGCGCCGACGACGACGACATTCGCGAGAATATTTGTGAATGATGAAAATCCACAACAGATTTACATTACACATCACCACTATTCTCTTAGCATGGCCAAAAACGAGTCTTGCAGCAGCCTACTTTAATAACATTCTTCGCACTGGCCGCAAACGAGTGTGCTTTTCATAGGCATGGCTTCTCACACATTTATGTACCTGTGGTTGTCACTTTCGAAATCGCCATGATGGAGAATCGTTTTTCAAAAATGCACTTGCCTCCTGTGAGGATTGAACTCACGACCCCTGGTTTACGAGACCAGTGCTCTGCCACTGAGCTAAAGAGGCGCACCTAGCGGACGTGCCAAGTACTACGCTCTTACAAACGTATGAATATCTGGCTTCAGCTGAACACAAGCTTTAGTAATGGCTGATATTTGCAACTGAAGAGCAACTGCTGGCGTAGATGCTTCACACATCAAAACTGACGTAGTCGCCAACAAACAATATAAATACTTGGAGAACATGCCATTTCACAGCTGAATTGCGAATCAACAGCACATTATGCAGCCTTTTCCATGATAACAGTGTTAAGTTGGCCAGCGTTCTATGAAGCCTATGGCCGTTACGATATTTTCCATCGGAAGCCACACGCCTTCTAAATACAAGAAGATAAAATTGTACATCGCCCAGCGTGGGGCTCGAACCCACGACCCTGAGATTAAGAGTCTCATGCTCTACCGACTGAGCTAGCCGGGCCGTCCGTGTAATCACGTGGCCTATATCACCTCAGGCAGTACTCCTAGAACGAACAGGCCCTCTACAGAAGTACGGAGTTTCGTCTATTGTCTTTTTTACCGTTACACACGTGTTTGTATTTCATTTCGAATGGTCGCTAAAAGTGTGTAGCAGGAAGAGCCACAGTGCCAGCAGCGTGATTCACATACACATCTTCCCTATTTGACTTTCATGCCGTGTCTTAGACGTGCGGGTCCCAGCCAAAACACTCGCGGACGCCACTGAGCCCATCATTTCGTATTTAGACAGCTCGTCCTGTCTGTCGTCCAACCAGAAGCCAATCTCCACGCAGTTGCTACCCTGCTGGTACTTCTAGGCCATTTTCATGCTGTTCGCCTAATGCCATGAAACGGTACATCCCTATGCACATGTGGAAAAAATTACGACCGTGACAGGACTCGAACCTGCAATCTTCGGATCCGAAGTCCGACGCCTTATCCATTACGCCACACGGTCTCTGGCCTTTCTGCCTTCCTTAAGCACGGCCTCTATAGAAACATCAAACACAAAACGAAATGTCTTTCCGTCTATGGCGTCAAAAATCTCGTTCTCAATTATGCAATGATACAAACACGACGCTACCTCTTGCTTTTGTCATCCACTCGTTACACTCAACATCTTACTAGAACGGCGGAACAAAGTTCCGAAATCGCGACCAAGCCCTTAGTAGCTTCATAAGCGACAGCCCTCGCTGTATATGTTTCAATATCGAGTGTACTACTTCTGCTGAAGCGGCGGCGGCGCCGACGACGACGACATTCGCGAGGGTCTTTGTGAAATGTAGAAAAACCAGGACAGATGTATACTTTTCGACATCGATTTTCTGTTAACACCGTCAAAATGCGACCGTTTTGGCTCGTTCTTTAATAACATGACTCGCACTACTCCACCTGTGAGAGTGATTTTGAATATAGTACCCTCTGCGCAATTTTTCTACCTCTACCTCTGCCTATGACTTACGAAACTGCCACGTTTCACAAGTGTTTTACAAAATGCAACTGCCCCCTGTGAGGATCGAACTCACGACCCCTGGTTTACTAGACCAGTGCTCTGCCACTGAGCTAAAGAGGCGCCCCCATCGAAACTCGCATCTACTTCGTCCTTTCAATATTACAAACACACAGGGTTTCACTGAAAATGACTAACATTAGATGCAGCTCACAGGTAAGCGACATACTCAAGAACAAACTTTAAACATGCTACCAAGAAAAGCGACATTTCACAGCTGTCTGTCAATTAATTTCAGCCTCTGATGTAGTTTCCCTGAGCCATACAAAGACCTAGATACCGTCCTAAGCAGCTGCGTCCGTTAGGTAAACTTCATCAGGAGACAGACACAGTCATCGCGAGCACGCGCTACCCAAACACGGCTTGTTTCTTACGCTCATACATGTATGGAGTGGTATTTCCGTGTTTGTCGCCATTCGCGATCTCAAAGTGCAGTGGTGGAAACTCGACGCTACCGCATGCTGCCTCCCATACACTCGTCACACTCAGCCTCTGTAGATGAAACATTTTCGAAGTTAGCACCAAACACATAGCGCCTTCTCAATTGACAGCACAGTGTCCCTCGCTGCATGTGATACAACGGCGTTACCAGTGCAAAAGCGGCGGCGGCGGCGCCGACGACGACGACGACATTCGCGAGAATGTTTGTGAATGATGAAAATCCACAACAGATTTACATTACACATCACCACTATTCTCTTAGCATGGCCAAAAACGAGTCTTGCAGCAGCCTACTTTATAACATTCTTCGCAATGGCCGCAAACGAGTGTGTTTTCCACAGGCATGGCTTCTCACACATTTATGTACCTGTGGTTGTCACTTTCGAAATCGCCATGATGGAGAATCGTTTTTCAAAAATGCACTTGCCTCCTGTGAGGATTGAACTCACGACCCCTGGTTTACGAGACCAGTGCTCTGCCACTGAGCTAAAGAGGCGCACCTAGCGGACGTGCCAAGTACTACGCTCTTACAAACGTATGAATATCTGGCTTCAGCTGAACACAAGCTTTAGTAATGGCTGATATTTGCAACTGAAGAGCAACTGCTGGCGTAGATGCTTCACACATCAAAACTGACGTAGTCGCCAACAAACAATATAAATACTTGGAGAACATGCCATTTCACAGCTGAATTGCGAATCAACAGCACATTATGCAGCCTTTTCCATGATAACAGTGTTAAGTTGGCCAGCGTTCTATGAAGCCTATGGCCGTTACGATATTTTCCATCGGAAGCCACACGCCTTCTAAATACAAGAAGATAAAATTGTACATCGCCCAGCGTGGGGCTCGAACCCACGACCCTGAGATTAAGAGTCTCATGCTCTACCGACTGAGCTAGCCGGGCCGTCCGTGTAATCACGTGGCCTATATCACCTCAGGCAGTACTCCTAGAACGAACTGGCCCTCTACAGAAGTACGGAGTTTCGTCTATTGTCTTTTTTACCGTTACACACGTGTTTGTATTTCATTTCGAATGGTCGCTAAAAGTGTGTAGCAGGAAGAGCCACAGTGCCAGCAGCGTGATTCACATACACATCTTCCCTATTTGACTTTCATGCCGTGTCTTAGACGTGCGGGTCCCAGCCAAAACACTCGCGGACGCCACTGAGCCCATCATTTCGTATTTAGACAGCTCGTCCTGTCTGTCGTCCAACCAGAAGCCAATCTCCACGCAGTTGCTACCCTGCTGGTACTTCTAGGCCATTTTCATGCTGTTCGCCTAATGCCATGAAACGGTACATCCCTATGCACATGTGGAAAAAATTACGACCGTGACAGGACTCGAACCTGCAATCTTCGGATCCGAAGTCCGACGCCTTATCCATTAGGCCACACGGTCTCTGGCCTTTCTGCCTTCCTTAAGCACGGCCTCTATAGAAACATCAAACACAAAACGAAATGTCTTTCCGTCTATGGCGTCAAAAATCTCGTTCTCAATTATGCAATGATACAAACACGACGCTACCTCTTGCTTTTGTCATCCACTCGTTACACTCAACATCTTACTAGAACGGCGGAACAAAGTTCCGAAATCGCGACCAAGCCCTTAGTAGCTTCATAAGCGACAGCCCTCGCTGTATATGTTTCAATATCGAGTGTACTACTTCTGCTGAAGCGGCGGCGGCGCCGACGACGACGACATTCGCGAGGGTCTTTGTGAAATGTAGAAAAACCAGGACAGATGTATACTTTTCGACATCGATTTTCTGTTAACACCGTCAAAATGCGACCGTTTTGGCTCGTTCTTTAATAACATGACTCGCACTACTCCACCTGTGAGAGTGATTTTGAATATAGTACCCTCTGCGCAATTTTTCTACCTCTACCTCTGCCTATGACTTACGAAACTGCCACGTTTCACAAGTGTTTTACAAAATGCAACTGCCCCCTGTGAGGATCGAACTCACGACCCCTGGTTTACTAGACCAGTGCTCTGCCACTGAGCTAAAGAGGCGCCCCCATCGAAACTCGCATCTACTTCGTCCTTTCAATATTACAAACACACAGGGTTTCACTGAAAATGACTAACATTAGATGCAGCTCACAGGTAAGCGACATACTCAAGAACAAACTTTAAACATGCTACCAAGAAAAGCGACATTTCACAGCTGTCTGTCAATTAATTTCAGCCTCTGATGTAGTTTCCCTGAGCCATACAAAGACCTAGATACCGTCCTAAGCAGCTGCGTCCGTTAGGTAAACTTCATCAGGAGACAGACACAGTCATCGCGAGCACGCGCTACCCAAACACGGCTTGTTTCTTACGCTCATACATGTATGGAGTGGTATTTCCGTGTTTGTCGCCATTCGCGATCTCAAAGTGCAGTGGTGGAAACTCGACGCTACCGCATGCTGCCTCCCATACACTCGTCACACTCAGCCTCTGTAGATGAAACATTTTCGAAATTAGCACCAAACACATAGCGCCTTCTCAATTGACAGCACAGTGTCCCTCGCTGCATGTGATACAACGGCGTTACCAGTGCAAAAGCGGCGGCGGCGGCGCCGACGACGACGACGACATTCGCGAGAATGTTTGTGAATGATGAAAATCCACAACAGATTTACATTACACATCACCACTATTCTCTTAGCATGGCCAAAAACGAGTCTTGCAGCAGCCTACTTTATAACATTCTTCGCAATGGCCGCAAACGAGTGTGTTTTCCACAGGCATGGCTTCTCACACATTTATGTACCTGTGGTTGTCACTTTCGAAATCGCCATGATGGAGAATCGTTTTTCAAAAATGCACTTGCCTCCTGTGAGGATTGAACTCACGACCCCTGGTTTACGAGACCAGTGCTCTGCCACTGAGCTAAAGAGGCGCACCTAGCGGACGTGCCAAGTACTACGCTCTTACAAACGTATGAATATCTGGCTTCAGCTGAACACAAGCTTTAGTAATGGCTGATATTTGCAACTGAAGAGCAACTGCTGGCGTAGATGCTTCACACATCAAAACTGACGTAGTCGCCAACAAACAATATAAATACTTGGAGAACATGCCATTTCACAGCTGAATTGCGAATCAACAGCACATTATGCAGCCTTTTCCATGATAACAGTGTTAAGTTGGCCAGCGTTCTATGAAGCCTATGGCCGTTACGATATTTTCCATCGGAAGCCACACGCCTTCTAAATACAAGAAGATAAAATTGTACATCGCCCAGCGTGGGGCTCGAACCCACGACCCTGAGATTAAGAGTCTCATGCTCTACCGACTGAGCTAGCCGGGCCGTCCGTGTAATCACGTGGCCTATATCACCTCAGGCAGTACTCCTAGAACGAACTGGCCCTCTACAGAAGTACGGAGTTTCGTCTATTGTCTTTTTTACCGTTACACACGTGTTTGTATTTCATTTCGAATGGTCGCTAAAAGTGTGTAGCAGGAAGAGCCACAGTGCCAGCAGCGTGATTCACATACACATCTTCCCTATTTGACTTTCATGCCGTGTCTTAGACGTGCGGGTCCCAGCCAAAACACTCGCGGACGCCACTGAGCCCATCATTTCGTATTTAGACAGCTCGTCCTGTCTGTCGTCCAACCAGAAGCCAATCTCCACGCAGTTGCTACCCTGCTGGTACTTCTAGGCCATTTTCATGCTGTTCGCCTAATGCCATGAAACGGTACATCCCTATGCACATGTGGAAAAAATTACGACCGTGACAGGACTCGAACCTGCAATCTTCGGATCCGAAGTCCGACGCCTTATCCATTAGGCCACACGGTCTCTGGCCTTTCTGCCTTCCTTAAGCACGGCCTCTATAGAAACATCAAACACAAAACGAAATGTCTTTCCGTCTATGGCGTCAAAAATCTCGTTCTCAATTATGCAATGATACAAACACGACGCTACCTCTTGCTTTTGTCATCCACTCGTTACACTCAACATCTTACTAGAACGGCGGAACAAAGTTCCGAAATCGCGACCAAGCCCTTAGTAGCTTCATAAGCGACAGCCCTCGCTGTATATGTTTCAATATCGAGTGTACTACTTCTGCTGAAGCGGCGGCGGCGCCGACGACGACGACATTCGCGAGGGTCTTTGTGAAATGTAGAAAAACCAGGACAGATGTATACTTTTCGACATCGATTTTCTGTTAACACCGTCAAAATGCGACCGTTTTGGCTCGTTCTTTAATAACATGACTCGCACTACTCCACCTGTGAGAGTGATTTTGAATATAGTACCCTCTGCGCAATTTTTCTACCTCTACCTCTGCCTATGACTTACGAAACTGCCACGTTTCACAAGTGTTTTACAAAATGCAACTGCCCCCTGTGAGGATCGAACTCACGACCCCTGGTTTACTAGACCAGTGCTCTGCCACTGAGCTAAAGAGGCGCCCCCATCGAAACTCGCATCTACTTCGTCCTTTCAATATTACAAACACACAGGGTTTCACTGAAAATGACTAACATTAGATGCAGCTCACAGGTAAGCGACATACTCAAGAACAAACTTTAAACATGCTACCAAGAAAAGCGACATTTCACAGCTGTCTGTCAATTAATTTCAGCCTCTGATGTAGTTTCCCTGAGCCATACAAAGACCTAGATACCGTCCTAAGCAGCTGCGTCCGTTAGGTAAACTTCATCAGGAGACAGACACAGTCATCGCGAGCACGCGCTACCCAAACACGGCTTGTTTCTTACGCTCATACATGTATGGAGTGGTAT
This sequence comes from Locusta migratoria, assembly GCA_026315105.1. NCBI lineage: Eukaryota > Metazoa > Arthropoda > Insecta > Orthoptera > Acrididae > Locusta > Locusta migratoria. The sequence goes on from CM048749.1 coordinate 364,383,925, forward strand.
TTCCGTGTTTGTCGCCATTCGCGATCTCAAAGTGCAGTGGTGGAAACTCGACGCTACCGCATGCTGCCTCCCATACACTCGTCACACTCAGCCTCTGTAGATGAAACATTTTCGAAATTAGCACCAAACACATAGCGCCTTCTCAATTGACAGCACAGTGTCCCTCGCTGCATGTGATACAACGGCGTTACCAGTGCAAAAGCGGCGGCGGCGGCGCCGCCGACGACGACGACATTCGCGAGAATGTTTGTGAATGATGAAAATCCACAACAGATTTACATTACACAACACCACTATTCTCTTAGCATGGCCAAAAACGAGTCTTGCAGCAGCCTACTTTAATAACATTCTTCGCACTGGCCGCAAACGAGTGTGCTTTTCATAGGCATGGCTTCTCACACATTTATGTACCTGTGGTTGTCACTTTCGAAATCGCCATGATGGAGAATCGTTTTTCAAAAATGCACTTGCCTCCTGTGAGGATTGAACTCACGACCCCTGGTTTACGAGACCAGTGCTCTGCCACTGAGCTAAAGAGGCGCACCTAGCGGACGTGCCAAGTACTACGCTCTTACAAACGTATGAATATCTGGCTTCAGCTGAACACAAGCTTTAGTAATGGCTGATATTTGCAACTGAAGAGCAACTGCTGGCGTAGATGCTTCACACATCAAAACTGACGTAGTCGCCAACAAACAATATAAATACTTGGAGAACATGCCATTTCACAGCTGAATTGCGAATCAACAGCAGATTATGCAGCCTTTTCCATGATAACAGTGTTAAGTTGGCCAGCGTTCTATGAAGCCTATGGCCGTTACGATATTTTCCATCGGAAGCCACACGCCTTCTAAATACAAGAAGATAAAATTGTACATCGCCCAGCGTGGGGCTCGAACCCACGACCCTGAGATTAAGAGTCTCATGCTCTACCGACTGAGCTAGCCGGGCCGTCCGTGTAATCACGTGGCCTATTTCACCTCAGGCAGTACTCCTAGAACGAACTGGCCCTCTACAGAAGTACGGAGTTTCGTCTATTGTCTTTTTTACCGTTACACACGTGTTTGTATTTCATTTCGAATGGTCGCTAAAAGTGTGTAGCAGGAAGAGCCACAGTGCCAGCAGCGTGATTCACATACACATCTTCCCTATTTGACTTTCATGCCGTGTCTTAGACGTGCGGGTCCCAGCCAAAACACTCGCGGACGCCACTGAGCCCATCATTTCGTATTTAGACAGCTCGTCCTGTCTGTCGTCCAACCAGAAGCCAATCTCCACGCAGTTGCTACCCTGCTGGTACTTCTAGGCCATTTTCATGCTGTTCGCCTAATGCCATGAAACGGTACATCCCTATGCACATGTGGAAAAAATTACGACCGTGACAGGACTCGAACCTGCAATCTTCGGATCCGAAGTCCGACGCCTTATCCATTAGGCCACACGGTCTCTGGCCTTTCTGCCTTCCTTAAGCACGGCCTCTATAGAAACATCAAACACAAAACGAAATGTCTTTCCGTCTATGGCGTCAAAAATCTCGTTCTCAATTATGCAATGATACAAACACGACGCTACCTCTTGCTTTTGTCATCCACTCGTTACACTCAACATCTTACTAGAACGGCGGAACAAAGTTCCGAAATCGCGACCAAGCCCTTAGTAGCTTCATAAGCGACAGCCCTCGCTGTATATGATTCAATGGCGAGTGTACTACTTCTGCTGAAGCGGCGGCGGCGCCGACGACGACGACATTCGCGAGGGTCTTTGTGAAATGTAGAAAAACCAGGACAGATGTATACTTTTCGACATCGATTTTCTGTTAACACCGTCAAAATGCGACCGTTTTGGCTCGTTCTTTAATAACATGACTCGCACTACTCCACCTGTGAGAGTGATTTTGAATATAGTACCCTCTGCGCAATTTTTCTACCTCTACCTCTGCCTATGACTTACGAAACTGCCACGTTTCACAAGTGTTTTACAAAATGCAACTGCCCCCTGTGAGGATCGAACTCACGACCCCTGGTTTACTAGACCAGTGCTCTGCCACTGAGCTAAAGAGGCGCCCCCATCGAAACTCGCATCTACTTCGTCCTTTCAATATTACAAACACACAGGGTTTCACTGAAAATGACTAACATTAGATGCAGCTCACAGGTAAGCGACATACTCAAGAACAAACTTTAAACATGCTACCAAGAAAAGCGACATTTCACAGCTGTCTGTCAATTAATTTCAGCCTCTGATGTAGTTTCCCTGAGCCATACAAAGACCTAGATACCGTCCTAAGCAGCTGCGTCCGTTAGGTAAACTTCATCAGGAGACAGACACAGTCATCGCGAGCACGCGCTACCCAAACACGGCTTGTTTCTTACGCTCATACATGTATGGAGTGGTATTTCCGTGTTTGTCGCCATTCGCGATCTCAAAGTGCAGTGGTGGAAACTCGACGCTACCGCATGCTGCCTCCCATACACTCGTCACACTCAGCCTCTGTAGATGAAACATTTTCGAAGTTAGCACCAAACACATAGCGCCTTCTCAATTGACAGCACAGTGTCCCTCGCTGCATGTGATACAACGGCGTTACCAGTGCAAAAGCGGCGGCGGCGGCGCCGACGACGACGACGACATTCGCGAGAATGTTTGTGAATGATGAAAATCCACAACAGATTTACATTACACATCACCACTATTCTCTTAGCATGGCCAAAAACGAGTCTTGCAGCAGCCTACTTTATAACATTCTTCGCAATGGCCGCAAACGAGTGTGTTTTCCACAGGCATGGCTTCTCACACATTTATGTACCTGTGGTTGTCACTTTCGAAATCGCCATGATGGAGAATCGTTTTTCAAAAATGCACTTGCCTCCTGTGAGGATTGAACTCACGACCCCTGGTTTACGAGATCAGTGCTCTGCCACTGAGCTAAAGAGGCGCACCTAGCGGACGTGCCAAGTACTACGCTCTTACAAACGTATGAATATCTGGCTTCAGCTGAACACAAGCTTTAGTAATGGCTGATATTTGCAACTGAAGAGCAACTGCTGGCGTAGATGCTTCACACATCAAAACTGACGTAGTCGCCAACAAACAATATAAATACTTGGAGAACATGCCATTTCACAGCTGAATTGCGAATCAACAGCACATTATGCAGCCTTTTCCATGATAACAGTGTTAAGTTGGCCAGCGTTCTATGAAGCCTATGGCCGTTACGATACTTTCCATCGGAAGCCACACGCCTTCTAAATACAAGAAGATAAAATTGTACATCGCCCAGCGTGGGGCTCGAACCCACGACCCTGAGATTAAGAGTCTCATGCTCTACCGACTGAGCTAGCCGGGCCGTCCGTGTAATCACGTGGCCTATATCACCTCAGGCAGTACTCCTAGAACGAACAGGCCCTCTACAGAAGTACGGAGTTTCGTCTATTGTCTTTTTTACCGTTACACACGTGTTTGTATTTCATTTCGAATGGTCGCTAAAAGTGTGTAGCAGGAAGAGCCACAGTGCCAGCAGCGTGATTCACATACACATCTTCCCTATTTGACTTTCATGCCGTGTCTTAGACGTGCGGGTCCCAGCCAAAACACTCGCGGACGCCACTGAGCCCATCATTTCGTATTTAGACAGCTCGTCCTGTCTGTCGTCCAACCAGAAGCCAATCTCCACGCAGTTGCTACCCTGCTGGTACTTCTAGGCCATTTTCATGCTGTTCGCCTAATGCCATGAAACGGTACATCCCTATGCACATGTGGAAAAAATTACGACCGTGACAGGACTCGAACCTGCAATCTTCGGATCCGAAGTCCGACGCCTTATCCATTAGGCCACACGGTCTCTGGCCTTTCTGCCTTCCTTAAGCACGGCCTCTATAGAAACATCAAACACAAAACGAAATGTCTTTCCGTCTATGGCGTCAAAAATCTCGTTCTCAATTATGCAATGATACAAACACGACGCTACCTCTTGCTTTTGTCATCCACTCGTTACACTCAACATCTTACTAGAACGGCGGAACAAAGTTCCGAAATCGCGACCAAGCCCTTAGTAGCTTCATAAGCGACAGCCCTCGCTGTATATGTTTCAATATCGAGTGTACTACTTCTGCTGAAGCGGCGGCGGCGCCGACGACGACGACATTCGCGAGGGTCTTTGTGAAATGTAGAAAAACCAGGACAGATGTATACTTTTCGACATCGATTTTCTGTTAACACCGTCAAAATGCGACCGTTTTGGCTCGTTCTTTAATAACATGACTCGCACTACTCCACCTGTGAGAGTGATTTTGAATATAGTACCCTCTGCGCAATTTTTCTACCTCTACCTCTGCCTATGACTTACGAAACTGCCACGTTTCACAAGTGTTTTACAAAATGCAACTGCCCCCTGTGAGGATCGAACTCACGACCCCTGGTTTACTAGACCAGTGCTCTGCCACTGAGCTAAAGAGGCGCCCCCATCGAAACTCGCATCTACTTCGTCCTTTCAATATTACAAACACACAGGGTTTCACTGAAAATGACTAACATTAGATGCAGCTCACAGGTAAGCGACATACTCAAGAACAAACTTTAAACATGCTACCAAGAAAAGCGACATTTCACAGCTGTCTGTCAATTAATTTCAGCCTCTGATGTAGTTTCCCTGAGCCATACAAAGACCTAGATACCGTCCTAAGCAGCTGCGTCCGTTAGGTAAACTTCATCAGGAGACAGACACAGTCATCGCGAGCACGCGCTACCCAAACACGGCTTGTTTCTTACGCTCATACATGTATGGAGTGGTATTTCCGTGTTTGTCGCCATTCGCGATCTCAAAGTGCAGTGGTGGAAACTCGACGCTACCGCATGCTGCCTCCCATACACTCGTCACACTCAGCCTCTGTAGATGAAACATTTTCGAAGTTAGCACCAAACACATAGCGCCTTCTCAATTGACAGCACAGTGTCCCTCGCTGCATGTGATACAACGGCGTTACCAGTGCAAAAGCGGCGGCGGCGGCGCCGACGACGACGACGACATTCGCGAGAATGTTTGTGAATGATGAAAATCCACAACAGATTTACATTACACATCACCACTATTCTCTTAGCATGGCCAAAAACGAGTCTTGCAGCAGCCTACTTTATAACATTCTTCGCAATGGCCGCAAACGAGTGTGTTTTCCACAGGCATGGCTTCTCACACATTTATGTACCTGTGGTTGTCACTTTCGAAATCGCCATGATGGAGAATCGTTTTTCAAAAATGCACTTGCCTCCTGTGAGGATTGAACTCACGACCCCTGGTTTACGAGATCAGTGCTCTGCCACTGAGCTAAAGAGGCGCACCTAGCGGACGTGCCAAGTACTACGCTCTTACAAACGTATGAATATCTGGCTTCAGCTGAACACAAGCTTTAGTAATGGCTGATATTTGCAACTGAAGAGCAACTGCTGGCGTAGATGCTTCACACATCAAAACTGACGTAGTCGCCAACAAACAATATAAATACTTGGAGAACATGCCATTTCACAGCTGAATTGCGAATCAACAGCACATTATGCAGCCTTTTCCATGATAACAGTGTTAAGTTGGCCAGCGTTCTATGAAGCCTATGGCCGTTACGATACTTTCCATCGGAAGCCACACGCCTTCTAAATACAAGAAGATAAAATTGTACATCGCCCAGCGTGGGGCTCGAACCCACGACCCTGAGATTAAGAGTCTCATGCTCTACCGACTGAGCTAGCCGGGCCGTCCGTGTAATCACGTGGCCTATATCACCTCAGGCAGTACTCCTAGAACGAACAGGCCCTCTACAGAAGTACGGAGTTTCGTCTATTGTCTTTTTTACCGTTACACACGTGTTTGTATTTCATTTCGAATGGTCGCTAAAAGTGTGTAGCAGGAAGAGCCACAGTGCCAGCAGCGTGATTCACATACACATCTTCCCTATTTGACTTTCATGCCGTGTCTTAGACGTGCGGGTCCCAGCCAAAACACTCGCGGACGCCACTGAGCCCATCATTTCGTATTTAGACAGCTCGTCCTGTCTGTCGTCCAACCAGAAGCCAATCTCCACGCAGTTGCTACCCTGCTGGTACTTCTAGGCCATTTTCATGCTGTTCGCCTAATGCCATGAAACGGTACATCCCTATGCACATGTGGAAAAAATTACGACCGTGACAGGACTCGAACCTGCAATCTTCGGATCCGAAGTCCGACGCCTTATCCATTAGGCCACACGGTCTCTGGCCTTTCTGCCTTCCTTAAGCACGGCCTCTATAGAAACATCAAACACAAAACGAAATGTCTTTCCGTCTATGGCGTCAAAAATCTCGTTCTCAATTATGCAATGATACAAACACGACGCTACCTCTTGCTTTTGTCATCCACTCGTTACACTCAACATCTTACTAGAACGGCGGAACAAAGTTCCGAAATCGCGACCAAGCCCTTAGTAGCTTCATAAGCGACAGCCCTCGCTGTATATGTTTCAATATCGAGTGTACTACTTCTGCTGAAGCGGCGGCGGCGCCGACGACGACGACATTCGCGAGGGTCTTTGTGAAATGTAGAAAAACCAGGACAGATGTATACTTTTCGACATCGATTTTCTGTTAACACCGTCAAAATGCGACCGTTTTGGCTCGTTCTTTAATAACATGACTCGCACTACTCCACCTGTGAGAGTGATTTTGAATATAGTACCCTCTGCGCAATTTTTCTACCTCTACCTCTGCCTATGACTTACGAAACTGCCACGTTTCACAAGTGTTTTACAAAATGCAACTGCCCCCTGTGAGGATCGAACTCACGACCCCTGGTTTACTAGACCAGTGCTCTGCCACTGAGCTAAAGAGGCGCCCCCATCGAAACTCGCATCTACTTCGTCCTTTCAATATTACAAACACACAGGGTTTCACTGAAAATGACTAACATTAGATGCAGCTCACAGGTAAGCGACATACTCAAGAACAAACTTTAAACATGCTACCAAGAAAAGCGACATTTCACAGCTGTCTGTCAATTAATTTCAGCCTCTGATGTAGTTTCCCTGAGCCATACAAAGACCTAGATACCGTCCTAAGCAGCTGCGTCCGTTAGGTAAACTTCATCAGGAGACAGACACAGTCATCGCGAGCACGCGCTACCCAAACACGGCTTGTTTCTTACGCTCATACATGTATGGAGTGGTATTTCCGTGTTTGTCGCCATTCGCGATCTCAAAGTGCAGTGGTGGAAACTCGACGCTACCGCATGCTGCCTCCCATACACTCGTCACACTCAGCCTCTGTAGATGAAACATTTTCGAAATTAGCACCAAACACATAGCGCCTTCTCAATTGACAGCACAGTGTCCCTCGCTGCATGTGATACAACGGCGTTACCAGTGCAAAAGCGGCGGCGGCGGCGCCGACGACGACGACGACATTCGCGAGAATGTTTGTGAATGATGAAAATCCACAACAGATTTACATTACACATCACCACTATTCTCTTAGCATGGCCAAAAACGAGTCTTGCAGCAGCCTACTTTATAACATTCTTCGCAATGGCCGCAAACGAGTGTGTTTTCCACAGGCATGGCTTCTCACACATTTATGTACCTGTGGTTGTCACTTTCGAAATCGCCATGATGGAGAATCGTTTTTCAAAAATGCACTTGCCTCCTGTGAGGATTGAACTCACGACCCCTGGTTTACGAGACCAGTGCTCTGCCACTGAGCTAAAGAGGCGCACCTAGCGGACGTGCCAAGTACTACGCTCTTACAAACGTATGAATATCTGGCTTCAGCTGAACACAAGCTTTAGTAATGGCTGATATTTGCAACTGAAGAGCAACTGCTGGCGTAGATGCTTCACACATCAAAACTGACGTAGTCGCCAACAAACAATATAAATACTTGGAGAACATGCCATTTCACAGCTGAATTGCGAATCAACAGCACATTATGCAGCCTTTTCCATGATAACAGTGTTAAGTTGGCCAGCGTTCTATGAAGCCTATGGCCGTTACGATATTTTCCATCGGAAGCCACACGCCTTCTAAATACAAGAAGATAAAATTGTACATCGCCCAGCGTGGGGCTCGAACCCACGACCCTGAGATTAAGAGTCTCATGCTCTACCGACTGAGCTAGCCGGGCCGTCCGTGTAATCACGTGGCCTATATCACCTCAGGCAGTACTCCTAGAACGAACAGGCCCTCTACAGAAGTACGGAGTTTCGTCTATTGTCTTTTTTACCGTTACACACGTGTTTGTAATTCATTTCGAATGGTCGCTAAAAGTGTGTAGCAGGAAGAGCCACAGTGCCAGCAGCGTGATTCACATACACATCTTCCCTATTTGACTTTCATGCCGTGTCTTAGACGTGCGGGTCCCAGCCAAAACACTCGCGGACGCCACTGAGCCCATCATTTCGTATTTAGACAGCTCGTCCTGTCTGTCGTCCAACCAGAAGCCAATCTCCACGCAGTTGCTACCCTGCTGGTACTTCTAGGCCATTTTCATGCTGTTCGCCTAATGCCATGAAACGGTACATCCCTATGCACATGTGGAAAAAATTACGACCGTGACAGGACTCGAACCTGCAATCTTCGGATCCGAAGTCCGACGCCTTATCCATTAGGCCACACGGTCTCTGGCCTTTCTGCCTTCCTTAAGCACGGCCTCTATAGAAACATCAAACACAAAACGAAATGTCTTTCCGTCTATGGCGTCAAAAATCTCGTTCTCAATTATGCAATGATACAAACACGACGCTACCTCTTGCTTTTGTCATCCACTCGTTACACTCAACATCTTACTAGAACGGCGGAACAAAGTTCCGAAATCGCGACCAAGCCCTTAGTAGCTTCATAAGCGACAGCCCTCGCTGTATATGTTTCAATATCGAGTGTACTACTTCTGCTGAAGCGGCGGCGGCGCCGACGACGACGACATTCGCGAGGGTCTTTGTGAAATGTAGAAAAACCAGGACAGATGTATACTTTTCGACATCGATTTTCTGTTAACACCGTCAAAATGCGACCGTTTTGGCTCGTTCTTTAATAACATGACTCGCACTACTCCACCTGTGAGAGTGATTTTGAATATAGTACCCTCTGCGCAATTTTTCTACCTCTACCTCTGCCTATGACTTACGAAACTGCCACGTTTCACAAGTGTTTTACAAAATGCAACTGCCCCCTGTGAGGATCGAACTCACGACCCCTGGTTTACTAGACCAGTGCTCTGCCACTGAGCTAAAGAGGCGCCCCCATCGAAACTCGCATCTACTTCGTCCTTTCAATATTACAAACACACAGGGTTTCACTGAAAATGACTAACATTAGATGCAGCTCACAGGTAAGCGACATACTCAAGAACAAACTTTAAACATGCTACCAAGAAAAGCGACATTTCACAGCTGTCTGTCAATTAATTTCAGCCTCTGATGTAGTTTCCCTGAGCCATACAAAGACCTAGATACCGTCCTAAGCAGCTGCGTCCGTTAGGTAAACTTCATCAGGAGACAGACACAGTCATCGCGAGCACGCGCTACCCAAACACGGCTTGTTTCTTACGCTCATACATGTATGGAGTGGTATTTCCGTGTTTGTCGCCTTTCGCGATCTCAAAGTGCAGTGGTGGAAACTCGACGCTACCGCATGCTGCCTCCCATACACTCGTCACACTCAGCCTCTGTAGATGAAACATTTTCGAAATTAGCACCAAACACATAGCGCCTTCTCAATTGACAGCACAGTGTCCCTCGCTGCATGTGATACAACGGCGTTACCAGTGCAAAAGCGGCGGCGGCGGCGCCGACGACGACGACGACATTCGCGAGAATGTTTGTGAATGATGAAAATCCACAACAGATTTACATTACACAACACCACTATTCTCTTAGCATGGCCAAAAACGAGTCTTGCAGCAGCCTACTTTAATAACATTCTTCGCACTGGCCGCAAACGAGTGTGCTTTTCATAGGCATGGCTTCTCACACATTTATGTACCTGTGGTTGTCACTTTCGAAATCGCCATGATGGAGAATCGTTTTTCAAAAATGCACTTGCCTCCTGTGAAGATTGAACTCACGACCCCTGGTTTACGAGACCAGTGCTCTGCCACTGAGCTAAAGAGGCGCACCTAGCGGACGTGCCAAGTACTACGCTCTTACAAACGTATGAATATCTGGCTTCAGCTGAACACAAGCTTTAGTAATGGCTGATATTTGCAACTGAAGAGCAACTGCTGGCGTAGATGCTTCACACATCAAAACTGACGTAGTCGCCAACAAACAATATAAATACTTGGAGAACATGCCATTTCACAGCTGAATTGCGAATCAACAGCACATTATGCAGCCTTTTCCATGATAACAGTGTTAAGTTGGCCAGCGTTCTATGAAGCCTATGGCCGTTACGATATTTTCCATCGGAAGCCACACGCCTTCTAAATACAAGAAGATAAAATTGTACATCGCCCAGCGTGGGGCTCGAACCCACGACCCTGAGATTAAGAGTCTCATGCTCTACCGACTGAGCTAGCCGGGCCGTCCGTGTAATCACGTGGCCTATTTCACCTCAGGCAGTACTCCTAGAACGAACTGGCCCTCTACAGAAGTACGGAGTTTCGTCTATTGTCTTTTTTACCGTTACACACGTGTTTGTATTTCATTTCGAATGGTCGCTAAAAGTGTGTAGCAGGAAGAGCCACAGTGCCAGCAGCGTGATTCACATACACATCTTCCCTATTTGACTTTCATGCCGTGTCTTAGACGTGCGGGTCCCAGCCAAAACACTCGCGGACGCCACTGAGCCCATCATTTCGTATTTAGACAGCTCGTCCTGTCTGTCGTCCAACCAGAAGCCAATCTCCACGCAGTTGCTACCCTGCTGGTACTTCTAGGCCATTTTCATGCTGTTCGCCTAATGCCATGAAACGGTACATCCCTATGCACATGTGGAAAAAATTACGACCGTGACAGGACTCGAACCTGCAATCTTCGGATCCGAAGTCCGACGCCTTATCCATTTTTTTTTTTTTTTTTTGTTCTAAGGGTAGTTCTGTCCGTCGCGGACGCTGTTCGTGTTTGTTCGTTTTTGCTCGATTTGTTGTTGGCTCAGCTTTTTTATTACAGAGAGCGTTGAGCCCTCTGACCGGGCGCGCTGAGCCACGGCGCCCGGTATCCATTAGGCCACACGGTCTCTGGCCTTTCTGCCTTCCTTAAGCACGGCCTCTATAGAAACATCAAACACAAAACGAAATGTCTTTCCGTCTATGGCGTCAAAAATCTCGTTCTCAATTATGCAATGATACAAACACGACGCTACCTCTTGCTTTTGTCATCCACTCGTTACACTCAACATCTTACTAGAACGGCGGAACAAAGTTCCGAAATCGCGACCAAGCCCTTAGTAGCTTCATAAGCGACAGCCCTCGCTGTATATGATTCAATGGCGAGTGTACCACTTCTGCTGAAGCGGCGGCGGCGCCGACGACGACGACATTCGCGAGGGTCTTTGTGAAATGTAGAAAAACCAGGACAGATGTATACTTTTCGACATCGATTTTCTGTTAACACCGTCAAAATGCGACCGTTTTGGCTCGTTCTTTAATAACATGACTCGCACTACTCCACCTGTGAGAGTGATTTTGAATATAGTACCCTCTGCGCAATTTTTCTACCTCTACCTCTGCCTATGACTTACGAAACTGCCACGTTTCACAAGTGTTTTACAAAATGCAACTGCCCCCTGTGAGGATCGAACTCACGACCCCTGGTTTACTAGACCAGTGCTCTGCCACTGAGCTAAAGAGGCGCCCCCATCGAAACTCGCATCTACTTCGTCCTTTCAATATTACAAACACACAGGGTTTCACTGAAAATGACTAACATTAGATGCAGCTCACAGGTAAGCGACATACTCAAGAACAAACTTTAAACATGCTACCAAGAAAAGCGACATTTCACAGCTGTCTGTCAATTAATTTCAGCCTCTGATGTAGTTTCCCTGAGCCATACAAAGACCTAGATACCGTCCTAAGCAGCTGCGTCCGTTAGGTAAACTTCATCAGGAGACAGACACAGTCATCGCGAGCACGCGCTACCCAAACACGGCTTGTTTCTTACGCTCATACATGTATGGAGTGGTATTTCCGTGTTTGTCGCCATTCGCGATCTCAAAGTGCAGTGGTGGAAACTCGACGCTACCGCATGCTGCCTCCCATACACTCGTCACACTCAGCCTCTGTAGATGAAACATTTTCGAAATTAGCACCAAACACATAGCGCCTTCTCAATTGACAGCACAGTGTCCCTCGCTGCATGTGATACAACGGCGTTACCAGTGCAAAAGCGGCGGCGGCGGCGCCGACGACGACGACGACGACGACATTCGCGAGAATGTTTGTGAATGATGAAAATCCACAACAGATTTACATTACACAACACCACTATTCTCTTAGCATGGCCAAAAACGAGTCTTGCAGCAGCCTACTTTAATAACATTCTTCGCACTGGCCGCAAACGAGTGTGCTTTTCATAGGCATGGCTTCTCACACATTTATGTACCTGTGGTTGTCACTTTCGAAATCGCCATGATGGAGAATCGTTTTTCAAAAATGCACTTGCCTCCTGTGAGGATTGAACTCACGACCCCTGGTTTACGAGACCAGTGCTCTGCCACTTTTTTTTTTTTTTTTTTTTTTTTTTTTATTTCTCTTCTGAATAACAAAACATAATATAAATTCTGTCTTTCATTGTATCTAGGGTTCACGCGTCGCAACTTCGCATACTGGCGTCACAAAGTTTGTCTTCTCGTGTTTATGTCTGCTTACGCAGTTTTACCCGTATTGTTTGTTCTTGTATTTTTCATTCCATGTCTTACGCTTCCTTTAACGTCTTCTCGGAACTCTGCGGTTACCAGACGCTACTGATGCGCGCTGCCTCTAAGACACAGCAAAGACACTCCGTGTTACAGAAAATAAATAAGAAACAATATGAAATATTTGTTACATTTGTGGATCTATTTCAATGTTTTTATTAAGAAATTTGCGTATTGTTCTTTGTATTTTCTTATGTGCTCGAGTCTTTGGTGTTCTGTTAATAAGTATATCAAATAGTCTTCTTTAGTTTTCTGTGTCTCAGTTAAAATATATTTTATGGTATGGCCCGTGAGCCAATTAACTGCCCGCCTCTTGGTATTGGGGTAGGGCACGTCATCCGGTGTGAACAGTCGGGCTGTTGTGATCGCGTTGGGCGACGTGCGTAAAATACTGGCAAGCTTTTGCCTGAATATTGCCCATATGTCTTCTACTTCATTGCACGTGAAAAGGTGTTCGTCCGTTTCCAATTGGTTGCATACAGTGCAGTTCGGCGAGTCCGCCCGTTGAATTTTGTGCAACCTCACGTTTGTCGTCAACTTCCTGTTGACCGCCATGTACCACACGGTCCTTGCAGTTGTTGGTAAACGTTTGTCGTGAATGTTTTCCCAGATTTTATTCCAGTCATGGCCAGAGTACTTCTGTTCTATTACGTTTCCTGGTTTGTTTTCCATGTATGAATTGTATACTTCCTTAACTATGTACAAATGTTTTTCAGGTGTCCGTCTCCGGATGTAGCTAAGCTCTACGAAAAAGTGCTTCAGGTGGTCGAGTTCTTTGGAGATATGGTGCACATCGATTGGCGTATCGAGGTTTACTGGCTGTATTTCATCTAATAAATGAGCAACTAGAGTGTTGGGCGATCTTTTCCACAGCTGGTAGGTTTTACTGATGTATAGTGCCTGTGCTTTGTGGTATATGTCAGTGAGATTGAGACCACCCTTCCTTGTCGGTAAAGACAAGGTGTCATATGAGACCTTAAATATTTGGCCTCTGCTTAGAAGAAAGCCGAGCGCTGCTTGCATTTGGTGAGCTATAGTTTTTGGTATTGGTATCACCTGAGCAACATAATTTATTTTAGATGTTATATATGTATTTGCTAAATGCACTTTTTGTATGGCATTTAGGTTCCGTAAATTGTGTTGCTGTATCACAGCTCGCACTTTTGCCAGTAATTTCCTGTAATTGACGGCGGCGGTGTGGCGGATGTTGGTTGTGTACTCGATGCCGAGGCATTTCATTGTTTCTACTGACTTTAGGGAGTCTCGTGCCCTGGCGTGTATTCCTCGACCAATGTCCATTATCCCCGATTTATGCCGATTTAGTTTCGAGCCTGATGCAGCTTCGTAAAGCGCTACTGTTTCAAACAATTTTTCGTAGTCATTTGCTGCTGTTACAAGTACTGTTACATCGTCTGCGTACGCATAACAAGTTATCTTCTGTCCGTGTATGTGCAGTCCCTGAAGTTCTCGCGTCAAGGTGGATAAAAAAGGCTCGATGGCTATGGCGAATAGTACCATAGAGATGGGGCATCCCTGTCGAACAGAACTTTGAACATTAATCGGTTTACTAAGTTGCCCATTTACGCTAATGCGCGATGTGCCATTTCGTAATAAGTTTCCAATTGTGTTTATGACCTTTTCTGGGAATTTCATCATCTTCATTGTACGGAGTAGATACAAATGATTAATCTTATCAAACGCTTTCTCAAAGTCGAGTGAGACAAGCGCACAGTGTATCCTGCAGGCATCTGCTGTCGCTATTAGATCTCTATAGTTACAGAGTGTCTGAAGGATCGTCCTGTTTTTTCCCACGCTCGTTTGATATGCACCAGTAACAGAACCGATGACGGAATTGAACCTCTGCATCATAACCCGAGCAAAGATTTTATAGTCACTATTGAGCAAAGTTATAGGGCGTAGGTTCTCAATAGTCTTTCCTCTTGAAGTTTTCGGGACCAGGACAACAGTCCCTTCACAAAATTCCTTCGGAATTTCGCGTCGGGTGTTCAGAATCTCATTACAAAGAAGAGTGATCTTACTAATCATTCGCCCCTGAAAAGCTTGGTATAGCTCAGCAGGTAAACCGTCTGGTCCGGGCGATTTATTTTTCGAACTCCTTTGGATAGCTTCTGCGACCTCTTCTTCAGTAATTTCCGCTGAAAGACTGTCCGCTTCTTCTTGGCGCAACGTACCAGACGTCTTCGTTAGAATGGCGTCCCGAGCCATTTCATCTATTTGTTTTGTACCTAATAAAGCCGAAAAATGTCTATAAAGTTCTTCCCGAATTTCAGATTGCTTGTCCAGTATTCTCCCGTCTGAAGTCATGATTTCCGTGAGAATTTTTCGTTTCTGACGTTTGTTTTCCTGAATGACGTGGTACATTGATGTCGTTTCCTCTGTTACGGCATCTTGTAGTCTCGTGCGGACCTTTAATCCTGCAAGTTGTTCCCGCTTTAAAGTGAGTATTTTGGCCTTTAGACGTTTGATTTGTCGATAATTTTGTACTACCGTCGCATCCAGTTTACATAAGTCTCGCAAGCATTGAAAGTAAAATTCTATTGTGTCGCGCCTCCAAGCAGCTTTCTCACGGGAAAATGATTTCAGTGCCTTTATTATCGCTGGTTTCGTGCACTTGAGCCACCAAGTAAGAGCCGAATCGTATTTATGAAACTTGAGTTCACATTCTTCCCAAGTTCTGTTAAAAACCGCTTGACACCCTGGGTCTGTTAAATGGGCAACGTTTAATTTCCATGGCCCTCGAGCTCGAAAGGTCCCTTGTTTATTTAAGTTGATAGTGCAGACATATGCTATATGGTCCGAAAATATAGTTGGCCATAGCTCTGCTTGTAGTACACGGGTTCGTAAATTGGACGTTGTGTAAATCCTGTCTATTCGACTGGCGGAGTGATTCGTAATATACGTAAAACCAGGTCTGTCTCCGTGTGTGAGCTCCCATGTGTCAGTAAAATTGAGGTCTCGAATGACACGTTCTAATTCTACTGATTTATTAAAATTTGGTGTTTGATCTTTGGCACTCAATACACAGTTAAAATCACCAGCAAATATGGCTTGGTCAGGGCATCTGTTAAAAAGTGGCACCATGCCTTCTTTGAAAAAGTCTGCTCTTTGACGTTTGTTGACGAAGCCAGAAGGAGCATATATATTAATTAATCTAGTATTGTAAATCGTTACCGCTATTCCTCTACTGTCCGGTAGCTTCTCCGTGTCAGATGCGATTATACCTTCTTTTAGTAAGATCGCAGTGCCGAGGGCGTATTCTTCTCCAGGATTTGTGATAGCGTTATAGCCAGTGATATTCTCTAAAGGGATGTCAGTCACTTCCTGCAGTACTGCAACATCAATGTCTGCTGCGTACAGAAAATCTCGCAGATGTTTTAGATTGGATGTGCTTCTAATCTTGTTGATGTTTAAGGTTGCAATCCTGTACGCCTGTAATGACGTCATTCAAACAAATTAATGACGATTTTCATGTCGAAATGATGATGTGTATGTCTCTTTATTCAGAAAAATTCCGGATCATCAATGGCAGCGTTTGCGCCCGTGGTAACAGTTGTCGTTGGGTCAGACGTTTCACTACCCGTTTCTGAGGTTCTCCTCTTTGTCGATTCTCGTGCGTCTGCCATTTCGATATCACTGACACCTTCATCATCTGCCCAGTCTTTCGCCGGTTGAAGTTCCTTCGTGTCAAGGCGTGTTTCATTGACATCCTTAACTGTGATACCGGTGCCCCTTGAATGGTCCGTTGTATCTTCCTTTAAGATTTGCTTGTGATTCTCGCCGCCGACATCTTCCGTCCGCGTCTTCTTGGACACAGTTTGGTTATCCGGAGGAGATTCAGGCGTGAGTTCCGTAAGTTTGTGCCCTATTTCCTTCGCTTTGTCTCGCAAAGTTTGCGCCACTTGTTTTGCACCGTCATGTGCAATACGGCGTTTTTTATGCCTTTTCTTCGGGGAAGTCTCAGCATCATTCTTTTCCGGAGTTGCATTGTGGTGTTCCCTGGAGGTCGCGTCTTCTGCTCGAGAGTCGGTAACATCTTCATCTTCATGCTTGTCGTGACACTCATTCACGTTAGTGTCGATTTCAGGAGAAATCGATGTACTGGGTTCAATGGTGGTGTTGACCTCCATGTGCGTCACTTCAGTCTGCATTTCACCGTAGCCTGGCGCCGTTGTTTCCAAAGACGGCTCAGGGGCTGCGTCACTTCGGATGGCCGCAGCGTACGTCCGGGGTAACGTCGACATTGAGCGTGGCCTCTCTTTCTCGCCGGCCGGTATTTGTGTTACACGTCTTTGAATGCACTGTGCTCGGACGTGCGTCGTCGAACCACAAGCGGCGCAGGTTCGAGGCTGTCCATCATAAATAACTATCGCCCGGTATCCACATACACTAATGTATGACGGGATGTGTTTAATCATGTCGATCTTTACTTGTCGTACTCCGTTCAACACGGGAAACTTCTGCAAAGTTGACCACTTTTCCGCAACGTTACTAACCACAGTGCCATAATCTTGCAGCACCGAGTTTATCTGCTCTGCCGTTATTTCAAAAGGTAACTCAAAAATTCTCAAAGTCTTAAGTCCCATTCCTGTTTGTGAAATTCGAACTTCGCCAATGTTTCCGTCAGAATGTTTAAATCGGAGAATACCGCCACACCGCTCAATTACTTGTTTGCACTTTTCGGAGGTGATCAATTTTAAGTATACAGTGGAACTGACAATCGAAAGGTGAATACCAATAATTTCGTCTACAGTTATCTGAACGACTCTGTCTAGAAATTCCTCAATTTCGTAAGGCTTAGGTCTTGCATAGTTAGGGTCAAAACTCAATCTCAAAGTGTCTTCTCTAATAGGGTGATCCATTGCTATTGTTCAAGTTTCAGTAAGAGGTGTGTTTATAAGCAACGCCAAAGCGTACACTCACCAAACAGCGCTCGGCCGGCCGCAGCGAGGACGTAAACACGGCAGGTCCGCATCACTCGCCTGCCGCAGGCGGACTGCCACTGAGCTAAAGAGGCGCACCTAGCGGACGTGCCAAGTACTACGCTCTTACAAACGTATGAATATCTGGCTTCAGCTGAACACAAGCTTTAGTAATGGATGATATTTGCAACTGAAGAGCAACTGCTGGCGTAGATGCTTCACACATCAAAACTGACGTAGTCGCCAACAAACAATATAAATACTTGGAGAACATGCCATTTCACAGCTGAATTGCGAATCAACAGCACATTATGCAGCCTTTTCCATGATAACAGTGTTAAGTTGGCCAGCGTTCTATGAAGCCTATGGCCGTTACGATATTTTCCATCGGAAGCCACACGCCTTCTAAATACAAGAAGATAAAATTGTACATCGCCCAGCGTGGGGCTCGAACCCACGACCCTGAGATTAAGAGTCTCATGCTCTACCGACTGAGCTAGCCGGGCCGTCCGTGTAATCACGTGGCCTATTTCACCTCAGGCAGTACTCCTAGAACGAACTGGCCCTCTACAGAAGTACGGAGTTTCGTCTATTGTCTTTTTTACCGTTACACACGTGTTTGTATTTCATTTCGAATGGTCGCTAAAAGTGTGTAGCAGGAAGAGCCACAGTGCCAGCAGCGTGATTCACATACACATCTTCCCTATTTGACTTTCATGCCGTGTCTTAGACGTGCGGGTCCCAGCCAAAACACTCGCGGACGCCACTGAGCCCATCATTTCGTATTTAGACAGCTCGTCCTGTCTGTCGTCCAACCAGAAGCCAATCTCCACGCAGTTGCTACCCTGCCGGTACTTCTAGGCCATTTTCATGCTGTTCGCCTAATGCCATGAAACGGTACATCCCTATGCACATGTGGAAAAAATTACGACCGTGACAGGACTCGAACCTGCAATCTTCGGATCCGAAGTCCGACGCCTTATCCATTTTTTTTTGTTCTAAGGGTAGTTCTGTCCGTCGCGGACGCTGTTCGTGTTTGTTCGTTTTTGCTCGATTTGTTGTTGGCTCAGCTTTTTTATTACAGAGAGCGTTGAGCCCTCTGACCGGGCGCGCTGAGCCACGGCGCCCGGTATCCATTAGGCCACACGGTCTCTGGCCTTTCTGCCTTCCTTAAGCACGGCCTCTATAGAAACATCAAACACAAAACGAAATGTCTTTCCGTCTATGGCGTCAAAAATCTCGTTCTCAATTATGCAATGATACAAACACGACGCTACCTCTTGCTTTTGTCATCCACTCGTTACACTCAACATCTTACTAGAACGGCGGAACAAAGTTCCGAAATCGCGACCAAGCCCTTAGTAGCTTCATAAGCGACAGCCCTCGCTGTATATGATTCAATGGCGAGTGTACCACTTCTGCTGAAGCGGCGGCGGCGCCGACGACGACGACATTCGCGAGGGTCTTTGTGAAATGTAGAAAAACCAGGACAGATGTATACTTTTCGACATCGATTTTCTGTTAACACCGTCAAAATGCGACCGTTTTGGCTCGTTCTTTAATAACATGACTCGCACTACTCCACCTGTGAGAGTGATTTTGAATATAGTACCCTCTGCGCAATTTTTCTACCTCTACCTCTGCCTATGACTTACGAAAAACTGCCACGTTTCACAAGTGTTTTACAAAATGCAACTGCCCCCTGTGAGGATCGAACTCACGACCCCTGGTTTACTAGACCAGTGCTCTGCCACTGAGCTAAAGAGGCGCCCCCATCGAAACTCGCATCTACTTCGTCCTTTCAATATTACAAACACACAGGGTTTCACTGAAAATGACTAACATTAGATGCAGCTCACAGGTAAGCGACATACTCAAGAACAAACTTTAAACATGCTACCAAGAAAAGCGACATTTCACAGCTGTCTGTCAATTAATTTCAGCCTCTGATGTAGTTTCCCTGAGCCATACAAAGACCTAGATACCGTCCTAAGCAGCTGCGTCCGTTAGGTAAACTTCATCAGGAGACAGACACAGTCATCGCGAGCACGCGCTACCCAAACACGGCTTGTTTCTTACGCTCATACATGTATGGAGTGGTATTTCCGTGTTTGTCGCCATTCGCGATCTCAAAGTGCAGTGGTGGAAACTCGACGCTACCGCATGCTGCCTCCCATACACTCGTCACACTCAGCCTCTGTAGATGAAACATTTTCGAAATTAGCACCAAACACATAGCGCCTTCTCAATTGACAGCACAGTGTCCCTCGCTGCATGTGATACAACGGCGTTACCAGTGCAAAAGCGGCGGCGGCGGCGCCGACGACGACGACGACATTCGCGAGAATGTTTGTGAATGATGAAAATCCACAACAGATTTACATTACACAACACCACTATTCTCTTAGCATGGCCAAAAACGAGTCTTGCAGCAGCCTACTTTAATAACATTCTTCGCACTGGCCGCAAACGAGTGTGCTTTTCATAGGCATGGCTTCTCACACATTTATGTACCTGTGGTTGTCACTTTCGAAATCGCCATGATGGAGAATCGTTTTTCAAAAATGCACTTGCCTCCTGTGAGGATTGAACTCACGACCCCTGGTTTACGAGACCAGTGCTCTGCCACTGAGCTAAAGAGGCGCACCTAGCGGACGTGCCAAGTACTACGCTCTTACAAACGTATGAATATCTGGCTTCAGCTGAACACAAGCTTTAGTAATGGCTGATATTTGCAACTGAAGAGCAACTGCTGGCGTAGATGCTTCACACATCAAAACTGACGTAGTCGCCAACAAACAATATAAATACTTGGAGAACATGCCATTTCACAGCTGAATTGCGAATCAACAGCACATTATGCAGCCTTTTCCATGATAACAGTGTTAAGTTGGCCAGCGTTCTATGAAGCCTATGGCCGTTACGATATTTTCCATCGGAAGCCACACGCCTTCTAAATACAAGAAGATGAAATTGTACATCGCCCAGCGTGGGGCTCGAACCCACGACCCTGAGATTAAGAGTCTCATGCTCTACCGACTGAGCTAGCCGGGCCGTCCGTGTAATCACGTGGCCTATTTCACCTCAGGCAGTACTCCTAGAACGAACTGGCCCTCTACAGAAGTACGGAGTTTCGTCTATTGTCTTTTTTACCGTTACACACGTGTTTGTATTTCATTTCGAATGGTCGCTAAAAGTGTGTAGCAGGAAGAGCCACAGTGCCAGCAGCGTGATTCACATACACATCTTCCCTATTTGACTTTCATGCCGTGTCTTAGACGTGCGGGTCCCAGCCAAAACACTCGCGGACGCCACTGAGCCCATCATTTCGTATTTAGACAGCTCGTCCTGTCTGTCGTCCAACCAGAAGCCAATCTCCACGCAGTTGCTACCCTGCTGGTACTTCTAGGCCATTTTCATGCTGTTCGCCTAATGCCATGAAACGGTACATCCCTATGCACATGTGGAAAAAATTACGACCGTGACAGGACTCGAACCTGCAATCTTCGGATCCGAAGTCCGACGCCTTATCCATTTTTTTTTTTTTTTTTTTTTTTGTTCTAAGAGTAGTTCTGTCCGTCGCGGACGCTGTTCGTGTTTGTTCGTTTTTGCTCGATTTGTTGTTGGCTCAGCTTTTTTATTACAGAGAGCGTTGAGCCCTCTGACCGGGCGCGCTGAGCCACGGCGCCCGGTATCCATTAGGCCACACGGTCTCTGGCCTTTCTGCCTTCCTTAAGCACGGCCTCTATAGAAACATCAAACACAAAACGAAATGTCTTTCCGTCTATGGCGTCAAAAATCTCGTTCTCAATTATGCAATGATACAAACACGACGCTACCTCTTGCTTTTGTCATCCACTCGTTACACTCAACATCTTACTAGAACGGCGGAACAAAGTTCCGAAATCGCGACCAAGCCCTTAGTAGCTTCATAAGCGACAGCCCTCGCTGTATATGATTCAATGGCGAGTGTACCACTTCTGCTGAAGCGGCGGCGGCGCCGACGACGACGACATTCGCGAGGGTCTTTGTGAAATGTAGAAAAACCAGGACAGATGTATACTTTTCGACATCGATTTTCTGTTAACACCGTCAAAATGCGACCGTTTTGGCTCGTTCTTTAATAACATGACTCGCACTACTCCACCTGTGAGAGTGATTTTGAATATAGTACCCTCTGCGCAATTTTTCTACCTCTACCTCTGCCTATGACTTACGAAACTGCCACGTTTCACAAGTGTTTTACAAAATGCAACTGCCCCCTGTGAGGATCGAACTCACGACCCCTGGTTTACTAGACCAGTGCTCTGCCACTGAGCTAAAGAGGCGCCCCCATCGAAACTCGCATCTACTTCGTCCTTTCAATATTACAAACACACAGGGTTTCACTGAAAATGACTAACATTAGATGCAGCTCACAGGTAAGCGACATACTCAAGAACAAACTTTAAACATGCTACCAAGAAAAGCGACATTTCACAGCTGTCTGTCAATTAATTTCAGCCTCTGATGTAGTTTCCCTGAGCCATACAAAGACCTAGATACCGTCCTAAGCAGCTGCGTCCGTTAGGTAAACTTCATCAGGAGACAGACACAGTCATCGCGAGCACGCGCTACCCAAGCACGGCTTGTTTCTTACGCTCATACATGTATGGAGTGGTATTTCCGTGTTTGTCGCCATTCGCGATCTCAAAGTGCAGTGGTGGAAACTCGACGCTACCGCATGCTGCCTCCCATACACTCGTCACACTCAGCCTCTGTAGATGAAACATTTTCGAAATTAGCACCAAACACATAGCGCCTTCTCAATTGACAGCACAGTGTCCCTCGCTGCATGTGATACAACGGCGTTACCAGTGCAAAAAACGGCGGCGGCGGCGCCGACGACGACGACGACATTCGCGAGAATGTTTGTGAATGATGAAAATCCACAACAGATTTACATTACACAACACCACTATTCTCTTAGCATGGCCAAAAACGAGTCTTGCAGCAGCCTACTTTAATAACATTCTTCGCACTGGCCGCAAACGAGTGTGCTTTTCATAGGCATGGCTTCTCACACATTTATGTACCTGTGGTTGTCACTTTCGAAATCGCCATGATGGAGAATCGTTTTTCAAAAATGCACTTGCCTCCTGTGAGGATTGAACTCACGACCCCTGGTTTACGAGACCAGTGCTCTGCCACTGAGCTAAAGAGGCGCACCTAGCGGACGTGCCAAGTACTACGCTCTTACAAACGTATGAATATCTGGCTTCAGCTGAACACAAGCTTTAGTAATGGCTGATATTTGCAACTGAAGAGCAACTGCTGGCGTAGATGCTTCACACATCAAAACTGACGTAGTCGCCAACAAACAATATAAATACTTGGAGAACATGCCATTTCACAGCTGAATTGCGAATCAACAGCACATTATGCAGCCTTTTCCATGATAACAGTGTTAAGTTGGCCAGCGTTCTATGAAGCCTATGGCCGTTACGATATTTTCCATCGGAAGCCACACGCCTTCTAAATACAAGAAGATAAAATTGTACATCGCCCAGCGTGGGGCTCGAACCCACGACCCTGAGATTAAGAGTCTCATGCTCTACCGACTGAGCTAGCCGGGCCGTCCGTGTAATCACGTGGCCTATTTCACGTCAGGCAGTACTCCTAGAACGAACTGGCCCTCTACAGAAGTACGGAGTTTCGTCTATTGTCTTTTTTACCGTTACACACGTGTTTGTATTTCATTTCGAATGGTCGCTAAAAGTGTGTAGCAGGAAGAGCCACAGTGCCAGCAGCGTGATTCACATACACATCTTCCCTATTTGACTTTCATGCCGTGTCTTAGACGTGCGGGTCCCAGCCAAAACACTCGCGGACGCCACTGAGCCCATCATTTCGTATTTAGACAGCTCGTCCTGTCTGTCGTCCAACCAGAAGCCAATCTCCACGCAGTTGCTACCCTGCTGGTACTTCTAGGCCATTTTCATGCTGTTCGCCTAATGCCATGAAACGGTACATCCCTATGCACATGTGGAAAAAATTACGACCGTGACAGGACTCGAACCTGCAATCTTCGGATCCGAAGTCCGACGCCTTATCCATTTTTTTTTTTTTTTTGTTCTAAGAGTAGTTCTGTCCGTCGCGGACGCTGTTCGTGTTTGTTCGTTTTTGCTCGATTTGTTGTTGGCTCAGCTTTTTTATTACAGAGAGCGTTGAGCCCTCTGACCGGGCGCGCTGAGCCACGGCGCCCGGTATCCATTAGGCCACACGGTCTCTGGCCTTTCTGCCTTCCTTAAGCACGGCCTCTATAGAAACATCAAACACAAAACGAAATGTCTTTCCGTCTATGGCGTCAAAAATCTCGTTCTCAATTATGCAATGATACAAACACGACGCTACCTCTTGCTTTTGTCATCCACTCGTTACACTCAACATCTTACTAGAACGGCGGAACAAAGTTCCGAAATCGCGACCAAGCCCTTAGTAGCTTCATAAGCGACAGCCCTCGCTGTATATGATTCAATGGCGAGTGTACCACTTCTGCTGAAGCGGCGGCGGCGCCGACGACGACGACATTCGCGAGGGTCTTTGTGAAATGTAGAAAAACCAGGACAGATGTATACTTTTCGACATCGATTTTCTGTTAACACCGTCAAAATGCGACCGTTTTGGCTCGTTCTTTAATAACATGACTCGCACTACTCCACCTGTGAGAGTGATTTTGAATATAGTACCCTCTGCGCAATTTTTCTACCTCTACCTCTGCCTATGACTTACGAAACTGCCACGTTTCACAAGTGTTTTACAAAATGCAACTGCCCCCTGTGAGGATCGAACTCACGACCCCTGGTTTACTAGACCAGTGCTCTGCCACTGAGCTAAAGAGGCGCCCCCATCGAAACTCGCATCTACTTCGTCCTTTCAATATTACAAACACACAGGGTTTCACTGAAAATGACTAACATTAGATGCAGCTCACAGGTAAGCGACATACTCAAGAACAAACTTTAAACATGCTACCAAGAAAAGCGACATTTCACAGCTGTCTGTCAATTAATTTCAGCCTCTGATGTAGTTTCCCTGAGCCATACAAAGACCTAGATACCGTCCTAAGCAGCTGCGTCCGTTAGGTAAACTTCATCAGGAGACAGACACAGTCATCGCGAGCACGCGCTACCCAAACACGGCTTGTTTCTTACGCTCATACATGTATGGAGTGGTATTTCCGTGTTTGTCGCCATTCGCGATCTCAAAGTGCAGTGGTGGAAACTCGACGCTACCGCATGCTGCCTCCCATACACTCGTCACACTCAGCCTCTGTAGATGAAACATTTTCGAAATTAGCACCAAACACATAGCGCCTTCTCAATTGACAGCACAGTGTCCCTCGCTGCATGTGATACAACGGCGTTACCAGTGCAAAAGCGGCGGCGGCGGCGCCGACGACGACGACGACATTCGCGAGAATGTTTGTGAATGATGAAAATCCACAACAGATTTACATTACACAACACCACTATTCTCTTAGCATGGCCAAAAACGAGTCTTGCAGCAGCCTACTTTAATAACATTCTTCGCACTGGCCGCAAACGAGTGTGCTTTTCATAGGCATGGCTTCTCACACATTTATGTACCTGTGGTTGTCACTTTCGAAATCGCCATGATGGAGAATCGTTTTTCAAAAATGCACTTGCCTCCTGTGAGGATTGAACTCACGACCCCTGGTTTACGAGACCAGTGCTCTGCCACTGAGCTAAAGAGGCGCACCTAGCGGACGTGCCCAGTACTACGCTCTTACAAACGTATGAATATCTGGCTTCAGCTGAACACAAGCTTTAGTAATGGCTGATATTTGCAACTGAAGAGCAACTGCTGGCGTAGATGCTTCACACATCAAAACTGACGTAGTCGCCAACAAACAATATAAATACTTGGAGAACATGCCATTTCACAGCTGAATTGCGAATCAACAGCACATTATGCAGCCTTTTCCATGATAACAGTGTTAAGTTGGCCAGCGTTCTATGAAGCCTATGGCCGTTACGATATTTTCCATCGGAAGCCACACGCCTTCTAAATACAAGAAGATGAAATTGTACATCGCCCAGCGTGGGGCTCGAACCCACGACCCTGAGATTAAGAGTCTCATGCTCTACCGACTGAGCTAGCCGGGCCGTCCGTGTAATCACGTGGCCTATTTCACCTCAGGCAGTACTCCTAGAACGAACTGGCCCTCTACAGAAGTACGGAGTTTCGTCTATTGTCTTTTTTACCGTTACACACGTGTTTGTATTTCATTTCGAATGGTCGCTAAAAGTGTGTAGCAGGAAGAGCCACAGTGCCAGCAGCGTGATTCACATACACATCTTCCCTATTTGACTTTCATGCCGTGTCTTAGACGTGCGGGTCCCAGCCAAAACACTCGCGGACGCCACTGAGCCCATCATTTCGTATTTAGACAGCTCGTCCTGTCTGTCGTCCAACCAGAAGCCAATCTCCACGCAGTTGCTACCCTGCTGGTACTTCTAGGCCATTTTCATGCTGTTCGCCTAATGCCATGAAACGGTACATCCCTATGCACATGTGGAAAAAATTACGACCGTGACAGGACTCGAACCTGCAATCTTCGGATCCGAAGTCCAACGCCTTATCCATTTTTTTTTTTTTTTTTTTTTTTGTTCTAAGAGTAGTTCTGTCCGTCGCGGACGCTGTTCGTGTTTGTTCGTTTTTGCTCGATTTGTTGTTGGCTCAGCTTTTTTATTACAGAGAGCGTTGAGCCCTCTGACCGGGCGCGCTGAGCCACGGCGCCCGGTATCCATTAGGCCACACGGTCTCTGGCCTTTCTGCCTTCCTTAAGCACGGCCTCTATAGAAACATCAAACACAAAACGAAATGTCTTTCCGTCTATGGCGTCAAAAATCTCGTTCTCAATTATGCAATGATACAAACACGACGCTACCTCTTGCTTTTGTCATCCACTCGTTACACTCAACATCTTACTAGAACGGCGGAACAAAGTTCCGAAATCGCGACCAAGCCCTTAGTAGCTTCATAAGCGACAGCCCTCGCTGTATATGATTCAATGGCGAGTGTACCACTTCTGCTGAAGCGGCGGCGGCGCCGACGACGACGACATTCGCGAGGGTCTTTGTGAAATGTAGAAAAACCAGGACAGATGTATACTTTTCGACATCGATTTTCTGTTAACACCGTCAAAATGCGACCGTTTTGGCTCGTTCTTTAATAACATGACTCGCACTACTCCACTTGTGAGAGTGATTTTGAATATAGTACCCTCTGCGCAATTTTTCTACCTCTGCCTATGACTTACGAAACTGCCACGTTTCACAAGTGTTTTACAAAATGCAACTGCCCCCTGTGAGGATCGAACTCACGACCCCTGGTTTACTAGACCAGTGCTCTGCCACTGAGCTAAAGAGGCGCCCCCATCGAAACTCGCATCTACTTCGTCCTTTCAATATTACAAACACACAGGGTTTCACTGAAAATGACTAACATTAGATGCAGCTCACAGGTAAGCGACATACTCAAGAACAAACTTTAAACATGCTACCAAGAAAAGCGACATTTCACAGCTGTCTGTCAATTAATTTCAGCCTCTGATGTAGTTTCCCTGAGCCATACAAAGACCTAGATACCGTCCTAAGCAGCTGCGTCCGTTAGGTAAACTTCATCAGGAGACAGACACAGTCATCGCGAGCACGCGCTACCCAAACACGGCTTGTTTCTTACGCTCATACATGTATGGAGTGGTATTTCCGTGTTTGTCGCCATTCGCGATCTCAAAGTGCCGTGGTGGAAACTCGACGCTACCGCATGCTGCCTCCCATACACTCGTCACACTCAGCCTCTGTAGATGAAACATTTTCGAAGTTAGCACCAAACACATAGCGCCTTCTCAATTGACAGCACAGTGTCCCTCGCTGCATGTGATACAACGGCGTTACCAGTGCAAAAGCGGCGGCGGCGGCGCCGCCGACGACGACGACGACGACATTCGCGAGAATGTTTGTGAATGATGAAAATCCACAACAGATTTACATTACACATCACCACTATTCTCTTAGCATGGCCAAAAACGAGTCTTGCAGCAGCCTACTTTAATAACATTCTTCGCACTGGCCGCAAACGAGTGTGCTTTTCATAGGCATGGCTTCTCACACATTTATGTACCTGTGGTTGTCACTTTCGAAATCGCCATGATGGAGAATCGTTTTTCAAAAATGCACTTGCCTCCTGTGAGGATTGAACTCACGACCCCTGGTTTACGAGACCAGTGCTCTGCCACTGAGCTAAAGAGGCGCACCTAGCGGACGTGCCAAGTACTACGCTCTTACAAACGTATGAATATCTGGCTTCAGCTGAACACAAGCTTTAGTAATGGCTGATATTTGCAACTGAAGAGCAACTGCTGGCGTAGATGCTTCACACATCAAAACTGACGTAGTCGCCAACAAACAATATAAATACTTGGAGAACATGCCATTTCACAGCTGAATTGCGAATCAACAGCACATTATGCAGCCTTTTCCATGATAACAGTGTTAAGTTGGCCAGCGTTCTATGAAGCCTATGGCCGTTACGATATTTTCCATCGGAAGCCACACGCCTTCTAAATACAAGAAGATAAAATTGTACATCGCCCAGCGTGGGGCTCGAACCCACGACCCTGAGATTAAGAGTCTCATGCTCTACCGACTGAGCTAGCCGGGCCGTCCGTGTAATCACGTGGCCTATTTCACCTCAGGCAGTACTCCTAGAACGAACTGGCCCTCTACAGAAGTACGGAGTTTCGTCTATTGTCTTTTTTACCGTTACACACGTGTTTGTATTTCATTTCGAATGGTCGCTAAAAGTGTGTAGCAGGAAGAGCCACAGTGCCAGCAGCGTGATTCACATACACATCTTCCCTATTTGACTTTCATGCCGTGTCTTAGACGTGCGGGTCCCAGCCAAAACACTCGCGGACGCCACTGAGCCCATCATTTCGTATTTAGACAGCTCGTCCTGTCTGTCGTCCAACCAGAAGCCAATCTCCACGCAGTTGCTACCCTGCTGGTACTTCTAGGCCATTTTCATGCTGTTCGCCTAATGCCATGAAACGGTACATCCCTATGCACATGTGGAAAAAATTACGACCGTGACAGGACTCGAACCTGCAATCTTCGGATCCGAAGTCCGACGCCTTATCCATTTTTTTTTTGTTTTTTTTTTTTTTTGTTCTAAGGGTAGTTCTGTCCGTCGCGGACGCTGTTCGTGTTTGTTCGTTTTTGCTCGATTTGTTGTTGGCTCAGCTTTTTTATTACAGAGAGCGTTGAGCCCTCTGACCGGGCGCGCTGAGCCACGGCGCCCGGTATCCATTAGGCCACACGGTCTCTGGCCTTTCTGCCTTCCTTAAGCACGGCCTCTATAGAAACATCAAACACAAAACGAAATGTCTTTCCGTCTATGGCGTCAAAAATCTCGTTCTCAATTATGCAATGATACAAACACGACGCTACCTCTTGCTTTTGTCATCCACTCGTTACACTCAACATCTTACTAGAACGGCGGAACAAAGTTCCGAAATCGCGACCAAGCCCTTAGTAGCTTCATAAGCGACAGCCCTCGCTGTATATGATTCAATGGCGAGTGTACCACTTCTGCTGAAGCGGCGGCGGCGCCGACGACGACGACATTCGCGAGGGTCTTTGTGAAATGTAGAAAAACCAGGACAGATGTATACTTTTCGACATCGATTTTCTGTTAACACCGTCAAAATGCGACCGTTTTGGCTCGTTCTTTAATAACATGACTCGCACTACTCCACCTGTGAGAGTGATTTTGAATATAGTACCCTCTGCGCAATTTTTCTACCTCTACCTCTGCCTATGACTTACGAAACTGCCACGTTTCACAAGTGTTTTACAAAATGCAACTGCCCCCTGTGAGGATCGAACTCACGACCCCTGGTTTACTAGACCAGTGCTCTGCCACTGAGCTAAAGAGGCGCCCCCATCGAAACTCGCATCTACTTCGTCCTTTCAATATTACAAACACACAGGGTTTCACTGAAAATGACTAACATTAGATGCAGCTCACAGGTAAGCGACATACTCAAGAACAAACTTTAAACATGCTACCAAGAAAAGCGACATTTCACAGCTGTCTGTCAATTAATTTCAGCCTCTGATGTAGTTTCCCTGAGCCATACAAAGACCTAGATACCGTCCTAAGCAGCTGCGTCCGTTAGGTAAACTTCATCAGGAGACAGACACAGTCATCGCGAGCACGCGCTACCCAAACACGGCTTGTTTCTTACGCTCATACATGTATGGAGTGGTATTTCCGTGTTTGTCGCCATTCGCGATCTCAAAGTGCAGTGGTGGAAACTCGACGCTACCGCATGCTGCCTCCCATACACTCGTCACACTCAGCCTCTGTAGATGAAACATTTTCGAAATTAGCACCAAACACATAGCGCCTTCTCAATTGACAGCACAGTGTCCCTCGCTGCATGTGATACAACGGCGTTACCAGTGCAAAAGCGGCGGCGGCGGCGCCGACGACGACGACGACATTCGCGAGAATGTTTGTGAATGATGAAAATCCACAACAGATTTACATTACACAACACCACTATTCTCTTAGCATGGCCAAAAACGAGTCTTGCAGCAGCCTACTTTAATAACATTCTTCGCACTGGCCGCAAACGAGTGTGCTTTTCATAGGCATGGCTTCTCACACATTTATGTACCTGTGGTTGTCACTTTCGAAATCGCCATGATGGAGAATCGTTTTTCAAAAATGCACTTGCCTCCTGTGAGGATTGAACTCACGACCCCTGGTTTACGAGACCAGTGCTCTGCCACTGAGCTAAAGAGGCGCACCTAGCGGACGTGCCCAGTACTACGCTCTTACAAACGTATGAATATCTGGCTTCAGCT
The DNA here is from genome assembly GCA_026315105.1 of Locusta migratoria. Taxonomy (NCBI): domain Eukaryota; kingdom Metazoa; phylum Arthropoda; class Insecta; order Orthoptera; family Acrididae; genus Locusta; species Locusta migratoria. Next base: position 364,414,672 of record CM048749.1, read on the forward strand.
GAACACAAGCTTTAGTAATGGCTGATATTTGCAACTGAAGAGCAACTGCTGGCGTAGATGCTTCACACATCAAAACTGACGTAGTCGCCAACAAACAATATAAATACTTGGAGAACATGCCATTTCACAGCTGAATTGCGAATCAACAGCACATTATGCAGCCTTTTCCATGATAACAGTGTTAAGTTGGCCAGCGTTCTATGAAGCCTATGGCCGTTACGATATTTTCCATCGGAAGCCACACGCCTTCTAAATACAAGAAGATGAAATTGTACATCGCCCAGCGTGGGGCTCGAACCCACGACCCTGAGATTAAGAGTCTCATGCTCTACCGACTGAGCTAGCCGGGCCGTCCGTGTAATCACGTGGCCTATTTCACCTCAGGCAGTACTCCTAGAACGAACTGGCCCTCTACAGAAGTACGGAGTTTCGTCTATTGTCTTTTTTACCGTTACACACGTGTTTGTATTTCATTTCGAATGGTCGCTAAAAGTGTGTAGCAGGAAGAGCCACAGTGCCAGCAGCGTGATTCACATACACATCTTCCCTATTTGACTTTCATGCCGTGTCTTAGACGTGCGGGTCCCAGCCAAAACACTCGCGGACGCCACTGAGCCCATCATTTCGTATTTAGACAGCTCGTCCTGTCTGTCGTCCAACCAGAAGCCAATCTCCACGCAGTTGCTACCCTGCTGGTACTTCTAGGCCATTTTCATGCTGTTCGCCTAATGCCATGAAACGGTACATCCCTATGCACATGTGGAAAAAATTACGACCGTGACAGGACTCGAACCTGCAATCTTCGGATCCGAAGTCCGACGCCTTATCCATTTTTTTTTTTTTTTTTTTTTTGTTCTAAGGGTAGTTCTGTCCGTCGCGGACGCTGTTCGTGTTTGTTCGTTTTTGCTCGATTTGTTGTTGGCTCAGCTTTTTTATTACAGAGAGCGTTGAGCCCTCTGACCGGGCGCGCTGAGCCACGGCGCCCGGTATCCATTAGGCCACACGGTCTCTGGCCTTTCTGCCTTCCTTAAGCACGGCCTCTATAGAAACATCAAACACAAAACGAAATGTCTTTCCGTCTATGGCGTCAAAAATCTCGTTCTCAATTATGCAATGATACAAACACGACGCTACCTCTTGCTTTTTTCATCCACTCGTTACACTCAACATCTTACTAGAACGGCGGAACAAAGTTCCGAAATCGCGACCAAGCCCTTAGTAGCTTCATAAGCGACAGCCCTCGCTGTATATGATTCAATGGCGAGTGTACCACTTCTGCTGAAGCGGCGGCGGCGCCGACGACGACGACATTCGCGAGGGTCTTTGTGAAATGTAGAAAAACCAGGACAGATGTATACTTTTCGACATCGATTTTCTGTTAACACCGTCAAAATGCGACCGTTTTGGCTCGTTCTTTAATAACATGACTCGCACTACTCCACCTGTGAGAGTGATTTTGAATATAGTACCCTCTGCGCAATTTTTCTACCTCTACCTCTGCCTATGACTTACGAAACTGCCACGTTTCACAAGTGTTTTACAAAATGCAACTGCCCCCTGTGAGGATCGAACTCACGACCCCTGGTTTACTAGACCAGTGCTCTGCCACTGAGCTAAAGAGGCGCCCCCATCGAAACTCGCATCTACTTCGTCCTTTCAATATTACAAACACACAGGGTTTCACTGAAAATGACTAACATTAGATGCAGCTCACAGGTAAGCGACATACTCAAGAACAAACTTTAAACATGCTACCAAGAAAAGCGACATTTCACAGCTGTCTGTCAATTAATTTCAGCCTCTGATGTAGTTTCCCTGAGCCATACAAAGACCTAGATACCGTCCTAAGCAGCTGCGTCCGTTAGGTAAACTTCATCAGGAGACAGACACAGTCATCGCGAGCACGCGCTACCCAAACACGGCTTGTTTCTTACGCTCATACATGTATGGAGTGGTATTTCCGTGTTTGTCGCCATTCGCGATCTCAAAGTGCAGTGGTGGAAACTCGACGCTACCGCATGCTGCCTCCCATACACTCGTCACACTCAGCCTCTGTAGATGAAACATTTTCGAAATTAGCACCAAACACATAGCGCCTTCTCAATTGACAGCACAGTGTCCCTCGCTGCATGTGATACAACGGCGTTACCAGTGCAAAAGCGGCGGCGGCGGCGCCGACGACGACGACGACATTCGCGAGAATGTTTGTGAATGATGAAAATCCACAACAGATTTACATTACACATCACCACTATTCTCTTAGCATGGCCAAAAACGAGTCTTGCAGCAGCCTACTTTAATAACATTCTTCGCACTGGCCGCAAACGAGTGTGCTTTTCATAGGCATGGCTTCTCACACATTTATGTACCTGTGGTTGTCACTTTCGAAATCGCCATGATGGAGAATCGTTTTTCAAAAATGCACTTGCCTCCTGTGAGGATTGAACTCACGACCCCTGGTTTACGAGACCAGTGCTCTGCCACTGAGCTAAAGAGGCGCACCTAGCGGACGTGCCAAGTACTACGCTCTTACAAACGTATGAATATCTGGCTTCAGCTGAACACAAGCTTTAGTAATGGCTGATATTTGCAACTGAAGAGCAACTGCTGGCGTAGATGCTTCACACATCAAAACTGACGTAGTCGCCAACAAACAATATAAATACTTGGAGAACATGCCATTTCACAGCTGAATTGCGAATCAACAGCACATTATGCAGCCTTTTCCATGATAACAGTGTTAAGTTGGCCAGCGTTCTATGAAGCCTATGGCCGTTACGATATTTTCCATCGGAAGCCACACGCCTTCTAAATACAAGAAGATAAAATTGTACATCGCCCAGCGTGGGGCTCGAACCCACGACCCTGAGATTAAGAGTCTCATGCTCTACCGACTGAGCTAGCCGGGCCGTCCGTGTAATCACGTGGCCTATTTCACCTCAGGCAGTACTCCTAGAACGAACTGGCCCTCTACAGAAGTACGGAGTTTCGTCTATTGTCTTTTTTACCGTTACACACGTGTTTGTATTTCATTTCGAATGGTCGCTAAAAGTGTGTAGCAGGAAGAGCCACAGTGCCAGCAGCGTGATTCACATACACATCTTCCCTATTTGACTTTCATGCCGTGTCTTAGACGTGCGGGTCCCAGCCAAAACACTCGCGGACGCCACTGAGCCCATCATTTCGTATTTAGACAGCTCGTCCTGTCTGTCGTCCAACCAGAAGCCAATCTCCACGCAGTTGCTACCCTGCTGGTACTTCTAGGCCATTTTCATGCTGTTCGCCTAATGCCATGAAACGGTACATCCCTATGCACATGTGGAAAAAATTACGACCGTGACAGGACTCGAACCTGCAATCTTCGGATCCGAAGTCCGACGCCTTATCCATTTTTTTTTTGTTTTTTTTTTTTTTGTTCTAAGGGTAGTTCTGTCCGTCGCGGACGCTGTTCGTGTTTGTTCGTTTTTGCTCGATTTGTTGTTGGCTCAGCTTTTTTATTACAGAGAGCGTTGAGCCCTCTGACCGGGCGCGCTGAGCCACGGCGCCCGGTATCCATTAGGCCACACGGTCTCTGGCCTTTCTGCCTTCCTTAAGCACGGCCTCTATAGAAACATCAAACACAAAACGAAATGTCTTTCCGTCTATGGCGTCAAAAATCTCGTTCTCAATTATGCAATGATACAAACACGACGCTACCTCTTGCTTTTTTCATCCACTCGTTACACTCAACATCTTACTAGAACGGCGGAACAAAGTTCCGAAATCGCGACCAAGCCCTTAGTAGCTTCATAAGCGACAGCCCTCGCTGTATATGATTCAATGGCGAGTGTACCACTTCTGCTGAAGCGGCGGCGGCGCCGACGACGACGACATTCGCGAGGGTCTTTGTGAAATGTAGAAAAACCAGGACAGATGTATACTTTTCGACATCGATTTTCTGTTAACACCGTCAAAATGCGACCGTTTTGGCTCGTTCTTTAATAACATGACTCGCACTACTCCACCTGTGAGAGTGATTTTGAATATAGTACCCTCTGCGCAATTTTTCTACCTCTACCTCTGCCTATGACTTACGAAACTGCCACGTTTCACAAGTGTTTTACAAAATGCAACTGCCCCCTGTGAGGATCGAACTCACGACCCCTGGTTTACTAGACCAGTGCTCTGCCACTGAGCTAAAGAGGCGCCCCCATCGAAACTCGCATCTACTTCGTCCTTTCAATATTACAAACACACAGGGTTTCACTGAAAATGACTAACATTAGATGCAGCTCACAGGTAAGCGACATACTCAAGAACAAACTTTAAACATGCTACCAAGAAAAGCGACATTTCACAGCTGTCTGTCAATTAATTTCAGCCTCTGATGTAGTTTCCCTGAGCCATACAAAGACCTAGATACCGTCCTAAGCAGCTGCGTCCGTTAGGTAAACTTCATCAGGAGACAGACACAGTCATCGCGAGCACGCGCTACCCAAACACGGCTTGTTTCTTACGCTCATACATGTATGGAGTGGTATTTCCGTGTTTGTCGCCATTCGCGATCTCAAAGTGCAGTGGTGGAAACTCGACGCTACCGCATGCTGCCTCCCATACACTCGTCACACTCAGCCTCTGTAGATGAAACATTTTCGAAATTAGCACCAAACACATAGCGCCTTCTCAATTGACAGCACAGTGTCCCTCGCTGCATGTGATACAACGGCGTTACCAGTGCAAAAGCGGCGGCGGCGGCGCCGACGACGACGACGACATTCGCGAGAATGTTTGTGAATGATGAAAATCCACAACAGATTTACATTACACAACACCACTATTCTCTTAGCATGGCCAAAAACGAGTCTTGCAGCAGCCTACTTTAATAACATTCTTCGCACTGGCCGCAAACGAGTGTGCTTTTCATAGGCATGGCTTCTCACACATTTATGTACCTGTGGTTGTCACTTTCGAAATCGCCATGATGGAGAATCGTTTTTCAAAAATGCACTTGCCTCCTGTGAGGATTGAACTCACGACCCCTGGTTTACGAGACCAGTGCTCTGCCACTGAGCTAAAGAGGCGCACCTAGCGGACGTGCCAAGTACTACGCTCTTACAAACGTATGAATATCTGGCTTCAGCTGAACACAAGCTTTAGTAATGGCTGATATTTGCAACTGAAGAGCAACTGCTGGCGTAGATGCTTCACACATCAAAACTGACGTAGTCGCCAACAAACAATATAAATACTTTGAGAACATGCCATTTCACAGCTGAATTGCGAATCAACAGCACATTATGCAGCCTTTTCCATGATAACAGTGTTAAGTTGGCCAGCGTTCTATGAAGCCTATGGCCGTTACGATATTTTCCATCGGAAGCCACACGCCTTCTAAATACAAGAAGATAAAATTGTACATCGCCCAGCGTGGGGCTCGAACCCACGACCCTGAGATTAAGAGTCTCATGCTCTACCGACTGAGCTAGCCGGGCCGTCCGTGTAATCACGTGGCCTATTTCACCTCAGGCAGTACTCCTAGAACGAACTGGCCCTCTACAGAAGTACGGAGTTTCGTCTATTGTCTTTTTTACCGTTACACACGTGTTTGTATTTCATTTCGAATGGTCGCTAAAAGTGTGTAGCAGGAAGAGCCACAGTGCCAGCAGCGTGATTCACATACACATCTTCCCTATTTGACTTTCATGCCGTGTCTTAGACGTGCGGGTCCCAGCCAAAACACTCGCGGACGCCACTGAGCCCATCATTTCGTATTTAGACAGCTCGTCCTGTCTGTCGTCCAACCAGAAGCCAATCTCCACGCAGTTGCTACCCTGCTGGTACTTCTAGGCCATTTTCATGCTGTTCGCCTAATGCCATGAAACGGTACATCCCTATGCACATGTGGAAAAAATTACGACCGTGACAGGACTCGAACCTGCAATCTTCGGATCCGAAGTCCGACGCCTTATCCATTTTTTTTTTGTTTTTTTTTTTTTTGTTCTAAGGGTAGTTCTGTCCGTCGCGGACGCTGTTCGTGTTTGTTCGTTTTTGCTCGATTTGTTGTTGGCTCAGCTTTTTTATTACAGAGAGCGTTGAGCCCTCTGACCGGGCGCGCTGAGCCACGGCGCCCGGTATCCATTAGGCCACACGGTCTCTGGCCTTTCTGCCTTCCTTAAGCACGGCCTCTATAGAAACATCAAACACAAAACGAAATGTCTTTCCGTCTATGGCGTCAAAAATCTCGTTCTCAATTATGCAATGATACAAACACGACGCTACCTCTTGCTTTTTTCATCCACTCGTTACACTCAACATCTTACTAGAACGGCGGAACAAAGTTCCGAAATCGCGACCAAGCCCTTAGTAGCTTCATAAGCGACAGCCCTCGCTGTATATGATTCAATGGCGAGTGTACCACTTCTGCTGAAGCGGCGGCGGCGCCGACGACGACGACATTCGCGAGGGTCTTTGTGAAATGTAGAAAAACCAGGACAGATGTATACTTTTCGACATCGATTTTCTGTTAACACCGTCAAAATGCGACCGTTTTGGCTCGTTCTTTAATAACATGACTCGCACTACTCCACCTGTGAGAGTGATTTTGAATATAGTACCCTCTGCGCAATTTTTCTACCTCTACCTCTGCCTATGACTTACGAAACTGCCACGTTTCACAAGTGTTTTACAAAATGCAACTGCCCCCTGTGAGGATCGAACTCACGACCCCTGGTTTACTAGACCAGTGCTCTGCCACTGAGCTAAAGAGGCGCCCCCATCGAAACTCGCATCTACTTCGTCCTTTCAATATTACAAACACACAGGGTTTCACTGAAAATGACTAACATTAGATGCAGCTCACAGGTAAGCGACATACTCAAGAACAAACTTTAAACATGCTACCAAGAAAAGCGACATTTCACAGCTGTCTGTCAATTAATTTCAGCCTCTGATGTAGTTTCCCTGAGCCATACAAAGACCTAGATACCGTCCTAAGCAGCTGCGTCCGTTAGGTAAACTTCATCAGGAGACAGACACAGTCATCGCGAGCACGCGCTACCCAAACACGGCTTGTTTCTTACGCTCATACATGTATGGAGTGGTATTTCCGTGTTTGTCGCCATTCGCGATCTCAAAGTGCAGTGGTGGAAACTCGACGCTACCGCATGCTGCCTCCCATACACTCGTCACACTCAGCCTCTGTAGATGAAACATTTTCGAAATTAGCACCAAACACATAGCGCCTTCTCAATTGACAGCACAGTGTCCCTCGCTGCATGTGATACAACGGCGTTACCAGTGCAAAAGCGGCGGCGGCGGCGCCGACGACGACGACGACATTCGCGAGAATGTTTGTGAATGATGAAAATCCACAACAGATTTACATTACACATCACCACTATTCTCTTAGCATGGCCAAAAACGAGTCTTGCAGCAGCCTACTTTAATAACATTCTTCGCACTGGCCGCAAACGAGTGTGCTTTTCATAGGCATGGCTTCTCACACATTTATGTACCTGTGGTTGTCACTTTCGAAATCGCCATGATGGAGAATCGTTTTTCAAAAATGCACTTGCCTCCTGTGAGGATTGAACTCACGACCCCTGGTTTACGAGACCAGTGCTCTGCCACTGAGCTAAAGAGGCGCACCTAGCGGACGTGCCAAGTACTACGCTCTTACAAACGTATGAATATCTGGCTTCAGCTGAACACAAGCTTTAGTAATGGCTGATATTTGCAACTGAAGAGCAACTGCTGGCGTAGATGCTTCACACATCAAAACTGACGTAGTCGCCAACAAACAATATAAATACTTGGAGAACATGCCATTTCACAGCTGAATTGCGAATCAACAGCACATTATGCAGCCTTTTCCATGATAACAGTGTTAAGTTGGCCAGCGTTCTATGAAGCCTATGGCCGTTACGATATTTTCCATCGGAAGCCACACGCCTTCTAAATACAAGAAGATAAAATTGTACATCGCCCAGCGTGGGGCTCGAACCCACGACCCTGAGATTAAGAGTCTCATGCTCTACCGACTGAGCTAGCCGGGCCGTCCGTGTAATCACGTGGCCTATTTCACCTCAGGCAGTACTCCTAGAACGAACTGGCCCTCTACAGAAGTACGGAGTTTCGTCTATTGTCTTTTTTACCGTTACACACGTGTTTGTATTTCATTTCGAATGGTCGCTAAAAGTGTGTAGCAGGAAGAGCCACAGTGCCAGCAGCGTGATTCACATACACATCTTCCCTATTTGACTTTCATGCCGTGTCTTAGACGTGCGGGTCCCAGCCAAAACACTCGCGGACGCCACTGAGCCCATCATTTCGTATTTAGACAGCTCGTCCTGTCTGTCGTCCAACCAGAAGCCAATCTCCACGCAGTTGCTACCCTGCTGGTACTTCTAGGCCATTTTCATGCTGTTCGCCTAATGCCATGAAACGGTACATCCCTATGCACATGTGGAAAAAATTACGACCGTGACAGGACTCGAACCTGCAATCTTCGGATCCGAAGTCCGACGCCTTATCCATTTTTTTTTTGTTTTTTTTTTTTTTGTTCTAAGGGTAGTTCTGTCCGTCGCGGACGCTGTTCGTGTTTGTTCGTTTTTGCTCGATTTGTTGTTGGCTCAGCTTTTTTATTACAGAGAGCGTTGAGCCCTCTGACCGGGCGCGCTGAGCCACGGCGCCCGGTATCCATTAGGCCACACGGTCTCTGGCCTTTCTGCCTTCCTTAAGCACGGCCTCTATAGAAACATCAAACACAAAACGAAATGTCTTTCCGTCTATGGCGTCAAAAATCTCGTTCTCAATTATGCAATGATACAAACACGACGCTACCTCTTGCTTTTTTCATCCACTCGTTACACTCAACATCTTACTAGAACGGCGGAACAAAGTTCCGAAATCGCGACCAAGCCCTTAGTAGCTTCATAAGCGACAGCCCTCGCTGTATATGATTCAATGGCGAGTGTACCACTTCTGCTGAAGCGGCGGCGGCGCCGACGACGACGACATTCGCGAGGGTCTTTGTGAAATGTAGAAAAACCAGGACAGATGTATACTTTTCGACATCGATTTTCTGTTAACACCGTCAAAATGCGACCGTTTTGGCTCGTTCTTTAATAACATGACTCGCACTACTCCACCTGTGAGAGTGATTTTGAATATAGTACCCTCTGCGCAATTTTTCTACCTCTACCTCTGCCTATGACTTACGAAACTGCCACGTTTCACAAGTGTTTTACAAAATGCAACTGCCCCCTGTGAGGATCGAACTCACGACCCCTGGTTTACTAGACCAGTGCTCTCCCACTGAGCTAAAGAGGCGCCCCCATCGAAACTCGCATCTACTTCGTCCTTTCAATATTACAAACACACAGGGTTTCACTGAAAATGACTAACATTAGATGCAGCTCACAGGTAAGCGACATACTCAAGAACAAACTTTAAACATGCTACCAAGAAAAGCGACATTTCACAGCTGTCTGTCAATTAATTTCAGCCTCTGATGTAGTTTCCCTGAGCCATACAAAGACCTAGATACCGTCCTAAGCAGCTGCGTCCGTTAGGTAAACTTCATCAGGAGACAGACACAGTCATCGCGAGCACGCGCTACCCAAACACGGCTTGTTTCTTACGCTCATACATGTATGGAGTGGTATTTCCGTGTTTGTCGCCATTCGCGATCTCAAAGTGCAGTGGTGGAAACTCGACGCTACCGCATGCTGCCTCCCATACACTCGTCACACTCAGCCTCTGTAGATGAAACATTTTCGAAATTAGCACCAAACACATAGCGCCTTCTCAATTGACAGCACAGTGTCCCTCGCTGCATGTGATACAACGGCGTTACCAGTGCAAAAGCGGCGGCGGCGGCGCCGACGACGACGACGACATTCGCGAGAATGTTTGTGAATGATGAAAATCCACAACAGATTTACATTACACAACACCACTATTCTCTTAGCATGGCCAAAAACGAGTCTTGCAGCAGCCTACTTTAATAACATTCTTCGCACTGGCCGCAAACGAGTGTGCTTTTCATAGGCATGGCTTCTCACACATTTATGTACCTGTGGTTGTCACTTTCGAAATCGCCATGATGGAGAATCGTTTTTCAAAAATGCACTTGCCTCCTGTGAGGATTGAACTCACGACCCCTGGTTTACGAGACCAGTGCTCTGCCACTGAGCTAAAGAGGCGCACCTAGCGGACGTGCCAAGTACTACGCTCTTACAAACGTATGAATATCTGGCTTCAGCTGAACACAAGCTTTAGTAATGGCTGATATTTGCAACTGAAGAGCAACTGCTGGCGTAGATGCTTCACACATCAAAACTGACGTAGTCGCCAACAAACAATATAAATACTTTGAGAACATGCCATTTCACAGCTGAATTGCGAATCAACAGCACATTATGCAGCCTTTTCCATGATAACAGTGTTAAGTTGGCCAGCGTTCTATGAAGCCTATGGCCGTTACGATATTTTCCATCGGAAGCCACACGCCTTCTAAATACAAGAAGATAAAATTGTACATCGCCCAGCGTGGGGCTCGAACCCACGACCCTGAGATTAAGAGTCTCATGCTCTACCGACTGAGCTAGCCGGGCCGTCCGTGTAATCACGTGGCCTATTTCACCTCAGGCAGTACTCCTAGAACGAACTGGCCCTCTACAGAAGTACGGAGTTTCGTCTATTGTCTTTTTTACCGTTACACACGTGTTTGTATTTCATTTCGAATGGTCGCTAAAAGTGTGTAGCAGGAAGAGCCACAGTGCCAGCAGCGTGATTCACATACACATCTTCCCTATTTGACTTTCATGCCGTGTCTTAGACGTGCGGGTCCCAGCCAAAACACTCGCGGACGCCACTGAGCCCATCATTTCGTATTTAGACAGCTCGTCCTGTCTGTCGTCCAACCAGAAGCCAATCTCCACGCAGTTGCTACCCTGCTGGTACTTCTAGGCCATTTTCATGCTGTTCGCCTAATGCCATGAAACGGTACATCCCTATGCACATGTGGAAAAAATTACGACCGTGACAGGACTCGAACCTGCAATCTTCGGATCCGAAGTCCGACGCCTTATCCATTTTTTTTTGTTTTTGTTTTTTTTTTTTTTTTTTGTTCTAAGGGTAGTTCTGTCCGTCGCGGACGCTGTTCGTGTTTGTTCGTTTTTGCTCGATTTGTTGTTGGCTCAGCTTTTTTATTACAGAGAGCGTTGAGCCCTCTGACCGGGCGCGCTGAGCCACGGCGCCCGGTATCCATTAGGCCACACGGTCTCTGGCCTTTCTGCCTTCCTTAAGCACGGCCTCTATAGAAACATCAAACACAAAACGAAATGTCTTTCCGTCTATGGCGTCAAAAATCTCGTTCTCAATTATGCAATGATACAAACACGACGCTACCTCTTGCTTTTGTCATCCACTCGTTACACTCAACATCTTACTAGAACGGCGGAACAAAGTTCCGAAATCGCGACCAAGCCCTTAGTAGCTTCATAAGCGACAGCCCTCGCTGTATATGATTCAATGGCGAGTGTACTACTTCTGCTGAAGCGGCGGCGGCGCCGACGACGACGACATTCGCGAGGGTCTTTGTGAAATGTAGAAAAACCAGGACAGATGTATACTTTTCGACATCGATTTTCTGTTAACACCGTCAAAATGCGACCGTTTTGGCTCGTTCTTTAATAACATGACTCGCACTACTCCACCTGTGAGAGTGATTTTGAATATAGTACCCTCTGCGCAATTTTTCTACCTCTACCTCTGCCTATGACTTACGAAACTGCCACGTTTCACAAGTGTTTTACAAAATGCAACTGCCCCCTGTGAGGATCGAACTCACGACCCCTGGTTTACTAGACCAGTGCTCTGCCACTGAGCTAAAGAGGCGCCCCCATCGAAACTCGCATCTACTTCGTCCTTTCAATATTACAAACACACAGGGTTTCACTGAAAATGACTAACATTAGATGCAGCTCACAGGTAAGCGACATACTCAAGAACAAACTTTAAACATGCTACCAAGAAAAGCGACATTTCACAGCTGTCTGTCAATTAATTTCAGCCTCTGATGTAGTTTCCCTGAGCCATACAAAGACCTAGATACCGTCCTAAGCAGCTGCGTCCGTTAGGTAAACTTCATCAGGAGACAGACACAGTCATCGCGAGCACGCGCTACCCAAACACGGCTTGTTTCTTACGCTCATACATGTATGGAGTGGTATTTCCGTGTTTGTCGCCATTCGCGATCTCAAAGTGCAGTGGTGGAAACTCGACGCTACCGCATGCTGCCTCCCATACACTCGTCACACTCAGCCTCTGTAGATGAAACATTTTCGAAATTAGCACCAAACACATAGCGCCTTCTCAATTGACAGCACAGTGTCCCTCGCTGCATGTGATACAACGGCGTTACCAGTGCAAAAGCGGCGGCGGCGGCGCCGACGACGACGACGACATTCGCGAGAATGTTTGTGAATGATGAAAATCCACAACAGATTTACATTACACAACACCACTATTCTCTTAGCATGGCCAAAAACGAGTCTTGCAGCAGCCTACTTTAATAACATTCTTCGCACTGGCCGCAAACGAGTGTGCTTTTCATAGGCATGGCTTCTCACACATTTATGTACCTGTGGTTGTCACTTTCGAAATCGCCATGATGGAGAATCGTTTTTCAAAAATGCACTTGCCTCCTGTGAGGATTGAACTCACGACCCCTGGTTTACGAGACCAGTGCTCTGCCACTGAGCTAAAGAGGCGCACCTAGCGGACGTGCCAAGTACTACGCTCTTACAAACGTATGAATATCTGGCTTCAGCTGAACACAAGCTTTAGTAATGGCTGATATTTGCAACTGAAGAGCAACTGCTGGCGTAGATGCTTCACACATCAAAACTGACGTAGTCGCCAACAAACAATATAAATACTTGGAGAACATGCCATTTCACAGCTGAATTGCGAATCAACAGCACATTATGCAGCCTTTTCCATGATAACAGTGTTAAGTTGGCCAGCGTTCTATGAAGCCTATGGCCGTTACGATATTTTCCATCGGAAGCCACACGCCTTCTAAATACAAGAAGATAAAATTGTACATCGCCCAGCGTGGGGCTCGAACCCACGACCCTGAGATTACGAGTCTCATGCTCTACCGACTGAGCTAGCCGGGCCGTCCGTGTAATCACGTGGCCTATTTCACCTCAGGCAGTACTCCTAGAACGAACTGGCCCTCTACAGAAGTACGGAGTTTCGTCTATTGTCTTTTTTACCGTTACACACGTGTTTGTATTTCATTTCGAATGGTCGCTAAAAGTGTGTAGCAGGAAGAGCCACAGTGCCAGCAGCGTGATTCACATACACATCTTCCCTATTTGACTTTCATGCCGTGTCTTAGACGTGCGGGTCCCAGCCAAAACACTCGCGGACGCCACTGAGCCCATCATTTCGTATTTAGACAGCTCGTCCTGTCTGTCGTCCAACCAGAAGCCAATCTCCACGCAGTTGCTACCCTGCTGGTACTTCTAGGCCATTTTCATGCTGTTCGCCTAATGCCATGAAACGGTACATCCCTATGCACATGTGGAAAAAATTACGACCGTGACAGGACTCGAACCTGCAATCTTCGGATCCGAAGTCCGACGCCTTATCCATTTTTTTTTTTTTTTTTTTGTTCTAAGGGTAGTTCTGTCCGTCGCGGACGCTGTTCGTGTTTGTTCGTTTTTGCTCGATTTGTTGTTGGCTCAGCTTTTTTATTACAGAGAGCGTTGAGCCCTCTGACCGGGCGCGCTGAGCCACGGCGCCCGGTATCCATTAGGCCACACGGTCTCTGGCCTTTCTGCCTTCCTTAAGCACGGCCTCTATAGAAACATCAAACACAAAACGAAATGTCTTTCCGTCTATGGCGTCAAAAATCTCGTTCTCAATTATGCAATGATACAAACACGACGCTACCTCTTGCTTTTGTCATCCACTCGTTACACTCAACATCTTACTAGAACGGCGGAACAAAGTTCCGAAATCGCGACCAAGCCCTTAGTAGCTTCATAAGCGACAGCCCTCGCTGTATATGATTCAATGGCGAGTGTACCACTTCTGCTGAAGCGGCGGCGGCGCCGACGACGACGACATTCGCGAGGGTCTTTGTGAAATGTAGAAAAACCAGGACAGATGTATACTTTTCGACATCGATTTTCTGTTAACACCGTCAAAATGCGACCGTTTTGGCTCGTTCTTTAATAACATGACTCGCACTACTCCACCTGTGAGAGTGATTTTGAATATAGTACCCTCTGCGCAATTTTTCTACCTCTACCTCTGCCTATGACTTACGAAACTGCCACGTTTCACAAGTGTTTTACAAAATGCAACTGCCCCCTGTGAGGATCGAACTCACGACCCCTGGTTTACTAGACCAGTGCTCTGCCACTGAGCTAAAGAGGCGCCCCCATCGAAACTCGCATCTACTTCGTCCTTTCAATATTACAAACACACAGGGTTTCACTGAAAATGACTAACATTAGATGCAGCTCACAGGTAAGCGACATACTCAAGAACAAACTTTAAACATGCTACCAAGAAAAGCGACATTTCACAGCTGTCTGTCAATTAATTTCAGCCTCTGATGTAGTTTCCCTGAGCCATACAAAGACCTAGATACCGTCCTAAGCAGCTGCGTCCGTTAGGTAAACTTCATCAGGAGACAGACACAGTCATCGCGAGCACGCGCTACCCAAACACGGCTTGTTTCTTACGCTCATACATGTATGGAGTGGTATTTCCGTGTTTGTCGCCATTCGCGATCTCAAAGTGCAGTGGTGGAAACTCGACGCTACCGCATGCTGCCTCCCATACACTCGTCACACTCAGCCTCTGTAGATGAAACATTTTCGAAATTAGCACCAAACACATAGCGCCTTCTCAATTGACAGCACAGTGTCCCTCGCTGCATGTGATACAACGGCGTTACCAGTGCAAAAGCGGCGGCGGCGGCGCCGACGACGACGACGACGACATTCGCGAGAATGTTTGTGAATGATGAAAATCCACAACAGATTTACATTACACAACACCACTATTCTCTTAGCATGGCCAAAAACGAGTCTTGCAGCAGCCTACTTTAATAACATTCTTCGCACTGGCCGCAAACGAGTGTGCTTTTCATAGGCATGGCTTCTCACACATTTATGTACCTGTGGTTGTCACTTTCGAAATCGCCATGATGGAGAATCGTTTTTCAAAAATGCACTTGCCTCCTGTGAGGATTGAACTCACGACCCCTGGTTTACGAGACCAGTGCTCTGCCACTGAGCTAAAGAGGCGCACCTAGCGGACGTGCCAAGTACTACGCTCTTACAAACGTATGAATATCTGGCTTCAGCTGAACACAAGCTTTAGTAATGGCTGATATTTGCAACTGAAGAGCAACTGCTGGCGTAGATGCTTCACACATCAAAACTGACGTAGTCGCCAACAAACAATATAAATACTTGGAGAACATGCCATTTCACAGCTGAATTGCGAATCAACAGCACATTATGCAGCCTTTTCCATGATAACAGTGTTAAGTTGGCCAGCGTTCTATGAAGCCTATGGCCGTTACGATATTTTCCATCGGAAGCCACACGCCTTCTAAATACAAGAAGATAAAATTGTACATCGCCCAGCGTGGGGCTCGAACCCACGACCCTGAGATTAAGAGTCTCATGCTCTACCGACTGAGCTAGCCGGGCCGTCCGTGTAATCACGTGGCCTATTTCACCTCAGGCAGTACTCCTAGAACGAACTGGCCCTCTACAGAAGTACGGAGTTTCGTCTATTGTCTTTTTTACCGTTACACACGTGTTTGTATTTCATTTCGAATGGTCGCTAAAAGTGTGTAGCAGGAAGAGCCACAGTGCCAGCAGCGTGATTCACATACACATCTTCCCTATTTGACTTTCATGCCGTGTCTTAGACGTGCGGGTCCCAGCCAAAACACTCGCGGACGCCACTGAGCCCATCATTTCGTATTTAGACAGCTCGTCCTGTCTGTCGTCCAACCAGAAGCCAATCTCCACGCAGTTGCTACCCTGCTGGTACTTCTAGGCCATTTTCATGCTGTTCGCCTAATGCCATGAAACGGTACATCCCTATGCACATGTGGAAAAAATTACGACCGTGACAGGACTCGAACCTGCAATCTTCGGATCCGAAGTCCGACGCCTTATCCATTTTTTTTTTTTTTTTTTTTGTTCTAAGGGTAGTTCTGTCCGTCGCGGACGCTGTTCGTGTTTGTTCGTTTTTGCTCGATTTGTTGTTGGCTCAGCTTTTTTATTACAGAGAGCGTTGAGCCCTCTGACCGGGCGCGCTGAGCCACGGCGCCCGGTATCCATTAGGCCACACGGTCTCTGGCCTTTCTGCCTTCCTTAAGCACGGCCTCTATAGAAACATCAAACACAAAACGAAATGTCTTTCCGTCTATGGCGTCAAAAATCTCGTTCTCAATTATGCAATGATACAAACACGACGCTACCTCTTGCTTTTGTCATCCACTCGTTACACTCAACATCTTACTAGAACGGCGGAACAAAGTTCCGAAATCGCGACCAAGCCCTTAGTAGCTTCATAAGCGACAGCCCTCGCTGTATATGATTCAATGGCGAGTGTACTACTTCTGCTGAAGCGGCGGCGGCGCCGACGACGACGACATTCGCGAGGGTCTTTGTGAAATGTAGAAAAACCAGGACAGATGTATACTTTTCGACATCGATTTTCTGTTAACACCGTCAAAATGCGACCGTTTTGGCTCGTTCTTTAATAACATGACTCGCACTACTCCACCTGTGAGAGTGATTTTGAATATAGTACCCTCTGCGCAATTTTTCTACCTCTACCTCTGCCTATGACTTACGAAACTGCCACGTTTCACAAGTGTTTTACAAAATGCAACTGCCCCCTGTGAGGATCGAACTCACGACCCCTGGTTTACTAGACCAGTGCTCTGCCACTGAGCTAAAGAGGCGCCCCCATCGAAACTCGCATCTACTTCGTCCTTTCAATATTACAAACACACAGGGTTTCACTGAAAATGACTAACATTAGATGCAGCTCACAGGTAAGCGACATACTCAAGAACAAACTTTAAACATGCTACCAAGAAAAGCGACATTTCACAGCTGTCTGTCAATTAATTTCAGCCTCTGATGTAGTTTCCCTGAGCCATACAAAGACCTAGATACCGTCCTAAGCAGCTGCGTCCGTTAGGTAAACTTCATCAGGAGACAGACACAGTCATCGCGAGCACGCGCTACCCAAACACGGCTTGTTTCTTACGCTCATACATGTATGGAGTGGTATTTCCGTGTTTGTCGCCATTCGCGATCTCAAAGTGCAGTGGTGGAAACTCGACGCTACCGCATGCTGCCTCCCATACACTCGTCACACTCAGCCTCTGTAGATGAAACATTTTCGAAATTAGCACCAAACACATAGCGCCTTCTCAATTGACAGCACAGTGTCCCTCGCTGCATGTGATACAACGGCGTTACCAGTGCAAAAGCGGCGGCGGCGGCGCCGACGACGACGACGACATTCGCGAGAATGTTTGTGAATGATGAAAATCCACAACAGATTTACATTACACAACACCACTATTCTCTTAGCATGGCCAAAAACGAGTCTTGCAGCAGCCTACTTTAATAACATTCTTCGCACTGGCCGCAAACGAGTGTGCTTTTCATAGGCATGGCTTCTCACACATTTATGTACCTGTGGTTGTCACTTTCGAAATCGCCATGATGGAGAATCGTTTTTCAAAAATGCACTTGCCTCCTGTGAGGATTGAACTCACGACCCCTGGTTTACGAGACCAGTGCTCTGCCACTGAGCTAAAGAGGCGCACCTAGCGGACGTGCCAAGTACTACGCTCTTACAAACGTATGAATATCTGGCTTCAGCTGAACACAAGCTTTAGTAATGGCTGATATTTGCAACTGAAGAGCAACTGCTGGCGTAGATGCTTCACACATCAAAACTGACGTAGTCGCCAACAAACAATATAAATACTTGGAGAACATGCCATTTCACAGCTGAATTGCGAATCAACAGCACATTATGCAGCCTTTTCCATGATAACAGTGTTAAGTTGGCCAGCGTTCTATGAAGCCTATGGCCGTTACGATATTTTCCATCGGAAGCCACACGCCTTCTAAATACAAGAAGATAAAATTGTACATCGCCCAGCGTGGGGCTCGAACCCACGACCCTGAGATTACGAGTCTCATGCTCTACCGACTGAGCTAGCCGGGCCGTCCGTGTAATCACGTGGCCTATTTCACCTCAGGCAGTACTCCTAGAACGAACTGGCCCTCTACAGAAGTACGGAGTTTCGTCTATTGTCTTTTTTACCGTTACACACGTGTTTGTATTTCATTTCGAATGGTCGCTAAAAGTGTGTAGCAGGAAGAGCCACAGTGCCAGCAGCGTGATTCACATACACATCTTCCCTATTTGACTTTCATGCCGTGTCTTAGACGTGCGGGTCCCAGCCAAAACACTCGCGGACGCCACTGAGCCCATCATTTCGTATTTAGACAGCTCGTCCTGTCTGTCGTCCAACCAGAAGCCAATCTCCACGCAGTTGCTACCCTGCTGGTACTTCTAGGCCATTTTCATGCTGTTCGCCTAATGCCATGAAACGGTACATCCCTATGCACATGTGGAAAAAATTACGACCGTGACAGGACTCGAACCTGCAATCTTCGGATCCGAAGTCCGACGCCTTATCCATTTTTTTTTTTTTTTTTTTTTTGTTCTAAGGGTAGTTCTGTCCGTCGCGGACGCTGTTCGTGTTTGTTCGTTTTTGCTCGATTTGTTGTTGGCTCAGCTTTTTTATTACAGAGAGCGTTGAGCCCTCTGACCGGGCGCGCTGAGCCACGGCGCCCGGTATCCATTAGGCCACACGGTCTCTGGCCTTTCTGCCTTCCTTAAGCACGGCCTCTATAGAAACATCAAACACAAAACGAAATGTCTTTCCGTCTATGGCGTCAAAAATCTCGTTCTCAATTATGCAATGATACAAACACGACGCTACCTCTTGCTTTTGTCATCCACTCGTTACACTCAACATCTTACTAGAACGGCGGAACAAAGTTCCGAAATCGCGACCAAGCCCTTAGTAGCTTCATAAGCGACAGCCCTCGCTGTATATGATTCAATGGCGAGTGTACCACTTCTGCTGAAGCGGCGGCGGCGCCGACGACGACGACATTCGCGAGGGTCTTTGTGAAATGTAGAAAAACCAGGACAGATGTATACTTTTCGACATCGATTTTCTGTTAACACCGTCAAAATGCGACCGTTTTGGCTCGTTCTTTAATAACATGACTCGCACTACTCCACCTGTGAGAGTGATTTTGAATATAGTACCCTCTGCGCAATTTTTCTACCTCTACCTCTGCCTATGACTTACGAAACTGCCACGTTTCACAAGTGTTTTACAAAATGCAACTGCCCCCTGTGAGGATCGAACTCACGACCCCTGGTTTACTAGACCAGTGCTCTGCCACTGAGCTAAAGAGGCGCCCCCATCGAAACTCGCATCTACTTCGTCCTTTCAATATTACAAACACACAGGGTTTCACTGAAAATGACTAACATTAGATGCAGCTCACAGGTAAGCGACATACTCAAGAACAAACTTTAAACATGCTACCAAGAAAAGCGACATTTCACAGCTGTCTGTCAATTAATTTCAGCCTCTGATGTAGTTTCCCTGAGCCATACAAAGACCTAGATACCGTCCTAAGCAGCTGCGTCCGTTAGGTAAACTTCATCAGGAGACAGACACAGTCATCGCGAGCACGCGCTACCCAAACACGGCTTGTTTCTTACGCTCATACATGTATGGAGTGGTATTTCCGTGTTTGTCGCCATTCGCGATCTCAAAGTGCAGTGGTGGAAACTCGACGCTACCGCATGCTGCCTCCCATACACTCGTCACACTCAGCCTCTGTAGATGAAACATTTTCGAAATTAGCACCAAACACATAGCGCCTTCTCAATTGACAGCACAGTGTCCCTCGCTGCATGTGATACAACGGCGTTACCAGTGCAAAAGCGGCGGCGGCGGCGCCGACGACGACGACGACGACATTCGCGAGAATGTTTGTGAATGATGAAAATCCACAACAGATTTACATTACACAACACCACTATTCTCTTAGCATGGCCAAAAACGAGTCTTGCAGCAGCCTACTTTAATAACATTCTTCGCACTGGCCGCAAACGAGTGTGCTTTTCATAGGCATGGCTTCTCACACATTTATGTACCTGTGGTTGTCACTTTCGAAATCGCCATGATGGAGAATCGTTTTTCAAAAATGCACTTGCCTCCTGTGAGGATTGAACTCACGACCCCTGGTTTACGAGACCAGTGCTCTGCCACTGAGCTAAAGAGGCGCACCTAGCGGACGTGCCAAGTACTACGCTCTTACAAACGTATGAATATCTGGCTTCAGCTGAACACAAGCTTTAGTAATGGCTGATATTTGCAACTGAAGAGCAACTGCTGGCGTAGATGCTTCACACATCAAAACTGACGTAGTCGCCAACAAACAATATAAATACTTGGAGAACATGCCATTTCACAGCTGAATTGCGAATCAACAGCACATTATGCAGCCTTTTCCATGATAACAGTGTTAAGTTGGCCAGCGTTCTATGAAGCCTATGGCCGTTACGATATTTTCCATCGGAAGCCACACGCCTTCTAAATACAAGAAGATAAAATTGTACATCGCCCAGCGTGGGGCTCGAACCCACGACCCTGAGATTAAGAGTCTCATGCTCTACCGACTGAGCTAGCCGGGCCGTCCGTGTAATCACGTGGCCTATTTCACCTCAGGCAGTACTCCTAGAACGAACTGGCCCTCTACAGAAGTACGGAGTTTCGTCTATTGTCTTTTTTACCGTTACACACGTGTTTGTATTTCATTTCGAATGGTCCTGTGTAGCAGGAAGAGCCACAGTGCCAGCAGCGTGATTCACATACACATCTTCCCTATTTGACTTTCATGCCGTGTCTTAGACGTGCGGGTCCCAGCCAAAACACTCGCGGACGCCACTGAGCCCATCATTTCGTATTTAGACAGCTCGTCCTGTCTGTCGTCCAACCAGAAGCCAATCTCCACGCAGTTGCTACCCTGCTGGTACTTCTAGGCCATTTTCATGCTGTTCGCCTAATGCCATGAAACGGTACATCCCTATGCACATGTGGAAAAAATTACGACCGTGACAGGACTCGAACCTGCAATCTTCGGATCCGAAGTCCGACGCCTTATCCATTTTTTTTTTTTTTTTTTTTGTTCTAAGGGTAGTTCTGTCCGTCGCGGACGCTGTTCGTGTTTGTTCGTTTTTGCTCGATTTGTTGTTGGCTCAGCTTTTTTATTACAGAGAGCGTTGAGCCCTCTGACCGGGCGCGCTGAGCCACGGCGCCCGGTATCCATTAGGCCACACGGTCTCTGGCCTTTCTGCCTTCCTTAAGCACGGCCTCTATAGAAACATCAAACACAAAACGAAATGTCTTTCCGTCTATGGCGTCAAAAATCTCGTTCTCAATTATGCAATGATACAAACACGACGCTACCTCTTGCTTTTGTCATCCACTCGTTACACTCAACATCTTACTAGAACGGCGGAACAAAGTTCCGAAATCGCGACCAAGCCCTTAGTAGCTTCATAAGCGACAGCCCTCGCTGTATATGATTCAATGGCGAGTGTACCACTTCTGCTGAAGCGGCGGCGGCGCCGACGTCGACGACATTCGCGAGGGTCTTTGTGAAATGTAGAAAAACCAGGACAGATGTATACTTTTCGACATCGATTTTCTGTTAACACCGTCAAAATGCGACCGTTTTGGCTCGTTCTTTAATAACATGACTCGCACTACTCCACCTGTGAGAGTGATTTTGAATATAGTACCCTCTGCGCAATTTTTCTACCTCTACCTCTGCCTATGACTTACGAAACTGCCACGTTTCACAAGTGTTTTACAAAATGCAACTGCCCCCTGTGAGGATCGAACTCACGACCCCTGGTTTACTAGACCAGTGCTCTGCCACTGAGCTAAAGAGGCGCCCCCATCGAAACTCGCATCTACTTCGTCCTTTCAATATTACAAACACACAGGGTTTCACTGAAAATGACTAACATTAGATGCAGCTCACAGGTAAGCGACATACTCAAGAACAAACTTTAAACATGCTACCAAGAAAAGCGACATTTCACAGCTGTCTGTCAATTAATTTCAGCCTCTGATGTAGTTTCCCTGAGCCATACAAAGACCTAGATACCGTCCTAAGCAGCTGCGTCCGTTAGGTAAACTTCATCAGGAGACAGACACAGTCATCGCGAGCACGCGCTACCCAAACACGGCTTGTTTCTTACGCTCATACATGTATGGAGTGGTATTTCCGTGTTTGTCGCCATTCGCGATCTCAAAGTGCAGTGGTGGAAACTCGACGCTACCGCATGCTGCCTCCCATACACTCGTCACACTCAGCCTCTGTAGATGAAACATTTTCGAAATTAGCACCAAACACATAGCGCCTTCTCAATTGACAGCACAGTGTCCCTCGCTGCATGTGATACAACGGCGTTACCAGTGCAAAAGCGGCGGCGGCGGCGCCGCCGACGACGACGACATTCGCGAGAATGTTTGTGAATGATGAAAATCCACAACAGATTTACATTACACAACACCACTATTCTCTTAGCATGGCCAAAAACGAGTCTTGCAGCAGCCTACTTTAATAACATTCTTCGCACTGGCCGCAAACGAGTGTGCTTTTCATAGGCATGGCTTCTCACACATTTATGTACCTGTGGTTGTCACTTTCGAAATCGCCATGATGGAGAATCGTTTTTCAAAAATGCACTTGCCTCCTGTGAGGATTGAACTCACGACCCCTGGTTTACGAGACCAGTGCTCTGCCACTGAGCTAAAGAGGCGCACCTAGCGGACGTGCCAAGTACTACGCTCTTACAAACGTATGAATATCTGGCTTCAGCTGAACACAAGCTTTAGTAATGGCTGATATTTGCAACTGAAGAGCAACTGCTGGCGTAGATGCTTCACACATCAAAACTGACGTAGTCGCCAACAAACAATATAAATACTTGGAGAACATGCCATTTCACAGCTGAATTGCGAATCAACAGCACATTATGCAGCCTTTTCCATGATAACAGTGTTAAGTTGGCCAGCGTTCTATGAAGCCTATGGCCGTTACGATATTTTCCATCGGAAGCCACACGCCTTCTAAATACAAGAAGATAAAATTGTACATCGCCCAGCGTGGGGCTCGAACCCACGACCCTGAGATTAAGAGTCTCATGCTCTACCGACTGAGCTAGCCGGGCCGTCCGTGTAATCACGTGGCCTATTTCACCTCAGGCAGTACTCCTAGAACGAACTGGCCCTCTACAGAAGTACGGAGTTTCGTCTATTGTCTTTTTTACCGTTACACACGTGTTTGTATTTCATTTCGAATGGTCGCTAAAAGTGTGTAGCAGGAAGAGCCACAGTGCCAGCAGCGTGATTCACATACACATCTTCCCTATTTGACTTTCATGCCGTGTCTTAGACGTGCGGGTCCCAGCCAAAACACTCGCGGACGCCACTGAGCCCATCATTTCGTATTTAGACAGCTCGTCCTGTCTGTCGTCCAACCAGAAGCCAATCTCCACGCAGTTGCTACCCTGCTGGTACTTCTAGGCCATTTTCATGCTGTTCGCCTAATGCCATGAAACGGTACATCCCTATGCACATGTGGAAAAAATTACGACCGTGACAGGACTCGAACCTGCAATCTTCGGATCCGAAGTCCGACGCCTTATCCATTTTTTTTTTTTTTTTTTTGTTCTAAGGGTAGTTCTGTCCGTCGCGGACGCTGTTCGTGTTTGTTCGTTTTTGCTCGATTTGTTGTTGGCTCAGCTTTTTTATTACAGAGAGCGTTGAGCCCTCTGACCGGGCGCGCTGAGCCACGGCGCCCGGTATCCATTAGGCCACACGGTCTCTGGCCTTTCTGCCTTCCTTAAGCACGGCCTCTATAGAAACATCAAACACAAAACGAAATGTCTTTCCGTCTATGGCGTCAAAAATCTCGTTCTCAATTATGCAATGATACAAACACGACGCTACCTCTTGCTTTTGTCATCCACTCGTTACACTCAACATCTTACTAGAACGGCGGAACAAAGTTCCGAAATCGCGACCAAGCCCTTAGTAGCTTCATAAGCGACAGCCCTCGCTGTATATGATTCAATGGCGAGTGTACCACTTCTGCTGAAGCGGCGGCGGCGCCGACGACGACGACATTCGCGAGGGTCTTTGTGAAATGTAGAAAAACCAGGACAGATGTATACTTTTCGACATCGATTTTCTGTTAACACCGTCAAAATGCGACCGTTTTGGCTCGTTCTTTAATAACATGACTCGCACTACTCCACCTGTGAGAGTGATTTTGAATATAGTACCCTCTGCGCAATTTTTCTACCTCTACCTCTGCCTATGACTTACGAAACTGCCACGTTTCACAAGTGTTTTACAAAATGCAACTGCCCCCTGTGAGGATCGAACTCACGACCCCTGGTTTACTAGACCAGTGCTCTGCCACTGAGCTAAAGAGGCGCCCCCATCGAAACTCGCATCTACTTCGTCCTTTCAATATTACAAACACACAGGGTTTCACTGAAAATGACTAACATTAGATGCAGCTCACAGGTAAGCGACATACTCAAGAACAAACTTTAAACATGCTACCAAGAAAAGCGACATTTCACAGCTGTCTGTCAATTAATTTCAGCCTCTGATGTAGTTTCCCTGAGCCATACAAAGACCTAGATACCGTCCTAAGCAGCTGCGTCCGTTAGGTAAACTTCATCAGGAGACAGACACAGTCATCGCGAGCACGCGCTACCCAAACACGGCTTGTTTCTTACGCTCATACATGTATGGAGTGGTATTTCCGTGTTTGTCGCCATTCGCGATCTCAAAGTGCAGTGGTGGAAACTCGACGCTACCGCATGCTGCCTCCCATACACTCGTCACACTCAGCCTCTGTAGATGAAACATTTTCGAAATTAGCACCAAACACATAGCGCCTTCTCAATTGACAGCACAGTGTCCCTCGCTGCATGTGATACAACGGCGTTACCAGTGCAAAAGCGGCGGCGGCGGCGCCGACGACGACGACGACATTCGCGAGAATGTTTGTGAATGATGAAAATCCACAACAGATTTACATTACACAACACCACTATTCTCTTAGCATGGCAAAAACGAGTCTTGCAGCAGCCTACTTTAATAACATTCTTCGCACTGGCCGCTTACGAGTGTGCTTTTCATAGGCATGGCTTCTCACACATTTATGTACCTGTGGTTGTCACTTTCGAAATCGCCATGATGGAGAATCGTTTTTCAAAAATGCACTTGCCTCCTGTGAGGATTGAACTCACGACCCCTGGTTTACGAGACCAGTGCTCTGCCACTGAGCTAAAGAGGCGCACCTAGCGGACGTGCCAAGTACTACGCTCTTACAAACGTATGAATATCTGGCTTCAGCTGAACACAAGCTTTAGTAATGGCTGATATTTGCAACTGAAGAGCAACTGCTGGCGTAGATGCTTCACACATCAAAACTGACGTAGTCGCCAACAAACAATATAAATACTTGGAGAACATGCCATTTCACAGCTGAATTGCGAATCAACAGCACATTATGCAGCCTTTTCCATGATAACAGTGTTAAGTTGGCCAGCGTTCTATGAAGCCTATGGCCGTTACGATATTTTCCATCGGAAGCCACACGCCTTCTAAATACAAGAAGATAAAATTGTACATCGCCCAGCGTGGGGCTCGAACCCACGACCCTGAGATTAAGAGTCTCATGCTCTACCGACTGAGCTAGCCGGGCCGTCCGTGTAATCACGTGGCCTATTTCACCTCAGGCAGTACTCCTAGAACGAACTGGCCCTCTACAGAAGTACGGAGTTTCGTCTATTGTCTTTTTTACCGTTACACACGTGTTTGTATTTCATTTCGAATGGTCGCTAAAAGTGTGTAGCAGGAAGAGCCACAGTGCCAGCAGCGTGATTCACATACACATCTTCCCTATTTGACTTTCATGCCGTGTCTTAGACGTGCGGGTCCCAGCCAAAACACTCGCGGACGCCACTGAGCCCATCATTTCGTATTTAGACAGCTCGTCCTGTCTGTCGTCCAACCAGAAGCCAATCTCCACGCAGTTGCTACCCTGCTGGTACTTCTAGGCCATTTTCATGCTGTTCGCCTAATGCCATGAAACGGTACATCCCTATGCACATGTGGAAAAAATTACGACCGTGACAGGACTCGAACCTGCAATCTTCGGATCCGAAGTCCGACGCCTTATCCATTTTTTTTTTGTTTTTTTTTTTTGTTCTAAGGGTAGTTCTGTCCGTCGCGGACGCTGTTCGTGTTTGTTCGTTTTTGCTCGATTTGTTGTTGGCTCAGCTTTTTTATTACAGAGAGCGTTGAGCCCTCTGACCGGGCGCGCTGAGCCACGGCGCCCGGTATCCATTAGGCCACACGGTCTCTGGCCTTTCTGCCTTCCTTAAGCACGGCCTCTATAGAAACATCAAACACAAAACGAAATGTCTTTCCGTCTATGGCGTCAAAAATCTCGTTCTCAATTATGCAATGATACAAACACGACGCTACCTCTTGCTTTTGTCATCCACTCGTTACACTCAACATCTTACTAGAACGGCGGAACAAAGTTCCGAAATCGCGACCAAGCCCTTAGTAGCTTCATAAGCGACAGCCCTCGCTGTATATGATTCAATGGCGAGTGTACCACTTCTGCTGAAGCGGCGGCGGCGCCGACGACGACGACATTCGCGAGGGTCTTTGTGAAATGTAGAAAAACCAGGACAGATGTATACTTTTCGACATCGATTTTCTGTTAACACCGTCAAAATGCGACCGTTTTGGCTCGTTCTTTAATAACATGACTCGCACTACTCCACCTGTGAGAGTGATTTTGAATATAGTACCCTCTGCGCAATTTTTCTACCTCTACCTCTGCCTATGACTTACGAAACTGCCACGTTTCACAAGTGTTTTACAAAATGCAACTGCCCCCTGTGAGGATCGAACTCACGACCCCTGGTTTACTAGACCAGTGCTCTGCCACTGAGCTAAAGAGGCGCCCCCATCGAAACTCGCATCTACTTCGTCCTTTCAATATTACAAACACACAGGGTTTCACTGAAAATGACTAACATTAGATGCAGCTCACAGGTAAGCGACATACTCAAGAACAAACTTTAAACATGCTACCAAGAAAAGCGACATTTCACAGCTGTCTGTCAATTAATTTCAGCCTCTGATGTAGTTTCCCTGAGCCATACAAAGACCTAGATACCGTCCTAAGCAGCTGCGTCCGTTAGGTAAACTTCATCAGGAGACAGACACAGTCATCGCGAGCACGCGCTACCCAAACACGGCTTGTTTCTTACGCTCATACATGTATGGAGTGGTATTTCCGTGTTTGTCGCCATTCGCGATCTCAAAGTGCAGTGGTGGAAACTCGACGCTACCGCATGCTGCCTCCCATACACTCGTCACACTCAGCCTCTGTAGATGAAACATTTTCGAAATTAGCACCAAACACATAGCGCCTTCTCAATTGACAGCACAGTGTCCCTCGCTGCATGTGATACAACGGCGTTACCAGTGCAAAAGCGGCGGCGGCGGCGCCGCCGACGACGACGACATTCGCGAGAATGTTTGTGAATGATGAAAATCCACAACAGATTTACATTACACAACACCACTATTCTCTTAGCATGGCCAAAAACGAGTCTTGCAGCAGCCTACTTTAATAACATTCTTCGCACTGGCCGCAAACGAGTGTGCTTTTCATAGGCATGGCTTCTCACACATTTATGTACCTGTGGTTGTCACTTTCGAAATCGCCATGATGGAGAATCGTTTTTCAAAAATGCACTTGCCTCCTGTGAGGATTGAACTCACGACCCCTGGTTTACGAGACCAGTGCTCTGCCACTGAGCTAAAGAGGCGCACCTAGCGGACGTGCCAAGTACTACGCTCTTACAAACGTATGAATATCTGGCTTCAGCTGAACACAAGCTTTAGTAATGGCTGATATTTGCAACTGAAGAGCAACTGCTGGCGTAGATGCTTCACACATCAAAACTGACGTAGTCGCCAACAAACAATATAAATACTTGGAGAACATGCCATTTCACAGCTGAATTGCGAATCAACAGCACATTATGCAGCCTTTTCCATGATAACAGTGTTAAGTTGGCCAGCGTTCTATGAAGCCTATGGCCGTTACGATATTTTCCATCGGAAGCCACACGCCTTCTAAATACAAGAAGATAAAATTGTACATCGCCCAGCGTGGGGCTCGAACCCACGACCCTGAGATTAAGAGTCTCATGCTCTACCGACTGAGCTAGCCGGGCCGTCCGTGTAATCACGTGGCCTATTTCACCTCAGGCAGTACTCCTAGAACGAACTGGCCCTCTACAGAAGTACGGAGTTTCGTCTATTGTCTTTTTTACCGTTACACACGTGTTTGTATTTCATTTCGAATGGTCGCTAAAAGTGTGTAGCAGGAAGAGCCACAGTGCCAGCAGCGTGATTCACATACACATCTTCCCTATTTGACTTTCATGCCGTGTCTTAGACGTGCGGGTCCCAGCCAAAACACTCGCGGACGCCACTGAGCCCATCATTTCGTATTTAGACAGCTCGTCCTGTCTGTCGTCCAACCAGAAGCCAATCTCCACGCAGTTGCTACCCTGCTGGTACTTCTAGGCCATTTTCATGCTGTTCGCCTAATGCCATGAAACGGTACATCCCTATGCACATGTGGAAAAAATTACGACCGTGACAGGACTCGAACCTGCAATCTTCGGATCCGAAGTCCGACGCCTTATCCATTTTTTTTTTTTTTTTTTTGTTCTAAGGGTAGTTCTGTCCGTCGCGGACGCTGTTCGTGTTTGTTCGTTTTTGCTCGATTTGTTGTTGGCTCAGCTTTTTTATTACAGAGAGCGTTGAGCCCTCTGACCGGGCGCGCTGAGCCACGGCGCCCGGTATCCATTAGGCCACACGGTCTCTGGCCTTTCTGCCTTCCTTAAGCACGGCCTCTATAGAAACATCAAACACAAAACGAAATGTCTTTCCGTCTATGGCGTCAAAAATCTCGTTCTCAATTATGCAATGATACAAACACGACGCTACCTCTTGCTTTTGTCATCCACTCGTTACACTCAACATCTTACTAGAACGGCGGAACAAAGTTCCGAAATCGCGACCAAGCCCTTAGTAGCTTCATAAGCGACAGCCCTCGCTGTATATGATTCAATGGCGAGTGTACCACTTCTGCTGAAGCGGCGGCGGCGCCGACGACGACGACATTCGCGAGGGTCTTTGTGAAATGTAGAAAAACCAGGACAGATGTATACTTTTCGACATCGATTTTCTGTTAACACCGTCAAAATGCGACCGTTTTGGCTCGTTCTTTAATAACATGACTCGCACTACTCCACCTGTGAGAGTGATTTTGAATATAGTACCCTCTGCGCAATTTTTCTACCTCTACCTCTGCCTATGACTTACGAAACTGCCACGTTTCACAAGTGTTTTACAAAATGCAACTGCCCCCTGTGAGGATCGAACTCACGACCCCTGGTTTACTAGACCAGTGCTCTGCCACTGAGCTAAAGAGGCGCCCCCATCGAAACTCGCATCTACTTCGTCCTTTCAATATTACAAACACACAGGGTTTCACTGAAAATGACTAACATTAGATGCAGCTCACAGGTAAGCGACATACTCAAGAACAAACTTTAAACATGCTACCAAGAAAAGCGACATTTCACAGCTGTCTGTCAATTAATTTCAGCCTCTGATGTAGTTTCCCTGAGCCATACAAAGACCTAGATACCGTCCTAAGCAGCTGCGTCCGTTAGGTAAACTTCATCAGGAGACAGACACAGTCATCGCGAGCACGCGCTACCCAAACACGGCTTGTTTCTTACGCTCATACATGTATGGAGTGGTATTTCCGTGTTTGTCGCCATTCGCGATCTCAAAGTGCAGTGGTGGAAACTCGACGCTACCGCATGCTGCCTCCCATACACTCGTCACACTCAGCCTCTGTAGATGAAACATTTTCGAAATTAGCACCAAACACATAGCGCCTTCTCAATTGACAGCACAGTGTCCCTCGCTGCATGTGATACAACGGCGTTACCAGTGCAAAAGCGGCGGCGGCGGCGCCGACGACGACGACGACATTCGCGAGAATGTTTGTGAATGATGAAAATCCACAACAGATTTACATTACACAACACCACTATTCTCTTAGCATGGCAAAAACGAGTCTTGCAGCAGCCTACTTTAATAACATTCTTCGCACTGGCCGCTTACGAGTGTGCTTTTCATAGGCATGGCTTCTCACACATTTATGTACCTGTGGTTGTCACTTTCGAAATCGCCATGATGGAGAATCGTTTTTCAAAAATGCACTTGCCTCCTGTGAGGATTGAACTCACGACCCCTGGTTTACGAGACCAGTGCTCTGCCACTGAGCTAAAGAGGCGCACCTAGCGGACGTGCCAAGTACTACGCTCTTACAAACGTATGAATATCTGGCTTCAGCTGAACACAAGCTTTAGTAATGGCTGATATTTGCAACTGAAGAGCAACTGCTGGCGTAGATGCTTCACACATCAAAACTGACGTAGTCGCCAACAAACAATATAAATACTTGGAGAACATGCCATTTCACAGCTGAATTGCGAATCAACAGCACATTATGCAGCCTTTTCCATGATAACAGTGTTAAGTTGGCCAGCGTTCTATGAAGCCTATGGCCGTTACGATATTTTCCATCGGAAGCCACACGCCTTCTAAATACAAGAAGATAAAATTGTACATCGCCCAGCGTGGGGCTCGAACCCACGACCCTGAGATTAAGAGTCTCATGCTCTACCGACTGAGCTAGCCGGGCCGTCCGTGTAATCACGTGGCCTATTTCACCTCAGGCAGTACTCCTAGAACGAACTGGCCCTCTACAGAAGTACGGAGTTTCGTCTATTGTCTTTTTTACCGTTACACACGTGTTTGTATTTCATTTCGAATGGTCGCTAAAAGTGTGTAGCAGGAAGAGCCACAGTGCCAGCAGCGTGATTCACATACACATCTTCCCTATTTGACTTTCATGCCGTGTCTTAGACGTGCGGGTCCCAGCCAAAACACTCGCGGACGCCACTGAGCCCATCATTTCGTATTTAGACAGCTCGTCCTGTCTGTCGTCCAACCAGAAGCCAATCTCCACGCAGTTGCTACCCTGCTGGTACTTCTAGGCCATTTTCATGCTGTTCGCCTAATGCCATGAAACGGTACATCCCTATGCACATGTGGAAAAAATTACGACCGTGACAGGACTCGAACCTGCAATCTTCGGATCCGAAGTCCGACGCCTTATCCATTTTTTTTTTTTTTTTTTTTGTTCTAAGGGTAGTTCTGTCCGTCGCGGACGCTGTTCGTGTTTGTTCGTTTTTGCTCGATTTGTTGTTGGCTCAGCTTTTTTATTACAGAGAGCGTTGAGCCCTCTGACCGGGCGCGCTGAGCCACGGCGCCCGGTATCCATTAGGCCACACGGTCTCTGGCCTTTCTGCCTTCCTTAAGCACGGCCTCTATAGAAACATCAAACACAAAACGAAATGTCTTTCCGTCTATGGCGTCAAAAATCTCGTTCTCAATTATGCAATGATACAAACACGACGCTACCTCTTGCTTTTGTCATCCACTCGTTACACTCAACATCTTACTAGAACGGCGGAACAAAGTTCCGAAATCGCGACCAAGCCCTTAGTAGCTTCATAAGCGACAGCCCTCGCTGTATATGATTCAATGGCGAGTGTACTACTTCTGCTGAAGCGGCGGCGGCGCCGACGACGACGACATTCGCGAGGGTCTTTGTGAAATGTAGAAAAACCAGGACAGATGTATACTTTTCGACATCGATTTTCTGTTAACACCGTCAAAATGCGACCGTTTTGGCTCGTTCTTTAATAACATGACTCGCACTACTCCACCTGTGAGAGTGATTTTGAATATAGTACCCTCTGCGCAATTTTTCTACCTCTACCTCTGCCTATGACTTACGAAACTGCCACGTTTCACAAGTGTTTTACAAAATGCAACTGCCCCCTGTGAGGATCGAACTCACGACCCCTGGTTTACTAGACCAGTGCTCTGCCACTGAGCTAAAGAGGCGCCCCCATCGAAACTCGCATCTACTTCGTCCTTTCAATATTACAAACACACAGGGTTTCACTGAAAATGACTAACATTAGATGCAGCTCACAGGTAAGCGACATACTCAAGAACAAACTTTAAACATGCTACCAAGAAAAGCGACATTTCACAGCTGTCTGTCAATTAATTTCAGCCTCTGATGTAGTTTCCCTGAGCCATACAAAGACCTAGATACCGTCCTAAGCAGCTGCGTCCGTTAGGTAAACTTCATCAGGAGACAGACACAGTCATCGCGAGCACGCGCTACCCAAACACGGCTTGTTTCTTACGCTCATACATGTATGGAGTGGTATTTCCGTGTTTGTCGCCATTCGCGATCTCAAAGTGCAGTGGTGGAAACTCGACGCTACCGCATGCTGCCTCCCATACACTCGTCACACTCAGCCTCTGTAGATGAAACATTTTCGAAATTAGCACCAAACACATAGCGCCTTCTCAATTGACAGCACAGTGTCCCTCGCTGCATGTGATACAACGGCGTTACCAGTGCAAAAGCGGCGGCGGCGGCGCCGACGACGACGACGACATTCGCGAGAATGTTTGTGAATGATGAAAATCCACAACAGATTTACATTACACAACACCACTATTCTCTTAGCATGGCCAAAAACGAGTCTTGCAGCAGCCTACTTTAATAACATTCTTCGCACTGGCCGCAAACGAGTGTGCTTTTCATAGGCATGGCTTCTCACACATTTATGTACCTGTGGTTGTCACTTTCGAAATCGCCATGATGGAGAATCGTTTTTCAAAAATGCACTTGCCTCCTGTGAGGATTGAACTCACGACCCCTGGTTTACGAGACCAGTGCTCTGCCACTGAGCTAAAGAGGCGCACCTAGCGGACGTGCCAAGTACTACGCTCTTACAAACGTATGAATATCTGGCTTCAGCTGAACACAAGCTTTAGTAATGGCTGATATTTGCAACTGAAGAGCAACTGCTGGCGTAGATGCTTCACACATCAAAACTGACGTAGTCGCCAACAAACAATATAAATACTTGGAGAACATGCCATTTCACAGCTGAATTGCGAATCAACAGCACATTATGCAGCCTTTTCCATGATAACAGTGTTAAGTTGGCCAGCGTTCTATGAAGCCTATGGCCGTTACGATATTTTCCATCGGAAGCCACACGCCTTCTAAATACAAGAAGATAAAATTGTACATCGCCCAGCGTGGGGCTCGAACCCACGACCCTGAGATTACGAGTCTCATGCTCTACCGACTGAGCTAGCCGGGCCGTCCGTGTAATCACGTGGCCTATTTCACCTCAGCAGTACTCCTAGAACGAACTGGCCCTCTACAGAAGTACGGAGTTTCGTCTATTGTCTTTTTTACCGTTACACACGTGTTTGTATTTCATTTCGAATGGTCGCTAAAAGTGTGTAGCAGGAAGAGCCACAGTGCCAGCAGCGGTTGATTCACATACACATCTTCCCTATTTGACTTTCATGCCGTGTCTTAGACGTGCGGGTCCCAGCCAAAACACTCGCGGACGCCACTGGAGCCCATCATTTCGTATTTAGACAGCTCGTCCTGTCTGTCGTCCCAACCAGAAGCCAATCCTCCACGCAGTTGCTACCCTGCTGGTACTTCTAGGCCATTTTCATGCTGTTCGCCTAATGCCATGAAACGGTACATCCCTATGCACATGTGGAAAAAATTACGACCGTGACAGGACTCGAACCTGCAATCTTCGGATCCGAAGTCCGACGCCTTATCCATTTTTTTTTTTTTTTTTTTTTGTTCTAAGGGTAGTTCTGTCCGTCGCGGACGCTGTTCGTGTTTGTTCGTTTTTTGCTCGATTTGTTGTTGGCTCAGCTTTTTTATTACAGAGAGCGTTGAGCCCTCTGACCGGGCGCGCTGAGCCACGGCGCCCGGTATCCATTAGGCCACACGGTCTCTGGCCTTTCTGCCTTCCTTAAGCACGGCCTCTATAGAAACATCAAACACAAAACGAAATGTCTTTCCGTCTATGGCGTCAAAAATCTCGTTCTCAATTATGCAATGATACAAACACGACGCTACCTCTTGCTTTTGTCATCCACTCGTTACACTCAACATCTTACTAGAACGGCGGAACAAAGTTCCGAAATCGCGACCAAGACCCTTAGTAGCTTCATAAGCGACAGCCCTCGCTGTATATGATTCAATGGCGAGTGTACCACTTCTGCTGAAGCGGCGCGGCGCCGACGACGACGACAATTCGCGAGGGTCTTTGTGAAATGTAGAAAAAACCAGGACAGATGTATACTTTTCGACATCGATTTTCTGTTAACACCGTCAAAATGCGACCGTTTTGGCTCGTTCTTTAATAACATGACTCGCACTACTCCACCTGTGAGAGTGATTTTGAATATAGTACCCTCTGCGCAATTTTTCTACCTCTACCTCTGCCTATGACTTACGAAAACTGCCACGTTTCACAAGTGTTTTACAAAATGCAACTGCCCCCTGTGAGGATCGAACTCACGACCCCTGGTTTACTAGACCAGTGCTCTGCCACTGAGCTAAAGAGGCGCCCCCATCGAAACTCGCATCTACTTCGTCCTTTCAATATTACAAACACACAGGGTTTCACTGAAAATGACTAACATTAGATGCAGCTCACAGGTAAGCGACATACTCAAGAACAAACTTTAAACATGCTACCAAGAAAAGCGACATTTCACAGCTGTCTGTCAATTAATTTCAGCCTCTGATGTAGTTTCCCTGAGCCATACAAAGACCTAGAATACCGTCCTAAGCAGCTGCGTCCGTTAGGTAAACTTCATCAGGAGACAGGACACAGTCATCGCGAGCACGCGCTAACCCAAACACGGCTTGTTTCTTACGCTCATACATGTATGGAGTGGTATTTCCGTGTTTGTCGCCATTCGCGATCTCAAAGTGCAGTGGTGGAAACTCGACGCTACCGCATGCTGCCTCCCATACACTCGTCCACACTCAGCCTCTGTAGATGAAACATTTTCGAAATTAGCACCAAACACATAGCGCCTTCTCAATTGACAGCCACAGTGTCCCTCGCTGCATGTGATACAACGGCGTTACCAGTGCAAAAGCGGCGGCGGCGGCGCCGACGACGACGACGACGACATTCGCGAGAATGTTTGTGAATGATGAAAATCCACAACAGATTTACATTACACAACACC